>CM058067.1:10000000-12820837 GCA_030157275.1 Cynaeus angustus
CCCAACACTATTTGCGAAGAGGGTGAAGCGATCTAGATACGTGTGAAGGTGGCTTCCGGCCGTTACATGAGCGTTTTCAACTATCAGCGGAATTTAAGGGGATCGCACCAGAAATGACCTTGGAAATTATAACCTAAAATCATACCCATCGCTTAGATTTTTTCAGTTTAAAATGACTAAATTGAAAAATGATCGTGGTTATTTCTAATCATCATAATCAAAAATTTTGTTTGCGTTATTTAGATCATAAAGCTCATATGATCACTCAAATGATCATTTTAAAATGATCCTATCAATAAGGTTAGAAAACAACGGTGCCTCTTTTTCAAAAACTGAAATGATCATGTTCAAAATTGTTTGAACGAATTCGTGCCACTCATCGTAAAATGGTTATGAGTAAACGTGGAAGAAACAAGATAATCATTTTAAAATGACTTGCATGCTTCACAATAATCGCACTGAAATTAAATATGAATTCTTTAGAGAAAGATCATATCAAAATCATGTTGAAATCACATTATCTACGACAGTATGACTTTGAAATGATCATCATTTAAACTGCGACGGTTCTTACTACAAAATGTTTCCCGAATTCCCTTGACTAGTATTATAAAATGTTTTTAAGGATTTTTAATCAAATCTGGATCATTTATCGGTGACTGCGATGACTGAAAACTGGGCCAACTGGTACTATTAAATTATTGTTTAAAAATCTGCATTTAAATCTAGCATTCTAGTCGGTGAGTTTAAAATGATCATAATTTCAGATTGCTCTGTCTAGTGCTAGAAAACTATTTTCTTAATGATCGTTGATCCAATCTGAATTCATGAATTTAAAATGATCGCCATTTTAAACTGCGCCAGCTGGTACTATAAAATGATTTTTAAAAGATCGCTAAATGATCATCTCAAACTGCTCTAACTAGTCCTATAAAATGCCTAAATCTAGAATTTTTGACCATTATTCGGTGCCTTTAGAATGATCATATTTTTAAACTGTACTAGCTAGTACTAATAATAATAATACTTTTTTTTTATAAAATCTCTGACAATCATCATTAATCGGTTACTTTAAACTATAGTAGTAGTCACTGTGACTAGTACTATATATACTATATAATATTATATGTTTTTTTTCTTTTAATGATCTTGATCATCATGTAAAACTGAGCTAACAAGTTCCATAAAGTGTTTTTTTTTTTAAAAGATGACTGGTCAAATTAGTCGGCGACCTTTAAATGATCTTCATTTAAAAATTCCCTGACTGGTGTTTTAAGATGATCAAAACTGGATCATTATTCACCGACTTTTTTCTAATCGTAGCGATCACATGAGTGATATACAGAGTGTCCGCTGTACAGTGCGTTCACAATTAGTCCAAAGTAAGTGCCCTCGGCGTTTTTCGTTATTTTCCCTACCAATTACTCATCGTAAAGGAGCGCACGGTTGTTGGATCCGCCGTAACAAATAGCTAATGAAAATGTTAGCGAGGAGAGAGGACAGAGGCGACCCTAACAAAGTTGAAGTCGTTGAGGTCGAGACAGTGGAGAGAATGTCGGGGAATTGCCGCCGTCACCGTTGAGAAATGAGCAAAACCCCCAAGAAAACAGCAACCACATATAGTGGATGCAGGTAGAGAGGACGCAACGCCAACTCTGTGAATTGCCCCCATTAGTCTCCATCCACTAGTCCGTGGAATCAGTATGGATGCTAGGGGACAAATGAAGAATTATGGACGTCGCAAAGTGGGCTGCGATTAAAGATCATGACGTGTGTGGCCCCCTTTTTTGGAAAAAAGCAGTGTCCGCCAATAAAACCGAAGGGTACTAAACATCCGCCATCCGGAGACAATCCTGCCAACCTTTTATATGTAAAACGAAACTGATATGTTTATGGTGGATTATAAAAGTCCATGACTTGTAAAAATCGTGAGTGACAACCGCCGGAACATGTCGTCGAAAGGAAATGAAAACAGGAACACGAGTGCGTACGAGCGTCACCAAAAGGGGGGAGAATAGAAATAAATGAAGCCTAAAGAGAAAATGATGATGATCTGAATGCGGCTCGTGCTTTATGCCGAGGTGAATATGATAAATGTATCAAGTAGAATGACATCATTTGCCCCGGAGAAATCACTCACCTACGATGAAAAATTGAAGGAGAAAGCGAAAAGTGCGTCCACTACTCGGCTCGCTGCTGCACGTGGCAACTCTGCACTTTTTTGATGCACACTTTATGCTTATTACCTCTCCTCCAGGAAGATCCCTTGACAAACGACTTACACTTCCTAGCGTAATGATTCGTACACAAAGAATGAATAATTCAATAGTCCGTTTTTATGGAAAAGAAGCGCCGCCAAGGTACACGTGTCCGCTAAAAACACGTCGTTAATTTAATGTTATGTATAGAGGAAAGCATCCGACCGAACGTAACCAATATTTACATATGAATCCGAAAGGACATAAATTATGGAATCAATCATTTGTTTTGTTGGGACGCCTGGAAATGTAATGACGCGACGCTCTTAAGGGAGAGATGAAATTTTTTATGGACGCTCTATAAAAAAATTGAGTACTTGTATGTTTGATTTTGGCGCCCAACGAACTGAAAAAAACTCGCACTATCATTACCCATCCTTTGTAATTTTAATTAGAGCGTTTGCAGTTCGCACAGACGTTTAATTAAGTTGTAGGCCAGCCATTAATATGCACCTCGCCAATTCGTTGGATTAATAGGACGTAAAATTCGTTATAGTGCAACAACAAACTCGGCAAAGACCAATAAACTTTAATACTGCGCGGTTATTAGTTTAATTTTACAGCAATTTAGGTAAAGCGAGAAATAATTAGTGCCAAAAATGTTTCCAAGATGTTAATGCAAATATACTCGGGGAGGTGCAGCAGTAAGGTAATATAAGCGCTTGATAACGAGGTGGGTCGTTATTAAGTAAGCGAGGAGCGCTACAAATTCATAATTGCAGATTAACTCTTACCCTTCTACATACACGAACAAATTATAGAGATTTTAATAGCGACATAATGGCGGCGGCGGTTCATTAAAAATCTCACGGAGGCGCAATCTTAGATAGCCATGAAAACTACCCCAACTTACAATTTTCCTATATATGTATATCAAAATTGATAGTCTGATCGTTATCATCGCATGGTGATCATTACTAGGATTATCAATATTTTACAGGACACGACATGCATCTCCAATTTTTTTACGATACCGAGGAGTATCTCCTTGCTCCCCCCTAAATCTGTATTAGTTTTGATAAGATCATTTGAAATGATGATTTGTTGTGATATTTCAATATCTACGTACATCATTGTTAGACATATCAATATCATTTTTGGTTATTTTGAGCGCGAATATCTTTGTTGTTTCTACGTTTGATGAAATTAATTATCTTTTGATTTAATTTTGATTCAGAATCTGATCATTATTGCCTTTAATTATGATGTAATTTTCTAATTGCTGAAAGCGTTTAAAACCAAGTCATGCAAGGCTTAGATCAGCTCAAATTAAATATGATCACTTTCTTTCAGTGTTCAAATGCTTAGGTATGATTTTATTTTGATCAATTTTCATTTCTTGGAAAAATGTCTCTATTGTAATTAGGATATTAAATGATTTTAAAATGATTACGGTTAGTCAGATTGAACATCAGTTTTAAGTATGAACTGATCATGACAATACCGTAGTTTTTAAATAACAATCACATCTTTTGATAAATTAAAATGATTTAAAAATGACAACGGCGAGTGTAACTAAAAACAATCTGTTGTAAATGACTTGTTAAATTTTAAATGTGTGAGCATGTTGAGTTGGTATATTTATAAATGACTACAATTCTATAAACTGTCATGGTACGACACAAATATTCATAGTCACTTTGAAAAGATTTAAAATAACTAAGATGAATCAAATCAAAGAAAAAAATTCTATAAATGAACTATCATGGAACCCATATTTGAATTTGAAAACAAACGAGTTATTTCTGTCACTCTAATATAATTTAGAAAAGACTACACCGGATCAACTTAACAATTTTTTTTTTTAAATGACTTAACTGTTTTGATGTGTTTAGGAATAACTGAAATTTACTGATTGTTCGAACGTTCACTGATCGTCCAATTACTCAAATTAACAACAAATTTTCAATTTATGCGTTCTTAAATTCAAAATCTGTAAATGTGTTTATAACTACAATTTTATAATTTTCAACCAATGATCATTTTTGAGTAGTCACTTTAAAATGATTTAAGAATGATCAGAGCCAATTAATCAAATTAACGACGAATTTTTCTACGTTTGCCTTGTTCAAATCAAAATCTATAGACATGATGTGTTTGACTAAGATTTTATAAATGTCAGGTGATGATCAAATTTGTGTAGTCACTTTAAAATATTTAAGATTGACCACAGTCAAATTAAATCATTTTTTTTTTATGATTGCTTCGTTGAGTTTAATGTATGTATATGTGATGTATTGCATTTAAAATTGACTGCAGTTTTAGTACATGGCATGTTATTAACGATCAATTCGCTTTGAATGACTAGTAAAATTCAAAATGTGTAATAGTGATGAAATCACTTCAAAATGATTGAAGAGTGACTACACTTTAAATTAATTTACAAATGACTACAATAAATGTCCAGTGAGTCAACATAACAATCAGTTTTATCACTGTACTCACTTGAAATCGAACAAGTGTTGTCACCGAAATAGTTTCAAACATATCGTAAATGACTCACGATAGTTTTGAAATTGACTTTGACAGGTATTTTGATGAACTTTTTAAGTAATTTTGAAATCATTTAAAAATGACTACACTGAGTCAAAAGATCAATTTACTGTGAGTGATTTGTTTTCAAAATATATGTGAGATCTTCGAATGTTTACAAATGATTACAATTCTATTACCTGTGATGCAAAGATTATTTATACTTTAAAATTAGCTTACAAATTGTTTAATCTGGTGATGCCAGTCATTTTTAAACGACTACCACGATTCAAATGAATGATTAATTTCTTATAAGTCATGCACGACAGTCATTTTGATCATTTTTTTTTAACGATTCAGATGAAAGTGAAATTGAATTGGAATAGTGTTTTTTGTTGGGAAAATTGAACGAATATATAAAATTTTTTGTAGGTTGTGTAAAGCGCTCGTTGTGGCGGTCGTGTCTAAATGAAAACTGGCGCAATTATTGTTTTATTTGCGCTTACCCGTCGCATGTTTAATCATCATCAAATTGGAAATGGAGCAAAACGATCATTTCAAAACATCGGAGACAATTTATTTGTCAAATCATAAAAGGAATGTTTATATTGCAAACAGAATGATGTAATATTGCAAAGGTATATTTAGTAGTAATGTGCTAATGGTGTATGTTGTGATTAAAATTCTGTTTATTGCTTTTGCCGTGCCGTCGTTCCATTGTTACCGAGTTTTATGATTTGAAATCCCGCTGAATAGGTGTGGACAGGATAAATAGAATTATTGGCAATCGGCGATATTTTGTTTGTTCATTCATTCGCATATTTTCGATCCGGGGATAAATAAAGGTACCACCACTGCCGTATTTTATGAAATTATTTTCGGAATATTAGCGAACGATGTGTTTGCCATGTACAAATAAATATTATGGAAATTACGCGAAAAATACACAAACAAACATGATTTATCAAGTAATTATAATTTCAAATTCGTTTGTTTAATGACGCCAATAAAACTACACGATATAAAAATTCCTGCGAGAGCACAAAGGATCGTTGTGTCACTGTGAATATCCAATTCCGACCATTATTAATTGCCTCACCAAAAATTAAACATTTCCAATTGTCCCAGAATTAATTCGAACTAATTAGCTCGAGTTATTAATTTCGACGAAATGGGATTTTTTAAATCGAGATCGATAAATAACCGCAGACCTTTGATCCGAACGATAAAATCGCGACACCACCATTTCATAATTCCGCATCGACGGAAAATAGACAAACTTTCGCTGCGAAAACTTTTCCTAACTTAAAAATAATGACTTGTTTAATCGGAGATTATATACGCTCGACTCCGAGAGATGAAACAAAGAAATTATACTTGTTTTGATTAATTTGTTATCTTTACAGAAATTATCTCTCCAATAATAAAACTTATTTTTGATCTATTTCTCCAACGTAATCGTTTCAAATTAACGTTTCCGAACGATCTTAAAGCCATTTTTACACTTTTTTGATCTTAGAAATTTGAACCGACGCGATTAATAAACGAAATAAGTATTTAATTCCGAACGTTCCTCGAATCTAAAATGCAAATTCAGATTTAGTGGATCGAGGGTGTCTACCACCTACATTACGAAACCCGAAGGCATAGTACCAACTTTAAAGCTGTTGGACAAACATGGACACACCTAAATCTATAACCAGCTGCTCTCGGGATTAGCGAGACCAAAATTTTCCGTTTTTTTCCCGTTGACCATCAAACAAAGTTTCCGAAGCCACTACTTTTTAAGTTTCCACTTAGGTGGAGGAACGAAAGGGTGACTTTAATTGCTCTTGTTCGAGTTTTTATGGCGATTTTAAGAGAGGGTGGAATCTGCTACTTGTTGGTGGATTTTAGAGACCAATCACACATCTGACGCAAAAACTCGTCGTTGATTAGCACTCATTTAATACCGCAAACTAATTTTCCACACATTCCCGGCCCACATGTTGTTTTTTGTTCTAAGAGATTCGAGTTAATTAGAATTTATTAATCATCTCTAAAAATACATCGACGAAAAAAAGTGAGCTGGAAAACAGTCGTACCAATTCCCACTATTAAGAATACCTCCGTGTGTGCTTCATTCTCGACATTCTTTGCTCTAGGAAAGATAATTACGTCGTCATTATTCATTCATACATTAATAACTCGGGAGCCAGGAATACAGCTCGGAATGTCTCGTATTCAAAGTTTAATTACGGCGAGTTCAATAAAGCATACATGGATGAATAAAGGTATCTTTTATTTATCGAAGGGTATATAAAATTCCAGACGGCTTAATATTAAAATATCGTCGAAAACATCTCCATTATTTGATCTTTAAACGAGATCGAGTGAAACTCTTAATATTATACGATCGGATAGAAGTCGATCTTTATTTCACCTCATCAGAGAAATTCCCGTTTTATTCGCGATGATAAAACATCCGAGAGGTGGAAGGAGGGTCTTTACGCCAATCAGATCTAATCGATGCCGTAATCCATCAAACAGGTCGGATTATGGGGACACGTATGTGGACGAGATGCATTTGAGGCCTTAATTGATTCCAAAGGAAACTTGGGGGCGGTGCGGGCGACGTGACAGGTGATAATCAACAAAAGCGAAAAGAAGGATCACTCCCAATCGTCAGAATTTGAATCGGATGGTAATAGTGACTTGCCTGACCGTAATATTGAACTTCAGACCTAGTAATGATCAAATTTTGATACATCAATGTTCAACAAAGCGATAAGTGGTCTTATCTTATCAAAGTCTAGAGGTAGCTAACATACTTCGGTGATAATGGACGTTAAGAGATCATAAACCTGTCAGATTTAATATGTCAGGTCTTGAAATGAACAAGTGATATTGATCAGATTACCAATCAAAGTTTAATCAAGCTTTTGGAGGCTCATTAAAAATTCTTACAAATTTTGCCAGATAAAGAATGATAATTGATATTTAACTGTCAGTATCAATTCTTAAATGACTTTTGCTCTATTTTAATGTATTTCTTCAAAAACAGCGTAATCTCCAAAGAAAGCAGATACTCGTCTTCAATATAACAAAAGATTATACATTGATATGTTTGATCTTGAAATATCAAAATAAAACGCGAAATGATAATGATCAGATTATCAATGTTTCAATCAATGTTTAATAAAGCGTTTGAAATCCCATAAAAAATCTTGCAACTACTGCCAGGCAAAGAATGATATTGATATTCAACTGTCACTATCAATTCTTAATTTATTTTTGCTTTTTCTTTTTAACGGCATTGTCTTCAACATAACAAAAAATAATACATTCATATCTGGTCTTGAAATATCGCATTAAAACGAAAGATGATAATAATCAGATTATCAGTCTGACTTAAATCAAGCGTTTGGAAACTCAAAAAGTTGCTACAACTATTGCTAGACAAAAAATGATAATTGATATTGAACTATCATTATCAATTCTTGAATCATTTTTGCGTCATTTTAATTTATCAGGTTTAAAAGGCGACAAAGCTACTCGCTCTTAAAATAACATGATACATTTTGTCTCAACATAAAACAAAAGACGATAATGATCAGATTATCAATCACGTGATAACTTTTGAAGATCTATAAAAGTTCTTACGGCCGTTGCTAGGCCAAGAATGGTAATTAAAATTGAAACTGTCAGTATCAGTTCTTAAATGTATTTGACGTTTTTTCAATTCGCCTTATCAAAACTAGCACAGGCTTAAAGGGGAGCAAAGATAATCGTTATCAAAATAGCAAAACATGGCACCTTGGTAGGTCTGATTTTGAAATATCACATCAGAACAAGCGATAATGGTCATATCAATTAAAGTTAAATCAAGTGATAATTAGTGTTGGTAGACAAAGAATGTTAATTGATATGGAAACTGTCTCTATCATATCTTAAATATCATATCGCGACGAATAAAGATGATGAGCAGATTATCAATCAAACCTAGATCAAATGATAAGTGACATTTGAAGTCGCATAAAAAATCTATTGCTAGGCAATGATTCTTAATTGATATTGGAAATGTCGATATCAATTCTTAAATGATTTTTACGTCATTTCAATTTACCCCAAAATAATAAAAAAGCGACAATCATGTCTGGTCTTAAAATATCACATAAAAACGTGAGATGATTATGATCAGATTATCAATCAAAGTTAAGTTAGCTGATTAATGGCGTTTGGAGGCTTATCAAAAAAATTCAACTGTTAGAGAAAAAATAATAATTGATATTCAACTGTCATTATCATTTCTTAAATGATTTCTGTGTGATTTCAATTTATCTTTTTAAAAAAGAGCACAAGGCTCAGAAAGTTGCAAAAATACCAAAAAACGACACATTGATAATCTGATTGTTATCATGTATCTCTTGTTTTCATGTAATATTTCACAATTATCAGATTATCAATTAAAGTTAAATCAAGTGGTAAGTGGCGTTTGGAGATTGCTAGACAAATAATGATGTTTACCTCATTTTATCAGCACAGGTTTAGAAACTGACCTCTGCCACCTTTGTCTTTATACTCACTCTCAAAATAGCAAAGAAAGAGATAACATATTTCCGTGATCTTAGAAGCTTTTTTAATTTCCTAATTAATTTGTTCTTTTATTTTGCACGCCACTGGCTTCAGCGTCAATCAAGAAATCCCAGCGTTATAAAACCTTATCAATTCTTTTTTTTTTGTCCGAAGCGACCTGATCTAAAATGTAAACAACAGTAAAATCGTGATCGTTGCCTCGTCACGTCTAAAAATGCGGCAATTAAATTGAAAGTGCCAGATTGACTTCGAGATGTGTTCATTTCTTCAGCGTCGTGATCGCCATCTTGACGACTCGGTGAGTCTTTTGACGAATTTGTTTTTTTCATGTCGATCGGAACGTTCTCGATTCCAGTAAATTTCCCAAATAAGGACCTTATTACCATTGTCTCCGAACTGCTTTTTTTAGTTTCACAGAGATTTAAATTCTGATTCATGTCCAACTTTTGTATAGACATAAATAAAGAACTGCAAAAGTTTTTTCCGTGCCCTCGTAGGTCATTCAAGCGCTATCGAAAATATTTGAATACGGCGTCCTCGAATTAAGAAAAAAGTCGTTTGTCAGCGCAGATGTGTTTTTTCGGAAAAAGTGTGTACTGCAAACGGCAATCATCCAAAAGACTAACCTTGGCGTCGATATCGTAACTCATTCTCTCTTTTCCCTCTCTCGAAACATTGAATGCGTATCTCTCGGAATCAAGTAATCACAAAATTGGTCTTCGAGGGCGGATTCTTCGTCTCTCACGCATAATCGTGTCATATTCAAGAGTAGTACACTTGAAAAAAACAAGGGCTTTTATTCGGATACGCTTTAATAACATTTTTCTTTTCCCCTTTTCCGACTCGAGAGGATTACGGTGTACGTATCTACTCTCACATCTAAGAAAGTGTATGTATTACATCCAGTCTTTATGGCAGGAAATAAAACTGATTGCTATCTTAATAACAGACCAATCTTGTTAACCACTCAACAGTGCATTGTCATTTGACTTTTTTTATTTCGGTTCCGCACTTTACACCGAATAAAAAACACTGAGATTTCGAGACGGATAAAAACGACAAATTTACTATTTTAAATCATAGACGGTAAAGATCGGGATGTGGCTGTCAAAATGTTATATTGGCTAACAAAAAAAACTTTTTCTTCTGGCGTGTTAGCATCACTGCTGTGCCATTAGAGATGACACTCTCTGATCATCGTCACTTTCAATTTTACTCAATGGGCGAATCAATTCTGTCAAGAAGGCTTGCCGTTATTTACCGAATTTACCGAGTTTCTTAAATGTGAAGCTGTGAATTCATTCGTTCTTCTATTAAAATCAGTTTAAATTTTCAAATACGAATTTTCAATACTTCTAACTTCCTAACCAACCATCTCGAATTGATTTCTAGAATTTCTTGCCTGCTAGTTCTATGGAATTCATTCGTTTTTCTCCTAGTTAAGTTGAATTTGAAGAAATAGTGCACAGATTGATTACGCATGTAAGATGCCTAGATGATCATTTTTAAGAAAGTACTCCAAATTTTTGCCTGTTTTCTAGAATTCTATCTTTTGTTTTGTTTTTAAATTAGGAAATTGTAGGTACATGGTCATTGTGGTGCCTCGAATTTGATCGAGAATCAAATGTTTCCAAGGAAAGAAATATTTCAGATAGAATTCTAAATCGGTGTCAGAAATTTGTAATGTAGGAAATTTTCTAGAATTTGTTAAACTACATAGATGCTTGTTTCTTAGATGTTATTCTAATTCAATTGTTAACTTTATCTACACAAGAGAATATAATACTAAATCATGAATTTTTCTTAAGGCGACCTCTTAATCCAGATCTACAAAAAAAAACAGAAGTTGCTGATGTCATCTAAGAATTTTCTAATTTTCGTAATAGGCAAAAAAGTCCAGTTGGCCGTTAAAACACAAAATTGAAATTCAAAGATGTTTTCTAGAATTTCAGGCTTGGCAATTTTCCAGAATTCATTCTTTCTTCTACTTCTACTAAAATCAGATTAAATTTTTCAAAATATTTCAAATACGACTTCTTAATCTGCATCTACAAATATGTTGCTGAGGTTATCTCAGAGTCTTCTAACCTCCTAACCAATCATCTGTTACAATACAAACGGTTAAGTAACCTTGATGGCTACATTCTAGAATTGTTTCAAAATCTCAAGCTGATTTCTAGAATTTCTTGTCTGCTAGTTCTATGAAATTTATTCTTTTTTCTGCTAATTGAGTTGAATTTAAAGAAATAATACACAGATAGATTACACATGTACGATACCTAAATGATCATTTCAAAGTACTCCAAAGAAAGAAAGTACTCCAAATTTTGGCTGTCGTTTTCTAGAATTCTATCTTTTGTGTTGTTTTTAAATCAGAAAATTCTACACGGTCATCGTCGTGTCTAGAATTTGATCGAGAATCAGATGTTTCCAAGGAAAGAAATGTTTCAGATAGAATTCTAAATAGGTGTTAGAAATTTGCAATCTGAGAAATTTTCTAGAATACATAGATGCCTGTTTTCTTAGATTGTTATTGTAATTCTTTTGTTAGCTTAATCTCTAAGAGAATATATTGCTAAATCATAATTTCTTTACAAGGTGACCTGTTAATCTAGATCGATAAAAAAAAACAAAAGTCGCTTATGTCATCTAAGAATTTTCTAATCTTTCATGTTTGATAGTTCTCCAGAGTTTATTCTTTCTTCTGTTAAAATCATATTAAATTTTTAAAAATATTTCAAATACGACTTCTTAGTCTTCATCTGAGGTCATCTAAGAATCTTTTAAGCTCCTAGCCAAACATCTGTTGCATTACAAACGGCGAAGTAACTTTGACGGCTATAATCTAGAATCATTTTTAAAATCTCGAGCTGACTTCTAGAATTTTTTGTCTGCTAGGTTGTAGTCTAGATCTATAAAAAACAAAAGTTGCTGGTGTCATCTAAGAATTTTTTAATCTTCGTAATAGGCTAAAAAGTCTAATTCGCCGTTAAAATACAAAATTGAAATTCGAAGATATATTTTCTAGAATCTCATACCTGGTAGTTCTACGGAATTCATGCGTTTTTCTGCTAAACTCAGAAAGCTGATCATCGTTCCACCTTCAATTGTTACTAAGATAGAATTCCAGATGGTAAAGTTTTGCATTTTCAGAAGGCGCATGTTTCTTAATCTGGTGAGTCGCCAAACTCAACTTCTCAATTTATAAAAATACAGCTGATGCTGATGTTATCTTACAATTTTCTATTCTACGAAATTTCACTGGTTTTCTTTAAATTATGTAAACTTAAAAGCTTCACAGGTTTGAATATTAATTATTTTTTGATTTACATATGTATGAGTGAATTTTAAGATTATAAGAGTTTTAAAAGCGACTCTATACACAATTTTGTGATTCTCACCTGTATTAACTTTTGAATGCGGCTCTAGCTATTTCAGTTATAGCTATCGTGAAATTTAATTTTAAATGGTTTCTTTGCAAAGAGTCGTTTAGACGTTCATCTGCAGCTTGAAAAACAGAGACCTTCGATTTAACCATTCGCGGTAATAATCATAGAGTATTTTAAATGTGAAAGCATCGAAAAATTTAACTGCTCTCTATGGAGTAATATTTAAATTCTTGTTGGTGATGGCAATAATGATTAGCTCCACATTTTCTAGTTCTTTACTCTCAGGTTTAGGCTGAAAAACTTAAACAGTGCTCCAGACGTTGTAAATGTTCTTTATAGAGTCATCTTCAAAATTCTATCAGATGGTCACTTATGATAATGATGTTAGCTTTGCATCCAATATTTTTTTTTTAATTATTATAGAATCCCGTTTTACTCGTACATGACGATTTCTAGAGATCGTTTTACAACAGTTGTGGCAAACACATGAAGTAGGTTGTATAGAGTCGTATTTAAATTTTAATTAAAAATGTGACACGAATTTAAAGAAAATCAAGTTCAAGAGAAAACGTAAATGTTTTCGTGGTAAAAACGAGATTTTCCAAAACGTCTGTATACTTTTAACCTGAAACCCTCTTCGGATTTTTACATAATTTGATGGTAACATTGTCTGCATCGTCTCAACATAAACTGCACCCCGAGTTGAAGATCCTCTTTTAAATTTTCTCGATGAACCCCCAGCGAAAAAAGAAGCAATTAACCGACCTAATAAACGTTTATTTCCGTCTCAAGAGAGCAAACAATGAAAAATGTCTCATGTAAAACAAACGAGATTAATAATGTCACGAATTCGTTAAGAATATTTACGTTATCATAATCTCGGCGATAATGAGAAGCTGTTGAATAAATAAAACGTAAGAGGCAACGAGGGGCAAGTAAAAGCGCCATTATGCGGTAGCTTGCAAAGCAACACTGTACTTGTCTACGAAAACACGGAGCAAATGTAAGAATGAGAATTTGCATGATAATGTGCATTGGCGAAGTGGCTCTTCCAAGATTCCCGACAATATGCTTGGGATTACCAAACAATGGCAACGAGCCGACACATTTCGCTCAAAAAAGAAACGGAAAAGTTGGACGGGGAAAAATTAAGAGAGAGTGATGAGACGCTGGAATTTTTATTTTAATATTCATGGAAGAACTATCCGGTCAAAAGTGCGCGAAAAAAAGAAACGATTTTTTCTCCTCAGACAACCGGCAAAAATCCACAAACTCTCCAATTAAAGCGAGCTTTCTTTCGGTGGGTAAATAGATTCCACCGTTACAGGAAACATTTGCATTCAAGCCGGCACCGTCGCAAATAAGCCACATCGTCACTAAACAGAAAGGTTAAATAAAGCACTCGCTCATTTGTAAACTGGTCTAATCACACATCTCCTGATTAGAAAAGTCCCCGAAATTCCATAAACATGCCACCCCGCAAGCACCGCTGTATTTATTTATACCTGTTTTGGTTGTTTTTCGTTGTGGTTATAAATCTGAGAGCAAAGACATGCGGGTAACTAGTGTTGTCCTTGCCCAAGATATATGTCCTGGCGATAGCAGGACATCTTGTATTGATTCGAGTTAAAAGCTCCCCGAAGCTTTTATGTTTTTGAAGGACTCTCGGACGCGTGCGAAGCGAGCTTTAATGGAACGAAAACAACACCTGTTTTTAACGCTGTTTATTTTTATTGGGGTGGAAATTGGAAAAATTGATTCGATGAAGGGTTGAAAGTGACTTGTGGTTTGCCGTATCACGACGGTCGAAGCTCGAGATAATGATTTCTCCACGTTCCAGACAATTAACAAGGGTTGAAAGGGATTCAATTGTACTGACTTAACAGGTGCGGGTGGACTGACCGGAATTAAATTCAACATGGCATCGAAAGGGGGCGGCGACCAAAGACGATGCTTACTACCTTTGTTGTGGGGGCGATTATTATGAGGGGGACGTGGGGGAAATCAGGGTTTGCAGAACTCGACGGGGATTTGGGGGAAATTCTAGTCCGTCTCTGGTTAGTTACCTACTGGTCTTTTTCCACCAAGTGTATTTTTCAAATTAAAAAAAAAATCTGGTCTATCATTTTCAAGCCATTTTTGATTGATAATCTCTAGATCTAATGTCAGACAGAAAATCATCTTTTTTTAATTCTATTTAAATGCAATCTGGGAAATTTCAATAAATGTTCGGTGCTGGTTTTAAAGTAAAAATTTAGTTAACACATAGAATTCTTGAATAATAAATTGTCTAGATGATCATTTCTAAGAGAGTAGTTTGAATTTTTGCCTGCCATCTTTTAGAAACATATTATTTTGTATGCTCAATTAGAAGCCTCGATATGTCTATTCTCGTGCCTAAAATTTGATTAAATATTAAAATTTTACAAAAAAAAAGATATCTCAGGTAGAATTCTAAAAGATTTGCAGTTTCAGAAATTTCCTAGAAAATTTTCTAGACCATAACTCTTTCGAGAGAAGACCTCTTAATCTATTAAAAAAAAAAAAGATGTTGATGAAGATGTTGCTATCTACAAATTTTCTAAACTTTATATTAAGTGCAATGCAATAATAAAAGATTTAAAGGGGTCCATACTTTTTCAAGAGATTTTTCGGACCCATATTTTGGCACCCATTTTTTCGATGATAACACGATAGAATCCTGGAACTTTTTGCGTCACCAAGTGGCTCCCGTAGAGTTCTAATGACATGCAAAACTCATCTCGATATATCGAACGGTTCAAAAGTTATGAGGGAATTTCTAAAAATCAACAAATTTCCATCGATTGAGTCAGAAATTTTTTCGAAAAATTTTGCCATTTTCGAGGTCGAGTTGACACCGGATTCTTAGCATTTCGGACCCCAGAAATACGATAACGACGAGATATTCAAGAAATCTCTTCAAATAAAAACGTTGCAAAATCGTCGAAATCACCAAAATTTTGCCCTTTCGACGCAAAATGCAACTTTCCAAAACTTTGGATGGCGATAACTCCGGAACTATAGGTCGTACGTGAATTCCCGTGGCACCGTTGGAATTCCTCGTGAAATTCTACGCAAGATAGGAACAAATTAATCACCAAAAATGCAATAATAAAAAAGTTATAGGGTTCCTTATTTTTTCAAGAGATTTTTCGAACCCATATTTTAGCACCCTTTTTTTCGATGATAACACGATAGAATCCTGGAACATTTTGCGTCACCAAGTAGCTCCCGTGGAGTTGTACAAACGTACAAAAACTCATCCTGATCTATCGAGCGGAATTTCTAAATCAAAATATATTTAGTGAAACATACCAATTTTTTGTGAAAATACAAACTGTGATGGATTCTAGAGGAATATGTCAGCTAGTTCTGCAAAGAAAATCTTTCTTGCTTACATCGGGTTTACAATACATGGAGTGCATTTATAAAATGCCCAGATGAAAATAGCTCCAATTCTCGCAAGTCGTCTTCTAGAATTCCATTTTTTATTAGCTAGACCAATCATCTGTAAAAACACAAACCCTTAAAAAAGCTAGATGTCTGTGATTTAGAAAATTTCTTGAAGTTCGAAGCCGTGTTTTCTAGAATTTCATAGGAAAATACAAATGATTTTAATATCGTCTAAGAATTTTCTAATTAGATAACATGAGTTTTAAAAATGTCTGTACACAATTCAACAATTCTCACCTGTATAAGTTTTCGCATGCGTTTTTAAAAAAAATAAATAAATAAAACGTTGTACGTTTAGTGCGGCGTGAATATTTGACCCAATTTCATATCCACGAAGATCCTAAATCATCATCGCTTGAACCTCAACATTTCACCAAAAGAATAGATCGGATCCTTCTCCGGGATTTTATCGTCGCCATTGTAGCGCACGTTCCGGTTGCACCATATAAAATAACAATTTCCAAGTCAGTCTGCAACGCATTTTCAGTTTCAGTTCGATTCAATTGGTCCGTGCACGACATCGTATTCTCTTATTTAGAGACACGAGTTCCAATAAACGTCGATTTCACAGTGGGAAATGCATGCAAGTCGTCCTCTAAAATCGAATCGCACAATTCGTGCACAAATCAACGAAAGATGGATAAAACGTAATTCGCGCGTCGTTTTTGTTCTTTGCACGTCGGACGCTGCACTTCCGAGTCGCCTGTGGAAGGCGTCGCGACGCCTACGCGAAAGTAGGCTAACATATATATTTCCATTCCGAATGGAGTTTGGACTTTGTGATACAATACAAGACCTTCTAACAGATACGGATCTGTGCGAAAAAGTCCCCTTTTTATGATATGCGTCAAATCAAGTGTGCTTGGGAGACTCTTGTTTATGGAAATCGTTTCGTTTCGACCGTATGTTGGCGAGTGGCGTATTTACAAAATTAAAATTCGAGAAGGAAGAGAAAGGATATCTTTGTTTTCTTACACGATATAAATTACTGATGGGGTTGTGGCGTGACGTGGCGACGACGACGACGCCGCCGAGTTCAAGAAACAGAAGGGTGCTTGCGATGGAGTCGGACGAATTTAAGCAGTTAAGCATGGGAGGATATGGATGTGTGATGGTATTAAAGGAACGTGATCTGAATTGAGAAACAGCACGATGCTCCGGCTCCGGTGCGATGCGTTTAACCGGATAACTTTCGACTTGACGTGGGAAACACGCCACCTCTTCATATAGAGGGCATTTCAAAACGTTTCTACAACGAAAAAGGACCAACATGTTTTATATAGAGTCACAGTTATAATCTGAAAAATACAAAGATTCCTTAAATCAAAATTCATTATATACCTAGTGTCACATTTTAAGTTCATTTTACTGAGAGTTGCTTGCTACCAAACTATGGCTAAGGATGTAGAGTCACATTTACAACAGGCACGACAAATTATAAAATTTATAGAAGCTACGCTATAACCTAGATTGGGTCTGCATAGAGTCTCGTTTAAAAAATCGGAAAAAAGAACTTGAATTAAGTCAACTGCAACCTGTTCTAACTGTTGTTGGTTTATAGAGTCGCGTTTAAAAAGTACGACTTGTGTTAGTTCCAAGTTGTTTTTTTTTTTTTTTTGCTTTAAGGCTGATAAATTGAATATTGACGTTTCATTTGTCTATAGAGTATCGTTTAAAGTTCTAAAACTGCGTTCGGTCACCCAGTTTTAAATCTCGCTCCATAATCAATATCGTCGCGATATTTCGTTTGTATTCCACCTACATCTCGTCCATTTCCATTCCTAGTAAAATTCCTCTCCAAGATTCGTCCCCTTCGTGGTCAAAATTGCACCATTTGTTTCCGTGCACCACGTATATATAAACAGCAATAATGGAATTGACCCCTGGCCGAGTTCAGGAGTTAAAGGATAACAAGGGTCGAAAGGTGACCTCTTCGTCTCACAACAGACAGGTTCTCCGTCCAGTATTTTATAGCAATCTCTGATTCAAGAAAATCCCCTTTTTTCCCTCCCTCTTCACTGAATTATGTCCTTTCAGTCGATCCCCCCCATTAGCATAAAACACTCTTTATAATAAATTGGAGCGTTTAAATAAAATGCATAATTACTTTAACCTACTTGCGGTGCATTGGATCGTATAATAAAACGAAAAAGTACCTGACGGAACTCAACTTTAAGTAAAAGCATTTGCATTTTTCTCGTTCTTTTCTCTCTTCGCTTTCTTCATTATTTCCATCGCAATTTGTTTAAGTCGACGCCGAAAGATGCGGTTTAAATTGCCCCGCTTTCTGACTAATTCTAATGATTTGTCTCTTTCTGTTTCAGGTGAGTGCTAGGGGAAGGTGGTGAACGATGGATACTAAAATTCGTAAGTCGCGTTTTTTTTTATTATTCGCGCCTTTTACGACTTCCTGATTTTGCTTCGCTAAGCAGCACCCGAATAAATTAACAGTCTCAAAAGTAAAGCCATGAATTTTCTTGCTGCGGTGCCAAAATTCCTGCAGGAAAAGCAGCGGGACGTCTTAAAAAATGCAATCTTACGTGCTGCGGAAATGGCTTGTTAGCTAGGAAGCTTACAGGAATTGTTTTTATAAATGCAGGGATCCTGCTGTGATTTTTCGTATCGTTCTCAACGAAATTTTATAAGCAACGGTAGCAGGAATTAATGAACTTGCGGGATGTAGATTCATCTTTAGATTTTCACATTCGAGGAAATTTCTAAGGTGCAGAGCAGAAAGTTTTATTTCCTGAGTCATTAATTTACAAGTAGTATATATATATATATATATATATATATATATACTATATATAGTATATATATATTATGTATAGGGGAAGGGAGGGCATAACGGCCACCCTAAGGTTTGACGATCGATCGATCGATCTAGTTGTCTTACTACATGCCTGAATTTTTTATTCTTCTTGATCAAAGAAACACTAACTAGATCATCATAATCCGAAAAGTACCCAAGGAGCCAACACAATTCTGTTAAAAAAAACTAAATTCGTAGAAAAAATTGTAATAATTACAAAGCGAGGGCTTACTTAAGTTTAGAGAGTCCCAAATCTCGAAAAAATGCGACTGCATGAAAATGAGATCTTCTAGCTTCTTCAAGCGACTAACGGAATTTCGGGTGACACCTTTATGGAGTTGCTGCGCAGTTGCAGCACTGTACAGACTCACAAACTCAAGTAGCCATTATGCCCGCTTTTCCTCTACATGTTAGATGCCTAGATGGTCACTTCTAATAAAAGCTCGTCGTCTTCTAACATTCTTTTTTTTTTCTTTTTTAAAAAATCAGGGGGAATTGCCCTTTTTTTTCAGTTACTAAATTCAAAGTGCCTAGATGATCACATGCGTAGAAGAGAAATCAGAACTATTAAAAACTAACATTATCATTGACAGATAATTTCTAGATTTTAAGTCGGGCAGAAACTACCTCGTTATAAAATTCTAGAAGAAAAAAATTTGCAATCTAGTTAAATTCCTAGAATCTGATCATCTACATAGATGCTCGATGCGCGTGTATAATTTGTACATAATGTTACTTGTTAGGAGATAACTTTCGGGCTTTCGCTCAATCTAGGTCAGTGAAAATACAAATGGTGCTAATGTCCAAACAATCTTTCTTGCTTCTTAGCAGGCGAAACAGGGCAATCTAGAATTTCATGTCTCCTTGTTTCGCAGGATTTATTCATTCTTGTGCTAAGATCAGGCTAAATTTTTAAGAAATAACTTAATTACCACGTAGAATACATGTTACAAGAACTAGATGGTTATGTCTAAGAAAGTGGTACAAATTCTTGTGTGTCCCTTTTTAGGATTCTGTCTTTTGTATTGTTTGGTAGTTTAAAAAATTATACATGTTTGTTGTCGTGTCTTGACTTTGATCAAGCATCACAAAAGTTTCCAAGAAAAGAATCATCTCAGATAGAATTCTAAAAGACAAATTTTTGCATTCTAGGAAATTTTCTAGAATTTGATAATCTAGATAAAAAATATAAGAAATATATGAATAGAAATAAAAATATAATATAAATAGAAAAATAAAATATAAATCCTGGTGATTATATTCTAGAAAAATTCATAAATTGTGTATCTGTGTTTTCTAGAATTTTACGTCTGCTAGTTCTGCGGATTTTTTTATAAGGTAAAGTTGAATTTTAAAAAAATGTAGTTAACACATTAACACAGAATACGTATTCTGAGTGCCTAGATCATTTCTGAGTTGAAATTCTCGCGTGTCGTCTTCTAGAATTTCATCAGTTTTATTATTTGTTGCATCAGAAAATTCTGTATGATTATTGTCGAGCCAAAAATTTTATCAAACATTAAAAGTTGCAAAAAAATCCATCCCTGAATTCTCCAAGACAGAGTTTTACATTATACATAGAAAATTTTCTAGAATTTGAATTTCTTAGATTGTTATTCCATTCTAGAATATAACTTTTTTCAGAGTTTTCAGATGATGGTGATATTCTCATCTAAGAATTGTTTTTTTTTTTTTAACAATAGCAAAGAAACAAATGATCACAATCTAGGAAATTTCGTAAACTTTACAGTTAGAAGTTTTCTCTGATAATTCTGAGAATCTTTTTTTTTTCTCCTGAGATTAAGTTAAATTTTGAAGAAACGTAATTTACATTTAAATTATCTAGATGTTTCTTGCTGCCTTCTAGAATTATGTTTTTTGCGAAACGAAAATTCTTCAGTTTTAAATTAACAGATCAATTTCTCTAGTAGTATAAAATATTTTTTTTAACCTGGTGGCAAGTTTTAGTGTGAAACGGTAAATTTTTGTAGGAGTAGAAATATCTCGATCCTGCAAAACTTTTCGACTTTAATTTCCAAACTCATTCGGAAACACAACTATTGCAATGACCGCTGTTCAAATAAAATATTAATTATGATTAAAACGTTGTTTAACCAGAGAATATGTTTCGGCAATAAATAAACAACGATATTTAACTAAAAAATCTCGATTAAATACGGCGATTATGCATCCCGTTCACGTTTATGAAATTTAATCAAAAATTATCCATCGTTACCAACCAGTTCTTTGTTTTTATTTATCCCGCTTTAAGAGGTCAAACATCACTTTTTCCCTCTTTTCCTGCTCCAACAGGAAAATTAAAGATGTTAGTCGGACGCCTCATCTCAGGTTAGGTCGCAATTTATGGCATATTACATTTTTGATGAAAAAAAGCTCGTGCAGAACATTTTTCATGGATCCTAGAGGGAGCTTTTTATCGGTATCCTGACGTCCAGGTTGTCGTGTCCCGAGTGTATCGAACAACAATCCGTCACCGGGAAGCAGGGACGAAAAATGATTAACAGTTTGGATTAGAGATTTCGGATCTAGACGCAATAACAGAAACACATGTTTGTGGAAAGTCGTGTTTGTTGTTGTGTATTTTTTGCGGGGTATCTGAAGGTTTTGCCGTCGTAAAGATTAACAACGTCCGCGTTATTGGTGCAATTGAGGCCGGAGCAGAAATTTTTTTCATCATTTCCAAAAGCCAATTAATTCAAGAAGAATTTTGATCGTCGATCGGTATCAGCTTTAGTGCACTCGAAACAATTCAAAAGTCCCCAATCTGAGCAACAATCTGCAATTAGAGTCCATGTAGCAGGAAAA
Source organism: Cynaeus angustus (assembly GCA_030157275.1). Classification (NCBI taxonomy): domain Eukaryota; kingdom Metazoa; phylum Arthropoda; class Insecta; order Coleoptera; family Tenebrionidae; genus Cynaeus; species Cynaeus angustus. The sequence goes on from CM058067.1 coordinate 10,021,807, forward strand.
GTGATCGATGCCGATGCAGATAACACAACCCCGAAAGCAGTAAATCTGCACGGAAAGTAATATGCGCGCGAAACCGTTGATGGAACGATATCAAATCTAGCACTCGAATCTCCAGAGGTCCTCCAAGTCGTCCGAATCTAGTGTTTTTCTCGTATGACACATGTCTTGAGGATTGGCGCGAATAAATTGGAGGCGAGTTTATGGAGCACCTTCCTCGAGGAAAACTATAACAAGCGCGATAACCGTAACCGCTATTAGATCCTGCGGGATCTCCGAGACCTGCAGCGGTCGTTTCGGGAGACGCTCCGAAGATAACTAAGGTGGCGCAGGACGGGAAATCTGACAATTGTGGAAATAATGGCCGAAGGAAGGCCGGGTTATAAAACGGCAGCCTCGGGAAGACACAAGATACCATCGATGAGGCCATGGTGACGTCGCTCCATTGTCTGGATGCAGACATAAGGGAAAACAATGTCGATCGGACTATGCGCTGCTCGACAATCACCTCGCGGTCCCTCCGGGTCCTGATGGACTTCCGCCGGATGTTAGGCAAGTCGCTATGGCTAAGATGATCATATCTCCGACAGGACCGGGGTCGAAATAAAGAAATTATGGCGATTCATGCTGACTTGGTATTCTTGACGATCCATTTTTACATATTCTACAACAAATTCCTGCTACTGCGATTGTTGCTTCTAGTTTCGACATATTGCATAATGCTGATCAGTAGTAGCGTAAAATTTTGATATTTGATGCTATTCTTGCTTGTTGTAAATTATTGATTTATCTAGAAAATTTTACAAAAATTCCAAGATTTCTGTTCGATTCTTTTCATAACATTATCTTCGGTTATCGCAAATTCTCAATACAAAATTCTGTTACGGATATTGCAAGTTATAGTGTAACGTAGTTTTTTCCTGCAACATTTTGTGGTTTTTATCATTTATTTGCACAGATGGTGCTTTTGTACGAGCAAAAATTTGATAGAAAATTTCTGCTAAAAATGAATTCATTGTTTATTTTCATGCATTAATTAACTTGAAAATTTTTAAACCCAATTTCTCTTTCTGGTTAAAAACTAACAGAAGTTTTAATTAAATTAATTAAATTATTAATTAATCAATTAAAATTTTGTAGGGTTCTTGAAGTTTTCGTATTTTCTTACAAAAATTAGAAATCGTAAACAATTTGGAAGATCAGAATATCAGAAATTTCGGAATTCTGAATGGTTAAAAATCTCATGAATCATTGGAAACCTAGAAAAATAATTTCTGAATTTTTTTTTCCGAATTTTTACGAATATTAGAAATAGAAGACTTGAGAATTATAGAAACTAAGGAATTTTACAAATCCTAGGCAGGTATGGAAACCTACAATTAAAAAATAATGGAATTTTTGGATCTTTTTTTTTCAAATTATAATAATTAGAAATTATAGAAATTTTTTGCAAATATTAAAAGTCTCAGGAAAAACGAACACTCGGGAATTCTATAACCCTAAAATAATTAAAAATTTCAAGAATCTATAGAAACCTCAAAATTAAAAAACAATAGGATTGATAGTAACTTTGGTATACTTGGATTTGTTAGCAATCTTTAAAAACCTAGAAAAGGAATTTTTGAAATTTTCTTTGAATTTGTGGAATCATTAGAAATTGTAAAAAACTGAATACTAAAAAATTCTAGAAATCTGGGAATATCAAAAATCTATAGAAACCCAGAATTTTAAAAAAAAATATGGAATTTTGTAATATTTGAAATTATTATAGATCTCATGAATATTTGGAACATAGAAAAATAATTTGTAATTGTAGAATCTTAAAATCTCAAAAATCTATGAAATCCCAGTTTCTTTTAAAAATTTATTATTTTCGAAATCTTGGAAACCCAAAAAATTAATTTGGAATTTTTTTTGAAATCTAGAAAATTTTAAGATTTTTAGAATTTCAGAAATCTCCAAAATGAACTTGAAGCTATTTTGAACATGAGCACTTAATAATCATAACAATTTAAAAAGAATCAACAATTTTTATGATTCGCAGAAAAATTACTAAATTTCTGAATTTTAGAAGAGTTATAGATGTTAAAAATATTTTCGGTTTGCAGGATCTTAAAGAATTTTAGAAACTTAAAAATTTTTACAACACTTAAAAAAGTTTTAATACTTATTTCTAAAAAAATATCCCGACCGCTCTATGATTCTTTAAAGTACGCACTAAATTCTATAAAATTCATTATGTCGTAACTTGCAAGAATTCGAGTAAGACATCTCTTCCGGAATTTGGTAAAGCTCCAACACCAAAACAACAGTGATTAGCATTGCTGATTCTCGAAGTGTTCCTGATCAAAATTAGCATCAATTACAATATTGATTTTAATCATTTTCTCCAAGTAAATATTGTTGAAAATATTATTCTCCCCCATCACTTTTTCCCTTTCTCAATTAGTTCCCTCGCCACGATCTGCATTTTAACCCTTAAGTTAAGTAAAAACGGCAATTGTTCCCTTTCGCTGAAAAAGCGTCGGTTGCTGTTAAAAATTCGGGCGATAATTGCCGGAGGAAAACGGTCGAATTGCCGTACATAGTAACAAATTCAACAACATTGTCGTTGCTTCGAAATGAATGCGATTAAATTAATGGGGCGGCGTTGGATTGCGGCACGGCTTCGCCAACATTCAGCTCATTACACAGGTAAATTAAACCGGGATCACCTGGGGGCGGCGAGACAATTACACGTGCGACGGGGGGCGGCGGACTTGGATCCGATTGATGTTCGTTCGTTTCATTGCCAATTACGGTACTGTGCATGTTTGGCTTTTATGGCGCTCGTTATACAGATGTTCTACCTTTGCGAATTTGAATAAATGCTGATATGGTAATGGAGGCCGTGAACGGTGATGATTAAAACCGAAATTAAAAATCGGAGGCAGACCGCTCTCATGAATGAATTCATTAATTTGGAGCGGTGGCGGTCGCGGGGCGGCGGGATGTGCTGGTCGCGAACGCGACACACGCCGGATTTACTGAGCTTTCTTTTTGTTCGAGGGAGGGAAATGTACACGATTCCTGCCACCAATGAATTCCTGCGGGTCAGGAATTTTCTGCTCCTTTAAGAACATCGGTAGGATGAATTTTTCAATAAACAAATTCACTTTGTTCGAAAAACATGGTCATTCGGCGGTGCGGGGGCGGCGCGCCCGTCATCTCGCGCTTGCACCGCTGGAACATCGCTTTTTTATTTTCTTCCACCTAGGAATTAATAAAACGCCGCGCAGCGAGATCGTTCGCCGCAGATTTTACGAGAGATCGCCGCCTCCCGCCGCCACTAACTCACCCGCCCAAATAAAACTTTCCGCAGAATACCCCACGGCTTTAATTACTTCTAATTAAATTTCTGTAACTACCTACTTTATTCCTTTCGGATATCGCCGGAGAAAGTGTAGAAGAAAATTCTAAACTGTGCCGATATTTTCACGAAATTCCTGCAGAGATTTTTTCCGTCGCGGCAGGAATAATTCCGAAACGGTATTTTCATTAAAGCTAAGGTGATGGAGCGCAGCAGAAATGGTCAGAGCCATTATTGCGTTCTGTCGAGTGCAGTCGGCCGCGACATTTGCTAACTCAATTTAGAGCTTTAGTCTCCTGCTAGAGCATACCTTGTCCTGCAACTAAATGGAATTCCTGCTGCTGCATCGCGTTGATAAATTACGTTTTGTCGGACGATCTTAGTTTTAATGGGACGAAAAAGAAAAGGTGAAATTATCTTGAATAAAAATCGAGTGCGAAAATTGGTGGACGGAAAAAGGATATCTCGACGGCATGATTTAGTGGCCTTGGTGGACCAGGACCATGCCAGATAAGGACTTGGATCATGGCCGGCTTGACCTGGAACGACAGAGGTGAAAAAATAATAGCTACATTTTTTAGAGACGAGGGTAGATAAAATATCCCTACACCGTAAACATACCATCGGCCTATGGCATTTATCTTTATAATAAATTTCGGACCACCGCAGATTTTCCACGGCTGTATCTTTATAATGGACAATAATAATAGTAATAACATTGATAACACTGTATCTACAACGTGAGTTATTGAAGATGAGACGACGAGCTCGAAACTGGGGGCATAAATTCTCGTCATCAAATTATTTCCCTCGATTTTTTTTTAACCACTTCTCTTCGAATTCCAGAAAACTTTTAATTTTTTTATCATTCTCTAAAACAGTCATCATCAATTATTTTTCTAGTCTTATCTGTTCCCTAAATGCAGTAGCCGCTGATCATAATCAACGTCTAAAATATTTTATATAGATACTTGCCAAGTCGACATGTGGGATGTTTGGATTAAGAAATTTGACTAAAACAGCCAAACGATCAGTTTTTAGAATCTTTTTAGATTATATTTGAATATTCCAGAGACATTTTCTTAAATACTTTTCTTCAGATATGTGTTTTCATTTTCTAGAATATTGTCAGGTTCTATATATATCTATATCTTTTATGATTCCGATTTCTCTTTGTAAAACCAAATTCTAGATGTAACTGATCATAGTCATTGTTCAAAAATAGTCATATGATCATTATTTAGAAAGTTTCTAGGTCGTAATATGTCTTCTAGGATCTGTCTACTAAAACCTCAATTTCTAGATGTAGAAAGCGGCTGTTTAAAAAAAGAGACTTTAAAAAAAAACATCATTTTTTAGAATCTTTTTAGATCGTATTTAAATCTTTCGGGTACTTTTCTCCAAATAGGTCATTTTTCTGTTTCTAGAATCAAATTCTAGATGAAAAAGAAAGTAATCATGATCAATGTCTAGAATATTTGCAAGATCATACATCAGAAGATTTTCACGCAATGATTTGCCGTCTTCTAACGTAACGAAAGTCTAGAACGAAATCTTAGATGCGAAAAATCATGTTCAAATTTCAAAAACACTTGCATGATCATCATCCGCAAAGCTTCTAGATTATAACATCTCACATTCTGGATATAGAAAGTGTCTGATCGGAAAGTCAGAGTTTAAAATAGCCGAGCGAATGTTTTCTGTAATATTCATCGTATTCTAAGAAGATATCAAGTCTTCTAGAAGTTTGTCATTGTCGGTTGGCAGTTTTTTGCTTGTTTCCGCATCTTAAGTTTTCTGTCTTTTTAAAAGTTAAAGCTCTGGTGAATCGTAAAAGTGTACACTATTATCTCGTACGTGTCCAGGAGTTCATTAATTTCTCGGTCGTCGTTCTTTCGTTCGTCGTCTCCTCCGCCGGTCCTCCAGCAACACCTTTTTCGTGTTTGCGCGACATCTCCGTTCTCGGTATGCAAATCGAGCATAAAGGATGAGAGGTTTTTACGGTCAGGTCGTGGACCGCCAACATCGCTGCCATCGCTGCCACCTCAGCCGCCCATCGTTCCCGAATAAGTGTAACAACACCATCGCCGAGTCTGTTTTTCTGTAGGCGGTTCTTCCGCCATAAAGTTCCAAAGCAAATAAGAGCATATAACAATCTGGAATTACACCGGATACATTTTGAGCGAGTGTAAAAGATAAACATTCTGCGAAATTGAAAGCTTTAATAGAGGTGGGTATTACAATTAAATGCGCGTACGGCTGATTCAATTTCGTTTCGGAATTGATGCGTGTTCGCGACGAGGGTAAACAAAACCGCTGCAAGAACATCGATGGCGGCGGCGGATGATGCCACTACATACATCGCAAGAGATACTCGTAATATATTCATAATTGAGGAGATGCCACTCAGGAATGATAATATTGACAACGGGAACCGAATATTGTTTAAAATTCACCGACGCTTCTGGAATTAAGCGAAAGTGGAATTAACCCGAACGATTCTGGGGGCGGTGACGGTGGCGGAACAAAATGCGAATCCGAAGTTATTACGTCCTCAAACATTAAGTTTTACAAACTATCAGTTCTTTCTCTATCACGCCGCTTCTTGATCTAGTTCTGAAATATTCGGAAATCGTAAAGAAGAAAGTTCTTAGATTTTTAACATCAGTTATAAATAAACGAGAAAAGCATCGGATCAAGTGTCAGTATTTGAAATATTTATGTAACCAGAATCATCATTCTGATCATTTTTTAGTATTAAATCTGTTGATCAGTTGAGATATCATATAGTCATAATTTATAAATTATAATCTAGATTAAATCTTGCTTTAGAAAATCTATAGATTGCACAAAGGAATATTTTCTAGAATATGAACACTTCTGATCAGATTTTCTTTTGATAGATGAAGCAGGCATCTGATACGCAATCAATATCTAAAATTTCGTATAATCTAGGAAGTATCTCTTTTATGACCATGTTTCGATCATTGTTTCTGGTATTGTATCGCGCTTAAATGAGAAAATCGTTTGATCAAATGTCAGCATCTGAAATATTTATATGATCTTTGACGAGCAAATCTGTAGATTACAGAATGCATTCTGATCAGACTTTCTTGTAATAGAGGAAAAAAGCATCTGATGCATAATCAATGCCTGAAATTCCTGGGATCATAATCTAAGAAGTACTGTTTTTTAGAAGTTTATTTTTTCATGACCTTGCTTTGATCATTCTTTTTATTATTTAATCACGCTTAGATGAGAAAATCGTCTGATTAAATGTCAGCATCTGAGATGTCCAGATGCTTAGATGAGAAATTCTTCTGATAAAATTTTAATGATTTTATTTGAATTAAATTTTATAGATCTTTATTTAGAAAATCTGTAGATTGTAAAACTGCTTATGATAAGACTTTTGTGTGATAGATGGTAATGTTATGGGATCCACAGTCAACATCGGAAATTCAGTATGATCATCATTTTGGAATGTTCTTGATCTTATTTCATACCTGGACACGATTAAATTAGAAAATCGTCTGATTGGAATAAATATTTAAATCATCTTTTTTCTGGAGAATGTGTAGATTGCAGAATGAAATCTTCTAGAGTATGTGTTCAACACTTTTGATAGATGAAGAAGGCTTTTGATACATAATCAGAATCTAAGATGATGTCTTTTAGAAGTGTCTTTCATGACCTTGCTTTGATCATTCTTTTTAATATCTGATCACGCATAGATGAGAAAATCGTCTGATGGAACGTCAGCTTCTAAGAAGAATTTAGAAAATCTGAAGATTGCCGAAGATAATCTTTTAGAGGGTGTTTTCAATATGTTTGGTCCGACTTTCTTTTGATAGATATAGATTTGATAGTCTTTTAGAAGTATACCTTTCGTGATCTTGCTTTGACCACGCTTAGATGAGAAAATCGCCAACATTCGACATATCTAGATAATCTTTGCTGACTTTTTAGAGTATGTGCTTAATACCTTTGATGGTACATTTTTTTGATAGATGGAGAAAGCGTCTGAGACTTCGTATCATCATAATCTAGAAAGTACTCCTAATGTTGGAAGTATCTCTTTCATGATCATATTTTGTTCTTTTTTTAACATCCGATCATGCCCAAATGAAAAATATTATATTATTATTTTAATGCTTTTAATCAGATTTTTGATATATGAAAAAGGATTCAGTCAATTTTAGATCATGTTGAGTTGTTTTTCGAAATAATATATAAGAATAGATGTCACCTTTTCGAACACGTAGTTGATTTAATCCGTTTGGTTTCTGAATAGCAGCGTATGCAAATTTCATCTCCCGAAAGTCGGTGTAAAAGCCAAAAAAGCCGAAAAAGCCTTAATTGAGTAGAAGCCGGTGCCGTTATCATTAGTGAGCGAATTACACCGGATGCGAGTAAACGAGGAAAGAATAAGATTTCGCTGAACCCTCGAGTCGGCAGAGCGTCGGCAACTGCATTACTTATGCTAAAGGCAATTAATTTGTCCAAAGATTAGCCATGCATCCTCGTACCTCTCAAGCCGCGGTGCTCGACTTCTTTTAATTAAGTTTAATTAACGTTACCAAAGTCCGACATGGCGCGATGCGGCCGGGCCGGGGGTGGGACGCCTCCGTCGTCTGATCTATGATGATCTTATTACTTGGGGGGTTGCCGGCAAAGGGTAAACGGAGGATATAAAACGAACATCTCGCGGCCTCCTACCGGAGATCTAAAAACTTCACTTTCAAGAAATTAAATTGTCATTCTTTCGTTGCGACGTTTACGAGCTGCTTTTAATTAAGGCACCTATCAAGAGGGATCATCATCGAAGGAGGCGGAGGACTAAGACGGCCCACTAATCATGCAAGCCATGTAATCGGGCCTCCGGTAACTCGGACAGAAAATTAGCAATCTCGGGACGGTGCGATGGCCGCGAGGGCACCTCCTCAGACGAGTTATTTGCATAAATAATCAGAGGACTTGCAAATGGACGAGGTCGAGGCATTAATTACCTCGATGCACGGGAAGCAAGCGTCGTCTTCGGGGGCGGCGGATTTAGATTTTTGGAAGGAGGGTCGTTATATTTTCCCTTTGTAAATTCGTGTTTGTTTGATTTTTCTTTGTAATCTCTCCATATCTCGTAAGTCTTAAACAATGGCAGTAGTGAAAAGAGCGTCGATCCAGTTTGAGAATATTATAATTTGAAGTAAGGAGGCAGGAAAAGCGGCAAAGGCAGCGAAAGAGGGAGAAGAAGAGAACGTTCATGTTTTTCTTTTCTGTCGTGTCGCTCATAAAGAAAGGGCGAGCAAACAACAACTCAAAGTGAGACAATTCCGACATTTGTAAAAAAGCTATATAAAGCGATGCGAAACTATAAAACTCTTTGCCTAAAATTAGTCCGGGTGCCGGCTCTTCAACAAAGAAGACAAATTGTTCGTCGAGTTTTCATCCTTTTGTTGCGTTATATATGATTCTCGCGATTCTTTCTTTGCAATTAGCGCCTCGTCTTGAGTAGGTACATTTTTAATTCCTCAATTCAGCTATTATAAACACAACATTAATTATCAATTTGTTGGCAGCTCCGGTCCAACGGCGCCGTTCTGCCATTGTTTCGACGCGGCATTTTTAATTGAGATTATTGCACCATCTTTATTCAAATGAACATTGCTCTTACAACGCCGCCCCCATTAAAAGTGTGCATAATTATTACATCCACTACGAGTATTGTCTCTGGAATTAGTCATTTGTGCGTTACTAATTGTAATCTTAATCTCCCTCATAACCCCATCATTATTTCATTAGAAAGGGACCGAACGAAACGACGCTTTTTACCGCACTACCCGCCCCCGACAACATTAAGAACGAGGAGGTATGTACAACACGTGCCTCCAACGGCCGACGAATGCTTTCTATAATTGCCTTAAATAATCAAAGGCTTTTCCACACAAACGAATTTAATCAAAATATTTTCATTACTCCTTTCTTCGCGCCGCCCCCGACAACTCCACAGTCAAGAACCACACGATCGCCCTAGAAAACTAACTACGAGCCGGAGGTCAGAGGAGTCTCCACTAAGCCCTTAAAACTTCTTTTTATCATTTAAATCGATATTGTACTTTCGTAAAGTGACTTTCTTCGTCCTTTGTGCAACCGCCGCCGCTAAACTGTCCATGCTGAGTCGCCACCGCCGCCGGCACCTTTTCCAACTTCCACCGAATGTCGTGAATCTGCACAAAACACACGTCCTCCGGCGATCGCCACGAGTTTCTTTACGAACTCATTAAACCAATAAAGCACCTCGAAGCGCGCCGACGGCGGTAGCGGCGCCACCGCCACTGGTAACCACGTGGTGTGACGTTTCTCTTCAACGACAATAGGTATTTTTATAGGTAACAATGGCCAACCATAAAATCTCCCTTTTCTTGTCGACCAGAAAAAAACGATGATTTATCGATATTTGCGGGACGAGCAGTAAACATTGCTCTTATTTTTTAGGAGACACGGCGATTTCTAAAAGGGGTTGACTTTCCTGGATTAAGATTTGTTGGGGGTAAATGGCAGATTGGTTGTAAACAGGGGGCGTGGATGGCGGTGGAATGAAAAAATTGTTTTTGGGAGAAAACGAAATTGATGGAGGAGAAGGAGAAATGTCTAGGTAAATAATGGAGGTATTGGAATTCGTTGCGGGAATTTCGGCTGGATTTCTTAAGTTTGTGGGACAAGACGGGAATTTTCTCACTTTCAATTCACAACTGATTTGGTTGCAGAACTCTTAACGACAATGAAGAAATTCACGAAAGTTTGTGAACGAAATCTGATACGAGCAATATTTACTGAAAAGATTTTTATTCACAAATATCAGCCTGTGTTTTGTATAAATTTCAAATGACAACATCAGTTGTCACGGATTTGACCATGCAATTCAGAATGTAGGCGAGAACTCAAAAACGTTAACGAATTTGTCGCGAAAATCAATTTGCAGTGAAATTTTGTTTTTTTATCAAACAATTTTGACCTTTTTGTCAGATATTTATAGAGAATTCACAAATTTGACAACTTTTTAAAGCGATGAGTAGAATTCACAAATGATTATTTTTGAAATTCTGACATTTCTAAAACAGAAAACGATTATTAACGAAGCGTATCGTTTTTTTTTTTATTAATATCTGCAGATATTCGGTCTAAATTTACAAACCACAACTGAAAATTTGAAAATTCGCAAATGTCAAATTTGACATATATTTAACCAATATGCAGTGAAATATTGATGCTTTTTGATTTTCTCGACAGCCATTTGTGGAAAATTCACAGATCACAAATGACCGATCGTGATTAACTTTGATTTTAATTTGGCTACTTAAGAAATTTACATTTCACTACGGAGTACGGCGGAAAATTTTAAATTTAGAAATTATTAGATTTTTATTACAGTTGCGGCAGGAATTTAATGACAAAATTCACAAATGACTACAATCACGTAGCTTGGCAATGCAGTAAGAATTCCGTATAGGAAGTCAAAATAACATGAATATTACTGCGTTAAATATGAACAATTCCAGTCATTCAACTTGTTCAAAATTCTCAAATATAGAATTATGGAAACGAAATTCCTTTCAGATGTATGCTTAAATTCACAAAATTTACTATTTCAGTTATAATATTGTAATGCAGAAATTTACGAAATTTTAGTTTATTAGAGGAATTTCTCGATAAATTCACAAATTTTCTGTTGCTTGGGATATCTCGAATTTTGTCAGTAAACAAAATTTGTGTACGAAGGTTGGTCGTTCTGAAAAAAAAAATACGTCGAAATACTGAAATACTGAATATCATCACATATTCTATCAAAATTCAGTTTTGAATTAGAGTGGTTCATGCAGAATTTACAAATGGATAATACAGCGCGGGAATTTTAATCATTTTTTTTAAGAATGTAGAAAATAACACGAATTTATGTTGCCAAGAATTTAGATCGCACACGGAAATTCCCTCCAATTCACAAATACTGATACTGAAGTTTAAAACGGTTTTACGACGAAATTCACAAATCACTCACGTGGTTTGTCAATTTGACAGTAATTCTTGAGAAGTGAGTGAAGAATTCACAAACTCGGCAAACATTTGATCCTTAAAATTTCACGGGTAACTTGGATGCTTCCAGTGCTTCCAAAACAGTGTAAACCGCCTCAGAATAAGGTCGTAACCGCTGCTCGTCATAAAAATTCATTCTTGTGGAATTTGTTTTCTAAGTTATCACGTTGTTGTTGATCGAGTTAACGTCGTTGTATGTCTCCGGTGCGAATAAATCACCTCGGGCACCCCAAACTCGCGATCCTCGGGATATTTTAAAGTTAATTTAAGACGTACAATAGGTTACAATGGGTCGAAATGAGCTAGTTATAACCCGCGTCGCGAGTATAATGCAACATGTCAGGCAGTTGCGCGACTAACGAAAACACCTTTCCCTTACACAATAATTGTTTCGCGAGTTCCTCAACAAAGGAAATGGAAATTACTGTCTAGGTATATACAGCACCTCGGCGCGTCGCCTCTCTTCCCTTGAATTATAGCGAAAAGCACCACTTGACTTAATTACTCCGTCGTAATTGCAATTCATTTCGAAAAAGTAAATCCCAGACATCTGACAATGTTGGCAATTAGACGGAAAGTTTTAAAGAGTTTTCGGGGTTGAGATGTGGCCAGCGGAGTTTTTCTTTCCTTCCTTTGCATTTCGCATCGCATCGCATCGCCGTGTCCAAGTGTGTTTTATAGCCACTTTGTTTTAGATAGTAAAATGCTGGAATGCACATTCGAAATGGATTTACACACACGCCTCGTATATTTGTGTAATTTAATAACTCGTAAATGATTGCTTATTTTCGGATTCCCGACTCGTAAATTTAATTAACAACCACTTTAATACACCGATCGAAACAAGAAGGCTTTGCTCACACAATGTATGAGAGAAAACAAACAAACTGACTTTTAATACGCACATTCTTCAAACTATTACGTTAATACACTTCATAAAACGAAAAAAGATCTCGGTAAGCTATGACTATCAAATTTTTCACTCTGATAGTCTCCTGAACTTCAAAATCGGTCTCTGCAACATTATTTTCAGGTTTCTGATTACAACTTAGTCATAATCAGAACGTCAGATTGTCTCAAATCTAAAATTTGAACTTCAAAGGAGTTTTGAAGTTTGTTCAAATAGTCAGGTTATCAGAAGATTAAACTTACAATTTTAGTGAGGTACTTTAAAACTTGATTAAAACACAAATCAGCTGATTACATCTATGCCTCACAATCATGAGAGACTTCGGACACATTTAGTATGATCTTAAAAGGCTACGACTACCAGATCAAATTCTGATAATCTGCTCCCAGCATGATTTCATCTGCTGGAGTTCAAAACTTACTTCTCTAACAATGTTTTAAGGTTTCCGTTTGAAAGTTACAATTCACACCATTCCGCCCCGTCATAATCAGAAAGTCAAATTATTTGAAGATGATCTGCTCAGTTTTTAAAATCTGACTCCGACCCAAAACTGACAATCTGTTTCATTCATTATCAGTCTATTGAAGTCCTCCTTCGAACCAATATCAGAAAGTAAATTATAGCTTCATGTTCTATTAGCACCGTTTACATGTTTGTTGACTGATCAGGTTATCAGAAGATGGATATTAATCAGTGTCATCCAATATCAATCAGTTTTTAAAATCTGTCTGCGATTTGGTTTCAAATCGACGTATTCTGATGCAGGATCAAACAAGTCTGCCATTTTAGTCAGATTTAAGTCACAGTTGATTGTCTGACAATTATGAGCGACTTCTGACACTATGGTTACGGCTACTAGATTATATTCTGATAATTTGATCTCAGCATGATTTATTCTGATGAAATTCAAAATCTACCCCTGAAAAATTGTTTTCATGTTTCTGATCAAAAGTTATACAAATCTGTTTCACAGTAGAGTTTTTAGGTTTTTTGGCCGGTCAGGTTATCAAAAGATCGATGTGAATCAGTTTCATCTGATCACTCTTTAAAGTTCGTCTCTGATTTTATTTCAGATGTCATTTTGATTGTTTAGAAAGAGATATTACGATACTAGAACAAAAAAAAAACAATTAGTGAGATCATATCAATATCTTGAGTTGTTGCTATGATCACTATAAAATCTGTCATTTTAGTTGATTCCTTTGCTGGTTGAGTATTATAAGCGACTTCTGACCCATTAAATAATATCTCGGACCGCTATGGCTACCAGATCAAATCCGGATAATCTGATATCAGCATGATTTCATCTGCTAGAATACAAAATCTACGTTTGTAACATTGTAGGTTTCTGTCTCCTAACCAAAATCTGAACGCAAGATCATGTTATACTTTCAGTTTTCAGGTTTGTTGATCGGTCAGATTATCAGAAGATCGAAATCATTCATTTTGATGTGATCAGTCTTTAAAGTATGTCGCTGATTTTGTTTCAGATGTCGTTTTGTTTATCTGAAGTGGGTATTCTGATCTTTATAACCAGTCATGATCAAAAAGTCAAATCAGTAAAAATATCAGTTGTCGATTTGATCAGTTTCTTAAAAAAATTGCTATTTTAATCAGATTTAAGTCACAGTTGATTCCATTGCTGATTGACTATTATAAATGGCTTCTGACACATTAAATAATATCTCGGACGGCTGTGGCTACGAGATCAAATCCTGATAATCTGAGATTAGCATGATATTAGCTGCTGGAAATCAAAATCTACATTTCTAACATTGTAGGTTTTTGTCTCCTAACCAAAATCAGAACGCAAGATCGTGGTGCTCTACTCTCAATTTTCAGGTTTGTTGATGGATCAGATTATCAGAAAATCGAAATAATTCATTTTCATCTGATCAGTCTTCAAAATCTATCTCTTATTTCGTTTCAAATGACATTTTTTTTATCTGAGGTGGGTATTCAGATCTTTACAACCAATCATGATCAAAAAATTAATTCAGTAAAAATATCAGTTGTCGATTTGATGAGTTTTTTAAAAAAATGCCATTTTAATCGGATTTGAGTTAGGATGTAAACGTAAAATCACAATGTCTAAACATAATTTTTTGCTTCCCCAACATAATGCCTTATAGCTTTCAGGTTTGTTGATTGGTCAGATTATCAAATGATTTTTATCTGGTCAGTCTTGAAAATCTGTCTTTGATTAAAAATTAATGCCGTGAGAATAGAAAATGGGCCGTTTTACTCAGAATTGAACCCCAATTTATTTTATCGGTGTAAAATCTCAATCTGACAATTTTCGTCGGTGACATCCGATCCTCAACTAAACCATCTGCTCGAATCCTTTCTTCTATCGACTCCTGAAAATAGAAGTAGGTTACGTCCAATTTTACACATTTCAGCAGTCATATGTCTCGACAAACATCAAATAATTCGCGTTAGAACAAAACGAACAATAATAAGTCGTTGAAAAAATGAAATGTTACGTTCTCGAAACCACAACAAATCGTGTTTCGTGTTTATTACCATAGAACTCATAATCATAAAAAACGAGAACTAGGAAACACAATAGTCTAAAAATAAAACAAAGAAACGTCGCGTTTTATAGTAGGAAGTTGGCGGCGACACAGGTGAGTTTACGACCGAAAAAAAACTTCATTCATAAATCCAAACCGCAGGTACGCGATGGGATTATCGGGATTAAGAACGGACGTCGGACGTACGTCTTTGATCCCATCATGGGCAGGTTTTTCCCATCCCAGATTTCCTCGTAAATTCACTATTTACATCCGTAACGGATTACGTCTAAGTACGACCATAAAATAAAAATTAAATTCGCCAATCGTCTGAAAATAAACCGGAAACGACCCATTTTCCGATTCATAAATACCGAAAATCGAGATAAAAGGTGAATGTGACACAAAAAGTTGTTTATAAATAATTCGTTTCTAATAGCCGACAATATATGAGTCGGCGAAAACAGGGTCACATCGAAAAAATTTCGTAATAATAAAAAACGATTGGTTATTTTCAAGATTGCGCTCTTTTCAGGATGGAAAATAAATTAGATGTCTGAAAACGTTCCAAATGAATAAAATTTAATATACACCGGTGACGGCTATTAAAAACTTGTAGCGCCACATAATTTATGCCAACAAAAGGCACTTGATGGGAGAAAGAGTCAACGGCCACGAACTAGCGAGAATTTGAATTGAACTGATCAAATTTTAAGACAAATAACAGATGTTGTGACTCGACTCCGGACAATGATTATCTCGTGTAACATCATGAATCAATGCAGCAGATGAAAATGATCATTTTCATAACTGATTCAGTTTTATATTCATGGTCAGCTGAAATTGTTGTTCCAATAATGATATTGATTATCAGAGGTAGATAGATATCTGCAATAGAAATTGGTACAATCAAATCGATTTGATATGATGTCTCTGGAATAGTCGAACAAATGAGAATGATTATGATATGAAAGTCATTTCTAACAATCAGATTCATGATCATTATCAGAACTGAAATTGTTGTTCGAATAAAAACATGACAACGATTACGATGCTGATTGTCAGCAACATATATCAAAAACCTGATCCAATAAGACAACATCTTCAAAACACTCCAGCAAATGAGAATTATGATTTCTGACAATCTGATTTATGATCATTATCAGAACTGGAATTACCCATTTAAACATGATATTTAGCGTGAATATTTGATAACAGATTTATCATAAAAAACAAATGTGACCAAAACCTGAAACCTGAGAATGATTATGTTACTAATTATCAGAAGTATTATCAGTAAAAAAACAGTAACGAAATATGAACAGCCGGTTTAACGAGATTATATCTTTATCCAGCCGAGCAGATGAAAATGATTCTATTATTAGAATCATGATCAGTTCTATAGTCACTGTCAGAACGGAGATTACATGTCGTCTCACACTCAACAAACTTCCAAATTTTACGTTTTAGATGATGTTATGGGAGACAAAACCCGAATCCTGACAATGATTTTGATCCTAATTATCAGAAGTACATCGGTAACAAAAAATAAAACTCGATGGAACATGTCGGGTTTTTTAAACATCGTTCAGAAGATCAAAACGATCATATCAGATAAAATCTGACCGTGATCAAGGTAAATTTCGAATTACTGATGAATGAATCACGTTTATTTGTGAACCTAAATAACTTCTAAAATCTGCCAGATAGCTGAGAAAAGAAATCGCCGCAGCTACCCACCAATTTAAATCCCAAGCGGCCGTTATCGCAAAGTGCACTGTTTACAACCTTCATCTATTTATCTACGTAGATAACAGGATGAGCCATCAGTGTTTACTTCGAAATCTTCTAATTACGTCTTCGACAAAACTATTCAGTTTCCTAGTTTGAACAAATTTAACTCGTCGATAATTTACGAGCGATAAAAAAGCGCAGAAATTTGCCTGAATCGTAGCTTGTTGAGATTTTTTTCTTATTGGATGAATTACAAATTTATCTCTACTTTCGTTGATTGTGCGTTCCGATTTCGCAGCGATGTTTGTTATTGTTTTTTTTTTCCGCCGACGAAATATATTTACTCAAAAGCCGGCGGTAATAAATCCGTGTAATTATAACGAGACAATATTTTCCGTGCACATTTCTTTAAATATTTATTTAAATATTTACGATGTCCGTCCTAAAAAATTTATTAAAACCAATTAATTTTATATTTTATTACGCCGAAAATAGCACGGGAGGTGCGATATGAAACGAAAAACCGAAATCACTCTTTATTGGTGGCGTTGCAATAAAATAGTGAGTACGTTCATACTTTGTGTCGTTTTGTACAAGTTTATTGCATCATTTATTACTTTTATTTACGACACTATTTCTATGCACCCAGAAATTAATGTCCCATAATATTTGCTACGGTTCCCCTCGAGTTGAAAAAATCTAGTCGTACGATTTAATAAACTTTTGGGAAAATCCGATCGAAAGAGCAGTAATTCATGTAACCAACTGTTCCTCTTGATGTTTCTCTGAAAGAATCGCAACAGGTTTCAATAGTTCGATCGCGATTAAAGAGCTTTTGAAAAATGTCGGGAGCTCTGTGGTGTGTAACAGATTGCAGCGGACGCTTCGCGCTTATAAAGCTTATTCACATGTTTGCTTTTTAAACGTTCACTCTTCCACGATCAAATTAAAAACGCCATCGAGAAAACAAAAAGTTTGGGAACATGTGTTTACCGAACTGGAACTAGAACAGGGAATTATTTACTGCGCACGGAATAGGTGAGTATTTTTCGGATATCCGAACGCGAATCGGGGACTTTTTAATTCCGCTGACGGATGCGATGTTTTCGATGATTTTCGAATGCGGAGCTCAAATTTCACAACATATCTGTCATATAACATTCTCATAAAATACCGGAGCAAGAATCTGAAATCTGACGGTGATCGTAAAGCTTGAACTCAATATGAGGACTCGGATTTGACCACAGATTTGATCACGGCGTTCTAAACAAGATGATCGTTAGCTTGTTATTCTGAGTTTAGCTAAGCTGATAGATGAAAAATATTCTGATCAAATTTGAGTTCGATCTGCTTCAGATTTTGATCGTATTTACATATTTCTATTAACCAGATCAAATACTGGTTCAGCTGATCTAACAGACATCTGATTTAGATTTTGCTCATAAATTCTATTAACCAGATGACACTTTTAAAAGACTAAAGGACTTTGGGGTCTAACAAAAGTATTTTTTCACGACGTTCTACCTGTTTTGTTAAATGATATAAATTATTGTGATCAAATTTAACATTGATCTTATTTAGATTTTGATCATGACTATATCTGACTGTAGCCTAAAAATGTTTCGATTTTCACATGCAATTATAGTTCTTTGTGCAAGGTTTCTACAATATATCTGATCAAAAATTTTCTACTGATTTGATCAAATCATCGTCAAATAAATCATCAATTTCTCACTTTTTTGTTTGTGCAATCATTACCATAATTCTAAAAAAAAATTAAAACAAAATCAATAATAGAGGCCAAATAAAAATGATTTTGATTTTGATTAAGGATAGATATTTTTCATCCAAGCTGACTGTTGTCTGAAGAAATTCTAATTGTCTGAGCATGATTATTATTTTGAATATAATTTTAAAGAATTTGGATGACTATAATTATCTTCAGGGAAAAATTAAAGCTATTTAAGTTAATCATATTTAGATTTTGATCATATTTTTTTTTATCCGAACTGACGGTAGTTTGTTACTTACTCAAAACGTCTAAATTATTTTTGACTGGCATTTATCTACGGATTTGATTTTCTGATACTAAGCCTGATAAGATTGTAGATTATCTGAAACAGAACTCACTTTGTGTTTGATCTTTTCTTTGGAATCATTTAAATTTTCACAACATTTTAACTGTTTTAATGTATACTGAATAAAGTTTTAGATAATCTGAATGCAAAAAGATGACGCTGATTATGATTTTGATCGTGTCTGTGACGACCTGATGTTAATTTTCATACGAAATGAATCTTCGCATTCTACCGTTCCCAATAACTGCAGATTTTCTAATGAAATCAACGTCTGGTAATTTATCTTTTTTATCGCGACCTTGGTTTAGTGTTATTTAGCAGCAGCAGATGACCGTGATTTTAACCAGATCTAAACACTTGTCAGAAATTTTGATTTTGGCACTAATTTCACCGCTTAAAAACCCCATAATACTTCTGATTTATGCAATCCCTCCACGGTCCACATCATCCCCTTTCCCACCTCTTCCACTAGTCTATTTTTACGGTGATTCATCCCTCCACGCAGAATAAAACCTGGATGACTAACACCGACGACAATAATAAAAACTTGGTCATTTCTATTATGTGGCACGTCCCACGAATTCTGTGGTGCAAAACCACCCCTATAGAGTCACATGTACCCTCATTTCGCCACCTGAAGGGCGAAAGACAGTCTAAAGTTCTTAATTAAATAAATCTTGGACGTCAGAGCAACAAAGTGCCAGATGTGGACGAGGTGTAGTCAATTGGAGGGTAGTTTTGCATTGTGTGCACATTTGGCGGACACTTGTGACCATTGTCACCTTGACGGGGGGGTCGTCGTAAACCAGAGGAGGAAGAAAAAAAATATAACGTTCAACTTTTCTATCCTGGAATTAACATTATTCTTATTATTATCATTTGGTTGTGTGATTTTGGCCATGCTAGCGCCCTCTGTGTAATCAACCCGCTCTTCGGCACAACATCTACCGCCGTCGGCACGCGTCGAATTGACGTCTCGTTCCGAGATTTGAGGGCGGTGATGTAGCGGCGTCGGCGGCGTCGGGCGGCGCGCGCCGTTGGTGGGGGTACGCGTCTCGGTAGGAGGGATGTTCAGTCACGACAGTTGAGCGTCGGCCGCGTGTTGCTCTCGTCAGTTGGCCATGGTGGCGCGAAGTGAAAGCATGTTTGGTTGTTACGACAGTTACTCCTACCGATTATGGAGTCTGGCTAACGTTTGGAACACCTGCCAACGTGAGTACTAGAATTTTAAACGTGATTGGGTTGTACCTGAAGTCGATTGGACAGGTGTAAGGGGAGGGGCTAAGACGACCGATCTGATTGGACAGGTGTGAATACACCTGACCACACAGGTAACAAGACGTGATCACACGAGAATGACTACGTGAATTTTCTCGGTTTTTATTGGTTCGTTGGAATGTTGTACGCCAATCTAGTGGTGATTGAGCAGGACGGTTATCGCATTGTCAATAATATTAGTGATGTTCAGTAGGTAATTACGAGTTATTTAGATTTCGAGAGTAAACATTTGCCCGACATAAACAAAGAGTAAAAGTTTTTGATGACTGCTGGGATGATTTGGGACAAAGGCGGGATATTTGGCGGGAAACGGCCGAATCTAGTAGGCTACGGTTTTTTACTAATTTCAACGGGAATATATTCACAACGGTTTACCTCGAATTAGAGTATTGAACTGATAAAACACGTCACGCATATTGAAAATATTCTACATGTGATCATCGTCACAGAATATTTTATATGAAATGCACGTGCATAACTTTTTGTTTCTTCGATTTATAGATTTCGGTTATACCTTAGCAACAATTTTAAGAATGTCGTCATTTTGTGTCTATTAATAAAATTTCGGGAAGATCTTGTATATTTGATCGTCGAATTATGGAGAGTGGGAGTGTGAGATGCATTTTTTCCTGATAACGTCTGGAATTTTCTATTTTTCATACTTTGATGCACAAAATAGGCTTGACTATGCATGAGTGTACCGGAAACATTATTTTAAATATTCTAGCAAAATTCGCTATCAGTTTGTTGATGTTTTGAAACGGCATGTTTTCTATTTTCCAGGGAATATTTTACTGTTACAAGAAATCCACGTGCATATTTTCCAATTTAGATAGTTTTCCCAACATACTAAGATATTCTTTAATTTAGGTTATATATTTTTTAAGTTTACATGAAAATTTCAAACCGCTACTTGCATAATTTTTTATAATTGTCCATGTTAAAATTTTCCCTCATTTACATTACATGTTCATTATGAAATGCATATTGGATAGAATTTTTGCAGTTTTTTTTTTCTGAAATGAATTTTATTGTACTACAGTATATTCACAAAATATTTTAAATTGTTCCTAAATATGCAAATGAACGTGTATATTGTTTCATCATCATATTATTGTTTCAGTTGCAAGATTAGAATGGTTCCTGATTTCTATTGCATGTTTTTCTGGTACTCTGACAGTTCATTTGAATATTTTAAAATGTATTTTATTGGTCTATAGCATATTCATTGAATATTTTAGTTTCTTGTAAACATACAAATTCACGTGCGTATTGTCTAATTTTTATATTACTGTTTTTAATGCACTGGCAGAATATTTTAGGCTTTACATCACATATTATTTTTTAATACCCTCACAGATCATTTGAATATTTTGAACGGATATATGCATATTATCTAGATTTTTGTTTTTATTCTGCGGCATATTTGTGGAATATTTTCATAGAACCTACAAATGTACATACATATTCTCCATTTTTTTCAATAATAAATATATGTTATAGAGACTGCATATTTTGCTAATAAAACGGGTTTTTATTCTAAATTCTAAAATGCTCCACATTGCTCTAATCTAAAATGTTGTATTATACACAAAGTACGCAATGTAAATGAATAATCTTTGGTAGTACCTGAATATGACAAATTGACAATCTTAAGTATACTTCACAAATGGAAAATTCTCAATACATATTTATATGAGAGCATATTTTCCTCATGTCTTATGAATATATTTCGTAAATTGAGCTGAAGTAAAGAATATTGGGTCAAAATTCTGTTCACTTTCCACATTACTAGAATATTCTGTAAATATTCTCAAATAATTTATTTACATGGAAGGAATATTCGACTCCTCGTGCATATTTTACATTTTAGCATTTGGAATTTTTGTTTTCCGCACTAGAAAATATTCCGTGCATATTTCCGAATTACATGCGCATACAATTATTTTTTTTGTGAATTTTAACAAAATTTGACGGCATACTTTTCAAATATCCCTATCGTCTTTTATAATATATTATAATTATTATATCATGAAAGAGTGCCTGGATATCCTACAAGAATATTTTATCAGTATTAGCATATACCTAATCCAGTTTTTTCCCTTTCTCACCTCCCCTAAAAATCGGCTCACCTTAGCCCACCACCTGTCAACTATCCCAAATGTCACCAATTCCACCCTCATCCCCAGGTTCGTTCTCCCCTAATTTTCATCAATTTCTCGTTTCTTTCCAGTTTCCCCGTTGACGAACGGCGTCAGTAAAGAAGGTGACGATTTAAACACGTCCTCTGAATACTACATCAAATGTCCTCAATGTCAAAAAGGATGTCAAACATTTCAAGCCCTCAAAGAACACATGGAAACGTCACACTCGGAGCCGCCGGAAACGGGTCCGTTACCAGCGTCGACTCCTAGTGCAGTTTCACCGACGCCGACGACGCTCGGAGGACCATTTGGATGCTCTCAATGTACAACGTCTTTTGCAACAAAAGATCAGTTAGAAAAACACGAACTTCTACATTCTCCCAACGCACAAGTGGTAAGTTTTTCGTCCTTGAAACGAACGATCTAGTTCGCCTTGACGGCTCCCCTCAAGTTGGGATTCTATTGGTCAGGTAGAAACTAAAATGGGCCTTAGAACTTCCATGGCTTCCAGATGGGGGCAATTTAGTAAAAAACGGTCGTAAATTCTCAGATATTTTGTTATCGGGGTGTACCTTTACAAGGCACACTTGATACGTTGAGAACTGACTTTTTCCCATCACAGAGTCAGGTTTATCTCGTGTTTATAGGTAAAAGACACGTGGAAATGATAGTCTTTGTTAAAAAGCGAATTGAGATCGTTAATTTAGAGACACGTGGGTTTATAATTGAATTTGTCGTTTAAGTTAGCTATTATGTCTCATTGTCGGTGTAGATGGGTGAAAATTACCTCAAATTACGGGGGAGGGACGCTAAAGGTGATCCTACACGGAAAAGGAGCGTCGTGTAGGCAACCACTTATACGCGACGCTCTAAAGACTAACGCTTTTTTTATATTAATTAATTTTGATAATTCCGTTGGATAATTAATTACCGCCATACAATTCCGTATCTTTCCCAGTTACTCTGCATTTTTACTTAAAACTAATAAAAATTCTTCAATTAGTTGTTATCTCTTGTAGCCAACTCGACAATTTTGTTAATTAATCAGTTGCAGCATTTCTGTTTTTCTCATAATTAATAATCAACTTAAAGGTTATGAAAATTAAGAAATATGTCAACTACACAATTAAACCTTTATACGACATTTAAGAAACAATTTTGTTAATTAATTAATTAATTAGAACTTTCACAAAACACATCGACTTCACTTAAGATACTTTTTTTGTAGACTATTTAATATTTTTCTAGTTAATTAATTAGGACTAAGAAACACATCAAAGCAGCTGTGGGTTTCCTTTACGTTAATTTTCCTATTTTTATACGTATTGGGTATTTTGAAAAATTTATTGAATTATTTTGTTTTGGTCAAATTGGTAAAATAATTTGTCCTCAAAATTATAGATTATGTTAAACAAAAATTCAGATGTTTTGTTTGATGTTCCATTTTTTTTAACAAACAAACTTGTACAATTTTACATTTTTGAATATGTTTTTTTTTATAATAAAAAAATTGAAATTAACTTATTATATTATAATTATTAATAATTAATTAATAAGTACTGGCCGTTTCTAAATTTTCCTTTCGATTTTAAAACCATGAAAAATCATTCAGAATTGAGTTTTTTATTATTTAGATAATTAAATTATTATACTAATTACTTAGTTCGGTTTTTTTACAAAAATTAATTAAAATTTTAAAATCTGTATTTAGAATTGACTTCAAATTATTCGTTTGTGCTTTAACTAATTGATTAACAATCTGAACTTCTAAACTCAATATTATCCTTCAATTAATTATTAAATTAGAACTGTTCTTATTAATGTTACTAATTAAAAATCGCAAATTTGTTAATAGAATTAAAAATTATGTGAGAAACTTAATTTAGAGCTATGTTATATTAAGGAGAATAAATTGTTAGATGAACTACCAAATTTTCGTAGAAATTTAGAAGTAAAGCTAATTAATTAACAAAACGACTTTGTGGCTTCAAGCAGAGAAATTTGGCCAAATAATGAAAAACATTAAATAAATTCGAACTATACTTTTTCCTTGGATAAAAATTTATTTGTCACGATGTTCTAGTTTTATTAAATAATTAGTTGAAGTTAATACTGCAAACTTTGATACCGGGTGTACATTAGTTGCGACAAATAATGACGGAGAAAAAATACCAAAACGTCATTTTGTTGCCAAAAACCCCAAACCTCTAAATTAGTAGTGTCGATGGCTTCCGTCCAAGAACTTAAGCCTCGAACAGATCGTCTCTTTCATCTTTGAACAAAATGGTGTCCATCTAAAACCCCGCGTTACAGTTAATTTAGCGCCCTCTGTCGTCAAACATCTCCATTTCTCGTCGTTTAACCGGAGGTCAGCACAGTTATTAACATTATTACCGATCCATCGTCGTCTGTGACCGTACATTTCACATGATCTTCACGTGTCAGAAGTCACTTGGTGTGTTTGTTATTAATTAAAAATGTAGTCTTGACAGTTCCTCGACTCTATAAAGTTTGACTCACATTAATGTAGAGGTTAGAAGGGCTCCGAGGTCAATTACTGTGTTTACGTAACATCGGTAATAAGATGAGTAATTGTTTTGTCCTCACAGCTGCACAACGCCGAAAAATTACCCTCAGTTAACACACGCAGACATGAATTGTTTTAATAATTTATTGTCGGAGTCTCGATAATTTGTAAATTCGAAAATCCCCAATAAATCGCCGAGTGATTGATCGGTTAGCGGCGATATATCGCCTATATTTTCATTAACCGAAAAACAATCGTAAAATACGACGACGAAAAAATTTCATAATATGTCAATCATCGAGGTTTAATTGACATTCCGGTGAGGATAGGGGTTGGTTTTTTTAGCGCCAAATTTTTATGAACTGGGAAAAGGCACATTGCCGAGTTTACGGCTCTATTATCGACGGGGAACGGATGTTTTTTCCAGATTTTTTATTTTAGTGTTATTACCGTTATTTGGGTTTTTATTTAATTGTGATCGCGATACAGTTATCGTTTTTAGCGACGGATGGAAAAAATCCGATCACTAACGGAATTTCTGATGTGATGAGACGATAAAAATGCTAACGGTTATTCGGGAGACGGTTTTTTGGGGGGCAATTGCTGAATAATTGGATCGGATCGTCATGTTGGGAATTTTTTGTGTTCTTTGACCGATATTTGTCATTTTAAAGAAGTTTTTGACTCGTAAATGACACCGATACGTTTGACTACGTTCCGTTCAAGATCGAAAAATGACAAAATCAAAATATCGAAGCCAACGTCTTCCTTTGATAATGTTACAGTTTTGACTTTCATACATTTGACACTTTGGAGCTTTCGGCAGTTTGACTTTACATTCTGGCCGAAACTAAAAAATGACAATATTTATATACAAATCATGATCTCAAGAATAGTTTCTAGTACGCATGTCAAAATCATAATCTAAAGACAGATTTTAGATGACTTGGTATTTTGACTACTAAGAATGACAGAATTATGATGCATTTGACAGTTTATGGCACTCGGCATTTCAATTTTACATTTCTCTGTAGAACTAGAAGTTTATTTAGTTACAAATACTACGTCCCATTTCCTGTTTTACTGCATAAGACAAAATGACATCTTAATGTGAAATAAGGCGCCTACAAATGACCGAATTTTGACTCATACATTTGACGGTTCATTTAAATTTACATTTAGACTCGTGTCGTGTAAAGTCAAAAAGTGTCAGGAATTGCTGACTCTTCATTGTCACGTTTTACAATATGAATGTCAAAATGACGAAATGTCATGGAACTGAAAACTTTTTTTTTCAAACGTGTCAGAATGTCGCATAACATCGCAATGATCGCGTCAAATATCACAAAATCTATGCACCTCTTATTTTTATTCTGTTATTTGGTGAAATCTGTCGGCTTAGAAATATGACATGAGTTATATATAATTCATTGATTTTTAATGTCAAAATGACAGTCAGGATGTAAAGCGATTTGAAAATAATGACTCCTAAATGTAAAATATGTATAAATTTAGTTCAAAATAAAAAGTCATGAATTCACTCAAAAATGACAGATTTTGACACATACTGAAATCAAAAATATGACGATATTGGAGTGCAAAATCGTAACATAAAAAATTTACATTCTACTTATTCTTGTGTCACATACTCACTTAGTATTTTGACTACATACATATTTGGTAAAATCTGAGAATGACATTGTCAAGATGTACAACTTTTGACTCAAAGTGAAAATCTTTATCCAGCAACCTAAAAATGATAAGATGATATTACATTTGACAGTTTATAGTACTCGATATTTTTGTTCAACAATTTGTCACTTTGACTCGTTTCGTGTAGTCAAAAATGACAATCAAAGGAAATATTAACGTCCAAACGTTTGGATGAATGCTGAAACGATGGGTCATTTCACATCTTCACTTCAAGATATCAGTCGTACTTAAAATGTTAGAAAAATTGAAAAATAGAGCAACAATGCGAATGAAGTCAAAATATCGCAACGGTCCCGTCGAACGTCACAATATCCATGCACCGCTCATTTTTATTCATTTTAAAAGCTTGTTAATTTCCCTCCCCAAATATTTTCCTTCCCACGTTTTTCTGTTGTTTTCGCCGCCACGGCCGTATTTCATCCACTGACGCATTTTACACCTACCCTAAAGGTTAAGGGTGCGGCCATAAACAATTACAACCGACAGAACCAAGATAACAACCCTTCACAACAAAACTTGTGCCGGTGAATCACCAAATACTACAAAAAAAAACCGCGTGAATAACCAAAGCGAAAACTTCGGTGTAGCTTCCTAAAGTGAAACGATAAAAAATTTTTAATAGACTCATTCCGAGATAAGATACATGTTGTGATTCATTTTGTGAATCACCGGGGAAAGTATGCAACCAACTATACTTTGTAATGAATTGTTTTCCATTGTCGCACGTCTAAAGTAGGAAATTTTGTTTCTAGGGGGGAAAAAATGATAAATGAGTCCTGGAAAAGGTCGGCTGCATAATTTTCGACGTTAATATTAATGAAAGGTCTTAATCAATCATTTCTACGGCGTGCAATTGCTACTTAAGAGTCTTGAAAGTTATTTTTTCAGACTAGGACGATAAAAATCACGGAAAAATCCAATCTGTGGGATTTTTTCTTTGCGTTTATTAAACAAACAGTTCAACAGCTCGCAATTAGAATATATGTGGTGTGATTCGGTTTTCGGTCGAAGCGAATCAACTCGAGGTTGTGTCCTTCCGCTTTATCTCGTTTTAATGGATTTATAACCGAGAGAAGCGAACGGACGAAAGATATCCACAACGATGACAGGCGCCTTCACAAAAAGATTCAAACACATGTGTGCATGTTTGTAACGACGCAACCGTGTGAAACGGGGATATAATGGAGAGTTTTTTGGTTGTTGAAAGAGAAGAAGACAAAAAAAAAACGAAGAAAAGACGCAGAGTTGTTAGTATTGTGCGGCTTCAATTTGGGTTATTATTAATTGGCGTCGAAGAAAAATCCGTTTATTTTTAGCACCAAGGTGCTCCAGTCGTATTTCTGTCGCCCCCCAGAAAAATCTCTTTGTTCTTTGTTTTCGCCTCATTTGCCTACGTACGCGTAATCCAATTATTTCCCGAACCCGAATTAACTGTCGAGACGGGAAAAAACTGTCGGAATCTGTCACAACGTCCACCTGCTTCAACTTGAGGATTATAATTTCGAGGTTTTTGTCCCCGGAACGTATGCAACCAATCTAACAATCGTCTCTTTTGTTCCAGTCCTGTAAGATCTGCAACAAAACTTTCGCCAACGTCTACCGCCTCCAACGTCACATGATTAGCCACGACGAGAGTGCAGTGCTCAGAAAATTCAAATGCACCGAGTGCGATAAAGCGTTCAAATTCAAGCATCATCTCAAGGTAAGTTCAAGCAACTCGGGAGTTTATCTCGGTTATACGGTTTGCGCCAATAAGATGCCTCTCGGACGAGATGTTAAATGGATTACGTCGTGCCGGGATTACACATGACTAATTCGGAGGAACAAAGTTGTGTTGTATTGGAGAAGAGAAAGTTTTGGGGGTTTTGGGGTGATCGGAATATCGGGTGTTGGCGCGCGAGCGTAGCGAGCTGTGTTTTTTTGAGGTTTTTCTTTCAGCGGTCTCGTCTCGTTTCGGTGATGTGCTTTGTTAGAACCGCGTCGTTTCCTTTCAATGAATTTCTTTGTTTCGACCAGCTTTTTACACGTCGTCGTTTCTTTAGGTCGATGACTTTTCTGCTTTTTAACGAGATTTCGTTTTTTCATCTTCAAAATTTCTTTTTTTTTTTCTTCGAAGATCTCATTTTACAATTCTTTCTATTAATACGTTCATTTTTTCTGTCTTCCAATCACGATTCTTCATTCTTTCTTTTCTTTTTTCGTTTCAATAGAAAACGACATCCTTACTTTCTTAAGATATCCTTATTTTTTAACGACGTTTTTTTCTTCTATTTTATCTTTTGAGAACATTTTTTAACGATCTTTTCTGTAAGTGGTGACGAATTTTTAGCGTGTTTTTTTTTCGATTTTAACGTTTGTTTATCCCAAAAAAAAACGAATCGTTCCCTAGCTTTAGAGTTTTTTGTTTAATTGATTGAACTAATTTAAACGGTTTCGTTCTTTTCTGTAGACGACGTCGTTATTTGATTTGATAAATTTAGCTTTTTTTTTTCGTTTTAACGATTTCTGTTTTCCAAGGGCTAGTGTTTCTGCCTTCACTTTTGACCAATGTCGTTTCTTCCAGTTTTTCTTCACTTTTTTAGCAGTAACGTTATTGCCTTTAACGGATTTTTGATGTTCCTTTCTTGAATCCATAAATAAACGACATCGTTACCTTCTTAACATTTGTTTATTTTTTAACGACGTTATTTATTTCTTCCATTTTAACGAAGTTTCGTTTCTTCTTCTTCCTATTTTTCTTTCTTCCAGTTTCGCTGTTTTTTAACGAGTTTTTCTTTATTTTAACATTCTTTAATGAACTTGAATGAACTTTTTTTACTGTAAAGATCTGTTACATCAACAATCTTTTAGGTAAACGATAACAGTTTTTTTAACGATTTTCTTATCATTTTAACGTTTTTCATGAATTTAACGACGTTGTTGTCTTTTTGTATTAACGAGACTGTGGCTCTTTAAACTCTATCGCTGTTTTTTTTTCTATTCAACGATTTAAACGACATCGTTCAACGACCTTCGATTTAGAAGATGGCGTGTTTTTTTTTCTAGTACTTGAGTCGTTCTTCCTCGATGTAGAAATCTTCGTTTGTTTTTTGTTTGTCTTCTTATCGTAAATTTTTTCTCTACAGTCCATGCTTCCTTTTTCTTAACGATCTAGCGAAGAGAACCAATTTCCTGCCAAATTTGACAGTTTTCTAAGAATTTTCCTCTTTTCCAGGAACACATCCGGATCCACAGCGGCGAGAAGCCCTTCGAATGCCCCAACTGCGGCAAACGCTTCTCCCACTCCGGCTCCTATTCTAGTCACATGACATCGAAAAAATGCCTCGTAATGAACCTAAAACTCGGCCGAGCCCGCGGCACCCCGACGACCCTCTTAGATAAAACCCAATCACGTCCCATCAAACGCACCAACATCACACCCATCAACAACAACCTCACATCGAGCCCCAACCACAATTCGTACCTGCCGATACTACCAAAGTACTCGGAGGCGGCGGCCGCCTTCCTTCAATCATCGTCGATACCGCCATTCTACCTCGCGCCGCCAAACCTCCCCATCACACCTTATTCCATGCCGAACTTGGGCCACATCTTCGAGCAGTTACAACAACAACAACAGAACAACGTGTCGCCTTTGCGACCGCCTTTGATGGAAGAAGAAGCGAACGCGCAATCGGCGGCGGTGAAGGAAGAAGAAGCGGCCAAATCGAACGCGTCGAGTTGTGGCGAGTTGGTGATGGACGAAGAAGTGGAAGAAGAGAAAGGGGAGGAAGTCGCCGGCGGCGATTTGGAGGCGGTAAAGCGAATTTTGGAAACCGTGAACGCAACAGTTACGAAACAGTTATTACAGGCTAATATAAATAAGTTCTCGTCGGAGTCGTCGAGTGATAGTGTCGCTTCGGTGCATTCCCAGAAACAAGACAGCGGCGACGAGCAAGAGTGCGATCAGAAGGAAGGGTTGGCCGCGAAGTTGGAGGAGATCGTTACCGTGAAAGAGGAAATGAACGAAGAGGAGAAGAACGACGAAGACGATATGGATTGCGAGTCGGTCACCACGACGGATCACGTCGCCGAAGACGGGAGGAAAGTGCGAGTCCGCTCGCTCATCTCCGACGAGCAGTTGAAGATCTTGAAGGATCACTACAAGATGAATCCGCGTCCGAAGCGCGAAGATTTGGAGAAGATCGCCGAAACGATCAACTTCCCGGTGAGGGTGGTCCAAGTGTGGTTCCAGAACACGAGAGCTCGAGATCGTCGCGAAGGTCGTTTGATCCAAGTCCCTTACAGTCCGGCTTTGCGTTATCCCCTGGTGCCTAAAATCGCCCCCCAGTACATCTCCGAACAACCTTTGGACCTTTCCACGAAGAAATCCCCTCCTTCTATCGACTCCTCGCCGCGGAGCTCGCCTCACTATCCGGAACCCGTCGAAGAAGTCGTCAACTTGAGTCGAAAATCCTCCCGGAGTCCCACTCCTTACATCTACCCTAACTCTTCGGAGCCCCGTCGGTCGCCCTCGCCCATCGATTTCAACAACAGCAGTCGTCTAGCA
The DNA here is from genome assembly GCA_030157275.1 of Cynaeus angustus. NCBI lineage: Eukaryota > Metazoa > Arthropoda > Insecta > Coleoptera > Tenebrionidae > Cynaeus > Cynaeus angustus. The sequence continues at coordinate 10,052,690 of CM058067.1, forward strand.
CAAATCTTGGCACAGCCGGCGCACAAACTCACGATACCGGGAATGGGACTGATGCCCGTGGAGCAATTGATGCAACTGGGGGCGACGGATCTCCCCAGCTTGTCGCAGTTGATCAGCAACAGGTTGAGCAGTTTGAGTCCGAACGGGAAGAAGTGGGAAGACAGTTTCCAAGAGGACGACAAAAGGAAGGTGTCCCAGTACGTGTTGAAGAGCCTCGGAAGTCCCGTATTGGGAAGCCAGGAACCAGAAGCCGAAGGACAATTCAGTTGCGACCAGTGCGACAAGTCGTTTTCCAAGCAGAGCTCGCTGGCGAGACACAAATACGAGCATTCAGGTGAGTCGATGAAATTCCAAGATGGCGATCGCTAAAGTGAGGTTATAGGTCAGCGTCCTCATAAATGCGACGAGTGTCCCAAGGCTTTCAAACACAAGCACCATCTCACGGAACACAAAAGACTACACAGCGGGGAAAAACCGTTCCAATGCGTGAAATGCCTGAAGAGGTTCTCACATTCTGGTTCGTACAGTCAGCACATGAACCACCGGTACTCGTACTGCAAGCCGTACAGAGAGTAAGCAAAGCGCCACCTCGTGTCAGTACTTAGAACGTTGCCAACTGTAAATAGTATTTAACACAGAGTTTATATAAAGAGAAGAAAACTATTTATGAGGCGATGATCCGAGAAACGCGCACGGCGTGGCGTGGCGTCGCGTCGCTTCGCGTCGCGCGTTTCTTAGAACAGCGCCCGCGGTCTTTTTCCACTGTATTTGGAAGTTAATTAAACGTCCGTTTTGTTGTTGTCTCATTTAGCGTGTAAATAACTTGTCTGGTACCTGTATAAAAATACTCAGTATACAGTCTAAGCAGTGCCAGAAGAATCAACTGTCTTCCACCACCGAGGTGGTGTGTACGGTACGGCGCGATTTTCGACGACGTGACGTCATAGTTACGTTCCGAAAGTCGCGCCGCAGGCGAGGGGGCACCAAGGCAATGTTCGAGAAAGTGTGCAATTCGAATATACAGGGTGTACGTACGTACAGCCGACATCCTGCGTTTCTATGCCATTAGTTACCATTGATTAGTCAGGTGTATATTTTCGAAGCGTTCATTGTGATTGGAAATTTAAGATATTATTTTTTTATTAATTGCCGATTGTAGATATTGTAACATAAATCTTGCTTTCTAAGTGCCATACACCAACGAATTGTATAGCCTTTGTGTGATCGTAGATATTTGGTTTCGAAACATCGATATAATAGTTGATAAGGTCGTAACCTGCCTTTAGTTCATAAAACAGTACAATAAGGGGCGCCAACATGACAATACGTAGTGCTGATAGATTCTCTCAACAATACAATGAACAAATGGTGCAACTCGTTACTCATTAACTTTTATAAGCATTTAATTAAGGAACTAACGATAAGTTGATACACAAAACGGTGATTGAGTTACCCGTAGAGTACTTTAAATACAGAGTTAAGTATAATAATGAAATCATTCCAAATTGTGTACCTAAATATAATTATTTCCAGCGTGTGAGCTAATGTATAAGATTTGTTGACAATAACGTAGCCATTTGATATAAACCTATTTACTTAGTACCGCTAATGTTAATTGATAAAGTAGCATTTATTATAAAAGAAATCTCAAGGTATGTGAGACACTTTCGAATATTAAAAATATGTATACAATATATATAATATTAAAGGAATATAAATTTTAATAATTACTTAAGATATTCTATGAATTTCTGTGTATAGGTATTTCTGTACATATTCAATGTTTACTTCCAATTGAATCTCATCCTTGTTTATACTTCAGACTTGCATGCCTGACGTACCAACTATAGAAAACCTTTTTTCTTCTTCTTCTTCTTCTTCTATTTTTACTTTCTATTTTATCCTTAGTTTTTATTGTTGTGTGTATTTTTTGTTAAACGTGTATTTTTTTACATGGCTAGTATAACCAAAGATTTTGTAACATATGCCATTATAGTTTTATGTATATTTTTTTTCCTTATTGTTTCATCTCTATGTCCAATTTATCTAACAATTTTGTTATATTATATTTTTTTACTTTATAGATTGTCTTGTAAAAATGGTGATTATAAAGTATGTCTGTGTAAATTCTATTATGAAAAAGTTGGAAATTGTATTTTACTCGATACAAATAAACTATAAATTACACGCTTTTGTTTTCTTTTACCCCGAAAACGTGTTGGGGCTGAATAACATTTCATGGAAGTCTTCAAATTCAATTTTTTCCGATGGTGCTGCCAACTGTCGACGAACACTGCAACTACTGGTGCACATATTAATTTTAAGTTTCCTAGCGCCATCTACTAGCGTTGTCTTAGACTAGCAATTACAGGAAACTCATAAGAGAAATTATCATTGTTAACTAAAAAAAATATTGTAGATGGCACAGCGGTAAGCTTGAAAAGTTTAAAAAAAATATAAAAATCGCTTGGCTTTTCATGTAAAATAATAATTTTACGTTTTACGCCTCTGGTTGTGATGGCAATTTTTTCAACTCCAGTTGATAGTCGGGCTTTAGATAAAGACAAGACAAATTCCAAGCGAATTCCCACATGCTCCTGATATCTATCTATCTTACATGCTCCTGATTCTACAAATAAATTTACATCAAATTTTAACCACATTATTGGAAAAGTTCACGTTTTCTCGTTTTCTGGCACTTTTATTATTAGGAGCACATGAGTGCGAGGAGGTCTCCCGAAATATTAGGAGTAATCGAAGACCTCCTCGCACATCATATGCTCCTGATACCTCCGAATGAATTTTCATCAAATTCTCGAGCGAAATTAGAAAAATTCACGTTTCCTCCATTTTCTGACACTTTTACTATTAGGAGCACATGAGTTCGAGGAGGTCTCTCGAAATATTAGGAGTAATCGAAGACCTCCTCGCATCTCATATGCTCCTGATACCTCCGAATGAATTTTCATCAAATTCTCGAGCGAAATTAGAAAAATTCACGTGTCCTCCACTTTCTGGCACTTTTATTATTAGGAGCACATGAGTGCGAGGAGGTCTCTCGAAATATTAGGAGTAATCGAAGACCTCCTCGCATCTCATATGCTCCTGATACCTCCGAATGAATTTTCATCAAATTCTCGAGCGAAATTAGAAAAATTCACGTTTCCTCAAAAGGATCAAAATTTAAGACTAGTTGCTTCAGTAATGAAGTTCAAGTTTTTCCGAATCCGGCGTTTCCTTTTCTCCTCTTTTGAAGTCAAAATTCCACGTGTGACTTCAAGTCGTGAAGCTGTCTTTACAATTCAGAAATCCAACGGTAAGGTTTTCATTCAAAAAGTCGTTTTTGTTAATTTTTATTAAACAAAGATGGATATTGTAAACAAACTGAAGTTAGCTAGGTTACCAACTATAGAAAAATTAATATTCTCTTAGATAGGCAACCAACAATACCAAACTCAAGAATTGGTTGCCTTACTAATTTTATTTCTTTTTAAGGTGGAACAATTGTTTCAAATTCCTCGGATACAAAACATAATAAATAGTTTATTTAAACAATGCATGACTTTACAACGTTATATACACTTAATCAAGCTAACGAGCACAACAAGTTGTCCATTTCTCAAGGTCACACTTTAGGTGCGTTCGTTCGTTCATTCGTTCCGTGCGCCCGAAACAGGCCGAACGAACAAACGTCTACAAACTAGATTAAATATAGGGTTCCGACCAGTACTTGATAACTCCAGTACTGTGCCTTTCTAGAACATTCCCTTTGTTGACTTTCGACCTCAACTTTATATCCTTGGGCTTCAACATACTTTTATGGTTGCTGAGCATCCGCGACGGTGTTAAAATCGACTTGGAACTCAAGCCCGTACACTCCAAGAAGTGTTCGTACGTCGGCTCGTTCTTCTCTTCCGTGGCGATTTTCGTCTTCTGCAGTTCTAGCTGCTTCTTTAACATCTCGACGGAACTCTGGTTCAAACTGGGAACGACGTTGTCGTTCGTCGCACGAATCAACTCGACTCTCGTGTCGGTTTTCGTGTCTTCCACCTCTTTATCTTCTTCGCTCACCGTATACTCTTCGATCTCACAATCGTCGAGCTTGAACTCCTCGAAGTTCTGACTCAGATCGAAAGTACTTTCGGGTTTTTCTAAGTTTTGGTTTTCAAAACTCGAAAATGCCCTCGTCGGTTTCTTAATCTCGGAAATGAGTTGGTTATTGAAGCCGGAGATTAAGTTAGAGACCGAAGTTCCCATGACGATGGACCTCCGAGGCTCGAACTTTTTCTGTTTCAAGATCTGAGAGTTGTTTTTGACGTAGTTATCGTGGTTGATGTGTTTCTCGTCTGTTTCTTCCGGAATGATGATTTCAGAGACTTGGGGTAACTTTGGTATCTCGTCGGTTTTTTTCGGAGACTCGGATTTGATAGGTGTTTGTTTCGCGAGTTGGATGTTCAACTTTTCCACGCACTTCTTGACTAAGTTCTCGTTCCCGACCTCCTGCTTCTTTTTCATTTTGTTGATGACGTCTTGAGACGTTGGCGCGTTGATCTCGGCGACCACGTTAATTTTTCTTCCCACGTTCTTCGTGGGGAGGTTAAGCTCGGAGATGGAGCAGTAATCGGGCTCGGACTCTTCCTCTTTTTTCCCGATTTTGTACTTCATCACTAGGTTAGCGGGCTTCGGAGGGAGAGCCGGCGGAGTACGGAGAATCTTACTCTTGCGATCTTCGGCTTTCTGGTCCAAGTCCACGTAATGAAAGGTTTCATTACACTTACTCAAAATCTGCTCGTAGTCGTTGCTGTAGATACTCTGAGGAGTCTCGTAGAAGTTCGGGACCTTCTGAACGGGAGTCTCGTAGTAGCCGTGGGTGGCTTCTTCGGTGTTCTCCACGTTCTCTTTGGTCAAAGGAGCTTCCTCATCGCTGAACTTGACCTTCTTCAAGCTTTTGCGCTCGGGATTCGGAGTTTTGGGAGGCGAGCTCAAGGAGTCGTTGATGTTTTGGAGGAGGATCTGGTTCATACATTCCAAGACCGGATTGTTCCGATAGATGTCGCGTTGTTCGTCGTCTTCTTGGTCGCTGGCGCTGGCGTACCAGTTGTCGTTCGTTTCGCCGTCGCCTTCGAAGACCGGGATGGAATCCGTGATCTTCGACTTCTCGTCTTCTTGGTTGATGACGGTGTTGTTACACTCGGAGGAGCCGGAGTCGTTCTCTTTGAAGATGTTCTCGGTGTTCTCCGAGACGGCGGTGAGACTCTCCGGCGGTAACGACTCCAAGTTGTCGTAGTCGTTGCTCGTGTTGTCTTCGTTGGAACTAAGATTCTCGTTTCGGAGCTTCAACACTTCGAAGTAGGTCCCCACGCTTTTTCTATGGGGGAACTTCTTCGGTCGACGCCCGAGGGAGTCTTTTCCTTTGTTTTTCACGAAGATTTTCCCTTCGGAGTCGAAGGACTTCTCCGAGACGGTCGCGTAGATATCACTGCTGCTATCCAAAGATTCAAAGTTGGAGCTCTGGTAATCTGTGACGACGTACTCTGAACTACTATCGAGGCTTTCTAGATTCGAACTAGGACTATAGTACTGGTTGCAGCTCTTGCAGTACTGGTTACTGAGCAACTTTTTGATCTCGTTGTTCTGCTTCTTGATAATTTGGTCCTTTTCCTTGAGCTGGTGGCTGATGAACTTCTGTTCTTGCTTGAGGCGCGCCTCGAAGATGATCAACGCGCGTAGGACCTTGGCTAGTTGGTCGTTCCTCAGAGTCTTCTCGGATTGGTACTGCTGTTCCTTCTGTTGGAGTCTCCGCGTGTATTCCGTCACCAACTGCCGACACCGGCGCGTCTGGACGCGGAGCGCCTTCTGCACCATCTCGAGCTCGCCCCGGATGGTGGATATCTCACTCTCGGTGGTCGCCATCTGCAACACGAGCGAAAGTTTAAGTCTTTTCGACTTGAGTTAAAGAAAGCGCGAGGTTGTCGGTCAAGGCGCACGCGTCCGGGCCCAGAAATCTTAGGAATGCTGTTCTGCTTAATCAGCTATTAGGTTTTTTACGCGATGGCAAAGATCAGCGTGCCCTTTCACCGGCCCCCCCGAAAATCGGAACTAGATTCCTAGAACGAGGGCGAAGAAAGCGAAATGGACGTAACCTACAGCCACGAATTTTCAGCTTTTGAAATAACCCCCCGCTCCCGGGGGGCTTGGCCCCCTTTCCTCTTCCGGGAGACGTCGGCGGGGTCATTACCTCCCGAAATGAATCCGGCATATGCATGTCATTAATTCGCCTTCGAAGAAGTCTGACGAAGCGGATTGTAAACATTCTCGGTCTCCGAAATCCGATTGCTCTTTACGCGCCACTAAACCGAGAATGCGATTAAGAAATCTCTAATTTGCGACATTATCGTTGAAAGTAAATATTAGTGATGTACACTTTGGAATGTGACCGTTTTGGGGCCTCCGGCTCGAAAAGGCAAAGGTTACACCCCTCGATGCCCACATTCTTTCGGTGTTATGGTTCTATCAAACAAGTTTTAATGATTATTAAAGTAATCCGAGTTTCAAGGTCGGATTTAGATTCGGAAGAGAAATTTTTCGGATTTCCACGGCCAGGTTCACGCCAAACAAAACCGAAGACGTTCTTACACCACTCGACGGCAGCTGACAGCTGTCGTAAGCAAACACACCTTGGGTTCCAACGACTTCCGCACGCATCCACCAAACGGAAACGAAAACATCTCACGTATAATTCTCGCAAAAAACTGATCATCTCTATCTTATCTTAAACAATATCGAATTTCCGAACAATAATTTTATCATCCCCGATTTATCTCTTATTAATTGCACAATTATTTTCCAACTGTAAACTTGCATCGTTTATCAATCTGACGGGTGTGTAACATTGTTGCAAAGTGTGACGAGATAATTATTCATGGGAGCCACGAAAAAACCCTCCAGCTTTGACCGTCCTACTTTTTAAATTACAAGACATCCATCAATGGCCGTAAATTCGGATGTAGAAAACGAGGCGTGGCAGTAGCGAGGTTGGTAGCACTGTTTTTCCGAAAGGGTCACGGGGAACTTCCGACTCAGGGTTGGCACCATTGATGTTACAACACCTTGATTCCCCCCGTCTTACTCACCGATATTTATAAACATTAACAATGGTGACATAATACGCACATTTTTAGTCAAAGTAGGCGTCAATCTTTGTTTACTCAAAAGCGACTGTAACAAACTTCACTCTTATAATTAGATGCGTGTTTGTTTTCGCACGCCAAAAAAATATCGTTTTACTTTCGAACTGTCAATTAATTTAGTTTTTGTTAATTTAAACTACTTTCCTTTAATTACGAAAATTAAGCACACCCGTCGCAAGCGGCTGTGGCTAGTCGATGCGCTTTTGTTTGTTGATTTTATCAGTGCATTAAGTTGTGTAAATACTTGGTAATTTAGAATTCAAGGCTTTTTCGAAATGAGGATGGCGACGCATTTAATTACCACGTTTATACTGAAAGATGGAAGGGTGTAAACGTGGCTGATTTTAAAATGTCAATTGGGAACGACATTGCATTGTTTCTCCACAAACCGCAAAAAAAAATTATCAATTATTTCACGTTTTACTTATCAGAAGCTCGAGTCACGATGGGAAATTGCATTTTTCGCTTTGTGGTTTTAAGTGTTAGGCGAAATCTGATAAAGCAAGGTTACGTCACCCTAACTTAGTTTCACACTATACAGTAACAGTACAGTTTGGGCTTGGATTTTGGTTTATGAATTGAAGTCAATTTTACACCAGACAATATCAAACTTTATAAAACTTACAATTAGATCATATTTTTCGAGTTATGGTCAGTTTCACACTATAAAATAGTGCGGCGAAACTTAAATCGTAACAATTTTGAATCGAAGACAGTTTTACACCCAGGAAATAAGTTTAGACCAAGTTTACAGCAGAAAAGTAAAAACAAGTTTAGAATTGCAATCGGCAGTTTTACTCTACACCATATTGACGGTTTTTAATTAGTCAGTTTTACACTAAAAAATAGTAAACAGTATACTCGGTGATTAGAACTCAAAACTTTTTTAAAATGACGATAACGACCCGTATTATAATTACCACGTTTATACTGAAAGATGGATGAGTGTAAACGTAGCTGGTTTCAAAATGTTAAACGGGAACGACATTGCATTGTTTTCGCCACAAACCGCAAAAGAATTTATCAATTATTTCATGTTTTGTATATTAAAGCTTAAGTCACGATAGGAAATTTCATTTTTTTATCTCGAGGTTCTAAGTATACGGGTAAACACGATTTTATTCACGTGATCTAATGAAGTGAGGTTACGTCACTCCAGCTCAGTTTTACACTGGACAACAGTAAATTTTTAAGCCACCTATCATATTTTTAACTTAGAGTCAGTTTTACACTAGAAATGCTTTACAACAATTTTTTGTATGGTTAGTTTTATATAGATCAAATAAGTTTAGGTCATGTTCACAATAGAGAAATTAAATTTTGGTCTGTTTTACAACAAGCAAATATATTTTGACCATTTGTATACTACGCAACATTGACAGTTTTTGAAATACCGTCAGTTTTACACTAGAAAATTATGAATTTGAATCATAAAAATTCTGAATTCAAAGCCATTGTTGCCAATGTCCCCAAAAATCCCCGACTTCTTCTAATTCATGCGCATATTTAATATCCCCTCGAGCATCTCGGAAACTTGTTTTTGACCAACTTTCTTCCCCTTTTGATAACAATGTCTTTGTCTGCGCTTAACCCACATTCCGTTGTGCAATAATTGAACTTTAGCGATGTTGCTAAATGTGTCATATATTGAAACATAACATAACATAACATTGAAAGTTAATCGGTGGCAACATCGCATTTTGACTTTTTTGGAGGAATCGAGTGGGCGCTGGTGTTATTGGTCTATGGTGTGACTTGCAGTTTCATGGTTTAACTGTTAACATCGAATTCTTGAGAGATTTTCAGGTGTGACGAGAGGACGACACGCACATTTCGTTATAAAAAGATGGGAGAAGAAATTGCACGCGATGGCTGTGATGCGAACAAAAGACAGGCGGTCGCTTTGTTTTGGACTTGGGGAGATTGAAGCGTGAAATATAGTTACCGTGGACAATTCTAAGGGGCTAAAAGCAGTCCATATCAAGCCTTCTTAGCGTGTGAAACTGGCTTTAGCTATAACGCGATAAGACAGACAAACAACGAATTTACATTACTTATTAAAAACAGTACATTGAACCTCGTTTATCACTAATATGGTGGAACTTCCGCTTAAATTCTTATCGAAAATAAAGATGGCGGCTCGTAAATTTGTTCCAATTAAAGCGAAGAAAATGCTACACAATTATACTGGTTCGTTAATGAATTTATTTGTCACAAATAGCTTGCTCGCATCTGCTCAACAAGACAATTAACATCAATTATCTGTGTTTACAGCAATTGCTTCGGGGAATAGACGGCAACCTGGTGCCAATTTCGGCGACGCGATATTTTTAATTAAAACGAATATATGGTGACGTAACCTCACTTTATCAGGTCACGTGAGTAAGATAAAAAGTACAAAAAATTAGGTTATGTTGAAACAACTACTGACATTTTTAAATTAGACACTTTTTTGACGATCAACTTGGAATTTTGACATATACAGGTTGACAAAATGAGTCACCAGTTAAATTATTCCAAAATGCCGCTTGAGATATGCGGAAGCAATAGAACTTATATAATTTAATTTTGCACAATTTTTCATAATTTTTGCTCTCGCAATATCGTTCCTCCTTTATGACTTCACCCATAAAAGTCAGTTTCATCAACCACATAAATAATGTATGCTCAGTTTCAAAACAATTTCAAAACAAGTTTTTTTTCGCACGCCACTGATCCACAACTGTAATAACAATGATAATAATAATTTCCAACACTCTATCGTTGCAAAACTACGTGAAAGGGGCCTTACGTCGAAACTCCATGCTTGACACAAAACCTCATTTGCATGCCTCGAAACCGTGTCACAGCTTCAAATTTTCCCGAAACGTGACTCTATCATTCTTATTATTATTCTTATTCTTATTATTATTATTATTATTACATTACCTTATTGTGCGCCAAATCCATATCCGCATAAATGGTCAAAGAAGCTTTTTTCTCCCCGTTCATGGCCCCCCCGATCGTGTTGTACTTCATCGTCACAAATTTTCACACATTTCCACAAAAATAAAGTTTTATGCGAAAAACTACACACGAGGATCGGCCGAGTGCTTTCACCCTGTATCACGACCGAGTCCACATTTTTTCGTTTTTTCCTTCCATGTCGTGTTCTATTCCGCTACGAATTGTGAAATAAACGTTGGATGGAATTCCAAGCCGACTTGATCGTGAACGGTTAGTACGTCCCTCTCCCCTCCATGGTACCTGACCTGGCGCGCAAAACATTCAAAAGGAAATACAGGTAGAGGAGATGGGGGGAGAAAGTGAAAAAGGGTGGAGGGGGTGACAGGTGGTGCGATTCGAAAAAGGGTGATCTAGGGCTTCTTGTTTACTGTTGAGTACTCTGTTTTTACATCATGAATCATAGTTGACATAAAGTAGGTCGTTAAGATAAGCGTTATGAACATTTTTGCATTATCGCTCGTGAATAATAAGGCACGTGACACATTCTTGTTTCTATTATTATTATTATTATTATTTCAAAGGCCGACTTATAGAACAATGTTAGGCAACACGAACTTAGACACTCAAAGCCTGCTTTGATCTATTCAAATCCAGAAAGCCGTAAAAGTTAGAGCACTTGTTTCTCAACAGCCATTTAATTATTGGTTTGATTGTGATCATTGGCACCCACATAACCAACGTCACCGATTACAACATTTTTTATCAGTTTTAAAAACAATAATCGGAATGAGACCGGTGAAAGGCGATTTTCTTCATTTCCCTAAGAAACTTTGTTTTTTTCGTCCCCCCAGTAATTATAGGAATCAGAGTGAGCGAGGCGAAACGCTCGTTGGACGCCATTTTGACGTTTGAATTATGTGTAATTTACGTCAAAAGAAACGCTCCGCTGGTTTGTCGACGCGTAAAAATTCTAGAATCTGTGTCACTGCAGTTTTTGGGACACGCTGTATGTAAAACACTGCGTTTTTTCTACTTGTTGGTAGCCATGCTATCTACGTTTAACCTCAAACTGTCAAAATGACGGACTGCCAACACATTTCAAATTTTGATTGGTACCATGACAACCGTTCATTTTTTCTCTCAATTCTGTCACAGTGACTTTTCTGGGGGGGTTATCCGAAATTTCCGTCTCATAAATTCCTCGTAATGGAACTCGTTTCGGCCCCAAATCCTCACTTTATCCCAGGGTACATCTAGAGCCTTCCCCTCCTTGCGTTTAATCGTGTGTTTCAGATATACTGGGTTTTGCCCTCAATACAAGTACCGCATCGGTGACACTTATGGTACCACGACCCATAAACTCCTCCTGGATCCTACAGTCCACCACGCGGAAAAATTGGTACTTTCTGATCGTCTAGCTGATGACTACCAAGTGGTACGACCGCCACAAAAAGACATTGATATCGTCAACGCAAGAGCTGTGACCAACGATACGATTTATAAGCATCCCATCATTCCTGGGTACGAAGGCTTCGTACCAAGAGAACATAACTTGATGGGTCAAAGGTTCACGGTGCAAGCAACGGAAGCTTTGTCCGAGTTCGAGAAGCTGCAGAGTGCTGATAAGCAAGCGTTGCATGAATTGTTGAGGATTGGGGCTGTGCAAGACGCGAAGTGGTACCCCAACACGCTTTCGGACAGAGAGGTACCACCTTGGGTTTTGATAGCATGATCTTAACGTTGTTTTAGCTTACTAGTACTCAATTTAAACTACCTTTGACGGATGTAAGACCAGAATGCGCGGGAATTCTCAGGAATTTACCACAAGTGGAAGCTCCTTTGACTCCCCCGCGGCTCTCCCCTAGCCCATATTTCATGGATAACATCGATCCGGCGAAGTATCTCAAAAAAGGTTCGTTTGTTTCATAGTGTCACTAAGTTGTCTAAATTGTCAAAATGTATGAGAAGCTGTATAACAGTTTTGTGCAGAACCAACGATATGGTACTACCATGAACGTGGGAGGCTAATTTTTCGTGTAGGTTTTGCAGGTCATGTCCCCTTCGGCTATGCCTCCTTCGGCAAGACCAACGAAGCTATGACCAACAGCGCGTTGTGCGACTTTACGTCAAACTATAGAAAGCGCTTGAGTACCGAATGGGCTCCTGTGACCATCAGTCGCGCGGATCCGCCTCTACTTATTAAACCGTCAGAGATCTATCACAAGCACATAGGGCAACTCCCCAACTATGGCGGACACATACCGGGGGCTATTTTCAGGTCGGTACGCAATGAGAGTCCTTAAAGTATACCATGGTACTTTCTAGGTTTGGTAAGACTTACGGGAACGATTCCAGAGACGCCAAAAGGTGGCTGCGTGGCGATTACAATTGAATTTGTGTCAAAGCCTCCACTGCTCGCTCTAGATAACTGTCACTCTAAAAAAATGAATAAATATTGTCGTACTGAGAGCTATGAGGTTTACTTTGACGAAACAGAAACGAACGAGGTCTTCGCGTTTGTGGTCCTCACCGAAGAAGGGCGACACCGGGATTGCTTGGACCCCCACGTTTTTGGTCATCCATTTCGTGAACTTATAGTCTTGGAACTTGTCTTCTTCCTCACTTAAATCCGGTTGGTGAGACCAACGCGCCACGATAAAGTAGCCCCCATCGGGAACAAAAGGCTCAAACTTTGCTTTCACCAGAGCTCTGACCAGAAAGTCTCTTTTAGTTTCCAACTGCTTGGCTAAAGAAAGAAAGTAGCTATCTTCGGAGTGAAGACGATCCAGCTCTGTTTCTAGACATACAGCAGCTACCTCCTATAACGAGTCTTTATAGAAGAACCGACGATTTAAATATTTACTTGTAAAAACGTGTTTCCGGCTCTAACACTGCTAAAGTGAACTTTCTGCAAGTTCGCGATGAAATGAGGGGACCCGTAAGCCCAGCCTAGCTTCCAACCAGTGACCCCGAAAAGTTTCCCGGCGGAACCAACAGTGATGGTCCTGTCCCACATCCCGGGGAGACTCGCTACAACATTTTTACCATTGTTTTGACCATGACAACTCAAACTTTACCCATGCGAACGTGTTTCTTTCTTCCGTAGACCAAAAACTGGTACACCTCGTCGGAGATGCAGACCACGTTCCATTTTTGACAAAGTTGGGCAATTTTCGTCAGGTCTTGGTAGGAAAACACCTTCCCTAATGGATTATGAGGGGTGTTAACAATGATTGCCTTGGTGTTTGAATTGAAAAGTGACTCCAAGTGCTCGTGGTCTAGGACCCAGTCGTCTGAAGTAGGTACGCCTTCTATGTGGTCCCGCTACGAAACTATCGGTAAAATAGGAAACTTCCAACTAACTTTGGGCTCTTACGAGTTTTAGAGGGATGAAACGCGGGGTTCCCCCTGCAGTTCTCACGTTTTGTTCAAAGCATTCAAAAAATGGTTCTATGATTATCACTTCATCTCCCTGGTCAACCACAGCCATTATGGCTAAAAAAAGAGCATGGTACCCCCCTAAAGAGCACACTATCTCGCTATGTGGGTTAATCTCCCGGCCAATAAGAGTAGAGAAGAGTTTGGAAAGGGCGGTGACAAGTCGGGGGTGTCCCTAAAAAACAATCAATAAAAAGTAAAAAAAAAAAAAAAAAACTTACAGCCCCCCTCGTGTATTGATGGAGTTTGTCGTTGCTACTACCTGCAACTGCACCTAGTGCATCTTTCACAAACTGTGGGGGCGGAAAATCAGGGTAGCCGCCGCCCAAGTCAACGGGGTGGTACTCAGAAGCAAGTTGAAAGTACTCATTCCTGGGGAGGGAAGGGGTTGAAATTGGTTACATAACTCAACCTAAAACTCACCAAATATTGGGTTTTTCGGGTTGGTAGCGACGTGGAAGAGAAAATTTTGAGCGAAAATCTGACATCTTTTCAGGTTATGTAACTCTGTCAACTGTCAAAATTTAGGTAATACCAACCGCTCAGTTGGTATCAATAAAAAAACTTATTTGTTCTACGTTTATTTATTTTTTCCACCCCTTTAAAATCTCCTCAGCCTTCTGTAAATTCTCGTCTTTCTTGAAGAAACAAAACCTAATGAAAGGCTCCCCTAACGGTTTATGGGGCTCACTGTAAAAGGCGCTCGGCGGGATCCCTTGAACTCCCACATTCTTAGTCAGCCATTTTGTAAAACGGTAGTCCTTCCATTTGTCTTTCTCGGCGTTGAGATCAGCTCTGGAGTCTGAAATTTCCACGTTTAGAAACGATCACACAAAACAACCATCAGTACTCCAGTCTTGCCAATCTGCTACCATGAAATAGCCGCCTTCTGGAACAGTCGGTTTGAAGTTAACTTCACTTAAAAACTTTGCCGTATAATCGCGTTTCGCGACGAGCTCTGAAGAGATCGAGTTGAAATAGCAATCGTCTTGATCGAGACGAGTTAGTTCCTTCTCGAAGCTGATAGCAGTGGCTTCCTAGAACAAAAGTTGAATTACAGTTTCCTGTAACGGTAAAGTACCTGAATGGGTGTATTTCCCGTGTATACGCAATTTTGATGAACCATTTGCAAGTTAACCATGAGATTCGCAGGGCCGTACGCCCATCCAAGTTTCCACCCAGTCACGCTGAAAGTTTTTCCGGCGGAACCAATGGTGATGGTGCGTTCCCACATCCCTGGGAGCGTCGCTACAACCAAAATGTACGATTTCACCACGCTAGTTGTTCAAATTACCAATTCTGATATGTTTATTAGGTTTATAAACGATCCATTCGTAGACCTCGTCAGAGACACACAAAACGTTCCATTTTTTACACAACTCCGCGATGTGTTCCAGTTCGTTTAATTTGAAGACTTTCCCCAAAGGATTGTGCGGGGTATTTAAAATGAACATCTTCGTTTTCTTGTTAAAAAGACCCTCCAGTTCTTGTTTGTCTAACACCCAATCCGCAGACGACGGAAAACCCCCACTAGCATCTTTCTGTAAGTTTGAATTTACCGCTACAGTCGTCACGTGCGTAAACTTACCAATCGCAACGGAATAAATCTGGGGACTCCCCCGGCAGACCTCACCATTGGCTCGTAGCAATCAAAGTAGGGTTCTACTATAATGACTTCGTCTCCAACGTCCACGTGACCGATTATAGTAGAGAAGAGCGCTTCGTAAGCCCCTAACGTTGTCAGAACTTCAGTCTGAGGATTAAGTTCGCGCCCTAGTAACTTTGAGTACAGTTTAGCGATGGCATTGACCAATCGTGGGTGCCCCTACAATTTCCACTGTATTTCTGAAAACAATCAACAATGGAAACTTACATAACCTCTCGTGTATTGGTGGATAAGGCAGTTTTCGCTTCTCGCAACTTCTGCTAGCGTTTCAGTGACGTACTTTGGAGGGGGGTAGTCGGGAAAACCTTGCCCCAAATTCAAGGGTTTGTGTTCTAAAGCGAGCTGGATGTATTCTACCCTGTAACAATGGTGATAAAGAAGGAAATAAAGATCTTGGGGGCTACCAGACGCTTTTTTCGCTCCCGGCGTACCGTTGGGGTAGTTTAAACTTAGAATCAATTTCAGAGGACATGCTGGAGCTCGGGACGATGACACGAGACAACGAGAACGTCAACAAGTTGAGTTTCTGCCGCAGAAGGGCTCTGACCATCTGAAAAATGATAATACGTCAATGACACTGATAAGGAAGGCTGTTTGACAGCGATTAGAAGACTTACAGTGCAAATTTACAAGGTGAATGGGATAGAAATGATAAACTTACTTACAAATTTACATTTATTAATGCGGCCGAGTTTGACATTGAAAGGACACTAACCTAACTTTTGACAGGGTGTATAACTGGTTGCCGACCCGACGTTACCGTTTTCAAAGTTTTTTATCAGAAGTTGGAACGCTTTATTCAGATTTTCCGTGCTCTAAAAAACACCTTTTTTTTCTCATTGTTTTGCACGTTTGACTTACCTTAAAAAAGCAGTACCGAACGTACTCTTCCCCCTTCTGGTTACTGTAACATGAGCTCATAGGAGCCCCCAGGACCCCCACGTTCTTCACCATCCACTTAACAAACTTCCAGTCTCTCTTTTCGTCTTTTTCACTCCTCAGATCAATTTTTAGAGAAGACCATCGTACCATCACAAAGTACCCTCCTTCTGGTACCACAGGTTTCATTCCTATCTCCTCCAAAAGCTGCACCATGAAGTCTCTCTTCAGAACCAGCTCTTTGGGCAACAACTCAAAATAACACTCGTCTTGCCCGAGACGCTCTAACTCTTTTTCCAAGCCGAGAGCTACAACTTCTTGCATCGGTGTGTTACCAGTGTATACTGAATTTTGATGGACCATCTTGAGATTGTGAAGGAGGTTCGAAGGTCCATAGGCCCAACCGATTCTCCAGCCTGAGCTACTGAAGGTTTTGGCAGCGGAGCCGATGGTGATGGTGCGTTCCCACATACCAGGTAAAGTTGCTAGAGAGAATTAAAGTTTTCCATGGGTTAGATACTCACCGATTCGTGTATGTTTGTTGGGGTGGTACACGATCCATTCCAAGGCTTCGTCCGAGATACAGAGGACGTTCCATTTCTTGCACAGTTCGGCAAGCACTTCTAGTTCTTCTCTTTTGAAGACTTTCCCGAGAGAACTGTTTGGGTTGTTCAAGATCAAGAGTTTTGTCTTTGATGAGAACAAATCGTCCAAGTCTTTTCTATCAAAGACCCAATCACTTGACGAAGACGCCGGTCTGAGAGGTACAAACTTAGACACACCTCCCACTGCTTTAACCATGGACTCGTAGCCCTCAAAAAAAGGTTCGAACATCACAACTTCGTCTCCGACATCAACGTGGCCGAAAATGCTGCAAAAAAGGGCTTCGTAGCCTCCGACAGTGACAAGAATCTCCTCATTGGGGTCTATTCTTCGCCCTAAGAGTCTACAATATAACTCCGAGAGGGCGGCAACAAGGCGAGGGTGACCCTAAAATTGTCTCTTAAAGATGAATCTCTTAATTAGTCTCTTACATAGTCTCTGGTGTACTGGTGTAAAAGATTATCGCTTTGAGTCACCTGTGCGAGGGCCTCGGTGATGTAAGTTGGCGGGGGGTAGTCGGGGTGACCTCCACCTAAGTCTACAGGGTTGTATTTTGTGAGCAACTCTTCATGTTCCACCCTACGAAAAAAGTTAGTTCAAAAAAAGTTAGGGGTCGTTTTTACCAAAAGTTTGTTCGTAAAGAAGCGAATCGGGATGGCAGTTTGAATTTGTGCATTTTCTTTGAGGTTAGTGATAACGTTGATAACGTACGATTAAGTAAATAAGAATCAATTTTAAACAATATGATAAAGGTGTCTATTGTTTAAATTTTGATTTTGATTTTTGGGACCACTGATTTAATTTTGATAAAAACCACAATGTGTGGTTTAATAATTATAACTATTATTATTGAAAAGATAAAACAATAGCATTCAGGTTGGTACGTCCTTTGTCCCTTCATTTCCAACCTAAGAACTCAAAAATTCCCATTAAGACTTCCTCCCCAAAGGAACCTCTTTGATAACTCAAATCTACAACCTCAGCATTCCAACTCTTATTTTTCTCTTTCTATTTTTATATAAGGCGCCACTACATAAATCCTCTTCATTCCACAACAAAATGCTCCGCTTATCATATTTATTACTTTGCGCCATCAGTGTCTTATCAAATCGTTTGACATTCCAAGATGTCGAAGTTCAATGTCAAACCGAAGATTACCAAGTATTCAACATCATCATCAACGCCACAAATCTGAAGAACGAGCTTCCAGAAAAAATCACCAGAATCACAGTGGTTGGTGACAGTGTAATTCCGGTACTTCACGAAGACGCAATTTCAGATCTACCAACCTTGAAAGTGTTACAGTTGCGCCAACATGGTGTCGAAGAGATCGAACCCGGGAGCTTTAAAAACGTGTCGAAATTAGAAGTACTAAGACTCAACGGTAACAAACTTAGCGACATTAAGGAGGGGGTGTTTAACAACCTGAATTTGGTGTTTCTGAATCTTGATCACAACCTGATCGAGACGATTTCCCCTAAAGCTTTTGACGGGTTGTTTAAACTAGAAGTCTTGGATTTGAGTAACAATAAGCTTAAAAATTTTGAAGCTGATTGGTTGAAGGATAAACCTGTGCTCACATCCGCCATTTTTACTTACAACGAGATTAAGACGTTGCCAGATGGGGCTTTCAAATATTACCACAATGATATCGATTTGAGCAATAATCGAATTCAGAATGTGAGCTTCCAGATTTTTGGGTTCGATGATGACAAGAAAGTTTTCGGTCAGTTGTGGCTGGGTGACAACGATATTAAAGAATGGGACGTCAGTTTTGTAAGAGGAGTCCAGATCAGAGTTCTGGATATGTCCAGGAATAAGTTGGAGTGTCTGGATCTGGAACTAGAGAATTTTTTTGTTGCTTTACAGACTAGGATTGATGGGAATCCTTGGAATTGTACATGCTTACTGAAGATCGCAGACTGGGTGTCTCAGAATAAGAAGAGGGTTAGCATGAGATCGTCGGCGAAGACGTGCAACTATACCGGGGAATTCCCACAAGCTTTGTAATTCGAGAGTCACAATAAAAGTTTTTGAGTTTAGAGTTTACATATTTGTACGAGGTCGTGTCAAGGACGAATCAAAGAGGCTCGTCATTGGGGGAAAGTGACGTGACAAAATCAGATGACCTACCAAGCGTGCTATGATTGGCTACGTTTGTCTTATATTGTGTCTCACAAAACCTGAGTTTCTTCGAACAGTGTTTATTTTGATATTTGGATATCTTGGCCACGTGTATATAAATAAAAGGTTATCACGTTCCACCCATGATAAAACTAATATAAACCCGCTGACACACTTACCCACTAAATTAAAATGTTCCTAATCTTCTTCGCCAGTGTTTTTTGCGTTGTGTCTTCACAGCTAACCTTCAGAAATGTGATGGTAACTTGTGATACCGAAAGTCCCCAAACTGACGAAGTCCCCTTTGGAACTATAGTAACCAGTACGAGACTAAAGCCACACCTTCCCGGTGACCAAAAATGCTTCAAAATCTCGGTGCAACATGCAACAATTCCAGTTCTTTACTCAGACTCTTTGTCCGATATTGACAACGTGAAGTTTCTTCTTTTGGAAAACGACGAAATCGAAGAGATAGAGCCTGGAGCTTTCAAAAACATGAAGCTGAAAGAGGCGCTTTCTTTGCGGTCGAACAAGATCAAAGAGATCCGAAGAGGAGTGTTCAATGGCGTCCAAGTGCCGGTGTTGTTCTTGAGCTTCAATCTTATTTCTTATATCGATTATCAAGCTTTTGATAACATGTCACTATTGGAGAGTGTGCACCTAGATAACAACAAGCTCTCTAGAATCGACAGCTTTTGGTTCCAGAACACACCAAAGCTTGCTAAAGTCAATTTGCAGCACAATCTAATCACGGAGGTCCCTAGTGGGGCTTTCCAGAACTTGAAAACTCCTACGATAGACCTTAGCTACAACAGGATCAGGAGTGTGGCCGGCAAAATCTTCGCGAGGAACCAAAAGGTGAAGTTTTTAAGCCTAGCGCACAACCAACTTTTTAGTTTGGACCGCAACTGGTTGAGAGGAGTCAGTGTCGACGTTTTGGACCTATCCGGGAACAACTTCAGGTGTGTGGACCACGGACTCGCCGCCCTCCCGGCGAGAAACCTTATCGATGGCAACCCGTGGGACTGTGGGTGCTTATGGGAAATGAAAAAGAAAGAAGGGAAGTTGTTCGGAATTTTGGTGGCCGAAGAAGCCTTCACACGGTGTAATATTTAATTAATTTATTGTTGTAAATAAAGACATATAAGTGGGTCTTGATTAGTTGATCGTAGCGCCACCTGTGGTGATGGCACTTAACCGCGTTGCCGTTATCGCGACTTTAGCCACAACCTATCAAATCCCTCGTGTAAAATGTCCGCTTTAGGCACTTGCGAATCTCCAGGTTGCGAAAACAGCGCAAAATTACAATGTCCAACCTGTCTCAAACTAGGCATCCAAGGCTCTTTTTTCTGCTCCCAAGAGTGCTTCAAAGCTAACTGGAAAAACCATAAAATCATCCACTCTCTAGCTAGTAAGTAAGGTTAGGTAGGTAACCTCAAAACCTAAATTGACGTTTAGTTTTCGAAACCTACAGCCCCCTTTTTTCTTTCAGAGGGTGAGAATCCCGACGGTACCAAAGAAACGTCTTACAACCCCTGGCCCTACTATGCGTTCACAGGGAAACTTCGCCCTTTCCCGCAGACCCCCAAAAGAACAGTGCCCCCTACAATTTTACGCCCCGATTACGCCGACCACCCTCAAGGTTTTCCGTTGAGTGAACAAGCGGTCAAGGGTTCCGGTCAAATCAAAGTACTGGATGACGACGAAATTGAAGGAATGCGAGTTTCATGCAAATTGGGGCGCGAAGTTTTGGATGAAGCCGCGAGGGTGTGTGACGTGGGGGTGACGACGGATGAAATCGACAGAGTCGTGCATGAAGCTTGTCTCGAACGGGATTGTTATCCTTCGCCTTTGAATTACTACGAATTTCCGGCATCTTGTTGTACGAGTGTCAATGAGGTTATCTGTCATGGGATTCCAGACACCAGGGCTCTTAAAGATGGGGATTTGTGTAACGTGGATATTACGGTGTATCATCGGGGATTCCATGGGGATCTTAACGAAACCTTCTTTGTTGGAAACGTCAGCGAGAAACACAAGAATCTGGTGAAAGTTACGCACGAGTGCCTTATGAAAGCTATAGCGATTGTTAAACCCGGGGAAAAGTACAGGGAAATCGGAAATGTCATACAGAAACATGCGCAGGCTCATGGGTTTTCCGTGGTGCGGAGCTACTGTGGGCATGGGATCCACAGGCTATTCCACACAGCCCCCAACGTGCCCCATTATGCCAGTGAGTAGAGTCCTTTTTAAGTGAAGTGTGCAAAGGGGCGGGGCGTCCGTTTCTAGTAAACTTGTGAATCATCCAGTATTTAAATCTATACCTTTCATACTTGACTCACATCTTTCCCCTATATATCGTTTTCTTCTTTGCAGAAAACAAGGCGGTGGGTGTGATGAAGCCCGGCCATTGCTTCACCATCGAGCCCATGATCTCCATGGGCACTTGGCGTGACGAGATGTGGCCCGACAAATGGACAGCGGTCACCGCGGATGGACAATGGTCTGCTCAATTCGAACACACCCTCCTCGTTAACGAAACCGGCTGTGAAATCCTTACCAGAAGGCGTACTGCAGACGGCAACCCTCATTTTCTCGATAAAATGTAAATGTTACTTTATTGAAAGTTCTACACAATGTTGAAATAAATCTTAATCAGCGCTGTATGGGAGTTCCACTTTTCCGCCTCTTTCATTGACTGCTTGCCAACAGCTACAAGAAAGACTCTTTCTGTCCATGATATCGGTGTAGATTTTTCCATCGAGGTGGTCTAGCTCGTGTTGAGCGATCCGTGCGCCCCAACCACGAAGAGGTAGCTCAAAATGCTCGTTTTCTTGGTTAAAACCAGAAAGTGTGACAGCTCTAAAACGGGGGACTTCTGCGATAAAGCCTCGTACGCTCTCGCAGTTCTCTGGGAAGGTCACTTTAGTGTAATCCGTTACTTTTAGCTCGGGGTTTATCACCACCTGTAAGAATCAAAAATTATACTATACTTTTTTCGTACATAACTGTTGGGAGTCATCAATTATACTCTACCTGGAAGGGGATAACAGCCATCTCTTTTATTTCTCGCTCGCGTGGCTTGTAGCCCTTCAAATGTCTCTCGTTAAACTCCATGAGAAATAATCGAAAAGGGGCCCCGATTTGATTGGAGGCAAGCCCCACACAGTCATATTTCTTCATGACGTTGCGCATTCTTGCTATTAAAAATTTGATTTCGTCGGATTTGATGAGTTCGCGGGGGATTTCCGACGAGACAGCCCTCAAAGTGGGGTCCCCGATCTGAATTATGTGGTCGAAAGGAACTTCCCGGGGTTTCGCCTTAACAAGACCTGAGTACCACGAACGGAGTTTCTTATAGCTAAGGTGGCGGATTTGGCTCATGGGGGCTGTCACCATGGTCTCAAGTCAAAACATAACCTTAAAAAAATGAGTCAACAAAATTTGAAATTGGGGTGAATGCTCACTTTGTACAGTTGGATCTTGAGTCGATTTTTTAGAATCTCACAAAAAAACTATAAAAGAATTCGTATAATCGGTGATAAATTGAGATTGGCAAAACAGTACTTTTTGTTATACGTGGTTGGCAACAACACTCTCTGTTCACAACTCGCGTGGAAACCCACTTGTCACCCGATGAAACACCGGCGCCAAATCCGTTCAAAAAATGGCCCCCATCACGGATCTAGCCTCCCTCGAGTCTTTTTTATCAGAAAATGACAACTCAGTGAGTAATTGCTACCTTTCTGACATTCCTAACGCCTGCAAGGAGTACCCATGTTTGCTCGGAATTGATGAAGCCGGTCGTGGTCCAGTTTTAGGTTAGTTTATTCTGTCAAATCGTTCTCTAATGTTTTTTTCTAGGTCCCATGGTTTACGGCATCGCTTTTTGCCCCCTGAACGAAGCCACTCTCCCTGACACTCTTGGTTGCGCCGATTCTAAAGCTTTGACTGAGGAAACTAGAGATCAAATCTTTGAGAAAATATGCCAAGAATCGCGGAAAATGGGGTGGGCTGTGGAAGTTATAGCCCCCAATACGATCTGTAACAGCATGTTGAGTCGCCAGAAGTATTCTCTCAACCAGGTGTCTATGGACGCGGCTATAAATTTGGTCAAAAAAGCTCGAGACGCGGGAGTGAAAATATCAAAGATTTACGTTGATACTGTGGGGCCCCCGGATAAATACCAAGCATACTTGAAATCAATTTTTCCAGATTATGATATTAAGGTGGCGAAAAAGGCCGACTCGACGTATCCCATTGTTTCTGCCGCTAGTATTTGTGCTAAAGTCACAAGGGACCATGCTTTGAAAATGTGGGAGTTTCAAGAGGGGCTGCAGGTGACTCACGAGGAATTCGGGAGTGGATATCCAGGAGGTGCGCCCTCTTCACCTGTCGTTCTGTCTTTCAAACTATTTTCTAGATCCTAAGACCAAGAAGTTTTTAGAGAAGTATTGTGATCCTGTTTTTGGTTATCCCCAATTGGTCCGATTCAGCTGGTCCACGGCACGAGACTTACTACTCAAAAATGCGTACTATGTCGAATTTGATGATAGCGAAGAGCTGGTGACGCCGCCCCCCAGTAACACAGCGATTACGTCTTTTTTCAAAATGACAGCTAAAAATGCGAGTGGGAGAAAGACAGAGCATGAGTTTTTCACAAATCGGTGCTTGAACCGAAAAGTTGAGTTTTGATGGGGGTAATGTATTTTTCTTGACTCTTGTCTTTACCGAGCTCAAAATATTTCTTAAATAAAAATGTGTTATTTTGGGAAGAGTTGTTAGGATGTTCGCCCCCTTCAAAATTTTAATCCTCTACGCCCCCGAATAAGGGCCCCAATTATATCTACCAAAAAAAAAATCGGTTCCTTTTCATATCCGTCTAGGACGCTCTCACCTCTAAGCTACCAGAGATTGTCTCCACTCCAAGTTAGCCACCAAGCTCGTCCTTTCGTTTCCAGATTCAAACCTTCTCAATGCTTCACCGATTGTGGCCATCCGCGATTATCTACGAATGGTTTTAACCAGTCAGTGAACGAAATGCTGTCCTTCGTACGTTAGCCCCAACCCCCAAAGGGCTTTTGGGCACCAAGAACTTGATTTGACCCGTCAAGGATGAACTTATTGGACCTCCTCTTCAGATGCACAGAGTCAGATTTACGTCTAGTCTTGAATGAACTGTAACTGCCATGTGGTGGCTGCCGAGAAAAGTGGTGACAAGTCTGGATGGGATTTGAACCCATGTCTTCCCAGATGCCGGTTTGGTACCCTTCACAATGGGCTAGAACCGTTGTATAATAGCGCCACCGTTTGGCTTGATAAAGGACAAACAGTACAGGAATTGGTGGGAATCCAGTAAGGGTGGTGTGAAGTGGCTTGCATAAACTAGATGCATGTTGGGTTATCTAAAAAACAAAATAAAGGCTTTAAAAATAAATATCTACTATCTACGAATTAGATAAAATGTGAATTTGGAAAAAACACGAGTTCAAAAAATAAAAACCAATACTCTCAAATTTAAAAATGAAGACACTAGAAATTTGCCCCGATTTTTATTGGATTTACACCACACATTTTGACAAAGTTTTTAATACTTTTGTTGTAGTTTCAAAACCCTTTGAGCCCTTTGAATCAATCGCTTTCTAACAAAGTAGAATATTATTCAAATTTACCGCTTGCACTTGTCAAGCGCAAGATGGCGTCGCTTCCGCGCATGCTTCTTTCTCTTTCTATTTGGACCGCGGTGGCAGGATCGTGCCTCGTAGTGTCCATCGTGTACTATTTTTAATTAAATAAACAAAAATGGTAAGTAAAACGTACTAAATATCGCTTCTAAATTGTAGAACGGAAACAAGTGAGCCCCCATCCGAAGATTTTACTCCAGAATTGTCAATTTTATGTTAGGATGAATATGGATAATGTCAACACGAATTTGAAAAACATGTTGTTTTGACAGTAAATCACGGAATTGTGACGGCCGGAAGATTGTTTGTTGCTACTTGCGTCGTCAGGGCCCCCACAATGTGTAATTTTTCATCGGAATGTGATGTTCACATCTTGTGATCACAAGTGAGGTTATGTTGAAATCTATGCAGATTTCTTGATGGAATTGTGGGACTAGGGGTCCCGAGGATAAGTTATGGGGGCTCTCAACATTCGTTTACTTGTTGTAGTGTTTTTGGCCACCTTGTTAAAAATGAGGTCGTGTTGAGTATCGCTCATTTTTTCTTTTTTTCAGGGTTTCGTGAAAGTGGTGAAAAACAAACAATATTTCAAGCGTTTCCAAGTGAAATTCAAGAGGCGTCGCCAAGGCAAGACCGATTATTATGCCCGTAAACGCTTGATCGTCCAAGATAAGAATAAATATAATACCCCCAAATATCGTCTCATCGTGCGTTTGTCAAACCGTGACATCACTTGTCAGGTCGCTTATTCACGCATCGAAGGTGACAAGATTGTCTGTGCTGCATACTCCCATGAGTTGCCCAAGTACGGAATTAAAGTGGGGCTTACAAACTATGCTGCTGCTTACTGCACCGGGCTGCTCTTGGCGCGCAGGCTTTTGAAGCAATTAGGGCTCGACAGTTTGTATCCTGGAACTACCGAGGTTACGGGAGATGAATACAACGTCGAGGGAGTTGATAATGGCCCTGGGGCTTTCAGGTGAGAGAGAAAGATTTTGAGGGAAGTTTCAAAACAAGTGATGACCTCTAGACACATGCGCGTCATCTGATTCGCTGTGTTGCGACAAGTGAATGACTAGACAACATGTTCTATGGTGTCTTGATCTGAAGTTTGTCAGAACTAGCGAAAGAGTGATTATAAAGTGTCTCTGACTACCCAGAATATATTTTTTTTGTTAATCATTATGGCGTTACGTAACGCGACTGTTTGGTTGTAGGTGCTATTTGGACGTGGGACTGCAGCGTACCACCACCGGCGCCCGCGTCTTCGCCGCCATGAAAGGCGCCGTCGATGGAGGTCTCAACATTCCTCACTCCACCAAGCGTTTCCCCGGCTATGACGCCGAATCAAAATCGTTCAATGCTGACGTACACAGATCCCACATTTTTGGGCAACATGTAGCCGACTATATGCGCTCTTTGGAGGAGGAAGACCCAGAAGCGTTCAAGAGACAATTCAGTCAGTACATCAAGCTGGGAATCGCTGCTGATCAGGTAAATGAACTTCCTTCACGTCCAACTTAAATTACGGCAACGTTTGTACATTGCCGTGTCGCAGTTGGACAACATAAATCAAGATTTTCCACGGTGGTACCTTTGTCGGTACTACCACTTAATCTTGGGACATACACTATCGTAAAAAATGCGTACGTAACAATCACTGTTGTAGATCGAGGGCATTTACAAGACCGCTCATGATAAAATCCGCGCTGATCCTACCGCGGAAAAGAAACCAGAGAAGACTCCAGCAGTCAAGAAGAGGTGGAATCGCAGGAAGCTTACTTTGGCCGAGCGCAAGAACCGCGTCGAACAGAAGAAAAAGTCGTTCATCGCAAAGATCCAAGAAGGACAGGCTGAGCCTTAGATTTTTATTTCTTTGTATTATATAAAAGACGTGGAATCAATAAAGGGTTGACGACACTGGAAAATGTTTTTGTTAAAAGTTGGAAAATGGAGGAAAGTCGTCATAAAGTAAAAAGTGTGTTGGTAGCTCTGACAGTTTCAGATTTGAAGCAGAGTCACCAACACAAACTTCATCGGTTTCCATTTTTTTTTATTTATAAGGTACAAAAAAAAAATCAATACAATGTTTTCCATCACAAAATGAGGTCATTCCTGTCGACCAAATTTGGGTGAAAAACATCAAAAATTATCAGGGTGGACTGAAACTTAAAAGTTTCATTATTAAGATCCAGAGTATCATTTTCAGTTCTCCAGATCTCGGAATTCTCGAATGTCTCCACATTGAACATTTCCACTACAGTTGTGCTACTCTTGTTGGTGTCTTCATTAGGCTCTCTGTGTACACTATATAAAATTTCGTTACTTAAAACTGACTCAATATGCGATGTGGCGTTTTCATCAAAATAACCAGGTGAGCTAACTTCATTAACTATCGACAGAGTTGAACCCTCTAACTTCAACTGGTACAGCTTGTTTCCTAAAAACAGAGCTCTGCTTTATCGGCACTATGTTTAAACACACCACTATGAGAGCCTGTTCAGTACATAATACGTTTTTAAGGTATTTTAACTTGTTTTTTTACGACAATTAAAATAAAGATAGAGGGTCAAGTTAGTAAAGAGAAAGATGTCGATCTCTACGGATGCGAAATTCCAAAAGACCTAAAAATTTCTGAGATTTTTACTTTTCAAACCGGGGTCATTATCACTTTTTCTTTAATTGTGTTGAGAAACAAAAATAGCTTTAAAAAGTGTTGCGTACTGAACAGCGCCATCCAGTAGTACAGACACATACTTATAATATACAGGTTGTTTGTATAACTAAAGACCTGTAAAGTATTCGAAAACCCTGGCAATTCCGTTCCATTATCACAAATCGCTAATCTCCTCCATTGGTTGTTTACAGAGCAAGGACTAAAAGTATAACCACACCTATTAGTGATATCGAGCACGAAAAGTTCGTTCATGAACCGGCAACATTTTATCTGTCTCCCAGAACACGGCAACTTGATCTCGCCACTCCACTCCTCTAAAAAACAAATTACAATCGTGGAAATACAGTTTTCAGACTTACCAGCTTCAAGGTCGTACCAAAACACATTTTCTTGGATCACTCTGAAAGAGCCAGTGCCGCCAACTATGAAAAGGTACTTCCCGCAAACGCATGATTCGAAATGACGGCGCGAGTATTTTAGTTCTAGGGATTTCCAGTCTTGTTTGATGATGTCATAGACGTGGATGTTGGTATTCCAGTTCCCTTTTCCGAGTAAATACTCGCCGCCGTAGAAATAGACGTAGTTTTTGTAGCCCGTCACTTTGAAACCTGACAGTAGTTCGCATTTGAAGGCGCTGATGTCGAAAAGTCGTTTTAAACAACGAGATTGAACGTCTGAAATTTGTTGAGTAGTCACGAGATGGCGCTTAAAAATCTACGTTACCAACGTAAAGTACAACGAAATTATTGTTGCCACTGTCCAGAACGTTGTACTTTCGTTTCCTTTTAAACTTATCTAGAGATCAACGTTGAGAGTCAACATCAGGAGGTTGATCAACTCACCATAGTATAACACAGTTGAATCAATATCATGATTAATTGTATCGACCAGAAGACATGGAAAACCATTCACGTTTCGTTCTTTACAGCTCAGGAGCTGTTCAACATAATTCAAAGTTTTCTTACTGAAACCATGAAGAGTTTCGTTTTTTTTTCTCGCTTTAATACAATTTAAAACGTCCGCAACTTCAGCGTTGCTAGCTTCACAGTGCTCAATTTCATCAACACCGATCGCCGTGAAGTTGACACACTTCAACAGTCTATACAAGGTGTCTTGATTTTTCTCTTCCAACTTAGAATACCATTTCATTGCAGCTTCAAAAACTGTAAACTCACTGGGACACTGCAAATTAACGTTGCCTAAATAATTGACGATCTCATTCAAAGTTAGCTCCAGAAAATCAGAGGTGTTCTTAACTTCTCTAAACTCCAACAGTGCCATCAACTTTGCTTTGCAATAAAACTCTTTCAAACCTAAAGTTTCAGTGTGTACCCAAAATTTGAGGCAGTTGTGGGGCCCCAAAATCCTCTCCATTCGTTCCAGACAGATCTTTTTAACACTTAAAAACTGTAACATAGTAGCAGCTTGTAAAACTGAAATTATTGCATTTTCTGAAATTATATATTCATTGTCCCATAACACTTTCAGAATAGTGGTAACAGCTTCAAGATCGACATCCTGAAAATTTCGGTTAAAAAAACAGACATGGGGGGGGCTGCCTTACTTTGAGTGTTATCACAGATTTTTGGCTCTCTATGTAATTCCCGTCAAACATGGCTTGAAAATAGTCACTGTGTTGCATGAGAGTGCTACGACTGCATTGAAGGGGTGTATTTTGAACTTGTAGGGTGATAACATCATCAGAAGGCTCTTCCATTACAAAAAAAACACGATCCTAACCTCAATTTTTGACAGCTGTTAGTCTAGGGATTTTTGTTGTGAACGCAGTCCAAAGACTGTACTGAAATTTTTACGAATACTGCTTTAGAGGTTTGTTCCTTGCGTTTAGTGTGGCTTTCTTTTTAAATCCATCATTTTTTGATCCTCCATATCTGCGTCATTTGACCGAAAAATCAAATTTGACGCTTTAAAGTTCAGCCAACCAAAACTCCCCAACCGCACGTGTCAATATCATAACCTCAAAACTAGTGTGATTGTCACGATGTCAGCAGTGCCAGGGTTTGCGAATCCCGACGAAACAGTCGAAATTAACTCTCCCACCGATGAAAAACCGAAAAAGAAGTCCAAAAAAGGGGGCGGATTCCAGTCAATGGGGCTCAGCTTCAACGTTCTTAAAGGGATCACGAAACGGGGCTATCAACAGCCGACCCCTATTCAAAGAAAGGTTAGTTTTGTTTTTATAGATCATAGTTGTCATTTTTGATTGCAGACGATTCCTCTGGTTCTTGAGGGACGAGATGTGGTGGCTATGGCGCGTACCGGGAGCGGAAAAACTGCATGTTTCCTTATTCCCATGTTTGAGAGGCTTAAAATGAGGAGCGCCAAAGCGGGAGCCCGCGCTCTAATCTTATCACCAACTAGAGAGTTGGCGCTACAGGTACCAAAAGCTCTGAGAATCACATCTTGGCTTAAATTCAAATTCCAGACCCTCAAGTTTGCAAAGGAGCTGGGACGCTTCGTGGGGCTCAAATCAGCGGTTATTTTAGGTGGTGACTCCATGGATGATCAGTTTTCAGCCATCCATGGGAATCCCGATATTATTGTAGCCACGCCTGGTCGTTTTCTCCATGTTTGTATTGAAATGGAGCTCAAATTGTCAAGTTTAGAGTACATAGTTTTTGACGAAGCCGACAGGTTGTTTGAAATGGGGCTGGGAGAGCAACTGACAGAGATCATGAATCGTTTACCGGATTCCAGACAAACCTTGTTGTTTTCGGCAACTTTGCCCAAAGTTTTGGTAGAGTTCGCAAAAGTGGGACTCAATGATCCTGTTTTATTGCGACTGGATGTTGAATCGAAGATTCCCGAGGAGCTACAGCTGTGGTATATCACAGTGCGCCCCGAAGAACGAGTCGCTGCGTTGCTTGTTTTGCTCAAGACTCTCATTGATAGTGAACAACAGACGATCATCTTTGCGGCGACCAGGCACCACGTGGAATACTTGCATATGGTACTAGTGCCACGCCCGGGTGGCGAGCATTTTTGTGTCTATAATATAACGCGATTCCTCGTGCGCCATTTACAATCAGAATCCAGAGAATGAAACGTTATATTATAGATATAACGTGTTCATCTCATTTTAGATCAATCAGATCATTCTCATTTTAGATCCTGGACCGCGCCGCCATCACTAACACGTACATCTATTCCAACCTCGACCCCTCAGCTCGTAAAATTAACGCAGCCAAATTTTCCACCGGCAAAGTCAAAGTTCTCGTTGTGACCGACGTCGCCGCCCGCGGTATCGACATCCCCCAGCTCGATAACGTTATCAATTTCAATTTTCCCGCGAAATCAAAACTCTTCGTGCATCGAGTTGGCCGATGTGCGCGAGCTGGCCGCTCCGGTACAGCTTACTCTCTCGTTTCATCCGATGAGTATGCTCATTTACTCGACTTGCATTTGTTTTTGGGGCGCCCTCTGGCGATTGTTACGAAGAACGAGCCCGAAGGGGTTGTAGGGAGAATACCGCAAGGGTTGTTGGAGGAGCAACACGGGGCGCTGTTGACTTTGCACCAGAACCACGTTGATTTGGTAGGGTAATTTAATAGGTTTGGGTGGTAGTAATGAGGGTTTTAGGTCAGCATGAGGAATGTCACCGAGAACGCTTATAAACAGTACGTGAGATCGAGGCCGGCGGCGTCTTCGGACAGTAACAGGAGAGTCAAAGAGATGGCGTTCGGGAAATGCGGTGTTCATCCCTTGTTTCGGAAGTACCGCGAATACGTGGAGGAGGAAAGGGAAGATTTAATAGACAAAATGAAGAGTTACAGGCCTCAGGGGGTAAGTAGTCGCGGTAGTTCGCGGTGTTATTATCAGAGGGCGCTCATTTTAGACAATTTTTGAAATCTGCGGAAAAAATAAGTCCCAAGAGTACCAAGTAATGAAACAAAAACGCTCTATCCACAAAGAAAAAATCAACACGTTCCGGGAAAACTTAGAGGCGAAAGAAACCGAAGTAAAACCAAGACCACTTGACGCTCTTCCAAACAGCAGCGCCGAAGACATTGACAGTGCGTTCGGCGAAGTTATCGTTCCCAAAAAGCGAAAATTAGAGAATCTCTATAAAACGAACAAGAAGCAGAAGACGAAAGACGAGAACTATATTCCCTACGTACCGGCGGACCGGCACACAGAAGAAGGGTAAGTGTTTATGGGTCAAGAGTAAAAGTAGCTACTACAGCGTATTTCCAGACTAGCGGTAAACAACTTCCAAAATGACGCCAGCAAGGTGCAGCTTGATCTAGGATTGGACTCTGAAGAAGCAATGCGCAAAAACTCCCAAATGAAGAAATGGGACCGGAAGAAAAAGAAAATGGTGGCAGTGCCGGTACGTCCCTATTCTCGCTAATTTTTAGTTCTATAACTTCATTTTCAGGATCAGAGGACCGGGAAGATAAAAACAGAGTCTGGGGTGTGGATCCCCGCAACTTACAAAAGCAACCGCTACGCGCAGTGGAAAGAAAAGTCGAAAATTACACACAATAGCGACGATGAAAACGAAGAAACCAATACTCCTCGACTCCAGACAGACTCCAACACCCACTGGGCTAGACATAATAAGAAACTTAAGTTGAAACAAAGAAGATCAGAGCTGAAAACTACCGACCAGATCCTGAAAGCACGAAAACTCGCAGAAAAGAAGAAGAACAAACAAAAAGGAAAAGGCAAAAAACATAGAAGAAACAAATAAATGTATTTAACTAATCAGCCTTTTTCAATTTCAACATGTTGATCCAGGAGGCGTTCTGGATCTGAATTTGTCCACACACGACCTTCACGGTCTTGTAGTACTCACTTGCGGGCATGAGAAATAATCTATCTTCTGCTTGACTAGGAACTAATTTAATATCAGGATCTAGAGTGTGGCTTTTGGTGTGAATCTCAAACATCGTGTTTTCTTGACATTCTTCGGATAATCGTAGTATGAGGGCCCCCTCTCCGCGAGCTGTTATCTCAGAGTTCTCCGAAACACGCGAGATTTGAATATCCGCATCGCTGTTCTCCAAGTCGGCTTCTAATTGGCCGTCGAAACCAGCTGAAAACGCCTACTTAGCACACCCACCAATTTTGGTGTGACGTCACTACGAACTTACTTAGTCTTAGTTTCCCGCATTTTTGCACGATCTTGGAATTTTTGTGTATGTTCTGTAAGATCAAGTCGCCTTGGTTCGCTTCAAACGTGCCGTCATCACAGTACGAGGCGTCGATGGTGATGTCACCTTCGTTTGTTTTTAACGTGGCGATCAAGCCTTGCAGGCGCTTCGCTTTGATGGACTACAAACTTATTTTAGAGACAGTTTAAAAAAAGTTTAAGGCGTACGCCACTGTTTGCCATCACGTTTATGTTCGAGGCCACTATAGCCCCTTTCATGACGATGTCTCCCTGTTCTGTATTCAAATCGATAGTCTCTCCCTGGAACTTATTCACGAAAATGCTGCCTCTTGTCGATTTTAGTATCAGTTTTGACCCACTGAAGACTCCAGTGGAAATGTTACCATGAGAGTTCACGCTTAAATCTAAAAGACAATCATAACCTCATTTATGTTTACACAATCTCACTGGCTTTAACGGGGGCGTGGATACAACAGGTAGTGTTTTGGTCGTAGTTGTCCATGCAAGCGAAAATTTGAATGTTATTGCCATCTTGGATGTGCTTCACTGTCTGGCGCCCCCCAGAGACCCCTTCCAGTTCTATTCTTAATAAGTCCGAATTATGATACTTGTGAACATCGAGGGGCTTTATTTTTACATTGTAGGGAACTTTCACGTTGATATCGCAGAAAGTCTGAACCGTTAGTTCTTCACGGATGATGCTACAAAAGTGTCGTGATTGGGGAAGTCGCGGGAAGAGTCTTGACAAAATCCTGGAAAAAACGGAGTCAAGGGGGGGAGGTTCTAGTGAGGTTTTCTTACATTTCTCGTGGATTAAAATTTCCAGCACCGGTAACCTACAATTCAAATTTGTTTTGACAGGAGTTTGACAGGCAGTCATGCCAGCCGCCTAGATGCCTAATGAAAAACCCTAAGTTTGTGACTCTATTTTCGTCAACAAGTCGAAAAGTGCGCAAAGATTTGATCCTAGAGGGATGGAATACTCACATCCGGCAATAAAAAATCGTGCTCGTCTTCGTTAGTCGATTTATTTTACGGGTTAACCCGCGCCTAGATGGCGCTGCGAGCAGCACCGCGGCGCGAAAATCAAACTGTAAATATCTACATTTCCATTACAGTATAAAAATATAAAATATAAATATATACATTCACAACAGCATTTCCAAAGCTTACTTGAGATCAATTTTCTCTAACATACATGGTCACGAGCCGAGTATTCTAATTTTACTTCATATCTGATATGAATCTTCCTAAATTCAGTCTTTGTCGTTTTAGAACAAGGCCACTGAAGCGATATCTTAAAATAAATAAGGAACTTTGAATTTTTCTTAAGTTACTAATTTCATATACTAAGAGAAGGTCTCTTCTTGCGATCTCCTTTGGAATTCTTCCCGAATATGTTTCCTAAAACTTTCGAGACGCTGTTGACGCCCAATTTTCGTCGAATTGGTAAAGCTTTGAGTAGTTGGACTGAACGAGCTTCTCGAAGGAGGCTCTGAAAGGCTAAGGAAACTCCAGCGAAGTTTTCAGCGGCGCTAACTTCGTAGAATTGGCAGCCATATTGGAGAGAGAGTTCTTGGCCGTCGTCCACGCATATTTGTCTGCAAAAATTTAATATACAATAATAATTACATCACTCATTTTTTTGTTTACGTTCATTTATTGTCTGCGTTTAACGACATATTACTGCATGAAGAAATGAAGAAGAAAGTTAAAAAAAAAACCTTAGAAGAATCTCGAGAATTTATTCGGTGAAGTGGTAGTGATTTGCAGTTATGTCTCCAGTTTAAGCGCGGTAATTATTGTTCGCGTGTTTTTAACCAGTAAACACAATATTTAAATTATTGTGTTGGTAACACTGTTTTGTGGAATATGTGGGTTACCGGGTTCAGATTGAGGAGAATCCTGTTAGGATTTTTGCAGTTTAATATTTGAACATTTGACTTAAATATCTAAGGAATTTAATTTGATATGTTTTAGGTTTGACAAAGAAGCCTAGTGTAATCATCTTAGGCATATGTAATGAAACCAGGAACATCTTAGAAAACCTAGGAAGTTATTCCAACTGTAGAAGCCTAGTGTAAAAATAGGTATTTAAGTGTAAATTTAGATTAGAGAGCTAATAATTTAATTGAACGAATGGTTTTTCTTATGTTTGACACGCTTAAAACCTAGTACGTTCTAGCTAAACCAACTGGTGCAACCTGTTAAAGAAAATAGGCATTTTTAGCGTAAAACTGACTTAGAGATTGGAACGTTTGAAACTTAATCAGATATTTTTTTTTTAGCTTCTAGGTCCTAGGAAATTTAGAAAACTAAGTTAGTTATAAAAACCTAGTGTAATAAATTTAAGCACTTCTAACGTAACCTAAGTTGACATTTGGAAATTTTCACGTTTGACATAGCTAAAATTGGTCACAGAAAACTGAGACAACTGTAGAAGCCTAATGTAATCAAATTAGGCATATTTAGTGTAAATGAAACGTCCTGGAAAACCTGGAAAGATTTTCTAAATGTAGAAACCTAGTGCATAAAAAATAGGCCATTTGAGTGTGAATCTGACTAAAAGATGAAACCCAATGAGATTATTTTTTAGATTCTAGATTTTTAGAAATCGGGAAAACTAGTGTAAAAACGTGTAAATTTAGTGGATATCAACGTGGCATTTCCAAACCTAACAATAAAACCAACGCAGAATTTTGGCCCACCCCGTCCCTCAATCAACCAGGAAGTCCCGACAATGCACATTGTATTCTGCAATTCCTCAACTTCTTTTTTCATGAGTCATTCTTGCCAACGTAGCACAGTAAAAAACTCTTTCATTCCATCTCCTCCCCCCGAAAAGCAGTGATCGTTATCAATTTACGCAAGAAATAAATCCCATGATTGCATTCTTCGGCGTTCAACAAACCATAGCTCGCTTTTGATCGCATTTCGCTATCACGAACGAAACCAATAAGGTCTAAGCAATTATTTAATGAAGCGCGAACGCGGTTTAGGCATGCAATAATCAAAGAATCCAGTTTTCGAGATTGGAAAGTGAAATTCATGGATTTTTGCTCGCAAGCCGCCAATACATCATGACATTTTAAATTTTGAGACAGATAATTAGCGAAAAAACCGATGGCAGGTTTAAAAGATAACGATTGGGAATGGAAGAATGATAATTAATTGGGTTTAATTAAGCAATTTATCTGATCTACACGGAATATTACACAACGAGAGGCGATGTGTGGACAGGCGAGACTGTAGATAAAGTTTACAAGAAGATTTTAAATTAATATGCGAGTAAAGGCCGGAGAACCTTTTTTTTCGGTCCTTCGAGCCGGATCCTATATCTATAATTCTAGCTCGTGAATGTGAGCACCACTAACTTTTTGTGTCTGGTGAGCTTTCACATCTCCACAAAAACGAAAAGTTCCAACTGGTTTTTGAAGAATTATGTTTTGCCAATACTGCCATGGTTTCGTTACGTCTGCGTAGGCTGTGAAGCAATATCACGGTGTCAACCACAATACTCATCATTTTTTCCAACAGGAATTTCACCGTTTTTTTTTCTAAATAAGTTTTCAGTATTGGACGGATCCGGCTCGATGGACCTTACAGTGTGGGAAATCGGCTTTTCCACCTACCTCGAGTGGTCCAAATCCCTCTTGTTCCCCAAAAGCAGACTCGTATAGTACGAAGGCAACTTCAACTTCGCCAGTTGACTCAATATTTCTCCGGCTTCGTGAAAACTGTGCCTGTCGCTGACCGAATAAACTATAACGAAGGCCTCACCCCATCGAATGTGTTCATACAAACATCCATTCTTCTGCAACATAAAAAAACAAAAAGCATTTATTTTCAAGTCGACGCATTCACTTTCGTCTCGCATATAATAAATTACATCGAGCAATGACAAGTGACAAGAGTATTTGGAACTTTCATCCAGACAAGGAAGAAAAGGATGATTTGGATATATTATCGAGCCGGTTTGGTCTCGTCGCAGTCGGCGTGGGTTGGAGTTTAACAAATTTAATTGGTGTTATCTGACCCCGCCCGGGTTATCGCCGTTTTCGCCAGTAAAAGTTTTATGGACTTTCATTTAATTCGAGTATGTTTCCCGACGCTGATTTTTGAATGGGGGCACAACCCACTCGAGATGGTTATTATATGGTTTGTTCGGGACAAAGCCGGCGTGAAGTGTGCCAGAGCGGTGATAAATCAATGGTTTATGGGGGGTTTTGACGGACGGGGAATTAAATGGGAAAAGATTATTGTTTAGACGGTAAAAACGATGGTTCTTTATTTTTACCGTTTCTACGGTGCTGTTATGGAAATTGCATCATATCTTGCAAATTGCTTTTTACCACAAATCTCCAGCTTGTAATAGGAAATTCTTTACAAATTCAGGTTGCTACGACCAAATTCCCCTTGAAATGTCAAATGTACAAAAACTTCAAAATTACCCACAAATTCAGGTTTGTGTTATCAAATTTTCGACTGCAACTATGATAAATATCCTCAGTCCAAAAACATGACTCTGGCAAATTTCAAAATTCTAGAGTCTCTGGATTTTAAATTAAAAATAGTATTGAATAAAAAAAATGTTAATTTTAAATAACATTTATGTTTCTATTGTTGTCTGGGCTCCTCCGGGCACTGTGATTGTCTCAAAAATGAAAGTACATTAAAGGTACCAAATTTCAATATTATATAGCCTGTGGTTATAAAACAATCATAAATAAAACAGCAATGAACATGGAAAGTCAAAATCAAAAGTCCAAATACATATCTGTGCCAGATTTCAACATTCTAGAGCCAAATTATGATAAAGAAAACAGCAAATTATGACTGGGTCCAAATATACAACCGTGCCAAATTTTAGTACTCTACAGCTTCTAGTTATGGTAAACAAGACACCATGTTTATGTCAAATTTACAGAGGCTTTTAAATTCTCTTCAAATTCAGATATTAAATATCCTATGAAATAAGTCAAATTCTTAAACTTATTATACGGGCAATATGTCAGATTCTGGTTTGTCAAATATATATATAAATTCGTAATTTCCACGTTGAGTTCTTCACATTAGGTTTCGAAAATTGAGTAAATTCTAAAGTTTTTCAAGTTTGTATATGTCAATTTAGAAAAGTTTTTATCAAGTTTTTAAATTTGAATGTGTCAAATTTCTGATTTTTGCACTGAATTTCCAAATTCTCAAATCTTTTAGGTCTCAAATGTCTTTTAGGTTATCAGAATTCCTTAGATCTCAATATTGGAATGATAAAATTACACAAGCTTACATTAGGTTTCTACAGTTTGTCAAAATTTTCTACAAGAGCGTTGGATTTTGATAATTTTCAATTTGCATTAGGCTGCTGAATTGTTAAAATCACATGTATTATTTGCAATTTCAACGTTGCTTAAGATTTCAAGAATTGATAGTATTAGGTGTAAAGGATATCAAACCTAGATGTATCAAATGTCAAAGTTATAAACATTTCCAATACGTTTCGCACAAACTTTAGTTCATTCGATAAAAAAAAACAATCCTAAATTTGGCATGCTGAAAACCTGAAACTGTCCCGTGAACAATTATGTATTTCGTAGTGCATGAAACCTGAATTTTAAAATATTAGGCATTGCGAATGTGACAGAAACTATCAAAACCTAATGTAGCAGGCAAAATTTTCAACAAATCTTAGGAGCCTGATGTACCAAATCTATAAAAATGTACAAACATGTAAGACAGTACAAATTGTATAACAAGATCGATTCAAGTAATTTGTAATAAACCTAAGAGAAAGTATAATAATTAATAATAATATAGTAAGTATAATACGCTGAAAACCTGAAACTGTCTCGGTGAATTTGGCAAATAACTGCGAAACCTAACGTCAGAAATCGTACGATTTGTAAACTTGGAAATGAGAAGTCTTGAGAACAACTGGATCAATAATGAAAATAAATTTGTCAGTGACAGAAAATTGGATAAACTAAACAAAGTTATGTAGTTGCGTCAAATGTCAAAGTTATAGGAACACTTCCATTATGTTTCCGACAAACTAAGTTCAACAGCTACAAGAAACCTAAAAAATAACATTAAATCTAAAAGTAACATATACAAAATGTGACACACAGAGACAGAAGAGTAAACCCTGGTGTAAAATGTTAAGGCCTAGTTTCATAACCTGACATTTTAAATGCCAAAATAAAACACTTCAAACCTGAAACAATTTGAGAAACAAACTGAACTAATGTCAAAATTGTTAGCCTCTGGAAGTACGAAAAAGTGCCAGATGCTAATATAACCAGAAACCTATAACTAACCATGTTCT
This sequence comes from Cynaeus angustus, assembly GCA_030157275.1. Lineage (NCBI taxonomy): Eukaryota > Metazoa > Arthropoda > Insecta > Coleoptera > Tenebrionidae > Cynaeus > Cynaeus angustus. The sequence goes on from CM058067.1 coordinate 10,091,356, forward strand.
GTGTAATAAACAAGCCTGAAAGAATAGAAGAGAATGTGAGTTGAGCAACCACAAAAGGCAAAAAAGAAACCTAAGTCTTCATTATTTGGATCTTTAATTATTTTGGCGTCCGGTGGCACTATCGCGCAACCGTTTAACCTTCCATTGTTAACCAAAGAAGCAAATTTCTTCACACATTCGCGAACGCTTCCAACAATTTCGTAAACCTGTCAATAAACTGTCTTGTATTAACGACAAAAGCAAAATTATTTCGTCATGCGCCAAGATAATTACACCATTTAAAATATGCCTCGTGTCACGACGAATCGCACAAACTGTACACTTTTAATTTTCGTTTACACCTAACGGAAAGTCAAACCGATTGTAAAGTAAAATCCCGATAAGACTGATATAGTAATTGATAATGAACGTGCTGTCAGTAGTTGTTTATTATTTACAAGAATGCCTTTTGTGGAGTGAAGTTGATACAGTACTTTTCTTAGTCTACTATCTCGTTGTAATCATCTATTTTTATTCAATAAATCATTCCACTAATAAAACATAGATATGCATCGCTGAATCTGTATAAATAACTCCCGAACTAATTTATTCCGATTGTTTTAAAATCAGGTTTATTTTGGTTCACCCTCTAGGCTGTGAAATATTTCATTCACCTACAGCGGAGAGAATCCGATCTTTAACGTTCAATTTTCAAATATTACCTACAATTAAGCTTCGGGATACTTTTACAATAATAATCATAATTGTACACATTCACAAATCTCTCCTAGAGTGGAAATAATGCGAAATCATGTCTCGAGTCCGTTCTCAGATTAGGTATAAATTACCCTAATTAGCTGTCACGCTAAAAATTTACGATCCTAGACATTTTTTGCCAGCCAACCTCTTCTAATTAACACATAATCTGTTTATCTGCGAAAATCGGTTTTCACTTCTTTCTATATGTCACATTTTCATTTTCGTATGTCACCTACTTTTTTAATAATAGTGTTGAAGTTTGCCATCATCGGCTGCTCGAGTTTCTCGTGATAGAAAAAGTGTGCGCGACGCGTAGACATATAATTTTCACATTACCACAGCTATAAAATTTTGGGGAGAAAGCAAACTTATTAAATGAGAAAAATATACAAGTAATAATTATGATTTTATGTACTCCTACTACAATTAGAAGAAAGTTACTACATCGCGTTGAAACGTTTGTAGCATTTTCCTTCGTAGATTTGGGTTATCTAAACTCCTAACCTAAGGAACCAGAAATAAATACTTCAAATTTGACAGCTTCAAACCTAGCGTCAAAATTTCAACACAGGGAGGAACCTAATGTAATAGAATTTCGGGAACCTCACGTTTTGAGCATTGGGTTGGATGAAACTTAATCGATTTCATTTTTTAGGTGTTTGACATGTTTTAAACCTGATGGACACCTAAGCCAACCGCAGAAGCCTAACGTAAAATACAACACACAAATTTGAAGTTGACAAGTCAGACCAACCTAACGAAACAATGAACACAACCTAAATGCATTTGAAACCTGACATCCTAATTGTGGCAACCTAGTGTAATGAGACTTATGCACAACAGCTGTAAGCTTAGGCACTTTTGAATCTGAGAAAAAATCCTATAAACCTAACGTTATTTTGCAATTTTTTCACCACAGCTGCGGCTACTTCCGCCGACAATCCAAATCAAATTTATCATTTTCTAACTGTTCCTTTAGGTGTACTTCATATCAACAATCTGCAAATCGATTGAACCCAGAATGATGAATGCTTTTTCTGTTCGCACCAGCCCGCGGCACCAATCAAAAATCATTTATTGTTCAATGATCTTGAACTCTAATCCAAACAAATCTTCGTTTACTATTTGAAGAAGGTTAACTGTTTAAGAAATCGGGACGATTAATAAAACAACGATAAATACACGAGCGCTGCGCGATCTCTTGTCAACATCACTTAAATTTTTTCGACATTTAAAATCGCCGGAAGTTTTTATATTTTATCGTCATTTTTATGCAGGTTATAAACATCAATCATATCAAATATCACTGCGAGGCAGTAAAACTCCCGGGTAGCAGGGAAATATTTTCGTTCGTCAATAAATAAATGCGATGGGTAATCCTGCTGGTTATAGGTGCAATGATCTTGACAGGTTTCGTCCGATCTATATATTTTATCGAAAAATTTGTTTTATTAGACGAGAATATAACCTAGTCTTTGCTTTGATGGTTGCTAGTTAATGTTTAATTACGAACGTAAAACTGACTGGGTCATTTGTCATCCATTTATTGGTGGTGTAATTGGACATCCGATGGCGATCCAAGTCGTACCGGGAGTATAAGAAAATCATTACGTGGTGTACCACAGGGTCCCACTCTCGGTCCTTTTCTGCTCCTATATTATTTACTCAGACGAGTAATTAAGCGCAGAACCTTAATCACACCCGAAGAAAAACGCTTCCTCTCCTAAGAAGTACGTATTATTGAAAATTAACTCCAATCGTTCATAAATTTGTAATATTTCTTGGGAGGTACGACTCGGCATATGAACGTCAATTAGCTAATTGCTAGGTGGAAATGTGCATTTTATATAGCATTTGACATCGCGTGCACTGCAAATAAGGTAATAGGAACGCACGGAGGTCTCGCAATTAATTTCTTCAAATATAAAAATCAAAGATTAGCGGAGGATGTTCTAATTGGTTGTTTTATCTTCCGAAGAAATCGGCACGGCCGAAATACAACAATGATAAAGAGAAAGGTGGACGGCAGTAACAACAATTAAAATATCCGTGAGATTTGAAGCATTTGTGGTTCGAGGAATTATGATATGCGATGTTGTAAGCTATGGTGACGGTTCTTAGATTCCTCTTTGATAGTAATATGACCGTGGTGAATTGACTCAACAATGTGCTTTTGCCGTTTGAGATATTATATGCAATTTCAATCAGTATAATGGCACGGAGCGTGTTAGTGAAGTCATTGGTTTGGTATTTACGGCCCTTTAAGAGTAACGGAGATTGGATGGCAACAGTGGAGAGGAAAAAAGCCTAATGGAACATTATTTTTAACAGATTTCTGCGTCGAGATGATAGTTTTAAGTTTTTACCTCAAACTATAATTTCTTAGATTTCCACTTGTTACGTTAAGCTTTGTCAGTTTATCTATTTTTCGGTCATTTGCCACTTTTTTTTTTATTTCCAGGTTTAGAAATTCACAGGTTTTCAGCGCGTTATATTTACAGTCTCTTACGTTTGTTACGAGTTTCTTGACTCAGTTTGAGTACACAGTCTAAAAATCACATGTTTGTGGATTTGTTACATCTGACATTTTGTTGCCTGCCAAATTCATACATTTTGCCACATCGACCCAGGTTTATAAAATTTCGGATACCATTCAAAAGAAGTTAATTTGATTCTCCACTGTGCAGTTTAAGATTTTCAACATGTCAGGTTTGTTAGAATTTGATATAATGGAACTAAAGAACTAAATGGGAAACCTAACGAGTTTTTATAACTTTGACATTTGACACAATGAGATTTTTACATTAGGCTCCGCAATTATTTGTCAAATTTTCTTGAATAGGCCTAGATCTGGATGAGGTTTGTAGTATCTAACAAGTACATAGTTCTATATTTGTTACGTCAGGCATCTGAGGTTACTCAATTTTTTTTGTATATCAAATTCAGAAATTTTGTCCGCTACAAAGTTTACAAATTCAGGTCTCAAACAACTGAATTTACATTTAATTGTCCACGGTACAATTTCAGATGTTTAGTGTGGCTAATGAATTCAAGTTTGTACACCTAGATTTGATATAATGTACACCTGATACGACCAATTTTGGAAACCTAATGTAAAATTCGTCGTAAATTTGACACTGCAAACGTGATACATATGAAAAATTATGACAACCTAAGTCTAATGCCTAGTACAGTTTGATGCAAACTTTGCTAGTTTTTGACATCTTGTGTTAAATTTGATATACGTATTGTGAGAAATTCGACAAATAGAAATTTTAGTGTACAAGTCAGTGTAAAAAAAACAAACAGATAATTGACACATTTTACACATTAAATTTTGTGACAGCTTGATAAAAGCTTTTCGAAAATTAACACATACAAACCTGAAGAACTTGGGAACTTTGCTCAATTGTGGAAACCTAATGTAAAGAACTTCACGGAAATTTGTCAATTTGAAGTTAATTTAAGGGTGTGGACAAACCTGATGTTTATAAGAAATTTGAACAATTCTAGAAACCTACAGTAAAGAATTTAAATACGACAAACCGTGGACACTTTTACATTACAAATTTAATCAGGTTGGGAAACACCTAGATCGTAGTTGAAATTTAACATCTATGCTTTCGTAAATTTGATCTGGACTAGCATAAAACCGGATATTCGGAAACCTAATGAAGAGAACTCAGCTTTGAAATTTATTATTCAATTATCTGACCGCCTGTGTGACAGTATGACTTTGTAAATCAGAAAACTGAAAACAGGTTAGACATGGTTAGACATGTAACACTTTTTAACTAGGTATATTTAATAAATTGGAAAAAAACAATCGTAGAAGAGTTTTTTGAGGAGAATATGACCTACTGAGTAATTTGATTGCAATATGACTGACTGCCGTTGCAAAGTCATAAGAAATTTGACATATTGCAAACCTGAATAAAATGGAAATGCAAAATTGTGTTTAGGTATGATCAATTGTAGAAGCCTAATGTAAGGCTTTTGTGAAGTTCATTATTTTAAGTAAATATACCATTTTATGAAAACCCAACATTCTAAACCTAGTCCATCTGACAACTGCCATATTACAAATTCAAATTCGAGCAATTTTAATTTTAAAACTCAAATTTAAAGGCCCTGATTTAGGTTTTATATATGTGACATAAGACACCTGATGTTCCACAGTAGGTTTGACATTTTGCGATGAAGCACGTGGGAAGTTTGAACAATGGTGGAGTTTGTAAAAATGCGACCAATAGTTCACTCTAAACTGTGTAGATATTTCAAACTTGACACGTGGATAAAATTTGACACCTGTCATTTCATTAATGAAATTTCACCCAGACTGACAAAAACCGCATGAAAAAATGAGCGGTTTGAATGAGACCACCACAAAAAATTCATTGACGTCTTAATTAACACATTTCGGTCGTTTTGATTGATCCGTATCAAATTCCGCGATTTATTAATTGACACTAATTGTTTAGAAAAACACCTTTTTATCTCCTGATTGAAAGAGAAAGCTGATTGAAACTGCGACCGTTTCCGACTTCTTCACTTCTTCCTTAATCCCTCGTTATTACATCACTTTTTTTGTGTGTGGAAAAAATGGCTTTCATTGCTAGCAACCCAATAAAAATAAATTACTATGCACTATGCATCATTAGCCGGTCTTGCATCCATACTATTACGTTAATCTTAATATAAAATAACTTTATTTGGTCATTTGCTATACTTAATTAAATTAGTTAGAATAGACTAATTGCCAGCGAGTGAACGCGACTATGTCATTTCTCGGTCCATTAGGACTTAATAAACGGGACTCTTGATCATTGTCATTTCTTAATGTACGTGTCCGCCCCTAGTTTATCAAAGGATACAAAGAAAGCGCGGTAAAGTAATTGCTGGTCGTTAGTGGAACAGAGATGCTTCGAAAATGTGTGTGCACAAAAAAGTTTTTTTTTTTTTTTATATTGGCTAAGAAGGGTGCTTGAGTCACGCTCATTTGAATACTCGCATTATTACAACTTTCTCCTTATCTCTTTGTATTTTATTTGAGTTGATTGGATAAACAATGGATTCCATTACTCAAACGGCGCAATCACTGCACACCACTCAATCATCTATTATAAAGGATTACAGGTGATATTTATTTGAATAAGGAGCAATCGCCTGCACCAACAACGTCCGCGAAAAATCCCCACTTCTTCGTCTCAAATTCCACCGTTGCCTTGTAATTAACGTCGCCTCGTAATTTTTATGTAATTACTGCCGTAATCTCAACTAATTGCTTTTGCTTTTATGTAGGTTAAATATCTAACAGCTTGACTCGAAGACATTTATTTCTATGCAACTTAGAGGTAATTTCAATTTGAATCTATCAATGTTCGCTACCCCAAGGGGGGTCCTTGCTTGAAAGAACCACGTTTATTGTGGAGTGATAGCTGCGTTGCGTAAGGTATTGTCTGTGTATGGAAATATGACCATAAATCACGCATCGTTGCATTTTCCGGATGTTAATTTCGAAAAGTTGTGAAGAAGTTTTATCGAAGTGACGTGGAAAAATGTGCGACTAACGGGAACCGTCAATTTTTAAAAGTGCATCGATCATGTCTTAGCGGGTTTCTTTACAGGACGAAAACATGGTTTTTCAGACGCAGGACGAAAATAGAGCTTTTTCAGGTCTGCAAAGTTCTCACATAATCAAGTGTTCTAATCTCACGCTTTAACTATCCTCTCAGATTATCAAACTGGATTCAGACTCATGTGAAAACTAGACAGGGAATTTGAGATATGTAATTTAAAAGTTAAGTAATAATTTGAAAATTGAGGAACTGTACAACTATAAATGAAAAAAATTGATAATCTGTGCGATAGCTGAGAGCCTAAAAGAAATGTAGACTTACATTTGAAAATGTCTAAGATTAGAAAAAAAAATTGATTTCTATTTGACAAAAAAATTGAGAATTTTAAAATATGAACTTAAATTTGAGAAGCTGAATTTTAAATCGAAGATATTTAAATTAAAAAAGTGAGAAATCATGAATCTGAGAAATTCAGAAATCGCAAATTTGAGAATCTGAATACGAATTTCTGAGAAAGTGAAGAGTTGAAAAGCCGTGATTTTGAGACCCGAGATAATTGATCCAAAAAATTGAGAAAACAAGAAACTAATAAAGTGAAACTCTAAAAATTCGAGCAATTGATAGAAGTAGAAACTGGATTTCTACAAACTCTAAAAAAAACTGGATCTAAATCTAAATTTTATAGATTAATCTGTTTAAGAATCCGAGTGCGAAATTCTAAGAATCTGAACGACTGAGAAAAAATTGAAGATCTGAAGACGAAGGTCTAAGAACGTGAGAAAATGAGAAACCGTAAAATTGAAAGAAGGAAACTAGAATTGGTAAAACAGAGAAAACATTACGTTAGAAATCTGAGAATCTTCAGAAATTGAAGAGTTGAGAAGCCGTGAATTCGACAGAAGGTTGAGAATTTGAGCTGCTCAAATTTAGAATTCAAAACAATAAGAGAAAATCTAAAAATATAAAAATCTGAGAAACTGATAAGTGGAAATTAGAATTGCTAGATTTTAAAAAAATAAAAATCTGAGAATCTGAACTGTTTCAGACAAAAACGAACGTGAGAAGTAGAAATGTGAAAAACTGCAAATCAAAAAAATTGGAAATGACTAAGACAATTTGAATCTGATCCTAAAAAACTAAAAAGCCGTGTAGTTCATATGTTAAAAACTAAAATATGGAAAAAGTGGTTTCAATGTGATCAATGCTCCACTTTTCTTTGCCCCTTTCAAAAACTCGAGCCTTGCAATATTCATCAGTTTGAATTTCTTTTGTTACCTCCCAACATTCAGATAGTCGATTTGAATTGTTTGAGTTAAAAATCACAGAAGTGCGAAATCTGCAAGTTCCAGTCTCAAGTTTTCCTCCGGGCGTCCGCAACGATTTCGAAGTGATAGTGAATTTTTGCATTTTTTGAGAAACCCTGTATCAGATGGCACGTCACGCTTTATCTTTGTGATCAGTAGACCATGTCGCCATCACGTGCCCCATCGTAGCATTTCGGTCTCCGCATCAAATTAATTAAGCAACATCTCCGCAGCAACTTTCTTCCATCCATCTTCTTCTGGTCGAAGTGAAAGAAACAAAAGGAATGACATAATCTTTAATCACCTCATCAATTATTAATCTCTCTGTTTTAAATATGTAAATATCGCTACCGTGTTAGTTCATTTATTAAACGTTCTTTGTCCGTACGTGACCGCACTCCTTGCTCTCTGTGGCCGACTATTTATGGTAATGATCTATAAGTACGAATGTTCGCGTTATCACCAAATGCAAAATTACTAAGAACTTATAACATATTGAATTGCTAATATTAATACTATGCGGCTCGAAAGTGCGAAGATCACGACTTGATTTTATCGCTTCTTGCTCGCATGCATTTAAATGTTAAACTTTGTCATTCGACGCTCTAATCTTTATTCCGTTGTATTATTTACTGGCTGCTACTTTACATACTTTTTCCTAAACAACCAAGGTCCTCCGGCACCAGACATAAAAATTCAAGATGCGCCGTGATTCGTTTTAGGAGAAGCAAGAGATATCGAGATGTTCAAGTTTACTTATAAGTCGTTACGGCCGGAGTTGAGTGAAGGCTTTCGAAATATGCGACAACCGCGGAATTGTTGTTGACTCGGAGATGAGTTCGCGGACTTTTTCTGGAGACGAAAATGGAGCCGAGGCGATTTTTCAGGAATCTGAAATATTTTATTCTAATACCGATGGCGAGGACGAGTACATAACACCGCCGAAGGGCGTTATAAAGTGGCGATTTTTCTAGACTTTTGACGCTGGTTTGACACCCGACAACAATCGTCATTTCCATTCCATTCCATTCTTTAGCATAACACTTTCATAATACCACTGCAGGTACAAATTCGCTCCCATTTAATAACAATGGTACACCAGGTGGTATAATCAGCAAGGTGGGTGCAAACTCGAGATATATTAGAGAAAGTGAACCCAAGAATGCCCTCATCATATTTAATTACTTCCAACCATTTTCAATAACGAAAATAACAACGACTTCGTGGGCGTTACCTCAAAAAACACTTTTTTTTCTCAAACCCCACTGCGCACTGCTTTTGTTATGCCTTTTCAAAAATCTAGCCTCTCTTATTTATGATGTCCGAGCGTTTCATTATCATGTAAAGTCAGGAGATAAATAACGAGGTTTTGCTGTGCGACTACAATAATGGCGAACATTTAAAACAATGGATTTGGGTTTTTTAATTGGATATAGAGAGCAGGGACTGCTCGCTGCCCACATACACAGACGTTTTTCCGTTTTAATAGCGTCCGAAGTTTTTTCGTTGCGATTGTATCGGGAGCACATCCGAGGCAATTAAGGTTTAACAAGATAATGCTGTTTACACATGTGAGAAGACAATATCAGATACACGATAAAAGGTGGAAAGAAAACACAAGGAATTGAAAAGGAAAAAAAAATCGGATGTTATGCATGGAGGGCTGCAAGTGCAACTTACACGGTCGCGAATGCTATATGTTTGGATAACATAGGAAAAAGTTCCAAATAATAGTAGGTGGCGTTGAGTTAACCTTTCGCGTGTTTTGAACGAAGCGTGAAGTGTCAATCATGTGTGGATTGTTTTTTGACGACATGTAACGTGAGTTAGAATTGAAATGTTGCAATTTTGAATGCAAAGTCAGTAAAAAAAAACCAACACTCGCGATTCAAAATTCAAAGTTTTCAAAGGTGAGATTTGAGAGTTTAAACTGAGAAAACTGACATCAAAAATATGAGAATCTGATGAAGTTGAACTTGACACCACAAACTAAACTAAAATCCAAAGATCTGATTGTGAGAAACTGGGAAGGTTAGAAATCGTGATCTTGAAAGAATGTTGAGAATCTGATTTGTTAAAGAGTAGAATTCAAAAAACTGAGAAAATGTGAAAAATCTTGTAATATGAGAATCTGACGAAGTACAAATTCACACTCAGAAAATTGAGGACTAAAAGTTCAAAAAACTGAGAAAACTGACATGGAAAAAGTGAGAATCTTGAATTTTGAGACTCTAATGAAGTAGCAGCTTACATTCTGCAAATTTGACTCCAGAGAAAATTGAGAATCTGACTGCGAAGATCTGAGAAACTGAAAAAGCCAAAAGTTGTGAGCTTGAAAGGAAATTGAGAATCTGAACTGTTCAAAACTTGTAATACTGAGAAATAATGTTACTGAAAATGACAAAATTTTAAAATATAAGTATCTGATGTAATAGAAACTGACCCTATGAAGCTGCATAAAAAGATTGAGAATGTAAAAAGTGGATGTCCGAAAATTGAGAAGACTAATAACAGAGAAGAATGTGAGAATCTGCGAGTAGAAATTGATACTCTAACCCCAACATGACAAAAAAAGAAAATCTAAATTTAAAGATTTAAGAAACAAAAAAGCTAAAAAAAAGTTGAAAAAATAAACTGAAAATTTGTAAAAAAAAATTTCGTCGACAAGTAAAAATCTCAAAAAAGAATTCGAAACTCTGAGGAAATGAAAAGCTGAGAAACTTTAAAAAAAATGAGAATCTGTACAGTTTAGAACTAGAAATTTGAAACACTGAGAAAAAAAAACAAAATTGATACTGTGCAAATCTTAACTGGAGAAATCTAAAAAACCGAAAAACTGTAAGCCTGAAAAAAAAATGAAAATTTGAACTATTTAAAACTTGACGTGCAAAAATGAGAGTGACAACGGAAATGTGAAAATCTTAGAAACTGAGACTCTAATAGCGTGGACTGACACTCTAAACTCTAAAAATCTAAATACGAAGATCTAAGAAATTGGACTGCTAAGAAACCGTGACCTCGAAAAAAGTTGAGAATCTACATTGTTGATCGTAGAATGTGAGAATCTAGTGACCTAGAAATTGACACTCAACAAAGTTGTTTCACAAAAAATGAAAATCCAAGAATCTGAAAACTGAAAAGTTGAAAAACCTGAACTTGATTCGAAACTGTCTAAAGCTTGAAGAAGAAAAAAACCTAAATCCGAAGATTGGAAAATTGAGAAGTTGAAAAACCGTGAACTTAAGAACCTAAACTGTTTAAACTAGAATTTGCAGAACTTAGAAAAAATGAATGAATTTGACACAAAAATGTAAGAATTTCCATGTGAAAATTAAACAAATGAAACTAGAATTCTGTGATTTTGAGAATCTCTGAATTCGCAAAATTGAATAAACCAACAACTGAAAATCTGAAAATTAAAAAAATTGTCAGTCTGACGAAGATTGTAAACCACAATTAGAATTTTGAGCAGTTGGTAGGCTATTGGGAATCCGAGAAGAAAATAAAAATTATGAAAACAAAAAACGATCTCTGAAAACAGAAAGCAAACACTAAATATGGAAGAAGTGAGAAATTTAAGAAGTTGATAAATAAATTCAGCAAACTTGACAAAAAAAAATGCAAAATCTGAATTCAACCTCAAATGAAATTTGCACAGAATTTTAAATGGTTTGAATGTTGGTAATCTTGTACTCGATTCGGTTCTTCTAAGAAGCCGAGGTTTTATCTCTTTTGAATACTTCAGATGTTATAAAATTGGAACTCAGTGTTTGAATATACAAAGCATTTCCTGCAGTTATTTGCTCAGCTTCCAGTAACAGATGAAATATGCATGAATTGATTTAGTAATAAAACCCCGTGAAAATTTCCATTTGCAAGTCAAGTATTAGTACAGTGTCGTTCGCAAAATCGCTCCTTTGAAGTGGTTAGTGAGCACAATCAAATCGGTATTATTTACTGTTTCCTGGTACTTAGTTTGTTTTACGACGTACGTTTATGGGAAAATGCAAAATAAAACTATCATTGTCCATGTTTACGAGAGCACCACACAAAAGCTCACTACTGGACAACATGCAAAAGCTTGATGACCTCAAAGCACGCGATTTAAATCTCGAAATCTCACTTCATAAATCACGTTTCGACAAACCCCTCTAAACACTGTATAAATAATCTTTCGAGACGCCAACAGGGGGAGGTACTTGCTTCGAGCGACTCGTGATTATTTTTCTTGGAAAAAGCGATGGATGCTTTAACACTGAAGAGAAGCACCGGATTTAACTGATCCACGCACTCGCAAATTATCTTGGCAGCCTTGAGGGATTTGAATTCTTTGGCTCGTTGTCGTACGTAACGAACTGCAACACCTCCGAAACACCTTCGAAGATAAATGGCAAGTTTTTGGCGAGGTGGAGGATTTTTTGAAGGCAGACAATTTATGGGTGTTTAAATACAAAAGAAACTAGTCGTGTATACAATGTTGGCAGCACCTTGTAATTATTACCAGATTTGTGTTACAGAATGCTCGCCCACTAAACTCCCAAAGAAGGAGGACAATAATGCTGTGACAGTATCTACATCTACATGTGTACGTGGTTTGTAGGAATCTGGATCAAAAGAGGTTTTTTGATGATGGCTTCCATTCTTGCAAAATCTTTCTATAGCCGTTGCAAAATAATCCCAATGGGACAATCGCTCGACCATCCTCAAAAAGGTAACGATTTGCATATTACCAACTGTATCTTTAGCTTAACACTGCAACTCTCACCAATAAACAATTTTCTTACACAACAGCGACTTGTCGCACGTCAGGATCTCAACACTCCGAACTAATTGCGTAATCGCCGTAATTCCCATAAACCACCCTGTAATTTTATCATTCTGGATTTTTCTTGGCTTACCACCTGTCACTTAGGAGCGCTCTTACTCTGGCGCCTATATTATGAATATTTACACGGCTCAAGTTCTATCCGGATCTAGTGGTAAAGCTGGTGTTGGATTTCTAATTAACATACCGTTTCTTCAGAGTTACGTTGCGTTTTATGGAGGTCTTCGTTGCGATATACATCGAGATTTTGCTAAAGAATACGGAGAAAATGTCTGCGGGTATTAAATGACTCAAATACATTCTTTGTTGTGGTGAAAATCACTTGAGCTTGCTAATGTTCACACCTTTCGACTCGGCAACGAATCGAGATGTAAAAATCACATTTTAGTTTTAACTTTTCATAGCGAGCTCTATATCTTCACAATTTTGACAAAATTTTTGAATCTTTCGTAAGTTATCGCCCGTACTTCGTCATTAAATCAGAAAGCATTTTTCGTAAATTTTGATGTCTCGTAAGTCCGGATGGCAGGTAGCGAGAAACCGCCGACGCGTGAAGGTTTCTGAGGTATCGATTACTAAGAATCCGGTCCTGTTTTGGCCACATTAAAACCAAATTTTCTTTTTTTTTTTGGAAAAAAAAGTGCTTTAAATTTTTTTGACTTTTCGCAACTTTAGACGTATTATAAGTATAGGTCTAAGATGGATTTCTTTTTTTCTAGATTCCTGCTCATATCTTCAAGATATCGAGAGACGGTCGGTCCGGAAGTGTCGGTTACCAAGATCCAGTACTGTTTCAGTCTCATGCCGCCCAATTTTTTTAGGTGAAAAATGTTGACCTCAATTGCTTACAAATTTCTGGATTTTTCGTAACTTCGACAAGTCGTCACGAATGGATTACTGAGGTCTCGATGACGAAGAATCCGGCCCTGTTTTTACCAAATTCCACATGATTTTCCACTTTTGATAAAAGAAATGTCACCGTGATGACATTTTCAGAAACTATTGGGTCTTATATCACCGAAAGTAAGATAGATATCATGAAACATTAATAAAACATTTTAAAATCTCCAAAATTATTGAGTCTTTCTTTTTCTGTTTGAAATTGTCCCCATAAGTGGATCTTCGAGGCCTAAATGACCTTAAATCCGCTCCTGCTTTGGCCACATTCCACCCAACTGTTCTTTTTTGGTAAGAAATGTTTATCTTGATGGCTTAAATTTTTCGAACTCCTTTTAAGTTTCGATGTCATACTATAGCAGGTGGCCAGGAAACCGTCGACGCAAGAAGGATTCTGAGGTATCAATTACTACTAAGAACGTGGTCCTGTTTAGCCCGATTCCACCCAAATTCCTTTTTTGGATAAAAAATGTTCCCCTCGGTGAGATGGTTTTAAATATTTTCGATTTATTTTTAAATGTGTTATATGGAACTGGGGTGGATTTCGAGAATCGGTCGACACGAGTGGATTTCTGAGGTCTAAGGTACTATGGAACTGGTCTTGTTTTGGCCATGTCTCCAGTAATTTTCTACTTTTGTTAAAAATTTCAAAGTGGCCAATTTTTTTTAATCTGCTCATATCTTGGGAGCTATGGTAGATATCAAGCAACGGTCGACGCGAGAGGGTTTCTCAGGTGTCAATTATTAAGAACCCGAACGAAAAAGGCTCATCCCTGTTATGGCCACAGGTCAGATGATGACCAAAAAATGTGTACATCGCGACTCAAAAATTTTTGATTTCTTAAAATTTGCTTATATCTTCTAAAATACTGCCACAAATGAGACAAAATTTGATATAGTCCTTTGGCTTCCACAGCAAACCTCAAAACCGTCCAGCTAAACCGAATTTGTGCGACACTCCTCACCACAGAACGAGTGCAAGGGTTAACGATTTCAGTGGCAGAAGCCGCGTTTTGTGGCTGTAAATCAACTCGGAAAATTAATGAGGCACTTCTGAAAGAACGACTGTTGCCATTAAGAATTCTCACTGTCACGATAAAGATTGTTTTGAATTTATACCGCTTTCAAGCGAAATGAATTTATTTCCGTAATCTTAAACCGACGTTCTTCTATGTACCAGCGGCTTCCTTCGCAAAGTATGAAGAGAATGTAATGAAATTCGAAGTAATTAATTATTTACACGAGCCGAAGACACTTAATTTATGATTGTTAACTGTAAATGAGACAATTATCGAGGAAATTTTGATCGAAGAAAGCGTGTAAAATTGTCGCCTACCATGATTTTTCTGCAAGAACCGCCGCATTTATTAATAATGTCAAACAAGAAAGACAATTTAATAGCTCGAGGTAAGTGATAAACTCCGCCGATATCGTTAGTAATTACTGACGTCTTGACGGTTTAATACGTTGTACTGATAAGTTAATTGTAATTACGAATTCGTAAAGATTGCGAGGTGTTTTCCAACAACCACGAAACTCGTGGGCGCAAATGAATTTTAACGAGCGAAAAAACCCCCAAAGACGCCGCCCATGTGCGTCCCATTAAATCGTCGATAATTTTACAACCGACATTTATGTCGTCACCTGCGCCACATTTTCTAATCGCAGAATTTATAAATTCTTTTCAGTAGCGCGACGCTTACCATAAATTCATCGTTTATTAAGAGGCCATTATCAATATTGGCAAACCTGTCGCCGTAAAATAAATCGCTCTTTTATTCTACCGGGCTATAACTCGGGTTTTATTGGCGAGGCAGTGGCGTGCCACGAAGAAAATGAGATTTTTATAGGGTCACTGGGTGAATTTTTACGCCGCCACTGAGCTTCTAATAAATACTTCACAGAAATGGCTTTTCACGATATCCCATTACGCGCGTGATTTGTTTTCTTTGCGATAGTTACGCTTACGGCACTGGGATTGTCTTCATTTGCAAGTTGAAAAGCAGAAAATCAGGAAAAATCGAAGACAACTTCCTCTTTGAGGGTAATAAACTGAGGTGGGGTCTTTTTTTTTAATGGCGCTGAGGTGACTGAAAGAAAATGCAGGAAACGACACGGTGGGGGATAGTCATTTCTGTATCAAGAGAATGCAAACGGTTTCTTCGCCCGAGATTGAAACAAATCGTACGAGAGAACATCTTTCTTCGTTGCAGAGACACAATTTTATCATCATCGCCCCGAGCCACAGAGTTTTTCTTCGTCTTTAAAAATCCCCTTCATTTTATTGCACGTTTTATGGCGTGTAGATATAATTTGCGACAATAATTTAAAATCTGTGCCATAAACGACAACCCACGCTTTGAAAATTTTTAGTTCATCGCTGAAGACTAGGTTAGAAAAATCAGGTTGTCAATGGGAAAAAAAAGCTCAAGGGGTCGATATTTTCAGGACATGGCAATCTGGGTTAATTAATTAGAAAGAAAGTGGAATTTTCCTTCCAATCCACGCTTAATCAGAACCTCTACGAGTTAATTAAGAAACTGCCAAAAGTGCAATGAGTAAATTTGTAACGGATGATGGGACTTCACGCTTTCGACTTGAATGTCATTCATTATTCTCGTTGTGGGGGGCATGTGAGAAATTTCGTGTGTGTGGGAGAGTCTAGAAAGAGGGAAAAATGACTCTGCATGCATATTCAAGATGGAGGAAGCCACTATCTTGCAAAGCCACATTATCAGTGAAATCGCTTAAGTAAGATAGTGAACATGACAATAAGAGTCATGTTTCAAAGTATACTATCAAAATGGCGCCTCCGCCATCTTGGATGGTCACAGTTGATTTCAAGTAATGATTAAAACGAAAACATGATGATAAAAGCACATTTCATTACAGTTTCAACACTTTTTCCCTGTCGATAAAGCAGTAATCTAAACACGGAACTAACAAGCCTAACATTCTTGACCCACTCTCCCCTATAGTTCCATTTTTCGACCCGAACCAAACGAAACAAGCCCATTGTTCATGTCATCGGTTAATTAAACGACTGGGTTATCGAATTGGGCCAGGATATTCCATTTACATTCAATGAAGAACCTTTCTCGTAACGGCACATCCCTAGAAAGACGCAAAGATAAAGTTTTTTGCCATCGCGCGTCACATAAAGCAGCGGAGCAGGTCAAGTGCCCGTATAAGCACCTTTTTGGGACTGCTGCTTTCAAATGAGATGAACGAAAACTGTTTTACGACCACAATTTGTGTATCAAGGGTTAAAAGTCGTGTTTTCCTCCCGCGCATGATTAAATTGTCACTTTTTCCGCCGACTTGCCCACAAATCGTTCGCTTATGTTCCTACAATATTAATGGACCGCAATGGGAATTCATTATCTGAAACTAGTTATTGTGTAATAAATTACGGCGAGTGTAGGTTATTTTCTTGATAAATTGTGATTCGCCGCAATTTTTTCTTAATAAAAACGTTGGGAAATAAATTGCGATGAATACCTGTTTTAACTTACCGCACACTTCGAT
The DNA here is from genome assembly GCA_030157275.1 of Cynaeus angustus. Classification (NCBI taxonomy): domain Eukaryota; kingdom Metazoa; phylum Arthropoda; class Insecta; order Coleoptera; family Tenebrionidae; genus Cynaeus; species Cynaeus angustus. The sequence goes on from CM058067.1 coordinate 10,108,227, forward strand.
GTATCCAGTATTTCCACTTCTGTTGTGACGTTGTCGAAAGTGACGTTGTGGCGATAGAGGAAATCTGAAAAAGAAACGAAAATTGGTTAAAGCGTGCCGGACATGGTCGACTGAACTTTAGTTATTTTCTTCATGTTGTGTAAATTAATTTAATTGAATGCTTTTGTTTGAGGAATTCGTGGTGTAATGAAGTGTAACGAAACGTGCCATCAATTTTAATTCCATGGTGAAATTGGGTAGGTAAACAAAGAAATTATCGGGCGGGAAATTATAACAAATCGATGATTATAGTTCAGCGTTTATTGATTTTAGTTTTTGATATATATCTACTATCGAGTTCTTAACTTTTAGAGCTGGCCTTGTTTATAGTTAACTACATAATGCAGTTACTAAATAATTAAATTATTCTATTATGAAAACAACAATTAAATTTAATTTGAAACTGTTCATGCTTACAAATCCATTTAGCAGTTATGCTTACTAATTAATCATCGGTTTAAAATTTATCGCCACCGTTTGCATTAGCACATAAAACAAATGCTTGATTTATAGCTCTGTAATTGTTTCCTTAAGTTTTTGCGTAGCGAAAGTAAACGTTTAAACAAAAGACTATTTGGAAAAAAAGATTAATTTGTGGGTATCAAGCTTTTCAGGTCACAGTATAACATAGTTTCCAAATTTTTCACAAATTTCTACGATATGCATTAAATTTTGATGCTGTAATCTCCAAATGTGTTAGTTTCTAGAATATCTGCTATATCTATATCTATCTCTAGATTTGTGACTGTAACGATGTAATCAAATCTTTAACTTTTAGACCTTAGATCTAGATTGGTCAGAAATATTTACAAGTCTATACCTTTTTATTGTAGCAAAATAATTTCGAGACCCATACCTCTAAAAATGAGGAATTCCGATGCCTATCTATTTGTGCCAAGACAGAATGCTTCAACATCTAGATGTACATTTTTCTTATTTTCAAAATTTTGAAATCAATAATTTTTTTTTATTTATCGTACGGACTCAGGATTTATTGAAATTGAGAAATTATGAATACTTCTAGAATACCTTGATCCAGAGTCAAATTCTACATAAATCAATAGAGAATCTATGTAAATATTTCTTACTCTAAAAAGCCTTTTCATTCTGTGCACCTATTTTTCTCAAATAATATGAATCTTGACAGATGTATCTAAAACCACAAAATTTCTGTTCAGACCTACACTTCTAGATCTAAACCAGAATATCTGACTAAACTTATTATAAAAATTATCGTCAAAATTCCTTGTATTATCATTTTCAAAAGCTCTTTTCTTCTCTAACAGCTATAAAATTTGTAAATACTTTATCTAAGTTTTAATTTCGGCACATTCTGTTGCCTTTAGACTTGGTGTTCTTAAGATATCTATTAAATTTGTGTAATTTCCTGATCTCTAGTTTTTACAGAATACATCGTTTTTTTATCATCCAGATTCTAGACCTAGATTCTTCTATTTATTAGTTTTCAGATTACAATGGCTCCATAGAGCAATCTAATTCTACGGAGAAACATTTAAATACCAAAATAGAACTGAATATATTGTTGCCTCTAGATTTGTATCCATGAACATATAAAACTCAAGTTCTAGAGCTTCAAATATTCAACATCTAATTTTCTTTAACCATTAAACTCATAATCGTAAAATCGTCAAGATCTAGAACCACTATTTTTTCCTATTGGGTGTTGAAGAATTTTGTAGAGCCATCTTACACTATATTTTAAACTTTTCAGTTATCAGATTTCTGAAAAGTGCGAAACAAAAGCGACATCTAGATTCTAGATCTAGATTTCTCAATTATATTCTAGAATTATTCTAAACTCTCTACTCTAATTGTACGCTTTTGAAAAATTTTGTAGACGTTTATGGAACCATCTAATTCGACAGTTGCTCAAAAATCGTAAAACTGATGTTCAGATTGTAGGACATATTCAGATTTTTTCAGATTTTAGATGTGGAAACAGTGTAAAACTTTGTACTTTCAAGACATGTTTACCTCCCAATTCTACAAATTTGGTAGAATTTAAAGTCATCAGCTTTACATAAATTATTAATTATTATTATTAAAATTATTAAAATTATTATTAAACTAAACATTTTGGTGTCTTCTACTTTTAGGAATTGCAGAATAGATGGCTATAATATCTAGATTTCAGATCTAGAATCTTAGATATGTACTTACTTTCAAATTTGTAAATTCATGGGATTCAGCAGAAAATCTAGAACCTAGAGCTTCATTTTTTTGAACAAATCTGAGAATTACTAGCTGTCAAAATCTATATAGATGATTAAGTAGCTCTAGATTTGTAGTTGCGAAGATATTTATTACTAAACGCGTTATAGCTAAATACTGTCAAATTAAAAAAAAAATAAATAATTAGGATCAACTCCCTTTCGACTATTTTTACTCCAAATATCAAAAAATTTATAGATCTAGAAAACCTTGACTTAAAAATAATAATTTTGACTTACACATCCATTCTCGACCCTAAATCACAAATTTTCCCGACCACCCCGTATTGGTCTTTGTTTCCGCAACAAGAGTTCAAGCAACCTCCGTCGTCTTCCGTATTCAGTACCGCAGTAAGTTGTTAACTTCAGGAAAGGCTAATTTAAGTACCTCCAAGTGAAGAATTATAATTGAGTGAATAGTACTTTGTTGGTACTGCGTAGTACGCGATAAATTAACCGATCCGGTAATAAAGCTCCTCGCGAATAGTTCCGAGTATTGCATAGGATTCGATGTAAATCAAAGTAGCCCTAGGATGTTGGAGCATAACGACCTTTTCTATTCTATCCACAACGCGAAAAATTATCATTTTTATTTATTTACATGAAACGAGAATCTCATTTGAATTTCAAATCACCGAAACTTCCGATATCCGAAAAGTGGTAGCTAAAGTAGCCGATGGAAAAAACTCGTTAGCATCGTAATTGATACGTTATAGGTTTTCTTATCTTTTTAACGATCCCATTAATTTTCACTAATTCAGAGGTAGAAAATTTCCGCATCTGCATGTTTACGCGACGTACTTTCCCTTGGATCTATCGTTCCATTGCCTACAGTGACGCGTTTTTTTTACAATGGCATCAAAGCACACGGATAGGTTTTTACTATTAAGATAGCAGGGGTACTCAAAGCTTTGGAAGCTTTTATTTTAATAGCTCAAAAGCGTTATCATAACGAAATAAAAGAGTAATAAAAAGAATGACACTTTTCGTTGCACAATACCACGTTAGGCAACGAAGTCACGTAATTTATTATCTATTACAGTGAGACATTAATAACTGGGTCGAAATTGTGATTCATATTCTCTATCAAACGTTTTAATGACATTTTTTGCGTCTCGAATTGTACAACCATTTACTATTATTTTGTAATGTAAATAGCTGCTTCGGATTTGATTTATTCTTTCCTTCTTAGGGTGGGTTCTAGTTGTAATAGAGTCAGCTTTATTAATTTATCTAAATGGTGTGAGAATAAATTGCATGTTTTGACACTGGAAATGTATGACTTCATGGTCTGGGTATTATAAAGAATAGTTTATGTGGAGGAATTGATTGCTGTTAAATGTAGCAAAAAATTAATTGTAAGACTACAGTTCATTAATTTACGAGCAGAAATGGTCAAAAGTGACCCGATACTAGTATGAGATCATCGGCAAAAGTGTAACCCAGAAAGGTATGGACAATTTTCACGAAATTTTACAGTTCTCGTTAAATTTCTTTCTGATTTGTTTACAGATACAAATCTCGAGGCAACAGATCGTTTTTCAGATTCTAGATGTTGGAACCTTCAATTCTGCAATAAATATATGTAGAGTTAATACAGAGAAAAAAATCTAAGTAGTTTTACGTTTTTTGAGCATCTGTAGAAATTAAAGCATCAAAAATTAAATACTAGAACAATAACTAACAATAGGTTTGGAAACGATAAAGGTTAATATATGAGAAATCTAGCTCTAGAATCTAGATGTTCAAATCATTGTTCCATAATTGTGTAAAATAGCTAGATGTTGATATTAGTTTTACGCGTCTCCAGCATTTATAGAAATAGATGCATTTATAAGTCGTCTAGAAAATATTTCACATCGGAGAGTACAAAAGAGAGACTTTAGAACGATTCGAAAATACCCGCATGCCAATGAATTTACAAATCTGAAAAATGTAGATCTGGAATCTAATATTAGAATTACCTGTTTTACAATTCTTACAGACCTGGAACGTGAGAAACTTTTAATATGTTTACACGATCACGAACTAGGTGATTCTATAAAGTGTCTATAATTTATTTTAAATCTAAGCAACAAATTTCAGAGACTTTAGAATAATCTCAGTAACGCTCATGACCAGTATTTTAGTAAAACTTGACGATAAACGTGTCTGGAAAGTCTAGAGATAGAATCTAGATATTGAACTCATTCATTTTATAACGTCTACAAATCTGCAACCTAAAGAACTCCAAATATGTCTCACAAGCTCGAATATGAAGCCGACAGAACATCTACCCAGACATGAACAACAATTTTAAGATTGAACAATTCTAGAATTAGATGACTCTATAAACCGTTATATAAAATATTTCAAACACAAACAATAAACTAGAGAATTTGAATGAATTCTAGAACAACTGATGACTCAAAGCATTGGCTAAATTTAGAAGTGAATAATATTTGAGAAATCTAGGTCTAGATAGTCTAAAAGATTTTGTTCGGCACATTTTAGAAAATTGAAAAAACTAAAAATTTCACAAAGAAAGAAATTGTGGTTCTGAAAAAACTGACGATTTTGTATTTATACGAGTTTGAAGATTAAAGCTCCTAAAAGCTCTAGCTCTAGATCTGTTAAAATCTACATAGATTTGCAAATTCAAATCCGTCTCTGTAGAAATAAAGAATCTAGGTCTAGAATTTAGATGTGAGAGCGACGATCTATTCTGTGAAAATTAGAATTCTAAAAACTAAGAAAATTTAGAAATATTTAATAAATAATATAGAAAATAGAACATCTGGATAAATCGTGAACATCTATAGAAATAGAAATTCAATACTTTTCCAGCTTCAAAAAAAAACTGACAATGCAAGAAAAAGTTTTAGATGACTTTGTTACATATAAGCATAAAACAAAAAATTTCGATCGCAAAATTCTAGATCTATATAAAAGTTTGTAGTTTTAGACGAAAATAAAAAGAGTTTAAAAATTTCTGGATCTAATAGAAGTAAATAGATTTAAAAAAATCACAGAAATCTACACTTACTTTCTGAAAAAGCAGAACTGAGAGAATTTAGAATTTTTTTACACTTTCTGATTTAACAAAAAAACTTTTGATGGATTTGTTGCCACGCTAGTAAGATTCTAGATCTAGCTACAATTCCTTAGACAGATCTAAAATTTCGAAGCATTCATAAGATTGCCTAGATTCCTATAATTTATATATGTCATACATAAATATGAAACTCTAAAGACTTTTAAAAATTCAAAATTAGACATATCTATGTAAATTGCTTAAAGTATCCACATAGAATGATAAAGCGCAATAGATCCCAAAATGTTTCCATCGTTTACCATTCGATTACTTATCGGCCAATTTCGCTAAGGAACCGGAAATCATCATCATCTCGAAAACAAAACCACCGCGCGTATCTCATTAAAGTTGCTTTCCATTTATTCGTTAATTGGTGTCAAGTCTGAAAAATCTATGAGTCTTGAGATGCTGGATGTCGCTAAACACCCGATAAAAGATTGGACCACCTAGCTCGCAAGTGAGTAAAAGCTTTCTTTCACAAGATAATGGCTAAAATGGCAATCGAATGACACATCACGGATAGGCGGAATATTGGAGCGAGTTCTCCGGAGGAAAGGAAGTGTGTTTGTGGGGAAACGTCTGATAAATGAAGAAGACTTGAGGATAAGAAAAGTTAATTGCTGCCAACTACTGTCACAAAGAAGAAAAAGTCACTAACAAGTTCGTTCGGTCTGGATATTTTATACAGATACATAACTTAATGTCTTATTTTTTCCAGTTCGGTCTGTAATTATAACTACTTAACTAACTCAGTTAAGACAGAAATAGAGCAAACACGGACACTTTTCTTCTTAATTAACATAAAGAAAAAAATTTACTCACCACTTGTAGAACTGTACTCTCCAATATAACGCTTCGTTAAGTAGCGAACGGTGACAGCTGAAATAAGCAAAGAAAGGAATAATTAATACGATTAGGAAGCTTTGATACAGGTTTAGAATTTTTTTTCTACGTCGAAAAGATGGCATTGCGAACACGATTTCCCTGCCAACTGAGTGATGTAACATTAAAAGAGCTTCGATATTGAGTTGTCACTCAGTTCTTGGCAAAAACTGGTTCTATCGTGCTGCCACAGATTCCTGAAGGACATCAATATTCACTCTTGTGAGGTTTTTTTTTTGAGACAGTACAATCAGTGATCATGATGCATTTCTCACGGTCCCAAATCGATGTCGAACATGTTAGATGGTGACGTTACAAGAAGTGCGATGTCAGCGGGGAAAACGAATGGGGGCTTTTGTCAAGCCGCTGACAAATAATTAGACAAGGATGAAGAATTACGACGCGGTCGTGGAGATCGTACTCAATTTACTCATTTATTGTGTTTTTACAACATAACTACGAAACTGCACACAAAGACACGAATGTGGTCACTGCCCTTGTCAAAATATTTTTGTTTCGTCACGCTCAGAGACATTTTTTTTTCGTTTTCTTTGTCCAATACATCGCATCATTTATTCCTCTCATATAAAAAAAAATGTAATGCTACGATTTTCTGTGTAAACTGTGGGAAAAAAGAGACGGAATTGTATTGCAAATTAACTATGTTGAGTTGAAAGTGTTTTTTTTTGATCATTTGAATTCGTTGTGGACAAATCAGATTTGTTGTAGATATTTCTCTTTCATTCAGGAGTTTGTGACCTTCACTCGTCTATTGTCAATTAAATTACAAGAATTTGTAATGTAGCATGAAGATTTTAGATTAAAATTCCAGTTAGATTCTAAATAGATTTAAGTTAAAGAAGTATGTATTAAACACCACACAAAAGTGCAAAGAAATGAGAGACATTTTATAATTCACAACATAACTACGAAACTGCACACCAGAAGCATGAAATTGATCAGAACCATCTGTGAATTGCCGCTGTCAAAATTCGCACAAGACCACTCTTCTAGAGTTTCTATACATCCGGGCACATCTAGTAATTTACTATTCATATTCGTCAACGTTGTCGCATTTTCTACTTTTTCGTTGTTCAGATTAGGACACAAAATTATGCTTGATTTGCACTTTTCCGTATGTGAAAAAAAAAAAAAAGGGATTGTGAACCAAATTAACTTGAACGATGTTGTCCTGCTCGCAAATATTCTCTGGAAAAACTGTAATGGAATTTCTTTCCAAATCGATGGTTACTTTTTCAGAAAGTATATCTTCAAAAGCATCCGCATCTATGTAAGAAATATTGTTGCTCTTTAAGTTGATTTGTGTAAAACTCGTCTCCAAGAAACCAAACGAGTTTTTCTCAATCTTCTGAATGTTGTTACAAACAAGAATTATAGTTATTAGATTTGGGAGTTGAAGAAAAGCGTTTGGATTATGTTCTGCCAACTTGTTTTTTGAAAGATCCAGCATTGAAAGCCGTGGCAAGTTGACAAAAGCCTGGTTTTCTACAACTTCAACAAGATTCGAACTCAAATCAATTCTGTAAATCCGCATATTTCTAAACGTTCCTTTCTTGATTTTTCGAATTCTGTTGAATGAAATTTTGATGAGATCTCTCACTTTCTGTAGTCGCTTTTCGTAACATTCTGCTTCTAGTTCTTCAACGTTGCTGTTTTCGATAATAAGTGAAAAAATCTCGTTCTCGATATTGAATAAATTGCAGCACAATTTGGGAACGTAGGCATTGATGATTTCGATATTTTCCATATCTGTAGTAATCTTAAAAGAATAGATGTAACTTTTCCGGTCTTCATTCGACACCAAAAGTCTCAGTGGTGTTTCGGGGACGAAGTTACATTCCGATTTTGCTTCAGAAAAATAAAAGAGAAGTAAAATGAGGTAATTCCAAAACATGGTTTTACCAACAGGAGTTGCTTAGCAATGACCTTACTAGGTCGCGCGTTGATTAGAGTAATAGACATGAAGTATTAACAGCGATCGATAGAGCTTTCAGTGTTCAATATTATTATTAAAAATGATTGATTTATAATCTTCAATAAGGTCACAAGTGTTCTAATCAAAACTTTTGTTCCAAGAACCATATTAAAACTACTTAGAATTTGTAAGATTTTCTAGATGCAGATACATTTTTAAAAAGAACAGTGCCAGGAGAAGCTAATTTAAAAAAAAAGAGTTCCCTCCAGAAAATCTAGATCTACCTAAAAATTGCACATGATAACAGATCTTTGCAATATCTTCAAAATTTTATTTTATTTATTAAATTTTATAGATTTACATACATTTTAAAGTACAGTTAAGAAGCTCTATAGTTTTCAAAAAATAGACAAATAGAAATATTCACATAAATTCTTATGATAGAATTCTAGATCTAATTAGAGGTCTTGTAGTTTTTGGAATTACAATATGTTAAATCTTAAAGTGCACCTATTTTCTAAACCTTTAAAATTGTAAAATTTTTAGAGAAGAAAAAAAAATTGCAAAGATTCTTCAGCTAGTCCTTTTTTGCAAACATCAAAAATTTTCAATTTTGACTTTAATTCTGACTGTTCTTTTAAGTTAAAAAATTGAAAGTCTTAAAATTAAATTCTACATTTATGCAGATTCTATGTGATTATTGAAGTGAAGTGCTTTAAAATTTTAAACGTCTTCCATAAGTCTGTCTAACTCTACAGAATCTTCAGCTAGATCTAGAATTTTACTACTGTGTCAACAAACGCATCAAGAATTCTTCTATTTCATTTTCAGTTTAAATCTTTCGCTTTTCTTGTTAACTTAGAAAGTGTAGAAAATTTCAAAATCCCCCAAAATTCTACATCTATGCAAAATATAAGTGAATATTTTTATACAACTTTTTTATGCTATTCGTTTCTTCAAAATCTATACAAATCTGGAAATGTTTTCAATTTTACTTGTCTTTAACTGGCGAAAATCATATGATTGTTTTAAGGTTTGAAAGTCTGTAGATCTGTCTAAAACCACAAAACTTCTATACAGATCCAGAATTCTAAAAAAATAGAATATTCTGCAGAATCTTGCACAATCTATGTGAATAAAAAGTAATTCTAAAATTCTTGCATAAATCTCTCTAAATCTGCAGTTTCTAAGTAGACCTAGAATTCTATTACCAAGATAAGTCTTTATAAATTCTACATTTCATTGAGTTCTACTTTTCATTATTTCTTCCAAGTCTCAAAGTCATTCTTCTGTATCTATAGAGAATTTCTATTTTAATTTCTGATGCTTCTTAAAAATCTTACGCCTTGAAATTTTGAAGAACATTCATAGATTTATCAAAATCTACAAAATTTCTGAGTAGATCTAGAATTCCAATTTTTTCTCAGCCACTTTGCTTTATTCGATTTAATTGATTTCAGTACCTGCTCCCGTCACACAAATCTAATATAAATTTAACAAAAGCGCGTGTCTATCGGATCATCTAAGAATAAAACAAGCATTTTCCGTCTATCACCGCGTAGAATAACCACTAAATCTCCACACAGCACGATAACCACGTGCGTTTTGCGGTATTGTTTCACATGGTCCGTTATTCTATTCTCCATCACGCTTGCTGAGGTTAGCCGTTTGCATAATTAACAACGCAAAAAAAAACCATCAGAAGCGCCGCTTGTGGCTGTTATTTTTTCGTATTTCCTCGTCTGCCTTGTTTATCTCCATTTCGCCAATTATGTTCGCAGCATGCGTGTAAATTGGCCGTTTTTTCCACTACGAACGCAAATAACAATGCCGAGGATTGAATCGGAGTACATTTCTTGAACACATTACGGTTGTCATAAATTACAGTTTGTCATAAATTGCATTCTAGTGGATCATAATTCCTTCATTTATTAAATTACATTGTCCTTGTTTTATTATCGGTGCTACTGTATCCGAATCTCGATCAAAATGTTTATGAATGCAATCTCAAACTTGCATGAAGTTTCAAACAAAGAGTTGTAAACGTACATTTAAGTCCGAATAAAATTTTATTATCTGCCGACTTATAACGACGCCATAAAGAACTAAATATTAAAAAATAATCAGAGTTCAAGCTTAGTTCAAGCCTTATTGCTAATTTTACCAGTAAACATTGAAAATTACGTAAGTTCTAACTAAAAACCTTCGTTGTTTTATTACGTTGCAGCTCATTAAAATTCCTTAGGGCTGAGTACGGCGTAATTGCACAAGTGCGTTTTTAAGAAAAAGGTGGTATTGTTGCCTGGGCGGATATCTTGATAATATTGAAGATTTATTTGTGTTTGTTCCGATTCTGGTTCGTTTCCTTATTATTATTTGTAGTCCTGACCGACTTCAGCTACAGTTACGAAATATGCAACTTCTTACTTGAACTATTGCCACGGGATATGCCTAATTAATAGTGTCTAGCGCCGATGCAGTTCTATTAAAAGATACATTATTTTGTTGCAAGAGCGTGCAGTTGGATTTTACTGTTATGATATGAGGTTCTTGATCTCGGCGCATCCACCATTTTTGAAAAAAAAAATAGAGTCCCATCAAGGAATCACTACTTAGAGAAGAATAAGGACAGCTACATTTTTATATCAAAAACGAGAGAGACGGAAAATGTTTGCCCAAATTTGAGATTTTCTAGATTACAATAGGATTTTCTAGATGCAGATACACTTTTAAAAAGAACATAGTGTCAGGAAAAGTTATAGTTTTTTCTTTTAAAAAAGAGTTCTTTCCAGAAGGCCTAGATCTACCTAAAAACTGCAGATGTAAACAGATCTATGCAATCTCTTCAAAATTTTCTTTTATGTATTAAATTTTATAGATCTACAATTAAGAAGCTCTATAGTTTTCAAAAAATAGATAAATAGAAATATTCACATAGATTTGAAAGATTCTATGTGAATATTTCTGTTTTTAAATAGCTTCTTCATTCTATGTCCCTTTTTTAATTATAGGAATCCAGACAATTTTGTAAATCCTTTACAATTTTTATCGTCTTATATAGATCTTTCCAAGTCTTCTGAATCTTCAGCTAGATCTAGAATTTTACTACTGTGGCAACAAGGGCATCAAAAATTATTCTATTTTATTTTTACTTTTACCTTGCCCTTTTTTTGTAGTGTAGAAAGTTCTTAAATTTCTTCAAATTTTTATTATGCAGAAAGTATGTGAATATTTCTATAGAAGGTTTTTATTCTATTTTCTACTTAAAAATCTATAGAAATTAAAAAAATCAATTTCAATTCTATTTTATTGATTTACATACATTTTAACAGAACAACAGAATTAAGAAGCTCTATGGTTTTCAAAAACCAGAAAAATAGAAATATTTACATAGATTCTGATGATAGAATTCTAGATCTACTTAGAAGTCTTGTAGATTTGAACAGACCTATTAAAGAAGAATTTTAAAGCGGTTATAAATTTTTTTGCAATTCTATATTTGTATGTTTAAAGGTTATTTCCATGGCAATAGAATTCTAAATCTAGCTACAATTTTCGCAGATTTCGATGCATTTATTTATTTACTAGTTTCGACTAAATATTATTATATAAAATAAGCTCTCAATTACAATTTTGAAAATTGAAAGGTTCATCGATCAGTGTTAATATTTTATGGCTATCACGCTAATCAACGTGCGACCTAGTAACGTCATTTATAAATAACTTCTGTTTCTAAAACCAAGTCTTGGAATTCCCCCATTTTACTTTTTCTATTTCTATTCTATGGAGGTTACTACAGATGCAATCGAAATCGCCAAATCGTTTTTACAGTTATTGTCGAGTAAGTAGTAAGTAGAATGTTACAAAAGGTGGTCCCAAAAAGTGAGAGATCTCATCGAAATTCCAAAAATCAAGAAGATTTAGAAACAGGCAGCTCTATAATAATCTCTATATAAAGTTGCAGAAAATGAAGCTGTCGTCAACTTACCATAGCTTGAAATGCTACATCTATCAAAACATAATCCAAAGGCTTTCTTAAACTACACATCTAACGGCCAAAACTGTTTTTTGTAACATTCAGAAGATGAAAAAACTCGTTCGGTTTCTTAGAAACAAGTTTTACACAAATTAACTTAAAGAGCAACAATATTTCTTACCTAGCAGCAGATGCTTTCAAAGATATACTCTCTGAAGAAGTTAAGAAAAAAAAATCTTAGTTTTCTCCGAAAATATTTGTGAGCAGGACAATTTTCTTCGAGTATTTGTTTAACAATTGTTGACGACATTCTTTTGATGTGTGTTAATTTCAATGACAAAGAAGCAGAAAATGCGACATGGGCAAATTTAAAAAATATATTACTACATGAATCCGAGTGTGCAAAAACATGAAAAGATTTATCTTGTATGAATTCTGACAGATCGTTGTGGTCATCTTCGTGCCACTGGTGTGCAGTTTCGTAATTATGTTGTGTAATACAAAATATGTGTCAATTCTTTAACACAATAGTTTAATACATGTTTCTTTAAGTGAAATTCATTTATAATCTAACCGGAATTTTAATCTAAAATCTTCATGCTTGACTACAAATTCTTGTAACTTAACTGACAATAGAAAATGCAATTTCCGTTCATGAATGAAAAATGTTACGGTCCGAAGTGAAGGTCACAAACTCGTGAATGAAAGAGAAAATCTCCAAAAGATCTATGAGTTTTAATAACAACAACTAGAAGATGATTTTGATCACAGTCGTGCCACCGGTGTGCAGTTTCGTAGTTATGTTGTAAAATATAAAATACACGTCTTTGCGCTTTGTGTGGTGTTTAAAATACATGTTTCTTTAAATGAAATGAATTTGTTATCCGACCGTAATTTTAGTGTACCTTCATGCCCGATTAGAAATTCTTGTAGCCTGATTGTCAATACAAAATACAATTTCCGCCCTGTTACTGCGTGAAGTGAAGGTCACGAACGCATGAATGAAAGAGAAATTTCTAGAATAAAACCGATTTACCTACCGCATGCAAATTAATCGTTACCAAACAACCTCGCTAAATAATCAATTTGTTTTTGCCAGTTTTCCCTAATTAGAGCAAGAGAGAGAGTGTTCACGTAAAAATCTTAAAATCAGTTTATCGCACAATTAAAAGTGATCCGCTTTTCTCTTTTCTGAGCAGATTTCCCTTACATCGCACGGATTGATCTGAATTCGGATCATCCTTCTGACGATTACACAATGATCGTGAAATTACTAGGCGGCTGTTTTGATCTTCTAATCAGTCATTCTCATTTGAAACGTGACACACGCGGAATCGAGAATGTGAAACAGGGTTTGTTTTTGTTGGACGAGCTCTCAGGATTATGTATGGTGACCGTTAGTGATTAATTAAGTTTTGACGGTCGAAACTGTGTTTGAGTAAGAGGATTAGTAACAAGTAGTGGCCAAGAGCTGTCGGTAATCGGGTATTGATTAGCGAGAACGCGAAGAATTATTAACAGTTAGAGGAACACACTTATTTTACATAAATCAAGATGACACTGAGAAGGATAAAAGATTTAGTTATAGAGAGATATGCAAAATTTTTGGCACAGCCACAAAACGCTTTCATCTCGAACCAGAATCGATGATTTAATGAACCTGAAAGGTTTAAGTTCTTGAACCACAGAAAACGAAAGCATGTTGAGAAACCTGGAAATTATTTTAAAAATCTCACTCATAACATGTAAAGTAAAGTCATAAACCTGAACAGTTACAGTTTCTAAATTTGGGAAACCTAAGAATTGTGAAGAATCTGATTAAATCTTGCAATCTAAATAGTTTACAATATCAACGGTGTGGGAAACCTAAAAGTTGTAAAGAATGCGAGAATCTGATAGAATCAAAACGTCAACTCTTGAAACTTAGCTAGATTAAAACCTTAAAGCTTTGAGAATCCTGAAAAATTTGATAAACGTTTTTGAATTCCAAAAAGGTTAAAAAGCACGTGAGCATTTGAAACCTAAAATTAAACATTTTAAAGATGAAAATTTCAAAAACCTGACATCAAAAATCTATATCTGCAATCTAAGAAAGTTTTACCTTTTGTAGAAGCTCCAAAAATGTCAATAAGAAACTAATAAAATGTTGGAAATTTTCAACTTGTGAAGTATTGAAGATCATTAGAAAATGAGAAGAATTTGTGACACCTTAACATTTAAAACCTAATCCAACAAGTTCAAGCTGGAAAAGCCTGGAAGTCTATGGAATCTATAAATGTCGTAGAAATGTAAAAATAATCGGGCTCTGAGAAACCTGAAAACTGTAAAGCATCTGAGAATCTAAATAGGTTAGAACTTAAAAGAAACAGAAAACTTTCTAAAATCTGCCAATATTACCAAAACCTCGATAGTTTACAATTTTAAATACTGAACACTGCAAAGGATCTGCGAAGAATTTGATAATAAAACCTGAGCCCTTGAAATCTGCATGGGTTAGGATTTTAAAGTTTCACGACTCCTGAACACTGTAAAAAATGCTTGGTGATAACAAAACCTCAGCTCTAAGAATCTGGATACGTTAAAATTTTGAGCCTTCAAAAACCTGAACAGTGCCTAAGGGTTGATATTCAAAACCTGAGCTCTTGAAATCTGGATAGGCTAGAATTTTAGGCTTTCGTAATATCTGAAAAGTGGAAGAGCCGACAAATCGACAATGAGAATATCATATTCTCAGTTCTGAAAACTTGGGTAGTTTAAAAGATTGAAGCTCTGAGAAACCTAAAAACTGTTAAAAGAAACCTGAACTCTTGAAACCTTAAAACTGAAAGATCCGAGACTAATACACTTGTTGTCAAAACCTAAGCCTGAATAAGTTAGAATTCGAGAGCTTTGGAGATAGTGAATGCCGTGATGAATCTTCTGACAAACCTAATACCAAAACCAGAACCCTTCAACTCTGGATTAGGCAGAATGTTACGACTCTGAGAAACCTGAAAATTGTGACAACTTGATAATTCCATAATTGAACTTTTAAGTTAAATAGGTTATTTTTATAGCTTTGGAAAATTGAAAAACTGAAAAATATAAGAAATAGAAATTTTTACAGTTCAAGAAACTTGACAACTGAAGAATCCGCGATTTTCAAATATCTCATAGCATCAAAACCTGATCTCCCTTAATCTACATAGATTAGATCTTTGAAAAATATAAAAGCCTAGATAGGTTTGAAAATTCTGAAAATTGCCATTTTTAAAAACCTAAAAATGTAACTAAAATATTTAAGAAGCCCAAGGACCTTGAAAAACTTGAAAAATGTAAAAATCTAGAAAAATAACGAACCTAATAAAATAAAACTTTGACATTTTGAAACTCAACAGTTTTCTTGGTGATACTTAAACTTAAATATTTGAAACACGGTTAGTAAACCTAGAAACCTAAAAACCTGACGGCATATTTTGTGCTTTTTTCAAACCTTTCAAAAGCACAAAAGTCAAGGAGATATTAGTTAAAAACCAATAAATATAACCAAAAGATTGCCATTTTGATTCTTGCGCACGTCAAATGAAACATCACACCTATAATTACTTGACATTTCCAGATTACGATGCACCCATAAAAGCAGCATTGATGGTAAAAATCTTTCTTTCCATTAACCTCAGTTTCGGTTTCAACAAAGGTCCTCCATGGCAATTTTCCGCTGCTATTGTCTTAATTTATGTTCTTGTTTCTTACCTTTAACATTTCTCGTGAAAGGAATGCATGACTCTACTTGATTGTTCATTTTATTACTCATAATTGAAGCTTCTTTTTGTTGGGTAAATTTTAATAAAATATTACGAAACGAAAGTTCGATCTCTGAGTTATTGCAGCCTTTTAACTAGTTAGAATATTTATAGATAAACATCTAGACATTTTCTGGCATAAAAACAAGAACCTTGTTAGCACCGTTTATAAATAAAATCCCAATGAAAAATCAAAGTTTCTATATATGTAAGGTGGCTGCTTAATTAATATTGATGTGTTTAATGCGTAATTAGGTTTATATCTGTACCGTGGTTTGTTTTTTTTTCTTGGTAATAAAAGCACTGCGCTTGCATCAACATCCATTTATTTTTCCTGAAATTTATGACCTCGGATAGCGAAAAATCCTCACGCTTCGAGGATCATCTTCGCATTTTCGCACGAAACCGACATGTTAATTAATTTCTGAAGTTGCGCTTCAAATCCCACAAAACGTTGACCTTTCCAATGCGCGACCTTTCGAAGGTCGATTATTAAAACAGGGAGTAGGTCAGTGTTACAAATTTGTTCATTGTTGTATTCAGTGCGTCCGTTTTTTACAACAGTGACATTTGTAGAACAAAGATAAATGATAGAAATAAGAGAGTGGCAGATTTAGTTGGCAGAAATCAATCATTGTTTGTTTACGTGAGGAAAATGAAATTAAAATTTGATGGGTTATTTCAGAGGTTTATTTTGGTTCTGCACCCACATAGGTGTTTGTGTGGGTGAAAATACCATTAAATATGGTTTGGGCGTGGGACGAAGGCATGGGATCGATGATGGTCAAGATGACTTTATTATTGGAAACCGGATAAAGCGATAAAAGATGATTGATTTTTCATTGCTGGCGATTTTTAAATAGATTTTAGATCGTGTTGAGATTTTATAATTTAAACTTTTACAGGTTTTGCAGATTTTCCAAGAATTAGTGTTAGTATTTAGATTTCCCAAATTTACAAACTTTATAAATTTATAATATCTCAGGTTCATATGCTCAGATTTTACGATCTTCGCTATTTTTATATATTTAAAGATTTTATAGAATTCTAGGTTATCAGGCTTTAAAGTTTAATCGACCATCACAATTCTTTAAGACGATTGATATCTCAGTTTTTTAAACTTGTAACATTTTTAAGTTTTCCCAAAGTTCAAAATTTTCAATTTCTAAGGTTTTCATTTTCTTAGGTTTAGCAGGCTCGAAAACAATAAAAAGTAGGTATTTATGTTGTTTTTTTTTCATAAACATTTAAAATCTACAATTTCAGCGTCTGAATGCTCAGATTCATGGATTTTCTGCTCTTTAAGATCTTCCGGTTCGGCATAATTCTAAACCAAGCAGTTATTTTTCCATAATCAGGTATCTCATATTTACAAACTCCTAATATTCCAACTTCTCTTCTATCGAGATTACGAGAGCTCAGGTTTTCACATTATGAGAAATATTTTAATTATTTACTTTAATTTTTTATATCCTTGATCTTTTCACTTTTAGAATTCTCAAACGTTCATAGGTTTTGAATTCTAATAGTTCAGGTTTCAAATATTAAGTTTTTCAGATGATTTAACTAGATTTTCAGGTGTTTAGTAGTATTTTGGACAATAAAGTTTTTTAATTTTCGAATTTTGTATAATATTTACAATGCCACTTGTCTAATTTTCAGGTTCAGGTTTTAAATCTCAGATTTTTAGATTCTTTAATTTTCAACAGTTCTAAAACTCTAACCTATGATCTCAGGTTTTGATATTGACAGGTTGATTAGATTTTCAAATATTTCATAGTTTTTGGTGGTGTCAAAACTCGAATGGAAATTTCAAGAGTTTAGGTTTTGATATCAAATTTGTTAGATTCTCAAATCGTTCAGTATTCTAATTTTAAAAATTTCTAAAGCTCGAATCAATCCAGCTTTTAAGAGCTCAAATTTCAAAAGTATCAAGTTTGTCACAGTTTTCAGCTTTCTTACAGCCTTAAAATCCAACTACTAATCAAGATTTGAAGATTCTAGGTTTGATATCAGATGTGTCAGAATCTCAATTTTCCAGATTTCAGGAGTTTAATTACTAAATTGCTACTATATTCTCAGATTCTTCAGTTTTTATATTTTTCAAAGATATCAAAGTTTTGACATTATGTATCAGGTTTGTCACCTTCTCAAATACTACCAGATCTTCAGTTTCACTTCTTTAATTCTAGCCGTTTTGATATTATCGGTTCTGTCATCTTCTCAGTTTTTAGATTTCTCTACACTCCACAATTCTGCCTTGAATTTTTATTTTTTTACCTCGTTAGGCTTATGCGTCTTTAGACGTTCTGAAAGAAGAATTTGTAAAACTAGAACTCCACGGGAGCTACTTGGTGACGCAAAAAGTTCCAGGATTCTATCGTGTTATCATCGAAAAAAATGCATTTGCATTTTTGGAGATTAATTTTGGTCCTATATTACGTAGAATTCCACGAGGAATCCAACGGTGCCACGGGAATACACGTACGACCTATAGTTCCGGAGTTTTCGCCATCCGAAGTTTTGGAAAGTTGCATTTTGCGTCGAAAGGGTAAAATTTTGCCGATTTCGACGATTTTTCAACTTTTTTATTTAAAGAGATTTCTTGAATATCTCTTCGTTATCGTGTTTCTAGGGTCCGAAATGCTAAGAATCCGGTGTTAACTCGACCTCGAAAATGGCAAAATTTTTCGAAAAAATTTCTGGCCCAATCGATGGAAATTTGTTGATTTTTAGAAATTCTCTCATAACTTTTGAACCGCTCGATAGATTGGGATGAGTTTTTGCACATTTGTAGAACTCCACGGGAGCTACTTGGTGACGCAAAAAAATCCAGGATTCTATGGTGTTATCATCAAAAAAAGGGGTGCCAAAATATTGGTCCAAAAAACTAAGAATTTACAAAAGAGTTAAAACAGCAATCAAATTGTTAAAACCTGTTACTGAAAAAGATACTGAGAAACCTCAAAAATCATTCAGTCCTTGGAATCTTTTAAAATGACCTCTTATTGTGAATGTTCTTTGGAAAAAAAAATTAAAATTTATGTAGCATTTATGAATTTAGAATTTAAACTTGCGAGAATTTGCCAAACCTAACAAGTTCAGTCGTAGCAAACCTAATAATATAAATCTTGAAAACTCGAAATTTTGTAAAGAATCTGTAACTGTAAATGTCCCCGAGAATTTTAGAAAATTTGCACACAAGCATTTTAAAGCCTCGAAGAATTTGGAATGTGATTTTAAAACCTAAGAAGCCTAAGAATGTAGCAGGAATATATAAAAATCAAAAATAGCTGAGAATTTAAGACATGAAACCTAAAAAACTGTCAAAAAGCTGAACAAACTAAAAACCTAAGAAAATTCTTAGTTATAAAAAAAAACAATGAAAAAATGGCCTCATTGCTATTTTAATCTATTTATAATTACAAAGAAGTAGGTTCAAGATAATTATCTTCTTTTGCTTCAATGAGTTTGCAAAGCTAGAAACAAAGCTTAATTAATCTGAGCCAATTCAATCAAACCCTATCTCTATATGAATCAAAAATCAGTCTATTTTATGCACTGTTTCTGTCAAGTGTTTGCAAAATAACTAGAAAAAAAATCTCAAAAATGATCGCGTGGGTTTTACTTCAAATTTCATTAAACCACCCACACGAATACTTCCAACATTTCAGGTACGAAATATATCTTTCATTCCATCTGTCCTGAGATCATGCATCATGAATTTTATCGCCGTAATCTCTCATAGGGCCCACGAAAAAATTTCAATGGTAATGTTTTATGACTTCCATTGCGCAAATTCACATGAGACCATTTATAAAAATCCTCACTAAGCACCATAAAAAATGTGATAAATTTCATGGCAGTGACACATCTTATGCCCAACGTATAAATTAATGGAGGAAATTCAATTTAAAACGAACGAAAAAAACTAGAAGCTTATTACGTTGTAATAATACCAGAGCTTTAATTTACTCGATCCCAAATAAATACAAAAGTGCACACTTACTAAATAACGCGAGAAATTTATGGCCGCGTTTAAGTCTAGACATCCGCTGTTGTGCCAATTTTGTTTCTTCTTTCGTGAGTTGTGGCCCATTTGGCAACACTTGTATTTATGATAATGCGTTTTATGACCGAGGGATGAAGCGCTCGTAATTATAATGTATACCATTACATGGGCAGTGCACATTTGTCACCTTTTTTTTTCCTCAACACTTTCCTTTTGAGGAGATTTGGCAACGGGTCACGATTTTATGAGCATCCTGTAGATGCGTTATAAACATTTCATAGTTTCGCGGCGAAAGGTTACCTATTTATTTATGGTGCAATTTTACAGTTTCCTATTCCAGAATTGAATTATCACCACATGAACCACAATTTAGAAGTCCTAATACGTGCTTTTATCCATACAGCACGATCCAATTATCTTATTTTATATTTGTCGAGAACCATAATTCACGGCGATGTTCTTGTGAAAACAACTGTGCCACTTTATCGTTGAGTTGTGTGTGAAAAAAATTGGCCAAGCTACTTTTTGGCCAAAGCTTTGCGCCAAAAAATCGAAGAAAAAATCTTTTTAAGAAAAGGAGTCGTCCATCGTCAAATGCTGTTAAGGTTTTTCAACAGTTTTCTCAGAAAAACAGTCAGATTTTAGGTGCATCATGGTTTCTCAAGTTTTCAGGTTCTTCAATTCTCAGATTTCCACATTCTTGGCCTTTTAAGGTTCTCAAGATCTTGAACTTTGAAGTTCTAAATTTCTAGAACCTTAAAATCTTAAACTAAAAATTTGAAAACCTAAGAATTTGACAATTTTAGACTTTCAGAACAAAAACTTAAAAATCTGAGAATCTGAGAGCCTAAAGAAAGAGCTCTTGAGAATCAAAGAAACTGACAGCCTAAAAATATAAAAATATGAAAACTTAAAAACCAAAGACCGAAACAAAATAAGAATCAAAAATTTCAAGAGTAGAAATTGTAGGAATGAGTCTAAAAGTTTGAAAACCTAAAAGCCTCGGAACTTGAGAACCTTAAAAGTCTACGAACCCAAAAATTTGCAAGTATGAAAATATGAAAGTACATTTTTTTCGACTTCCTTTTTTGCTATGCCAAAGATTCGGAGAGACGCACAACTAAATTTCAACATCGATAGATAAATATAACACGATCGTAACAAATTAGTTTGGATCCAAGTTCATGGTTCCGACCCGAAGCCCACTTTAATTCGTGTTTTAACCCCCCAAAACAAATCAATTGACTCTACTTGATCCTGCTCGTTATTTTCGTTCGTGTGTCGAACAAAAAAGCACATTCAAAATAACGGTGGATAATCATACGCGAACGTTGTGATCGAACACTCAATCAAGTACTTGAGCATTTCGTTCCTGATGATTACCGAATTTCAAGCACCTTTTAACCTGTAATTGACATAAACTGTGCTAAATAACGTAATGGACGCCAAAAGGGCAATTACACCGATTTTGTGTTTTTTTTCTCCGAATGCTGTTTATGTTTAGATCAGTTGGTGGCAGAAGAAGCTTTGTGCTGGGATACAAATTGAGGCAGCTGGCAATGACTGTCGTTGTGTCGGCCTTAACGTCAATTATGGGCCGCATGTATAGCAGCCTTAAGGTTTTCAACACTTGATGGCATCGTAATTAACCGTATCGTCTGCAGCAAGAATACCACAATTGCGGCGCCGACGTGAACGTTCACTCCCAAATGGAGGATGGAATAATTGCTGTCGGCGTGCGATGACCAAATTCAACGTAAAGTGTGAACTCAAGAATAAGCGCTGTTTTGCATGTTCATTGCAAGGCTCCGGGAATCTGGAGCACCGGAAAAACGACGGAACTGAGTTCGTGACCGAAAAGTGTTGTTCTTCTTGGAAGCCGAAGATGATTTATAAACGTTGTAATATTAATTATGTTAATTTCGAACATCGATCTGCGCCTTCGAAGGTTCCAGTCGGGTTGGCTTAAGTCAACGGTAATTAAATCTGTGCTGCAGCTGGGCGTGGATTTTTCCTCTGTAGATTGTTCTTTTGGATTATAGAGCTTCTTATTTAATCATATCTTCAATTATAAAGATTTATGAGGCTCTCAAACTTCAATCTCATCCTTAAAGTTTAAATTTGACTCCTTTAGACTGAAAAGTGCTCAAAATTCTCAACTTTATTAAATCTTAATTTACCTATCTTTCGTTGTCCTTATTTCATCATATCTTCAATCATTTAGATTTATAAAGTTTATATCTTCAAACTCATCAATTCTTGTATTTTTCGCACTTGAAACTTTATGTTCTCGAGTTTTGTCTTTGCTTCTTTACACTCTGACCTTCAAATTTCAACATTCTAGAGTCTCAAATATCTAGGTGATGACAGTCTAAATGGTCTAGATATTGAGAGTTCTAGTTTTTTCTAAATTTTATCTACCTATATCTTTTAGTGTTCAATTCATCAACTTTTGTATTTTTTGCCACCTTCATCTCTATGTCTTCTAGTTTAATGTAATTCTCTTCACTTTTTAATCTGCAAATCTTAACATTCTAGAGCCACAAACATTTAGATGATGATAGTCTAAATACCTAAATTGAGATTTCTAGTTTTTTAGATCCCATTTTGATAGATGATTTATGGGTTTAAATTCGATGTATTTGAAACAAAAAACTGTACCTAAGTCTCTAAATTAGTAAATTTTTGTAATTTTAGAATTTTACACTTCAGACTTTATGTTTTTTAGTTCTAGTTCTAATTCTTTTTACTCTTTGATCTTCAAATGTCAACATTCTAGTCTAGCTATCTAGAATAGGATTTTTAGTTTTCTGATCCCACTTCTGGGTTTAAAATCAAGAGCTTTGTCCAGTATTCTAAACTTTACTGAAAGCTTTTTTTTACAATTTTGGGGATTTCAATTGTATCTTCTCACTCTAAACAGATCGTTGACTCATCAAACTCAAAAATTGTAGAATCTCAAAATGCCACAAGTTCCCGAGCTTCAAGAGCTTATTTGGTGAGCAAAAAAAATCTGATTTAATCTAGTGACATGCAGCAATCCCAGTAAATCCCGATGCTGTTCGATCCATCGCGAGCACAGCGAGCGCCGTTCCATCTCAAGGTCAAACAATATACCCGCTTAACTATAGCGCAGAAACACATAGTGGAGACGCGCAAAAGGTCACGACAACTAATTATTTAGTAAAAAAAATATTTTTAATGCATGGAAGTTAAATACGGCGCGAAAACTCCATTTTCACTTGAAAATACAATAGGTCTTTGTCCTGTCGTAAATATATTACGTTGAAATAAAACCATTATTAAAAATCCACTCATTTTCTTCATTGTTATCGCTTCAGTCTAGTATTTATGACTAGTGACAATGTTTTCAACAATTGGCAATAAAACCTTTCGAAAGTGTTCATTTCTTATTTCCTGATTTTGAGGAAAAATGGTAAAATTAAGATATTTGAAAGGAAGAAAACTGCGACTTTCTGTTTTTGAATTAGACTCGCTCTATGCAAATACAGTGTCAAATTACACATTGCTACAGCAACTGACACAGGTAAAATATGTAACCTGTTTGTTGTAATATTTTTCCTCGTAAGTATGTGTGTAAGTGTAACAAATTGTCTTGGGCTACATCATAAATCATAACTTTACTAGATATGAGCATTAAGCAATTAATCATTGTTTGCATCACTTATATGCAATTGATGTAAAAATAAAAGCATGTAGGTTGCACTTTTCTAGTCTCTCTGTATATTACAAATACGCCCAAGTAGACGCCATTCATTAGCAATGGAGGATTAATGGAACCAAAAATACACAAAGTTATTTTAACGAAAGAATTTATTGTGTAAGGATATTAATTGTGAGACCTTGAAAAAATGCAACTACGACATTTGACGTGCGAATGACAAATGCATAAATGGACAATGCGCGTGGGTTAATGGAAATGACAAGGCGATAAAAAGCGGTCGTTGTTTGGAAATGTATTTCGTCATCGATGATGAAAAATGGCAAAGAAAAGGGCTAATCCTTTTGAACTTTTCTCTGTCACTCATAGTGCGTCGTTAACTTTTATTCTGACCCTTCCTATTAAATAACACCGAATCTGCGTATCATCTTCAAGACGCCAAGAACACTACCTAAAATTTACCGTCATAAATATTCCCAGTCCAATTTCATTTTCTTCCTTGACCGCTTATGATTAACGATCCCCCTTTAATCTTTACCCTCATTCATCATCGTTCGAAAATTGAATTCCATTCTAAACATCCAAGGGCAAAAATGACAACTTTCACTAAATATATGCAAATTTGGCAAAAAATCCTAATAATGAACAAACTTTACAATCTTTCAGTTTCACTTCACTTTTGATGATGCCGCAGTGACCCGAGAAAAAGTGTGCCCGTTTCTACATTTTTTTTTGCCGCTCTGTTATAATAAAACCTGTTTGGAACAATAGTTATCAGTGACAACAAAAATCGTCGATGACAAATCGAAGATTTTCAAACCGTTCCGCTTCGAGATCCAGATCGAAAAACAGAAATTACGTAATAAATAATAACTTAATAATAGAAAAGCATTGTTCCAATCTCGTTTCTGATAATGTTTTAATGTGCCGTTGGCGCGATTCCGTTTTCTTATTGTTTCCACGGATAAAAATTGTGATTTATACTGTTATAAATAAATCAGTGTGAGCGGCAGTGTAAAAGCCGTTGCATTACGCATACAATGTAAAATATTTATATGTATAAGTACGAGAGTAATTTTATTTTATGACGGCGTTAAACGTAATTTAGTTTTGATTTTTGCAATGTCCAACAAAAGAGAAAGCTTTTTCGCTAATAAATAAGTAGACAGGGAGCTTTTACGTTGGCTTCTTGACTCACCGTTTAAATCTCCACTTACCACGTCCGACATTTTGTGACATGTCAAGTGGGGAAGACCACTATTAGTGAGATATAACCCTAAGTTCTAGAAATATTTACCTCGCGAGTCCTAGAAAGACTGTCACGTCTTAAACCTCCTTACCAATCCACTTATCTCGACCATCTCTCGAAGCCCTCCACCTTGACAGTAATAAGTTGTTGTAGGTGTACACAGTGCTTATTTGCTCAACATAACGCAAATTAAAATCAAGAATGAGACGTTACACCGACTCTACCATCATCCGTTTCTTGAGGCTGCTCGCGCTTTCACGACTGTTAGGTTGCCAGTACTGACCCAAATATCTAATCAAAACCCCTCGCGCTTCTTTTCGTCGAAATCCATAAAGCACGCAACGAAGGTGTGTTCCGTGGCCGTAGGGAACGACATCGCGAAACTCCTCGTCATTAGTCATATTGTTACCCTACGACATGAAAAGAATGGGACCTAATCCCGTTCCCTGGGGCACGCCACGACTGAAGATAAACAACGGAGATTTTATCTTAATACGTGACTTTCTACCAATGATTTGTTAAGTGGAGTTTAAAGCGCGCCGCGATTTTTCCAAGCGTTGAGCGAAATTTTTTATCGCGCGGTGCTACCAAAAGTTGAAGAGTTCGAATTACTTGTCACTGGATTTTTACATGCAACTGGTTTTGAGCAAATGATATGTTGTCAATTAAGATTTGAAGAAATTATCAATTCTAATGGCAGCGAATTCATTCATTTAGATGTTGGCTGATAGGAAAGGAACATAATCGTGTTAGATGCCTTGTGCCCACGCTTTTAATAACAAGAAGTTTGTAACGTTGGAACAGATACTTCGTTCGGATTAAAGCTGGGTTTTTAATCAATTTCCGTCATAAAAAAAGAAATTGGTACTAGAACTGTCCACGTTCTTCTGAGCCTTTTTCTAGAATAACCTACCACACTCTCGGAACGACACATAAAAAGTTCTATTTCGAGGCAGTAAAAGTTAAAATAACGAGCTCTTTATTCTTGCACCAGTTACTTTCCTCGCAAATTGTAAACACCCTTTTAACTCAATAATGAGCTTTTCATGACTTTGGTAATACACTCTCGTTTGTTGCTCTTCAATCATTACGTTCCGTACGGTAGAACCAACTTCCTGTTGTCTAAAATTGGAACGGTGCAGCTAAACCTTGTCTTTCGTCCTACTTGAGCACACCCTCCCTGCACATACCAAGAAACAAGCAAAGCATTGAAATCACCGCCACGCTCTTAAAATTATCCAGACAACATGTAATTATCATGTGATATTTATATTAACGCACATGTGTATAATTGTAACACGTAAATTCCCAGAGGGCTGTCTATGACTTCTGCAAAGAGCCAATGACATGGAACAGTGAAAGTCCAGCGATTGTTATCACAGAATGATGATACTGCAAGTCATTTACACGGAAACACGTGTTCTAGGGTGTCCATTCACGGTAGAACACTAAAGATGTTCATTCACTGGCATGATTTGTGAGTATGTATGTTGATTTTTCTTCACACGCTCTTTGGATTGTTTTGAAGCTTTAAGCGGGGAAATCTACCTACAATCGTGGAATTATTACCTCAATAATAAATTTATTTCCTGTTTCGTTTGATAATTGCAATAGTTGGAGGTAAGTACATGTTAATGGCGCGCACATTGTGTAAGTTGTTTTTTACTGGTGGAACGATTTTTGCGTGTGGTTGTGGGTGGGAACGCAGCTCTCTCTGGCTCAAGTGCTAATTACCAGCTATAAATTAAGATAATGTAGAAAAGGCTCAAAACAAACGAAATTCGAGAATTTTTAGAATCATATACTGGCTGGATATATATAAGGCACGGCGGATTAGTATTAGTGAGATATAACTCCTAGAAGTATATACCGGGTGGAATCTAAAAAAAAACCTCTGGAGACAATTAAATATTATTCATCTTAATACAGATTTTTTTCCTATGAAAATGTAAACAACCATGCCAATGCATGGGGAAAAAACATTCCAATTTTGCAAATTAAATAAGTGAGCTGTGAACCATCTGTCGCTCATGCAGTTTTTTCAAACTATTCAAGTTATTAACAATAAATTCCCACATTTTGTAATTAAAATGGATAACGGGAATGTGTATATATGATCCAAGTATATTTTAAATGCAAGAAAAATGCTGCAGCTGCTGTGCGACTGTATGGAAATCGTTTTACAGCCGATAAATTTGGAAGACGCAAAATTCAAGGTCAGTTCTGGAAGGGCTCTGCCAAAAAATCGTTAAATAAATTATACGTCAAATAAAA
This sequence comes from Cynaeus angustus, assembly GCA_030157275.1. Classification (NCBI taxonomy): domain Eukaryota; kingdom Metazoa; phylum Arthropoda; class Insecta; order Coleoptera; family Tenebrionidae; genus Cynaeus; species Cynaeus angustus. The sequence goes on from CM058067.1 coordinate 10,135,363, forward strand.
TCGTTTTTGAACCTGATCTGTCGAGAGTTTTTTTGACACATTATAGCTAATTGGGTTGTTTTAAATCTCACTACCATTTGTTTTTTACTTACTCTAAAAGAGATTTTTTCTGAATACATCTACATTAAAATAATAAATCACACAAATAAAAAAAAATGAAAAAATTAAGTATCCATAGATGTTTGAAATTGCCTCTGTTCTGTTTAAGACACATTTGACATCTACCGACAACTGTAGCTGCGTTTAATACAAAAATTGCAGGTATTTTTTGACATACATGTTGGATCCTTCTTGCTAAATCATCTCTACTAGTGGGCGGAGTCAAATAGACATTATCTAGAATATAGGGCCACAAAAAGAAATCCAGTGGATTCAGATCTGGTGATCTAGCACACCATCGAATAGGTTCTAGGTACCCGTCCATTCAAAATAAGTATTTGGAAATTCTGTATTCATTCGTGCATTATGAGGTGTAGCACCATCCTGATGAAATACAACACCTCGTGTAGATGTAGCGAGTTGTTCTCCAACATAGAGCAAAAGATGTAGTTCCAAATCTTGATCTTGAGTTTCACGAGTGTTTGTTTTTCGTTTTTTGTCAGCTTGGAAAAAATGCATGATTGGCAGATGTCCACAGCTCACTTATTCACTTTGCAAAGTTATAATGCACTTTTATAATTGTTTACTGACTACTTGATTTTTCCATGCGTGGATATGGTTGTTTACATTTCCATATTTAGAAAAAAAAAATTGAGTCTCATCTGTCAAAATCAAAATTCAATAAAAAAATATTAAATGGATCCAAATGTAGAGTTTTTGAAATAATTTTGTTTGACGTACATATCATTTATTAAAAACGGATAAAAAGTGAGGAAATTACAACAGCAAAGGTTTTTTATATCCCACCCGGTATGCATTTGTAGGGAAGAGAACTGTTAGTGAGATATAACACTGAACCAGTAAGTTACATTCTTAAGTGTCAAGTCTTGTAAAAATATCCAACCAATTTTAAAATTTTTAAAGAGCAAATCAAAAAATGTAGTGATTTATTACCCTCTTCGACCTCCCAGTTAAAAAATAGCTACCGTATTAACCTCGCTTTTTCTGATTTATCACCGCTGTTGCGGCGACGAAAGCGAAAGCAATCCATCTCCACGTGTTAGACACGTGCCATATCTAAGTAAAATCCCGCTGTCTCTCCATGTGAAGCTACCTTAACCCATCGTTTAATTATCTCCCGAATCGCGTGTGCTACTAACCCGCAATTTGCAAAGTATTAGCGAGGATACTTGGTATTTTTAGCACGTCCGGTCACGTTGACCGTGCATCTTCGCCAAAGATATAAAGATACAAGAAGATGTATCGCCGTTGTACTCCGAAAGCAATAACATGGAAGTCAGCACTTGAGGCTAATGGTTGTATTTTTACTTTGCTTTTGCTCTGTTTGGTTTTCGTGCCATGGACAATATTAGCTCGCTGAGGATTACAAACGTTGACCCGAAGAAGAAGAAGAAGAAAGACGGCGCAGTTCTGAAGAACCGGTCATTGGACATATTTGTTGCGAAGATTACACAGGGCGCTTCGCCGAAAAGTGCCAATGGTTTTTGTGCGATGAGAAGGGGAATTTACAAGCGACGGCGATTTATTAACGACTTCAAAGACTGGATATTGCTTGGCGCACCTGGAAGTCGTTAATTTTGGCTTCTGTTGCTTGCTGGGTGCTGGGTTTATGTGATTTTTTATCTTTTTTCGTGTTTTTTATATTCAGCACCTCGAAAAACAAAGAACAAATACTACACATTCTGAAAATACTAAATTTCAAGAACTAGTCTTAGAATTGAAATATTTCTGAAATATTTTCGGTTCCGCTGTTTCGTTTCTTCAAATATTTTACAACTGAATTTTTTAACTAATTTTTAAAGGTTTTCAATAAAGCTCAAATTCAATATTCAATTTCCTCCGTCACTTATTTTAATAAAAGCTCAAATATTCTCACTGTTGTGAATGTTTGGATTACAAAGTGTTCTGAAATTTGGAATGTTTCCAAATGTATGTATGTATGTCCCGAATATCAGAACCTGAATATTCAATATTCCTTGATTTATTTTAAAAAAGTAAAAGTAAACTTTCTCGAACTTCTCTCATAATAGTGTCAAGTTTTGAATACTTTGCTATTTAATTGGATGACACGACAATTCGAAATCCCTGAAAAGTTCTCATTCTTTTGCATATTTCAAACATGTCAAACATTCTCAATTTTTTTGATCAGGCACCATCAAAACCTAAAAATTCAATTTTCCTCGGCCATAATTTTGAAATTTCTGAAAAGCCCAAATATTGTCACATATTCGGAAAATATTCTTATTTCTCTGAATACCTTACCCTTGCAAATATCCCAAATATTCCGAATATCGGTAATCAGAATTACCAATATTGCTTGATTTTTTTTGAAAAAAAAAAAACTAGAGTTTCTAGTGATTTTCTACAAGTTCTAAGAAAAGTAACATTCATATTCCTCCGAATTTTTCAAAGCCAGTAAACATTCTCAATATTTTGAATATGCATTTATTTTCAAAATCGTAACGTTCAATTTTCCTCATCACTGATTTTACTAAATATTATATTCAAAAAAGTTCGAATATTTTAATTACGAAGTGGTCTGAAGTTCAAAATATCCATACATCATATTTATTTCTCTAGATCTTTTACCCATTAAAAATATTCTGAATGCTCAGAATATTAATTATCAAAACTTGAATAATTTAAATTTTCACTATTTGGTAAAATATTGCCCTTATGCCCTTATTTCTCGGAATATTTGAGCCTCTGGAAATACTCTCAATTTATTAACAATGCGTTACCTAAATTTAATTTTTTGAGATACTGCTCAATATTAAAGAAGCTAAATATTCTGATTGTTGTGAGTAATATTCTAAATGTTTTCATATCTTTAAATATTTTATTTTTGTAAATATTCTGAGCGTCCCCAAAAAGTAGAATATCTAGAATTTTAAAGTTGAATATGCTGAATACATACTTTAAAAGTCATGCGACAATTTCAGGTTCCGGGAATATTCTCATTCGTCACGCTTTCCTCAATATTTCGAATATGCAACATCAAAACAAGAATACTCAATCTTCCTCGTCACTGACCTTGGTTCAAATATTCTAACTTAAGTACTTAGTAAATATTAAGAAATGTAATTCAATAGATCATAAAATATTCTCCTTTTCTGAATATTCGAACTATAAAAAAAACTTAAAGTCTGCTCAGGTTATTTATTCTCAATATTTTCTATATTTCAGTTACTGATTGAGTGAGTATTTAGTCTTAAATAGTTCCAAAATATTCTCGAATATAAAACATTGTATCACATATTTGAAATTTTGATTTGGGATTAAGAGGCTCTAATATTCTCAGTTTTTAATTCTCAGACTCACAGTCTCACTATTTTGAATAGTGTGAATATTTAATATCCTGAATATGCAAATATGCAAATGTATAACATTTCCTGAGAAAATCAGAATACTCTAAATACGGCCAGTTTTGAACACGATTAACACGTGACACTCGCTCCTGCAAGTTTGTATCAAATCTAAATGGAGAGTAATTATTGCATCTTCGAGGAATGTAGCATCTCCCATCTACATCTCGATTATATCTCTCTTAGTATGAGTAGGTAATTTACTAGTGTCTGCCAACAGAAAACACGAGAAAACCGCATCGGCTGCCGTCTGCTGCTTTTGGTGAATGAACCATCGACAATAAAATACAATTTCTTTTGTGTATTGTGTCAACTAACGCTGTTAAAAGAGTTGTGTTGTAACAATCCGGCTTCTGATACACGCTAGATATGTCAGACGTATTAAAGCATTGTCTTTAAACCTGCCCACAGATGTTAACACCGAAAAAAATCCGAAAGCTACAAATTAGCGACCGATATTTTCGTTTTCGCTGGTTTTTAATTTTCCTTTTTTGTATAATCAAGTCATAATATTTATTCAAATTGTCGTCCTACATATTTTGGCTAAACGAGAAGAAACTGTCGTATCATAACTTTGTTTTTAATTTATGCAAGCGACTTCATTAAATAGTCATTTAGTTTTTTTACGGTGGAAATATGATTGATTTAAATAGTTATTAATGAAACAAGTGGAAAAAAAAATTAATTAGGTCTGAAGAAAAAACGCGCCATTGTGCTCGAGGTATAATTTGCATACACGATGATTATAACCTTCGCGTGTTTTATTCAAACTTGTAATTATGGATTTTGAGGTTTCTGCCCACGAGATCGTTAGTCATCGAACGGTTGCACCAAAAATTGTGCAGTTTAGAAGATTACAGGTTTTCGATGTAAAAATATTCCCATGGAGATTTGCAAATTACAAACACTTCACTCTCGAAGCCTTTAACCTGTCCAGAAGTAAAAACGTTGTTATGTTTGTTCGAAAATGTTACGTTTCCATTAGATAGTAGAGAAAACGGAACTCGCTACTGTAAAAAGAATTGTCTTTCAAAAGAAGGTATCTGGTTACATTCGTTTAACGCTTTCCTGAGATTAAATGTCAAAGCAAACAGTGTTGACTTGACTGTGTTGGTTCTGTAGAAAAAAAAAAGAAAAGGTACCGTAACAGTTCGTGAATGCGTAATATATTTTTGTAGTGTGCCTCCAGTTATAGCTGTGGTAATTATTATGTAAAGTGAGAAGATGACAGGGTTGTAATTGGATTAAGATGTTTGAAAGCTGACAATTTTTGCGAACATACGAAGCAAGAAAATGGCACACGCTGATTGCCATGAACTTGATTTTTTGAACTAAAAAACTACACCCAGCTTTCCTTAGCAAACAGAAATAGATCCATATAATTTCTAGGACACAGCAAAATCAAAACCAGAAGTCTAAATTCTTAGACTTTTTGAACCACTCAATCTAATTTCTAAAATGCTAAACAAATGGAGACTGAATTCACAACCAGTCACTGAACCACCAACCTAAATTCTAAAAACATGAAGTCAAAAAAAGAAAACCTAAATTTCAAGTTAACAACCTAAATTCTAAAATAAAATTTCAAGAAGCACAACCAAAAACCTAAATCTAAATTCTGAAACACAGCCACCTAGCTTTTAAAGCATTGATTAAGATTGAGCCTAAAAAGACTTGACCAAAGAGGCCAATCTGATTTCAAAAACACACCTAAATTCTAAAACAAAAAGCCTAAATGACACGAAAGTTCTCAATTAAAAACTAAAAAACTAAGATTCCAACAACCTAATTTCTAAGACAGCAGCCTGAACTTTAAAAAAAAATATGACAAATTGAACAACAAAAAACATTTTGACCTGACCTGTCCTAAGACAACCTCATTTCCAAGAAAGAAGCTGCATTTGTTGAGAGCCAATTTTTAGAGTTTAAGATGTTAACCAAAAAACTAGGCTTCAACAATCAATACAACCTAATTTGGAAGACACAGCAACCTAAATTTTTAAATAAAAATTGTGATTTTATTAATAATTTTTAATAAAAAAAAAATAATAAAAACTTGACGCTCTACCATACATACCACCCCTAATTTTGGAGTTACAACCTAAAATATAAGTTAAAAAACTAAAATTTCAACAACCAAAAAAGCCTAAATCTTAAGATCCACTTAATTTCAGGCTAATTTCTAAATGATCAAGTTAAGCAACCTAAATGTCACAAAAAAAAAAAAATGGAACACGAATGTCTTTTCGAATTTGAATAATAAATTGCTTGAAAAATTTTGTTTTTTGGCCCAAAAATTTAGACTACTTTGGTTGTTAAAATTTTTGGATCCAGGTTTCCAAGTAAAATCTTCGTCTTTCTATTTTAAGTGGTTAATCTCAGATTTTATTCTCACTCAGTTTCAGCTTTATTCCTAATTGAGAATTCAGGTTGACTTAGAAACCTAATCTGTTCCAGTTTTTACATCAGGTAAGGTAAGTAAGGACGTAAAAAAAGCCTAAAATCTTCAAATTTTAATGGTTCACCCAGTACATGTTTAGACGCTTTCAAACCGTGTGGTAATTCTCATTTCCTCTCTCTAAAAATGTGTGTTAATAGCAAAATTCGTAAAAATCATCCAATTAACTTGTGACCAAGTTATGTCATTCTTAGTCTTAATCCATCTTAACCTAGAAAGTTGCAAACTCAAAAAATTAAGATTTTAACAGCTTAAAAATCTAATTTCCTAGAACAACCTGAACTGTAAACCTGAGAATTACAATATAAAGATAAAAAACCTAAAACCTAAATTTGAGCAGACTAAATTTCTGAAATAACCTAAGATTTATAAGAGAAGCTATGAATCTAAACCAGAAAAAAAAAATTGAGACAAATTTGAAAAAAAGAAAAACAAAGACTGAAAATAAAACCTAAATCCCCAGATAAAAAGCCTAAAAGCTCAAAATTCATTAAAAAAAAACTAAAGATCGAAATCAACGTTGACATACCTAGGACCCCCAAATTTTGCTTTAAAACATTAAGAAATTTAAAATCAAACAAATTTACACCCAAAAACCTAGGCTTTTGAAACTTGACAGCCTTCTTTCCTGAGATTAAAATTAACTATCAAAAACAAAAATGAAAAAAAGTGCGACCTAAAAAAACGCCAACTAAAATTTCTTTTAGAAACAAAAAAACTAAGATCGAGGAAACTTGCAGTAATTCTGGCAACCTAAACAATCTAGATTCCTAAGTTAATTAAGACCAACCTAAAATATAAAGACAAAAACAAAAATTCTCAAACTGAACAATTTTTAAGTTGGTACGTGTTTCAGATCTCAATTTTCTGCTCTCAATATTTCAGTTATAATTTAGATTGTCTCAAATCTAGGCTGAATTCTCGTTAGTCGTTGAAAAATGAGTCTTTACCGACAGAAAAACCTAATTAAATTAGGAGCTTGGTTGTGAAATAAAAAACTGTAAAGTAAAAGCCTGGACTCTTCACATTTTCATTGTTCACCTAGTATATGTCCCAGCACTTTCAAACCGTGCGGTAATTTCCATTTTCCCTCTCTAAAAATGTGTGTTAATAGCAAAATTCGTAAAAATCATCCAATTAACTTGTGACCAAGTTATGTCATTCTCGATCAGTCTTTATCCAGCTTAACCTAGGCTCAAAGTAGGTATAAGTGCAGTTATAGTTTTAAAATTAATATTCGCACTTTTTTCATCATTTTTTTCCTCGCGCCATCCTACTTTGGCACATTTGATTGATTTTATCTCGACAGCTGTATTCACGATAACACTTGTTTTTTGTCCTGCGTTGTTAATCCGGTCGTAAAATTGGATGTCTGGGATTTTATTGCGGGTACTCCGGGATAGTATTAATTGGATTGAAACTTTAGCAAATGAGGTCGTTTCCGTGTCTTCTGTAGACGTTTCAAAGCAGGTTTATTGGGATGGAGCAGTTTGTTAGCGGTTTGTTATTTTATTTGCCTATTATTGACACCTGTTCTTTGTGTACAAGGTCAAGTTGGTACGACTGTTCGAACCAAAAATTGTCTAATTGGACAGTACTACCTTTGAATAATTAGTACACGGGATGCGATCAATATTTACTTGTTGTTTCCGCTTTTTACTTTCGTTCGCTTCTAAATGAAAACACAAACGATCTATATGTACATTAATTTTATGGCCTGCAACGTTTGTTGAAGAAAATGAGAGGAGTACATGCAGCGGTGGCTGCATTAAGAAAAGGAAATTATTTACTGTGTACCATTAATATTCCATTGCAACGAATCGTGTTCCACGCACATTAGATAGATTAAATTGTTACCAACTCTCCCGTTCTGTTTTCATGAATGAAGATTAAGACTCGAAATGTGTCAATTTACTTACTTCAAATTCCTCACATTGATTAGATTTTACCCGTAAATGGAGAAAAAGCAGTTATTTAACCACTTCATTAAGAACACCATTGTTTATGGCAATGTTAACTGTAATTCTAATATTTAAAGACATAACATAATTACACGAACAATTATCACTTTTGTACCTGCTTTTATTGGGTCGTCAACATCGTCGTTTTTCTTTTCTCACCTAAGATAAATCTAAGCTGGCGGAAAATTATTAACAATAAATGAAAATCATAAAAAGTGCAGTGTCAAGGTGAGAATAAAACTTCCAGACATCTCAAGTTACAACATAAAAGCGTATACTCAAGTCAGTTCAATCACATTATGGCTGTCGTAAAAATATTAAAAAAGATTAACACTCTCATGTTAGGTTACTTAGAGGGAATTACGGTTTGGCACCGTAAATGCGTGGACAATCGAAACTGAAATCAACAAAAAATCAAACAACCAAAATTGAGACAGCCCAAAGACAACCTGAAGCCTAAAACTGTTAAACCAAGAACTAGTTTCCTGAAATAAAAGAACTAACTTAAGTCAAAAAAACTAAGAATCTAAGAAGTTCTAGAAACAAACAAAATTCTACAAAAAAAATTACATGAGCTTGAAGAAACAACCTAAATACCACGATAAAACCTGAGACATCCAACTCTATTTTGGAAAAAAAAAAAAACCAGAATCAGCAAGTTTGCAGTAATTCTGACAACCTTAACAATCTAGATTCCTAAGCTAATTAAGATCAACCTAAAATATTACCACAAAAAACCTAGAATTTAAAAGTGACAACCTAAAAATATATTCCAAAATTGAAGAAACATGCAATGTTGGCAAACTTCGAGTTAAAAACTGAGTTTCTGAAAACCTGAACAATTTTTAAGTTGGTATGTATTTTAGATCTCAATTTTCTGTTCTCGATATTTCAGTTATAATTCAGGTTGTTTCAAATCTAGGCTGACTTCTCGTTAGTCATTGAAAAAAAACCTAATTAAATTAGAAGCTCAGTTGTGAAATAAAAAACTGAAACAACCTACATACCACGATAAAACCTGGAGGTCTCAGGTTTTGTTTTGGAAAACAAAAAAATCATAATCTCACAAATTTAAGCTAAAAAATTGAGATTTTCAAAACATATTATCTCAATTCCTAAGACAACCTAAATTCTGCACTCTTAACCTGACAATTACAACTTAGCATCAAGATAAAAAACCTGAGACTTCAAAACAGGAAATTTTAGAATCTCACAAACTCACAAAAAAATGAAACTTTAAAAACTTGAATGGCCTGGATTTTTAAGACAACCTGAGATTGGAAACAAAAGCTACAATTCGGAAATAAAAAAAATAGTTTTTCAAGCAAATCTAAGTAAACTTAACGAAAAGACTAAAATTGAGACAAAAACCTGAAAATTTGTTTTAAAAATTTAACTCGCGACAAAAAAATAAAAATTTTAAAATCCAGCAAACTTCAAGTTTTATTTTGGCAACCTAAACAGCCTTGATTTTTGAGTTAAGTGTAACTAACAACATAAAACAAAACGTTGAAAAACCTAGAATTTAAAAGTTACAAGCAAACTTGGAGATAACTGAGATTTTGTCAACCTAAATAGCCTAAATTCCTGAGACAACTAGATTGAGAAACTAGAAATTTATTTTAAAAAAAGTTTAAAAAAAGTTTAATAGCAAACTTGGAATAACCTAAATATTTCAAATGCTTGAGCTCAACCTGAATTTTCACACAAAAACAATAAACCTATTAATAAAAAAGTTTTCCAAAAAAACAGCTAGCTAGAAATTGAAACTAAGCGTAATTTAGCAGTTTGAGTTGTCAGTTAAAACCACAAGACTCAATACATCCAGCTTAAATTTTAGGACCCAAACTTAAACCGACTCAGTTCCTAAAAATTGCGTTGATAGCTCAAAAAGTAAAGTATCTACCTGAAACAACCTAACTCCTGAGAAGCCCAAATAGACAAAAAAAAAAACAAAACAAAAAGCTAAAAATTGAGCAACAATAACTTGTTAAATCCTCCACAAACCATCTTCGGCATTCTTTCCAAACCGCCTGACTCATCCATCACTCCAAAACCTCTTGACAGACTACTGGTGATCAATGAAACGGCATTTCGAGCACCCAAATTATATTGACGTTTTGTCTTTCGGAAAGAATCGACAGCGCTAGCTTTCATCATGAGTTATGGATACGTTGCTCCTCATGCATTATGCATGACAGCCCGGCTGCTCACCCCTTTTTTTCTTCGATTAATGAAGACAGAAAGATTTCAACTTGGGACACTGATCGCCCCTAATTAGATCATGTTGATTACGGAAAGAAGACTTTGAAATGTGAGAAGAAAGGAAGTCGACGATGTTGCAACCGACGAAAGTGAAACGCACCATAAAACAATGATAAAAACGCACTTAAATCGATCAAGCCATTTTGGATTTTTAAGTCGTGGAGTAATTGGAAAGTTGCCTCTTCACAGCGCCGCATGTCCAATCAAAAATGCCAATTTTTCACCAATTAATGAAAGTTAATAAATGACCGTGACCGATCTTTATGAACGATCCAATTCATCAAAGGAACAGCTACAGAATTTTACTGTTATGTTTCGTCATTTTCACGAATTGTCGTCAAAAGTGCCATTAGCACTCGCTGAAAGTGTGAATGCATGAAAAATAAGTAAATTTAACTTTTAACCTCACATAAAATCGTGTTGTTAAAGAAGTTTATTGTGGTCGGGTCAATTTCGAAAGTGGCTAAAGTTACGTGAGTTTTGTAACGATGAGTTAACAGCCGAATTAAGAAAGTCGGGTTTAGCCACCATTATCTCCGGGTTTGACACCCGTGGAATTCTTATGGATGCCTCGAAAACCACCACCCTGCGTCGGTGGCAGCCGCACACAAAGACCTAATCTAATGAAGATTTTTCCACCGTATCATCAGCGGCATCTCCACGTTCGCTGACTCACGATTGTGGTTCTTAATTATTTCCCTCGATCCAAAGCCTGCCCTCATGACAATAAACCTACTTTGGAAGTTATTAAAATAGCAAAAAGCAGGCGTAGGGAATTTCAAGATATAGATGTGATTGTTACTCGTCCGGGCAATAATGCGACACAGACCTTGACGTGTAATATAATACTACAGCAATCTCACATCTTACCCGCAAACTCGATTTAGTTGGCATTTTTGCCCCAGGACGCAACAACCACAAATTTCCAGCGATTTTCGCCCCCTTGGTGTCTTAAAACCATGCAAAGCCCCAAAAACTACAGCTACTCACCCCGAAAATCCAAATTTCGAAATAAAAATCACAAAAAAGTCATTTTTTGTTGAAAACAGAAAGACGCTCTAAATACATAACCTCACTTTTTTGGAACGCAAAAAAAAAAAGAAGTTTCGCCGGCGTACGATCGGGAATGTTTGCGCTTGTCGTTTTTTTAGTAACTTACTACAAAAAGTAGAGGGAATTCCCACCGGAAACACACATTTTGCACTTTTTCATAAACCCGAAGTTTTGAACTAGTAACAAGATGAATTAACGTCAACAACTTTAGTGAAAAAAAATCCCCAAACTGGGTCGGTCGTGTTTTCGCTTTTTTTGATATCTAAGCGACTATAAATAATATGTAATCAAAGACACGTTCTCTAGGATATGCTTTATCAATTTTGAACATGAGCATTGCGGTTTTCAGTGATTTTTTTTTTACTAAGTGGTTGAATTTTCCCCCAGACGGCCTAAGGGTTGGCACTCGCAAGGAGGGAACTTTCGAAATTTGAAATGTGCGCTCTGTTGCTGCTCGTTTTACGGGAAAAAAAACGCGCTTAGAACCATAAAGCCGTTTTCATTCTCCGCACCACCGTGCATTTACGTTGTCGGTTAATTATCTTCACGTTTTCAACAATAAAAGTAATTTCCACGGTAAGTCTCTTTCTTTTTTTACCACCCAGTGGGTAAAATTGGACCACTTACCTGACTTTCCAACCCTGGGACTCCCCAAAACCACCACTCTGATTCTATTAACATTCGTCATGTCTTGGTTGACCATAAAGAACATGTCACACTAGCACTAAGCGAAAAAATCGCACATGGTCACAAAGGGTCAATGGCAAGGTCGGTGAACCATTTAATTAATCGATTAAAGTACAAGGGATCCTTGCAGAGAATAAGATTTGGTTAAGAACCGCACGTGGTGCTCACTAGTGTTTTGAATACTCGCCGGTTCTTCCGATTGTTTCAAATGGACGAAATGAAGAGAAATGAAATGCTCTCGCTTTCGCGCACGTTGGACAACTGAACCGGAATCTACTTGGCGATGCTCTCTTGGGAGAACTGTTGAGATTGTTGGTTGTGTTGTGCCGGTTGGAGCAGCTTTACCCCACTTTTTTCGAGTGTCTTGGGTTGCAAGTGGAAGGAAGCCAAAATTTTTGAGAGAAAAAGCATTTTTTTATATCTCATTTTTTCCATCCTAGGATGTCGTTATTTTACTATCTGTTCGTTTATTCAAAATATTCTCAAGTAGAAGATTATCGAAGTTTGCAGTTTCTTGTAATCTCAATCTTCTCATTTTTTACTTCACAACTCCTTGACCATTCATAATCTAGTTATTCTCACATTTTTTTTAGTTTCTGTTCAGGGTTGAAATAGTAACATTCGCAACTTTTCAATTTATTCTCAGTTTATTAGATATTTTCGTGAGTATTTTGACCCTCGCACTTTCTAATTTCCATCATTCTCATTTTATATTCAATTCTTAAAAAAAAACATATTTTGCAAAATATCCAAGTCCAATTCACAACAATTCGTATTCGGTACTCTCAGATTCTCAGTTGCTGATTTCTCAGACTGTTATGTCGGAATTGTCGTATAATTTAATTATTCTCAGTTTCTCATACTCCGTCATTTGAATTTTTTCAGTTTGATTCAAAATATGTTATTTCAGTTTTTTGAGAGGATTTTGAGTTCTTCGTATTTTCACTTCCCAATTGTGTAAATTTCGAAACTGGTTCTCATTTATTTAAAACTTTCTTAGACTATTCTTAGTTTTACAGTTGATTTTTTCTGATTTTCAGACTACTCTCAGGTATCAGCTCTCAGCTCAGCTGCCAATTTCGTAGCTCTACAGTTATTCTCACTTTATTCTCAACTTTCCTTTTCCTTTATTGAATCCAAATTTTGGTAATTTTGCAATATTTGGTAAATCCGAAAATTGCATTTAAACTGTGAGAGTCTAGAAAGTATGAGCTGAGAATAAATGATTTTACTGTAACTAAATTAAGAGATTTTTTAAATTTTCGAATGAATCTCAGCTTCTCACTTTTACAAACTCAAAATCAGATTGTCAAAGTTTCAGTTCTTTGTATTCTCAGTTTTTCAGTTATTAAATACCCACCATTTTTTTTATTATTCCTGCTTCATCTCCCAATTTGCAAGAGAGAAAAAACTCACTAATTTTTCATAATTCTGCACATGCACATCTTATTTTCAACCTCCGAAAGTGAGAAACCGCATAATTGCTAAAGCAAAGTTGACAATTTCTCAAGTTATACACAGTTCGAATAATTGGTTTAAAATTATTCCCACTTTCCCTTACTCCAACATTTTCCTTTTTCATTTTTAATTAAAATATAGATTATTTCAGATTTTTCACAGCATTCTCAGTTTCTTAAAATTGTCATATTCGTAGATTTTCAGTTTTTCGTGTTCTCAACGTCTCAGTTTTGTAGTTTTCGTGTCATGTTCTCAATTAGTCAGCTTATTCTCAGTTTATTTTCAGTTGAATTCAACCAAACAAATTTTATTTCAAATTAATGTCTAGTTTCTCACCTTTTTTTAAATTATTCTCATATGATTGTGTCCTCAGTTGACCACTCGTGTGTAATTTCACTCTTTTGAGTATTCATCTTCTTGATCTGAAAGTTGTATTCTCAGTTTTTTGCGTCTAAGCTAACTTCGAAATTTTAAAGTAGTTTTCAGGTAACAGTTTAACAGTTTTGAGAGATGCTATAATTAATATGTTCTTGAATGTCAAGTTCGATTAAGAACAGTCTACCAACGGAAAAAAACGCAACGCCTACTAGATGCTTGTTTTTCGCTCGTGATTCTAATTCCGCACGAGAAAATTATACAGTCTAGTGAAATTGATCTGTAGAAATTTAGATAGTAGGCGTATTTTAATAGTAAGTTTAAAGTAAGTGTCATATGTTGTATTTTATTTCTTATACACTTAATTAGATTAATATAAATTCTTATTCAATCATAAAAAAGCGAAAGTTGACTGTATAAATCATTATTATTTACAATGTGTTGACAGACATGTCAGATTGTCCGTTTTGAATTTCTACAAAGTTAATTAGATTATATAACACTTAAAGTAGACACCGAAATTGGTATAATTTTGCGCTTATATTCGGGACGACCCTGTATAATGATGAAATAAGTAGCGCGTTATGACAGGAAGTGTCAAATCGCTTTGAAGCTACGTGCTACCAACCGCGCAACAAAATTCACAGCCTCCTTAATTAGGAAGTGAAACGAAGACTTGTCGAAAAAGAGGTTTCCCTCTCGCTCATTCCAAAGTTCATAAAAACAACTTTTGCAACAATGTGCGCAATCATCATCTCCTCTTCCGCTTAAAAATCCGCAAACTCACTCGATAAACAAATTGTCTACGTTCACATTACGGCGAGAATGCAGTGACGGCGCCTGTTGCAAATAGCCGGCGCCACTTGATCGTTCACACGACGCTCTTTGATACCAGGTGTGGAGTTTTCTTCGTCTTTTTCTTCGACAATGTAATGATCGTGAAGGGAACTCACGTCACGTGGAAGCAAAGCGGTACCGGCACTGTTTGGCCTTACAGCGGTTAATCAAAATATAGTTTCGTTACGTTAATTTTCATTTAGATTTAATTAACCGTGCTGAGAAGGAGGTCAAAGAATTAATAACATATCATTAACGTGAGGGATTAGGAAAGGAACTACTTGACACGTTTCGGACATGTGAAATGATGTGTTTGGTAAATAGTTTTGTGGGATAACAATATATGGTGATTCAGAAAAGTGGCGTATGTGGGTCGGGCGGATTGGGTTCATGGTTATCAATTTAAGCGGTTCGCATTTTCGGTTTTATCAATTTTCATCAATTTTCTTATTGTTCCTTCCATCTTAGTTTAGATTCTATTTCAAACTTTGTTCAGTTTTTAATTTGTTCTGTGTTAGTTTTTAAACTTTTTAGTCCAATCAAACTACTTACTCTCATTGTCAGTTTTTTATTACATGTTGTTTATTTAATATTCTGGTAGTGTTACCTATGAAAATTTTTTGTTTGCGTGGAGGCATGTCGTAATGTCATTGATCCATGTCAACTGTTGATCTTACTCTTTGTATTGTTTCTTGTAATCACACTCGTGTTTATTTGCATTGTTTGTTGTTTTTTCACAAAAATCTTTTTTTCCATTAGCAGTTTACGTTGGTATCACTGCTCAAGTCTTGCTGTCATTTAATGGTACGGTTATGTTTATTAACACTGCGACATACGTTTTCGAAAACAAATGATTTTCGAAGATAATGCTACCGGATTATTAAATGAACACCCGATATTTTCATATACCTAATCCAAGTCTTGATTTCATTAATTTATTCTCAGTTTTAGATGGCTAATCTCATTTTTAAGAAAAAAATAAAAATGTGAGAATAGAATTAAAAAGTTAAAAATGCAGTGAGAATAAACAGCAAATCTAAGATAATGAAGTCTAAATCTGATAACAGTCTGAGGAAATATGAAATGGCTGTGACCTTAACTCGAAATTCGTAAGATTAAAATTTAGAAAATGTGGGCTGAGAATTAAACGAATTCTTAAAAAAAAATTGAAGAATTAGGAACCTTACCGAGAACTCATACGAAGTTGAGATAATTTGAAAATCTTATAAGTAGCAGGCACAAATTAATGATGAGACAAACCTAGAGAATATTTTAAACAATTAAAAAATATTATTTGAAGCTAAAAATGCATAAAAAATCTAAAATTCACGCCCAAGTCGGAAAAGTAAGAAGCTGACGATACGAAAAACTAAAAATAGTGAAAATTGGTAAGAGAATAACAAAATTTGAAAGTGAAAAAGTGAAAAGTCAGAGATTGTTTAGAAAGTTAAGAAAGTAAAGAAAATAAAACCTGGGAATAGTTAGAAACTTTACAGAAGAAATAAAAACCTAATTTTTAGCTCATAAATCTGACAATTTAACAAAAGAAGCTGAGAATGCGTAAAACTGAAATATTTATTAGATAATAGAAAAATTTGTGGGAATTTTAAAGAAAGTTGAAAAGCTGACAATACAAAGAAATGAAGAAAGTGAAAAAACTGTGAAAAGTTGACAGTAAGATTCAAAGCCCACTCACGTAAAAATTTAACAATACAAAGAGCTGTGATTAACAAAATAAAAAAAAATCTGGTTCCAATTCATATTATTACTAAAGTAACTAGTATAAAAATATCTCGTAGAAGTATAATTTAAAAATGATCAGAACTCATTTTCCACCATAAACGTAAACAGTCCCAACTAATAACGTATTCCACTTGAAATTCCCATTTCTCATCGAAATAAAACCTCGTAGCTCTATAATTACACAGCACTCATATAAAAGTATATCGTTTATAACTTATAGAGTTTGATAACTGCTCTCGCTCGAATAGGCAATTATTTCATCTCCGCAATCTGCTAATTAAAGTTTTTATAGTCGCAGGTGACTTGCACTTCGTCTTTCTGTTTCCAGTGCAATATTTGCTCGTTCCAAGTTGTGTATACATATGCTCAGTGGCTCCGCGCCAGCGTCTGGTAAACGTGAGATAAAAGACCTCCAGTCGAAAAAAAAGCCAACGATCGAGATGTCGAATCTACGTACGAATTCGCCCATTGACGACTTTTCTCCTCTTCTTGGGGGTCTGCGATGATAGACGTTCCATCCAAGTCGCGGGGTCACAATTACCGGAAAACCCCCGCAGAGCAGGAGGCGCTGGTGCGTTGCAAAGTTCCAAAGTTGTCCTTACACTCGGCTGCACTTCGCCTCTTCCATGCCAGACATGTAATTAAATACATCAACACGACACAAGATCTATGGCAACGGTGCACTACAAGATTGCACTTTGATATTCAGTAATGGCTTGCAAGCCTACACACGCAAACACTGTCATTGCCACGATTTTAATCGAAAAGTTTTGTTAGGACCATCGAGTAGGTGTCGGTTCGGGGAAAAACGGAGATAACGTAATTCACCGGCGAAAATCTACGGCAGCTGAGTGAGTTCACTAACATCTTCAGTGTCTTAAGTAAGATTGGGAACTGACACTCGCAAGTGATACACTTTTTGCTGGTTCGGAAATTTATTCGAAACACGCTGATTCTAAATGGTAAATGATAATTAGTCCATTAACAATTTAAATCTTGGCAATTTATTTTGCTTTGACGGGATAATTGGCCAATAAGTTTGGTTTTGGTCGTTTTGTGGAGAAACAAACTTGCAGGATATCAAATCGTCAGTTACTTCTTACGTGATTTTCAGTTTTCTCAACTTCATTCAAGTCATGTATTTGAGTATTATGTTGTTTCTTACATTTTCCTTGCCTGCACGACTTCTATTTTCATAACTTCCGTTGTTAGTCTACTTTTTTTTTTTATTGCAGTCAAACTTCATCTCCAGGTCTTCGATTTCGTAGATTTAGTCAAACTTTTTACAGTCTCTTAACCAAATCTTTAGTTTTCTAGGAAAGTTCAGTTCTTTATCTATGTTTGGGATTTCTTACAATCTTTTTTTAAAGTCTAATTTGTAGCTTTAAAAAAATTGCAATTGTTTTCGTATTTAAGCTTTGATTTGCCAGATTATAGACAGATTTTAAGACTTCTCAGATTTTTAAATTCTTAGATGTAGATTTTTAAGTTGTTCGACAAATCTCTTCAGTTTCTAAGACTCCAACTTATATTGATTTATATTCAGACTTTCTAATTTCTCAGCTGCTGATTTCTTTACAATTTGTTTAAATTTTCTTCAGTTTCTTAGTATTCATTTCAAATTTAATTTTTTGAGAAAAATTCAGAGAATCTAAAAAATAAATCATGGAATTTGAACAGAAAGAATTCAAGAAAGTGAAACCATCCAACCCAACAAAAGATCTGAGCAAATAATCTAAGAAAAGAATTTAAAAAAAAAACTAAAAAAAGAAACCAACAAATTTTTTTTTAAAAAAAAAAACGAAAAATTTAACGAGTTCAGAGAACCAAAAAAATAGAGTGAATCTTGAGAAAGGTTCCAAATAATTCAAGAAAGTAAAATAGAAAAGAATTTAAAGAATCTGAAGAAAGAATGTGTGCGACAAAACTGAAGAAAGAATGTAAAGAAAAAATCGAGACTATCTATGGAATTTATGGAACGAATAGAATGTAAAGAATCAAACCAAAGAAAGCTCTAAAATAATAAAAAAAAAACGAAAAAATACCAAAAAACCTGAAAAAAATGGAGAAAATAAAGACAAACTGAGAGAGAATTCGATAACTGAGGATCTGACAACTAAAAATGAGAAACAGAAATATCAAAATGAGAAAGTGTAGCTCACGTTCTTCAATCGTAAATAACTAAGAAACCGATGCCGAAAGTGAAAAGTTGATAAAACAGAAGGTAGAAATATGTTGAAAATTTAAAGTAAAGTTATATTTTAAAGAAAATATAAGTAAATATATAACAACCGCTATAAAATGTTTAAATATGCTTAAATTTTATAAACTTGGTCCTAGAATACGCAGAATTTCACGAGGAATCCAACGGTATCCTCAAAATTGACGTACGAGTTCGGGGTTCCGAGTTAAATGAGTTTTAAGTATTCGATGTTCAGATAGGTCATGGTAGGTTTCTCCAAATCGTTTAATTTTGCCTAAATCTTTATAAATTTGGTTCCAAAATACGCAGAATTTCACAAGGAATCCAACGGTATCCTCAAAATTGACATACGAGTTCGGGGTTCCGATTTAAATGAGTTTTAAGTATTCGATGTTGAGCTAGGTCATGGTAGGGGGAAAGGTTACTCGAGGTCATGCGGCGGGGTCACGAGAGGTCATCCGGCGGAGTCAGGCAGGGTCATGCGAGGTGAGGCTCGGTCTAGCGGGGTCATATGAGGTTAAGCGTGATTAGATGAGGTCAGACGAGGTGAGAGGAGGTCTGGCGAGATCTGGAGATGAAGATTTGTTGATTTTTAGAAATTTGAGCTAGGTCATGGTTGGTTTCTATAAATCGTTTAATTTTGCCTAAATCTTTATAAATTTGGTCCTAAAATACGCAGAATTTCACGAGGAATCCAACGGTATCCTCAAAATTGCCATACGAGCTCGGGGTTCCGATTTAAATAAGTTTTAAGTATTCGATGTTGAGCTAGGTCATGGTAGGGGAAAAGGTTACTCGAGGTCATGCGGCGGGGTCACGAGAGGTCATCCGGCAGGGTCATGCGAGGTGAGGCTCGGTCTAGCGGGGTCATATGAGGTTAAGCGTGATTAGATGAGGTCAGGCGAGATGAGAGGAGGTCTGGCGAGATCTGGAGATGAAGATTTGTTGATTTTTAGAAATTTGAGCTAGGTCAAGATTGGTTTCTATAAATCGTTTAATTTTGCCTATATCTTTATAAATTTGGTCCTAAAATACGCAGAGTTTTACGAGGAATCCAACGTTATCCTCAAAATTGCCATACGAGTTTGGGGTTCCGAGTTAAATGAGTTTTAAATATACGACGTTGAGCTAGGTCATGGTTGGTTTCTATAAATCGTTTAATTTTGCCCAAATTTTTATAAATTTTTATAAATTTGGTCCCAGAATACGCAGAATTTCACAAGGAATCCAACGGTATCCTCAAAATTGCCATACAAGTTCGGGGTTCCGATTTAAATAAGTTTTAAGTATTCGATGTTGAGCTAGGTCATGGTTGGTTTCTATAAATCGTTTAATTTTGACCATATATTTATAAATTTGGTCCTAAAATACGCAGAATTTTACGAGGAATCCAACGGTATCCTCAAAATTGACATACGAGTTCGGGGTTCCGAGTTAAATGAGTTTTAAGTATTCGATGTTTAATCGTTTAATTTTGCCCAAATCTTTATAAATTTGGTCCCAAAATACGCAGAATTTCACGAGGAATCCAACGGTATCCTCAAAATTGCCATACGAGTTCGGGGTTCCGACTTAAATGAGCTTTAATTATTCGATGTTGAGCTAGGTCAGGGTAGGGGGAAAGGTTACTCGAGGTCATGCGGCGGGGTCACGAGAGGTCATCCGGCGGGGTCAGGCAGGGTCATGCGAGGTGAGGCTCGGTTTAGCGGGGTCATATGAGGTAAAGCGTGATTAGATGAGGTCAGGCGAAGTGAGAGGAGGTCTGGCGAGATCTGGAGATGAAGATTTGTTGATTTTTAGAAATTTGAGCTAGGTCATGGTTGGTTTCTATACATCGTTTAATTTTGCCTAAATCTTTATAAATTTGGTCCTAAAATACGCAGAATTTTACGAGGAATCCAACGGTATCCTCAAAATTGCCATACGAGTTCGGGGTTCCGAGTTAAATGAGTTTTAAGCATTCGATGTTGAGCTAGGTCATGGTTGGTTTCTATAAATCGTTTAATTTTGCCCAAATCTTTATAAATTTGGTCCTGAAATACGCAGAATTTTACGAGGAATCTAACGGTATCCTCAAAATTGCCATACAAGTTCGGGGTTCCGATTTAAATAAGTTTTAAGCATTCGATGTTGAGCTAGGTCATGGTTGGTTTCTATAAATCGTTTAATTTTGACTATATATTTATAAATTTGGTCCTAAAATACGCAGAATCTCACAAGGAATCCAACGGTATCCTCAAAATTGACATACGAGTTCGGGGTTCCGAGTTAAATGAGTTGTAAGCATTCGATGTTGAGCTAGGCCATGGTTGGTTTCTATAAATCGTTTAATTTTGCCCAAATCTTTATAAATTTGGTCCTAAAATACGCAGAATTTTACGAGGAATCTAACGGTATCCTCAAAATTGCCATACGAGTTCGGGGTTCCGAGTTAAATGAGTTTTAAGCATTCGATGTTGAGCTAGGTCATGGTTGGTTTCTATAAATCGTTTAATTTTGACTATATATTTATAAATTTGGTCCTAAAATACGCAGAATCTCACAAGGAATCCAACGGTATCCTCAAAATTGACATACGAGTTCGGGGTTCCGAGTTAAATGAGTTTTAAGCATTCGATGTTGAGCTAGGTCATGGTTGGTTTCTATAAATCGTTTAATTTTGCCCAAATCTTTATAAATTTGGTCCTAAAATACGCAGAATTTTACGAGGAATCTAACGGTATCCTCAAAATTGCCATACAAGTTCGGGGTTCCGATTTAAATAAGTTTTAAGCATTCGATGTTGAGCTAGGTCATGGTTGGTTTCTATAAATCGTTTAATTTTGACTATATATTTATAAATTTGGTCCTAAAATACGCAGAATCTCACAAGGAATCCAACGGTATCCTCAAAATTGACATACGAGTTCGGGGTTCCGAGTTAAATGAGTTTTAAGCATTCGATGTTGAGCTAGGTCATGGTTGGTTTCTATAAATCGTTTAATTTTGCCCAAATCTTTATAAATTTGGTCCTAAAATACGCAGAATTTTACGAGGAATCTAACGGTATCCTCAAAATTGCCATACAAGTTTGGGATTCCGATTTAAATAAGTTTTAAGCATTCGATGTTGAGCTAGGTCATGGTTGGTTTCTATAAATCGTTTAATTTTGACTATATATTTATAAATTTGGTCCTAAAATACGCAGAATCTCACAAGGAATCCAACGGTATCCTCAAAATTGACATACGAGTTCGGGGTTCCGAGTTAAATGAGTTTTAAGCATTCGATGTTGAGCTAGGTCATGGTTGGTTTCTATAAATCGTTTAATTTTGCCCAAATCTTTATAAATTTGGTCCTAAAATACGCAGAATTTTACGAGGAATCTAACGGTATCCTCAAAATTGCCATACAAGTTTGGGGTTCCGATTTAAATAAGTTTTAAGCATTCGATGTTGAGCTAGGTCATGGTTGGTTTCTATAAATCGTTTAATTTTGACTATATATTTATAAATTTGGTCCTAAAATACGCAGAATCTCACAAGGAATCCAACGGTATCCTCAAAATTGACATACGAGTTCGGGGTTCCGAGTTAAATGAGTTTTAAGCATTCGATGTTGAGCTAGGTCATGGTTGGTTTCTATAAATCGTTTAATTTTGCCCAAATCTTTATAAATTTGGTCCCAGAATACGCAGAATTTCACAAGGAATCCAACGGTATCCTCAAAATTGCCATACAAGTTCGGGGTTCCGATTTAAATAAGTTTTAAGCATTCGATGTTGAGCTAGGTCATGGTTAGTTTCTATAAATCGTTTAATTTTGCCCAAATCTTTATAAATTTGGTCCCAAAATACGCAGAATTTCACGAGGAATCCAACGGTATCCTCAAAATTGCCATACGAGTTCGGGGTTCCGATTTAAATATGTTTTAAATATTCGATGTTGAGCTAGGTGATGGTAGGGGAAAAGGTTACTCGAGGTCATGCGGCGGGGTCACGAGAGGTCATCCGGCGGGGTCAGGCAGGGTCATGCGAGGTGAGACTCGGTCTAGCGGGGTCATATGAGGTTAAGCGTGATTAGATGAGGTCAGGCGAGGTGAGAGGAGGTCTGACGAGATCTGGAGATGAAGATTTGTTGATTTTTAGAAATTTGAGCTAGGTCATGGTTGGTTTCTATAAATCGTTTAATTTTGCCTAAATCTTTATAAATTTGGTCCTAGAATACGCAGAATTTCACGAGGAATCCAACGGTATCCTCAAAATTGCCATACGAGTTCGGGGTTCCGATTTAAATAAGTTTTAAGTATTCGATGTTGAGCTAGGTCATGGTAGGGGAAAAGGTTACTCGAGGTCATGCGGCGGGGTCACGAGAGGTCATCCGGCGGGGTCAGGCAGGGTCATGCGAGGTGAGACTCGGTCTAGCGGGGTCATATGAGGTTAAGCGTGATTAGATGAGGTCAGACGAGGTGAGAGGAGGTCTGGCGAGATCTGGAGATGAAGATTTGTTGATTTTTAGAAATTTGAGCTAGGTCATGGTTGGTTTCTATAAATCGTTTAATTTTGCCTAAATCTTTATAAATTTGGTCCCAAAATACGCAGAATTTCACAAGGAATCCAACGGAATCCTCAAAATTGACATACGAGTTCGGGGTTCCGAGTTAAATGAGTTTTAATTATTCGATGTTGAGCTAGGTCATGGTTGGTTTCTATAAATCGTATAATTTTGCCTATATCTTTATAAATTTGGTCCTAAAATACGCAGAATTTTACGAGGAATCCAACGGTATCCTCGAAATTGCCATACGAGTTTGGGGTTCCGAGTTAAATGAGTTTTAAGTATTCGATGTTGAGCTAGGTCATGGTAGGTTTCTCCAAATCGTTTAATTTTGCCTAAATCTTTATAAATTTGGTCCCAAAATACGCAGAATTTCACAAGGAATCCAACGGTATCCCCAAAATTGCCATACGAGTTCGGGGTTCCGAGTTAAATGAGTTTTAAGTATTCGATGTTGAGCTAGGTCATGGTAGGTTTCTCCAAACCGTTTAATTTTGGCTAAATCTTTATACATTTGGACCCAAAATACGCAGAATTTCACAAGGAATCCAACGGTATCCTCAAAATTGACATACGAGTTCGGGGTTCCGAGTTAAATGAGTTTTAATTATTCGATGTTGAGCTAGGTCATGGTTGGTTTCTATAAATCGTTTAATTTTGCCTATATCTTTATAAATTTGGTCCTAAAATACGCAGAATTTTACGAGGAATCCAACGGTATCCTCAAAATTGCCATACGAGTTTGGGGTTCCGAGTTAAATGAGTTTTAAGTATTCGATGTTGAGCTAGGTCATGGTAGGTTTCTATAAATCGTTTAATTTTGCCCAAATCTTTATAAATTTGGTCCCACAATACGCAGAATTTCACAAGGAATCCAACGGAATCCTCAAAATTGACATACGAGTTCGGGGTTCCGAGTTAAATGAGTTTAAAATATTCGATGTTGAGCTAGGTCATGGTTGGTTTCTATAAATCGTTTAATTTTGCCTATATCTTTATAAATTTGGTCAAAAAATACGCAGAATTTCACAAGGAATCCAACGGTATCCTCAAAATTGACATACGAGTTCGGGGTTCCGAATTAAATGAGTTTTAAGTATTCGATGTTGAGCTAGGTCATGGTAGGGGGAAAGGTTACTCGAGGTCATGCGGCGGGGTCACGAGAGGTCATCCGGCGGGGTCAGGCAGGGTCATGCGAGGTGAGACTCGGTCTAGCGGGGTCATATGAGGTTAAGCGTGATTAGATGAGGTCAGACGAGGTGAGAGGAGGTCTGGCGAGATCTGGAGATGAAGATTTGTTGATTTTTAGAAATTTGAGCTAGGTCATGGTAGGTTTCTCCAAATCGTTTAATTTTGCCTAAATCTTTATAAATTTGGTCCCAAAATACGCAGAATTTCACAAGGAATCCAACGGTATCCTCAAAATTGCCATACGAGTTCGGGGTTCCGAGTTAAATGAGTTTTAAGTATTCGATGTTGAGCTAGGTCATGGTAGGTTTCTCCAAATCGTTTAATTTTGGCTAAATCTTTATACATTTGAACCCAGAATACGCAGAATTTCACAAGGAATCCAACGGTATCCTCAAAATTGCCATACGAGTTCGGGGTTCCGAGTTAAATGAGTTTTAAGTATTCGATGTTGTGCTAGGTCATGGTAGGTTTCTCACAAATCGTTTAATTTTGGCTAAAGCTTTATAAATTTGGTCCCAAAATACGCAGAATTTCACGAGGAATCCAACGGTATCCTCAAAATTGCCATACGAGTTCGGGGTTCCGATTTAAATAAGTTTTAAGTATTCGATGTTGAGCTAGGTCATGGTAGGGGAAAAGGTTACTCGAGGTCATGCGGCGGGGTCACGAGAGGTCATCCGGCGGGGTCAGGCAGGGTCATGCGAGGTGAGACTCGGTCTAGCGGGGTCATATGAGGTTAAGCGTGATTAGATGAGGTCAGACGAGGTGAGAGGAGGTCTGGCGAGATCTGGAGATGAAGATTTGTTGATTTTTAGAAATTTGAGCTAGGTCATGGTAGGTTTCTCCAAATCGTTTAATTTTGCCTAAATCTTTATAAATTTGGTCCCAAAATACGCAGAATTTCACAAGGAATCCAACGGTATCCTCAAAATTGCCATACGAGTTCGGGGTTCCGAGTTAAATGAGTTTTAAGTATTCGATGTTGAGCTAGGTCATGGTAGGTTTCTCCAAATCGTTTAATTTTGGCTAAATCTTTATACATTTGAACCCAGAATACGCAGAATTTCACAAGGAATCCAACGGTATCCTCAAAATTGCCATACGAGTTCGGGGTTCCGAGTTAAATGAGATTTAATTATTCGATGTTGAGCTAGGTCATGGTTGGTTTCGATAAATCGTTTAATTTTGCCTAAATCTTTATAAATTTGGTCCTAAAATACGCAGAATTTCACGAGGAATCCAACGGTATCCTCAAATTTGACGTACGACTTCGGGGTTCCGAGTTATCACGGTTTGAAGTATTTCCGGTGTTATGCTAGGTCATGGTAGGGGAAAAGGTTACTTGACGTCATGCGGCGGGGTCACGTGAGGTCTTCCGGCGGAGTCAGGCGGGGTCATGCGAGATGAGGCTCGGTCTAGCGGGGTCATATGAGGTTAAGCGTGATTAGATGAGGTCAGAATTGAGAAATTGCTTTTAAAGAATCGAAAATAACTTAAAAAAATAGTTAAACACTGAGAAGTAAGTGCTTAAAATTAAGAAACTAGAGAGCATGTTTACAGATCTAATCTGAGAATGTCATGAAAAAAGGTAAAGTGTTCAAAACGAGCTGAGAAAACACTACATCGTTTAGACTGACGCTGAACCAATAAAAGACTTATTCAAGAATCTAATGTAAGACTTTCATCAGAATTGTGAAGCTGGTGTAAAAAAATAAAAATAACCCAAGACAAACTTAAATAGCTGAAAATATGAGACTAAAATGTGGAAATCTGAGAAAATAAGAAGATAAGATATGTTAGAGAATCTCATCTGAAACTAAGATAAGTTAAGAAAAAATTAAATCATTGAGACTCTGACGCTAAACCGATGTATGTGAAAAACTGAGAAGATAAACGGAGACATCTCGAAGAAAGTAATGCAGATTCTCAATAAAAATTGCGAAACTGGTAATTAAAAATTTTTATATTACCTAAAATTAAAAAACGGAAAGATTGACGCCTAGAATTGAGAAACTAAAAGCTCAAATATGATAAAGGAACTGATCTGAGAAAATAATCAGACTCTCATGCTAAACTAATAAAAGTTAGAAAGTGAGCGAAAACTCATTGAAGAATCTAATCTGAGTCAATGAAAACTGTGAAGCTAGTGTTAAGAAATAAAAATAACTTAAGATAATATTAAATAACTAAGAATCTGACGCTAAATTGTAGAAAACTTAAAAAATGAGAATCTGATATTGTTATTGTTAAAGGGTCAGATCTGAGAATCTCATTGAAAATTGTGAAATTTAAGCTGACTTTAAGATAAGCAGAGAGTCTTAAATCACTCTAGAATGTAACACTAAACCAAAAAAAAACTAAGAAACTGAGTAAATGAGAGATGAGTATTGGAGGATGTAATCTGACACTGAGATATTAAGGTAACAGAGTAAAAATAATATCAAAAATTACAGAAAATCTGACGCTAAAAAGAGAGAAACTAAGCAATTGAAGAGCTCAGACGTGTTGAAAAACCCAATCACAACATCTTATTAAAATCCAAGAATCTCATGTAGAACTGAGAACTCAACTGAGAAACTGAAAAAAAAAACGAGAACAATTTTAAACATTCCAAATTTTTCGCTCAAATAACTTTCAATTTTCCCACTTTCTAACAGAAACACAATCAAAAACAAAAATCTAAAATTCGCACCTTATCTAATTATGACATCGCCAGATGTCGCAAATTCTTGATCCGCCTCAGACTACCAATTTTATTTATGACTAATAAAAATGTGAAACTTTTCCTAATTATCCGTTTCTCATTTAGCTGTAAATTATTTCGAAGACCACCGTTAGCTAGATTTTTTTCCACCGTAATTGTTTCGTCAAACGATTTTGATTAAGAAGAAATCTCTCATCCCCCCCATCCCGACAAACTCACGTCGCTCTCAAATAATATCTATAATGCAGACGTAATAAAAAGGGTTGTTCTCTTGGGGTTAATGATGCGACCCGTGACCCCCGTAATAAAGTAACGCATAGGTCAATGCTAATGTTGCGCGATGCAAAAGGCACGTTCGTATGTGATCACGCAGTCTTCTATGGCAAAAATAAAGGCCACGGAAGGGTGATGATCATGGTAGAGCTATTTCTCATCAATTAGTTCTTGTCCATCAATTCACGTACCTGAGGCAACAATCTTTCAATAGATTGTGGATGAGGAACAGAACCGTGAAGACAAAAGTTCATAACAACACAATGAACAAGAAGAAATTTTACTGGAACTTGGCTACAAGATTTTATTGCAAAGTTGACCACCTACGGATACGATAATCTGTAATTTCAGTGTTTGGCTGGGATTAGATACGCGCACCAGTCAACAATGACACAAAATCAGGTGTTTTCGTAATTTAATCTTAATACGACGTAATTAATTAAGATTAAGTCATGCATAATTACGGGGAATTGCGAGTAGTCGTGCGGAACTAGAAGTCAGAACTTAATTTTACTTAAGTACGAGTTGATATTTACAGAAACACGAATTTGTCAGGATTTGTGACTTAGTAATAGGATTTTAAAAGGAAAAAAATCTTAGAGGGATTTATTCAGAAAGATTTCATTAATTTTAGAAAAATTAATAGTTGTTAAATTCTCGATTCTGGAATTACTAAAATAATTAATTAAAATAACAAAATGGCAGCATTTTGAGTAGCAAGGCGGAAAATTCACATACTTCATAATAAATTCAAGAAGAGTAGAAATTTAATTATTTTAACTATTAAAATTACTTAATCTATCAGAATTGCAGTTTTAAATTCCAAATTTAACATCCTAATAATTATTAATCTGAAATTGTCAAGTAGGCAGTTTGGAGTAACAAACAGGGCTACCAACACACTCTAAAACTTGGAAGCCTGCTTATAATAAAAAAAAATCGAGAATGCTTTTAGTGCGTATTTAATCCTCTGAAAATCGAACTATAAATTAAAGCAGCGATCGTTCTTAACGTTCCACTTCCGCTTCTTTGCAGATATATAGCGCTCAAATATCATAAAAATGGTTAGTAATTACACGGATGACGGTTTGTGAGAATCGTGTGGTTCTTCGAGTATAAGTTCTGTTCTCTGTAGGAGGTCCACATAGGGTGTCGTTGCAAAGACGAAGACTGTATGAGCTCGGTCACATCGTTCTCATCAGGAACTATGCATTATCTTAGACTTGACAACGACAAATCATCTTCAGAGAAACAACAATATGGTAGTAATTCAAATGGTGAAGTTGTGTCCGCTTGGAGGCCGATTTTTGAACCTTTTTCTAAGATCGAAAGTAATTGAAATGTTTCACCGTTCACTCAATTGTTTAAACGCTTTTTCTCCAAACCCTCGAGTCTCAGCAACTACCAATTTACCAATGTAGATCATCAACGGAACAGGCACAAAATTCTTGCAATTATTGTAAAGTGCAGTTCCGAGTAGGCAGATAGAAAGCATTATTCATTTCGTGTGCACTTTCCATGCACTCTATCAATTATCTCAATTTGTAGGTCGCCTAATGAAATTCCCTACAACACGAAAAGAGACATTTTTTTAGGGAATTTTCATTTACCGTTTAGGATCGTGCAGATCCGCCCACACTTCCACCGACAACTTCATCTATCTGTGTAACATTGGCGTTCGTCAGCAACGGTCTGCTTTGCAGCTCACTTCCTTACAAGATTAGATAGCGCCCGTTCGTTTCTTTTTCTTCATTAGTCAAACGTCAAAATTACAAAGTGCGACACGCCAGGCTGCGCCCCACAACAAACACTTTCTGACAAGTGTCGTGCCAGAGAGCAACTGGAAAACGTGTTTCGAACAGGAAGCGATTCTTCTCGGACTTTGTTAATTGGTTTATTTATTTGCTTATTTGAGAAACCGATGCGGGCGTATCGTAGGTAATATCGAGACAATGGATACACTGAGAGGACTTTCGAGGCGGAAATTCGATAAGCTTGTTAAATCTCAGCTTCTTTAAAGTGTTGAGGAAAATTTTAAGACTGATCACATTGAAACCACTTTTTTAGATAAATCATATAACTCGGATATTTTAAGAATTAATATTAAGAATTGTAGAAGTCACTAGGTTTGCGATGTGGAAAATCAATTTAATTTCAATTTAGAATATAAAAGTTACTACTTTTAGTTTTGTTATAAACTACCTAAAATCTTAAAATTATCGAAAGTAGACGCTGGATGGGACAAATGATCGAAACTGTTAGCCTCCGAATAAATTAAAATAAACAGTTATAAGAGTGAGACTTGTATGAGTTATTACTGCTGAGTTTATTACAAAGTATATATAATTTCAAAGTTATGCATTTTTTTAAAACTCAAAGCCGTACCTGAATTTGCAGTAACACAAGTAAAACATGTGAAATATGTAAGATATGAGTTATTGACTCCAGAATCGATAAAAAATTCCTCCAAATATTTTTTTTTGGACTCCATAACTTAGTTATTGATTTATTGTTCCAAAAACAATAAAAAAAATACAAAATGTTGTTAGGGACCCCAAGGTTCAATTTTTTAACTGTTGTTTTTACAAAATGTGTGAATTGTCCTACACTGTTATGAGCTACGTAAAATTTCCAACTTACAGTTACAATTAGTAATCGAGTCATCCTTGAAACGTATGTCTTTTTCGATTGATATGTTATGTTGATGGGGTTAGACGAAGGGCTCGTTTGTGCGTACAACAAAACATTTTTAGCATTTATTATGACATTCGAACAAAATAAATGTACCTACTTTACAATACAACCTCATTTGAAACTTTTCGCCATTATTTTGCAACTGACATTTTATTTGACGTTTATAAGTATGATTCAAATTTAGACATACGTTTTTGGTTTCAAGGATGACTCGATTAGAAATTATCTAGGTCCCTCGATATTTCCAAGATCAGTAGAATTTTAAAAAAATAT
This sequence comes from Cynaeus angustus, assembly GCA_030157275.1. Taxonomy (NCBI): domain Eukaryota; kingdom Metazoa; phylum Arthropoda; class Insecta; order Coleoptera; family Tenebrionidae; genus Cynaeus; species Cynaeus angustus. The sequence continues at coordinate 10,165,558 of CM058067.1, forward strand.
TAATGTAGATAGAATCTAATGATTTGTTATTTTTAGAATTATAACAATAAAATTTGTGGTTACTACCCTTGAGGGTATTACGAAATTCGTTTTAAAATTAGGCTTTGAATGAAGGAGAATTTATACACTTTTATTTCCTTTTATACCATGACTCTGTCATTTTTTGAGTGAAATAGTGGAATTTGTAGGTAGTGTGTTATTAGTTCCGCCTGTTTGACAGTTTGAGGTTAAGCACCAATAAATATATAAAACTGTCATTCTTGTTCTATCGAGTAACCGCCATGTAAAAAATGCAAAGTCTGCTAGATGTTAACTAATTTTCCTATCGCCAACTAATTAATTTTTTTTCTTTATCTAGCACAACTGTACCTGTGATAGATACGGCTACAATAACGTCACCGTAAACTCCAATAATAATTATTAGTACGGTTTACGGCAATTTGAAAATCAGTCAGCAACTGTAGATTTCATACCCTCATTCTGGTACTTCCTGATTTTGTAATTTTTCACAACAATAATGATAATAATCAACTCGTCTGTATATATTTGACCTGACTCTTGCGGCCACGCTGCCAGTTATCACCTGTTCTGTATTTTTGGGGCTGTTACAGTACACTTCAATAAATATCAGTCTCAACTACATATTTATTTTTTCTATAAATGTTAATAGTGCCATAAATCGGTCGCTAGTTACTATTTACAGTAAGCGTATGTATGCAAGTAATTTTCACGAACATAAATCACCCGGCAAAGTTGGAGATGTCCACCGTCGTCCATAAAGCAAACCAGTACTGTCATTAATTCTGATTTATATCAATTAACAAGCTGTCTATATGGTACTCATTATTTAGGATAAAATAACATGTGTACTACGCGTAGTATTAAATATGACCACTAAACTAGAAACTCATTCATGTTAGTATAATGAGAAATTTTGCATTTTGTGTAGGAGGAGCGAGATTTATTGAAGTTATCCTTTTACCTTGCGAGCCTTCCAAGGACAGTTGAAAAAATCATGCCCGGTTTCCTATTTGTTAAGGAAGCGAGCATTAATTAAAAGCGTGAAAGTTAATATTGTTAGTGTCACTTCGATGACATATTCTGAACAAATTTTACATATATGGAAAGATAGGTAAGTGGGACGAGCTGAAAGTACCGGGACGAATTTCAGTTTTCAGTTTTCAAAACAACAAAATGAAACTTCCTCTGGGCGTGTTTCACAGTTCCGCACGATTCTGTGCATGTTGCATTCCATGTGTCCACCGTTCTTCGGATCCACGATTCTGCTCTAAGTTGATAAAAATTGACATACTGGAACATAACGGAACCCACTTGGCACTGGTTAATGTATGCAAGTTAAAATTTTATGATCGCAAGAAAAAAGGAACCAAACTGCCTTGACCCGAGTGTACATCAAAGCGGACATTTGCATAGCGATCGAAACTGTAACAGATTCTAGAGGTGGCGTCTGAAGGGCTGAAAGTGAACGTAAAATGTTAGATATGCTCGTTTCTACTTTAGAAATTAAGTGCGAGTTGATTTTCACGTAATAGGAAATGTTCCGGGGAACTGGGCTTAAATTCGCGACATTACATAAATGCGTGTGTAGGCAACCAGTCATACGCAATATTCGCATTTTTTCGAAAATTCAGATTGGAATTTCGGTGTTGGCATTTTTATATTTAATGATTCTTGATTCAAAATTTTCTTTGATTTTTTTGGGCTCTTCCCGTAAATTCTTTCTTCAGTTTCTTCATTTGTAGCCTTTAAATTCGTGCTTTGAATTCATTTTTTTAGATTCTTTCCTTGAGACCTACTATTTTTGGATTTTCCTTTCCGATCTTCTTCTGAATTTTTCTTGAGGATTCTTCTATTAATTTTTCAAATTCACTAGATTCTTTGGTTTCTTTAAACTATCTAAGGTGTCCTTAAAATCCTTATATTATTCTAGATTCCGTAGATCCTTTAGCCCCCTTAGACGAGTTTGATCAACGATCATCTTGTTTTGTTCTGTAATTTGGATGGTTAAGATCTTTTAGTTCTTTTACATTTTTTAAAGCCTCTAGATTCTTCGGATTTGGTAGATCTTGCACATCCTGAAAGACTTCCAAAGCTTCAAACTTCTAACCCTACTAAGTCCTTTAAAAATTCTCTTATTTTTTTTAATCATGTAGATTCCTTAGATTCATTCAGTCCCTGGATTCTCTAGTTCCTCCCAATTTTCTAAATCTTTTAGGTCGTTTAGATCCTTCAAATTCTACAGATTTTGATAATTTGCAAGTTTCCCAAGCTAAAATACATGCGCTTATAGACGACCAGTAATACACACGAACGCCAACTTCGCTCGTATTTTGACAGACGTTTCCACCTAACCTTATCTACTCCCGACAATTATTATTTGTACTTTTTACAACAATTACGTGTTGACAAGGTCATTCCATAACTAAAACGTGCATCTTAGATAATAAAGTCCTCGAGGATTAGATAATAAAACGTCTAAAACACTTTTTAGAATGCCAACAAGTAAATAAATTAAAATGAAACGAAAAACCAAAGACTTAACTCTGGTTTATGCCATCTCCTTTATGGTGAGCCCCGGTCTTGTTTTCTCATGCTTTAGAATAATTTTTAGGACTTGTTCGCTGTGGGGCTCATGTTCCCCTTGTTCAGCAACCACTTGCGTGACCTTGGGGCGTCTCATTTCACAGTGGGACTCTTAAACTCCCTTTATTCAGGTTTGCAAGTCATATCAGGACCAGTTGTGGTACGTCAAAAAAAAAGCTAACCTTACTTTTGATAACGACATTTTGACAGGGTAGTTGGAGCGATGTGCGAGACCGCAAGACTGTTTTAACAGTGACCACACTTTTATGTAGTCTAGGGTATTTACTTCTAGGATTAACAAACTCCATTTTGTTAATAGCACTGATCAGATTTATGTTGGGTAAGACCCCGCATATAGGGAGTTTATTACTGTCATGTTTGTTTGCAGGTGTCACCAAGCATTCCCAAAGTTTGTGTAAAGCAATAATTACTGATTTATTACCAGCGAACGAAAGAGCTGGCGCTTTTGGAAAATCAGCGGCGTGGAGCTCTTTGGGGTTTATTGTAGGGCCGAGTTTAGGGGGGCACCTGTCGGAGTTCCACAACGGGTTCTCGTACGTGTGTGTCGGTACCAGTCTTTTATTTGTGATAAACACAGGTAGAAAAATAATGCTTTGAGTTGGTATTCCTGACTTTCTTCCTTTCAGTGCTGACGTCTCAGATAAGTAGTAGCAACCAAAGAAAAAGAGACGAAACTACGCAAATTCAGAATGGCGGCATTTTCAAACGTTTCTCCAGCGAGTTTCACAAGTCCGTCACCGACATGACCGATATCAACTGGAGCGTCCTCTGGGACATCTTCTTCTTACGTTTCGTCTTCGGTTTCGCCGTCACCATGTACTTTTCACAACAATCAACATACCTCCGGGAACATTTTGACATGTCGCAACGTCACATCGGTTATACCATCTCGTTTTTTAGTGCCACTGGAATGGCATCGGCTTTTGCCCTCCACTACATCACCGACTTTTTCTACAAAGACGATTCTTCGTGTTTAAAGCGTCTGACTCATTTCTTTGCTCTGATGACTCTCAGTTTACTTCTCCTACATGTGGCTCCCAATATTGGCTCGTTTTTAGTGTTTCTAGTGCCATTCTCGTTGAGTTGCACCGTTTTGAGGATTGTGAGCATGGAGCTTATGTTGTCTCATGCCACCGATCACAGAGGATCTTTATCGGGAACTTCTAATAGTATTATGTCAGTTGCGAGGTTTGTGACTCCGGTGACGTCAGGGTTGATTACGGATAAGTTAGGGGAAAGTTATACTTTGTTGGTGGCGACGGTGCCGGCGGTGGTGGGGACTGTAGTTTCGATGAAGATGAAAAGGAAAGAGAAAAACGCGTAGTCTACATTTTGAAGACTGTTGGAATTGCTGTGATGGGTGCAGTTTTGCACAGATTGTTGTATTTTATGATGAGAGTTTAATAAAGTTAAGTTTATAAAATTGTTGACTCCGAGTGTCGCTGGAATGTAGCACCTAATGAAACAGCTCGTGGTTACCGCTTCTTAATATCTCTCTTAGTTCTGGAGAGCTGAAAATGGCAAATTTTCGTAAAAATATTCTTCCTTTTGTAATATTTTTTTTGTGTTGGATATATGCCCTAGATTACTAAGCATCATGAGATCGACTCTTTCGATTTTCACAATTGTTTGAATTGTTTGCTCCTTAAGACTTTCTAAATATTTTAAAACTTTTATACCATTTGAAAGCTCCGTTTTTTAAATTTTAACTGAATTTGAGCCTTAGAAATTTTCATTAAAACAACTTTAACCCATAAAATTACCAAAATATTCAATCAATAATATCCCTTCATTGTCCCAGAAAATGGTTGCCATACTTTTTTTTTCCCGATGCTTGGGCTTTTGTCTTCTTCGAGGGTGGTCATCCCTTGTGACCCCATTGCACCGACTATGTAAGGGGGTCCTAGTGGTATATCCAAGTCTTATCACCTGTTATAATCTTAGAAAAAAGTTCACTGTCATCGTATAATGAATTTAAACTTTCCTCCGAAATTTGCTTCCTGCACAATTTTTGTTCCGCTGTTAGCAATCTCAGAATCCATCTTGAGAAGACCTTTCTCATGGCCAAACGGTGATTTCAGACAACTTAAGCTCTCTGTCCATAACAGACACCTTCATTCGTCTATCCGCGAGTACAAGATTTTCCGCTTTTTTGCCAGTTTCTCCAGTTCGCACTTCAAGTGGTCGACCATATCTTTGATCACCCTGCATCGAATCCCTGCCCTATTTAAATTGTTTGAACCAAAACTTCACTTTAAAATGACGTGGAGCATCTTCTCCATACACAACAATCGTTCTTTCGTGAATGGTTTTGTGGACTATTGCCTTTTTTGTCAAGAACTGCGGTGCTCTAGCTAGTATCTAATAAATCAACAAATTTTGGTTTGGCATGTGTTACTAAAAATGTCGTACCTACTTATCACCCAAAAATCAAAATTGTTCGTCTTTTGTTTCATGGCTCAGTAGATAATATACCAAAGTGCCCTCGTGTATTAAAAAAAAAAAAGTATTTCTATTCATAAAAGTGGTAGATTTTTATAAAATCAAAATTTAAAACAACGCTCCACATTAACCACTTTATTTGGTTACTCTCTCGAATCGTTATTTTGTGATTCCGAGGAACTTTGAAACTCATGGTCACTGGTTTCATACTGGTGATATGTGGGCGCCAGCGTAAACGCCACTGACGGTCTTATATCTGATAGCTCAGATGACTTTTGACTTGAAGCTGAACTAGACGTTGATTCATAGATTATTGCACGTTTGTTTGCAAGGGCTTTTTGTTCTTCTTCTTCTTCATAATCATCATCATCATCATCTTCTTTTTCCTTTTCTTCCGACTTGTATTTATTAATAACCTCTTCGTTATCCAAATTTTCATCATCGTCATCAGCGTGAAAATCCTCGACATCAATACTCGCTCTAAAAATCTGCTTCAGACTTTCCCTATCATAAATCGAATAACGCGTTAGGATTCTATGGCTGAAAATATTCTTGTGAAGCAAATACGCCCAGATTGTAGCCGGTGCTAGAGTTAGAAGCTTCGTCATCATTGCTCCGGTAAACTGGCGGGAAATCCCATAGCAGATCGGGGAAACAATATTAACGATGGTTCCCAAAGTTTCGGTGGCTTGGTAAACTGACATGTTGCTGCGAAAGTTCAAAATGTCTTCATTTAGAAGAGAACTCACTACGGTATAAGACAACATCAATGGTATAAAACAAATGAGATAGCAGTGGTAAGAGGGGGCGTAGAAAAGAGCAACCAATGACACTCCAGATATGAGCATACTGTGCGCAAATAACATTCTTTTGTCACTGGTTTTTGCAATGAGAAAAGGGGAGATGAAAGAAAAGACGAAACGGAGAATATAGTTATAGCCTCTAACCCAACCAACTATGGTACCGTTAACTTTGTAATTCTGACAGAGAATGAAGATATAGCGGGAGAAGAAAGTAACAAAGGTGAGAAGATACATCAGTTTGAGGACGGCTCGTGACCACAAGTTTCTGAATTTCACAGTTCTAAGGTTTTGAAGTTGTCCGACTGCGGTCTGCTGGTAGATGAAGAATCTGGTCTCACTCGTAAAGACTTGGAGTTTCTCGTCGTCTATTAGGCTGGAAATAACTGAAAAAATAAGTTTTAGGGGAGTCGAATTTGGAACAAACATAACCCCTTTCATAGCACTCATAACATCTGTTACTAGATGCCGATACTTACAAATGGCAACAAGAGTTATAAAGCTGCCCAGTATGGAATGGTACATGACGTTCCTCGTTTTGTCGAAGATAAATCCGCCCAGGATGTTGCCCACAGTCAAACCGACAACTCTCATAATATCAATCATGTTACAAATGATCGTCTTCCGATTTCGTTGCTCCGTTTTTTTAACATAGTACTTAGAATATGGCAGTACCTGCGTTGTAAGAGCTACAAAGAAATGAGTTTCACTCCTCCACTCTACTAACCGTATCCAATGCGTATCAAACAAATCAACCACCACATTTTAGCGAACACCAACACGATGAAGTACAAGAACGTCAAGATCAAAGAATATTTAACGAGATCGATATAAGACCAGTAGAAATATTCCTAAAGAAAACTAAAAGTTTACAAAACAGTTATTGGTACTTCTTACCAAAAAATCTTTAGATACCGTTTGTGCGATAAAAATCAATGAATGTAAAGAACCCAGGACGACATGGTTTCCCCCATAGCGTGTGATCTGTTTTGAAAGAATCGGAAGAACAAGCCCACCAGCTACAAAATGCTGAAAGAGTTTTTAAGAAGCTGTAGTGGAGGATTGTACTCACTAAAAAGTTGACTATGATAAGTAAAGTACCATTTGTTAGTTTCACGTCAGGCATGTTTTTCATGTATTAGGAATTTTAGGAGGCATGATTTGCCACGATTTGCCTCGCGGGTAAACAACAACTTTTGACAGCTTCATCGAACTGTCAAAAGTGATATTTGATGAGTGACAGTAGTTCTACTATTTAGAAGAAGCATGTGAAAAGTCCTGGATGGTTCTGAGGAGCCCTGAAGAATCCCGAAAAGTCCTGAAAAATCTTGAAGAGGTGTATTCTGAAGAGTTTCGAAAAGTTCCAAAAAGTACCAAAGCGTCCTAAAGTTACCTCAAAAACCCTCAAGAACCCAAAAAAATGCTGAAAAAATCTTGATTTTTTTTTTTAAACATTTTAAAGGGTGTCAAGGGTCCAAGAGTCGTACGAAGTTTTGAAGAGCCTTTAAGAGTCACAAAGTCAAGTATTCTGAAAAAATAGCTTGAAGTTAATAAGAAGCCTTTACGAACGACAAATTAGTTACGTCTGAGGTTGTGGCAACATGTAAGTACCCATAAGTGATACGTGAGCTTCTAGTAATAACGAACGAACCTTTTTTAATGATAAAATAAGTAACTAGCATTAGGAAAGTCAACAAAAAAGTAACATCAAATACATACTGGTAACGACATATGAGCCTTTACTAACGACAAATAAATCACTAGCATTATTAAAAAAGCCTTCAGTAACGACACATATCTCATCAACGTATTAAGGTTCTGTCACCTGAAGTCATTGTAAAACACAACTGAGTCTTTAACGTACTGATTGTCAAATCAAACCTTAGATACGACAAGTCATTACGAACTAAGACACCAGTAAGACAACAACTGAGCAATGATAAATCAACTTTTAATAACGCCAAATAATTCACGGCCAACCATAAAAAAAGTCTTTAACAACCACAAATGACTACAAATAACCACATCAATAACCATGAATCATTATTAAAAATCAATAGACTTTCAATAGTGACAAACAACTCACTGTCAATGGAACATACACTTTTCCTCTTGATCTATCAAATTTGACACTTTGTCAAAATGTTAAAATTCGTCGTAATCAATTCTTGCTGAGATGGCGACCCGCAACGCCCACTTTTTCCTCGACATCGTCCTCTTCGTAAGTGCGCTTCTTACATTTCTGTTCTTGACGTCTCTTTTTAGCATGGAGCAAGTGGAGGCCTCATACTTGCTCTCCACCCCCGTTACCTCCTTCACGTTGTCGGAGACAACTACATCATCGTGGGGCTCCTTCACAGCCTTATTTGTATCAGTCAGAAATTTACCGTGGATCTCCTGGTAAGAGTCCAAACAGTTTTGGTGCATAAACAGGAAATTTTAGGCGCTTTTGGGCAAAGGAAAAAAACACGAATTGACGTTCTGCTTGTGGTGTTGTTTCTTTTACTATTTCATTTTGGTTTTCTACAATAGTGCTGCGATTATACTTTTAATCAGAGTTCTCTATGGTGAGACGGTTATTCATGAAAGTTTAATAATTTCTTGTAGCTTTAACTGTTCAGATTGTTATCACTATCAAAGAGTTGATTCACAGAACGCAGCCTGAAGAGAACTATATTAAAATGTGCAACCTGGTGGATGTCTCCAGAGCAGCTGGAATATCGTTAGGTTCCATCATGGGTGGGTATCTATTTGAAAGTTACCAGGACTTTACCGGAAATGTGCTCATTGCAAGCTGTTTAATCCTAGTGTGCATCCGTGAGTTTCTTCCATGGTTCGTCTTTAATGTCTCTTTAGTTCTTCTCCAGAACATCGACGTTGACGACTCTGATTTACCACATGAAGAGTCGCAACTAGAATACATCATTCCACACGCCATCCAACGCTTAAAAAAGCTGCAAACTGTCGACTTCAAAGACAAATGGAACAGCTTTCTCTTCAAAACCATCCACACTGTCCTCTTCGCCATCTACTTTTCCCGCGTGGGTCAATATCTCTTCTTCAACCAGGAAATCACCTCCATCTGCTTGGGCTACACCATCGCCTACGAAAATCTAGTCGCTTTAGTTTGCAAGTGTATTGTTCCTTTTGTCAGAGAAAAAATCACAAAACATAGAGAACTCTTGGATGACTGCATGCTCACCAGCGGGTTTCTTCTAGCTGCTCTGTATTACGCTCCGACTTACACTTGCTGTTTAGCTCTTTTCGGGATAGTGTCTCTTCTATACGCTGTGGTGACAGCTCTCTTGGTAGATGACGTTCTAGATCTGAAGAGCGAGCCTGATGTTTATGAGGCTTCGGAAACTACAGCTAACATTATTAATATGGTTGCGCCGATAATTGCTGGGATTACTTGTTATGTCTTTGATGGATTTCTCCTGGAAGTGATTACAATAACGCCGGTGATGGTGTGTGTAGCGATGATTAGTAAACTGTATTTGGCGAGAAACCAAGAACAATTTGGAGAGTAGGTAGAGGGTGGAGAGCAAAAATTGTCGATGGGTTATTTCCATAAATAAACATGATTGTGGGCTGTAAAATGTATTTCTTAGCAAACATAAGAAGAAACATATTTTTAATTATTTCAAAAATTATGCAGTCAAATGTACTTAGGTTATTTGATTTTTTTATTGAATTTTCTACATTCTTTGGAGTCCTTCTGATGCTTCGCTTTCTTTCGTTTCCTCGAATTCTTTAGTATTAAAAAAAACAATTTTTATTTAGTTAAAAAAATATCCAATCAAATGGACCATCTCTTCAGTCCATTAAATTCTTTATTCATCAGATTTTCTATATTTTTGGGGGTTTCGAGTTTTTCTGGTTCTTCGTTTTCTTTCGATTTTTTAATTCTTCAGTATTCTTTAGGGATCGCCAGAGCTCCTCACGATTTTTGATGAGAGACTCTTAAAGGTTTTTAAAAATTCGTGAAGATCGTGAGAATTTTTCATGGCTGTTTTTAAGATTCTGCAAAATTCTTTACGATTCTTACTCTAATTCTTGTAGTTTTTTTGAGCATTTTTGACACTTTTAAACAATTATTTAGTATTTTTCAAAATGTAAGTCTTTTTAAAGCTCGTCTTGATTTTTTAGAATTCTTGATGGTTTTGGCGAGTTTTAAGAGACTTTTTGAGGGTTTTTCTAAGCTCTCCAAAAAGTGTTTGAGAATTTTTTAAGATTCTTTGCGGCTTTTGGTGAGAATTCTGAAGCTCTCTTTAAACTTTTAAAATTTTCAAGATTAGCAAGATTTTTCGAGATTCTGCTAAACACTGTCACAACAAGAAAAATACAAAGCCTACTAAATACATTGAGCCAACAAAAGTTTTTTTACCGCATCGCGTAACACACCACAATTAATAATTTTTTACGCAACTTCTCTCTATTTTTTCGACCTGTAACAGCACGTGAAACCGCACTAAAAAAAACAACGAACTCTCTCAACGGAAACGCGGAATCCTTGGTAAATCAAGAGTATCGAAACCCATTCTACCATGAAAACGCAATGTAATTATTCAATTTCTACTCATTAACCTAAAGTGATGGAACCAACAAACGTCCATTTGCTTCTAACTGCGAACTTCTTAGTAAGTAGTTTTTAGTAACCAGTTTATAATCATATTTTAGTATTTTTTCTCGTCAGGATTGGTAGCGCCGGTCCTCACTCCCCACATCACTGCAAATGGAGGAAACCACGTTGTTTTGGGGACACTGGTTACGTCACTCTTCGTATGCAACAAGATTTCAGAAGGCTTTCTAGTAAGACAGAAAGGAGGAAGTACCCACAAAATGTTAAGTGCTGTGTTTGAAAATGGCGCCAAATTCGGGGTAAACCTGAGCTTGTATGCCGCTTTTGTGACGTATCTAGCAATGGTGATTTTTTCGTCATGGTGGGCGATTTGCGCAGCCCGATGCTTCTACGGTGAGTAGAAAAAATTTAAACTCTGAAGGAACTAAATTCAAGATTTAGCGCTCACTGACCAAGTTGGAGTTTACTCGAAGAAGTACGTCTTAAAAGTGGAGCCCAAGAACAGACACATGCGACTTATTCATCTGATGGACGTTGCCAAAATTGGTGGCATCGTTCTTGGGGCTATAACAGGAGGATATGTCTTCGAGCACTATGAAGACTTTTCGGTGACAGCTATGGTTTCTACGGTCTGTGTCTTTACAAGCATCCGTGAGTATCACCATTGTCCGAAAAATGGCACTAGTCTTTTTTTCAGTTCTTCTACAGTACGTAGAAGATGATGGAAAAGACCCTCGGCGCCCATTGAGATCTTCCCAAAAGAAGATGGCAGTACCAGTCCCTGGCTGGGACACTAGTATCTTGATCTTCATCTACACTTCCTTCACCACGATTTTCTCTTCGCGGTTCGCTTTCTTGCTCTCCTCCAATCACCAGACAGGGATCATCGTCATTGGCTACACCGTCGCCTATCAGACCATGGTCACTTTTGCTTGCAACTCTTTCAGTTCTATGATAACTGAGCGAGCTCCAAAGCGGATCATTTTCGAGTACTCTCTGGTAATCTGTGGACTCACTCTCAATTTTCTCTGCCTTGCTCCGACGTACGAAAGCTACTTGATTGTTTTTGTACCGATGATCGTCTCTTCAACACTGATTAACACGTTACTAGAAGATCTTGATGGAAGTGTGGACACTATTCAGAATATAGCCCAAGTTGTTGCTCCGCTCTGTTTTGGGGTCTTGTGTGAAGTTGTTGGAGCAAAGGCTTTTAAAAGCTTCGTGGTGTTACCAGTGGCGATTTGTGTCTACTTGGTAAAGCAGAAGTTGAGGAAAAGTGAAGAGAAAGTGAAGGGAGAGTAGTTTGTAAATAAAATTCAGAATAGCGAAAAGTATCTAAATTTTATTTCTGCCGATGAGAAAAAGTCAGGAAATTTGCAAAAGTCTGTCTGGTGTAACTTGATGTTTAGATTTAAAAATTTATGCAACTTAAGAACTAGAAAAGTCAGGTTTCCATCGTGAGACTAATTAGACTTGTAGATTTGTAAAAACTGAAAAAAATGGTTGGAATATATGAAGATTTGTAAAATTAAGTTTCCGCAAGTCTCATTTTTAAGATTATCCAAGGCTTTTTTCAAGATTCTGCGGAATTTTTCAGAATTCGTGAAAATTCTTGTGGATTCTAGTAGGATGTTTTAGGGTTTTAAAAAATTGTCATTTTGACTTCTGTCATCCACACGAACTTCAAAATTTCAGTACCATGAGCTTTTGTAACAATGACTGTGTTTCATATTTGCACCATCAACTTTCTAGTGAGTAGAACACCAGGCTATTCCATGACCTGACCCATTTTAGCACCACATGGCTGCCGGAATGGTACTCCCGGTGTTGCCCCGTCACATCATGAACCATGGAGGAAACCAGTTCATGATCGGTGTAATGTACTCTCTCGTATACATTTTTCAGCAGCTCCACCACGACATCTTCGTGAGAAAAAAAAAATCTTCTTGACTTCTTAGTCTCGATTTTTTTCAGGAAATGCTACCTTACGGAAAATGGTACTCTCTTAAAGTCTCCTTGTATTGTCCTCTCTTAGCGTTATTCGTTCTTCTTTTCCATCAGACGCTCTTAGTGACGATGATGGTGCGCTGTTTTTACAGTAAGATGGCTATTTATTTAGTTTTCGGGCTCTAAGGAGTTGTAGGTCTAACCACGGACTGTGCGACTCACTCCAAGCAGTACGTGGAAACAATCGAACTAGAGCACAAGAAGATAAGAATCATGAATATGGTGGACATTATGAAAACAGTCGGACTAGCCGTGGGATCCATCTGTGGGGGCTACTTGTACCCGGTGAAAGACAGCTATGCAGTTAACGCAATGGTGGCGAGTTTTCTCACCTTAACAAGCCTCGGTATGTGCCCCCATGATTGTTCTGTCTTAACCGCCACTCAGTTTTAGTGGAGTTCCTACAACGTGACCCTCCTGGGACTCGTTCTCCCGAATATCGTTTCCGCTTCTTCTCCCTTCCAAGTCTCTGCCGCCAACGTCTTCGAACCTTGCTGACCGTGGAATTGAAAGATAAGCGTTCTTTCTTCGTGCTCAAAGAAGTCTACATCTTTTCCATTCTTATGTACCTCCCCCGCTGGGTCTACATCGTCAATTTCAACTACTACGTCTCCTGTTCCCGAATCGGGTACGCTCAAGCCATGGAACAGCTCGTGCTCTTCAGCAGTCTCTGCATAGTCCCGTTCTCGAAGAATCATTTCAAAAACCAAACGCGACTACTAGAGCACGTGATGATCATTTGCGGGTTTTTACTCGTCGGGCTTTTTTACGCCCCGACATACACCTGTCATTTGTTGTTCTTCGCCGCCGTCATCTGCATGAATACTTTAGCGAACTCTCTGTTAGAAGACGACGCCTTCGGCTTCAAAACAAGCGAACAAGTTGATGAAGCATCCAAGACTGTGACTGCAATAACGAATATATGTGTCCCGATTTTTGCAGGGTCAATCTGCCATTATTTCGATGGGAGTGTGTTAAAATTGGTGGCGTTGTTACCAATCGGGTTCTATTTTAAAATAATTAGTGAGAATTTATTGCAGATGAAATAAACCATGTGTATTACTGGTTTTATAATTGTACATCCTGTCATTGTCACTTTGACGGGAACATAACCTAACTTTAAGGTTAAGTGAAATGTGATGTTTTTTTCCACGTTTTTCACCACGACTAATTACATTATAGCCCTTCTCGCCATAACTTCGATAACTGGTGACTACATAGTAGCTCATACGAAGCTTCATCTCTTCCAGGCCCTTTTCGACAACGCTACTCATGCGACTGTGGGGGCCCTCTCATGGACCTACGTCTGTCTCTATTTCAAGAGTCGTTATCACTCCCAAACCTTAGTAGAAATCGCTCTTTGTGCATCAATAGCCTCCTTAATTGACCTAGATCATTTTTTATCAGCAAGGTCTTTCTATCTTAAGGTACCTTCAAGGAGGCTCTACGACATGCTTTAAAACTTTATTTCTAGGATGCGACAAGTTTACAGAAGAGGCCTCCGTTACATTGTACCACTTTTCCAGTTCTGTTTTGCGTGGGGCTGCTGATTTTAAGTTATGTGTTCCAAGTGGAAATTTGGAAAAAAATCGCTCTGATTTGTCTCACGGCGTTTGTGAGTCACCATACGAGGGATGCGACACGGAGAGGGTTCTGGATTTATCCCTTTGGGTCGACACCACCGGTTCCTTATGCTGGTTACGTGGGGCTCACGTGTCTTATTCCAGTTTTTGTGTGTTTTTTGCATCGACTTGTGAGGATCGAGGGGGCGAAATTTCAATTTGCTTCTCAAGGGGCTGTGATCTAATTGTAAAGATGATATTTTTGTAATAAAGTGTAATACTCGCAATTTTATGGGCGTCAAATTTAGGTTATGCAACCAATTAAACATGTACATAAGATTAAGATCGAACCGGTAAAAAACGAACTGCAGTCAGCGAGCAGATTTGTAAATGAGGCAAGAAGTCAGATTTTCACAGTAAAATTATTTGGGCTGGTCAAATATCTGGCCAAATAAGTAAAACGCCAGAAAAAAGAAACAGATTTTATGTGTGGTTTTACAGAGATACATCAGATTTGCCCTAAAAATGAGTAGAAAGTTAGTAGATTTGCAAAAGTAGATGGAATCTATAACATATTTGCAAAGTCAGGTTGCTACAAGTCTGAATTGTATGATTCGATAATAGCGGATTAGCAAAAATGAACAGAATATAGGTCAGATTTGCATAAGTCAGATTTCCGTTAGATATGTTCGTATAAACTTGTAGATAAATACCACACTGCAAAGTCAGCAGATTTGCAAAATCGATCGGAAAATAAAGCAGATTTACAAATCAAGTTGCCACAAGTCTATTAGTTTTGCCAAAACTTTGCTAATATTACAACAGTCGGATTTGCCCAAGTCAGGTTTCTACTTAAAACTAAGTATATAAGATTCTAACTAAAACCTAAAAAGCATTTTACAAAGTCGACAAAACGACAGTCATTAACTTTTGACAGTTTAAACAACAAAAACATAAACTATCCCACTTCAAAACAATCAGTCGTGCCAACAATAAATTATCTCTATATCACCAGCAGCCATAATCATCCCTCTAAACGAACAAATAGCCTGTCCAAATACCGGCTACTATCTCAAACGACTGGTAAACATAACCTTAGTAAGTTTGCAGCTGGCTGATAACAGAAGCTTAACGTTACTTTAAAAGATTGGCAAACAGTGGATGACGTCGGTGGGGTGACGGCGTCGCTCGTTGGTCTCATCCTGCGAATAGCCGCCAATAGCGAATCAGAAGAGATAGTAACATGGCCCCCAAGCGTGACCAATCACGACGACACACCGCTGGCTGCGATGAGGATGTGTTTTATTACGGGAGCTGGATGTGGTAGGTATTATTGAGTGTTTTATTTTCGATGGAAAAAGAAGTAAAATTAAATGCGATGATTTGTCACGGAAGAGAACAGCTGCAAGAGATCGATAAAATGTGGGTGATGGTCAGGAAATTAGGAATGAATGGGGAAAATGGCGGGTTTTCATAGGATGCTTGATTATGATTTACACTGCCACTTGAACATTTAGTTCATTATAGTAAAACTTGTGAATTTGGAAATAAATACCGGAAGATGTAAGAAAGAAAGCTAAATCGTTGTATCAATACGTTTATTGTGAACTTATCAAGTACTTAATAAAATATTACAAAAGATAGCTCTTATCAATTCATTTACAATATTTGGTACAGTTTAAACTTTAATTGTGTAAATTATCTTATTTGCAGTATTACACTTTAATTGTGTAAATTTTAAAACTAATACAGCGGAACTTTTCGATAAAGAGCATGTAATTCATATGTGTGTTTGTTTCAAAAATAACTTAAATGTTTCATAAGGTAAATTTGGAGAAACAGAAATGAAATCTCAAAACATGAAGGAAAAAGATAAAAATCAATAAAAAAGAAGTGGAGACATTTTCTCACTGCGCAAATTGTCAAATTAACACTTTTAACAACAGACAAAAGTTTTATTAACAAAATTAACAAAAGTGTGTGAAAAATAGCAAAGAAATCTTTAATCATGTAAATTTATGTTCGATTCTCACGGTGTAACCAATGCAGATATAACTAGTAAGTATAAAAAAATAAAAATGTTATAAGTTATAAGTTAAAGGAAAAGAAGTAAAAGGAAATAAAGAAAAAAAAATTTCACCGTTCAAATTTTTATCCTACATTACTTTAACTAGGTAAATTTTGGATATAAATACAGCAGCTTCTTTAGACAGTAAACAAAAGCTTAGTTAACAAATTTAGCAGAAGTCTGACAACTGACAACAAAATCTTTAACTATGCAAATCCATGTTTGGTTTTAACACTCTGTCTAGTTACTTTAAATTTGAATAGATGGTTTAAATGCCATTTTGGTTATAAAAAGGTTTTAAAAAAAGGTCAATAAAAGAGACCTATGTAAATTTTGGAAATATGTACAGTAAAACTTTCAAATAAAGTACTTCAACTAATGTAAATTTGAGTAAATAGTTAGAATCTACAAGTTAAAAAAATATAAAATTAAATATAAAAAACAAAATTTTATAAGAAATTATAAAAAAAAATCTTTGACTATCAAATGAACGTTTAATTCTAAATCAGTTTACTCAGGTTAACTTGAAAAAAATAGTTAAAATTAGAATTTTTAAATGTTGTTAAGTTAAAAGAAGAGAAGTATGTGACAAAAGAAGAAAAAACAAGACTTTCTCATTGTACAAATTTTAGTATTATATTATTGTGTATATTGAGTAAGATTTAAAAACAGTTTAACTAATGTAGTATAACTAATGTTAATCCAAAAAAAAAAGTTATAATGAAAAGAGAAATGTAAAAATCAATAAAAAAAATAAAGAAACTTTTCCAAACCTTTTTTTTTTTAATTTAACTATGTAAAGCTTGGATGTACATACAGTAGAACCTTTAGACATCAAACAAAAGTTTTACTAACATATTTGACCACTTTTTATGAAAAATGTTAAAGAAATCTTTAGCTACTAAAATAAAATTGGAATTAAAATTTTAACTAATGTCTAGTTAATGTAAACGTGGAAAATAGTATAAAAACAATTGAAAGAAAAAATAATAAAAAAAATTGTCTGAAAGCTCATATTATCTACAAATCGTTAACTATGTAAATCTTGAAAATACAGTAAAACCTTTGTAAATGAAAAAAACTCATGCCTCGATAGCATTATGAGGACTTTAACTTAAAAAAATCCCGAATTTTGTCAGCATCTATCTACCCCCATCTATCCCCTCAACCACCCCATCTCTTCCCCGTGTCACCCATGAATCTCAGGTCCCGCCCCCCGACGACCGTCACCGTCGTGTTCGCTCCGTCCCATCCAGCATCCAGTGCATGTCTAACGGTCGCGCGAGCGGATTACATCAACAGTAGCAGCAGCCGCCACCGCCACCGACCATCGCGTGTGCTCTCCTAATTGCCGCCACTTATTCACACCGGCAACCCCACGTAGTCACGTTCCGGAAGGTAAGTAGAGCTGCCCTTTAGCAAATATGTGATTTGGCACGATCACGTTTTCTACTATGTTCGGACGCACAACGGCTTTTCACGCAGTCAGTCGCTTGAGAGCGCGACGAACACGACGCCGCCAACCGGGGACGGCTAGGTAGTTGTGTGGATGTGAAAGTGCGTATACATCTACTTGCTTAACTTCCAATAACTAGAGCCTCGCTAAATTAACTTTACTTAACTAATTGTCAAATAAAAAGTTAAGTCACATACGACATATTAACTATCACACTTAAACTTTGTTCATATCCGTCGGATGCTACTATCTGTGTGGTGTTTTTTTTCTAATTATTGCATTTACCGACGGTGACGGTCTCAGGCAATGACCATAGGATTCATCTTTGCACAGTTGTCTGGTGAGTAATTAACAAATTAAATGTTTGTTATTATCATAATACCATTTCCATTAATTATTTATTGTTAATTACCCATCGTTGGGATATTTAATTTTTAAAACTCTACGGAGAGAAGTAATCGTAGAAGAAGCGCATCGTCACGTTTTATATTTATATGGAATTTTATTCTCCAGATTTTGTTACAGTCGCATTTTGATAACTCGAACCTCTTACCAAAGTTCGACTGTACACGGTGGAATATATTTCTTGTCCACTTTCAAAATTTCTTGAATATTTTATAAAAATTTTGATAATAGTTACATATTTTATCATAATCAAAAAAAAAAACAAGCGACGGCCACGAACAAATTTATAACTTCTAATTTTAAAATACTTTTATTTTTATCTTCAAACTTTTTTATTGGTTCAGATTATTCAATAAATTCACAAACATGTTTGAAATTGAAGTATGAGAAAACGGAAAAAAGTCGTATCACCATAACTCACGGATATAAACTTTAAAATGAATAAAATCGCTTAACAATCAAAGAAATCAGAAATTTAGCCCTTTCAATAGCCGTAGCAAAGATTGTTGGTCGAACTCGCAAACAAATGCAGAAATGAAATAAAAATTCACTTTGATAGTCCAACAAGAAACGTAGAACCGTGTCGTGAATTGCCGCATCCAAACTTTGTGAATTCCATATGTGTTAAGAAATAACAATAATAAATTCATATTTGTGAGTAGTTTGGAATTTCTTCTTCATTCAACACATACCTAAGGTGGCTTTTGAAAAATTCACAAATGTTTTGAATGGCTTGTTTTAAACATCTAAATTTCAAATTTGCAACATTTTTTAAAAACTGAATTCACACAATTTGCGCTAGATGAACTAAATTTAACAAATTCTGCATTAATCTCGAGCTGCAAGAAAAACAGATTCCTGTAAAATGCACTGCAACTTTGTAAATTCAAAAATTTTAAAATCTGACATGATATTCGTGAATTTTACGTTTTGGAACTAAAACTAGAAATAGAAAGGTGGAAGGGACTTAACTTGGAATTGAATGAAGACTAAACAAAATTGTGGTCGTATTACACTAAAAGTGGCTTCTGATCTTAAGTCTTGTTATCATAAATTTACAAATAATGGATACAAAGAACTAGAAGAATTCCCGAATATAATACGAAACTGTTGCTCTAAAACGAAGAAAATTTTTCGCAGTTTATAAAGAACACGGAATTCAGGACCTAAAATTGTTTTTAATACACGTAAAGTTCATATTTGGAATTCCAAAAATTATAGCAAATATGTAGGAGAAAATTCACAAATTTAGGTATCCAACGGGAAAAATTAAAACCATCCGCGACTATAATTTGAACTTCTGCCTTTGAAATTAAAGAAATGTAGATCCACAGAAATTTTGCCAAGTACCAAGTATTTTGAAATACTTTAAATTCTCAAATAATGCTCAAAATGAATTGAAAATTCTAAAATCCGTCAAAATCTTGAACTGCAAAAACATTCAATTCTTTATAATGCGTCCAAATAAACAATACAAATCTTAGTGAAGATATGTTTGTAGAAAAAAGTCATTACAGTTCCTAATGTTCGTCATAACACATTCGTGAATTGCATAGGACCGTAATTCCTGAAATTACAACATAGCTGAAAGAAAATTCACGAGTGTAGTTTGAACTTTACTTTCAAAACAAGCGAGTTATTAAAATCAGAATTTCTGGATTAAAATATTGTAGTCTACAATTTTATAAAATGGACTGAAAAAATTCACAAATATAGGTATTAAAACTGAAGAAATTGGAACAATGTAACGATAATTTAAATTTGAAAATATTTTTTCGTAGCTTCAGATTGTCATTTTTGAGGCAAATTTTTTTAACTAAAAATGCAATTCGCCCACAAACTTGCCTCGAATTTTCCTCCATGTTTGTAAATTTTAGAAGTACCTACATAAATATCAATTAGAATTTCTTTTTTTAAATTTGATAAGATTGATTTTATTACAGAGACGAGGACACCCCAGGATTTTGTTTTAAATTTTATCCATGTTGGATAAATTTTGTCACCATATTGACGAAAGGTTGACATTATCAATTTTAAAAATTCAGAAATATAGATATAGATAATATAATTTGAACTTTTGTCTCAAAATGTACCGGCATAGTTTTATAGTATCAAAAAAAATTGTAATTCACAAATGATGTTCGAACTAAACTAAAAATTCCCAAATTTAACATAAATTTTTTGGCCAGAGGAACAAATTCTTTTTAATGAACTACACTTCCAAAAACAATTCAAACTTTTCATAAATAATCATCACGCTCGTGAACTGCTCAAGTGGGCTTTAATTTTCGAAACGATACGGAAAGTGAAGTAACCAATTCACAAATTCTGATGACAAATTCTTCCTGTCTCCCACTAGGGCTCGAAAAACTTGTTATGAATTTCCTCTTACGCTGGGGAATTCTAAAAGGTCACACTTGCCATTTGTAATTGCTCTTATAAAAGTATATAAAATAAAGTCACTAAAAATTCACAAATAGTTGACTTAATGAATTGAAAAAAATCCAAATAGCCTTAAAATTTGTCCATCGGGACTCCGGACTTGAAATTCTAGAAATACGTGTTTCCATTCTTGGACTCATTAAAAACCACAAAATAAAATCTCTCCATGTCCATAAAAGAGAACCCCACTTTTTCTCCATCTCGAGCCTAAATTTAGCCGGTCAGACATCCAATCCCGCCATCATAAATCGAATACTTCAATAAAGTGGACCACAACAACAGCAACCAGTTCTTAAACGGTTTCTGTTCGACGAATAGTAATAGCTACATGGCACAATACCCACTTTATGTTGGTTTCCGTTTCCACACCATTAGCTTTCCTGTTATTATAGCCTCGTGTTCTGAGCACCTCAGTCCTCAGTGACGAATTCATAACAAATACAGGTTCAACGAACAAGACAAATGCAAAGTTTTTTCCAAAATAGACTCAGGCGAAAATGAAGGCGCATTCTTTCACGATTTTCTCGCGTCGTTTGTTATTAGCACCCTAAATAAGGGCTGGGGAGGCCTTTGAACAGCTGAGACGGAAAGTATATAAAACTTGCACGATGTTACGAGTGTAATTTATAGAGTCTGACTTTTTTTTTCTCGGTTTGCGAAGCGTCTCACTATATTTTTGCGGTGTTTGGCTTCATTTTCGAGGGTCCCATTAATGATCCGTTCCCGTTTCATTAGATCGGTCTGGGCTTTGTGGACTGACACGCTCCATCGACCGTGTAACAGCGAAAGACAATGGTTGAGACCAAAGAATCGGCATACGCCGCATCGGCAACGTCATTATGACCGGACCGACTCACTTCACACTGTCAAATATTGGCCTAATCGATTTGACGCGACTTTTGTGTTTGTACTTTAGTGGCGATGTCGTCCCGCCGATTTTAGAAGGGATTTTTAGCAGTGCAATAACCCAAGTGTGGGAATAAGAGACTTAGGACTCGGTAGAGATCAAAAAATTTGGGAATTTGTCGAGCAGTTTCTTCAATTTATGGATCCTGGACGAGCAAAAGACAAATTTGACATCTCTTAATCTTGCGGCACTCTCCAAAGCGGACCACCCTAAAGGAAGAAGCGTCCCAACGTCTGCTAAAACCATCAACTGAACACCCGGTCGTGGGCGGAACTCCGAGATTATTTCGGATCTATTGGAATCACAACAAAGTTCTAGTTTCCTGACTTTTATCGCCATTATCACAGTAAAACGTGAAGTTGGTTGCAGAACTAAGCTCGTTTTTTGCGTCTTTGTTTTCCCCTTGCGAATCGTTATCGGCCCACATGAAGATAAAATCTCGTCTTTCGGACGCATAAATTATCGCGATTCTTTGTTAGGAAGACAAACCGTCAATTGGAATATTGATTATTGATTGATTAAAATCACGTTCGTGAGAAAATAAAGGAGATGTTTATCGGAGCAACCCTTGGAAAATTACTGTTGCCAACATTCAGCCATTAAAGTTTTTTAGTGGAGAAAAAATAAGCTGTCCAGTCAAAACAATGGCCGCTAACTTTATGGCACTAATATCGATGGGTGTAATTTGAGCGCGTGGTACAGCTGCGTACAAACATTTAGTTGCAAATAATGAGATTTGGTGGAAGGGTCGAATTTGATTCTGGGTGGTCATTAGATTAGTAGGCCGTGAATTTTTAATATGTTGATCAAAACTGTTAGAGGCAGCCACAGTTTTAACCTTAAACTGTCAAAGAGATGACAGACAGAACTGAATAAATGAACGATTTTTTGTATAGATTTTTCATATTTGAATTTGAAATTCTAGGGAGGTATTCAATTTTTATGGAATAAAAAAAAATAGAAAAAGTTGTGCTCTAGAATTTTAAATGTGTAGAATTTACAGATTTCAAAAATATGTAGAGGAACATTCAGTTTTTGAGAATATACAAAATTGAACCTCTATGAATCTGTATGATACTTAAAAAAATATTATTCTGTTAATAAACTTGGTCTGACATGAAAAAAATAGCTCTATAATGTAAGTTTAGGTTGTAAAGTTTAAAAATTCCAAAACAAAATATCTATATACCAAAAATGTATTTGCTAGAATATGTAAGTTTTGTCAATTGAAAAGTTTTTGTATTGAAATTTAAACTTGAAAATTTGAAGTTAAAATTTGGAGATTTTGCTTAATTTTATCTTTTTGTAAATTTAATTCTTCTATTAAAAATTTTTGGTGAAAAATTAGACTGAATTTCTAAAATAATTAGAAAATTTTTAAATTTTTGTAGAATCTGTAACTTTCAACTTTTTAACACTATCAACGTTCCATTATCCGGTTTCTCATTCATTCCCTCATTCTTCATTCATTCTTCACGAAAAAGTAAAATTTTTGAACAGAATTTTCATATTTACAAATGGGCATTAAATTTTTGTAGGGTGTACAATAATTTTTAATTTCCTAGAAATAGTAAAATTTGAGCTTTACATTCTTGATCTATGTAGAGAGAATATGTTCTCTTAAAATTATAGAGTTTAAGAGTAAAAAATTTATTCTTTAAATTTAAGCTCTATAATGTTATTATCTACAAACAATGAAACATTTTTGGGTTAAGTTTGCTAAAATATCTAGAAGAGGACTTAAATTTTGTATCTAGAATCCAAGTTGAAAAAAAGTGGGTCATGTATTTTTCTCCATTCTCATTTTACAAATTCAGGCAATGTGAAGTCAAAAAAAAAAAAAAAACTATAAAATTTCTGAACTTTCTAGAGTCACTCTAAAATATTAGTACAATTATTTAAAAATTAAAACTCTCGTCTAGTTTAGACATTACTACCAACACAAGGAAAAAATGTGAGCCTACTGAATGTACAAAATTTGAAGGTTTGTTCTCTAAATTTCTCAAACAGCTGAATACAAATTTTCGCCCAATTTCTTTCATTTAGCTGTTGGCTGCACTGAAAGCAACCGCGTTCCACTCATTCCAAAAATAAACATCTCCAAATCCGCACTTCCACTCATTAGGGTAAAAGCACCAAACCGCATAATTCGGCAATAAATCACAATAATGCCATAATAGGATCAGTGTTATTTGCATGAAAGAAATGAACCAACATCTTTTCTTTCGGAGATATTTTTCCAGATGCAGCAAGGCCCCTCCCTCTAAAATTAAGATAATTAGCAACTCAAGACTGCTAATTGCTGTTGACATAGTGATGGACAGAAATTTATGGTCCTGGGCTGTCTCAACATTCGAAGAAAATTTGTCGCTTCTGTCGGTAGTATTTGTTAAAGTTAAACATTTTAACATCCAATTAGAAAACAAATAACTTGCACTTTTGAAAGTGAATTTTTGGTGGCCTGTGACACTTTTCACGCGTACTTTGAGCATATCACACGCTGAGTAATTTTTCTTTGTATTCGTGTTATTTACAAAGTGCAACCTCATTATTATGAATTTTTCTCGCATGTTTCACATTCTGAATCACCGTAAAAATAGTTGTTTTTGCATCAAACTACAGCAATCTCGTATTTGCACTAAAGTGTTGAAAATCCCCATGTAAACACGGATATTATTCACCCGAAGGCGTTTAATGCAAGCTGAATGGGGATGCTCAATTGGAACATGCCGAATAATAATAAAAGCAATAAGAGTAAGTGCCCTCGTGTACATTGCTACCCTCCAAATCTGTATAATCCTCTCGAAATGGCTGCTGTCGTTGGGTGAATTACCCCTTATTTGTTCTGGATATTTTCTTAGTCTGTATGGTTATTTATTTTGATTTCTGTCGAGGAGGTGAAGAAAAACGGAAATTGGAATTAGTGTAATCCGACACGCTTTGAGTTTTTTGGGTTAATGTTTTGAGGGAGAGGATTTGATGGTGATCCCGGTGCTTCTGGCTCAAACGAATGTTTTTAAATTCAATATCGGGTTTAAATTGGGATTAGAATTGAAGGAGCGGTACGACGTTCTATTTCTAAACACAAAAAACATTGGAAAAAATAAAATTATAAAATTTTCATTCTATTGGGTTTATGACTCTAGAAACTCTTTTATAAAACATATGAAAATAAATGCGCCTCTAATTATTGTACAAATATAGAGTCTATATATAGATTCGCATTTTTTAAAGAACGTATTTTTTTACAGCCTCATTTCAAAGAGAGAATAAATTATATCTACTATAAATTTTAATTATATGGATTCTAGAGAGCCCGAATTTCAAAAACATTCAAAAAATTTAATTTAATGTTTTAGAGATATTTTTAAATTTTTCTTCGGTGGAGTAAATTATTGAAAAATAACTATCAAGAATCCATAATTGTAAATTTGACAAAAATTAAATTCTCCTCTATATACTTCAGGACTTGGAGTCTAAAAATGGAATTGTGCAGCTGAAATTCAGTTTTTTTTTTCAACGTGAAGTTTCATTAAATGGATTCTTGAGACAATTTTAATTTAACAGTTCTAGAAAAAAAGCAGATATTTCAGAAATTTAGTCTAAATCTAAGATTTTTTTTCGAAACAGATAATACAATCTAAAGTTATAGAGTATACCTTCTAATCGACTAGATGTTTAAAGAATTTGTTGATAGAACTGACTCTAGAAGTTATTGGAAAATTAGGACTTAATTAGGAATTTTCACTTTGTCTAAAGAAAATTTGGTTCTAAAACAAATAATAATTTTTCTTTTACAATTTGGCAGTTATAAAAAAATTCTATAGAATTTTCAGACTTAGACTCTAATCCAAACATCTAGAGACACATTTAATTTATATAGAATAAAACTAAACTGCCAAATGACTTAGAATTTAAAGCTTTATAGAATCAACAACCTTAAAAATGATTTTTGGATGGACTTTTCATTTTTAGACTATAAATCTTAGAAATATCAGTCATTTAAATATCCAAATATTTTATTTTAAAATGTGCTAGAATTTGCAAAATTTTGTTTTAAGACTTAAATTCTATAATCTAGCATCCTTGACAAAAAAATAGACTAAACTTCATAAATAATTACAGGTACCTTTAATTTTTGTAGGATTTGTAAACTCGAATTGTTGAGAGTCAAACACCTTTAAGCCAATCAAATTCTTTGATAAAAAGTTCGATAAAGTTTTCATGTTTCGATTCTAACTCTGAAATATCTAGAGGGACATTTAATTTTTATAGAGTTTACAATTTTTGAATGCCTAGAAACAATACTGTAAAATTTGGACTTCAAAAATGATTTGTTAGAATTTAAACTGTATAACAGAAAATTAGATAAATGTTTAGATTTTTTTTTTAATTGATTCTAGAGAAAATTTAAAAACTTTAATACCTACTGAACTCAAAAATTGTTCTATTTGGTAGTAAAGTGATATTAGATATAGAGCACAGTTTTTATAGTTTTGACCTTTGATTTGTTTAAGGCCTTCTATAAGTCATACGCATTAAGGTTATAGATAATTTTCAGATATTTAGAGATTAAATTAAACATAGAGATCGGATCTGTAAATATTGCAAAAATTAAATTTAACATTTTAGAGATATTTATCGCAGTATAATGTTACAATTTCTATAAGAAAATTGATTTTTGGTGAAGAGACAAGCTGTAGAGAGCTTGGTTTCTAAAAAATATTTTTGATGGTTAAAATTAACATTTATTCAAAAAAAATATTATAGAATTAGCTCCAGCAACTCCAAGATTAAAGTCCTAATCATGAATTTTTTAAGTAACATAATTTTCATATTAAAGCAAACAATATTTTTTCTAGAAGAATTAAAAGCGTGCCAACTTTACTAAAATTGACTTTCCACGTTCCAAATTTTAAATTGTGTAAAATTTGTTTTTTTTTTTAGATTGATTTTCATGACTATTGATTCGCAAGCTGTATAACAGTTGAACGTTTCTGTAGATTTTTCCAGAAATTTTCTGCAGTCAAAACTTTCAAGTTCTAGCAGAATTAAATATCCCTTAAGATATTTAAAGAGTTTATATCTTATATATAAAAATTAATTTTTGTTGACAAAATTACAGTTATAAATCGTAATTTCCAAAAAATGTGAAAATACGGTCGAACTTTATATTATAGAATATCTTTTAACAGAGCCGACTCTATATGGTCCAAATTTGTAAATCCGGCGAAAATAGTACATCTCTTTAGAAATTTGTTGAATTCAAGCCTGAAAACTTTTTGTTAAACAGTCTAAAATTCTGGAACCTAACTTTTACGATTCAAATTTAAATTTTCCAAAAAATTCTGATGGAATCAAATCTAGAGACTCCATAAACTGAATAGTGTCTAAATATTTCAGAATGAGACTCGACACAATTCTACAAAAAGTTTGAGATTACAAAGTTCATTCAGAATTTCTCAGAAGTAAATAAATTCAGCTCAGTTTCCAGCTCCAGGATTCCGTTTTCACAGCTCACTAGTTTCAAGTTTCAATGTAAAACACAACAAATTACAATTATTAAATATTTTCTTGTAAATCCATTATACAGCAAACAGAACGATAAACTACAAACAAACATTTTCTTTCTAACCTTGACCATATTTTTCTTGCACACTTACAATAATATTCAGATCCATCGAAACCTGATATTTATTATTCCAATCAACAAATTAAACAAAATATTACAATGAATCCCCAGGTAACTTGAACTGGATCCATTTCCAGCACCACTCTGTATATCCATCCACAGATGTTTTATAAATATTGGTCACAAGTTTAAATATACAAGAGCAAGGTTTCTATCACGTTTCTTCGTCAGCATTTTTCAACGGGGCCATGAGATTATGCTCAGATTCTTATTCTATGTACTTTGGTGGTGTGTGTCGGTGTGTTTTGGTGATGATGGCTTGCAAAGAAGGTAAATGACCAAAGTGAATTTGCTGATGTGGAAGTTTTAAGCGCTGGTTTTGCGTCTAGGAGGCATTGCGTTTCGTTGCGTGTTGGTAGCACTGTAGATGAAAACAAAACTGATCCGACAAATTTAAATATCTAAAGCCAGGATATAAGTACAATAAAATAACCCACAAAGCGCTTGTGGTTTCTCCGAACAGGCACATAAGTAATTGCAGAATTACCAGCATACAAATACATTATTTCCACTAAATAAAAGCAACATATTCCACAATTTAATACGAAGGTAATTTTCTATAAAATGATTTATAGTCGTTATAACTCATAACACACAACGTCACATTTACGTTTAGAAACTCAAAACAATTATCGAACACAATTTATTAAAATAAAATATGAAGGAAATTACTGGCCGTGAGTAATTAAAATTGCGCACATGTCGAAGGACTTCTTTTCGAAAACGATTCGTTCAGGGACATAAAATTGTTTTGTTATGCGGTTGTTTATTTACGTGTCGGCAGACAGAGGGCGCTTTATTACGTTGCTTCATTGAGCCGCGGATTTCCCGGAACTTTTACGGACAACGGCCGGACTTAAAATAGCGAAAAGGGGTGTTTAACCTAATTGAAGAATTACAGTTTCCTGTACCATTTAAAATGGCGACTACTAAAAACAACCCCGGAGCTTTAGGGCGGTAACGACTACAAAAATGGAGGGGTTGGTTCAGGTAAAAAGAGTGGTGCAGGTGTTCCACAGTTGCCATGACAAACACAAATAGCAACAGAGGTTCTCAAAAAGTGATCAAAGCGACTTCCAAAGGATTCACTGGGAGATCATGGATATGTATTCACGATGAATGTACAACTTAAAGTAATTATAGTTTGCTAGAATATAACTTAACTTACGTCTTATGTATACCTTATGTCTACCATTATGTACCTACACTACCTACTTAGGTCTAGACTACGAATCTACCAATAGAAGATTCCTTAGAAGTCGGGATCACCCTCGAGAAACGGTTTTCAGTAGTTTATATTAGTAAAGTGAGACGAGAAGTAGTAGTGAGATATAAGCGACCGTATCTAAAAAAAGAAGCTGAAAAAGTATGATGGATTCAGTTTTAATAATCTCAGAATTTAGTCATATCAGATTTAGCTTTTCTGAATTTTAATTTTGAGTTAAAAAGGAATTTTATTGTTCCTTGGGAAAAATAGCTTCATGTCCACATCACTTAATTAGATTATGAAATTGATAAATGAGGTTAGATCAGATCAGTTTATGGCGGACAAAACTGTCTTGAACTGCTTAAAGGTATTGAATTTCACACTAGTTTTCTAGTTTACCAATATAAATCCTTTATCTACTTAGTCACCAAATTAGATGATCAAAGTCATTTATGACTCTAAATCATGCTCCAATCAACTACCTGAACTGATTTTAGCTAGTTTTAACATAGCTTTTTCTCTTTGCTAATAATTAGATGATCACTGGTTCTAAATTTGATCACATCATGTCGGACCTAATCAAATTGAACTAATTTTTATTTCATTTTGTTTTACTAATTGTCATCCAGTTGATGATAAGAATCTATTTTTGACGCATTCCTAAGAATTTTAGAATTTGATCGTATCATATCTGAGCTTTCCTCGAATCAAAGAGGGAACTTCCAGGATTAAATTAACAGTTTTTTCCTGTTTACTGTTTAGAACAACTTGTTTAATTAACTAAACTAAGTGACTGAAATCATTCAAGACCCTAAATATGATCAGATCATGTCAAATCTAATTTTGCTCCTGATTGCTTCCAATTTCTTTTATTTCGTTCTGTTTTTTCTTATTGATCATGAAACATGCGATGGCTCAAACAAATCGATTTTTGACACATTTTTCTAAATCTGTTCACACATATCTGAGCTTTTCTCGAACCAATAAGAAAATTTTCAAAGTTTAATTCAATAGTGTTTTCCTGTTTCTTGCAACAAAAAATTGTCATTCGTCGAATAATTCAATAAGGTGATCCCAAATTTGATTAAATCATGTCTAACGCAAATCGTGTGTGTTTCATCATAAAACATCAGATTTTTCAAATAAACCTATTTTTGACGCATTCAGAATTTAATCATCAGATTTGAGCTTTCCTTGATAACATTTTTGGGCCATAAAAAGAATTTTCAAAATTAAATTTCACACTTAGATCTTATCTTAGATTTGATTAGATAATGTCAAACTAAACTTCTTGTAGTTCTTGATCCTGAAACCTTAAAAAAAAAGATTTTTGACAAAATTCGTTGATCGCAAAATCTGTATTAGATTTGAGCTTATCTTGATCAGTACCGGACCAAAAAGAAATTCTTAAATTTGAATTTCGAAATAATTTTCTTGTTTATTAATAAAAAACAGTCCGTCTAAATCACTTAATGAGGTGATCAGTGTCATTAATGATCAGATCATGCAGACAAAACTGTCAAAGTGCTTTTATTTTTTAAAGAGTCTTTCGTCCTTTTCTTATCATCAAATCTATCAAAAGATATACAATTTTGAGAATCTTTGGATTTGATTATACTAAGTCTGAGGTTATCTTGATCAAATTTTTGAATCAAAAGAGAAGATTTCATAAATCTTGTTTATTACTGAAAAATAATTCTTACCTGGATCAATTAGTTACGTGATCAGGGCCATTGATCAGAAATTTGATCAGGTTATGTCAGACCTAGATGTCTTTGTTAACTTTTTCCGTTCAGGTGTAAACCAGCAGATCATGAAACATTAGATTTTTCAGAAAAGTATTTGATCGTTTTAGATAAGAGCGTATTTTGATCAAAGTTTCGAACCAAAAGGAGAATTTTTAGATTAAAATTTTACAGTAGTACTTGGGTTCATCAAATTATGTCGAACCGGTTGTCATTGGTAATTTTCATTTCCTTCTGTTTTTATAATCCAGATCATGAAACATCAGATCTCAGAAAAAAATCATTTTTAAGAAAATCTCAATTTAATCATATCAGATAACTGCTTGTCTCGATCAAATGTTCGCATTAAAAAGTGAATTTTCAAAATTGAATTTCATTGTACGTTTCAAAACATTATTCTTTTTCCAGATCACAAAGATAATGATTTATGATTTCTCATTGTCATTCGCGTAAAACAATAAATCTGTCAAACAAATCGACTATTGAAAATCTCAGAATTCAATCATGTTGGATTTGGAGCTAACTCAACCATAACAGGAATTTTTAAAATTGAATTCACAATATTTTACGTTTACTGATTAAAAAAGTCTATCCAAATCACGAAATGAATGCTCAAGTCATTTTTGATCTAAAAATTCTTGAGCTCTTTGTAGTTGTTTTATTTCGTTCTTTTTTTTATTGATATCCAGATCATACATGAGATCTCGCCAAAAAATGAATTTTGTCACATTTCAAAGATCTTAGGACTTGATCACATAATATCTGAGCTTATCTTTTTAATAGTCGCAGTAAATAAAAAATAGTTGAGTGAATTTCGTGATTAGAAAATAAATGATCATGATGATATATTTTTTTTATATTAGGTTTTAATTTATGATCTAAATTTTATGAATCAGGCCTTGAACCGACGACCGATCACCTTCCGTCGCACATTGCTAATCCTTCCACCGAGTAAATTACTTTCCACCACGAGTTAGTTACCTTCCATTCTAGTCTATAATATAATCTCTTGAACGTGTCTAAAGCAATAATTAACAACGTTATATTTACCCAACTGAACAGCTACTGCAAATTTAGATTACATCCAATACTTTGTATTTATCTCGCCAATAATACGAGTACGTGATTCCGACACCATTACCAACTGTCAAACGTGATCTTTGCCATAATTGGAGTATTAATTACTACCAACATTATCGTTCTCTAAATCCCATTGCGACCCTTTTCTGGTGAAAAATGCGATTGGAATTTTTAACAACCGTGAGCGTGAGTAAGTTGGTCCATTCATGAAATTTTCGGAAACGTGCCTGAGGCTTCTTACCTAGTTTTTATTGTTTTGCCATTTATTGTTGTCAATTTCCTGTAGTTGCAACAACAAGTGAAGTGTGAGAACCTGACGACGTTACAACTCTCAAATACTAAAATTCAAATGAGCAGGTTGTATAAATACGAGGTCTTTTTACTGAATTGCTTCCAGATGGTTGGGGTTGGTTGGAGGAATTCCCAGATTTACCTGTCAAAGTTGTAAAAGTGGGTAATTGTAAGGTTTGGTGGAAAAGGACAAGGTGATAAAGAATTTACAAAAAATGAATTAACTAAATTTGAATCAATTTAACCAAATAGTATTGAATCAAATTGAAGACTTGACACAAAATTTTAACTAGATTTGACAAGAATGAAACAAATGAACGAATTATTTAAAAAAAAAAAGTGAATTGGACTTATCTGACTGAAATCTGAAATTGTCGCATTTGACTAAATCAAACAAATGGTGTTGTCATGTGAAAAAATGTCACTACCACCATTTGTTGCACAATTTACCAAACTATATTTGATTAAATTAAATTAAATTATTTAAATTTGATAAAATCTGAAATGTAACCAAATTAGACAAAATCAGACAAATAGTGGTGTTGAAGCGTCAAAAATTACAGCTCCACTTATTTTGGTTAAAATGGTTGGTTAATCAGGTTTGAATAATCATCAACTCATTTAAAATGAACTGGACTCATTTGTATCCAGAACTTGATATTATATAAAATTTAACAAACTGATGTAATCGGTTCACCTTTAGCTAAATTTAATCATATTAAGCATGAGCAAAGAAATGACGTTTGAATCGTCTGGAAAAAAAAAGACAAAATTCTACGAATGTTTGCACAACTTAACTAAATTTAATTAAACTGGGTGAAATTAATTTAAAGTGAACTACTAATTTGAATAAATTCTTTAAGTTGTACAGGGCCCTCCAACACTAACGGCCACCTCCAAAAGACTTTTAACAACACTTATAAGTGATAAAACCCTAGAATCTCATCGAAATATTTCTTTCTTATCACCCACACCAAAAAAATACTTTTTACAAAACGACCAGTTACATTACCAGTTGTACAATTTGACTAAGTTTAATTAAATTAGATTAAATTAAAATAATTTACTCATCTAAAGTGAACTGGCCAATTCGAATACGTTCCAGAATTTGAAATTGTACTAAATTTAACGAACGAAATCAGTTGATGATTTAACTAAATTTTAACCAAACTGGATAAAACCGAAGAAATGGCATTAAATGAAATGAAAAATGACACAAAATTCTACTTTTTATACAACTTGACTAGATTTAATTAAATGAGGTCAGGTTAAAATGATCAACTGTTTTTAAGTGAACTGCAGTAATTTGAATAAATTTCAGAACGTCTAATAGTACTAAATTTAGCAAAACTAAACTTTGACGAAATCAGTTGATGATTTAACTAAATTTAACCAAATTGAACAAAAAAAAATATGAAAAATGACACAAAATTTTGTTTTATAAACAATTTGACTAGATTTAATTAAATTAGGTCAAGTTAAAATAATCAACTCATTTTAAGTGAGCTGCACTAATTTCAATAAATCCCAGAACTAGAAACAGTACCAAATTTGGCAAACTAAATATAATCAGTGGAAAAAAAGACACGAAATTCTACTAGTGTTGTACTAGCTTGACTAGATTTGATTAAATTTATTTAAAGTAAACTGGACAAATTTGAATAAATTCCAGAATTTTAAGTTGTTTGTACTCTTCAACTCTGATGAAATCAGTTTATTTAACCAAACTAAACAAAATCTACGAAATAGTGTTCAAGACACTAGATAGGATCAATCGTCGGACCGTTTATCTAGATGTGATTAAATTCGATCAGATTAGAGCAGCTACCTAACTGGAGTAATGTGAAGAAGCTGCAATAAAATCAAATTTAACCAACTTAAGTTTATCTATTTTAATTTAATTAGATAAAGTAAAGAAACAATGTGTTGAATAAAGAAAAATGTCCGTATTCGACTAAATGTAATCAAATCGCATTAAACAAGAATAATAAAGTGTTTATCACATGAGAAAAATTGCACCTTAAAAATCGGATTTCCCCATATCTCCCTTATCACTTCCAACCCCATTGCCATCGAAAAAACCCACCTACCTGCGCCTTCTCTCTTCCATAATCCACATAAAAACTAACAATTCTCTCTATTGTCATCTGGGAAAAACCCACCATCCCAAAGGCGTGTTCCTTCACCCTCAAAAATTCACCTTGCTACTCACAACCTGTCACTGCCATCAGTACCATCAGTGATATGAAAACCAGTGCAACAATCCACATGTGCAAATTTCTCCACCCATATACCATGAAGTTCGTAAAAAGAAAGGGTGCTTATATATATTTTTTTTAATTTTCAACAGTGCTTGACGAAATATGCAAATTTTCAAGTAGTTTTCGAGTCCACAAACGAGATTCTTGAAATTTAAAGTGCACGATAATTTGAATTACAAATTATTGGATAAACTGAGCAGTTCTATAATGAAGGGTGATTTTTGTTGCAGGATCTTTGGCCGGCGCTCGCGGCGCAATGAAGGAGAAGAGTAAAAATGCTGCGAGGTCTCGCAGGGAAAAAGAAAATGCTGAATTCATAGAATTGGCGAAATTGTTGCCGCTTCCTGCTGCGATTACGTCACAGTTGGATAAGGCGTCGGTGATTCGGTTGACGACGTCGTATTTGAAGATGCGGCAGGTTTTTCCAGACGGTAAGTGACATGATTTTTATTTGGAAAGAGTTGGACTAAAAAATGGGAAAACAATAAAACTAGATTCCTTCATCCGTCATCGTTGATTAATATTTGTTACGAAGATTTGAACTTAAAATCGCGGAAATTTTAGATATTTGAAATAGAAAAGATTTGCATTGAAAACGAAGAAACGATGAAAAGAGATTCTTTCATTTTTATATTAACTAAACTGACAGTTTCTTACACATAAAAGCCTAAAATTAATTTGTATCTACATAAATTACGAAGATTTGAACCAAAAATCTGTCAAAATTTAGATAGTTGAGATAAAGATTTGGATCGAAAAATACTGAAATATTAGTAAAAAAGAGCTTTTTATTTTTCTATTAACTAACTTCAAAAGTTTTTCAGAATCATCAAAAGCAAACATATAAATTATGAAAAGTAAGAAAATGGTGAAAAAAGGAATTTTTTTTAATTTTATTAATATTTATTTATTTTTTTGCTTAGTAATAACTAAATTATGAAAGTTTCTTCGTCTCATTAAAAATAAGTATTTGAATTATGAATTTTGAAACTTAAAATCTCTCAAATTTAGGACATTTAACAAAAGATTTAAATTCAAAATGGAGAAAATGGTGAAAAAAAGACACTTATTTTCCTATAAACTAAACTAAGAAAGTCTTTTAGAAGATTCTAAAATAAATATTTGGGGTCACGGATATTTGTACTAGAAATCTCTCAAAATTTGAACCATCAAAAAGATTTGGACTAAAAACCGAAAAAATAGTTCAAAAAATAAATTATCTTGTTTTTTTATTAAGCAAATTCGGAAAGTTTATTAGAAGAATCAACATAAGGATTAGAACTTCCAAATTCTCAAATACCCATATATTTGACATTAAGAGATTTGGACTAGAGACTAAGAAAATAGCGAAAAAAAAAGAAAGTTTCTTAGAAGAATCGAAAATAATTATTTGATGTTTCGAGTACGTTTGATTTTTGAGTCTGATCTTCCGAATGCGTCGGCAACACTTGATTTTAATCAATCGAATTGATAAAAAAATAACAATATAATTAAGGTAGAATGATTTTAATGTTTTGTCAAAATTTATAAATATTTTATTAATTTTTTAGAAATTTAAATAAATAATAAATAAATCTATATTTAAAGCATAGCCGTAAAGTGTTATCCCTTCGCTGGAAAACTTTCAATTTTTGGGTGTACGGAGATACAGAGAAGTGATATTTTGATTGATTTTGCTCAAAATCATAGAAATACGACACTTTACAACAAATTTAATGTCTTCTATTAATTCATGTAAATGCATTACAAACTTTGATACTATTTATATGTATACAAAACAAAAACTGCTCTTTTTTGTTTTAGTGTCATCTCTATTCAGTGGCAGAAAACATCATAAAAGTAGGGAATTATTTAATTAATATTTATGTTAAAGCAAAGTTGTACCGACCGATCCAAATATCTTTTTATCAAGTGGATCTTGAAAAGAAAACGTATGTCGCTTATTAATTGATCATGGTAATGTTTTGACACCTTAACCTTGTTTCGTCTGTCATTTTTTTTTAAATTATGGTGTTATAAAACGACATACGTTTTGAATTTCATGACCCACTTGATTTTTAGACCTTTCGGTACTAACCGTAACTTCCATATAAGTGTTGTCTTAGACTAATACGCTGGTTAAACGTTATTTTGAGTTATTTATCTCGCATTTAGAAAAATCACGGATGTGAGAATTTTGTCGATGTGAAGGTAACTGTGTCCCAAAAAATGCCTTTATTTGTGGAATAAGCCATAAAAAAAATGAAAAATTCCTTTGAATTGTGATCCAAAAACGTGAAGAGAAACGAGAACAAATAAAATGAAAGTTGACTAAATTTTTAATTCAACAAATCTAGGAATTTGAAGGTATAGTTAGACCTTTTAACATAAGAAATTTTGAACAAAACCTGAGAGCGCATTATCTCCATATCTACCTGTCGGCGCAGTTCCGAAGATCCCAATCTCGAAAATCCGAATACAGATAACATCCTTCCCCACATAAAATTTTATTTGCTTAATACCCAGCGTCACATGACATATTGACAAAACTAATTTAACTGTCTCTACACAAATTGCAGAGGCGTTCAAAATCTCGTTGCGTTTTTGTGATGTAAAACAGGAACTGTCTCTGAATAAACACGAGAGAAACAAGATCTTCTCATTTAAATAATAATACTTACGATTTTGTTTATTATTTTCAGGATTAGGGGATGCGTGGGGGGCAACTCCCGTCGTCACAAATCCCCGAGAAACACCAATTAAAGAATTGGGATCATATCTCTTGCAGACTTTAGACGGTTTTATTTTCGTGGTCGCCCCCGATGGGAAAATTATGTACATATCAGAGACGGCGTCGGTACATTTGGGATTATCACAGGTTGGTTTGTAGATAGTCGACGATTTTTTATTTATAGTGTTTCTCAGGTAGAGTTGACCGGTAATAGTATTTATGAGTATATCCATCCTGCTGACCACGACGAGATGACCGCCGTTCTAAGTCCCACAGGACCTCCTCTGAGTCCTCAACAGGACTACGAGAGCGAACGAGTGTTTTTCCTTCGGATGAAGTGTGTCTTAGCTAAACGCAACGCTGGACTTACAAATGGGGGCTACAAGGTAAAGTCAATAAAAGAACATTAAAAACAACAAACAGTGAAAACGCGACTTTTGATGTATTGGTCTAGGTCGATTCAGGGCCGTTTTTGGCCCTTTGTCTAGTCACGCGCCCTCGCGCGTTACCACGCATACATTAACCAGCTTGGGTGCAGATGGCCAAATTTATCGCACCTTTGCATTGGTTTATTACACCCAAAAATGCAGTAGGAATCACGTAGAAAAATCATCAATGGAAACGACGAGAAAGTCAAATTTTACCTGACTAGTCACGGGATAATTAATTACCATCAAAGAGAGTCGGAGCGCACCATGCATATGCAACTTTCATTTACTTCCTTTGTGTGTGGAATGAAAGTCCTCGGCGATATGTGGCAATTAAAACTACCTACATGCCAATTTGCAAATTTGAGAAGCTTTTGAATTTCTAATTAGTAGTTTTCATTCACTTAATTAATCGTTAATTAGAAGAGGGACTAGAATTGGGCGCTGAGTGACACTTTGCCTTGTTTCAGGTTATACACTGTTCCGGTTATTTGAAAGTTAAACAATTTAATGCCTCTTCGTCGCCTTATGAAGGTTGTTACCAGAATATGGGGCTTGTGGCTGTGGGGCACTCGTTACCGCCTAGTGCCATCACAGAAATTAAACTGCATGCTAACATGTTTATGTTTAGGGCCAGTTTGGATCTTAAGCTGATTTTTTTGGACGCAAGGTAAGTAAAGTTGGTTACAGTAGGCATTGTATTGTTTTTACATGTTGGTAGCACTGTTGTCTAGCAGTTTTGATATATCGACGGTGGCAACTTCATATCAACTAATGTTTAACCTTAACTTGTCACAAACGTTTTAAGATGGTCTACCAATATATTTCGCTTCCAAAGCTTGCTTGGACGGTATCATATTATTATACTTTGAGAATCTCGATTGGTGCTCTTTTTTTTGTAAATTTCAGATATAGCGTGAATCTTTAATATCTTAATACAATACAAATTCATAATAATGTGAAGAATAAAAAAAATATAAAGTAAAAAAATCGCTGGTGCTCATATCTTATAACATTGCATTACATTTTCGATACACAGTTTAGTGAATTGTAGTATCGGGTGATCATTTGAATTCATAATCAAAGTAGGCGACATTTTTCCTATGTGGTTAGCAGCTCTGACAATCCTGCAAATCACTGCAAATTTGACATATGTTAAATTTGAGGTTAGACTTAGTAGCAATGACATAATTAAGAAAGGAAAGTAATTTTAAATTTAGTACCTGAAGAGATCGCCTTCAACCTCAATCTTTGATGACAGCTAAATATAATATTTGACGATTATTTAAATTTAATTGTTTATAATGTTACCAATTGTAAAATGAAAAATCAGCGCCTACTGCCTAATTCAAATGATTACAAGGTACTTCAAACTAATCATAAAATGAAAATCTGAAAAACTTAAAAAAAAAACCTTTACTATCTTTTGTTTTTGACATTTTTTTTTCATTGTTTTACCACTTTGTCATTCTTTGGGCAGCTGAAATTCCTAAGCTAGTATTGAAGAAAAAAAAATCAAAAATTCAAACGCAGACCACTGATTCACCAGTCTCATTTTCACCAAAAATCCCTCCTGTCTAACCCAAACAGAAACTGAATCATTCTTTACATCTCGTCTTTATCCCCGTCAGGTGCTTCAGTTCCCATTCATCACCAACAAAGTACGTAACTTGATCCACCATTCAAAATTCCCCATTGTTTTACATCGTAAAAAGTGGCATATACAAACACGAATAGATGCAGGCTGTTTCAATATAATAAGCGGTGTAATATTTCTAGTGTTTTTTTATTACCGCAGGGTGGCCCAACTGACAGGATACGAACCACAAGACTTAATCGAAAAAACGCTATATCATTACATCCACGGGAGCGATATTTGGGCGATGCGAGTCGCACATCATCAATGTAAGTATTCAGTATCCGTGGAAAAAGTAGTGTATACAACTCGTGTTTTTAGTACTGTGCAAAGGTCAAGTGACTACGAAATATTACCGGTTTCTCAGTAAAGGTGGCGGCTGGGTATGGATGCAGAGTTATGCCACCATAGTCCATAATTCTAGGTCTTCCCGCCCCCATTGCATAGTCTCAGTGAATTACGTACTAAGGTGAGGTTACACCACAGCCCCCCACGGTGGTTAATTATTCGTTTACAGTGATCTTGAAGGGAAAGATTTGCTCCTAAATTTGGCGCAGGGTTCCCCACGTGAAGATGTGACAACTTCCCCGAAGAGTTCTCCAGCTAAGTCTTTACCTTCGAAGTATCAACCGAATCGGTCAACCTCCCACCAACCCCCAATCATCTCCCCTTCGATCCCTGAGGATGATTACAGCGAATCAGCTGTCGCGTATCCTACCCCTGAATATTCCATGTTCCTCAGTATCCCCAATAGTGAAGAAACGTACTACTCCCACCAAGAAATGTTCTACCCCTATTCTGATGAAGTGACTCAACATTCGCTCTTCAACGCTCAACCTCAACAACGACCGTTCAGTGCGTCATCTTCTAGTTGCAGTTCCTCAGAGAGTGAGTTACACTTGCAGAATTTGAGTGGAAATTCATACTGCGCCGATCAACATTTCAACATCAGTTGTTTTAACAATAACCCGGCACATGTGCAACCACAGAATATGTACGGACATGAGTTTAAACAGTTGAGTCATGTTGGTAGCCCTGCTGGATATACCAGTGTGATTGTCGACACGCAGCAGTACCAACTTGCGAACGAGTACGTACACTAGTTACGTAATGTAAGTAAAAATGTACATAAAAGAAGCCCGAGTGTCGTGCCATACGAAAATGATTTGTGCTTAAATGCTTACTTTAAGTTTGGAAGTTTTGTTGTTTACATAGACGACAATAATTTAAGACTGTGAATACCATATGTAATATATTATTAAATGTACAATAACTTTATTATGACGTATGAATACCCACCAAATAAATTGCTGTTATTTTTCAAGTTTTGTTTTTTCCTTCTTGAGCTATAGGCAACACAGTGTACACCTGTTTTCACGTCAAGTGGGAAAAATCGGCGCTTTTTGGTCTAAAAACGTTGTCTATTGTTTCCCGTCGGATCTCTAGTAAAGGGCACATAATAATTGGTTTAGTTTAGTTGACTGGAAGTCAGCAAGTATGATGGGGTAACAATGCAAGCGTCGGGTCGACATAACAATGGGGGCGTCTAGTCTCATTAAGGCCCCCCTAACGATAGGCGCGTGTAACCAGCGTGTAATTATCTCAACGAGTGGCATACATGAGAATTATCGGCCTTTGGGAAATTATTTTATCAATTAATTTCGCAAGGTAAGTGATATCTCACTGCAATTTGTTTAGCCAGAACAAAAAACATCCCACGTCACGCATTTTACAACATCTTAAATTCCGCCGATAACGCTAATAAAATATTTTCATTGTACACATTCACACCGCTAATCCCATTTTTATCACACATCCACAGTATGTTTAAAAAAATCGATAAAATTAGGATTGCCACCCCCAACACCGCCTCTTCAAATGTTTAGTTTGGCAAGTCTGAGCCTGCCTTTCCGGTAAATCCCCTCCACACGGCGAGTGTAAAACAGCCGTTAATGACAATTCGATAGTGGGATTGGGGGTGGCAACCCCTACCGTATCCAAGACGACGGCACACCCTCGCTTCAGTTTTCCTGGCCCATCTGATATGTTTGTATAAAGATTTGATACCAATTACACTACGGTTTGCCAAAGCGCTTCTTTCGACTCGAGAGCACTTCACAACAAAAGGCTTTCTCTATTAGCTAAAATGACGATGTGCTGAGTTGATTTTTTAGGGGGACGACTGGGTTTAGATACGGCTAGCGAGGTGGCTTTGATAACGAATTTCCATTAAACAAAACATATCTCAAACAAGTATGAAAAACATAACCAAAAGGTCGGCCAAATATACAGAATGGCACTCTTTTACTTTCAAAGCTATAATGTATATATATATATATATATATATAATGTTACATATATAAATATATATAACAAAGCTTGTTTTAGAAATGCTCTTACTCTGTTAATTTGGGAGTTATACCTAACATTAAAAATTTAGTTTACGTTTCTTGAATCAGATAATTGAGATAATAAATCTCGCTGACAAAGAAGATTCTGTCAGTTTCCGTTTCCGTTTCCGTCATCTAAAAAGTATGTATGACTCGTAAATTACAATAATTCCGGTAACAATGAAACCATTACAACATGATCGGTGACGCCACAATAATCTATGATAAACTTCCACGATAAGCTTTTAAGTAAGGCACATTTGTTTGTCTCTCATTCTCTATCCCAACTTCGTATTGACACTTGTTCAAAAATGTCAACAGTGAGTACCATAATCCCATTTTTCCGAAATCAGTTTTAAAACTTCAGGGAACTTCAGATGACGGCTTAAGAACGGATTTTATAATCGCTGTCAGTGTTGTTGGTAGCGCTTGTGGTCTTCTTTTGATTGCGGTCATTGGCTTGATCATCTGGAACATTCAACTTTCAAAAAAAATCAAAAAATTAGACCCTTTCGTTAACTTCAGATTACAGTAAGTAGGCGGAAGCGCACTTAACTCAGATAAGTTCTACTTTTGAGTAGGAGACCGAAAATGTATCCACATCAGGCTGAACTGCAAGGCTCGTGTCCAGAGCCTACCAACCACGCCCACGACAATCCGTCATTTTTCCGGACAAATCTGCATCAAGACAGAAGCATTTTGAATCCAATAGCCCAACGAAACTTGACTAGTATTGATAATGGGAATTTTATGTATGGGAATCCGAACGGAAAAATGTGAGAACAATAAATCTGTTTTGAAATTTGATTTTTATTTTAGGAATTCATTTAGGGAACTGGATTATTTGGATCGAGATAGCAAGTTTTACTAAACAAAATGATATCTCATGTTAAATGTACGCAATCAGAATATGTAATTAGGTTTGTAATATATTAATAAAAAAAGGTTTTTGTATATGTGCTTTCTGTTTTTTGTTTGCTAATCAAAATCG
This sequence comes from Cynaeus angustus, assembly GCA_030157275.1. Taxonomy (NCBI): domain Eukaryota; kingdom Metazoa; phylum Arthropoda; class Insecta; order Coleoptera; family Tenebrionidae; genus Cynaeus; species Cynaeus angustus. The sequence continues at coordinate 10,207,285 of CM058067.1, forward strand.
GTCAGTTACATTTATGTAATAAGTACTTCATTTCAAGTACGTATGTGTAATTTTGTAAAGTTTTAAGTATCGAGAGATAACAATTCTAGAAAAATTAGATAAGTGAGCAATGTTTTTCTCGTCCGACTACCGTTCTATTGTTATTTTTCTTGCGGAAATTGCAATTTACGAATTTATCTCTTAATTGTTTTTATTTGTAATTTTTTATCAGATTTTCGTAAGTAGTTTTACAATTTCACTCAACTTGTTTGCAATTATAGATATACATATTGAAAGAAAACAGATTTCACGTTGGCATTTTTAAGACAAATGAAAATTTTCAAAAGGTTACTGTAAAACCTGTTACTCTCCTATTTTAAGAGCTACAATGTTGAACCTTTCAGGAGCTTAGTCTTTACTAGTTTATTATTTAAGTGAAATTGTAAAAGAGCTATAAAACTATATAAAGAGCATATAATTGGAAAAATGTCATCGTAAAAGCTGTAACACTCATATTCTAAGAACTACAGTGTCAAAATGTTTAAGAGTTAGTTCTCTTCATTTGATTATTAGGTACATAAAATGTTAAAATTACACACCGATCTTAGACTGTCATTTATATATCAAAGAATTTACAACATGTTACTTTAAAAGTTGTAACTTTTCTATTTTAAATTTTTAGAAGCTGTGGCTTCTAACATATTACTATTTCAGTTGTGACTGCCACTTTAGGAACTAAAATCTTAAAACTTTTGTTACTATAATATACATTACACAATACGCGTGCGTATAACTGGTTGCATAAATGACAGTTATAAACCAAATATATATATATATGTTAATTTTATTTTAATTTTAATTTAATCATTCATTCAATCATTTTAATTAAACAGTTAAATTATGATAAATATTAAAATATATATATGTATATATATATATTCGATGTAACAACTCATCAGTTCGATGTAACTACCAACTGTCCATCAAGCACGTGTCACTTTCGCACGTGTACCACCACCACTGTCTATTCCGTTATCTTACGAAACAGTTAATAATCTACAAAGTGATGACACCTGGCAAACCAAAAACTATCTCAAAGTTTCCCATTTTTCAAAGTGTCACTTTCGCCCTAACCTATAACTGTCAACACCAGTCACTTTTTGACCAAACGGGGCCTCAACCTATCACACCATCTCACTTTCCCAACAGAGGCTCCTAGATAATCTAATTATTGGATAAGAAAATTAATAATTATCAGATAAGGATATCCATCCAGAAGAGTAACGTCTCTTCAATATTACGTAAAATGTCGTTTTTGTGTCGTGTCGTAAAAATTAGTGCCCCAAGGCTAGCCCGAACTATCTCAGTGGCGGCCCCCGTTATGAACAAGAAAGAGTAAGTGATGTTTTAAATGTAGTTAACTTTTTAACTTTCTGTTTTAAGGGTCAATGTCACGTTTCTTCGTCACGATGGAACTCGGATTCAAACTAAAGGAAAAGTTGGGGATTCGTTTCTGAATGTTGTGGTGGACAATGATATTAAACTAGAAGGATATGGTGCTTGTGAAGGGACTCTGACGTGTTCCACTTGTCATCTTATCTTTAAACAATCAGATTTTGAGAATATTCCAAATGAACCTGAAGGGGAAGAAATTGACATGTTGGAGTTGGCTAAAGGGGTCACCGATACATCAAGATTGGGTTGTCAAGTGTATTTGACTGAGGAAATGGAGGGGATTGTTGTAAAGGTGCCGGAAGTTATAGACGTAAGACTGGAGAGTGGAAATAAACAGTCTGAGAGTCAATGATTAAAATTTAAATACTTTGGGTTGGCAGCACTAGAATTTAAGTAGTGTAAGAATTAGCGTGATATTTGGGCTGAAAAATTATACAAATTTATTTTTGTACTGAAAACAGTTTTATCAATTTTAGGAAAAGATAAATTCATGCGTTCTTCTATATTTAAGGACTTAATTTGATATTCTAAGCAGATAAATATTTATTGTCATTTTGTTATTTAGATAACAAATAAATAATTCACAATGTATAGATTTAAATTTGTTTGTATTGTATTTGTAAGTTAATCTGTGGTTTATTTAATGTGGTTAATGCAAATATCTGAAAAACTACTGAATTGTTTGTTATAATTGTTATAATTTATTAGGAAAAAAAAGTAACACCATTAAATTCCTTGTGAAATGCTGCGTACAATCGTGGGCAATAAATTTTAGTAGGGAATGACATTTTTTGACAAGGTGCGGATTACTCTGTTGTGAACTTATAACCAATTATTGTCGTCGGACTTCCTTGACAATTTATTTTTGACTCCGCCGCTATCAAACAGAAATTTTTTCTAATTTGTCACAATTCAGTCATTTTTTCAAATGGCATTGAACTTCGCGCAATAGATCAGCGCACCTCGAATTAAAATTTTGCAATTCTCATAAATCTAGAAATGTTTTCATACGCAAACAACAATAATGTCTAAAAGAGTTTTTTTTTAAAGCACCCACTATTTTTGGAAAAATTATCTGTATAAACAGGAAAGCCAATCTGGTGAACGAAAATTCCTAACACGAAAAAACTTACTTTGAAAACTTATGGATAACAATGTAATATGCTTAAAAAATGAAAAATAAACAAAGATGGATGATAACAGGTAAAACAATTGAAATTAATATAAATGGAACAATTTTAACAAATTAGTGGGAGCTCCCCCTCGGTTCCTTCTAATAGACCGCTCCGTTCGGAATTCGAATTTTGCTTAAAATCGTGCACTGACCTTAAAAATATCCACAATTCACAAAAAACTCTTTTTATTTGGAACTTTACATAGGGCATTATACAAATTACATTACCCACTAAAACACCATCATAGCCAACTCTGTGACCAAAAATTTCCAACACGAGAAAAATTTAATTTTTTAGGGAACGAGTAAAAAACAATGTAAATCTGTTTAAAATGTTAGAAAATGAGTAATAAATATCTGCACATTTAAGGCGACTTAAATTTTCAAAAACATGATCATTTGTTCGAGTTGGCGGGCGGCCACCCCACAATGGACCGGTCCGCTCGCGCTAAAAATCGTGCACTGACCTTAAATTCGCTGGTGCTTTAGAAGCTACCTACACCTTCAAAGGACACTTTGGAACACATAAAATTGTCCGCAATTCACAAAAAAAAACTACTTTCATTTGAAAATTTAGACAGCCCATTACACTTGGAAAAATTACTCACCAAACAGCATCGCCAACCTAGTGACAAAAAACTCCCAACAAGAAAAAAATTTAATTTCGTAAGGAACAAGTAAAGAAACAATGTAAAACTGTTTAAAATGCTAAAAAAATGAGTAATAAATATTTGCAAATTTAACACAAGTGAGATTTTCAAAACCGAGACAATTGGTGGGCGGCCACCCCTCGATCCCTTCTACAATGGACCGGTCCGCTCGCAATTCGAATTTTGCTAAAAATTGTGCACTGACCTTATTGTTAGTTTCGGTGGTGTCTTCTCGCCAAAACCTGCCTGGACCTTCAAGGAACACTTTGAGACACATAAAAATGTTCACAATTCACTAAAAACCGATTTCATTTGGAAATATACACAGCCCACTACACTTGGAAAAAATACCCACTCAAACAGCATGGCCAACCCTCAGGAACTAAAAACTTCCGACACGAAAAAAAAATAAATTTCTTAGGGAACGAGTAAAAAACAATGTAAATTTGTTTAAAATGCTAAAAAATGAGTAATAAATATTTGCACATTTAACACGACTAAAATTTTCAAAAACGGGATAATTTATACGAGTTGTTGGGCGGCCACCCCTCGATCTCTTCCACAATGGACCGGTCCGCTCGCAATTCGAATTTTGCTGAAAATCGTGCACTGACCTTAGTTTCGCTCGTGTCACCTAGTCAAAATCTGTCTGGACCTTCAAGGAACACTTTGAGGCACAAAAAACTGTCCACAATTTTCAAAAAACAGATTTTTTGGAAATTTTCGAACACCGATTTTGGATCACAACGCCAAGAAAATTCGCGACTACAGCGCCGTAGTTTCTTTTGTTGCCGTAGCGCGTAATTCAAACTACATTGATAACTTTCAACAAGAAAACTACTTTTAGATAATTTGTGCTTACTGCTGTTCTAGAAACGCTCAAAATCAAATTTTGGAAATTTAAATGTGTAAGTAATTAAAAAAATTAATCGAAATTGTTCTGCGTGAAACTGCTTCAAATGACAGAACTAACCTCAAAGTCATATAACCTAAATTTACAGTTTTGACTTTCCCCTTTTAGAATAATCTGTGATACAAAATGTTGACAACAAGATACAAGTTGTTCATAAACGTTGTACATAAATCAGGTACGCATCGTTCTATAAAAACCTATTTTTCTCATCCATAACCTCTTTCCAGACGTCTTCCGAACTTATTGCCAAAAAGCAACAAAAGGCAAATACAGCTTCACTAAAAAAACAGCTGCTAAAACCTACGGACAGCCCACGCACCACACGCACCCCCAACTAATCAGAAAAGACGAAATAACCCCCTTGATCAAAAGAACTGAATTCCAGGACCGGCGCCAGAAACTAATCCAACAAGTGGCGACCTACGTCCAGGAACGGAATCCTGACGTAAAAAAGCACTTGGTACGTTGCTTTATTTTTAATACTAGATAAAATGACGCTTTTTATAGATAGTAGTCCCTTCCGCAACGAAACAGTACATGTCTGATAAAATCCCTTACTTTTTTCGCCAAAATACAGAATTTCTCTATTTGACAGGATGTCAAGAACCTGATAGTTGTTTAGTTTTGGTTGCGACGGACACGCCGGGGCAACATTGCGCGATTTTGTTTGTACGGCAAAAAGATGACCACGGTGAGTTGTGGGATGGGCCCAGGACGGGGCCGGAAGATGCCCCGAATTTGTTCGGGGTGGATCAGAGTTTGCCTATTGACGAACTAGAAAATTATCTACAATCATACTTAAAATCAAACCAAACTTTCACTCTCTGGTAATGAAAAATGGCAAAAGGGGGTACAGTTTTTTTGATTCTGTGGTTTTAGGTATGATTTTATGAACCCCGTCCAGATGGAAGTGCACAAAGTCATGTGCGACTACCTCAACTATATAAACAAGAAGATGTGGGAATCCCCTAAAAGCTTTATTCACAGACAAAGACTTATTAAGAGCCCCGCGGAAATTGCACTAATGCAGAAGTCGTGCGAAGTCGCGTCTGAGGCTATCATTAAAACTGTAGAAATGTCTTATCCAGGTATTGTCTTTCCATTGTTTAATTTCTAATTATTGATTTACTTTGATAGGAATCAATGAAAGTCAGATTTTCGCCAAAGTTGATTATGAGTGCCGAATGATGGGGGCTGAATATCTGGCGTACCCCCCTGTGGTTGCCGGAGGTAACAGAGCCAACATCATTCATTATATCAACAATAATCAGATTGTGCAAGATGGAGATATGGTTCTCATGGACGCTGGTAAGTAGAATTTTTTACTACGCCACTGTATTAAAAGGCATGAAGAAACAAAAACTCGAATGTACTATCATGCCTTAAAGTTTGTTGTTTTTTTTTTCTTATATGATAAAAAATGTAAGTACGTCACTGGAGCACGCTGCTACGCCACTGATTTTTCTCACAACTGAAAAAAAAGATTACAGTAAGACACGGACAAAGTTGTAAAAAAAAAATGTATGACACTGGTAAAAATATTAGTTTGAATTTACATAAAAAATTAAGCACGTTTCATCAATCTCTAAGTCCGATCATGCCTCTACGCCACTGACTCCCACGAATAAAAAACCTCAGTAGGCAATGAAAAAAATTCTACACCTCATTTTTTCCAGGCTGTGAATTCCACGGTTACTCAAGCGACATAACCAGAACTTGGCCAATCAACGGTAAATTTTCACGACACCAAAAGGAAGCCTACGAAGTCGTCTTAGACGTCCAATCAAAATTAATAAAACTATTAGAAACTTTTCCCACTTTAGACAGCCTTTTTGATTCAATGTGTCTCTTATTGGGTAAAGGCTTACAAGAAATTGGCTTAATTCCAAGATCATTGACAAGTCAAGCTTTAACTAAAGTAAGTTCAGAATTTTAATTTATTTTTTCTAACGTTGGCAATATTGTAGACCGCGTATCAGTTCTGTCCTCATCACGTGTCTCATTATCTGGGAATGGACGTGCATGATACGCCTCTGGTTGCCAGGAATATTAAAGTAAGACCTGGAATGATTGTCACAGTTGAGCCAGGTACTCAGAAAAACGACGTTCAGTAGGCTTTGAAATTGAAATTGTGTTGGTAGCTCTGTTTGTTTAAGGTTAAACATTTATTGACATGGCTGGGCAAGAGTGGTCTAAGCTACCACTTTTTCAACTATAGCTAACAGAGCTGCCAACATGTAAAAAAGTGCAAAGCAGACTCAGTTGGTAATTTTAAAATAAGCAACAGCGTTTATTTGTGTAGGTATTTACACAAATCTGAAGCAACAACAGGTCCCGAAAGAATTCCAGGGAATGGGAATCAGGATAGAAGATGACGTTTTAATAACAGAAAACGGACCAGTGGTTCTTACAAGAAATTGTCCCAAACAAGCGGCAGATATTGAGAGTATAGCTAGTCGCAAAGAGTCATGATATTTAATTTCCATTAGAGGATTTTGTTAAGTGTGTATATATATATGTGCATTAAATAATATACTTTGTCTTAGTGTTGAACTACGCTTAGACATTTATGTATGGAAGGTCTGTATTGTGCACTATGTTTTTTTCTAATAATTGATATACGGGTTCGAGTTGTTTTTTAATAGTTGACATGCTGGTTCGAGTTTGTTATAAGTTTTTCACGAGTGGTTGTATTAATGACCGCTGAGCATATGATGGGCATTTGAGTCGTATGTTAGGTTAGTTATTTTCTTTAACACAACGGATAGATAAGACAATTTCTAAATTGACCAATTAAAAGTAAATATAAACAGAATAAACCAATCATGATTCTTCAACATGTTGTGAATTGTGAAGTTACTACGAACCAATTTAAATTAAATTGTTAAAAACAGTTGATAGAGCTTACGAGAAATTTCTTAAATTCGAGGTCATTTACAATCATTGAAGTTAGATTTTTATTTTTTTTTTAAATTCTTTTAAAGTGTTGCCAACATTCTAGGTTGCATCTTGGTTTTGTTTATACATCATGGGCATAGACGTGCATGATACGCATCTGGTTGATAATTTAATTATAATAAACAATATTATGTAAGCAGACTATGAATGAACAGGTAGGCCACAAACAAACGGAAAATTTAAAAACTAGCAAATTATGTAACAAGTCCAAAAAAACTATGTATTTGCGAACGTGGTGCTTACGTGAATTTTTGGTAATAGTCAATGTGGCTTTCCTTTTTCTGAAAACAATTTTAAATTCACCAAAAACTGCCATGTTTATTTTTATATGCCAACGTACAAGGTTAATATGTAGTTGCTAACTTAACTGTCGGTACCAAGATCTTTAAGCTACTAGTCGGTTAAAATAACTATTAAGATACTAGCCCAATAAAGTGGCATTTTGAAGACTCAAACAAGTCCGCTAAAATATTAGCTTGCGGACCGAGTACCAAAAAAATCTCTTAAGCTGTTGTAATCATTTTTTTTAACATGTGCTTTAATTGAACGTATCCATTTTCAAAATTTTGTAAAAAAAACATTGAATAACTTGACAATCTTGAATTTAAAATTAAAAATTTAATTTAAAATTTAAAGCATATATTCCAACAAATCATTATATATATGTAAAAAAATAAATAGCGTTCCATTGAAAAATCACTAAGCTGAGTACGGTCCTGGACTATTGCAACACCCTGTCTAAGGTAAAATATTTTTCGAATATGCACTTCTTTGCTTCATGTATCACGACGTGTTGAAAAGTCTCATATCATGAATGCGAAAGACAAAAAGAGCAGAATCGACCGATATCGCACTATTGACGCAGATGGTTTCTAGTGTTGTCAATTAGATGGGTGTTAATTATTTTTGGATAATGTTTTAAAACAGAAACTCTAAATTGTTTAAGCTCAATATATTTTTAATTCATAACACCAATCCTGTATTTCATTATAATGGAAATATTTTAAAACCGAAAGTTTGTAGCCCCTTATAGGTCTAAACAATTTTTATCGCTGTCTAAATTCAATAGTGGATAATTTACATGGAGGGCAATACCGCAGTAGTTGTTACGGTTCCGATAGATTTTTCCGTATCCATTATCTCCCCACGATGTCCCATGTGAATTTTTAATTAGCCAGAAATCTATTCCATTTGCATCAGTGCCGTAACCAGCAATGACGATCGCATGAGTGGTAGTTCTTGCATTTTCACAATCAGAGGATGTAAAGTATCCATCGCCTACAAATTTACTAAATGCTTGTAGATCTGCGTCACTTATATAGATTCCTGTAGATACTGGACCACACTTTTTTACCACTTGTGCCATTACGTATTCTCTGCTGACAACTGATGGATCTATGTAGCCGTATCCTCTGAGGGGTGTATTGCTATTTCCTGTTGGAATACGACTGCACGTACCAGCGACATCAGTTGTACCAGAAGTATAAGGATAAGAAGATTGAGTGTCGATGCCGTTCATAAACATATAGATGTAAGCTTTTTGTCTGTCACCATTTACACAATGATCATTACTAGTATCACAATCAACTATTTGCTGTTCACTTAAAATTACCTCAGGCAAGTTATTTTTCTTAATACGAGCTTCTAAAGCGCCAACCTACGAATATAAAGACATTTAGTGAAAAAAAATTACATAAAAAAAATAAAAGCTAGGTATATTAGTATTTAGTGACATACTATTGCGGTTAAAAAAATCTCAGACAACATGATTGTGCAAACACTTATATATTTATATATATATATATATATATATATATACTTTTATATATTAATAATAAACGATGAAAGGAGAACTTAATATATTAGATGCTCTCAAATCAAATTTCACCACATAAGAATTTTTTAAGCGCAATGGTAATAACGTCAACTCTAAATTTTAGACATTAAAAAATGCGTTTCAACATTAAGCAAATGTGCTGAAAAGTTTGTCTACGATTAAAATTATTACTTACGACAGCAAATGCATAACAGGAACCACAATTTCCTTGATTTTTTACAGGTGTCATAATTCCCCGATAATCAACTGAGTCCCCAGTGCTTTCCAGTTCAACTCCTTCGAAAAAAAGTGGAATTCCATACTGATTTAAACTATCGTCGCTTGGAATATCACAAGGAGCAAATGCAATTTCTAATTCTTCCTGTGTATAATCCGCAAACATGGTAACGCCTACTTCAAAAGTTGTATTTCCTTGTACATATTTTTTGTTATGTTCTTCAATAAAATAAAGTGTATCTTCGAACACTTTCTTACGAAATTGTTCCTCTTCTGGGGTCGCATATACTCTATTAAATTCTACCTGTAAATAAAAAAATGTTTAAGGTAACATGTGTTCTTGGTAAACTAACATAGGTACTTACTTTAAAGTTCTCCCATTTCTCCGAAATAACCGTTTTAGATAGAGGAGTTGTGCTACCACATGAGATTATGGTAGCTGCAAAAATTACTGAAATTATTTTTATCATTGTGATATTTTAGTAGTCAAACTTCTACTACTAACATCGATGAACTTACCAACGACTTATATACATAGCCCGTGATCTTATCAATTTTTTTTTTAATTAAAAATTGTTTTTCAAAGAAGAAGATTGTATCAAAAATTCGCTTATCGGGGCACTTGATCTGGGTTTTTACAGTTATGATGACGATTTTAAGAACAAATGTACATATGAAAATTTGGTAATTATTTCATTAGTATAAAAAATACGTTCTTTTGGAACAAATAAAAAAGTTTAAAAGTAAAAATTTGGATCATTATAAGAAACTAAACAAGATAGTAATAACAAATTTTCAAAAACCACACAAAAATTAACGTTACTGTTCTCTATTTTTATTTTATTCAAAATCAAATTATTGCGCATCAACAAACGATCAGAACGTCAAGTTTATAATCATTCTCTTTCTTGCAAAAAGCCCAGAGATTTAAAAAAAATAAACATCTAGTTTAGATGATATCTCATATATGTAGACCTAGCTGGGCTTATCTTCCAAACGTCGGCTTCTTTAAAAATCGTGGTCTTTACGTCCTTGTTCCATAAATGGCTATTATACAGTGATTCATTTCAATATTAATCATAGGCGGTTTTTGATCGCATAACACATTAGCGTCGCAGAAAATGGGGTTGTGGATATTTATACACCGGTCAAAATAAAGTGGTACAGTTTGATTTTGTCATTGTAATATGGGTCAAAAATTAATACATTGAACTATTAATAAATTAAGTCATCTGTGCCTACCAAAGCCAGTTCACTTGTTTTATTTTTTTAATGACAGTTAGTACTGAGTAGCTAATTGCAGTGAAACTCGAGATCACATGTACCTACTCATTCGAAAATGTCTTGATGTCGAAATATTGTTATTTCATTTTGTTTTACACCATCTGGATAAATAAATTAATAAAGTTATTGCTACTTGTCAAATCATGACATATCGGTATTTTAATACAAAAAACATCAACCGATTGACTTTGGTGCATTTTGAGAAATTAAAAAATGTCAATTTTTTCATTTGTTTTATTAATGTCATCTTTAAGCTTACAGTAAAAACCATCATGTCTACTTCGTTCACCCGCTTTACACAACTAATTTTTTTTTTAAATGCTTTCTAAAACTTATATCACTTTATTTTGACCGCCACTGTAATTATTTACGTTCGATTAAAATAAAGCATTATAAAATTGCTATTTTTTTTTATTGTTGTATGACGTCAAAATAAGTTAAAAAGAAGAATAAAAGGGAAGTTTTTATTTGCAGAAATTTGTGTAAATACCATACTTTTTGCGTCGCGACGCTCCACTTTAAGCAATTTTTTTAGCGAATTAACAATTACTTATGTGAAAACGTCTCTATTTTTTTTTGGGTCTCACTGTAGTTCCTGAAATTTTTATATCATATTATATATGACCTATTAAGTGTCAAAATACCTTGAAGAAGATATTTCTCACATTTTTATTTAAAAATTGATATTAACTATTACCCAAAAGAATTTTTTGCGTTTCTTTTATACACATATTTAATTAAAGATTTAAAACGACGTGATCACTTAATCTTAAGTAGAAAATATAAAAATAGTGTTCACATCTACGTAATAAAATTTTGTTTTTCAATCACAAACATTAAGAAAGTAATCTATAATAATAGTTACACTTCTAGTTTTAAAAGAAAATTGAATGATCCTTTCATTGATACACAACTCAAGTACCTACTAATGAAATTGTGTTGACAAAAATAAAAAATGATAAAATCAAATACTTTATAAAATTAATTAATTTTTTTTAGATCAATATCAACAATTTTCTCGCTGATAATAATCATAACTTTAGAATTGGTATTTTAATGGTACTTTTTGAATACTCAAACTTGTTGAATAAATTTTTAAAATCTTCTTCGAATTTTTTCTTGTGCGTTTTTGTGTTGTTATCACTTATTTCTTTCTTCGTATTAGTTCTCCATTGTTTGTACCGAGCGATCTAGCTCATGAAGTTAGTCATGAAGTAGCTCATGAAAGTTAAAACCTGTGTCGTCATTAATAATAGATTTTGCTAATATGTTGACGCTTTAACCTTTTTTAGTCTGCCATTTTTTATTTATAGTGTTATAAGACGACCTAAATTTTTACTTCATGACCCACCTGATAGAAAGATTTTCGAATAATACAAGGGATTTTTTTATTATCTTTGAATTTTCAATGGATGCAGCTTCAGGTGTAAATAAAAATAAAATTAACTATTATACAAAAAATATATTAAATTTGATAAAAAAATCTTTTCAAACTCAAACAGAACTATCGTCTAAACTACAAACCAATCTTGAATTCTTGTATCACCCGTGTAATAACCACATAATGAGATTCTCTCGTTTAACGCCCTCTCTCGGCGCCTTGTCAAACTACCAATCTAAGTCTTTGTGGGGTTCCCCTCCTGGGTACTCCCCTGTGAGACACGCAGTGCAGTGTCCTACTTTGTGGGCATTCTTCGTTTTAATATCAGACCGCACCGCCTTGACTAATCCTTCGACGCTCAAATACTTAAGACTGTTGGCGCCTGTAATTTTAAGGTCAGTGTTACGTACCGTGTTTTTTCAACAAACTTACCAACGTGAAGCGCTAGTTGATCCGGAGCGAGTTTATTCGCGATGAGCTCTTCACGAGTGGGGATATTAATGCCCATATAGCAGGGATATAAAAGAGGGGGGCTCGCTACGCGGATGTGGACTTCTGTAGCTCCAGCGTTTCGTAGTAGTTTGATGATGGGGCCGATGGTGTTCCCACGGACGATCGAGTCGTCTATGAGAATGACTCTTTTGCCTTTGACGCTACCGGAAAGAGCGCCTAAAAACGGAAACAATCACGGTCTGGGATTTTAGCGCTAAATTCGAACTCACCAAACTTCTTGGCGATGCTCAACTGTCGCAGTCTGTTACTGGGCTGAATAAAGGACCTCCCCACGTATCTGTTCTTGCATAGAACCTCAGCGAAGGAAATCCCGCTTTGTCTGGAGAAGCCGTGGGCCGCCGCGGTTCCAGATTCTGGAACTGAACTCACAATGTCGGCTTCTACAGGGTGTTCGATTGCCAGTTGGCGTCCGCATTGCATCCTCACCGCGTAGACCATTTGTCCCTCGAAAATACTATCAGACCGAGCAAAGTACACGTATTCGAAGATACAGAAAGCTTGAATTTTATCTTCGGGACGCTCTACAATGTCGATGGTACGGATACCATGACGCGTCATTTCGATTATCTCTCCTGGGAAAACCTCGCGGACGTACTGGGCGCCAATGGATAAGAACCCGCACGATTCGGAGGAGACCACCCAACCTTCAGCTTCGCGGCTATCGTCACAGTCACCGTCGAGAGCTAAAGAAACGTGAAATAAGAAGGACCTGGGTCCTTTTCCTATACTTACGTTCGTTCTGAGGAAGGATTTTTCCCAAGCAGAGGGGGCGGTTACCGTAAGGATCTCTAACAGCGTAAATTTTGTTTTTTAGCATAATGACCAGGGAGTAACTCATGGGGGCGAGCTGCATCAAGTGTTTGATGCGAGCGGGCCAGTCCGGACCGCTCAATTCGTCGCCTTCTGGAGGGTTAAGACACAGTGCCTGAGTTATGAGCTCACTGTCTGAATGTGTAGATAACCCAACGCCGCGTCCCAGAACCTTCAAAGTAAAGAATATGATTGAGTACCCGGACTACGCCCCGAGAAAAAATCTATACCATTTTTCGCAGACTGTCACAGTTGACAAGCTCGCCGTTGTGGGCCACCGCGAGGGCACCATGTTGGGTATGGACCACAAAAGGCTGACAGTTGACTTCTTCAGATGCTGCGCTTGTGGAGTACCTAGTGTGACCTATCCCGATGCTGCCCTTGAGATTCTTAATCGCTTGGTCGTTGAAGATGTTGCTGATGAGCCCCATTCCTTTGACAATATTGAAGTATTTGGAGCATTTTCCTTCGCTGGTCACGATCCCGGCTGACTCTTGGCCTCTGAAAAGACAACTAAGCACGAGGCGCCTCATCTATGGTGATTCCATACCTGTGCTGAAGAGCCACGAGCCCCCAACAAATAATCTGTGGAATTTCTAGAGTCGTGGGCCATTCACCACAACCAATAGCCCCAAAGACGCCACATTCGTGGGTCAGACCGGACGTGACAGCCCCACGATTCTTTCTTTTTTCAATATCAAAATTGTCCACAGCGCAAGCTGCGTCATCGCAGGAGTGACCGCTGACTTTAGACATTTTTCTGCGAATATGAGAAGATTACTAAATGACGATTTCTGGCGCTAACGGTTAAAAAAAGTGCTGCTAATGTTAAAAAAGAACTAAAATTGTAGAACGAGCGATACAAACTACCACCATTATCACCTGTAACTGGCTTATTCCGGTCAAAGTGTTACATATTTACAAAAAAAACGAAGAACTGACCGTAACGACCCCCACGATAACCTCTTCTGGTACATTATGAAACGACTTATCACATTTCATCACTTACGATAACACGAAAATATCGTTTGCGTACATCTCCTAAGAGTTTTACGCAATTATTAAATTACGCGTGGGGAATTATCATGTTTACCATTTTTTGGCGCACAAACAATAAATGACGTCAAACGTGAGAAACCAAAAAACCCTAAATCACAGGTGTGAGCCCACCTTTACGTGGTTTGGGACACCCCTGCCACACGTTGTTTTCAAACTAATTTAATTACATAGATTCATACTCACAATTTCACACTTCTTCGTCTTCGACAAATTAAACAATAAACTAATTGAATGAGAATCGGCGTTCTTTTATTCAACCACGTGGTGCTGCCCCCACTCTGCCCATCGTACCACCGCGTGAGTACTTGCAATATAAGCAAAATTTCGATGAAAACAGATAAAAGTGTTGAAATTTTGTTTATTTATTTAATTTCGGTAATTAAATTTGAACCTTTAAAGTGACATCATTACGGAGATTTTTCCAAGACCTATCAACCAAAACATCAAATAGTACATGTTTTTTTCTCAAAAAGCTCTGAAAACAGTTGATATTGTTTAGCTACTACGCGTGCGCAATTTCGTACAATCAATTTATAAATCAAAAGCTGAGTAAGAGCAGCGCGGCTGCAGTTTCGAACATTTGTTTAACTCGCTTAATTACCATGGCAACGAAACAAGGTAAGTGTGTTTTTGTCACGCTCAGTGGTTAATAATTAAGTTTCGCACATGACGCTTTTGAGGTTATAACAGGGGTGTCCAAATTAACCATTTTTTTTTTATAGTTGGCGATTACAAACTCGGCTCTTTGATTATCGAAGGGAAAACGAAACAAGTGTACGAGCTCCCCGGCTCCCCTGATCTTTGTCTTTTATTGAATAAAGACAGGATCACAGCAGGCGATGGTGTCAAAGCACATGATCTTGTAGGAAAAGCGGCAATTTCGAATAAGACGAACGGGAAGGTGTTCCAAATCTTGAATTCTGTTGGTGGGTCTTGTTTTTTTTCTTTTTTTAGGTTTTTCTACGTTTTGTTTTAGGTGTGAAGACGTCGTACGTTAAAGCCGCCAGCGATGTCGCCTTCATCTCCAAGAAATGCGAGATGATTCCAATTGAATGGGTCACTAGAAGACTAGCTACTGGTTCATTTTTGAAAAGAAATCCAGGGGTTCAAGAGGGTTATCGCTTTTATCCTCCCAAGCACGAGACATTCTTTAAGGATGATGCAAACCACGACCCCCAATGGTCCACGGAGCAAATTATCTCGGCAAAGTTCAAGGTTAATGGCTTGGAGATTGGTGAGTGACCTGGGGGGCTCTTCTAGAAGAGTTAATTTAGAATCGGTGTTTCTTTGAGGAAAATTACTACAAGAGATAAATTCTTTTGAAATATGTTTTGTAGTTTTTATCGCAGTTGTTTTTAATGTGGAAGATCACTGAATAATGCAACTGTGATTACAGAATGATGAAATATATATACAGGATGTAGGTTTAAATTGTCGAAGTCGTCAGAGTTCTGGGGGAAAAAATAAAATCACTAACTTTGTCTACACAATTCCAATTTACAACTTAACCCTAGATTATGTGACGCTGAATTCCCAGCGAACTGTCAATTGTCCAAAACTTTTAGCAATTTTTCTTTTATCACTCCAAAATGCGAGGCGGGAAATTTGAAATGCATATTTCAGGCCCCACGGAGGTGGACATCATGATCCGCACCTCAATCCTCGTCTTTGAGGTTCTGGAAAAAGTATGGGCTTCCCGAGACTGCGCCCTCATCGACATGAAAATCGAGTTCGGGGTCGATAAATCCGGTAAGCAAAAATTCACCGGTTCGTAAGATTATCGTTGTTTTTAACTACAACAATAGATAATTTACGAAATCAGGACATTACACTAAATGAAAACATATTTGTTTCGCGTTTTGCAACATGTTTTCTTCCACTTTTGATCCGTGCTAAAAAAAGAATTGGAGTAGGCCATGGATCGAGGGGTGATTGTAGTGGTACTCAAACTATTGTTTTTAGGGGAAATCCTGGTGGCCGACGTCATCGATTCGGACAGTTGGCGTCTCTGGCCTTCCGGAGACAAACGTCTAATGGTAGACAAACAAGTCTACCGGAATTTGACCAACGTCACCGATTCTGATTTGGACACAGTCAAACGCAACTTTGAATGGATTGTCGCCCAACTGGATCATTTGAATCCACCCAACGACCATTTGGTGGTTATTTTAATGGGAAGCCCATCAGACTTAGAGCATTGCAAAACTATCCAGAAGCATTGCCAAAAACTCGGGCTAAACACGGAGCTTAGAGTGACCTCAGCCCATAAAGGGACAGAAGAAACCATCAAGATCCTGCGCTACTACGAAGGTCTACCACTAAAGGTCATTTTTATAGCGGTAGCTGGAAGATCCAACGGTTTGGGACCTGTGATTTCTGGAAACTCGCCATTGCCGGTTATCAATTGTCCACCTTTGAAGGCTGACAACGTAGAAAGAGATGTTTGGTCAAGTCTGAATGTTCCTTCCGGATTAGGGTGTTCAACTGTTTTATACCCAGAATCGGCGGCCTTGAACGCTGCCAACATCATAGCACTGTCGAATTATTTAGTTTGGAGTAGACTGAGAGTGAAGCAGTTGGATAACTACGTGGTGCTTGCCAAAGCTGATAAGGAAGTTAGATATTGAATGAAACGAATAAAGATTTTGTAGAAAGTTTTGTTATACATGTCAGTCGTACCAACCTAGTCAGTATCTTCTTCAAGTTCCGTTTTTGGTGGAATTTGAGCTCTTGCGTCTCTCCTCTCGTCCACGTTTTTCAAAGTCATCCATCTTTTAATGCTAGAGACTGCCGGCAACGGGAAATTGAGCTTCTTCGTTAAATACATATAACACCTCTTGTTACTTAAATGGCGGATGGTGTACCCCACGGCCATGTCATCATTGCTCCAATAAATCTTTTTCTTTCCTGATAAAATTTTGATCTGGGACTGTGAAAAAACCTTTGATAACAACGTTTTTTGCTGTTGGAGAGATAAAAATGCTCGCTTCGCCCGCAGGTACTCCTGATGCCGATTCGATAACTCTAAATCTTTAAGTTTGTAACTCTCCATTTGTTTCGCCAGCGTATCTTTTAAACGCTTTAAATTATTTTCTAGAGTAACCACCTTGTCTCGTAGTGTCTTATTACATTTTTGCAGTGTTACCAACTGCTCTTTTGTCTCCACATGTTTGTATTTTTCCACGACTTGCACAGAAGGTTCCTCTTCGAGAACCGGATTCGATTTAACCACAATTTCCGCTGTCATTGGTAAAAACAATGTGGGGACAGCGTCATACTTCAAAACTTTGGTATAACAAGTCATATATTCTATAATTTTGACTTCAGTAGTGTAGCTGTCTTCACCGAAATGAATCGAACAAATCCGAGCTGAAAAGAGATTGGCACACATGAGAATTTAGGGATTTTCGTTACCTGAGGTGGTATCTACTTGTTCGGGGGGCCACCCAGAAGCCGTAATCCATTGTTGGGCGATCATTTCGTGTTTAGGAAAGACGTAGTAGTGCACAGAGGGGTCGGCCGTGGAAGCGTTGGAGTTCGTACAGCCCCAAACTACGCACGACATCCTGAAATGAAACTACAACTAGTCTTAAAACTGTTTATTTGAAGCGACCCATCTTTGCACCCCCGATAAAGAAGGCAGCGGCATGTTCAAAGTGTTTTTTAAGTATAAATAGCACTCTTTATTTCCGATGTGTCTTAGAGTGAAGGCCATCGCCATGTCATCGTAGCTCCAAACAACTTTTCTCTTTCCCAACAACATGTTGATCTGAGCTTGAGAGAAGACTTTACAAATCAGATTAGTAGTGACTTTTCCGTTTTGTTTCTGGGGGTATTTCGCCATCAGTCGTGCCAACCTATGCAACTCTTTATCAACATTATCAACTTTTTTCTTATACAGAGTGATCTTTTCTTGGATTGGTTTCAACTCTTTGAGTAGTTTATCACATTTAGCTCTTAAATGGTCGTTGAGATCCACGGCTTCTTTCACCTCGTTAAAATTCAGTGGTTTCATGAGTTTTACTTCAGGCATACCAACCATCCAGCCCAGGTTTTCCCTAGGGATTACGTCTTGTTTCAGGGTTGTCTGTCCCTCATCCTCAAAATCGCTAGGTTTAAAATGGTCTGAACATACTCTAGCACCGCTTGTCGAATGGTAAGCTGAGACTCCACACTTTTCTTTCCATATTTTAGCAGTATCGTAGTCATCAGGAAAAAGGAAAAAGCGGTGGCTTTGTGGCGAGTCAGAGAAGTCTTCGTGGAAGTAGTTGGGACAAGAAATGACGGTACATTTCGTTAGCTGTTGGGGCCTAAAGTGAGACGTTACATGGGGGCGCAGAAAAAGGGGCTACGTACCATTCAAGCGGATCTGTCATTTTATAAGTTGTTTTAAATTACTTACTTGAGGGTAAGTTTGAGGTTAGCGTCGTACTTGTCAAATTTGAGATTCCACCTGACTTAGTGAATTCGAACTGGAATTAAAAAAACGACAAGGAGACCGCAAAAGGAACACTCTGTATATATGATAAACGTGTTGTTAATAAAGTGGTGAAACTTCGGCCGGTTTTAAATACAGAGGTTGATTTACACAAGTCCAGTGGAAACGGGACTACATCGAATGTAGAAGTGCTTTATCGAATGGAATTTTACAAAGGCTTAGAAAAAACTATATACGCTACAAACAACGCAACGAAATGCTAGAGATTACTTCCGTTTTGTATGTTTTCGAAATTTGACTGGTGGGTGACATGCCCTAATTCCCACGCTTCTTCGCATTGCTCTCAAGGTCGACCACTTTCAATAATAAAGGCGATGATACCAGTTCTTTAATCTGCGATTCGATTGACTAGCGTAAAATGTGTACTACGAAACGTTATAGTTGTCAAAAAAGAAAATTCCGAATGAAGTTTTCAAGTTTTTTTAATTACTGCAAAAGTGTGTGATATTTAAGAGACCTTGGAATTTGAAATGTGTTGGCAGCTCTGTGTGATAAGTCGCTGCCAACCGTTTCGCACTTTTTTTTCAGCCCTGTTGAATCGCCCCCAAAGTTTTGTTCTTCGTCTCCCGCACTAACCTCCAGCAGAAAATAAATCCCATAAATTGGACCCCTGCAAACACAGCAAATGGAACCATCAAACTATAATGGTCTGTCATAAACTGATAAAATTTGGTACTTGTCAACATCCCGACAGCTCCAACTATGTTCATTAAACCAGCAGCTTTTGCCTTAACACTTGTCGGGAAGAGTTCGCCTGTCATTAAATTAACGACAGTTCCCAACCCTAAAGTAGAAAAGACTCTATGGACCATTAAGACTACCAAAGGAAAGATGGTGCAGTTTGAAACATCAACTTTTGAAAAGTCTCTGACAGTGAAGAAAACTGCGTTGGTTGTTAGAGTGAAGAAGGCGCCTCCTATGGAAACTAGAAGAAGAGGTCTGCGTCCGACTCTATCAACAAAAGACATGGCGAAGACTGTGGTGATACTTTGGACGGACAGCATAATGATAGCAGCCCATTTTTCCGAAAGTGCGTCCGTTGCTTCTTTGAATAAGAGTTGGGTGTACATGCCGAAGACGCTCTGACCACTATACTGTTGCACTATGAGGAGGACGACCATGACAAGAGTTGACCTGATCTTGAACAAGTCTTTGTATCTTCCTTTTTCTGACATTTGACGAGCCACGTCACTCGTTAGAGAAGAAAACTCAATAGTCACATCGTAATCTCGGAGGTGCTTCAGACAATCTTCGGCTTTTTGAAGTTTGTTCCTGATGATCAAATAGTAAGGGCTTTCCGGCATGATGCTGAAAGACACAATGAAACAAAGAGAGCAGCTTATGTAGACCAGCGCTGAAGAAGAGATGCTCAACGAGCTACCGACTAAGTTGGTGAAGAGAAGACCGAAATTTGTGGAAAGGGCATAAGTTAATCCCAGCACGCCTCGGATTTCAGGCTCTAAGATCTCGCAGATGTAGATAGGGAGAACAGTGAAACAAGCTCCTTCAGCGAGTCCACCAATCAACCTCCCGAAGTAGAGCATAAGAACGGAGTAGAAGGAGAAGTAGATCATGGCCAAGGAGACCAACTGGGGAACCCCAATGAGAAGAATCGTGTACTTCCGGCCAATCAAATCGAGAAGAACCGACGAAACAACAACACCAACTATATTACCAACGGAGGATATAACAGTGACGTAGGAAGCTTCTTCTGTTGTTACGTTAAAAGGATATTCGACCGATAGAATCTTAGGTAGTGAAGGACTAGGCCATCCCATGTGGATGCCAGTACAAAACCATGCCACTGAAACTAAACAAAAAGTCTTGGAAATATTGCAAAGTTCTTTACCGGAAGCAGTAGCAAGATACTGCGTTGTTTTGTTGCGACACAACAGTTTCATTCTTAACGAAATAGACAACTCGGTATATGTAAAATGCTAGTGATATTTTACATTTCAAGGACTCATTTAATGATTGCATGACTATAATAGCATTTTTATCTTGTTATTCTCAAGCTTTTTTTTGTTTTCTACAAAAAATACGCTCGAGGACAGTTAATATTTGTTATTGTAGCAGGCGGAGAAAAGTGTGAAGGCATGTTTAAACTGCAGTTACAGCCGGAGTGCGACCCCGCCCCCTGCGATTGCACAGTTTGCATATACATGTGTTTGATTCGATATAGAAGCTGTTAAAATCTGATCTAGAACTCAAGATCGAGTCTTGGGATCTCATTAACATGATTATGAAGACACTGAGAAACTGGGTGTTTCTAAAAATCTATATCTTTTCCGTTTTTTTCGACAAATCGTCTCAATTAAGAGCTAAAGAAGTAAGCTCGGGTTGCCATTCCGATTCGATGTAAATCCCACTTACATCGAACTCCCGATAACGTCAATACCTACAATTATTGTTACTCGCAGAAAGCACCTTTCGGCTTATTATTTCTTTCTGAATTCACCAAGCCCATTTTTTTTTTATTTCACCATTTCGTAGTTCGATGTAAATTTTGACAGTTTTCTCCGTGACGTCACACCTGTCTCATCCTCCATCTTCATGCTTGTATGATGCTAGAAACAAACTCGAATATCTCCCCAAGCTAAAAATCAACCTCCATCGAATTACTAACAAGAATCAACCTCAACCTCCCCCAAATTTATGGTATAACTGGTAAGTCCCACCCACTAGTAATTTTAAAATTTCATCCACTGGTTTTTTTGCCCCTTTTTTTAGCAATAGCCGGTCGAAATGGAAGGCGAACAGTTTTCTTTGTGTTGGAACAACTTCCACAGCAATTTAAGTTCAGGTTTCAACTCGTTACTCAAAGATGAAGATCTAGTGGACGTCACTTTGGCTGCTGGGGGGCGTTTCATGAAAGCCCACAAAACGGTGTTGTCCGTGTGTAGCCCTTTTTTCAAGGAGTTGTTTCGGGCGAACCCTAGCAAACATCCAATTGTGATTTTACCAGATGTGAATTACAACGCTTTGTGTAATTTATTGAAGTTTATGTATCAGGGAGAGGTTAGTGTGAGTCAAGAAGAAATTGCGACCTTCATGAGAGTTGCAGAGATGTTGAAAGTTAAAGGGCTCACGGATAATAGCTCGTCGTCGTCGTCTTCTAGTGTGAGTCGCTTTTTAAGTTACTTTGTTTATTTAAAGTTGGTCTACACTTTTTTACGTGGTGGTAGCATTGCCAGTTTCAACAATGTTATTAAATGTGATTCTAATTTTTAGGAGTCCAACGGATACACCGCCCCCAGCCGCTCGCCGTACCACTCCGACCAAAGACCCATGATGAAGCGCCCCCAACGCCCCGTTAAAAAAGTAATAAAACCCATGCAACCATTGCACCCCATTGAGAGCCCCAAACCACCAAAGTCGCCCCATCCGCCCCCGGCGAAAAAGCCCTACATTGAAGAAAAACCGGAAGAGCAAGAGTACCCAGAAGCCCTAATAAAACCCAAAGAGGAGCCCCAAGACGATTCTGAAAGTAATTCTTCTCAAAAGTATGAAGACAGTATGGATTTATCAACTATGTTGGACACGAAACTGGGCGAGTCTTCGAGTTGGCAACCCCACGAAATCAGCCGACCTCAGGATTCGTCGACTCCTGGTAAGTGTGCTCTTGGTACTGCTTTAAAATTGATGTATTTTGGTACAAGAGGTCTTGCTTTAATGGGAAACGTGAGTTGGTGTGAAATTTTTGAGTTTTGGGTGGTAGCACTGATTATGAATGAATTTTGTGAACAATGCTTTTTATAATAGCAACGAGTCTGTGGCGTTAAGGCCTCTTACTTTGAGAGAGATAAAAAGGGAGTTAAATAGCACACGCATGAAAATAAAGAGAAGACGTACAGTTTCGTAAGTTAAGAGTATTCTTCTTCGTTTTTTTCACGAGATTTTGTAGTGGTTGCGTCCGAAGTCACCCAAAAAATGTATTCAAGGAAAAAGAGCAATGTTATGATGACCAGTCAGAGGTTGGTGCTCAAATTAGCTGGCCCGACTTATATACTTCCAGTGATGAATTTTAGTCTCTATTCCACGATATTTCATCATGATTCATCTAGATCTAAAAAAGAAACAAGCAGAACTATGATTGTTATTATTCCTGTATAACTTTATCTTTCTTATCTATTTCATTTATTTACGCCGAATGTTATTAAAATAGATAATAAAACTATGTCATTGGTTAAAAAAAAAAAAAAAACAAGCAATTTGGCGACGAAAATCGATCTATTTTGAGGACCGTAAAGTTGAGGACAAATTAAAGTCAATGAAGTTTTGACCCCAGAAAGACATATTGAAAATTCAGCATGTGAAAAATAGCTTGTGCGTAATGAGAAAAACAAACCAGTGTCTAAGGAGGCGTTGATTGGAATTGTGTACCCGCACCGGAAGCCTGAATAAAATAATACACCTCCAACTTTTAAATACCTTTTTTAGTTATATGGCATTCCGTCATCCTACATCTCCACGTTTTTTTTTCCGGCTCGTTTTGTCTTGTAGTATGTAGCACTGTTGCATGCAATGCCATATAATTGTGTAGTTGTTGTTTGTTCATTGGTATTTAAATGTTCAAGTGTATTATTTTATCTGCAGGAACCCTGCAGTGCATTCTGGGAAGACGGGGAAACCCACGACTGATTGTCGACGGTTACGTCTTCTATAAGAAGAGCGTTTACAAAGGAAAAGCGTTCTGGTACTGTAAAAATAGTAGGACGCCAGAAAAATGTCAAGCAGTTTGTTGGACGATGAACGGGAATATCGTTAAGTGGCCATATATGCACACTCATCCTGTCATTCCCGACGTTTTTAACCCTGATGAAGACACTGAAGTTCCTATACAAAATTTACAAGAAGTGTTGTGGCAGACGTCGTATAGTTAAACTATTCGCAGGATGTTTTCTTAAAAAGGACGTTAAGTTGGTGCCAGTGATACTAAATTTTTTTTGTAACGGTTTGTGATATTATTTGACTTATAATTTTAGTTCCAAGTTGTCATTGTAGTGTAGTTGTACCAACTGATTTTCTGTGAATCTCTTGCCATTATTTTAGCTGTAGTTTTTTACGTGAATTTGAGACTGTCTCGTTTGTATTGTAAGTTTTTTTTCTAATAAAATTTCTTAAAGTTCATTCTGGTGTCAGAGCTACCAACCCACTTCGAAATATCAAGCTCCCGCATTTTTACAAATTTTTCTGTTCAGGTGGCGGTCTGATGCTCCTCAAAAGCGGTCGAGGCCAACTAGTCCTAATCCACGACGGCCATATTTACATCCACTGTGATACGAAAAACAACAGACATATTTGGGTGTGTGTCAAGAAGAAAACTTTGAATTGCGAAGGATGTTTGACGACATTAAACGGTCCCATTATTCTATCGTACAGTGGTCATAACCATCCGCAATTACAAGATGTCATACAAAGACTGCAAGTACCTAGTTGTAGTGTGTCGCCAGAGCTGATGTAAACCGCCATATTGAAATTAGAATTATGACTTAAGTTGAGAGACTTCATTGAAAACCAAATATTTATTTTGTTTTAGATTACGCTGTTGAGTTTAGATTTTATTTTATGACACGATGTTGAATAGAAAGTTAATTTATTTATTTATTGAGAGAAGTTACGTTTTGTATTAAGTTTCAATAAAGTTGGAACAAAATTGTGTTGTTTGTTACGCTACTGCTTCAGTGATGACTACGCCACTGCGTTCGGTTTTCAATCCCGCCATGTTGGTACCGCAGAAATTTCTCGAACCAGATCAAATCTGACAGTTTGAGTTATAACCTTAGTTTTCACCGTGTTTGTGCATTGTTCAAAAGTTTTAAGGCAGAAATGGCAGAAAAGATTGAAGAGGTGAGTTTAGAAACGCAAAACGAAATAATCTAACCTCAATTTCAGTTAAAGAAGGACGTCGCTGAACTTCAAGTCTTGGAAACTCAGTCTACAAGACACAAAGTAAAAGACATCCTCTCTCTCGAAATTCGCAAATTATCATCAGAAATCATTAGACTACAAGAAGAGCTGAACTCCGTGAAGGCAACTCCCCAAGCAGCCCCAATTTTGTCTTCAAATAAACGCTACCAAGTCAAAATAAACAACTATGGTAAACGTCGTCATCATCTTTAAATCCCGCTAAAATTGTTATCTTTTAGCTTGGGACCAAACAACGAAATTCGTGAAATTCTACGTCACCCTTCAGAAAGTCCACACAATTCCCCAAGAAAACGTCGCATGCAGTTTTACTGGCAAGTCTCTAGAAATGGCAGTCAAAGACCTAGAAAACAAAGATTATGTCTTCACTATCAACAATTTGTTGTACAACATAAACCCTGAAGAGAGTTCTTGGAAGATCAAAACAGACATGGTCATTATAAATGCCGCCAAAATCCAAAGCGCCAACTGGTCTCATGTCACAGAGCTAGAGAAAAAAGTCAGTGATGCAAAAGAGGCAAAATTCAAGGCAGAAGATAACACTGATCCTAGTGAAGGGCTGATGAAGATAATGAAAAACATGTAAGTCAATTATTTTAACCAGTTTTAATCAAATTTAGTTAGGGGCTTTACTTTAGGCCTTTAGGCTTAACCAACTAAATTCACTGAGTGATGCTAAAATTTAGTCAAATCTAAGTAGATTCATTCAAATTTAGTACATTCTAGATAAATTTCATTCAAGTAGGTCATTTCCAGTCAAAATCGAATTCATTTGATTGTGATTTAGAACAATGGATATCACTAAAACTAAATTTAAACCTAGGTGATTAGGCAAGGTCCAGTTCAGGATAAATTATTTCATTATTTTATATAAAAATGTAATCAGGTCTAACTAAATTTAATCATATACGAGGCAGTTTTGGCATATTCAGAATTTATTTTATATTCAGGTAATTTATAGATTTTAGTGAAATTTAGTTCATCTAAAGTTTTATTTATTCCAATTTAGTGATCTAATAATGCCTTATTTAATTTAATTCAGATTTATTTTTAAATTTTTTAAACATTTTTAATGGAATTTAACACCACCTAAAGTTACTTACCGTCTAGTTTAGGCATGTTATATTTAATTTAGTCTTGTTTAACTTTATTCATAGATTTATGATAAAATTTAATCAAATTTATAGACGTATTTAAAAAAGCCCAGATAAATTTAATTCAACTAAGGTCCCCGTTTACGCCAATTTGTTACGATTCGGTCCACTTTTCTGTGCAGGTATGAGACCGGTGACGACGAAATGAAGAGAACGATCGCCAAAGCTTGGACCGAGAGCCAGAATAAAGTTTCTCCTTTTCCTTAAGTATTATGTGGATTTCCTGTTAAGAAATTCAATTTTTTCTGACAATGTAATATTGAAGATGTCAGGGATTTTTTTTTACATTTTTTAGTGTGATTTGAACAAATGGAAGTCAGAATATGTTAATAAACGGCTACAAATCAACAAATTTTATTTTTGTCAGTTATCCCGGCGCATCCACCATTTAAACGAATTATATAATAATAAAAAACTTGAATATGTATGATTATATATTACTCGGTAAGCCAAAAGTCGACTTTACTTAAGTCACTTCCATTCTAAGTCGCATTCATCATTCGAGTTAAAAAAACAACACATCTTTTGTAAGGTATATTAGAAACAGGTAACGTATAAGTGAACTATACTTATCGATAAAACGATCGTGAAACTATTAATACAATTTAACTTAAATCTACGTGGAAAAATTGCAATAAAAGTCGTGCGCAACAGGAAACGGTTTGAACTTAAATACTGTTTTTGACATTTCCCGTCGCTGATAAAATCAATTAATAAAAATCTTAAATCTAAAAATCACGCTGATTTCGTGATAGTGTTCTCCTTAGATTAGACTTGACCCATTTATACTCTGAAATTTTAATCGATTTTGCACGAATTGTGGAATTTGTTAACCTCGTAACGATTAAACAAAGCGAACTGATTTTAATTGCAAATGTTTCTATGTCAAATTACAACAAATGTTTTGAAATCTCTTTTTCTGTATTTTGTTCACTTTCGTTGGCGCGTTTTCCGAGTCAGCCAATGAGAAGCAGGTCACATGTGCCACGTCCTGCCTCTATTAGTTGTACTCCGAGGCAATGGAAAATTGGTTCCTATTTCCACTAAACTTAAAATAGATAAATAATAATAAATATATAAATTAATAAAAAGGCAATTCGTTGTTATTCATTTTCGTTCTTACTTCCCGATCACATTAAAATTCCAGAGCATTTTCGAATTATTGCATAAAAAGTGGCAAGAACCTAACATCGTACCTACATCTCACAGCCTTAAGTCGCTGAACGAAACCAGTGGTCCCAAACCGGCCGGTTTCTGCTAATTTTCCGCTTAAGTACGTTGTTTATAAAAAAACGTAAAAAATCTATTAAACAAATAATTTTGTCATCTATGGTAAAAGTTTTGACTGACTAGTAAAAATTCGCGGTTTCTCTTATTTCTTTATTGACCTCATGGAAAGTCGTCGTCATCATGTTTCTAGTACGGTCTATGAGATCATCCACTTGTTCCACCGACACATTTTCGGTGGAAATAGGTGGTAACACCGTAACATATATTTTACCTGTAAGTAACGATCCTGGAACTTTATTATACAGTCGTACCAACTTACCATGATCGAATCTTTTGTTTTCTTTGTCGAGGAAATAATACTGACTGAATACTACCGGTAAGATAGGTAACTGTGATGTGATTGCGAGATGGAACGCGCCCTTTTTGAACGGGTGGATTTGGCCCGTGTTGCGGCGGGTGCCTTCGGGAAACACCCAAAGTTTAATCTAGAAATGAAAACAATCAGAGTAGCTTTGGACTAAATCAAGTTTTAGGTTAACGATGGAAATGTCAAAATCACGGGGCTACCAACATGTGAAAAAAATGCAAGGTCTGCCAAACTGGCCCCGATTCATATTCATAGCTTCTACACTTGCGAATCACCACACGACTGCTAAAGAGATAATTAGCGTAATAGCTACTTTGTAGCAAACCCACGTGTTGTCGATATCAATAAAATAAACCATGTTCAAGTGACACATCGTCGACTACTTTTTTTATTCATTTAAAAAAATTAAAATTTCGTCGAATTTTATCGTCTAATACGCGTTATCAGTTGAATGCTATAACTGAAAAAATGTCGTCCCTAGATATCGGGTTTTGTTTGTTATAAACCTGATAACGATAATCGATCGGATAGAAACTTAGATCTACTTAGAGATTCTCTTTCAAGGGTCATTTCTAGGCTTCCTTTCTATTTTATCGAAAAAATAAGTTCATGTTTCTGGTTTATATCTGGGCATCACGCGAACACTCATAATCCAAACGATTAATAAGTGAAATGAAAAAATTATTGCTTGTGACCTTTTCTAGCCTCGTTTTACGTCACCAATATTTCTGATTGCACAACGTATTATTGTTACAATAGTTTGTTATGTAAGTTCATTAAACAGGCTGTTATTAATTTTAATAACGGAATTGTGTCACGGTAGGAATAAACACAGAAAACTTTCGAGCTGTATAAGCAAATTGATTTTTCAAGGTCATAGGTTCGCGCCCTAGATTTTGGGTTCAAATAATGAAAAACAGATCAAGTATATATTTACATTCATGCCTAGAATTTTCAAATTTGTTGTTGAAATTTTATTCTTTGTTCACATCTTCAGTTCTGGACTTCATGTTGCAAATTTCACCATTCGGAATCTAAATTTTTGGCTTCACAAGTTAAGCTTTGGATTTTTTAATTCCGTTAAGTCCAGTCAAAATGCACAAAATGGCTACAAATTTTTGTAAACTATTTACGACAACACGAAAAATCGATTTCTTGATTTTTGAGATTAGAATTTTTTTAGTCAAAATGGGATTTGTACAAATTTTCAGTTCTAATTATTAAACTTGGAGCTCTATTTTGACTGGTCTCGTTTAAAGAAATGACGAACTACACTGTTCACGCATGGGAGCCCCATTTTTCCAAATTTTGACCTATAAATTGTTCGATTACAGATTACACAAAATTTTCACGTTTCCAGTTAAACTGTAGATTTTCGTTTTGACTTTTTGAGTTTTGGACTTTATGCTTAAATTATGAACAATCGTAGCCTACTTTTTGTACGGTAAATAAAAAACAAACGCGTTTTCTGGAATGTGTGTTCAGTTTCCGACTTGAAATTTCTCGATTTTCTTAAAATCGTGCTCCAATTTTCTATGTAACATAAAAAAATGTTATTTTTTAATACACGCCCAATTTTGAACTACGTGTCTCCAATTTCACCCCTTTCACCAAGATTACGCTTTCGATTTTTAATTTGGAATGTAACGTTTCCAAACGTTTCAAAAACATTCTTTGAATCCTTACATATAAAATTTATATGTCATAATCCAAATTTTTGATTAAATTTTCCTGTTCTTTGAACTTTTTATCACACATTGCAGTCCAAATTTGATTCGGATTATATTTAACTTGAAAACTTGGTATGGGGTGTTTATTTAATAATCTGGTAGTATTACTTGTGAAAATCATTTGTTTTGGAAAACGTATGTCGCATTATTAACTGACATAACCTTACTAAAAAATGACAGCAGGGCTTGAGTAGTTGTAACAACATAAGTAGCTCCTCAAAAGAACTATTTTTTTGTAAAAAACAACAGACAACGCAAAAAACAGTTGACAGAAAAAATGACATTACGACATGCCTATAGGCAAACAAAAAAATTTCATAGATAATACTATCAGAATATTAAATGAATACCCGATACTTCATATTTGATTTTCTGATTTTCAAAGTTGAGGTTAGATTCTTTGAACTGAAAGTTTTTTTTTTTCACAAAAATTCCGTAAGTTTTTGATTTAATTGTAATCCATATTTATGATTTTCAAAATTTTGCTATGGACTTTTTTATTATAGAAAATCTAAATTTTTCCAAGCTTCGGACTTCATATTTTCGTTTTTGAAAATTTCACCCCACAAATAATAAAAATAACAAAATTGTGTCCTCGAGTAGTCGCTTTTTCATTTATTTCATCTGTCACAGTTTAAATTTTCAATTTTCAAAATTAGTCATGGGATTGTCATGTGTAGTCCAAATTTTTGGCTCCAGTTCAAAGTAGTTTTATATATTTGAATTTGGGAGTCTAAATTTTCATTTGTTTGACAGTTAAGTGGTGATAGCACAGCCTACTATGGTCACAATTTTTAAGAACCCCCGCTTCAGCGGCCTATTATATTCACAATTTTTCTCGTGTAAACCCACGCAACTATATCGATTAAGAGAAATTTAATTAAGTCATCGGAAAACTTGTAAAAAAAATCCCTACTCGAGGCCATTTCCCACAATGTCTGTTATTGATCGAAAAACATTTACATCTCAATTTATCGTTCTATTTATATAGTTCAAAGAAAATTTTCAACATGAAAGGTATTCATCTCAAAACAAAAGCGTGATAAAATGAATGGGCGTTTCAATGAACTAAGAAATTGAATTAAGATATCGTGCAAAGGTGAAATATCTACAAACATTTTTATGTTATCAGAACGTTAAAGTGGGGGCGGTATAACGCTTCAGTAGCAGAAAGACAATAGAGAAAATCAAGGTTTTGTTAATAATGTAATAATTCAGTAGCAAACGCAATTATTTAAATAAATATTGATAAGTGCGACAAAAATGTCTGGCAATTATTAGATGCCAGTATGTAAATATTAGCGTTTGTGCGCAGAATTCGAAGTGGTACCAACTGTTGATAATTTCTATAGCCTTCACTCACCTTATCCTTCTTGATGCTTTCAGCAGCTTCATTCATCAACTTCTTGGCTTTCTCACTATTCATCCTCGGTATGAAAATGAGTCCACAAAGCCACGCCGCTAATCCGAAAGGCCAAGCATAAAACAACTCTTTTTTTGCAACAACCGTGCACTTATCCATCACCGGCCAAATATCAAACAACCCTAAAACAACCATGATAGCCCCCATTCATTTCCACCTTCACCCATACCCAAAATATCAACAGAACTTTGATGATTTGAGACAATAATGCATGATTGTTCCTTCTCTAAGTGTTCTCGTCCTCTAAGTATCCACCTGAGCCCCAAAAGTGTGGAAATGTGGTGACAGAAAGCCGAAGCAGCCCTGTCACACAATGTTAGCTGTGATTGAATGAAAACTTGTTACTTACAGTAAATTTCGGACGTCACCGGCTCTGAAGATGAAACTTGGAATGAGAATTATAGAGTTGATCATCACAATGCCGTAATAAAGGAGGAATTTCAGGTAATATCTAAAGACATGACTAGATTCGTACAAAAAAGGGAGGATTAGAATACAACCAGCGAGGATTATTTCAGTGTATGAGGCGTTCATGGTTATCGCGGAGAGAATGTGGTTTAGAGCATAACTACGGTTAATCTAATCGATTTTTCGGGCTTATAAACAATATTTAAGTCGAACTTACGCGGCACTTGACAGATGACAAGGGAAGGGGGTGGGGCATCGGCATTGGCGTGCGCCGAGTTTTACTGGTTCACTAAACGACAATCTTTATTACTATTCTAAATTAATCGTTTTGATCTGACACAATTAGCAAAAACAAATTAAAAATACAGCTTTAGCTAAACTATGTTTACTAATTTATAGGGCTCTTTTTAGTTTAAAATGTTAAATGTATGTAACCAATAATACACGGCTATGTGTGCTGTTTAAAAATTACAAATTCCACTCTTTTTATGATGAAGTTTTATTTAAAAACTGGCGCGAAGGTTGTTCTCATCGTTGACGTTAAGTTAAAATTTTTACTAGTCAAATAGAAAAATATGTTTCAAAATTTGGATTTTTTTTAAATTTTTGGTCACCATAATTCAAAAGTTACGGTATAGATATTGGATTTTTTGCAACCAAATTAAGAAAAAACAGATTCATACTTTAAATAATCGCATCAATCAATTATCTTGAAAAAGGCCTGGTCATCAGTCCTTACAGTCTTTCTTTTAATTAGTCTCTTACAATAGTTATTAATCCCAGAAATCAAAAGTAAATTGGTTGAATTATTTTTTGATTTTGAGGTTAGCGATATGTTACGTTGCGTGACAGTGGCGTCGCACTTAGGTATAAAGTTGCAATAAATAAATGAAATCCTTAGGTTTTATTTATTTTACAAAAGTGCGCCATCGTTAAACAATAATAATAATAATAATAATAATAATAATAATAATAATAATAACAACAATAATAATAACAACAATAATAACAACAATAATAACAACAATAATAACAACAATAATAACAACAATAATAACAACAATAATAATAACAATAATAATAACAATAATAATAATAATAATAATAATAATAATAATAATAATAATAATAATAATACAAATCCGCTCTAATTTCAACATTCGAATTTCACGAGGTATAAGTTTTTGGTCAGTGGTGTGTAAGACCACGAGCTATCGCCTTGAATTCTAATTGTTAAGTTTTAAGCTTACACTTAGATGTCATAGTCCAGATTTTTACCCGCAAACTTTACAATTTTTAAAATTTATATTTTTTGCAAAATTTTATATACTGGATTAAAACGCTTACGTAAAATTTTTAGATATAAAATTTCATTAAAAACTTTGTGTCTTATAGTCCAAATTAATAATTTTATACTTGGTCATCTAATTTTCGTTTCTCGTAGGTAGACAACTAGCAATACACCACTTTGACTGACTCGTTTTATGAACTAGCTTTATTTAGAAAGCTCTGGCAAAGTATTTAAGTTCTAGCTTCGAAAAACAAATTTTATATTTGATTTAAAATAACTGGAATTTTTAAAACAAATGTTATTGAAAGAAGAGAACGAATAAAAGCGTAGAAAGTAAGGTTGCTCCCGTTTTTCCCACCTTTCCAAGTAAAAACGTTTGATGCTTTTGTATTGGAGAGCACACGATCGTAAAAACGTGAGAGGTGGATTTCGCCATTTTATTATGCATTTGCCTGAAATACGCTTGGTGGAATTTTAGAAAGTTAAAATTGGCTAAACCACGAGAGCTTTTAAGCTGTATTTGAAGATTTCCTTAAAATTAGTTGATAAAAAAATGCTATAAATTTTTTTAATTTGGTGCTAAATTCATTGTTAATTTTACTTGTCTAGAATTTTTTGGACTTTCATGTTAAATCTTAAAAATTTACTGAGATTTTCAAATTTTTGCGCTAGACAGATTAGGTCAAAACCCAATCACATCTTCGTATTCCTCCCTTCACAAATCCCGTGGAAACCGGAATTTTGCATGATGGCGCCGCCAATCCCGCGGCCCACTCAGTTCTAATAAGATAACTACAAAATCCAATAATTTCTCATTGTTACAATAAACGCACCGTTGTCAACCCCCAGGTATCAACTTTTTAAGCCCTCGCACTTCTAAACTTTCACCCTTTTCATTCAGAAAACCCCACATTTTCACCTCCTTTGAAAACAGTTGAACGACTTGACATTTATCTGTCATCTTCGTTATAAAAATTTCAATAACTCTTGCAGATGGAGAAATAAAGCAAAAATGTCTCATCTCGAGACAACGCTGAGGCCGCAGCCGCGACTAGATCTTAAATGGCTCAAAAACGACCTCCAGAGTGTCCTCACAGAAGAAGACAGTTTGATTAGTTGTTGGAATAGTTTGATTAGCGATGGAGAAGTCACGGGAGCTTTCTCTGATGGATTGTTAAACAGCGCGGGGGTCACGGCCCGAAAAGGAGAGTTTGGAAAATACTACTGTAACCAGAAGGTTTTGACTTGTACTTGCTGTGATGGAATTTGTGGGCCTTCAACCGGGTGCAACTGCCAACCATGTCAGAGGCTGGATAGCGAGGAGGCGACGCAGAAGGAAGTTAAGGAGCCTTTTCCTGGCACTGAGAGCTTGTTAGGGCGGTGGGCGTGGACCCCACAACCTAGTAAGGAACACCTCCAACCTAAACGGTATAATTTCATGCTTTTTTAGGTTGTGAACAACTCTCTCAGTTTATCGCGAGCTTAAACAATGAACAAAAGATTTTGTGTGGTGAAGCGGCCACTTCCACTCTCTCTTCAACTAAATTACATTACAGACTTGTGATTTTAAAGCGCTACTTTATAGCTCTGAATAGAGTCCCCCATTCTGTTGATTTTGAGCATGGGCTTATAACTAGGAAAAGTGAGATTCTGCAAACTAGGAACTTAGTTAAGTTAGCTAAAGGAAAGACGTGGAATTTGGACCCGGCTGCTGGGCTAGCGCGTGTGGGGTCGAGGGCGGCGCTCAATTTCGCGTTCGCATTTTTGAGGAAAGCCTGGAGACTAGGTAGGTACAGGTTGTCTCTAGGTGTTGTTAATTCATGTCTGTTTAGGTGAAGATGTAGATCTGTGTAGTGAGCTTTTGACTGAATCTCTAGAGGCGCTACAAATGTTGCCTGTTGCCACTTTGTTTCATCAAGGAGACGTATCTCCTGTTTGGATTGAGGTCGTCGAGAGGTCGGCGAAGTTTTTGAGGCAGGTTATAACGGGGTAAGGAGAAAAACAACGAAAAATGGCTACTAATACCAGTGTTGAAATAATTCTGCCATTTTCAAGGCACCATAACTGTTTCTAGGGTTTTTCTAAAAATCACCCAATTTATTAGTTTTGTTTCTTGTTCTCTTTGTCTATTTAATGATTTAATGTAATGGAAAAATGAATTGGGAGATTGTGGTTAACACAAAAACTATAGAAGGGTGGACAATTCAAGGTTGTTGCTTGAAAGTTGATTGGTTCAAATTTATAACCATTTTGAGAATGACTGGTTATTCTTTGTTAAATGATATTCAACTTAACAAATGCTTAAGCTTTGCCATTAAATAGAACATAAATATTGTATCGTCAAATATCAGTCCAAATTTTTGACAATGAAATAGCTGACATTAGATAGAACTAAAGTATTAATAAAAAGACTGTCAAATTACACAATGTCAAGAATGACAGAATGTTGGTTATTTAATAAATGATAGTTTATGCAACAAATTTTTAAGGGTCAATAGTCTTGAAAATGACAGTGTTAATTCTTTGCTAAACGGTAACTTTGAGACAATTTCTTCTTGTAGCGACATCTGTGGTGGCCGCCAGAACTTCGCCATTCCCCTCGAGGATCAACACACGTCCTTGAATCTCTTAATGGAACTAGCGATCCAAAAAGGAACCTTAAGTAGCATTCTCGACATTGTCCTTTTGCTTCTAAATCTCTGGGAGAAGCAATCAAATCTCGGCGACAATCGGTAATTCTTCAAAATCCCTCAACGTTGATTCTAATACCATTTTCCAGAAGCATCTCCCAAATGGCAAGCGCTCCGCTTTTACCTTTTCTCAAGCGCTTTTCCGAGATAACAACCTCAGTAACGGACTTCTCCGACAAAGAACCCGAGGAGAATCTCAGCAGTACTCAAACTTTCCTCCAATTTGTCGAGCTACCGGAGGACGACTCAGTTGAAGTGGATCTCAAACAAGCCGCGAGTTTTATCATGGCGCATCTTGACAGATTATCAACACCTCATATACCTCCATTGAGTTTTAATAAGTCCAATTTGTATTACAACGGTCAGCGTGTTTTTGGTTGGGGGTGGTTCTCGTGGACTTTTGGGGTGGGACCTCAGAATTGCGAGATGATAGCTGAGTTAACGATAAAACAGATTTGTTGTTCGGATAGGACGATTTTGATTTTAACGCAGGCTGGAAAAGTGTATTTTATGTACTACTCGTCGGATACGCAGTGTCCGCAGGCTGTTGAAGGTGAGTTATATTCTGAAGAAGGAAAAAATAGTGTCTGGGGGTTTTAGGTCTGCAAGATAAAGAAGTTGTGAAGATTTCTGCGCACCCGGAAGGGAAACATTATCTGGCACTTAGCAAAGAATACGATGTATATTCGTGGGGGAACGGAGATGGGGGGCGATTGGGTAAGGGCGTTTTTGTCCTAGATTTAAAATTTTGGATGAAATAAAATACATTTTGAGTCCACTACTAATTGTTTTCTTCTAGGCCACGGCGACACCTCCTCAAAAGACGACCCCACGTTAATCCAAGCCCTTAAAGGCAAAGACATCATTGACGTAGAATGTGGAGGAACCTACAGGTAACCCCTCCAAAAAACCCTTCAATGTTCTACTACTTTTTCGTAGTGCCGCCATTTCCGCCAACGGCGCTCTCTATACCTGGGGCCGCGGCAACTACGGTCGCCTCGGTCACGGCACCGCCGAAGACTGTCTCATTCCAACCATGGTCTCCGCTCTCACCGACGAACACATCGTCCAAGTAGCATGCGGTTCTTTTTACGCTCACACTCTTTGCGTCACCTCCCAAGGAAAAGTATACAGTTGGGGCGACGGCGACTACGGTAAACTAGGTCGTGGAGGCTCCGACGGTTCCAAACTTCCACGTCTCGTCGAAAAACTTCAAAATATTAAAATCACCAAAGTCTGTTGTGGGGCTCAGTTCAGTGTCGCGCTTTCCGAAGAAGGAAGGATTTACACGTGGGGGAAAGGAGAGGGGTGGAAATTGGGGCATGCGACCGAAGAGCATGTTAGATATCCGGAGGTGGTTGAAGCGTTGCAGGAGAAGAGGGTTGTTGGGGTTAGTTTGGGGGTGAGTCACGTTCTCGTGTTGACGGATCAAGGAGAAGTTTATGGTTGGGGGAAGAACGAAAATAAGCAGATTTGTGATAGCTTAGAGTTATTTGTGCAGCAACCGAGGTTAATGGAGAGTTTGAAGGGACAGAAGGTTGTTGGGGTTTGTTGTGGACCTGCGCAGAGTTTCGCTTGGACAAATGTTAATTTGAGGACGCCGAAGACGTCGGTGCCGTTTGTGATAGATTTAGCGGAGCAAACATTTAAGTAAGTTGAGAAACCATATTTTGTAATTTAGAATGTTAAATCGCTGATAACGAGAGGCGCCACGTCGCAGAGAAGTTGACAGCGAACTATTTAAAACGTCACGAAAAAAAAATAAATAAAAAAAGTATATAAATGAACGAAATAATTAAATTTAGAAAATGATTGATTAAATTACAGTGAAAAACCAGATCGATAATCAACAATTGATTGACTTAATATAGTATATTTTCAAATAACCAAATAATTGATTGACGCCCAACTTTGTTTTCTAACAACACTTGTTGTTTTTTCAGATTAATCGAGAAGCTGTTGGAAGTAGTCATCACCAACACTATCGCGCAAGACAAAGAGTGCGTTGCTGTGGCCGCTTTGAATCTTCTTCATCTTCAGGCAAGTTTCACTGGCCCTTGCTTTACATAAGACTTCCCATGTTATAGTTTTGTAATATTGTTAGCTTGGCAATTATCGTACTTCCCAATGGTGGAGGGTTTTTGATATTAACATCAAGCTTTGGATTGCAACTTAAATTTTAATTTTTAGAGATTAACTTTATATTTTTGAACTTTGATGATTCAGTCTAATTTTTGCGAATTTAAAAAAAATTAAGCTTTGGACTTTACATTTGTCGAACGAAGCAGTTTAATTTTTTGTATGGTTGGAGTTTCAGAATGTTGGTGGGAAATTTTGGATTTTAATCTTTTAAACTTTTGGACAACATTATTTGATACTTTTGTTGTTTAGACGTCTTTTTAAATCTTAAGTGTCAGATTTCGATTTTCAGTGTCAAATTTTATATTTTAGACTATCATGAACAAAATTTTAGGTTTTGTGTACATTTTACATTTTAAAATGAAGATTTGGAGTGACACGTTCTAACTTTCACTTTCATGGAGCAGTTTAAATTGTTGTCTTTGGACTTGCGCTCTTTCATCTTTAGGCTATTTTCTCCAATTCCCTCTTCTGATTTAGATTTTCCATTATTCTTATTTTTGTCTTTCGTATCTCGCTTTTATCGAGCTTCACTTTTCCGATTCTCTTCCGGTGTTGCAACCATAATTGCATCGCCGTGATCATCTCCGAACGCTTCAATTGGTTCATCCAAAAGTTACGTGTCATCTTGTTAAAAACGATGAAATATAAAAAAATGACAACACCTTGCATGCCCGCCGAGATGCAGAAGAAAAAATCGAAAACTACGAGATTCGTGAACCTGGCGGCGATGCCAAAGATCCAGTAAAGTCCCAACAGGAAGAACAACAGAATGACCAGTCGGAGATTCAACCACGACATGTTGTCTCGATGACCTGATTTTTTTTTGCAGTAGATATGGTAGACAATGATACCAACGATGGACATGTTGGTGACTAGACTAAAAGCGGCTGGGATGAAAACGGCGAAGAAAAGAGGACGATCTTGGAGGTAGCAGTAAGAGTCTTGGGTGTATGACGCGGGTTGCCATGCAAGTATGGCTACGACCGGCACTACAGGGACGATCCATGCGACCATCGAGGCTATCAAGACGAATCGGGTGTGGATTGTATAGTAGACTTGGACGTATCTTAAGTACTGCATGTAGCCAATGATGAGCATCCAAGTGAATTGAGATAACACGCTGTAGTGGAGGGAGGCCCCCATGACAATACAAATCATCACTTGTTTCGCACTGTCAACTCCACTGTTGGCAGCCAGTAATATATTCTGGAAAAAGTTGGTAATGACGAAATTAAGCAGGATCTTCGTTCCTGATTGCTCCCTCCAATTTTGGTATATAGTACCAGTCACCACGACTGCGACGCTCCCAGCCATGGATAGACCACAACCCACGGACGCGATGATGCTCAAAACCACATCCTCTTCATCTCCCACTATAATCCCATAAGACTTAAATATCCAGAAGTCACAAGAAACCCACACGT
This sequence comes from Cynaeus angustus, assembly GCA_030157275.1. NCBI lineage: Eukaryota > Metazoa > Arthropoda > Insecta > Coleoptera > Tenebrionidae > Cynaeus > Cynaeus angustus. Next base: position 10,245,799 of record CM058067.1, read on the forward strand.
TGTCGTAACTAGCGGCGGAGTTGTTCTTCCACACCCCGACAACATTCGACCATTGCCAGTTTCGTCCAAATTCCCAGCTGTAACAGCCGAAGTTGGATCTATATCTGCGATCAGGTCTGACGTAGATTTTCACGGCTTGATACAGAAACGGCTCTTCGAAACCGCTGACAAACACACTCGCTAAGAATCCTTTAGTTTTTCGTTTATTTTTCTCGTTGAAGAACGAGTCGTCACGAAACGCGGTAATCACGAGCCTTGCTGCCGTCAAGTCATTCGACTTGTTATAAATTTGTAAGATTTGCTCATTACTGATGAAGACTTTGAGTTTTAAGTTGGGATTTGGCTCGGGCTCGGGATTGGTTTCGTTGATAAGAAGTTCGATGGTGACTTTCGAGTTGGTTTCGTAGAAGGCCGCGCCGTTGACCACTCCTTCGTCGTTCGAAAAGTTGGTTATGACAACGAAGATATTGTTTGACACTATCTTATCACAACCGCTACTGTTGTACCTGAAAACAGACTTGAAGTAAAGTGCCATGGAAATGTTCTTACCTCGTTAAAATCTTCTGCAAGCCGAACAACAGCATGTCGGTGGTGTTGAGCAAGAGCTGCGCCTCATGCAGAACTTCCCTATTGAGATCCATAACGTCGCTAACTACTTCAATCAGCGATTTTAAGTCGATTTCTTCGTCCGAATTTGTGATGTCGTTGATCACTTGTACCATAAAGTGGACATCGATCAGGATCGCTTCGCTTTTTTCAGTCAGTATTTTTTTCAGTTCGTTGATTTTGTGGCTTGAGGAGTTCTTAGAGTGTGACAGTTCGTGCAATCTTATGGTGTGTAAGGAACCGTTGTTGTCTTCGCATGATCCCGTGGGATTGTCCCAGTAAGTACCGTAAAGGTACTCGCCCACACATTTGCGCGTTACCGGTCGCGAATCGCCCTTAAGACACAATTCGTAGGATATCGCGGTCATTCCAAGAAGAGTTTTATTCCAGGTCAAACTATTGTTGTGTGTCGTGTCCGGAAGACAGTAACTGGGCCCAACTGATACGTTGTACTCTGTATTGTTGAAAGCCGACGTAATTTTAACTAGAACGTCGGGCATCGTCCAATTAAACTCGTTTATTTCGTTGAAATACAGCCTGTATGCTATTTTTGTGACGTTTAAAGTTGTGTTTCTTTCGTAGAGGCGTAGAAATTTGATGTCAGTTATAGTGGTGTTGAGATCACTTTGTTTGATTATATCACTGACGTTTCCTAGTACTTCTTCATGAATCGTCAACGGGTACGTTCTGTGGTCTTCGTTAACGTTAACGTTCATGGTAAACGACTCGCTGACGTTATGTCCCTGCGCTATAACCGTAGAACTCTTTACCGCTAAATTGTTGTCGAATCGAAAACCTTTGCACCAATAGTGAGCGATAGTACCTTGGATTGCATTTATAGTATAATGATTGTTGTTGAAAGTGTTGTTGTATTTCTTGATATCGACACTTTCGAACCTGTAGGTAACGTCATGTTCACTGTGATTCCCGTCCGTGAAACAGTAAACGTTGTGATCGTTTTCTAGCGGTAACAGTTTGAGAAATGCGTTGACACTCACGAATACCAACGTCCGGTAAAAACTCAGAGACATAGTAATCGTTGGTTCTTTGTATTTTCTTAGTGCCTCCTCGCAAGAACTACATATTTCTTCATCATAATTCGTGAAATTTAGCGAACTGTTACATTGTAGCGAGCAGAACTGGACCGTACTCTCCCGACAATGACAGTTTGTCGTATTTTGTTTTATGTAGCTTTTGCATATTTCGTCGTATAAAGTACAGTATGTTGATTTAGGTTGGCTGGAGAACGTGTTGTATGCACAGAATTGGTCGGTACTATTGTCATCCGTGGAAAAGAAACTTCCATTATAATAATTGACGTTGTCCCCAATAGTGGAAAAATTCCCATCGGTTACGTTCGTGTCATCAATATTGGAAAAGTTCTCAACAAACAGTTCCCCGAACTTTCCTAGGATATCGTACCATTCGAAGTACTCCATAGATGGGTTTCTCAAAATCTCGACTCTGTAGGTTGTGTTAAAGAGTTCACTGATTTCTTGGTATTGTTTGAAGGGCAATGTGGGCTTGTAGGTACAAGTCTCGTTGAAGATGTAGCATGTGTTGTTGATTTGGTCGAAGTCGCTGGGGCATTCTTCGAGCTATGTGGTGAAGAGAAAAGTTTGTGTTAGTGCTTAGATGTGGACATGATTGGTTTAAATAGTTTGCTAGCGTTTGCTAAAGAGTGTTTACTAAGCCCCGAAAACTATAGTAATTGTAACTATCGTCTTCGGTTGGTTTGGTTCCACTGCAGTTAGGTTCTAAACTTCACATTAAATTCCAAAGCCTGCTTTGGTTGGGTCTCAAGAATTTAAGGTTGTAAAAGTTTTAGGTTTCGACGGTCAGAAACGTATACTTCTAACTGCTATCGCACTGTTAGGTTTCATTCAACTTTGAGTTTGAAATGTCAGTTTCAGGCTTCACATTTTTAGGTTTTAGATGAAATTTCAGGTCAGTTTATATGAATTGCGAATTTGTGCTATGTACTTTTTATTTACAAAGTGATTGCGTTATCGCAAAACTTTTGGAAGCTTCGAATTTTACAGCTGTCAATCAAAACCTACGTCAACTATTGTCAAAATTTGTTTATGTTACACTTACTTCATACGTTGGCGTTGTGGAATTACTTCGAATTAAGCCAGTCATTAAAATTTCAATTAGGAACAACCATAAAATCTAAAAAATCAAAAATAAAACACTCTAAATGCTAAGTGTTGCATTGCTCACCATTGTTGCACTCTCACACCATCACTTTTTTTATCGCTCCTGTAAAAATAGCCATCGCTAAAACGCTATCAAAATCTCCCTTAATCTCCCGGATCCTAGAAATTAATTAAATCATATTCAAACGTTTTTCTCTTCCAGCTCCACAGCATAATCAGCAACAATCTCGATACAAAATCTTTAGGAATCGGTCCTAACAGTAAGCTCCTCGCCAGTTTAAAAACTCAAGTTGTCTGTCTCGCCAGTGCTTCAGACATCCTACCGTCTGTCCAAACAGCCGCCCAAAACGCTCTTCAAGCCGGTTGGTCTGTTCTACTACCGACAGCCAACGGCAGAGCTCGAATCCTCAGTTCTTTACTGCTAAATTCCGACTCTGAAGCGAAAATGTGCAAATCAGGTCATAGATTTATGACCGATCTTCTAGTTTGGAGCCTCATGGCAGACGGAGGCTTGGAAACGGCTCTAAATGAAGCTCTAGGTTTAGATATCTCCGAATTAACGGACTCTGATGAGAATTTCGAGTCGTCGACGCATATCACGATACCGCTTTTGTATCTAATTAGACAGTTGATAAGGTCGGTACAATAGAAACGGTAACGTTGTGCCTACTAAACGGCGGACATTTCAGGAATGGAAGCACGCAGACCCAAGCGAATTTACGAGAATTCGGGGGAAAAACTCAAGTCTCTAAGAACCAGTCGCCGAGTTTGAAGCTGTTGTCGCGATTTCAGAGGCTCTTGATTGGGAAGATCTTCTCGAAAGAACAAGAATGTCAGGACGCTTCAGAAACGCTTTTGATCAAATATTTAGACTGTTTCACGACGCACGTTACGGCGAGTTTGAATGTGGCCTACGAGATTTGTGTGGCTGCGCCGAAGAGTTTCATGGGAGTTTTGCAGATTCTGAAAGGAGATATCGTAGGTGAGTCATTTAGCTGTTAGAAAAGCTCCGTAAAAGTGTAACCCAACATATTGGTTGGGTTTAAGGGTTTGGAGTGGACGTTGAAATGTCAGTCATAATAATAATAATTTTCTAATACATTAAACTCAAGACTCAAGCTGTAATGACAGTTTATTAAAATAACAATTTATTAGATTGTTTCCTATGTGAGAACATACCAATTGTCATAAAGATTGATTTCTGCACCTGAAAAGAATGCGATTAACTTAGTACAGAATGCTACGATACGGAAGAAAGGTGATAGAAAGTAGCGAATTATTCCCATAATCCTCTGCGGTATCGATATAATAAACAACGGTATGTTTATCGGTAACATCAGCAGATACCTCGGTAGGTTCACAAGAAACTGGAACATTAATATCGGCAGCTGAAGGATTTTCACTGGAATCCATAGCAGCTTTAGAAAAAAATTCATCAAAGGTTGTCCAATTGTGCTCATAAATATTAATCCAAGAACCTCTAGTACACCAATCGGTGAAGAAACTTGTACTGCTGTTTGAACATTTTGAACAAAAGAGAATACCGATAATAAATCAGTAGGGAACGGAATCTACAAAATAGTTCGTTTGGAATCGAAAATTCTCAAAATTAACACTTACCACCGGTGTTACCACACCGAGCAAACAAAGAAACACTGTTAGGCGCATTTTGAAAGGTAATGTGACATTTAAGGTAATTAAGTTGCTTAAATATAGAAGCCGTTAAGTCATTATTTCATGGTTATTGTCATATCGGCCCTCGGAGACGTTGAAAACAATAGAAACGTAATGTGAATTTGAAATTAGTTCAGGCTTAGATAGTAACGGATTTCTGAATTCACTGTGATGATTAAATCCATCAGATGCAAATGAAGTTTTGTAGTCATGTGATTTTGATAGGGGAAAGGTGGGTTTTTGGGGGCGGCGAACGGTTCAAGACATGGAAGGTAAAAAGGTTTTTTTTTTTAAGCTTCAAGTTGGTGTTAGTTCGTAGTTTGATGTTTTCAGGTTTCATATTTTACATTATATGGTGGAGAGCATTTTATCAGCTTTAATTGAAAATTTGAAACCTAGCTTGACGTAAGTTTTAGGGCACAAATTAAGCTTGCAAATTTCAGATTTTTGTTCTTTTTTTTTTCGTTTTGTGTTATTTTTGTTCAGGTGTCATTACAGTTTTCTTCATATGAAGATGACACTTTTAAATCATTTTTTTTTGATAATTGTATGTTCGATCGTCATGGTAAAAATGGCAGTTTTAAATCAATTTTCTTAATGTTTCATTAACACAAATTCAGGTTAGACAGATTAAATTTCAGGTTTTGCTTTAATTTGCTCTAAAAAAAAAGCCGAGGCTTAGGTTGTAAATCTTATTAACACAAATTCAGGTTGGTTCTTTACTCATCAGCTTTTGCTATATTTTTTTCTACGGAATTAAATTTTTAGGGTTCAAGCTTGTATTTTTCATTTTCTCGACCGTAAAGATATAAAAAATCATTTGCAACTTATTTAGTGACATTTGAAGAGATTAAATTTAAATAAAAACTTGATGTCTACGTTTAGGTTGTAAGTTTTGTCTTTTAAATGTCCGATTTTAGTATTTTTATCATTTTCAGGTTTAATTTTTGAAATTCATCAAATTTTAGGTTGTTTATGCAGTGAGATAACTTTTACATTGTAAGGTTTATTATCACACTCCTTCAGGTAGTACACTACGTTCCCATAGTTTGGTTGGAAATATCAGATTTCGGGGTTCATTATGTCAGGAAGTTCATCTTTTTAAGTTGGTATTATTTTCAGGTTCTAGTATTTGCATTGTCAGGTTTCACGTCGTTTCTAGTTCAATTTTAGGTTTTAAGTATCAAGTAAGTTCGAATTCGAGTTTTTTAGATTGCAAACGTCAGAGTTTAAGTTTTAGGTTTGAAGGTTGGGTATAATACCTTAGAAATCTTCGACATTTCAGATTGTAAAATAAGTTTAGGCTACATATGTCATATTCTAAGTTTCAAACTTTATTTATTAATTTTTTCGGTGTTAGTTTTAGGTTACAGATGTTAACTGAGATTTAGATTGAACAATTTCAATTAAATTTATTAGGTTTAATATCTTAACTCGTAAACGTTTTTCGGCATCGAATTTCGGCCTTTAGGTTTCAAGATAGTTTTCGTGCCATTTAGGTTGGATTGTTTTAAAGATACTTTCACTATAATCTTCTTTATTATGTTGGGCTTTAAATCGCGAATTTTAGGTTTCAACCTCCAAAAATCAAGTTAGTATTGAATTTAGGCTTGTAAAATCAACTGTCACATTTCACTCGTTTTTTCTTCTTATTCTGTTTAGGTTTTGCTTTAAGATTGCACTTAGGATTTTGTAGCGAATTTTATTTCAAAAGAAAAATTTGAAAATTGAGCTAAGAAAAAAAAACGTTTTGTTTTAAAAACATCTTTAATAATCTCCCTATTACTTTATAATTCCATGATTGATCGGCACTTAAGGATAAATAAACACATTATTGAAAACTCGCACAGGCTGTCCTAACCAGAATGCAGCGATGCTCACTAAGTAGTTGATTACCATTACCAGAGGTCTGAAAATCGCTCTAAGGACCCGAGCAATAGTTCTGAGGATCCTACGTGGAAGAGTAATGAGCGTAAACGGTAAGAGAATAATCTTCCTTGGAAGTGTCACCACAAACTCAAGGAGGGTAATCGGCAAACGAATCAATGCCCTGAAGAGCTTAAGGGGTAACAACAGCGGTTTTAAAAGAAAGATAATCACTGGATAAGCCAGTTGCTGAACACCAAGAAGGACGATAACAATCAATGCTTGGACAATGTTGGACACTTCTTTGGTAGCTAGAAGAACAATTATTCGATCAATCTTCAATACGAAAAGTGACAAACTTACCGAGTCCATAACTGATTATTCCATTATTAGAGGCTAACGATAATGGGGATGCTTCCTGTAAGCAACCATAAGCGAAATTTTATAAAAACGTGTTACTTACGATTGCAGCGAAGCTTAAGAAGAAAAAGATAATAGGAGCGAACATATTGTGTAGATCAGTTTGCGAAAACTGTTGATGAACAAACGGAATCTCCGGTTTTTATCTTAAACACGTCTCTGAGTTAATTAGCTTTTTCGGCCTCCAAGTTACAGAAAATAATATCATATTGTTTGGACAACGTTGGAAGATTCGCTTCATTAAGATGATTTTTGTCTTATTGTTGATTAAGAATTTTTTAATTAAATACTTTAATTGGAACATGGATTTTGTTGCAAAAAGTGATTTTAAGGGCCAAGAACGAAATCCACCAGCCCACGGTTCGTTAAAACAATGAGAGCTTCGGTCACACCTGTCTAATCGTCTAACCCGAAATGGTGTTATATTATAGCATCTCTATAGTTTTATTAATGCCCCATAGGACGTTTACAATAACAGCCCACGTGATATGTTGAGAACTTAATTGCAGGTTTGGTGCTGTTGTCCCAATCTGCCAACTTTGTCCTTCTTTGTATTCCGATAAGTACCATGAAATGGTACTTTCTACATTTTGATATATCTATGGTTAAATAAATGTATCGTAAAGTTTAATAGCACCCCACGTCTTCGACCACAACAAATCACCGGAGATATGTTAAAGGGTCCCGTTCTATTGCAATTCCAAGTGGTCGTACTATCACAGCTTAATTGAACGTTAATTGCTTTTTGTTTTTCGTAATTGGTCAATTCAAAACAAAAAATGAACGTCATGACCGTGATATTGATCGTTAATTAATTTTTGAGCAAACAATTAAAAAGTAGGTTTGTTACAATTATGTGGCAAGTTTATTGACATATCTGCTGATAATGAGCATCTACAGGGTGACTAAAAATCACCGTTTTTCGCAGGTATTTTACTACCAGAGTTGGTGGTAAGCTTGATTCTCCTCGAAACGGAAGTCGACATGTTTCTGACGTCCGTGAACTGGTTGACCATCTTCGGGGACGTCCTGAAATCGCTAGATAAGCTGTGTCGTTTGGCACCGGACGTGGAAGCCTTCGATGTTGACGACATCTCGTGGCGGGGAGTGTCCCAAACTCGGCAAATTCACTGCCACAAACCCTACGACGATTTACCTTTAATCCGCAAAGCTGATTTGGATAATCACAATATGGATGGAGGGCTGTGGGTATTAATCAACAACAAAGTGTACGACGTCCAGGACTTTCGGTAGGTGTGTTTTTTTCTAAGCAGTGTGACCGGTTCAACTTACAGGTGTGACAACTCGTCGATAACGGAGCTCCTTCAAAAATACGCGGGAAAGGACGCGACGCAGCTCTTCAACAGTTCGCCTTATCACTTGTCGGTGCTGCAACACATGGAGAACTACGTCGTGGGGAATTACTGCCAACCTGAGCTCGAAATCCCCCAAAACAACCCCGATTGCTTGCATGTATACTACACGTTGTTTGATACCGAGAGGAATCTCGGGTTTTTGTTAGGTTTGCACGCCTACGACCTGAGGCAAAGTTTACCTCTGCAATCAGAAGAAGTCACTACGAGTCAGTGGTTGAACGCACGGTTCTTGCGCGCAGGTTTACAGGTGCGGTTGCGAAACTTTGTACTCAGAGAATCACACCTCTGCCTCTAGGTTGACCAACCCCCGAACCCTTACGGTGAAGAAAAGGGCGAATCTAGGAGTACCAACTCCACGACTGAGAACACACCAACTGAACCGAAAGTCAACGAGACAACGAGAATTTCAAAGAAGTTCCAGCTTCCTATAGATCGAATTAACTCGTTTATTAACGCTTTAGCTGAGAGTAGATTATCGGTAAGACGGCGGGCGGATGTTGTGTTAGTTAGTCATGATTTTTTTTTTTGTCAGGACTCTTATGTCATATCATTTCTCGCTGTAGTAGAGCAGCATTCCAAACAAAACAATTTTTTGACGAGAGTGGATTTTTCTTTTGAACACCCCATAGAAGAAATCGGTAGAGTGCTCTATGCCGTTTTGTTGAAACATTTAGGATTGGGCTATGTCTTGCTGCCGATTTTAGATGCATGTAAGTTTAGAACTTTTGTCTAGCGTAGTTTAGTACCAATTTCGCTCAGATTCCAGCCAACCTAACGTGAAAGTCCCCAAACCCATAGCTGAGATGATCAAACTCGTCCATAACACCAAGTGGAATCTTATCAAAATGCGTCAAGAACTCAACAAAAGTTACAAGGAGATCTGCATTCCTCTGCTCGAAAAATGTAGATTTCTACTCTACGATGTGCGTCCCAGCATCAGTGTCGAGATGGAAGCCTTCAAAAAAGTCAACATTTTATACAAAGAGCCGCGCGTCCGCACACTGGTGAAGAAAGTCATCAAAGACTTGAAGTGCGGACGCCACACTTCCGAAATCCAGAAACCCGAAGACATAGTCAATGCGACGATACAATCGCAGAGCGAAAGACAGAGATCAAGTGAAGACGTGACGATGAAGAAGACTTCATCAGACGGGAAAATATCAGAGACGAAGAGTGAAACCGACGATGTGAACAACGAGATTAAGAATGGGACGCAAAAAGCTGAGAATGCGAACGCGAAGTGGAACGTTGAGAAGATTGAGAACGACGCGAGAACCGAGCAGATCGACGAAGATAAAGAGAAGAAAATAGAAAGTGAGATCGCTCTCAATGGGATTGTGTCGAAGCTCACGGAGAAACAGATGAAGAAGGTTTGTGGGGAGAATCTGGAACTGATGAGCTCGATCTTGGAGTTTGTGGTGCAGGATACTTGCGATGTTGAGATACTGAGGAAAGCGATGTATTTTCAAGTTAGTAGTGAGGGGGGGGGGAGTGATGCTAGCTTCTTATTGGCGCTTTTTTTTTCTAGGTGAAACGATGTAAAATCCGCAAGCAGGGGTTATGGATGATCAACCGTCTCCTCCACGAAACCTACCTCCTCAACTCCGTCAAGTACGCCATCATCAACGGCTATCTCAACGTCGAGACGAAATCAGCGACGACTCAACACTGTCTCGACAACATCCAACTTGTGACTCCGTTTATGAAAACAGAAATCCTCTTATCACAGTTATCTGTCACGGAATGGTGCATAGACAACCTCCGCAACTACATCCTAAGAGACGTCCCAGTTAAGACGGGGAAAACCAAAGGCACCAACGCTAAAGTCACCCTCAATTTAGGCACTTATACCTTACTGAGAGACGTTCCTAGAGCCAGAATGATTCTCGCCATCTTGGGGATTCTGGCGTCGAATAAATACATTTCGTTGGAGCTAAGTCCGTTGGTTAACAGCGGCGTTATTAGCTCAGTTTTGGCTCTATTAAAGCAGACAGGGTGCGATCAAAGCATCGTCAGAAAAGTGTCAGAGTTCTACGTGTTGTACGCTGATATCATTGATAATAATAAGCCGAAAACGAGTTGTTTAACGGGCCCGGAATTGGCCGCTTTGATGAAGCTTGGGACGAAGGTTGTAAGAGGCGCCGATTGGAAGTGGGGAGATCAGGTGATTATAAAAACCTTTAGTGTTGTAATTTACACATTTTTTTCTAGGATGGCTCACCCCCCGGCGAAGGGCGTGTGATCGGCGAGCTCGGCGACGACGGCTGGGTCCGCGTGGAATGGGCTAACGGTACCACCAACAGCTATAGAATGGGCATCGAAGGCAAATATGATCTAGCTCTAGCTTCACCGCCGTCTCCTGTAACCACAGACACCGACACAGAGGAACCAAGTGACCATAGTAAGCCTCCGTTTAGGTTTTTCCACACTCTTCATGACTTCTTACAGCTTCTCAATTCGTCAAAGACAATCAACTGATCAAACTTTTGCGCGACGCCAGCGTTAACTTTCTGCGAAACATCTCCATGAGCGCAGGTCTTGCGCAAGACAACCTCCATCCGACGACCATCCACGGCTTGAGTAGTCTCTTTTGCTCAACTTTGAGCGCTCCGACAACCTCCGAGTGGTGCAACCTGACGTTGGTGCGAAGCTTGGCGCAGACGCAGCAAATATGTCGTGCTTTCAGTACCAAACCGTGGATCAACATGCTCCTGGGATTTTTATCAGTTTCTAGTAGTATCGGTGGAAACGAGCTGAATCTTCCGAAGCAGATCTTCGCGGTTCGTTTTCTGCTTACAGTGCTTCAGTCGTGGGACATGGATAATTCTGAGATTGGTAGTGTTTTAGAGAAGTTGTTGAACATCTTAGGGAAGATCATTTTGACGTGCTCGTACGACACTGGGAACAAGCCTCAGACTACCACAAAGTCGTTAGTTTTACTCACGCAGTCACATAGCAGCACTTTAGCGCAAGAAATCATCCACTTACTGAGGTCCCTCCATGGTCTTGTAGGTTGGAACCAAGTTCTAAACGCCATCTTGGCGCAGAAACTGAACCTTGCGGCGTACTTCTTAAGCGACACGTGTCTGATGTCCATGATCAACGACGGTAACACTTCCGACCAACAACACTACATGGTGATAGCGTGCTTGAATGTAATCGGTGCTTGGGATGTACGCCCACGAATCGGAAGCGTCGCTGAGATCGACGGGGCCCAAGGAACCGTCGTTAGAGTGACCCCCAAAGGTAAACTCTGCGTCCAAATGCACGAAAGTGGCGAAACCAAGAAAGTTTCTATCAACAACATGAAGTTGGCACCGCAACTAGAATTCAGTTTTGATCGGATGCCTCTGAGCGAGACCATGATCAAAACGTGGGCTAGCCTCCTACTCAACAGACAGAGCACAGCTCTCAACAGTCACGAGAAGAAGCCTCTTCACGGTCAAGTCAACGCCGCGTATCTCAGAACACAGCAAAACACTCTGAGTGCGTTGAACGCAGCTCGTATGCTCAACAACAATCAGTACAAACTCAGGAAAGTTCTCAAACACGCAATCAACGGGATGGATCAGTCTCAGGAACAACAATCAATCGAAGAGGAGTTGAACCAACAACCGATTTTGTTGATACAGAAACTTCTCGCGAAAGCCACTCAACCGAGTCCGCTCAAACCCGGTTTCAGTCGGCAGGAAATGCAGTTGGCCGCGTTGAATCTAAGTCAGTATTTGGCAGCCGAAGGAAATTTCGCCTCAGCTTCATGTAACAACGATAAGACCACGCCTAAATACTGTACGAGGTGCAACAGCGAAGTTCCGACACCCAATAGCGAGTGTTCTGTCAAAAGTGTGGTCAGCGAGAAGACCAATAAGAGGAAGGAGTTGAACGAGGATGCTCCTTTGCATCCGATGGTGTCGCAGATCGTGGAGATGGGATTCACGAAACGGGCGGTGGAGACCGCCATCAAGTCGTTGGCCATCGGTCCAGAGAGTTTGACGACGCCGGAGAGCATCGTTTGTTGGTTGTTGGAGCATCCTGAGGTGGCGGCGTCGGACACTGAGTCGCTGAGCTCGATATGCGACTCGGACACGGAGTCGGTGTCGTACGATAACGGAAACGCCATGCAACCTTTTATACAATTTGTAAGTTTAAATAATTAGGAACCGTAGCGGCTTCAGTTCCTGTTTACTCCCCAGGGCGACGATTTCTCTTCCAACCAAACTTATTGTCGCCGTTCCCAGTTTCTATCAAACGACGAGTACGCGATGTACGTCCGTGACAACGTCGAAGTCGGCATGTTGGTCCGCTGCTGCAAAAGCTACGAAGAAGTCCATCTCGGCGACATCGGAAAAGTAGTCAAGGTCGACAGAGAGGGTCTCCACGACTTAAACTTACAAGTAATATTAACGAGTTGTGTACAATGTTTTTTCTACGGTTTCTGTTAGGTCAACTGGCAACAACGAGTCAACACGTACTGGGTCAGGTTCATCCACGTAGAGCTCTTGGGGTTTCCTCCGTCGGTTCCGTCGCCTTCTACTCTGAAAATCGGCGACAAGGTCCGGGTAAAATCCACCGTGTCTACTCCACGATACAAATGGGGGCACGTGACTCACGATAGCGTGGGAATAGTAGCAGGGATTTCTCCAAACGGGCAAAACGTCCAAGTAGACTTCCCCAAGCAACAAAACTGGTTAGGTTTGGTATCGGAAATAGAAGTAGTACCATCTTGTCATGACGGTGTCGCTTGCAACGGATGTGCTGTCACTCCCATCGCCGGACCGAGGTTCAAATGCAAAATTTGCGACAACTTTGACTTTTGCGAGAACTGTTTTTACACCAAACGGAACCACAAGCACTCTTTCAATAGGATAAACGAACCAGGAGGCGTTGAAATTCCTGCCGGAAAAGCGGGGAAGTACTGTAGACACGACATGTTCGAAGGAGAAGGTGAACTTATCAGTGATTGGGGTAAATGCGTGAGGAATGTGACAGTGTCGTCGAAATATGCCGCCAGATTTGAAATACCCGGGTCGGTTTGGCAGAGCTGTGGGAGTCAAGGAAAGGTACTTTCGTCACTAAACCAATACTTTAAGTTACAGTGGGTTCTATTACAGCACTGGATCCGGTTAGAGATCTATCCGGATGTGACGATCAAGAGTTTGAAAATTGGTGTCGATCCGGCCGATAATAGCTACATGCCGTCCGTGATCGTAGTCAACGGGGGCTCAACCTTGAATTCCCTGACGGAGCTTAACGTTATCAATGTTAAGAGTCACGACACATCTGTGATTTTATTGTCGAACTTGGATAAGGTGGGTGTAACAATACACCATATAGTCGTTATAAAGGGAGTCTACTGTTCACAAACCCTAGTCGTCATAAAAAGAATCTAGTCTAAAATAAACCTCTTTTTTTCAGTACTATCCAATCATCGAAATCAACATCGCCAAATGCCGCAACAACGGCATCGACTGCAAAATCCACGGCATGACCATCGTGGGCATGAAGCGCCAATCCCATGGCGAACTTAAAACCTCAATTTCATTCCTGGCAAATGACTGGGACTTGAACCAAGAGCAAATCCCGGGTCCCTCAACCTGCGGGAGCATAGGTAAGTACCGCGCACTAATCCCGCGTATGATTGGCGTCTGCTTTTAGTTGAAAAACACTACTCAAAACCTGTTAAAACAAAACAAAACGCAGAGGGTGAGTCAGCTTTGTGTGCATGTTTGGGGGTGTGATTGTAATTTGCGCTTGCATCATTTGTAAAAGTGGACAATTTCAGCTCAAGATAATGGTGACGCGTGTCCTACCGTTGGCTGCCGAGTTTTTGTGTGGGGACTCAACGATAAAGACCAGCTAGGAGGGATGAAAGGATCGAAAGTGAAGTTACCCGTCCAGTCTGACTTTTTGAGTCAACTTTGTCCAATTCACATTGCCGGGGGATCGAAGTCGCTGTTTATAGTCTCGCACGAAGGAAAAGTTAGTTGAGAGAACTATACGTGGGTTGTTTTTGACTTTGTTGTTTTAGTTGTACGCTTGCGGGGAAGGTACCAATGGGAGACTAGGTCTGGGACATAATAACAACGTCCCATGTCCTCGACCGATCCCGTTCCTTAGCCAGTACGTGATCAAGAAAGTTGCGGTTCATTCGGGGGGGAAACACGCGATGGCGCTGACCCTCGATGGAAAGGTAAGACACAAGAGGGTCTAGAAACAGTCTAAATTTTTTTTAAGGTTTTTTCGTGGGGCGAAGGCGAAGATGGTAAACTAGGACATGGGAATCGTCTTAACTTAGACAAACCAAGGATGATAGAAGCCCTTCGGAGTAAGAAAATTCGAGATATAGCTTGTGGTAGTTCGCACTCGGCTGCTATCACGAGCAGTGGAGAGTTGTACACGTGGGGCTTGGGTGAATACGGACGTCTGGGCCATGGCGATAATATAACCCAATTAAAACCAAAAATGGTGAGTCTTCCTCCAAGTCAAAGTTGCAATTGCTGAGACAATCTTGATCGTTTAGGTGAAAGCATTGTCCGGCCATCGCATCGTGCAAGTAGCTTGCGGCAGCCGCGACGCCCAAACTCTCGCTCTCAGCGACGAAGGTCTCGTTTTCTCCTGGGGCGACGGCGACTTCGGTAAACTCGGTCGCGGAGGCTCCGAAGGTTGCAACATTCCCCATAACATCGAACGCTTGAACTCACTCGACGTCATTCAGATCGAATGCGGGGCTCAATTCTCCTTAGCCCTAACGAAAAACGGAGAAGTTTGGACTTGGGGAAAAGGCGATTATTTCCGTCTCGGACACGGCTCCGATCAACATGTTCGAAAACCCACGGTCATCGAAACATTGAAAGATAAGAAAGTCATTCATGTGGCCGTGGGGGCGTTGCATTGTTTAGCCGTGACGGATACTGGACAAGTGTATGCGTGGGGGGACAATGATCACGGTCAGCAAGGAAATGGGTCGACGATCGTAAACAGGAAACCAGCGTTGGTTCATGGGTTGGAAGATGTTCATGTTAATCGAGTTGCTTGTGGGAGCTCGCATTCGATTGCGTGGACGTTGCAAGATACGCAAGTTGTGAATAAAGTGGAGCCGGTGATTTTTCCTGTGGCCAAGGATCCGTTGGGGGCTTCGATTTTGAAGTTGTACGAAGGGGAGAAGTTGACGAATAAGCAGGCGGCCAAGAATGCGCCGACTTTGAGTAGTATTGTCATGTCGCTTGAGAGCAATACGGCGAAGCAGCAGGCTTTGCAACATATACTTAACGCTATACATATACAACAATTGCGACAGGCGATCGTTAGGGCGCTTTGCAGTCATACCAACATGAAGAATTCGTGCACAAAAGTAAGGGCACGTGGATTATAGCTTTGATTTATATGTAACTAACTTCTTTCAGCAAACGGGAACCCCCGACTCTCCTCATGACCGATCAAACGGGGGAGGTGGTTCTTTAGTTTACAAAGATGGAGAGATTACGCTTGGAGGAGGCGAAGCGCCGGTTTCTATAACGGAGATTGTTGGAATGAACGTAAGTTTCCACTTTTTGTAGTTTTGTTTTTATTCTCGTTTCTAGAGCCACCAAACGACTCCCGAGAACGAAGAAAATCCACTGGCTCTGGTGCAATCGATGACGGCCAGCAGTTGTTCAGCGAGTATGTCATCGAAGCATTCAAGAATGTCCACGAGCGCTATGTCGGTCATTGCAGCCACTCTAACGTCACATGCTGAAGTGAGTTTTTATTTTATTTAAAGAATGCGAATGTTTACATGCGCATTTTTGAGATGTTAAGTTTTAAAGATCTGCGAGAAGTACTACAGGACTATTCACTTATAATGACCAACCAGGTCGACAACCTACATTTTCTATTGAGACTATTATAGGTGTATAGGTGTATTTACGTTTGGTTATTATTCGTGAATATCTCTGTATAACTTTTATCTCTTTAGGTCATAGGCGACAGTGGTATCGCCGGCCTTGACGAGTTTACCTCCCTCCTAACTGAAAACGATGCGCGTCTTTTGGTGGACCTCCTCAAGTTAGCCGTCGCTGATCGAATCGAAGACGAGCAATCGAAAGAGATCCTATCCTCAGTTTTGATAAGTAAAAACAAGCGAATTTAAGTACTTCTGTAATCTAATGCACGATTCTAGCTCTGGGTAGTTCAAACAAATCAATCGGAGCGATGTTATTAGAATTGTGCGTTACCGAACTAGAAGACACCTCCAACAGCACGCAATCCATGTCAAGCACTCCTCACCCCGTCGTTCAAGAATCTAGTCATCCTTATATAGACGACGTCACTCTTAGAGGCCACGTGAGACTTCCAGGAGCCGACGCTCTGAGAGTAGAATTTGATAGGAGATGCTCGACGGAACGTCGTCACGACCCGTTGCAGATAACTGACGGTACTGGGAGAGTTGTCGCTACTAGATCTGGCAGGGAGTGGAGCGATTGGTCGGCGGAATTAAGAATTCCCGGTATGTTTATATTACGACCGTGCTTGGGAAGTCACATAATGTTTGCAGGGGACGAGTTGCGCTGGACTTTTACGAGTGACAGTTCCGTTAATGGTTGGGGCTGGCGCTTCACAGTCTATCCCGTCATGTCGAATCACAGCCCTAATGAAATTGGCTCAGACCGTGCGGTACTTAGCCAACCGTCGATGGACATGGTCATGTCTTTACTGGACGCTAGACTGTACCCGACTGCCGATTCGGCGTTGATGTGTCGATTGGCAGCGGCGTTGGCGGCGTGCTCACAACTCAGCTTTTTAGCTGCGAGTCAACGCATGTGGGCTCTCCAACGCCTCCACAGGTTGCTAGTAGGTGACGATGCGAAGGCTGAAGAAGTGAGTTTACAGTTGGAACAACTGAAGGCCCCGGACAGTGCTCTGGGAAGCTTATTAGAGGAGCTGCCACAAGCCCTCTTGCGTCAGTACGAGTACGAAGACGTCTCCGTCCGTGCCGGACTCCACCTCATGCACTCGGACTTCTTCAAAGTATGTTTTTTGTCGCTTAAACGTGGTATTAAGAGTCAGTTTTAGGTTCTGGTGGCGTTGGCTTGTGACCTAGAGCTGGATAAAATGGTCGGATTGGTGGACAACCACAAATGGTCGTGGTTCCGGAAGTATTGTCACGCTTCTAGAGTCGCCAAAGCCCTTATTCACCGCACTCCTTTACCCTTGAATTTTTGCCAAGAAGTCAGAAAAAAATTGTCCGATTCCGGCGTCGGAGACTCGTGGGAGCACGAAAGACACGACGTTTTTAAAAAGGAACACGACGAACAGCTTTTGATATGGCTCAACAGGTGAGTTGATAAACGAAGCAAGCGTCCACGACTCGTTCTGACCACTTTTTTAGACGCCCTGAAGACTGGACGTTATCTTGGGGTGGTTCTGGAACCATTTACGGCTGGGGACACAACCACCGTGGTCAGTTGGGTGGGATCGAGGGGGCAAAAGTTAAAATTCCCACCCCATGCGAAGCTCTTTCTACTCTGCGCCCCATTCAACTTCTCGGAGGAGAACAAACTTTGTTTGCTGTGACGGCCGACGGTAAAGTGTACGCTACAGGTAAGAAAAAAGTTTTTTGCTCTCTTTTGGAAGTTTTGAGCACGTATGTGTAGGTTATGGTGCCGGCGGGCGACTAGGAATCGGTGGTACCGACTCGGTCTTAGTCCCCACACTTCTCGAGTCCATCCAACACGTCTTTATCAAGAAAATCGCCGTCAACTCTGGAGGGAAACACTGTCTAGCGTTATCCGCCGACAACGATGTTTACTCTTGGGGCGAGGGAGACGACGGGAAACTGGGTCACGGAAACAGATTGTGAGACCACAAATCGTAGATTTTTGTACCTACAACGTTTTATTTTAGAGCCTGTGAAACTCCCAAGTTAATCGAAGCTTTACAAGGCTTTGAGGTGGTAGATATCGCGTGTGGGGGAGCCCACTCCGCCGCCATTACCGCCAACGGACAGTTGTACACGTGGGGGAAAGGTAGATATGGAAGGCTGGGACACGGAGACAGCGAGGATCAACTCAAACCTAAGTTAGTGGAAGAGTTGGTCGGCTACAAGGTTATAGATGTCGCTTGTGGGTCCGGGGATGCCCAGACCTTATGCATCTCGGACGATGATAATGTTTGGTCGTGGGGTGACGGAGACTACGGAAAATTAGGTTTGTGTGATATTCGGCTCTCGTACATTTAAAAGGCGAAGCGAGCGCCTTTTTAAACTACTGTTATTTCTCCAGGCCGAGGTGGCTCCGACGGTTGCAAAGCTCCCAAAAAAATCGAAAGCTTGGCCGGTCTAGGCGTTATTAAAGTAGAATGTGGTTCCCAGTTCTCCGTCGCGTTGACCAGATCCGGCAGTGTCTATACATGGTAAGCCCACTTTTTTCCTAGTTTTGGCGTCACCGCTTTAATTTCCAGGGGTAAAGGCGATTACCATCGTCTAGGGCACGGAACGGGCGAACATGTGCGTCGCCCCAAGAAAGTCGCCGCTTTACAGGGTAAAAAAATTATCAGTATAGCTACAGGGTCACTCCATTGCGTGGCTTGTTCGGACGAGGGAGAGGTGTTCACGTGGGGCGACAACGACGAGGGCCAATTAGGAGACGACACGACTAATGCGATCCAACGACCTAGATTAGTGTCAGCGTTACAGGTGAGGAGTGTGAAGTAAAAGCGTGATTTGTTGACGTTGTTTTCTTATAGGGTAAAAAAATCACGAATGTTGCCTGTGGTTCCGCCCACACTTTAGCATGGTCCACCAATAACGCGAGTTCGGCGTGTGCGAGACTGCCGTCCGTGGCGCCATTGGAGTATGATCTTTTGCAAGATATTCCGACGTGGATTTTACATAGGAGGCTGATACTTTTGTATCATTTTGCTGAGTTGATTTGTCCGTGTATTACAATGTTTCCCATCACCGGACCTGATTCGCTCCACGAACTGAGAAGTATCCTCATTTATACTATTAAGGAAGCGACATTCAGGAAGGTTGTTCAGGCGACCATGGTACGTGACAAGCATCATGGTCCCGTTATCGAGTTGAATAGGATCCAAGTGAAGAGGTCGCGGTCGCGTGGAGGTTTAGCTGGAGTAGACGGTATGAAATCAGTATTCGGACAAATGGTAGCAAAGTTACCGTTGCTCACCTCCGAGACTTTGGCCCTGCCTCACAGAGTCTGGAAGGTAGAATTCGTGGGTAAGTTTCACAACCATGAACTTTATTTTCCTTGACACTTTTTTCTCTTCATCAGGTGAAAGTGTAGACGATTGTGGCGGCGGCTACAGTGAAAGCATCGCCGAAATGTGCGACGAGCTTCAAAACGGTTCTCTCCCCCTTCTCATACCGACGCCCAACGGTCGGGACGACGCCGGTCCAAATCGTGACTGCTTCATCTTGAATCCTACAGCCAAGACTTGTTTGCATCTGAACATGTTTAGATTTCTGGGCGTCCTAATGGGAATCGCTATAAGAACCGGTTCTCCGTTGAGCTTGAACTTGGCCGAGCCTGTCTGGAAACAGTTGGCGGGGATTGAATTGACACCTGCCGATTTGACGGAGATCGATAGAGATTATGTTCCTGGATTATTGTGTATAAGAGAGATGGGACCAGAAGAGCCGCTATTCCAGAACTTGGAAATGCCGTTTTCGACGCCGTCGTCGTGTGGGACTGACGTTCCGTTGAGTACGAAGTATAAGAGGATCACTTATGAAAACCGGTTGGAGTATGTGCGGCTGGCGTTGAATTTTAGGTAGGTAGAAGTTTATAAACAAATTATCGTTATTGTTTTATAAATGTGAAACCGGCGCCTTCACCATTTTTCAAAGAAATTATTAACAAGCCTACAATTTTAAATAATAGCATTTTTTAATGCATGATGTAAAAACGTCCATATTTATCATCTAACAATGAAACTGGCTCCTCCAGTTTATTGTCACTGTGCTTTGGACCAATAGGGTTCACATCGGGGACACCTATGTGCCGGGCATGTACATCTTTGTGATGTACAAACGAAACTGTTGATAAATCGTGCATTAGTACCACAAAAAACAGGCTAAAGTTTTTCTCTCTTGTTATTATATTTAAGTATCAGAATTTTTATACATAGCACGAAAGGTTCCATCTTTATCTTTCAACAGCGAAACTGGCTCTTAATCTCATGTACCATCGTCTCACTTTCTTCATCAACATCAACATTCTATTTACGACAAAGAAAATGTAAAGGTGGCATTCGTGGAACAATGTCATCTTCGCTCGCCTTGTATTTAGGTAGTATTTTCCAAGTATAGTATACTTCAATCTCATTGTAAGTTTACTTTCATGAGAAGACTGCCGATAGTTTTGCCGCTAAATTAGCCTTTTCGCTCGATTAACTCTCGTATTGTTTCAGACTCCTCGAATTTAACGAACAAGTGAAGGCCGTCCGTGACGGCATGTCGAAGGTGGTTCCCGTTCCCCTACTCTCCCTCTTTAGCGGCTACGAGCTCGAAACCATGGTCTGTGGTTCCCCTGACATTCCTCTGAACCTTTTGAAATCAGTGGCGACTTACAAAGGTAAACCGTGATCTTTTCGATACACTCTTAAGGTTAGTTTTCAGGAATCGACAGCAGCGCCCCACTCATTCAATGGTTCTGGGAAGTGATGGAAGAATTTACGAACCAAGAACGCTCTCTTTTCCTCCGCTTCGTGTGGGGACGAACAAGACTGCCTCGTACTATCGCCGATTTTCGAGGACGCGACTTTGTTATCCAAATTCTGGACAAGTATAATCCACCCGACCACTTTTTACCCGAAAGCTATACCTGCTTCTTCTTGCTTAAAATGCCTCGCTATTCGTGCAAGGTACGTGAATTGAGGGAATCCCACGAGACTAATTTTGAGTTTTTAGCACGTTTTGCAACAGAAACTGAAATACGCGATTCACTTCTGCAAGTCCATTGATAAAGACGAGTATGCCAGGGTCGCGATGGCCGGAGATCTAGCTGTAAGTTCCAGTTCGGACGCGGAAAGTGACCCGGAAATGGACAGCAGCAACTAATCTTGAGACCCGTCCACTGTTAACATTTTTTTACAGTTCATTTGTATGTAGTTAAGTTCATAAATTATTTAGTGGTTTAAGCTTAGCCGTGTTCCTATTACTTTACTCAGAAGCTTGGGCTTGCATACGAGACGTACTCAGAGGACATTCCTTTTTTTTGTAAGACGACTGATTTAACTTTAGGCTACTGTTATAAGATTGTCAATTCATAAGCTAAATTTTTACACTGTTGGATGTATGAGAGCTGTATATTTGCTATCGGTCACTAAATGTTTGCTAGATTGTTTTAGCGGCGCCCGGTTTAGTTCACTTCTTCACTTTAGTTGTAGTTAGCATCTAGTCGCTGATATTTTGGCAATATGACAAGTCAATGGGTTTATTCAGATTTTACCGTAATAATAAACTATATACGACCAAACTTCGTTAATAAAGGACCCAAATCCTGTCAAAATATATCAGATCCGTACGATGACCAGTTTCAAATCAGTTTTTCAAACTTCATCCAGGTTGCCATGTCCATATTTGCCGGTATCACCCTGTATGTCTTTCAGAAAACCTCTAAAAATCTCTCTTTATCTAAAAACTGTTAAGGCATGCAGAATTAGATGGCTGACAGTAAACAACGTCCACGACAATCATCCATTTTCTACATACAGGTGATTCAGGAAGTTATACGAATTTTCAAACTGGGAGTGATAAAGGGATGCTTTATTATTAAATTACCATTTCAAATGTGACAAGTTCTACAATTCATATCTTTTTAGTTTTTTTTTATTTGATTTTTTACAATTACTACATGAATCAAGTAAGTGTCTTGTAAAGTTTTTTCTGGACTAGGCAACGAAATGTTTTTATGGTATTTTTCTAATAAGTTACCTTCGGTTTTGTCTGCTATTTTGTTTTCAGTATAATTTTCTTGAAAAACGTGTATTTTACTTTTACATGCTGAAATAAGTGAAAATCAGGTCGGTTTTTCAAAAAAATTGTTCTCCAGTTTGCTTCCAGTAAATTTGACACTAAGTTTGTGATTTGCACGAACACGCAAACAGAAAATTTCATGAAGATCGAATCAGAGTTGAGAGTGAAGCCAAAGGAATACTTTGTAGATGTCTTGTTCTAAAAGTTCTGCTTCCAGTAGGTGGATCTAAAATTGACTCAAATTGTGAGAATTTTTAGGTTTGAGGCTGCCACGAAACTAGGTCGGGTTCGAGTTCGGTTTTTGTTTCAATGCATTTTACTTAATAAAAATTATTATCTGTGAATGCTAAGTGCTGATGGACATTGTGATAGTGTGCCAATATTTATGTTACAGTTTTATCGATATCAGTGAATATAATGAAACTGACGTCACTGTATATGTGTAAAACAATTTTTATACATTTTATGAAACGTCCCATTCTTATCCTCCAACAACGAAGTTGGCTCGTCGAATTCCACGACGCGTCCTTTATCTAAAACCAGCACTCTGTCAAAATCCAAAACATGATTCAACTTATGACTGATCATCATCAAAGTAGTTTCCCCAAAATTCTGACGGATAATATCATGTATCATCGCTTCACTTTCTTCATCAACATTCGCCGTTATCTCGTCCAATATCACGATTCTATCTCTTCGAATGAGAGCCCTGCACAAACAAATCAACTGTTTTTGACCCGCGCTCAATATTGAATCGATTTTTTCGTCCAAACTTTGGAAAAATGACAATCTGACTGTTTTGATGACGGTCCAGATTTCTTCATCTGTGTATCGTCGAGTGGGATCGATGTTGTCTCGTAGAGTCCCTGAAAACAAGATTGGATCCTGAGGGATAACGGAAATCTTCGATCTTAAGAAGTCCAAGGGGACAGTGGTGGTATCCACGTTATCTATGACGATTTTCCCTTTAAAAGGGTACAGTCGTAAAAAGGCCGCTATCATCGATGTTTTTCCAGAACCGGTTCTACCAACTACCAGAATTTTTTCCTTGGGTCTGATAGTGAAATTTAAGTCGTGGAGGACGTGGTTGGTGGGATAAGAGAATGACAAGTTGGCGAATGTGATCTCTCCTTTTTGTGGCCATTTTTCTACCACAAATCCTTTTTTGTTTTCTTGTGGTTGGTTCGTGTATTCTAGCGTTCTTTCTACTGTAATCATGTAGTTTTCCAAAGTTGCCCAGCTACGGTAGAGTAGGTACTGAATGGTACCTAAGACCATGGCCTGCGACAGAACCAAACCGACATCACCGACAGAAGTACTACCATTTTTGGTATTCAAAAAGTTGGTATTTTTGTCCACAATTAAAAAGTATACGATCACAAAACCAGTGAAGCTAATACCACAAAAATGAATGCACAAATGAAAAGCTTTTTCACACGATAAAAGAATGTAGGAACACGAAGTGTACTGGTCCAAATGTCGATCAAACTCTTCACGTAGGAGATGTTGGTTTTTGGAACACCTTATGGTTGGCAGGCCTTCGACCGTTGCACTGATGTGACCAAGCAAAGGACTCCGAGCTACAAGTTTTTCTTGTTATATGAAAAAAAGAAACGGTGGATGTCTTACATGCGACTTCTAATCTTTTAAGAGCTCGTCCTGTTTTTAGGTAATATACTCTAGCGAAAAGTAGGATTCCCGTGAGGAGTAGCCACGGAAGAAGAATGAGTGTTTTGATGGTAGACAGCAGAATTATGATTCCGATCAGTTCGATGAAAAACTGTAAAAAAGATTTTTATAATGATACGACAAAGAATGTGTAGGTGCGGCTTTTGTGGAACAATAACGTCCAGAGGGTCTCCAAATTCGCCAATTTTTGGATTCTTTGGTAAGTTAGATTTTGAGTTCTTTTAGATTATTTACATGTTCTGTAGATTCACTCTACATTTTTGATATTATTTTTAAAACCAATCCTCGAACACTTTAAGAAGAAGTTTTTGATTTTTGTTTACTAAGAAAGTGCATAGAATGCACAGTAGTCGAAAGATCCAAAAGAGCTTAAAGATAAAAAAGTTGCAGGAAATACAGAGAGCCTAAGTAAAATTAAAATTAAAAACTCAAGAGTACCAACAAATGTTCTAAATTTTAAACATTTAAAATATTGTGAAAATTTAAAAATAGTGTCAAAAAATTTAAAACTTACTGTCAACACCAGCAGAACAGTCTCTGGGACATTCTCATCAATGTACAGCAAATCTTCAGAGAACCTATTAATAACAATTCCAATCAAATGGGTATCAAAGAATTCCATCGTGGCGTTGAGAATCCTAGCGAAGAGCAAATTATGCAAGCTGATGGAAGCCTTGGCGGCGTAACTCCAAAACGCCTTCGTACTCAAAAGACTTAAAAACATCACACCTATCAGAAGAATGGGTAAAACGTACATCATTTTGTGTCTCGTGACCATCGCATCTTCGTTGCTTGTCAGGTTCTTGAAGATAATCTGTTCGGCTGTAACCCTGGAAAAAACGTTAAAAGTAGGAAAAAAAAACGTGGAAAAGTCACCATCGGCTCTCAAGTTTGCGCGTCGTATTCTGGAGATATTGAATGAGAATATTTAAAAAGAAGATTAAAGTGAATGTTATGATACTCCCACCAGCTTGTATGTACTTCTTGTACGTCGCAAATTTGACGCTTCCGGGTGCTTTCCATTCGGAGTAGATGCGTTTCTCGGGGTGCAGTTGCTGGAGCAAAGGAGTGGTCTCGTCAGCATCTTCAATTAAGTCTAAATCTGTCTCTGCTGTTGTATTTTCTTCAAGATCTAGCGTTTCAGAGGACCGAGCTTTGATCTTTGCTTCGCCAAGACCCAGAGTCAGAACAAAATCACAACCTGTTACATGTTTCACATTTTGCAAGCTCGCGATCACTATTTTGTCGCTCAGAAACTTTTTGAAACACTCTTGGAAGATGTAGGCAGCCACGTTGCCGTCTAGGTTCGATAAGCAGTCATCCAGGAGATAAATGTCACAGTTTTTGTACACAGCTCTTGCGAGGTTGATCCTCACTTGTTGGCCTTTGCTCAGGTTGGCGCCTCTATCTCCAACGATGGTCCTGTCACCTTCTTCGAGCTCTTGGAGGTCGTAGCTGAGAGCGCAAACTCTTAGAACTTCCAAGTAGCGGTGACCATCATACTCGGATCCGAAAAGAATGTTCTGTTTGATGGTCGAAGGAAAGAGCCAAGGTTCTTGGGAAGCATAAGACACACTTCCGTGAACTTGAACAGCACCATCAAACAAAAGAGGCTCCTTAGCTAGGATTTTTAAGAGAGTGGTTTTACCACAGGCAACAGGACCGGTGATCGCTATGATGCCGCTGGTAATTTCGAAGTTTAACCCATGGAACAACGGTGGAACTCCAAAGTTTGAGAAGCTAATTTGCGCAGGAGCGGTGATCGCGTCGTCTTCTCTTCTAACCTTTACGTTGGTCAAAAACTTTTCAATTCTGGAAAACACAGCAAAAATTGTCGCAACTTCTTGCATGGCAATGGAGACGTTTAGTTTAACCGATCGATGCAACATATTCAGACCGGCCATCAGCAGAAACAAGGTGCTCGCGTTTAGCTGAGATCCAAAGAAAATAGAAGTCACCACCAAGATGTACCATGATCCTTTTAAAATAGAATCGGAAATGAAGCGTTTTGCCCAAAACCAGAAATGGATTTTGGTGATCAAGCGAACTTCGGATCTAAAATCGAGAAAGTAGAACTCGTTGATGAAAAAAATCACGTACTTTCGAAATTTAGAGACTTTTTCTGTATAGCAGTCGCTCCAAAGGTAGAGTTTGATTATTTTGACGGCACTAAGGACTTCTTTCGTCGTTTCGTAGCGTTGATCGGTTTTTCGGAGCGTTTTTAATTTGAGAGTTTTGACGAGACAGGTCAAGCACGCTAAAATAGTTACACGTTAAATTGTTCTAAAATTGTAGAAATAGCTCGAAACATTCTCAAAGTTGTTAAGAAAACGAAAATTCAAAAAGTTTATAGAGGTTGATTTTGTGAAGTGGCGTGTGTGAATTTACATCCTAGTAACGCAAGCTTACTGTCTGGAAGTAGAATAAGTCCGACGATGACAAGCAACATGAGCGCCAACCATCCTGTCTCCGTATACACCAGAACGAAAAGCGACACGATCATCAAGACGTCCCTGAACATGTTGGTGATAATAAAAATTGAGTACTCAAACTCGTTCACATCTCTAGTGATCAAACCGATGGTTTTTCCCACACCAGAACCCCCTTCCGTCTCTAGAATTTGTCTGTAAATCAGCGACGTAAACGCCGAACGCATTTTGAAAGCCAAAGCTGAGAGCGCAAAGTGGTAGTTCTCGATATACAAACATTCCATGAATTTTACTAGAATCAGTCCCAAACCGTAGAGACACGCTTCGGATTTAGCTACATTGCTACGTGAAAAGTATGAAATAAAACCTTTGACTAGTTTTGGTTGAATCCAGCTGAAATTTTACATTATTACCTCTTTCTTCTCTTTTTTGAAACAATTACTAGATTGCTGTTGGTATCACCAGACTCAAAAGTATAAAAAAATATTCTTTTCCGTAGCTCTTCCAAACTAATCTAAGCACGCTTGGTTTTTTTCTAGAAACCAATTTTTCCCACTGATTCTCTAGATTGTCGCCCAACTTTTTGGACTTGATTGCGGGAAGCACTTCGTAGATGTCATCTTCACGCAGTTCTTGGTTAAAACCAGTTCTCAAAATTCGTCGCGTGTGTCTGAAACCGATTCTAATTTTAGGTTTTCAAAGATTTAAACTTACGCGAAAAAGAGCCTGAAAAACAAGTTGGTTTTGAGCCGAGGGTTTGGAGTTCGCGCTTTTGGTTCAAAGCAATCCATTTTGACTGCGACTCGCAAACGGAAAACTTTTATAGTTTTCTTATCCGTTTACTTTTCTAAAAAGAATTAGCGTTCTAATGACGTTCTTATCGTGTTTTTTTTAATGGTTAAACACGTTTTGTGAGTGTTTGTAGGTTTTAGTTTTTACATGAAATTGAGTTAAACTTGAGTTGTTGTTTTTTTTTTTGGTTTTTGTTTTAATATAGTTCATAAGTACTATGTTTAGAAAACTTTGCAAATGAAACAAAACGAATGTATTTGCTTTATCTTTCTTTAATTGACATCACAACCACATAAAACATGAAAAATGACTTATCTATTTTCCAGGCAAGAACTTACGACAAAGAAAATGTAATTGTGGCGCTCGTGGAACCAAATCCCAAAGATCTAAAGACTTGTCGATTTCTTCAGAATCGTTGCATAGGATTTTTGATTTAAAATGACTCTTTTGAACGTTTGCTTTTTTCTAATTCTTTAGAAAAATCTTCTGTTATACGCTAAAAAATGCTTACATGAAATGCTGAACTCCACCCACAGCATTGAGAGAATTTGAAGAGAAATACAAAGTCCTAGAGAATTTGAAAATTCTGAACCAAACTAAAAAATCAAACAAATTTAAAGAGATCCAGAAAAAAAAACTGTGATATAAGACCTCGTGAACCACAAGACCACTTGTCAGCCACCAGGTTTGAGCGGCCGTTCACTTACTATTCGTGCATTTCTTTCTTTTTACTTAATTATTAAATTTTTTTATCTACAAATTATTCGCCTAAATGGAAATTTTTGTAGAAAACTATCTTTGTAAATTTTACTCCATAAAACTTGAGTATCGAGGGGGTATATTGTCATGTTATCGGTATGTCTAAAACGTTGCATTTTTAAAAGTCGTTTTATTTTTGAGCACATTGCAAATTCATGTAGGAAAGTTTACATTCGACGAAGTCGTTTTTATGGATACTATACCAGTCGCTGTTAAATTGAGTGTGTTCGGCCTATTATTTTTTTGAACTGTCAAAATGACATAATTTAGAATAAATATAAATAATAAATTCTGCCTCGTCTACTATTAAATGGTGTAAATTCTAAGGTTTTGCATATTTTATAGTTTCTTAAATCAGTGTTGGTTTGTTCTGGGCCCTTTTTTCTTTAATATTAGTTTAATATTTTCTTTGACTATGCAGTGAATATAAAAATTCAAGTCTGGAGGTTTTTGCATTTTTAATGAAAAGTTTATAAGTGGAACAAAAAAAAATGCATTAAGTAAGTAGTTTACATGATAAAATTTGTTATGTGTGAATGTGCACTAATTATTATGTGTACAGTTATATTAGTTTGTGTTGGTATAATGAGGTTAACGTTATTATTTTTTGTGTCAGAATTTTTATTTTTATACATGGCATGAAAAGTTCCATTGTTAATATCATTTATTGAACTTATAGGCACTTCCTAGCGAAGTTTCAGAATATTTGGGGTTTTGTATTCTTCAGATTGTCTAGATTTTACAAACTGGTTTACTTCACTTCTTCAGTTTAGTTGTAGTTAGCATCCAGTCGCTGATATTTTAGCAATATGACAAGTCCATGAGTTTATTCAGATTTTACCGTAATAATAAACTATATACGAGCAAACTTTGTTACTAAGAAACCCAAATCTCGTCAAAATTATGTCAGATCCGTACGATGACCCAAGTTTGAAAGGAATCTCGCGCTATTTCAATAACAGTACCATCAAAGGACGCGCTAATGTAAGTTTTTCTGTACCAAACTCTCCAGTAAAACTTTCTTCCAGGTCGCCATGGCCACGTTCGCGGGTATCATCTTTTATATCTTATACAGAAAAATCGTAACGACGCAGTCTAAACCTAAAGAATAAAGGGTGCAAAATTCGAAAATCCCGCCTTTTGTACGGTTGGCCGCTCTGCAATTATGTAACCAAACTGCAAATAAAACATACGGATGTTCTCTCTCCTTTTCTTGTTCGCACGCCTGGCGCTTACAGTGAGTGTGACGTGTGTCTAGTCTGTCATTTGTCTCCTGATCAGACGACTCGTTATTCAATCAAAAAATGTGAGTATTGTGGAGATTTGGGGGCAGTTTTGATACTTGTAAATGTTTTTTAGTAAAAGATGTCCGGGGGAAGTGAAGCCGCTGAAGAAGCGAAACTTTCGGGACTTTCCAAAATTTTCAACGCTCAGACTACGAGAGGGAGAGCTAATGTGAGTTTTGTTGCATAATTGATCGATTTTTCTCTATATTTAGGAAATGGGGTGGTTTAGAGTCTTTAGGCATTCATTTGTAGTTTTTTAACATAACCTCAAAGATGGAAAAGTTTGGTTAGGTAGGACATTGTATTTCGGACTAAGGGAAGGCTTTGCGACGAAAAGACAAATTTTTGATTTTTTAACAGTTTTTGCAATTAAAGTTTTATAATTAGTATTTAAGATTCCCGCAAAATCGGTTTGTATTGTCTTAAACATAACCTCAAATTTCCAAAAAATTTCTTTAGATTTTCACTTCACTAAATATTGGAAATACGTTTTGTCAAATTCAGAAGAGAGAAAGGTTATGTCCATTTTTTTTTAATGTACTGCGAATATTCTGACAAATTTTTGACTTATTTTTAGAGCTTAGAGAACTTACTTTGTAGAATTTTGAACGTAGCCCATCTTGTTTAAATTTGGAAAGTGGGGTTGTAGTCTTTACTTTCCACTTTTCGACTAAACTTTGTACAATATGGAGCTAAAGGGCGTAGACTTGTGTTGCTAGAGAAAATTGTTGCGTTTAAAATAGCTTTAAAAACTAACAATATGAAAAAGTGAGGTTATGTCACATTTTTGAAGTAGCTTTTTTTTGGGAAAACTTAACCAAATATGTACTGTTACAGGTCGCAATGGCCACATACGCATCAGTAGGACTCTTAATCGCTTACTTCGCTTTGAAACCCAAAAAGGCAAAGAAGTAACTTATTTTTGTTGATTGTTAGTATGCCTAGCCAAAGGTTCATTTTATTATTTTTATTTCAAGTATAATAAAAAACAAACTGATGTAATATTAATTTAATAACCTTTTTAATGTCATTCCCAACCAATCCATGATATTTAACGTAACTGGGGCATTTTTTTGTCTTATTTCCAGTATGGAAAACGGATTTATCACGATTTGGGCTTATCGTGGTTTCAAATTTGTATTTTTTTTTATGCAGATTTATGAAAATTAACTTTTATAAAAATTAAAGACTACCTGTATTAAAAATCCAGATTGCTACTAAAATGACGTCATAATCAACCTATACAGAATTAAAATTAACATCAGAGTGCCTGGACGATTCTGTATTGTCAAAAAAATCTGACGACAAAAATAAACAACTTTTGATAAAATTCAAAAGGATAAAGGAGTTATAAAGTAAGATATTTTCAGTTTTTTGCAGTTTTTTCGAGAAACTTGTAGTTTTCAGTAAAAAATGGCAGGCGGAGCTCATGCCGATGAAGCGAAATTCTCGGGAATTGAAAAGATTTTTAATTCCAGAACGCTGAGAGGACGCGCTAATGTAAGTCTGTCTTTTCGTACTTCTTCCAAAATTTAGACTTTTTAGACTGCTATGGCCACATACGCAGCAATTGGACTTGGGACTCTTGTCTATTTCGCTGTCAAACCCAAAAAAACCAAGGACTAATTTACTTTTTTTAAAATTAGGACCAGCTTTTCCGAAAATAAAGCTCAAATTTTTGCTTACGTTGTTTTTACTTGACAAGTACTTTATAAACCCGAGCCGTAAGTGTTGTCCCAGACGACATACTGCTCCAAATCTTTAGGGGCCACACTCGATTTAACCCGGACGAAAGCCTTGTGAAAGTCGTCCATGAAAAGCGGCCGAACTTGGTCCGCTTGAATTTTCTCGATCATGCTCATATCGATGGATCTAATGGGGCCTAGAGCTGCTTCCGAGCAGAGGTTTCTGATGTCCGCCCCCGAGTAGCCATTGGAGAGTTCAGCGATTTTTTGTAGGTCGTGGGGGGCCAGGTTGTGTTTTTCTTTCGACAGCAAGCGAGTGACTAACTGGAGGCGAGCCTCGTGTTCCGGTAACGGAATATACAATCGTTTTACGAACCTTCTTCTTGCCGCCTCGTCCAATTCTTGCGGCCTGTTCGTGGCCCCAATTAACAACAGTCTTTCTTCACTATCGGTGGTAGCCCCATCTAGTTGTACCAAGAATTCCGTCTTGATTCTTCTCGAGCTCTCATGCTCACTCTCACTGCGCTGAGACAACAAAGAATCAATCTCATCTATGAAAATGACAGCCGGTTGGTGGCACCTGGCAACTGCGAACAAAGCTCTGACCATTTTCTCTCCGTTGCCGACCCATTTCGAGGTTAAGGACGACGCGCTTATGCTGAAAAATGTTGACTTGCTCTGCGAAGCGACACATTTACCTATCAGCGTCTTTCCGGTTCCTGGGGGGCCAAACAAAAGTATTCCTTTAGGGGGTCTCCTCAAACCCGTGAAAATATCCGGACGAAGCATGGGCCACACTACGGCCTCCTGGATCGCGGTTTTCGCGAATTCTAACCCAGCGATATCGTTCCATTCAATGTTGGTACCAATATCCATAATCTCCGATTTTATGAGTTCCACCATTTCTGGGTCTATGTTTTTGAGGCGTTCATCGGGCCACTCTTCGCTCTTGGGAGCTTCGTCGCTGCTGTATTTTGAAATGAGAGGAGGCACGAACTTGCTGTTGACGTTGCGGCGGATCCCGAGACGGCGTTTTGGGGCTCCTAACCCTAACGAAGAGGAAGCTTTCAGCTTTTTCGCGTTTTGGAGGTCGTACTCTTCGCGGGCGGTACGGAACGAGTGGGTTTTGGGGGCTTCCTCGGAAACGCTCCGGGTAATTGAAGTAGAAGGCTGCCGAACTCGCGATTCAACTTTGGTACTCAAACTTTGCATGAAGTTACTAAAATCAGTCTCACTGACGGTTTCTGATTTAGTACAACTAAAATTGTTCGTTTGGTAACAAGGTAGACGCTTGAGCATCGCTTCAAAGTCTAAATTCTCGAGATTACTTTTTAGCGGCACGGGCGCAGAAATCTTTTTCTTCAGCGTGTCACTAGACAAAAAGGTACCCGGTTTGTCGAGGGCATCGTAATATTTGTGGAGGTTTTTTTCTAGGAGATGACACGCGCTCTGTTCGTCCAATCTACAAAAAATAACGTCGCAGTTTATTTTTAGGTTAGGTTACTTACTTTTCTAATGAAAAGTTGTACATTTGTGCCAAACATTTTCTCTGGATGCCGGCGCGTTGGCTGGCGGTGTCGCTTTTGTCTCTAAACTTTGATTTCTGATAGTTTTTCAAAAAATTATAATCGTCTTCATCCATCTTCAAATTCAAAATTCTAACCTCACTTTTTGGCGTAAAACAAAACTCCCTAGACTTTTTCAGATTCCACGCTACTTCTAAACGTTACAACAGGACCGTATTAAAAAAATCTAAAGTAATACATAATTTATTGATATAAAACATTGGCACTAAAATAAAATAAAGATAATAGTAACACTAATGGGCACTTTTTAGGTAAACTACTCTATAATTTCGACTTTAAAATTGATCGCTCTTAGCTATTCCTTATAATAGTGACTATTACACACCTCAGAAATCTCTTAGATATAGTATAATAAAATACAATAACATTATAGTACAACCAAGTATTACTACAAGTGTATTAAAACAATCCTACTGGGTAAATAAAATTATGTTTGCCTTTCCACGTTAAAGGAATAATCGTATTCGTTCAGGATCTGTTGCATAGTCTTCGCACGGATCACTGGGACCTGAAACTAGAAGAAAAGTTTTATTACTCATTGAATAAATAAATGAACACGTGTTTTAGCTCCGAGACAAAAAAGAGCCATCTGGTGTTAGCCATCCGAACATAAAGCTGAAAAACTCACCCTATCGGCAGTGGTAGAATTCAAAAACTTCGGATTAACAATAAACGGCACTCCGTCCAGATTATGTCCCCAGCTATTTGGCCCAAGAGTCCCTGTTGTCGAACCCTGTCGAACCGGCACTGGGGGTTTCGGAGCTGGTCGCGACGGTCCCGAGGGATAACCTGGAGGTTTGAGAATCTCATAATCGTGGTCTGCTCCGTCTCCTGGAATACTGGGATACATTGGGCTCACACCGGCCATGGGTGGAGCTGGGCGTGGGGGGCGATCGGGAGGAGACGGGGCGACGTTGAAGTTGCGAGCATTTGAATCGGGGCTTTGGCTGTCTTGAACGTTGCCCATCTTGAAGCAGATGGTCACACCGTTTAGTTCCCTGAAAAAACATTTTTGAGCCCCATTGAAATTCAATGGAATGTTGTGTGTGTGTTTTTTTTAACCGTTAAGTGTTGTTTTTAGTGATTCATTGTGAATATTCAAATGCAATGTTGTCATGTTATAACGGTTCGTATTATCGTAAAGTACTTTCATTATGTTGTCGACATGAGATTACGTTATCCATCCAACAATGGACTGTGAAAACGACACTTTATATAACTATTACATGAGTCACAGTTATTTTAATTGATTCATTTGTTTATTAGCTATTTTTCAAAAATAACACCCGAGATCATTGTTGAATGTCCTTTTTTTTATAATTTCGATTAAATAATTGGGAGTTGTGTCATTTCACTTCAACATAATTTAATTGAATTATACTAAATAAGGACGACTTTAAATGGCTCTGACTAAATTTACTCAACTGATCTAGCCCACTCTTTTAAGCTAAATGTAACTGTAGTTGGACTAGATCGAACCAAACTTGTTTACATTAGACTGCAGTTGACAAAACTGTGGGCTGAAAATTTCTACAAAATGAAGTAAATCAGTTTAAAATAGATCTAGCTGAACTAAATCTAACTATTAAATTGTACTAGATGGAATTAGTTCCGACTAAATCTAACTGAATGAGATTTGATTGGTAGATGGGTGGACTAAGCGGGATTATACTAAACTGAACTAAACTAAAATTAGTCGTACTAGACTGAAACTGTTTTAGGCTCGAATACTCAAACTTTGCCATCTTAAATTTAATTCTATCAAAATGGCTTATGTTAGACTAAACGTGATCCTATGCGACTATACTAGATAGAATTGGCCACGACTTGATCTAAAAGAACTTGAATCGGATTTATTGAAATAAATGTTACTAAAGAGCAAAGCTAAAACTGACAGTCAGATTTAGCCGACTAGATTTGACTAATCAGATCGAACGAATTGGATTCTACAAAGCATCAAGACAGATTTGACTAAACAGAATGAACTAATTTAGTATCGACTAAATCTAATCTAATCAGATCTGATAAATGGATGCGTTATACTAAATGTCACCAAGGAGCAAGTCGGATTAGACTAAATAAACTAAATCCCTTTCAACTGGACTAGTTCTAACTAGTCGGACCGTTTTAGGCTGGGATAAGTGAGTCAAAGTGAATGAATTTAGTCTAAATCCTTTGAGGTTGGGCCAAACTTGGATTAAACAATTTCTTCAAATGGCACCACCTTGGATCAAATTTCATCAGATTTTACTAGACTAAATTTCATCAGATTATCTATGACTACATCTAAATGAATTTATTTGAATCGGATTGGTGAATTAAAATCGGATCAAATGAACTGAATTTTACTAGGCATTAATTTAGATCAGACTAAACTGTGTGAACTAGATCGACCTCTAAAAGATTCAAATGAACTAAATCAAAACGAATTAGACCGAATAAAACTGGACTAGATCGGTGTATCTTATTTTAAAACGGGCAACATCGTGGAATAAATTATAGTTGCGAGTAAATTCAACAAAATGTGACTGAATCAGAACAAAGATCTGACTACACTTGAAACAATCAATCTAAATAGGATTGATCTATTTACCCAATTAAATGCTAGTAACTGTAACTAGATTCAAGTAAGATTAGATTACAGCCAGATTAAATTAGCTGAACTAAATTATCTTAGAAAGTTAGATTAGATTAATTTTGACTAAAATCTGAACTATGCTAACTTGACCCATGTTACAATGCTTCTCAAACTACATCAATTTATTGGCTTATTCGTAAAACAAACAATTTTGGGTCACTGATATCAAAAATTATCATAAGTTAATGATAACACTTTGAATTGTTTATCAGCGCAATTTTGATTAACTAGTCCATCTAAAAATCGATAATGGCTCACATCTACCTACTCAACACTCTACACCTAATCATAAATTATTCATAAAATACTTAATTATCTCTTTCCCACATCCAAAAAAAATCCATAACCCTGAGCAATAATTGCAATAACCTTGAACAAAATCAACTCACCCAGCAAGTTTAAAACCTTCAGGAGCCTTTTTCAAACGACTACAAATAATAATATCAGTCACAGCAACTCTGGTTTCTTTCAAATTGACTAATTTATAGCACAACTGCTTCTTCTTCCACGCTTTTTGTGCGCTATCCACGGTTTTATTTAATAGACTAAAACCACGAGGAGGGTTAAATTTGTCAGTTAGGACAAAAATCTCTTGTATGACAAAGTTAGGGAGTCCTACAATCTGAACGTCAAATTTTATAAGGTTATGTTAGAACTCACCTTCTGTCTTTGAGACACAAAGATATCTAGCTTGACTACTTTTGAAAATTGAGCTTTCCCTTAGATCGGCATCTTGATCTTGGTCGTAGGTCCTACTAATTGGATGGAACCCTTTAGGGCATTTATCTAAGTTTTCAACGATCTGTTTGAGGTTATGGTTTTTATTGATGACATAAAATAATTCGAACTTACTTGGATTGCAGTAATTGGTCTGTCGTTAGGCAAAACATTCAGTACTTTAGTCTCTGCAGAAAATTGTAACATTGTTTTCAGTCTTAAGAAGGAGTATTTCTGAAAAAAAAATAAAAATACGTTTCACAACACAAGGGATCAGATACGGAAAGTAGCACCTTCCATCGTCCAGAAATAGCCGTAAATTAATATTTAAACTATTAATAAAACATTAGTCAATAAAGATCACACACAATGACGCAATTTTTTACCAAGTACCTACCTTCACTCGTAATTGTGACCTTGTCGAAGTTTTTTAAGTAATAATTTTTCTATTTAATGAACATATCTCATATTCACGAGTAAGAATGAAAACGATATGTTTCTTTATCTTATCTTGAGCAACGTGAACAATTGAACACCCGCACAATGAAAATTACAGCGGCGACTGGATGAAATTAGTCACTCTGCGACCGACCAATCGCAGCTTTTTCTGGGTTAAGTGGATATTTAAAAGGGCATCACCCGCATTTCCGCTGTCTTCCGATTTCAAGAATTTCAACATAAATTAAACGATGGTTTTGTTTGGGTTTTGAGAGAGGCGGAGTTATTTTTTTAGAGTTGGCGACATTGACATCCGGATTCCGGGTTGGGGCAGGGCCGGAGTGAGGGAAATTGGTGAGATGCATTACGTCGGGGTCAACGAACTTGGCTGATAAGAGTTAAGTTACTGATTTTTAAATGGTCGTGAGTACAAACAAATCAAAGACCGGATCTTGGTATTTTAGATTCAAGATAATTCATATAGCGTTTGGCGTATTGCGATATCTTTCGCGGTTTCTACGATATGAACCCACCGCAAATGGCGCATAATGACGATTTTTGCTCCAACTCAAAATACCAAGCGATCCAAAATTTTTTACATCAAGTAGGCCATGGTTAAAGTGTCAAAAGTGTCATGACCCACTTAATAGAAAGACTTTTGGATCGCTTGGTATTTGAACGATAAAGTAGAATTTGGTTTAGTAAAATAAGTTAAAATCGAGTTGGCGTACGAATATTGTACAATAAGTTTGTCTTTTCAATACTTTTGTTGCTCAAAGAGTAATCCAATACATTATCATCACTATTAGTAATGTATGTGCACATTCTTTCAATGATTTTGCGCAAGATTTTAATATTTATTCTTATTAGTCAAAAAGAAGTATAAGAAAAAAAAAACAGAAAAAGATCTCATATTATATAACTCAAATATAACTCAAACCCGAATATAGCAGGAAATTAGTAAAAGTTGGTCTTAGAAATAGGTTAGTCTAGTTGTTAAGGCTTAGGTCCTTAAAAAATATGAAGCTGCAGCTGTAGTGTCATATTTTTTATTTTTGTGAAGTTTTTGTTGATTATAGTTGTCCAGGTTTTAATGTTTAGGTTTTTTATTAAAAAATTAATAAAAATTTCTTATGACGTTAGGCTGTACAAAGTGGTAATTTATTTAAATTTAACAATGTTTTGTAGCATAGTGTA
Source organism: Cynaeus angustus (assembly GCA_030157275.1). NCBI lineage: Eukaryota > Metazoa > Arthropoda > Insecta > Coleoptera > Tenebrionidae > Cynaeus > Cynaeus angustus. The sequence continues at coordinate 10,283,091 of CM058067.1, forward strand.
ATTTTTATTTGGGGTTTTACAAATTTCTATTTATAAGTTTTCTTGTACACTTTAAAATATTAAGTTTGGTTTCTAGATGCCACAATTTTAAGATTATAAGATATATAAGATTTCAAATGGTACATTTTGAAAATTTTCAAGGACCTAAAATGTAGAAAAAAACACGACTAATTTAAGAGTTATAAAAAATATAATAAATCCAAACAGTTTTAAAACGGAAAGTACATAGATTCGAAAAGTTTAAATCAGCAAAATTCCGATAAAAACAAAAAAAACAATACTTTTTGATCTCACCTCGTATAAACTTTTTTTAACACACCTGATATATCCTACCGAGCACATGTTCTGTCAACTGTCAAACTCGTAGCTGTTTTTAGGTTATCTCTTTTTTTTCTCCCTCAAGAAACGTGAAAATGACCGACGAACTTAATTCCGTGTCGGTTCCTTCAACTTCGGATGAAGCATCACCCCCCAAATCTAAGTAAATTAAATTTTTCGTGTTTTTTAGGTTATGATTGTTATTTTAGGTTAGGAACATGTGAGGTTTGTGCCAGACGCGACGCCAAGTATTGTTGCCCTCGTTGTGAAGTCAAAACATGTTCGTTGAATTGCAATAAAATCCATAAACTTGAAGTTGAATGTAACGGACAAAGAGACAGAGTTAAGTTTATCCCAGTTAATAAGTTCACGAACTTAGATTTGTCAAGTGATTATAGACTTTTGGAGGAGATTTCTCGGGTTGTGGATGCGTCGAAGAAGGGGCGATGTCAGTTTAACAAATACGGCTTGAGCAGGGTATTTATTATTAAAGTTGGTAGAACCGTTTAACAATAGTTTGTAGAGGTTTCTGTTGCTACAGCAACAAGCGCTGGAACGCAAAATCTCGTTGAAGTTCTTACCAAAGACTTTTGTAAGACATAAGAAGAATACTTCGATTTATAACACATCAACAAAAGTCATAGAGTGGCATATAGACTGGATTTTTGTCAGTAGTGACAACCTTAAAATAACAGAAGAAAAAGTCTCTGAAAATGCTAGGATAAGTTCAATTCTCAACAAGTATCTAGTAAAACAAGAAAACGAGGAACTACAGGAAAAGCTACAGTATTACCAAGCTGCAGATCTCCCGGGAATAAAAATCCTACTTAAAGCAGAGCAAAAATCTGGGAAAAAATTCTATGAAATTGATCCCCTCTTCACTTTAAAAGAGTGTTTGAGAAATAAAATTGTGATAGAGTATCCCACTATCCACGTGGCTCTAAAAGATCAAGGCAGTTTTTATGACATCATAGATTCAGGTATGTAATAGGCATTGCGTTTTTCCATGTTGGTAGCTTTAGTGGCATTTCAAAACTCAGATCTGCCAACATATTTCAATTTCAAAGCCTGCGTAAACGATTTTTGCCGGGTGCTCATAGATTTTTTCAGATGACGATGAAGACTGTAAAAAAGAGCTTCAGAAGCAGATGAAGAGTGGACAGGAAGTTATTAATAAAATTATGAAGAGGTCTGAAAGTGATGGAAGTCTGTATGAATCTCTGAAGAATTTGTTGTTTATTTCTGAGTATTCAGATGAAGAAGTGGTGGAGTCGGATCATGAAAATAAGTAGAAAGCAAGTGGCACTGAAAGAAGAAAATTTAATTTAAAATTGAGTCGTTTTGGGGAAATTATGGAATAGATATCTAATTTACCGGCATTGCATTAGGTTGCTAGATGTCCCGAGGTTGAGTCGGAGCTACAAAGAAGAAAACTGTAATATCTACAGCGATTGTTAATTTAAGTTTGAAATTTATCCTTATTTTGTTATAAACCTATTAAAACTTCAAAACCTGAAACTAAAATTGCTATGGAACAAGTGTAAACCTAAATCTAAATGACTAGCAAACCTGAAAATTAAGAAAACTTCTCAAAACCTAAATCAAACTATAAACTTTGTAAACTTTAACTCAAATGTCAAGGGTTGAAAAAGGGGGAAAACCTGGAAACCTTCAAACATGAATACTACATAACCTAAAAAAAGTCTTGTTTTGTCACAGAAATGAGTGCCTAAACTCCAAAGCTTCAAAACCTACAGAAGTAACATTTTACACCATATTTTGATATTTTCACAGTAGCATCAACTAACACAAATATCCCTAAATTATCAAGATTGATTTTATTTAGTATTAATTTCATTTCTATTCCCTAGTGTTTTTTTTTTAAATTAGGTGATGTAAGTGGGTTTTTACAGAGTTTGGGGAGTAATCTGTCATCTGTTATATCAACGGATCGTGTGAGGTTATGTTATTTTTTTGAACATCAAATGAAATTTAATAGTAATTTTGTAACAAAGTTGGTAATATGCATTGGACAAAGTGTCAAATCTCAGTGTGAGTTTGAGGTTATAGTTCTAATTTAGATATAGATAATTTGGTACAGCACTTTTTGAAATTTATTAGATTTGATTTGAACTTAAAATTTCGCTTAATGTAACTAGACTTTGAAGTAAATGTGTCATCAACTGTCAGAAAATTAAATTTTGCTTAATGTAAACAGACTTTGAAACAAAGGTGTTACCAACTGTCAGAACGTTTAAAAACTTGGAGACAAACTTTTAAAAATTTCTAAATAGAAAGCTTAAAGGTTTGAAAATCTGGAACTGTTATAGTACAAAACCTAAACCTTAACTTAAGTAGTTAAAGACTTTTCAAAAGCTACTGGTAAAAGAAACTTTTAAATATTCTTAAATAAAAAACTTGAATCTTTAGACACCTATGATAGTAATGTACTTCTTATACAGATAAGAAGCAAATTGGATTGCTGGTTGCGTACAACATAAATTTAGAAATACCCCTTACGTGACTAGCCCTGTAAACTATATATATATACTATACACTTATATTCTAAATAGAAGCCTACATTTTTTGACGGCTTAAAAATATATTTGAAAGCCTATTCAAACTTAAAACCTCGGAACCTAAAATATGAGATTTTTTATACAATATTCTTCATCTCTTGTAGTGACAACATTGAAAGAATATGCAAAAAGAGCAATAATAATAATAATGATAATTTAATAGTGACAAGAAGAAATACATTTACTTGGAGCTTATTATACAATTTTCTTCTGCCAACTCGATTACGACTCATTTTACTAAACCAACTTTTCCTCTACCGTTAAAATATTACCACGCACACCAACTTTTTTCTCATTTTTCCTCGCGCCACTATAAAAGGTTTGTGCGTTCACATACATCATATACGGACTAGTGAGAGTTAATATTTCTCCCACAGGCGATTTTCTCTCTGTAATGAGTTTCAAGTTGTGATCGGGTGACAAGCGGCTGATTGATGAACGAACCAGTAATTACACTCACATTATTAACTATTAATGTCCAATAACCCTTGGCATAATACGAAATTTTAGGTTCGGAACTGCAGCGACCGATGTTTTCGTTGTTTTGCGAGATTTATGGCTGAAAATTTCCAGTTGAGGTCGAGTTCAGGCGCACCAAATATGGACCAAAAATCAGGACAGTATTGAATACTTTTTTTTAACGAAGGCGAGGGGGGAGTTTAATTAAAGTAGTCCACGACGTTTCGGACAATGCAGGTTGCATCTGAGTCGACGGGGGCCGACCGCACCCCAATTAGAGTAATATGTTTCATTAGCGCTCCGGTTGTATGCGGCTACTACCTGTGCTCATTGTATTTCACACAATGCCACCTCTATTATAGCCTTAATTGCATATTAAAAATCTCATCCCCTGTATAACTCGCCGACTCGTAATTGACACATTGATTATTAGCTCACAAGTGGAAGACCTTGCGAATGTTGTTCGTTAACGACGATGTTATTAAAACGCCCTGTATAAGTAATATTAGATCAGAAATATGATTCGACTGCTCTTGATGATGTAAATTTAAAATCAAAGTCTTCTCTTCAAAAAGTAATCAGATTTCGTTGAACCGGAAAAAATTCAAATTAACTTTAAATCACATTTTAAAAAAGTCAAACGCCCTCAAATAAAAACGCGTTAGAACAAAGAAATTAACCTCAAATACAGCCGAATCTCATCAACACCAAACCCACCAAAATTAATAGGTACTTCCCCCGACTACAATTCGCAGTACTTTTAATGAAAGTACCGCCTCCACATTAATATTTGTGTCGTCTTAAACGTGAAAACCCGTCAAATCATCGTTTATGTTGGAGCTACCAAAGAAGTGATGAATTCGTGTACTTACTCATAACTGGGTTATTGATGTCTTAATTTTAAAAGGCGAACCGCAGAAGGAATAATTTCAGACTGTAGAAGCGTTTTAATTACGGGACCCACTCGGCGGTAAAATGACACTTTTGACGCTTGAGCCATAAATGACCCTGTCAAACAGTGAAAGGCACAGTCGGGCGCATTCCATAGCCACATACAAACAAATTAAGATAATTACGTATTGTACCAACTTCAAAATACCAAACATAAAGCCTAATTGAGTTACCATATAGAAATCACAAACACAATTGACTTGACCTCTATTTTAATTATCAATTTTGCCAATTTAAATCCCGCATTTGATTTTTTAATTATAATCGGGAGTGGGCCGACAATTTCGTTGAGTTTAGTTCGAAAGTTGGCGGTCCTTTTAAGATTAACTGAGACAATGGGTAACTAATGATGTTCGGAGTTGGCTACTTCGCGATGTACGGCAGCCGGGCTATTAGGCCCCCATCAAGCCACAATGGCCACTCACCGCAACTGTAATTAATTAATGTCGACGCACAAAACAGTCTGCAGCCCCGCCGACAGAGGATACAGAGAGAGGGGTGGATGGGGCTCACTGGGAGACGGAATGCGCTTGTCTTAGAACAGAGAAGCTAAATTTTGACTTACATGCGAGTTGGTGCAGATGCAAGGGCTCCTGGGGCTCGGTTTTTAGAAAAGTTTGAAGTTTGTTGAGGCCTTGTAGGCACCTTTCCCCTAACACTTAAAACAAAAAAGGAGTAAAAACGGGTAAAACTTACCTAGCGGCGGCTGTACGTCTTCACATGAATCGTTTCAACTTAAGAGACCACCAATTATAGCAAAAATGTGAATTTTCTCAAAATTTTTTAAAAATAGAAACGTCAAAATGTCAACATAACCTTATAATCCCGCCACCAAAAATCACCACGTTTCAATTTAACCCCAAAATTATCTCACTACGAAATATAAACAGAAAAAGAACTGATTCTGTCGTTTTATTTCACAAAATGTACCCCCTTTTGAATTTTTAGTGAAATCGCAGTACCAACCTAACAGAATTCTATACCAAAATTCCCCATTTCGACAAACCGTACGGACTCGAATGAACCACGATTTCGAACAAAAACTTTTGTAATAAGTTCCCTTTCCGCTTTTACAAGCTTTTTTCTTTAAATTCCCAACAAATCAAAGAAATCTGTAGACAAATTAATTTTATCTGAAATTTTCGGAAATTTGTATCACCAAAGGCGGCTGTGACCAAAGTTGAAATGTCATTTTATTGTTAGCGCGGTGTGTTTTGTCTGAATTTTGAAACCAGTTTTGGTGTGAAACGTGTGAAAATTCGTGCTGGAGGCGGCTGGCAGCGCATTCTCCCGGTAAGCAGCTTTATTTTAATGCATAATTTGTCGAGCAGCGCGCAATTTTTTTACTGAATTTTGCGAGGCTCAAATTCACTAAGAGTTTTTTTCTTGGATTCTGTTTGTTTTTGGGGTTTTTGGAGTGAAAAGTTGGCTTCTGAGGCACGTGCATACCTCCATGCGGTAATGTTGGAAGTCACATGGAAGTTTTGCCCCCGTTAGTACGAAGGCGCATTGTCATTAGATCGAATGTTCAAATACATAAGATTTCGGAACTTTGAGACAAGATTGATATTTAGGGGAAGGGTGCCTAAATTATATAGGTTCGATAAAAATGTGTGCGAAATCAGATGTGGAAATTTTATAGCATATCGTTGATAGCGTCACACTGTTAAATAAATCAGTGGTAAACTGATTAAATCAAAAGTAAGCTGGTGTATAACAGGAGTATCAAATTCCGTATTCCGTATTTTAAATAGGTTTTAGGCATAGAAACTCAGTTTCCAGGTTTCTAGGATAAAATTTACAGAAACATTTGGTATTAGTTGTACTTTTAGGTTTTAGGTTTCAATCTAATTGACATAACTTTTAGATGATTTATAGCCCAGGTTGCATTAATCAGCTGACTTTTAGTTTGAAAATTGAAGATTTTAGATTTCAGATTTCTAAATTTTTAGTTTTTAGTATATAGGTTCAAGTTATATAGTCTTTAGGTTTATCAGTTGCTAATTTTGGGTTGTTAAATTTTTCTAAAACTTGTGACATAGCAAGATTCCAAATCTGAGTATAATTTTTTAGTTTATGTTTCAGGTTTTAACTTTGAATTTTTTTGTTTCCATTTTTAAAATGTGCTCTAGGATCTATATATATATATATATATACAGCGATTTTTACAAAATTTTGTCTTTAAAATTTAAAATTAGGTTTTAGGTTTATATAAATATAATACCTCACTAACTTGCGGGAACAGTCCTCAGGCTTTGTATTTTTCTAAATTTTCGATAATGTATAATTTTAAAGAAAATAAAACTTTACAACCATTTTATAGCAGCTATATTTCGATGCAGTAGAAAATCCTACAAGCTGCGCCAAACATTTAACTGAAGTTATGTAATTCCAACTCCATTTTTAAGAATGCCAGTAAAATCTAATAAAGCATCCTCTTAGTTGGTAACCGAACACCGTGCGTCGCCCAATAACGAAATAAAAAGCCATCCACTTTGATTTTGCTTATATAAATGCAGAGGTATTGTCTCTCAGTTAGGCGTAACCTAATTTGGGGCGCTGTGCTTACCCTATTAGAATGTTGGCTATATGGCAACGTAATCGCATTATTGGGAGGCACACACACGCCAGGCGGTCTAAGATGCGACTAACTAACCGAAATATCACATCAAAGCGGTAACATGTCTACGACGAAAACAAGACCGCCCTATTCCGAGTTCCTCAGTTACTCTAGGGTGCTTTGTGGACTACTAACCACGTTATTATGTTCATCCATTAAGTTGGAATAATCAGCTTCATTTGCTGCTCGTACTACAAGAAAATTTTAATCAAGTTATAACTGCTGGCGCACAAATGACGATACAAAGTTTGACAGATGTATATACATACACCGGTAATGAGTGCTTCCAACCTTAAAAAAATTATAGAGCCTCCTGGAGTCACCTGTACATTTCATCTTTTCTCTTCGTCGCCATCATCGACCCAGCGACCTCTGTAGTCGTTCCCCAGCTAAACTAATTAAAGGCGATTGCCATCACAATAGCGGTAATCCATCGCCGATACAATAGACGCAAAGCCCAAGCTTTTGTGAACCGGTCGAACTCTAAGGAATTTTTTTAATGATTACATGCAATCATTAGTGGTTTTTTCAGGGCGCGGTTTTGTACCTCAAAATATTAATTTGTTACTTTTTATGAAAGCCTCAATTAATAACCGACAAAGTGTTCAAACGATTCCTCTAATAAACCCAACATGGGCGTTTATTTATTTTTTTGTCGAAACCGAAATTGAACCTTGATTATGGAACGTACCCAATTAATTTTTCTGCGTCACTGCGACAATTTTACTTCGCGCCATTATCGACGTTCGTCACGCCCTTCGTGTTAGATTTTAAGGGTCATTTTTCTAATTATGAAAAATAAATAAGAAATTGGATATTAGATGAAACGGCACCTGTTCCAGCAGGTTGAAATTAATGATGGAAAAAATCTGGATGATATTTTGCAGGTAGCGGCATTTCACGGACGTCCCTCCAAGGGTTCCGATGGAACAAATGACGCGAGATTGTACTAAGCACGCTATTTGTTCATTAGAACTAATTAAAATGAATGTAACAATGTAAAAATGGAACAATTGCTTTTATGATTTGTGGTAAGTATGAAAAAAAAAGTATGAATTGAAATCGGCGGTATTTTTCTCTATTAATCACCGACTTGAAAGAAATCGGTAAAGGCTTTGTGAGAATTGTTCTGGAAGGGTGTGATGAAATTCGATTTGAAGGTGTTTACTTTTTAAAGCGGGTAGTTGTAGCTTACTTGATTTGGGAACTGCAGCGTCTGATTTGAAACCTTTGTGGCTTGAAAACAAACTTTTGGAACTGTAGCGCCAAATTTGTATAGCTTCTATGATATAAATGTAGACTATTTGGTAATTGCAGCTTTCCATTTGAACGTTTCGTGATTCAGGAAGTTTCGGAATTGACACTACATTTCCAGGATACAGAAATACGCGTTTGGGAACAACAATGTCAGGTCCGAAGCCTTAGTGGAATGAATACAGACTTTTGAACATTTTAGAACTGTAGTGCCAAATTTGTAGCTTCGATGATACAAATATGGACTATTTTCGAATTACACCCTCAGATTTAGTTTTAGAAATGTGAATACAGATTTGAGAACTGTAGTTTTAGATTTGCTACTTCTAGAATGCAGATATTTGGGAACTGTAACGTCTGACGACAAACTTTCGGACCTTTGTTACTGTAATGTTAAATTTGTACGCCATTTTTGAATTGTAATGTCCGATTTGAAGCGGTCGTGTTGAAAACGAACGTTTCGGAAGAAAACACATCTGTCACATCTGTAGTTTCCGTACAGTTTGTTTGAGAACTGTAGCGACTGATTTGCATACAGGAGTATCGTGTTTACCGCTTTGTGATAGTTTGCCTTGTTTCGGAAACGACCGAAATTGTGGTCATATAAATATATATTCCAGCGTTCCTAGGGTGTAAAATAAAGTCAAATATTTTACATTAAACATTTATTTACTTCTTCTTTTTCTTCTTCTTCGGCTCCAATCCGCTCGCGTACTCCGACGTGGTCAAACTCAGCGAATGTATCTTCCTTTTCTGCGGTTTTGTCGGTTCTCCATCTCTGCAAAGCAAAGCAATCTGCATTACTCACCTAATTACAAGTAGACTTTCCTAATGATCGCACGCCTATCACTGACATCCACCACATTAAACTCCATTATTTCCATCATTAATATAAGAATTACTTTGAAAGCGGAAAAACAAAAACCACCTGCCATTAGCCCGTACAGAAAAAAAACAGCGCGCTCGTAATTTATAATTCATTGTTTTCCAACCTAAATTGGATGTGAACGCAATAACGTATAAAAATGTAAAAAGTAATAAATCTAATAAAGCCGGTGGTGGGTTTTTTTACCTAACAACTTAACGATTAATCACGCGGATTCATTAATTACATTTATACATGATTATGAGTTGGTACGCCGTCGGAGAGGAGTTTTAAAGCAGTGCCGACAACCTACTGGATGAAAAACACCGCCGGTAAGTGGGAAGGACTGCCGTTTATGGCAACGACGCTACCGACGTAAAAATAATTAATGTCTAATCTAGAAGGTAATTAGTAGCTACATCCATCAAAAATCACCGACTCGGGAAACAATCTGTGTGCTAAAAAAATTTAAAAATTATTATGTGGAAATTTATGCGGGCATTGAGATTAAAGTAATCTGAAATTAAGCTGCTGTCAAGATGTATCATTCGAGGACCTCTAGGCGTTGGCTGTGAGGCGATCAAAACAGATGTTCGATAAATAAAGCCTCGTTTCGGGTATTGACAGTAAAATTATTAGATAATAACTCAGGTGTTAAGCAATGGGGGCTTATGCAAGAGCTCTTTAGATGTTAAGTAGACGGAAATCGGCCATTTCGCATGAATTAACGGTGCGTGTGCGCGGCGGTGTTTAAGTTTTGTAAGATTTTAAGTTTTTTTACACGAACATTATTATTATTATTATTATTTCTTTTCTAACTTTCTATACGATTTAAGTTCAGGCGTTAGGGTTCTGATTTAACCCTTTCCATGAAAAGGAAATAGCTAGTTCATGTGGTTTGGGACACCGAACGTACGCAGCTCGTCCCTATTCCGTACACAGAAGAGAGAATAAGAAAGCCCGCATTGGGCCCTCTTGTAAATCACCCGATGGATCTTCCTGGCACGTAGAAAATTTGAAGTAGCCGACAATAAACCGTCCACGGTTCATTTCGAACTCAAACACTCGCTAACGTTCAGAAACAAATCGCGTTGGTAATGATTTCGCGGCTAGAAGTCAGTTGTATGCGTTTTGATTAATGCGGGGGTCATTATCGCGTTAAACCGGATCGAGTATGAATCGGTTCGGTTAATGCGTTCAGCCGCCACATGGCGCGAACACAAAGCGCTACTTTAAACACATAAATAACACCGTCGTTTTTTGCCCGTATCAAACTTTTGTTAAGCTCATTTTTCACGGGCAATTTGCGATAGCTGTTTGATGTTTTTGTTGGCGGTGGATAATCCAAACTCCATTGTCTATGCCAACGCACAAAAGCCAAGAAACGCATTGTTTGTCGTTGCTCTTATTTGCAGTAAGACGTCAAAGGGTAGATACAGGGTGTTAGCGAAAAAATGCTGAACAAAAACGTTTCGCTTTGTACATTTGATATGTGCAGGTGTAACAGGTCTATAATGAAACCTTTATGTGCGATAATGGGAAACATTTCAAACCGTATTTCAAATTAACCTTAATAATGGGACATTTGTTCGAAAATGAGGAGACAATTTTCTCTATTGAAACGTACACAACTGACTGTTAGCTTCGGTTTATTATAGATTTGTTAAAGTGGCATAAAAATCAAAATAATGATGGTGATAGGACTAAAAAGGAAGAATTGACTTTCGGGAAAGAATACAAGAGAACGGTTTGGTGTAATTGACGCCTAATTGGCTTATTAGGACCGCGTGGGTGAAACTTTGAAACGACTTACTGATGAGTAGCCAATTTCCTATTCAGTCTCCTCGGTTGGATCGTCTCCACTTGCCCTCTGACGATTTTGGCAACACTGCTTGGAGTTTCCCTAAGTCCAAAACTTGTCACGTAGTGTCCAAGGTTGATGTTTTTGAAGTTAAAAATTGATTTCATATCTCCTGGGTACGTGTTGTAGAATCGAGACCATGATGAGTAAGCTGCAGTCAGGAAAAACATAGAGTTACACTTCTGATATAGAAATAACTGCGCGACAAAACGCAGGATAAGTTCGAAAAAGTAACCTACAACATTTGGGAAAAATATTAATTTCGGAAAAAAATGCAGTTCTAAAAATGCTTTTGCAAAGTTTCAAATGGAAAAAATATATTTTTTTGTTAACTGGAAGAAGAAACTCAGTATGTTAAAATTTAACTAGCAACTAGTCCGCCAAAGTAGCTATTAAAATACTAGTCCTGTAAAGTATTGAATACTAGAAACACTTTTTGTAGCATCAGATTTATAGTTTATGCAAAACATTTTGGAACTGCAGTGTCAGATTCGTGAGATACAGACTGCTGAAGGTTCCGGAACTGTAGCGTCCGGTTGCAATTAATGAAACTCTTATATATTCCCTCGAATTTTTTCCTCGTTTCCGTTTTAAACTTTGACCTCTACCATCAATAACCAACTTAAGATTTCGCCCTGTGCCCTTCACTCATAAAACGATACATTTAAGTCATACAAAACTGAGTTTAGATGCACAATAAGAATGAACGAGCTGTAGCACGGCGCCGGTAACCGAAACCGGCTGACCGTAACTGACGAGCGTCCATTTCACGTTGATCCGTTGACAAGTAAAAGTGCGTTTCTGTGTACGCACCACCGCGCTACTCGCACACTACAGTAATCAGTCAAATAGACGTCCATTTGATAAAATACGGACACTAATCAGTGGCGGAAATGATAGATTATTGAGACAATTAAAATCGAGTATTAATCACCGAGACACTCACCGAAACAAGCCAATCGCCGGAGCTCCTTGTCTTTTAACAGCGCGGTTTCGTAGCGACGTTGCAGGGCCGTGGCGGCTTGTTCTTGATCGGGTTCTTCCATTAAGATGGTGAGGTGGTTGAGATAGTCGTCGGGGTGACGCTCTTTTAAGCTGTGAAAGAAGATTTAGGAACTGTGTATTCACTAACTTGTTGTTAACATACAAGACTTTGTGGTCCTGTAATCGCGAAATGTAGTCTTGTTCTTCGTGGGTGAGGAAAATCAGAGCTGAGCCGGATTTTCCCGCCCTTCCGGTGCGACCAACTCGATGAAGATAATCTTGGTCGGTTTGAGGGCCTGTATATTGGATGATACAGTCTGCTTCCGGGACGTCGACTCCACGCGCTGCGACATCCTATTTGTCAAAAAAAATAAAATAAAATAGAAGCGTGGAAAGTCCTAGACGGACCCACTCGGGGTCCTCTGCTATTCACACATATTTAGTAAAACGGAACGAACCAAAGACTGCTTCAGTATTATTCAAACGGAATTAAGTGGCATTATACTCGGGGCACCCGATGAGATAACATTTTGTCGAAAATGAACTAATATCTTTTGTGGCTTGAGCGGAGAGGCACCAAATCACTCGCCATTATTCGTATCGGATAGTTAATTATCTGTGCCGATTAATGTTATTGGATTTCTTAAGTGGCCTGCTGTTAAATGACGACTAGATCTCCTGCAGGTTTACAATCACACTCGTTTATCCATTCAACGGCCGAATTTAATTCCAGACACAAATTGTTCAACGAAATGTATATCATTCTATACTAAAAGAACGCACTTAACATTTTTCCAATGACTACAAAACGTACACATTCTTCTCTCTGCGGGCGACGCTCACTTCTTCAGGAGGCATTGTTGCCAACGGTCAGTAGCTTCGATATAAAAGAATCTAATTCGATGAGGAAACAACAGTCATCGTTCGAACCCTTTTTTCGGGAAACGAAGAAACGCTCGGAACTGAAGCGTCCAGAATTAATAAGAGAGACACGTTTCCTTACCGCATTCCATTCGGTAGTCGCAGCATTCACACACAAGAAATTATCTAACACATTGATCTTCGATATAAGACGTGGCAGCCGCAGCAGGAGTTCGACGATTGCGTCCATCAAAACACTATTAGATTTTTCCTTACCAATAAATAACATCAATTCCATAACATTGTAAGCGAATAGTTTAGGTAATATTAGTTTTTTCCACTCCCAAATAACTACTCACAATGGGTTTTTTGAAAGTGTACAAGTCATCAAATGTCATTTGAGTTTGATCATGGGAATAAACATCAAATGCTTCATGCATTTTACTCTTTGTGCTGATGTCAAGTCAATGATTTTACAATTCTTAGGCGCGAATTTGCTCAAAATATTATTGGCTCGGTATGATTTAATCGAGTGAACGCTATTGTGGTGTATTTGACACAAAAACGAGCTGGGTTTCCAATCACGTTAGGTGCTTGCGAAATTCTAATTAACATATTTCGCGATTAGGTTCGCCATTTTGTAGGCGCTATAGGATCGTTTCTGTGTTAATTATAATAGATAATTGTTTTTCTTACCGTGCACAGAAGAACACCTTTTTTCGCAGCCTTAAATGCTTTAAACACTTCCTTTCTCTGACTCTGATCCATCGACCCATGCAACTTGAAGAAATTAGTTTCAAGAACAACCTCCTCCTCGTCACCACTGTCTTCAAAATCTTCATTTTCGAGAATTGCAACCTCCCCTATCTTCAGTTTACCTCTGTTCTTCGGCATCTTCATCAAGCACTTCGTGAAGAGCTCGTAATGGTAATCGACCATCTGACCCGTGGCCATAAACACAAATACTTTATGTTTGGCTTTCGCTATCAACACAGCTGACAATGTGAATAGTCGGTGTTTAGCGTACGTCACTATGAATTCCTGGGTGACAGTATTTGGAATCACCATGTGGTCTGGATTAACATTTGGAGAGTCGTCAAGACTGTCAACGTAAACGTGGTCTTTCATAGTAAAGTCGGCCAGTTCAGCAATGCCTTTAGTCAGAGTGGCCGAGAGGAGGATAGTCTGCCGGTTGTTGCTAGAAGGATCCCGAAGAGGAGGAAGATCGTCTTTTTTTTCTTCTCGTTTGTCCTCTTTCTGGCTTCTTCCTTTTAGCATCTCCATAGGGTCATACTCCGAGTTAGTCTTCGCTCTATCCAGTTCTTCCACGATCTTCACAATATCTTTCTTGAAACCCATATCTAGAAGACGATCCGCTTCGTCCAACACCAAACATCGAACTTTATCGCTTTTAAGAGCGGAAGTGTGTAAAATATGATCTAGAAGACGACCTGGAGTTCCAATAAGCACGTGGACTCCTTTTCGCAACCTATCTTTTTCAGTTTTGCGGTTTTCACCGCCACACAGATGACTCACCACGATCCATTGGAAGGTCTAAATTAGAAAAGTTCATTTTAAGGAAAAACGGTAATATTATAGTATAGTATTATAGTTACGTTAATTTTTGTAAAGAGTTCGTGGGCTTGGAGAGCTAGTTCGCGTGTTGGTACTACGATGATGGCTTGAACGCCATCTTGCCGTTGGAGGCGAGGAGTGATGTTTTGGAGGGTGTCGATTATGGGAGCGGCGTAGGCGAGAGTTTTACCCGAACCGGTTTGAGAACGAATCTAGAAGAAAATTTGGGTTAAGGTTTTCATGTTCGATTAGAATTTTTGCAATCTGAGATTGAAATAACATCTGTTCCTCATTTTAGCGCTGCTCAAAATTGAATGCAAAAAAAAGACTTTTGATACCTGTCGGTGGATAAAAATAACATTTGGTCAGGTTAGTCCTCTTAACTTGTCTATCAATGGCGCCAAAATTAGAAAGTGCACATTTTGAAATATTAGAGTTACTAAAAATTTTGATTTTCTCGCTTAACTGTCATAAATTGGTGACATGTCGTTTTTTTGCCTATTTATTAGGAGCTCTAAATTTAAAAGTTAGAAACATTCTGTTAATTTTAAAAATTTTCATCTATCCTAAATCTCGACTTTTTCGAGATTTAGGTTAGATAGTGCCATAATTTTGGTAGCCCGCTTCAATAAGCATAAAATTTGCCAATATTACTTCTTCTTGTCTGCTTTTTAGTGCAAAATTTAAAATTTGTGGGCAAATAAATGTAAATACTGCAAATTTTGAAATTTATTGATTTAATTTGACCAATAAGTATGAAATTTGGTCACTTCACTTTTTTTTGACTTTTGGTTTAATTAGAGCGCAAAAATTACAAAAATTTAAGTACGCATCTAATATAAATTTTAAATTTTTTTAGTTATCTAAAATTTCTATATCTCTACGTCGATAAATATAAAATCTATTATAGTAACATATTTTTTGTCTGGTTTTTAAGACTGCCAAATTCGAAAATTAAAGATAAATAAAAGCAAATTTTGAAAATGTTGTATTATCCAAAATCTTGACTCACTTTTTCACTCCGACTGCCATAATTTTGATATCTCTCAATCCATAAGTATAAAATTTTGATTGTGACGTTCTGTGTGCCATAATTTAGATACCTCTGTCGATAAGTCTGAAATTTGACAACTTTACTTCTTTCTGCGTGTTTATTAAGTGCTAAATTTGAAATCTTAACTCTCTCGTTCTAAGTGTCATAATTTCGGCACCTCTTAGACAGTGTGTACAAAATTTTCCTTGTCTATTAAAAACACCAAATTTTAAAAAAGTGTACCAGTTTAAAACCACAAAAATTCGATATTGAGGGCCATAACTCAGAAATTTAGCAGACATTAGACTAGATTAGCAACGACGAAAATAGTCTTGAATGTTGTTTTTCTATTAAAATTTTGGCGAGTGTGCCAACATAAACGTGAATAAAGGAACCAAGTGAATACCGTAAATTTTGGCAGTGCTACCACACTAAGAACGAAATCGGTCTACTATCTAAACTTTTGTCTACTTACTAAAACGTTTTTTCCTGCCAACACTTCAGGAATTGATTTCTCCTGCACATTTGTCAAAGTCGTGAATCCGTTCTTCTCTAAATTAGACACGACATGCCTATGTATCCCTAAATCGCTAAATTTTTTCTCATTACTAAAAACCTTCTCTACCACGGATTTTCCAGTCCTAGCACTAACATAAACATCTTTCCGTCTCACAGAAAACAAACTATGGGAAGTGCCTTTATTATCAAAACTTTTAGCTAAATTCTCCGTTGATTCATCAGATTGTTGTGCTTTTGCTGCTAATTTATCTTTTCTCTGTTTCCTCTTAACGTAGCCGGATGGAGTCTCACGTTGCTCTGTTATAACCTCACTTTTTTCAGCAGGCTGTTTTTTATTCGGTGGCTCTTTTGTTAGTGTTTTTTTACGTGCGAATGCTTTACCTGAAGGTTTTGATCCTTTTGTCCATGCGAAATCAAACGAAGTCATTATTTTTTGCGATTTGTATTGAACCGAAAGGTCATCGAGAATGGTTAAAAATTGAGGTTATGTTGGATTAAATTGTGGAAGGATTTATTCGGAGATGTAATACGTCACACAATCACTTGTAGGAGTTTCTTTCACTTAGTTTAATTTGTTTTGTGTTGTTTTGGTGAGTTAGGTTAGAAGGAAGCACGTGGGGTTCAATGACAGTTGAAGGGTATCATTGGTTCGAAGTAGCATCTCAGTGGTTATAATGTCAAATGAAATGTAGTTTTTTCAGGGGGAAATGTTCGAATTCGCGTTGTTTCTAGCCACAGACGCGTAAATTCAATTTGAATCGTATGTAAGTTTTATATTCAGTTTAGAAATGTAATTATATAATAGGGTCAACGTGCCTAAGTTGTATAAACTCTATATTGAAAACAAAAATAGATGTGTAACGCGTCAGATTGGGAATTCGGGGTCAGAAAACCGCCCCCTCAAAATACATTAGGTGGTGCAGCGTTACGCCGTTCCGGTCCCGAAGAGAAGCAACTAAAAGTTTCCAACTGTACGTATTTTCCATTTGGACTAAATCCAATTTTTAGGCGTCCATTATTCAAATGCGGAGATTTATAGGCGACGCGCGGATATAAATCCACTGAAAATACGAGAAAATGGTTTGACTCGATGCTAATTTATTACCGCAACGCTTGGGTGCCAACCAAATTGTTACAAAACTCGAAGCGAACTCACAAAGACATGAACGTTGCCGATTTCGGTTTACTACCGACTCTTTCATTCGGGATTTATAAGGTATCGGTTTTTGTGTTCTCCAAACGGACACAAATAAACTCTATTGGAACTCTATTGGTTTTCATGACGCCGAAGTCTTGATGCATTGACCAAATAGAAAAATGGGGAATTGTTTTCTCGGTTTTACTGCACAAGTTTTCATAGAGCGCGGGATATGGAACTTTCAAAGGGAAAATAAAATTAATGTATATATGAAACATGTCGGTAGCTCCGTTATCTGTCAACATGACATATTTAACCTTAAAGTGTCAGAAAACGGAACTACCAACACACTTCTGATTTCATCGCCCGTGCATTGTTTGTGTTTGTCTCAATTTTTCTTTGATACAAAGGCCGCCTAATATAAAAGCCTGACAAAGCTAAAACTTGTATCCTTTATTGTAGTTTATGTTCAGTAGACTCATAAGTTGCCTTTTAAACATGGTAGGACGGCAGCCATCCAGCTATTGTTTGAGAATGATAAGCACAATTCCAAAAACGGTTCTCTTTAAACTTTAAATAGACGTGTAAACACGTATAAATCAA
Organism: Cynaeus angustus; assembly: GCA_030157275.1. Classification (NCBI taxonomy): domain Eukaryota; kingdom Metazoa; phylum Arthropoda; class Insecta; order Coleoptera; family Tenebrionidae; genus Cynaeus; species Cynaeus angustus. The sequence goes on from CM058067.1 coordinate 10,300,711, forward strand.
TCTTCCATTCAAACTTTCCGTCGTCAGCTCGAAAATATAAGGGGAACAAGCCGAATACACTTCAATTAATTTATGAATTTAAATTTCGATATGATAAATTACTCGAGGCCATTTGAAATTCAAATAAATGGAACAATGGAACTAATGGAGGCTTTAGAGCAGAGCATGCGCGCCAGATGTCACTTCCCAACTGTTTTGTGTATTTCCCCAAATTTTTGTTAGGAACCTGTCATCAACGAGCGCCCTCTGGCTCTATGTTTGCATAGAAAGAGCACTGTTGCATGGTCCGTTGGCATTCTATTGTAGTTTATAACGTATTTGTCATGATTTCCATTTAATATTTAATAATGTGTACTAATAATGACATGTTTACTCTGCGGTAATCACCGGAAGTACCGATCACGGCGTATGATTAAATTACCTAAATATCTACACCGCAGAACGGTACTCGCTTTTCGACTCTTTTGTGATAGTACCATACTGGCTTTTATTGCTTGCACGCAAATGATCACCTGTCGACTTTTTAAACAGATGGAAAAAAAAGGGTTCTGAGAGGAAAATAACTGAAATTTTTCAGACAGAAAGTGGCCAAGTACGAACACTCAGTTTTTCAGGTAATGTTTTCAGACGCTAAACAAATGCAGGGTGTTGTTGCTTGGATAGATTTAAGAATTTTCGTCGAAAAGCTAATTTTTGAATTTGGCGGGAAAATCAAATTTTGCACATTTTAGTGAAAACTTTTTTGGTCGTCCAGACGTCTGATTGAGATTCATTCATTTCCCCGTGAAACTTTAGTTTTCCATAAAAGAATCGTCGGTTTCAGGTGTGTTCCGCGACGGAAAGTTTGTCCCCAATTCAATTATCCAATATCTGGTAATGAATACGTATAAAGGGAGGAGAAGCTCTAATAAGCAGGCGAGTTTCGATTCGTATTGCCTTGATTAACTCAACAGGAACTTTGTTAATTACGATTGAAGGTGCAGGCGTTATCGCGCTATGCGATAAACCAATTAAAACCAACCGAATACATTTCAATTTGTGACTATAAGTTTGCTTGAAACCTAATTGAATTTCCTTTGAGGTTCTGATATAAAGCGAACTCTTTGAAAATAACACAAGGCGAGGAGTTTAGAACATTTAATTTGCAATGTTAGCAACATTGGGGTGACTTAACAGTATCAATCACCCAGTCGACAGGAGCCATTCCGATTCGGCACGGCAAAGTCCCTAATGGACCGCTAATGCGCCACTAATTCCCGAAATCCCACACAAACATCACCAATGAATTTTCTGGAGTAGACTATGGTCATTGATTTGAGGGCGCGTGCGGCCGCTGTTGCGGATTATCGCCATTTAATGGGAAAAAAGATCTAAAAGCGTGGAGAATTTCGCAGATTCTGTAATACTGACAAATGGGCTGGAAATTTTCCAGTTCTGAGGTCTATTGATCTACGTAATCCTACTTGCTGCGCCAGTCCACAGGGCGGTCCAAATGTAATCACTTTTTTTCTAAATAACCGTCGCCTTCCCCTCGCAACTAAAAAAGTGCAATCTCACTATCCCATCACGTTAAACTTCATTATTTTATGTTTAGAAAGTTCATAATACCCCCATCACTACATAACCGGCTGCCCCAAAGGAAGTGTCCCATCACTGCATTTATGATACTCAAGCACCATGAAAAATAATTAATTGTGCTTCAAAAACCCACTTTTATATTGTAAATGTTTTTGCATTCATAAATTTCCATCGTCATCGCGCTTTGTTACAATAAAACTAGGGCCTCTTTTTTTCCGATTCGTCACGACACGAAAGTTTTTTTTACAAATGTAACGCAATTAGATTACATTTTAACTTGGGGTTGGCTGACGACAAATTTAAAAACTCTCTAACTAGTGTTTTAAAAGTTAGCGTCCGACGTTTTAACAAATTACGCTTTCGTTTCTTTTCATTTCTTTTTAAAAGCGCGTTCAAGTAGATACATTAAAGGGCTTCTACACCGCACTCGGCAAAGTTTAGAGCTTTTTAAAACGTAATTCGATAAAGTGTATTAGCTTTTGCGATTCTTTTTTGAAGGGAAATTACTTTGCCAACATAATTTTACGAGTTGCGAGCTTATTGACGATTTCACAAATTAAAACGGGAGATGGGAGCTAAAAAAAAATGTTGCTATGACGACAAAGTTTTTGTCTACTGTAAACGCGGCTTTATCTGCAACTATTTAACTTGTAACGAGCTAATCGGTCCAAAACGCCGTCATCATGATGATTCAGTCCGAGGACGCATTGGGGATTTTTATTATAGGAAGCAGGGTATAGATAATGCTATTAGCATTCATTCGCTTTATGGCCCATGCATAAAAGTTTCCGTAGTCGGGGAAATGTTCGTAATGCGCTGCAGTTTCCAACATTATTCGCTTCGAAAACAAATCATCGTCGACGACAATAAAATTTTATGTCGGTACCTGCCCACTGGCGATGATGAACACATTCTGTTGGGTGATTTTTCATTTTTGATGATGATGAGAATACGGTGGTAATGATGATTTTTCAACGGAATTATGAGCGAATTTATGAGGCGAGATGTAATTGGGAGCAAAGTGGATTGCCTTTGTTTACACAGTTTTCAGCAGGAAATTGATGAGCGAGTTGTGGGACGGAAGGATTGTCGCTTTGTCTGTTTATGCCTCTATTTTTCTATTTGAGCTTAGATTTTTATTGACGTATTTTTATTTTTCAAGCAAATTTTAACTTTATTTTTTTCTAAATGCAAGATCATATTTACATTTTGTCTTCTTTTTCTTCAGATTTTTACATTTTTGCGTTTTTATGAAGTTTCCTCTTCTTAGCAAGTCTGTACTTACGTTAGCTATTATCGTCAAAGTTACAATGTTTTAAAATGGTTTCAGGTCTTATCAAAGTTTCATTATTTATGAGTTTCAAGCTTTTTGGAATTTTAAGGTTTTAAAAGTTTCTAGGTTTTCTTAGCTTTTAGCTTTCTGAGCAACTAATTTTTTGTTTCTTTTAGTTCTGAATTTGTTTTTTTTTGAATTTTTTCAAGTTTAAAAAAGGATGTGTGTTTTCTTGGTGTCAAATTTCATGTTTTTTGATTATTTTGTATTTCAAATATCTACTTATGTTTATACAATTATGTTTAGCTTTCTCTAATTGTTTTTTTTTTACTTTTCAGTTTTTTAGCTCTGAATTTCAGTTTTTTGTATTTTTCTTACTATTTTGTTTGTTTAGTTTTTGGTAAATTTTAGTTTAAGATATAAACTTTCTAGATTTTGTAAGTTTTTAGGTCTTGTCGTTAATTTTTTTAAGTTTTTGTTCAATAAATCAATTTTAGGTTTCTGTAAAACTAACTAGGTACTTATATTTCGAGGCTTCTAGGTTCAGGTTTTTCGTTCTATTATTTTTTTGTCATGTTTTTATTAAAATTATTTAGATTTTTAAAAAACAGCTGCTCATATTTTTATTTTCTAGGTTTATATTTTATTAATTTTTGACATTTTTAGGTTTAGGAATTAAGATTTTAGAATGCTTTATTAGTTATGAGGCTTTTTATGTGTACTTATGGAGGGCAATCGTTATAGTTGCTATAAAAATGCCACCCTTGAAAGTGTAAAATTATTGTTTAGTAAGTTTACTAACTTGGGAGATTTATAGGCTTGTTGTCTTTCCAAAGTTTACAATTTTAGGTTTCTCTTTGCGGCGTAATTTTCTTCCAAATCCTTCCGGTAAAAAACAAATATTTCCTCTCCGTGCGTATTCACTTTCTCTAGAGCCTCCTTTCGTTCTAAGCACCGTAATTTCAGTAATAAAATGAGTTTGTACTTAATTTCATGGGCGTGTATATAAATGACAGGTAGTCCCGATGGAACGTCTGGGATTGGTTCGTGGAGAGGCGCTGTGAAGCTATGAACGGCTCTATTGGTCGTTAGCAGTACTTACACGCTCTACCAGCTCCGCCAATTCACTCCGGGACTTACCTTAGACCGGAATCCGGGCGCACGACGGAACGCAGAAACCCGCAAAAAAAAAAACTAAATGCGACTATATGTGCAATACAGTCGGACCTCGATAAAACCTGTCATGTTTTAGCTACCGGTTAGGTAGCGTGTTCGCGTTTAAATACATTTTAATTGGCCCCGAGAATAAAAATAACGAATTCTATTTAAGTAATTATGGACATGACGGCTCGTCATGTTCGGTTTTTAAATCTCTTCAAATTATATGCCTCATACGTGTAGAATACGCCTAATTTCAGGTCATATACGTCAAATATGAAAAGCGGCAAGTTGAAAACCACTAATTTAAAAATGTGGTGCACACCGGATCAAATTATCTCGACGGAATGAAGACGTGCTTTGTATAATTGCAGACCATGAAAAGACATTGTGTTTTATACTCTTATGGGATGACAATAGCAGAATTAGCTTTTACCACGATAATGTGTTCGTGGAAGAAGGAGGTAAACGGCTAATGATCGCGTAATAACTGCTTGTTAACAGTAACGAGGCTAATTGTTGAGGGATTGTCAGGTACAGACTTACGATGACGCAGAAATATCGTAACTATACTTGAATTCACAATGAATCCCGCCGATTGTGTTTAAACAGTGTCGTATTTTTTTTGGCGTCGTTTTCAGATTTTTATTTTCAATTTTCGCTGAAAGCTCGGGGCGGCAAAGCGAGATCGGGGTGGTTTTTACGTATTCTCAGCAGGCGAAGGTGTGGGGTTCACTTAAAGCCTTACATTTACACATGCATATTTATAAACATTATCTTCTATTACACAGAACCGAGGAGTGTAAAGTATACAGAGCAGCTTCCGGCGCGCGGAGCTTTCGAGAGCTTTTATAGCTCAGTTTTACTGTATAAGTAATATAAAAGCAGCCGATTTGCAGCGCCCCATAAATATTTAGCTTTAATTCTAAAAGCGTTTCCGAGATACACACTTTATATATTCATACTTTACGCTATCCTGGATTCCAGGGGGCGGCGCGTACGAAACGAATGATTTTTGTCGCAATGCAACTTGTGCTTTTCTATCAATTTATTAAGTGAATTTATTGCTTCCATTGTAAAGCTTTCATCCCTCTATCAAATTTTCAAAACAACACAATTCAGTAAGCGACGCTGTGCCTTGCTTTGTGTTAGGGGATCAGTGCCCAATAACACATTATCTTACTTTTGTGTAAGGATGAAAGCCGAGATTGAGTGGATGTGCGTATATAGGGCGGTTTTTCGTAGGGAGATTGTGGCCGATAAGCTACTTATCAAGCTTCCACTTTTCACCCGGTGTTGTTGTGAGCTTTAGATTTTGCTCTTATCGTCAACGTTATCTAAACGATCGGCTCATATGCGCATTTCAAAGCGGATGTGTAATTTTGAGCCTTATTTCGTTGTAATCTGCTAATTTGGGTTTTTTAATTTCGAACTCTTGTAATGGAATACTAACGATGCTGTGAAGCTAATGGATACATTAAGGGGTGCATTTAAATTTCTCTTCATCGAATTCACTGATTTTATCGACAAATTTAAATTAGCATGTATTTAAATCGGTGCCATATGGTAGCGTATTATGTAACGGTGAATAATTTTAAATGAAACGAGAGCAATTAGAAAATTTTTCGTTTTTTAGGCTTATATTTATCTAAACCGAATTCTTACATTTATTCTGCTCAGATTCTTATTTCCGCAAGTCCTTGAAGGGTTCTCTTTTTAATTTTCTAAACCATTTTCAGATTTTCAGCAGTTTTTTTAGAGTTCTAAATTTTGTGTTTTTAGATTCGTCGATAGTTTCTCACATTGCCAGATCTTATTTGTTTTTTCTAAATTCTAAATTTCCATATTCTGAGCTTCTTTAGCTTAAGTAAATTTCAAATTTATTCTGCTTAGATTATTAATTTGTTAGTCTCAGTTCTCTCTCGGATTCTGAGTTGATTTTAGAAGTACTGATCACCAGATTCTCAGTTTTAACAGAGATTAAATTTGAATTAAATTTTTGATTGAATTTAAATTTTGTGGCCAGATACATGGATAGCCTTTCACTGCATCAATTTCTTAAATTATCAGTTTACAGTTTGCTGAGATTTTCTATCGTCAACTTCTTATATTCAGAGTTTGCTTTGCTGAGATTTTGTATCGTCAACTTCTTATATTCAGAGTTTGCTTTATTTTGAGTAAATTGAATAAATTCATTTTTATATTTATTTTATCTGCTCAGATTATCAATTTCTTTAGTTTTTTGATGATTTTAAATAATCAAATTTTAAATAATCGGATAGTTTTTTTTATTTATTTTTTTGTTTTTTTTAGTTTCTCATCAGTTCCCGGTTTTAATAGTTTTTTTTATTATTTGCTTAGATTTTAAATTTTTTTAGTGTCAAATTTCTGTTTCAGATCATTTTCAAATTATTAGTATTCCGAATTTTTTTTCGCGATTTAGTTAATATTTTTAATTTTAAAATTTTTACTTGTTGCACATTTCAATTTTCTGAACAATCTGAAATCTCAGATTTTGAATTCTTTAGATTTAAGACTCTATCTTAGTGTTTCTGTTATCACTTTTAAATTAATTCAAATCTTACTATGAAATCTGAGTCACATTTTCAGTTTTTTTAATTTTTGTAAAAAAAAAAAATGTTTAATTTTTATTCTCAGCTTTTCAGTTTTCACAAGTTTAGGTCGACGCGAATTTTTTGCTTCATTATCTTTTTTTATGAAAATTACGTTTTTAATTAGATTTTTAATAGTCAAATTTTCAGTTTTTAGATTCTATGAGATTTTTAATTGATTAATTAATAGTCTAAGAAAACATAAGAACTTGATACCCGGAATAATATAAATATGTGAACGTTTCATATTTTTTTTTTTTTTTAGTATTTTAAATTACACGTCTACCGTTAACAGTCGTGTTTTTTCCGTTTTGTGTAAAATATTTTCATCCTAGAGCCTACCTGCTCTTCGCAAATTTGACACATTGATAAATGATCGAAAACCAGTTAACTATAAGGTAAATAACAAATTGCAGCGTAGGCGTATTTCTAACCAAAGCAAACACGCCGACTGACCAGAGCAAATCGCATTTAAACGCAAATAATTTATGAGACCTTAAAACCCACGACCATTGTCCTCTTCTCCAGTTAAATATTTTCACACTTCACTTACTTGATCCGTTGGAATGGGGTGTTTATGAAACCAGTGAACAACCAATTTTGTCACATCGTTGTCGTTTCTAACGTCATCAGATGTTAAATCTTTAAGTAGCAGCGTCAAACAGTAGACCATGATAATAACACAAAACAACGGTGAATATTTAACGTGAGTAACGACTTGGGTCAATATTAAATCTCCTTATATCTTCCTTGGAGGTCCGACTCGTCAGAAACTCGATACATGTTTTTAATCGAATTTAACGCATTACAGCTCCGAACTGATCAAAAGGGCAATTATGTTGAAAATGTGGTTTTGTGACAAACACAGTAGAACATAGAAAGGAAGAAGAGAAAGCTACTGAAAATTTAGATCACATTTTGTCATAGATAAATATTCGAGAGATCGAGAAGATAAGAAACAAATTTTAGATATTGAGCAAGAGTTGGTTACAATATGCTAATTCGAGCAAGTGAACATGAGACACCTGAGATGTGATGCCTAAAAAGGTCAACAGGGAGGTCTTGTCGTTCAAAGGCAGCATGTGCAAAATATCAGAGACATGTTTGAGTTGTTTGTTGTTTTTTGATCCACTTACAAAAAGTGCGAAATGTGAGTGAGCAAGGTGTTCAGATATCTAAGTAGCTTTGCAGATGTTTCTGTATCCAATAGTAAGAACAAGAAATTGACATTTTTGCAAAGATATTTAGAATCTTTATTTGTTTCGGTGTCTCTCCAGTAAGTTATGCATCGCGCTACATCTTCTACATCTTCTCGAGAGTAATTTCTACTCTACTACTACTAATGTATTTTAAAAAATATTATAGATATTTGAAACGAAAAACTATGATATGTGGAAGAAAGTATCTTTATTTATATTTCTTTAATGAAACTACAAAATATTTTTCAGTTTACTGTTAACAAAATAAATGAAAATTTCTAAATTGCTTTTTGGGTTTCTAATTTGTTTCCGGGGATGATATTAAGATCACATGGTCATATTATTATTATTACTTTTTATTCTTTAGATTTCGTAACATGTCGTTCAAATACTTTTTGGATCTATTTTTGAACACAGTCTGTATGCGTCCAATGGAAGTACTTGGTGCATTTTATTCACTTTTTTCTTCTTTTCGGTCTACTACATTTCAGTCTACTGAAATGACGAATACAAACTGACTTAATATCGTCGAAAAATCACACACATTTAAAGAATAAGTTTCACTGTATAAATTTTCATAAAAATTGACAAAGAGAAGATAAATTTGGTCATAGTGCTGTCAGTTGAACAAAGAGCTGTCACGACTGTTACTAAAACCTTACCAGTTATTCATCATTTAAAAAACAGTTAAACTAAAAATCACATTAAGCCAAATGCACGACTCGTTTGTCACGTAACAGAATAAAATGATTTCTAATTAAATAATTCCGTCTCGACAATGGAACCAAGCAAAAAAGAAATCCCGTAACATCTTTTCTAGTAAATCGTCGAAACTAATCCAAGCATCTGATTCGTTTAAATATGTAACGTTACATCTCACGACTAATTTACAAAACCATTTGAATTTATTGAAGCAATTAATAGCCGACCGCTTTTTGGAAACTGCCAATAAGTTCCTTGCTGAGCGTGAATAATCGCTAATTGTAACAATTCAAGTTTAAATTCTCGACGACATAACAACGCTTTTTCAGCTGAAAGATTACGGTTGTGAAATATTACGTGTCTTTCGTTGATGGTAATTGGATTTTTAATAAATTGCCTGTAATCATTTTGGGTTTTGCTCACGAAATTGATACGTAATTGTGTCAGCGTTTGGAATTGCAAAACGGTCACAAGGTCGCAATGACAATGAATTTCTTACTTTTTCTGTTTAATTCTTTAATTGAATTTCGAGGCACGTGAAAGTGTGAAAAAACTAGATATCTACATATCTTGACATGCGTCACTTTGTTGTCTAACTTCGTTAGGTATCTACTTTTTTATCGGTCAATATTCTAATTACCTTTTATCTTCGTTTCCAGTTGGAACGGTGTGAACAAGCAAAGGTTGTCGTGTGTCTGTTGGCCATTCTCTAATTAAAACATCGAAAAGGAGCAGGTGTGTTGCTTCACAGACGGTTGCACACGTTCTTATATTTGTACCCAGCGTCCTTAGTTGTACTTGTGATTATCGGGCTTAAAATAATAATCATTTATTAACCTCTTCAAATTTAATTTAGAAACTTTTGAAACTACCAAAGATACAAGTTTTAATAAAAAATTTGGGAAATTTATGGTTCGTTTCGAACACAAAATTTTCTGAAATTTTTCTGTTGCTCTATAATTTTATGGCATTGTTAAGAAACAAGCTAAAGATATTAAGCTCGCCAAATTTTATGTTAACGAATGAAAACTGGCGGAGTTCGAAGTTCTACTAAAAATTTTTTATGTTAGTTCTAAAGATGTGTTTTTTCTGTTCTATAATTTTGCAAATTGTCACAATTAGTCAGCAAAATTAGTAATAAAATTAATTAAAATTAGTAATTTTGGTCAATTTTATGAATTTCAGGATGCAGAAACTGCTATAAAGTTTTGGTGTGTTCTAAAATAAAAAAAAATTAAACCTGTGTTTTTTGTTTTGTAATTTGGTGCAGTTAAGATGCTAGTCGAACATAGTTACATTCTCAAATTTTATTGATAACGTGTCAAAACTGTCAGAGATTTGATAAAAAGGTTGAAAATTTACACTCCCAATTTTTTTTTAATCTTTATTTTAAACTTTTTAATTTTGTAATTCGTTACATTTAAACTAAAAAACTAGAAACTGAGAAACAAATCAAAACTTGTGAGAAATAAAAATCGGAGAACTTGACTAACAAATTCTGAAAATGACATTTTTAAAAATCAGAATGATTGAGAAAATTGAGAAAATGGAGCATGAAAATGTTAAAATTTCAGAATGCTCAAACTCAGGGTCTCATTAATCTTAAAATTATCATATAGAACTGAGTAATCTAAAAATGATAATCTGAGACAGAGCTGAAAATGATAACATTTAAAAAAAATCTGAAGTCGAAAGCTCAAGCATTAATGAGCTGAAACATGAAAATAATCTAAGAATTTTAGACAAAAATTTTGAATCTAACTCCATGTTTGTCTGACAAATTGCACATCTGGCAAGCAAAATTTTAGAAGCAAACAGAATATTTCAGCATACGACTAAGAAGTGAAAACTACAACTTTTAGAAAGCTTTAAAAATTGAAAATTTGTTTATCAGATATCTTTGAATTAGTTTGATAATTCCCTGAAAGATTAAAAATATTCCAGAACGTGAAAATCCGAATGGTACGACTCGGTAGGTTCTATAACCAAATCTTAGTAATGATTAATCTTAGTGTCAAATATTTGAAAGCATTATCATAAATGATTCTAATAAAAATTTAACAACTAACCGACAGACAGTTAATTTGAGAATAATAATAATACGACAGTGACCTTAAAGATTATGACTAGGAATTTAAAGAACCTTAAAATAGATTAAAGAAAATAACGAGAAAAGAGATTTTTTCCATAGAGTTAAGAAAAATAAGAACTTGAAAAATGTACGGAAGAGAATTATCTGAAAAACTTGATATGTGAAGCCAAAAATTTAAAGATATTATCTGTGACCGGCTTAAATCTTTAAAACTAAAATCTCTTTATGCTCAAAATTATGAACTTGAGAAACTGAGGAACTGGTGAAAATCTGAACACAGAATACGACGATCATCTAAGAGTCATTCGTAAAACTGAATACCCGACAAACAAACTGCTGAAAATGAACCACAAATTTCAACACTGAGCGATCAAGTCTCCAAACGATCTGAATCTTTGATATTTACTTCTAGAACAAAAAGACTAAGCATAAAAACTGAAAAAATTGAACCGTATTCATGGTCCAGGTCTATTCAACCCGTCCTAATCCAAACCGTCGTGCTCGAGCTTATATCTGTCGCTCCTCATTTTCCATATCGTTTACTTTCTGATTTTAATCCACTACAAATATTTATAGAATGACATCATAAACCCAGCAACGCCTCCGATTCGAAAAAATTGAGTAAAATCAGTAAAATTTCTTTTCCCCAACTTTATATTAAATTAAAGAGACATGAAACCGCTGTAAACAGTCGCTTGTCGAGAATTTAAACCCATTACTGCGTGTGTGAAGACCTATCCGGCGTGACCACAACAGACAGGATAACTGTGAATGATGAAAGGACATAGGATATGTTGGCCTCGTCTATTCACATATCGGATATCGAACGTTCGATTGAGCAAGCAAATGATATGATATGGGAAATTACTAACAAATTAGATCCCATAACCGGTCCTCCGATCAACCGAAACGCTGCACAAAATTGCGAAAATTAAGACACCCGTAGTAATTATTTTTTCAGCCACCAGTCGTGCGTGTGTTATTAATTGATTCCAATTAAATATGCCGCCTCAATTAACTATAATAAAGTTTAAATCGACTTTATATAAGCTCCTCAAATATTAACTCTGATTATGCCGCCCCTTACTCAATCGCTTTGTTGGAACAGGTTCCCATGAAAATAATAAACACATCGTCAGAATAGAGATTAAAAAAACGTGTCATTTCTAATGATTCTATATTTATTATCTATTAGAAAAATTATACACATGGTATGTAGACGCGTAGAAGCTGCGTTTAATTAAAATTGAAAAACTGAACGTTGCAATTTATTGCTACTCAGACACCTGCAACTTTATAATTTATTACATTTCATGTAAGGCCACAATAAGATGCGGAGAGTTCGCCAATTAATAGAAAACTAACCACTTATGTATTTACTGAGCGTGTGAACATAAGCTAAGATGACTTAAGTTAACCATTAAACGAGTATCGGCCGAGAGGATATTAAATCAACAGGTATTTGAGCCGGTAGCGTCCAGTTAAGACAAAAAGTGGACGTAAGATTAGCAGCTCCAACAAATGGGACAAATATACAAGCTAATCAAGCAAGTTAATTAAAAACTTAAGAAAAATATTCAGTCTGTAAAAAACTAGTAATGGCCTGAAATAATCGGAATCTGACAATTTCAGAAAATTTGAAATTATGAAGCGTCTAAGTAAAAAAGTAAAAGAAAATATTTGAAAATAAAAAAAAAAAAACAAAAATTGACAGTTAACAACAAAAACTACAAAAAGGCGAAAATATAAATAAGTTGAAACTCTCTTCAATCTTGAAAAATCTCAGAACGATTTAACATTTTCAACAAATCAGTGTCGATTTTTTTGATGCCTTACTTTCCAGATTTAGGTTTCTTAAAATTTCGCACAAAATGCAAACAAATTTTGGTAATTCTGTCAAAAGAAGTCCTGAAATTTACTAGTTTGTTTTTGTGTATATGCGAATAGTTTAGCGTCGAGGAAGATATTCTATAGAATCAGTCAAAAATCTTATGAGTATTTTAAATATAAAAAATTAAAAAAACCAAAGTCCTGAAAACAGACCTGAAGCCTTAAGAATCTAAAAACCTAAAAAATAGAATAAATTTATTTTCTCAGAACCTGACAAAATCTAAAATTTATTGAAAAACTGCAAATTTGAGGAATAAAAACTGAAAATAATCATATTTTTCTATTCATATTCATATATTCATATCATATTTTTATAATCACATATTTTTGAGAATTATTGAGAAATTTGGACGTTTAGAAAGCTAGAGTATTTGAGACCAATCAAAATACCACAAAAATCTTAAAACAACATAAAAAATCTCAAATTTGAGAAATAAAATTTAAGAAAAATAAAAAAACACTTTAGAACTTAGATACAATTTAATTTCTCAGAACCTGGAAAATTCGGAAACTTAATTAAGACATTGTAAATTTGAGGAGCAGACATCTAAAAAGTTGTACATCTAATAACAGAATGACTCAGTGATAATGATGTCTAGAAACCTGCGAGTTTGACTAGCTCCAAATTCTATAAAAATTTTAAATTTAAAAAAATTTAAAAACTGGCAACTAAAATGTAAGAAAATATTGAAAATTTTGGATACAGCTGAAAATAGCTGAGAAAACAAAGTTTAGGACAATCGGAAATTGAAAAATTGAGAAACGGTTCAATGAGTAAAGAGGTAATTAATTAATTAATTATCTAAAAAACTGAAATTACTTCAAATTTTTCAGAAACTTAAAAAACTAGAATTGTTTTCAGAAATTGTAATTTTAGGAGCAGAAATCTGAAAATTTTGTGTTAAGTTAATCTAATATCACATTGATGATCTAAAAAATTGAGATTGAGACCTGAAAAAAATCTGACAATGAAAATCTGAGAAATAAAAATCTGATACTTACCCACATTCTGATATTTCGACGCTTAGAAAATCTGATCGTTTGAATATCTCAAAACACCTTAAAAATCTGAAAATAAAGCGAAAAATCTGAATGATGAATCTGAAATGATTCAGGAAAAAGTTGAAACTGACAGTTAAAGTGTAGTTTTAGTTAAAATTTAAATTTTGCAGACAAAAGTTAAAAATCTGTAGAACGAAGAAGTTGAAAATATTCTGAGAAATCGATAATATAAAAATGTATATAAAATTAACTTTCTTGGTTGATGAAAAGAGCTGAGTAGAAATCTGAAAAAATGAACTTATTTTTGAGAATCAAACATGTAGAGGAAAACTATATAATTAAAAATTACAAAATTAGCAAATTTTACAAGCACAATTTAAAAATTTGAAAATCTAAAACCTTCAACCAACCTAAAACTGGAAAACTGAAAATGATGCATATTGTGGAAATGAGAAACTTTTAATAGCTAGAAAAATTGAAAGCTTGATCATCTTGTGATAAAAAAAAATGTGATTCTGATACGTAAATTGTCACCTCCAAAAATTTGAGAGTTTGGGAGATTAAAGTCTAAAAATAAGAGAAAATTGCGATTTAAACGAAAGTAGGAACGAATTCAGTTTGACAATTAAGTAAACGAAAAAATATCTGAAAAGATAATTATTAGTCTGATGGTGTTTTGGCACCCTTACATTTTTCATCTTTTCCCCTCCTGCATCTCCCATGAAGCGAGGTGTCGCTAATTTGTACAAAGTGCAAATTTTATCCGTATCCAATTTGAAGCGTCGAAAACATCCGCCCTTCGCCACTTAGCGCCGTTTGAAGTCTCTGGGGCTCTCTTTTCAGTTCCTGGCTCGTACTAAGTAAGTTGTTTTAATATTTAATATACACATGCATATTTATGAAGACTTTTTTAGTTGACGCGTAGGTATAAAAGTGACACTACAAGAGCATGCTAATGACTTATAAGCGGCAAAAGCTCAAATGTACGAGAGGGCGTTTTAAAGCAATTTCATCGAGTAATCACTTTTGCTTTGATTATGCAGAATGGACGACGTTTCCAAAACCTGAATGTGTCTCTTTATAATGCGATAGAAAAGTTGTGCAACTTTGATGGTAAACATATTACAGCTTTCCAGTTTCCATATTCAGATGACATAACTCAGCCATCGACTTTAAAAGGTCTATAACGGAGGATTCGCCTCTGGAGCTATAAAATGTTTTCAAAAGATAAATATGGATCGATCTGGTAGAGGTTGTATTCACTGAACAGCGTTATTGAAACACTCGAAGAATTCAAGAAAAAATACCACCCCACACAAAACTGCAACTTTTTTCCTGTCCTTACCTATAATTACTCGCCACGGCGCTCCAGCAAAGTAGTTATCACATGTCAGTTCCGATCATTTCTCAGAAGTTTTTTTTTTCATTTGATACACTTATTACAGGTGTACCAACAGTTTCTCAAGCATGAATCGTCACAGATCTTGAGGGGTGAACATTAGAATGTCATAGACGTACAAATTTGTTTAACGAAGTGGAAAAATGTTGTTTAAAGTAAGAAAGTTTTGTTGGCGGTGGATTTTTGGTTGTAAAGTGGTGGCCATCACTGTCTGGTGTCAGTGCAAAACACCCCTCGACTTGCTGACGAAATTAGCATCGCTCTGTCGCCCTCTCGTTCATAATGTTTTATTCATCAGCCACACAACTTAGTTTGCGTAATTCTGCTAAAATTCAGTCTGGGGGCATCGGGATGAAATGAACAGGTGGAGGTGTAAATGCAAGGTTGACTAATTTATTGAAATTATTGTTGCAAAATAAATGATAACCTAGAAACGGGGAAATATCTTCGCTCAAGCTAAGACATGTTATAATTTTATAAGGTTGAAGCTAATCCACTGTATAACTTGTAATTAAAAGGATTAATTAGGTTTTAGCTTACCTAATAAAAGACTGAAAAACAAAATTTTCAGGACTTACAAATCTTTCAGTTTCGTGTTATCACTCTTATGTTGAATTTTAAATTTTACAGAACGTGGTGAAAATCTAAATTATGAGCATAAATTCTTCTTTGATTTCAATTTGTTAAGTTTAGGAATACTTTCAAGTTTTTAAATTTAATTATAAAAATTAAAAATCGGCAGGTTTTAGAAACTTTTAGGTTTGTGTATTCATTTTTATGCCGAATTTCAGGTTTTAGATTGCGTATAAAAAGGCCAAAATGATTTTTTCTTTGTTATCGAACTGTAATTTCGTCTTAGGTTTCAAGATTTTTTAGGTTATTCAGAGAAAACCTAAATTATATAAATTCATCTTTGCTTTTAAACACAAGCTTGATTTTAAATTAAAATTATGTCTCAGTTTACAAATTTACTCGTTAAACTATAAAATAAAAATTATTAAGTCTTGCACATTTTAGGTTTTTGTAATTTTATTTCAGTTCCTCCATTTAAGTGTTTTTAGATTTTCGAGCTGTTGTAGATTTTTAGGCGTAAAAACTCAATCCAAGCTGAAACTTAAAAAATTAAGGTTCGAATATCTCAAATTTCCAGATCCTCAAATTTTTTTTTTTTAATTTAACAGCTTTTAAATTCAAATTTTTTAATTTTCATTTTTTTGGATTTTGAAATATTAAGATTTTTAGATTTAGATATTTAGGTTTTAGAATTCAGGTTTCCATGTTTTCAGGCTCTTAGATATTTTTGGAGCTTTCAAGTTTTTACGTTCTCAATTTTGAAGTTTTAAACATGAGAGATCTATATTCATAGATTCAAAATTCCGAAAAATAAAAAATATGACTATAATGTCAGGAAAAATTGATGCTTTACATTTTCATAATGTTCCTGTCTATTAAGAGAAATTTAACCAAATTTTAGAATCTCTTAAACATTTGACCTTTTTAAGTAGATCAAAGATTTTGAAATATGAAAATCGTCACGTTTTTTAAAATTTAGGCTTTTGCATTTTTATTTTCATTAATAATTTCAGGCGTGACAAGTTTGTTTTAGGTTTTATGTTTAAACACGATAAAAAAATATAAATTTAATTAAGCGAAGTAAAAAGTTTTGGTTTTCCAATTTTTAGGTTTCTGTGTTTTGACTTTTAAATTTCAAGTTATGTAGAAAAAGTCTAAATTTTATTTCTATTTTAATTTTTTTGCACTAAATTGATCCTAGGCTTCAAGATATATAAAATCGTGAACTGGAAAAGTGTCGTTTTGAATTATATAAGTAGGTTTCAAATGGCATCTTAAATTATAGCAATTTTTCATTGATTTTGTACCGTAAGTGTACTTTGGGCTCGAAATTTTACTCATTTTGATTGTCTACAAAATAAATTTGAGAAAGTTAAATTTTTGTTCGGTTTTGACCGCAGGTTTGTGTCCGGGCTTCGTTTCTAGGTGTCAAGGTGTATACAGTAAGGAAGCCTCTTTCCAATTATTTTAACATTTAATTTAATTTTAATTAATTTTTAACTGTAGGATCGACACGTTTTGGCTAGATTTTTAACGTCGACATTTTCTGCCCTTCTTAAAACCGTTTAATTCTGGCAAGCATATAATGTTCTCTGAAATCTGAAGTCTCAAGGGTACATTTGGCGGTAATTTCCTTTACTGTGGTAAATCTCAAAGCGCCGCTAATGATGGGGTGGCAGGGGGTCACCTTTGGTCACTTTGCAGATCATTTATCTGCTTCAAAACTGATTGACCGTTTAATGGTCCGTCCCTAGAGAAAAGAAACGAAATTCGTACGGTAATTAGAAAAAGTGGTAAAAGTAGTTCACGAATGCCATAATCAAAGCGATGTTTGCGACTTCGAATTTATTACGTTTTCGCATCACGTCTTCCAGCGACCTGTCCAGAACAGATGCTTACTTTAATTGCACGGCAATCACTGGCAACCCAATAATTGGACAAAAATAATCAAATGATTCCATGTTCCATTTACGAACACAGCCTGTAAATCCGCTTAAAAATTCCGCTCGCCTCTTCTACAAGTTCCGGTGATGAATGCACGCTGCACTTGTTTTTTTTCCTTTTTCGTATTGGGATAATAATGTCGTTACAGTTTTGCTCATCAGTCCTAATAAAGAAGACTTCAATTAGAAGCGCTCACTGTATATATATTTATTTTGTGCGGACACTTTCCAGTCACGTCGCAGCTTGATTTTTTTTTTTAACCGCGTTGAAAAATCTATCGAGTTTATTCTTGCATTTTATATTAAATTTATGAGTGGACGCTTTATCTGTTTACGTTTTCAATTTGTCGAGTTCATGGTTTTTGAGAACCCGTGGCGAATTCGTAGTCAAACCGCAGAACAGTGTGTTTGGAAAAAGTGGTCAATGTAAATAACCGAGAGGTATTCGGGTATTGTTGTTGGGGCGATTAGGTTTGCGGTTGGTTGCAATTATTCACTAGATAATTGACGTTTGACTTATGTTGGCAACTTTTCGAGGAAGTTCGAAACAAAACTACACTCTGTATATTAAAGTCCTCTTTTTATTAAAACAGAAATGGCAATAATCCCTCCCCATACGCCCCATAAAACCAACATCAGAACGTTAAGCTCACTTTTACATCATAATTGCTTTTCCGAACTGTCGTATCCGAGTTATATAGGTTCGCACACATCACTGATTCTTTATTTTATGCAGGGAATAACCGATAAAAACCGGAATTGTCTAGAGAGAAAAACACGAGTCAATTAGATTTGCAGCTTTACAGGTTTTAATTGTGATGCAGGTCACCATTACAAAAATGAGAGTTTTTTGATAAGTATTCGCGACCACCAAAGGAATGTTTTGTTCCTTCATTAGCGGTGACATCTTTGTTAATTAAAAAATCTTGGCGTCATTGTGATATTTTTACAGCGATTCTGCTTGTTAAGGCTTGATATTTTAACAATGTGTTTAGTCTTTTACAAATGGAACAGAGTTTTCCTTACACCAAATCGTAAATTCTTTCCCGCTGAGTATTTAAATTTACAGACTAAAAATTTTGTTACAATAAGATGCCACTTCTTCCTTTATTTTATTCTATATCTAAGAACAATTTTAAACGTTCGACCACATTATCCATTTCAATAATTAAAATTAAAATAAAGTAAATTAAAAAGAAAACTTAGCTTTGGAAAAACTTCCGGGTTGGGTAGACCAGCAAAATTGCAGGATTTTAAGATCCAGGAGCTTGTAAATCCAAAAGGAAGATTTTTCTATGCAATAGTCAACGTCGGGGTCACTAAAATGTGGTAAATTCACCAGATGAGTTGGAGAAGGAACTTTATTTCGTGAAATCAGTTGACAAATTCATTATTGTTACCATAGAACTATGTCTATGATAACTGGATTCACTACAGTACTATTTCACTTCTGTTTTTTTTGGAGTTTTTTTGTTTTAAAAACCGTCTGTTTTTCTAAATACCTACAGATGTAGAATTGGTATTAGATGCTTAATTCTAAGTTAAAAAGTACACTTTCGGTTGTTTTTTGTGCATTAAAGTTGTGCATTTTCACAGACGTAAGAATAATTTGTAATTTTATAATCTTAACGTCTGCAAATTTTACATCTAGGATTGAAATAGAAGTAATTTGGATACCAATTAGGTTTCTAGAATTATCAGTTTATCATAAAGTTTAAATTTTGTTTAAATAAATTACGTATTCTATGTTTCATTTATTATTTTGTTCGATTAAAAATTAATATCAAGATGGCACTTCATGAAGTTGAGATTAATTCGATATCTAAGAAACAAGTTCATAGAAAGAATAAGAAAGCATCAAAATTTCTAGAAGTAATTTTTTTAGTATTTTGTTGTTTATCAAAGGTAAATTTTTTACTTGTGTGTTAACCATTCAAGTTTTGTCTAGATTTTAAGGTCTTTCTACGCATTATTCTACATCTAAATATCTAAAATATTATTATACATTTTTTTAGTTAACTTTTCTCTTTTTTAGATTAAAAAAATATTTAATCAAGGAAGTATTCTATATTTATGTCTAGATTTTTACAAGTTTTTGTTGGAGTTTCAAACTTACTATTTTTGTTGTAACAAATTTAGAGGCCATCTATTTTCCAAGATTTATAGTGTAATTTAGCTTTCATTAATTGTTTACTTCGCTGATATTTCTACAACATTCTATAAAGTCAGTTTAAAGTTTTTGTAAAAAGTATTTTTGATCTAGGAAAAATTAAATATTGACAATTGGTCATTTTTTTTAAACATAAAATTTTATTTCTGTGCATTTGTTTTTAGTTTGAGTTTTGGGGATAGGTTTAATCTAAAAAGCATCTCAACTTCTACATCTAGATATTTACAGATTTTTTTCGACATCAAATAATATTGTAACTAACCTAGAAGGCATCTAATTTCCTAGAATTCCACTTTTACTTGGTTGATATTTTGACAGCCATTCTATAGCTAGGAACAATTTTGAACTGCCAGAGAGCACCTAGAATTTTAAAAGTAAAGAAACACAAGTTCAATCAATCAATTTTATTTTTTTAATTTTAACGTTTTTGAAATTCCACATTTACCAACAAGATAAAATTTCAATTCAGAAACCATTCAATTTTCTAGAATTATCAGACTACTCTAACATCCTATTTTTGTTAAAATCGCACATTTCTGTTGATTGAAAAATGATATTCATGTAGATAACTTCTTTTAGAATTAAGCATAGCGCTTTATCTAGGAACAAGGTAATATCACTAAAAACCATCTTAATTATTAGAAATAGACACGTTATTTTTACCATGAATAATTCACGTTTTTTAAGGGGGGAAATAGGTGTAAGTGAATGTATAGGACGGCGTATTTTACGATTTTTTTTTACACATAAGGAATAAATATATTTCATTTATATTATGGAATTATGTTATGCATATGTTCAAGAGTATTTTATGAAATTTTCAAACATTTTCCTCGAAAAATTTCGGAGAGGTCAGCTGCCGTGCATTGTAAGTCGCCATCCGGCTGGGCTAATTTGTGTACATCCTGGAGGTCACAATTTTCATCCGAAATCAATTTTTCAAAAAAATCTACTTTCTTTATAAGTGTTTCTTCTATGTGAACCTCAATCCCCCAAAAATATCGAAAATTATTTTTTTTCTGAGGAATGTGGAAATTTAGTATGATTTTTTACCATTTTTTGCAATGAAAAAATTTGTAAAAATAAAGATATTGTTTATGTTTGAGGTTCACATAGAGCGTAATTATATAAAGCAACTATGTGCTGAGTTTGATAAGGAATGATCAAAAACTGTAGAAGCTAGAGTGTACACAAATTCGAAAAAAGTGATTCGAGAAAAACGCGTTTATTTATGTACCTAAGGAAACGCTTGCGATAAAAGTCGGTGTGAAATTTCAAATTTTTCACACTTCTAAAATTTTTTTTCCAACGAACAAAAAAACATCTTTGATGTGTTTTTTATCTTTAATACCTTTCACATAGATCTAGAGTAACTAGCTGCTCGACGGCTTCGTACTACCATCCACGCGCTCTAACTCTTCGACAGAGGGACAATCACTCTATCGCTTATAACTCTTAAACTGCATAAAATTTTGAAAATATATTTATGAATAGTTCTACGATCGATTTATGAAAAGAAAAAAAAATGAATTTTTTGAAGTTTCTACACCTATTTCCCCCCTTAAGTTTGCCGAGCCGTTCTACATCTACGAACAAGACCGATTTTTAAATCAGGGACTGTCTAATTTTCTAGATTTATAGGACTATTTCATCGCTTTTTTATTGGTATTTTGAAGACACTTTAAGCAATTCTGTCTTTAGAAAAAGTATACACTACTATGAACCATCTAATTATCTAGGAACAATTTTACACTTTCTCAATTTTTTCTTTGAAGCTGGTACAACTTAGGAACATTTTCCTTACTTCTCATCAAATAGTTGCTCGAGCTGAAAGGTATCTCAAAGCAAAAATTAGTTTTGATGTGAGAAAATGGATGCGATTATAATTGATGGCAAGCACGGAAAACAGGAAAAGTGGGGCACGATCGATGTTTAGATGATTTAGTTAATAAGATGATACGAAAATTATAATGAAGATTACTTCTTTCACTTCAGAGACATGAGAATGATGTGAACGTGATTAGAAGGTCAAATGTTACTAATTAAGGTCAGAAACGCAGTTAAATAATTACGTTATTAACATGGAATTGTTACACTTAAAGCATACTTTATACCGATCGTAGATTACTCTAGTAATTTAAATAGACGATAAAGTAATCATGAGAAATTGTTCGTTTCTTGTGGATTATCTTTTGATTTATTTCTATTCTCTTTTATTTGCAAAGTGTAGGCTAATTGCAGCGTTCTACGTAACAGAAAAACTCAGCTTTTTTACGACAGACATTCCGTTTATTTATTGCAGGGGACGACATATATTCGTATTGGGGTTGTTATGTTAATTAGGCGTGCACAACTAAGAGCAGGGGTATTATCCCCGAATTATATGTCGATGTCGTCACATTAGCCCTCTGAATTGCATTACAATCAGTGGCGCCGTTCTAGGGAGTCAACGAATCGTTATTTGATGTGATTACTGTCTCTATAAAAATATTGCCAAAAGGAAAGTTGAAAGAGGGACGCCGAGCATCCAAGCACAAAATTCGTACAATTGACAAAATAAATAGGCCACTTTTTTCCACCCGTATAATTTCGCAATTATCGACGTTAATTAAGATAAGTAGAAGTCATTTAAACGCTGACATTTGTGGTATTTAAAGACAATTTTACGGTCGATGGAAGATGAACGGATTATATTATGAGAGTGTTTCTCACTCATTTAAAAATTCCGATCGATCAGCGACAAATATCCTGTTCGACCAGCCATTAGCCAAGTAGCAAAAATTTGCGGAAAAAGAAAATATGCGCGCATGCAGGAGATGGTAGGAGTAATAGCTGCATTTCTACATCGTGACAAAAAAAAACTTTATTCTGGGTAAGAAGAAGAAGTTTCTAAAAATTTAGTTTTTGTGTGGTTCAACAAATAACCCATATTTAAATTTCTAAATGTAGACTGCTACCTGGATTTCTACATCTAGGAACAGCAAGAAATTAATTTTATTTTTTATATATTCAGGAAATTCTTTGCAGATTTCTAGAAGTAAAAGTGATTCAAAATTGTTCTTATTAATGTTTTTATGAGGGAATTTCTAAAAATCAACAAATTTCCATCGATTAGTCAGAAATTTTTTCGAAAAATTTTACCATTTTCGAGGTCGAGTTAACACCGGATTCTTAGCATTTCGGACCACAGAAACACGATAACGACGAGATATTCAAGAAATCTCTTCAAACAAAAAAGTTGAAAAATCGTCGAAATCGCCAAAATTTTGACCTTTCGACGCCAAATGCAACTTTACAAAATTTGGGATGGCGATAACTCCGAAACTATAGGTCGTACGGGAATTCCCGTGGCACCGTTGAATTCCTCGTGAAATTCTACGTAAGATAGGACCAAATTAACCACCAAAAATGCAATAATAAAAGATTTCTAGGGGTTCATAGATTTTCAAGAGATTTTTTGGACCCATACTTTGAGACTCTGTTTCTCGATGATAACACGATAGAATCCTGGAACTTTTTGCGTCACCATGTGGCTCCCGTAAACGCATCTGCGTGTAAACTTAACTAGGGACAGGTTTTTGTGCTGCTTTAGGCGCGTTTCTCCTAATGGAAACCTAATCTGCGTTAAGTAAACGTATTAAAATTTCCCCGCAAGGACAATCGCTATAAATTATTAGTAATATGTGCAATTAGAGTATGAATTTCTATAGAAACATAATGACTTCTGCAGATGCCGTAATTGAATCTGCATGAGAACCGGACCTTGCGGCCGACCGCAGGAAAACACACTAGAAATGCATTTTGTCGGTTGGCACCACTGCAAAATGAAGTAATTTCGCACGACATCTACGAGTGATTTGTCGCAGTTTATCAACAGGAGTGCCAACCATTCTGACTATTTTATTTAATAACCAAGGTATATTTATGGGCACGCAATTGGTCATCAGCATTACGAGAATTCGATATATCTGAAACGTTTTCGTGTAAAAACCTGTACGCAAAGTCGAGATATGTATGAGAAAATAATTCAACCGTCAGATAATTCATTAAACTGGTAATGATTTATTTTTGGAAAAAATACGATGGATAAATGTCGATATTGACATCATTAGGTAGGAATTCGATGCCGAGGCAAAGCACTGCGATTATATTTTATTATCGAAACGAACGATTTCGTTTTTCTGGTTTCGTTGTAATTGAAACGGCTATTATTTTTATTTGGAAGATCCGGTCGGGTTTTTGTGCGAAGAGACAATTAAGGTCGGTAGGAATCATAACAAAAGTGCAAGAGTTACATCCGTAACAACGTCTAGAAACGTATCTACTTACTTAATTCTGTATTTCTATCTTTTAATGTTTGAATGAAGTTGAGTTTTAACATTTTTACATTTAATATCGTAATTCCAATTTCGTTTTGGTTTTATTTTCTTTCTTTCCTGACGCCCGCTGCTTATACTTTTTTTAGTTAGTCTATAGCGAGCCGTACGGCACACAAACGTACCACCAACTGCCTTTCTATTCTTTCCTTAATTGGTTTAATTTCTAAGTTTTGACAGTTTCTATCATTTTTTTTCCTACATATATTTTCTATTTTTTTTAAAATCTTATCTATTGGATTCCAGCGTGCTTTTAATTTTTTTGTCATGGTCCAACGCTGTTTTCATTATGTTGAACTTTTTTTTTTTTGCATATTTTTTTATCAATCTGTATCTTTTTATTCTTGCCCATGTTTTAAATTTTATGAACTTTTTGTTGTTAGATCTTACTATGTTTGTGTGCTTGCTATAGGTACATATTTTTTATTATTTTTATTGCTCTATTATCTATTTGTTTTTTTTTCAAGGATTTCTGTAACTTTTTTTTCCAGGTATTTTTTTCACTTTATTTATGAGATATTAATTCATTGTTTACATAAATTCTCTTTTATTGTATTATTTTTCAGTTTGTTTTCTATTACTATTTCTTTACCTTTTGTGTTTCCCAGTTCGTTTTTTGCACTGATGAATCTGTTGTTGTTGCGTTTTTAATCTGAATATTTTTGATGTTCGTTTTTATGTATTTCTTTTGCGTTCTACCCATTCTCAATTCCATACTCATTTTTGCTTTTATTAAATGTTTCATTTTCTGTTTTTTACATATTTCAGTTCTTTTTGGTGTACTTCTAGTATTTAATTTTTAATAACTTTTCTAATCATACTATCAAATTATCCTCCTTATTTATTTCTTCTATGTCTTTACTTTACTTGTCTCTTTTCCTTCTTGATTCTTTAATTTTTACTTTTATTTTTTAGCTCGTTAAGAATAAATTTTAGTAAACCAGATGAAGTAGAGCTAAATGAACTAAAAGAAGGACTAAATAAAACCTAATATAGTCTGCATTTCTCGTCCGAATGTGTTGGCGTTATTAATTTTGTTCCAGCGGGTGTGGTAGTAAAAGAACCAGCACAGGTACAGGTAGCCTAATCGTGACCCCGCTTCCTGCAGGCGATTGTAATCAAGTGTTGTTGTAGAGAACCGCGGGGGTCATCATTCAACAATAAACTCTAATCAATCCCGAAGTTATTTCTTACGATTTTGGAAATTTCATTACAGATCGACACTTTAGAAATAATCGGAGCATTAATGATGTTTCTATGAGAAATCTGGAGGTAATTAAGTCGGTGGGTAATCACCGCCGCTTCTGTCAATGGAATTTGATGAATGAATTGTCGACGAAGAATGGGAGATTTATTATAGGAAAGTTGCGGGAATGCCGGATCGAGTATTTGCTACTGTTGAAATGTTGTTGGGATTAATTTCTATTGCAGACATTGCTGCTGGTAGCTTACAAAACGGGTTTAAATTCTAAGACAGTCATTAATGAACCGAGTGCAAAAAGTGTGATTTTTTCTTAAATTTTTCTAATTAGTCCCGCCCCACCGAAATGAGTGATGTAAGTCATTCCTCGTCATATTTTCTATTTCCCCGCCTTAATGATTTAATTAAAGCTCCCGTAAAGATTTCATAGGATCCATTCAAGTTAATTAGGGAACATTTCAGTTAAGTCCCGCCGCCTAAAGTGAGAATAAACGATAGGAGGTAATTAAGTGAGAGAGGTGACATTAATTAATGAATATCTGCTGCCAATGCAAGAGGGCTCCACTTTCTAGCCTCGATTCATAATGTAGCCCGTTTTATAATGCTCCGTAATTTAATGAAAAAGCCCCACAATCATTAATAATATCAATGGCAAAAGCGTGACGCTGAAACAATATTTTCTTAATAAACATTGTGCTCGACTTAAGCGCTTTCGTTTAATTGAGTCTTCTTTGGCGGCGGCGAAATGTTTAATAATTAGAGGGAGATTAGGAGTTTTGGGCGTATTTGGGTCGTGGGAATATGCAAAGCGAGACGAGAAATTTTTATTTTATTTTTTTTATATCCATAGTTGAGCTCACATCTTTCCTAATCGAATTTGTCGCAATTTGAGCTGGGATTATTTAACGAGTTAGTAAACGAGCGACAAACAATGCTCAGGAAACTTTTCAACGGCGACCGCAAACGAGTATCGAACAGTTAAAAAGGGCTTCAAACCACATCCTCGATCGGTAAAGTAGTACGCGTTTCGTTGAACCTACCGCAACGAAAATCCACAACTTATTACCAATAAAAAAAATATTACCAGATGTCTGGCTTGAAATTAGGCCACTTTTGGCATTTATTCCGTTAATAATGCTCAAAAACGCGGGTGGTCTAATTAGATCGGAAATTAAAATTTCAAAGCTTCATGCGAATTAATTTAGTGATAAATTTCCGGTTCAGTCAGTTCGGTGCTTTGATTTTCTCATTTTATATGGTGATTTTACGTTTTGCCGATAAAAAAACACTAAATTTTGAGTTGGTAGTCTTCAAATTTTAATTTTTAGACTTTGTAATTTTATCCCTAAGGGCTACAATTCGGCTTGAAAAATTACTAAATTTTACGTTTTCTGGTTTCCTTTTTTTATCAAACCCACCTACATTTCCTAGGTTTAAGCCATAGATGTTTTATGTGAAACATTTACCAAAATTTGGGTTTCAGGTTGTCCAGATTTGTAATTTTTATTATTAAGATTTTTCAAGATTTTTTTTCTATTTTTAAGAAATTAACGCCTTGCCATCTGTGACAACGTTCAAAACATCCAAATAACAAAACATTTTAAATTATCTCACTGGAACGCATTACCGGGATAAAATTAATTATGCGTAAAACTTTGACAAATATCTATTAGTAGGATTACTCTTAAATTTTCAGTTCAAATTCAAACTTTGCAAAATTTGCAAACAGTTAACGACCCTGATGAATTATCTCGTAATTTATCAAAATTTACAAGTTATCCAGTTTCGTGAATGACCCTGTATGAATGTAATTCTTCAGGTTTCGCATTTTTTTTGTGATCTACACCTGCTTTGAAATTCAAATCGGATCCTAACAAAAAACCTAAAGTGCCATTTTTTCCACTTGTTCCACAAACAACCATCAAAAAGCAGATCCGATCAGTTAGATCGATTCATCGACCTCCAGCTCCATTAATTAGCAAATCTCTTAAGGTTTCAGTCCATGTTATCGATATCGATAATTATCGTTAATAAACGTGCTCATAAACAGTTTATCTGTCGAATGTGATGCACACCTAATTGAAACCAGCAACTCGTCGTTAATGGCGCTGTTTGTGCACGTTTAGTCGAATATGGAGTGCGAGTTTGATGGACTTAATTGGCTCATTAGTGACCATCCGATCGCTACTGATCTTATTCGCATTTGTTGCTAAAACCTGATCGTCCAACAACCAGTTTGCACATGAACGTTTCGTAAACGATAAAAAACACCCTCTCCCTTTTCCGTACGCAATATGTTTCCTGATTAAAATTGTTGTTAAAATTAAAGCTAATTCAATTTTAATATAACATGTGAAGTGGATAATGATAGAAATATAATACAATGGGCAGTCATGGTCGTATTTAGTATCCCTTTGAACATCTGCCATCGGCACGAACAATAAAAGAACTGGTGCGTGTGAACTGCAAGATCATTAATCAATAGCGGTTTGATATTTTCCAATTTTACACAAAATAATAGATGCAGTTCTAAAGGAAGTGGTGTCGCGTAATATCGTGATAACATCAAACAACGTTTATTTTGTGAATTTGGTCGCAATTAAACGTTAATGGAACACATTGTTTTGTAAAATAATGGTAGCGCTCATTTTTATGTGCGTCAGTTTCACAAAGACAGGATGTTTGCGTTTAGATTGTAGATCTTGAAATTAATATAAAAAAAAAATGGTTGTGGTACAAAGTTTCGGTTCGAAGTTGAAATTTGACTAAACACACCGACGGCGCACATTTACTCTTTTAGCCTAAATAAAAATCTAAAAAACTAGAGTGGACGTCATCAACCCCTTCTCACACACCCTCAAAGTTTTTAGCTAAAATCTGCGTGTTTTCCAAATTAGCATACAAAAAGCCGACAACCGTTGGTGAAATTTACGCAGTGCCGGTCAATTATCACGGCACACCGCGATCCTCGCACTTATAAACACCGTTTGCATAACCGGCGACGAGTGTTTTTTTTTATGTTAAAAACCACAAATTAGGGGCAACTAATTGGGATTTCCGGCGGAAGAACGGACATCCTCACACCTCTCCGACACAACCGGCGCGAATTATATTGTATTTAGCGAAGCTTGGACACCTTTTGTCGTCGATTTCGACCAGTCATTGCGGAGGTGTCAGCGATGCTTTGACTCGTCTTTGTCAGTCATTAAACCGTTAAATTATCATCAATGGATTCATTGTTGGGGAAAGCTGCGATAATGTGGGTTTTATACTCAAAAAATGCATGGGATAGGAAGTGTTGACATATGGTTGGCGGCGGCGGGAGGCGGTGGGGTTCGGATAATTGTTTTAAGCAAAGAGAATTTTCTACGGTGACTTAAAGGCACGCCACTGGTTGGTGCAAGCTGCTGATGCAATTAATTGTTTAACGTAAGCTCGTATACACAAATAGAATACGTTAAGATGATAATCTAGTTTTAGTGGCTTGACTAATTAATGGCAGTTTCGTTTGAAGCACTCAAGAAATTTCTTTTATTTCGCAGAGCTGGGTCGTAGGTCTAAGTCAGGGTTAGTAGCATTTAAATCAATTT
Organism: Cynaeus angustus; assembly: GCA_030157275.1. Lineage (NCBI taxonomy): Eukaryota > Metazoa > Arthropoda > Insecta > Coleoptera > Tenebrionidae > Cynaeus > Cynaeus angustus. The sequence continues at coordinate 10,329,469 of CM058067.1, forward strand.
AATAAAACTGATTAAGTCTATTAAGTCAATTTTTTACATTTAATTTATTATGATCAAGGCTTATGTAGCCTAAATTAGTAGCAGATACTAACTTAATCCAATTGTTTGTTTTGATCCAATAAAATCTAATCTGATTTAATCAAATTACCTTACACTTAATTCAGTCTTGACTGATTAATTCTTATAATTAGTATTATTTAGTTAAACTTAGCTTGAATCAATAAAAAAGTTTTTGTATCTCAGTTTTGTTCATATGAACTACGCTAGTTTTACTTAGTTAGTTTCCTAAAGAGGTAAATTTTTCGCTTTTTTAAAAATTTAATCTGATTTAGTCAAATTTGCTTCCACTTGATTGTCTTAGGTTTTTTGCCTAATCTAGTATTATTCAATTATACTTATGCTCTAAGCACAACAAAGTAGGCTTTCTTAGTTCAAATTTAGTAATTAAGTCTTTATAACTCAATTTAAGTCATTTTGATTTAGTCTTTTTTGCTTGAATTAGTTTTTTAACAAAATAAAAAAATTGTTCTATTGTTTGTTTTGGTCCAATGAATTCTAGTCTGATTTAGTTTTATTTTCTACTGGTTTCAGTGTTGATTAATTTATTTTGATCTAGTTTTATTTTGATGAATTTAGTCTCTAAGAAGTTCAGAGTAGGTGTTCTTAGTCTAAGTAATAGGTTTTTTTTACCTCAGTTACTTTGCCTATATTAGTTATTTTTAGCGGTAGGTACTCTGTCTAACCGTTTGTTTTGGTCGAATAAAATCTACACCGATTTATATATCTTTTCTACTCGATTTAGTCTTGACTGATTTATTCTAATTTAGTATTATTTATTTGAGCTTAGACTTTAAGAGGTCTAGAGTAGACTTTTTTAGTTTAAATTTAGTAATGAAGTCTTTTTATAACTCAATTTTAGTCAGATCAATTCAAAATTAATCTTTAATATTTACCCGAAATTAGTTCTTTTTAGTAGTAGATGTTTCGTCTAACTATTTGTTTATGTTTAATAATATCTGTTTTGATTTAGTCAAATTTTTGTTCACTTTATTTAGCTTGGTTGATTTATTAGATTATTAAACTTAGGTTCTAAGAAGTTCAGAGTAGGCTTTTTAAGCCTAAATTTAGTAATAAAGTCTCTTTAACTTAATTTTAGCTAGATTAACTCTGATCTGTTGTTATTTAGGCTAAACTAGTTTTTTTTTCTGGTGGCAAATACTTCGTCTAGATTCAATAAAATTTAGTCCAATTTAGTCAAATTTTAGTCTGGATTCTTGATTTATTCTAATTTAATAATTTGTAGTTAGTTTTAGTCAGGTCAATTCTAATCCAGTCTTAATTAGCCTGAATTACTTTTTTCTAGAAGTAGTTGCGTTGTTTGCCTTCGATAAAATCTAGTGCAATTTAGTCAAATTTAATTAACTTCTGACTGATTTATTCTGATCTAGTTTAAGTTAGTCAAACTTAGTTTTACAGGAGTCTAGAGTAGGCGCTGTTAGTCTAAATTTAGTAGTGAGGTCTTTTTAATTTAATTTTAGTCACAACTATTATTTAGCCTTAAGTAGTTCTATATAGACCTAGATAATCCGTTTAACTTTTTGTTTCAGCAACAGAATTTAGTTAAATTTAGTCAAATTTTACTTTGGTGTAGTAGACTTATTTTAAGTGCAATTCAGTCTAGATTTGATCAAACGTCGAAGTTCGCTCGTAAAAGCTCCAATTACCACCAAAAAAGTCCATTTAGTTAATTTAAGTACGATAATTGTGGGGCATATAAATGCAAATGTTCCGAGTATAGTAATAAGCAATTATTAAAATGAAGAAGTAGACAATTATTCAAGTTCTTTATCTCGGAATATTTTAAAAAGGAGTATTCAGTTAATTGCAGACATAGACCATACTAAGAAATTAATTATCGGAATAATTATCTATCATCTTCGAGGTATTAAATTAATTAGTTGCGTTATCTTAATTCGGATCAGAAGACGAACTTTTCAGTGTTAAAAGAGGAATCAATATGTAAAGTAGCCGTAACGAATCGACGTCGTTTTAGCAACGGATGTTGAAGCGTTTATCTCTTTAAATATCGAATATTTTAACAGTCGATGGACTGAGGATACAACACAGTTTAGCATGAATTAATATAAATGCACGTGTCAGTCTGCGCAAGAATAAAACCTAACAAAACGAAAAGTACCTGAATAAATTACATTGTTTGTAGACAGCTTAGCGAAAATAATGCCTAATGGGTTCCACCTCGACAGAATAAATAATAATTTAGTCATTAGCTTTTGAATGCGTTTAATGTAGGAATAAACACAATTTATCATGAATCTATAGCTACAAAGAAATTTCTACAGCGATCAATGCCGATAATTTATTACGAATTCTGATTCAAATTTGCATTACCGCCACAACGGTGAAGGATGGAAACTCTAGCGCTGGGGTCAGTTTTTTGTGTCGCTTTATTACAAATTTGAAGTATCTGCAAAAATTTGGGGAAAAGGTGTAATTTTGGATTTTTTGACTAAACTAGCGTCTTTTGGGACGTTCATTAAATTTTTGGGAGCATTTATGAGCGTTGCCGGCGTGAAAATGAAGATAGGTGCAGGTTCGGTCACGAGTGGGAACCGTTTTTTGCAGTTTGCTGTTTTTTTTTTAATTTTTACAGGTATATATTTTTTGCATTTTTTTTAATATTTTTTTGTCTTTTTTTTCAATTTTTTTTTCTGTTTCTGTTTTCTTCTATGAACTTTTTTTTTATCCGTTTTAACTTACTGACCTGGGTAACCTCGATTGTTTCAACAAAAAATGAAACACCTGAACCTTTAATTACTCAATTACTTAAATTATTCGAACTTGACAAACTCTAATAAAGTAATCATTCTGACAATTAATTTTGAATACCTAAATTACCAACGCCAGGTGGAACAAATGCTGCTACACAAACGACTAAACGCATCTAAATTGTTAATTGTTAATTCCGGTCTCCAATTAAAATAAATTTTGTTCTTAATTTATTAGTTGGTTGATTTTTTCACACAAAGAATGTAAGTAGTACAAAAATACAAAAAGTCGACATGGAATTTTAATTGTGTAACAGTGCATACAATGAATATAAAATTATATCTTTATTGTGTACTTATATAATTAGAAAAAAAAATCTTATCGTGTTAGTAATTAAGATCGTGAATTATAACAATTGAGTGTGAGTCATTAAAAATAATCTGTTTCATACAATAGTTTTATCGTATGAAGAAGATGCGTTTTGCATAATGAGAAATTAGAAACGAGAGGGCGATCGATAAATATTGTAACGATTTTGAGTTTGTCTTCTACAATAATGCAGATCTTTTTTTAGCATAAATCAACGTTTCTAACGCTACAGTTCGTACTTAATCCTGGCAGTGATTACTTGCAATTTTAACGAAATGGATGTCAGGAAGTTTTCTCACGCGGCATCTTCTCCATCTTTGTGTATTAACTAATTAGTGTTTGTGTTCTGGTTGCAACTCATCATCACGCACGTTCAATTCATCAAGCACATGACTTTCTTAGCTACTCTCTGCCCATTATCCGCTATGACCGGCTACTATTTTCAAACATAGACTAAATTGTTTCTATTATGTTAAGGCACTTAACAAGAATCCGCCGCAACGCCTCAAATCCAATCACCGTGACCGTGGAATAGCCACAATATCTTCAATCAAAATAAATGCCGGCTTGTAGCCTTTGAATTAATAATGGGAATTGTGGTCGGAGACTTTGGAATTAATTGGAGTTTAACGCGCGGAATTTTGATAATTTTTATTGAATTAATTATTGTTATTATGAACCAGTTAAATTTTATTTACATATGGTGGTTGAGCAAACGAACTAATAAATATTTATCGGTTTCGGGAATATTACTTAATTGAGGTGGACACAGGAAGTCATAATTTTTGGTAGAATTATAACATAGCGAATTTATCAAGGTTTTTGTGTTGTGGTAGTAGGTTTTAAACGTTTTGATAGTTATGCAGTGTGATTTTCACACCTCCTGTGGATGTCAACAAAATTTTTTATTCAAGGAGACGACGGAAAAAAATTACCATTCCAGTTCCTGCAGTTGAGCGCGGTGACAAGAAAATTTTGTATTGGAGTAGAAACGAGAGGCAATTGTGTGTTCTTCTTCTTCTTCTTCTTCTTCTTCGATATCGTTTGATTTGGAATTTCTTTTATTTATTTGTTTTTGTTTTTTAATATTTCCTCATCTATTGTTGTTTCTAAACATTTTGCTTTTAAAGTTTGATTGTTTAAGGTTCAACATTTTACTTTTTCAACTTGTTAGATCAAAGTTTAGGTTTTTTAGGAACATTGCTTTAAGATAGGTTTCAGTTTTGTCTATTTTTGGCTTTTTTTCAGGTGTAGAAGCAAATTTATTATGTTTTAAAATATTTTTATTTGTCTATCAGAACTTTAGAATTTTTGAAATTTTAGAGTTTTTATTTTCAACAATTTTCTATATTTTTAATATAAGGTTTCAAGTATTTGAGGTTCAACGTTTATGTATTTAGCTAAGCTGCAGTTTAATAAACAGGTTTCTAAGATTTTCTTATCAATATAAATTGCAATTCACAAGAGTTAAGAACATTTCTGAAATGTCTACGATTTTAGTTTTTTTAACTGTTTTTTTTACATCACCTATGTTTCTTTTTTATATTATTTATTATTTTGATCTTTTTTTAATAAATTTCTACTTCTTTTAACTAGTTAAGAAATTTTAGTTTTACACAGTTTTTAAAGTCATTTCTTAGTTTTCTGACCTTTTTTTCAAGTGTTGCATTTAGATCCTTATCAGTATTTTGTTCTAAATACTAAAAATTACGTTTTTACTATTAACATATTGAAAGTGTACACTTAAAAACCTAACATTTGAAAATCCGAAATTTTATCACAATCAGTTGAAATTGTTTTGTTGAAAACTTAGGAATTTAAAAGATCAAAACTAAAAATTAAGAAATAAGTCCTACAATTTTAAACCAAAAATGTTTAAATTCTCAACATCCTTCCAAAACCTTAAAGGAAACAAGTTTAATATCTTTGAATTAACAAATAGTTTTAAAATGCCTTGAAATTTAAAACAAACTAATTATAGTTAAATGTTTTTAAAATAAAAAAAAATTGAAATTTTAGGAAAGGAAAATTGGAAATTATGAAGGTTTAAGATTTGCAAAGATGGATTTAAATATTTTTGTGTGGTAATTAGATGTGGTAAAATAAAACATCCGCCTGGTAATAAAAACTTAAAATTCCTTTATTCTATATTCTAATAATAACATGAATAAAGATACTCATCGAGCAAAAATAAAAACGATTACAACAATAGTGCAATCCTTAATCCGAACATATACACATCCATTCTTTCTGGAATCCTTCATCTAACACTCCACAAGCCCGAACGACATCTACAAAAACCGTTCATTTGTCTATCAATCTACACAACACGTAAAAGCGCAAATAAATAACAAGTCCATAGCTATAATACACTTTATATCACAATATCAAGTCTCCACATCTTCACTCTCACACGTGGATGGTATCTTCATCTTCCGACGGCGTCCTCCGTCCTCCAGAACCCGGCGAACCAGGATCCAGAGGTGTATCTGGACTGGGAGACCTAGGAGAAGGTCCTTCCGTGGTCTGGTTGGAGTAATAACTGGAGAGCGTGCTCAGTGAGCTACTGGCAGCAAGCGAACCGAGATGAGCACTAGGACCTGGAATACCCAAACCCATACCTGGGGGGTATAAACGGTATGGGAGGGGTTTTTGGAGGGTGGCAGCGGCGGCGGCCGCTGCTTGCCGGTAGTAGATGTCCGCAGCGCTGGGGGCGGCGGTAGGACCGGCAGTTTGGGGAGGGTACCAGCAGCCGTAAGGAGGGGCGCCGTAGAGGCGTTGGAACGCGGCGTAGTTGCCCGCTTCGGCGAGGAGTTCCAGACCCACGGCCGTCTGACGCTTCCATTTCGTCCTGAAAACAAAAAAGAAAAGGGGTAATTTCTTTTTATTTGATTCTCCGTGGGACATAAATTTTGACAATTGAAGAGAGAAAAATTGTCCATTGTCTAAACCTTCTTAATCCCTTCGTGTGAAGAGGTCAATTAAGTGTTTCTAGAGGGCTGCGTTTCCCTCCGCCGCCCCTCTGCGGCAAACTTGATTAAATACAAGCTCGTTCCGCCCACCCTATTACGATATGACTGTCACTTTCCACGCTAATCTCCTTATAATAACTCCGTCTGCCCCTCAAAGACGTTGGCGTCGACACGTTCCCAAAGTGGCCGAAAATCAATCTTTAGTCCCGAAAAACCATAATTAGCTAAATGACTGTGTTCGGTTTTGCGGCGATTTCACTAAAAACAAGTAATTTGCCAGTTCCGGCGTTGTAGTTTGTTGCCGTGAATCGGCACTTTTTCGACCTCATTATTGATTTAGGAAAATTAAAAAGCGCTTTGGTAAATTGGCGTTCTTGTTGAAAACCAATATTCTAATCTTTCTGCTTGATCATTGTTTGAAGAACGAATTACGAAGCACAAAAAAGGAGAGGCGCGCGGGTTTACCGAGAAGAAGCTTGCATTATCATTGTGGGTAATTTTTGGAGAAAAAAATTTATCTTCACCGTGTATATTATAGATGTTCGATTTTTGGAACGGTTCGAGGAAATTACATGGAAATTATCAACTCGCAACACGCTTTTGTGATATTAAGAAATGTTACGTATTCCACCATCATTAAAAAACATTTAACATTTTTATACGTGTTTATTACGCGAATATATGAATGAAATTAGCGTTATTTAGCGGGATTTTCTACATTTCTCAAATACCGGCCGGCTACGCTATTAGTAGAAGAAATTACACTCATTTATTGGGGATCGGGCTGACTATTTGTCAAAATAATTAATTTCGCATCTAAAAGGAATTAGATGCGGGAATTTGCATATCTCGAGGGGAAATAAGAAAAATTATGGTTCTTAGAGTTCCTAGAAAAATAGATCTGAACATGAAGTTTTAATCGTTCGGGACCCGAAAAATTTGTGATGTTTTTTTGGTAAGTTTGATCTCCCAAGTTCTTTATTATTTTAGTTCTAAAATTCTTAGATATTTAAGGCTTTTTTACTTAGTAATCTCTAGAATCTTATCACGTTTTTGGTAATTTTAGGCTTTTAACGAAGGTTTTTTGTTTTTCCAGGTTTTCAAAATTCAAAATTTGTTATATTGTTAATTTTTATTATACCAAATAGTTTTATTTTTAAAATAATCACGACCATTTAAAAAAAATTTTGATATTGTTTGACATCTAGCTAAAGCAATTTCGAGTTACTTACAAGTTCTGTGTAAAATTTTAAAATTAAAGTTCTTTTGATAATTTTTACAGAGAAATAAACCTCAAGAAATTTAGAATGAAACCCACACCTAATTATAAAGTTGAGCCCGAAAGACTAATGATTTTTTGACATTTTTTTAGTTGACACTTTAACTGTAGTCAATTCTGAAAATCTAAAATATTTCAGCCAGAAATTTTAAAAATTCTAACTAAACACATTTTTATTAAAAAATATTTTGATATTTCCAAAACTCGCTTAAGAATCTGTAAAAAATTTAAAAATCAAATTATAACAAGCACAACTGAAGATTTCTAAGATTCTGAATGTAGTTTATTTATAGGTGTATTTTTTTCAAAGCTTGAAACATGAAAAGTTGAAATAAAAAAGTCAAATTTTATTTTTAAACTTGAAAACTGATCTGTACCGATAAGGTGAGCACTTGAAAACAGAAAATTTTGATGAAAAGCTAAGAACTTATATCCACGAATATCGTAAATTTATCATCGTGTATGATACACTATTTTTCCTATAGCATTTTATAAAGAGAAATTTAGCCCATTGCTGGCGACATTTCAAAGCAAGATTTTTTTAAAATACTATCAAAGTAAATATCATATTCCTTTTCAGTTTTTTGGAAATTGTTCGAAAACATTTAAGCTAGCGTCCTAAAAACGTCAATTCTTCGTCAACTACAGGCAGAAAAAGTGTACCATTCAGCCTGTAGAAATCAATACATTGTATAAAATTTCTAAAACTTCGAAACGTATACTGAGTATTGTTTTCGCTGCTCTGCAGCTACGATGTTGGCAAACACGGTGCCGTTCTTGTCACCGTTAAACGAATAGGGAGATGGAAATCTTCCTAGATTAAGGCTAGGTGAGGTGCAGTTAACCCTCTAAAGTGCGAGTTCTATTCTTAAAATAAATGTTTTTGGGAACCTTTAATGTTACAATGATTCCTAAATAATAATTTACTAAAGTTGAATAAAAGTTAAAGTATTTTATCTACTTTTGGTGTTAAAGTGCAAGTTAACCTTGCATTTTGAGACGAATAAAGCACACTTTTCCTGCTACAGAAAAAATGTTTCTAATTTGCCATGTAATTATTGTTGATCAACCATCTCTTTTATTCGAGAATTTGTGCAATTCCACATTCTCTCGACGAAGTAGGTCGTTACATTTCTTCTGTCGTAACGGTAACATAACTCCTAAAATACCACATTACATGATCTAAACTCTAACCATCTAAATAGATTAAGTAAACCTCGTCTTCAACCAGCGACTTTGTCATTAGAGTGTGACCATGTTTGGAATACAACAAGCATGATTACATCATCAGTCGAGCGTAAACAATCTAAATTCTGCCATTACGATTTTTCAGCAGGAATCGTGGAATAATTCGCGTCTACCTGGTTATTGGAGGCAGTGCATCAAAATCTAGATCTGTTCGAGCAGAAACTCATCCAATTACTGAATAATTCGTGTAGGTCTCCATTGTAGTTCTCCTGCAGTTAATTACAGTAAAACCGCAATGTGAACATCTTGTGTATACAATTCAGCGGTATATGCACGCAACCATTATTAACTGGCACTTTGCGGGAACCGTTGCACCCCATTGTGCACCCTTTCCTAAAACCCCACTTGAAATAAATTACGTTCCTAAATATCTATAAATCAAAATTCACCCTAATGATCGAAAGAAGCGACAGGACGTTGAACGTAACTCGTAACTTTTTTCGTTCCTTGCAATATCTCGTTAATTTCCTGGAAAGCTGTGATTCCTTCTTGCGTGAAATTTGTTCATCGTTCGCTCGTGCTGATCATGTTTGTATTTTAATGGAAAATGTTTACACAGTCGAGCCGCTCCGTCTAAAAACAATGCGCCGAAGTTTCTTTGTCGTAAAACAGTTCGGCGAATATTTACTTTGTTGAAGAGCAAGAAGCGGCATAACTAATGTACCCAATAGCTTTTAAGCAGGCATGAGAATTCGGCTTTTGTTGGACGGATAAAATGCCAGTCAGTGCGGACAGCGTACGCCAGCTACAAGAAATCTATTTATTTTAAATATGACTTTTTTTCGTGACGATACACTTTTCATTGATATGCTATTAAAATTTATCGACACGAAAAAGTCGACAGTGTTTAAACAACAATTTTCTACCTCTAGGACAGTAAATGCTTGTTCGATTCGAGGTGAGTTTTTTGGTGGAGAGTCCGGTCGGCCGTGTCAATGTACCTGTAAACAAATTCGTTCCGTGGAGGCCCTTTTTCTGGGGCTTACACGGAATTGGTGATGGTGAATTGCGACCAATGGACCGGGTAACAGTGGAGTTTTTGCCGAGGTGGATCTAAGAGCTCCGGCGGAGTTTTCACATTAAAACTTTTTTTTTATTATAGCATTGATCACATTGAAACCACTTTTTCGTCAGGTTTTCAAAAATTAATTTTCGGTCTTTGGATCAATTTTTAGGTTTTTAAATCATTTTGTTCACTGTTAAGTTTTCCGGGTATTCTTAAAGTTCACTGTTTTTTATTTTTGAAATAATAATCAAAATCAAAATTTTTGTTAATTTTAAATTCCAAAAGTTAAATTTTTAACCATCCCGCTTTGATCAGGTTTCAAAAGCAATTTTTAAATCAGTTTCAATCTAGCAATTTTTAGGTTTCTCATTTTATATTTTGAACTTGCTCTTGTACTACTATCATTTTTTTAGGTTTTCAGCTGTCCTAAGTTTTCTTAAACTTTACGTGTCATTGATTGGAATTTTTAAAATGCCTAATTTAACAAAAACCTGAATTCTTCGGGACCAGCAACTTAAGGTTTGGGAAAAATAAATTTCTCAAAATTTTAGACCAATCAAAAAAAAAACATTAAAATTTGAAAATAATCAAAATTCTAGATCTAAAAATGTTGAATTTTTGAAATGTTCACCTAAATTGAAAAATTTAATTTTTTATAGATTTTCTGAAATCATATAATTTGAAAACTAAAAATTTGAACCTAATTTAGTTTGATTTGCAAATTTTGCTATAAAATTTCTATGTCTACGTTTGTAAATATTTGATTCTAAGAACTTTGAAATTTGAAAAACTAAGCAAAATTTCCTAATTTTGTTCTGACTTGCCAAAAACTCAAAACTTAATCAGTTTTAAAACTCTTAAATTTTAAGCGAAGACTTTTAAAATCTAATATATGAGAACTTTAAAATTAAAACTTCAAATCCGGAGAGCCCACTTTGGTTCAAACCTAATAAATGATATTCATAAATTAAAAATTAAAAATTTAAAAATAAACTAAAATAGGTTTTCAAAACCTAAGATCGTATATTCAGAACCTAAGATCTAGGAAGCTCGCTGTGAAATCCCATTCCATTATTTATTTTGAAATAACTGAATTTTAAAAATACCTTATCTAGCAACAGTTCTAATGTCTAACAGTTATGAATTGAAGGGCTAATTTTTGATACGTTTTGAAGCCTACATTAACTTCAAAAACCTCAGTCATTGAAGAAGCTAAAAAACCGAAAACTGAAATTTAGAATATCTAAAATTTTGCTAACTTAAATTCTTAATAGTATTTTTTTTTTAATTATCAATTTTTTGACGGGTTTTCAAAGTCTGTAGAGCCGACAATTTGATTATCTCAAAATCTAAAATTTTGAATTGAGGGCTCTAATTTTTAAAACTGAGAAAATAATAATAATATTGGACCTGATTCCTTTTTAGAATTTCTTCTAAAGTTGAGGGCCGGAAAATGAAAATTAATACTGAAAACTAAAAACCAGAAAACCTGAGATGAACTTCTAAACTTAACGATTTGTTTTTATAATAGTTGTGGTAGATTGACCGAGAAATTGAAAGTCGATTGGCCAATTTAAGAATTTTTGAAACACAAAAAAACTCGAAAAGTGGTTTCAATATGATCAATGCTAATAATACGACAAAATGTGTAGGGAAATAAAAAGTGGTTTTAATATGAAAAATGGTCTAAAACACAACCACAAACCTGAAGTTTGTTGTAAAAAGAAGATTTATTGCAGCCATTGGCGCAAAATCCACACCCATCACTCTCCGTTATGCTACCCGAGATATCCATCGAAAGATTAGCTAATTAAGGCTGTAGATTTACATGGAGAAGCAATAATTCACAAACAAGTCCACCCCTCGAGACCCACACCTTTAATTCAAACAATAATTACACCAACAACGGCCATAATGTTTCACAAATAATAGATTTAGTAGGAACATAAATAGCCGCGGTTTCATGTTGCATAAAGCTCTGTATCTGCGCTTATTTCCGAATGGACTAAAGCTCTGCATTGCGGCCTAAACGGAAAAAAAAATATGGAGCCGTAACTATGGTGGAGCATGGTTTTAATTACCATACGCTCATAAATTTTCGTCGTTAAAACTGGTACGAGTTGCCCATTGTTGCCCATTTCTCATAATAAATCTCTATGCGCGTTGACAAATGACAATTGCTCGCGATACCTGTAACGTTTAGGAAAGTAGTGGAGTGTAATAAATACGGGGCGACCCCATCTACTACCAACAATACGCTAATATGCCGTAATGGGAGTCATTTCATACGATATTACCACATGCACATGTATTATAATCACATTAGAACGGTGGTCTGGTTTTTCTTCATTGTTGTTCTGATCTTAATGTCGCTACGGAATGCCAAAAACGTTCAAGTTCAATGGTTCTAGATCGTTTACCATAACGGATGTAAATTTTTATGTACATTAACGAAACCATGAAAAAAAGCACTATCCTTCGAGCTTCCAACTGTTGTTTGAAAGCATTTAGTCACCTAATTGTTGGGCAAAAGTGCTGACGTGGCGTTGAGGCGCCGACAAACAATTACGAAGAGAAGAGTGAGACTCCAGAAAGCCGCCCGTGTCTGTTAATAATATTATATATTAGTGAAATGCCGCCTGGATTACTCATTATCGTTCTGATCGACAAAGCGAAGTCATTCATACGTTCTGACAGATGATAGGTAACGATTATCGACGAAATTGCGTTTTAATTTGCTTTGGTGCTTCTTGAGGCGGTAGTAATTAGATGTAATTACGGAGAGGAAAACAAGAATGGAAAAGGAGAAACTAGTTCAAAGAAAAAGGCAACGGAACACTTCATAAGTCAATTTTATAACATTCCAGGTTTTCCAGTGCCAAAATGTCTTTCTAGGTTTGTAGATGAACAAAGACTTCATGATGTTATTATTTTCTAGTTCACGGAAAAAAGGCAGGTTATCGTAATCAAGCACAGCCCAGGTGCTTCAGTCACGAATCTTTTCAACTTTTTATTGCCATCTGCTATCTCGTCAAGTTGTCAAACTGTCCTCAGTTTATTGCAATCATAATTTTTCGGTGACAAAACTTCAAATTTTTTGGGAGTCAAAGTTTGAAATTCTATAAGGGGTCTTAAAATTCCTAACCTCTAAGATCTGGAATTTTGTAGTTAATTCTTTGACTATGATACTTTAAAATGTAAAGCTGTAGATCTCAGAATCCGAAATTTCCTACATTAGCAAAATTTTTGAATCCTTATGCCAGAGCTGGTCTAAGTTTTGCAAAACTTTGTGAATTTTGCGTTTTTAAATTAGAAAAGATAATGTCTCTTTTTTCTAATTGTCAAATCTAAACTTAGTCTACTTATCGTACCAAATTGTTAATTCTCAGAATTTCAGATCCTTCGTATATTATAATGAAGATTTAATTTTTTTCAGATTTTCAGACTTAGACTTTTTAATATTCTCAAAGTTTCAATGTATTGTTTTTATTTCTTTAGTTGTTATAACTAAACTTTTAAAGTTTTTTTTTCCTGAAACATTTTTGGAACCTCAAATTTTCTTAATTTGAAGATCGCCAAGTTGAAAAATTTTTATGCCAGATTTGGTAAATTTTAGGTTATCAGAACTAGCTAAAGTCTAAGTTTGTCAAAATTACCAAAGTTAGAATTCGGCAAATTTTTCAGACCAAACTTTTTAAACTCCCAAAATTTTTTGTTCTACATGTATCAAAATTAGAATTTTATTTCTTTTAAAGTGTCAGAGCTTTTCAGATGTCATAATTATTATAATTAAATTAAATTCTTAGGTATTTTTAGTTGTTAAATTTTCTCAATTCGTTCGCTATCTATCTATCGATTTTTAGTCCTCTTTGTGAATTTTGAGTACTCAGAGTCGGAGAATCAAAGTGTAAGTTTCGAATTTAGAATTCGACAATTTTTTGTATCAAACTTTATCAATTGGTAGAATTTTGGATTTTTCGGGTTTTAGAATGAGAATTTAAGTTTTATTAGGTTGGTAATCTTAGACCTTTTTAGAAGCCAAAGTTTCCATGTGTTATAGTTATTTCTCCTATTATTTTGTTTTTGTGTTTTAGGATATAAATGTGAATTCTATCAGATTTTCAAACTTAGATTTTTTTAGATGCCAAAAATTTAACGTGTTAGTTATTGTTAAATTCTACACCTTAAAACCGCAAATTTTCTCAATTCTAAAGACGCCACGTGATTAAAAGTTTCGGATTCTTGATGCTAAGCTTTGTTAACTTTAAGTTCTTAAAGCAGAAGAGTTAACGCCTGAGTGTGTCATTTGTTAGATTTTTAGTTTTTTGTGTTTCAAAATAAGAATTTAGTTTTTTTTTAGGTTCTCAAACTTAGATTTGTTTAGAAGTTATTATAGTTGACGAATTCAAAGTTCAAAAACTTAAAGAAGCTTGGACTTCAAGCTTTCTACTTCGAGAACCAAAGTCTATCATCAAAAATACGAGAATTTTAACAGTTTTGCAATTTTAGAAGTGATTTGATGTTCTGAAATGGCAAAATTCAGAATATTAGTTTTAACAGTCAAAGTTTTAAATCTGTTATTTTTTGAACCTGAAATTTTCTGAATTTTAAGGTTGCCAAATTGTCAAATTTCTCGATTTTTTCTCGAATTTTTGATGCTAAAGGTTATAATTTTGGGTTATCGGAGCTGGAGAATTAAAGTCTAAGTTTCTCTAAATTTTCAAACTTAGAATTTGGCAACTTTTTGTATCACACTTTGTCAACTGTTGTCTTTCGTTTTAAATTTCTCTGATTGTTAATAAAATTTTGAAGTTTCAGATCTTAAAATTTCAAATTTTCTCAATTCAAAATTTTCCAAATTGATTTTTTGAGCCAGACTTGGTGGATTTCGGGTTCTCAGAGCTTCAAAATCAAAATTTAAGCTTTTTTTATATTATTGGGAAACTCAGAATTTGAATTTTTTGGTCAAGGTGCGACTCTGATTTGCACTGAGACTTTATGCCGATTCCTAAGATTTTAACTTAGGAGATGAAAATTCTTCGTAGTCGTCCCATGTAACAGTTCTGATACTAAGTGCACTTTCTAATTTTTTGCTCAATAAAATTAAGAGCTTCATCATTACCTTAGAAAAACCTTGATTCTAATTTGCAAAAATGCTATTAAATGTGATTCAGATAGTTGCCGTTGATGAAGACTTCCACGAATCACATAAATTAAACTCACCTAAGAGATTACGTGCTGTATAAAGCCATAAAATAAAATTATCGCTCGTGGTATAGTCGCGTAAAAACGCCACTCGCCCGAGAAAAAGTTAACTGTAAACCAGTGATTGTAATTAGAGTAATTCTTAGAATAATTTTTTCGATATTGTGCACCCCGACGCGTGCTCAACCTCTTTCGTGCATAAATTAAAGCTCGCATGGTGTCGACGAACAGGTCCGAGGTTCTAGGAACAATTTGCCAGCACTTAAGGGTAGTTTAACATACATTATTTATCAGAGATAAGGCGGTTCTTAAACACTTCCGACGGCTGCTTTCAATTGCGCCACGCTGCGCCACAAAGCCTCTATAGCCTCAAAACACGCCATTTCGTATTCCGTTTTTTATTTTTCAACGTTGGCGACATTAAATAATTAGCTCGACTTGTTTTGTTTTTATCAACTTTTACCTGCACCTGGTTAAGTAAATTTTTATCAGATTGTTTCAATTTTAAATAGAATCGATCATTTAACGGCGTTTAGGAAGTCGATATCTAAAAACCAAGAAGCTTTGAAGTAATTAATCTGACGTCATTTGCAATGGAAATTGATCGATCTAATTACCGGTAAATGAATGCGTGGAGTTCGACAATGAGGACGAAAACAACTCCTGGGTAGGTAAATAGAACCGTGATTTCTTGCATGACTATTAATCCACGACAGCTTCTTACATATGCTGCATTATTTATACGACTTGAAAGACAGAAATCGTGGACCTTGTAATTTCTTCCAGCACATGTCTGCCCTCCCTGGCGATGTTAAATGTGCACTTTACAAACCACGATAGAAATTAAGTGTAATTGCTCCAAGTTGCGTGGCATACGATTACCGATACGATTAGAGCCTGAAAATTCGCCCTTATCTTCTCCATAAATAAGACCGAATTTTCTCGAAATAAATCATGCATTTATGCAGACCAACAACGAATGGAGCCTTGGTTTCAGCACGGATCACGAAATATGGCGATCTTATCTATTGTTTCGTTTACTGAAATTTGTACTGTAGTCGACTCGCATTAAGGGCGTCAAGTTATTAATGTGCCTTGACCGAAATCACCGTCCTACTGTTTTCTTATCAAAAACTCTAATTATTGGTTTGGTAAATGGACGTTTGGAATTTATTTCTAGATGGCGATAAAGTGGAGTTTGTTATATTATACTTTTAAATGGAATTGTGGTAATTAGGGTTTTTGGGGGGAATTATGGGGACGGGTGTTAATGTAGGGTCGTTTGTTAACACCTTCTGAGGTTAGAAACTTTACTCTAACGTTTCTCAGGTTTTCCTGTTCTCTTGTCCATTCAAGGTTTTTTTTAAATTCTCGTGTATCAGCTGGCTAAGTTGTAATCTCACATTTCAGCCTACAAAACTCTTTTCTACTCACTTCCAACCACTTTCAGCATTTTCAGATTTACACTACGAATTAAGTTTTTCTAGAATATTTGGTTCATGTTTTTGATACTTTGTTTCTCCCGTTTCACAATATTTTCACTTAATTTAAATCAGGATATTATCACCAGAAGGTCAATATTTTGTACGTTTCCATTTTACGTCTTGAAAATTTAACATGGTTCGGTTTTTTAAGGTTTTGTTAAAATTTCAAATTTTTCCAATTTTTCTCTTTTTATTAACAATTAGAGGACAGTTTCACATCTTAAGTTTTTCAGGGTTTTTGGAATTATTCTCATCTGTTTTTAATATCAGGTTGTTATTCTCAGAGACTTGATATTTTTAGGTTTTCGTGTTAAATTTATAAAGACCTTCAAACTTATAGTTTAGATCGTTCTGCGGCTCTCAGTTTTTTAACTTCACGATATCGTCATCAATTCTTAATGCCTACTAGGTTGCTATTTTTAGGTTATTTACCGCTTTGTTTAGATCTTAAAGTTTTTACTGGATTTTTAATATCACTTTTATTATTTTCGTCTCATTTTAGGTTGTACTCAAAACTTCAAACTCCGTTAGGTTATATCTTTGACTTGATTAATTCATCATCCTAAGGTTTTCATTATCAAACTCAACTTTTTCACTGATAACTCACATTTCTGAAATATCAGGATATTTTTCAATTTTTAACGTTTATCTTTGGCTTTTTGATTTACCGATTTTCAGTAATAGGTTGGATTCCTTATGATCCATGGTTTCCTTCACCTTTAAATGTATTCTTAATTTTAGGTTGTCAGGTTTTTAACTTTTCTCAAAATTTTGTACTTAGTTCTTTTTTAACCTCACATTTCACGTCACATGCTCCAGTCCATGTTTTAATTTGATGTATTCTCAAAATTAGGCATTTTCGCAATGTTAATAAATTCTTCGCAATCCAAATATTAAGGTTTTAATTTCTCCTCTCATCATTTTAAAAATCGCTATCACATTTTTTTAGTTTTGTGATTTTCTTAGTTTTTTGTTTTTAGGTCTTATGGTTATTTTTTACAGTATTCTCAGTTTTAGGTTGTCATTGTCAGATTTTTTTTTCAATTCTTAAACCTTGCACTTTGCTTTCTGTATTTACAATGACAAGGTTTTTATATTGTTTATTTTCTGAATATGCAATATTCTCGGCATTATTAGGGTGGCGTTCTCACAATTTCCATAAATTTAAGTTTCTACGTCACATCTGATTTTTCATTTACTTCACAACTTATTTGTCTATTTAGGTTTTAATTTACCGTTAAATTCCACATCGCTAGGTTTTCTTAGGTTAAAAAAATTTAAATTTTTAGGTTTCAATTATCAGACTCAAATTTTACGAAACGCGGCCTTGCAATTTCAGGTCATTTTTTGATTTTTAACTATTATTTTACTATTTTTATGTATTTTAAGTATTAGGTTGGTACTTTCGAGGCTTAAATTTTCAAATATCTAACGTCTTAAACTTTTGATTGCCTTCAATATTACCATTTTTTTAAATAATTTTTAGGTTCTTTTAACTTTCAAATGCTTTTTACTAAAGGTTTCAGACTACATTTTTTAAAATATTCTTAAGCACTCTTAAAATTAAGTTGTCAGTTTTAGAGTCCCGAGATAGTTAGGCTTTCAGGCAAATTTAACGTGTCTAGGTTTCCTTATTCACTTTAACGTATTAGGTTTATTTTTTGACGTTGTTAAGATCTTGTTTTTACTGATTGTACTACTGATTTGTTCGCCTTAAGATATTTTTTACCTATTTTAGGTTATTTTGTCTTTTTATTCATTTGAATTCTCTTTTTCAGATTTTTCAACTTATGTTTTAAATATCCTGAAATGTATTACCTTACAGTATTCTCATTTATTCTCAGTCAATCTCATACCACAATTGGATGTTAATTTAATATTTTTTTTTGTAATTTTTTTTATTGCTTATTTGAATCTACAATACTTTTATGCATTCTCAGGACTAGGTTGTCATTTTCAGAGCTTCAGTTTTTCAGTTTTCACGTCAAATTTTTTCAACTTTTTAATCTTACAATTGTTTGTGTTGTGTCTAATTCTTGCAATGTTTATGTTTCAGATCTTTTAAATTCGATTTGAAACTTGATGAAGTGTCTTAAACCTGATTCTGAACAATACGTGTATTTCAGTAGACAATTAAATTTAACATATCGTCACGCTAACGCGATCGTTAATTAAGCATTCGTTTAAAATATTTTGTATATTTAACGCATGTGATGACGTCAATGCTTTATAACCCAATTAAATCCGACTATATTTTATAAATAACAAAACACGTTAAATATTTATCAATTATTTTTGGCAACGAAACAATTACGCGCGCATACAATTTTCTATCACTGATAAATATTTATTTTAATAAAAGTGCATCGAAGCGTGCAGTAGATCCATTAGCTGTAATTTATAAATCCACCTAATTAGTGACTGGCAACAAATTAATAAAACACATCAATTTCGTAATTTACTCGTTAAAACAGTTCGCCCTTGGTTAAATAATGGTTCCAGTTAGTGGTTTCTCCATTAAATTACGTTTTATATTGGTATATGTTTTAACTGAAAAAGCGGAAATGCTTCGGATGATTATAAAACTAAAATCTCATATCCGGACGAGATTACGCCACGTAAGTTGGAGACGAAACAATAGTTATAATGGCGGTATTATGGTTTATACAATGACATATTACTCTCCATTATTCATTTTGCGTAATGTGAATTAGTCACAGTTAGGTAAATAAGTTAATTAATTGTCAGTTACAGTAGAACTTTGACGTGGCGAGTTTCGACTATAACAAGAAACATAGTACTCACCTTCTGTTTTGGTACCACGTCTTGACTTGCGTATCTGTGAGACTCAATTTCGCTGCCAGTTCCATTCTATCCTGCACACTCAAATATTTCTGTCTTTCGAAGCTTTTCTCCAAAGTTTGCAACTGCAAATCGGTGAACGCCGTCCTTGCTTTTCTCTGTTTCTTATTTATTGCACCGTTCGAACTCTTGGACGAATTTATCGAATCGTCTCCGTTCTGACCTGCAACGAGAACAAACTTATTATCGATTTCGGTAAAATCCACATGATCTCGGCCATTGTTTCAGGCGTCGCGACGCCACGAGTAGTGGGGATATTTGTGGGGGATAAAAGAGACACCGGAAGCTGCGACCAATCAGGAAAAAGCGTCGGATCGTCGGATGCATTCGACGCCTTCTCTACCAATAGAACGACGATAATTTGACGGAATTGTGTTAAAAGGAGCGAAACGTCTGCATGTTTAGGTCCTGTGGGACGAGTGCCATAAGGTCGTACAAACTCAACAAACTTAGCCACTTTCGGATGGAATTCAATGCGACGCACGTTTCCGTCGCATGAAACATTTCACCCCGAGATGTGTTTCGGGGTTGCTACAGATTTTTTTCTTTATGGGACGGAAAAAGGAGATGGGGTGGGAAAGGTTAACGGCTGCGATGTGTAAGGGAAAGTAGAAAAATGAATTGTAGGTTTAGAGAAAGTTTTTTTTCAAATTCACAAATTTGGCTTATTTGGGAATTTCGAAATATTTTTAAATTCGTCATTTATAATAAAGTTTAAGTTTTTTGTTTTTGGCTCAAAAGCACAATATATGTTTACTCAGAAATTTGAAAATCCGAACATTCTTATTGAATTGTTTGAGTTTGTACTATTTCAAAATAGTAATTTAAAAATTGTAGCCGAATTATACCGAATTTACCAATTATACCAAAAATTTTTATCAGTAAAAAATCTGCGTCGAAACGATTAACAAGTTCGGAAATTGTAGGTACGTAAATTCTTAATTTTTTATACTTGTTAGGAATTGAGTCTGTCACAAATTGTCAGCTATATGTAAACGGAAATTGTGCGTGAATTGTCCCAATTTTTCTAAAATTTCTTTCTGTTGTTGACAAAAAAAGCGACATTCTTCCAAATGAAATTTGGACATTATAATGACACATCTAAATTTCAATTTATTTTCGAACTTATTATTAATTTTTTGTACTTCTATGTATTAAAAATTGTCATTACTTCTAAATCGAAATTTGGAAATTGTGTGTGAACCTCTTAATTTTTCTAAAACATAACTCTCAAAAAAATGTACACGGAAATTTGTAAATTGGCAGGAATTGATTATATAATATTTTAGTCTTTTTCCATTATTCTAAATGACTTGCACGTTTGGAAATTGTGCGTGAATTGGCTAAAATTTTTCTTATTACTTTTTTCTAAGTAACTTCTAGAATTATAACTTGAGTTATCTCTAAAAAAAAGTGACAAAGTTAGAAGTTAGAAAATAAGTATGTCTAAATATATTTTTTGAAAACTAGAACGCTTGAAAATTGTTTTGAAATTTTAAGAAATTTTAATCTTCTGCTTAAATCAAAATTTAAAACTTCGTAATAGATTCCTTGTCTTTTTTCCAAAATTTTACGATCAATGGCGTGTGAATCTTTCAGTTTGAAAACTAGACATAGCGAATACTTAATGACTTAGAATTTCATTTTAAATTAGAAATTTGGAGATCGCAAATTAATCATAATAAATGTAAGAATTCGCGGGACATAGCAGGATTTAAATTCTAAAACGTTTTTTTATACTTTTTTAGACCAGTCATATTCTGTTGGTCTAATATTTTCGCGTCTGAAATTTACTGATATTAATTATTTCCGGCCATTATAATCTACGATAGTCAGAATTAAATAATTTATAATACAGCGAAAATACCTTTCAACAATTAGACAGACAAATAGTTTTCCGCCAATGGAATTCTACGTCACTTTTAATTGTAGTGTGTAACGTTTTAATTATTTTAATAACAAACTAATACGAAAATAACAAAGATTAATAAATTTGAGAAACGTACAATTATATTCATCAATAACACAGAATTGACAAAACAATTTCCTTCTATTCCTTCTCTTATTAATAGTCATTAGAGTTGAATTAGTACCCGCATTAAATTTGAAAAAAATATCGTCATGGTTACTACTAGTATAAATAGATAGATTTTCGTGCGAGCGAGTCATAAATCTCCAATTGTTAGGTAAATTTATGAGTATATCTTTTGTGTATAAAAATCGAATTAGTTCAAGACCTCGCCCCCGACACGTGCTATTTCGTTTCTTTTTTCAAATATTTGTACACTGTAAACTTCCCCAGTTTTTCACCCCTTTTCAGCGATGATTTATCGCCTCGATCGAACCGAAACGGCTTAATAAAAATCACGTTTATACTATTTTATTTGTTCGAATTAAGTTTGCGTGTTTCGCGTTTTATTGTACGACCGAGAGAGCTAGTACTAGTGTTGGATTAGCATTTCGGCAATAATAAGTGGTGGCATAACAGGAGTCCAATCCGTCTTTTTTCCCCCTCAAAGCAGAATCTTAATGGGGCAATTACATTATGGAGTGTTTGCGTGCGGCTACTAGTAGTGTGGTCATTTGGTCATTACCAAGGCTTTTACAATTGACCGATGTGTTCACTGATAAATTGTACCAGATTTTAGTACTCGTGTTGTAAAAACAGAAAGTGCGACAAATTATATAGCCGAGACGCTATAACAGAATTCTGCTGTACATCGACGGTGTCGGTAATTAATAAGATAAGAGCCGTCTCTGTCACTTGTTGGACATTAAAACAAAGTGGTCGCGCATCGCAAATCGTTAATTGCGACTTTACGGTCCAGTTTTTCAACTTAGCATCTTAATGCAAATTTATAGGTTCTTGAATAAATATTAACTTTAAGTGCCTGTCAGTTTAGCTTTAATAATGTTTAAGATTATTAATGTATTATGACTTATTTTAGATACTTTATCGATAATTGCCTATTAAAAAGTTGCTGAACATGTTCGGAGTTGCCGTTAACTCACCTGAAGAAATTTATACGGTTAAGTGTTTACCAATTACCACACTCTTAACTCGCACAAGAACACAAACTAATTTATTCGTATTAAAAACGATCAGTCTTGATTCCGAGAAAACTATAAATTTATGGATTCGACGACAAAAAATTCAAAGCGAAATCCAGACGGTCTTTAATTATAAATAAATTACTGAAACAAAGTAGGATTTTATTTCGTTTAATGACATTTAAATTGCCATTTTATTTCGTAGTGTGTGTTTGTCTTTCGAGGATGAAATCGGTCATCCTATAATTTTCAGCGTAATTTTCTTTAAAAATCTTATTATTAGCGTAATACGGTTTTTCGCATCGTTAACTGGCCTGAAATGGGCACTAACTGCTTCTGCAAGTTTTATTTTATTGCCTCCAGTCATGCCATATTCCAGAGGTTTGCCAATTAAATTGCGTTAATGTTTCGAGACTTCTTTTTCTTCAAACAAAACCCATGCAAATAAAATTTTCTCATCGGAATCATGGTTAGAAATCAATAAAAAAAACAAAACGTACGTACCTAATTTGTTGAAAAGGAATTTTAAAATTTACCAGTTGCTCCAGATTTAGATTTTTTTTGTAAGACAGGTGCCAGTTTGCCTGTAGTTGACGAATCCATTTTTCTTGAACGAGTTTACAAATCGATGCTCATTAAAGGTAGAAATTTCTATAATTTCCTACAACTTTTTTGTTCTCAAATTATTATTTTTAGCACGTGTTTGATAAATTGTCCAACTGACCAATTCCAAATGTGTATTTACAATTTCTAACACATTCATGAGAATTTTTTTCTTTAATAAAAATTTTTAGTTGGCAGAAACTTAATTGTTGAATTTATAACCTTAAACTCGAATTTTTCTGCCTAAAAATTCACAAAATGGCAATCATCTTTACACTTTTGCAATTAGAATTTCAAATTCTAAATTTTTCTATTTTCTATACATCAAATTAGTTATTACTTTTTCTGGCAATAAAATTCTAATTTTACTCACGGAATTCACAAATTCTTTCACAAATTTTTCTTCAACTACAAACATGCTAAATATTTGTTAAAACAATCTAACTTCGCGACGAGTAAGATTATGATTTTTTTTAATAATCAAATTTACGAATTTTATAAATTCACAAATTAATATTAATAGTGCAAACTTCTGAAATATTCAATTCTCAAATTCTAAAACGTCTTCTCTACTACTCGCTGGAAACTTCTAATTTAGAAATTCTTTGCTGTCAAATTATTATTGTTAGCGTTTATAAACTTATAAAGTGAATTTATTTTTTGAATTCACAAATCGCCTACTTCAGTAATTAAAACTATTGTACCTCACATTTTAAACTGGCAATATTCATACCTAAATTTTTAAAATTGAAATTCTAAATATTTGAAGTTTTTTTATGTTCTAAGCATTACAATTAATTACTTCACTATCTGAGCTATAAAAGCATAATTTTGTTTAATATTCTGTTCCGAGAATTTTTTTACAACACGTTTGTTAAAGTAATCAAACTTTTCGATTAGTAAGATTCTGATTTGTTTTTTGTAAGCAGATTTCCGAATTTATAAATTCACAAACTGATTATTATTTGGAGTTCAAATAATTTAAATGTTCAATTCGCAAATTCCGAAACGTCATTTCTAGAGTTTCACATCTCTGTGGTAAAATTCTGATTTTGAAGTTTTGTGTTTAATGAATTCACAAACTGCCAAATTTCTAATGTTTACAACAAATTATCATTTTTAGTTTTTTCATTTGCTTTCTGCTTTATGAATTCACAAATCGTCAATTTCAGAAATGTAAATTCTCTTACGCCACATGTTATCATTATATGATGAATTTTATGTGTGTGCTTAGAAACTTTCGTTATATAAATTCACAGATTAAAAGTATTTTTTGATTTCTACTTTTAAATTTATCGATATTTTGAATTTTCAAACTAACAATGCTCAGAACATGAATTCTGTGTTTCAGTTTTGATTTTTTTTTATAAAAATTTTTAGTTTTTAACAATAATTGAGGACGTATATTTGTTATCAAATTCTGCCTAAAAGTTAAAAACTGACAGTTCTCGTATCTAAATTTCTAGCAACCAGAATAATTCCAAATCTCTGAAATTTTTCATATTCTTAGCATCGAAACGATTATTTCATTTTCCAAACAATAAAATTCTGATTCTGCTTAAAAAATTCACAAATACACAGTTCTCGAAATTTATTTTATTAAAAACTGTGGTGAGAGATTTACAGATTAGTTTTTTAAACTCACAAACTTGATGATTTCCAAGACAAATTTTGAATTTTTACTATTCTCACTCTGCAGCTCAGAAACTGTCAAATTCACAAACAGATAATTCTTCAGTTTTCTAGTGTAAAATTCTCAAACGAAGCGTAAACGCGCTAGAACTAGATACGTTCCGAACGTGAAATCAGCGTCTAAAATACATGAAAACTTCCTCATAAAGCATCGTTTATCTCACCTCCATAAAAACGCTAAATGCCAATTGTCTGTAACATTAATTTTATTACAAAACAAACAACGTCGCAACGGGCGTTCGTGGGCGTCAATACATCGCAAAATACTTAATTGAAATAAACAGTTCGATAAGACAACATTAAGATAGGTAAAGTATACACAATTGTCCGGTTCTTATCTCAACACAGGTTTAATTTTAAATCGATTTGAGTGGAAACATGGACGACGGTTAGATAAGGGCAACTGGTGAAGGTGTGGACATGACTTTACGAAGAAGACCACCGGTTTGAAAAGTGTCCGCGCCTACGACCGTACACGTTTTGTATCATTTATTTCGGTTGGATTTTGAAATTTTTCATAGATAAACCTTTCACCGCGAGTTATGCGTGTTCGACAAAGATTCCACGAATCGTTACAAGAGAGTGGAAAAATTCCACTAATTCACTCGATTAATTAATTATTAAAATAACAGCGTTTTTCTAAGATTTTTGCTTCAAACAGCAATTGATGTGGAACAATTTTCAATTCCAATCCACTTAAATTTTTGTTGTGTGTTTAGAATAAAACGAAATTTAATCGAAAACGTGTGCGGGCTGAACGCCTCGGGCTCTGCTTTTTTACAAGGAATAAAACGTCAATGAGTGGTACCAAGAGAATGTTCGAGTGGGTTTGCGATGTAAAAATTTGAATTTATGACGGCACGAGGCGTTTAGATTGACAGAAATTGGTCAAGAGAGTGGAAATGTCATAGAAATCGTAATGTTCCTAATTGTCAGTCACTAAACACCTGTTTGAGGAATTTACGAGATGGATAGTTCGCCTTGGCGTTGGCTTAAAAAGTTCGGATTAGAGTAGGCAAGAGACAAGGATTTAAGAGCGTCAAATAGGTCAAATTTACTTTTTTATCGTTTTTCTGTTTGTTCTCTTCGACAATAAAATCGGGCAAAACCGCCAACACGTGCTCTATAATCAGACAAATGAGCTCGATAAAAACACGAAAACATAAAAATCGACGTAAAAGCCCATTTCGCTCGCGGCGCGGCCATTCCTGGATCCGTTTGAAAAGCGCATTTAATAAATTCCGCTATTCAAATCGTACAAGAGTCGTTAACAGTTTGTTCGCGTGTTAGCCGCCATCATTTGAATATCAACCAAATCAAACATAAATAGAACGAGCGTTTTGTTGCATCGGATCGACAAAAGATCGCCCGATTTTCAAAGAACGCTTTTATTAATAAAGTCGCCGAATTAAGATTTCTATCGGTTTTTGTTCTTGGGACGAAATTGAACAATAGCCTTGTGTAAACATTAGTTCTCGGCCGACACATTAGCACAGCTTTTTGGTGGAGTGTGCTATTTTCACGAAACGGTGATTTGATGGCGATTTAGCGCATTAAAAATGGATTAGTGACGCATGAAATGACAAGGAGATTAATTTTTTAACGTAATAACTGAATAATTGGAAATGTCATTTTTAGGTACCTAGGTACCTATAGGTATGTATTGAGCATCGATATAATTTAAACGTCACTTGAGTTAAAACCGTGTGAATCGATCCATCTGATGATAAAAGCCCCATTTCCGACCATTGAAGCACCTTCAGTAGTCAGCGAATAAAAGAAAATCCATTGAAAGCTCTCCTATTTACACATATTAATTTAAAGGGTAAACGCAGGGGTGTGAACACTTTGTAAAGAAGCGCCTTTAATAGAATTTGTATTGAAAGTCAAAGTCGACGTCAGCACCACAAAAGGGCTTAAGTCCGAACGAAATTGATTTCCACGTTGATTGTAAAAATTCGAAATCGATAAACGGTAAAATTTAACTGTCAAAATGCAGAGACGACATCGTTGTTATCGTATTAAAACATCAAGTCGGCCCTGACAATGAACGTTTTGAAAAACCGGTAGTGGTTGTCGATTGTCACAAAAGGGCGCTACATTTAAACGTCAATTTTGATCGGATTAAAATCTCGGTCTCTTATAATCTTCTTAACTTGACTTCACACGGACGGACCAATTAAAATATTCAAGGGGACAGAAGGAAACCAACCCTGTGCATTAAAATTGATGAATGAATAAATAATGTGACAATTTCGACGATGATTTTTCAGAATGAAATATCGTCGATTGCGTAAATATTTCCGAGGATCAGAAATGAAAACTTTATTGAGGGGTTGCGTTTAAGGTCACTTTCGCGTGATATGACATCCCATTATAACCATATCAAATATTTATCTTTCTAATAGTAGTCTTTTGCTCGTGTTGATCTAAATCATCGTGAACAGCTTTAATCGAAACTTGAATAAATAATGAACGTTTGATTTGTGGTTGTTTTCCTATTTCACATTACCACCGCTTTATTGCATGACCAATATTTGTACAAACGAATCGAATGATAAAGAGATTTAACACAATCTAACGAAATGTCAACCAATAAAGAAGATAATGAATGGGAAACAGAATACACTTGCTTTTATAAATTATTCAACAGGGCTCATAAATGAGAAAATGATTTATCTTTGCCGAGGTCCGATCCGTACGATGATAATCGGCGCCACTCGAATATAGATACACTAGGGCCCAAAATATTTTATTTCTACACTAATACTAAATCAAATTTCATAATATCTATGCTAATTGGGGATCTAATATTTCATGTAGCTGTTGGGATAATTTTAATATTATCTAGATCTAATCAACTCTGCAGATTTGGAAAATTGCGACGATTTTGATCTAAAATTATAAATTTTTGGATTGAGAATCGTTGACTTTGGATTCTCACAAACTTTTCTATCTAGAGTATTATTATTTTGTTAATTTTTAAGTCGATAAATAAAATAAAAAAATTATCTAGAACTACAATTTTTGTTATCTGTGTCAAATAAACTCATCAGCTATCGATTTTATTTACATAGATAAATTTGGCAATATGTTCCAAACCAAGGTTCGTAAATGTAAAAATTGCCGAATACTTACATTGGAGGTATCACAAAGATACAACAAATGAGAAACTTTTATCTAATGTCACAAGTTCCGTGGACTGTTTAAATTTAGTATCTAGATCTAAATAACTAATTTTCTAACAATCAGGTAGACTAAAAGACGCCTGGGTGATAAAATGTAACAAAAAATTTTCAAATATTGCACCCAGCTGTTGGATATGTTAAATTAGTCACAATTTACATTATTATCTATATCTAATCTAATACAAGATAGATTTAAATCTACACACTAGTTTTGAAAGTAACCATAGGAATATCTATTTGTAAATAAAGTGTTTTATTTTGCTGATCAGAGATCTTCTTGTAGATTTAGTAGATTAAAGAAAATAATACAATAAAATGTAGCAAAAAAAACACAAAATGTTGTAAAATGTTGCGTGACAAAAGTAATTAAGAAATTATTTAAAATAGTATCTAGATCTAAAAGTTCTATTTTAAACTTTTTACATTAGAGTATTGCAATGTGGTTGGTGTTTATCTAAGCTTAAACTTGAAACTTCATTAAATGAGATATTAATCTTTCTCTACTACTCTCTATCTAGATCTAACTCTTCCTAGATGTACAAAGTTGGTAATAAAAAATCGTATTTCTAACTTAGTATCTACATCCAAATAGCAAATTTTCTCAATGATTTAGTAGATTCATAGTCAGATGAGAAAAAAATGCAAACTTTTAATCTTTAAATATTATTTATTAGATGTAGATAAACTAGCTTTTATAGCGAAATTCTGTTACTTTTTCGATTAAATATAGATAAAAAAGTGTTTTTACTTATTTATCTAGATTTCATGTTAACCTAATGGCTCGTTATTTATCTCTACTAATTCAATAGATAATTGTGCATGGAATTTTTCAACTTTATTTACGTTTTAGATCTAGAGTATTAAAAATAAAATTATATTTCCAACTTTTATTCATCATAATTTAAAATTAGTATCTAGATCTAAATTGAAAATTTAGCGAATGAAAGTGAGAGATTTTTGTCTATTTCTATCACCCGTATATCTATACAAAATATCTGTAACAATTTAAAAACATATGTGAATGAATATAAATGACTGTTTTCTAACATTTTCTGTAGGTTGGACGACAAGAGTGTATCTAGATCTAAGTAAAGTGTATCTGTTCTAAATTTAGATAATGTGAAACACAACAATACCTCCATAATAATTTTAATTTTTATCTACCTCTAGAGTGCTAGATAAAGATCGCATCTTTAAATATTTAGCCCGTTGTTGTTATCTATTTTCTTAAAAAATAGGGTATAATTCGTGATCTGTTTTGACTTAATAATTACATCTAGAGGATCACCAATAATTTGGATTTTTTTTATCTATGTCTAAGTAATTTATGTTCATAGCGCAACAAAATATGCAGAAAAAAATGGTGATAATGTAAAATCCTGGAGACAAAATAGATAAGATATCAAGAACTAAAAGTTTGTACCACAATTGTTGTTGAAAATAATGAAGATAACTCAAAATAATATCTAGGTCTACATTTAGATCTGGAGAAATGACAAATGAAATTCATCTTCATATTTTCAGATTTCAAGTAACAAACTCATACAATAAACAATAAACAAACAAGAATTCTCAGCTCCACAAACGTTCGTTTCTCAAGACATAAAAGTATTTAGTTAGATATCTCAAATGATTTTTCTCAGAAGTTTGTATATAAATAGGTTCAATCAAAGTTGCCGTTATTTGTGCACGGTCATGATTCTGTCCGGAAAAGCTCAATCATAAAAATTTGATTGGCAATTATCAAAATTTGCTCCCAATTGTCAACTTCCAGCAAACTTTCTGCTTTTGGTGTCATTTCGCCCGGTCAATTATTTTTAGAAATCGTCATTCCGTTGCATGTAACGCCTAAACTGACAAATTAAAATCCCGTCGGTCTCATTATCCCGAAACAATATATCGTTAAAATGTAAAAAGCTGTAACAAATAGACTTAACAAGTGTGTGTGAACAAACCGAAATTAAGTTAATTAAAACAAAACTCGCAACAATAAAAAGGAAAAACCTCAACATTTTATAAAACGGCCGCGCAATTATTTTTTATTGTATGAGCGATGTGAAGAATTGGATTCTTCCTTAATTGCTTCATAGCTTGTTAAAGTTATTATCAAATTGTTCATATCTAATTAAAGTCGATTCAAAAACCAGTGTGAACTAATTCCCGGAAATTATTGTTTAATGGTTTGTTTTTATTGTTGCGACCATTAACATCGGCTATTGTTACATAAAAGTTAAGATTTCTTCTTTTACTCCCGAATTCGTTGTTCTAATCGCACAATACCGTGTCGTATAAATTGTTCAGTTTCCGTGTAAAAGAGCCCATTATTTTTTCGTTAATTATACTCGTGTCTTCGGCTACATAAATCTTTTGTGTATAAGAAACGGTTTATTTCGATGTTTTTACACACGATAATGATGACACTAATCAAGATGTTTCTTCCACCTACCCGTTACCTGCCTCAATTAGTACACGTGACCGCATTAAATATAGAAAAAGTGTGCGGGTACTTGCGATCGCACTTTCCGCATATTATGAGCTAAAAACGGAACAAGTGATTTATTATACCAACGATGGGAATGCAACAACTCGACTTATTTTAAACGCAGATAATCTCTTTTTAGATGGGAATTTTATTAATAACTAATTAACCGCATTATCTAGGTAATCGACTCATGGGAAGAAACGATTATCTTACACCGAGACGGCGGGAAGTATGCCCCTCTTGCGGCTATTTCGATCATTATTGTTTATTTCCGACCTTGACTGATGACAACTGCAGAGCTAATTATCTAGATCTAAACGTTAAAAATACATTTTTGATATACGATTATCTGTTTTATTTTTTGACAAGTCGTTACTAATAGATATTCTATAATTGGCGATGGTAGTACTGTAGAGATTTGTTACAATTGATTTTATTATCTAGATCAAATTAGATATAGATACTAAACTTTCAGGACGATTAAAAACTTTCGATAACCGGACCTCAGTTCACCTATTTTCTAGATTTGAAAGTTAAGTTTACATCTAGACGCTATTTTAAAATATTACTTCTAATTCTAATAACTAGTATTTAGATCTAGATACTTTTTTTTTTTAGTTATTTTAAGCTAACATCTCATTTTTGTCTTGAGGTTACTGTCAATTTTTTGGACCGAAACTAGTTTAGATCTAGATACTTAATACTATTTGAATCATCACAAATTTTACGTCCGCAATAGAATAAGATTTGACCATTTTTTACTGTCGTCTTCGATCTCGCGGAAAGAAATTTTTGTAAATTAGATATTAAATAGTCACAGCGCACTTTAGATCTAGCTAAAAACAACGGGCCGGATAGTTATGTAGAATTAATATGAAGCGGTTTCTTTAAGCAACGATGTTAGATATAGATGCAGAGCACTTATAATTATTTCCATATGCCAAATTTGCATTTTAGATCTAGATACTAAATATAAATTAAATAAATAAATCTCTAAGTCTAAAATTGATTTGGTGCTAAATTTTACTGCGTAACTATCTCTTAATTGTCTTTTAGAAAGTAGATACAATAGTGAGCCAAATAGTTGTCTACATCTATAATGGTAGCGGTTGTAGTTAAAATATTGAAAATACACGCACAAAAGCTTTTAAGTAGATTTAGATAACAAATTAAAATTATCATAATAAACGGTTACCAGGTTAAAACCTAGACATGATTTTAAATTACCACACATTTA
Organism: Cynaeus angustus; assembly: GCA_030157275.1. Taxonomy (NCBI): domain Eukaryota; kingdom Metazoa; phylum Arthropoda; class Insecta; order Coleoptera; family Tenebrionidae; genus Cynaeus; species Cynaeus angustus. The sequence goes on from CM058067.1 coordinate 10,360,934, forward strand.
ATACCTCAAAAAATGTTAAAAAAAAGTCTGTAGAAAACGAAATGAAATTTATGTAGACATAAATATTTAACGTACTAGATATGATGACCCGATATAGTGCCTTCCTAGTTGTATTATTCTCTATAATTTTAAAGGCTTAGTAGACACTCTTTAGTCAACACAAGTAAGTTATGCAAACTAGACCCACAAAGCCTTCCTAGGGCAAGCATGGTCGATAAGCCTTCATGGTTTAATTTTTTGTACTGTTTGACGGCTTAGTAGTACACACTTTTTAGCTTTCATGTCAAGCAACATGTCAAAAATTAAAGCGCTTGTTACCTCAAACCGTCAAACAAATGTTTTAATAAGGCCGTGGAAAAACGAAACAGAATTTCACAATATAATATTTTGTCAGGTGATTGTCTTGAAATCTGAAGTTATCTAGGCATAGACACTAAGTGTAAAATAGGAATCATGTCATTTTCTTATTAGCTGAATGTATTTAGTAGGCGTTAGATTTAGATAATCAGCAATAAAGGTAAATTAATGATCTAGATTATAATAAAATCTAAATACTAAATTTCAATTATTGTAAACGGCCACCCAAGATTGCAATACTTTACAGTACAGAAAATTTTTAGATCTAGATATTTTTTACATTATTCATCGATTACTTCTGTCAGGCAACAACCTTTTTTGTTAAATTTTATTTCATTATTTTTTAAAACTACTAAATCTATGATAAGATCTATAATATCTAATAAGCACGTTAAAAAGAGTTAAATATGTTATTATTTTCAAATTTAATTTTGTTCTAGATATTAAACTATGATAAACGAACGTCTACAGAACGAATCTAGATAATATTTTAGATTAGTTACAATGTTTAAAAATCTTTTCTAATATTTTATTATTGATTTCAGATCTAGATCTAGATATTTTAATGTAGATACGAATTTAGAATTACAGTGTGTTTTATTTTTTAGATTCTTGTAAAAAAATATATTTAAAAATTTCTTCTAAGACTCGTCTCAGAATATATTATCAAATTGATAGACCTAAAATTTATATAGATAACATTCTTGGATTTAAGTATTTTCTTGTAATCAAATTGTGCCACAAATTGAATTAAGCCAGATAGCAAAGTTCGTTAAACATAGATACTAATCCCCAGCCTACTTTTTTTTTGTAGATATGTTGTTCGATATCGAAATGTCTAATCAAAATCGTCGCCGATTTTCCCTTCCCGTCCTGAAAAAAATAATTGCGCCGATTGTATTACATTCAGAAAACTCGCATGATTCCAACTTCCTGTGCATTGTACTGTTGCACACACGTAAACACGTAACCATTACATAAACATAGGAAGCTCGCTTTTATTTAATTCGTTTAGAAATTCATTTATTTATGAAAACGAAAGTTAATTTCATCGCGGCACACATTCATAATTTAATAAAAAACACACGAATTTAACTTTTCTTGACAATGAAGCGTGAATGTTGAAAATTCATTCATGTCAAACGTGGCGGGAAATTGCCAGCCATTTTCGAGTCGTACGCACTGTTTTTTCTATTAATTATTATCAATTGTGGTTTCTTTCTTCCTCAATGAATTTTTCTGAATGGAGACCTGTGACGTGTTATTAGGAACTCTTCGGAATGGAAAGATGTCATTAAACCGTGCATGTTTCTGATAACAGAAGAATTATGCCTTTTTAATTAATTGTCATTGCTAACAAATTCAAATCCGATCGTTATAGCCGTGTCGAGTGTTTCTTATCTTGGATCGTAGAAAGGTCACGTCTATAAAATAATGTTCTAAAAGTCGACATCATCAAATTATGTAAATTATTTTAGACGCTTTTTCAAAATGGAAATGCGTTTGCGTAAAATTTACGTAAGATTTTGATGAGTTTTACAATTAGTTTTTGCATAAATCGATTACCAGTGGCGTGCCACGAGGTGGAGTTTTGCAAGGTAATGTGTTAATACACGCTGCTTCCTGTGTAATTATAATAAATTAACTTCTCAATAGGCGTTATTGTCTATGGTTTCGACATGGAGTAATTAAAAGCATATTAGACTAGATCGTTTTTAATAGGTGTGATATAAGAACGGCTCGTAAAACGATAATTGATATGGAACCAATAACTGAGTTTTATAGTGAGAAGACATCGGTCGTTGTTGTTTTATTACTTTGACAATAAACTGGTAATCTCATGTTTAGCAGCCATAAAATACCACAAAAAAGTGTTAAACGCTCAAATTACTCGGAAAAACAACAACTTCAGTTCTATCGATGTTTTATTACATGTAGATCGAAATTAATTCGCTTATCTACGCAAAATTTTGGCTTTTTGATAACTTAAAATTTGGAATTTAAATTCATAAATTTGTTTATGCTTAAAAGAGTTGAGCGAAGTTAATTCAAAGCTAAAAACTGTTTCGAATTTTTTTTTTTTTGGGAACGGTGTCAAAAGTGACTCAACTTTTGAAAAAGGTTTTACTTAAGCTAAGGCAGTGCATGATTAGTGACTTTTTTTTTAACTGAATTTTGGAATTTTGACGTTTGAAGTTTTGAATTTAAAAAAAGTTTTTTATTGCCACACTAAATTAGATTACTAGATCTTAAAATAGCTTAAGCTCTGTTCTCCTTAAAAAAGGAATTTTCAAAAAATCAATGTACAATTTTTTTTGGTAACTCTTTTTGAAAGTCTTTTTTTATTCTAATTCAAAAAGGTCTTAGAAAACTAGCAATAAAAAAATAGTCAAAAAAAAAAATAGACTAAAACTAAACCAAATTGTCATATTCCGACTGTCCGGTTATCAAGTTATTAAAACTGTTTACATGCCAAAAATTTGTTTCGTTAATTTAGGATATTTTTTACTTTATTGATTTTATTTATACATAAAATGTACATTTTTAACCCTAATCGCAGAAATAGCTCACACAGTTTCCAAAATAAAAAAAAAATGTTTAAAATTGAAAAGTTTTAAGAATTCATAATATTTTTTTTGAGCTTAAAGTACACTCAGTTTCTACTTCCAGTGTTTGGTGGATTTTTAAATTATGAGCTTTACAGCATTTTTTTTTTATTTTGTTGGTCTAGTTTTTGAGATAAAATACAATATATAATTTTGATTTCGATTCAACAAAAAATGATTTTTTTATAAAACTTTTCGTTGTTTACATTTTTATCTTTACTACCTTCTCATTTTTAGAAATAAAAAGTAGACTTCTGTCATCGTAGGAAGTTTTAGACTTTAAAAAGTCGAATAGGCGGTGGAAAGCATTTCAAACACATTTTTTAAATGTGACTATGTTTAGAACTTTTTTGAGCTTTTCTATTGTTCAGTTTAATCAAAAACTCAAGAGTTCTGAAAACAAAAAATCTACAAAATCAAGTGAAATTCGCGAAGACATTGATTATTTTTGAAAAAAACTGAATTATGAGTTTTTCGATTTGGGACTCTTGTTAAAAATGTGTCTAGTATGCTGAGATTTTGCTCGTAGAAATATTGAAGTAAATTATACAGGGAAATAAAAATATTTGTTCAAAATCAACACAGCAAAAGTCAAAATTTTTGGAAAACAAAAACAAACTTGTTGTAGTGGAGAAAAATGGACTCGGCATTGATTCAAAATTTATCTAGATTTGTATTTTCATAACTTTATAGAATTTGTAAAGTGTATGCAAATCCGACGGCCATTTTCCAACACAGATTTGATAATTTTAACTCTCAAATTTCCAAATTTTAGTGAAAAGCGCCGTTTGAGATTCATGTGTGACGTTAATCCCCTCCTAAACTTTTCATTCGGTTCAAAAATGACACTTTTAGCTCTCATCTTAGAACTACCGCTCGGAACTTTTAAAAAGATCGGAGCTTCTAGATTTTAAACAATTTTTGATTGATTTATTTTTCATTTTTCTGGTTCCCGTAGAGCTTTCGCCTGCCGAACCGGTAAGTCTTTTTTTTTACTTACCGTTGGAACAAACACTGGAATTATCCGGATGTCCGGAACTGTCCGTATCACTGTCATGGATAGGGTTGGAATGCAGCGACAAATCCCTAGGTCCGGGACTCGGTGACCGCCCCCGAATGATCGCATTTCCGTCGGCGGGTCCACTCAAAATGTCTGTGATCATGAAACGCGATCGCGTGGCGGCGGTTTGAGGCATTGTCCTTACCTCGTCTTGCACGGTCATGCCAGCCACCGTACTCGACACTTTTTCCCCTATACCCAACACCTTGACCTATCCCAACGAAAGGAAAAAAAATCCGAAAACTAGCCGGCGTCGTAACCACAAATTACGTTCACTTTCGTGACACTTTCGTCCACCACCGTGTGCACCAGGCTTAACCAGCGCTCAAGACGTTTGCTTGTAAACTAACCTAAAAGCTACATTCTGCTTCTACCGGCAGTAAATCAGCCATGTTGCACTCCCCACTCTGTAAAAGCTCCCCTCATAGGACAACCGACCAATGATAGACGAGATACGATAATTGCCCAACCAATGGCGAGAACGAGGCGTTAGTCAGTTGTCTTCTTGTGTTTATTTTATGGGCAGGTCTTTGGTACAGATTTTATTAGATTGACTATTTAGGAAAACAGTTTTATGCTTTTATGCTTTAAGCTCTTTTCATTGGTTATATAATAAAGCTAGGATGAAATAGCCTGTGTTTATTGTGTGGTTCTATTCTATTAGTTTTGCAGGTATTATGACTCGGCGTTGTTTTGCTATTGTTGTGATTTTTATTGACCCGTTGAATGGGCTATTTTGTTGCTCGTTTTATGGATTGGTCAATAAACTTAACCGAATGCGGGATAATAAAGTTGGTGGTGGAAAATTAGAGGCCGACGATTTGTTTGTTTAGATTTTTTAGGTCGAGGATACTTTATGCGTTTCTTGCTTCATTAACGATGTTAAAATGCATCAATTATCACCCAAAATATCTATTTGCGGGCTGATCGGTGATGAAATTCTGCCACTAACACTGAGTTATTCTCAAATTTATCAGATTTTTGACTTTTGACTTATCAGATTTCATTTTCCAAATTATTTTAAATCTTCTGTGGGATGGGTTCTCTTTCTAAAGATTTTTGTTTTCTACTATCATATTTTGATGTCTGGTATTTTGTTTGAGTTTTCAGTTTTTTAACTTTTATGTGTTCTGTGGGTATTTTAAAATTTACTTACATTTTTAACTTCTCATTTTTTAATTAAACAGCTCCGTATCATTCTAAGACTCTTAATTCTCAATTTAGTCTTTTGATTCTCAGAACTTAGTTCTTCACACAGTTAAAATTTCCAGAATCTTTTAAATTTTCTATTTCAATTATATTTATTTCCTTATTTTGTAGTTTTAGAGCTCTGTATCGTTCTCACTCTTCCTCAAATCGCAATTTAGTCTTCGGATTAGATTTTTGTGAATTTTCAAATTTACCTATATTTTCGATTTCGGTGCCTCGTTTAGTAGCTTTATAGCTCTGTATCATTCTCACACTCTTTTTTTTTAATTCTGAATTTAATCTTGGGATTCTCAGAAAATTCAGTTTTTCACAGAGTTGAAATTTACAGATTCTCATAAATTCTCAAACCTATTTGTATTTTCAGTTCTTCGTTTTGTAGTTTTATTACTCTGTACCATTCACACACTCTTCTTTCTCAATTTTTAATTCAGTCTTCAAATTCTCAAAACTTAGTTTCCTCGTTTTTAAAACTTTCAGTTGTTTTTTTTAGTTCTTTAGTCAAAATTTTTAAATAGTTCACATATTCGTCTGTTTTTTTTTTTAATTTTCAGGATTCCTTATCTGTTTTTCATTTTTTTAGGATTCACTATTCTGACAGTTTTAAGTTTGCGCGAGGTTAGTCGTTTGTAGAAATATGTTATTTGGTTATATTGTAACCTACAAGTTTTTCTTTTTTCTTTGGATATTCGGATTTGAATACTGCATAACTCTACATCTTTTGCAGACATAAATATTTATGAAGGATGCAACCGTTTTGTCGAAAATCTGAATCACATTTTCTTATTTGAATATTTGCAGAGTTTACATAATTTTCAGGTTTTTGACAAAAAAATTGAATATCTTTGTTGGATATCTGAATATTTTGTGAATATTGATCACACTTCTGACGTACTTTCGAATACTTTAGATCGACATTTAGAAGTGTTTTAAATTCAAAAATTGACGCAGGCTTAGCAACTTTAAAATTTTTTGATTTTGTTCCGATTTAATTATTACTGATAATAACATCATGAGTTCTCAAATTAAATGTTTTCAAGTTTGTTTTTCTCTTGTAGCTATAAAGCTCTGATTCACATATGATTTCCACTTTGACTGAGATTTCTAATGCTTTTTCTGAGGTTGATATCAGTTTCATTTTTCAGATGGTTATTCTCAGTGTCTCAGGTTTCTAAGTTTTAGATTTTGACGAGTTCTCAAATTCATTCTGATTTTCTTTGTTCTTCGTTTTGAAATTCTCTAGCTCCGATTTTCATACCATTCGTATACCTACTCATATTTCTTATTTTCTTGATTCTTAATTTATTCTAGTTTTTGGCTAACTGTTAATTCTTCAGTTCTTCAGTAAAAATTTTTACGTGTCTCAAAAATTCGATATTTTCAGGCTTCAGCTATTTCAGAGTTTCACATTTTCCATTTTTCTAACAGTTTTTTGATATACGTGGTATAAGTGTTATTTTCAAGTTTCCTCAAGTTCTTCCTTTTCAGTTAGAACTTCCCCAGAATACACATTTTCACAGTTTTCAAATTTCCAGGTTCTCATGTTTACTTAGCTTTTCAGTTTTTTGTTTTGTAGTTGTATAGCTCTGCATGATTTTCGTATTATTCTCACACTCAGATTTCAAATTTTCTCAGTTCTCAATTTAGTTTTTGAATTCTCGTAAAGTAGTTTTTTAAACTTTTAATTGTTAATTCTTTAGTTCTTACTTGAGATTTTTAATGGTTCTAATACTCAGATTTTTGATATTTTTAATTCTCAGAAATTTCTGAGTTTCTTATTTTCTCATTTTTCTCAAAATTCATTGATATTGTTAGAAAAAGTGTGATATTGTAACCTGACTTCTCAAACCCTAGTTCTCAGTCTGTTTTAGATTCGTCGTTTTCAGTTAATATCTAATCTAATCTAATCTAATATAAGTTTTTTAAATATGCATATTCTCAGGAGTTCTCAAATTTATTGTTTTGAGATTTTCAGTTTTGTAGCTTCGATTTATTAAGATATTTGTGTTTTAGACCACGACAGATTTGTTTCAACTTTGAGATTTTTGAATTTACTCAAATTTTAAAATTTGCATATCTACGAATTCTGCATATGTTGTAAAATTAATATCTATGAATCGCGTACACCAAGCTAACAGATTTGTTAAATTTGAGTACATACAGATTTTGCATGTTTAACAGATTTTTGAGATATTTTTTAAAATTAAAATTTTTGAGGTTCTATCTAACGTGTTGCAATAACAATTGCGACAGATTTGTCTTGATTTAAAAAAAATAGTTTTTTCAGATCTTCAGATTTTATGCTTTAATTGTTTCATATTTTCGTAGAGACTAAAAGACTACATATTCGGTGTAATTTAAATCTTATTTAAGGAATTTTTCTATGGTTGACAAACTGGAGTAAACGTAATATAATTACTTCAATCAAAGACATACGTTTTTTCTTTCCGCGACCAATTACAACGCAAAATTTTGTGTCCTCACTTTTTGTTTATAACGAAATAGTTAAATCATAATTGTTAAAATTACACACTCGTCGTGGTACTCCAGATGTTATTCACTGGAACAAATTATAGTTTTTTTTTAAGTGAAGGTAGCAGAATTGCCGTTGATTTGTTTGTAAAATTTCCTTCTAGCTTGACATTTCCTAAATTAAAGACAATGGCCAAATTACAACCCAATTTCCACAACTTACGTAAATTGCAAGTATCTTCGCCGAAATGAAATGCACCATAAAAAAGACAATGCTTGCCTCAACAATTAGTCTCCTAATAATAAAGAACAACAATTTAAATAAATTACGTAACGAAAATAGATGGTTAGCATTAATGTAAGAGTAATAGTTGGGCATTGTCTGGAGCGTGAACGGTTCAGTTTATAATTGCGTTATTATTTTAGAGTGAAAGTCCGTTATGAGAGTGTTAAGCCGGCAAAGTTGCTACAAGCGTTCAAAATCTTATACATATTTATGAATTATGAAAAGCTAAACAGACGACCGCTTTGCTTTGTTAATTGCTTGTTATTGTTGGATGCACCCGTTCGAAAATCATAAAAAGTGAAAATTCCTATAAATGTGTTGTGTGCTTTATTTCTTACGTAATGACGGAAGTGAGCATAATTAAACACGGCCTGTAATAATCTTGAAACGAGCGTCTAAATTTTATTAAATATTTTATATCCATGTCGTAAAGACACGAATTGTGCGGACATCTGCTCAATATTAAATTACTTCATCAAAATTCTAGCAAAATAGTTTTGTTCTTAAGATCAGATAGCAACATTTCCGGCACAAATGTGACATTGACGAGTTGATTTAAATTCGGTCTAATCCGATTTTATTTCGGGAATGTCTCTTAAAACAAGGAAGCGATTTAGAAATCCTTTACAATTGCTTTGCGAAATTGGTAATTACAGATCTGAGTAGATTGTCTGGCAGAAAATTTTTAATAGATCTAAATTACGTGACTTCCATATTTTATATTTAACTGCACTAATTTTTATAGAGTTTTAGATTTTAACCTGAGATAAGAATTAATTTTACGCTTATTAAAGACCACCTGGCTTACTTAACAGACTGTGTTTAGTTGAGATGTCGAAATTTATTTATTAATATGGAATATTGTAATGTTTCATAATGTAATGTTACACGTTCGTGGAATTACAATTAAGTTGTTACTTACGGTTTGTAGAGCGTTTACTAATTAATTATATTATAAAATATTTATATGCAAATTTCCACTCTCATATTCTATCGTTGTGTTTCTCTAGAAATTTATTTGATTTAATCCTGATTAGGACTTAGTCTTCCTAGATCTAGCTTTACTGAGTGTATTTAGTATGACTTACTTCTTACTCTTAACAAATGTTTAATGTGACTTAATCACATTAAATTAGGAATGAACCTTCCCTCCTCTCTCTTCCTAGATCTGATTTAGTTCCTTTTTTGTCTTGTTTCATCTAAACGAGTTAGATCGATTTTTATTTCGTTTAAGTTGTTTTAATTCGAACTTGAGTTTATTCCCCGAGATCTGGTATTGCTTAATTTAGCTAAATTGAAGTTTTTTTTTTTTGTTTAGACTCACCTAGTCTGATCTATTTCCGGTTAGTTCATTTTTTTTTTTTAATTTGGACTAGAGTTTAGCTCCGAGATCTAGTATTGTTTATTTAATCAAATTAAAATTAGTCTCTTTTTTGGTCTCAACTAGTCAGATCCATGATCTATCTTTAATAAGTTTCATTTAACTTTAATAGTCTCTTAGATTTAGTCAAAAAAGTCTGATGTTATTTATTTTGTGTTTTATTTTATCTAAACCAGTAGGATTTGACCTATTTGCCCTTAACTAGTCAGATCTGTCTTAAGGTAATCCAATGTGACGTAATTTTATTTAGGAATTACCCTCTTCTTTTAGTCTAGTCAAGTTAGTCTGATTTACTTTCCTTTTGACCTGTTTTGTCTAAACGCGTCTGATCCATTTTTATCTAGTTTAAGTTGCTTTAATTCGAACTAGAATTTAGTTCCAGGTTTTAGGTTCTATTGAGACTCACCTAGTCAGATATATTTTAAGTGATTTTTTTTAAATTAGGATTAGAGTTTAGTCTCCGAGATCTAGTATTACTAATCTAGTCATATTAAAATTAGTCTATTTTTTAGCTAGTCAGATCTATCTTAAATAAGTTTAATTTAACTTTAATAGTTTCCTAGACCTAGTCAAATAAATTTGATGTACTTGTTTGTGTCCAATTTGCTCTAAATTGTAGGATTTTAGTAAAATTAGTAAAATTGTGAGACCTTATTTGATATCATGTAAGTTCTATGTGATATAGATATTCGGAATTACATTTGATCAATTAATAAAATTAAAAGTTTGAGTTGCCATTTAATTATAACAGTAAATATGATGAAGAGCATAGTAATTGATAATCAAATTGTAAATTAATTATATTGTAAATATATATATATATGTCTGTATACATTATATCGTAGTGTATCTCTGAGATTTTTTTTTTGTTTTAATTTATCTTAAGATAAATTAGTCTTGTTAGATCTAGATTTACTAAGTGTAGTATAATTAGTTTAACTTAGCTCTCAAACCTGTCTTCATTTAGATTCATGTGACTTAATTCTTCTAATAGGCACAACTGACTCCTTCTCAATCTAGTCGACTTAGTCTGATTTAGTTCTTTTGTGTCCTGTTTCGTCTAAAGAAATTAGATCTTTATTTACTAAATTCAAATTGCCTTAACTTAATCTAGAATTTAGTCTCTAAGATCGAGTATTGCTTGATCTAGTCAAATTAAAATTACTCTGATATAGATTTAACTTAACAACATTGTAAGATGTGTCGTAGTCATTTCATCCAGTTGCTTTTTTTTTCTGATTTTTTTTACATTTATTTATTCAAATTAAGTATATTATAGTTATTTAAATCAAATGTGGTTTTGATTGATTGAGACTAGAATTTAGTTTTTGAGATTTAATATTGCTTGTCACATTGAAAGTAGTCTTTTTTAGTTTTTTTTTCTATCAAGTTCCAACTAATCAGATTTACTTTTACTGAGTTCGTTTTTTTAATTGGACTAGAATTGACTTTCTAAATTTAGTCAAAGTAGACTGAGTTAGTACTTTGTTGTTCTATTTGCTAAATTATATTAAACTAAAATTTACTAAACTAGTAAGAAATGTTTATCGTTCTATTTCGTCTGGATTTTTCAGGTCTATTGAAATTTAGCTTATTCTAGTACTTTTTAATCTAGTTTTGCTCGATCTGGTTTAATAAGCCAAATTTTGTTTAATTTAATCAAAAAACAGTGGAATTTATTCGAATTTGGTATTATTTAGTTCAATTTGCGAACAATCGAATTATTAGTGTAAAATGATCAAAATTTATTTTTTTCTAGCAAAAGGCTCTAAGAAATTTAATAGGTATGACAGGACCGTAATGAAACTTTTATCGCATCATAATAAACCACACGAAGTTTTCTTGTACGTTTTCTTGTACTTTTTTTTAGTATAAAAGTTTCAGATAATTAACAGTATTTAAATTGTGAAAAAAAAAAAAAAATTAAACCTGTGAGAACATACATAATACAAAAATTGGAAAGGTTTTAGAAACTTATTTTTTTTTGAACAAATCTGTCGCACAAACAAGTTGTGCCATTTGTTAGGCATTTCTTAAGCTAGTGTAAGAAATCTAATTAACACGTTCGGATTTGAAGATCTGAGATTACAAAAAAATTAAAATCTGAACCACTAAATATTTACAAAATTGCACAGGATCTGTTGGTATTCAAAAATTTGTCAAGAAAACCTGAAAACATTTTAGTCTTCAGTTAAACTTCCGCTTGTTGCACCATTACCAAACCACCCCTTATATCACGATTCTATAATATAAAACGAATTTCCTCCCTCTCCAAAGGGCGTTTTATACAAGCAACCTGAACTTAATCTGATTGTTAACATTACTACTTCTGTCCGAAAGGAAACAGATGGTGTCACCGTAACAATTATACTGAAACACTAAGCCCTTTTTGGAGGGGGACAAGCATGAGAGAACTCTTCCAAATTTTCACTAATATCAGAGGCGTCGCAATCAATCACCGCCATCATTTTCTCGCAAAAAAATAATTGACGAAAACAATAAAGGAACAAAGATTCAAGAAATACGTAGCATATTTTAAATTGAATTTGTACGGGTTTACAACAGTGTGTTGTTAATGAGTTTGTCTACACGCCACTGGTTCACGGCCCACTTTAATTCGCACCGCCGACCACATTATTGCTCTTAACAATACAACTCTCGCTATATAATTATTTATCTGTAATGTGGGGTGAGCGACGATAAAACTGCTGATTATCTGATAAGACTTTAAGGGGCCACACTCTCACCTATTTTATAGAGAGTGGACAGTGGGAAAATAAACCATTTAGGATATCCTGCGGAGAAGTTTTATCACGGAAAGCGCACATTAAACTGATAACAGGAGAAGACAGTTGGACACTGTATCGAAGACTGTCTCACCGAATCCCACGCGTGAAAAAAAGTTAAGTGTCCGAGAGGCGACCTTGGCGTTATTTTTTGCATAAGCATACGTTAAGTGTTCATCGTCACCCTCTGTAAAATTCGTGATCCGTGAAGTCGGCTTTTTCTGAACCAAACGGCTTTCGTGCTGGGAAAGCGACAGATACCATCGCGAGTCCACAACTGTTGTGTATTTTGACTCACATGGACAGTTGCTTAATTGTTTCGTGTGTTTTATAACCGCACACTTAACTGCCGTTTGCGATTTTTTCCGAGTTTTTGACAGTTTCAAATCACTTTGCGAACTATCAAATTTCCACAAAGCTGTGAAACTGAGCATAATTCATGGTCTCCAGTCGACAAACGAGAGTTTATACATTATTTACAGTGCAAGTGCAGAACATAACAAGAAAATGTCCTGCTCACCAGAGTGTAAAATGTCTGTATTTAACTGTGCCTGACTATCCATTGTCTAAGACCTAAGCTCAAGATCCTGAGAACTTCTCTTTCGCACTAAATTAACAGCAGACGACGCGCCCTCTTTCAAAGATGCGGATGGTGCTTCCTTCGAAGACGTCGTCGACGCTCTCCCTTCCCAGTTTATGAATTATTATGCTCTTAATTAGTTGAGTAATTGCGTTTAGTTGTGAACTAGTTATTATGTGCGGCTTGTGTCTTGCCGCTGTGGAGGAAATTATGCAAATTGACGGAGAGAGAAAAATATGGCGCGAAGACTTTGATGCGCAACGCTCATTAAAACTTTTACACTTTGGATGAACGCGTTTTGCTCTGTTTAGAGCGAAAGCAAAATTTTTGGCTGGTGCGGAAGCGTCTTCTGTCCATACAATTAGTAGTAGCTATGTACATTTTCTAACGTCGGACAGTAACTATTATCAAACAGAACTATAGCTACATTTTCAAATTTGAGAATCTAATATCACTTATCATCACAACTTCAATGTGAAAGTCAAAATACCTGTTTCGAGTTATCAATAATCTGACAGCTTTTTGAGAGTGATTTTTGTTTTTTCTTCATATTTCTGTTTAGTTATGCCGATAACCTTTTCATTTATTTAGTTTGACAAATGAGAATTATTATAAACGACATATCAATTATCATACAAACAGAAGAAACATTTCAAAATGTGCGATGATGCATTTTTTGATATTTGATATAGAACTTTTGATATAGAACCGCTCAAACCTGAGAGAAGAAGCATATCACTTAACTGTCAAATTGACAGTTAAATTTATCAAATAGAGCGTTCAGTACCTTTTAAAATGACTTTTTGATATATCTACCCAGATATGTCATGAATCAAATCATTATAAAATTGAAAGTTTGAGTTGTTTCAATTATCAAACCGAACTGTTACAGTGGACACTTTAGAATGATTATGAAAAGCATATTTATTGATGATTAAACTGACAGTTTGATTAATCGAGTAGAAAAACATTTCAAAATGTGCGAAAATGACTTTTTTGTACTCATTGTATGGAAACAGAATTTTTCCGCTTAATCCCGATGCACGGAAAAACGGTTTTCCCGCACCGCGGTCTTTTTTAGTTTCCGCTGGCGGCTAGGGATATTTGCGTTACACGGTTGGTATTGCGACTTTTTGAGGACATCAGTCAATCAATTTTTGATAAGTGCGTTCATACCGTTCTCGACTTTTCTCGGGCAGCAGACTCGAAACGGCCTCTTTGACACATTGTTGTACTTCGGAAGGGGTACACATACATTCTTCGCTCTCACTTATTTTAACAATTTTTGTTAATAATTTAAAAAAAATGACAGCTGATTTACATTTTAAAAATTTAGGAGATAGCTACAATAGACAGATCATGTTACCAACCCACCATTAAAAAAAAACTAAGTTACTTAATTTTTTTTATTTCGATATTCGTTACAAAAAATATTGTACCTAACTCTTTCGGAAAGAATTTCCCCGCATTCGCACTAAATGCAGCACTCCTTACAGTCGTGCTGCAAACAAAGTGCTCATGCGGGAAAATTAAGTTTCCGAACTTGTTAGGTAAATAACTATTTTGATAAAGTTCCCAGTTTTATCACATATCAACGCATAATTCAACAACTATCAACTATCAAAACAACTTAAAAGCATGAACTGCGCTGGAGTGACTAATTGCTAGTTAATCTGACAATTAACTGTTTGCAACTTTATTGCTAGAGGTGATTTTGTTACTTTATCAGTTTGCAATTATCTATGTTAACAGTTTTAGTCGTTCATAGTTGTACAAAACCCTCAGGGTTCAATTAATTACGGAATTGAAAGTTTGACTTATATTTCAATTATCACTGGACCGCACAGAATTGCGAAAAAGAGCATATAGGTCCTATCAAATGGACAGTTAAACGACTTTTGACATAGTTATTCTAAACTGCTACAGATCGATTGAGTATCAAATTAAAAGTTTGAATTATCAATGGAGTATTAGACAAAACTGTCACAGTTAGAATCATGATAAAGAGCATGAGTAAACAGACAATTTGGCTTATCAAATAGAAGAAATATTTTAAAATGTGCTTAGATATCTTTTTTAACATAGTTATTCACTTTGTCGTGTTGACAGCTGAGAACTGTCATGAAAAGCATGTCAATTTACTATCAAATTTTATTTCATGAATGGGTATCATATTAAACTGACATTTAGAGTTGATAGACGAAAACTTCAGTATATTTCTAAATTTTAGAGTTATTCAATGTGACCTTTGTGAAAAGCATATTAATT
Source organism: Cynaeus angustus (assembly GCA_030157275.1). NCBI lineage: Eukaryota > Metazoa > Arthropoda > Insecta > Coleoptera > Tenebrionidae > Cynaeus > Cynaeus angustus. Next base: position 10,375,936 of record CM058067.1, read on the forward strand.
AATCAATCATAATAAAAATGACAATTGACAGTTTGAGAGTTAGTATATTATCACACATCACATTTATAAACTTTAGAAATTCCTAAAACGACTTTAATATCAAATGAGCGTTAAAATTTATGATCAGAATCTAAAAAATTTATTTTTAATTATCAAAAATTTAACTTTATAGCTTCAAAATTTACTTTTGCTAGTGTACAATCTACTTTTTTGTGTTTATGGTTGATGGTAAAACTGGTTTCTAGGAGTGTCTTAAAATTGTTTTCATATTGGACAGCAGAAATTTGTTATGATCAAACCAACAGTATGATTTATCAAACTAGGCAATCAATGACACATATTTTGTTTGTTTGATTGGGCAGCTCGGAACTGTCAATACCAGCATTTAATTGATTATTAAATTGATATTTGCAGCTATCAAACAAACAAAACACTCACCATTTTTTTAAATTTGAAAATCTCCTAGGAAGACTTTTTGATGTAAAATTTTCTGTGGACCGTGTCAAAAAACTTGAAGCTGTAGAAAATTTTTGATAATTTTGATACTAGGATTTGTCACTTTTCGTTAGTAAAATTGGACAAAATCTCTAGAAGTCTAAAATTTCTTGATTGTTCTTAGTTCATGGTAGAATTTACAATTAGATTCTTAGAAAGGCATTTTGTTCCTTCACGCCTTTTGGTCATCCAGTTCGCACGTGACTTTTTGCATCATTATAAAGAGATTTTCACGGTGTTAAACAGTCAAGACCACACATCATCTTTTTGTCACATACTCTTACATGTTTTTCCTTCTAATCCTGGCAGACATCCTGCTCTAGGTGTCAAGAGGATGCACGAAACCGATGCAAACCTTAAAGTCCTCTAATTGTGCGGTTATCCGTAATGATCTGACCGGAAACAGTTCTGCCGGAAGCGGTGAGAAAAACGCCATTTTGTACGCTAGTTGACTCCGCTTTCGTGACGCTTAGTGCTACCCAAACTATTATTGTAAATAAAGTACACGCTAGCTCACTAACTGCCATTTAAAACTTTTAATTTGTATGTTGATTTATGCATACACAACTAAACATTATTACGCGCTTTCCGCTTAAGCTTTTTAATGGATTTTACCTAGAGATGACTACAGCAGTGATAAGAATCAGAATGATATTCTTTGTTTTATGTTTTCTTTGTAGTACACAGTTTTTCCAGTTCCAAGAAAAAGTAAGAGAAATTTCTGCTTTTGATAGTATGGAAATCCATGCACATACGCAAACGTGTGATTATGCTCGCGGAGATAAAAAATAAAAAACGGATGCGTACGATTATTCATTGTAACGCGTTTTATCACAATCAGCTTGTAAACGAAGAGGTAATGGCACGATTTACATGCTCTGGAAATATCTGAGATTTTATAACACCACGAGTGATAATTGATAGTGAAAGTATATTAGAGTGGTGTAGAAACCGAAATTTTTGCTGGATCTAGAGCGGAAACTTTTAGTTTTATGATTTTTAAATTATCAATTGACTTCGATTTTTGATAAGTTGATAAGATCTTGAATTTGATAATCAGTATTAAATTTTACATTTACATCTAGAAACAACGAGGTTCAAGTTTGAAGACACCTTAGAAGAACGAACGGAGCAACCGACCCAATATCAAATTCCAAATTCAATTTCTGAGTCCGTGGCCAATCACGATTCCAATTTTCCCTCGTTTTCCGAGTTGGTGCGTCGTTCGTGATCGAGATTAACCATGTCTATGGTTAGCGCACAAACTAATGGTTAGATGCCCATTCCCTGGAAAATTAACGTAATGCGACCGATAAGATAGTGAAATAGCAGGTGAAGCAACGTAAGGTAAATTCAGATCCAACATAATACCACTGCTGGGTTGATTATTCAAATCAGATAAGACGTACACCTCGTTAAGGTTTATTGTAAACTAGCGAGCTAACACAATAAGATGATGATTTACCATTAGGTTGGTACACATGGCATGACTAAATGAACGGAAGTTTTTACCTTAAGAGTAGTGTAAAATCGTACAAAGTGCATAGTATCCTGTTGTTAACGACTTCGGCAACAAATGGACTGAAGATTCCTCAACCAAGAAAAAATCTCTTTATGTAACGAGAATTCTCGTTTCCTCGATTTTCCCCTCTCTGAATTGTGTAATAATTTCGCTAATTATTTTTTATGTTACACAAACGTGCATGTTTATGGTAATTACGAGTGTTTATAATAAAGCTCGTGGAGGATGAAAGCTATCAGAGGAAAAAGTTGGTTTCACGCCGTTCATCGCCGTTAAATTACAGAATATTAATATCGCAATCATTGTAATTCTCTGCATACGTTGAAGAATGCGGAACTTTTGCTATTTGTTTGATCATCATCATTATTGTGTTTTCTTAGAGGATAACCGCAATTGCGGAGAAAAATCACGGTAATAAGTGGAAGAGGCATATGGGCAACATGAGAGGTCAGTTTTGCCAAAGAATGAGGATAATAGGGAAAAAATCTCGTAAGATTTCTGATTGTTTGCCTATATTGTCTATACAACACCACAGAAAAATTAACCGCCTTTCAAAGATTTTTTTTGATAACACTGTAAACCTGACAAAATTAAAAATAATGGATAATATAATATATAATATATAATAACATGGTAATATAGAACAAGTAAGGACCCTAAAGTGGCTCTTTGTGGCCCGCAGCAACGTTGGAAGGTTACGAGTGCGATATTCGCTTCTCAAATTTCCAAATCACTAGGTTATTAGATTTTCAAATTCTTGGATTGTTAAGGTTTCAGTTTCTCAATTTTTGATGTTTATTTAAAAAAAATAATTAAATTTACATTTGGTGTCTCAGGTTTACAGAATTTTAGGTTCTCAGGTTTTGAAATTTTTAGGTTTTTAGATTCCAGGCTTTAAGACACACTTAGGGCTCTCATCCAAGGTTACCTTCTTCTAAGTTTTTTCAATTTTTTTTATTTTCTTAATTCTTTTGGGTTATTGCATTGATTTTTAACATTTCTTAGATTTTCAATTTTTTTTTTTTGATACCAACTTAAATTCTTAGATTTTGATATTCTAAGATTATGATGTTTTTTAGATTTCACTTAGTTTCTATGACTTTTAGCTTTCAAAAGTTTTAGATTCTTAAACTTTGACACTAATGGTCTTTTGCACCGATGTTTTTTTTGGCATTAAATAATAATACTTGAGATTCTTTAGTTTCTTTTACTACAATAAATGGATCAATGATTTCATTCGTCTTAAAAAAATACATTTTAAATGATCTCTAAATTGTTGGTGCAAATGTTCATAATATTCTGATATTTTGACGTTTTGAGATTTTCGGTTTTTAAGACTTTTAGATTCCGAGAATTTTTGATTTTTTATTTTAAGCTTCTTAGCTTCTTGAAATCCGCTATTTTAAATTTTTAAAAAAATTTATTTTTGATATTCTATGAATTTGAGATTTTCGTTTTATTTTTTGAGATCCTGATTTTTTTGTTGTAATATAATACTTATACAGTTTTTTGGATTCTGCCGTTTTGAATTTTTTGTTACTTAAAATTTGCGATTTTGGAATATTTAGTTTTTTAGAATCTAATATTTTCAAAGTTTTATGTTTTTAATTTCTGAAATTCTGATATTTGATATTTTAACGTTTTGCTATTCTTAGTTTTTAAATTTTTCCGTACTGATGATTTTTGTTTATTTTTTAATTTTCAAATATTTAGTTTATTCGATTCTACTATTTTTGAACTCTTTAATTCTGATATTCCGATATTTTGAGGTTTTGAAAATCTTTCTGATCTTCTTGATTTTCACAGTTTTAGTTTCTTGCAGTTTACTGTTTTAAAATTGTTTAATTTTTGATTCTGATATTTTTAAATGATTTCAAAACCTGTAAATTTTTAGAGCCTGAGAATTTGAGAACCTGAGCATTTGCCTACAAATTATTTTGAAAGATGATCATCACCACATTTTGCATACCGTAAACGTTTCGTCGAAAATTCACGTCTTTTAGAGTTTTTTTTTTGATCACACGGTAATCCACATTTAATATAAACAAGCATGGATTCCGAAGTGGCTCCGTGCGGCACGCAAAGCACCCGCAGCGCCGCCGCCGCCGAATTAAAGCTCCCACCTCAGCTACTGTTTACATTAACAATATAATTTTCTACTCATTTACGTTTCTAAACGAAATAAAAGAACTAGTTGTGGCATATAATCGAGTTGGCATTAATATGAAATAAAATACATTTTAGCCCATTAATACTAATGGGACTTTAATTGATGTGCCCCTGTAAAACAGAAATTCTGAAATGACAAAAAGAGCAAACCAATAATAAATAATAACCGGTCTTTCGGAAATGCGCTCGCTCGAAATCCATCTACTTATGTTACTGACATACTTATTAATTATGAATATAATTATTTCGAGCGAACAGCTAATGTAATTTTTTCAGTCCGACTAATTGATAATTAATTACAAGTTTCGGCGGGATTGAAGTAGAGGGACGAAGACTTACACGTGTCGAAATATTTAAGTAAATTAATTAGAAATTCTAGTTTTAATTGCAGTGATGCGGTTGTTCCTTTCGAATTAATTGAATCGTTGCAATTAAGCGTAATTTGTTTTCGGCGCTTTGTTCTTAATTCACGCTCGGTTATTATAAAAGTATCAATCGCGATATTGTTATGAAACACGATTTAAAATAATCGGAATTGCTCGTCATTAGAAAAGTCCTTGGATCACGCTTAAGATCACTAAACCAACCTTTATGTCCGCGCTCATTATTAATACAATCATTTAGATATAAATGTGTAATTTAACGATCGCAATCAGAAAACCATAATTGAAACTACCTTCGAAAATGACGATCGTAATTACCTACCATTTTTAGATATTCACTAAACATTCATTATCTCCAGTTATTACATTGTTTATACCAACAATGTACAATTACTTTTTTAATTATTTTTCCTGTAATTGCTAAGTTCTGTGGTAATTACAAGAAGGGAAAAAAACCGGGATTTTGGAATCCGGTAATCGCTGCCACACCCACGACACTTAAAACTTCATTGATGAAAACTATGAATGAAACGGCATTTTGAGATTTTAGGATTTTGCCGTAATTTGCTGGAGGCAAAGATGAATTATAGGCGGCTGGGTTTTGGCGGTTTCCGGTTCGGCAAAAACACCCTTATTAGGGGTATGTTTATTTTAATTTGACATCGGAAGATTGTTTTATTCGCAGGTAAATACGGGGAGATTAGGACACGTGGCGGAAATTTAGCCTTGGAAAAAAATTAGACGAACACAAGGCGATTCCATTCTCGACTGTCGTCGAGGCGGATTTACGTTTTTTTACATGTTGGTGGCACTGTCATCTAAAAATTGTCAAACAACGATTTGATTTAACAAAATTTGTCAAATTTCAAACTCTACCTCTAATATTAGAATTTTCAAAATTCTAGAGATTTAAACTTTTATACAGGTTTTAGCGTTGAGGTTATATTTTTGAACTGCTGAAAAAAGATTCTGTTTTTGTCCAAAATTAGTTTAGTTCTTGGATTTCTAGAATTTTTTTTAATTATATTAATTCTCAGGTTTGTATTTTTTTCTAGTTGTAACTTCTCCACATTCTAAAGCGTGCTATTTTAAAATTTTTGAAAAATACGAAAATCTTAAGCCGTAGCTTTTTAAGTTTCCAAATAGTTCCTAACCTTTCAAATTCCTAGATTCTTAAATTTTTAAATGCTTGAATTTTTAAACTTTAAAGGTTCTAAAATTTTTAGATTTTTTGTGTCTGAGTTTCTATAATTTTTAAAATTTCACAGTCTGAATTTTAGGTTTTCAAGTTTTGAATTTCTTAGGTTATTAGATTAATGGTTTTTAAGTTCACAGGTTTTCAGATTTTTAATTCTTCAGGTTATTCAAATTTAAGAAATTTCAGGTTTTAGGAAACTCAGTTTCTAATTTTTTTAGATTTAAAGGATTTCTTGAATTTTTGGGTCCGAATTCTTAAATTCTTAAGTTTTTAAAAATGTATACTTTTATTTTGCTAGATGATTGTATTTGAAAAATATCATACTCTTAGTGTCTTTAAGTTTTTAGATTTTTAGGCTTTTGGGTTTACAATTTCTCACGACTTGTTTTTAAGTTTCAATTTTTTTGAGTTTTTAAATTTTTCAGTTTTTTAGGTTGTCAGTTTATGGTTGTCTTAGAATTTGAGATTAATGGCTTACAACTTACTTATAACTTATAACTTTTATAAGAATTTTGAAACTTTTAGATTTTGAGATTCTTCAATTACTATATTTTAAGATTCTAACCAAAGTTTTAAATTTTACAATTTTTATCTATTCTATAGATTCTATAATGCCCTTTAATTATATTCTCATGTTCTGATAATCTTAAGCTTTTACAATTTGAGATTTTTTTAAAGAACTTTTAGATTCTGAAATTTTTAGATTGTTGTTTTTTTTTTATTTTAAAATTCTTACGTTGAGATTATTAGCGTCAAAAATTTTTAGATTCTTAAATTTTTAAATACCAGACTTCTAAAAGTTTGTGTGTTCTTATGGCTATTGGTACTAAGTTTTTTTAGATTCAGATTTTTTTTTTAAATTACGTCGGATTTATAAATTTTGCGATTTTTACATTTTGACTGTTAGATTTTTTTAATCTGATATTTTTATGCTTTGAGAATCTTATACCTTGAGATTCTTAAATTTTGGAGATCTAGAATCAGTAATTTTTGAGTTTTTAAAATCTAAGGTTTTTGGATTATAAGATTCTTAAATTTTTAGAATCAGAGAATATAAGGCAGAAGAGATGGAATCTGACATGAAATAAACCGAGAAGCTACCATCTAAAAAGTTATGAAAAATCACAGTTTTATTTTTAAACTTGGCAACTTAAGAATAATATTTGCAAATTTATTATGAAAACTATAAAGCTAAAAACCGAAAAAAAAAGAATCAGACCAAAACAAATTTAGTTAGTTTTAGTTTTTTAAGGATTTAGTCTAAAAACTACGCAGCCTAGAAAGTAAATATCCATTTTAAAAATTAAAATGAACAGTAAAATCTTAAAAACTGTCCTGTATTTACAAACATTTTACAATATAATAAATTAAAAATGTTACCATCTGACGAGCTAGTCTTAAAAGTAATCGTCTAAAAATTGTAATCAGATAGTGAGAATCGCACAAATGAACTTAAAACTGAAAGTCTGAGGATTTTTTATTTTAATTTTGATTATTTGAAAATGACACAAAAAAATAAGTTTTGAGTATCCAAACCCTAAAATGGGCGAAAAATCTGAAAATACAAAACTCAAAATTGAAAGCCTGACAATCAAATTCAAGTCATTTGTTTGTTGTTTTTTTTTTTAATTTTTAATAGTAATTAAATAAAAGAAAATCTGTGGTCTGGGAACAAATCTTAGAATGTCCTAATGTAAAATTAAAACATTATAGTTTGTCCGAATTTAAAGCATTAAATGGTTTGGTTAAATAAATATTTTACTGAATTCCATTTATGTAATATACGTACTATATTAGCATTAATATCTCATAAAATTATAACACAGTTGGTGATTACGAGGTTTTGACTTTGCAATTAGCTGTGGTATTTTAAAAATAATATTACTGTTAACAAACTGATTTATGATAGAGCAATTAATTACAAAACGGTAACGGTTTCACTTTTCGGAGGTGTACCACAAGGTGCACTTCTCGGACCCATTCTCTTCCTCAAATCCACAACCGTCCGAAAAAAGTGTTTTTTTTACTTAAGCAGAAAAATGGTCATACCTCACCGTTCTCATCAAGTAGATTGGAATTGCCATCGTCATCTATAATTTCAGTAAATATCAATCGACTCTAGTGGAGTCTTAATAACAGAGTAGACGACTGCACTGATATCAGTCCCATCTTTGAATATAATAAATTGGTTTGGAATATCACGTAAAAGAATTAAACACAACGTTCAGCCGTCCTTTTACTTATCTTATTTTAACTATAACTTTAATGTTCATCTGTTGGTGCGGACCAAGCGTGTTTTTGACTCGTCGGATTTGTGTAAAGTGTCTACGGTTATTATGAGCAGCTGTGTCACTTGGAAAGCAGCCTCTTATTTTGTCATTACAAGAAGTCTATGACTGGTATTATACACTCAGTATGATGGTACGAACGGTTGGACGCAGTCGGAACAGCGCCATTGGTCCCCGTTGATTGCTGGGTGCTCGTCCCGTCCAATTATTGTATAAAACGTGGTCGAGCGATGGATATTTATTATCGTTAATGTCATATCGTGAAAATATCATTTTGTTAGAAACGCGCTATGGGAACCGCTATTATCTTTAAATGACATTTTAATTTCTAAAGAGGCGAAAAGCTGAAAAGTCGAACTCTTATCGCAATGTTCTAAGGTGATTTTTCACGGTAATCTCTCGTGTCATGAATGACCATAATTATAATCAGTCAATCGATAATCTTAACGGAGAACCTGTACGTAAGTCAACTCTTCAAATTAATATGATGGAAAAGCCTAATACTCGAGATGCATACGGTAGCTAAGCCGATGATACCAACCAGTTTGCGCTAAAGATATTGAATTAATTATGTCACACGGACAGGAGCTAACCAGGGACTTAATCTCATGGAATATTCACTTGGAGATTATAAATCAGTTTAGAAAGCTGAAACTAGGTGTCGGAGGCTAGTTAGTAGCTTGATGCACAAATAATTGTTAACGTCAAAAAAAAACTTAGACCTCACAAATGCCGAATTCGGGATTCTTTAAGTATGATGATTTAATTTATTGTTTGGATATGAACTATATATTTTCGGAAAAAAAAGGGTTTAAAAATGCATCTTGTGGTACGCCTGTCCTGATAAAAATATGGTAACTAATGAACTAAGAAAAAGATTTGAAAAACTAAGAAATGCAAAATCTGAGCACTCAAAAGCGAAAATCATAATTTATAAGGAATTATATGTATGTAAGTCTGCAGTTGTCAGATTCTCAGTTTCAATTACCATGTTCTCAGTGTTCAGATTCTAAAAAATTTTTAGAATTTTATTCATCACAATTATTTTTTAAATGAATATTTAGTTTCAAAGCTGTGGACTTTTTAGATTAGATGTCTAAAATACGTTTTTGGTTCATTTTTTGTTTTGTCAAATTTTCAATTTTTAGCTATTTTGACATTATTTTTTAGGCTGAGCTACCAGGTTACAGTTTTTAGATGATTTTGTGTTAACTCTTTATACAGTTTAAGTGTCAGATTTTAGTTTTAGTTCCTAAATTTTGAGCATTGTTCAGATGCATATTTTTCAAGTTTAGGTTAGACTCTGAGCTTTCTTTTCAGTTTTTATAATAAGTTTATAAATTGTTTTGGATGTTTTTTGCTTTAAGAATTTTATAATGTAAAAATCTCAAGTTTTAAGAACTCAAAATTTTTAAAATCTAAAAACTTTAAAATAAAAAAATGCCAAAATAAAAAAATACCATTTAAAGAATTAAGGATCTAATGGTGCTATTCTCTATGAAAAAATAGTCACTATAGCGCTATAACTCCTTAAGCTATAGACTATAAGTAAAAATCGAATTCTCTATGGAAATATTTCTCTGTATCAAAAATTCTATAAGCTTATAGTTTCTATAAAGTTATGGCGAGTAAAATACTGACTGTAACGACTTATAGACTCTGTAACGGTATGTTGTTATAGTAACAATGTCAATTATTATTTTTCTTCGGATTTCACTAATAATTCTTTGTTCTTTTATAATTATTGGCGTTGTGTAAAGTTTATAAGAGATGAATTGGGACAATATTGCACCAATTGCGATATATTTGTTGTTAAATGAAGACGAACGAAGGTTATTTTACTCTTGCAATATTTTATTGAAAAAGTTTAAAATGTTATCGTTAGGAATTTTATGAGAACTCATAGAAGACATCTTCGAGACGTCCAAAATCCTTTTGAGATGCCGGAAAAAGAATTTCTGGACAATTTCCGGCTCTACAAGGAATTAACCACGGAGCTAATTAATTGGTTGATACCACATGCCGTCCCCAGTTCAAGGCGTACGCGCTTGCCTTTTTATTTGAGAGTAAATGAATAATACTACTGATTATTAAATATTATATAATTTTTATTTGAAACACACAGGTTCTAGCTACTCTACACTTTTTGGCTAAAGGCTCATATCAGCACGCAGTAGGTGGATGTTCCTGGATTGCAATGAGTCAAACCTGCATAAGTCGATCCATCGCAGAAATTGCAAGACTCATTGTAGAGGTGTTGATGCCGGAATGGATCCAATTTCCTACTGCGGCTGAAGAAAAAGCTAGAGTAAAGCAAAAGTTTTATGAAAAATATAATTTTCGAGGAGTGCTGGGTTGCATTGATGGTTCACATGTAGCAATAGTTTGTCCACCGGCTACTGATGCAGATCATCCTCCTCACGTCTACATAAACAGAAAGGGGTTTTATAGCCTCAATGTAATGATGGTTGGTGATTCGGAGGGAAGAATTTTAGCTTGCGATGCACGGTTTCCTGGTTCGGTACACGATTCTGCAATATGGAGAGTCCAGCAACTTCGTAATTATTTAAGAGAAGAGTACTATAATGGAGACACCACATCTATATTAATAGGCGATAGCGGTTATGGTCTTGAACCTTGGCTGTTTACCCCTTTTCCTGTTGTTGCCAATGGCACTGCAGAGGCTAGATTTAATCAATATTTACGATCAACCAGAAATGTGATAGAACGCATTTTTGGTATTTTAAAAGGACGTTGGCGAGCTTTGCTGCAGCATAGAGTATCATCCTTCAGATGCAGCATTTCTTATTTACGCTGGTGCTATTCTTCACAACATTGCTGTTTGGGCAAATATCGAATTTGATGAAGACCACATAGCCTATGATAATATTGACATCAACGTTGACGAAAATGGCAATGGTCAAAACCAAAACTATGACGAGAATTTACTGCGACAAGGGAGAATTGCCAGAGAAAACTATATTAGAAGAAATAATGTTTAATATGAACAAAATACAGAACAAAAATTTTAGCTAATACTTAATTATCATTTTGGTTTATATTAAAAGAAAAAGTGGGATTTTCAAATTTATATTTTGCCACCTCAAATCTAAATTTCGCCATTTCCAAGTCGAATTTCTTTTCTTCCAATTTTAGCTGACCTTCATTTTTATTATTTTTTTTATATTCGGCAAGTAATTCTTCGCCTATCGTTTTTGTGGAACGACTTTCCCTGACAGGCGGATTTCGAATTGGCCGATTTCTAATCGGCCGATTCTTTGCTGTGTCTTTTTGTTTTGACGAGACGGGTGCCTTGGTTTCTTTTTCTAAAACATTCTCCGGTTCTTCTCTTTGTGTTGGAGACGGAGATTCTTCAGTAATTGACGAAGCCATATTATGTATTTGTAAACCCCCAACAACTGAAACTCTGGAAGAACCGGTAACGGCGACTTTTCCCCAAACAGTAAGGCCTCTTTCTTCCTGCGGGGTCATATTAGTTACTTCTCCGTCGCCGCCACCAGTTTTTAGACGGTTTTCGACAATTCGTCGATATTTGGCCCTCGTGTTATTTTTCCAGTCGTTAAATCTCTACGAATTCCTTGTTACAAACGCGTATAAATAAATTGTTTATACATACTTTTGACCATTCTTTTGCAGACAAAACTGGTCCAGAACCGCAAGAGTTTAATGTTGTTGCCAGGTTTTCCCAACTGGTCTCAATGTAATCTGGAGCAACAGTTGGGTTTATGGTATTGGTGCGAAATATTTCGTCCGATTCCATTAATTTTAGGTACTCCTCTACCTGCTCATTGCTGGTATTAGCACTTCTTTTTCTTTTTCTTTTAATTTCACCAACACTTTCCATTCTTATAAACACCAAACAAATCAATTATCTATTTCTAACTCCCGACAACGTAAGAGTTTAAATTTATTTGACGTTTAAAATCACCGCTTACTTGAAATAATTCGGCGCGTCCATAGACGGTCTATAAGCTATAGCGTAATTGCAACGCTATAACTTGAGTGTTTACAGAGGCGCTTATAGAATACCAATTTTGCTAAGATTCTATAAAGACTTTAAGAAATTTATTTACAGAGCTCTATTAACTATAGAATATAAGCATTTATAGACTATAGCAAATTTTTAGAGAATAGCCTAATAAGAATCTTATAGTCCACCTAAGATTCTCAGAACATCAGAATAAAATCTAAAAATTTCAGTGTTAAAATCTTAAAAAAAAAAATTATTCTTACACTGAAAAATCTTACACTGAGTCTATGAATTACAGTCTGAAAATATCAGAATATAAAAATCTAAGAATGTAAGAACTCAAGAATATCAAAATTAAAAATATTTACTGTAATTGTTAGATCAATGGTAATCTTGGCTTTTACGATTTACTTATTTAACTACTTACGTTGGTGCATCTGAAAATGCTTGTCAGATGATAGCGTTTTTAATTTATTTTATTTTGAAATGTTGTAGATGCACAGTTTTCAGATTCTCAAATTTAGTTCCCAGAATCTCATTTTTTAGGTTTAAGTTTTCAAATTATCACATTTATATTTTCGATAATCAGCTCCTAAGCTCTTTTGCACTTAGATTAGCGCTTTAAAAAAGTTTTTACTTTATTTTTTAGTTTATAAATTCCAATTTGTTAGATTTTTACTATTTTTAGTTCGTAGACTTTCAATTTCTTGTCTAGTCGGTTTAGGTTCAAGTCGGAGATGTCAGAGTCTAGTTTTTTGTGGTTTCGACTTAAATTTTTAGTATACAGTCAATTTACTGCCAGATTATTTAAATGCTCATTTTTTAAGTTTTGATCATTAGGATTCTGAGCTTTTTTTTTCAAATTTTAGATTTTTATCATATTTAGTTCCTAGATTCTCAATTTCTATTTTTCACATTTTCTGTTTTAAGGTATTTAGGTTGAGGTTTTTACTTTTTATATCGATTTCTTATAGGGTTACATTTTTAGTTTATTTAATTCTCAGGTTGCTTTCATTATTTTTTCTCATTATTGTTTAGGCTTTTAAATTAGAATCAGAAACAAACATTTTCAGTTTAAAATTTCAAATTGTCAGTTTGCGTCTCTTAGGTTTTTAGTTTTTGAGGTTTTAATTTTTTTTCTCGGTTTTTATGTCGGTATTTTTTATTGTCAGACTTAAGTTTTAGATATTAATCATTTAGATTTTTGACATTTTTATATTTTCAGCTTCCACTATAACTTCTGGAACTGTAGTTTTTTTTTTATTTTAAAATTTTTAATTATAAATTTTAAATTCTTGGTCCTGAGATTTTAATTTAAGTCTTCTTATCTTAGTTCTTTTTTTTCTACTTTTTAGTTTATTGCATCCCTAGATTATAATATTTAGTTTCCAGATTTTTAATATCTCAAGTTTTTACTTTCAAGAGTAGTTATTTTATCAGTTTTTTATCTCAGATTTCTAATTTTAGTTCCCAGAATTCTATTTTGTTTAAAGTTATCCAGATTATATACTGTTTTTTTTTTTGTAGTTTTAGTTTCAGGAATCCTCTGACTCAGTTAATATTTTATCAACACATTTTCGGCTTTTAGTTCACAGTTTCTCAGTTTTTAGGTTCTACATTCTCAATTTTCTGATTCTAATCCGACTGGGTTCTTAGTGTATTTTTTTGACAGATTCTCATTTTTTGGTTTTTGGTTTAGTTTTATATTACCTGTTCAAATGTCGCGCAATTTTTTGATTTCAAAAATTTATTTTGCAAAAGAACATCTCAAATGGTAACGTTTTTAGTTATGTTTTGTTATGTATTATTGTCAAATTTGTCAATTTCAGTTATTTTAAGTTTCTAAATGATAATTTTTTACTCAAACTTTCAGATTCTTTGGTTCTATTTTGCAAATTCTTATTTTTAGCTATGCTCAGTTTATTTCATTGTTCGTTTTTCAGTTTTATTCTCAGCATCTCAATTTTTATTTTGTTTAATTACAATTTCTAGGATTTTTCAGTTTTTAGTTTTTTCGCAGTTTCTCATCGCTTAGCTGCTTGCATTTTTTTTTGCATGTTATTCTTGTTCTATTTCTCATTTCGAAGCTTTCTTTTTTCAAGTTTCAAGCTGTCTTATTTAGGTTAAAATCTTACAAGATAGTGTTTTATTTTTTGGTTAGATTTTCAGTGTTACCTCTCAGATAATCAGTTTTATTTTTTAGTTTCTTATTTTAAGATTCTGGTTATCTATGTTCTAAGCTATCTACCGCAATGTTGGGATTTCTTATAAATCAAATAAAAACGGATTTAAGCAAAAACTCAGCGTCTAGCAAATGTTTCATTGATATTCATTACGTTTTTTGTCGTATTTACTGATAACGAACATCAAAATAAACGCTATTTAGTATTCTCGTCGGTTTTAGATATACTCAGGTGAAATAGAAGTGCTCTTTGTGCCCCAATTGAAAATTTGGCCCCAGATTTCGAAAAATGTGAGTTTTTGGCAGTTGTCTCGTTATTTCATCGTTAATTGCTACTTTTCCTCGACCGCAAGCTAATCGCCCCCGCACAAGTTTCCCATCATCTCCCGCTATAATTTGTGAAAATTTCAAATGATACGGTCGCCCAATTCCCGCGCTAATGTCATTTAATTTGAGGCATATGTTTAGCCCAAAACTCTAGCTCGACTGCCTCGTAATAATCATCGTTCTTCCTCTTAGAATGATATTTATTCGACAATCAAGCCAGCTAAGTGACTATTAGTGTCTCGTCGAAATGATATAAAATTATTCCACTCAAAAGAAGAAAACCGCAAAAAATGTCTCCCCGATACCATCACCAATTATTACCTGAACATCGGCCACTACAACTCCCACAATTTTTTACTTAGATTTGTAACCCGACCGATTTAAATCATAGTCATTAAAAAAAAAGGAACTCGACCTTAAGACGTATGTTACTAAAATCACCAATTAAAATCGAAAGCACCGAGAAAAATCTAATTTTTACAAAGAGGGTGGTCCTTAAGAGAACTTACGCAAAATTTCACTCCCGAACCGGAAATGCGTGATCTCTTGTTGATTTTTCGTTGAATTCTCAACAAATTGATTACAAATCGTTCTTTCCACAGGTAGAAAGAGTGTTTTGGATGTGTTGGTCAGTTTGGCGCCGGTGATCTTGTCCGATCTGGCTGCGATTTGTCGAACGGCTAATGTGACTCATATATCTTGCTCTGAAATCTCTAAGAGATCACGTGGGTGGACATAATACTAGGGACTTTTTTGCTTGGGTGAAATCTGTCAACGCCTGTTGAAAGACGTGCGGTAGAAAAAATTATATTTGTGAAAATTGGTTAAGTTGGCGAGGCGGCAGGGCCGGAATGAAGGGTTTTGCTCAGAGAAATTTGCAACTGTAGTTTTCAGTAGAAGAGGGCATTTAAAAAACAAAGTTTTTGTTACAGGGACGAGGCATTCACAGAGTGGACGATCATTTCTCGATAAGTTGTTAAATTAGATTTTTTTTAATTCCTCGGTATGGAGTTTTTATCTACTCACTCCGTCATTCCGGGTTCTCATACATAATTCACAATATTTTAGCTTTTTCGAGAGACTTTTTTTAATGCTTTTGAAATTTTAAGTTTCTTAATTTTTATTTTCCAAATTTCAATTTTTTTTAAATTTTGTTTACTTTTATTGATTTTGAATAGTATTTTTTTTTAACTCTGAGTTGTCAGATTGGTAGATTCTTTCATAAGTATAATATTTCTCAATTCACCTATTTGAGAATATATCTACACGAACTGAGTGAGAATCTGAAATCTGGGAATAAATGAAAATTTGCAAGCCATGAAGAATTCCCCCGTTGTCTTTAGATAAAGTTATTACGCAAAATTTGTTTATCTCCACGTCGCCTTTGTCTTCGGCGCCAAAACGACTAAAAAGTCTCTTAATCAAAATACTCCTCTCCGTGAAGCTGGCATCGACCGCAATCAAACGTGAGAAATAACTCTGAATTGAAAATCCCATCAAGGTCCTTTTACAAATAAGACCAGAAGCCATCGAAATAACCACCGAAGACATTATAACGAGTTTATGTTTGTTTAACGGCACAAAACGTGAATAAATCTTGCGGTTACAGTGGTGCGCCACCCGCGCTCGCTATTTACTTTAAGAAAAAATCGAATTTCGTCCGATGGGATATTTAATCGACGACGCTTTGATCTTCGCCCACCGTAATTGGAAATAAATAATAAGAAAAAATAAGGGCGATCGTGGCGGTTTTTTTTTCCACTGATTTATGATCCCTTCTTGAAAATAAAGATGTTAAAATGTGTAAGCTTACATAAAGCGCTTGCATAAGAGCAATCGAGGGTTGGGGTCACGCAACCACCGGATTAAACAGTATCCAATCAAGTTCACAGTCACTTCTCGCCACTTATCGACTTCACCATCATCGAGAACATGCTGCACGCACTTTCAACCCCTGCAGCCGGCACTCGCCATTTAATACACGTGAACACTCAAACAAATTAAGATTAAGTGTCCATTACTTGGGACAAATGGGCGCGGGGATAATAGATTGACTTTTGACTTGGATACATAATTCTGAGAGGTGCTCGATTACGACGAACGATTACATTGTCGAGCGGGAAAAATCGAGGAATATCGAGATTCTCTGATTTTACATACAAGCAAGCAAATCTAGCGCTGTCCAAAAGTTGGATGACTTTACTACTGAAATTGGAAATCAATTCGCGATCTGTACACGTCAACGTGGTCATTAACACGGGCTAATGTTTTTTACCACCACATTACGAGAGTTGTTAAAAAAATGTGACCCCATTTTAGTCCCTTTTGAAAAATCTTTCAGTTTCTCAGGTGGTAACATTTCGTTTTCAATTTTAATTTTTTCTCAGTTTGTTTCGTAGTTGTCATAGTCATTTCTTAGTTTTCTCTTATTTTAGAACTCCTGAGTTCATTTTGTTAACTGATTTTTAATTTCCAGTTTTCAAATTTTCAGTAGCTAACATTTTCATTAAAATTTATGAACAAATTTTTAGTTTTTAATATCATACACTCATTTTCAAAACTTTCAACTTTCTAAATTTTTAGATTAACTTTATTTTTGTATTGTTAGATCTTAGGTTTTTAGTTTTCAAATTCTTAATAGTACATTAAAATACAAGTTTCATAAGACGTTATTTGGCGCACGAATTCCAAAATTAGAAAACGAGTCGAGACGAGTTTTCTAAGGAATTCGTGCGCCAAACCATTTATGAAACTTGTATTTTAATGTACTATTAAGATTTGCAAGTGACGTCACATCTACCAACCTTGTAACAAAATTTTTACCAATTCTATTATGAAATCCGTTTGGCTCATAAAAGCACTCAATTTGGGTGCTTTAATGAGTCGGTTAGCAACCCGAAGTCGAAAAATATAATTTACATTTTTACATTTATTATTAAAATGACAGTTTTTAAGGTTCAGAATTTCCTCGTCAAAATTTTTAAGTTCTATCTCACTTTTTAGATTCTTAGGTTTCACATTAATTTCATTTTCTTATATTGTCAGATTTTTAATTTTCAGTTCCCAACTTCAGTTAAGTTAAGTTTTTTTATAAATTTCAATTTTTTATATTTTTTGATCATTAGTTTTTAGTTCTTTTAAAAAAAAATTTTAGCTCCTCAGGTGGCACATTTTATTTTATACTTAAATCCCAACTTTTTAGATTTTTAATTTTCTGATGATGGCAATTCTACTTTGTTTTGCAGTTGCTTATTTTTAGTTGTAAATTTTTAGATTTTATTTTTTATACTTTTAAGTTCCAGATAAAAAAAAATAACAAATTTTTAGTTTTTAAATTCTCAGTAGATAATATTTTTAGTTAGTTTTTTGTCATTTTCAAGTCAATGAACTTTCTGTGATTTTTAGTTTTTTGTCGTTATTAATTTATAAATTAATTGATAATTTTTTGTTACATACTTAAATTTTGAAGACTTTTATAAATCTCAGTTATCTTTTAGTTTTTAGATAAATTTCACTTTTTTGTAGGTATTGTCAGATTTTCAGTTTTCAGTTTTGAAATTCTTAGTTGTTGTGAATTCAATTACATTTATTATCAAAATTTAATTTTTAGTTTTCACTGTAACTTAATTTTCTTATGTTCTTAGATTTTTAGTTTTAAGATCCTCAATTTTAAGTTGTTGTCAATTTTAGTTAAATTTATTATCAAATTTTCAGTTTTTAGTATTTGGACTCACTTTCAAAGCTGTCAACTTTCTAAGTTTTTTCTCAATTTTAAATTTTTTGTTTTCATATTAACTTTTTATGATATTGTTAGATTTTAAGTTTTCAAATTCTTAGTTTAAAACTGTCAATTTTTAGTTTCAGGTTTTCATTGCCAAAACTTAAATCTTTGAGTTCTTTTTCAATTTTTAGTTTTTTAGTATTCAGATTAATTTCATTTTCTTGTACTGTCAAATTTTCATTTTTCAGTTTCTAAATTCTCAGTTGGTATTATCTTTAGATAAATTTAACATCAAGTTTTTAATTTTTAGTTTCCAACTCTTATTTTTGAAACACTTAAATCACTGAGTTCTCTCTCAAATTTTAAATATTTAATTTTCAGATAAACTTCAATTTCTTGTACCGTCAGATTAAAATATTTTAGTTTTTAAATTTTCAGTTAGTGGTAATTTTAGTTAAATTTATCATTAAATTTTCAATACCATAGATTTATTTTCAAAATTCTCAACTTTCTAAGTTATCTATCGATTTGTAGATTTTTGGTTTTCAGATTAACTTTTTTTGTACTGGCAGATTTTCAGATTCAAGTTTTCATTCGTTATCATCCTCAGATAAATTTATTATCAAGTTTTTAATTTTTAGTTTAAAATTCCCTCTTTTGGGACTTTCAACTCACCGAGTTCTTTTTCAATTTATTTTTTTTTGAAAATTTTATTAGCTTTTCGGGTGATATCATTGCATTTTATTCTTAAACTTTAATTTTGATGTAAAGAATGCGAATTTCGTAATCTAATTAAATAAGAGCCCGCATAACGTAATCGAAACGAACCTGTTTACAAGCCTCTATAATTTCTAACAAACAATTTCCTCTATCCTCATTATTTTCACAAACAAACCCAGTAATTCATCGCTGAAATAAAACCAACAATTTAAACCTCATATGATAATTATAATTGATTGTAAATTAACTTCCACTTTATTAAACCTGCATTAGACCAATAAATAAAGAGCAAAAAAGACAATTCGTTTCCGGTACACGTTAACGTCTGTCAAGAGTCCGAGCCGTTTTTTACCGCGATGAATAATTTAATAAACGCCAGCTTGTAAATATTAACAAAATAACTATTCAAGCAAATAAATAAAATCGATCGTAATCTCGTCAAAACAAACTTAAGTTTTATGGCCTTTGACACTTTTTATAACTCAGGTGTAGCAGCAATTCATTTATCTATTTCATCGTTAATTCGTTACAAAAGTGTGTGAAGCAGGAAACGCTGTTTTGCATCTAATTAAAAAAAAGAGGAATTTGTTGGAAACGCGTCAGATGGATGTGGTTTGAGGGCACAATTAATTTATTTCTCGACGGTTGGCACTTGGCGATTTTTCCGCCGTAATTACGAGTACATAAGTACAATTCTACAGTTATGAACGCTCATCCGTAATTCGAAAGATTTACAAACAAAGAGCTCACCGGTGCAGTAATTAATGTTTTTATCAAAGACGTGATGGGTAAGAAATATAAAAACATAATCTTGCGAATTAAGTAGAAAGGCTCCGTTATTCGTGCTCAGACAAAGAGTTTTTAATCAAACAATAAGGTCGTAAATGGTTTGTTACAGTATTCTAAATAAATGTAAATTACGTTAAAATGGCAGAGTGCTCATTAAGTTTAATAATATTTCTTGATTAAGATCCCCTCGACGATTAGCAGTAAATTGTTCTCATTACGGCAATTTTGTATTTTTAACCGGTGCATACATTACCTGTTCAGTGAACGCACTTAAGATAAATGAACATATTCATTTAGCGGAAATACTTTTTTAAACGCTCGCGTTGTTTACAATATCAAAATCTACCATTCGGTTCAGTCTACTGTTAAATTTTATTTTCCACGAATTCCAACTATTTTCTGGTTTTGCTACGTGTGTGCTGCTGCTGCTGAAGCTAATTTGTATAACAAGTTGTGACGCAACAGATAAACAAATAAATTATGGACACATCTTGGCATTTAGTTAGTTATTTCAAGTACAAGACTCGTATTTTGCTAATTTTAAAGTCTGCGTAGTTCTGGCTTCCAAATTCAAAATTATCAGTTTGCTCATATCAAATTTAAATTTAATTTAATTCTAGTAATTAATCATTTAGCAATATTATTAAAGTTTCTATTTCTGACTTGTTTTATTTTGTAAACTGTGCCAGATGACAAAATTTTAAAGCAGAAAAAACCGATTTTAAAATTTTTTATTTTCAGAAGCAATTCTCAATTTTGTGAACTTTAGATTTTTTGTTTTTAAATTAACTCCTTTTCCTATTATCAGATTTTAAGTTTTCACATTCTTGGTTTAAAATTGTCAATTTTTAGATTCAGACTTTGATTGCCAAAATTTTTAAATATCTGATTTCTACCTTAATTTTTAGAATATTAGTTTTTAGATTAACTTTTTTTTCTTATATTGTCATATTTTTTTGTCTTTAGTTCTTAAGCTTTAATTTTCAGTTTCCAATTCTCAGTTTTAGGTCACAAAGTTCTTTTCCAAATTTTAGAGTTTTAATTTTCAGATGAACTTTAATTTCTTGTATTGTCAGATTTCTAGTTTTTAGCTCCCAAATTCTTAGTTGGTAGCAGTTTTAGGTAAATTTATTAATTTATTAATTTTTAGTTTCCAACTCTCATTTTTAACACTCTCTAAGTTATCTTTTAGTTTCATCAACTTTACTTTCACGTACGTATTGTTAGTTTTTTAAATTTTTAAATTCTTAGTTGTTTGTAAATTTAGTTAAATTTATCATTAAATTTTAATTTTTAGTTTTTACATTTACTTCATTTTCTGATGTTTTCTGATTTTTAGTTTTGAGTTCCCAAATTGTCAGTTGGTATCATTGTGAGTTAAATTTATTATTAAATTGTTCGTTGTTTCAAATTTTCATGTTTCAGACGCATAGGTAAGTCACTGAGTTCTTTCTTAAATTTTAAATATTGAGTTTTTAGTTTCATATTCAGTTTTCAACTTCAATTTCTTGTATAGTCAGATTATTGGTTTTAGTTTTCAAATTCTCAGTTGATAACAATGTTAGCTAGACATATAATTAAATTTTCAATTTTTAGTATCATAGATTCATTTTCAAAGCTCTCAACTTTCTGAGTTATCTCTCAATTTTTAGATTTCTGGTTCTCAGATCAACTTTTTTTGTATTGTCAGATTCTCAGTTAGTAGTTATCAAATTCTCAGTTGGTAGCAATTTCAGTTAAATTTTTATCAAAATGACAGTTTTTAGTTTTGGATTTTCACTGTCAAGACTTAGATATCTAAGTTCTATTTTAATTTTAGACCTTTAATTTTCAGAATAACCTTACTTCCTTGTATTGTTAGATTTTTATTTTTCAGTTTCTAAATTTTTAGTTTCTAGCATTTTAAATAATTTTTTTGTTTATCGTTTTAGAAATTCATTTTGAAAACTGCCAACTTTCTATGTGTTCTCTCAATTTTTCAGTTTTCAGTTTTTAACTATTTTTTTTGTATTGTCAAATTTTCAGCTTTTAGTTTTTTTTCTCAGTCAGTAGCAATTTTAAATAAATTTATCATCAAAATGGCAGTTTTTACTTTCAGACTTATTTTCAAGACTTTTTCTTAGATTTTCAATTTTTTGGTTAATTTTTTTGTACTGTCAAACTTTTACTCTTCAGTTTCTAAGTTGATAGTATTTTCTGTTAAATTTAGCAAAACACTACGAACTTTTAGTTTCTGAGATTTTTTTAAGACTTATGCTCTTAAGTTCTTTCTCAATTTTTTGATTTTTAGATTTTTAAAATTTTAGTTAAATTTATCATAAAATTTTAACCAACAGAAAGCTAATTTTTAAAACCCAACTACAATTTCTCAGTTTTCTCTCAATTTTTAGTTGTCAGATTATTATTTTTTAAATTTTTGTTATTTAGTTTCTCGTTGTTCATTCCCTAGCTGATTAACTCTCAGTTTTTACAATTTTTGGTTTTCCTGCTTGCATTATTTACTTATTTATCAAAATTCTGAGCTCGCAGTTTCAGATTTGTAATAATTTCTCAGTTTATTTTATTTTAAGATTTTTAAATTTTTCTTTTTAGGTTTTCACTTTATTTTGATCTGAGATTCTCAGTTTTTAGTTTTCAGATTTTCAGTTTCTTTATTTAGATTTTCAACAGTTTGATCGCAGATTTTAGATAAAACCTCCGGTTATAGTGCTTCTAGTTATCTGTCTTCAAATGTTTCTTCTCAGTTTTTCGTTGTTCAGATACAAATTAGCGTCTCAAATTCTAGCGTTCTTAGCTCGTTTTATTCTCAAATTCTCACTTTTGCCACTGAAATTTTGCCATTGTTTTCAGGTGAACTTTTCAAATCGCAGTAGATTTTCCCTTTTATTTTTCATCAGATTTAGTCGTCACATTCTCAGTTAATGAACTTCACGTAGTATTCCCATCTTTGATCGATCAAGAATCGCCCCGAATTCGAAATATTCCCATCACGAACGTAAATAGTGTCAGCCCTAGAAACATCGTTTGATTTTTTTCCGTCATGAAAAAGCACATTTCTGTATAAAATTGAAAACGGGCGTTCCGGTGCGAATCCCGTTTTGATGTGATGTGGAGTGTGAATTGGTGTGGCACAAAGTACAGTGAAATTGGTTCCCGGATTGTAGATATGTTTTAGTATGTAAATTGGTGTCGCAAGGAGCCGATCGGTCCCAAGCCATGAATAGCAATTAGAGTGTTCGTTTGCTACTATCAAGTCGACACTTGACTGGAAACCATATTCGCTTCATTGTTCACCAATTGACAATTTTATCCCGTCCATACAAATTCACCAATCCAATATCTCGCTCTTCGTGAAAACGTCAAGGGAATTACGTGACCCCGCCAATCATAGAAGAGAAAAAGACGAATTTCGTAAGATAAATATTTTCTTATATATACAGGGTGATTTATTTTATTGTTGTTTAGACACACCACTTGGAAATGAAAGTGTTCGTTACAGTTGCTTTAATACACAACTATTAATGGTTCCCATGTTACATTAGGGGAGATCGAACAATATCGGACGACGTTCAGGGGTGTTGCAGTGTCCAAGTGCCACTTAATTCCGCTTTTATTGTGCTGAATAGGCCACACTCCATTAATAATTGTATTCAAACCCACAGTTAACTACTAATTTATATTGCGTGTTGACCCTAAATTCTCGACTTTCGAACGAAAAACACTCTGTATACCATGTTTTTGATTACAGCACCTAAGTGAGTCGATAGGATCAAATCTGGCCATCAGGGTGGCTGATAAATAAACCTTCAAATAAAAATTTTGCATTTTAAAAATATTCCAAGGCTATTCAAAAACTTCAAATACTCAAGTACTCAAGGTTTTTTTTAGGTTTATTACAAAATTTAACCAGGCATTTTATGGGACTGGAAAAGTTTGGATTTTAAGATGTTTTAGGTTGGGGAGTAGCTTAGCTTTTTAAATTTCAAGATCATATAAATTAAAGAGTATCTCTTGTTTTGTACAATGTTTTTTACAACTTCCTAATTCACCTGATTTTTTTAATGTGCTAGGCTTTAAAATAATCTAGGTCTCCCAATTCTTCTTTCTTAAGGTTTTCAGGAGTTTTCATTTTTTTTAATGCTGCTGTGAATGTTCTTTTATTAAGGTTTATTAAGTTTTTTTTTTGCAAGTGAATGCTTAAGATTGGTTTTACTAATTCTCGTGATTTTATCGTTTAGACTTTTAGAAAACCTAGAAATTTCAGGCTGGAGGTTTAATGTTTCCACATTTTTATCATAGATGGTTTTAGTAGGAACTGTAGCGTCTAAACATGTTCGTAAACTATGAGGAATACTTTTACTTTTTGTTGTTGCCAAATGATCTCTTTTAAAGCTCAACGCTGCAGTTCCTAACGTGGTCAAGAGTGCCTTCAAGATAATTCTCATTTCTTCGATAAATTTTTGTGTGAGAGGGTTAGCAACGTGGACCCTCCGTAACCGGATATGTTTACCAGAGAGCTCGATTCGAAGTCCCAATCCATGAATAACAATGCGACCGATTCGGGGTGCGCCGTTGCCTCAATCATCTTATCGGCAAAACATATCGCGAACATGTGGATAGAATCCCAACTCGACCCCGATATCAAATGACTGATGCTCTGCTTTGCATCGATTCCAAAACTTTATGAATGACATTTGACGTATGCGAATCGAATATGGCGTCTTCCGCCATCTTGACTCGTTAATGTTTTTGTTTTTTCGGCGTCAACAAGACCGGTAATGGCTGTATTAAAATATCCAAGCTCTAATTCTTCGTTATAAAGCAACCGAAACGAACTTAATGTAATGTAAAGTGTAGCGAATAAAGAGAATAAAGGGTCGGTTTGATAAACGAGCCCGCAAAGAATTCATTTACAGCTAATTTCGACGGCGACAAACCCTATTGTGGTCGGGTCCTAGGCTGTATGTGGAGTCGTTAGCTAAGTAACGCGGGAAATTAAGAGGGCTTCTTTCACAGAAACCGGAAACAATACATATACGCATTCATCTTCCGGGAGCGACGGAGCTCGCGCCGCCCACCCTCTCTCTTTCACTATCTTTCTTTCCGAGCTTTTTAAGGACATATATCACCACATGAACATTTTTCTTCGTGAGGAGGGAGACGCCCAAACTGGTGCAAACGAACAAAACTGATCAAAATTTTTTACTCAATCGCCCGGAAAACCCCAGGCCCGTCTTCGACGCTTGACAAATTTAGCTCCATAAAAGCTATCTCATTTAAAAACATACAATCAACAAAATGCGTGTATTGATAAGCGCCAATGATCCATCACGTTGTAACTTTAAAAAAGGACGGTCAGATAACGAATCGTGGAAGAAGCGAGACGAAAGAGTGTCTAACTGTGGGCTGTTAAATTAAGGTATCCAGAACACGTACCGTCCGAAGATAAGAGCGAGCGCCAACAAGACACGCAGAGAACGCCCCCGCGAAGTGATGTTGTCGCCGACAATTAGGACGCTTTAACATTAAGGGTGCGTCGACAAACGAAAGAGTTCCAGCGAACAAAACGACCAAATTTTTCTCGGAGGCCACTGCGACGACCAGATTTGATACTATCGAAACGTCTAAAGCAAAAATCGTCAAATCGCCGCCAACTAATGACGTTTCTAAAATCGATCTCGTTGATTGTCAACAAACGAAAGAGCTCCAGCACCAAAACGACCAAGTTTCGCTTGGAACTGTGTCTTCGGCCACCGCGACGACCAGATTTGATCCCGTCGAAATGTCTATAAGAAAGTCATCAAATTGCCGCACGCTGACGACGTTTTTCAAAACCGATTTTGGTGATTTTTAACAAACGAAGGAGTTCTAGCGTCAAAAGATCGTCGGCCCAATTTGATCTCATCGAAATATATAAAATAAAAATTGATAAATTGCCTGTCGCTAAAAGCGCTTCTAAAAGCGATCTCGTTTTTTTTTCAACGAACGAGAGAGGTCTAGCGACAAAACGACGCAGTTTGCTCGGAGATGTATTGTTCAGCCATCGCGACGGCCGGATTTAATCCCATCGAAATTCTAAACGAAAAATGACATTTCTAAAACCGATGTTAGTGATTTTTTCCAAACTAAAGAAAACGCTGAAAGGTGTATTGCTTGACCGCCGCGACAGCCAGATATGATCCTATCGAATTTCTCAGGTCGTGAAACTCGTCTTAATTTCCAACTTTATCGTCGAAAAAAAAAATCGCCGTTTCTAAAACCGATCTCGGTGATTTGTTTTCTTCCTTTGATGTCTTGCTTTCGGTAAGTTAGAAGAGGTAATTTGTCGAGAGAATATAAATAATTCCAGAGCGATTTGCTCGGCCACTAAAAGGGTCCTATCAGTGTTCAGTGATCGGGACCGGAACTTGTATTCTCATGTGGCTTTTGGCCTTTCAGCGTGTATCAGCTCACTTTACTACATTTACTGACTCACTCACTCTATTCCGTGACCTCCACAAATCCACTCTCTTGTTTGAAATCCTTTTTAAATTTACCCTAAAAGCTCTTTCAATTTTTCAGCTTTCCGTCCAAGCAACTTTTATGCACATACATAATTTATTGAGAGGACATTTGTGAATGTCTGAGCGCTCCCTCTATTCGTTAAACAAAAAAATTGGGAATCAATTTCTGGTTCAGAGTTCAAGGTCATACTATATGGTCGTGATTTTGGTTAAATTCTTCCTGAAATTTTCATCACCGATCGCCATGATAATAAAGTCTGACAAATTGCCAATGAAAATGTCGCTCCCCAGTGTCCACCGGAGCGGATATTAGTGAAGCCAATTTACCACGTGAAACAGAAAATGATGTCGGCGAGTCCCCGAGGAAATACGAAATTATGAAGTTTTTTTATCGACGATTGTTTTTTTTTCCGACGAATGTAGTTTAAGAATCTGCAAGCGGAATAGGGTTGCGGACATTATCTCACCCCTTATAACGCTGTTTGTAATCTCGTGGGGTGTGCTAATATAGAGCTAATAACGCAGAGTTAACACTTCCGGTCCACTGATTCCGGTCTCTCTATCATCGTTTTCCCCTCATCCATGAAGATGAGCGCGCTAATAAAGGAATCGGTCAAACCCTTCGCTTAGGGGATGAAAAAGATCACATTTCTAGCAAAAGTTCCAACAAACACTCTGTAGAGTTTTATTCCTAAATTCGATGCTTACAATTATACTTAATCTTTTATTAAAATTTAACTTCGCTTAAAAACAAAAATAAATTGCTCAAATTTGGAATGGTAAATCCTGAAGTATCGTCTGTTTTCAGGTTTTCAAGTTACCTTGATTTTAACTAAACTTAAGCTCAATTGTGCAATTATAATTGATTATCGATTGCAATTGAAGCTTAGTAAATCGATTTGATTTGACATAATACATTTTAAACAGTATCTATCGTTTAACTTAAAATTTAAAAATTTTAAAAAGAGCTGATTCAACGTATTTAATTTTAAACGTCGATTAATTAATGTAATTTTGACTCCGGCGCAACTAAATTAGTCAAATTTAGTATAAATTTTAATTTTGATAAAGTTGATTTGAATGAGTTGCGAATTTCACAGAGATTTTGAAACATCAAATTTTAAGCTAATAGCGCAAACGCAATTAATTTTTGATTATAATTTAATTGTGCTTCTGTAAGTCAGGTTTTGACGACTGTTTCAAAAACTGAGTTGGTCTTAAAAAGCTTAAGCTTAAACAAATTTAAATCAGTTTACAGAAGCGCAATTAAATTTAATTGGAAATTAATCAAGTATATTTTGATGATAATATATTAAAATACGTAAAATTCATTATTAGTTTAATTGTGCAATTAATTCTCTAAATTGGGTTGATATCAAATTTTTTTTGTAACTAAATTACACGAATGTCGAAAAAGAAGACGGTTTATAGAATCGTCTGTAAATTTCACTACCTAATTTTTTTCCATAAATTATATTTTTTTTCTGAGATTTTTTTTTCTTGCAAATTTACGTGATTTTGAGGGTAATAATACAAAAAAACGAAACTCAAGCTATTTCTAATTTGGTTAATTTAAATCAGAATTTAATTGTGCTTTTGCTTAGTCTATTGCGGTTATCAAATCAGATGAGGTGATGTCAGTTTAATATTACAAAAATATTTAAAACAAATAATGTAATGCTGGTAGCTTCATTAAGGGCATTCAGAAGCTTAATTAAATTTAATTCACACTTATTTCAGTTGGCTCTATTTTTAAAATAAATTTTCCGATTGATTGTACCATGTTATTAGATATAGAAATTCCAGTTAATTTTATTAAATCAAAATAGAACTAATTAATTAAAAATTAGTTTGATTGTGCTTTTTCCTTTTACAAATTTCAAGCTAAATTCACAATTAAAATCCGATTGTACTTAAATCTAAAAATTAGTTGTACTTTTATGTAGATAATGGGTAAAAACATTTGATCATGGTTAAATTTTTTTGCTAATTAATATTGACGTTTTGATGTGTATAGAAAGTAGGAATTTTAAAGATTTCAGAACTGTCATTTGGGTTTAACCTCAAAATGTCAACAAGACAATTTAACTTGACAGGTAGAGTTACCAACCGATTTCAAATTCCAAAGCGTCCTTCAACAGTTTAGTTGGCACTTCTATTACGATATAAAACAATTCAAGGTTCCAGAACTTGTAATAAAAGGAAGAGAAACTATAAAAATTAGAAATTAGTTAGTGCTTGTTTGGTTTTGCTGCAGGTTTGGAGAACTTCGTACAGTGAAGTGTCCCAAAAGTAGAAATCTACAGAAGGAGGTAGGTGACATAGAGTAACTATATTTTTTGTCGTTTCAAGCTCGCAATTTTCGGGCTGATTCAGGACTGCACCATAAAAACTGTATGTCTTTCATATCGAAATGCCTCTGGTCTATGACAGTTGTTAAATGTAAAACAGGGGTACCAACACATTTAAAATTCTAAAGTTCACGCAGACGCCATTCTTTTGTTTCGATTATAATGCTATGCAGTTGGCAGCGGGCTCTGTTAGAAGATAGAAGAGACAAACGTCGCGGTTTGAAACCAAACTAGTTTAATTTTCTTTGGAACTTTGGCTTATACTGTCGGTAAAAAAGAACAGAGAGCTGTAAAAGTTAGGTCTGAAACTATTTCTTATAGATGGCGCTACATTTTCTGCATACAGCTGAGTTTGATACCATTTTCACATCGTTTCGAGTCTACTCTTTTTTTGTGCATACAGAGGATGTAAATAAAACTCACACATACACTTAAATTTTAATTTGACATAAGATTAGGTAGCTGATTGGGTTTTTGAACACATATTTTGACAGTAAAACTGCAATGTATAGGTACTATCAATACTTATTCATCTTATGTACTTACATAATAGTAAACAGTTTTTTCGTAACTAACATAAAGTGTACTTATTTCTATCTCAGTCGTACCGCATTTTGAGCCGTAATGGGGTACGACCGGTATTATAATTACTCTCTCTCGCTTCTTCTTTTTTTATTATTCCATCATCACAGACGTACGATCGTGGAATCGTGCGTCGATTTGAATTTCATTAAAACAACTTTCAAAGTGAAACATTATTGTATCCGTGTAAAGTGATCTATAGCCTAAAACGTGAACTGGAAGTTGCTTTAACGATCGTAAATTTTTCCGAAAAAAAGGACACAACGTGTAATAAAATCAAATAGCAAATAACATAGTTAGAGCATTTAACAACTAACACGTAATAATATTGCTAGACATTAAATAGGTTACGACTATAACAATTGTCTATTGCAAATAATGAAGAGAGCTCCTTGGCAATTCCAGCGTCACTTTTCTCAATTTTTGCATGATTGTGTCGAATGATATGTCGCGAACGCTGCAACTACCAAGCGACACCGGGAGAAAAAACACTCAGAACTTAGTAGAACACAGAACACCAGTACGCGGTTATTGTAACTGTGAATTTAGAATCTCGACGAAAAAATGCGATGTTCATCTCGTTATAACATTTAAACTACTAAAGTCTAACATTTGAACTATTTTCCATTTGTCAACACTAACCGGGCTACTAGATTCAGCGTCCAAGCACCGCATCTGCTATCACAACATTTAGAATAGTTCCGTTTCGTCATAATAAAGCTCGTACCAAAGGCTCTATTATGAAAACCTTAATAAAAAGCAACGCTTGGAACACGTAAAGAGGGCTTTTTCAATTTCCCGCCCTTGTCATGAGCTGTGTCGGAAGTGCCAACATGAAAAAAAATAATCCCCTAGAATGGTATCACTAAACACATTGAGCGATTTTTCTCACTATAAGGTAACAACGCTAAGAAATCTTAGCTCACAATCTTCTTTTTTTTTTTCAAAAAAACAACACCAAATCTCTACCAACTAAAATTCGTTACTACACACAAAAAAAAAATCCCTGACTAAATATTCGTGTTGAATTGACTTAAAAAATCTGCGCACGCAGACACTGTGTATCACGCACCTTTCTTTCAGAGTTTTTTAATATTGTCGTAACAATAATCGATAAAAAATAAACATTGCAGAGGATTTTGCGCCTCAAAACCAGACGCTGGCACCGTTGCAAGGTTCTATCCCGTATTTCTGCGTAAAATCCTCCTTTTTATACCTACCTATTACCTTTATTTCTTCTTTTGTTGAAGACTAAATGCGCTCGTCTTTTGTATCTAAAAAGAAAAATATCTCACTCCCAAAATTTCAACAAAACACTACAACGCATCTCGTTACAACATAAACTTGATATTTTGGGAGAAAAAGACATTTTTCTTTCCTTTTTTTTATGTTATAACGAGATTGAACTACTGCTACGACTAAGCTAAGATCTGTTCTAAAAGCCGCAGCCAATCTGAACGTGAATTTTTTGAAAGGTCTGCAGGCGGGTGCTGTTGCGGGGAAAAAAATCAGACCCACAGCAGAGAGAGCTCTCGAATCAACAAAACGATACAGTCATGCAGGTAAATAATTGACGGGTGTGCGTATATAATGGTTACAATTATTATGAGTTTATCCTAATTAGATTGTCTACAAGGCTTAAAACACTTTGGTGAGGAGATGTACGTTGCTAGAAAGTAGATTTTTTTATATTTACGTTGTTTTTATCGTCGTTTCATTTTAAGGGTACTGATTGGTCTAAATTAAAATATACAGGTGTCCAGAGTTTTTGGTAATTTTGAAGATTCGGATCATAACATACAGTCACTCTGTAGTTCAACGCCTCGTTAGACTGTCGGTTTATTATTAACTATGCAAACTTTTCTTGGATATGTAATAATATACAGTGTCCTCAACATGAGGCACTCTGTATATTTCATAAAGTACATCTGGGCCACACTGTACAACTAAAGTGCCTCTAAACTTTTCAAATTCGTGGAAATTTAAAACTGTGGTGAAATTAAAGTGATCGAAAAATATGTAGATTTTTTTTAAAATATCAAAAGTAGGCACACTTTTATGATTTTTATTAGTTGTCGTTTTGACATCGTTTAGGTGGTTGGTTTATAAAAACTCGAGTTTCATACACATTTGTGAGGTTAGGTATATGGAGTATACACAGTATTAAAAAAAGATATGCACTTCGTTTAAGGTAGCTATGACTTTTATTTTGCCGTTACCGCTTCGTTGTAATAACTGACAGATGACGGATAAAATTATTGTCAAAAAGGAAGCGGCGCGAGTAAAATAAAAGTCAGATGTCAAATTTATTATAGTTTTTGTAAACCAACTATCAAAAATTTACTAAACTAAAACCACTACAGATAACTTTCACTAAATTCAATATCCGATTGGCTGCATCTAGAAGACCGTGTGTAAATCGAAAAACCTCCTCCGAACGCCGAGTCGGAAGTGCCGGCGTCCGTTATAAAATCGGCCACGATAAGCGTGTCCTTACCTTGCGTCAACGCCGAAGGTGTAAGACCACCTTTACCGGCTTCTTTTTCCGCCAGTCTCTCTTTTAACAACTTTATCTTCTCCTCTTTCTGAAAGTTTAGGATAAAATTAGTTTGGAGTCGTTCGATTGTTCGTGCGCATCGAACGGATAAATGAACGAACGTCTAGAATATACCTGGGAAATGAGTCGTTGCAAATCTTCATTTTCGTTTAGTAGCTTCTGGTAACGCTCTTCGTCTTCTTTGGAAATACCAGCGTCTGGATTGTATTTACTTTCAGCCTTATCCCTCGGATGTCGTATGACTTCAATAACCTAAAGTGTTTTTTTTTTTTTAGTATTTTACTACATCTCGATGGAGCCAGCGTTCTTACCTTAGGCACGAAAATAAGCGCCATGCTCAGAAAACAACAGAATACTATCGCCAAAGCTACGAACGCGAAACTTGCGTCTTGTTGACTGGCGATGACCATAGTCACTGGCGCTGTTATCAAACACAATATGACCACATTGTATATGCTCATTCCTACGTATCTCGAGTCGTTAATTTGTTTGACTTTCACTGATCGCGTTTCATAGGCCAAGAACAATCCGAAGATCTGAAAACGACAATATTATACAGAGTGGTTACAAAATCAGTTTCGACATTACCAGAACTAGTCCTTTATAGGCATAGATGACAGACAACCAAACGTTGTTGTGGTGACTTTCGCAGTGTTCTAGTTCCGGTCTGATCTTGGAGTCGTCGCTCGATAATTCTGGGTCTTCCAGTGGAAACTGTTCGATTCTTCTTTGCAACGGATCGTGGAGTTGCCAGGCTACCATGAACACGAAGTCGACAACAAGAAGACCAGAAACCATGGAGTAAAGCTTCCAGGGTTCTACTTTTTTCTACAAAAGAAACAACTCATGTTAGGTTTTTACGCGTTTCTACTCAGTTTTAAGTGCAGAAAAGCCATAAAAAAATAATATAAAAATTGCCACAAAAAAAAGCCTATAAAGAGCCACAAAAACGCTAAAAATCCACGGTGAGGGGTGAGGAGAAGTAAGGCGAGTGCAGAAAAGCCATTAAAAATATAAAAACTGTCACAAAAAAGCGTAAAAATGTCCACAAAAACGCTAAAAACCTATGGGGGGGGGGGGTTACGGAGAAACGAAGGGAAAGCAAAACCAATAAAAAATTGTAAACATTGCCACAAAAAATCATATAAATTGCCACAAAAACGTTTAAAAATCTATGGTGAGGGGTGAAGAGAAGCAAGGGGAATGTAGAAAAGCCATAAAAAAATAATATAAAAATTGTCACAAAAAAGCGTGTAAATGACCACAAAACCGCTAAAAACCTATGGTGAGGGATGAGGAGAGGCAAGGGGAAAGCAGAAAACCAACAAAAAACCGTAAACATTGCCATAAAAAAAGCGCATAAATGACCACAAAAACGCTAAAAACCTAAGGTGAGGGGTGAGGAGACGTGCGGGGAAAGCAGAAAAGCTACAAAAAAGCGTACAAATAGCCACAAAAACGATCAAAACCTATGGTGAAGGGTGAGGAGACGTGCGGGGAAAGCAGAAAAGCCACAAAAAACCGTAAACATTGCCACAAAAAAAGCCTATAAAGAGCCACAAAAACGCTAAAAATCCACGGTGAGGGGTGAGGAGAAGCAAGGGGAGTGCAGAAAAGCCATAAAAAAGTAAAATAAAAATTGTCACAAAAAAGCGCATAAATGACCACAAAAAGGCTAAAAACTTACGGTGAGGGGTGAGGAGACGTGCGGGAAAAGCAGAAAAGCCACAAAAAACTTTAAAGATGGCCACAAAAAACCGCAAAAATTGCCACAAAAACGCTAAAAATCCATGGTGAGAGGTGAGGAGAAGCAAGGGGAGTGCAGAAAAGCCATAAAAAAATAAAATAAAAATTGTCACAAAAAAGCGTATAAATGGCCACAAAAACGCTAAAAACCTACGGTGAGGGATGAGGAGAGGCAAGGGGAAAGCAGAAAACCAACAAAAAACCGTAAACATTGCCATAAAAAAAGCGCATAAATGACCACAAAAACGCTAAAAACCTAAGGTGAGGGGTGAGGAGACGTGCGGGGAAAGCAGAAAAGCTACAAAAAAGCGTACAAATAGCCACAAAAACGATCAAAACCTATGGTGAAGGGTGAGGAGACGTGCGGGGAAAGCAGAAAAGCCACAAAAAACCGTAAACATTGCCACAAAAAAAGCCTATAAAGAGCCACAAAAACGCTAAAAATCCACGGTGAGGGGTGAGGAGAAGCAAGGGGAGTGCAGAAAAGCCATAAAAAAGTAAAATAAAAATTGTCACAAAAAAGCGCATAAATGACCACAAAAAGGCTAAAAACTTACGGTGAGGGGTGAGGAGACGTGCGGGAAAAGCAGAAAAGCCACAAAAAACTTTAAAGATGGCCACAAAAAACCGCAAAAATTGCCACAAAAACGCTAAAAATCCATGGTGAGAGGTGAGGAGAAGCAAGGGGAGTGCAGAAAAGCCATAAAAAAATAAAATAAAAATTGTCACAAAAAAGCGTATAAATGGCCACAAAAACGCTAAAAACCTACGGTGAGGGATGAGGAGAGGCAAGGGGAAAGCAGAAAACCAACAAAAAACCGTAAACATTGCCATAAAAAAAGCGTATAAATGGCCACAAAAACGTTAAAAACCTAAGGTGAGGGGTGAGGAGACGTGCGGGGAAAGCAGAAAAGCCACAAAAAACCGCAAAAATTGCCACAAAAAAGCGTACAAATAGCCACAAAAACGCTAAAAATCCATGGTGAGGGGTGAGGAGAAGCAAGGGGAGTGTAGAAAAGCCATAAAAAAATAATATAAAAATTGTCACAAAAAAGCGCATAAATGATCACAAAAACGCTAAAAACCTATTGTGAGGGGTGAGGAGACGTGCGGGGAAAGCAGAAAAGCCACAAAAACTTTAAAGATTGCCACAAAAAACCGCAAAAATTGCCACAAAAACGCTAAAAATCCATGGTGAGGGGTGAGGAGAAGTAAGGGGAGTGCAGAAAAGCCATAAAAAAATAAAATAAAAATTGTCACAAAAAAGCGCATAAATGACCACAAAAAAGCTAAAAACTTACGGTGAGGGGTGAGGAGACGTGCGGGAAAAGCAGAAAAGCCACAAAAACTTTAAAGATTGCCACAAAAAAACGCAAAAATTGCCACAAAAACGCTAAAATATCCATGATGAGGGGTGAGGAGAAGCAAGGGAAGTGCAGAAAAGCCATAAAAAAATAAAATAAAAATTGTCACAAAAAAGCGTATAAATGGCCACAAAAACGCTAAAAACCTACGGTGAGGGATGAGGAGAGGCAAGGGGAAAGCAGAAAACCAACAAAAAACCGTAAACATTGCCATAAAAAAAGCGTATAAATGGCCACAAAAACGCCAAAAACCTAGGTGAGGGGTGAGGAGACGAGCGGGGAAAGCAGAAAAGCCACAAAAAACCGCAAAAATTGCCACAAAAAAGCGTACAAATAGCCACAAAAACGCTAAAAATCCATGGTGAGGGGTGAGGAGAAGCAAGGGGAGTGTAGAAAAGCCATAAAAAATAATATAAAAATTGTCACAAAAAAGCGCATAAATGATCACAAAAACGCTAAAAACCTATGGTGAGGGGTGAGGAGACGTGCGGGGAAAGCAGAAAAGCCACAAAAAACTATAAGCATTGCCACAAAAAAAGCCTATAAAGAACCACAAGAACGCTAAAAATTCACGGTGAGGGGTGAGGAGAAGCAAGGGGAGTGCAGAAAAGCCATAAAAAAATAATATAAAAATTGTCACAAAAAGCGTGTAAATGAACATAAAAATAAGGAGGAGGAGCGAGGGGAAGCAGAAAACCAACAAAATCCTATAAACACTGCCACAAAAACACTTAAAACCCACGGTGAAGGGCGAGGAGAGGCAATAAGAGTGCAGAAAAAGGCGTCTAAATGGTCACAAAAACGTTAAAAACTCAAGATGAGTGGTGAGGAGAGCCGAGGAGAG
Organism: Cynaeus angustus; assembly: GCA_030157275.1. Taxonomy (NCBI): domain Eukaryota; kingdom Metazoa; phylum Arthropoda; class Insecta; order Coleoptera; family Tenebrionidae; genus Cynaeus; species Cynaeus angustus. The sequence continues at coordinate 10,411,668 of CM058067.1, forward strand.
AGAGCAGAAAATGTTGGAAAACATCGCAAAAATTGACAAAAAAAAACAAGCGTAAACATGGACACGAAAAAACTGTAAAACCCTTGTCAAGAAAAAATCCGAAAAATAACCAAAATAAGCCAAGCAATTTTAAAACATTAACGTGGTTTTCATAGCCACTTTTGCCTTCGTTTTTTTTTGTGACCGTTTTTAAGCTTTTCTATGCATTTTTTTTCTAGGATAAGTTAAAATTTTCTGTGGACATCATTATGTTGCTTTTATAGAAATATTTACGCTCTTTTGTCGCCTTTTTTAAGATTTTATAGCCGCTTTTACGCTTCTTGTTTTTTGTTAAAAATTATTTAAAGATTTTGTAAGCATCCTAACGCGTTTAGTAACAGTTTTTGTAGTCATTCTGTTGCTTTTCTGTAGATTTTTATTTTTCTTTTTGTACCTCTTGTGCATTTTTTTCCTTTTTTTTGTTTGTTCGTATTTCTTTACGTCTTTTCAGGATTTGTTATGTATTTTTTGTAACCATTCTTAGGGTGTTTTGTTGCTTTTCTTCTTTGTTTTTGTATCTCCTCGTTTTTCGCTTCTCGCTGTAACTTTTGTGTGTTTTGTTTTCTGTGCTTATTAAATAGTAAGCACGGAAAGTACGTACACATCTCACTTTATTTTTTTTATTTACCACCTTCACTTCACCTCTAAACATTTACCTTTTTTATTTTTTTTTCACTCTCAAATAGTTTTTGTTCTTTTTTTTTTCAATTTCTACCAATACGTGATTTTTTTTATAATGTTAAACAGGTTAAGATGCAAACTGTAATTCTGAGAGTTCGGATTTAATAAATGAGACACCTAATATATTGTATGTACTTTTAATTTATTTCAAAAACGGAAACAAATGTAGATTAGTACAAAGACGAGTAGAATTGTGTATTCCGATGATAACTCGGTTCAAACACGAATATTGCTTCACTTAGTATTTAATTCAATTTAGTGCATAACAGATGTTTCGGTTGCATTTCCGAAATTAGGTCTTGTTCGATATTACGTGCACGAGAATGGCAAACAAGAGTGGCGAGGAATGCTTAGAAGATTCATTTCAATAATTAATTACTAGAGAACTTTGGGGATTCCATACTCTATCTAGCAAGCCAAGAAAGCTATTTACATGCGGTGATGGAAATCTTAGTATGTGGACACAAATGCAGGAAGCGCAAACATCAATTTTTTTTTTCGGGGTGAGTTCGTGATGTCTCCTCGAACGAATAAGCGAACGAACGACCTACACTTACCATTCTTACTTTCGGATCGCTCTTGGCTTTGGTGGTAAGCCTGTGCACCCTCCACACTTTGCTGAACATCGCCCCGAACGACAACGTAAATCCGGTAGATAACAACCACGCTCTTGTTTGACAAATGGCTGGATAGGCACCTGGGGATACAAATCTACCATCTAAACCGAGAAGGAAAACTGCCGTTAAACACACTACGATACCAAAAAGCATAATCGTGTTGCATACAGGATGCGAAGATTGGATGACCCTGCAAAAACACCCGTCATTGCAAAAATCTCCGACTCTGGCGTTCTTCACCTTCTATGGTTATTCCAGACGTTAAAAATCACCAAAAGAATAGCTATGACGATTCCCACGCTGGAGATGACGCACATACAAATAAAAAGAGGCAAGGAGACGGTTCGCAGCACTCTTCGGATGATTGTTCGGTCTTGAGGCACTTTTCCACCTAAAAAAAAATAATATTTTCAGCGTGCAAGTCGAGTGGAAAAATCACAAAATTGATTCTATTATGGCGAGTCTCCGAGGTTACGTTAGCGTCGTCTCGGGCGTGTTGTTGGTGTAAACAGACATTTTCTGTTTGGAAAATGACGAAATGTATGAGGGCGTCGAGGATGAATAATTTACGCGGGACTCGGGTCACATTTTTGAAATTATATTCGAATTATCGATTTATATACGCAGTGAGTCATCAATAAAACTAAATAAAACGTTATTTGCTCTAATGGATTGGAATTTTATCGACGTCCTGTCTTACATTATTAATTTTTAAATCGTCGACAAGTTCATTTTTCATAAGAAATGGGGAAATTAATGATACGAGAAAGATTGTTACGTCATCCGTAATTAACTAGATTTAAATGAATGTGTCAAGATAAGTGTTCAGCTTTAAAATTAATAGTTTGAAGCGCGTTTTTTCAGCGAAATCTAGAAACGACTGCGTCGACATTCGCATTTTGCTTCTTCGATAATTAAAGGTTTTTGATGTCACTACATCAAAGCCAACATTTCCCTGAAAAGATGCAACAAATTGCGGAGGCTTCAAAAGAATCAGCTTGATGTAAACAGTATGGCTGTCTGCTTTTCCACTGAATCTGAAGAATTAGCGAAGAAGTTTAACGTAGATAGTTTAAACCTTTGAAAACTGAATACTGAACATTGAAACTCAAAGGCCAATTTAAGCCAGACCCAAGTTTAATCCTCTACAACCTGAAAGATGAAATATAGTAGAACCGACAGTTTGATACCTAAAAACCGAACGAACCAATTTTGTAATAATTAGAATAATCTAAATTTCAACTCTAACGCTTGTAGTTTTCAATTTAAAACCTAAATTCATCTCTCATCCGAAACATAACAAAACAACAAAACAAAACTGTTTAGTGATAATCCTAATTATCATTGTAGTTGAAAAGTGTACTACTCAGCCTGTAATTATTATTATTAAAATATATATATTATTATACATTGTATAAAGCTTCGATATTTTTGAAACTGTCACATTCCAAAACGTATACTTCGTAGGTATTGCATTCGTCGCTCTGCAGCTACGATGTTGGCAAACACGAAGAAACTAAAAACTGTGACAGTTACAATTAACTGAAATCATTAAACTAAAGTTTCTGCAACCTGACATCTGAGATACCAAATGAAAAGCTCGAAAATAAATAAATCAACCACACACATCGATTATAAAGACTCACGAACTGCTCAAAGTCGATAACCTAAAACCCAAACTCCGAAACTGATACCTATTCCCAAAACGCTCGAAAGACAATACCTATTTATTCGTACGAACACAAAAAATCTTTTAAAAGCTCTTAAAACTCGTACCAAAGTATCGAAAAAACAATTTGATCGATCACCCCTCGGTCATTAGAGCAATCTTTCAACTGAATTTAATAATTCGCGAATTGATTTGAAAGTTGGTGACGTCGGAGAAGACGCGTGACAGGTATTCTCCGGTCAAAAACCACGTCGGAAGTTGAAAGTTTCATTTCTAGAGTAATTTTCCACATCGTTGGTTTTAAGTGTAAATGGAAAAGCGGTGTTTGCGCGCCAACTCTCGATGTAAATTAGTTGAATTAAATCAGCCGAAAGTTAAATAATTTAACGAGGGAGCAACTAAATAACACCGTTATTATTAATAAATATTCATAGTGTGTAAGCAACACAATTCCCGGTGTAAACAAACGTTGCCATGAAATGGATCTTGTAATATTTAGTGGGGTAATCCGGTGCGATTTAAGAGTGAAGAATTTAGTGTTGAGCTTCTTGTTTCTTCAACAAGTTAGAAAAACCGCCGCGTTGAACGAAATAAGACGTTAGTTGTTCGCGTGACAGAGCACATAAAGCGCGATTGTTTCCACCGAATGCAATAATACAAAGGGCAAGGGTTGAGCCAAAGATTTACTTCACTTTGCCACTACTTCACTGACAGGTTTATATCTATGACCATCATTCAAGATAAAGTTCCGTTAGCATGTACACAATGAGCTTTGCTTAGATCGTGTTTTATTACCCGCTGTTAGATTTTATTTGCTTCGGCGGCCGGCAAGAAAGAGTTCTGACGCTGTCCCGGCGCATCCACCATCGACGGGAAGTCGTAAATTAACCTCTAATCTTTGGTTTTCAATTAGGTTATCACGCGATTATCAACGGGAAACCGTAATTTAGGCCGTTGCATCAAAATTGGAAATTATGTTAATTGGTTCTTAAACGCGATTAAGTTCAGGTTTGTAACAAAGTTTGAGATTCAATAAAGCTCGTTCCCTTCCGCCCGCCGCTAAGCTTTGGGTATGAACTTTGCAGTGAGTTATGGGCGCGAAATAAATAAACGGTTTTAATGAGGAGGAGTTCATGAGTACACATCATGGACGATATTTTGTAATATTAATACGAGGCGAAAATCCGGGAGAAAGGGAAACAGAAGCGTTCGTTCGTTCGTTCGTTATACCTCGTTTCCTAATTCAATAATTTTAGTTATTCGCCCGGCGCATCCACCAATTAAAAATACCTCTACGCCTCTTCTGCTCCTGGTCTGATAATCTAACAAATTTCTACTAATTTGTTACCGAATTAGACACGTCATTTTCTGTCCGCTCACATCCCGAACCACAAATTAAACTCTGATTTCCCAACTCACCATGCCACACTTCTCTATCGAACCAAGTGAGATTGTCCGCTTGCGTGTCGTAATAACCCAAAACAACATAGTTCCCGTTGATGACTTGCTCGATCTGAGTGAGGGCGATGCGGTCACCTTGCGAACTGAAGGCTACATAACCCTGGAAAAAATCGTATACACAACTTTAAAACACACCCAAAATCTGAGCTTAGTTGTGTGCCGCCTCGCACGCACGTACTTTTTCCCTCTAATTAAATCAATTAAATAATGTTCCGTTTCCATTACCTCACGTCGACGTTAATTCTCGTTATGTTACAAAAAAAATTAAAAATTCATGAAGTTAATTAAAGTTTTCTTTTGACAATATTGTGCGTTTTTCCAAGTTTTAATTGGATTTGCTGTGAGCTAACAAGTCTTGTACTTTGCAACGCGATGTTAATTGTCAATCAATGTGATACCAAGAAATTTAACGAGATCTACGAATATAAACGTTCATTAGTGTCTGACGAAATTTAAATCCGACTGTAAATTGTAAATGGCGTCGTATTTAAACTGCAATTATCCCGTTAATGCCTGGAAAAGAGACGTCCTTTAATTATTAATTTTTCGTTTATTTGTCGGGAAGTGCTTTATGTAGGGAGGAGGGTCCCTTCTATTAAATCTTTATCGATTCTCATATCCGCTCCACGCTTTGCTGCCGAATCTACTACAGCATTAAACTTATTCTTCGAATTTTTATCTGTAGAGTGCATGCACTTTATGATGCAGTCACGAAGTCGTAAATTTATTCACAAATCTGAGTTTTATTTAGTAAAGCTTCGGAAGGATATTCAGATCGCGGCCAAGTGTTAACTATAAACTTAGAAGTGGATTTAGAGTAAATAGTTTTGTTATAAAAACCAAATTGAAGAAGTTTCTTAAGAGTGGAAAGTTAAGAGAACTCATTTATTTCGAGTTCTTAGTTTAGACGAAATTAACTTTAAATACAATTTTAAAAGTGTTCAGTAAATTAAGATTTATTAAACTCAGTGCACGTCTCGTTTGGTCGTCTTCACTTCGATTTAGATTAATTCAGTCAGAATTAGTTTTCGACCTGATCTCGTCTAGCTATTTAGTTATGTAGTTCAAATGAGATTTAAATTGACCACAATTGGAGAAAACTAATGTGACTCTATTTCTGACGAAAAGGCACGAAGATAACTCTTCAAATGACTTATTATCTCTGTAGATGTCACAGAAAAACTGGCCCATGTGGCAAATTCGAACTCTTAAAATGAATTGTTCCATTGACTAATAACGTCATTATCCAAAAACAGTTGACCATGTTTTATCAATTAAATGTGGCAGAAAAAATGACACAGATAAAGATAACTTTGAAAATAGCTGTAAATTGACTGTTTGCACAACGTAAAAAATACCATAACTCTAGTTATGAAATCAACTCTCAAAATGACTGTCAACATTGATTTTGGAGACATTATCCAGTTTCAAGTAAATATACCATAAAAAATAAAATCTAAACTATCTTTATTAAGACATTATCTTGACCTTGCTTCTGTTAGTCATCCAAGAAAAAGTGATGCAGATAGTGAGATCTACGAAGATCTTCAAATGACTATCTACATCAACAATTACATTTACTATCTAAAAAAAATATCTGTATGGTAAAGTCTAGAAAGTCAACTGGGAAAATGCCTGTTTACATTGACAGTCACAGTTATTATCTCAACAAATTGTTAAATATTCCAGATAAAATAACGCAGACATCCACAAATACGTAAGTATCTCTTAAAATGACTGTCTAAATTAGTTATTACTATTATTATGTTAAGTATCTTTATGAAAATCTACAATGTTAACTCTCAAAATGACTTCCCACATTAACAATCACAGTTAGTATAAAAAAATCGACCATCTTTCTAGAAAAAATGATTCAGATAGCAAGATCTTCAACGGTAACTCTAAAAATGACCGCATAAATTACATTTAATATTCATTCTCTGAACAAATTTACCATTGTTCTGTAGATCACAAAAATACGGTCCATATGGCAAAATTAACTCTCAGAATGACTATCTACATTGAATGTTAGAGTCATCAAGAAACATTCTCCGTGCTTTTGTTAAATATCCCAGAAAAAATGACACAGATAGCACAATTTACGAGAGTAACTCTTAAATAGTTAAAAATAAATAAAAAAAATTGACAGGAAAGTTGTTTATATTGGTTTCGGTAATGAAAAGTGTTTTTTAACAATTTACAAAACCTGGTAGACATCTTGTTTGGTTTAGACAATTTTAAGACTAATTTAGCCAATTTTTATATTTAGTACTTCTATCTATTCTATCTGGTCCAGCTTGGACTCATTCTGTTAAAATTTGGCGAATTTATCGAATTTACTCAAAGACACAATTTCGGCAAATATAATTTGTTTAAACTAATATAAAATCAACAAAACCAGTTTGATTTAGTCCTAAAATTAGTTAAACTGAGGCTTATTCACCTCACATTTAGAATATATGCTTTCTTTTGGATCAACTAATCTAAAATATAATTTAAGTTAGTCAAATTAAACCATCAATTTCTTCGTCCTTTAATTTAAAGTGTTGTCTCGTTTAAGTTAACACTTGAACGTTAGTTGGGACGTAATCTCGCCGTTAATTTTGTTTTCATTTCTGTAATTTCTTCAATTGTACTTTAAAAGAAACTCTGCATTTACACGTCGAAACAAAAGGAAAGATTTTTAACACAATAATGCGGCACTCGCTTTGAAACTAAATAAAAAGATAAAGAATTCGCACAGTTCTTGATGAGCGCTCACAATACGCTTCTAGATAAAAGTCATAAAACAAATGTCGGGAAAAATCCGCCTCGACGTTTCGTTTTTCTCCATTATGCCTTCTGAAAAACCAACACTAAAATAGTAGTAATTAAGTGCGTCGCCTCTAAACAGAAAATCTGCTTAATGACTTTTAACGGGGAATCCAAATTTTCCTTGTCTGTATAATTCCAATTTATACGAACAAATTCGGCACTTTACTTCCTTTAATTAAACAATCCTTCGCCCTTAACCTTTCCAATCTAACCCAAGTTAAGAGACGCTTTCTCAGGTGGGGCTCGTCACACACTATTACCAACGACAAGATTGGAAATCCCTCGAGTGAATTCGACAGTTAAATAAAATGAACAAATCTGTTTGTGTTTGCAAAAGTCGACACGAAATAAATAAATCAACGAAACATCGAGCGATTTGTTCGATGGATACGAGTGGTATTTATGGAGCGGGGACGGAAAGGCCAACGTTGACTGTTCGAATGAAAATGGAGTTTTAAACTTACCGAGATTCCCAGGAACTGAGTGGAGTTAATGGCTGAGTATATGTCGTCGGCGATTTCCTTGTTGTTGTAATTGAACTCTTTCAGGCTTTTACCGTACTTGTGGAGACGGTCCATTGTTTTATTGAAGGCTACAAGAGAAGTTTCAGCGTTAAAATGACGGCGGTTCTTTTAGGAAGTGACGTCGTTAAAAGTAGAGACAAACATTAACGGTCAAAACGAGACGTTTTTCTTACATCGAGCAAGAAAAACGGTGTAGATGCGTGCCAACAAAAGTACACACCCTTAACTGTTTCTTTCAAAATGAGTAGTAAAATAAAAAAATAACCAATTGTTAGAATGGAGAAAATTTATGTATGGTAAGATCTGCGAGGTTAATTTTTAAAATGTTTGTTTAATTATATAGAAAAATGTGCCGCGTTTTTGGTAGATATCCCACAGAAAATTGCATAGATACCGAGATCTACACAGATAATTCTCAATTCCCTAATTCTCTAAATTCATTCTTAGAGTTATGATCTACGATGTATCTGTTAGATATCTAAGCGAAAATGACACAGCGATATCTATGAATAAAATTTTTATGGCCTACATTGACTACTGCATTAATAATCTAGGCAAAATGACCATAGTTCCAATCTTGCAGAAAAATAGCTATTAGCGTCATTATTTAGAAAAATTGACCATGTTTGGGTTAAATATTCCAGAAAAATGATTAGTAAATTACATTCATAATTTAGAAAAAAAAGTAATGCTTTGTAAATGTCATAGAAAAAAAATAAAATTTACTCCAAAATGAACGCTCACATTGCCTATTAGTCATTTTCTAATAAAAATGACAAAGAGCAAAATCTACAAAGATAACCTTCAAAGTGTGAACTGACTGAATTGAAGTCACTTAAAAAAATGACCGTCGTTATCTATCAAACAAAAAATATCTTGATTTTTTCTATAGTTGTGTTATTTTAGAAATAATTGCTAAATTGCTTCATCAATTATTCTCTCGTTTAGTGTCAAATTGACACATTTCACATTCTGTCATTTTAACAGATGACCTCAATTGCCAAAATGCCAACAAGAACCCAAAACGTCTTATCAACAAACTAACAAAAATCCCTACAAGTCCACAAACACCGACTTTTTCATCGTTACGCAACAAAAGAACAAATCCAATCACCCGCCTTACCTAAGGCAACGGACCAGACAGCATCGTAGGCCAACGGCGCTTCCTGATACCCTTCAGGATAACGTTGGTTATCGATCTTATATCCTTCTTTCCTCAAAACTTGATTCAACCGTAACCGAAAGTCCTCCGACGTCATCCCCGAAATAGTTCTCTCGTTCAAATTCTGATTCCACATCAACGCTTCGGTGGTCAAGTGACCTTCTGCAGCCTCCCTCATTTGTTCCAACGTACACTCAATGTTTTCCTCTTCTAGGTTTACTTCGAACCAATTGTCTTCGTACCAACCTATAAAAAAGGGAGAGTTCATAAAATGTCCCTAGAAATTTATTATCTTTGCGGTAAAGTAACTATATGACAGTTGGTAATTTATGACGGGTCGTGGTTATTGATAAAATCGGGTCTTGGTCTTAATTAAATTTTATGGGGTTCACGTATGGAGACAACGATATTCAAATTAAACGATGAGAGAGAGGGAGAGAGGGAGAAAGAGAACGATAAATTTATGTAAAAATTACGTTCAGGAAATGGAAGCAATTCGGATAAATGAGACGAAGAGAAAGTAGAAAAATAAGTAATAGGTTTTATCTGAGAGTGCAATAAAATTCTACAAGCGTTCGGAGATTATTACTCTAATTTTGGGGGGCAAGGGGTTTGATGCTTCCAAAGCCAATTTTGGACTAAAACAAGAAAAAATCTACAGTGCACGACAGCGCTTGAGAAATTAAACTTTTTTTGCTGAAAAATTGAATAAAAACAGATTTGTTCCAGTTGTCCAAAGCACATGCAAATTGAAACAACAAAACCACCATATTGAATTAACGCCATTTATGACGTCTCTTGAAAAACCCTCTATTGTTTCTTGTTCTGTAGTAATACAATAAATTTGTCAATTTTGGATTGAAATAAGTTGTATCTATAAAAAATCGCTGCGCTTAGTAAAATCAGAAAATTTTGTAGACTATTATAGGAAAAAAAAAATTTTCCAACGCATCGCTTCACTCTGTTGTTAAAATCTATGATTTTTTAATTCTGTTATTTTGAATTGAATAGAAAAAAAACGTTGATGACACTTAATATTTGAGTAGTATTACATATGGAACGTTTTTGTTTGCGTTGAGGCATGTTGTAATGTCATTCTTTCTGTCACCTGTCAACTTGAACTGTTAATATTACCCACGTGTGATTGTACGTTTTCCAAAACAAATGATTTTTACAGATAATGGTACCGAATTATTAAATGAACACCCGATATAAAAAATTGTAAAAAAAACTTTCGCCATGTTTGCTAAGAAAACTTTTGAAAAATAGTTCTATCAGTTTGCTGCGATTTTAAGGCCTCTATTTTTTCTAATTCTGTGGTCGTTCGATAAAATAATCATTTTTAGTGAAAAGCACACGTAATTTAGAAGAAAATTATTATATTTAGTAGAGACAAACGCGATGATAGTAATTTTTATAAATCGCTATAAAAAACTGACGCAGCGCATCCACCATTTTCAGTAATTCTTTGAAAATCATATTTTTTTTTAGTTCTGTAGTTATGTAATAAATTTGTCAATTTGTGATTTAAGTAAGTTAAATCTGCATAATGCAGACACAGTTGCTATAATTTAAGAGCGTTATATATACTACTTGAGGCATCACTTACGTTTTTAAATCTCAATTTTTATCTAATTCTGTGGTTGTTGAACCAATGCGTCATTATGAGCTTAAAATACATGCAAATTAGATGAAAATAAGCATATTTGATAGAGACGGGAGCTCTGAAGGCAATTATAATAAATTATTTAAGACAAACGCCCCAGCGAGTTCACCATTTTTACCGCTTCTTCAAAGAACTTCTATTTTTTTGTAGTTCTGTGGTTATTTGCCGATTTTGGCTTCAGTTAAGTCTGATTCACGTAATAATGAAGGTGTTCCCGAAAATTAGCAAGTTCTGCAGACAATAAAATAAAAAAAAACTAAATTAGAAGAAAAAAATATTTTTGATAAAGTTAGACGCTCTGGTTGTAATTTAAATAAATTATTTAGAAAAACACATCGGCGCATCTACGTTGCTTTAAAGAACTTCTATTTCTTTTTATAATTATAAGATGACTTTGCAATTATAAATTTAAATAAATTAGACACACAAAAAGTGACCACGCTTGCTATAATTAGGAGGTTTTGTAAACAGCCACATAAAAAAAACATCTATTTAATGCAGCACTTTCTTTCGTTTGCAAAAATTCTTAAAAATAAACACAAAATTTGATAGAGTCAGACGCTCTGGTAACAATGATAAAAATTATTTTAAAAAATACCCCGGCGCGTCCACCATTTTTCCGGTTTTTTATTGTTTGTGCCCTAAAAACTACATCAAAGCAATTAAATTTATTTACATGTGGCATTTGTAAAGGGAAGAGTCAACGAATTTAAATGCAACGGATCTACATTTGCCCGTGATTATTAATCTCTGATGAATTGTGGTGTGGTGAAACAGATACGAGCAAATAATTCGCGAATGTGGAATCCACAACCACACAATTACGATATTTACACAATGCATCGAACACAATTTAACCCCCGACAGTTTATTTGTATCAGGCCTAAAACTGAAAAATCAAACAGCACTCGTATGATTTTTGAAAAATATCAAAACTATTGATATGTACACAATTCCGAACTCTCTATCCGATCAGTTTCCATTTATAACTTAGTCAAATTGAATTGCAACACAGAGAAATGCTGGGAATTTTAAATGCATTTGAATAAACTATCCCGTATTGATTAGGGTTAATTTGGTCGAGAGCTCTCTAAATAGCGAATTTGTTTGGTGATCCGTACAAAGCGACATCTATATCTGTAATTTAGAACAAAAATCCTCTGGCAATTTTACAATCCGGTGAGCTAATATTTCCAATCGTTTAACCAAACTAACTGATTTATAATCTAATATTTTACGCTACTCTAATATTTTTAAGGTTGGCACGTGTGTGGTGCGTCTCACGTGTGATAAAGTGAGCCTGAGCTTCAGCTAACTCACTTAAATAAATCGGTTCGATCAGTTCTTGATACTTTTTTGTCAGATAGGTGTAAGAAATTGCCGTCACTATCTGATAGTCGACATACACTGTCGTTACTGACACGAAGCTCGTAACTCTCAGAAAAAATTGGATTAGGTATCTATAATCTAAATGGTTACGTGTCGACAAAGGTGGAAAATATACGGAAAATGGGGAACTAAATGATTTAATATGATGCTAAAAAAAGTAAATTTTCTTTTATGGTGAAATGTTGAAGTGTTGAGTTGGCACAAAATGACTTCTAGGAAAAATGGAAAATTCGCTAAACCAATAAAAAAAAATTTTGCAAATACATAGCTCATTCACTGTCACATTAAAGACATAACTAACACGACGGTTTTATAATGACAGCAGTTGACTAGTAGAAAATTTACCAAACATAATTCAGAAAAAAAACTGTTCACAAAATGACAACTGTTTCTAAGCTGTCTAAATTTAACAGTCAAACGTTACCATAATTTTTACAACAAGTCAAAATAGCAAAAATTTAAAAACTATTTTGCAAAATGACTGCTTACAACTTTACTATTCCTTTCGTTTTAGAAGAAATTGCATTAAACATGAGTAATAAATCAGCTATTAACAAATTGTTTGGGCAATAAAATAACAGCATATTCTGAGCTATTAAAAAATATCTTGCAAAATGACCGCATATATGACACTATTTTCGTCATTTCTAAAAATATTTGATATAGAAGATAATTACAACTTAACCTACCAACATGAAAGCAAATTAGTGAGAAATATTTTGCAAAATGCCAGCAATTTTTATGCAAAAAAACAAACTATTTTGCAAAATGACCGCTCAGAAGGCAAACTATTTCTGTTAGTTCTAAAAATATTTAAACTTTAGTGCTTTCATTTTTAAAGACATTTGTCGTGGAAGATAATCAATCGTCAATCTTAGAAAATGTTGCACATTCTAATTTTATAAAAAATGAAACAGATAATAAACAGATTCTAGCATTGACATTAATTTCTGCAAACCTAACAAATTATTTTGCAAGTTGACTGCTTCATGGATTGATTCTTGTTAATTCTAAACATATCAGACATAAGAGATAATTAAAAGTCAACTTCACAAAATTGCAACAATTCCTAAGCAACCAGTATGTTTGCAAAATGATCAAAATTTATTACTTCTTTCATTATCCACACATTTTTGATAAAAGGTTAGGAAGTAATTAACTATCTTTCTAATAAATCGATTATTATTTCTACGTAACAAATGATGTATTTTGCAAGTTGACTGTTCTGGTAAACTAAAAAAATGACAGCAATTATAAGAAATTATGCCCATAAGAAAGATGCTTTACTCCTGCTATTTCCAGTACTATTTGAAATGAAAAATAATGATTACTTAAAAAATTCACAGCCTCCTCCTATTTTTTTTCTCTGTCAAAATCAAAACGATAGCAATTTTTAACTTATTTTGCAAAATGACGTAAAAACCTCAGTTGTTGGGCGTCTTAAAATGACAGAAATTCACGAATTATATTGCAAAATAACCCTAGTCTTTTTATTTACACACTAAAAAGATTACATAGTCAAATATAAACATATAAATAATAATTTCATGCGTCGCAATCACCCAATTACGATAACCCCTCTATTTAGATATTATTATAAATATGACCTCGGTCTTCATTCATCAATTACATAAAACGATAACCTACACGTTACATTAGTGCCACGATGATAACAACAATTTTTATCATCCTCTTGCTCAGTATCCTCTACTATTTTATCCACCTGAACCAACAGTATTGGAAAAAACGTGGAATTCCAGGCCCCAAACCCACATTCTTCGTGGGAAACCTAGGAAAATCCTTTTTACTAAAAGCACAACCTGGAGAGATCTACGCTGACATCTACAAGTACGTACTTCATTTTTTTTCTTTAATTTTAGTGAAAATCGTAGAAAATTTAACAATGAACCGATCGTCGGAGTATACAAATCGTTTACACCAGTTTTGTTGATTCGAGATCCTGAGCTGATCAAAGACATCACGATCAAATCATTTAATCATTTCCGTGATAACGACATCGATATCGACAAGAAATCTGATCCGTTGTTTGGAAGGAACCCGTTTGTCTTGAAAGGGGAGGAATGGAAAACCGTGAGAGCTCAGTTAACTCCCGGTTTCACCAGCGGCAAAGTAATAACTCTTTTTCGGAAAGCACACTCTAAAATCGGTTTCTAGATGAAATCGTTGTATCCGTTTCTAGAAGCCAACAGCCAGAAAATGGTGAAGTTCATCGAGGAAGTTATCAAAAACGAAAGTTACGAAGCCAAGGAGTTGTGTACTCGCTACACTTTGAACAACGTTGGTGAAGCCGTTTTTGGCATCGAGTCCAAGTGCTTCGAACAAGAAGATAACGAGTTTCGACAACTCGCGAGGGACTTTCTAACTCCCGGAAGTTGGACGGTTCTCAAGATGTTAATGATTATGATTTTTCCGGTCGTTACTAAGATCGTCTCGCTAAGGTAACGTTGAATTTTTTAAAACAGTTGGTAGTGCTTCTTGCCATGTCAAACCGCCTTAATAAAACAGTATCATTGTTGGCCAAACAGTGCTACCAATTAGTAGAAAAATAACTTGAAAGATACCTAACAGAGCTGCCGACAAACTCAAACACCTATATAGCAATCTAATCTTGAATTTTTCATCTACCTCTAGATTTTGTCCGAAAAATGTAGAGGAAAAACTCACCGACCTTGTCACCCAAGCTTTGAAACATCGCCAAGAAAACAACATCATCCGCAATGATTTTTTACACATCATAAATCAATTAAAATCCACTTGTGATAATTTTACCGATATCGACGTCACAGCTCACGCCGCCTCGTTCTTCGCCGATGGCTACGAAACTAGTTCTATCGTTATGAGTTTGGTACTTTTCCATCTGAGCTCAAATCCGCAAGTTCAAGAGAAACTCCGAGAGGAAGTTTCTACGGTGTTTGAAAACGACAAGTTACCGTACGAAGTTGTTCAGAGTTTACCCTACTTGGATGCTGTTATCAATGGTGAGTTAATACAGCTCCGAAAAAAGTGCGAAAATTAGATTTTAGAAACTCTGAGGATAATCCCGCCGGTGTACTTCTTGCAAAAGATATGCACAGAGACGTATAATTGTAAGATTAAAAATAATGATAAACCTTTGGTTGTTGAGAAAGGAACTCCTATTGTGTTACCGATTTATGCTCTTCACAACGATCCGCAGTATTTCGAAGATCCGGAGGTTTTCAATCCGGAGCGGTTTTTGGGAAGTAACAAAGATAACATCAAGAGGTGTACGTTCATGCCGTTTGGTGAAGGACCAAGAGCGTGTTTAGGTACTCCGAGTATCTTTTTCTAAATGTGTTAGTTTAAGGATGTTCTTTTAGGTCAACGATTCGCGCTTTTGCAGTTGAAAGTTGGGTTATGTTACATCATGCAGAACTTCGAGCTGAACGTCAATAAGAAGACGCAGTTGCCTTTGAAGTTCGATCCCACGAATATTCTAGTGACGCCGATTGGGGGCTTGTGGATCGATTTTAAAAGAATTAAGTTGGATTGAATATTGACAAATAAACGTTGCATGTGTTTGATGTAGTTTTGTTTAATATAAAGCGTCCTCAAAAAGAATTCTAACTTTAGTACCAAACCAACCATGATAGTTTAATTCGAGCACTATTTTCAGTGTGTATCACAACTGACTTCCTCCTCAAACTAAATTTGGAAACAAAGCTGGCCTTGATTGTAAATTTGGGAAAGAGTGCCGAGCCTGTGAGAAAACTCGGCTGTGAATAAGCAATTAGTTTGTGTTCTAGAAGGTCTAGAAGGAAGAAGAAAATTCCACACTTTATGTCATAAATTAATTAGAGGTGATCTTTCGTATCAGATTTGCGGTCGTTAGAGGAGCATGTAATGTTTTGTAAAACGATAATGATGACATGTATTTCGCGTGGGTATGTAGGTATAGGAATAAAAGATTAAGAGGTTGCTACTTGATAGTCACACTCGGAATAGCTACCAATTTGAAAAGCATAAATTATACAAGTTTTATTACGAAACTAAATTAGGCTATTACGGTACTCAATTGGGTGCTATAGAAAAACAATAAACAATATTAAGTAAATAGTAAATATAGAAAATTAAATCTACATTTAGATTTTTATTTATGTTTGCGTTCTGAGTACTTTATTTGTAGTAAATAAAGTGTCACAAATATGGAAAATAATTCTGGGCTTAGATATTTTTGTTTTATTTTTTTTCTATATTTTGGAATCTTTAGCTTTAAAATTGTAATTAATGTCTATGTTCACTTTCGTCTGTGGTACCCCGAGGTCTCACTGAAGATAGAAAAGTTTATATTCAGTGTCAGTTGTTTTTGTCTACTTAAGTGTGTCAGAAATAGAAATATAGATTCCAAATTCATAAATATGCAAAATTTTAGCGTTCGACAGTCTCGTATTACAAAAACTGTGATAACTGGACCGCAATAAGCATGAAAATGCTGGATACACACGCAGATGTCACTTTTTATTAACGTCTGTGGCACGCTGAGCAACAATCTAAATTTAAACCAAGGTTACTGCGATGTAGTTCTGCGTTTACTCTACCGGCAACGTGAAAACTTATCTGTTTTCGAGCGCTAAATAGAGATAAAAACCAACCAGTCGACATATCATCACATTATCAACAAAGTCCTTGGAGCTGGCAATTACACCTGCTACACAGAAACCGTGTTAACTAAAACGGAAATTTCACAATGTTGGTGCTAATACTAATATCGGTAGTGAGTATCACCGCCTACTTCTTCCTCAAAGTTAATTATTTATATTGGGAGAGGCGCGGAATTCGGGGCCCCAAACCAGTTCCAATCATTGGGAATTTAGGAAAAACTGCATTTTTCCTGGCACCGATCACAAACATCTACACGAAAATCTACAAGTAAGAGACACTTTTATCGTAACAGTGCTAACTTGAATGTGTAGTGATTACGACGATGAAGAAATAGTCGGATTTTATCGTGGCACGACTCCCACTCTTCTCGTCCGAGACCCCGACCTTATTAAAGAGATCGAGATTAAGAACTTTAGTAGCTTCCACGACAACGACGTTTACATCGATAAGAAATCTAATCCTCTGTTGGGAAGAAATCCTTTCGTGTTGAAAGGCGAAGAATGGAAGATCGTGAGATCTCAATTGACCCCCACTTTTACGACCGGAAAGGTAAACCTCAAAAGCGAATGGGTCTTTATCAAGGATGAGTTTTAGATAAAGTCGATGTACCCCCTTCTTGAAAATGTGAGTACCAACCTGGTCAAGTTTATCGATGACCACCCGGAAACGACAAACGGCGAAGGCTACGAAGCTAAAGAGCTATGTTTGAGATTCACTTTGAACAACGTCGCGAGTTGTGCTTTCGGACTTGAAGGAAAATGTCTCGAAGAGGAAGATAGCGATTTCCGGAAGCTATCACGAGAGTTTTTCACTCCTGACGTTTTTGCTCTTTTTGGTTTGATGGTTACTTTCGTTTTCCCAGGGCTTTCTCAGTATCTAACACCGAGGTAAGATACCACAATCTGTTTGGCAAAACTTCACACTTTTAAACAGAATCATGAACAAGAATGTAGAGAAAAAACTCGTCGATATGATCTCAGATACCCTCAAGTACAGACAAGAGCATGGTATTGTTAAAAAAGATTTCTTGGACATGATGAACGAGCTCAAGAAGACCAGTAAGGAATACGAGTTTACAGATGTTGATGTCGCCGCTCAAGCGGCTACGATATTGACCGACGGCTCAGAAACCAGTTCGGTGGTCATGAGTTTTACTTTGTATCACCTTGCTGCTAATCCAGACGCACAGAAAAAGCTCCGTGAAGAAATCAACTGTGTCCAGAAACTAACTTATGAAACTCTTCAAAGCTTGAATTATCTAGAAGCTACCATCTACGGTAAGAACGTGGTTAGTCATGTATACTAAAAAAAAAGCGTGTTTTTTTACAGAGGCAATGAGAATCCATCCTCCTTTCGGATTCATCCCGAAAATGTGCACAAAAACCTTCGAGTTTGCTCTCAAAAATGAACAAAAAACGGTGGTTGTAGAAAAAGGAACTTCTGTCGTAATACCGGTTTGGGGGCTACAAACAGACCCCAAGTATTTTCCAGAGCCTGAGAGTTTCAAGCCAGAACGCCATCTAGAGGAGAATAAACATAATTTGACCAAGTATACGTTTTCACCGTTTGGTGAAGGCCCAAGAGCGTGTTTAGGTACCGGTGGTTCAAATAGAGACCGCAAAAATTAAATTTTTATTTTTAGGACAAAGGTTTGCTATGTTGCAGGTTAAAATTGGTGTAGCCTACGTAATCAGAAATTTTGAGGTGTCCGTGAACAAGAAGACAAAACTTCCGTTTAACTATGTAAACAGTGTGTCGACCATGGTAGAAGGTGGACTTTGGCTCGACTTCAAAAAGATCGTAAATTAGCTTTGCTGGTTGTGTTGTACATTTTTTAAATAGATAAACAAAAAATAAGTCTAAATCTTTTAATTAAATATAGAACCCTTCCAAAATCTAAAGGACGTGCGAAAGGTTCTGGATTTCTAGATGTTAAAAAACTGACGTAGCTCTTATAGAAAAAAAAAAACGTCGAAGTCTGTAAATGTTTAAAATTTCAACTTAATCCAGCTCAAGACATTCAATTTGGCATAGATCAAATAAGCGCCTCAAAACCTATAACCAATAAATTTGAGCTTAATGTGGCACAACTTATCTAAATTTGGTATCTAATTTGGTGCAACCGGTTCAAACAACGTCTCAAAATTTAAAATTTAAAAAGCCTGCTCTACAAATTTAAATTTAGATAAGGCAGTCAATCACAATTAACACTCACAGAAAAAAAAAAACAATTCCAAAATAAGACATTAATATTTTGTAATCTGAATTAGACGGCGTATTTTTAAAATATACTTTAGTAATTCCAAATGTACATAGCTTGAGGGCCTTAGGTCAGACTCTTTTATAGATACTGCAGATGTGCAGTTCAAAATTTAGAGCCTTTAGCTCCAATATATAGAGATATACATCTTCAGTCGTTATTGTTTTGACCATAGACTCTTAATCTCGAAATAAAAAAACATAAAAAACTTTCAAAGTTGCATGATGACAAATGTTGCTAAACATCGGACATATTCGATAAATTCGATAAAAGCATCACGGATGAATTTCATTGTTTTGCAAATAATTTTGCTTTGTCATTATTGTGACTAGACTAAATGACTTCTCCAGTTTCACATATTTTGCTTTATTCAAAATAAATGTACCACCGTCATCGTTGTCATTATCATAGTCTTATCTCATTTTACAACAAGAAACAATCTACGAAATTTTCAATTGTGTTTTTGAATGTTGTAGTGACGACCAACATTCAAGAAGAAGAAAGATTTTATTATGGCACTATTTCATTTAAGAAATTAAAAGCAAAAATTTTAGCAGCTTCTGCTACGTTTACATGGACAAAAAAAATAATCGTCTTTCAGAAAAAAAATATTTTTGTGAAATATGGAAGACCGTAAGATCATAATTACCTTTAATTTTTACGAGGCAACAATCCTCAAAAACTAGTTTTATCAACGATGAGTTTTTTATGTACCATCTTTTTGAAAAAACCAGTTCTAACCCAGTCATGTTTATTGATCAATATGTGGAAACAACAAACGCCCCAGCTTACGAAACTGAAGAATTAAGTTTGAGATTTATCTTATATAACGTCAAAAGTTGTACTCGCAGACTTGGTGGATTCGAAGCAAATTTACTAGTGTGAAGAAAGCAATTTTTTTCTCGAATCTTACAGCTTCCACTAAAGAAAAACCCGCTGACAAACCTTCACTTGTATTTTTATTTCTCTAGTAATTTTAAGATAATATTCCAGTCATTCACTGAACTACGAAATAATGATAAAAACAAATCGTAATCATTCTACAATCAATCAAGTATAAAAAACTTTCAAAAATACTCGTAGCTTTAGTAAGGAACCAACCATGATTGCTTTAGTACTAATATTCTTCGTGAGCGCCATAACTTATCTCTTCCTCAAACTCAATTATTCATATTGGGAAAAGCGAGGAATTCGCGGCCCTAAGCCACTTCCATTTATTGGAAATTTGGGAAAGTGTGCGATTTTTCTGGAACCTATAGGAAAACTCTACAAAAATATCTACAAGTAGGAGACTTTTTGTTTGTTGCCCATAATAATAATTCTTCGCAGTGACTATCAAAACGAAGAAGTGGTAGGAATTTATCGCAGTACGACTCCAACTCTTGTGGTACGAGACCCTGAGGTCATCAAAGAGATGGTAGTCAAATCTTTCAGCAGCTTTCACGACAACGACATTTATGTCGATAAGAAAGTTGACCCTATTTTAGGGAGAAGTCCTTCTGTGTTGAAAGGTGAAGAATGGAAAATCGTAAGATCGCAACTTAGTCCTCGTTTCACGAGTGGAAAGGTAAAAACCACCAAAAGTATTTCTTTTCTAACCATAATTTTCAGATAAAAGGGATTTATCCTTTTCTCGAAGAAGTAAGTTCGAGCTTGGTCACGTTCATCGATAAACACCCGGAAACAACAAACGGAAAAGGCTACGAAGCCAAAGAACTAAGTCTCAGGTACATTTTGAACAATATAGCAACTTGTGCTTTTGGAATCGAAGGCGAATGTCTCGAAAAGGAAGAAAGCGAATTCCAAAGACTCGCAAGAGATTTTTTAAAGCCAGGTGGGTGGACCTTGGTTAACTTGATGCTTCATTTCGTCTTCCCGGCACTCCATAGGTATCTACCAGTGAGGTGAGAAACCATCATACATATAAAGCTGCAAAACAGTACCGCGTGTTCCCAACAGAATCATCGCCAAGGAGGTCGAAAAGGAGCTCCTCACCATGGTCTCTAACACGTTGAAATATAGAGAAGATAATGGCATTGTCAGAAACGACTTTCTGCAAAGCATAAGCCAACTCAAGAACACGTCCAAAGCTTACAAGTACAACGATGTTGACGTCACCGCCCAAGCAGCGACTTTCTTCGGCGAAGGCTCAGAGACTAGTGCGATTACCATGAGTTTCGCATTATACGAACTGGCTGCAAATCCAGAAGTTCAAAAGAAAGTCAGAGGGGAAGTTAACGCAGCTTTTGATAAAGACAACAACAAGCTATCTTACGAAACAGTTCAAACCTTAGCCTACATGGATGCTACTCTCAATGGTAAGAGATGAAAAAATAAAAACAAAAAAAGTGTTATTTTTTCTTCAGAAACATTAAGGAAACATCCCCCTCTTGCTTTCATTCCGAAAGTGTGTACAGAAAACTTCAAGTATACTCCCAAAAATGGTCAAAAACCCGTCGTGGTGGAAAAAGGGACCTCCATTGTAATCCCAGTTTGGGGACTACAAATGGATCCTAAATATTTTCCAGAGCCCGAAAGATTCAAACCGGAACGATTCTTGGATGAGAATAAAGAAAATTTGACAAAGTGCACATTTATGGCCTTTGGTGAAGGTCCAAGAGCCTGTCTAGGTGACGAGTGCTATATCCAGTAACCAAAAAAACTATATTTTGGGTTTTAGGAAGACGATTTGCGTTATTGCAGGTAAAACTTGGGATTGCTTACATCATAAGGAACTTTGAGCTGTCTCTGAACAAAAAAACCAAACAACCACTGGAATACAGTAACGCTCCGTTTACTTGGGCAGAAGGTGGTTTGTGGCTTGACTTCAAGAAGATTATAAATTAGTCGCCATCCTGCATATTTTTGAGAAGAACAAAACTGCGATAAATTTCGGAAATGTACAAATTTAAAAATTGCAGTTCGAAGTTAGAATTATGCAGTTCTAAATTGGACAAATTTAATCACTGCAATTTTTAATTTACACACTGTATTTTAGACACTTTAAATAAAAATAAACTCTAATATTTGAGACACTTTTTAAACGCCGCATTTGTTTTTGACATTAGGGGTCTAAATTTTGACGAATAGTTCTAAATTATATAACGTGGTTCAGAATTTGAAGGTTTCTGTTTCAAATTAGACGACTTTAGTTCTTATAGTTTTGATTTTAGATATTACAGCACTAAATCGTTAGCACCGTTTTGACTTTAGACTCTTGATCTCTAAAAAAATTGGTAACAAAAAATACAAATAATTTGAAAGCTCTATCAACAAACACTGCAACCAAGAATTTCATTCTTCTGTCAAAAAATTTGCCTTATCATTATTGTGTACAGACAACATGATTTTCCAACTTTATCAAGTATCGTGTTTTGTTTTGATCAAGTTGCCCGACGAAATAACAGTCATTTTATAAAATTTTACCATTGTCATCATCATCATTGAGTTGCAGTAAAATTTATTTTTCGCTCATCATTCTACAACTAAACTAATAATAATAATAATAAATAGTCATCATTATATCGCAAAAAGATAACACATATTGTCGCAATTAACATTACATAATTGAGTACAACCGTATCAACCGATAACGATAGCGTTAAACAAACTTTTGGTAACTAAAATTCTTATGACCTTGTCAAAAAAAGCAAGCCTTATATGACACAAGCAATTATTTATCACAATAACAATTTCAGCTACAAATGAACATTTATTTATTTAAAACGTTATTAATCTGACCTCGTTTATAACTCTCGGTCAGTCACGCACCAGCCACCAGCAAGAATGATCGTAATTCTTTTACTTATACTAACCGCGATCTGTTACTACCTCCTCAAAGTAAACTATGGATATTGGGAAAAACGCGGAGTTTGTGGACCTAAACCTTCACTCCTCGTCGGCAACTTAGGAAAAGTTTTCATTTTCAAAGACTCATCCCGTGACACCTTCACAAAATTCTACAGGTAAGAGAATAGACAGAGTCCATGCTTGGCTAACAATGACGGCTTTCTAGACAATATCAAGATGAAGAAATGGTCGGCTTGTATAGAGCCACCTCTCCGGTCCTTCTCGTCCGCGATCCCGACCTAATCAAAGAAATCACCGTCAAGTCTTTCAGTAGTTTCCACGACAACGACATTTATGTAAATAAAGAAACTGATCCGATTTTTGGTCGCAACCCTTTTGTGCTCAAAGGTGAAGAATGGAAGGTGGTGAGAGGGCAATTGACTCCCGGTTTCACGAGCGGAAAAGTAATTTTACAAGCCGTGGTCTTCTTTTTCTAACCTTTAGAATCTAGATGAAATGGTTGTTTCCACTCATGGAAGACGTGTGCTCGGGTATGGTCAATTTCATAGAAAACCGACCGGAAGCGATCAACGGCGAAGGATACGAAGCGAAAGAATTATCAATGAGGTACACCCTCAACAACGTGGCGAGTTGCGCCTTCGGTCTACAAGGAAAATGTTTCGAAGAAGAAAACAGCAGTTTCCGACAACTAGCTAGAGATTTCTTTGCCCCAGGCGGTTGGGGAGTCTTCAGTTTTTTGATAATAAGCGTGTACCCACCGCTTTCCAAACTTTTCCCTTTAAGGTGAGTGAGCCCGAACTAATACAGAGAGTGATTACAAAAATCCTCAGGTTGGTAAGAAAAGCCGTTCAAACAAAACTCCTAACCATGGTCTCAGAAACCTTGAAGTACCGTGCGGAAAACAACATCATCCGAAACGATTTCCTCCACATCATGACTCAATTAAAGTCAACCTGTAAAGATTACGATTTTACTGACATGGACGTTACAGCTCACGCGGCGGGTTTCTTCGGTGACGGGTATGAAACCAGTTCTATTGTGATGAGTTTCGTATTGTTCGATCTGGCACACAACCAAGAAGCCCAGAACGAACTGAGACGCGAATTAAGTTCAGCCTTTGAAGACGGGAAAATCACGTACGAGAAGTTACAATCGGTACAATACCTCGACGCCGTTGCCTACGGTACAAAACGAAACTTTTACGAAACTAGTACTAAAAATTTGAGTTGTAGAGACACTAAGAATGCACCCTCCTGTCCCCTTCCTGCAGAAAGTATGCACCAAAGACTTTGTCTACCAACCTAAGAAAACCAACAAACCTCTGGTTATCGAAAAGGGGACGTCAGTGATTTTACCATTGTACGGTTTACAGACCGATCCGAAGTACTTCCAGGAGCCCGAGTCGTACCAACCTGAACGATTTTTGGGGAATAATAAAGACAATCTGACGAAGTACACTTTTCTGCCGTTTGGTGAAGGTCCACGTGCTTGTCTAGGTAAATATGTATATCTTGGTGGTTCACAAAAAAAAGTATAAGATGAACCATTCCGTATTTTTGCATCAACGACAAAAATAAACTTTGTCGCAGGACAACGTTTCGGTCTATTGCAAATCAAAGCAGGTGTGGCGTACATCATCCGCAACTTTGAACTGACAGTCAATAAGAAGACACAACTTCCGCTTAAGTATGACACCATGAATATACTGACGACCCCGATTGGCGGATTGTGGTTGGATTTCAAAAAGATCGAGGTCTAGACCACTACTGATAACACGACAGAAATAGCGAATAAGGTTTGTTTTGATGGAATTTTATTATCGAGCTGATAATCCCTGATATTGTATTTCTAGGTTATCTAAAGCAATTACTGGGATGTAAACATGGCTCACGCTTAAAAACCGACAGTTACCACCATAGAGTCATAATCGACTGTTTGTAGTTTTGTTAAGTGTAACAGCTCGTTTTTTGTGTGTATTTCTGGTAGTCTACCATCAACGTTTTTTTTACTCATTACAGAAATCTGTCGTTTACAACGTAAGTGCGTTATATTTGTACATTTATCTTTTTTTTTTAATACACCTTGTTACCATGTAATTTAAAACTATTTCTATGTTCTTTTATTTCAAACTGCAACATCACTGTCGTGCATTCGTCTGCTAATAAATGATAATTAATTCCATAACTGGAGGTTGCAGATCAATTTGACCTTGTTATTTCTACAGTCAGTTTTCAACTTGTCGCTCCCAAGCGCGGACGAAAATGATTGTCCTTCTATTGGTGATATTAATTATCACAATTTGTTTTATCCTTTTAAAACTGCAATATGGATATTGGGAAAAACGTGGAGTTGTTGGACCTAAGCCTTCATTTCTGGTGGGGAATTTAGGGAAGGTGTTTATTTTCAAGGATTCACCTGGTGCGACTTTTGCGAAGTTCTACAGGTAAGGTTATTGCGTAATTATTTTTATTGTGAAGGTCATGGACAAAATGTTTTGCAAAACTAGAATTTTCGTTCTTAAATTGGCGGCCTTGTTTAACTTTTTTTTTTATGCAAACTGCTTTAGATTTTCAACTAATAATAGACTCGAAATTTATAAATCTCAAGTTTTGCAAGATTTAAATGATAAAATTAAAAACCTGAGTAATGAGAAAAAAATGTTTTTAAACAAACCTAAACCTGCCTGTCAAACCGTGGGGAAATATCACCTACAAGTAAACAAAAAAAAAACATAAAACCTAAAAGAAAATTTATATTTGAGATTTTAAACCTGAAAATTTCATACTAAAACCTGAAATTTGGTTCATCAAAGTTTGATAATTTTGCAGGTTTTAAATGTAAATTTTAGTTTTACGATATTTTTAGGCCAAAATCTGAGATTCGGTTCTTACCACTCGAAATAAAAAAAGTGCAAACTAAAGTTCACGAATCAAAAACTAAATTTTAATATAAACCATGAGACCTGAACAAAAACCTACCTAAAACCAAAAACCTAGATATAATATCTAACACCTAGAGAAAATTCAATTGAAAATATTCTTAAATCTCTTCACGCTCAAAAAAACTAAAACTTGAAACATTTAATTCTGAGCTTAAAAATTGTAAAACCAAGAATTTAAAATTTCATAAAACCTATTGAACTCTTCAAAACCGAACTTTGCTCAATAAGAATTTTCACGATTTATATTCGACTTGTAAAAGTCGAAATGAAAATTTTCAGTTTTAGATTTCATAATCGCAAAACCAGAAAAATACAAAAAAAAAAATTGGAAACTAAAACTTAAAAGCTGAATTTCTATTTCGTGATGAAGTTTAACCCGAGTTTGATTGCATGATATCTGACGTCTTATAACTATAACAGAAGCCTAAAGCCGCTATCTCAAATTGTTAAAAGAAAATCTAAGATTTGACTCCGTCGTTATAAACCTAAAATCTTCAAGTTAAAAATGTTCGTATACTTTCAAAGTCTACAAAATCGAGTTTTCAGGTAGAACCTACAACAACAACAACACTAAAGTGCAAAATTTACGACAATTGACGTTTACAACCTAAAATTTTTAAGACACAGTTTAGGTTATCAGCCTAAAAAACTAATTTCTGATATGAATGTAAAACCTAGAAAAACCACAAATAAAAAAATATCTGAAAATTCTTCTTTTCAAACTCAAACAAAAACTACAATTCCTAAATTTCAATGTTACACCTGACCAATAGTGGAAACTTAAAATATGAAAAATGAATATCTAAAAATAAAATTTGTTAAACTCAGATCTTAAAACCTGAAAATTAAACCTAGAACTGACTCCTCTGAGTCATTTCAGAGACTACCAAGATGAAGAAATGGTTGGCATCTACCGAGCCACCTCTCCAATCCTCGTCATCCGCGACCCCGAACTTATCAGAGAAGTCACCACCAAATCCTTCAGCAGCTTCCACGATAACGACATTAATGTAGACAAAGAAACAGACCCGATTTTCGGTCGCAACCCTCTCGTTCTCAAAGGAGAAGAATGGAAGAAAGTCAGATCCCACCTAACCCCGTGTTTCACAAGTGGAAAAGTAGTTTTCTCCAACCCCACTCTTCGTTTTTTAACTCTTAATTTCTAGATGAAATGGTTGTTCCCATTGATGGAAGAAGTCTGCTTAGACTTGGTCAAATTTATAAAAAACCGACCGGAAGCAAGTAGCGGCGAAGGATACGAAGCGAAAGAACTCGCCATGAGGTACACTCTGAACAACGTGGCGAGCTGCGCTTTTGGACTTCAGGGGAAATGTTTCGAAGAAGAAAACAGTAGCTTTAGGCAACTGGCCAGGGAGTTCCTCGCTCCTGATGCTTGGGGGGTTTTTAGTTTTTTAGTTATGGTGGTGTATCCCCCACTGTCTAAAGTGGTACCTTTGAGGTAAGTCCATGTTGGTAAAGACCCACGATTGACCATCATCATCCTAGAATGGTAACAAAACAAGTCCGAGAAAAACTCATAACCATGGTCTCGGAAACTCTAAGATACCGTGCCGAAAACAACGTCGTTCGCAACGACTTCCTCCACATCATGGCACAATTGAAAACCTCGAGCAAAGATTACGAATTCACCGACACGGACATCACGGCCCACGCTGCTGGTTTCTTCGGAGATGGCTACGAAACCAGCGCGATTGTTTTAAGCTTCATTTTGTTCGATCTAGCGAACAACCCGGAAAGCCAAGATCAACTTAGGAGCGAACTGAGCTCCGCTCTCGAGGATGGAAAAATCTCGTACGAAGCCTTGACTTCGCTTGCGTATTTGGACGCTGTAGCCAACGGTACCACTAAACTCAGGAGTACCAACTATTAAATTTGAATTTGTAGAGACACTAAGACTACACCCTCCGATATTTTTCCTCCAAAAGCGGTGCACCAAGGACTTTAGTTACCAACCGAAGAACCGCAGTAAGCCTGTGGTCATTGAAAAAGGAACAGGACTCGTAATACCGTTGTACGGTCTTCACCACGATCCGAAATACTTCGAGAACCCCGAATCGTACCAACCTGACCGATTTTTGGGGAGTAACAAAGACAACCTGACGAAGTACTCATTTTTGCCGCTCGGTGAAGGACCGAGAGCTTGTTTAGGTAAAACTGTCGAAGCAGTGCCACCAACGCACCTCTCTGACACTAAATTTTTTCGCAGGTCAGCGTTTCGGGCTGTTACAAGTCAAAGCGGCCGTCGCTTATATCATCCACAATTTCGAACTGTCGGTCAACAAGAAGACGCAACTTCCGCTGAAATACGAAGCCACCAACATCATGACGACGCCGACTGGTGGATTGTGGTTGAATTACAAAAAAATCGATTAGATATAGATTTATCATGTCATCGGGGAGATGTTTGGAATAGAACAACGGTAAACTGGGATTTCGCTGGTTCATACCTTGACAAAAAAATAGGGGAAACGTGCCCGATCATGTTCAAAGCTTACTCATAATAACTCGAATAGAGAATAAGAGGCGCCCATAATAAAAAAACATGTAAAAAACGATAATAAATTACTCACGTTCTAAATTCCGGAGATGCCATAATAACAAACACACACTAAATATTCATAACGTTGTAACGTTTATAAATAAACGATAATTGTACGAATGTCCCGCTTCATTTTGAATACTGAATAGATAACAACTACATGGGAATGCGAAGAAGACAGAAAAAATTATCAAGGACGCTAAATATCGGTTCTCGTGCTACGAAATGGATCAGTTTTTTTTATTTAGTAATTGCCGCGTTAATAAAAGACGACCTTGAAAAGAAATTTCGTTTATCCGCCGGGAATTCTTATATACAGGACGGTTACAAAAACGTGCTTGGCTATCAGTGACATCATGTTACATATATTATCACAGGTGACTCATAAAAGAATACACAGGATGGCTTAATTTGAAAATAACGTAACAAAAATAAGTAAATATTAAATAAAGGACATTAGCATCAATTTCAACGAGATCCAAATCACCCAAGTCCGATCCTGCTGTACCTGGGCATTGGTCGAAATATTTTTGACTCATCGGAGCACGAGTCTGGGCCAGAGAGTACCACAAGAGCACGGCAAGCGACTACGGAAACCATTTGACAAATAGAAATACATGGAAATTTCCATCTTCCATTATATCTACATGGTCACTACATAAACTTTTGTTAGAAATACTGTCTTAAATTTTTTTACGAACATAATTTAACAGTCGCATTATTAAAATTGCCAGAAAACTGAAGTCCTCGTTTTAGGTGAAATATACACATTTGTGTCTTTACTTGAGGGTCAAAATCAAGCAGACTGTTGAGGTATTATTGACATTATTGCCATTTTTTTTTGTTATAAAAAATAATATACAGCGTAATCAATGTTTTTTCAAGAAATAAAATCCTTTTTTAGTTTCCGTGGAGATATTAGTAACGCCATTTTTAAATGAGTAAACTGCTTCAATATTAAAAATACTCAAGATGGCGTCAATGAGAGATACAAGAGTTCATTTGTTTTGTTCGAAAATCAAGTACATTAGAAAGTTTGTGTGATTAAATGAGACAACAAAAATTTCGGAATTGCTCGATTTTTTTTAAATAATTAATGAGCCTGATGAGATAAGGAAAAGTGCTACTTTGCATATACAGGGTGTGTTACTTTATCTGGATTACCTATGAATTATATAAGCGTGAGTGGTCATTCTTGCATATATACAAAAAAGTTTCAGCCGGGCTTAAGAATTGTTTTGGATACACTCTGTATATATAAAGCTGCCATCGTCGAAGTTTACCTGTTAAATAGAATTAAATTTCCAAACTGCTTTTATAGGTCATCCTAATGTGATTCCGCTATATAAACAACAAACATTGTGTAAATTTAACAATAATAAATAAACATTTTGTATATTCCATGTCCACTAGATCAACAATCTCTTGTTTCCAAAACATAAATAGGCAACCGGATATACACAAAGTTTATGTAATTTTTATTACGACATTGCGACGGTAAAATTCCTTCACGCCTCCGACACATAAATAATCATTTTTTCACCATTTCTGAAAATAACATATTTTTGTTGTTTTTTTTTCTTCAGTTAATCTTATCAAAAACAAGATATGCAAGAAAGTTGAACACACTGTTTCATTTAATTACAGTGGTCGACATAAAACCTGTGTTTTCGTACTGTTCCTTTCCAACACGGTTTCGACCACTTTCGTCAAACTTCAGCTTAGACAAATCAAGTAACTTCAGAGCTACCAACTCAAAATAAAAGTCAATGGCTCGGAGATAACATTTTCCTCAACCTTAATTTTTGGCGCCCAGTGTAGAGTCTTTCGCAACCAATGACCAGGTCATAGCCACTGTGATACCTAATTCTAAAAACAAAATGTTTCCATGGATTACAAAGTATTTATGACCTTTTTCTTTAAAATTCTGACAGTCGTGATCCAACAATGATAGCAATTTTATTAATTTTGGCAGTTTTCACTGCCTACTATTTTCTGAAGGTTAACTATCGGTACTGGGAGAAACGGGGGGTGGCCGGACCCAAACCGAACTTCCTTGTGGGAAATCTAGGAAAAAGTTTCATCTTGAAGTCGGCGCCGGGCGAGGTCTTCGCCGAGATTTATAAGTAAGAAAAGAAATAAAAGAATGATAGGATAATGAGAGTCAGTCGATTTCATGACCAACAATTGGTGGGACTTTTCCGCGCTACGACTCCAATCCTCCTTGTCCGCGACCCCGACCTCATCAAAGAGGTCATGGTAAAATCCTTCAACAGCTTCCGGGAAAATGACTATGAAGTGAGTAAGAAGCACGACCCGATCTTCGGACGCAACCCTTTCGTCCTCAAAGGCGAAGAATGGAAACTCGTGAGGTCTCAACTCACCCCGGGGTTCACCAGCGGCAAAGTACCGTCCTCTCTCACAACTACGTGTTCTAATTTCACGTTTTAGATGAAATGGTTGTACCCCTTCCTCGAAACGAACAGCGCGACTCTCGTTGATTTCCTCCGGAACAAAGAAATGGTTAAAGACCAAGACGTGAAGGAACTTTGCAGACGGTTCACTCTTAATAATGTGGCAAGCTGCGCCTTTGGAGTGGAAGGAAAGTGTCTCGAAGAAGACAACAGCGAGTTCCGGCAACTGGCCAAAGAGTTTTTTTCACCGGCGAGTGGGTTCTTCCTGATGACGGTGTCACCTCCGTTGTCGAAACTCTTTTCAGTGAGGTAAAGAAAAAAAGTTGTTCGCCTTGGTGGTAATAAATTTTGTTCTAGTTTCATCAAGAAGGAGATGGAGAAGAAGTTTATTAACATAGTCCGACAGGTGTTGAAGTACCGCGAAGAGAACAAAGTTTTTCGGAACGATTACCTGCAGCTCGTGAGTCAGATGAAGAACGTTAAGTTCACCGAAGAGGACATCACAGCTCATGCTGCTGGGTTCTTCGGTGAAGGCTACGAAACGAGCTCGATCGTGATGAGCTTCACTTTGTTCGAGCTTGCTGCTAATAAAGACATCCAGGAGAAACTCCGAGCCGAAGTTAAAAAAATCTTCGAAGAGCACGGAAATCTACCCTATGAAGCCCTCCAGTCCTTGGCTTACCTAGATGGAGTCATCAACGGTAAAAATCATACGATCTACCTCAAATGTTCACAATTTTGCTTCAGAGACTTTACGAATCCATCCACCCATGTTCTCCCTCCAGAAGATCTGCACCGAAGACTTTCCCTACACTCTCAAGACCGGTCAGACACTCACCATAGAGAAAGGAACTCCGATCATTCTACCAGTATATGGTCTTCATCACGATCCGAAATACTACGAAGATCCGGAAGTGTTCAAACCAGAACGGTTCGTGGGAGAAAACAAAGAAAAGTTGACGAAGTACACTTTCATCCCGTTCGGTGAAGGGCCTCGTATATGTTTAGGTAGTAACCACAAAGTTAAAAAAAAAAAGTTAATTTTTCTTCTCAGGGAAGCGATTCGGTGTTCTACAGATTAAAGTGGGGATCGCCTACCTTATCCTCAATTATGAACTATCGGTGAGTAAGAAGACGCAGATGCCTGTTAAATACGATCCGATTAATATCATGACCGTTCCTGTGGGAGGGCTCTGGATTGATTTCAAGAAATTGTGAAGCGGAGGGTTCGATCTTTGTATTAATGCATTGTAATAAAATGTGGAAAATTTTTAATCTAATCAAAATTAAGCAAATTAAACCCAAGTCCTAATCTAACAAAATTCGGGCGTATCTAAACACTCCAATTGAACACAAGCTGAATTTAGTGCGGTTAAGTTCAGTTTAGTTGAATTTATGGAATACTACTTAATTCGGCTTTAATTAATCCAGTATATGTATTTATATTTATATATATAAATTTCACTTTAAACTTTAATTAGTTTAATCCAAACATTAATTAAACTTCTGGTCCAATTTAAGTTATCTTCCCAGGTTAAAGTAATTCGTCTAAATTAAAAAATATTCTAGTTTAATTAAATGTAATCAAATATAACATTAATTTAAAACAACAACAACGTTACAAAAATTCTTAGAGTTCTTAGAAATAATTTCATTAAAACCCATTTAGTATAAATTTGAAATTAATTTATTTTATTTATTTCAATGGCGTTTTTAGTTTGAATTTTACTCAGTGTAATCAAATAATCTAGTTCAATTTAATTAATTGCAATGAGAACTACAAAAACTCTCAGAATCTCAGAGTGCTATGTGCATTTAATTAAATTTATTCTAATTTAATTTAGTTTAGAACTCATTAAGGAAATCAATTCATTCATATTGTAGTTTAATCCAAATTTAAAGAATTTTAATCAAATATAACCTCCATAAATTTTAACCTGTTTATTTCAAATCTTAATTCAATTTCCAGTAAAGTTTAATCTAAACTAGTTAAATTTAATCAAATACGGCATAAATTACAAAAATGAAGAAGCCGTTCGTTTTAGTCTAAACTTATTTAAATCTGAAATTTTATGTAAATTTAATTTAATTTCTTCAAAAAAATCTATTTAGATCTATTTAGTTTAACGTATTTCGTTTTCATTCACTTTAACCTTCACTGATAAAACCAATTCTTTTTTATAAAAGTTTGGTCTAATTTAGTAAATTAAATTAAATGCAACATAAATTACCAAAATTTGGAATATAGAAAATTTCTGATTCAGTTTCGTTAAATTTGCGTTTAGTTAGTGCCAGTTTATTGGTTTTGTTTAGTCTTCTCTAATAAAAACAATTCTTTTCAATTAAAGTTTAGTTTAATATAATTAAATTTAATCAAATATAAGAAAAAATATTGATCTGTTCCAATTTGGTCTAAATCAGTTTAGTTAATCAGATTTAATTCGTTCCTGTTAAAGTTTATCTTATTTTAATTATTTAATTATTTAATTTAGTTCAAATTTAATGGAATTTATTTTGTTTAATTAATTAAGTTCATCTTTTGACAAAATTCCTATTGAACCATTTAACAAAATTTAATTAAATGCGATACCAGTTACATAAACTTGATATTTGCGCGATCTAATTCATCATTTAC
The DNA here is from genome assembly GCA_030157275.1 of Cynaeus angustus. Taxonomy (NCBI): domain Eukaryota; kingdom Metazoa; phylum Arthropoda; class Insecta; order Coleoptera; family Tenebrionidae; genus Cynaeus; species Cynaeus angustus. The sequence goes on from CM058067.1 coordinate 10,444,951, forward strand.
CATTAAACCTATTTCAGTTTCCCTCCATTTATTCCAATTCAAATTAATTTAGCTAAAATTTTAGTTCAAAATAATTAGTTTTAATTTAATTTAAAATTTAATATATTTATAGATACTACTAAATATGAACTTAATTAATGTAAATTCAATTTAATTTATTCCACTTTAGTCAAAATTACTTCAGTTCAATCAAGAATAATTCAGTTTGGGTTTATTTAGTGTAATTTATTCAAATTAAATTTGCCCCTATTAAAATTTTCTAAATTTAATCAGACGTTTCAGTTTGAACTTATTTGGCTCAAATTTAATTTAATCAAATATGACGAACTACGACAATTTAGGATCTGGGAGATCTAGTTTGTCAATTACCATTAAATTTGCATCTAATTTAATTTCAGTTCATTTAAACTCGTTAAGATGCTTACATTCTCGGTTCAGCTTAGCCTAACTTTGTAGCAATGTTGCTTATATTTGGTTCAACTTATTTCAAAAATGCCGAATCTGAGAAATATTTTGAATTCAGTTTATTATTCTTCTTATGTGACTTTTTCCGCACAGATTCGTTTGATTAAATTTATTTAGTTTAGTTTGATTTGGTCGAATTTAATCTAGTTTAGGATTTAACGATAAAACTGATCACTTTTCTGATAAATGTAACCTAATTTAACTGGATTTAGTCACTTGTGCGATTACTTACGAAGATTTGAGATTTGAGAAAACTAGACAAATTTAATCCAATTTATGTTGTGTTGATCAAAAACTTTCAGCTTCCGTATTTAGCTCAAATATAATTATTGTAGTACAACTCAGAGTATCCGAATTCAGAACATGAGAATTTCGAGTGATAAAAATGCTAGTTAAAAGCATAAATTCCGGGCAACATTGAACATCTGTTGCCTCGAATTTCCCCGACGGAAATTCCCCGCGTTTCCCCGATAAAGAAAATAAAAACCCAAGTTACAAAACGACATAAAGCCCGAACGTGAAGTCGCGTTGTAAACTCGAAATCAGATTAAGGAAACGATACGTACTTATCAGTAAATTGCATTCTATTTATTGGATTAAAGAGCGTTTTGTCCTACTCTCTCGCTCTTCCACAGCCAATATCAATCTCGATAAAAGACGCATTAAAGAAACAAGAAACTCACCGATAAAGAACCACGTGTATGAATTTCCGTACAACTTTTGCTTGTACAACTCGCATAGAACTCTTCTTGCCGCCACGACATAGAACAGTCCGACGATGACGCGGGCGTCTTGACGTCGCAAGTTTCTTACGGCGTCGGTTGGATCGCTTAAGAATGATTGACGTGTTACGATTTCTATGTTGGCCTCCATGCAACGAGTTTCCAGATCTTCCACTGTTGAAATGAAGACTTCTTCGGCTTGTTGCAGGATAGCTACCCTGGACCATCCGAATTTCTTCATTAGCTTGATGCGAGTCGGGTTGTGGACGGTGGCCGAAGGGTGAGTGCGAAAGAGGGTGGGAAAGCGGTTGCGGTCAGAGAGCGCTGGGGAACTCGCTCCGTAACATAGCTGGAAAAATAAGAGATAAAATATAAACGTGCTGTCAAAACTTAACACTGAGAGACAAAATTGTACTAGAAATACGCAAACTTAACATTTTTCTAATTGTGGTTTAGAACTATTTGAACTCTGAGAATCTTGATTATTTTATCAACTTTTAGGCCCTGCAAATTCAAGGGTCTTAAAATCAAAAAAGAAGAATTTTATGAGTACTTGCACCGACAATTGAGCGTTTCTAGCATTGACGTTAAAGAATTCGACAGAAAAAAGTGTTTCACATTATGTGAAGCTTATTTGGAAAATGACTTAACATTTTTATCCGAAGTTTTACATACACATTATGAGGAAAAGGTTTTCGTACTCATCGATGATTACGATGCTCCTGCGATTGACCTGGTATTTAAACCTCTTGCGAACAAGGATGTTGAATTAATTCATTATTTTTTACAAGGTTTCATGGTTAATACGCTGAAATGTAATGACTTGATAAAACGCTCATTAATATTTGGAAGTACTTGGTTGGCCAAGGCCCTCTCAGGAAATGCAACAAGACTTATACAACATTATCCATTCCTAACTGATGTTCAATACGTACCGTACTTAGGATTTACGGATACGGAAATACAGCAGCTGCTTCAGCGTCCAGAAGTTATAGCTGCTTGTGGGAAAATATCATTCAAAACAATTTGTTTATTGAACCTTGTTTACAGTGGATTTGTATTCAGGTTCAATCCAACACTGTTGAAACAAAACAACATTACGAAATGGTATGATGGATCTGTGGTGTCTAACAGTGCATTGAAAATATTCAATAGCTGGTCAGTCTTAAGCCTATTGAAAACGGTTGAAACTGGTACCCTCAAATATTTATCTTTCTGGGTTGATATAGGTCATGTGAAAAATCTGAAGCGGCTGTTTACAGAACCTCCACTTCGAAAAAAAATTGGGGAAATTATTTCTTTTGTGAAGTAAAGATTACAACAGTTAAATCGGTGGGTATCGAGCATCTAACGAGCTTAAAGAACCCTTTTTTTTGAAGTTTGATCAAATATCAATGGAAACTGGGGACTTATTTTTGCAATTTTTGGCTGATTCTGGTTATTTTAACATATTGTCGGTTGTTGAGGAAGATTCTGAGGACGGACGAAGATATATTGTGTTCCTCAATATTTTCTATTTTAAAAATACCTAATTTTGAAATTACAAAGCATATCGTCGACACTTGTTATAGTGAAGCATTGACAGTTATGAATGACTACAATTTGGAATCTGAAGATATTAAAAAGTATTTAGTTGCTCTGAAACTAGTACTCGAAAGTACAAGTGAGAAGGAATTTGTTAATCTTGCAAACGCTGTATTAATATTAATTTCTAAATCGCCACACAGGATCATGACCGACAAAGAACTTCATCACATTTTGTATACTCTGACATATTATTACGAATACTACATAACACGCAGTGAAGTCGAAATCAAGAAAAACAGAAAGGGAACAGGAATAGCCAATACCCTAGATGTGGTGATAATCCTTTAGGACATCGTAATCATTTTTGAATACAAAATGAATTCCCAGTCTGCACAGAAAGCTTTTCGTCAAATTTTTGAGAAGCGCTATGATACCAAATTCGATGAACCTGAATACATTTACAAAAAGATTTACGCTGGTTTGGTATTTAATGCAGAGGCGAATAAAGTTTTCATTACGTTTCAAGTCGGAAATGAAGGAAAAAGTGTATCTGTTTGTAGTGATACATTATTATAAGTTGTAGGTATTTATGTTAAAAAAATGAAAAATGTTCAGTGTTTATAATAGAATTCAAATTAAATTTCCAAATGCAATTTAACTTGCTGCCAAAATCCGTTTGTTCACCAAGTTCAGCTAATTGCCAAACCATGACCTCGCTTGACACCGCCTGACTACCTCACGTGACCCCGCATGACCGCGAGTAACCCCGCCGCGTGACCTCGAGTAACCCCGCCGCGTGACCTCGAGTAACCCCGCCGCGTGACCTCCAGTAACCCCGCCGCGTGACCTCCAGTAACCCCGCCGCGTGACCTCGAGTAACCCCGCCGCGTGACCTCGAGTAACCCCCCCGCGTGACCTCGAGTAACCCCGCCGCGTGACCTCGAGTAACCCCGCCGCGTGACCTCGAGTAACCCCGCCGCGTGACCTCGAGTAACCCCGCCGCGTGACCTCCAGTAACCCCGCCGCGTGACCTCCAGTAACCCCGCCGCGTGACCTCGAGTAACCCCGCCGCGTGACCTCGAGTAACCCCGCCGCGTGACCTCTAGTAACCCCGCCGCGTGACCTCGAGTAACCCCGCCGCGTGACCTCGAGTAACCCCGCCGCGTGACCTCGAGTAACCCCGCCGCGTGACCTCGAGTAACCCCGCCGCGTGACCTCGAGTAACTCCGCCGCGTGACCTCGAGTAACCCCGCCGCGTGACCTCGAGTAACCCCGCCGCGTGACCTCGAGTAACCCCTCACGGCCACCCATGACCTGACACAACCTCGGATCCATTTCAAATACCCCGAACCCGTGGATCAATTTTGAGGATATCGTTGGATTCTTCGTAAAATTCTGCGTAAATTGAGACCAAATTTAAGACGATTGAAAAAAGCTAAAATTAGATAACTTTTTAATCTAGGAATGTAAGTCTATACTAATCTATAAATTTTGTAATCTGAAAATCGATAAATCTCCATAACTAAGTCTAAACAGTTTATACCCTGATGTAATATAAATCTGAAATGTAGGACTCTAAACATCGTTGAAATTGAGAATCTGAATAATCTAGAAATTAAAAATTTATGAATCCTTGAACATGAAAACTTAGAAATATAAGTATTTAAAAAATCTAAAAATTTTAGTAATCTTACTACTAAAAAATGTGAGAATTAAAGCATTAAAAATTTTAATTTTTTCCAAAATTTCAACCAGAAATTACAACTGAATCTGACATTTTGAAAAACGATAACTTTAAGTCAATAAGGCCAGAGCTCTAAGAATTTTATAATTAAATAAAATGAAAAATTATAAAAAGAACTAAAAAAATTAGTGTCTAAAAGAACCCAAGTTTTTGAAAATCCAAAATTGTAAAAATTCGGAAATAAATGAATCTAAATTTAAAAATTCCAAACAAAACACACTTCTAAGTTTCAAGGCGTCGTTGAATAAATTTGTTTGTCATTAAAAAAACAAGCATTCCAGTCCAACAAAAATTGAGTCAATGTCGGTGTCTCACCAAGTTCAACTTACAAACTATGCAGATATCCGCAATATATTATTCAACCTGACCTACGTCAGCATGTCTAAAAAATATTCGAATTTTCTGTCATAAACATCCTTCTCACGTCCAAAAACACCAAAAAATATACTCTTCTGTAAATATTTCTTTAAACATGAGAACCTTCAGGGATGCCACAGTTTCACAATAAGATGAAAAACATCTCCGTTCCTCTACAGTCCAATAAATTTAATTTGGAATTACCCAACAGACGCTTCTTTTATTTTTCCAGGGAACCGTAAAATATTCATGTAATTTCTTTGTCAGATATTGTTTTTCCGCAAACAACTGGATTGATAGGATTAATTTACATGTGTGCCGAAGATGTCGCATTATAATCTTGATAGTAGCAAACATGTAAGACGATGCCGAAAAAAAACAGATTAAATTGAAACGGGATCTTCGTCCATCGTCAGAGCCAACAAAATCGGTTTTATGAAATGAGCTACGGCTAAAATGTTTACAAGGATTCTCTGACCTCTACATCTAGATATGGTTGACAGGAAATTTAATATTATAAGGCAGATTCTCTTTCATGGTTTAGTTTATAGCGGCACCGGTCGAAATTCAGAATGCAAAAGTAGATTTGATCAAGTTATTGATTCTGTTGAAAGCTTTCCCAATTGCATTAAGGCCTGACCTCTTCGGAGGCTCATAAAGCTGAGAGGGTACATTAGAAGAACTTAAGAGTGACTCTAAAACAATTTGGTTTAATTTATTGGAATTATACGCGTTATCAGAGCATCCGAAATTACATTTCTAGGATCTCGATTAGATACTGCTTACTCTAATGATGTAAAAAATTCTATCGATGGAATTAGACGTTTTATGACGGTCGATCTTTCAGAGAACTATTATTCAGGTTTTATAACGTATGAAGATTTTACGAGCTTCTGAAATTGTTATTTTAGAACTTGCTGCAATATCAAGTTATTTGTGAGTTTCTGTTTGCTTGTGCTAAAGCTGATTTACAGCGTGATCTCCGGAAATGTGACGTAGCGCGCTCACTATCCGTAGAATTAATGACATGTTTTGAAAACATTTCTCAACTATATTAAAAACATAAAACTCGTAGCTTCCAAGATTTCTAGAATTAGTGGGTGAATATCAAAAAATATTAATTTACCAGTACTTCTAAAGATTTAAAAAAAAATTCTTTCTTAAAACTCCGTTAGAGGCTTTAGACATTACAATTCATTTTTAAGATTTCCATACTCTATATTTTTCAGAATCTTGTATTTTCTATTTACAGATTCTTGGATTCCTAGATTCAATTCTAGGTGTCATTTAATAAAAATAATTTTCTACTTTTCAGAGTAGATTCTGCATTTAGTATGATAAATTGAAGAAGATAAAATAAAAAAAAGACCTTATTAAGTTTTGGTATGTATAATATTAAGCATATACCGAGCAATCCGAAAGTTTTCTATCAAGTGGGTCATGAAACCAAAAACGTATGTCGTCTTATAACACCATAACCAAAAAAATGGTCAGACTAAACAAGGTTAAGTGGCAAAATATTAGCAAGAACCATTAATAAGACGACATACGTTTCTACTTTCATGACCCACTTGATAGAGACTTTTGGAGCGCTCGGTACTATAGATAGATGGCAAGTACTCAAACAATTTTAAGTTTTCTTGGTAGCTTAAAAAAGTTTATAGTTACAGTTATAATATTCAGATTTTTACATTTGGAAACTTTGAGCTTTTTCACCACACATTTTTGGATTAAAATTCAAATTAGAACACTTTTTAGATTTAATCTTTATTGTCACATTTATAGAATCAAGATTCTTTCACAATTTCAATTTTTTAGACATTCTGTTTATCAGATTCTCATGCTCTAACATGCCTAAATTCCGAAAATAATAAATTAGTAAATATTTAGAAATTCAAATTTCTAGATTTTTTATTTCTTATATTCTCTGTAAAACTTTAATATTCTTAAATTTTTAAATTCTCAAAATTTCACACATGCGCAAAAATTATTAGATTTATTCTTAGATTTCTATACTCCTAAAGTCTCAGATTTTCCATATCTACTGTTCAAATGTGCTTAACTTTTTTAATTCGAAGGCGTTTATAGCTCTAGTATTATAAATTATTTTTAATTTAAAAGTTTCCTAAATTTTTGTACTATTAGATTTTCAAAAAATCAGATTTTATCCCCTTAATTTCTTTAATTTCTTAAATTTAAATATCATCTGAGTTTTAGTTATCTCGATCTTTAGATTTCTAGTTTGCTAGGTTCTCAAATTCTCAAAATAGATAGACTCTTAATTTTTTTAATTTTTAGATCTACAAACTCTTAAATTTTTGGATATGTTCTCAGTGTTAGATAATCAAAAACGCAAATTTTTAGATTTCCTGTTTCTAAATGCTTTAAAAAATTTCAAATTTTGAATCTAACTTTTTTATAATTTAAATTCCTTGTTTCTCAGATTGTCAATTTTTAAAATTCTCACATTCTTAGATTCTGGGATTCCTAAAATTGAATACTTTCAAGTTTATTTTAAACAAAATCGTATGAATTGTATTCTCAAATTTTAAAATTAATAGATTTTAATATTTTTAGATTCGCAAATTCACAGATTCTTAGTTTTTAAGTTTTTCAAATATATGTATGGGTAGAAGTTTAAATTCCTAGATTCACACATTTTCAAATTCGTTATTGAATTCTAAAATTTTCAAGAAATTCCTAATTTTTTTAATTTCTAGGTTCTTAAAGTTCCCAGATTCTCAACTGCTAAAGTTTTCTATAATGTCTCTAAATTCATACAAGTATAAATTATTTTTCTTTGATTTCAAAATTCTTAAATCTCCACATTGCAAAATTTTAGATTCTGAGGCCTTCAATATTTAAATTCTTCGGATTCAAAATTTTCTTTTTGAAAATTTTTAGATGCTTAGGTTCTTAGTTTACTAGTGTTAGAGTCTTAAATCTTTAGATTCTTAAGATTCTTAGATATCAAAACTGATAGATTCCTAGATTCATTGTTCGTTACATTATACAATTCTTAGATTTTCAGGTTAAATATTTTTTGAATTCTCAGGCTGTAGATTCTTAAATTTCTAGTTTCCTATGTAAATAGACTCCTTGATTTATTCTTAGATTACCAAATTGTTCAACTCTTCACTTCTTAGATTGCACAAATTGTCAAACACTTAAATTTCTAAACGCCTAAATTCTTGTGAATTTTTATTCCTAGAATCTTTTGTAGGTTGTACGATTCTAAGGTTTTTGTATTTTATTTATAGATTTTTTTATGGTCAAACTTTTAAATTTTTAGGTTTCCAAATTCATAGATTATTAAATTCCTTGGCTCACAAGTTTTTTATTTCTAGATTCATATTTTATTTTTAAAATCCTGCGTTTGCTAAATTTCCAAATTTCAAGATTCTTCTTAAATTCTCAAATTTAGAGATCCGTAGATTTTTATATTGCTAGATTTTTAAATGTTTATATGTACAGATTCTCACATTGCGACATGCTTAAATTCACAGATCCTTATTTATCCATAGTCTTAAACTTCTTAAGTTCTCAAATAAAATCCACAAACATATTGTACGAAGAATAAAACATTTAATACCGTCGCCAATATGCAAATAGACAAGTCACGACAAGAACTATGCCGAATTATTTAAGTTACAACTCAGAGATACGTTCCAAGATAAATAAACTTTAAATGAGTTGAGAGGCGAATAATTTTAAGGTCACGTCTTGGAACCGTCTTCTTCGTTAAGTGTCGTGCTTGCTCAGAATTAGTGACTATTTATGTAACTTACGGAGAAAAGAAGTTTTATTTACAGAGCGATTGGTATTGCACGTATGTTTTAAACGTTCTCTCTTTTGAGATTCGTATTTGGTTATCGAGGGACAGAATTTCATTCGTCTTCGTAAACAAAAGTAATGCACGAATCAGAAAATGTCTCCTTGACGCGTGTCATGTTGTTTCTCGGGTTATTTTCAATACCGGTAGATCTAGAGGTTTTTCCACCCTGAAAAATATCTACTGCATCTAAGCAAGCAGTGAAATTTAGTTTTATGTTTGTAGCTGTGACAGTTTGAGGTTAAACAATAATAGTGAGTGCTGCCAACATGTAAAAAGATGCAACGCCTACTAGACGATGCACTTCGATTTTTGTCCTCACAAATGCCACTCCCTCGTCTTTGTTAGCTGCGAAACATAAGAGCAACGACTGTAAAAACACAAAGGATTAATAAGTGAGTGGCAAAAGTGAAATGGAACACAGAGCGGAGGATAAATTGTTTGTAATTAGCCCTTGAAATAATAGGGTGAGGTTATCTTTAACTTGTGCCGTTGCTGTTGGTCGATAAAGGAGCTGACGATTTCCGAGTTCCGCCCTGTCGCGGAGGTTTATCGGAGATTAATAGTTCAATGGTTACAATCTCGAGAGGTTTCACACCGATGAATCATTAAGATGATGTCAATAATTAAGTCAGAAACAGGTAATTGATCATTGTTACAGAAACACGTTGGCACTACTGACACAGAACCGAGATGATCGTGAGAGTTGCCCGGCGCCTCCACCAATCTACAACGATAGTGTGTGTTTTTTTCTCGTCCCTACTACTAAAAATGCAGACTTTCTGTTTCTCAAGTGTCAGTGCACAGTCGGTATCGATTTTCGCTCGCTCTCCCGGATTCATAACCCGAGAATTCCATCCTCGGTTCATTACTTCGACGGGATTTTCTTCACACCTCTACAAATGCTCTAGTCGAGTATACTTTCGATGAGGGTGTCAGATTTACCAAAGACAATAAGAAAAATGCCACAACTTACCACAATCAAGTTCCACATCTTTGCCGCTTCGGCCACGGTGGTGCAAACGGTGCTGCAGCCGGCAAGTAACATCAGCTTCTGCGGTTGGTTGTAAAGGAGGTTGTACATAACACTGGCGCCCAGTCCGGGTTCGCACTGAAACGAAAATTGATAAAATTGTACATGACGGCGCCCAACACGGTAAAGTATAATAATATAAACTACTAATACAATAACTGTCATTTGTGCATGGTCTACTCGGATTCTCACCATGTCTACGCCGACTTTTTCCGTTAATTTAACGCCCCAATGTTAAAATCCCCATGACATTTCTGCGAAAACAAAGCCGAACTAGTCACGTTGTTAGCACCATAAAATGAAACCGTCAGACTATGATAAAAACGGCTATTTTGCACAGAAACAGCTCAACTGTGAAAAGATATATGAAGGGAGGTCACCTATGTCATGCGCTTCGTCTCGACGCGGTTTTAATTCCAAAAAAGCTCAATTCAGACGATTATGCCACCAACTTTATAATAATTAATTCTATAGCTGCGGTTAACGTAACATTGTTATTCGCGTTTCCAAACTCTAATTAGGTGATTAATTGTATGTTTATTCATCGCACGAAATTATTTTTCGTGTTTTGAAGTTGGCTGGGCTGAATTTATTTTCGATCTGCAAATGTACACGAAAACGCGGGATCAAAAGGATTATTTGCATGTTTTTAGGGTGGTTATGCCAAAATTGGTGGAAATAAAAACGGAAAATCGGGATTTATACATATGATGGTTAGCTATTCATATAGTGGAACAACGTTGGGCGACACTACTGTTACACTTGTAAGATGGGGCAGTTGCTATTGTCTGGTAAAAAAGTAGCTTTTACGACGAAAAATTTCATGTCTTTATAAAAACAGAAAGGAATTCGCGTCGGATTTAAACTGGAAAAATTAATTATAGGTTATATACACTATGTTTTAAAATTGTACTAATAGTGAGCATTGACAAAATATACAGCACATTTCTTTACAAACGCGTCATAGGGCTTTGCATGACATAAATTTTAGATGACGTTAATGGTTTTTCTACTATATATTTTCAAGTAATTTTTGGAACACATTTAGGTTTTATCATTTTTTGTAGGCTTAGAGGTTTTTAAAATCGACGAGGTAAAAAGCCTATAAATAAAAAATAAAACTGTTCAATGTTTTTTGCTTTTTCAAAAATATTAAAAATCAGAAAAAAGATCGAAAATTAAAAACTGTTAAAGCGACGTGTAAAGTTTTTACCTATGATGCATTCATTAAAGAAATGCACCGCCCATAACACGAACATCCTGGCAGTTGAGCAATTCATGAATTAAATTGTATCTTTGCCGCCCAACGTGGGTCTTAAATCTTCAAAAATGGTAAAAACAACACTAAACCGATAATTTAAATATTTGTAGAAATAATGCACCAATTGGAGCAGCTATGCTTATACTTTATTAATAAACTATAAGAAAAAATCTACAGTATGATTCATAATTATTCCTGTCTTGATAATATTAAATATTTGTTTATTCTGGCAAAAGTATTAAGCTACATACATGTCTGGCGCCCAACCTGGGCATTTAAGAGTTTCTGCTTAAAACATAGATCTACATAAAACAAATCAACATCGGTGTCAAACGCAAAATGTAAAAATTAATAATAAGAATAACTCGGCACTTGCAGCGACTTCAAAAAAAAAGAATTATGATATGCAGTATTATAATATTGTAGTCAATGTTCTAAATGTAAACTTTAAATTTCTATCATTTTACAAAAAACGTCACAAAGTAAAGCTCTGGCGCCCAACGCGAGGCCACTAAAGCAATAGACAGTAATTTTATGCAACTAACAACTTCCAACATTTAACAAATTAACGTAAAAGCAGACAAACCAGCAAAAAGTGTAAATGTCAGAAAATAACTTTGGCGCCCGATACGAAGATTGCATTAAAATCAAAGTTCCTCGTAATACCCTTGATCGATAAGAAAAGCCTAAAATTAGAAAAACAGAAAGTTTATAAATGTCATTCAGTTTGTGTATGCACGTAAACGTCTGGTAAATAGTGGATTATTTTTGTACAAGCAGTAGCAAAACAAATGACCATCAAATTGAAACCAATAAAATTGACCATGACGCCGACGAATTTAACTCGTAGAGAATAATTGTGGCGCCCAACATGTAGCTACCGAACGGTGAATAATAGTTTCTCGAACGTGCATAAATAGATTGTTAAACCATATCGATTGCCTCGCGTTGAGCGCCAGTTATGAATCAACGGCGCCCAACGCGGGGTCAAACTTGCACTTGGTCGTTTAGCTATTTCATGGTCAGTAACGCTTTCTCTAGTTGTTAGGGTCGTTGCCATGGTGCCTTCAATGCAGCAAACTGTTTCCCCTAACGGCCTTAAATTCCCCAGCTCTGTTTTATCACTCCGCCAAGTTCCGCGATTCGTTAAAACTCACCCCGTGAAAATAATCCCCAAATTGAAACTACGCCACACGTACAGCGTAAAATCTCCACATTCTCCCGAATTCAGATAAGCGAAAAGCCAGGACTGCCAACATCCGATTTATGTCCACGATCACGTGGACCGTTCCGAGAAATATGATTGGTTTTCGTTTTCCACTTGAACATTACCTACCTACGTTGTTTTTTTTTTAAGAGAATAAATTTTTATTATGTTGATGTATCTGTTAACGTGGCGCCATTTTGGGTCCTCGTGAAATTTATCGGCTGTAACTTTTTTTATTATGGTGATTTGATGGTGACGTGCAGTGTATTATATGAAATAATAAAAAAGAGATTTTGTAAAGAAGCAGCGTCGGAATTCGGGGTTGTATGGAAATTCGGAGAGTGATGTTATATTGATCAGAGTGGGTCAAGACAAGGCTGCGACACCCTTGTTTAACCCTTGTTTGGGGGAAGATTAAAAATTAAGCTGGCGAACTTATCTCGACGTTTTCTGTTTCAATTTTCGTTGCGGATATTGATTTCGAGAGAAAAAAGGCAATTAAGATTGTGTCGGTTTTTTAAGATAAACGTTGGAACTTGTTAGTTGGTGGAAAAAAGGAGCTACGCGTTGGGCGGCATAAATGTGGCGCCCAAAGTGGGATATTTGTTAAAGCAGATAGACTTCAGCGTTCCTAACGGCGAAGAAAACATCACTGACCTTGAAATAACTACATAATCAAGCAAAGTTGTCTACCCCGCGTTGGGCGCCACGCTCTTCAAAAACAAAGAAACAACTTCCCGGGACGGTTTTCCCATCGTAGGAACCTCGTTATTCTATTTCCGCAATTCGATCGTGGCTCGGAAATGACTATGAGAATCCTATAATCACGATTCAACTTTTTTCCAACAGTTTAAAATTTCATTAAAATTCACTTAGATCCATCATGTTTTCATTTCCGCTGATAAAGCGCCATTCTTTCCCCCTACCTACTTCAATTGTTATTTTTACCAGTAATTTATTAACGGCAAAAATGCAACTGTCTAAAAATAAGCGTAAAAAAGTTAATTTATTCTCACTTGACTCACGCAACGTTTTGCACTCTTAATGAAAGCCACCTTTTTATCATTCCTCAAAATGGCGTCGATCGATGATTGGCCGGAGCTGTTATTTAATTCAAGTGTGCTTCCGAGCAAAAACGGCGTCAACTATACGATTCATTCCGTTTTGATTGACAAATTGCCGTTTTTCATGCAACTTATAACAGTGAAAAATAAAAGAGAAGACGAGGAGCCGTAATACAAACAGTACAAATTACAAACTGGAAATTCGATTTCGCGGCTGCTGAAAATTGCATTTGAATTTGAGATTTTCAGGAGGCGATGTCTGCATAACTTTTTACATATTCATGCGGAAAGTTTGGGGATGAGATGCGTTTTCCGGCTGAAAGCCACGAGCACATATACTTGACATCGATTTAGTGCCATCAGCCAGTTTACACCGCCAAATGCGATAGGAAAAAACGGCCCCGCGTTGGGCGCCAGAAAATGTTTGTTTACGCGGTGCATCCGGCGTTTTTCTATATCAGTGTGTATATTTTTCAATCGATTAAAATATCCAACAACCCTCTCAATCCGCATTGATTAATATCCACCTCGAACTCGACATCGAACCTCAATTTACTTTTATCCTCGACGTAATTTTTCAATCGGAACTAATCCCATTATACTTTTGTACAAATCGTGGTAGAGCGAATTTATGTAGCGCAAATGTGCACGTCCGCCGCCGCCCAAATCAACTCCTATTTAAAGTTAATAATTTCAATTTATGATCATCGATTTCGTTTCGAAATTCTCGTTCGAGCGTCGCCATTTTTTTATGTAAATATGGATTATTTTTTATTCGAAACGTGCGGACAAAGAGAATTATTTATACTCGATTGATCTAAAAGAGGGAATCAGTTTTATGTCGGACGAATACAAATTTTAGGTCGATAAAAATACACAAAATTGACGTTATTTGTTACGTTCGTGGCGTCCCGTTTATTTATTCATCGCATTTATTATTTCTCAGATTTTGCATCGTAATATATGATCGTCTTTCTGTGTTTCCCGCACCGTGATATGACTCGATAAATCGTCTTGTATTTTACAAGAAATGACTGGCGTCCTGACGGTTAATTCGGACGAGGATGTTCTGCGTCACTTTTTAGATTTATAACCGAGAAGATTTAAAACGGTGCAACATGTGTGATGGTGTTTATGGAAAATAAGCTTTCGTGAATTCGCAGTGATAAATATGGATTATTATGAGAAATAACAGACGTTATAATGTCAAGAAAAATAGTCGCGGCAAAGCGCAAAAACTTATCCATAACTGATATTGATACAGATTGATTTCTGACAATTGGAAGATCCTCCGGGTCGATGTCGGGTTGTCAGTATCAGTGCTTTCAAAAAGTTAACAAGTTGGTAAACTCGATTTTTGTATCTGTCACTTCTGCTTGATCAGGTCTAAGTCAGTGTCTTTGATTATTGGTTGTGCCAGTTATCAGGTTTCATATTATCAGATTGTCAGTTTATACGAAATGGCTGACGATTAATTCGGATAAAGATATTCCGCGTCCTTTCTTAGAAACTAAGCAACATGTGTGATGATAAATTTTTTTATAGAAATTAATCGAGAAAAATGGTAGGTGCGCCCGACTGAATCACTAGTTTCCACATATTAAAAGCAATTTTTAAATTTTACAAGTTGGTATTTGATATAGGCTCAGAATCGATACCAAATTGCGGAGCTTTAAAAAAATGTTCGCTCATAAAATTTTATGTTTCGGTTAAAAGCTTTTTATCTCTTCAGATAGGCTTGCGTTTTCCTCGTCGTTTTGATTAAAATTCGTTTTATTTGTCAGAGTTCTATATTACTAATGTTGATTAAAATAATTCAACTTTAAGTCAATTCTGATACTGTTTTATTATATGCTTTGATATTTGTCCTGTCAAAATTTTTAAAACAGATTGTCGTACTGATCATTAAATCTGATAGACTGTGTCACAGTTCAATGTCATCAGATTTGATCGTTATAGGATCAAGTATATTGCCATAAGATCTTACTTAGTACTTTTTAGAGTCATTTATCTGAATTGTCAGGATTGATAATACCAAATTGTCAGAATACAACATTCCAGCAGTGATAGTTATGCCCTAGTAGTTTTATCAGCGCTGTGAAAATTGATTTTTGATTTTATCAGTTTTGTAGTATCTCTTTTATGCAATCGTCAAATTTAATTTTGAACACTTTACTTATTCAGAATTCTTAAATTTTCGTTTTCAGCGTGGTTTATCATTAAACGTCAAGTTCAGTGCGTTTCTATCAGCTCAATTTATCACTACTTTACGTTTTCACTGATATCAGAGAGTGTCAAAGAGCATCAGATCAGGATCCAACTTCTGGCCATCAATCAATTGTGCTAGTTAGATTCTCAAATTCTCAGTGCCTTTTAACGTCGACATAAGCAAATTGTCAGAAATCAATAATTGGTTACATTTTTTCAAGCTCAGTGAGTACTTACTGACAGTTGATCAGATATTTGTTTGTGTCAACTTGGTTCTGTTGATATGTCAACTTAAGTTATTATCAGATTATCAGCTGTGCTAGTTACTGCGTTAAACTTCTTCAAGCTTCCTCAGTGTTTTTTCATTATCCACAATATCACACTGTTTATCAGAAAATTAATACTAGTTGATTTCAGATTTTGATTCTTAATACTTCAGGATCCGTTATTTTTTCTTAAATTGTGGTCAAAGCTGTGGTTACTATCAGTTGCTGGATTATCAGAATTCTCTTTTGCCTGTAATTTTATCAAAATTTGATATTAACAGAATATGTTTTTTAAACATTTATTATTGCGTTTTTGTTGACGTTTTTCCAATTTACTCCTTTCTGATTGTTAGCAAAGTCAAACATCAGGTCAGGCCAGAATTACATCAGATATGAAATTATTATAACCGGACTCAAAAAGTACTTTTTTTCTTATGTTCAAAATAGAAATTTATCTTTATTTATTATTTAAATATTTATACATTTATACATTTTTATTATTTAATTTTATTTAAATTTTTCTTTAATTTTAGTTTTACTGATTATTAGACTTATAGAGTGCGATTTTATTCCTACACGATACGATATCGCCATGGCAACGACAGATATATCATAAATGGTTTCTCAATTTTATCGTACTTTGACGAAGTCAGCTATGGTATGAGGTACGTCAAAAGTTTTAACCCGTAAATTGACTATGCAATGTTTTTTTTCGTGTCGGTTCTACAAACAGTGGGGACAACAGTTTCATAAATAAATAAATAAATAAATATTAAGTCTAGTTTCAATAATTATAATTTATCAAATATGTAGATGAGCCAACGTTCTGGAAAACCACTGCCGATGCAGAAGACCCTGATGGTGGAGTTCATGGAGACCCAACCCAAATTTGCCCGCCAGAGTGTCAAAGTTTTGGGAAATCCTAATTACAAAGTTAAATGTTTCTGGTGCACCTCAGAAAGGATAAAAAGCAGTGGCAACGAAATACTATAGTTACTCCTTGAATCCGTTATGATTTTATGGTTATCCTAGTGCAGGGAAAACTGAAGACAAAAAGTATGAAGTTAAAGAAAAAAGACAGCAACAGGAGGTGCGAGGGCCAGTCAGGACTACGAATTGCAGGACAGGAGATCGATCAACGGATCCTAAAAATTGTGGGACTGAGGTAAGACTGTACATTTTGCTCTGAGATACTACACAAAAATGGAGTAATCACTAATATTTTTTTACATTTTTAGCTCTTCATGTTTAGGTTAAACAAGCTTGATTTTTATTCACAATTACCTGTGTTTTCGAGCATTCAGAAGTGGTTAATGAACACCGTGCAGTAATTTTTGCATGTAAAACTCTCCTTTACCAATCTAATCATCTGTCTTACAGATTCCTCAAAGCCCTGTGCGTAGGTGCCGAATGTGCCTAATCCTGTGGCGTATTCCTCAAAATGGCTCCCCCCTGTTCTTAACGTCCCAACCCGAACCTGCCTCCACAGTAAGAGCTCGTTCGAAAGGCAAACTGACTAATAATACCGACAAAGTGGGACGAAAGCTTCTTAAAGCAGAAGATGAAGCTAACTGCCTCTGTCGATGTTAGAAATTATGAAGAATTAAACATGTATTTTTATATTTGCAACACTTAAAACTCACGGAAACTGTTATTTTCCTGTGTATTTCTTCATTTGTGCAACATTTCTTGAAGCAAGACGTGTAAAGTTGTACAGACGAAAACGATCCATTTTGTTATTAAAAAAAATCACTCCTTAGAACCCAAAAGTAAAAATTTAAACGAGGAAATAAACAAGCAAAGTAAAGTAAGTAAAAAGTGAAAACACAAAAAAACTAAGGTTAGTATTTGGGACACCAGAAATTGATTGCAGAACCCAGTGCAACATAACACGTAAGTTGTCATTTTAATTCAAAAAAATATTAATAATCTTGGTCGGGTTATTAGTGCCACATCCGAAAGCTGCTTCTGTGATCTTCATTTTCATTTTGGTCATCGACGGGATGACGTAGTGGGTCTATTTCTTCGTTTACAAATTATCAGAGTATGATTTTTGTGAAAAATTTTGCTTGTTCAAATTTCATCAGAAATTCTTATTTTATGATTTGATGAATTCGGTATTATCACTTGTAAATAATGTCAAAAACTGAGTGCAATTTTTTAATTTTCCAGTCAAAATTAGATTATCAGACATCAAAATTTCTAGCATGTCTCTTTATCAGTTATGTTGCGAAACTGTAAATCTGATAGTTATAGCACCAACTAACATACAACAGATTATCAGAATGGTTTTTTTTTGTACCACTGTTGTCTGGTCAAATCTTGGCCTACTCTTTTCATCGTCCTTTAGTATCATTACTTAGCCTTATCAATATCAAGTTATCAGTTCCCGATATATTTTTCATTTGTTCAAATAGCAGTTAGTGCTGTCCATCTGTCATAATTATCAATTGTACTATTAGACCCAACTGGCCGATTTTCAGAACGATCCATGAAAATATCAGACTCACAAACAGATCATAGCAATTCTGCTCCTGCCCCACCAATGAATGACTAATATCACTATACTGTCAAATTTTAAAAATTTAACTTTGTTCTAACTTTGCGAGAATCCAGCCTTCAGATCTAATCTTCTTCAGTTATAATTAAATTTTCAATTCTACATGCGAAAACCGTTTCAGCGCATTTTGTGGTTTTGAAACACATTAAAATTGTAATAAAATTGTTCTAAATCTGTCGAAACTTTTGAAAGCGTATGAAACTGAAAATTCTCATTGAACTTTTTATTGTACGCGCGTACAAGGGATGAAACAAAATTACTCGCTCTTTTGATCAAAAGGGTTGTGAATTATGTATGAATTTCAAGTATGTAGTATGATATTCACTACCATTATGTTATTGAATGGTTTCTAAACCACGGAATAATTGAAGGGGTTGCTTGTACACGAAGGGTTGGCTCAATTATCAGGAAAAGACGGAAAATGTTAGGTTTTTGTGAATTTTAGCAACATTCTATAACGTGCAAATGAAAACAAAAATAACAAATTTTCCTGAAAACTGTTTGTTATTATTGAGAGCATCTGAAAAAATAAACAAACATCGATCGGTTCTCTCGTTCATAATTCGAACTTTTCGTTCGCTTTATGTAAAAACTGTTTGGGTCAACGGGGATTTAACTTTCATCGCTGCTGTCCATAAAGAAGCACAAATTTTATTTTCGCGGATAAACCACGAGTGCCCAAGAGTTCGAAATCCCTCTACTAATTAAAAAACTTGCCCCATATCGTCGGGGCAAAGAAAATTTACGAGTGTTTCTGTGTTTCACGCGAAATGTTGTGATTTTCGTGATTTATGAGCAAAATTCTGGAGCAATCCTTTTATCCGTCTTAGCCCGACAATGCATATGAATATAAATACGTTTTTGAAGCTGGTTCCCATTAAAAAAATTCGGTTTACTTATCTCAGATTTTCCATATTTCTATTCAATTTCGTATTACGTCTGAAAGAGATCCTTACTCGAAATCTCGACAAGCTCGATAATAAAATTATTTCTGAAAAGGAATCGGGGCGATATATTTAGAAAGGATCTGCCCAGAGATGGAGCATGTCACGTATTTATTTTCGGCTAATAAAAAAACTAGCAACTTCAGGCTCTGGAATAATCCTCTCGAAAACTGTATAAATTCCAAAGTGGACATCTCGAAAGTAACGAGCTTTCATGGTCGTTTCTGTAGCAAAATGCACAATTTCGCTTCGATTTATTTCCATCCTTCTGCGCAATTTACGTTGCACTAACACAGGACACGATGATCCCGGTTAAATCTCTAATGGTTTCAGTCGCTAACATGTCCACTAATTGTAAATGTATTGACCCTTATCTTAATACAGTTTGCGAAGTTCTCCCACAACTAATTCGAACAACGTCTCTCTAGTTTCGTTAATTAATGAATTCGACCTTTTGAATAGTTGCGCGAAAAGAAAAGTTTGTAATAAAATCGTCGTGATTACGAAAGTTTTAATTAAGCTATGGTATTAATAAGGTGGAGTTGAAAACTGTCACAGAGAAAGAGTTTTTGGGAATTGTTTCGCATAAAGCTTCCGAGAGGATGTGCGACGGTATAAGCTTTATCCCTTTGTTTTGTCGGTGTTTTTGTGTTTTTCTCTTCTTGAATTATAAATATCGTTTCTACGGGCGTGGTGAAAACAGTGCTAATTCGGTTTTATGGATAGGAGAAAAAGGAAAAATTGGAAATATTGGAAAAGTGGAACATTGAATTTATTGACACGCAATTCTTGATAAGTTGCCAACTAATCAGGTGGTACTGGGTCTATCAAAGCTGGTAATGAACCAATCAGAAGTCTGATATTGGATTCCGATAATCCAATTAATTTTGACACAGTAAAAACATTTTTTTAAATCTTGGTAAAGATAAAGATGCACAAGTTTGAATTTTAATCATTAACTAATAAAAATGGCAATAAAAAGTACTGATCTATGTTTGACTAGATACAGAGATGTGGCATTTCGACAATCTGTCAACCAAGCATAATAAAAAACTGAATCTCTGATGTTGAATTCTGATGATCTGATATATGACTCCCACAATCCCGCTAGAGCTATTACTGTCAAAAAGCTCGAAGGCCAGAAATGCGGTATTGTTATTTGACTCATGAACACTACAAAGATTACAGTTAATATCATCAAAATTTGATAATATCAAGTACTACAATGATAAAATCAACAAACCTGACAATAAAAAAAGAGCCACGACAATCTGATATTGATTATCAGACTAGCACTATCGGTCTCTTATCAAAGTTAACGATCAACTGAATCCCGAGAATCAAAGCATTTTAACCCTAAAAAATCTCGAGACTTTAAAACCCACGCCTCTTCATTTGCATCTTTGTTTTTCATGTTCGCTGACCGGAAAGTGCAGCTGCGAGGAACCTTACGTTTTATCTTTTCTTTGTTGTTTGTCCGTTCCTCGCACGATTTATACCAGGTGAAGGTAATAGCCGAGACTATCTTCTTCGGGCGACTTTTATTTGTAGCTAAATACGTAGACGCGACGTCTCCAAAGAAAATTTATTATTTGTTTTGAAGAGGCTTATCTACACGGCGAGAACGAGCCCCGTTCTATGGGGTAGTTTATTAGATATCAATTACGGAAGCAATTTTTAGTAAGTATATTATTAATGATGGGAATATATCGACTCCATTGAACCACAAGTAGGTCAGGGTTGCCAACATCGATTCCACGACGACGGCAAAAATAAACCGTTTCTCATATCACACATAAATAAGTTTATAGCTTAGCGACTCTGGCACTAAAAACTTTTACAACAACGAGTTTCCACCTTCGATGCAAAAATCCCGGGGATTTACCGAGTTGTGGAAAAAATGACGAAAACTTAATCTCTAGACGAAGTTTCGGCGAAAACAAGAAACGGGATTGAGTCGAAAGAAACATTAATTTTATTGATCGGGATCGGGGCCGAAGTCACGAAGTGCACGTTCTAGAAATTTTGAATGAAAATGTAAAACTATCCGCTTTTTGCGAACTAGCTCTAGCTTATCAGCCGATGTTCTCTTTTTATGTAAATTACCCGACACCTCCCCATGTTTAGGAAATAAGAACCTTAAACGGTCCATTTAGCTGCCCCCGATATAAATAACCCCATCGTGACGGGTATTCAGCGCTAAATTAACACGTGAACCCTCGTCAGCATTCTGTCGTGCGATGGCGTTATGAAAGAGGCTCCTATCTAACGGTAGATATCAAAAAATTACCTCGCTGTCGTTGCTGTGTAGTTTGAGCAAGTATCCAGGCAGGAGATCTTTCCTTCGGTTGACGTCCTCCAGAGCGAGGTTGGCTGCCGGCATGCACGCCTGTCCCCCTTGCCAACCTCCCTTGCCATTGATGGGAAAAATGCCACCGATGTGAAGGACATTGTTATCGTCGGACGGGGGTGACACGCTCAGACACACGTGGAAAACTATTGCCGCGCCGATCCATTGTGGCCAGTACTGAAACGAAAAAACGATTAGGGATTGTCTCACGGCTGATTCTCTCTTATTTTCTACTTACAAATTACAAACTTTTTTTTTGGAAATTATAGCTTCTCCATCAAAAAGAGAAAAATTGGAAAAATGCGCCAACTTTTCTTAAATTTGCGTAATTAAATTGTGGTATGGTACGGCAAACTCATTTAGGGTGGAGCCTAACGGCGGACACCCGACCCAATGATTGACAATTTTAAGAAAAATGGTAATTTTCTACGGTTAGGACCGCAATAGAATTTGGACATGCATTTGCCTCCTCATTTAACTACTGAAGACAACAGATCTGAAAAAACTTTCTACTATTTTTTTACATATTTTGTCATTCGAATTTAACAAATTTAGCAGTTAGGTGGAGAACAGATTTTCATCTGCGTCTGCGGCCTGACCTGTGTTAATTTATTGCGGGTCGCAAATTTCTTTCAACCAATAATATATCTCTTCGAGATATTTGTATTTCCCTCTTTTTCTTACACAGTAATGCAAATATTGCTTATTCAGAACTACCAACATAAAACTGAGTAGAGTCCGACCACGGAAGACGCTTTAGGTTGGGCGCCCAAGAGGGGCCGCGGTTAAATGACTACCTCCATCGCATCGCATAAACAACGTAGGTACCGAGTGAAACTTGCACTTACTCTTAAAACTTTGTGTTTCCACGAGAGACTAACAAGCGCTAATGGTTGCTCGTCGGAACTATAGTGCAGAACTTGATAATTAACGCTATAGACTCTTATGAAACAAAATTTGCAAGAAATTGTTTTATTAGTTCATTAGGCAAAGAGAGTTAATAACGTCTGCGCGAAGCACCCCGTGTAATTGTAGTGAAGAGGTTTTGTAAAACATCGGAATGGAAAAAGATAAACGCTATTGATGAAACGTCAAGTACAGGTGCTGTGTCGAAATCGAACGGAATTGATTGATAACGCGCTTACAAAAGATAAACGAGAGT
This sequence comes from Cynaeus angustus, assembly GCA_030157275.1. Taxonomy (NCBI): domain Eukaryota; kingdom Metazoa; phylum Arthropoda; class Insecta; order Coleoptera; family Tenebrionidae; genus Cynaeus; species Cynaeus angustus. The sequence continues at coordinate 10,467,653 of CM058067.1, forward strand.
TTTGGTGATGGGAATTATGACTTTTGTTTAATCGGAAAATCGGGATAATGACCGGGAGAAAAGTGGTCTATTATATCCTTGTATTGTTATTCATCGACGGTAACGGCTTCTTATTAATTCAATATTTTGTTTACCCACCTTTGGGCTTGACTCAAGTTCGTCGTTTTGAATTTAATTATCTCACAAGAGAATGAGCGTTTGGGAATTTTATTATGCAAATATTTCATGTTGTAAACATGTTACAGAAAAAGATGTATTTTATACTTTAATCAAATTCCGGGATTCATCGTCGGCGTGCCCCCGAGAAATTATTATCTGTCAGTTATTTGAAATGGCGTCACTGTTTTTATTTCATTGCCGAGATAATTTACGTTCTAGTTGATGGGAGTTCATCACGCCGGTAAATTGAATTACGGCCTCTTTATGAGAGGATTTGTCTTAAATGCACTAGTTGCTTGATACGACAGAATTAATGACTGACATCAGCTCAAAAGAACCGAGTTATATAGCAATGGCGCCCAACTCGAGACCTCGAAAACGTTATAACCCGATCTTATCTAGCTATAATATTCCATTCATAGCCTTTTGAGCGTACACATGTTCCAAACTTGGCGCACAATCGACAAAACCTTTATTTCAGCAAATTACTAATTTCAAGCCATAATACGTCTTGCGTACCGTCAATAATCCAGCTTCTAAAGCTATTCACTCTGATGGAAACATCATTCCCTGTCACAGTTCGAGTGGCACAAAGTTACGAAGAACAGAAACCTTAATATTAGGTTTGTAAGAACGTTCGAATATAACGGAATCCAATTTGCATACGATTTTCTTCGGCTGCACTTTTCGGTCTTTACTTATGATCCAATATTTTAGGGGAACGCCGCGAGCTAGAAGAGTAGAAAGTGCAGCCAACGAAGTTTATCCGATTTCCCGGATGTGCAAATGCGGCCGCATCGTATCGAAGTTGCAAGCATTTGAATCCGTGCATTTCTAAGCAAACTTGTTGAATATTTTCAATATAGGTGGCTAATTCTTACGTATTTGTCCATTGAGATAAGAACTACTGCGATGGTAGGTAAAGTAGTCGACGTATCTAGAAGACAATTTGTTTCTTGCGTGGTTTAAAATTTTTTACTAGTTTCTAGTTCCCACCGTAAAAATTGTGTTTCCAACAATAGATCGTTGCACAGTCAAGTTTGTGAACGACCACATGGTGGGCGACAAAATTTAGGTGTGGCGCAGCACAACTGCTGAGCGCCATATCTCTACATTACCTACATTTCCAGTCTCGACGACGATAGTTAAAAAAACGTGTTCTTTATGAAACATTTTTAATTTCGTTCATAAAACTTTCTTTAAAATTCCGAAGAGATTCTTATTTACAAATCTGCAAGGGGAATTCTTAATTATTTCGAAGTTTAGTTCTCAGCATTTTCAGATTGCTAAATTCCACAACTAAACTGTCTGAACTTACTATTTAGATTACGATAAGTAAAAAAGTGGTTGTTCTGAAATATTCCTAAATCCGTTCATGAAACTGTTCAAATTATTTCAAATTTCCAAACGTTATTGTTGCCAATTTTTAGATATTGCCATTTATTTTTCTAGAATTATTGATAGTTTTAAATTTTAATATTCTTAGATTATTTGTGAACGGCCATACGTTGCGAACAAAAGTTTAAACTTGGGGCGGGATAAATGTTGAGCGCCAAAATTATATTGCTTACGTCTACAATTTACGCGAGGATAAGTAAAAAAAGATATATTTTATGGAACATTCTTGATTATTTTTATAAAATTGTTTTAAATTTTTTTTTTAAATTAAACTGACTCAAAATGTCTAAATAGTTTAAAATTGTTGATAATTTTGAAGTCGAATTCTCAAGTTATTGCTTCGATAAAAACTTTTGTTTAATACAATTTGTGAAAAAAGTCTAATTTACGGTTATTACATGTTGGGCGACAAAATGTCATCTGACACTCTCAAATGCTGGGCGCCAAAACTATTTTATCTATATTTACAATGTAAACAACGTTAAAAAAAAAAACGTGTTTATGCCTGATTATTCTTATTGTTGTCATGTAACTGTGCTAATTTTCAATTATAAATTAAAAAAAAGGTTTTCAAGATCCCTAAATGTTTCAATTGTTTTTTTTCCAGAACTGTTCCTGTTTTAGAATTTCTAATGTTGTTAGATTGCTTGTGTGCAGTTTTATGTTGCGTGACAAAATTGATGCCCGACCTCGGAAAAATATTGGGCGCCAAAATGATATTTCTTTCATTTACAATTTAAGCTAGAATAAATAAGGAAAAAAATCTGAAAGTTCTGAAAGCTGCTGAAAATTCACATTTTTTAATTTAATTTTTAATTCCTCATCTTTTAAAATTTTCCACTTTGTGAATTTATAATCTAAATTAATACAAATAATCTGCTAATTTTTTTAACAGTCATATTCTATGGATTCGCATTTAAGTTCGATTGTAGCCACTTGCTGGGCGACAACATCTCATGACCATCGCGAGAGAAATATAGGCCACCAAAACTAACAACTTTTATTTTACGACTCAAAAATTTGTGTTTTGTAATTTTAACGTGATATTTGCTGTGACCACAAGTAGAGCGCCAAAATCGACGCCCGACAAAGAACACATTTTGAGCGCCACCACCACATTGTCCACATTTCCAATTCAGACGCCGCTAAGTAAGAAAATATGTTCCTTCTGTGGCAATCTCAGTTCCGACTCGTTCGTTTTCGAGCTAATTCTCCGCGAAAGCTGATGAAGTAACCATTTTAGTCGATTTTCCCATTTTCCAAAACTCGAGCCTTCAAACAAAGAGAATATTAATATAATGAGCATTCATTTCTTTGTTGAAAATTTCAACCTGAGCAGAATTACGCATGTTTTTTATCCTCTCCGTCGAAAATGCTCTTTCAAAGAAAGTCGAGGATATTAGTTCTTGAATACTTTATACAATATAACCACTTAGATACACACGGAAGTTAAAAAGAAAAGCAACCGAGGGAAAAGAATCGTTTGCTCTGGGCGCCTTTAAAAGCGTCTATCGATTATGAAAAGTTATTTGCAAGTCTTGCCAAATTCAAACAGCAAACTTGTGCTTTGATAGCGATTTCAAAAGAATTCCATTCAACCACATGACATTTTTCAACTGATTAACAATCCGCGGTCAAATATCGGCGAGAGTTTATTTACAAACTCGGATGGTTTATTCTCAATAAATGAGATTTCCGAGGCGAGAAAAAAATGTGACGAGGGAGTTTCTCCTTGACTTGTTTCGTTTAGGTGTAATGTCGCCCAACATTGGTCCCGCGTCGGGCGCCAGTTTTGTCGCCCGAAGCGGGACCACTGTCGAAACAAAGAATGAAAAATGGTCCTCTTTCGCCTTTAAAAGCCACTTGTTACACCTTGCGCCTCCCAATTTTCCCAAGGTAAAAAACGCTCCTCCGTCCAATAAACCCACAACAACTAATTTTAACAACCGACGTTCCGATCGCTGATAAATTGATCTCTATTAAAGCAGACAAGATCTCCACGAGAAAATTGAAACCGCTTTGTAACGTATCAGAGAGGCAATCCGAGATAATTAAGGTTTTATATCTTTCGACGTCTATTTTCATTTCTCCATGATTTATCATTTAGCTCTCGGGCAATTAAACCTAATACGACGCAATACTCTTCGCTAAATTAAGTAATATCCTTAACGAAAGACTTGTTTAAAATCTCGAGATTTTCTTAAATATTTATGGTGGTTTAATGCAAGCGCTTGAGACATTTTCACTGTGACATCCTAGTTTGATAGTCAAATACCTAATGGAATTTAATAATTCAAGAGAATTTCGCAGCGTAATCTTATTGAAACAACAAGACGCACTATTAACACTGCTAATTATTCAACGATTAATTTCGGGAAATTGACATGACGCAACGAGACTTATCCGATTAAAATCGGCAACAATGTAAAGATCTCTTTGTTTTTTGGCTAATGCGATTGAAAGTTTGGAAAAGCAACAGGTTTAAAGTAATTGCGAGCTCTCTTGTGAAATATTTTACACAATTCTTTGACTTAATTGTTTCAAACTCAACCAAATATGCTTTGTCGGGATTAAAGCTTAAAGTTTCAAGCTTACTTTCTAACAGAGAAAACCGCAAGTTTTACATCCGCGTTGGCGCCCAAGGCGGGGAATCGATGGTTCAGTTTTCGTCTCAAATTCCACTTGACCGCTCACGTAATCGAAACCTCCGAAATTTCCGTGCGGCGAATCTAAAGCTCGCAATTAATATCAAATAGGTCGATTGAAGCCAACCTATTTGATGGACACTAATTTCAGCAAAGCTCGTTGAATCAACGTCAGGATTATATTAAGTCAGTTTTAGCAAGGACCAACATGTAATTATATGTTGATGAGAAGATCTGGTGCAAGCTTAATACTGTTACGTGTTGTAAGCTCTGAATAGAACTTCGAATCCGACAGCGATCTTAGCAGGTGTTAGGGCGATAATAGAACTATTTTTCGTTCGCTATATATAGAAGGATTTTTCTTTCAATCTCCTGGCTTAGAGCATAAACTGAAGAATTGGGAACTGTAGCGTTCGACTCGAATTAATAATGAAACTTGATGAAACAAGCTACTCAAAGTCTTTTCGATCTGATTTCAGAACGAAACAATTGGCTCTTTGAAAGAGAATACTATTTGTAGCCAGATTAAGACAATCTCTTTCTCATCTTCTCATTAATTAAACATCTTTTATCCGCTTCTTTGCGATTATGTCGAGCTCTTTATCATTTAATGCACTTAGAAGTATTCTTCCGAGTTAATAAAATAAAGCACGAGAACCTAATTAGCTCAACTTTATTTAAGCACCAGTTCTGCTAACTTTCATGCAAAAAAAACACGACTTTTGTGTTTACTTATTAACGAGCTAAGAAAGCTCCTCCTTCTAGGAATATTTTTTTTATTTCAAGACAACGTAAGTGCGCCCTAGAGTCGACTTGGCTCGGATAATTTCCAACATCTCTAGTTCTACTAGAATATTCATAACTAAGTGAATTAGTAAATCGAATAAGATTTGCAAGTCAGACTGGAAGAGATTATAAAGTCGGGCTATTATCGAGGATAATACCTCCAGATTAATTAATTGTCTGACAGAGAGAAAATTGCATTGCAGAGCAGAATGTAGGATTTAATTCCTGAAATGAACGAAATAAAGAAAAGTATTCAATGGTCGTTATCGGGCTTGTAATGGAAATCGAAAGAGGCAATCGGAGTAGAAAACGCGAGTTTTTTTAATTTCGTGACATGACAACTAAAAAAAAAAGAGAAATGTAGTGGATTCAGTTAATGTTGTTGACAGATTTAAAAATAAATTAGTTGAGTAAAAAACTTAAACTTAATTTAAAAAATGGTCCTTAGAGCCAGATCTAAAATCGAAAGGAACAAAATTTTAGAATCTATAAATAATCATGAAGAGAAAGACAGAAATAAGTTTCTACTACAAAAATATTCAAAGTAAAGAAAATAATAAAAAATTGACAATTAAGAAAAAGAAACAGAAAATAATAAGCTAACAAAGAAGTTGGACAAGAAGCAACGAAATCAAAATTTAAAATTGTAAATAAAACTTTTGATAATAAAAAAATTAATCAACGATAAATTCGGAAGGAACGAAGGAATAAACGAGCAGAAATCAGTAATTTGATGGTAAACAAACTAACAAAAAAAAATCTTCGAAGGAGTGATTCAAAAACCTCCTACACGATGAAAATTTTTTGACTCGACAACGCTAAAGAAAGGAAACTTTAGCGACTGGCCAGTACTAGGCTAAGATAATTAAACGTGGCGGGGTGAAGAAATGGTGTGGGTAAAACGTACAACATGATCCAGAGTTCAATAAAACATTTCTAGCGAGCAAAGCGAACACCCACAAAATCCGGCCTATTATATGCTTCACAGGTCTGTCTGTTCGGTTCGGTTCGAGTTTAAACAACATCATCTGCTTCCACTAAGTGTGTTTCACGTTTCGTAGAAGACGTAACTAAATTCTGACCTTTAAGTTTTTTGAAAACGGTTCGTCCTAGCCAAAAAATGCCAAGAGTAAAAGTTAATCAGATTAAAATTTTGAGCGACTTTTAACAAGAACTTTCTTCTCTAATTCTTTAGATAACAAAATTACGTTTTATTTATGTTTCACTTTTTCTACAGCTAGCTGAATTCGCATTTTTCAAATTCTTCTAAACGGTTTTTTCTAACGAAGAAATGCCAAAAGTAAGAATTATCTAGACTTCAATTTTGACTAATTTAGAAAAAAAAAACTCTTTCCTTCAACTCTTTAAATAAGAATTTTCTTCACCTATTTCACCAAAAACAAACCTAGCTAACTTTAGATTTTCTAAAGTTGTCGAAAATGTTGTTTCATGCCAAAAAAAAGCCTACGAATAAAAGTTATACAGAATTCAATTTTGAGTAATTTGCGACAAAAACCTTATTCTAAACTCTTGAAATAACAATTCTAAATAACATTTTATAAAAAAACTAGTAAGTATAGATGTAAACGTATTTTTGAAATAACTAATTCTCCCAAAATCGCGAAAAAAAATGAAGAAGACACCTAATTTTTGTAGAAATTTAAGTTGGTGGTGGATGCGCCGGGTTAATTTTGTATTTAAATTTATTTTCGAACCAAAAGTCGTCCAAATTTTTAAAATAAAACATAAGCAAATTTATGTACCAGCTTGAAAAGTTGGCAAGCTGGTACAAAAATAACAGATATAAACCACAATATTTCCATTCTAACGTTTATCAGTGTGTAGAGAATATAATTTATTAAAAATGTTCCCACCTCTAAATATCCTGGCTAAAAAAAATTTTCAAGTTTTGATTGATTTAGTTTAGTATTCTCTATTGATCTTTGATCCACTGGCGATTTATTATATCATCACTGGCAATAAAACTTGCCGCGTGAAAAACTATGCACATTTCCTCATATTTATATACCAATTTTTTTGTAATTCAATATAAATGCAAAAATGGTGGATGCGCCGGGCTAATCTAGTAAAAGTGTAGTTATCCTTAAATAAAATTATTGTGTTATTCTCTTGTTTCAAAGTAAAGTTATCCTGCAATGCGGATCGTAAATTGTGGTTTTAACTCATCAGTTGTGTAAGAACAGGTCCGGACTACACCTGCTTTATATCATCCTTATGGCTATAAAAACACGAAGATATAGAGGAATAAACTTCATGGATATTGCATCGATGTAAGTGCGAAAAAGTCCTGGTCTGGGACCTCTTGCACTTCTTGTTGAGCGATTTATGATGAGATGGTGGCTTACATATACCGGCAATATTTATTGGAAAGCAATATAAACAAGCTATTTTATTAATTTATTTATAATTTATAATAAAGTTCTTATAAATTGTCAATTTTTAAATAAGGTCACAAAAAACTTATCGCATCCATTCCGAGTTATAAACAGGTCAAAATTTCGTAATGAGCTGTCGCCCCGTTTTGCTGAAAGCATGGCGTTTTCAGGTTTGTCATCCAGGTTATTTTTAATTGTATTTAAAATTTCTTGCTGATACCGATCAAAAGTTATGATCCCTAAAAAAAATATTGAACGATAAAAAGTTATTATGGTAATAAAAGCGATAAGATGGTGGTCAGTTTTCCAAATTTGCGTCTTTTCCAAACAAATTTAACCTTAGTTAGATTTAGCCATTTCCACGCCCTCGCCCAACCCGATATGAAAACAAACGACCCCATTTCCACTCTCCCTTCAAATGTAAAATTGATTTTTATTTGAATGAAAACAATAGAACGCCTGCCATAAAAATAACCATAAGAGAACGTGTCGCACACATTCACAGTCCCAACTTTCCGCTGATTGACTTTTCAACCATGAGAATGGTAGACTCGTTCTTTTTTGGCACTATCAATAATTCGAACTGCTGTGCAGGACCGTATCTTTTCGAAGCACACCCAAGCGACGTGTGGTAAAAATTTTACGAGCCGTAATGAATTTTTTATCGGAACTCTCCGATAGAGCCGGGTAATGGCGCTATTAAGGCGCATTTTTCAAATCGCTGATAATTATTTAAACTCAGTAACGTCATTTTGATTAAAAATGTCCGGTGTGGAGTTGAAGTAAAGACGTACGTACGTCAATTGGTTTCATCGAATTGCTTGTCTGGAGGGTTGTAAAATTGGTGTATTTAATGACCGTTTTCGAAATTTATGACGCACGTATCGAGTTTATTTTATTAGGCGCAGTTGGTAAGTGGAGGAACTTGCAAAGAAGGTGTGGCTGAACGGTTTCGACGGTTCTCTCTAAATCTTCTAGGATAGGACACAATTCCCCCGTCTTTTCCTCTGAAATTCACCGAGTGCGTGCCCCCGTTCCTACGTAATTTAGGTCAGCTATAATTTACGTACCATGAGCAGACGAAGAATCAATAATTGTTAACAATTTATAATCTCATCATCACGCCAATCTTTCTATCATTTTTTCCACATTTTCGGGACGTGTTTAACACAGATACAAATCTTCCGCTTGGAAATTCAACTTTTCCATTACCTCTCAATACAATTTCCACCCCGACGAAAACCTAAATCAGTTTATTAATTTCCTGCTGCCCTTTCGAAATATATCGTTCCGAATTTTATTCGCCATATTTTTCGTCCCCAAACGGAAAATTAATCGGCTAATCAACTAATCAGACGCCCTCTCTTTAACAACACGATTTATCACACTAATAGAGTCTCATTAATGGGACAAAAACTCGAGAGATATCCCTTTGCCTGAGAACTCGAGCCGGGTTCATGCATTAAAATTTCATTTGGGATTCACCACGTGGAGGTTAAAGTGACTAGGATCAGTTGGTAAACGTGCAAAATATGTCCGATCCAATTATAATTAAATTTGACCTCACTCACTCGAAATGCGACGTCAGTCTATTTAATCAGATTATGCAGGAGCGACCTAATTGAAAAGTCAAAAGTTCAAATTTGGACGACGGTGACGGAAATGTCAGCGTTGTAGGTTTTCACACGCTCAGAATCGAAGAAAAATAAATGCAATTTTTAATACAAGGTCCACCAACACTCACGACCCGGCTTATAACCCCATTTAATCTATCGAGTTGTATACACAATTTTTTCTTTTCATATATAAACTGACCCAATTAAATTTTTTCAAAACATAAATGGGTTTATAGGCCGCTATATAATTTTATGGAGGACCTTGTATGTAAGAGCTCGCGTTGGCCGCATCGCGGTACAACCCCCGACAACTCCATTTTCGATCGATTTTTCGCGATCGAAATAATTCATGCCTCGTTGCAACAACCAGCAAAAATAAGACTGAGCCCCGGCTAAAACCTCCTCATGTACAATTAATTCCCACGATAGTTTAATCAAAGTTTCGTAACAATGTTACTAAAGATCCCGCTGTGTGTTGCATACAATATTATTCCTGCTGAGCTTAACCCGACTATATTAATTGCGAAGTTTAAGCTTAGTGTGGATTCAATAACAACGTCGGTAAAGTGGAAAAAACTGAAACTGAGTTTTTGAGCTCCGCTAATCTGGCTATTATAGCCCTGAAACCTTCTGGATTCGGGTTGATAAAATTCAGTCAATAATCTAATTTTAAACTCTGAATGTACATGTTTCGGCGCTTTAAAAGCATGCATGAATAAAATCGAACTGTATAAATATTAGACTTTAATTACTAGGGGGAAAAAATGCCCGGCGCATCCACCATAATTCGATTTTTCCGTTTTCCCACCGTTTAGTCGGAATTACGTTTGGTTAAATTATTAAGGGCATTGTTTGACAAAATTTCTCTTGTTTCTCCTTGCAACAAAACATAACAAACCGACCTACCTGAATAATTAAACCGAAACAAAAGCGTCACAAGTCACGTCAACACAACAATTATATTTTTTTTTTCTCCTGAGGTAACTTCTTAACGACTTCTCTCTTAATTGAAATCCTCTGATTAAAACTCGAGGTTCTTATTATTATTTTAATTGGACTCTCCGGAATGTTTATGAAGTCAATTCGAATCGTCCTTTTAATCTCCGGAAATTTGCCTTACATACAAACACTTGAATTAAAGTAGACCTTAGAGGCGCCTCAAAAGTTTGTCGGCTATAAATTCTAGATCTAGATAATGTTTACTTTAATCTAGACAATATGTGAGCCACGAACTCTTCGCTCAATATTTGTTTTCGTTGTATTATCTGCGTTGCGAAGGCTTTAATATCTGTAGATCGTCGACCTCGGATTCGGAAAGCTTAATCATTTTTCAGGATTTCAGGCGGAATCCTGTTTTAGGTTGTCGGACTCTCTGAAAGAGCTTAAGGAATTCGCGGTTTCTTAGGGAGCTTTTGTGCTTATCTAATCAAGATATTTGCGGAGCTTTCTAGAGGTGGCGGTGTATTTTCTGCGCGTTTGGATGTGAACCTGTGCACATTTTCTTGCAAAATTTTATATAACATTTTTATTTGAGATTCACAGATTCTTACAAACTCTGTTTAGAACGAACTCTATAATTTCTACTTCTATTGATCTAAAAATGCTTTGTTGGTACGTTTAGACAAATAAAGACTGCGACAATATAAACGCAGTACGGAAAATTACAGTAACAATTAGAAATTTAATTTAGAGTTCAAAGTGGCACTTTTGGAACAAAATTCATGCGATTTCTCGAAAATTACTCGTTTTAGTGTCGAAACCGAGAAGTTTTTAGAAAAATAGAAGTATACAATGAAACTGAACCTTTTCGGAGAAAATTGAAATTTTACTTTAAATTTGCGAAATACTTACACATATTTAAAATTCTCCATTTTCTTTAGTTATTCTATTTCTGACAATTTCTTATTTCAACGTTTGGAGAGCTGAAATCTACAATAACGAAAGCGCAATACATAAAATTGTGGTTTTCTACAAAAATTAGAAAATTTATTTTAAATTCGCAAATTATATTTAATACTTGAATTTTTCCTGATTTTATGGACATTTGGGAGCTTACCCGTTTCTGTATCTAGATAGAAAAGTCTACAAGAAAAGAAGACTATTTTATAAAATTTGGGCTTTTATCAGAAATCAGAAAATTATGTTTTAAATTTACAAATTATACTTTCAACAGACAAAAATTTCAATTTTTTTCAATTCGGTCGTTGAAAAATTTTTAACAAAAATTTGGATTTTTATTTGAAATTTGCAGTTCTTTCTAGAAAGAAATTTTAAAAATCTTAGTTTTCGTAACTGTGAAAATTTGACTTTTGAACTCACAATTTATACTTTCAACGCATATTTAAAAATTTATAACGAGTGTTTTTTAAAAATCTGCGTCATAGTTGGCGGTGCCTATGAATTTGTGTGAAAGGATCATTAATTTTTAAAACAATTGCTTCAAATGTCAAAATAAATAAATAATTACCAAATTTGTCAATTTGTTTTTATTTTCGAATTTAAAATGGTTTTCTCAAAACAACAGAATTTTTCAATTAAAGTTTTTTTTTCATTTGCTTTAATACAACAATTGCTTTCAATCGCATTAACGTGTTGAACTGTTCATTAATTAAATTAAAAGTGAGGTTCGATGGTAATGGTACGTTCACACTTATTTCATAGCAATCTTCGACACGGAATTTTAAAAAAACACTTATTATTTACAATTTTATAAATTTTTAAAAGATTCTTCGTTTTCGCAATAAAATAGACGCAGTACATGAAAATGTAGCATTTAACAAAAATTATAAATTATATTTGAAATTCACAGTTCATTTTGGTAAAAATTTAAAAAATTCTTTGGTTTCGTAATTCTGTAATTTTTTGTAAAATTATTTGTATCCACGTTTGCAGATAAAATTTACAGTAAAATAAGCGCAGTACGTAAATCTGTAAATTTGCACATAAAGTAAAAATTTTATTTTGATTTTACAGATGATGGTTTTAATTTCTATTTCTTTTAATTCTGTGAAATTTCGACAAATCGCTTATTCTTGTGTCTAGATAGCTAAAGTATAGATAGAAATAAAAGAATATTATAAAATTTATGCTCTTTTCAGAAATAAAAAAATATTTTGAATTCACAAATTATACACAATTTCAACCCAACTTTTTTTCTGTAAATTCTTAAAAAATTTATTATTTTTTATTTATTATTTTGTTTTTATATTTTAACAGACAAACTTTACTATTAAATAGACGCAGAATTTAAAATTGCACCTTTCAACAACAATTTAAAATTTTATTTGCAATTTCACAGTTTAGAACGAAATTTTCAATTTCCCAATTCTCATAAATTTGTAAATTATTAAAAAAATTCGCGTTTCTACGTTTTATACAAATAACATCTAGAATTAAATAGTAGTATTTTACGAAACTAAAACTTTAAGCAAAAATAAAAAAAAACATTTCTCTGATTATACTTTCAAAGTGTATGTAAAAACTTTTATTTTTCTTAATTCTATGAATTTAAAAAAAATCTTTGTTTCTACATTTATTACCCATAAAATATACAATAAAATAGATACAGTATGTACAATTGCAGCTTGTAACAAAAATTAAAAATTTTATTCCCAAATTTGCAGTTACATTTTAAATACATATTTAAAATTTGAAGTTTTTAATTTTTTTTCCTAATTCCTTGTTCCTGTATAATATAATAATTTCATGTAATCGCAGCTTTTAGAAACATCTAGAAATATTTGGAATTCAGAATTACACTTCTGAAACAATTTTTTTTTGTTTTTGTAATTTTATGATTTTTTAGAAAAATTTTTGTTTCTATCTATACAGATAAAGTCTACAAAAAATTAGAAAATTTTTGTAAAATTGAAAGTTCTAGCAAAAATAATTTAAATATTTTTCCTCAATTTTATAAATTTTAGACAAATTTTAAACTATTTTTGAAATTTACAAAGAGCAAAAGAACCTTTTTTTTCACGATTATGAATTTTTGTAAAGAACTTAGCGTCCGTTTTTAGAGACATAAATTCCAGAATAAAATAAACAAATAAACGAGAAAATTGCCTTCGAAGTTCCCAAATAACACTTTTAAAACAAATTAAACATTTTGTGTTTTTTTAATTAATAATAAATTCTCATCTTGTGCGTTTGCATTATTAAAATCGATGAAAAACAAGTTTCCTTAAATTATAGTTTTGAGCACATTACTCAAACTAGCCAGATATCAGCGCTACCAACACGTAATAAAAATTTCAAACCAACTAGAAGGCGCTTTAAATTCGTCTCAAATACACAAAATGTAAAGCTACTTTAAAATATTATTTACGAAAACGCAATGTAAACAAGCGCCAATATGTTTATTAAGTAAATCAGCCCTAAGACTAAGAGCAAACAGTTTCATTTAACTTGTTTTAGTTAAGAAAAATTCTACCCCAGCCGAGAGGGTGTTTAAGTTTGAAATTTATTTACGATGAATGTTGAACAACCCTGACATCATTTAAACTCGGTGGAAAATAGCGAGGGTTGTAAAACTGTTTCTGCCAAGTTACATATACAGACAAGTTGTGAATATTCTTGGGAACGGCAAATTCGCGTTTGCTCGAGTAACTATATATCCACTTTGGGAATATGTAGGATCAAAAATGCGAGAAAGACCACCGAGTACTCTATTAAATTATTCCGGCGAGTTTCGGACCGAAAGTTAACACTAAGAGGAAAAATGTCGAGCAGATATTTTAATGTTTCGTTGCCATTTCCAGAACCTCCGGCTTCCTATCGCGACTGTCTTTTCAGTTTCTCTCCAAGTTTATTGTTTACCTTCCAAAGTACGTTCGGCTCGCAGTCAATAACTCAATGTTCTGGCAAAACGGATATCATCTCAAAGGTCAATTTTCGTGATTGCACCCTCGCAGCATCCGTCCCCGTTGAAAATCAAATTCCGTCTTTACTTTATAAAATCCTCGAGCAACTTTTCTCGAAACAACAAACACCAAAAATAGAATCTCCCAAAGGTATCGACGGTCCCACTCTCACAAATTCTATTCAATTATTAAATTTGAGGGCATCGGATACCGAACACTTCATTCACCTACTTTGCTGTCGTAGATATCGATTTTTGATTTGCCGCCCCACTTGTAAATATTCAGTTTAATAGCGGTGCGCACTTTACACCCCTTTGGGGGTAGGTAATTACACGTGCTCGAGCCGAACAAAAGGATGCATAATGGGGGGTTGATAACTTCCTGAAATTCATTTACAGTCCATCGGAGGAAAAAGTTCATTATTTTAACGCGAGATATTTCCCATAGGAGTGGGGGTGATTAAGTGGGTGATGAATGGGAAATGAAGAGAAACAACTCTGAATTTTTTTTAACCAAATTAAAAATGTATGTCGAAAACGAACATAATAAAAAGCATGAAATGTCGTTCTCGCAATTTGCTCCCGGCCAAGCACTGACCGCCAAACTATCTAAATTGTGTTTTTAAGATTCGACCGGTACAAACGGGGGAAAAACGAGCGGAAAAGAGCAACAATAGCCTCAAATTGAAAACGTGTTACGCACGCCGCCACCGCCAGGGAAATGCCCGGAACGGGTCAATACTATAAACTGAAAAAGAAGCAGAATTTCCGCAAATTTATGTGCGCTCCTTGGAAGTATTCCTCGGCACGATGTTTTAATAGGATTTATCTAATTAGAATCTAAACTTGACATTTACCAAATAAATGTCGTGTCTTTAAAACATGGAAGACGTCACGAAGTACTAAAATTATGGATAATTATCCACAATTAATTTTCCACCAATCATTGTTTGCGAAAGGTAAAAAACAACGAGCGGAAAATTAGCGCTTGTTTATTTAAGGCCTGTTGACAAAATTTAAACAGTGAAAAAACAAACAGAGACATGCAACCTGAAATTTGAGGTAATTTAGACGAGGGATCCGTCGGGACGAAAATCAAAACAACTTTTTTTTGAAAAAAATCTCCGTTTGTACACACGGGACGTGGAGTGATTGTTTAACTACTAAAACATCATAAAACGTGTTACTTACACTCACAAATTTTCTATCGTGGAGTGCCGTTAAGCCACAGCCAGCGTAATCAATCTTCAAATTCAGTGAATTTATTACAACGTGAATCTACTTCCTCGTTTCCTGTTCTATATCATTTCATTTACGAGCAGAATCAACATCGAAACAATAAACATATTTATCGATAGTCAACAATTTAATTGCTTTATTTGCATGGCAACGTGAGATTTATTGCAACGTGCGACTCTTCGGTTTATTTTTGACGATAATAAATTTATGTTCAACTTCTGACGTTACACATTTACGATGAAAATTGAGAGACCATCAGTAATTTCCATTTGTGGTACAGAATGTTCAAAAAGAATTCAAATCGAAGCAGGCGTTTTAAATTTTTTGACACGGCCTTTAAAAAAGCTTTCAATTCATAGGCGCCGACAACTCGTGGACTTGAACGCTAAAGTGTAAGAAATTATGAGCTATTTGCATCATTGTGATTGTTTGACGATGGCACACATTTATAAAATAAATAGAACCAACATTTTCCGTTGTCAAAAAAGGGGTTATGCGACGCCACTATCACGCTAACCTCAAAATCAGATCAAGAACTAATTCCACCATTTTAACAAATTTACTTTTGTTTTCTGATATTATTGATTATTGTTATGAACTAGAAGGCAAGGGAGGATGGGGAAGCGTTTTTAAAGATTATTTATTGACGTTAATAAAACATCTGTGTATGAAATGCAACAAATGTAGATGTACACTCCTGATTTGTGTTTTTTTTTTGACCACTATATATAAACTCAATGGTTAACACACATCATTTTTTTTATTTGCAAAGATGTCCGAGTTTTGTAGTACGTTCCTGATATTTTCCCAGTTTATTTAAATTTTTATTTTTATACAAGAAAAATTTAAAGAATGTTGTTTAAATTCTGACAAGATATTCTAATGAATTTTGAAAGTTAACATTTTTGACAATATTTTCAGAACCCTCGGACAATTTTTATAAATTTAACTTTGTTTTAAAAGCCCAGTTTTACAGTATATCTACTCCGTCTCTTTGAATTTTTACTTTTGAACTTACAAGAATTTTAATAAAATCTGACAAAAAATTCTAGTGAATTTTTGGAGTTATCGTTTTTGGCAGTAATTTTAGAATTCATTGACCATTTTTCAAGAATTTTTTTAAAGCTAAAGTTTTGTAGTATTTACTTTCCTAGTTTATTTAAATCTCCATTGTTGAACTTTAGAGGATTTCAACAATACTGTCCAAATTTTGAGCAAAGACGTTTCAACAACCGAAAATTTTGCTTGTTTTGTCAAAATCGATATCCCAATTGCGATAAATTTGATCTCATTTTAAAGCTACACTTTAACTTCTTCTAGTTTATTCAAAACTTATTTTTTGAGGTTAGACAATTTTAACAATAATGGGTTTTGGCTGTATTCTCACAACCTTCCAATATTGCCAAAAATATATTTTTTTATAAATTACAACAAACAACATTTTTGGCTATGTTTTTAGAACTAACAGCTTAATTTTCATAAATTTGATTTCATCTTAAAGCTACAATTTTATGCAATATTCCAGAATTTTTTTAGATTACTTTCTTCATCATATAAAAACTTCAAAAATGATGTCCATAAATTCTCTTAAATTTCAGAAACTAAAAATTTGGGTGATATTATAAAAAAATGTTTTATTTGAAGCTGCAGTTTTGTAGTCAGTCTTTTTTCATTTTCATTCATTTCATTACAGTAACTGCTGGTCCTATGATAATTTTAAATCAGTTTTTCAATATCCCTCGTCTAATTTCCAAGAATTTGCTATCATTTTGAAACTAAAGTTTGGTAGTCTCTCTGTGATCTTTTTCAGTTTGTTTGACTTAAAAATACTGAACCTACGACAGTTTCAAAACGGCGCCAAAGTTTCATTATGAAATTACAGCAGTTAATAATTTTGGCTAAATTGTCAGAAACCTTCGTCCATTTTTTATAATCAGAGCTCCTTGTGCTTCCCTTTTTTTTCTCAATTTATGAGCTCAAAATACAAAACTAATTACAAAATCTAGAACTTACAATTTTCTTCCGACTTTTATGGCGTCTAATCCTCAAACACAAATCGTTTTTTTTCTTAACTTCCTCGGCTAAAAATAGCAAAATAATTACCCCAACATTTGCCCAATTACCTCGTTAATTACTCAACGCCGTCGTTAGCTAAACGAAGAATTTTATAATTTACCGAAGGAAACGTTTTCCCTTTTTATTAAGGAACAGCAATCCCGAATGCGACTTAATTGAAAAAAAAAACAATTTTGCTCGAGTTTTATTAAATTATTTTCTTCAAGTTTTGGAACAACCAACGTTTAATCGAGTTTCGTTCAGAAAGTGACAGAAGCAGCTTAAAATCTCCGACTTCAAAAAGGAACCGGTACGACTTTTGATTGGCTGCACCCGTCACGTGACGAGTTATGCTGTGCTTTATTGGGTGATGGTGAGTTCCCGACTTGTCGTTAATTGCTGGACAAACTCGTAAAATAGTTTAAGTTTTCGCTGAATAGCTCTAGTCTGAGTTTGAGTGGCAGAGAAATTTGTAGTGGCGCTGTAACAATGAATTATTAATTTTGTCTGGGTTTTTTGCTAGTCCTGAGGGATATCAGGGACACTTGCGTCGGGATTTATCGCGACGCCGAGGTCATTATCACGTTGTGTGGGAAAAAATCGCCTATATTTATGAACACCCTGTGCATCAATACCATAATTCATCCCCTTGTCACTTCATTACTTGAACGCATCCTGTGATACTTTCTTCGCAATTTCCACAATAAAACCGGGAAGAAAATGTGACTTTTCCTCCCTCTCCAGATAAAGAATGTCTGAGGTCACATAAACATCCAACCCCAATGTCCTACTAGAAATATTTGGAATTTTTCTCTTCTGCACAATTCTGTCCTGAATATGTGAACGGAATATGAAGCGATAACAGCGATTCAACGAAAATATGCGGGGATTTCGTTTAGTTTTGTGAGATCGTGCAAGGAAAATAAAAGAAACTCAAATAAAAGAAGCACTCTACGTTAATTAACGTGTAAATTCGCGTTACGTTACGGCGACGAGAGCAGACGCGTTGTACTATTGATCTGAGAGCTGAAAAATCTTCATAACCTAGTTCCGGCAAAAAGTACTGACTTGACACTCGTTAACAATGAAAATGCGATTTTGGTGATATTTACATAAGGGGAGTGGTTCGTATTACATGCGATGTGTAAAGGGATATTAAAACAGCGCCCTCTGGAGAGGAGACGGGTTTAAAAAATTGATTAGGCTACGAGGAGCGGCGCAGATGGGGCAGTGGTTCCCAAACTTTTGTCTTTAAAGCTAATTGGTATGCTTACGAGGGAAATTTTTCCTTGTCGAGATGTTCACTTACCTGAAACAAAAATAAACTAAATTAAACGGAAGGTCGTGAATTGTGTATGGAAAATGGTGGATGCACCGGGTCAATAACGTACGATCTGAATTTTTCAACACCTACATTGAACTTTAATTTTATTCTTGAATTCGAAATTTTCGAGTTTTAGTTTAAGATTTCGAACTCCTGAAATTTTTACTATTTTAATTGTCAGATTCTAACGTCACCAATTCTAAATTCAGCGTCACTCTATAAACAAATTCACGTTTTTTTTTTTAATACTTAATAATCTTAATCCCTGAGACACGAAAACCGAAAACTTCGAATTCCTAGTCGAATTTTCAGGTCTTCGAATTCTCAATTCCTAAATCTTACACTCGCAAACAGTAAACTGTCAAGTTCTAAATTCACAGATCCAAAATTTACTAATTTCAGATTTACTAATGTTTAGTTTCTCAGAATTTCAGATAGTTAAGCAGTCTGAAATGTCAGATCCTCTGATATTAAAATCTTCAAAACTCCACAGCGTCATAGTTTTGAAAATTTTGATACTCAGATTTTTAGTTTTTAATTCTTACTCCTTTAGATCTTTAATTTCTTAAATCTTTAGAACTTAAAGTCTCTCTTTTAGATTTTCAAACCTTTACCTTTGGATTCTCAAATCAACCTCAAATCTAAGATTTTTCATATTCTCAAATTCTTGAATCTCTAATCTGATTCATAACAGATTTTAAAATTTTCTTATTTTTAGATCTCAAAAAATTTACTTATTTAGGTAACCTCATTTCCACATTTTGTAATATCAAATTTTCAGATCTTTAGTTTTTTAAGTTATTTTATCCTCAAAGCCTTAGTTTCTCAGATCTTTGATCATTTTTTTGGCATTTTTTTACCCTCAGCAGATTTTGAAGTGGACAATTTGCAAATTTTAATTTTCAGATATCTCACAAGTCTTGAGCCTCATAAAGTGAGAATTTTTATTTTTTTATTCACAAATTTTGCTATAAATTGTCTACCATCTCAAATAGTAAAATCACCAATCTTTGATTCACAGATTTAAAAGTTTTAGATCTCAATTCTTATACAACCGTGGTCCAAAATGTTTCTAGTTGAGATTTTACATTAAAATTCAGACAAAAATTTTTCTAAAATTTTGAGATCGTAAGTTAAACCAAATTTCTAAATCTAATAGCTTTATTCTCAAATGTGAAATTCTAAATTCCTAATATTTATATTTCAGATATTCGGATTTCTAAATTGAAACAAATCTTTAAGCAATAAATTTACAAATTCAAAGTTTTTATATACTTATACACAATTCTTAATTTTTGAATTGTAGTATTTTCAATTTTTGAATTTCGGCTTTCCAAAGACAAACATTTTCAAACTTCTATTATTCTAATTTTTATGTCTAATTCTAAATTCTCACATCTTAAGTCTTAAAATCAAACATATTTAAATTTCAAACAACTAGCTGGTCGCGGTTTAGATTTCAATAAATTATAAGCAGAATATTTAAACAATTTGACAATTTAAAACTTGAAAACCCTTAAAAAATGGAAAACTATACAACTGAGAATCCCAAAATGTGAAAAACTGTAAATCTCAGGATCTGAGAACGTGCAACACAACGAAAATTTTATTTATCCTAGAAACATTAAAATTTCAGAATCTTAGAATTTGATAATCTGCAGAGAATCTGAAGGTTTAGCTTAAAAAATGTGAGATTCTAAAAACTCATTTGAAGGTGTCAAAATCTGATCTAAATCTGAATCAAAATCTAAAAATCTGAATCTGAAGATCCAAAAATGTTAAGATTTAAAAATTTTAAAATATGTGAACAAAAATATCTAAAAATTTCAAAGACCTTATTTCTGAAAATGTAAAAAACTAAAAATTTGATTTCAGTATCTAAATGTTTATAAAACTGTAACATTCTGCAGATGTGAGAATGTCAAATTCTAAAAATCTAATAATTTAAGAAACAAAATTTTTACGAACCTGAAAGTCTAAAACGCAAAAACAAAAATTTTAGAATCTGAGGAAATATAAACTACAAAATTTGAGGATTTGACTATAAAGACAAAAATCTAAAAACTGTAAAGTCCCCAGATGTGACAAACTGAGAATTTAAACATTTAAAAATCTGGAAAAAAAATCTAAATAGTAAATTAATAATTGAAGATTTATGAACCTGGAATTTCAGGATCTAAAATTTTAAACACACAAAATATGAAAACCTGCTAATTTAATGATCTTAAATCTTCAGAACCTTAATCTCAAATAATTGAACCTTGAGAATCTCAGGTTTTAAAAAAATCAAAATCTCCCCAGTCCCAAGATTTAAGAAACTGAAGTTTTTAAACCTGAAATCTAAAAAGATTTGAAAACTGCTAACCTGGTAGCTTAAGAGACAGATAATCTAACAACTTCCACGATAACCTAAAATTCATTTCATTTTCAAAAATTGAGAATTTAGAAACGTGGAATCCTAAAAAAAAACAAGGACGAAATCTAAGAATGCAGTAAAATTAAATTTTCCTTTTTAAAAAAAGTACAAACTAAAAACTAGAAAACGTTGAGCTTAAGAACTTACGAACTTTTCAAAAATTTCAAAATTTAGAAACGAACGAAGAGAAGAAAACTGATAATGTCAACAAATAAAAATTTGAACAGTTAAAAACTTTAAAAATATGTTTTTTCTTGAGAAAGTTTGATAAAGAAAATCCACTTTAAAAAAAAAAATCACGTCATTTTTGACTAATCTTGAATAGAATTTCGAAACTTTAAATTAATAGAAATAAATGATGGATACGGCAGGTATTATGAATTTTACGTATCAATCAATGCAGTATTTATTGAATAAAAACCATTTTATATACATATAAAACCCAGTTGGTTAAATCCCCTCTTTCAATAATCATTTCAGTCATTTTCAGCGGATTACAAACAATTTCTCCATTACTAAAAATATCGAGCCGTAATCCTCCATTTCAGCCTTTCAAGTACCCACTCTTCTCCCATCGTATTTACACAATACGAATTTAATCTGACTTTTTCCGTCTTACTCTTCGCAACAAATTCATGAATAATCGCACCAACAAAGACACTTGCTTAATTTCATTAGGCCTGAAAGAAAATTTGCGTAATTATACACGCACTTCCTATTCATGCCCTCAAAATTTCTCAAGTACGATAAGTAAAACGTGCGACGATTCAGGCACATCATCCCTAATTCTCTGTAATTAGCGTAACGTGTTTGTAATCCGTCGAGTTGACTTAAGGGTTTTTCCTGTGTTGTAAAATAATAAAGGTTTTGTGGCGAGGGATTTCAAGAGTCAAGTCCGGTCGTGTCACAGAACCCGTGATGGAAAACCTCGAGCTGACAAGATGATTCTTTTTCTAGTAAGCTTTTCATTTCTGTTTTAGATTAGGTAGTTTTTGTTAGACGTTGAAATCGGAAAAATGGATTTTATAGAAATGGTGGTTGAGCCGGGAAATTTTCAATCGGCGCTTCCGATTTCCAATTATTTTTAACTGTTTCTCGTTTATTATTTACATCGTGGTTTGAGACGCGGCCGACTAAATATAATCTCTGTTAATAATTGAGGACGACGGATATAGTAAAATACTGATAACGAATTCTCTGAAGGCCACAGCATGATGAAAGTTTCAGAGCCCCGGTAAATGTCATTCGAGGCAGATAAGCTGGAACTAAATGACGCCCCAAGAATTCTTGTTCTTGTCTGAATTTGATCAAAAACGTGATAAAAGTGGGGTCGTGCACCATAATTTCCTTGATTAATTTTGAGGGAAATAGTGGATAACTGCGTGAATTATACACAATTCTCGGAAATGAGTGACGTTAATTTTTATGGACTCTGGAAATTTGAAATGTGGGCTCGAATTGTTTGATAAATGAATTTTCGAGATTTAATGAACCATTTGGCGGTCATTTGTAGGACTATTAAATGATAATAGACAGGTTTTATCGATCTCAAAGAACAAAGACATTTAACGCAATTGTTCGCACATTTTCAGGTTTTTATTATTTTTTTTTATTTTTTTTTAAGTTTTTAAGTTATTATGTTTGAAAATTTCTGATTCTCACACCCACAGATTCTAAATGTTTAAGAAATTGAGTTTTCAGGCTTTTAGGTAATAACTTTCTTAGACCCTAAGGCTGGTTGTTGTTTTAGATATTCCGAGTCTCAGTTTTTAAGTTCTCGGAGTTTTCACAAACGCATTTTTTATTTTCCTACATTGTTAGATTAGCATTTTTTTGGATTCTTGGATTCTGATACGCTGATATCTTAGACTTTAAATTTCTTAAGTTCTGTAATAATTAGATTCTAAGATTTAGAGTTTTCGTGATTCTGAGATCCTAAGTTTTTTAGTATTCTCTCGCAATTTAAAATATGAAAATGTAAAATTTGAAAACCTCCATATCTATGCTGTAAAAGATATTAAAATGGAGAAGTTCAAGTCAAAAATTAAAAAGAAAAGGACTAAGATAATTAGAATTATGAACCTAAGAATTTGTCAAGTAAAACTTTAAAGATTTTTATTAGCTAAAGCTAGACTTTTAGAATCCATAAATTTAAAACTTGGGATCTTACTTTTTAAAATTCGAATCTAAAATTTCAAAATCTCTTCTCGAAAATGGCGAAATTTAAGTACCTCGAAATTTGGATACTTGAAAATCTGCCGTTTAAAATTAAAAAAAAAATAGAATCTGATTGTGAGTAATTATTCAGAAACTCAAAAAAAAAGATTTGAGAATTTATTGGAATCCCATAATTTGAGAATAGGAGCAACTGAAATTCTGAAAATCTAAGAATAAAGATTCTAAGTTAAGCATCTAAAAAATTTCTAGGCCCGTGAGAATGGCGATATGCAGGAATCTCAAAATTTCAAAATCTAAAATAGACTAACAGTGACGTTATGAAATGCTCAGGAAATATGTTTCTAAGTACATAAAATCTTCTAAGAATCAAAATTCCTTGATGCAATATAAAAATCTGAAGAAAAGTATCCGAGTAATTGTATAAAAACTTTGAGATTCAAAAATTTAAAAGAAGAAATTAAAATTTGGGAACCTTAAATTTAGGAATATTGATATCTCAAGATTTGAAACAGCTAAATCAAAGATACTACAGATTCAAGATAAAAAAATATGAATACGGGAAAATAAGGATTTAAAAATTTAAAGATCGTCCAATGTGACAAACTAAAAATCTAAACATTCAAGAACCTGGAACGTAAAACTGAACTTGAGAATATGTAAATCCGAAATAAAGTGTGAGAATTTATGAATTTCAGATCTCATAATCTTACAATTCCAAAACTTAGAATATTAGAATTTAAGAATCTTAGAGCTCTGGCAACCTAAAAGAAAGATCTAAGAACCCTAACGACAGCCTAAGAGCCTTGGTTCCTCAAAACTGAAAACGCGAAAAAAAAGATTTAGAGATGTAGCAATTGAAAATGTGAATAGAATTCGAATGACACTGAGTTGAGAACCTTGGCCTAAAAATTCAGGAACCTCGAATCCGAGAGCCTGACATCACATTTAAAAATATCCCCAATAATAAATTCCCCCCTTGTCCGTTTCTTTCCCTTTTTTAGTACTCCTCGTAAATCAAGATTTTAATCTTATTATGTAAACCAATGCGGTTCCCGGCATAAAACTGCTTACTCTGTTAACAATCACGTGCACACGGATATTCCAAAGTTTGTGGATTTGCTCGAACAGGGAACAGTTAAGAAAGACAAATTGGTTTTTCCATGAAACTGAGCGACGGGAGGAACCTAACGATACAACTGCATCGATTGAGATTTTCTGTCACTCCTTCAGATTTACATATAGAATTAATTCATGGATTTATGAAGAAATCGTATTTTATGACGTTGTAAAAAATAATAAGCCGTTGGAAGAGGGATAAAAGGGACGTTGCTTTGGAATTGTGGATAAAAAGAGGATTTCAATTTACATCATTTCCATTTCCAATGAGACTTTGTCTTATTTTAGTACGACATAATTTAATACCTATTCAGAGCGTCTGGAGTCTCTTAAATCTAATAAGATCGGATTTGAAAGAAAGAAAAGGGGAACTATTTTTCGTGATAATTACATTTTTCTCATTAAGCCAACTTTCGAACTAATTCAGTTTCGTGCGGGAAAAGATATTTTTAATAGTTGAAATTACGACGCGACGGAAATGAGTCCGTTTTACGCTCTTTGTCATAAAGCAACAATTGTTTAGAATTTATCACACCGAGCAAGCTTTACATAAATTACTAACGTAGTTAATAGACTAGAGTGAAATTCTGGAGCCGCAAATGCTGACGGAATTTCCAGATAAACAGGAAAATTTAAAACTAGAGAAGTGAGTAAATCCGAAATACGAGAAATAAAACAGGCGATGACACCGACGAAATTACGTCCCCAGAAACCATAAACATGTCAATGCAAAGTGAAAAACTCAATTTTAACTTTTCAATATACACCAGCCATCGTATTCTCTCAATGGTGGCAATAAAGCAAAACCGTGTTAACTCAATGTTTCGACAACGTTGCAAGTTATTGCATTTTCGCGCTAAGTGAAACTCGATATTTCGACGTAATGGGATAGAATTACAGACACCGATTAGAAATTTATTGCGTTCAGATTAAATATTAATAAATCGTCCCAGGGAGAAATAGCTGAACCTTAACTTGCGATATAAAAGTTAATTCCGGTAGTTAATAAGTGAAAAAAAAGTCTCAAAAAGAATTGTCGGCGTCGATATCCTCATTCCCCAAAACTGTCTCGCTTTTAATTCCTTAATTAAATTTCCATTTCAATTATGTTTTCAGCTCATTTTTCCACTATTTGCAATTCATGAACGTGGCAGCGTTGTCATCCTACATGATATTACGTCGACAAGTAAATTTCCTGTGTTTACAAATTGATAATTAAATTTAAATATTTTTCGCTCTTTGTTCATTTTTTTGAACCGCCCATTATCCAATCCACATCTAATAGAGAAAAATAACCAGCAACAAAGTTTGAGTGAGTAAAAATCAGCTTAGGACGTACCACGACGGAGATTGATGTTCTCGACTTCCTGTTACCATGGCAGGAATATAGCAGCGCAAGCAGGAATAAGGTACATATTCGGAATTTCCGGCAACATACGCTTCGAAATTAAGCGCTATTACTATAAAAAGTGGAATTAGATAAATTTATGAGAGTCTTTATTTCCACTTTTCCGCTAAATCAGAAGAACGAACTTGTTGAATTTTGCATGAATGCGTCGCATTTGTAAAAGAAGGTGAAACGAGATATCCGATAACGTTGTTTCATCGATAAAAAAAAGGATGAGGGGATTAGGTGGCACGGTCGTTATTTATTGGCTTAAATACGTAGATGCTTGAGTTAAAAAAAAACACAAACTATAATTTAGCTAATAATTCCGTGTGTTGCTTCGTAATTCTGTTTTACCGTTGCTGCGTCATGACTATCTCCATTGTATCTTTAAAAACCTCAAAGAATAGATTTCTTTTATCTGGGTTTTTAAGTCAAGAGGACAAAACTGTCGCTACAAAGACAGTGCGCACATCCTTTTGTGCTTGCGGCATATTTATGTGATTTTCTTCTATTGTCCAAAGTTTGATGTTGGAACTACGCTTTTCTGGATTAATCTAATTGTGCACTTCTTTTTGTGTCCAAATTTTTTTCTTAGCAAAAAGAAGTGAAAATTAATTCGCAACTTGTGCAAATTGCTCATATATCTAATAAAATAATGTAAATATGAGGAGCTAATTGTAAGGACAACCGGCTATAGATTTACTTCATATTTGTTTTTTAATAAATACTTCAAATGTCAAACGTTTATTGCTTAACTATCATTTATAATAAACTGTACGGAAAGCTCTCCGTTAGTTCGTCTCAATTTCGTTTTCATTTCTACTGAAATTTTTATAGCTTAACTGTCATCCCATTTTCTGCACTATAATTTATAACTACGATTTAGATAGATAAGTAACTAAGATTATTATAATCACAAGCTTTTATTACTTAGCTAGCGACATTTTAAATATTATCATTTGATTCCTGTTAATTTTGGTAATAAGTTTCAAAAGATGCAGACAAACTAGAATGATAAAACTAATATCTACCAGCTACTATAAATTTGTTTCCGTTTACGTTGTTTTCATTAACCGTTTCATACATATTTTTTAACTATAATTTATAGTTAATTCCCAAATACATCAATTGAATTGGCAGCAACTTTTCAAACAATAAATTTTCACGACTTAGCTGTCACTGGTAAATTATATAGTACATAAAACTTATGACATTTTAGCTATTTTGGTTTAGCTACTGACACCTTTGCTGTGAGGATTTTAAAACGTTAAACTACATAACTTGACACTTTTGATTTTTAATCATAATTCGAATTATCATGGCAACTTTTTAGGTAGACAACAAATAGTAGAAACGTATAAAAAATATTTGCCCCAACTTTCATTTTACAACACATACAACACTAAAACTGTCACAACTACTTTCCAAATTTCAAATCTTTTTGACTTGACTATAATAGGTAAACGGTATTGCAATGAAAAAAAGTACGTCACATTTTAGCTGTTTGATTAAAATTTGTGCTAAAACTTCAAAAGTTTCGTCTTACCCTTTATTAGTTTCACTAACTATTTAAATTTATTTTATTACGAATAAATTATAAAATTATGACTAAATACATATTTAAAATCATCATGGCATTTTTTAATAAACTTTCTTTACTTAACTATTATTAGTAAAATGTATTACTAACAACTAATACTAATAATTTACTAACTCACAAAAAGACTTAGTTGCTAAGAGTTTCTAACTATTTTGGTATGAATTCTGTCAACTTTACTGCTATAATTTCATAATTTTGTATCAAAACTTAACTATTACAAATTTATACATTTTGGGTTAACGGTAATTTGAAAACCAAATTCAAATAGCTAAATAACTAAATCTATTATAGCCATTTTTTAATATCAAATTTTAAGTGTTGCGATTTTAAAATTTGTGCCTTAATTTTAATTTATTTCGTTAATTACTTATATCTAAATAACTTAACAATGACGAAAATACCAAATTTATATTACTTAACTATCACTATTATGCTAAATAACACATAAAAAAACTCTTAGCTATTAATTACTTAAATCTGTATGTCGCAACTATTCCATTTATGTTTCTAACTCTGATTTTTGCCAAGAACTCACTTAAACGCTACTTAAGTTTTTCTTCTATCATAACTATAATTTACGGCTAGGTAGATCACTCAGATTATCACAGCGTCTTTTCATATAGCGGACCTTCATCCCTTAACTGTCGGTGTGAAGTGTAATATACTTCAAAAGATTGCATAATTATTTTTTATAGTCATAATTGAAAATTCGCGGTAAATCTTTGCGATGAGTTAAAAAGTTAAAATTATTTATGTAAGTTAGAGATCTATGAAATTTAGTTAAAATACATATATTTGAATAATTTGAGAATTGATAGTTATTCTTCCGCCTTGATAGTCAGTTAATTGAGTTGATATAAAACGATTAAAACAACAACCGGTTTTGATAGTTAAAACAGTAACATTATATACAAAACGTTTGATTTTTAAATAAATTTTACATGAAATAGTTAAATTAATTACCTGTAACGTGGGAATTGTCAATGGTATTTTTCTAACTATTATTTCTGTTATATTAGAAGGTTACAAGACATAACTCTGTTTTAGCTATAATTTTATAAAATTGGGATAGTTGCTGCAAATTCGTGCTTGATGAACCAACGAGTGAATTAATAGTTTAGAAACGCGCGTTGTTTTATCTTTAATAAGTAAATTATTAGCAGCAATAGTTAATTATGATAGTTATAAATTTATGTTAATAACACAAAGCTAAGTAAATAGTTAGAGAGTGATGATTAGTTGATAGTTAAAACTAGTATAGAAGCAATCTTTATAATTTGAATTGTGCTGATAGTTATGGTAGGTAGTTAAATGTTAAAAATTAATAGATAAGAGTGCGACCAACATGTCAAAATAATTCAAGACTTACTAATCTTCTTAGCCCGTTTTAATTTTTCATTAAAGGAACGAACTCTTTTTATCCCGACGCTAACTCAAGTTCCCAACCACAACCGTAAAGTGGAATCCCTGTAATCATCCTTCTCCAATCGTCCATTTCCCAGACGTGATTTAAGGGACGCAAAGCCATCAGTCTAATTGTTCCAATAACTTGCTTCAACTTGCTGAGTTCCGGATTTGTCAGCTTCCCAATTCATGACGAAGTAATGGAATCGTTGATGATGACAGACATTCGGAAAAGACAGTTTCGTTCGGGAAATTAAATTGAAATGTATTCGTAATGGGCGATTTATGCATTATTCCGAAGTGTACCAAATCTGTCGATATTGAAAACAAGACTCTATTGAGCAGTTGTTCGAAAAGAGCTCGTTAAAAGGCTCAAGTCCATGCATTTTTCAGACGTCTTCAAAACGTAAAAAACAATGGGAACGGACAGATATTGATACATAAATAAATAATAATAAGAGAACGAGGAAACGTCTGTAGCGTTCCCGGTAACGGTTATTTTTGCGGAAATTTACCGTTTGTTGAAGAAGACTGAAAAACTTCTGATCACATTTATTTCGCCAAACTCCCGACTACTTCTCTCTTTTACTTTAAAAAGTTTATTTAATAAAGGAAGTTAGTTACCAACTTTGAGAGTGTTTCTTCTCCGAAATTTCCTCTTTCGCACACTTCGATAAATACAGTTTGAAACGTCGGAAAAATGATACTTCATTAAAGTGAAATTCTAGGACCACAAATTTTTATCGATATCATTTGTGAAAATGGATACTGGCGACCAACCACTTTAAGTATGTGAGAATTTTTCACATTGTGCCACTTCAGCATTCTCCGCGTGAATATTGAATAGAGGAATGAGGAAAACGCTTTTCTTTGTAGAACGGAGAGATGTGTTCGGGATGTTCGAATATAAATGGGTGTTATGGGTTTGGTTATCTAATTTCGGCAAACAGTTTAAATATATCGAAAAAGGCTGTGAATTTGCACGATTCGATAGTTTCCCCATCGACCCCGCTCCGATCAGATCGATAGGCAACAGAAGCTTAAACTTTGACGTAATTTAACCCCGTTATTTATTCTTCTGTTTGTCTCCCTTTGATTCCGTGGAAATATAGTTTTTCCTCGGTTTTCTTTGTGCGACGGATTACATATAATATGTAAATTTACATTTAGGTTTTGGAGAAAATGACACAAACAGTCCCAGACGGTGATAGAATTCGAACCTGTGCTTTATTGACATAGCTTTCAGTGCATCAGCTTTCGTCTCTTGCGCCATTAAGCTGCTGCTTCCGAACAATTTATGCGATGCGACGGAGCAATTTGCATTACCCTAACTATACTCGTTGAGTTCGTACTTTTATTGGGTACCTGTCGTTATGATAACGGTTACGAGAAGAACGTAATACTCTTGTAGAATATAAAAATGGAACAAGAAGATGAGAGAGTGGCCTTTTAGAGGAGTTCGATGGAGAGAGTTTGCAGACTTTCAAAGCTCCAGTGTAATTAGAGATGTCTGACTATTTTTAAAAATTGAGTAGATAAAACCTTCATAAAATCGGTAATAATAATTTATACGAGTATATTCCTATAAATTAAAATTATAATTAAATTTTGACTGCAGTTCTACTAAAAATCAAGGTGAACATCTCAGAACTTTGTATTCATTAATAAAACTCTTTATGAAAAATTCCTGAGTTGGAAAGCCTAAAATTTCAGCTACAAAGCTGTCAAAACCTGAAAAAACCTGTACTCAAAATGATGGAAATTTTCTAAGCTTCAAAACTCAAACTTTGAAATTTGATTAGTCAGCTAAATTTAAAACAGAAATTTTTGTAATCAAAATTTGCAATTAACAGTGCAGAAGAAGCTAAAAAACTGAGATTTTGACTATTAACTTCTAGATACCTAAAGCGGCGAACACATCTCAGAATATAATAATTATTTGAGATTTATGAAACCTCTAGTCTGTGATTTTTACTACATAGCTAATAAAGCTTTAGAAATAAATCCAAGTAACTTGTAGTCAAATTTATGATAGTAGAATAATATTTACTTTGGTTTTATAATTGGTACAACTAGATAAAAACTACAATGATAAAAACTGAGCACTTTATAGGAAGTTTTAGGAAACTAAATAATCTGAGGTTTTGACTACGAAAATTACAAAAATAGTTCCTACATTTTAATTCTAATAATCTACAAAAAAAAAAATAGTCTTGTGGTCAATAATTTTTGAGAGTTAAGAAATATTGTGACTCCCTAAATCTGAGATTTTGACTACAACTTAGTCAAATTGTATAATTGTTAGGTTCCGTTGAAACTAAAGTAGTCTGAGATTTTGATTTAAGAAACCTGAGGATTTTTTTTTGTACAATTGTTAAAAACTTAATCTAAAGTTGAGAAAACCTGAGAAAAAAGTGACCACTCGTGAAAACCTAAAAAAAAAATGGGGTAAACTTTCTAGCTAAGTGTACAAATTCTGAGTAGAACTTAATATCATGACTTGAGTTTGACTTCAAAGTTAAAAAACTTGAAGAAAAAAATTAATCAAATTTATTAGAGCTGTTTTAATTTTGAGATTAGAAAATTTTGTTTTATGACTTCACAAGTTTGCACTTTTGTACTACAAACTCATAGAAACTAAAAAAGTGAGAACTTTCCTTACTTAGGCAGACTTGATTTATGATTAATATAAAAAAATATGATACAGCAGAAAAAAGTTGAATCTTTCTAGACAAATTTCTAAAAGTTTCACAAATCTTGAGCTTGGAAAAAATTAAAATAAACAAAAATTCAGACTTTGGCTTTATAAAAACTTAAAATTGTGATTAAACATGTAAATTCGTCTACGAAATTGAAAAAACTTTAAAAAAATGATTTTAACTAGTCATCAAAACCTAAAAAAACAAAATCAATTAACCACTCAAAGAAATCATGAAAACTTAAAGTAGTCAACGATTTTGACTATGGAGTAATCAAAATCTGAGAAGCTTAGAGTTTAAAATTATGACCTGATGAGCCTGAAATTTTGACCAGGTTTATAAACCGAATAAAGTTCCATTTCTTGATTATAAAAATGATTTTAGCATAATGGCAAACCAGCCTAACAGTCACTAAATTGTCCCAAAGCTACAGATAGATTCCCGTTAATCCGCCGCCCAAAGACAAAGAACCGCCAACTTGGCATAAAGCATGCCCTGAATTAGCGAGACAATAATACAGAAACCTGTACACAATCAGTTTTCACCCCACTTTTGCACAACATCTGTATTGTTCCTTCCACTCCAACCCTTCTATTTATTGGTTGTTAATTCTCTCTCAATTCTCTGTGCAACATGCGGATAATAACCGATTTATTCGGCATATAAAAACCAACAATGTAAAACTGTTAGTAACACGTGATAATGTACTAGGGATACAAAAGCAGTGCCCCGGGATCCATTGTTTCCTCCATCCGAACCAACTTGATGTGTTTGCGCCCATTTTAATCATTTGTTTTAATTACGGTGTGTTGCCAACTTTAAACAGAGTTTTTATTTGTTTTATGTCAGCGACAAAACGCGCTACGTCGACCGTTATAAATTTTTAACGATAGAAAAGTCAACGTCTCTCAAAGTATAGATGAAAAAACATGCGCATTATAACTACGAATTTGTCTCAATTATCTCGTGCAAATAACATAAAACAGAGTAGTCCGAACACAAAACAAGGATTAGCACAGACTTAACATAGCTCAACTCTGTCATCTGTGAACGAATAACTAATAACAAATTACTGGAGAGATTATAACGGTTGCTTACATTTAATACCGGGAAATATATGGAAAACGGTGATCAACGTCCGGGTTCACACTCAAAAAAAATCGTTAGTTAAGTCAATCTCACCGACCGGGATAGTGAATGCAGGGCTTACCTGAAACAAAAAAAAAGTTTATTTTAGTTTGGTTAATTAGTTTAGTTTACTTTAATCTACCGCAGTTCATTAAAACTCTATTTTAATACTTTATAATACTTTGAGTAAACCAAGATAGCTAAAATAATAATAAACAATTTAGGTTACACAAAAATTATTATCATTTTTTATAGTTACACAAACTCTAAATTGTCACGGTTGGAACAGAATAAAAATAGATAATCATAACCATTTATAGGCTAAATAACAAACAACAAATAGAGACGATAGGATCAACTAACTAACTAATGAAATCAATGATAAAATCTAAATCACGATATTATAATTATAATTAAAATCAAATTTAATTAATCTAATCGAGCGTTGTAAACTCGATTTACTCTGATAGCTAAAAAGAGAAAGTTAATAAAATTAGTTAAAACAGTTAGAATGACAAAAAAGTAAGCATTAGGAATGATAGTTAGCACACTATAAACTCCTCAAAAAAGCGCGTATTGACTTATATTAATTTGGAGCATTAAAATTATAATTAAAAAAGCTAGTTAACAACTAGTTTTAACCATAATATTTATCGATAACAGTTAAAAGTAATCGTTAACAATTGTTCTTTTCTGTAATAAACATTCCAATGCATTATAGTTACTCTCAATTTTAGATAGTTTAGTAGTTAAATCAATCACCGACAATAGTTAACAAACCGATGCTATAGTACCTATTACAAGATAAACTGTTATAAGTATAGTTAAGAACAGAACTGCCACAAAAAAATGCTGGATTTGTTAACTTAATTAACCTACAGCGACATTTTCGAGCAATCTAAGACATTTTCTTTTTCATGTACGACCAATTATAACTTTCTTTTTCAACTGATTTAAATGAGCCACGGTGAAAGCTTCAGTAAATATAAAAGAAAAATTTCCCACATCAAGCTTGTCAGATGAAAGTACATTTTCCTTTATTAACAAAATTCTGAATTTTCGCAGTTATTTTCAATACCAGAATTTTTAATCAGCTAATGGGTACTTCATTCGTTTGGAGTTTATTAAGCTGGAAATTTGTGTAGTGTTTTGAGGTTTATATTCCATACTTTGGTTCGATGAGTTGCTAGCGTGCTTTAACTGGAATGATCAATGTTGGGATAAACAGAATATTTTTTTGTACGTTGGTAGCTCTGTTTTTGGGATGTTTGAACACGTCAACAAAACTTACATAAACTCAAACTGTCAAATAGACATCGCTTATAACTTTCAAGGCTTTCTACCCGCACGCTGGAACATCGAGAAGAGAGATATGTTTTCGATTCCGTCGCCGATTCCAGTCACAAATTTTCTTGAGTTCAGTTTCCAAACACTATTATAATTTTCATATTTTTAATTTGAAATCACGGAAACCAGACACAGTAATGGTGTGACGCTGTATTTTGTGGGTTAAAGTAAATATTTGTTGACGAAGTGATGCAACCCGACACGATTTTCCCAATACAAAAAAAAAAACAGATTATCACACGTGCATAACCTGTCAATAAAAAATTTAATAAAATATCACGAACTCTAAATAATTCACGTTAATTATACCACCGATCGATTTTCATCGTCCTAGCTTACCAAAACAAGTCAATATTTCATTCTCAAATTAATTATATCTAATAAAATGAACCCGAAGAAATTATCAAAATGTAGGCTCGTCGTCGTCCCCTCCCCTTTAGCAAACTTTGCCAAATTCTGCAGCTCCCAGCCGCCGCACGATCGATCGTCCCAGATAACAATAAAATAAAGAAAAATGTCCAACTTAAAATAATTTTATTACCATATTTGTCTTATTATTATTTTCGTTAGGTAAGTTGTAGTTTGCGTGCTTACAAATTATCTAAATTTCCACGATTTGTTGGACTTCCGTTTCCTTAATTAAGTTGGAGTCATCAGAGATTGATCTGGATAGAGTGGTTTCAATTGTACGATCGTTTTAGAGATTTTTCGATTTTAAACAGCAACTGATACGGTTGGTAATTAGCGTGTGATTGGGGGAAATATCTGCAAGGGATTTAATTAATGGTATATAAAATTTTATGTGGTTAACTGAATGTTGATAATTAGGTCGATCAAAGACTCGAAAAACGAAGTTTCATAGAATTTTTCATTATGTCAGATGCAGCGTTGGGTCTTTGAGATTTCGAAGTTCTGGTCATCAATACTTATTACTAAAGGGCGTTATTGGGAAAATACTTTATTCCAAGTGCAGGCTATAAAATAGTCGTGTAAACTATTAGCCATTTTAACTATTACAAACTTCGCGGCTAAAAGTTGTTGGTAAGTTAACTATCAAAACTAACAATTAAAATTGTCTTGTTAACAGTCAATAACTGTTATGTAGTTTTTTAACTGTTATCGTTAACTTCTATTGATATTCTTACTTGCTTACTTACTTGAATTAACTATTATTTAACTATTTCATCTAAATTTACCATATAAGTGATCCTTTACTAATAAAACATTGCATTAACACAAATATTCTTTTTTTATAGTTCTTTAACTAGAAAATTGTCACTGTTATAGTTAAAACAAAATCAAAATGGTTAATCATAACCGCTTAGACTAAATAACAGTTAAAAACAAAAAATGGTATCAATTAGAAAGCTAAATGAGGCAATTAATTATAAACCCTATAAATAAAACTATAACTATAAAACTATAAACCCCCACAATAAATTAAAAAAAAAATAAACATTGCATTTATGGTTAAAATCATTATGTGCTACTACTGAAAAAGAAAGTTAGTCTTGCTCTACTAAAACATCGTTGATAATAAAAAGCTGAGAAGAAACTAATACTCGCAAAAATTTATAATCGTTAAAAATACACCCACATTTGCTATTTATTTAACAGATGAATTATGATTCCTGAAATAACTAACATTTACCGATTAAGTTATAGCAAAAGTGACAGGGTCAAAAAAGGAAACGACAACAACTATAATTTTCACAAACTTCTTAGTTAGTTACATAGTTACATAGTTGGCGTTTTTACCACTTTAAAATAAATTTATAATGCTCACAAAATATCAGAGCGATGTTATAGATTGCTTAGAAACATTAAACCGACAAAGGCAAGAAACAGATTTAAGTAGAAAATAGATAGAACAGACTATATTAGACAAGCTGTGCTATACAACCAATCAAAGACATACGTTTTCTTATTGTAGCTTAATTTGACGTAAAAATTTCCTTTTTTCTATTTGTTCCTCAAATACGGACTAATTTGTTAGTTTTTACTACAACCAATCGCAGACATGTTTTGGCACAAATTTGTTGCCAAAACTTTAATTTAATTTTTTAATTCATCTAACGAAATAATCGGCTTGAACTTTTAATAAAATATGCTTCAATTAGCACTCAATCGGCAAATTTTTGGCCTATTTGAACTTTTTTTTGATTTTTTAATTTAACTGAAGCAGTCAGTTTAAACGCGTATAGACCAAGGATAGGAACACGAAATCTTAACAATATCGCGTCTAGTCTCTACTTTTATTAATAGACGATTTCGTCACACTTAGCATGCAACAAGTAATATAACTATTTAGAAGCGAAAGAAAATTACTGCCCAGGAGAACACGAAATGCAAATCATCATCATGACTTGGCTTTTTTCTGTTATAAGTATCAATTTCTTTTCGGTTTCTGGCAGTAATCATGCATGTGCTCGTCTTGGCGCTCTTTTTTGTATCAAGCGCTCAGTGCGCGAATATTTTGGGTTTTTTTTTGTTCCCATCGATAAGTCACCAGATTGTTTATCAACCGATTTGGAGAGAGTTATCTCTAAGAGGTCATAATGTCACTGTGGTAACTCCTGACCCTTTAAATGACCCCAAACTGACGAACCTCACTGAGATAAGCGTACGCAACACCTACGACTTCCTTAGAGAAACAAGAATTCAAGAATTAATGTCTAAGGATGCGAACGTGTTCCAGACTCTGGATGCAATCTATCAGTTTCTAGACGTCATCGCCGAAGCCGAGCTCAACAACACGCAAGTGAAAGAGTTGATCGCTGATCAGAATAAACATTTTGATTTGATTCTGATCGAATGTTTCCACCCAGTGATGTACGCCTTCGCTGGAAGGTTCAAAGCACCGATTATTGGTGTTTCGTCTCTTGGAGTTCTGGCATCTATGTATGACAGTGTGGGTAACCCGAGCCATCCGGTGTTGTACCCAGACGTGTTGCTGAGCTACCACAATAAAGACTTGTCCTTGTGGCAGAAGATAACAAGTGTGGCTTACACTTTGTGGTCGCGGTACCACCATGACCATGTTGTGATACCCCGAGCGCGAGAAATGGCGAAGAAGTACTTCGGAAACGACATCGCTGATGTTGCCGAACTTGAGAAGAACCAGAGTATGTTATTTTTGAATGTGAACCCTTTGATGTACCCACCACGTCCGAATGTACCAGCAATAGTCGA
Source organism: Cynaeus angustus (assembly GCA_030157275.1). Lineage (NCBI taxonomy): Eukaryota > Metazoa > Arthropoda > Insecta > Coleoptera > Tenebrionidae > Cynaeus > Cynaeus angustus. The sequence goes on from CM058067.1 coordinate 10,504,602, forward strand.
GATGGGTCAAATGCACATCAAGCCCGTGAAACCGCTACCTAAAGTAAATACCAAGAAAAGCCAATCGTTGTCTTAGTTCTATTTTCAGGACCTGCAAGATATCCTCGACAAAGCCACTGAAGGCGTCATCTACTTCAGCCTGGGCTCAAATGTCAAAAGTGTGAATCTAGATAACAAATTGCGGCAAACTATCATCGGCGCTCTGTCCGAGCTTCCTTACAAAGTTCTCTGGAAATGGGAATCCGATCATCTTCCCGGGAAACCGTCGAACGTGATCACCAGAAAGTGGTTACCACAACAAGACATTCTAGGTTGGTACGCCTATTAGAGACCAAAAAAAAAACACTGTTTTTTAGCACATCCAAACATCCGCGCCTTCGTGACTCAAGGTGGCCTTCAATCAACCGAAGAAGCCATCTCCAGAGGCATCCCTCTTGTCGGAATGCCCTTCATGGGAGACCAGCCGATGAACGTGCAAAAAATTGCAGACATGGGAATCGGTCTAGCACTTGATCCGGCAACCGTCACAAAGGACGAACTTAAAAAAAGTATTATCGAGGTCGCGGAAAACAACAAGTAAGGAGTCGAAGTCTACGACTTGCATGTCGATAATTACAGTAATTACAGGTATAAGAAACGAATTAAAGAAGTTCGTGACATGTTATTTGACAAACCGATGACAGGTCTGGAACAAGCAGTTTGGTGGGCTGAATATGTAATTAGATACAAAGGTGCGAAACATTTAAGGAGTCCATCGGCGGATATCTCTTGGTTTGAGTATCTTCTCTTGGATGTGATAGGCGCAGTGACGGTGGTGATTGGGGGGGTTCTGGGTCTGAGCTATAAGGTTGTGCAGATGTCGACCTCACAGGGCAGGGTTAAGACGAAACTACTTTAAAATTGTTAAAAGGTTGAGCGTACTACCAGTTGTTTAAATAAATGATTATTTATTCACAAATAGTTCAATTATTAAGTCACTAAGGTAGTCTCCTCTCAAAAATTAAAAAAAAAAATGTTTTCATTTCATATAAATACTTATGGACATGACTTCCGTGCTTACCATTTTATATAATTATCCTTCTATTACACCTATAAATTCTAATTGTGAGTAACAGCAATTGGGTCACAAAAACCGGAACTGATAATAAAACTTAACTGGCATAGTCTAATCAATTACAAAATAAACAAAATTGTACCACTTTATCGCACAGATAAAATTTTCACGGTCGCCTCTCATGCTTACGTCATTAAAATTCAATGCCATTCTGTTATTACTTATCCTTATCATAGAAATAAGTGGTTATCATGTTCTAACTGCGAATATTAAGCAAGTCGAGAAAAAACGAGTACTTCTGAAAAGAGTACTCAATTATGCACCATCATACTTAATGACCATGACGGGGCATTTTTTCCATTATAAAACAAACTCTGTCTCATGAAATGATAGTTCTAATCATGTATGTGCCTGTGATTGTACTCTCTCTTCTATCATGTGCTCACTGCGCCAACATCCTAGGGATTTTCATGGCGCCCTCCATAAGTCACCAGATCGTTTTCCAACCAATTTGGCGCGAACTCTCTCTTCGAGGACACAACGTCACCGTTATAACACCCGATCCTTTAAACGACCCTAACCTGACAAACCTCACTGAAATCAATGTGCACTACACCTACGATTTCTTCAAAGATGGAAAAATACAAGAAATGGTATCCAAAGACAACAGCGTATTCCAAATTGTAGAAAACATGTACCAAATATATGACATGATAGCTGAAGCTGAGCTAAACAACACTCAAGTCAAAGAATTGATCGCTGATCAGAACAGACACTTCGATTTAGTTTTGGTCGAGTGGTTCCATCCAGTTATGTATGCTTTCGCTGGGAGATTTAAGGCACCAGTTATTGGTGTTTCGTCTCTTGGAATTTTTGTAACAAGTTATGATACAGTGGGTAACCCAACTCATCCAGCGTTGTATCCAGAGATGTTTTTGGGTTACCTTGATAACAATTTGAGTCTATGGCAAAAATTTAAAAGTGTGGCCTTTAGTTTGTGGTTACGGTACTTCCATGATTATGTGCTCGTGCCACGATCGCATGAACTAGCAAAGAAATATTTTGGAAACGATCTTCCCCACGTTGGTGACCTTGAAAGAAACCAAAGCATGTTGTTTGTTAACGTGAATCCTTTGATATATCCACCACGCCCTACCGTACCCGCAATAGTAGAAATGGGCCAAATGCACATTAAACCTCTGAAACCGCTTCCCCAGGTGAGTTCCAGGAGAAGTAAAAACATCATGGTTAATAGTTTTCTAGGATTTGAAAAATCTCCTCGATGAGGCCACCGAAGGTGTCATCTACTTCAGCTTGGGCTCTAACGTCAAAAGTGTTTATTTAGATGCAAAACTAAAAACAACTATTATTGGAGCCCTAGCTGAACTCCCTTATAAAATCCTCTGGAAGTGGGAGTCTGATGATTTCCCCGGACGACCATCAAACGTGGTCACCAGAAAATGGTTGCCACAGCAAGACGTTCTCGGTTGGTTTAGTGTCACAAAGGTTAAACTGTAGCTTAACTGTGTCTTTTCAGCCCACCCCAATATCCGTGCCTTTGTGACTCAAGGTGGTCTCCAGTCAATTGAAGAAGCCATCTCTCGAGGAGTACCGATGGTCGGAATGCCCTTCATGGGTGACCAATCCATGAACGTCCACAAAATAGCAGATATCGGCATCGGTTTAGCACTAGATCCCTCAACCGTGACCAAAACGGAACTCAAGAAAACTATCATTGAAGTTGCAGAAAACAAAAAATACAAGAAACGAATCGAAGAAGTCCGTGATCTACTGAATGACAAACCAATGACAGGTTTAGAAAGTGCAGTTTGGTGGTCTCAATATGTAATTAGACATAAAGGCGCCAAACATATGAGGAGTCCGATGGCGGATATCTCTTGGTTTGAATATCTCCTAATAGATGTTCTGATGGCAGTGATGGCGGTTCTTGGGGGAATTTTATACCTTACTTATAAGGTTGTCAAGCTATCAAGTTATTCAAGAAAATTTAAATCGAAGATGCATTGATCGTTATAGCAAAATGTTAGAATTTATTTATTTATTAAACATTATACTACCAGTTTCTCTCGATGATATCATGTCTCGCCGCTTTATTTAATTTATAAATTCCCTTTTAATTTTATTTTAAGCTTGTGTTCATAAACTAACTCAAAGATTATTATCTTTTATAAAATTCTAGACACTAAATTCAGAAAATCAATGTTAACGCTGACTCTTTGGGCTTAATTACTTCTAAATGAGAATTTTCCTAATTTTTTTAAAATACTCTTCAATTCCTCACATTTTATATTGATGATAAAAAGTACAAAATACTAAGAATTTTCAATGGATTAATAGATAATAAAAAAATTAAAATTAAAATTCAAAAAAAAATAAGACAATTGAAAGTTAGAAGGATATAAAAAACCTTGATGGCCTATAAAGTTTAAAATTTATATCGAATAGAAACTTTAGATACGTTAAACATTTCACAGAGCGTGAAAAATACAAAAATGTAATAATTCCAAAATTTCAAAAAAAGTAGAAAAAAAATCTAAAGAATCCGAAGAACGAATAAAAAATCAAAATAATCTAAATATCTCCATAAACTAAATAACCGGAACAATACAGTTAACCCTAATAGTATAAAGATTTCAAAAAACAAAGAATAAAGGAATCCTAGATTTTTAAAGAAATAAATTAAACAAGACTACTTTAAAAGTATAAAAAATAATAAAACAGAAGAATTCACAATAATCTAAAAAAGAAAAACATAAAATTCCAAAAGACCACTTGAATTCAAATAAAGTAGAAAATCCAAAAAGCACAACTCCAAAAACCAAGCAAATTCAAACAATTTAAAGAACCGAAAAAATCTATACAATCTACATAATGTACAGAGCAATATAACAGAAAATAAAAAAAAACGAGAAATACAAAAAATAAAGAAACCCAAATTAATTAAAAAATTCATGGGATAAAAAAATCAGAGCGTTACAAAACTTCAAAAAATCTGAAAACAAAAAATCCAAGAATACAAATAAATTAAAATATCCCAAAAATCCAATCCAGTCCAATCCAAAAAAGAAACAAAGAATCCAAAAAACGCACAGACTCCAAAATATCCAAATATATAAATATCCAAAGAATCTAAAGAATCCACAAAATCTCAAAGAATCCGAAATCCTTCATCCGCTTAACGCAAAAAGTGAACGAATCACCCTGTAAATATAGTTTAAATTTCTTAAAAAATTATAATAGCTTTATCTAATAATTAATGCCAATGACAGGATTAAAGAAAGCAATATGGTGGTGTGAGTACGTCATCAGATACAAAGGTGCCAAGCATTATTTTGAAGAGTCCAAGAGCAGATATTTCTTGGTTTGACTATTTTATGGTAGATGTCGTAGTAATAACACTAACGATTGTTGGAGGGCTTGCTTTTTCAAGTTTTAAACTAGTTCAACAAATTCTAAGAACGTGTTTAAAAATTAAGCTAAAAGTACTACGATTGTAAAAATTTGTGACAAAATATAACAAAAATAAAATAAAAAAATAATAAAATCCACAAATAATTAAAAGGTTCTTAAGATTATCAAATTCTCAAAACGATACTTTTAACCTCACAGTAATAAGCTCACATTTGCTCATAATAAAAACGTTTATTTTTTTATAATTAATGTTGGCACATGAATCTCTTTAGCCCAGAAATAAAATTTTCAAAGCCACATCTGATGTAATAATAATAAAAATTAACGAAATGTAATTTAAAATATCACATTTTAGTGACGTGATGTTTAGCCTCTGTATCATGATTTCATTCTGTCTAACAATAAAAGTAGTGCCATGAGTAAATATTTAGCAATGATATATCAAAGTGTGTTTATAAGCATGAAAATGCACAACGGTAATCATGACTTAACAATATTGTTCAATTATAAAAATAATCTTCTCCGCTTCTTCTCCAGTCCTCACGATGTTTCTCCCAATCGTGGTACTGTTCTTCGTGGCCCGTGCCCAGTGCGCGAACATCCTAGGGTTCTTCTTGTTCCCTTCTATAAGTCACCAGATCGTCTACCAACCGATTTGGCGAGAACTCTCTCTGAGGGGTCACAACGTCACCGTGATAACCCCTGATCCTTTGAACGATCCCAAGTTAACGAACCTAACCGAGATCAGTGTCCGTTACACCTACAGGCTCCTCGAAGAAACAAAATTACAAGAATTGATTTTCAAAGATGTCAACATTTTCCAGAATCTGGATAAAATGTTTCAGTTTATAGACACGATTGTTGAAGCTGAGCTCAACAACACAGAAGTCAAAGAGTTGATCAGTGATCAAAACCGACAGTTTGATTTGATTCTGGTCGAGTGTTTCCATCCAGTGTTGTATGCGCTCTCTGGGCGTTTTAAAGCACCGATTATTGGTGTTTCATCTCTTGGACTTTTTGGATCGGGTTATGAAATTATGGGCAATCCAAATCATCCGGTGTTGTATCCAGACATGTTGATGAATTATCATAATACAGGTTTGTCGCTATGGCAGAAGATGAAGAGTGTAGCTTTCAGTTTATTTTCAAAGTACCAACGTGAGTACCACTTGCTGCCAAAAGCACAGAAAATGGCCCAAAAGTACTTTGGAAACGATATTCCTTTCGTGGGTGACCTTGAAAAAAATCAGAGTATGATGTTTCTTAATGTTAACCCCTTGATATATCCACCACGTCCGAACGTACCCGCTATAGTAGAAATGGGGCAAATGCACATCAAACCTGTGAAACCGCTTCCCAAAGTAAGTACCAAAAAAAAGAGACGTTGTATTGATGATTTGTTTAGGATTTGCAGAACCTCCTTGATAAGGCCACCGAAGGCGTCATCTACTTCAGTTTGGGTTCAAACGTCAAAAGCATGCACTTGGGAGAAAAACTACGAAACACGATAATCAAAGCTTTATCTGAACTTCCATATAAAGTTCTTTGGAAATGGGAGTCTGATCACCTTCCCGAGAAACCCTCGAATGTGTTTACACGAAAATGGTTGCCACAACAAGACCTCCTCGGTTTGTCTAGTGTCATAACAATCAAACTGAAACCTAATAAAAATAATTCTAGCACACCCTAATATTCGTGCTTTTGTGACCCAAGGAGGCCTCCAGTCAACTGAAGAAGCCATCTCTAGAAAGGTACCACTGATTGGAATGCCTTTTATAGGTGATCAACCCATGAACGTTCAAAAAATAGTAGATCTAGGCATCGGTCTAGCCGTAGACCCAGTAACTGTGACCAAAGATGAACTGAAAAAAAAAATCATCGAGGTCGCCGGAAACCCAAAGTACAAGAAAAGGATCGAAGAAGTTCGTGACGTGTTGTTCGATAAGCCCATGAGTGGGCTGGAAAAAGCAGTTTGGTGGTCCGAGTACGTCATTAGGCACAAAGGAGCCAAACATCTGAGAAGCCCAACTGCAGATATCTCGTGGTTCGATTTTCTCCTTGTAGATGTTATAATAGCAGCTCTGGGAATTCTTAGTCTAATAGTTTTGGGAGTTTTGTACTTGAGCCACAAACTCTTGGATGCATCAAAATTGTACAAACTTAAGCTAAAGGTGCAGTAAACGAGTTTTTTACGGCACTTACTAATATAAGTAATTTAACGAAATAAACAACAAATTAGACATGTTTAAATTGTCTCCATCTATGTATTTCCTTTTCTACTAAGATAAGAAAGCCGGATTCCCGATTTAATCAATTTAGACATAGAAAAAAAAACTATTTGACCCAAGTTAAAAAAATATCAAATCGAAGAATAAAGGGAAAAGAATAAAGAAAAAAACAACATCATTGTTTTGAAGACAAGGAAAAAAAACTTGTAAAAAAAAGTTAAAAGACACTCAAAAAAAGCACTAAGCTCAAAAAAAGGCTAAAAAAGAAATATGAAGAAGTTATGGATACAAAAAACAATATCGAGTATAAGCCACAAATCATAGGTATTATAATAGCAGCTCTGGGAATTCTTAGTCTAATAGTTTTGGGAGTTTTGTATTTAAGCCAAAATTTACTAATAGAATTGGACAAACAAAGAAATAATGAAAAAAAAAGATCTAGAAAAAGAACAAAACGAAGCAAAACAGTTAAAAACAAAAGTCATGTAAAAAAAAAGAGAGAAAGTGAAAACAAACGCATTGAAAAAATATAAAAAAAATCAAAACTAGCAAGAAGATAAGAAAAAAAAGAGTGGAGCTCAAGAAAATTGAGCGTGATTCGTCAGACGAGAATGAATAGATCAATAGAAAAGAAAACCCAGAGAACTCACCAGCCACACAAATCGCACAATTATCTAAACCAACCCAAAAGTTTAAGCCACAAAGAAAAATACTCGAAGAGAATCCCAAATAGGCGACTTGAAAACACAAATTCCAAATGTAAATCGCCACTGTCCCTATCCCCTGATTTTCTTTTAACACGACGTCATTACCGCTCCATCAGCCTTCTCCCACCGCATTAGCGCTTCTTGTACGAAATAATTAACACTTACATCCCCTATATTTCAGCATAATCACCCCATACATTTGGGCTAGAACATGGTTTTGAGGTTAAACTTTTAATTAAGTCTCAGAACAAGAAATCGCGTGTTCGCCAAAAAGCGGCCACGTTGTTAAAAGCCGTCGATCGCTAGAAGATTACGGTAATATAATCAATCCGATGCATCAAATCTCTTCGTCTCAAGTGAAGGAGCCAATAATCGATTGGGCTAATCCCTCAGAGGTCAAAGCTTTAAAAGCAGACTCACGTTTCATTCATTTCTCGTTTTTTTACACGGAAAAGTGGATCGGAAATCTCCCGCAGAGGCTTTCAACAAAACCAGACTAATATAAATTTCAAATTAATTAATACGATTTTAATTATTTAATTAGTTCAAGAGCAGACGACCCATCTGCTGTGGTTTTGCTCGGCATTATTAGAAATTTCGTGCTTGCTGGAAGATGAATTCGTGAAGATGTTAATTTAGCGCATTTGTGTCTGAGAAGAAATTGATTGTTTTGTTATGAGTGGATTCTGATATATTTATAGAGTTGAATTCAGTATTCTCGAAGTAGAACGCGAACATAACCGTTCGTTATTCGGAATTGCTCAGAGACAACTTTGAAACTGTAGAGCATGACTAATGACCTCTTCCCTGTCGAAACTGTGCACACTAGGATACTCGTTTCGGAGAAATTAAGGAAGTTGCATTGGCGAACAATTGCCGTGTTGACGGCGAGCCATCTATTTCGGGGGCAAAGAACTTGGAAACAATGCGAAACGACTCTATTTTTAGATAGTCTCTAGGTCTAATTAAATATCCCGGCGCATCCACCAATTTCACTCCAAAAAATTTCCATTTGCCTTGTCGTAGAACAAAAAAACAGACTTAATTATTATGCTCCCATTTACCAAACTCGATAAATTTTAATTGAAACGCTATCAAATGCGATTGGAAGAGTTAACGATGGAAGTTCCAAACTCGTACGTAATTAGAGCGGTTATTACGAAATCATGACGCCCAACGTAACAAAAACCCTCTACTCACATTTGCTACATAAATAATCATCTTAGAGTTTAAAATTGACCGCAAGGATTTTATTTTAAGAATTACGAAACACGAGGGGCAAAATAAATCAACAAAAGGAAGGTAAATCTGATAGCCACAATGCGAGGGTGAAAATTAGAGGGTTTATGACGTCGCAAGAGCAAAAATACGGCCCTATAAATAAAAGTGTCTCGCTAATTAAATCTAGCATAAAATTTGGGAAATGAAAAAAAGCGTGCGTTGGTCATACAAATTCGGCTCACCCTTTATATCCATCAAAGGCTATAAAAGTAAATCACGGAAGAATCTGGGCACACATTAAAACAGCGACTCGTAAATCTTCAAGACATCCAACAAAGCACCCGTTATCAAGACGAAATAATGAAAAAAAGATATATATGATGGGTATTGGATTACGTCACATTTATAAAGGCCTAAATTAGAATTTATTTCGTTGTAAAATTATTCTCAGCTTATAGCTTGATAGTGGTCAAGGTCTGCCGGGTTTTTCTTGAAGGGCATAAAAACGCCATAATAGCGGTCATCGTGAAAATGATGGTCGTTATCCGGTTTAAATAACAAGAATATCGATTCTTGGAGGGCGTTATCACGTATCGGCAATTAAGGTGGATCGGACAGGAATGTTTTTCAAGGAGAAATTAAGAGAAAATGGGTTTTTGATGGAGAAAATAATCAAATGACATTGGAGATAGTAAAGGAGATTACACGTGATAGCCAAGTATCAGGGTAAATTAGATATTTTCCGGCGCATCTACCAATTTTAAATACATAATTTTTTGCATAAAATTATAAATTAAGTTGCATCTTTTGTTAAATTTTTATTGTTAAAAAATCAGCAAGAATCAAAGTAAATTCAAAGGCAAAAAAAACAACGTAAAAAATCAAAAATTTCATTCAAAAAATTTGTAATTAAATTAAACGTAGTCCCAATTTTTATCTACAAACTCAGATAAGTTGTAAATGAATTATAAATTTTCGTTTTAACGTTTTAAGCTTTAGACCTCATGTTTGAGTTCCCAGTTGTGATAACCCTAAAATTTTATTGTTTAAGTTTCAGTTTCAATTTTTATGTACGGTATTGTGTAATATCCATTAAAAAAATTTTGTTTCTTAGTCCAAATTTTTGATTTTTAAAAATTGAATCTGAAAAAAGCTGAGATTTAAACTTCATATTCTTTTGACTCTAAAATTTTTAACTTTTTTAGATTAATAGTATTTTTTTAATTTCTAGAATTTTTTTCCTTTTCTAGATTTTCTACATTTTCTAATTCTATAAGATTTCTAAATTATTGAAATTTTTATTTTATGCGTAAAATCACAACAATTTTCTTCTTTGTGTAATATCTAGAAAATCGAGAATTTTCAGATTTATGGTTCCATCAAATTTCTCACTTTGTCTAAATTCTGCATTTTTTTTAGATTTTCTATAGTTTCTGAATTACTATCAGTTTTTCCTACAATCTCCAGATTCTTGAAAATTTCTAGAGATTTTCTCTAGATTTTACATATTGACATATAAGTTTTGGAAGGTCATCAGATTTTGTAGATTTTTTTCTCGTATTACTTATTTCATAGATTTCTCTAAATTCTCTGTTTTTTTTTTCTAGAATTCGCAAAATGTTTTTTGTTTTAAGATTTTGCTTATTGTTTATTTTTTAGATCAGTTTACTTAATTTAGCTAATTATTAATTCTGTAGACTTTCTAGATTGTCAAGAGTTTCGTGAGTTTTGTGAGACTCTTGACTCTAAAATATTCTTTCGGTTGTCTAGATTCTGTGATTTATCTAGATTTCATGGTTTTTTTAAGTTCTTTAAATTTTCTGTATTTTTAATGTTATCTTTATTCTTTTAATTTTTTATGTTTGATTATAAGTATATTTCGTTAATTCGTTAATTATATTCTAGATTATTAAGGTGTCTGAGATTATCTAGAATTTTCAGATTCTATACATTGTGTGGATTTTGTATAATTGTGTAACATGTTTTCTACGCAGTTTTCGGTAGTCTTAAGATTTGATATTTTTTCAATTAATTAGATTATCTGCATTTTTCCAATTGTTCAATCTCTAGAATCTAAAGAAAAACTTGAATCCTTAAGAACTTTAATGATGTAAAAATATAAAAATACTGACAACAGTAACTTTCAAAAAATTAGAAGCATTTTAAAAATTTACAAAATTTAATCAATATGAAGACAACGGAGTGATTCTAGAGTTATTCTTGAAAATACACGTAAAAAACGTAGAAAATAGAAAAACTAGAATCTAAAAGAAATGTAAAAAAAATGTAAAAACACGACATATACCCTTTGGCATAAGATCACTAGAATTTTTACTCTAATGATGATGAAATATATATATAATTAAAAAAATAATCTAAAATTTTAAGAATGTATAGAATTTATGCATTCTCAAAAAAACGAAATGCAAGAATAATCGTAAAAATTTAGAAAATTTTAAAAATAAAGAAATAGTATATAATTTACAGAATCCAAAAATTGTGCAATAAAATCTAAAATATATGTATATAAAATGTAAAAAATCTAGAAAATCTAGACTGCCTACATCCTCTAAAGTCTCTAGTCTAGTAAAAATATAAAAATATTAAACATCGAAAATTTAAACATTCTAGAAAGTTAGAATTCAGAAAATTAGATAATTTAAAAAGGATTTACGAAATATAAAATCTAGGAAAACTTTAATTACTAAAACCCTTCGCAAACTGCTAGAAAATTTAGAAAATCCAGATAATTTGAAGAATTTAAAGGCTCAACAGACTAAAAAGTACAGATAATCTAATTTGAGAAATAAATAATGCGGAGACTCTAAAACAAACCAGAACATGTAAAAAAGAAATTCCATAAAAGCTAGAAAATTTCCAGAATTACCAAGATTTAAAATCAAAAAATCCAGACAATCTAGGAAAATTAAAGAAACACTGAAAACATTTAAAAATTTATGGAATCTAGAGAATAACCCGAAAAGATTAAAAACAAATTTTTAAAGCTGTTATATTTCCAAAAACTGCATTTGTCCCGCTCTCTACAGAAACCGAATGACACAGCAAATCGCGTGGTCGCCACAGTTCCCAAACTTTCTAAATCCAAGTAATTTGTAAAGAAGCGATTGTTGTTCCACACAAAGTTCCATGCATAATTCACATCAATCCCAACTTTTATTTTATCTTATGACGGATCAGGAAATTTCCAGATCATACATCATCGAAAAACACAAGGATCACGTTTATTAAATCCGGCACCATTCCGAGAAATCAATCCCAAGGTAATCGAGATGATGAAATTTTAACACTCGTCCGAACAAAACTTTGTTATTTTGGATGTATTCAGAACAATCCCAAGTTTTTTAAAAACAAATAAATCAGAGAGTTGTTATTCGGCAGTGACACGCTAAATCAGACTCTATGGTCGTATTTTTGTAAAGTTAAATGTGCAGGAGACAGTTAGAGGGCTTGATATTTCCGGTTTAGGACGAAATGACAGCGGGTTTTGTTCAGAAATCGGAGCGACGATCGGCGTCTTTGAGGCGGTATTGTGTTAGTTATAGATACAAGATCAAGAAATGTCACGGACGAAAAGTATGGTGGATGCGCTCGGCTAAACTATTCAATATGACAAACACGTTTAATTACTTAGAATGTGATTCAGCTTTAATATTCATTGCATGCCCCGAACTATTATACACATAATCTGTTAAAGATAGTTGTTGTGCTGTACAGTCTTACGGATGTCTTACACAGAATCGTGACCGAAATATATGGTCTGTTCAATAACACTCAACTTTGACCCTCGGAACTCTACAGAATATTAAAGCTACGACAGCATATTGGGATTCAGAGACGCCCTTTTCGCTGTGCAACTAACGTCACAATTTACTTCTGCTTAGGAACTTCTTAAGACGAATAGCCTACGTGATATTTGCCTGAACCTTGGAAATTACACTCAATTTTCAGCGTGTTAAAAGTTATTTCGATAGGAAAAAATATCGGAGCCGCCAGAACAACGTCAATCGAAATCTCCCTTTTTTTCATCGTCGGCTACGAAAATTTTATATTTTCTCTGTTAACCAAATTCCGCCTCGTTACTGACGAAACTGATCCTATCTCGGTACTGAATAAAATCTGTTTTAGGCACGAGGTTAGTTAATGTTTCATAAGAACACAATGGCTGCTTTTACTCTCGTAAATCACGAACGATTATGTACGCAGTTTGATGGGACGAAGCTTGCTGAGAGAATAATTTCGGGAAATCCCGACGACGTGAGAAAAGGGAATAAAAAGAGAATAAACTTAGGCCGGAAGTAATGAGGGATCGACGCTGACGAATATCAACTAATCTGGGTTTTAGAATTTTTTGGTGTGTTTTGACATGGGTATTTCGGTGTTATAAAGCCAGCTTTGTGTGGTATAAAGTTGGTGGGACTGTTTACTAACTTTGTCGACTAATTAACGACATTTGATCATATTATTGTAGAGCAAGTTGGAAATCCATTTGCACGTGTTAAAGTCCGAAGCATTTGCCTAATTGAATCACAAATGGGTTATTGCTGAAATAGATTGTTCGGTGATTAAGGAAGATGCTCGTAAAAAATAAGACTAAAAAGCGAATGGTTTTGGAGTAACAAAATATCGAACAAACGAAGCTACTAATAAAACTCTAATAAAATTCTAGAAATCTATAGATTATGTAGATTCTCAAGAGTACAAAAGATGTAGAAATTTTACACGATATAGAACATTTTAAAGAATCTAGACAATTTAGAAAACCTAGAAACTCTAGATAATTTAGAAAGTATACTAATAGTCAATAAAAGCTGAAATTAATTAAATCTGGAAAGTGCAGAAGTCTAAAAGAATTACAAGAAATGAAAAAAAAAAATGTAATAAATCTCAAGAATGTCGAAAGTCTAAAGAATGCAAAAAATTTGGAAATTCTTCAAAATGTCGAATTAAAAAATATAGAGATTAGAAATAAAAAAAAGTATTTAGGAAATATAAAAAGTATAGAAAGCAACTACAAAATTTTAAAAATGTATGAAACCTGGAAATTGAAATTTGATTGTCTAAGTTAGCTATAGAAACTGGCAAGTTTTTAAAAAGACTAAGAAATCTAGAAAATTTAGCAAACCTAAGTAATATAAAAAAATTAAAGACACCAGAAAAGTCAGAAAGTACAGATAATCCAAAACTAAAAATTACTACGAGCTCTAGAAACACTACAAAATTTGAGGAAATCTCCAAATTTTATATAATTGAGGTTAGTAGTAGTTCTAGAGAAAAATCTAGAAAAATATAACCATTGTATAGGTTATAGAGAATTTAAGAATATATGTGCAAAAACTGGAAAAAATTACTTGATTATATATCTATATCCTCTTCATCTAGAAAATTCACTGATTTAAAAAAAAAATATGGAAAATCTAGGAAATTTAGAACACGCAAGTTATATAAAAATTCTGAAAACTAAAAAATACAGATAATCTAATTAATCGAAAAAAATAACAAATCTTAAGACTACCTAAAACAGTCTAGAAAATATGTTACACAATTTTACAAAATTCACACAATGTATAGAATCTGAAAATTCTAGATAATTACAGACACCTTAATAATCTAACGAATTAACGAAATATTCTTATAATTAAATATAAAAAATTAAGAGAATAAAGATAACAGTAAAAATACAGAAAATTTAAAGAACTTTAAAAAAAACTATCAAATCTAGATAAATCACAGAATCTAGACAACCGAAAGTATATTTTAGAGTCAAGAGTCTCACAAAACTCACGAAACTCTTGGCAATCTAGAAAGTCTACAGAATTAATAATTAGGTAAATAAATTAAGTAATCTGATCTAAAAAATAAACAATAAGCAAAATCTTAAAACAAAAAACATTTTGCGAATTCTAGAAAAAAAAACAGAGAATTTAGAGAAATCTATGAAAGAAGTAATTCGGGAAAAAATCTACAAAATCTGATGACCTTCCAAAATTTATATGTTAATATATAAAATCTAGAGAAAAGCTCTAGACATTTTCAAGAATCTGGAGATTGTAGGAAAAACTGATAGTAATTCAGAAACTATAGAAAATCTAAAAAAATTGCAGAATTTAGACAAAGTGAGAAATTTGATGAATCCATAAATCTGAAAATTCTCGATATTCTAGATATTACACAAACAAGAAAAAATTGTTGTGATTTTACGCATAAAATAAAGATTTCAATAATTTAGAAATCCTATAGAATTAGAAAATGTAGAAAATGTAGAAAAGCAAAAAAATTCTAGAAATTAAAAAAATACAAAAAAATACAAATGATGTATTGAAATTTAGAATACTTAGAGAATCTAAGGCATCTGAAAAATTAAGAAATAATTAATTTAATAATTATTACTAATAACTAATAATTGTAATTTAAAGACCATTGTAAAATCTAAAACATTTAGAAACTGCAGAAAATTCAAAATAGCTATAGCAATTAGAAATTTAAAGTAAGATAAAAAATCTGAAAAAAAAAGATAAACAATGACACAAAAATCACTAATAATCTAAAAACCCTACAAAAGCAGGAAATGTAAAACAATAAGAAAATCTAGACTTTGTGAAAAAAGATAAAAATTCAGACAATTGAAAAACTATCAAAATTCTAGTACCTAGGTACCAAAAAAAAATGAACTTTAAAAAAAATATATTAAATATTATTAATTTATTAATGAATTTAAAAAAAAACAATAAACTTTGAAATTCAACATATCCTTTTTCAAAATTTTGAAAAAAAAAATGAATAACTTGGCAATTTTATATTCAAAATTCAAAAACAAGCGCTCTATTTAAAATAAGAGTTGAGTACGGTCTTGGATTATTGAAACACTCTGTATAAAGTAAAATATGCTTCCTGTTTGAAAAATCTCATATCATAAATGCGAAAGGCAAAAATCAACCTACATCCCACTGTTGACTCACCCTGTATACAATAACTTAAAAAACTCTTGATAAAGATACGAACTCTAAGAAATCCAAAAAAGCAAACTTCAAAAACAAAACCTGTTCCTAAGCCGGCGCATTCACCATGTTCCCCGAATTTCTCCCTCAAAGATAATTTCAATAAAACGAACATCCAACTACCCTTAAATCTTATATTAGACCCCCAGGCACATTATGGATAACAAAATTTCAATTTTATCCGCCCCATGTCAGTCGCAACCGCCTCCGACCACTTTAATCATGTCTCATCCACTAGTTTGTATAAAAGTAGGCTTTCGAGGGCTATTACTCGTTTGCAACGTTTCTTGACCCGAGTCAAGTCGTGTCTTATTATCTCTCTCTTTTGCGTCAAAGTCGTAAAATGTACACGGAAAAACGTAATCCTTGACCCAACACGGAACAGGTGATAATCTGAAAAGAGCAAGATGTAGCAAGCAACACGCGACAAAACGCTCAAATTGCTTTCGTTGTTTGTATACCGTTGTGAGAGGGAGCATTATCGCGGCGAAACACGAACGGTGTTCCCTGAGATAGATTTTTTACGAGAGACTCGTACACGTCTTTCTACATGGTGTTCGAAAATCTTTTGGGGTGTCATAACTCGCGATTAAAAAGGGACACGGTTTTTGTCGCGTTTCCCGTCGTTTTTGCCCCGAAACCAAAAACAGCAAAACCACATTATTCTAATGAAAGCTAATTACGTAAAGCTTTGTTTGTCCACGTAGAAAAGTTTAATCATAACGCTAGCAATTAAAACATTTCGTGTCTGACGTCGGCCACTTAGCTAATAACTCAATCAGCAAATTTCCCAAGAACATAATCCCATAAATCGTTCTATACACGGGAAATTGGCCGCCGCCATGATATCCCAACTATTAAAATCGTCAACACTAATTAAAACTCTCCGGAAAACGTCGTTCGAGGTTTTTCATTATAAATTCGTGTATAATGAAAAGTCGCGATGTAAGATAACTGTTCTAATTACGATTCTCATTTGGGACTTTTCTGCTCCTTTAAATTGCTCAACGGTCGATTTCAATTTCAGATTAGTTTTTATTAAAGAGGAAAATATACAACGAATTCCGGTTTAAAATCAACAGTTTTAATTCGATTCGAATAATAATAAACAAGGGCAACAAAAGGGTATGTGAATACGACCGGCGGAACTGAATATAGATCGGTTTTATGTCGGTTAAGGACGAATAGAAGCGCATCCAATGCTTTTACAAATTTAGAAATAATTGCTGGGAAATTGCAACGAGCACGAAGGTAACATTTTCGGTTCAGGAAAAATTTCAAAAAGGACATTGCTTGAAGGCGCGATTATAAACGAATCGATAATGTTTGACACAATTTATGACACGTGCAAAAGCGCGATTTTTCAAAAAGTAATTAAAAGCTAAAGAGTGCACTATTATTATTGTAAACTTTGCGTTTTTAAGTTGCTGTCATCAAAAACAAAATTTCTATAAATATTTTAAAACACTGAAATCCCTAACGTATCTAAATATTGTGCAAAATTAAGATACCAAAAAGTTCTTAATTTTTTTTTCTTGGGAAATGCTTAAAGCATTTTCTAAAATATTCTCCAAATATTTTTACAATTTAGAATCCCCAAATTGGTAAATTTCTAAACTATTTTACTTCATTTAAACTTCTTAAGCTCGTAAAATCTATAAAAGATCCAAGGGCCAAAATATTTGTAAAGATCCAATCCAATCGAATAGTTTCTTTGAGTACTTTAAATTATTAAAATTTTTAAAATCACTACAATATCAAATCTCTCCAAAATCCCTAAATTCTTTAGCATTTTCAAAATATTTAAAAAATTTAAAATTTTCTAAATCCTCAAAAAGTTTGAAATCCTTCAAATCTTCAAAATCTCTAATATCTAAAAAATCTATTCAAGATCTCCAATATCTTTAAAATCCTTTAAACCCTTAAATTTTTATAATTATTTTAAGAAATCATCCAAATCGATAGGTAATTAAAATCTTTAAACTTATCATAATCTCAAAAAATTTTAGAATTTCTAACATTTCTCTACAATTCAAGCTCCAGAATTTTAGCAATTTTAGAGTCGTTAGAATTCTCCAAATATTTTTCAAAATCTTTTAAATAGATCTTCTGTAATTTCCAAATTCTCTATAATCTTTAATATTTCTAGCAACCCCAAAATCTTCAAAAACTTTCCAGTAATTAAAATTCTTTTGAACCCTCAAAATCTTCAAAGTTTAAAAAAATTATAAATGCTGTAAAATCTCTAGAATCCAGAATATCTTTCAAACCTTAAAAATCTCCAGAATCCGTATAATTTCCAAAATCTCTAGAAACTACTAAATAAATACAAAAATTCTAAAATCTTCAAAATCTTCAAAATTTTCTTATCTCCAAAAGCCCAAAATCCCTAGAATCTTCCTAAAGTCTCTAAATATCTGGACTTCTAGAATCTCTATAATCTCATAAAGCTCTTTTATCTCAAGAATTTCTGCAATAATTTCTGATCCACTTTTCTACATCTCTAAGATTCCTAGAATTTATTACTCTTTTTTTTTAAATCTCTTACATAGTACTTCTACAATCCAAAAATTCTGTAGTCTCTAACACTCTTCGAAATCGTTTCAAAATCCTTAAAACTGTTTAAATTCCTTTAAATTCCTTGAATCTTCAGTATATAAAAAATCGTCAAAATTTCAAGTATGCTAAGAATCCTCAAAATTTATAGAATCCTTAAAATCTTACTAAAATCCCTGAAATCTTAAAAGTATCTGAATCTCCAAATCCGTAGAATTCGCAAACTTTTAGAATCTCCAAAGTTAGAGAATTTAGAATCTCCAATACTTCTAGCACGTGCACTTTATATTTCTTTGAGTTCTCAGTGTCTTCGAAATCTTCAAAATTTTTAGAAACTTAACTACCTCCAGAATAAGTATTTGAAGTTATTAGAACCTCTAAAACTTCTAGAATCTATAACATCTCTAAAGTCCCTATTTTTCTTAAATGTTCACTCTACTTTGAACACTTAAAATCTTAAAAAACAAAAATTCAAGATCTCTAAAACTTTTTCGAATCTTTAAAATCTCAGAAATCCTTAGAATCTCTACCATGCCTACAATAACCAAAAAACTAAAATCTTCAAACTCTTCACATTTCAAAACCTCAACCTCAATCTCAATCTTAAGAATCTTCAAAATCTCCACATCTCCATTCCTTAGTAGGATTTCCAAAACCTCAAAAATTCTAAAAATCGTCAGTCTGATTATACTCCTCAAATTTCCCAGAATCTTTTAAATATTTAAAAAATTCTTAAAGATTTTTATAACTTCTTAAACTTTTACAGTCTCTAAAATTTTGAGATATCTTCAAAATCTCTACAATACTTTCAACGTTTAGAATCTTGAAATCCTGTGGAATCTATGAAATTTGTAACTTTCTTCGAACCTCTAGAATCTTAAAAATTCTAAGAATTCTTAAAATATTTAAAAAATTTAAAATCTACTGAATCTATAGAATCTCAAAAATTACCAACAACTCCAGAACCTGCAAAAATCGCAGAACCTCTAAAATTTCAAAAACTGAATTTGAACAAAAACCTGCCATTCTGTATATTTTTTCAGTTCGATTTTTTACAAATTATTACCAAATCAATCATTCTTAAAACCGCCGTCAAAATTATAAACACACGATTGAATTTCTTGAAAACGCCTTCATATTTTCGTCGTGTTTAATATTCCCAAACTTGTAATTTTAGCTCATTTCTTATCTCTGAATTTAATCTCCATTTCGTTTTACCCCCCAAATTGGCTATGTATATTTAATTCAACGCCCTCGTGCAATAAACGTGAAAAAGCTCAACTCTTTTCGATAAATTGCTCGAATCAAGTGAGTAAAACGTGAGCTCATTTCAGCACCCATCTTTGAATAAAATAAAATATTCAAGAATGGGAAAACTTTCGTACAATCACAAAAGAAAAATATGATTGAAAAACATCACTTTATCGATATTTTCGGAGGGAAAATTCCACATACGTTCTATTTTATTGTTTGCAATTTCTTGCGTGCTGTCAATTTGTCAAAATGACGTATCGATCACTTTCGTTCGTCTCTTTAAACATTTATTTCCAATTTTAGTAAAATGTTTTTGTGATATAATTCGTGCTCCACCTTCGTAGTGAAATTAGATCTTCAAATCTGTTGGCTACGGAGATTCGCTTTGTCACAAACAGCTTCCAATTTAAACTTTGACTGTAAAAGTGACGTAAACGATACTTCACTTGGTAAAATAAAAATAAATCTCGATTAGTCTCCGCTATAAATATTTATGGCATGTCTTCCACATCTCGATAATACACCATAAATTTCCCCCAAGAAATGCCATTAATTAAAGGATCATTTTCCCGAGTATTCGAATGTGGCCAATTAAAACATCAGATATTCATGTAATTGGTTCGGTGGAAACGTCGAAATTGACTTTAATTAAAAAACTATTTCATATTAGCAAGCGCTGGTAAATTATCATTTTAATTTATTCATGGCTCGTAATTATGCATAACACGACAAGTAAAACGTATTGCTTTGAAACACGGTGAAGCAGAAAATTAATATATTAAATTAAAATTTCAGTCAAGGAAGGTGAGGTTTCGAGACAACAGCGGAAGGAACATGTGATGTTTAATTGAAAAGAACAATGCCGGGCTTTAAGTGAAAAGGGCTCTCGCTGCGCTCAGGCGTTAAATTTTACATGATCGTTATGTAAACTACAAATTATTCGTTCATTTTAGATTTCGGGTGTTCATTTTTAAATGTTGTGTTGTTTCTTTGCTAGATAAATCTAAAAAAAAAACATTTGTTTTCTCAATGTTACTTTTAGTTTCATGGCTTACACCCAAGAGTAAAAAGTGAGGTTAAGTTGTCCAAATTAGTGCCAAACATATTTCATAGAAGCAATGCCAACTGGATAATTTTTTCAGTTGAACGCCCTGATATATATATATGGTCTTTTCATTTACAATTGTGTTTTTCGTATTTGTCTCTACACTTCTTTAAAAATTTTATTAAATATTTAAGGAATAATAATGATTGATTCTAAGAATTCAAAAATTCTCATAATTCTAACAATTACAAGTTTATTAAAGATTCTGTAGATTCCTAGAATTTTTATAAATTCTAAAGCTTTTCAGAATTTCTAAAATCACTAGATTCTTTAAAACTAGTACCTCCAATGTTAAAAAATCCTAAAATCCCCAGACACTCAAAAAACTTCAAAATCCTTAGAATTTTCAGTCCTAATCCTTGAAACTTATCAACCTGTAAAATCACAAAGAATTATAGAAGCTTTAAAATCTATAATGTATACAAAATACCCAGAAATCCGACAACATTTAGATTCCTCAAAATCACTAGAATTCTTAGCATTTCCAATTTATAAAATTGTATATTTTCAAAAAAGATTTAGCTGATTCTCAATGTTTTAGTAATTTTGTGAATTCTAAAGCTTCTAACAATTTCTGGTGATTCTAGGAATTCTAGAAATTCATGAAATACCAAAAATTCTAACATTTCTAAAAAGTTCAAAATTCCAACGATTATAATGATATTAAAAATTCGAAAATTTCTATAGAGCCAAAAAATTCGAAAAATTTTAGAGATTTAGACGGTTCTAGCAATTTTGGGAATCCTAGATATTTTTAAAAATCCATCAATTTTGAAGATTCCAGCGATTGTAAAAAATCCAGGTTCTCAAAATTCTGAAGTTTCAAAGATCAATAAATACTCAGTAGATTCTGCAGATTCTGAAAGTTTAAAGAATTAAAAATTCTACAATTTTTAAAGATTCTCAAAGTTTTAAAGATTCTAGAACTCAAATAACTTAAAAATGTTGAAATTGTAAATAGCCTAAAACTGTGTAACAATTTTTAGAAATTTTACGATATACTCTTCGAGTGCCTATTATTCCAAATATTATAATTCTAAAAAGTCCAAAAGACCTATCTCCAGTATCCTTAAATAGTCTTATAAATCTTAAAATAGTCCAGTCCTGAAAATGTTGAGATTCTATAGAGCCTTGAACAAGTCTTACTGAAAATTCTAAAATTCCAAAACCATAAAGTTTTTAAAATCCCCAAAAATATTATATTTAAAATCTCCCAAAATCTTTTCAATAGTTAAAATCCTTAAAAACCTCCACCATTTTTTTTTTAATATTTAGCATCCAGCATTGCTAAAATCTCTAGCAATTCTAAAATCTTTATATTCAGTCCTCTCCCTAATCCACAAAATTTTTGGAATTGTTAAAATCCTCAAAATATTGAGAATTATGTACTAAAATTCTCGAATATCTCCTCAAAAGCCCAAATCCGCAAAATTTCCGGAATTTCTAGAATCTTCAGTATGATTAGAGTGCTTCCATCCTCAAGTCCTCAGATACCTAGAAAATTACAAAAATTCTTAAAACTTTTAGTTTTTTAAAACCTGTAAAATTCTGTAATTTTATAATCTTTAAAATCTCAAATATCTACAAGATCTCAAGACTCCATATAATCTGCAAAATCCTCAAATCCCTAGAATAATTAGTATCTCTAATCCATAGAATATCTAAAATCTAAATGTCGAAAATTTTCAAATCTGGAAAATCACAAAATTGCAATACCTAAAATCAATTGTTAATATTCATAAAGTTCTAGATATTTCATTTCTGCCACATTAATTGATTTTGAACCAAATTTCTAGATCCATTTTTAATCATAATAATTTTTGCCCCGAGATTCCTAACCAAATTCTACCGTGATTTCAACAATTGACTAACTTTAGAACCTCAAAATCCCCAGAATTCTTGTAATTCACGTTAGTTCCAAGGACTTTTGAAGTCTATAATTTTCTAAAAGTATAAACTTAATTTATTTTCCCGGCGCATCCGCCATTTTTATTTGTTGATAAAAAAAAGTGAGTTCTTATTCTCAATTTCAACATCTTAAGAAAAATGCCGTTTCTTTTTCGTAATTATTTGAGAACCAACTTGAGTTCGTGATTCATGATTCCCATGCCTACCGTAACCACAAATTTTTATTTCTCTCTGTTGTGAAAACGGTAAATATAAAGTTGCCTGTTCAGACACGTGTCTATTAAAAGTTTGCCTTGACGTGTCGAACATTTTGAATGAAGTAATGTTAAATTATGCCAACACTAACATTTGAGTTGTCAAACTTGAAGCAATTACCCCCAAACAAGTTTTTTGTGGTCGTTAGTATTATCTAGGTTTGACCGGTGCTATTGTAGTATTGTTGTCGCATTGATTTTCCATTTTCCACTCAACAAAAGGGTTGTTAGTTTAGGGGTAATAATTTTTTTCCAGTCAACTTACCATTATTTCATATTTTAAATAAATCCCAATCGTAGAACAAGAAAATTAATTTAAAATGTCCGCAGCAGAGCGTGCATACGTTCATGTCATTTCCCGTGAAAAATCATGCGGACACACGAAAATCAAGTTGGCCGGTTTAACAATCTCGTATCGGTCACACCTCCCTATAAATGTGTGCATGTTGCTATCCCAAGGCGAGAAAATTCGGGTGTGAGAGCTCGTCACTGGCACAGTTCATCGCGATCACAGTTGGCACACGTACCGCTTTTCCGCTTTTCCGACGCTCGAATGTTCGTTCTCCAGAGCCTCCTACGACCGACCGCACTCCATGCCGTGTATATTGATCACTTTCCCACTATTTCACCTGTGCAATCTCTCCGGTCGAGCTGCTTTTAGGGAAACTTGCTTTCCAGCCCGCGGAAATGGCAACAATGAAGTCCCGATTTCCCCCACCAAAGTCTAAGCTAGCTTGGGGCTGCCTAGGCGACCGCGCACGCCAAAGACTCGCTTATTGTGTTATAAAAAATTAACCGCTTCGCCTCGGTTACCTATGAACCATTTTTCATCTTTTGCGTTCAAGAAGACGACGACGACGTGGATACTTTTTTTCATTTATGTGGCTTCTGCGGTTTTTGACTTGTACAATTGTAGAATTTCATCGGAGCATAGGGAGGGGGGTGGATATTCGGACTGACGCATCGTTCTTAATGTACTCGGGAGACAGATTAAACACAAAATAACAAATTGCACTGTCATTTACGCTTTCACGCTCAAGGAGACGTAGAAAAACGAAAAATACCTTTGAAAACGTTATAAATGTGAGGATATTACACAACTTGACACAGTTTGTATCTATGATGAATAACAGAAAAATAAACTTCACGAACAAAAATGCTCGGGAGGCTTTCTCTTTATAGTACGAAATAGACACTAACCTAGATAAATTCACAGCTTAAATGATAACATTCTCAGCTTTTTAACTTTTAAAACGTCGAAAATAAACAAACCTAATCAGTAAACTTCAAATTCATCACATTCTCAAGCTTCCGTATTTATTCTCAACTTCTCTTTTTATTACTTTGAGATTTGAAAACCATCAAATTTTCCGTTTACTCAGTTCTGATTCTCGATGTTTGTTTTTAATACACATATCAAATAATTCGTCCTGAGAAAACTGAAAAACACAAAACCTTAAAAAATTCAGCACACAATCTCAAGTTTCTCAATTCCACGTCTTCATTCTCTACATTCTCATTTGTCACAATTCTAAAAAAATAACTAGTAATCACAGTAATAAGTATTGACGTTTATTCACATTTTTTATTCAGTGTAAACAATGTAAAAAACTGGAAATAGATAAAAAAAATTAGCTATAAAATCATTTATGGAAGAAAAAATATAAGTCACATAAGAGCAAGGTAGCAAATATATTCTCAAGTTTCTGATTTATTCTCAAATTTATTCTTTGTTCTTTTGTTTAGGTAATTCAAGTTTTAGAGACAGAGATTTCCAATTTCATATCAAGCTTGTAATAATTATAATTTTTCATTTTCTCACTTTTTTTCAAATTCTCATTTTTTCAGTTAAAGTATAAGCCATCTAAATCAAGAAAAATTTTTTTTGCTAAATGTGACATATTTACCACTCCAAATTATGATTACTAAAAATGTAAAAAAAAGTCTCAAGTTTTGGTTCATTCTCACAATCAGATTTGTTGTTTTTGATGACTCACCAATTTTTATTACTTACTTTATTCTCATCATTTAGAATCACATTCTCATTTTCTTATAAAATTAAAAATTATTTACGTAAGTTAAATTTGATCGATTAATTAGAATACAGTTAGCACCTCCAAGCTGTGATTATCAAAAAAATAAAAAGAACTAAATAGCAATCACACTCTCAATACATAGAAAAGATATAAAACAATAATTATTACTTAATTATTAATACTCAAATTCTTGAAATTATTATTTAAGTGCTTACTTTTTCTCAACCTCAAACTCCAAACAAAAAACTTGGAAAAGTGAAAATTTACTGAGAAAATTAAAGTATCAAGGGAAAAAGCAGAGAATTATTTAAAAATAAATTTATTTTATAAAAGTTTAGGAAGATAATCACAGGAACCTGTGAACAACAAAAAAAATAACAAAAAGTGAGAATAAATACGTCAATATTTCCAATAAATAAGAAAAAGTATTAAAATTCCCACGGTGTTAATCAATTTTCCCCGGTCGATCACAGCCACCCCGAACGCATCGGATTTTGATTAAATTTTCCCCAATGTTTGATGGTTAGAAACTTTTTTTTTTATTATTTACTTACGTGTAAAATGACATAAAACGTATTTTACATTCCCTAATAAACATACCCCTGTTACGAAAACTGGAATGTTTATTACTTTCAGCTCGGTCAGCAAAAAAATGTGCATATTTTTTAATCGTGATGAATATGCAGGCTACATTGCTACCGACCCATGAAACTTTTTATGTATTCATTCAAAATCTTGTAACCAATCGTTGATACTGTTTTAATCCTCTAATACATTTTCTCGGAAAATACTTTTCTACAAGAGACTGTTTTCCAATGCAAGATTGTTTGTTTTGCATGTTTTTCAGTGAAGACAGCGATGTGCATCTGTCTGGAGGAAAGTAATTTATAATTCAAAGAGTCTGGCAAAAATTCAAAAGGCTTTTCTCATTCACATTGTATCTTTGAATGATGTGAGTTTACCTTCCCCGAGAGATTTCTGAGATGCAGAAATTCTGACAAGAAGCAACTGCAGAGTGTATTTTATGCTTAGAACAAATAAAAATTTAGGTGCTGGAAGTCACAGAAAGGACATCGAATTTCGAATTGTGTTGGTAGCTCGGATCAAACGACAGAAAAAAATCAGCGCCTGTTACGTAGTAAATCACCGGTCGTGGCCCACTTTTTAACTGTTTAATGATTGTTCGATAACTTTCACCTTCAAAATCATAATAGGAACAGGAAGCGATGTAAGACGCGGAGTGGATGAGACAAAATCACATTTTTTTAGTCCAAGTACAATTTGATTGGCTAGCGGTATGTGCATTATCTGCCAAAAAAGGAACAGTATAAATATAAAAAGAAGGAAAAGGCGACATAAATATTATGTTATTTCAAGCTTTTATTTATTCTCAGTTTTTAAACTAATTATCAGATTACAATGTTAGCCTTAGGATTCTGACATTTTTTGATTTATTCTCAGTTTTTTATGAAACTCTAGGTCAGATTTTCAGTTTTAGGCACTCGTTTTCAGATTTTGCAAATTTAAAGAACAGCGATTTGGTCTAGGATTTTAGGTCATTTTGATTTTTTTTAATACTAATCAAATTTAAGTTTTGATTATTATTAACAATTACGTAGCAAACACATTCGCACATCTGATATTCATTTTAATTTCTTCATTTCTGAAAACAACCATCAAATTTTTATGTTTTTAGATCCAATTTAGCAATCTCCAAGTTCCTTAAAAGTCTAAATTGCTGTCAATCTTATTCTACATTTTTTATATTTATTCTCAGACTTGTTGCTTATAGTTTTAGGTTTGGAAGTCATTATAGCAACTTTATATAATTTTAGCTAATCTTCGTGCTTTAAAATTAAGGTCTAAATTTAACAAGTCACAATATTTACTCACAGAGAACAAATTCAGAGAAAGTGAGAATACATTAAAAAATTAAAAATCTCAAAAATCTCAAGCGGAATGTCAAGTTTTTAAATAAATAAATTGAATCTAAAAACTTAAAATATCTTTAAAACAATAAAATCTAACAATTTTAGAAAACAGGAATTTAGAACTCGATATTTTGTAAGATCTAAACGGGTAAAAAATGAAAATTTAGAATCAGAGAATTTAAAATTCAGAAAAACTACTGTTAAATAATCTAGAATGTAAAAGTCAAAAATCCAGAACCTGAAAATCTACTTCTGATAATTTCTACGATTTAAAAATCTTAAAAATTAAATTAACTTAAAAACAGAATCTAAGCAGATTCAAGTTTGTGGCTAAAAGAAAATTTTGAATCTAATTGTAAGAAATGAGAATTTAATAATTCATAACCACAGTGTAGAATCCAAAATCTAAAGCCATAAAATCTGAGAATCAAAGATCTGAAATGCTAAAATTATAACAATTATAATTTATGAATTTAATATTTGAACATCTAAAATACAAAAGTAAATATGAGAATTTGCGACCAAAGAATTTATAAATTTATAAATATGCGCAATTTGAGAGTCTATATGTAATCTGAGAATCTAAAAGCAAATTAAAGATCTAAAATTTGAGAATTCACTCTCATCTGTCTGTCATCCTAAAAATTTAATTTGTTTTTAGAGCCAAGTTTCGATTTATCATTGTTCAAGATTTATTTTATTTTATTCTCAGTTTTTATTATCGTATTCTTAGCTTTTGCTCGTTTTTTGGTTAAACTTATGGTTAAACAAGTTAAAAATTTCAAAACAGAATTAACAAATTCTATGTTCATTTCAAGGCTACGAAACCAGCAATCACATTCCCTCGTTTTTATATTGAAACTTCTCAATCTTGACCGTAATTAATTTTAATCTCAGCCTTTGTGATCGTATTCTCATATTTTCGACTAATTTTAAAACAGAAAGGCGCAAAAACTAAACAATCACATCCTCACATTTATATATTTATTCTGAGATCATCAAATATGCAATTTATATATAGCGCACAATCTGCCAAAACTGAGAATGCACTAAAGATTTCAAACAATCAAGTTCTCAACTTTTTGAATAAATCTAATTGAACTTTACAATACGTCTAATTTCTTAGGTTTGCAGAAGCACGCATCAGCGGCTGTTTAATTTACCCGAGAACAAACTTAATTATTAGAATCAGCTACGGAGAAAAGTCAAATATGAACCTACTTTAATACGTTAATTCAAACTGTAATTTAATTAAATCACTGTAAATTTTTGTAACAATATAATATTGAATTTCAACATTAATTAACGATTTCCAATAAAACATGCTCCGTATAAATCATAATAATTAACTTTACAATGAAACTGTCAGTTTTCACTAAACAATTTTACACACAAAACAATCTATACCGAAACCCGATTTCTAAAAAAGGTTGGTATTTTCCCTTTATGTGTAGATTAACCGACAAAATACGCGTTTTTCCAATTTTAATTAAACTCACTTTAAAAACAATAGCTCTTTGATCAACTGAAATGAACTCATTGTTGAAAAAGCGGTTCAATAGATGACAATTTTAATACAACGCTTGATTAGGGCGCAAGATATGCAGCACACAACATATATGTTTTATTTTCAAATTTCGTAAATATTCAAAATGTTGATTGCAGGCGCAATGATAAAATCTAAAATGACTTTTGTTGCATACACGTCCGTAAAAACTTTTTCGTATTGACAACAATGAAATCGCACAGGAAAGAGTTCCGTTCCGTCCCGAACAAAATATAAATTTCAATTGTAAGACAAAGGTTTATTTTTTCGCTACGTTTGGTTCCAGTTACGGCTTCGTCCCAAAGGAGCGAATTTCAATATCTGGCCTTCTTCTGGAAACTTTTTCAGGATAAACGGACTTTATTTACTATACATACAAGTCATTCCTTCCATAAAACTCTCCAGATTCCACTTTATGCGCCAAGATACGACTTAATTATCGAGTTTCAGCGGTCAACGATAATATCTTCGCTAACAACGTGTAAATACAATTTTCATGACGTTGTAAAGTACACGAATCTATGCTCTGTCGAACTATTAAATTTCAATCAACGCTGATTGCAAGTGAAAAACTTTAGTGATCCTAAATTGATAACGATCATGCAAGTTTCGCAATTGCGTTAGTGGTTTTTGCGATAACGAATCCCCAGCGTTGTAGATTTATTTCGTGACAAAGGAACGTCGAGTTGGATTGGTTTAATTAAGGTGTTCGGCTAACATGTGTATGTTAAGCGGAAAACCGATGGGAAAAGTCGGTGGGTTTACTTGTTGAGGAAGGAAAAAGAGACAAGTATTTGAGGGAGGAAATTTGGGTTTTGTTGTTCGGGGTGTTTGCTGTTGGACGAGTGTTTGCGATCGGTTTTTCAGTTGGATTGCAGTTTCGAGGCTCTCTAAATAGATGCTATTTTTATTCTTGTGGAACTAGACCAATTAGGAGGAACAGATGTGAGAATTCAGCATTTTTTATTTCTACTTGAAAGCTTAAATGTAAAAAAACATTTTCAAATACGTCAAAATTTTCTTTAATGTTAGCTTGAAATACAATAAAGCATTTTTGGTTAAAATTCAAACCCACTGATTATGAATTTTATGAACAAGGCATTTTTAAACTTGTCACAATTTTTTTCCAGAATGACTTATTAATGTTTATTTATCAATTTTAGCTTATAATATAAGAAAAAGCATTCTCACACTTCATAGTAAATATCAACAACATTCACCGATTTTCATCCCTAAGCTAATTTTCTTAGTTTTATATATTTGAGACATTTTGAGAGGTATCCGTCGATTTGCGCAAGAAAAAAATATTTTTAGCTTAGGGCTAAACTAATTTTTAGCAAACTTTATGAATTTTAGACTATAGATAAGGCGTTCTTAACCCCTCAAATAAAAACATAAAATATTTTTCTAGAATGACTAATTTCGTTTCAGTTTTTAATTAAACTTTAAGTTATCCCTATTTTAACTAAATATAAAGAGACGTTTTCAAATTTGCCCTTAAAATAATAAAAAAACGGTCGTCTATAGTTGAAAAAAAAATTGACGTAAATCTAATCCAGCTTTTTTGTATTTTATGTCTGAACTACAAATGAGGCATTTTTAAACTTGCTACAAAATAAAGAAAAATATTTATCGGGAATGACTAATTTCCATTTTTAGTTGAACCTTCTTCAATTATCCGGCAAATTTCCGAACTTCCATTTAAATAGAAAAAATATATATTCTAGTTGAAAAAAAATTACTTGAGGTTTAAGCTAAATTTTTGTATTTCTTTTTTTTATGCACTACGAACTATCAAACTCACTACAAAATAGAAATATTTCTCCAGAATAACTAATTACGTTTTAGCTTTTTTAGTTATAGTTCATTTAGTTATCCGTAAAATTACGTATCTATTAAAAAAAAAATA
Organism: Cynaeus angustus; assembly: GCA_030157275.1. Classification (NCBI taxonomy): domain Eukaryota; kingdom Metazoa; phylum Arthropoda; class Insecta; order Coleoptera; family Tenebrionidae; genus Cynaeus; species Cynaeus angustus. The sequence goes on from CM058067.1 coordinate 10,534,759, forward strand.
ATAAAAGGCCTATTCAAACTTGCCCCTGAAATAACAAAAACATGTAAAAAAAAGATTTTTGACTTAAATTTAAGCTAATGTCTTGGGTGTTTTGCCTATGTTGCGCCATAAATAAGGGATTTTCAAACATCATAAATATTTCTCCAAAATGACTAATATTTTTTTATTTTTAGTTAAATTTTGTTCGGTAATCCGGCAAATCGCTTATTTATTCTAACTTAGAAAATAAAAAAAGCATAGTCAAACTTGCCTTTTCAACTATAAATGAAGCATTTTTTAAACTGCTACAAATAATCATAAATATTTCTCCGGGGCAAATAATTCCGTTTTCATTTTTAGTTAAGCTTCTTTTAGTTATCCGGGAAATGCCTCGATTATTTTAAAATAAAATAAAAAAGACATTTTCAACCTTACTCTTAAAATAAGGAAATCATTTTTCTACCATTTAGAAATAAAATTGAATTTTGGCTTAAGACGACGTTAATTTTTGGTGAATTTTATGGAATTTAGACTGTAAATGAGGCACTCTTAAATTTGTTCAAAAATATTTACAAACATTTTTTCAAAATGTCCAAATACGTTTTAATTTTTTGTTAAACTTTTTTAAACTTAAATGCTTCTCTAGAATGAGTAATTGCGTTTTCATTTTTAATCTATCTTTGTTTACTTTAAAATAGAAAACAAACATTTTCATATTGCCTAACTGTACACGGTTGAAAGAAAAATGACCTAAAAAAGCTAGTTTAAAATATTTTTCCAGTTTTATTTATGCATCAATTTTAGCTCTGAATATTAACAAAGACAAAGGCATTTTCAAACATAATAATAGAAACAAAAATATTTATTCCTGATTTTTGTTTAAACTTTTAATTTTAATTATATCTCATAAATTTTAACTCAGAATATAGAGACACTTCTAACTTTGCCTTAAAAAGAGTCTACGGCTGTTTGTACTAAGCTAAATTGTAGAACTGAGCTTAAACTAAGAAAATTTGTTGTAGATTTTATGGATTTCAGAGTACAAGTGAGGCATTTTGAAACCTGCCAAGTTCTAGAACGCTGCTAACCTTTTACTAGACTTACGCTTATTATCCCGAGCAAATTTTCTCCTTGCAATAACAATTATACCCCCAATTTATGATAAAATCTCCTTTCTCTAAAACACACTTATCCCAAATGAACCGCAGAATTGTTACTTCTTTTAACCCAAATCGTCTCTATTTGAAATCGACGGAACTCGATTTAATTGCACCACGCTTTTAATGTAGAAATTTCCTGCTTTTGTTACATCTCACGAACTTTATCTGGATTTTTCCCAAAGTTATATTTAGAGAGCTTTATATTTTCTAGTTTGCTCTCATGGTTTTACTTTGATATAGGACGTTCATGACTCGAATGCCGCCAGGAGTATATTTTATTGTTTGTACAAAGAACTGGAGGATTTTTTTCGTTATTAATAATAATCTCGTCTCGTAGTCTACATGATTCCGAGTTAATGAACCGTGCTCTTTTTAGCGAGCGTATTTTTATTCTGTTGAAATTCGGTTTCCCCGTAACTGATTTAATTAGTCTTAGGTCGCTTTGTTACGTTATATACAGAGTGATTATTTTTGATGCAATGTAATTTCCCCCGTTGTACATAGTTTAGCCATCGTCCATTTATACATTGTTTAATTTCCATACCGGTTTATTTCCATAACAGCAATCGATACGCAGGAAATTGATGAAACTTGCAATAAAATGATTTTTTCTCTATTTTTAGCATCATACGATTGCAAAAAGTGCTCGTCAATTTTACATGATTTTTTTCTCTTTGTGCGAATATTGACATTTGCAGCAAAATAAACTTTTAACAACGCTTTTGAAATTCGTTAGTTACATCTGCTACGTCTTAATATTTCATCAGAATTGAGTTCATGACTTGTTTCATCACGTTCGTCTTTGTGTGTTTGTGAGCTTTTAGCTTTTTGCGATGGAGAGAAATCTGAAACGTGGGGAAATTTTTGCCTGTTTTCAGTCGGAACAAGATAAAACATCTTTAAAAGGAAATCATTTGCTTAATGCCCCAATTTTAAAGTGAAATAAGCTGCAGTGAGGGTAATTGCGATTTAAATCGGGAAAGTGGGTGATATTTTAGGATCGACGGAAAAAGAGAGGGAAATTCGGGAAACTTGAGTGGGGAATTTTTGTTTGTTTGTCACGAGGAACCGTAAAAAGCAGTTGAAATCAGGCTCGAAATATGAAACAAAAAAATTTACAGGTTTATGTAAATAAAATTTGCTAAAACATAAACGCTGTTCACATAATCGCAGCTTTTAGCAGAAATTTTATTTGAACATCTAACAAGCATCTAAACAATTTTGTGACTTTTAGTAAAAATTATAAACAGTAATCGAAAATTGCTAAATGTTCTTTCTACCCATAATTTATTTTGTTTATTTTCCTTTTTTTCTATCAATTTTTATTTCTGCGTTTAGCTGGATGAGATCTACAAAAAGATAAACGCTTTTCTAGAAACTTTCAGCAAATATTAAAAATTTTATTTGAAAACCACAATTTGCATTTTACAATAAAACAAACTATTCGTCGTAATTCTGTGAAAATGAACGCGATTTACGCTTTTAGGAAAAATTTGAAATTATACCTACTTGAAAATCAGAGCGTGCACTTCTACAAAAAAAATCTATTTTCTTATTTCTGAGAATGCTTGAAAAAATACTCAGTTTTGCCTTTAAAAAGATGATACCTACAATAAAGTTAACACATTTTGTAAATTTGTAGCTTTTAACGAAAATCAAGAATGTTAGTTGAAAATTTTTGGACCTAACAAATTTAAAAAATTCTTTTTTTTTCTTAATTTTTCAAACTTTGTGGAGAATTGCTCGTATCTGCGTTTAGATAAATAAAATCTATAAAGAAAAAAACTTTTTATGAAATGTAGCATTAAGAAAAAATTCTCCATTTTATTTAAAAATCAAAAATTTCTACTTCCTTTTTAATTCAAAAATAGGTATTGAATTTTTGCAATTTTTTCTGTGTCTAGATAGACGAAATCTGCAAAGAAACACGCAATTCGTAAAATTGTAGTTTGTATCTTTTTTTTTTAATCACACAAATCACCCTTAAAAACTTTTTTTTTAATTATGTGAATTTAATTATGTTTTTTTAAAAAAAAATCATTCTATATCTGGATGGCAAAATCACCTTCACCTGTCCAGATTCAGATTTTTCTTCTAGATTCTAAAGTAATAAAATCAAATCAAAGCGTAAAATTTATTTGGCAAAAATATAAAAGCCCACCATTTTTACAACAAATTTATTTTTTTTATTTCTGTATATAGTCTAAAATTTCCTTTTTCTAAAACTAAATTTAAACTGAAAATCCACAAAAAAAAACAATCAAGCCTTGCAACGTAAAAACTAAAACGATTTTGGTAATCTAAATAAAACTTTGATTTTTTCAAACAAGCTCGGCGGTAAAGCTTTTAAAATCGTACAGCTCCCACAAACAAATAAAAATTCGGCCACATTTGTAACCATTACATATTCTACAATTTCGTAAAAATCACGGAAACTGGTAATCCCACTTACTCCAACTACTCCATTATCCCCCTCAATTAATATTTGCACTGATCCCGGATTATTCCGGCGCCTTCCCCCAACATACGGAAATGTAAGATGTACATAATTAAATTTACTCGAATCGAAAGTTTGTATCCTGCAGCACTTTCTGACGCCATTGTCAAGCTTTGAACGAAAGAAAACACTATTATCGTCGAAATGCCGCACAAGGGCTTAGGATTGTATTTATAAATAGGACTTAGGACCCCCTTCTAATGGGCGACATTCTAACGAATGGGGCGAACATAACGCGCCATCTCCGTGTTTGTCACACTCTAATGTCTCTGCTGGAAAAAAATCGCCCTATATAAATGGCCGGATTAGAAATGGGTGAGAGAAAAAGGTAACTAGGATTTGGGAAAATTGACGGGAATCAATTTGATTATAGGGACGAAATTGCACCGAAACGCGAAAATGGGAAGTTCGTTAGGAGGCGTGTTAGCCAGAAAGAGGGTACCCTTACTCCCACCCAACGCATAAACCACTACGCTGCTTTGCACCACATTATCCCATGTAAACTTAACGGTAACAAAAAAAACCCCTTCGCTTCATAATAAAGAAAAGCGCAAAATTCGTGTTACCGAACGAAATTTCTATAAAAAGAAAATCCTACCTTAGTTTCCGTGGCCTTGGACTCCCGGCAGCCACAAACTTATTTTTTCAAGCAGTCCCCTACAAGACTTTTATTCTCGAAAGTTCCAGGACACTCAAACAACCACGAAAACGTAAAAAACTGCCCGAAAATACAATAAGAAACCTAAAAAAGCAATTTTCGCGAAACCATCACGACCCAGAATTTTTCACTTTTGCGGCAATTGTTTCATGACATCATGTCGCCGCGACGCGATTGGTCCAAAAAAACAAGGCCAGCCGTCCACGTTCCCAATTAATTGTTTTTAACTACATGACCCCAGTTTTTGTCGCTCATATTAACGGAAATAGTTTTTTATCATATTAATAAAGGTTGATTTTTTTTTATTAATTTATTCCAAAAAAAATGGGGAAGCGGGGTAGAAAAGACCACCAGATGCCGCTATCACGCGACAATAGTTTGAAAAAACAGATCCCTGTATGTACCGACCGGTTGACGTAAACATAACCTCTGAATTACACATTTAGGGCGATTTTCAAGTATTATAATGTCGGTGCCCCGTGCTTTGCCCCAAAGCAAAGAAGCTTTACTCAAGTCCTACCGGACCAGACTGAAAGACGACGTGAAAAGCATGTTGGAGAATTTTGAAGGTTAGTGCCCCTTGAGTTAGTTTGTCTTAAGCCCCTTTTATTTTTAGAAATTGTGAAGCTTGCAAAAGGCGAACACGACACTCAGCTCTCGAGGATGACGCAGTGTGAACAGGACACGTACGAAATGCACGTCAGGGCTGCCAATATTGTCCGCGCAGGGGAGTCGTTAATGAAACTGGTCTCGGACATTAAACAGTACTTGATTTTGAACGATTTTCCGTCGGTGAACGAGGCGATCACTCAGAACTCAAAGCTGTTTAGGTGGGAAAGTCTGAAAAGTGTTGGTTTAGTTGTAAGAGGGCTGTTTTAGGACTAAGCAGGCTGAATGTGACCAGAAGCTCATGTCTTTGAGGGATGACATGGCAGCGGATTTGTACGATCTCGAGGAAGAGTATTACAGCAGCTTGAATAAGTAGCGTCTCTGGGAGCAAATTTGCCTTTAATTTATAAATAGATAGGACTAAGTTAAATATTACTAAAAATACATCTAGATCTGGAAATGATCGTCCAGCTGTGACATGGCATTTATCTTTTTAAAAAAATATTTCTGTATCTAGATCTACATTGATTTTTTGAAAAACGGCGAAATTGGACCTAGATGGGAATGTTAAAACATCTACAGATTACGTAAATTCGAGTGTGTAGAATATGTAAATCTAAAAATGACTCAAAGCTGAAAAATCGCTTTTCTTACCTTTATGAGAAGTAATTCTATATCTAGGTCTCACTCAATTAAATTCTTGAATGTCGAGTTTCCCGAAACCTCAAAATTTCCAGATTATGCACATTAGATAATCTTTCTGTGTCTAGATTTATAAAATTAATTTTTTAGATGACGTAGTTCGTCGTGGTAAAAATAAAACCCTGTGCATAATCTAGATCTGGATGTTAAAACGTCTTTGTTGTGTAAATTCGGCTCTCGAAACTACATCTAAATCTAAACATGAGTTGTCTGATTTCTTAAGTCTTTTTACATCTAGATCTTACAAAATTAGTCTCTAAAATGATAAACTTTTTCGTAGTAAAACTATATAAAATAATAATCTAGATCAAAACCTCAAAACAAGTAATAAATAGACAAGACAAACATTTAGATCTAAAAATAATGTAATAAAAAGTTGAGACACCGCTGTTCTCATGTTTTTTAAAATTAATTCTCCATCTAGGTCTAACCAAATTAGTTTCTTAGATGACAACGTATGGCGTGGTATAATTATATATCAACAGTCTCGGTCTAAACCTCAAAAGTTCCACACTATGCACATGAGAGTATACAAGAAATTTATCTGGATCTGAAAGCTAAAATACAGCGTTACTTATTATTCTAAGAATCTTTCTGTAGATCTTCAAATTATGTAAACTCAAGTCTATAAACTTCATCTAGATCTAAAAATGATCTTCAAGCTGAAACACCACATTTCTTACCTTTCTGAGAAAATTCTGCATCTAGGTCTCACCAAACTAGTCCCTTGGATGACGTTTTTCGCAGTGATACTGTAAATCAATAATCTAAATCGAAACCACAAAACTTCCAAATTATGCACATTAGTAGACAAAACAAAACATCTAGATCTGAAAGCTGAAATGCGTTTTTTGTCAATCTAAAATATTCTTTCTGTATCTACATCTTTAATTTTTTGCATGCCGATTATGTAAAATCTTGAAATTATATCTATATGTAGAAGTGATCTTCAAGCTAAAACACCGCTTGTCCTACCATCTACCCTTGACAAAATAAATTTCTTAGATGGCGAGGTTTTTCGTAGTGAAATCAATAATCTAGATCTGAACCTCAAAAATTCCAGATTATGCAAAAAAAATTCTTAATAGACAAAAATACATCTAGATCTGAAAGTAATCGTCGAGGTGGAACACCGCGCACTTTTTAAAAAACACATCATTCTATATGTGGATCCCAAAGGCACCTTCACCTGTCCAGATTCGGATTTTTTCTTCTAGATTTCAATGATTAATAAAACTTCAAAAAAACTTCATGATTCTTCGACATTTTCATTTATTTTTAGAACTCAAAGTCGCTATGCACAATATTTCTAGATCTAGAATATAAAACAAAGACATTACGTGTTCAGATTGTAGATGAATCTAGATAGAACTAGATTATAATGAAAATACTCATGATAGTTATTATTTTTTCCACCTTGTGCCTTTATTTCTCAAAAAGAAATACAAATCAGTACAACAAACATAACAAACCAAAAATACTAACACGTAAGCGAGATATCTTTTTCTCTAAAGCCGCCAAGCTTCTCCGTCGGTGGAGGATGATTGTGCGAAATACTAGTCCGAATTATTTTACCCCCCGGGTCGGTAACACACCTAGCCTTGCATTTACTCTTATAGTAGAAACCACAAACCCAAAAAATCCGTCCAGGCATAGTCTGATTCTGATAGAAAAGATGTTCCCGGAAAATCATACAACGACGATCTCTTCGAGTTTTACAGAATTTGGGAACATCTAAAACAAAGTTTGTATTAAAAAAAAAGAGCGCAATGAAGAAATGAGGAGGTGGGGAAGTAAAAGAAATTACTTACCTTTAGGATACCGAAATAAAAAAAAAGTAAGCACAATAACAACTTTATTCATCTATTTCTCTTTTTATATACATCTCTGTGTCCTTCGTTTCGTTCTTCGGTAGTCTTTTCTTAATTTTCATTCTCTCTCTGTAATTCTTCGAGTTTCTCTTCCATTTCTCTCTCCTTTTGCGTCTCTGTTCTTCGCTCAGATCAGTTATGAGTTTTCTGCGCCTCCCAGAAGTACTCAAACTTTGAGACCAGCGTCCCCTGTCCTACAGAAAATAAATTACGTAAAAACCAGAGATAGTTCGCAAAGTGTGTACCTGTTCACCGAAATCCGAGCAAAGTTCCATAAAACCTGGAAAAGTCAAGAGTCACTTTTAAGTCACAAAATAATATACAGAGTGAGGAAAAAACACAACATTCGTTTTAACGCTTTATTGGTAGAACAACCCTTTTTGCGCTTTACAAATAGTTTCATAACACGTCACCCTGTAGCTTTGGAACATTCGCATTCTGATTTTGTCTGTATGTGGGGGATGATTATGTGCCGTCAGCGCTGGTCTCACTCCGATTTCTGTAGTGATAACTCTGCATTTACAGTTGGTGGTTCTGTAATCCAGACACTTCCAGAAAATGCGGTTTTCGTATCGTCGATTGATGTGGAAGATGTTGTTGTTGTAAACTAACAAAATTCGTTGGCGGTCGTTGATCATGAAGAGCAGATCTGAAAAGGAGCACAGTGAAGATAGGCCTTGGTACGAGGGTAATGCTAGAATTTTCTGGAATAGTCTGGAGAATTCTACAGTCTCCCCAATTTTCGGAAAAAATGAAACACAAATAGAAATCCAAGACTTTATTTATACCACAACGAGCTAAAAAGAGGAGAAGAACCCTGCATCTCCGCCGCCATTTTCTGTATTTTATTTTGAATTTTGAAACTATGACTCGGGTGGTTGTGTCCAACTTTAGACCTTCTCAGTTTCCCATCGAGAGTGTAAGTGCAGCGACACCTACACTTAAACTTCTTGTACTCCGAACACTTCCAAAAAGTCTTATCTTCGTAGCGACTGTTGTGGTGAAAAATATATTCTTGGTGGACCAGGAAAGTCTGTCCCCTCAGGTTTGAGAGAAAGTAAAAATCTGAAAGAAAAAACTGAGTTAGCTCATGTCAAAGTAAGCTTCCAACAGGATCAAACCACAATTTCGTATCAGCTCTTTATTCAAATTTTACATGATTGTAGTTAGAGTAAAAATTACAGAATTCCATTCTGTTAATTCGTTCTTGGATCTTATCTCTGTTAGGAGAGTGGTTGTGCTCAACTCTAGATCTCTTTAGTCTCCCTTCTGAGGTAGTCGTGCATCTACATTTACATTTCAATCTTTTGTATTCTGAACACTGCCAGAACGTCTTATTATCATAGCGACTGTTGTGGTAAAAAATGTTGTCTTCGAAAATGAGGATGGTTTGGCCTTTTTGGTTTGTCATGAAGGAGAAATCTGAAAGAACGAAACGTCAGAGAAGATAAATGATTAAGCACATACTTAACAGAGGAGGCTGCGATCAGAAAAAAAATTGTACGTTACTTTAAAAAGTAGAATTAAAAAAATGCATTTGATATTCTTGAGGTGTCTTCATTTTTTTAAGATTGTGTAAAAACTACATCTAGAAATAATATTAACTACTCTACTGTCGTGACGTTCTAAAAAATCTATATCTACATCTCAAAACAAAAATCCAAACGTATGAACTTCTCTCAAGTTTAATCTTTATTTGTAAAACACAAATTCTACATATAAATCTGTATTAAAAATTTAGATATTGGAAACACGCATCTACATCTGTATTAGAAACATATTTTAGATCTAGATTTTTCTAGATCCAAGTTCTCTGGTGTTTAAACAACGTAAACAACAAATGTACACAAAACGAGAAATAGATGTGAGACATTGATTAATTTAGATATAGAAGATTCAATAAAGCAACGTTTCAGATGTAGATGGAATTTTTGCTGGAACAATTATCTAAATCTAAAAGATTTCATCAGATGACATCGTAGATAATTGATATAGAAAAACTTATAAAACCAAATAGCCAGCACAAATTTTAGATATTGAAATCTATTTCTAGATAAATCTAAAATTCTAACTTTGATTGCTTTGCTTCAGTCGTTCACTTCTAATTTTAGATTATCTGGAGATAACAAAACAACAGAAGCGAACGTAGTCAAAGTTGAAATAAGTCATAAACATGTAGATGTGAAAACTTAAAATCTGCATCTATATTTAGTTCGTATTTTTTTGATCTAGAAGTTAGAAGAGCTGTCAACTAGATCTAGATTTCTTCAAGTAACATCTTAAATGATAATAATCTAAAACTAAATCCTGTGCTTCAGTAGTTTGCTTCCAATTTTAGATTATAGAAATAGATAGAAATAGACAAAAATGCATAAGGTTACTTAGTCTGTTCTCTAAATCTATATCCATACACTGAAAATGTTTCAAAATGGTAAAAACAAATTTCAACAGCTATGATAATAAATGTAGATTGAGCAAAAAGCCTTAAAAATTTAAGTACAAATTCTTCTATTTCTAGGTAATATATACCAACTTATTTCAATCATTCTATTCTATTTTTAGATCTAGAATAAGATAAAAATGACTAAAAGTGTTGAAAGTTAGTACTAAATCTACATCTATAATCTGAGTCTGCCATTAACTATTTAAAAAATCTCGATGTCTAGTTCTAGAATTATAGACGTAGATTTAGTGGAAATACCTTCAAGAATTTAGAGCGGTTTGATCTATCTCTATATCAGTTACAAAGACAGAAGCAACCGCAATCTCAAATTCTACAAAATGTAGAAATCAGCATCTAGATTTTTTAGATCTAGAAGCTAGAATAGTTGTCTAGCATCATTGACCGTGAACTAGATTTAGAATAAATGCGTGAAAATCGATTCAAAATAAGACATCTGACTTAGCCGACGTTGCATTGTTTTCTTCTAGATCTAGATTCTAGATCTCTGGAAGATTTTAAAATCAAAATCCAAACATTTGTTCGAAAACATATTTTTATTATCCCGCCAAATTTTCTCTTTGAATTCAACGTTAAGTTTTTCCACCATTTTGCCGCCTGTGGCGCTATTTTACTTGCAAAAATAGTTCAGTCGCGCGTCGCTTGGTGGCGCTAAAATCCCAATAAAAGCCATGCCGATTTCACTTTTATTTTCTACTAAAATTCATAAGGATCATGATTAAAATGTCAGCTGACCATCCACAGTGACACATCTGGCTTTACACGCACATTTATAATACTGCGCACATTTCCAGAATATCTTCGTGTCCGTTTTTCTATTGGTGACGAACTTATAACCTTTGAAGACCAAAATTGGGAAGCCTTTGCGACTTTGACTGAAGTGGATCTCATCTAAAAATGGAGAGGTTAGAAACAAAATGGCGGATACCGAAAAGACACATACCTTAGACAGAAACAAAAACAAAATAAAATAAAAAACAATGAAGCAATATAAGTATATTTGCAAAACAAAGATGGCACGGAATACATACAGCAAAATCTAATACTGTGGTCTAACGTTATAAAATTCTTGACTTATAATAACAAACTTGTCTTTTGAGGAGATGGGGGCACAAGTATGGCTGCCACTTAGTCGTATACTCTGATCAACGTTGACTGTGCATCTCGCTTTGCAGTCTCCTTTGTCGTACGACAAGCATTTCCAATACGACACTCGTTGAGAGCTTCGATGTTTCATGTATCTATAATGTCCAATAATAAGCTGAGGAAAACTTCTTGGGCCTTTAATGTACGTTGCAAGAACTGAAAAAAAAAGTAGTGTCAGTATAAGAAACTTCCAAGTTACACGTAAAAAGAACAAAACTCCAAACTGTTACCTTAACTTCTTATAATTCTTACAAGCTGAGTTGAAAACTGCATGTCCTGTAAATTTACAACATTTGGGAGATGATTGTGAGCATGGTTCACTTTGATAACGCCTCCGTAAGACACAAGTCTAGATTTACATTTCGTTTTGAAATATTGAGCACATCTCCATCTCGTTCTGTTGCTGTCTTTTTGGTAGATTTGGTATTCGTCGTTTTCCAGGATTATTTTTGGGTACTTTTTCCCTTTCGTGATGTAAATTACACCTGGAAGGACCACGTGTTACAAAAGTAAGACAGTTGAAAGAAAAAAGTACCACAAAAGAGTGAAGGGGTTACGCCGGGTTAGCCATAAAAAAATCTAAAATGCACGTTTCTAGATGCTATTTCTAATTAAACCTATTCGAAAAGTAAATAACCCAAGAAAAGTTTTTATTTAACAAAATACAATCATTTCCACATAATCGTGACATTCTGTGCCATCAAATGGCTAGTATCATGATGACTCGCAAAAGGCTGATGATTATGATCGTTGCAGATTTTCACCACTTTACCATACGTGTACAGGGCTGACCTACACTTGGTCCTGTGGTAAGCTCTGCAGCGCCATCTTGTCGACAACGCTCGTTTCTGGTGCAAGAAAAACTCATCTCCGTTTAGCAATATGAAAGGGTGCTTGTAACTTCTTCCATTGAAAAAGTGGATAACTCCTGAAACTACAACACCACTATTAACCCTTTTCCACGCGGTGTGGGAAGTACTAGGTAAAATAACCAACAAATTTATTAAACATCAGTTATATTCTCTAATTATTTTAACAATCTGCGGCGTTAACCCTCGTATGAGATTATTATTCAACATCGGGGGATGATTATGTTCTCTGTTTATTTTCACCACATTTCCACACGTTAAAAGTGTCACCCGACATTTGCTTTTAAAGTACGATGTACACCGCCATCTTGTCGTTTCGGCACTTTTCGTGTTTACAGTGAACATGTTGTTGTCAACGATGAGTTTGGGGTTTTTCGTGCCGGGGGCAACAAAAATCAGATCTGCAAAAAAAGAAAGTGTATATTCGGTGGTAACAAGCAAAGATGCAGAAGCACCGTCACCGTTAAAGGGGGAAAAAATAGGTTAAAACTAATACGCAACAAGTAGAATAAAAAAAAGAGTTTTAATGAATTTATACTTACCGCGGTCTCATCAAGGTGGGCTTTGGATGGATTGCCACAGCCGACCTCGAAAAGAAATTTCTGGTTCGACAAAAATAATACACGCGTGTGGAAAATAAATTTTTATTTTTTTGTTCACGGTATAAAATATTTACAATTCAGGTGGATGAAGATGAAAGTTTCAAATTAAAATTTTGGGTTGAAGTGAGCCATGGAAAAAAACTTATCAGTATACTATTAAATGCTAGGTGATTTTGGTACCTCTACTTTTCATGTTTGGTATTTCGTCCACATTTTGCTTCAAGTTAAATATTATTTGAGGTAACAGAGCTACCAACATACTTCTCAAACCTTATTAGCCGCCATTTTTGTTTATAAAAACGTGACATCTATTAATTCTAACCTCAAAATGTCACAATTTGAACTTACAAGCCTACTACCTATTTCTAAAGTTCAGAGTTTTTAAAGCCTCATCTTTTTCCGTCAAAGATTAAATTCATATCGAAGTGGAGAGCAAATTAAATTATATTGAAAAAATATATCACATCTGAGTAAGCCACTGCAAAAACATTTAGAGATTATCTCGAATCTTACGTTAAACTTTGAACACATGCAACACAAAAATTATAAATCTAAACACACTTCCTAACCTCACATTTGGAAATTTTTTGGAGGTTAGGAATTATAGTTACAGTTTTAGTGATCAAACTGTCATAAGTTGAATTATTCATGTAAGGCTGATGATTATGCTCCTTAAACATCTTCACAAATTGTCCATAAGTGAAAAGAGCCGCCTTACACTTTGTCTTATAATACGCAGTACAACGCCATCTTGATTTTTCTTTACATTGTTTGTGGTAGAAATACTCATTGTCGTTAAGTATCAATTTTGGATTTTTGTGACCTCTAGTCACGTGTATTTGACCTGAAAACAATCTTAGTTAAGAAAAGAACACAAAAAAACAAAAAATCAACAACCTACCATTGCAAAAAAAACGAACTACAGTAGGCGATAGTATTTTTATTAGTCCAAATATACATAGGTTAGGAACTATAAAATACATCAATAAACAAATCACAAGTCTTTGGTTCGTAAATACTATTCGCTTTTTAAGATGTAAACTTTTTGTTGCATCGCGTTTTCTATTATTTCTGGATTCTGTACCGTCGGTGCGTGATTATGTCGGAATCTGACGTTGACGTATCTACCGTACGTTACTAGACTCGCTCTACATCTACTTTTGAAGTAGGCCGTGCACCGCCATCTTGTTTTATCCATGGATTTCACACATATCGTGTACATGTTTTTCTCGAAAATGATTTTTGGGTGCTTCGTAGCTGCCATTACGTATATTACACCTAAAACATAGAAAATTTAGTGTGATGGCGAAAGAGAGACACGAACACAAAAAGCACCTGAGGAGGGATTGGCGTACGGTTGGAAATAAAACAACATAATAAAAAAATATTGTAAAAATATCTAATTTTTATTTTATATACATTCTTCCAAGCTCCGACTTGTTCTGCGTCAGTAAAGCTAGGTCCACACGAGAAACTTGTAACCGCGGCTTTATAACTGCGCATGCGTACTTTCTCTGCCAGTCTACTTACATTCTCATATCATACTTCGTAAAATTCACAACTTTATTAAAAAATTACAGAAGGCGCTTGCTGCCGCGTTTGATGACAGTTACAAAATGACTATACAGACTGTAATCTAGGTTAGGGTCGACAAGAATCCGTGGCTCGTGATTATGCTCATTTATAATCTCTAGAAGTTTTCCACGGGTGCTCAAAGCCGCTTGACAGCGCGTCTTGTAGTAAAAACTGCAGCGCCATCTTTTCTGAGCTGGCATTCCCACACTGCGTTGCAAGAAAAATTCATAGTCGTCTTGGATCAACTTCGGATGTTTAGAGCCACGAGTCGAGCCAGGAACGATATAAATAACACCTAAAAAGAGCCGTGTCAACATGAGAAGGGTAGTCGTCAAAAACTATACTATACCTTATAGTAAAAATGTACTATAACTGTATAGTTTTTAGCTCCAGCTTTAGGAATCACCTGGCAGAACTCAAACACGGCAATCTTTAGAAGTTTTTATTTTTACTTCTCTTTATCAATTTAACATTGTGTGAAAACATACTGCTATAGTCGTATTTTTTAGTCCTCGCGGCGTGATTGTGGCTATTGACGGTTTCAACTATTTTTCCAGAAGTTACCAACATCGCTTTGCACTTGCTTTTGTAGTAATGAGAGCACCGCCACCATGTTTTATTGTTCCTTTTACGATTGCAGGTGAAAATGTTCCGGTCGAGAAGAAGTTGAGGATTTCGTACGCCCGCTACCAGGTATATAGTGCAATCTACGAAGAACGAATAAGAGATGTCAGCAATGAAGCAAGCATAAAAAGGAAAGAAAGAGGAAGCCATGAAAACGTCAAAACTACAGCTTTAAATTCCAGTTTTTATTTTACATACAAAAACAAAAAAAATAGCTCTGCCTAAGAGCCGCCATTTGCCTCGTTTCTCCACGGCTCACTCTAATCCTTTTTTTCTTCTTTTATGACAACCATTGAAACAAACGACTAGGATCCGGTGCGAGCACGTGAACGTCTCCTGGAAACTTGACAACATTGGCGCAAAAATTTTCTAGACATATGAAAACTGAAACGAGAGCCCCATTGCACAAAATTTATCTACTTTTTAAGATCACATTCTGAGTAAAAACTTTCTGGTAATGGTCGTATGCTCCGGGGCTTGGAAAGTGATTATGACATCCTATGACTTCCACCACTTTTCCATAGGTGCACAGTATGGCTCGGCATTGGGTTTTGTATTTAAAAGAGCATCTCCACCAAGTTTTGGATTTTCCTTTGAAACTGAGAGTGAATTGGTGATTTTGTACGAGCAAAATCGGGTTCTTATGGCCGGCTACTACCTGAATTGTGGCACCTAAAAATGGGCGTAATTAATAATTGTGGTAATTTGGAGGTTCTTGAAAAAAAAAGAAATGTTCCTAAAAAGCGAGAAAAAAACTAACGAAAAATCAAGTAGACCGAACTAAAAGTCACCAAGACGTGGAGTTCTAAATTTCAAAGCCTACTAGAAGTCATAAATTTGTTTTCATTATGGCACTCCTACTTTTTTTCCGTATAAGGAGATGGGGCAAAAAACGTCCGCAGCTCATCTTATTAAGACCTGTCATAATCACATAAATTCAAAATGACATCCAGTTTATACTAGCGACCTTGACCATGTCATTTTTCACTTTTTGTAAAACAGACAATTTGAGCTACTGAAAAAGATAACCTGGTGAATGATCAGAATCACCAACCTAGTTGTTAATTCCAAAGCATTCTCAAACAGGCTTTGGAATTTGAATGTGTTGGTAGCTCTGTCAGGTACATCAGTTTTTTTGATAATTCTGAAACGTCAAAAGTGACAGATAACAGTGCTACCAACGTATGGAAAAAAACGTCTACTACGTCTACCGTTTTTCAATTCCCAATTTTTGTGACGGCTATCTAAATTACAACCTGCATTATATAAAAAAAATAATAATTAGAACCATCCTAACAAACAAAACACTAATATACATATACAACAAAAAATTAAATAAAAAATAATAATAATAATGAAAATTCGTATTAAAATTCTAAACATTTTTATTTACAACAGTCTGTAGTTCATCTATGATTCCAGCTCTAATATATACAGGATGATTGTCAGACAAAGTCTAACCCGGATATTCATTTTTAATGTTGGAAAGCCTAGTCTTTAAAATGACCTTCTGCGTAAAAACTTGTTGATGCTGGTCCCACGTCACAATAGAAGGCTCGTGATTATGATCTCCAACAACCTCCACAACTTTCCCATAGGTAATCAACGTGGCTTTGCATTTTGCCTTATACTTAGAGGAGCACCTCCACCAAGTTTTGAACTTCCCTTTAACGTTTAAAATGAAATGGTAGTTTTCCACTACCAAAATCGGGTTTTTATTTCCAGCAACAACGTATATGGTAGCACCTACAAATAAAAAAGTTAGTACAATAAAAAATAGTTTCGGTTTTACTTAACTGACAGAAATAAAAAACGAGTGATTCGAGAAAATTTATTTTTTTCTTATTACACTAACATTCTGTGTGTACACATGAGAACCGTAGTTTTTTTCGGCACAAGGATCGTGGTTGTGTGTGTGGAACACATTAACGGTGCCCCCATGTGTCACTAAAAAACAACGACATTTTGTTTTGTAATAGTGTGTACACCGCCATCTTGTTTTGTCGCTGAAGACGTGGTTTACGACAAATTCATTTTTATCCAGAACGATTTTCGGGTTTTTGTGGCCGCGGACGATTTGGATGGTACCTGAAAAGTGAAGAGATAGAACCAAGCTCGGGGCTATACAGGGTGAGCAAACTACGAAATAAAAAAAAGTAAGTTCCAGGAGTTGTATTCAATTCAAATTAAAGTTACATTTTGGTTCTCTTCTGACAATAGTTACTTTATGGCTTGTTAAGTCTTTGTATTCACTCTTTGTCATCATAGGACCGTGGTTATGGTAAGCACTGCACTCTATGATTTTCCCATGGGAAGCAAGTCTCGCTCTACATCTACTCCTAGTGTTTAAAGAACACCGCCATTTTGTCATCCCTTCAAACTTGGAACAGATGATGAAGACATTTCCGTCTAAGATCAACCTCGGGTACTTTTTCCCTTCAAGAAAATAAACCAAGCCTGGAAAGAAAAAACCCACTTATGCCACCATTCCAACAAAAAACTTTTTATTCAAAAACTACATTTTTTTAATAATTGTCACGACTTGACTTCGTAGTTCGGTCAGATCTTCTTTGTTTACTATAGGTTGGTGATTATGGTGACCCGAAAACTCGACTATTCTACCGTGGGAATAGAGACGGGCACTACACCGAGATTTCGTGCTGAGCGAACACCGCCATCTTGTTTTTTTCTCGCAGATAGAGTGTATCGTGAACACGTAACAATCCAAGATTAGTTTGGGATATTTGGTGCCTGGTCGGAAATACACGGTTCCTGAAACACCAAAAAAGTGAAGAGTGGGGGGTACGCGAGAGTATATAAACACAGCAGGCTTTGTCTTTTCAGTGCGGCTCGAGGTATTGAAATGAGAGCTCCTC
Organism: Cynaeus angustus; assembly: GCA_030157275.1. Taxonomy (NCBI): domain Eukaryota; kingdom Metazoa; phylum Arthropoda; class Insecta; order Coleoptera; family Tenebrionidae; genus Cynaeus; species Cynaeus angustus. The sequence goes on from CM058067.1 coordinate 10,552,388, forward strand.
GTGTGTCGAGAGTTTATTAGTCATAATTACATCTTTTATTTGCGAACTATAGTGACATTCTGACTGAATATGTTGGTCACATTGCGGTTCAGTAAAACCGGTTCGTGACTGTGCTCCTCCACTATCAAACGCACGATTTTTCCAAATGTGGTCAACGCCGCCTTACATTTACTCTTAGAGTACATGGCGCATCGCCATCTTGTGTACTGCGGCGTCTGTTTATGAACAACGAATTCGTTGTGGTCCAGTAGTAACTTGGGGTATTTCAGACCTTTAGTGAAGTGGATGACCTCTGGAAAAAACCCTAGAATTGTATAATCACACCTACACTCCCTGACAATAAAACACAATCATGGAACGAAAGTATATTAAGGGTGTTTAACAATAGTGACGTCTTGTGTATACAAGCTTTCAAAATGGCGGTTTTCCATCGTGGGTGTGTGGTTATGTTCGTAGTACACACCGACGACTCTACCCGAGGTGAACAACGCTGCTTTGCATTTGGTTTTGTTGCAGTTAGAGCAGCGCCATCTCGTTCGAGAACTGCCCTTTTGGTGGACAACGAACTCGTTGTTGTCCAAGATGAGCTTCGGGTACTTGTGACCTTTAATAAAATGAATAACACCTAAAAAAGCACGAAATTAGGAGTTGTGGAGGGTGAGAAAACTTTGGGGGTAAAGGTGGAGGAGAAAAACACAAGTCTAAACCAAAAATTTATACCCCTCAACCATACATAACTAAATTCACTACTTGAAAATCTTCCTAACATTCACCACCTGCGACATCATCCCCGTATACTGAATCAGTTTAGGCTCGTGGTTGTGGTGACCTTCAATCAAGGCCTCCCGTCCTATAGTCGTGACCTTGGTCTTACATCTGTTTTGTTTGAACGTCGTGTAGTACTGCGAACACGTCCATACCGTCTTTGTCGGGAGTTTTCGGTAAATCAGATAATCATAGCCTTCTAGAATGATCTTCGGGTTCTTCACCGCCACGTCAAAGTATATTATACCTAAAAATGTACATTTTAATATCACGAAAAAAAAGCTTTTAGGGAAAAATGGAGAAACAAAAGTCTAATTTAAAGTTTATTAGCACAACTACAGTCTAATTATGGTAACCAAGTCTGAAAGCATATCTCCATGTCTGTTCCTTCTTTTGATTCGAGGCTCGTGGTTATGGACTCCTTTGACGTACACCACCTTTCCGCTGGTCACAATTTTACTCCGACACCTGTTACTGAGCTCCCTGAGCCTTCCATAGTAAGAGGAGCACATCCAAGTGGTCTTATCGGGGTATTGCTTTAGCAACAGGTAGTCGTAACCATCTAGGAAAATTTTCGGGTGTTTGTCGCCCACACCAAAATAAATGACACCTGAAAGAGTTTTAGTCAAATTACCGGACCAACGATGCAAGGAGAGCGCCCTGGGGCACAAGAGACTCGAGAATGCTTCAATAGCAGAGGCCCCAGAACGCCGCCCTGTGGCACTTCTACTATACTTCTCCTAGTAAACACCCTAACCACCGCCCCGAGAACCCAAACTACAAAGGAGATCAAAAACAGTCCACAGTCTCACACATTTATTCAACAAAACAACAACTCCACTACGGATCTCTCTGAATGGTTACATATTGCGACAACAAATTCCTAAACTTCCGATCTTTTCGTGGTTTAGCTTCATGGTTATGTTGGTGGTTGTTGATCCGCACGATCCGACCGCTGGTCACGATCGTCGATTTGCATCTATTTTCTCGAGAATTGAAATAGTGGTTGCATTTCCAAATCGTTCTGTTGGTCTCTTTGCGATATACCAAATAGTCATGGTCGTCCATAACTATCTTCGGATTTTTCGTCGCAACATCAAAGTATATTATATCTGAAATAAAATGCGTGTGAGAAAGTATCTCCAATAAAGGGGGCCACAATCAACTACGCACACTCTTCTTCTAAGCATCCTTGGAAAAAACTGCAAACTCAAAATAAATTAAAGTAAGAATGAGGGACGAAGTTAGAGTCAAATGTTTATTTAGAAAATACAGTTAAGTGCCTCGAAATATGGAGACCACTTGAGGTAGTAAGTCTTTGTGTCTGTTGCTCCGGAGGTTTGGGAAGTGATTGTGACGGCCGTAGACAAACGCCGTGCGTTTCGAGGTCACGACGCGGGCCTTGCAACGCTCGGTTACAGGGTGAAAGTACTTTTTGCAGATCCAAACGGTTTCGTCGACCTTCTGACGCAACATCAAGTATTCAAAGTCTTCCATTATGATCTTGGGGTTTTTTGTGCCCATATCGAAGTAAATATGACCTGGAAATTCAGTGTTAAGATAAAAGACACGTGTACGAAGCAGTGGCGTTTTCCTGGTGTAAACAAAGGCGAAACCTATATAGTTTAACGGTAAGGGACCCAAAACGGTGGCCTGAGGCACACCAGGTAATGAAACAGTCTCCAAAACACAAACTTTATTTACAAACTAGCAATGTGCACAATCTGAGAAATCACGTTCCGCAGTTCTTCCTCTTTCACACGAGGTTCGTGGTTATGTCCCGCTCTGTTGACCAACACGGATCTACCCGTAGTGTGCAGACGAGATTTGCAGCTCGTTTTCGAGTAGGAAGCGCATTTCCACATCGTTTTGTTCTCGAAACGACGATTTATGACATAGTAATTTCCGTTCAGAACAATTTTCGGATGTTTGGTACCGGGAATGAAATAGATAACACCTGGAAACAGGAAATATACTCAGAACAGGGTCTAAAACCTTGGTGCATTTTGGTGGTCGCCACGGATCTCTACCGCCACAGCTTACGAAATAAAGCAGAACGGTTGGAAAGCTTTTATTTACAACTATTTTCTGAAGATATATACAATTTGTGACACCATTCTTTGGCGGTCTACTTCCGTGAGGCTAGACTTGTGATTGTGTGGAACACTGTTTATCACCACGTTTTTACCCAAAGTCTGTAGTCTTGATTTGCATCCAGATTTTGAATAAGCCGAACAATTCCATAACGTTTTGGACGCTTTTTTCTTGTTTATGATATACATGTGGCCATCTACGATCAACTTTGGGTGTTTGTTACCAGCCAGGGTGAAAATAACACCTGAAAAATGGTGCGTTTTGTGACTAGCACTCGGAACGTAAAAAGCGCAGAAATAAGTCTGGTGAATATAGTGAAACGTTTATTTATATTCAAGGCACTAATTAATACAACTGAACACATATTAGACTTTAACATAAACTATATAACAATTCTACTACGAGATGAATAATACTGTTTAGAATCTGCTTGTAAAGATCACCATTTTAGACCAGAGATTCTTGTAATCTACCATTGGACGAGTTGGTTCATGATTGTGGTAACCGACAACTCTTACGTAATCGCCGAAGGTAACAATCCTCGACCTACATTTCGTTTTGTAGTACGAGGTACAAATCCAAACGATTTTGCCATGGTACTGCCTGTTGACTGTGTAGGTACAGGAATTCATGACAATTTTTGGGTGCTTCAGAGCCATGTCGAAATACAATATTCCTAAAAGAAGGGATAGTTATTATAAAGAACCCGCTTCGAGAAAAAACAGCACAAGTGGGATATGACCGCAACTATACTTACTGACAACACACAAAGGAGCAGAACAAAAATCAAATCTAGAGTTTATATTTGAAAAATGCTATTTAATTCTTTGGCACAAAAAATACACTCTTAAGGTACAATAAAATCATAAAGCATGACTACCTCGTTGGCGTTTTCCTATGAATGTACACAACCTGTGACAACATATTCTTAAACTTATTGCTACCACTATTGGGGCCGTGGTTATGTGCACCATTGATCTCCACGATTCTTCCAGTCGTCGTAATCTTGCATTTGCACTTAGTTTTGTAATACCAAGGACAAATCCACAATGTTTTGTTTTGCATTTTCTTGTGAACAGTATAGGCGTAATTTTCAAGAATGATTTTGGGGTACTTCTTCCCCACGTCGAAGAATATCACACCTAAAAAAACACCCATTAAACTGTAGAATTCAATGCGAAAAACCATTAGAATGGATCATGGAATGAAACAGATACAAAACGTACAAAATTTTATTGGCGGTTGTTTGCCCATACAACAAATTTTAAGACTAATGGCGCCTAACGCGGGGTTCGGGCCACCGAGAAATATGGCGCCCATCACGGGACCTATATATTATCGCATCAAGACGGCTTTTTAGGCTCTAATGTGGAAATACAGTTTAATGAGGGGTTTGGTTCACAATTTTGACTCTATGACGCGGCAGTTTGGTCGTGTCGACTTTCAATTTTGAAACATGGTTGTGTTGTCCCTTGATTATGACGGTTTGTCCCGTCGTTACTAAGCGTGCTTCACATTTTGTCGTGTCATAGTTTGAACAAATCCACGTTGTACTGTTTTGTTTCTTTACATGAAGTCTGTAGCCGTATTTATTTACTATAATTTTCGGGTTGTTGCTTCTGGTGTTGTCAAAATAGATGATCCCTACAACAAAGACGTGAACAGAATATGGACAAAAAAAGTGTTTTTGACAAATTATCGTTACATTGATTAGAGTTGGTCGGCCTCTAATCAACGTCCTGTGATGGTAGCACTGAAAGTACTGATTTTATAGTAATTAGAGCTAGAGAAACCAAGAGAAGTAATGTCACAGCAAAATGGCTTTATTAAAAAATACTGTTTAAAATACACATCATGTTAGCGTCTTCTTGTAAATCTTTCCCTCTCTTAACTTTTCCTTGAGGTACCTTTTTGGAATTTCATGGTTGTGGAGTCCCATCCGAAGAACAACTTTTCCTTTCGCAGTGTAACACTTTGCAGAGCAAGCAGCTTTGTAACACGTCCACAGTTTTTTCCCCTTTACATCTTGCAAGAACTTGTAAACTTGCTCTTGCGAAACAAGGAGATCACCATTTATATTCCGTACAAACGTAAACTCACCTAGGAAAGAAGAGACTTATCAAAAAAAAAAAAACAGCACCAACCAAAGTTACATGTTCAAAATTCCCCAACCAAGCTACGGAAAAGGAAGAATGAAACTCGGAAATTCATCTCTTCATTTATTAACTAATTAACTACATTCTCTAATCACATTGTCTTCTCCATCTATTCAATTTGTGTTTAATAGAATCAAAGGGGGTTTCTCGAGCAGCGTTGGGATACCTGTAATACCGACTCTTACAGTTAGAAGGTGACAGTAAGAAAAGTTACATTTCACTCAAGCTCGTGTACACGGCTCGGGGCGACACGTTAGGTTTCTTCATCAGAACTTCCTTCAGCTCGCGCATGAAGATGATTTTTTCTTCAGCGGCAAAATCGGGCGGATGATTGTGGGGCTTGTTTAGCTTAATATCTTGAATTGAGCCTTCCGAAGGAATGACAGCACGCGCGTGACAACCCAGACGTTTATATTCCAAACATCGAAGATATCTAAAAGAGGGACGAAACGTAGAACACATTTCCCAAAGAATCACGCTTACATCATTGGAGGTTTCCCTTTAGTAATATTGACGTGAAAGACAAAACCATCTACTATATACCTCGGCATGTTCTTCTTTCTTTTGGTCTTAAACTCCGCGGAATCTAGTTAAAGCAAAAATGAATTAAATTGTGATAACAGTGAAAGGCTAGGGATGATTTTAAAGAGGACCACAAAATGATTTGGTCAAGATTTATTAACAATGAAAAAATATATAAAATACTGTCTAATTTCAAGTGCAAGCCTTCGTTTTCCACTTGATGATCGACCTCTTTACTGATTTGTAAGTTTTCAGTTTGGCGCCATCTGGGAAACTAAAAACAAACTACGCTTAGCTTTCGGATATCTTTTAACGAGAAATTTTGGGCGCCCAGCATGGAGCCTGGATTCAAAAAAAAATTAGAGTGGCGCTCAACAAATAACCTAAACTTGAGTTATGATCGAGTGGCGCCCAACGCGGGGTCTACACCAAAATCTCCGTTAATTTACAACCTACACGTACATTTCGGCAACGCTGTCATATATTGACCTTGTATTTGAAGCAAACCCAGTTCTACATGCCATTTTTAATTGATTTAAGAAGTCGTAACCAATTTGCTCGCTTATATCTAGCGGATGATTATGGCCACTGCAAATGACCGTTTTTCGTCCTGATAGTGTCGAAATTATGCAAGCTCTCGATTTACATCCAAGCAATTTGGCTTTAGCACAGCGCAAAAATTTACAATGTTGAGTTAAATTCATTTTAAAATGGATAGAAAACATTACTTTTTATCTCTTCTTAAAGCAGAGGAATCAAAATCATATCCATTGATGCACATGCGTCTGATGCGGACTTCTGTGAAAATAACGAAATTATATAACCTGTATGGAATCTAGAGAGCTCCGAGATGAACCACCTGTCATGGTTCACCTAAGAATGATTCTACTGTACTCAAAAAAGTAACACGGTAACTACAAATATTTTGTATTTTTTCTTATTCTACATCTAATTATAACTGAGGATTTCTGCGCCATCTATGTAACGAAGAACTAATATACTTGAAAGAGATTTCCTCGGCTGCTTTTGGATACCTAAAACTATACGTGTAGAAAAAAGTTGTATAAATAACAAGCGATTTACACTTCGGCAACTGTTTCGTAAACTTTCTTCAACGACAATTTTTCCATCGAATTAGCACGCACAGCATTCTTCAGTTCTTTGATAAATGCATCTTTCTCCACAGCGTTGACATCGGGTGGATGATTATGTGGTTGTGTCATTTTTAGCATGTCCAAAGTACCCCCCACGGGAATTGTGGCTCGTCCTCGACATCCGGAACGCTTATGTTCCGCACATCCCAAGTAACTGTCATAGTGGGACAGTTGTCAAAAATAGTAAAGCAGTTTGCACATACAGGAGGTCCCAATGTTCTCGTGATTGTTGGGACGTCGTGTATATAAAGTAATCTTACTTTCGTTTAAATGTGATATTTACCGTAATGGTGGTGTGCCAGCAATAACATTATTGTGGTACACAAATCCATCGACCACAAATCTCATTCGAGTTATCCGTTTTTTGGGCGTCGACTCTAAGTTCAGGTTAATTTTAAAAGATTCTAAAAAAATGTCATTTACTGATTAGGTCTACAAATTGGGCGCGATTTAACGGCATGAGGCTTTATACAACTAGATGATGGTACAAACGCAAATGGGGCCAACCTCTTAACGTTTCCTCCAAAAAGCGGTCGACCATATATATTTTGTTTTACTTTAATCCTACTATACATCTCTCTTAAAACTTTTAAAACAGAGATCGAATTTAGAACCAACTTAAAAACACCCTTTCGCATACGAATCTTTATTCGTCCTATTCATACAACGATAAACACCTATTCCATAGCTATTTGTCTCCACCTTCTCATCGACGTCACCACTTTATTGTATGGACACAACCCCGCCCCTTCTGGATTTCTACACATCAAAACGATCAATTAAAACCCTGCGCCAACTGTTATTATTCTACTTACAAAATTGCAACCCCTTCGTAAATTTGCTTCAAAGGAGCTGTTGGGCGACAATCAATGTGTGCTTTAAGCACTGATAAAAAGTCACCTTTAATACTAGCTTCAAGGAAGGGAGGATGATTGTGTTCTCTCCGTAAAATCACCTCTTCTACTGTACCTCCGATCGGAATTTGAGCTCGGGCTTTACATGCAAGCCGTTTATACTCGGCACAGAGCAAGTACCTATCAAAAATTATTCACCGGTGAAGAAAATGAAGAGTTGGCTTTATCGAAATATGGAAGTGATTTAACCTAAGGGAAGTTTTTTGGTGCACTTAGTCGTCACCGCGGGAGAGGACCGCTTTCAAATTGGATATAAGTACTGTTGTTGGTTGGTGAAACAAAATTTAATGATACTCATATTCAATATGTAACTTCAGCGTGTTAGTAAAGTTAAACGCAACCTAATTTAAAAAAAAAATTGTTGATGTGATATTGAGGCATGCGTTTTCTTCCAAAGTGGCAAGTTTCTTTCTACAATGCAAACTTGCTCGAATAACATGCCGCTTGACATTAACACTACAACTAGTAATTTTTATTCTGGCAGTCGACCCAACATCATATGCTAATATTTTCTGACAAAACTTTGAACATAACCTCAAAAAATCAGGGACATATTGATCGGATGTTACTACTAACAATATTTGGACGCATGAGCACAGCCGTGTATATCTTTAAAAATCATCTCAATTTCATTACGCTACTTGTAGCTAACAATTTTTTGTGTGTGAATATTTTCAAAAACAAATCTGAATTTTTCACTCTTTTAGCTTTACATTGTATTACAATGGATGGTGAATGTCACGTGGATCATCTAAGCTCCTCCCACAGTTCCTTTAAAGTATATTTAAAGTTACTTACAATATGAAAAGTACTTACCTTTAATTTTTTATGCTTACGATGCTCGTGTCTTGGAAGTGGTAGTAGTCGAAATTTTAATAAAATCTAAGATATTTCTCACAAAAACTTCACAGATCGTCTCCGATCGATTAAACGTACCAGTACTGAACTCTTATGTTAAATCACTTCCGTATTAACAATATAACGAGAAAAATTGATATACTTACCGCATTTTCGCATCCTTTTTTACCGTATTTTGATGGTATGTAAATCCATTAATAATTATACCACTCCTTCGACACTTCTTCGCATAATGCACAGGGACACTTGAATCTAACAACGAAAAATATCAACATCAACTTAAACTACAGCGCGATTTTACGCCATGGTAGGTGAAACAGACAACTGTCATATTCAAACCGAAAAGACTATACTACAAGAGTAGTGAGCCAAAATAAACCGAACTTCCAAAAAATCTATTCAGAAGTTCATACACCTCAAAACGTAAAGACACCTACCCAGTCTGAAGATCCTCTTCTTGTTGTTGCCACCAAACACTACAACTTAACTGAAAGAAATCTTTCAATTATATTGAAAAACCAGCAGTTAAAAGTCTTAACAGCTGTCACTACACGACCACCGGCACAAAAGCAAAATGAAACGTTTACAATTGTAGACGTTTTTAAAGACAATATTTAACATACAGAGAACAAAAACAGTATTGCCTACTATGCCGTAGAATCGCAAACAATGTACACAAAATTTAGATACTAAGCAATAACCACAGAATTCATTGATCAAAAACTTTTGGGACGTACTAAAAAAGATTTTCTGAATTCTGTGGCCGTTATACTCGTCGTGCATATAACTGGTCTGTGTTTTAAAATAAGAAATAAAAAAACATGAGAAACACACTGGGTAGTTTTGAGTTTTAGTTGTCAAATTAGCAGTCAAAAGAATCACGCATGTATCTGAAATTTTCACAGGAAGCTACCAACGTCCAACGTTGTGACAGAAAATCTTAGGCTTAATTTTTCGACAATCCGCAATCCATAATATAACGCGCTAGATGTGTCCGTTGCAGTGAGGAAAAAGAGCCACGGAGAGGAGGTAAGGAGGTTGTGGGGCGCGACGCCGTGAAGAAGCGATCTCTTATTCCACTTTCCGTGTGTACCTAACGCACGGCGAACCGCGTTATATTATCGACATCTCCTTAAAAATACGCGCCATCCTGGCGTAAAATGGGTAAAACTGGTTTCTATATAGCACGGATATTCAAAAACTACAGACGCCTCACTCTCACATTCTAACAAATGATCCGGCCTGAAATTTCAAGTCACTTCTATCAACTTAATCAAGGTAGATATAATAATTTGTAGGCTCATTACCTCCCACCACCAGTGTGTTTCTCCCAGTTATAAACCGACAAGTGGAAAACTTTGGGAACCAAAACATGTACATACCTTGTCCTTCTCCAGTGGTTCCGTCCGTACTAGTTCCAGCTTGAGGTTCCTCATCTCCGCCTTCCATCATCGAATAATCTTCAGTTCCGTCATCAGCATTCGTTTCGTCCAATTGATCATCAGTAAAAGTATCGTCAGGATTATCATCTGCTACTGTTACTCCAGACTGACCATGATCATATGGTTCCATTTTAAACTGTATTAAATTTTCGTTACTAGGTGCAGTCGAGACAGTTGTAAGTTCAGTCTTTGCTAACGATGATGATGTGCTTGGAGGTTCGGTAGGAATACTTAATCGTGGACGTTTAACTGGTGGAGTTGGGGTTTGATGGATTTTCTTTGCGGGGCGAGATGGGGCTACTATCTTAGGGATTTCTTTGGGGGGTTTAGGGGCGTCCTGGTCATTATCACATTCGGAGGAGCCCTAAAAACAGTGGTTATAATAACACAAAGCATACTATGGCGTCTCCAACGATTCGTGGAAAAGTAAATGGTTGAAAATGATATATTTTCTTTATAGTTACAAACCATTTAATCATCAATTTTTGTTATAAATCACCAATTTATTCACCACAAAGTAAACAAGTGTTTTTAAGAATTCAAAAGTTTTAATTAAATGCTAAATCCTAAATGCTACTTCATTTTTTTTTCTGCTTTCTTAAATACATCAAAAATAATAAGACACAATCTTTGGAAAAATGGTTCAGTATCACAGTTTCCTATTTCACTAAAAACTGTAGAGTGGGATCTCAAACCTAGAATTTTTTTGGCAAGCATCCAATTTTCGAAAGTGTTAAAAAAATCCAAAATATTTAACACATATATAACACATCATTTTAGAACAATTAAAGTTTGTTCAGAGGCTTTGAATTTTTTGAACTTTTCTTGAAAAATGTTAAACATTTTAAAGTTTTAATTTATAAAACATTTTTTTAAAGATTTTTTTTAATGCAACGCAAACTTATCATTTAGAAGGAGCAAAAATTTGAATGATTTGACTCAAAAATTCAATTGCTAATTTATAATATAAGAAAAATTGAAAAATGTCAACATTTCAGTCTACAAGTCGTTGGGACGCCCTGTATATGTCGTTATTTTATGGCGCCAGTTTCTCTTCTTCACAGCCACCTTACTTTTGTCAAACAAACAATTGAAATCCCCCAAAAACCAACAACCTGAGAAACTGGCTCCAAACCCCCCTAAATCTTACATTTCCGTCTCCAGTGAGCCCCTTGATCTGCAGTGCCTCCGCAGTCTTAATAAACGTCGTTAGATTCTCCTGACTAACTTGCACTTCTCCTTGATACATAAACTGGAGCAAATCACTCATTGCAACGTACGAAACGTCTTTCATAAACACAATCGGGTGCTTGCACGGGTTCATTTTAAAAAGTTCTCGGAAATACGGACTACACACTGAGAGTACCATTTTGTGGGCCTTCAAATATTTCCCTTCTACCGCCAAAGTTACATCCACCAAATCCTCATTTTCGAGCAAAGAGTTCATCCCGGAACTCATATTCTTGTGGAAATTGTCCCAACATAGGGAAAACTGCTCCGACGCCATGGTCGAAGCCTGAAAAGAAATTTAAATAAATTAAAAGAACATGGAAAAGTGACGCCATCATGGCGGCGTCGTGTCGGCGAACAAAGTTCAAAGAGAATTCGATAAATACAAATATAACAAAGAGCGCACCTTTGTGAAAACGTCCTCCTAATTAGTTGTGTGGTTCTTGCACTGTTTCTGACATTAAGGAAAACGAAAACGGAGTTTCAACAAAAATAAAACATGCTGCGTAGTTTGGAGATGCCGCACCACGTTCAACGCTTGCAGTTTAGGCGTCAGACGATCTACGCATGCGCGAATCGCTTTCATTGGTCGAGGCCTGCGCAATGATACCGAGGCTGTGTTGCCGCTAACTTAATCGTTCAAAAAAAAAACAGAGACAAGAGAGCCCCCTTTTGATCCTTCACTAAGCGCGGGGTACGCCTAAAATACCGGTGTGTTTTTTTTTACGCATTTTTCTCTAACGTAAGAAGAGTAATGCAGGGGTGCAACATCTCTTGTTGTTGCTCTCCCCTCCCTTGCTTTTGTTTACGTGCGGCGTGACCAACACAAGGAATTTAAAAAATGACCTAATTATCTAAAAAAAAACGTGAAAAAGTCGTTACTTTTTCCACTTTTAAGGTGGTTTAGTGGAAATAGTGTGAAACTAGTGCCCGTCACTGCGTTTTTTTTCTTTCTTTTCCAACCCCGATTGTTATTGATTACGTTGCCAACCTAATTATCGAATTTCGCATGTTGCCACGCACGCGCACATTATAATAAACAGGAATGGCCGCTAAAATGCCCAAAGTGAATTTCCCGCTAATTTGTGTGCATCGACCCAGAAAACGACGAAAATGAACACTTTGGATAAATTTATCAAATTGGGGACTGCAGGTGAAGGAACTTACGGTATTGTCTACAAAGCGAAGAATAAAGTCACAGGGAAGAGTGTTGCCCTTAAAAGGATCAAATTAGAGAAGTAAGTCTAATTTTTTTTCGTTGCTACTTCACGCTTGGACTTTCTGAGGGGTGGGACGCTTCTAACACACTAATTTAGCGGAATTTTGAGCTGAATCTTGAGGTGCTTACGGGGGTTGAGCGTAGCACCACATGATTCAGCTTATACTTCAGCTAACTATCATCCCATACTAATTGTAAGTACTAATTCTGGGGGGTCCACGATTTGGACTTGGTGATAAGATGAGGTTTTGCAGGTTTTGCAAGGACGACCACACTGAAGGGGTCCCTTCAACGGCGATAAGGGAAATCTCAATCTTGAAGGGACTGAGGCATTCTGCCATTATTGAACTACAAGATGTTATGTACACTTCTGATAAGTTATACTTAGTTTTTGAGTATTTGGATTTGGACTTGAAGCGATACTTGGATGGGACTTCAAAGCCCATGCAGAAGGAGCTCATCAGGGTTAGTTTTAAGGGGGCTCCTTTTAAGACAATTTTCTTTTTTTTTTGTTCTTTTAGAATTATTTACGGCAGTTATGCGAAGGTCTAGCTTATCTCCACACCCACCGTATTCTCCATCGAGATATTAAACCCCAAAATCTTCTGCTTGACAAAGAGGGGCACATCAAAATTGCCGATTTTGGACTCTCAAGGTGTTTTTCAGTACCAATGAAATCCTACACTCATGAAGTGGTAACGATGTGGTACCGTGCCCCTGAGCTCCTTTTGGGCTCCAAGCTGTACACCAATGGGGTTGACCTGTGGAGTTTAGGCTGTGTCATGGCCGAAATGGTAAAAAGTCCATTTTTGAAAAGTACTGCTTTGATTTTCATAAATGTGGCGTTATTTTGTAAGCAAGAATTTACTCTTCACTTCTGATTTTTTTCACATTTTCCTGACAATTATTTCTTTAGTTTTTGCCACCCTAAGAAATCAAGATTTACCCAGAAAACAGTTGAAAATACAATATTTTCTGACTAAGAAATACGTCGCCATATTGAAGTGCTCACATTCAGTTCAAATTTTTTTCAAATTTTTCTACCCATTATTTCTGAAAACATCACAATTTTCCTATCAAAATTTTAATCAAGAATGTGATAAAATGTGACGCCATTTTTGGGGGTACAGTTTGTACAATTGTCAATTTTTCCACGGATATCTAAAGAACCCGCAATTTTCTTAACAATTTTTTTTTCCAGTTAATAAAACGGGCCCTCTTCCCTGGCGATTCCGAAATCGACCAAATTTTCAAAATCTTCAAAATCTTGGGCACCCCAAACGAAGAAATTTGGCCGGGTGTGACGTCACTTCCGCAATACGAAGTGTCATTTCCGCAATGGAAACCCAGCGACTTGAAGCTCCACATCAGTTTCAATGACTCGGAGGAAGAAGAGTTCCTCAAGGTACCACATTCTCTTTTTTGAGGTTGGTTGCACTGACGCTTTGTTACAGCTAATGTTGATTTACGACCCTTTCGTTCGGAAAACCGCCAAGGAGCTCCTCACGATGCCATACTTGAAGAAAGCCAAGCTCACGACGCCAGATATGAAGCCGTTCCCGGATATACCCGAAGAATACTGTTAAAATAATTATAAGAATTTGACGGATGTAAGTAATTTTTATTTTAAGGTAATTATATTAATTCAAAATTAGACAGTTTCGTCGCTTTCATCAGACTCTGGATGCTCCTCTTTGTCACCTTCCTTGACCCACTCCTCGTCGTTGAAGATGTCCCCGGAAACCGCTAAATCTTCGGCCGGAGTGTAGCGGTACTTAATATAATCGTCTTCTCCTAATTCAGTCCTCACACTCACACTCATTTCTTCGTTCTCCGGTACGTGGGTGATAACTTGTTCTAAAGCTCTCACCAGCCGCCTGAAAATATCACAGATATCAGCGATGGTCCTCCCGTTGTCATCTGTTTCTTTCAATTCTTCGGTGGTCGAATTCTCTATTGATTCTTCGATTTGAGCGACACATTGCTTGAGGACCAAGTACCGCGCCGGTAGAGACAAGTTCTCGAAGTTGTCGATTGTGAAGACTTTTCTCTGTTCTTCTGTGGTCAAGACGTGGTCAATATCCGGGAGAAGCCCCTGAAGAACGCACCGATCCACATCAACTCCCCCCAGGAACGTCTTCTCAACAATCGGCCCCGAAACCGAACGAAACGCGTCGCTACTCTGGCAAACCTGTCTCTCTAAATTGTGGTACTCATAAGCGTTCCGGAATTGCGGCTCGCACTCTTCAACCGACTCCACCGACTTCATTCTTTTCACCGGTCGTCTCACTAGTCGCTGGAGCTTCTCGTACTTGGCCTCGAGTTGGGCGGCGGGAGTAGATGTTGTTTTTTCGACGACGGCGTCGATTTCACGCTCGGGTTCTGTGGACACTTCTTCGCTCGGTTCGAAAATCAAATCTTCGAACTGTTCAACGAGAGTAGTTTCGGGTTCTTTCTGTGCGATGTCTTCAATGTTGAGGATTCCTTGTTCGAGTTTTTCTAACACGGTGTTGTAGTCTTGGTTGAGGTTCAAGACGATGGATTCTTTGCAGTGTTTGTTGGAAGGGGCGTCTCGAGGAAGTTTGACTTGTTTGAGTTTGATGAGTTTGGTTTGGGTGATTGTGGGTTTCAGGCGGATTGGGGGGGTCTTTTCGAAGATGTTGGTGGTGACGGGGGGATCTTCGATTTCTTCAAAGAAGAGGTTGGTGCCCACGCATTCGTCATAAGTACCTGAAGAAAATAAAACATTTTTTTATAATTCAAAACGGTTAAGAGTCTGTCATCTAAGTAAGCAAATGTCAAATTGTTTGAAAAAATACAAAATCTACACAATGCTCCAAAAGTTTGCTGATCTGACAATTTCAATCACTGAAATTCTGTTATATGTCGTTCCCTCAACTGTTTTTTTGACGAAAATTTGTTATAGGGAAATGTTATTTTATCAGGTTACAAGAACTTGCAAATTTCTCCGCTGTAGAGTAAATTCTCGACAAAATCCCAATTAAAAATGGAATTGTTTACAAAATAACGTGACATTTAAAATCGAAACAGTTCTTTTGAAAATATTCCAATAAGTTTTTTCTTAATTAAAATTAAAAATTTCAAAAACATTGATGTTCTACTGTTTTCTTGATAAATATTTTTATAGGGAAATTATCACGTTTTCAGAAACAATGAGCTAAAACGTCTTTTTCTTACCTTTAAAAAGCAAATCATTGATTTGGACCAGAGGATGCGGCTTATGCAAGTTGGCAATTCTAAAAAACATTTTATTGGCGAAAATCCCCGGAGTGATTTTTTCGTTAAATTCCAAATAGACATAACACGAATCATCGTCTGTCTCCATGTTTTCACACCCTCGCACAATATTTACGTTTTTGAACGAAACGAGGTTAGGTACTCATAACCTAAAAAAAGTTCTTATCACACTTTGACAGCTGCGACTAAAATCACTAGAAGAGTGAGGTTAGAACGACACAGTTTTGGCGCCAACTTTCATGAAAACGGTTTCTTTGTTGTGATCGTGTTTAAGGACCCAGCTTCAAGAAAATGTCTCAAAACGTGAGTCCATACGCTTTTTACTTCAACCACGTTGATTTGTTGTTTTAGTCAGATGATACCCCTCAACCAACCCCCCAATCGGGAATCTCGTCGCCCCCTCGAGACCTCGAGCCTTTTGAAGATGAGGGAGCTTTGTTCGGTGATGATGACGACGGCCCTATCGATGAAGGCGAAGGGGAGGAGCTCTTCGGTGACAACATGGAAAAGTAGCCCCCTTAATATAGCTTTTCTGTTTTTTACTCAAACTTTTTAGTGATTACCGCCCCATGCCTCACCTCGATCGCTACGACGACCGTAACATCGACTACGAAGAATACGATGATATGTCCATGGAGGACCGTTTAGCGGCCGAAGAGGAGCTCCGACGCCGCGATAGAGAACTTGGTATAATCCGTCGCGATGACCGCGAGCTTTTCTACGAAGCTAGCGACGATGAAGAGGATCCCAGAAGAAAACGGAGAATGGCCGAAAAGGCGGCTGCTGGTGAAACTGAAGATGTGGATATGATTGAGAGTATTGAGAATCTTGAGGATACAAAGGGGCACACTATAAAAGAATGGGTTTGCATGATTGGCCCTAGGACTGAGATTGCTAACAGGTTTAAGAATTTTTTGAGGACTTATGTTAATAGTAGGGGGCAGTATGTTTATCAAGAGAAGATAAGGAGGATGTGTGAGAGTAATAAGGTGAGACACCAAAATGGGGTTGTTTTGAGGGTTGAATTTTTTTCTTGTAGTCGAGTTTAACTGTGGAGTTTACGTATTTGGCGAACAAGGAGCATGTTTTGGCGTACTTTTTGCCGGAAGCCCCCTTTCAGATGTTGGAGATTTTTGATGAAGTTGCTAAGGAAATTGTCCTATCCAAGTACCCAAGTTATGAGAGGGTTACTAACGAGATTCACGTTCGGATTTCGGAGCTGCCTCTTATTGAAGAGTTGAGAACGTTTAGGTAAAAATAAAAAAACTACATCTTTGCTATTAAAAAAAAATGCTTAAAACTGTCAAAGATGGACAACTTTTAGGATGTTCAAACTATTAATGTAAAAGCATTTTGATATGATCAGAATCTAAAATGCTCCAACTTTCTAATTTTAAAATTTTTCGTATTATCGAAAATCAAAAACTGACAACTTCCAATATTTGAGTTGGAGTTCAAAAATGCCTCAATTGTCAAAAATAGACAAAACTTGACTATTTGATAGTTATATTTAATATAATATAAAAAAATTATAATGTTCTTCATTTAAAAGAAAAGAATCATATTTGGCACTTCTAAAAATTGTCAAAAATAGTCACAACTTGAGTGAATGGCAGTAGGATTAACTGAAATGTCAAATAAAAACAAAATTCTCATATATTTAACATTTTCTCAGTCAAAAATCGGCAAAACCGGTAAATAACGTCAATAAAGTAATCCATTTTTGACACTTGGAATTGTCATAAGTCAGTATGGAGTTCCCCAAAGCCAAAGCACTACAAACAGAATACCAACCTCGAGCCTTTACAACCCCCCAATTTTTCCAGAAAACTCCACGTCAACCAACTCGTCCGCACAATCGGCGTGGTCACCGCCACCACCGGCGTCATGCCCCAACTCTCAGTCGTGAAGTTCGACTGTAACAAATGCGGCTTCATCATCGGCCCTTTCGTCCAATCGCAACACAGCGAAGTGAAACCCGGCGCATGTCCAGAGTGTCAAAGTACAGGCCCCTTCATGGTAAAACTCCCCAAAGCAACCCCCACAACTCTATTCTCTTTTTTATAGATCAACATGGAACAAACGATATATCGCAACTACCAAAAAATCACCCTCCAGGAATCCCCGGGACACATCCCCGCTGGCCGCGTTCCTCGCTCGAAAGACTGCATTCTTCTCGCTGATTTATGCGACCTCTGTAAACCGGGGGACGAAGTAGATGTGACTGGGATTTATTCGAATAGTTATGATGGGTCTTTGAACACTGATAATGGTTTTCCGGTGTTTTCCACTGTGATTTTCGCGAACCATTTGGTTGTGAAAGACAGTAAGCAGATTGTCCAGTCTTTGACGGATGATGATATCAATGCGATTATCAAGATGAGTAAAGACCACAGAATTGCGGATCGTATCATCGCTTCTATAGCTCCTTCTATCTTCGGTCACGACTACATAAAACGAGCTCTAGCTCTAGCTCTTTTCGGGGGCGAGCCGAAGAATCCCGGTCTAAAACACAAACTAAGAGGAGACATCAACGTTTTGATCTGTGGAGATCCGGGCACTGCTAAAAGTCAGTTTTTAAAGTTCGTCGAGAAAATTGCACCAAGAGCCGTCTTCGCAACCGGCCAAGGCGCTAGTGCTGTTGGTTTAACAGCCTACGTCAGAAGAAACCCGATGAGTCGCGAATGGACTCTAGAAGCTGGTGCGCTGGTTCTAGCAGACCAAGGAGTTTGTCTCATTGATGAGTTTGATAAAATGAACGACCAAGATAGGACTTCCATTCATGAAGCTATGGAACAACAATCTATTTCTATATCTAAAGCTGGTATCGTTACAAGTTTACAAGCGAGGTGTTCCGTCATTGCGGCGGCGAATCCTATTGGTGGACGATACGACGCAAGTATGACATTTGCGGAGAATGTCAACCTGTCGGATCCGATTTTATCGAGATTTGATATCATGTGTGTGGTCAGGGATGAGATTGATCCCGTACAAGACCAACATCTGGCAAGGTAAGAATAAGTCTAGGAGGCTTTGCTAGTGACATGTTGGTAACCCTGTTCAATCTCAAACTGACAAGCACGGTTGCCAATATACGTCAAATTCCAAGGCCTTCTTCGACTGATCACGTAGTAGTTTAGTAACGTTGGTAGTTTTGACTTTTATTGTCTTCTAAAAATGACTTAAATGATGTGAGAATGATCGGAAAAATTGAGAAAACGGCAGTTACAACTTAAAACAGATCTGAAGTTGACAATGACTTAAAACAAAGCAAAGTAGGAATACTTAAACCTAAAACTGATGTGAGAATGACTCGGAAAATAAAAAAAAAAGACTGCCGGAAATCTGAGAATGCCTTGAAAATGAGGAAACAGCAATATAAAACTAAAAATGACCCAAAAAGTTTACAGTTTACAAAATCTGAGAATGAGTATAAAATTGAGAATGCTTCAGAAAGCTTCAGTTCAAAACCCCAAGATCTGATAACTGGAAAGTGAGAAAACAGCGAATTAAATTTGAAAACAGGTCAGAAGGTTAGGATTTTCTTAAAGTCTAAAGACTAAGGATGCGCATGCAACAACATAAATGCTCAGAATGCTTAATTACAAAAACTGACGAAAGTAAGATCATGGTCTCGTTAAACCTACAAAAAGTGAGAATAAGTGTAAGCTTGAGTTCCAAAACTGAGCAGTTGATAATTGGAAAGTGAGAAAACAGGGGAATAAAAGTGACAGTGGCTCAGGAGGTTAAATGAGGATGAGCATACAACAACATAAACACTAGGATGGCACAAAAAACTGATGAACGAAAAGAAGTTGGTACTTTCAGTAAACCAACAAAAAATGAGAATGACTCGGAAATCGTGGATTCCAAAACTGAGGTTACAGTTTCTCAAAATCTATAAAATCTGAGAAGGAACTAGGAAGTTCACAGATTCTCAGAGTCTGTAAAATTTGACAGTGAGCATTAGGCAAAGTAAGAGTGAGATTGAGAAATCTGCAACAAAACTGATAATGACTTAGAAAACTGAGAAATTATTAACTGAAGAATAAAAAAACGCAAAGTAAAACTTAGACTGACTCAAAATGTTTACAGTTTCTTAAAGTCTGTAAGATCGAAGAGTGAGCACACGCAACATAAAAACTAAGCATATCTCAGGAAGTTGAGTTTCACAAAGTCTAGAAAGACTGAGTATGAGCAAACACAAACATAAACACTGAGAATGGCTCAGAAAACTTCAACTCAAAACCACACGAGGTTGAGTTTCGAGGAGGTGAGTCTGGAAAGACCGAGGATGAGGAAACTGAGAATGCCTCCGAAAACTTCAGTCCGAAATCGTAGGATCTAAAAGCTGAAAAACGAGAAAATAGTTAAATAAGAGTTAAAATGACTCAGGATGCAAAGTCTATAACGAAAGTTTATAGTTTATTTAAACCTAGACAAACTGGAGAAGATAATACGGCAACATAATTCTGAGAATGACGTAAAAGGCTCCAATTCAAAAACTATCGAGCTACTTAATAACTGAAAATTGAGAAAATAACATCATAAAACTGAGAATGACTGAGAGAGCGTCAATTCAAAAACTGAAAAGCTAGCCAATAATTGAAAAATAAAACTTCAATTTATAGTTTGTTAAAGTTATAAAATTTGATATCGAGCATATGCCAACTTAAAACTGAAATTGAGAAACCGGCAACAAAACTGATGATGACTCAGAAAACTGAGGAATTATTAACTAAGTTAATGACTATGAAGCAAAGTAAAACTGAGAATGATCCAGGAAGTTTTCAATTTCTTAAAGTCTATAAAATCCAAGAGAGCCAACTCAACGTAAGAAGTGAGAATGACTCATAAAACTTCAAACCAAAACCTTATGATCTAATGACTGAAAAGTAAGATGTAGCTAAATAAATAAATAAATAAATAAATAAATAAATAAATAAATGGCCAAGGAGGTTAAGTCTGGCTCAAAAAACCTATATTCAAAAACTGAAGATGATAAGACGCCAACGTAAAACTGAGAATGACCTAGAAAATCTCAATTCAAAGACTGTGGAGCTAGCTAATAACGGAATATTGAGAGATCAGGAAAACAAAACAGAAAAAGACTCAGGAAGTTTGCAAAATCTGAGAGTGATAATGCGGCAACGTAAAACTAAAAATCGCTCAGTAAGCTGAGATTAGTAACTGATGTACAAAAAAAAAAAAAAAAAAAAACAAACAAGAAAATCGATAATATTATTAAACTTTCATTGCACCTGAACAATTTCCATCAAGGACATTACTACGTTTTCGTTTTTTATTATTTGTTCCTGTCATTTGTCCTACAAGTACTTCTATATACTTCTCTTCATCGCTTTGTGACAATTTCAAGGGCGTCCCTTGATCACTTTTTATAATGTTCTTTACGAAATTTGAATTGTTTTCATAAAAATCTTTTCTCATTCTACTCATTTCGTTTATGAATTTCAAGGAAATATCGTTCAGTTCCTTTCCGCGTTCTTGGCCAACGTAATTGAAACGCCTCTTTACCTGTATCGTTTGCAACGTTCCTTTAAAATTGGGCCAGTGAAGAACCCCAAAAGTGTTAAAGATAGAGTTGTACAAGAACTTTTTTTTAAACTCCTGTTTATTTTCAGAACGAATCTTCGTGTTTTCAATTTCTTGACATTTTTCTTCAAACTTTTTGGTCTTTCTACGAGTGATGGTCTCACTGTCTATTTTGGGGTCTTGGACATATCCAAGATAAGTTTCTGGTTTGTTGTCATGTTTTCTTGGAACGAAGAATTCATGAGTTTTTCCCTCGTTAAGTTCCATTCCGATTTTAGCAGCGAAGATTTCGACTTCTTTGTACATTTCATTGGAATCTGCAGCATTCCCAGCGTAAAGTTTGAGGTCGTCCATGTAAAGAACGTGCGAAATATGCCCACTCGTCAGTGATAAACCTTTTTCTTTTAGCCGAAAAGACAAAGGATTTAGAGCGGTCCAGAATAAAAGAACACTTATCGGATCACCCTGAAACACTCCTCGCTTGAAGGCAATACTTCTGGTTAGATTTTCCCTGAGTTGGATACGAGTTTTCCATTTCTTCATCGTATTTTGAAGAAATGTGACGAGTGTTTCGTTAACTTGGTAAACTCGAAGCATCTGCAGAATCCATTCGTGGGACACCGAATCGAAAGCTTTCTTGAAATCGACGTAACGACCATAGACTTGTTCTTGATTCAAAGCCACCGAATCGAAAACTAAAGCTTTTCGTGTTCCAAAGTAGTTTTTGCGACCTCCGCATTGTTCTTCGGCTAGAACACCATGTTCTTCATAATGTGCAAAAACCTTCTGATAGACGCACCTCATTATCATTTTGTAAATAGTCGGTAAGTGGGTAATGGGGCGATATTTCTTAGGATCTTCGGTGTTGTTTTCGTCTTTGGGGCTCAATTTAGTAAACCCTACAGTGAAGAATCCAGGCATTTCTTCTTCCCCTGACACGATCCGGTTGAACTTGACCAAGAGCGCCGCTCTCACACTAGAGAATTTTTTATACCAGAAAACTTGCACACCATCGATACCAGCAGGCGACCAGTTCTTCCTCGTCCGAAAGGCTTTATTCAAATCTTTCATGGTGATCGCAAAAGTCTGAATCTTTTTATTCATTCTCTCTTCTTCTTTCTTTACATATTCTAAATATTCCGTTCCTGTGTTTGACTTCTCCCATAAACTCGACCAGTGCTCCTCAATATCTTCAACTGTAGGCACTTTTCCGGGAGGAATTGACTTTTCTTCTTTGAACAGCAACCTTTTAAAGAGGCGCACACTGTTGCGATAAAGTTTCTGCTGCTCTTCTTGAGTTTCTGGAAATTTATCGGGGATTTCTGATTGGGGGAAGATCTCAACACCTGCTTCTTCGCAAAAATAAATGACTGTTTGAGCACCGCAGAGTGTTAAAGTGTGTAAAAGTTCAATAGAGGTTTCCTCATTTATTTTTTCACCCAATATTTCGTCAACTTTTTTTATTATATCTTCAGATGTTTTGTTAAAAGTGATTTTAGGGAGTTGTCTTGCTAGGATAGTGTTCAAGTCATCTTCCTCGTCAATTTTTTTGTGCTGTCGTAGATACTCTTCGATTTTTTCCAGCACTCTTTTGGTGGTAATTTTCCTGAATTTCCTGTTAAAACTGGAGTTTTAGTGATGAAATAAACTTACGTTTCTGCTGCCATCGTTTGCACTTGTTCACCAATTTATTGATTAGATTAATTTTTTTTTTTATTCTTCAAAATCATGTTATATAGATTATACAAAAACAATTCTAGTGATTTTTAGATAAGATTAAAATAACTAAAAGATTAAAAGAATTTGTGACGAAATTTTTGCAATCAAAATGGAGAATTGAAGTTTTTTACAGCCTTCAAAAATTGAAATACGGAAATATATTACAAGAAAGGTCCTGAGAAGAAATTTGAGAATGTGGCGATAAAAGCCTCAAAAAGTCCATAGTTTCTTAAAACTCGCAAAACTGAGAACTTGAGAATGTGTCTGTTAAAAGCCTTGAAAAGATGCGCGATATCAAACTGAGAACTTGAGAATACAAAAATGAGAACTGTTAAAGTGCTTAAAAGTTAGACACGACGATATATAAAAGTTGACAATATTCATGCCTGCAAAAAATGAGAACTGAGAACATAACTTTCAAAAGATTTGAAAAAATGACAACACTGATATAAAACTGAGAATGACTCAAAGAGTTGACAGCTTCTTAAAACTAGTCAGAACTGGGAACTTGAGAATATGACTGTTAAACGTGTGGAAAACTGAGAAAACGTCCACATAAAATGGAGAATGCTAAATAAAATCTTACAAACACTGCAATATAAAACTGAGAATAAATCAAAAAATGCATAGTTTTTTAAAACCTGAACTAATTAAAAAACTGGAAATATTACGTTGAAAACATTTCAAAATAATTTAAAATATAAGGGCATTTCGATATAAAACTGAGAATATGACTGG
The DNA here is from genome assembly GCA_030157275.1 of Cynaeus angustus. NCBI lineage: Eukaryota > Metazoa > Arthropoda > Insecta > Coleoptera > Tenebrionidae > Cynaeus > Cynaeus angustus. The sequence goes on from CM058067.1 coordinate 10,576,010, forward strand.
TTAAAGTGTATAAAATTATGAGATACTAAATAATGGTTAATATAATTCATGCTTGCGAAAAGTGAGAACTTGCGTACGTAAAACTGAGAATATGACGTTTACAGGCGTTTGGAAGGTCTAAAAAAAACCGTGCAATGCGACATAAAACTGAAATTTTCTTTAAACCTGTAAAAACTGGAAACGTGAGAACCTAAAAGTGAAAATTTTAAAGGCTAGATACAAACCTGAGAATGGTTGATAAAACTCATGCCTGCAAAAAGTAAGAACTTGCGTACATAAAACTGAGAATGTAACTTTTAAAAGTCTTAAAAAGTTTGCGATATAAAACTGAGAATGTCTCAAAGAGTTGACAGTTTCTTAAAACTAGTCAGAACTAGGAACTTGAGAATATGACTGTTAAACGTGTGGAAAAACTGAGAAAACGGCCGCATAAAATTGAGAATGGTTAATAAGATCTTACAAAAACTGAGAAACTGAAAATATGACGTTCAATTTTTAAAAAATATTGGACAAACTGAGAATAACTCAAAATTGCAGACTTTTAAAACCTGCAAAAGCCTAGAATTTGAGAATTAAAAAAAAAACTGAGAATATTATGTTCTTTGAAAGATCTAAAAAAATAAAAGCACTGAGAATGGCTCAAAGAGATTGTGGATTTTTCAAACCTGTAAAAACTGGAAACGTCAGAACATAAAAGTGAGAATATGACTCCTAAAAGTGTGAAAAATTTAAAGACAAGTTACAAACCTGAGAATGGTCGATAAAATTCTTGCTTGCAAAAAGTGAGAACTGTCCTAAAAAATATCAGTCTTTTTTTTCAAACCTGTAAAAACTGAGAACTTGAGAATATAAAAGTGTGAAAAAATGCTGATGTATAAGATTAAAATGGTTGATAAAATTCATACCTGTAAAAAGTGAGAAGTTGTGTACGTAAAACTGAGAATATGACGTTCAAAAGTTGAGCACAACATAAATCTGAGAATGATCCAAAGAGTGCATAGTTTTTTAAAGCGTATACGAGTTGAGAAATTGGTAATTGAAAACTGAGAATTTGATAATTAAAAACTGAGAATACGATGATCAAAAGTCTAAAAGTATACCGAAAAATTGAGAATGCGAAAACGTAAAACTAAAGTGGCTTACAAACGTCATAGTTTTTTTCAAGCCGGTAAAACTGAGAATTTAAGAATATCAAAGTGAGAACATTATGACTGTTAGTGGGAAAATTTGGGAAAGCGGCGATAGATCAAATTTATAAAACTGAGAATATGACGTTCAAAAGTTTTAAAAAGGTCTAAAAAAAAAAATGAGAATCAGGCCATGGAAAACTGAGAAGGGCTGGAAAGCTCGTAAAATGGTCATAATTTTTACAAAACCTCAAAAACTGAGAACGACTCTGGATCTGAGAATTGATACTAGCGTGAAAGAATGAGAATAAAACTTAATGATGGACTAGAAAGTTTAGAGAAAGTATTAAATATGAAGGTCAAAATTGTGAGAATGACTTAATGAGGCATCTAAGAGTGATCACTTCAAAAAATGAGAACATCGCATCGCAAATCTGAGAATGACTTAAAACCTCGAATCTGCCGGTGAAATTAAACAAGCCGAGAACCAAAGAATCCATCAAAACTCTAATCATCACAATTTCAACTTTTCAGATTCGTAGTAAACTCCCACATCCGCCACCACCCTTCGAAAAAAGGGGAGACTATAGAAACCGTCCCCGAAGACGACCTCGCCATCCCTCAAGAAATGCTCCGAAAATACCTCGTCTACGCTCGTGAAAACGTCCACCCCAAACTCCAAAACATGGACCAGGACAAAATCGCCAACATCTACAGCCAGCTGAGACAGGAATCTCTGGCAACCGGAAGTCTTCCCATCACCGTCCGTCACATCGAAAGCATCATCCGAATGGCGGAAGCCCACGCTAGGATGCATCTCCGCGAATACGTCCAAGAAGACGACGTCAACATGGCCATAAGAATGATGCTGGAGAGTTTCGTGGAAACACAGAAGTACAGCGTGATGAAAACGATGCGACAAGTTAGTAGCTGCGATGTGCTTTCAAAGAAAACGAATGACGGTTAATTTTCGTAGGTGTTCCAACGGTATTTGATCTTTAAGAAGGATCACAGCGAGCTGCTTTTCTATATTTTGAGGCAGTTATCGCAGGATCAGTTGGCGTTCTTGCGAGGAACAAACGAATCTCAAGCTTTGGTCATAGAGATCGACGAGAAGGATCTGAAGGATAAAGTAAAAGACGCAAAGTTTTCCAAGACGGTTTCTAGAACTTTTTTTTTCAGGCTAAACAGTTGAACATCCATGATTTGAAGCCCTTTTACCAAAGCCGGATCTTCGAAAATAACAATTTCGTGTACGACGCGACGAGGAAAGTTATTATTCATACGATACCGGAAGCCATCACAGCTGAAGATTAGTTTAAGTTTTTAAGTGTACCTTACGTTGTTTTAAACTTAATATAAGTTTTTATTGTATGGAATTGCGATTCTTATTATAACGCGGAGCGATTCTGCGGCGTGGAAAATTACATCCGTTGCGTAACTCCGTCTCCATTCCCGATGTGTTTTTTTTTTCAATTTCGATCACCTTAAGTTTCGTTATCAATTGTTTGTTCAGGTGTGGCCGGATTAACGTACGTTTTGATCCTACGTGTCAGTAGCTAAGACGAACCCATTCATAACGGTGAGTTTTATTTTCCTATCAAACTTTTCCATTTGTAAAAATGAATGTTTAATTGAATCATTTATTCCATTTAGTATACAGGGTGACACAAAAAACAATTTCTTTCATTCTAACCATATCTTTTGTTTTGTATTTCTATGGTTTATTTTTGATATGCTCAGCAAATTTTGTACAAATTCGGTTTATGCTATTTTCTGTCTCTTTCATATTTTGAGCATCACATGTTTATTTCTCCCGATAAAAATTTGCTTCATTTTATATACAGGATGAGACAAAAAACTACATATCCTTTATCTTATTTTTTTCTTATTGGATAACAGCACCGATTCTACCATTTTCAAAAAGTTGCTTAGTTTTTCTGGTCTCCTAAGTAGTTGGAACTTGACCAATCGGTCGCATTTTTATTTTATAGGGGAAGGTGGGATAAGACGGTGTACCCTAATTATGTTTGAAATAAAACGCAAAATACGCAGAACACAACTCGAACAAAACTTCACCTTTCGTACCCCATCCGTGGGGCAAAATGGGCCAAACTAACTTTTCCAGTTTAGTCTTTAATTCGGCCTTGAGAACCCAGTCTTGCCCCACATTCCCCTATTGTGGCACAGAACCGAAAAAAATGGTTTAACTTTCATGACTAATTATTTTCTTTAAAGACAAACAACGGCAACAAATAAAAGTTCCAAAATTTTTACCATTGGTCGATAAATCGCTAAAATGAAATACTTGACTGCGTTTTTCGAAAATTTTCAGTACTCACTCAAAATCGTGAGTTTTTCATTTTCTTTCTACCACTTTAAGAAGTGAATATTTGAGTCTTATTCATCTTTCTTTGGCGAAAAATTTCTGTCTTCATGTGCCGCGAAATATCTTCCCATCTCTTATCAGTACAGGATGTTTTTCTTTTTTTTGCACCCGGTGAAGATCGGTGCTTTATTTGATGCTCGCTAGTCGAGGTCATCTTATCTAAATTGATTTTAGAAACTTCAAGCTTTGAGTTATCGATTCAATATTTGTTTACGATCGTGGCAATACTTTTTTATGTGCTACTTTTTGATGCATGTAGTTGAAGGACAAACGGTGTAGTTTGATGGCGCCGTTCGAACATGTTTCAAAAAATTTTTTTTTCAAGCATAAATGTCAGTTTTTCTGTGTATATTTTTTATATACCGAGCATGTTTTCTACATACTAAATTTCTTATTTATTATTTTCTGTTTGTTTTTTCTGTTTTTTGGGCATTCATGTTAATTTCTTCCTACAAAAATTTCATGAAATTTGCTTTAAAAACCAAAAAATGGATTTTTAATCAATTTTGGTTTTGTTTTTTCTCTCTAGAGAGACTTTTGCACAAATTAAATTTATTCTCCTTCATAGTGATGAATTGCTAATTTTGCAATCTTTTCCAAAATTTTGACAAACGTTCCAACTGTCTGATGACAATGTTGAAAAATATTTTCAAAAATCGTGATCAAGTTTTTGAAATAAAATATTTAAGTTTTTTTTTCTTCTAATTCTTGGAACCCAACCTGTCGATCGTGCTTTTATTTCAGATACAGGTGGTCCAGATAAAACTATATTTCCAAAAATTCTGCTCAAATTTTCCGATTATATAATTTCATCTCTCTCCTAGTTGTAAGAACTTGACCAATCGGTCACACTTTCCATTTTGTATACGGGGTGACACAAAAATATTCTTTTCTATTCTTATTCTATATATATCTTAATTATACATTTCTAGAATTTATGCTAAGCAAACTTGGCACAGATTAATTTTCTTCTCTCTTATACTTCATTTTTCTTATTTTGAACACCACATGCCCATTTCATCAGATAATATTTGGTCATTTGTTTTATTTTCTCCCTTGACGGATCTTTCCGTTCCTTCATATTTTATGTCCGTACCATTTATTTTGGCATTTTCATTATATATACAGGGTGAGACAAAAACCTACACATATATTTCCTTCATTTTTAATTTTTCTTAATAGACAACGTCTAGACGCGTCTATATTACCATTGTTCAAAATTCGTTTAATTTTTCTTTCCTCTTAATTGTTGGAAACTGACAAATTGGTCGTTTTTCCATTTACTAGCAGGCTGACATAAAAAACGTTTTTTCTTACTTTAACTACATTTCTTTATATAGTTTTACACATAGCAAGTTTTTTATAATATAATTTTTTCTGTCTGCATTTTCTTTTTTGGCATCACATGTTAATTTCTTCTTATAAAAATTTGATGAAATTTTGCTTTAAAAATCAAAAAATGGATTTTTAATCAATTTTGGTTTTGTTTTTTCTCACTAGAGAGACTTTTGCACAAATTAAATTTATTCTCCTTCATAGTGATGAACTGCTAGTTTTGCAACTCTTTTCCAAAATTTTGACAAACGTTCAAACTGTTTGGTGACAATGTTGAAAAATAGTTCCAAAAATCGTGATCAAATTTTTACAATAAATTTTTTTTTTCGTCTAATTCTTGGAACCCAACCTGTCGGTCGCACTTTTACGTCAGATATAGGTGGTCCAGATAAAACTATATTTCCAAAAATTCTGCTCAAATTTTCTAATATGATTTCATCTTTTTCCTAGTTGTTGGAACCTGACCAATCGGTCACACTTTCCATTTTGTATACAGAGTGGACACAAAAATATTCTTTTCTAAACCTGGCGCAGATTAGTTTTCTTGTCTCTCCTACTTCGTGTTTCTTATTTTGAAAATCACATGCCCATTTCATCAGATAATATTTGTTCATTTGTTTTATTTTCTCCCTTGACGGATCTTTCCGTTCCTTCATATTTTATGTCCGTACCATTTATTTTGGCATTTTCATTATATATACAGGGTGAGACAAAAACCTACACATATATTTCCTTCATTTTTAATTTTTCTTAATAGACAACAGCGTCTATATTACCATTGTTCAAAATTCGTTTAATTTTTCTTTCCTCTTAATTGTTGGAAACTGACAAATTGGTCGTTTGTCCATTTACTATACAGGCTGACATAAAAAAACGTTTTTTCTTAATTTAACTACATTTCTTTATATAGTTTTACACATAGCAAGTTTTTTGTAATATAATTTTTTCTGTCTGCATTTTCTTTTTTGGCATCACATGTTAATTTCTTCTTATAAAAATTTGATGAAATTTTGCTTTAAAAATCAAAAAATGGATTTTTAATCAATTTTGGTTTTGTTTTTTCTCACTAGAGAGACTTTTGCACAAATTAAATTTATTCTCCTTCATATTGATGAACTGCTAGTTTTGCAACTCTTTTCCAAAATTTTGACAAACGTTCAAACTGTTTGGTGACAATGTTGAAAAATAGCTCCAAAAATCGTGATCAAATTTTTACAATAAATTTTTTTTTTTCCTTCTAATTCTTGGAACCCAACCTGTCGGTCGTACTTTTACGTCAGATATAGGTGGTCCAGATAAAACTATATTTCCAAAAATTCTGCTCAAATTTTCTAATATGATTTCATCTTTTTCCTAGTTGTTGGAACCTGACCAATCGGTCACACTTTCCATTTTGTATACAGGGTGGACACAAAAATATTCTTTTCTAAACCTGACGCAGATTAGTTTTCTTGTCTCTTCTACTTCGTGTTTCTTATTTTGAACACCCCATGCCCATTTCATCAGATAATATTTGGTCATTTGTTTTATTTTCTCCCTTGACGGATCTTTTCGTTCCTTCATATATTATGTCCGTACCATTTATTTTGACATTTTCATTATATATACAGGGTGAGACAAAATCCTACATATATATTTTCTTCATTTTTAATTTTTCTTAATGGACAACAGCGTCTATATTACCAATTTTTAAAAATCGCTTAGTTTTTCTTTCCTCTTATTTGTTAGAAACTAACCAATCGGTTGTTTTTCCATTTACTATACAGGCTGACATAAAAAACATTTTTTTTTTATTTAAATGCATTTCCTTATATACCGAGAAGTTTTACACATAGCAAGTTTTTTATAATATAATTTTTTCTGTCTGCATTTTCTTTTTTGGCATCACATGTGAATTTTTAATCAATTTTGGTAATGTTTTTTTCCGCACATGAGAGACTTTAGCACAAATTAAATTTATCTTACTTCATTGCTAGTTTTACTAGTTTTCCAAAATTTTGACAGACGTTCAAACTGTTTGGTGAGAACGCTGAAAAATATTTCCAAAATTTTCCTTTTCCATATTTTGGACACCACATAAAGATAATATTTTTTATTTTCTCCCAGGACGCATGTTTCCGTCCCAAAATCAATTTTTTTCCCTATATACATGGCGGTAGAAAACATGATTGATTAGTGCACTAGGCCTCCCGGGGAAAGCACTCTAAAAAAAACGCGCCATTTGGCTGTACCTCAAAGGTGGTGTGGAAAGCAGCCTCAAACTATTGCTCAATATAATTTTTATTCAAAACAACACCGACCCCAAAATTTGACTTTGACTTCCCCTCCAAATTCCCCAAATCCGTCACTTTAAATCTCAACTGGTAACAAAACTCGATCGAAAAAGAAATCAATTCGACCTCGGTCGGTAACAAATCGTGGCTCAAAACAGAGTGTAGAGTCGTGGAATGGACGATCAAATTGAGTTTCTGTATCGTCCTGAAACAGTGGTATGGTACACTCCCCTCCAGGTAGATTTCTTTCTGAGCAAAAATCTCAACCAATGGGAGCTTGAGAGTCGTGGCGTAAATTCCCCCACTCCTCTGGAAAACTGGATAGAGCGGCTCCTCGTAGACGTAATCGGAATGATGGAAAACTTTAGCCGTGGCTCGATTATAATGCGCGATTTTATGGAACAAAATCTGGATATCACCAACCACCAGGCCTTCCACGTAGAAGATGAAAGTGTTCCCGTCATCCAGGAAGAATCCAGAGAGGACTTTCCGCGCTTCGAGATCTTCATCGTCGCAGGTTTCCCTCCGGACCAATGAATTCGGGAAAAGTATCTGCTGGCTTGAAAGGTGCGCGGAATTTGAATTCAGCACCAGCGTCAGTAAGTCTTTAGCAACTTGCTCGTTGTACAAAATGAGAAGAAGGCGATTATAGAGATTGTTTCTGGTTTTGATATAAAACAAAGGAAACGTCGGTTGCAAGAAATGAGCCTCTAGTTTCAACGTTGTCCCGTTGACCAACAAACAATCGTCACTGAGAGGCGAGGAGAGCTCGTTTTTGTCAATGTTACAGAAATGGATTTCGTTCAGGGTGATTCTGTCCAAGATGTGTTCCACGAATTTGGGGGTGGGGAAGTGGTGGGAGCGGACGTTGTGGCACTGAGCTTTTTCTTTGAAGTGGTAGGTTTGCATCAGAAGATTTAAGTCGAAGGTGGCTACTGCAAGAATGACGTTTTCTGTTTGGAGAATTTTTGATGATTTAGGGGTTTTTGATGATCTGGGGGTTTCCTTTAGTTTTTTAGGTTCTTCGGTGGTTTCCGTGGATGGGGGGGCTGCTTTCACACCGATTATCTGGAAAGGAGAGGGTTGAAACAAAATGTAAGAAAACTGAGATTCTGACAAAAGTCATAAAATGATTTGAAATGTGATGATGTCAACCTGAGAATGATTCAGTAAATGTGAAAAGTGAGAGTATGAAACCAAAACCTGAGAATCTGATCATCAAATTGTTGAATAATCGAAATGTATAAAAGTGAGAAAATTTTGTACACACCGAAAATAATCTAAAATGTGAGAATGATTAAGAAAATATGAATTTTTTAAACTCCCAGAAATTGAGAGTGAGAATAAGAAAAATATGAGAATCTGTTGATCAAAAGTCTTACAATGATCTGAAATGTGAAACTGTAAAACTGAGAATAAATTAGAAAAATGAGATAAAATGTGGCTACGTAAAAGTGAAAATAATTCAAAAAATTCTGCAAAAACTGAGAATCTGGAAATCAAAACTCGTAAGTTTATCTGAAATCTGAGAATGATTGAGAAAACACAAATTTTTCCAAGTTTGTAGAAATTGAGAGAGGAAAAACACGAAATATAATAAATCTCAACATAATGTGAAATGTAAAACTAAAAAACTAAATAATTTAGAAAATTCTACAAAACTGAGAATCTGTAGAATGTGGTTATGTCAAAGTGAGAATGATTCAGAAAATTGTGTAAAAACTGATTGTGAGAATCAGACGATCAAAAGTCTCAGACTACTCTGAAATGTGAAAATGATTCAGAAACTCAAATTTCTTAAACTTCTTAACAGCAAAAAAATGAGAATATGACGATCAAAGTCTTTGAATGATTTGAAATGCGATTAGATAAAACTGACAACAATTAAAAAAAATGTAAGAATTGAGAAATCGATCATCAAGTGTAAGGATGTTCTCTACTAAGATAACATAAAACTGAAAATAAAAAACTGTTCACCTTTGCAACGACACGCCGTGTCTCCAAAAGTTCCAAAATTTTAATCGAAGCAACATCTCCAGAGATAATAAATCTCGACTCATCGAAACGTACACTTCGATCAACACACCGGCGCGAAGTTTCGATTTCCTGAACTCCCGGAACATCACAACTAACAAAAACTTCCTGAAAACTAACCAAAAATGACATTTTAACCAACAAACAATGCTACCAACCCATTCTCTTTCAGAACATCCACCGGCAAACAGCTAATTTTCCTAACTCTCACGATAAGCGGACGAAGTTGGACTTTTTGAGCTGCAGTAAGCGCGTTTTCACTACTGCACAAAACGAAGAGTTCTTTGACGTTAGAACCGCCGTTAATGAGGTTAAACGTTGCCAAAAGTGGGTCTGATAGGAGCACCTGTGCGGTGATTTTCACAACCAGATCGTTCTTCTTACGTTTTTTTTTCTTATTTGGTTTGTCTTTCGTTTCTGTGATTTCCACGCGCAGATCTCTACAGGGTGCTTCTTCGCCGTTTGAGCGCTTTGTTATGATCCGAGCGATATTGTGTGAGTGGACGAGGTCTAGAAAGAAAAAAAAACTACAAAAATTATTCTGTGAATGTGGAACCTACTTCTGTCGTAGATCCAGGAAACTATCTCATTGGGACTCGGAAACAACGCGACTTTTTGGAGGATGCGTTCAACGAGATCTTTTATTATTTCTTGGTCGGTGAGTCGCTTTTCGTAGACTTCGGGGAAGTACCCACAGGCGTCGTTTTCACGGAGGAAGAAACCCGCGCTTCTATCAGACCTGGCTCTAAAATCATCAAATAAGAAGTACTCTTAGTACTTCCCTTACAGTTTTCCCATGCACTCGTTTCCGGTGCTAACAGCCAAATTGATGGTTTCCAACGTCATGTTTCTGATCTCGTCGTTCGGAAGTTCCGTCAGGTAATGCTCCACGAAAACGGGAATCCACACCACGTCCCCTTTTATGAAAGTTTTCACACTTTGACAACCATCCCTTGTAAAAATCTACCTTCATTTTCTTGGAAAACAAAGACAAGGAAATGTTACTTTAGCGACGGGACCCCAGCAAATGACGTCGACTTCGTACTGGAATTTCTTCCCGAAAAGGTCGTAACGGAGGTGGATACAACTGACCGGTTGTCCGATTTCGATAACTGTGTAATTTTTCTCTTGGTCTTCGTTCTCAGTTTTTGGGGGAATCATTGGTTTTGTCTTCTTGGTCTTGGGTGTCTTGGGGGCTCTCTTTTTTGTTGCCTCAGGTTGTTTGGACTTGTCGATTGCTAATAAAAATGATATTTTGAAAGTTATCATAGCGGAATTTATGAAATAGTGAAAAAAGGGAAAAAAACGCGACGTGACTGTCATATGTCAAAAAAGCGCATCCACCATTTTGACAACTTGCTATCTTTTTGTACTCATTGCGTGGAAACAGAATTTTTCCGCTTAATCCCGATGCACGGAAAAATGGTTTTCCCACACCCCAGTGTTTTTTATTTGCCACTAGCGGCAAAGGATATTTGCGCTATACAGTTGGTATTACGACTTTTTGACGACGCCAGTCAATGAATTTTTGATAAGTGCGGCTCGCGACTTTTCTCAGAAAACAGAAGCGAAACGGCCTCTTTAACATGTTCTTGTAGTTCAAGAGGGGTACACATGCATTCTTCGCTGTTACTCACTTTAACATTTTTTGGTAGTAATTAAAAAAAAGATGACAGATGATTTAAATTTTAAAAATCTAGTAGGTAGTTACAATAGACAGATCATGTTACCAACCCACTATTATAAAAGAAACTAAATTACTTTTTTATTTCGATATTCGTTACAAAAAATATTGTGCCTAACTCTTTCGGAAAGAATTTTCCCACAGTCGTGCTGCAAAATGCTCATGCGTGAAAATTCAGTTTCCGAACTCGTTAGGTAAATAATTATTTCCAGTTCTTTTGTATCTCTATTCTTTTTGTTCTATACCTTTTCAACATAAAAGTTCAGAAATAAAAACTTTAAAAACTAATGATTTATTTATGCAATAATATGTACACATGTAACATTAAATTACCCTTATAAATAAAAACTATGAACCGTGTTGTACGAGCCAACATTTCAAAGAAATATTTCAGCACAACCTAAGATGATTTCCATGTCAAAAACATAAAGACCTCGCTTATTGTCAGCATATATTACTGAAAATACATTGACATTGGTAGAATGGAAATGAAAACATCGCAAAAAATTATAAAAACAGACTTTCATCGTGAAACCGAGCAACTCTTGTCTCGTCTCACATCTCCAGCTCCATGTTCTCCCAACCGTTGATGCGAAGAGATTTTATCGAAGAACGGATGCAACATTGCTTCTTTCAACGTTATCCTTTGCGAAGGTTCATATTCTAGCATCTTATAAACTAAATCGAACAACTGGTTGTGGTCGAACTCATCACTTTGCTTGTACCTCTGAAACGATCGTTTGTATCTCGAGCGTGTGAAGTCACCAACTTACCATAAGTGGTTTACAGTTATCTCTGACGTAGCGACCGGCGGAGCTTTTCTCATCCCATTCTAATTTCCCACGGTAGAAATACTTGGTTTTTGTTTTGCGCGCCATCCTAGAAAATGAAATTAGTTTCGAGAGGCAAACCGATCGAATCTAACCTTATTGGAATCTCGCCAAGGATCCGTTGCATCATCGCTAAATGTTCTCGGTTATCGTGCGTTTGGAAAAGAGTGATTCCTAAGTATAATTCGAACAATATACACCCGATAGACCACACGTCGCATGGTTGTGCCCATCCTAACTCTGCAACAAAGTTTGTAAACTTCAGCGCGACGTTTCGTCGAATTACCTAAGATAACTTCAGGTGCTCTATAGTGACGTGTTGAAACTATCGTGCTGTGGTGTTCATGATCGAAAGTTGCACTACCGAAATCTATAAGTCTAACGTCGGTTCGTTTCACCCTTTTTACGTCCCGTCTCTGAAACGAGCGGTTAAAAGAGTGTACTTTACGGACTCGTACTACCTTTTTGCTATTATATACTAAGTCATAATCAGAATCGACAAAAAGAATGTTCTCTGGCTTGAGATCAGTGTGTGTCAGTTTGTTGTCATGTAAAAACTTGACGGAATAACACAGCTGATAGCCAATATGTCTGACCTGATCCAAGGGGTACGGTTGATAATTGTTGTCTTTCTGCAAAGAGAGGTTAGAAAAAATTGATGATAACGTAGGGACGTACCAAGAAATCAAACACACTAAGACCCAACATTTCGAAAGCTATACACATGTGACCGTGGTAATCGAACCAGTCTAGCATCTTGACACATAAACTAAAAAAGATTGATTAGTACTTAATCTAAATGGAAAAAGGAAACGTACTGTACACAGTCTGGATCCCTATCCGCCAACTTTTCGAGGACGTTGATCTCTAATTTTGCTGCTTCGCGGTACTTTTCCACGTTCTTTATAATCTTTAACGCCATCGAATGATCCCTGAAACGAGTTCAACTATTACGTGACAAACATCGCCGTTTCGCACTCTTGTTGCACGAACAATCATCGAAAATACTTACATCTCGATGTCCTTCACTTTGACGACCTTGCCAAAGGTGCCCTCTCCCAGAGTGCCAAGAATTTTATCTGCAATGCAACAAAATCTTTTATAAGCAACGAAAAACACCCTCAAGACCGGCGCTAGTTCTGAGCAACTTCTCACTTTTAGTGACTCAGATCTGCCTCAGTCCTGCGATCGTTATATTCTTTTTCTGCATGCAAATTGTGCCTAAACTTATCAAAGCGTCCAGTATTTTCTGAACAGTTTTAACCCCAATTGTCGGAATAAAAATGATGTAGGTGGAAGCTTACTGTTTTCAACTTCAAAAAGGGTGTGAAAACAGTGAACTTTATGGTTTAATTTAGAGCGGGGGTAAGTTGGACTTCCCCCTCTTAAAAAAGCTGAAAAGAAAGGTAATTACGAATACTGGATGGGAGTCGTTGGGACATTTTTACTCTAGTTATGTATAATTTTTTTTTTTTTTGAGATAGAGAGAGAACAAGACTTATCCACTAAAACTGCCAAATATAACAAGTGTAGTATTCACGAACATCGGTCTTGAAGAATGTCTCCCGATCGGTAAATGAGATGGCCTTCTTCATCGTCTTCCACTGAGGGTGCGCGTGAGCTCTGCATTCGTCATCAACAACGTCATCATCGTGGACGGACATCCGGGTGTAGGTCGGTTCATCACGTCATCAACGTCATCACCGTCATCATCATCAAGACAATGTGCCGCCAATACAACGGACGAGTTGAGTGGCCACCCAATAAGCAGACAGAGGAAAGGGCAAACGGATTGCCAAATCAACAATCATTCTCTTTAACGGGTACAAAATATGCACCAGAACACAACATTATGTAACAAGATGAAGGTATATGAGGGAGATAGGAGTATGGTGTCTAAAGGTGCACACATTTTATGTTTATAATATGAGCTGCTGAGAGAAAAGGGCATTTTTGCCACCGCCATGCCCGAATATACCTTCCTTGTCGCGGGGTACAAAGCTGGGACTGTGCAGTGTTATTGGGGCTCGGGGGCGCGGGAGCATGCTACGGGTAATTCAAGATATTCCCATGATTTGTTGCAACCCTCTGTAAAACAGGTCACTCAGGTCGTTTCCGGTGGGTGCGTTTCCTACCAAAATATCTCGGATTATTGCACATTCATGTTTCGTAAACAATTTATTTTTATAAGCTGTAAAATTGTAATTGGGTTTCGAAGTTTCTTGTGACTAAATTAATAACCGAGTCAAAGTGCTCACATACTTAGTGGTAGCATGTACCACCGAAAGTTCGGTCAAAGCCGATAGACTACGTCATTATGTTGCATACTATACTTTTTTAAGTACAGAACAAGAGACGCGTGTTTTCTGCAAAACAAAACCCACCAGGTAAAAATAAACAAATGATGCAACTTCTCAACAAAGCGGCACTAAGATCCCACTCGCTATAAAACCCGAAAGTGTATTTACTTCATCGTTAGATATTATAAGCACTCTTTAAAAATAATTTGTATATTTTTCACTTGTAATGAAACAACCTGTTCGCGCGCACTCATGGGAAAATCCTACATACAAAAAAATGGCACCACCAGGTTTTAAGACTTACACACTGTTAACAACTCGCAAGCGTCACTCTGTTAGTGATACGTAAGATGCCACCATTTTGGGGGTGTTTTTTTTATCATCGTCGCTACTTACAACCGCCACCAATCTCGACGCCCCCGGACAGTATTTCTTAGCGATAGCGGTGGCGGCGTTTTGTTTCGGTGTTGCCGCCACCGCACCCCCGTTTAGAGCACACGCACCACGGTTATACACCTCGTCGAGAGCGGAATATTTCATAATCAAACTCTGTATCTCTTTCCTTTTCGCTTCGCGCTCCGTTAACGGATCCGGGACGGAAGGCGTGGGGGTGGTTTCATCGTCGATATGAACGGGAACGATCTCGTTCGCGTATTTCGTGTTGCGGTCGGTAACTTCGCTTTTCCCGGTTCGCAACGGTTTCGAAGACCTGCGAGGGCGCAATTCGGAATGGTTAGTGCGGTAGCGTACTCGATACACCGAATCTTGGTCCAAGTAGGCGTAGGGAGGTTCTTGGTACTGCTTGCGGTAATGAGTTTTCCCGTCGCTTCTGAAGGGGGTTTTCTCGCGAGTCGAAACGTTGTTGGTGTACGGATAGGACTTTTCAGAGAGGAGTACGTTGGAGGTGGTGGCACTTTTAGACAACGCCCGTCCATCGGCGGGTTCAACAGTTTTTTCTTCGCGTTTGCGGCCGTAGATTTTGTCCAACACGCTGGAATATTTGTCTTCGAGTCTCGTCCGCGTGGCGCCCAAGCCTCCGATGGCGGCGGAACTCTTGCTCGCGGATAAAGGGTTGAAGTTTCGCTTAGGGGTGGCCTGCGCCGCTTCCGACGGTCCTCGCACTTTCGTCGTGAGCTTCTGTAACAGAGTCGTGCACGATTCGCTCAACAGCTGCGCGACGCTGGTGGTCGACGAACGCGAGTATCTAGTCCTGCGGGAACCGGACGTCGCGGCGGTAGCAGCGGTGGCGGCGGCGGAGGCGGCATCGCCATCGTTGTTCCATAAACCGTAGCGGTCGTCTGGACGATGATATCTATTGTACGATAAACCGCTGTACATTTTGTGGCATTTCTCGCGATTTAAACACACGATGACGTGGAGACGCCGCTATCCGGGATACGACTGAACACTCGCCTGCCCCCTGGTGATGCCAAATACTGCCAAACTCTAAAATTAGAACGACGTTGACGTTGTCCACGGAATCGACGACGTTACATAAAATTCACTACAGAAAAAACTGAATAACTGACCTTTAGCAAAAAATGGGCAAGCTTCTTCATAAAAACCTCGATGGAGGAGGTTGGCGTCTTCATGGCGAAAATTACGCATCGCGTGTTATCAATTTCATTATTCTATTTCGAAATCGGTAAACACCGCTAAAAATACGATAGTTGCAAAACCACAACAAAAGTTTCTTAGTCATACAAACATTCACTCCACGTGAACCGTTTCTTCTCTCACTACAGGCACAAGTGCAAAGAAAAGCAGTGACGTACGTCGATCGATTTATCTTTTGGTAAACTCGCCAGTGACGTCCATGACTGGCGAAATAATCGAACAAGACGTATTTTTAACGCCAGCGACTTTGTGAGTGATAAGCTTTCTTTGTATCAACAGAGATTTATTTTTGGCCCGGGTCTGTTTATCGTTCAGGGAAAATTCCCCCAAAGACCAGGTAAAAACATCAGTTTCCGTATAATCCAAACATAAGAAATTATAGCAACATTAACTACGCATTTGAAATTTGTTTTTTTTTTTTTTCGTCCGGCACGTTCTACTATATGCAACAATGACAGTTTTTAAATGTCAACTCTATAAACAAAAATCGCTAGTAACAGATAAAAAAAAAACACACAAATCTTCCCACTGCTACGAAAACCCACAAAAAGTACCTTATGAAATTTCCAGTATTACGTGAAACCGAAACCCCGCATGTTACTACACCACTGTTGCCCAAGACGAATCTATTAATAACCCCCACGACCCGGCATGACCGGTTCGTCAAAAAAATATTTTTCAACCATTGAAAACTCGAGTTAGTTATAGATTACTGCAGTCATCTATTCATCAAATGCCAACATGAAAAAAACAAAACCACAAAACACAAAACTGGTCTATTTACGGCCGCAGCACCTCGCTGGTAGGTGTAAAATCCGACCAACGCAACGACACTTCTTCGCGTTCGATACAACAAATTCCAGGTGAATGTTTTTTGGGTATTTCAAATGGTAAAGCTTGGAGAAAAATTCTGGCAGCGGCCACGTGCCACGCCATCCAGGCCAGGACTAACAATAGGATGAGCGCGCCCACTTTAACTGCCACAGTCCAGCGAAACAGAAGCGATTAAGGAATGGCGGTGGCGTTCCGCAGGAGTGAAAATTAGTTAATAAATTGGATGTTATCTTAAATCTATGTCTTACCGAGGTCGCTTGTACCACCCGTCAACAACTGCGACAAGTAAATGCGATACTGACCTGATCTGAGGAATAAGAACGGCGGCTGTGCTTCCTTCTGGAGCCCGAACGGTCGTGACGATGACGATGGCGTTTCTTGGAGGTCGGGGAACGGCGGTGGCTACGTTTGTAGCGACGCTCGGCGCTTGAACCTCTTTCATACTGGCGGGACCTATGCGCTCTCTGGCTACTGTAACGCGAAAAGAATATGATTGATAGATAGAGGTTCCAAGAACCAGAAAGACGCTGGTACGGGTAAGAAAAAAAAAACGACAAATGTGCTAAAAAAAACTTTATTCCAAACTATATTTCTTCTTAACATCATCTTCAAGACACCAACAATACTTGTTAAACAAAGGACCTTCTTCCCCACACTTTTTCCATTGCGCGTACTGTTTCAAACAACGCTTGAGATACGCTTTGGACACTTCAAGAGCATGACCTTTACTCTTCATGTAGTTTATGAACTCATCCACAACAGTTGCTTTCTTGTTAATATTTCCTTGGATCATCTTCAAGAACACAGGCACCAACTCTTGTTGCAACTCTTTGGTCTTTCGCAACGGCGTAATGGCAACGAAATCTTTGCGTCTGTTGATTATAACCTGGCCGTTGGTAATCATCGCCAGAGGCCGCAAATGACGATCTATAGCTTCGTCGACGTTTCCTCCATCTTTATTGTACCATATACACCCGATGGAACGAGCCTTCATCTTGTTAATCTTCGCCTGCATGTCTTCATCGAACTCATCTTTCAGTAACTGCAACTTTAACTTGTGGGACTCTGGTGAAAGTTTCGACAACTCTTCGTCATCAACCTCATCATCACTGAGATGACCATGTGGCACAAAGAACTCGTTATCGACCTCATAGTCTTCATTCTCAGCCTCGTTCTCTTTCTCTTCGTCATCCGAGCCGTTCAATGACTCTCCTTGTTCTTCTTCCTCCCAATCATCGTCCGAATCGACATCGTAATCGAAGACTTTGTCTTGGGCGAAAGGCCTTCGCGAGTTGACACTCCCACTTTTCTTCCTCCACGTTCCGTAGTACGCGGGCCTTCTGTTCTCGTGGAACTTCAAGAATTTGACTCGCATCTTCTTCAACCTTTGTTTGTCTTCGCAGATGCTCTCACCGAAGTCTTCCTCGACGATAACGACATCCTCGTCGGCGTCATAAGGCCACGTTTTCCCACACTTTCTTCCATTCTTCCCTTTAATTTCGGTCAAGTACGTTGCTTGTCCGTTATCCAAACTTTCAATAAGATTCTCTTTTTCGTCTTCGGTCAACTCCGGACGTCTTGGAGGTGCTAACCTCATGTCAGACTTAACCTCGAATGGCATAAACATCTTCTTTTCTTCCGACTTAACCTCGGTTTTTCCCTCTTTCGCTACGAAGAAATTAACAAAAGCTTGGGCCGTTTTCTGTTTCTGTTCTTCAATTTTCTGTTTTTCTCGACTCTTCATTTCTAGCTCTTGTTGTCTTTTGAGTTTCTCGAGTTCGCGCTCCTTACGCTTGGCTTCTTCGCGCTCTTCTTTCTCCTTTCGTTTCGCCTCTTTTTCCTCACGTTTCTTCTTGATCTCCTCTTCTTTTAATTCGCGTTCTTTCGTCTTTTGCTCTTTTTTCTTATTTTTTTCCTCTTGTTTCTTATCTTTTTCTTCTTGTTTTTTTCGTTCGCGCTCTTCGCGTTCGAGACGCTTCTGTTCGCGTTTCTTCTCCGATTCTAGCTTCTTTTGGAGTTGTTTGGGACTAAGAGTTTTTTGAGGAGTGATCGCAAGCTTTTCTTCGATTTGTTTCATCGGTTTTTTGTCAGATTCTTTATCCATAGTTTGTGGTTCTTCGACTTTGGGTGGTGGGCTGTTTGGTTCCTCGCTGGAAAAAATATTCTCATGAGAGATTAAGTTTCCAGGTTAATTTGTAGGTCATCAGCGCCACCAGACCAAAATATCGCAACCTTAAACAGACTCAGAAGACATGGTTGGTCACAAAATACAGGGTCCTCGCGCGCATTTCTTACAAAATCTAAAACACTACACACCACCAAAGTACCTACCTGGGGTTACATTTCGGTCTTAGGTTGGTGACAACCTACTAAGGTTAAATGACGTGAGAAAAAAAATAAAAGCCGCAACGCAATAATAACAATAGTAGTAATAATAGTAATAATAGCAATAATAATAATAGTAATAATAGTAATAACAATAATAATAATTAACGAAATGGAACCAGAACTATGAACAACATACTTTTCCTGGTACATGTTGCACTTGGGGATCCAAGTGGCCATAGCAACATACAGCACGGGCGGTTCCCGTGTTTCCATGGTCATCCTGGAAAAATCCTGCAGGATACCATCACTCAAATCGTAATGTACGGCGTAAGACATCCTAGTTGCCATCACACTAAATCACAGCTCACGATCCATCTTTGGTAAAAATTCGGTACCATTAGTACCAACCTTGCCACATTATTTTTTGGTGCAAAATTAATACATTTCGACCCTAGCACGTCCATAAAAGGAATTAAGAGAAAAAAAAAACAGTAGAGGTGAAAATTTTAAGCGGACGACCTTCGTGCGCATTCAGGGCAAGGTTAGACTCTTACTGGTGCTGCACAAGATGGTTGTAAATTCGTGGAAGGTCGATATGAGCACGCAATATACCATATTTGGGCGAATATGGAGACGCAGCTTCCATGGACATAAAAGGTCACAAAAAAAATAAAACAGACGCTACACTTCCGAAAACCATCGCACACCATTCACCACGAGTTGAAAAATGATACTGAAACGGGAATATCAAGACTCCTTTGCTTTGTAGAGTGGTGGAGGAAACCGTAATCCCACCAGTGAAAGTACTCGAGAAGTCCCATACAACACACGTGTAGAGAAGAAGCCCCAAAAACGCGAAAATTCCATTATTGATTGGAAAATTCTACGCCCACAATGCCGCAACTTTACGGCCCAATTGTGCCGGTAATTGTGCCGCTTTCAAATTAAATTTAAATTACATTAAATACTTGCATGAACAAGGCAATAACAATACTGACCGTTAAAATAATTAACATTCACTACGGTCATAAAATTATGTGTGCATTAACAAAAATTTGAATTGGTCAGGAAAAAATTTCACGGTCTAGATATGTGGAAATATGAATTTTGGTGGAGATTGTGAGTCATGAACGGAATATACCAAACGTGGTTTTAAAATGTATTGTTGTAAATAAATGATTTATGGTAGAGGTCGGTGATCTTGATTGACGTGGGCGTTTATCTTTTAGGATCATCAGTTTTAGAAACAAATATTTGTATTGCTCCAAATTGAACAATGTTACATCAAGTGACTAAATTTACGAAAATATGAAGAAATCGGGTTATGAATCACTTCTTTAGTGCTATGGTAGTGGAACAAAAAAAATCTAGTAACCAGACAAAAAAACTAATTGATAAATGGCACACAAACTTCAAAAATAAAAAAAAGTGACAAGTTTCAAACTTCGCTCGCAATATCTAAAGCTTTGTTGCGGTTTTCAGTTCTTTTTATCTTGAAAAGCTCTTAAAGAAACAAATTTATCATCACAACCGCCACGTAAACTTTGAAAAAAATATATATATATTTTAAATATACGTGATGAGGATCGTCCTTGAAATGTAAACGTAGCTCGCTTCGCTCGCCATGAGAAGTTTTTTTTTTTCATTGTATTATTTTAGGTCGAATTTTCATAACTCTTGGAATTTTGAGAGATTAAAACTGTAAATTTTCAGCCCACGTCACTTCAAAAATTTCTTAAAATAGAAAAACCTTGAAATAACCAGACAACTCCACCTTGCATAAACAACCAGTTCATAACTTTCAAAAACAATGAGAAACTAACTTACACCTTTTTAAACAAACCACCATGATCACCTCATTTATTTTCGCCACATGAACTCTCTCGTCAACAAACCAAAAACATTGACCTAATTCCTAGAAAATGAAAATTTATCGACGACGATCCGCGTCCTATTGATCCAAAATTCTAAGAGACCGTCTCACCGATAAAACCCATGCCAAGATGAGAAAAACTAGGAATTAAAACCTCGCCGAATTGATATTTACTCAAATCTATATTTAAGTATCTCTAGAAAATTAGTCGCAGTGAAATTTTTGTATGCGGAATGTGACGAAGGCGACGATATTTTTTAAGAGTGCCAGAAATAAAGTATGAAACATTTGCCAAGGTCTATTTACGGTTGATCCACTTGCTAAAAATTAAATTAATCAGGCAGAGCGTGGTACGGTGGCGAAAAAATCGTGTGCGTAACTTTATACATTGAGAATGGACGAATAGCTTCTTATTTGGGATAAATCAGGAGAGTTAATCGCTTTTTAATTCCCGTTCGAAACAAGACAATGGAGACTGTGATTAATAATTTCCCGTCCTTCGTTTGAACCCAGCCGTCTTGACGTAGGTGTAGGTGCATCGTCCATGAGGCGCAACGACCCAAACCAAGCAAGGCCGTTGCAAAGAAAAACGAGAAAAAACGGTACCCACTTCGACGAGAACGTGGGCTTGAGGGGGCGACGAACGGCTCCTCCATATAGAGCGAACGCTAAAGTTCCGAAATGTTGTACATTGTTCCCTTTGAATCAGTGTAGCTTAAACTGAAAAAGACAGCCTTTTCTAACGGTTCCGGGCGGCCCACGACGATCATTTTTGTCCAAATTCGGGTCTCCTTCAATTTTGGAGCTGCCGAAGCTTCAATTAGACCTTCACGAAGAATACGTCTTCTTTAACAGGCCGCACGCATCAATGCGGTTTTAGAGGTCTTTAAAGTCTCTAATGCTCGTTTTTCATTGTTAATGAAGCCTGTAATCGGCATCTAGAGGCCTACCCCGTCCCGAAACGGTCCAAGTCGTTGACACTGTTAATGAAACGTCACCGATATTTCACTCAAATCTCGCACATATGGTTCTAACGGTACAAATACCGATCAGATCCATAATCTCGAACAGTGACTTGTAAATTTTTTCACACATTCCTCTTCCTACTCTCTCATTTTTGAGCGACAGATCATCCCTTTGCCCGAAAAAAACTACATGACCGTGGCATTTGGCGATGTGACCTTGCTACTTCCTAGTGTAATACATCACGAAAGTTAGAAGCGACGATTTATCGACTCCTTGAGCGAACGTTTAATGTAGAACTCGCTCTTTTCGGAAACTTTCCATCCTTGGTGCGATATATACAAGAAACTTTGCTTTTCTAATATAGGTGTATTCACCGGCAGCCTACTTTCGGTTTGGCAACAATATATTTTTAGTTTTATTTACACTTATACACTAAATAAACCACGTGAGTCAACGTTCGGTTCAGAGCGGTAACAAGTCCTTAAGTGGCGGTGCCAAAATTGGTTTTAAATAGACAGCTTCAGATTACGGCGAGGTTAATTATTAATGGTGTAAGTATAGTAGAAATAAATGGGTGCCAAAGTTGCGAAAATAGTTCTCCTACGTGAAGCGACAAAGACATAGATGCCATGTTGTTTCCAAATCTAATTTTCGAAAATCAAAAATAGCTTGCGTGGTCTTAAAACACAATATTTAGGCCACCCAGGTATGTGAAAAAGAACCTAGCCGATAGACTATCAAACTTCATCAAAAGATCATAGGAAATTAGGGCCACCTAAAATACTGAAACGTAATGGAATGAAAGATATTCAAAACCTACAATTCCTTATCTAAAATAAGCTACAAACATTAAAAACTTAAAAAACGCCTAATAAATAGAAAGAGAAATGAAAGAAGTGAGCACAGCTAAAACTTATTGTTAGATTTCTTAGGCTAATAATCATTCCAATTCCAGAGATATTACTACAAAAAAGACCATAATGTAAAACGTTAGGTTTAAAAAAACGTAAAACTTAGAATTCCTAGACTTCAAAGCTAGATGATCTTTTTAAAACCCAACAAATATTATAATAATCTTAGATTTCTAAATTATATTAGAAACCTTAAGAGAATACAAAATGTTTCAAAATCTGTCGCAATTTAAAGATGCTTAAAACCTCAAATTCCTACATTATTCAAAATATTCCAAACACACGGATATTACTCGTACATTAGACCATAATGTCAAAATCCAAGAATAGTAGAAATCCACCAAAATAGTACAAAAAAAAAATCCAGAATTTCGAGATTGCATCTTAACCATTTAACACAACCAGGGACTTTTAAAACCTTGAACTTCTAGGCTACAAACATAATGTGTTTTTAAACAAAGCACATAGATTTTAGAAACCCTAGTATACTATATCACATAAGAAACCTTAACAATGCAATGAAGACTTAAGAGATTACAAAAACATTTTTAAAACTACAATTAAAAAAGGCTAAAACCCTAGAACTTCTGGGCTGTTCGAAATATAACAATCATATGGACGTTACTAAAAAGTTAAGCCATAAGGTAAAATTCTATGAACGCTAGAATAATAACAAACCCGGTGCAATAAAGAGATTTTAAAACCTTGTTTTCCTAAACTTTATAGAAAAATTTTAAAATCCAACACATAAAGAACAGAACCTCAGAATTTTAGATATAAATTTTAAAAATCTAAATTAAAGAACACAGTTAAACCTAAATACGATGGGTAGTAAAAATACTTGGATCTCAAAGCAATTACCAAAAAATTAATGTAAAAAACCTGAAAAGTTTAAACCTAACCTACAAAAAAAAAAAAACAGAAAAGGAGTTCCACCGAAACCATTTTAAACCTAGAATGATCGAATAACCTAGGCCACTAATGCAGCATAGCAAGCTTTGAAATCTGCAACGTATTGGTGGCGCAATAATATAACCTCACACAGTTTAACATAGCAAGCAAAACGACGAGACCAACATATTCCCATTTCTTTGACGTGGATTTTATACGATTACTATATATGGTATTAGTTATCGCAGCTAAATAAAGCAATCTTATCAGTGATTGATTATTACGAAAATCGCATGGTAATCTCAGATAATTACATGTAGTTTAATCAAAAATAAAACGATTGAGATATTCGATTGGAAAAAATTGAATGATAGGTGACTAGCGACACCTATCACTCAAAATGGGTACTTCGCAATATTTAGAAACTTTTTTTTCCAAACTAACCTCGTCTAGCGCCCCAAAACCAAAAAGTCCCAAATTCATAGCAATGGTAATACAGGTTCCTGTAACCAACCTAGCTACTAAAAAAACTTAACCAACCTGACTGATCTTTTGTGAGAAGGGCTATCAACGTTATCGATCTTCCTCCTTTTTGCTTCGCGATCTCTATCATGGGAATGTGACCTGGACCTGGATCTGGACCGGGAATGGTGTCTTCTTCTCGAACGCGGCATCTGCAAGACATTTTTATATTTACGCGTGTAAAAACAACAAAACAAACTTGAAAAGTGACGCCCTCATGATCATAATTTTCTAATTGATTGAAAAACCTAAACATTCTGTATCAAAACTAAGAAATTTATCTTTCACACGTATACTGAAAATGGCGATGAAGTGTTTTTTCAAAAAAAAAAGTGGCACTTTTGGCAGCCGTGGTGACTAGATTTTGGTAATTTTTGCAAAATCTTGTAGTACTTTGTATAGCGAATTTTCTAACACGACCGCCGCCATTTTTGTGGAAATGGCGCCACATCCATCTGGTCACTTGATTGAATTCGCGCCCCATTTAACAAATCCGGGATTCTAAACGTACATTTCGTACTTACTATAGGATACTTGAAGTGGTTGAATTTATACCAAAGCAGATTCGAAAACTGTGTAACACAATTCCAAGTTCGTTGGGCAGAACCTTGAAATAGCTGTGCGGCCAACGAGAAGCCAAACATCGATCCAACCTATTGGCTGGAAAGAGAAGTCGTTGACTTGTTCTTTTTATTTTAAAATCATGAGAGAAAAACTCTCCGGGACTGCGTAGAATTGCTTCAATTTATGAAAGTAGGGTGGAACATGGAGATTTCACGCACAACACCACTTAAATTACAACGAAAACACACGAAAAATGAGTAAAATCGCGCGGGTACGAAACGCCACAAATGTCTCTGACGACGGGGATCTGCATTACCGACAGACGCACCGTGAAAATGAAACCGAGTAAAAAAAATAAACCTGCTTAAAAAGGCGAGAAATTGTATTTGTCTAGTTTAAATGATCCATCCACTGCGCTTCCAAAGCAAAATTTCGTAATATTGATGTGAATTTGATTTTTAAAATAAAGAAAATAGAGGTGAGACTACAGGCAATCACTTTACCGACGAGACAGGTAGCTGCGCGCGAAAATTAAAGTATTGCGGATTTTAATTATCGAAATGACCAAACAAGTTGGTTGGTTACATCGAGATTAGTATTTTGACTTCCTGATACCCCTGTTTACTCGGAGCTATTCTCGTGTATTTTAAGTTATCACAAGTTCAGTGGAACCCGCAATTTAGGTTTCTAATTCACTTTAAACGATTTAAGTCACCTCATCTAGATTTGCACCTTTAGCAGCTTCATTAATTTAAGGAAAACGCTTATGAAAGCTTTTTCTTTTTTTTTTAATTTAGAGTAAAAAGTCGTCGTGCCATCTATCCACGCTTCTCGAACCACCGATTTGACGTCTGACAACTGTCAACACGCCATTTTCTTTTTCAGTGCGTTTTCGTTGTCAAAGCACGTGGAACCCAAAAAGGTGAGTTTTTCACTTTTCTTGTGCAAAAAAAACACAGATGAGCATTGTTTCTTGGGCTCTCAATTTGAAACCTACACTTTTAGTACGTTTCCGACATTCTGAATATTTCTAACCTCTATTTTTTTAGTCACCATGGTGGCCCAAAAGAAGCAGAAAAAAGCCATCGAGAGCATCAACAGCCGTTTGGCTTTGGTGATGAAATCAGGGAAGTACTGTTTGGGTTACAAACAAACCCTCAAAGTAAGTGTTTAATGCAATTTGAACCTGTTCTAATGTGACTTTTCTAGACTCTGAGACAAGGTAAAGCGAAACTTATCATCATCGCCAACAACACTCCACCTCTAAGGAAATCGGAGATTGAATATTACGCGATGTTGGCAAAGACAGGCGTCCACCACTATACTGGCAACAATGTAGAACTGGGGACAGCTTGTGGTAAATACTTCAGGGTTTGCGCTATGTCTATCACTGATCCTGGCGATTCTGACATCATCAGATCAATGCCAGCGGGCGATGGAGCGCCCCAATGATGTATTTTAGGTTTTGGTTTATAATAAAAGAACTCCTTTATATTTATAATGTATTTACATTTTAAAGATGTCTTCTCTTCCTCTTTGTTTCCTCTCCATTTGTTGCCTTAAGAATTTTAAACCGGCTTCCACGCTCTCACTGACGTCGCTACAAACCGAGGATTCTCGATGTGTGCGCTTGCTGCTACTAGAACCGTAGTAATCGTACGTTGGGGGCGGCGGAACCGCCGCTTTACTGTAGTCCCTCATCAACGAGTCCTCTTCATCACTCAGTTCGTTGATAATGGGGGCCGCTCTGAATTCTCGTTCCTTCTTCTCTTTCGGTTTTCGTTCTTTTCTGTCTCTTGATTCTTCTTTCCTTCTGTGATACGCGCTCGGAGGTGCAAATTCCGAGTTCCGTTCTCTTCGTTTCTTATCCACCCACTCTTCCTGTGTGTGTTCGTAATGGCTCTTCACTCCTTCCTTCCCGATGTCCCACGGTCGCACGTGCTTCTTTCTCTTCTCTTCTATTTTGTTCTCTTTCTCGTCGACTTTTTCTACTTCGGGTGGCTTCTCTGGCTCAGGGGCGGGTTCAGGTTCGTCCTCCAACGGCGGTAATCCCATTCTTTCTCGTTTTCTGTTCTGCGCCGCTCGTACCCTCGCTTTTAGTTGTTTTTCCCGCATTGCTTTTAGGTCTTGGGATTTTTTCTGTTGGTTTTTCGTCTCTTCGCGAAGTTTCTTGAGAGCTTCTTGTTGCTTTGCTCTCTCTTCTTCGTCTTTAGAGAAACCGTAGTAGCCAACGCCGTGGGTGCGAGCTTCGTTAAAAAGAATGTCTTGGTAATGAATATTACTCTTGTCTCTCAATTCTTCTTCTTCTTTCTCCCACTGTCTTCGCATGATTTCCCGGCGCATGTCGTTAGACAGAAGCTCGTTTTCTTCAGTGAGTTCCGGCTCGGGAGTTTTTGATTTTGGTTCCGGGGGCGGCAGAGGGCTTCTACTTCTGCTTCTCCCTCTGCTTCGACTTCTACTTCTGTGTCTTCTTTTAGCCTCCACGATCAGCTCCAAGTCCTTATCTTTGCGTTTTAAGTATTCTAGATCTTTGCGGAGACATGTTCGGGTTCTCCCCAGACAATCCACGTACTCTACCCTGAAATTTATCGATCATTTTGTATCCTCCTGTTTTGTCTTGCTTACCATTCTTCATCTGGATTCTTGGGGGGTTCATAATTATCACGAATTATGTCTTCTTCTTCACGGTCAACGTCATCTTCGGAATCGTCGGGGGGTAAATCTGGGATTCTAGACTTTTTGTCGAATCGGACTAAATATCGACGGAAATATTCTTCCTCTTGCGGGGTGAGTTTCGTTTTTTTGGATAGTTTGTCGTAGAGCCTGGATTTGGCTTCTAGAGCTTCTCTGTGAGAGAGTAGAAAAGTGATCAAAATAAGCCTGTGTCCAATAGACCTTGCATTTTTTACATGTTGGTAGCAGTGTTCATTTTGACATTTAGAATTGTCTTAATAAGGCACTAATTATGACAGTTCTAAAATGAGTTGTCATTGATAGTTCTTACCAACATGGATAAAACTCAAGGCCCACTAAACCGCTTTTTTTTCGATATTCAACGTTAAACATACGTTTCTTATAAAAATTGACATATTTTGACAGCAGTGTTGATTTTGTCATTTAAAACTATCATAAAACATTTATTATGACAGCTCTGAAATGTTAAAGTTTGTAATGCTTCTAAGATACAAAATCTTAAAATATCAATCGTTTTTTTACACCTTACAAATTTAGAAACGTTACACCTGGGCCTTCAAAACTAAAGCATTACAACCAGACCTAAAACCTAAACTCACCGAGACTTTTTCAACAAGTCTTCTTCTTCAATGTTATCTTCGATCTGACGTTGCTCCACACCTTTATTTTTTAAATCTAGAGGAGCATTTTTCTTCAAATTCCTAATTTTCACCTCATTCTCAGCCTTTGCTTTACTCAATTCTTCTTGTTTCCGCAGAATTTCAGCCTTCAAACTGAGCAACTACAAATGGACACAAAGATATATATAAGAAAAAAAACACGCATAAATAATAATCACTTACCGAAGATTTACTTATTTCGTACGTACTCATCTTTTAAAATTACAAAATGAACGATGAAAAATAGAATGTTTATGAAACGTTCTTGGAGGTTATGACAAAATTGACAGCTGTCATTATGGCAATTGACAGAATGAGGGGTATTGTGTGTTGCATATTTCCAAACGAGATTTTTTACTCTTTCGTAAATAAAACAAGCAGAATTGAGTAAGAGCTTTCTTTACCTCGTTCTGCTTTTTTTTCGCATTTTTTATAAAATCTAGTTTTGTCATTTTTTCAAGGTTGGTACAGTACCCGACTCTGTTGACAGATCCCAAATTTCTATCTGTCAAAGTTCTCATTTTTTGTTCGGATCGTTTTTAAATGGGGCTACAAAATCGCTTTATCGCGCCGCCAAAGTTTTGAACCACATCATTCGTGGAATTCCAAATATTTGCGGAATTCTGCAGCAGCGCCCCCTCGCGAGGAATGCGCTAACTGTCAGTAGTGTACGTCCGGGATAGCTGTTTAGTGTTTATTTTAATTTTTCTTTATTTCGTTTCCGAAAATGCCCCAAATCTGACCATTTCCAGTGGAAACGTGCTTGTTCCATCTTCTGTAAGTGTTTTTTGTTGTTTTCGCGAAGTTTTTGCTGCCTCGAGCAATGGAATTGTCCCATTTTTTTGTGAAAGTTTATTTATTTGCTCCTTGCATTCCGTTCTAGATTTGGGGGGTTTGGGAGGGATTGTGGGGTTTTAGGGAGTCGGGGGGGTTCCGCTACAATGACTAGTTTGGCTTTAAGGGACGCTTTAAGAAAATGGGTGTCATGAAATTCTTGGAATATTTTTTGCATTACAGCATCAATAACGTGCAATTAAAAGTAAACATTTTCGTTAACCTCTTGCCTCGAGATAAAGAATATTTGACCTTCGTAATAAACAACGATTTGGGGTTTTTTCAGATGTTCTACATAAAAGTTTTGGATCACAAATGGGTTCTTTGCAACAGCCGAATAGATACAGACCGTTCAATCCTAGCAGTCAGAACTTCTCTCAAAGTTTGAGCGGGAGCGAAACCGACATTTCCACCTCGAACGAGAATCTATCCAATGAAGAAAAGTACGTGATACGCCACACAGCGCGTCAGGAGCCCCAAGGACAAGAAAACCAACAAGTGTCAAACAGGAGCAGTCTCCGCGACAGCCTCCCCTCGAATCGCAGCTCTTTGGACGTTTCCTCATCTTCCTACAACACTCTCATTATCCACAGCGCGGGGGATGAGCCCTGGACAGGGCGCAACTCGGGGGCGCGCGATTCCAATGACATTATCAACCCCCCCTACATCTACGAGCCCAAACTGTCCCCGATCCAAAAAGGCGGATCTCCTTCACCGAAAGACTCCATGCATCGGAACAGCTTCGACAGTCCCCGAATTTTCGACACAGGGGTCCAAGAAATTACCGAAATTCCCGACGATTACCTCAGTCAGTCTTCAGTCCTCAAGCATTTAGCCAAAGAAGTCAAGGTCCCGAGCACCAATGAAATCTCAGATCTTACTTTGTTCGAGAACAATTTCCCGCCGCCCCCGGAATACCCCAAATGGGCGGATAAGTCGCCACTTCAAGCCGCGGTTAGAAATAAAATCAACTCTGAGAAGCTCAATTTATCGAAATCGCAACCAGATTTGTCCAAAGTTGGAGTTCCTAAAGAGAGGAATTTTGATGGATTCAGGAGAGGGGTGTCCGCCCCCAGACCCCCGACGAAAGGACGCGAAGAGTCAGAAGCGGGGGAGTTGTGGCCCTCGGCGGAAATGGTCGAAATACTCATCAAAGAGAACAGTGCCTTGAAAATCGAATTAGAAAATTGCTACAAGAGGGTCGCGAAGACGCAAAAGGTGAATTTTTCCTTTATTTCTTTGTTTTGTTATCGCGATCTGTTTTACCGACACTTAACGAACGAAAAAACTGTTAAATTAGCCTTTGTTTGTCACTGGGGCTCGATCTTTTTTACCGATCAAAAAAAAAAACACGTCAGCGTGAGCGATAGCTACAAAACTAAGAAAAAGTATTAGCAAAGTAGGCATTGCCACTTTTCACGCAACCAACTTTTGCATTATTTTCAGCTTGAACAAGAAATTTTGAAAGTCCACAAGGCACAAGAAGAGCTCGTCCAATCATGTGACCGCAAGGAAAGGTTAGAACGAGCGGCCAGAAGTCGCCTCCAAAACGACAACAGAAGATTGCAAGAACTAAATCGGGCTTTACGCGAACAGGTGGATTTGTTGTCTACACAGATGCTGTCAAGGTCACCAGGCCCGGACTCCAACTCCCCCGACAATTTAAGAAGGGAATTGAGCAAAAGGGAGGTGCTAATCGCCCAACTAATCCAACAAAGTAATCTCGTTCTATTTTCCGACATTCTTACTTTTTGTTGCTGTTACAGATAAAGAACACGTGGCTGCCAAAGAACGCCAAGAGATTGAGTTGGCAGCGCAACGTGTCACTCTTCAGGAACAAAGAACTCATATCGATATTCTAGACACTGCTCTTACCAACGCGCAGGGAAATGTCGTGCGTTTAGAAGAGGAGGTAACAAAACGTCTTGAAAATGTCGAAATGTGTTGGCAGCCCTGGTTACCAACATGTCGAACTGAGGTGACCCGTTTTTATTTTCCTAATCTTTGTGTATTTTCCAGTGTCGCAAGAAGCAGGTGTACGTAGAGCGCGTGGCTCAACTTCAAAGGGCGCTGTCGTCGCTCCAGCTCGCGAGCGATCGCCGCGAGCAAACCGAAAGAAAACTGCGCCTCCAACTCGAGAGAGAACTCCAACGAACCAAAATGTCCCAAGGAGACGAAGGGAAAACCGGTTGGGATTCCCCCAACGGTTCGGGGAACGAATCTCCTTCGGAATTAAAACGTCGCCTCCGAGAAAAAGACGAAAAAATCATGCGTTTAGAAGGTGACTGCAGTAAATGGGAACAACGATATCTAGAAGAAAGCGCTTTGAGACAGGCGGCGATCGACGCTGCCAGTATTCCAAAGTCGGTATTACTGTCCTTAAAACTCCGAGGTTCTAACCTCACTTTACAGAGACGCGAAGATCGCAGCTTTGGAAAAAACCAGTCAGGAGACGGAGAAGATCATCGCCGAAGCACGAAACGAGAAAATCCGACACATGGACGAAGTGCATGCCGCGCAGAAGAAAGTCGCTGATTTAGAGTCACGTGTTAAAGATCTCGAATCAAAGTTGGCCGAAAGAGATGCTATGATTAAGGTTTTACAGAAACACACTTACGATAAGGATGTGTCGAGTATGTTGGGGCGTTCTCCCCATCATACGCCCCACCCTAGCTTAGGCGGGACCGATATCGATCACGTGTTAGGAACGACGGTGTCGAGGGAGGAGCTAGGTATGTGATGGGTTGGTCGTGACGTCAGATTTAACGTGATTTGCAGTGAGCAGCGTTTTGACGAGTTCGACCGGTTTTGGAAGCGGAAATTCGTACGCGGGGAGTGACTCTTCCTACCACATGCCGTCGTACAGTAAATACGAAAATAAGAGTTTTGATTCGACGAAGCAGAGTCTGGATAATCAGCTGAAGGAGATAGACAGCCAACTTGATTCCCAACTGTTGAGCAAGGTAGGAGAGACTGAGACATTCTGTTGACCGAACACGCCACGTTCTGTACGATTTTGGCGCGCAAAAACAAATTTTCAAATGTACAGAACTACGGTACAGTGTAGTTCGAGTCAAATAGTGAGTCGGTTTCTTTTGTTGTTCTGACTTTGAGTTTAGTTTACACGGATTTGTACATAGAGAAGTGTGGAAATAGACAAAATTGAGAATTCGAGCAGGCTATCATGAAATTTAGTTTTAGGTTTAGGGCCCACTCTAATTCTTTCTTTTTTGTGTGTCAATTAATGCAAGTCGTGCGGCACTTGTTTTTTGAACACCGGTGCCGTACCGTGCATGTATGTTTGTTACTGGCATGCTATAATCCAATAAACATAATTTTCGATACTGATTGGTCAAGTGTTCTTCGCTTAACCTTAACTCGTCCCACTAAACCCCGCCCACCTCACCTTTCCCCTGCATGGCCGCGTGGCGTGCCGTGTGACTAACTTCACGCAGGTCCCGGACAACATCCCAACTTTGTCTTTTCTCTTCTCCATTTCAGCGGGGTCTTTGCTGTTTTCCAGGATTCACTAATCCAGTCACTGCGCAGAGAAAAGGAAAAATATCCAAGCCATTACTGGCGAGTGTGACAGGAGGCGGCGCCGGGGGCGGAGTCGCGATGTACGAGCCCGGCGCTATGCTCCTACTGGAGAAGCAAGGTCGCGCCTCTCAACAACAACGTATGCAAGAAACGCCCGATTTGGGAACGAACTCGGACAGCGGCACACGTTGTCCCGCTCCTAGCTCGCTACCGCGCCCCCCGCGCCCCTCCTCTCATCGCAGCGGTCTGCCTCGCCGACTCGGCGACTACAATAGGCTAGCGGAAGGCGAGACTCCTCCTCCGAGGAAGAAATCCGACGGCGGCGATTCGTTGAGTTCGAACGCGAGTAGCAGAAGAGCATCACCGGCGAGATCGTTGATCCCGCCCAAGAAGTTAGGGGAGTACGGTAGATTGTCGGAGAGCGGAGGATCAAGTTCATCATTGAGAAAGCCGATGCAAAGAGCGAGAAGCGGAGGAGAAAGGGATTCGGCGTCGACGCTAAGCGACAATTCAGCGAACTCGTTGCCACCTCCACCGAAGGTAAGATTGTTCGGAGGCGGAGCCACGATGAGAAGAGGCGGATCTTTGGGGAGGGATAGCAAGTCATCGACCGATTCGACCAATAGCAAGTATCGTATACAATTTTAGGTTAAGCTCGGCTTGAAAGCTGTGTTATCATGTGCCTGAGAGTTAGTTGTAGAATTGTTATTTTGATTGTTGTCTTTACCCAGTTTCAGTTCGTAGTGGCTTTGTTTTGTTTTATCATAACTCTGGTGTAGTCATCACGAAACTAACTAGTCTTCCTAAACCAAATACTTGTTGTTCGCGCTAGGGACCAAACTCTATGTTCCGTAAGCGAGGTTTTTTTGTTCTGTAGGAGGTAAAGACACCACTTTACTTTGTCTTGAGTCACTTTAAAGTTAATCTCTTCACAAATCGGATATACACGAATCTCCTATACAATTTTTATACAGTTTAATGTTTCTATTCAATATTCTAGTCTGTTTATACGAATATGTATCTGAATGTACAGACAATAAAGCCAGTTCTGCCATATTGTCTTTTTTTAATTGTGACCTTGTATTGGACGCTGAAATCATTACTTCGTTGCAGCTATTTATGCTAATTATAAAGTACGATGAAATAATGACAGCTGATGTGTGTTCGCAAAGTTTTGAATCCAACATGAATTTTTTAAAGACTTCAATCACATCCTGAAACTTTCCCACCAAGTTAATACAATGTCTACATTTCGAACTTTAGATATTTAAACTCCGTTTAATTCAAACTGTGTCATTTTGAGGATAATGTCGCCTTCAGTTGACGTGGAGGAGATTCCTCCTGTTTACTTGCAGGTGCACCTAAAGATCCTCTTTTATCTCGGCATCGACATTATTCCAATCGAAAATAGTGTCAATAGAGCTCTTTTTCACATCTATACGGTTTTCATAGTCGGTCTAATGTTGACCTTCACAGTCACAGAATTTATGGACATGGTCTTAAACTTCGAAGACATCTACAATATGACGTTTGCCCTCTGCTACTTTGTCACTCATATCCTAGGTACGTAAACTTTTCCACGCTTAAAATAAACGTAAGTTGTAGGCACCGCGAAGATGTTCCTCATGTTGGGTCTACGAGAAAAACTTTGGCACCACTTACAAACTCTTGAAACTGGCATTTTCAAACCGAGCATGGAACGAGGAGGCATCAAGGAATTCGAGTTAGTCAGAGGAGGCATAAACTTGTGCAAGCGTCAAGGCTTCTTTTTCTACACTTTCGTCATTGTTATAATTGGCGCCCGCACGATTTATGCAGCTCTTGCGAACTTGCCCTATGACAAACACAACTACGTTGAGGGCAACGTCACTATCATCGTTAATAACAAGATTATGCCATACACCACCTGGACATCCTTCGATTACAACGAGAGTCCTGCATACGAGCTCCTTTTTGCATTCCAAATTTTTTGTACTGTAGCCTATGGGTACTATATAGGTGCAGCCGATGCTGTGATTTGCGGTTTCTTGATTCTCATTAAAGCACAGTTTTTAATCCTGAAAAGAGAACTCGAAACTTTACTACAAAGAGCTGGATATGACGAGAACACAAGCAAGGAAAAACTCGAGTTGTTGAATGAAGAGACGCAGGCTGTCGTTTCTAAGCTGACTAATGAGTGTGTATTCCATCACCAAGAGCTGATACGGTTGTGCGACCAATCAGAAGAAGATTTCTCCTATCTGATGCTGCTACAGTTCATATCGAGCCTTTTGATCATTTGTTTCCAGTTATTTCAGCTTAGCGCAGTAAGTACTAATGTATTCATTAAATTATTAAAAATGTTGGTGTAGAAATTCCGACGATACGATATTCATGAAAAAAAAAAACTTGGACATTTTTACACTCCATTTAGAACCTATCAAAGGTGTCATTTTTAGTGGCATAGAGTGTATGTACATTTTTAGGGATATTAGCGAATGTTGGTACTAAATTAGCACAATATCCAAATCACTAACAAATCCTGAATTTCTGGTCATCAAAAAACAAAGTACATACGTCTCATTTGATGGAAATAAATAAGTAAACCTTTTGCTGTCTGTTAAACGTTTTTGTCAAATGGCTGTCAACTATCTACAAAACAATGCATGCAACTCAGTGATAAAAATATCCCTAGCCGGTACATCCCGACACAGGTTTGGTCAAATCTCGTGTACAGTCCTAAAATTTGTCGAGTTTTGACATTTGGACCTCAGGTTTGAAATCAACAAAAACTTAGTCTTGTTTTATGTCTTACTTACTATATACGACAGTACGCGCGAAACGAAAGACTTTTTATCAAGAGGGTCATGAAAGTAAAAGTATTTTGACAGTTTAAATTTGTTATAACAAAACACGTTTTTACTTTCATAACTCACTTGATGCAAAGAATTTTGGATCGCTCGGTTTTGATAATTGGGCGCCACGACCCACGTTGGGCGACATTTCCATTGTTAATGTTTTAGTTATCACCCAGCAGCGTGGAGTTTTTCAGCATGTTGATGTATCTGGTCCTCATGTATTTTCAATTATTGTGCTACTGTTGGCACGGCAACGAAATTCAACTCGTTAGTGGTCAAATTTCGACCAACGTATTCGACACTGATTGGCTCCTCATGAACGAAAAAGTCAAAAACAGTATTTTGTTAATCATGATGAGGAGTCAAAGACCCAACTATTTCACCGCCGGGAAATTCTCGCTCCTGTCATTGCAGACTTTTATGACTGTAAGCACCGAAAGATCCAAGTCTTTCTATCAAGAGGGTCATGAAAGTAAAAACGTATGTCGTCTTATAACAGAAATAAAAAATGACAGACTAAAAAGTTAAAGTGTCACACGTTAACAAAATGTATTAATAAGACGACATACGTTTTTACTTTCATGACCCACTTGATAGAAAGACTCGGTATAAACACTTTGATTCTTAAAAGTTTTTTTTCAGATCGTTCGAGGAGCGGCTTCGTATTTCATGTTTTTGAAACAAATGAACGCATAAACTGGACACTAAAAAAACCTTTAGTTATAGTGGGCTTTGAATAAACACGCCAATGGTACCAATTTCACAGCGAAAAACAATTTTACTTTGACTACCCCAATTTTTTTTTTACAGTTTAAGGATTTTAACTTGTCAACTCAGAAAAAAAACACAGCCGCTTCGATCGTTTCACTTTTTATTGAAATTCTTGGATTTGTTCTTGGCTGTTAATAATTCCTTTAATCTTCGATAAAAATGGATAATTAGAGATTGCAAAGGGGGCGTCGCTGGCTAACGTTAACGCTGCAACAAAATACATGAATTATTGATTAAGTGGGAAAACTGTCTTTTGATCAATTCTTTGATAAAAGTTTAATGCACTTTGTATATCAAAAAGACTTTGTGGAAATCCTTGTCACTCGTTCATCAGCTTTCGAACACTGAAGAAATGAACAATTTGGTGAAAAGTAGTTTCAGTTTGAATCTAACGACGCTGCGTTTTTTCGGATTGTATCCCCGAAGGAACCACTCAGTTTTTTATCTACTTTATGGTTGCGTACTGGGTTTTTTCTATTTGATACCGGAATCAGTTTTTGGTATCTTGTATTATCTTCTCGATGAAAATCTTACTCTTCTAGACGCCGGTTTGAATCTGACAGTTTTAGTGGGTATGGTGTGTACCACAATGAAGTTGTTACCATTCATCATCAACAATAAGAAAGTCCGAGAGTGTATCTATTATCTCCAGATTTTCAACGTAACTTTAAACGAGAAGCAAAAAGATCTCCGTGACGATTGTATCTGGGTGTGTCGAAGAAACTCTCGACTTTTCTTCGTTTCCGTCGTTTTTGACAACATAATGTGGATATGTCAACCGTTGTTTTCCCCAGAACACCGTAAGTTTCCCATGGAAGTATGGTTACCATTCGATCCAACGACAAACGACGCGGTTTTCTATTTCATTTATATTTTCATCGGATTGGGTATGATACAGTGTGAGAGAGACAAAAATGATGATACTTTGCAGGATTCTCTTATACGGGCCTAGCTAATATATCAGCTGACACTTTAATCTGTGGTTTAATCTACCACGCCTCTGGACAGATAAAAATCCTTGAAGACAACTTGGAATTTATCGAGGAGTATTCCAAAGAGACAGTTCGTCAAAATTTGGGCAACTATGAAGCTGTAAAGCATCGAGTTATTTACCGGAGAATTCGGGAGTGTATTCGACATCATCTCCAAATTCTATGGTAAAACAAGCACGTACCGTTTATAATTTTCTTCTAGTTTTGTTCAAAAGATAGAGAGCGCCTTTTCGTGGGTTGTCTTCAGTCAGTTTTTTGGTAGTACTGGCATGATTTGTGTTTGTTGTCTTCACCTAAGTCTGGTAGGTAACGCAAAAATGTTAAGAATGTTGCAAGAACTGTTGCAGTCCGAAACTGGAAGCAGTAATTTCCTCATTGCGGCAACTTACCTTGCTACTATTCTTGCTCAGTTGTATTTCTACTGCTACTATGGAGCTACACTATACGAAGAGGTACTCAAACTCGAATTTAACTTCAATTTGATTTTTTTTTTCTAATTTTTTAGAGCAAAATTCTAGCCACTTCTGTATATGTAGGACGGTGGTACGAATACGATCTAAAATCACAGAGAGCTCTGGCACTTTTGATGGAACGGGCCAAGATTCCCATGTCCGTGACTGCTGGGAAAGTGTTCGATTTATCGCTTGCCACTTTCACAAATGTAACGTTTCCTTGGGTTGCTCTAACATGTTGAAAGTTTTTTTTAGGTGCTGAAAAAGTCGTATTCTTTATTGGCTCTACTAGAAAATTATTAAAGGGTGAAATTCAAACACGACCTTGCATTTTACTGTTATGTTGGCAGTACATAAGAAAAAAAAATTGCTTTCGAAGCAACTTTTTGTTTATGTAGGAAAAGTATTATAATTATTTTATTGTAATAAAAAATGAGCAAATATTTTAGCTTCCAAACCAAAGATGTGTGCATTTTCTATAAAATTATTGTAGAAATCTTTAAGGCTGCCAAACCTTTTTCTTTTCAGGTTACAGAAATTTTTATTTTGTTCCACGCTAGGAGGTTCGTTGTTAGTTGCAATTTTTAAGTTGTCAAAACACAAAATTTAAGTGGATCAATTTTTGTAAAAATAGTCTCAAAATTTTAGAAATAGTTATTTATTACCCAAGACAATAAAGGACACTTCAACCTTCAAGTGAAAATTATTAATACACGACTACCTTTATCGTCTTGTATAATACACAATTTTTTCTATAGCAGATTTTTATTTTATTTTATTTCAAAATCTTCAAACGCACGAATTCTACAAGTTTGAAGTTTCCAATATTAACGATCGACGACATTCGATGATTGTGGAGTTAGTTTTTTAAAATTGTACGAAAATATTCAGGCTAATGTCCTTTTTCCCCACTACAGTCAGAAAAAGTATTCCATTCAGTCTGTGGGAATCAATACATTGTATAAATTCCGATGATTGACAATTTTCTGAAGCTGTCATCCCGCAACGTAAACTGGGTATTGCTTTCGCCGCTCTGCAGCTACAATGTTGGCAAACACTGGATGCTGATCTTGTCGCCGTTAACCGAATAGGATGGAAATCATTCTCGGTGACAGAAGAGATTCTGTATCGATAAAAATGGCCATTTCGAATCAGATTCGTTGTGAAAATCTAGCCACAAGTTCAAAAACAAAATGTAATAAAGTTAACTAACAGTTAAAGTATTTTATCTACCCTTGAGGTTAAAGTGTAAGTTAACTTTGCATTTTAAGACAAATAAGGCATACTTTAAAATCTGTTATAAAAAAAGTTTGTTTAATTTTAAATATTTAAATATAAACAGAATAATCCTTATGCGTTCTAAAATTTTAACTTTTTCTTTACAACATGACTTTATATTATAAAACAAATCCCCTCATCAAGTTAAGTCTGTGGATCATATTATGCATATTACCTGGACATCATCTGCTTCGTTCACTACTTTTGCTAATAATTCGATTTTACCCTCATTGATGATTGACATCTGTCATGGTCGGCAAAATGGATTGCATTTTTGAACCTGAAATTTTGTTCACAAGTACTGATAAATCCATTTAAACCTCTGTTTAACTTGTGAGTATTGTTGACAAGATAACGCCACTGCACACTGCGCCTGAAATTTTGGCAACTATAAACAAAAAGTTGTATAATTTCAAAACGAAGAAAGTTAAACCAATAATGGATACAAAGTTCTATTATTTTCTTCAAAATATATAGGGTGTTCCATTTAAAAAAAAAAAAAAAATTAAAATGTGGACTATAAATACACCTACTGGATGTAGGAAAACGCGCGTCAATATATTGAATAGCAAAACGGTGATGCAACGATTACGCATCCCTGGGTCACTCTGTATATATTGTTTCCTTGGACGTATGATTTTGGTTTTTAGATTCATTTTCTGTCTTTTTTTCTTTCGTTTTTAGTTTCATCAAATAATCATCGTCTTCTGTGTTTTTTACGTTTTCCATATCGACGTACCCTTTAAATTTTTAACATCTCACTCAAAACTTTTTTACTTCTCCAGATCGAAATAGCTTCTAAAAGTTTGAAACCACACCCCCGGCACATTATATAACTCTGTGGGCTCGCTAGAGAGTGTCCACTAAGTCCATACAACAAAAACAGCCTTCTGCATTCTATGAAGTTTTGTTAACCGCCAACTTAAACAAAAGCCACGCTCAATTTTTTTGAAAGAAAAACGAGTAAAGTCGCTTATTCAGATAATTATAATGTTGACGTAATGATAGTTTTCGTTTCTTCGTCACGTATCGGATCTACACTATAAATTTTTAAAATATCGACTTCTAAATCACATCGTAAAACTTTTCTATTTAATAGCAGGTTTACTTATTAACATGTAGGTATTTATTTTGGAGTTTGTGCAAAATGTAGCATTTGGGACGGTATACTCCCTCCGGTAGCCATGGAAGAAATTCCTCCTGTTTATTTCAAAGTTCATTTAAAAATCCTCTTCTACCTCGGTATCGATATCATCCCAATCGAAAATAGCATGAATAGTGTCCTTTTTCACATGTACACGGTCTTCATAATCGGTCTAATGCTGACTTTCACAGTCACTGAATTCTTGGATATGGTCTTGAATTTCGAAGACATCTACAAGATGACGTTTGCCCTCTGCTACTTCGTCACTCACATCCTAGGTACGTAAACTTTTCCCGAGATAAAATATCCCCAAGTTTTAGGCACCGTGAAGATGTTCCTCATGTTGGTACTACGGAAAAAACTTTGGCACCACTTAGAAACCCTCGAAACTGGCATTTTCAAACCGAGCATGAAACGAGGAGGCATCAAAGAATTCGAGTTAGTCAGAGGAGGCATAAACTTGTGCAAGCGTCAAGGCTTCTTTTTCTACACTTTCGTCATTGTTATAATTGGCGCCCGCACGATTTATGCAGCTCTTGCGAACTTGCCCTATGACAAACACAACTACGTTGAGGGCAACGTCACTATCATCGTTAACAAGAAGATTATGCCCTACACCACGTGGATGCCTTTTGATTACAACAACAGCCCTCTGTACGAGCTCATTTTCGCGTTCCAAATTTTTTCCACGGTAGTCTATGGGTACTATATAGGTGCAGCCGATGCCGTGATTTGCGGTTTCTTGATTCTCATTAAAGCACAGTTTTTAATCCTGAAAAGAGAACTCGAAACTTTACTAGAAAGAGCTGGATATGACCAGAACATAAACAAAGAAAAACTCGAGTTGTTGAATGAAGAGACTCAGGTTGTTGTTTCCAAGCTGGCGAATGAGTGTGCGTTCCATCACCAAGAGTTGATACAGTTGTGCGACCAATCGGAGGAAGATTTCTGCTATCTGATGCTACTGCAATTCATATCCAGCCTTCTGATTATTTGTTTCCAGTTATTTCAGCTGAGCGTGGTAGAGTATCTTTTTCTGCACGTTGGGCGACATTTTTATTGTCAACTTTTAGTTGTCGCCCAACAGCGTCGAGTTTTTCAGCATGTCGATGTATTTGGTCCTTATGCTTTTCCAATTGTTATGCTACTGTTGGCACGGCAACGAAGTTCAGCTCGTGAGTGGCCAAATCTCAACCAACGTGTTCGACACTAATTGGCTCGTTATGAATGAAAGTGTCAAAAACAGTCTTTTGTTAATCATGATGAGGAGTCAAAGACCTAACCATTTCACCGCCGGAAAATTTTCGCTCCTGTCATTGCAGACTTTTATGACCGTAAGCACCCAACGATCCAAAAGTCTTTCTATCAAGAGGGTCATGAAAGTAAAAACGTATGTCGTTTTATAACATAAATAAAAAATGACAGACTAAAAGGTTAAAGTGTCACACGTTAACAAAATGTATTAATAAGACGACATATATTTTTACTTTCATGACCCACTTGATAGAAAGACTCGGTATAAACACTATGATTCTTACAAGTTTTTTTTCAGATCGTTCGAGGAGCGGCTTCGTATTTCATGTTTTTGAAACAAATGAACGCATAAACTGGACACTGAAAAAACCTGTAGTTATAGTGGGCCTTGAAAAAACACGCCAATGGTACCAACTTAACACTAAATGCAATCAACCACTATCGTAAATAAATTTTATCTCCTTTCTCGTAGGTTTTCGTACCTACCTGCAATCCAACCGCGTCTGCTTGACTATCTCAGAGACTCTTTTTGACAGTTTAAGCATACTTCATGTTGGAACAAATGGACGCGTAGCGGGCACACATCACAAAAACAAAAACAAGTCCAATCATGCCGGTGGCACCAACCAAACACTCTTCTAACGTAAATTCATTTTATTATGCATAGCCCTCTCCTCCTCGTACATCTTCATGCTCACCAAACAATCCCGCCCCAACTTATACAACACGTAGTAATTAAAAAACAAGAGAAACGTTATCGAAATGACGTTATGCCACACGATAGTGTAGAACAGTAGTACCAACTGCAGCATCACCATGATTCCGTGGCCCACTGACAAGCAACACAGCGAGTTGCTGGGGTTTCTAAACAACGAATAAAATCGCGAGTATGTGGGGTTCCCCGGCTCGCTAGCGTTACACTCGCCCAACGCTCTGTAGAGGTCTCTACCATGTTTGACCAGAGCGCCGTACGGCCACAACGTGTCTTCGTTCCAATTATTGTTGACCAGCAACATGTTGCGTGTTTCTAGTTTGTACCACGTTCCCAAATGTAGAGCTGAGCGGTGCAGGATGTCACAGTAGCGCAGCGATAAAATATGGGAGGTCGAGGCCGTGAAACTGCTCAGGAAAATGAAGATCACGTGCTGAGTCGCCCAGTAGATGTCGTAGTGGATGTGGTTCTGAAAGACAAGTCGAGAGTTGGGCGACAAACGACCCAAGTTGGGCGACAAAGTTACCTGTGAGAAACAGCAGGGGATGAACCCAGCGTAGTAGGCGTTGAGAATTGAACTGAAGAGGATTTGTTTAACGCGATTGTTGAAGTTGACTCGAAGATTTTCTACTTCTTGACGGACTTCAGTGGCGTTGGAGCGACAGGCGTGCAAAGGAGGAATAGAGGAGGCGTTCCACGTTACCAACTCGAAAAACGGTGTGATCTTGCAACCAAATAGAATTAAGTACACTAGGACCCTAAAAATTGTTAACTTTGAGATGGAACTCATTCTTTTTGGGGTTTTACGGATAACACAAGTAGAGTATGTTCACGAACGGGTGACTCTGCATAATTTCGTAGGCGCACCAAGACAAAAGGGTTACCGTAACTCCAAACAGCGCAATTCTGTAGACCAGATAACCCAATTCCAGAAATTTAGGCTTCAAAACTTTATCTAGAATTCTGCACCCGACGATATAAATCAGCCTCCGCGAGAGCAGAATTATAATAAAAGTGACCAAATTCACATCGATTAGGTAGAAATTCTGCAAGAAAAAAAAGAGTCTCTTGGTTTCTAACTGTCTTTGGCTTACCACAGCTTGTCTGTTGTATGAATGTGGCAACCACCATACTGTCCTATATAAATGCAAAAACTGCAGCCCCCCACAGACCGTGGTGAATAAAAACATGAGCACCTCAAAAAAGAGGTCGTCATCGACGGGGGTGTTGGGAAACGGGAAGTGTTTGGGAGCAGCTGCTTGCTCCAAAACCGGGAGAGTTGGCAGGCCGCCCCCTAATGAAGGATACCTGTTATTAGAGACATCACCCCCAAAACCCGCCATGAGGGGCATAGAGTTGCGCACGGTACGCGGAAAACGCCTGTTGCCGCTCGGCATTTGAAAAACTGATTTGAGAGAGTTAGGTTATGTTATGACAGAAGAACCTGTCAAAGAATCCGTTCACGAGTTAAGTGGAAATCGGAATGACAGTTTTAACCTCAAACTTAAGAACCATAGAGGTTATGTTGTCTTTTTAAAAATC
Source organism: Cynaeus angustus (assembly GCA_030157275.1). NCBI lineage: Eukaryota > Metazoa > Arthropoda > Insecta > Coleoptera > Tenebrionidae > Cynaeus > Cynaeus angustus. The sequence continues at coordinate 10,619,197 of CM058067.1, forward strand.
GCACGTGTTTTTGTCCGAATTTAAGTACTCACAACCGTAAGAATGCCGAAATCAAAGCGGGATAAGAAAAGTAAGTAATTTTTATCCCTCTCGAGTTTTAACTTTGTGTTTTTCAGTTTCTTTGACGAAAACCGACAAAAAGGGTCTCGCCCTCAAGCAGAAAATCGTGGAAGACGTTCGAAACTGCGTTGAGAAGTACTCCAGCATTTACGTTTTTACGTTCAAAAACATGAGGAATGAACTAATGAAAGAAGTCAGAGAAGAGTGGAAACCTAGCAGATTTTTCTTTGGTAAAAACAAAGTGATCGGCGTTGGTTTGGGCAGAAACAAACAGGAGGAAGTCGCCGATGACTTACACAAGGTCGTGCTCGTCTCTCTTAGCTCAATTTCTAATTTTACAATTACAGATCTCTAAATGTCTCAAAGGCCAGTGTGCGCTCCTCTTCACCAACAGCCCCAAAAACGAAGTAATTGAGTGGTTTGAGTCGTACAGTTGCGAAGACTTCGCCCGGTCAGGCTGTGAAGTCGACAGAACGGTAACACTAGAAGAGGGCCCCCTGAAGCAATTCCCACACTCAATGGAACCATATTTGAGACAGTTGGGCCTTCCCACTAAACTAGAAAGAGGTAAAATCGCCGTTGTTTTTATAAGAACGTCCTCATTTTATGTTTCCAGGCGTCGTCACGCTAATAAAAGAGTACGAAGTCTGTAAAGAAGGCTCAGTTTTAACGCCTGAGCAAGCCAAGATCTTGGAATTTTTAGGACATAGGTTGGCAACATTTAAATTAGATTTACGAGCCGGCTGGGTGAAAGGCGAAGGTTTCGAGAGGTTCGATGGCTGTGAAGAAAAAGAGGAAGAAGAGAACATGGATGATGAATAAATTATAAAATTTCGTTTATTTGTGTTTTATTTCAAATTCCCCCAGTCAGCGCGACTAACTTCAGTGCGCTGTCAAACGTCAAACACTTGTCACTTAAACGTCACATGTGTTTTGATAAGTGATAAACAAGTAGAGTAATAAATGCCTGTAAGTAGTCCCCGTGTACGTAAACAACCTTCTTAAAACGATTTCCAGCAATTATGGCCACGAAAAAGGGGGTTGTCTCCGGGCCGAAGCGCCTGTTCCGGGAGAAAATCGTGCAAATCTACGAGACTTTGTTCAAAGGGGATAACCTACCAACTCCCAACACCCAATTCTGGGACGAATTTTTCCTTCTTAAGCCGAAAACTACGTACATTGACTCAGAGATCCAGAAAATGTCTCAGGAGCAACTATTCCTGTCGAAATCCAATCTTAATCTCCTCATAAACAACTGTATTGAAGTTTTAAATGACTCAAACAATATCAGGGTTGTGTATTCCATGCAGACTTTGTGCGCGGTGATCCACGCGATTTTCCAAAAGTCGGCGGAGGTCGAATCCGATATTTTCATAATTGGTTTTGAGAACTCTGATGAAAAGATTCAGGTGCTCTTGACAGCGTGTCAAAAGTTTCTAGAAGGTTGTACCTCCTTTGTTGCTTCTTTCATGTCTGTCTTTCGCTTTCAGGTGAAAGTTTAGATATCCTGAAGAGTTTGTCGTTGAAGCTGCTTTTGATTCTCGTCACTCGCACCGAAAACATCAACGATAATGTCTTAGTGGAACATGTAATCAACACATCTCTCTTTGAGTGTCTTCTGAAGCTAGTCAGCCACACTCAAACCCGCCAAGTCCACGGCTACGACGTCGTCCTGTTGCTAACTCTTTTGGTAAACTACCGAAAATACGACGCCGCGAATCCATACGTCGTTAAATTATCAATATTAGACGACGAGTTGGCTTTAAACGGCTACGGACAAGTCATAACGTCGTCGCTGTGTGACCTCTGTAGCCAGTTCAACCGGGAAATGTTGGAGAATCAACACACTTCGTGGTTATCGTCATTGACGAGCATGGTCGGCAACATTTTCATATCAGAAGAAGGAGTGCTTAGGACGCAACAAATGAGGGCGAATAATGCGTTTTTATTAGCGTTTTATGAAGCCATACATTTGAATAGGAATTTTATAACGACGTTAGCTCATACTCAGATTGATGGAAGTTCGCCCCCTTCACCCATTAACACTTTGGGGCCGGGGAGCAGCCCGGCGGACGTCTCGACGGTGAATTTTAATTCGCAGCCGTCGAATCTTCTAGTGATTTTTTTTCAGTATTGGTGAGTTGGCACAACGTCAGACAATCGCTCGGCGTTTGCCGCATCTAAATTTTTCACTCTTTTTCAGTTCTATAGTCATGCAAGACACGAAAAGCGAAGCCGGCGCGAACACCGCGAAACTCTGCTTCCTCATCCTTTGCTGCATCACCGAAGATCAGTACGCGAACTCTTTGATGCACGACGTGGGTCTAGCCTTCAAAGTGTGCCTCCATAGATTGCCAATGCGCCATAGAAAAGTATCCCCGGACCAAACAACGTCGACTCAGCCTTTAGTTTGCTCACTTCTAGGTCTCTATCATCTAATTTTTCCTTTTTAATATCCCTCAAATTCCAGACTTGTTGGTGGAGTTCTTCATGAGCCACATGATGAAGAAGTTCCCTCTGGAACTCTACACTTTGTGTATCGGCGTCCTACAGCGCATCCTCTGCTACCAGAAACGATGCAGAATCCGCTTGAACTACGTCTGGAAGAGTTTGTGGACTGCTTTACTTCTAGTCTTACGTTTCCTTTTACAAAACGAGAACTCGTTGACCAAGAAGATGAACATCATCGACTTGGCGACGAAAATAGTCAACATTTTTAATTTTTTTATTACTTACGGTGACACTTTCTTGCCCACACCTGGCAGCTACGACGAGCTTTATTACGAACTGATTAGAATGCACCAGATTTTCGATAACGTTTACTCGATGGGTACGTACACATTTTTATACTTCTATACAGCTTTTGTGGGCGAACACCCTACAAAACATTTACTTTATGGACTCTTCTGCGTCCGTAAAGATGAGTTTTATTGACTTCTCCGTCAAAATTTTACGGACTGTCGCAAAGTATGACTGACTTTACTTCTCCAGGTCTGCGTTACTCAACTGTTGAAGGAGAGTACAAAGATGCCGCTTTAAGACTCAACAACAGCCTCATCAACGTCCGAGCCATCATCAAACACTTTTCTCCGAAAATCGAGCAGTTTCTGGTCACCGCAAGCTTATCCACGCCCTCGGAGTTACAAATTCTTGAAATTGTCAAAAAGAATTATGATAGTTTGACACTAAAACTCCAAGATTCGCTCGATCAATACGATAGATATAGTGAGAAACCAGAACACGTGAATTTTTTCACTCATCTGATCAAAAATATCGTTTCTGACACATGTGGGAATATTGGACTCGCGTTGGCTAATTTACAGAAAAATGAATTTATAAGTACTGAAATAAAATAATGTTTGTTATTTCTGTTTCATTGATGGCTCCATACACAAAGTGGCGTAGAATTGGTTTAATTTAGACACTGCACTTCCGAGTTTGATGTTTTTAACAGTTTTCATTGTTTTACTCAAAATTAATCTATTCCCATCCAAAAAAAAAAAAAACGCGGAGAAATAAGAAAATTTTTGAGACCCCTCCCCTTTCAAACTTCCTTAAGTTACGCCACTGGTGAACCCCCGCTTCCAATTTTCTAACCTCAAAATACGTTTATTTTTAAATAAATGCACCTTTAGACTCTCAAGACGATATGGAACTATTTCCAGACGACTTTCTTCCACCTGTGCAAAAGGCAGCTCCTTTATAGCCCCCCTTTTGGTTTTTAAATCTCATCTGTCATTTCCCCTAGTGACTTTTGTTTTTCCCCCAACTATCAAGTTGGTATATGTGCTTGTAAGAGTTTGTTTTTAATTCCCTCGAAATAGCAAAAAAATCAATTTATAAACAAATTGCTTCTTTCCGATAACCTAGAAAAAGAAGCCCTCAAGTTTAGCAACCAAGTCGCATCTTATACGATCCCGAATTTCCAGCAAGCGACAAAATGGGTTAGAGTAAATACAACCAACAGTACCATGGCAGTGAGAATTTACCTAGAAATAGGACACGAGGCGTCAATTCGTACCAAAAAGACCCAAGAGGGGTTCACCCATGACTGGGAAGTGTTTGTACGAGGATGTGACGGCGCGGAAATCCAATATTATATCGAAAAAGTTGTTTTTTATTTACATGAAACTTTCCCAAAGCCTAAGAGAGGTGAGTGCCCCCCGAACCTAAGCGAGTCTCATTGTAGTTTTTAGTGGTCAAGGAACCCCCATACTCGGTCAAGGAGTCAGGCTATGCTGGTTTCAACCTCCCTATTGACATCTATCTAAGGAACAACAACGAACCTAAGAAAATTAGATTCAACTATGATTTAAACCTACAACAGTCGGGGCCCCCCATCATCAAAGTCCAGAAGGAAAAATACATTTTTAACTCGCCACCGGACGATTTCAAGATAAAACTCCTTAAAGGGGGCGCCATGGTAAAAGTCTCCCAGACTGGTTTCTTTCACTACTGACTTTTTCTAGGTTGGCAGTTCTTCAAGCATGCAGGACTTAACCGACAGTCGTTCGTCCCTCGATGATAAGAACCAAATGACAAACAAACCAAAGTTGAGCGGCAGCGATTTCGTTAAAAAACAGAAAATAAAAATAGGAGAGCCCTGTCGGGACTTCCAGGAATTATTCGGGAGTCCTATTAACATGTCATCAAAGCTGTCAGACCAGAAATTACCCCCTAAAGATAAGAATCTTGAAAAGTCGCGGACAAAGCATAGCCCCCATAAAGAGAGCCACAAGGACAAAGAAAAGAAAGAAAAGAGCGACGAGAGGAAACGCGAGGAAAAGAAGAAAGAAAAATTAAAGGACCGCGAGCGAAGCAGAGATAAAACAGTGAAAAAAGATAAGTCCCCGCGCCCTAAAAGTCCCAGTCCGAAAAAGTCGCCGGTGCGCTTTTCTAGCCCCCCAGGTATGAAACACAAAGAGTCCAAACAACATGAAAAGAGGGAAAAGACTGATGATAGAAAACCGAAGAAAAAGAGCAAAGAACACAAAGAAAACAAAGAGGAGAAGACAGACGATAAGCCCCGGAACGATCCCAAAAAAGACGAGAAAACTAAAGAAAGCATTTCGCCCCCACCGCCAAAACTCCTAGACAAAAAAGAGAAATCCAGCAAAGAAAAGTCATCAAAAGACGACAGATACTCGGAGAAATATAAACACAAGAAAAAAGACAAAGAGAAGCGGGAGAAAAAAGAAGAGAAGTACAAATCCGAGAAGAAACCAGAAAAGCCTCCAGAACCCCCCAAACCGAATTTATTCAGGCCGGAGGCGCATCAACCCAAAAAAGAGAAAAGTTTCGTTTCTGTACCGAATAATGACGATGAGTCCTCAAATAGTTCATCTTCGAGTTCGAACTCCTCGACAGAACGACAAGAAAAGAAAAAAACTGACACCATTAAAATTAAAGAGGAAAAGAACCAAAAGTTAAAGAAAGAGAAGGGATATCAAGAAAATGCGATCAAATGTAAGCGAAAATCGAATTCCGTGGAAGCAGAAGAGCCTGCAGAGAAGATCATGAAGGATCATGGGATTAATAATAATTCTGAGAGGGAGCAGGAGACCAAGATCGGGATTCCGGCGGCCCCGGAAGGGGTGGTAAGTATTTTTTTTGTTACTTTGGTACCACTACTAACTTTCACTGTCATTTATGGAAAAAATAACTGAGAATTAAGGAATAGAGTAGAAAAACTGATCTGACGATCAAGCTGAGATACGAAGAAATCTGCAAAAACAGAATTTCAAGGACACAAAACGATTTTCAAAAATGGCCTTACAAGTGAGAATGAAACTTGAGAATGACAAAAATCTATCGATAATTTGAAAATGTGAACTGTGGTGCAGCAACGTGAGAGTGACTAATCAAAATTCACATGATCTACTTCTCCAAAAATGAAAATTTAACGATAAAATGCCAAATGGCGCAAAATGAGAATGATCCAAAAAAGTAAAATTTTTAAAATCCTATAAAAAACTGTAGAAGAAAAAACCAAGGATACGATGATGTCAAGTGCAAGAATAGCACGAGAAAGTGAGAATAAAAATATATGCAGAAACCTGAGAATGACTAAAATTCTCTTACAAAATAGATGTCAAAAATTAAAAAACTGAGATTTCTGCAAAAATGAGAATTTAAGGATCAAAAGGCTAAACGACTCAAAATATGCTAAAAATTGAAAACGGAGAAAACATGAGAAAGCTGCAAAAATGAGAATTTAATAATAAGAAGGCCACACGACGCGAAATATGCCAATATAAAGCTGGGAATAACTTAAAAAGTTAAAAAAAATTCAAATCTAAAAACTGAGTTTGTTTTATACACTGAGGATTGAATTTTAAAATCTGAGAATGATTAGAAACTAATCAAATGTATTAAAACGTGAGCAACTGAGAAATTGAGCCCTGACTAGGTAAACTGAGAATGATTGAGATAATTCAATTCTTCCGAATTCTGTAAAAAGTGAGAATCGGACGATCAAACTGAGACACGAAGAAATTGATTTTGAATAAATTAAGAACATTCTGAAATGTGACTTAGCAAAAATCAAGGTGGCTTAGAAAATTCTTTAAATTTGTAAAAGCTGAGAATTTTAGGGACAAAATAGTGAGAGTGAATAAAGAAACCGCAAAATGACAAAAAAAACTCAACTCAACAAGAACAGCATGAACAAGTTGAGGCATGGACACATGTAGAAACCTGAGATGACTAAAAATCTCAGTTGTCGGTCTCCACAAAACAGAACACGAAAATTAAAGAATGAGAATCTGAGAGTGGGTCGTAAAACTCAATTTTCGTAATTTAGGAAGAGAAATTTATAATTTAGCTATTCAGAGTGTGAAAAGAACTGAAATGTTACGATCCGAACTGGAAATTCCAAATCTGAGAATCTCTAATATCTACTCAGAAACAAAAAATTAATGTTTGCACATTTCTAACGCTTTTCTTTGTTTCTTAAGGAGGAAGACTACTTCGGCCTGCTCCGCGACCTCCAACACAAAATCATGGGACTCAAAGACAACTCGGACCTCCAAAAAGTAGTAAAACTGATCGCTGAAACCGGTCGTTATGAAGTCTCAGCTCATACATTTGATTTTGATTTATGTTTGTTAGATCGATCAACGGTGCAACAATTACAAGACTTTTTTGCAAGCGAAACTTAATTTAAACCGTAAAACAAACAAAACGCTTTGTGTTGCAATATTGTTGACATATGCAATTTTAAGTTCACCTCTTACAGTATGTTTACTGTTTATTTTTTGTTGTTATGATTCGTACCTGTTCAATTTGTCATTTCTTCTAATTGTTGCCAGTTTGACTGCTGTTATTTGTACACATTTTATTATATATGTACAGGAATTGTGATAAATGCTATTATTTTTGTAATTTTAACTTTATGGTCGTGTTATTATTGTAAAAAAATGTATGGAAAACACTCTTTTAGTGGATGTTAATGTGCATGATTCATTGTCTTATTTTAGGGATTTTGTGTGCGCCAAATACATGGTTTGATTCAAACCTTTTTTTGATTGTTATACAATTTTATGGAAATGACAACTTTCAGTTTAGTTGCAACTGCAAGGTACTTTCTTAAATTATTTCGAGTTCAGTGTACAAAAATTCATAAAGGTGTCATTTTCATCAACTCAGTTTTGCAAACATCACCCAGTATAATAGAACTGGACTAAATTACGTATTAGGTACACTTAGACAGATTTGTATTTTATTTAAGTCAGCAATAAAATATATGTATTAATAACTGGTCTTTAATTTATTAATTAAAAAATACCAAAAACGATTTTGCAACTCTAGTGTTTGAAGTAGGAACTGTAGCGTCTGGACTGACTGGGTTTGAATATAAACTGCGTTCGCCATTGAATTCGTCACGAAATTCTGCATTAGATAAGTCTAAATTTACAGCGATTGAGCAGAAATTCACAGATTCATTTGGAGATTATTTTTTTAAACCTATAGCTTGAGATTTTTTTTTTTGAAGCGAAAACGTGAACGATTTTAGGAAGTTTGACTCCAATCGAACGAGCGGATGGAACTCTTTAAGCAAACAAAATTGCATAACAATCGATGCAGTGGTTTAGAAGATATTAACGAATTTCTGACACTGAAGATGTTTTCGTAACATGCGTAACGTTTCGACTCAGAACAAAAATCTGCAGAAGCACGCCGAAATTTAAACTGCACTGTAACCGCTGTAATAGTTTCGAAGATCTACAGCTAGAAGTTAAGATTTTCCCATCGATTAGTTTAAAATGTGCGATTTTCAAAATACTGTCAAAATTCTCTTTATAAAAAATTTTGCTTTTTTCTTCTGAACCAAAGATTGTTCACGGCTTTGAAAATACTTTTTCACCTCTAAAGAACGGGTTTGAAAAATCTACCCGTCCCGCCGTGCGCTGGCGCGCCAAAAAAATCAATAAACTCAAAATGTCAACATTCAGATTGTCTCTACGTTAAAAATGAAGTTAACAACGAAACGTTATAGTGTTATGCTTTCTTTCCAGTCACTTTTATTTCTCGTCGACTTCCTTATCAATATTTGCTCGGTTTTAGTACACCACAACAATGGAATGTCCCTCATTCTCTTCATGTAAGTGCCCCCTTTCCACCACGTTTACTAAAAACCATGTTTCAGTATACAAACAGCTTGTTTGGTTTTTTCTCTCGGGACTCTCTTCATGACGTTTTTTTCTACGTACGCTTTCCAAGCGGGACTCATCGATCTACTGTATGAAAAATTCCACTTAAGTCTTATTGTGTTTTTCTTCTACTTTGTGTTGACGATTATGGTCCAGATTTGGCTGCTAGTGGTCCAATGGAACAGTTCTAAGCTAATTTGGTCGTCCACGCCGCTGTGCGTCGTTTTCATCATCCAAAGAACTCGTGAGTATATCGAATGTAATAAATTTGAATAAAAACTGGGATTTTTTGTGTTTACGGCCGCAAAACCGTCCGTAAAGTAAACTTTCACAGCGTCGTCGCTCAAATTTTTTAGATGCTTACCACCATAATTTTTCAGTGACTCCCGTGTACTACTACTTCTACAAACGAACCAGCCTAAGAATAAGTGACCCTCGACTGTACGAAGACGTGTGGGATGAAAATCATGTAGAAAATCGTCAATAAACAATAAAACAAAAAAGTCTATTTTAAATACCGCGCGTGGTGCTGTAGCGGCAACTCCGCGAACTCAACTTGTTATCTGTCACAGTGACAGTTGAGGTTATGTCTAAAGCAAACCAACAACAGTCTCCGTTGTGATTACTCCGTTTTGTTAATTTCGAGCGATGGGCGAGCGTAAAGGCACCAACAAGTACTACCCCCCAGACTATGATCCTAGAGCTGGGGGGCTCAATAAGTTTCTGGGGACTCATGCCCTCCGTGAAAGGGCCCGAAAAATTCACCTCGGGATCATCATCGTCCGTTTTGAGATGCCTTACAATATCTGGTGCGATGGATGCAACAACCATATAGGAATGGGTGTCCGGTACAACGCTGAGAAGACAAAAATTGGGATGTACTACACGACCCCCATGTATCAGTTTAAAATGAAGTGTCATTTGTGTGATAATTATATTGTTATAAAGACGGACCCGGGAGTAAGTATGCAAAGTTTGTTTGCAGTTTTATTGTCTCGCTTTTTTCAGAACTTGGAATATGTGATCGTCTCAGGGGCGCGGCGTCAGGAGAACCGCTGGGACCCCACTCAGAACGAGCAGATTGTTCCAGAGACTAAAGAGACACAGAAACGCATGTTTGATGATTCTATGTTCAAGTTGGAGCATGGCTCTGAAGATAAAAGTAGTTACGAAAGCTCGAAACCGAGACTAATCCAATTGTATAACAGAAACGAATCGACGTGGTCAGATGACTACAGCGCCAATCAAAGGCTTCGACAGATTTTCAGGGTAAAGTTGCGTACAACCGTTTTTCTTTACCTAACCAACTTTGTTACAGAAACAAAACACTATTGTCAAACAAACTGACTCCCGAGACCGGGAGTTGATGAAAAAATCAAGTCTTGACATTCCTTTGCTGGCAGAAACGGAAGAAGATAAAAAGATGGCATCTCTTCTTAGTTTGAAACTTAAACCTTCTAAAAGTATTTCAGAGAATACGGAAGTAGCCAGGAAGAGGATAATATCGAGTTCGTCTTTACCGACGTCCAACTTTACTCTGAGCAAGGAGCTTAAGGCGGTGAAGATCTTGAACGGGGTTAAAAAAGACTTAGGGATTGTTAAAAAAGGGGCGGGGGTGCCAGAGAAGAAGCCTAAACTTGCGAATTCTTTAGTGGGGGACTATGGGTCCGCTAGTGATTCTGACTAATTGTTATTTTTGTAAATAAATTCTAACGTCCACAGTTTGTTACAGGTAGTTTTGAACATTAGGGTTCCTAGAATTTCTTATGTTGGTAGTCTTGACAAAATCTCGCTACTCAAATGCGCAATTTTTACACAGTCCAAAATATTTGAGTCACTTTCAAATTTACATCCCGACCTTGAAATCATTTTAAAATTTGTTACTGTTAAATTCTCAGTTTTTTATTCCAAAGAGAGTCTCAGTTTTTAATTTTCCACAGAACTTAAAATATTTAAGTTTTTTGAACCGTTCTCAGCAGCAGTTTTGTGCTCCCACATTTTGGATCTATTCAACAGTTAAACATTCCGTTTTCCACGCGAGTTGTGAGTGCCTGTCACCTGTCACTTTCAAAATTTGACAGCTAACCTTGGTTCTCTTCCCATCGAAATTCTGTTATGTTTTCTAGCAAAACTAACTAACTAAAACCGATTTTGTTCTCATTATTATCACGAAACAGTGAAAATGTCGTCAGACTCGGAGCTAGAAAACTGGATCGAGATAGCTAAACAATGCAAATATTTGACAGAAAACGACTTGAAAAAATTGTGCAGTATTGTTTGTGATATTTTGTTGGAGGAATCAAACGTACAACCGGTTTCTACACCGGTGACAGTGTGTGGGGACATCCACGGGCAAGTGAGTACCAACTCCCTCTAAAAAAATCGACCTAACCTTAAAATTTTAGTTCTACGACCTGGAGGAGCTCTTCCGCAACGGGGGGCAAGTTCCTGACACCAACTATGTTTTTCTAGGGGATTTCGTGGACCGCGGGTACTACAGCTTGGAAACTTTTACTAGACTTTTAACCCTAAAAGCTGCATATCCTGATAAAATTACTTTATTACGAGGAAATCATGAGAGTAGGCAAATTACCCAAGTTTATGGATTCTATGATGAGTGTCTGACAAAATATGGGAACGTGAACGCGTGGAAGTACTGTTGCTCGGTTTTCGACCTTCTGACTGTAGCCGCTCTCATTGATGAAAAAGTCTTGTGTGTCCATGGAGGGCTGAGCCCTGATATTAAAACCGTGGACCAGATCCGCACTCTAGAGAGAAACCAAGAGATTCCTCACAAAGGGGCTTTTTGTGATTTGGTTTGGTCAGATCCTGAGGAAGTCGATACTTGGTCGTCGAGCCCCCGAGGTGCTGGCTACTTATTCGGGGCCAAAGTCACGCACGATTTCATGCATCTGAATTCGCTGACTCTGATCTGTAGAGCTCACCAACTAGTGCATGAAGGTAGTTTGGTGGTTACAGTAGTGCCAACTTTACAACTCTAATTTTAGGGTATAAGTACATGTTCGACGACAAGCTAATCACCGTGTGGTCAGCCCCCAACTACTGCTACAGATGTGGGAATATCGCCAGCATTCTCGAGTTCCAATCAACCGATAGAGCCGAACCAAAACTGTTCCATGCTGTTCCAGACTCCGAACGAATAATCCCGAGCAGAATTGTAACCCCGTACTTTTTGTAATCGTTTCTAGATCAAATAAATTTAAATTTCCCGCCTGTATTTTGACTCGACATGCGCACTGCCAACCTGACAACCCATCTCTTTCACATCTGTCGTCTGTCAAGTCACGGACCTCATTTGTGTATTTTTGTAAATATTTCGTTTATTTACGGGCATCTTCCGGGATTTGAACACGGAAAATGGTGCAAAAGAAGGTAAAGACGGCTATATTCACGATTTGTTGTGTAGTTTCCCTTATTTTTTTTGTGATGTTTGTGGAAAAATGAAATCTAACCTCATTCTTCGCGCTTGTGTTTCAGGCTAAGAAGAAGACGGGCAAAAAGGTGGCCGCGCCCCCACTCGCCGTGAAAAAAGTGGAACAGAAAAAGGAAGTGAACCCTTTGTTTGAAAAGAGGACACGCAACTTCGGAATCGGTGAGTCTCGGATGATTTTGGAACCTTTTTCATCTCGTGCTTCTAGGCCAGGATATCCAACCCCCTCGCGACTTATCTCGCTTCGTAAAGTGGCCGAAATACATAAGAATTCAGAGGCAGAAGTCTGTCTTACAAAAGCGCCTGAAGGTGCCTCCTCCAATCAATCAATTCCGCCAAACTCTCGACAAGCAGACAGCCACCCAACTTTTCAAAGTCTTGGAGAAGTACCGGCCTGAAACCGACCTCCAGAAGAAAAACCGACTCAAAGCGGCCGCCGAGAGCAAAGTCGCAAAGAAAGAGGAAGCCCCCCAGAAAAGACCTAACACTTTGAGGGCTGGCACCAACACAGTGACCAAACTCGTTGAGCAGAAAAAGGCACAGTTGGTGGTTATCGCCCATGATGTGGACCCCATTGAGCTAGTGTTGTTCCTTCCAGCGTTGTGCAGGAAAATGGGAGTTCCGTATTGCATCGTTAAGGGGAAAGCTAGATTAGGATTGTTAGTTAGGAGGAAAACGTGCTCCGCCATTGCGTTGACCAAGGTAACTGTCTTTTTTCTTAGTTTTGTGATACTGAAGTGAGCTTTCAGATTGAGTCCGGGGACCGCAGCAACCTCACGAAGATAATTGAAGTTGTTAAAACCAACTTTAACGACCGAGCTGATGAAATTAGACGTCATTGGGGAGGTGGAATTTTGGGCTCGAAATCCGCTGCCCGCATTGCTAAGATCGAGAGGGCGAAGGCCAAGGAGCTTGCTCAGAAACAAGGCTAAGTTGTGAGCATTTGTAAGAATTTAATAAAAACATGTAAAAGGCGGAACTGTTTTATTTGAAAAAAAAAGTGTGGTTATGTTTGTATTGCGTAGGTGGCGCTGTCGTCATTCGAAATGACAGTGACATTTAACAGTTTCGACAGCAAGTGACGTTTGAATTAGGGCCCCAATTATCGAACCGTAAGCCCCTAAATTCTGTCTTTCTTCTCTCAAAACGAATTTCAGGTGACATTCCACAATGGCGGGGTGCGTTCCTTGCTTCATCATTCCGCTCTTGCTGTTTATTTTCCACAGGTACATTCAGCCCATTATGCTAAAATATTGGAATCCGTGGGAAAACAAGCAAATTAAAGAAGAGCCACAGAAAGAAGGAACTAAATCGGGTGACAAAGCTGTTGAGACCAAAAAACAGCTGTGAGAAAGAGAAGAGACTTTAGTGTTTGGACGTTGGCAATCGTGCAGTGTTTATAGATTTAAATTGTTTGAAGAGATTACAAAGTTTAATAAAATGTAACACGAAGTAAGTGGTTTAGTGGTCCCAATTTGACGGAGTTGTTCGTGTCACGTGACTGAATTTTTTCATTCCATTGGTGTAATTTCAAACTTCATACCTAACACGCTTTATATAATAACTCCTTTTAGTACCCAAGCGTTGAAATTAAAATTTTGCCAAGTTGAACAAAAACTTTTTTGTTTTATTAGAGTAGTAAATGTAAATAAAAAGTAATATTATTTTTTCACTAATCTATTAATATGAAAGTATTCCTCTGGTGTTTTATTTGAGGTAAATTCTAATTTGCTGTTGTAACAAAGCTGTTAACGCACTCATTTTCATGCGTTAATAAAGCAAAACCAAACCGGAAATCCAGAAAGTTTTTTCGGTTGGTAACACACATTGAACGAAATGTCAGTGTGAGTTTGAGGTTATAGTGGCATATCAGACATAGAAAAATTAATACAGCAAATTAACCGAGGTTTCTGGCACAATAATCTATCAATAATCAATAATCTAACAATAATTTTTGCAAAAAATGACAGTTCTATTTAGTCTGTTTGATTTAAATTCTTTTTTTTATGGAAACTTTAAAAATGTCACCAACTAACAAATTTCTCTAAATTCCCAAAATTGATTTTATTTGTACAAAAATGCATAATTACATTTGATTCAGATTATGATAAAGAGTTCTTTATGAATCAAATACAAGTAAAAGCAAACAATAGTTTTAATATTACACTTTTGTTGTTAGAGTTCTGTCAGGGACACCATGTCCTGAAAGAGATAAATAAAAATTAGAAATTTAAATTAATTGAAAAGTATAGAAAATATGATTTATTGGTATTTCCTTATTGCTTCCTTTTCAAGGTCATAAGGCGGAGTCTAATGATGTAATGATTACAAAATAAAAGACAATTAAAAGTTTTAAAAAGTCTAAAATTTATCGATTTTGCCATAAAAACTATTTACCCTGTACAGGTTATTGAATTTGTCCCATAAATTTTCATAATTAAAATACCAAATTATTTAACACAGGCAATAGAAAACAAAAGAAAAAATGATGTCGTTCTGTAAATCTTTATTGTATTTTATCTAAAATTTGTTACCTTATTACTAATTTCAATAATTATAAAAACTATCGATTATAATCCTAAAAATCAATTTGTCCTGAACAGGTACATATAGTACTTACATAAATCTTCAAAATAAATCTCTTATTATCCATGTAACTTGTCCAGAAAGTCATCCACATCAATCTTCTTCAAAAGTTTGTTATAATTGACGTACGTCTTGTTCTTCTTATCTTTGTATCCAACTTCGTCTTCGGCGAGTTTCGACTTGCGTTTCCTACCCCTGAAAATAAAACAATAAGAATCAACCAATCACAAGCCATGATTTACCCTCTGGGTGATTCCCCTCTCGCAATAACTGCAATGTTAATCAGTTCTTCGTAGTCTACCCGTGTGTCGTAGATACACTCGCAGTTTGTCCATCTGATGATTCTCGTCACTTCTTGGTTTAAATCGTCGTCGAAAACTGTCGCAGAGATGGGTTTTTTCAACACTGTAAAATCGTACGTTTTCATGTTCCTTCTCTTCGTTTTATCCTCATGGACGGCGATTTCGTAGGTGCATTCTTTCTTGTCGAAAAAGACTTCCTCGGGGGATTCCTCGACTTTTTTCTTTTCCTCTTCGTGCGGTTTCTGTGGAGTTTTATTCGGGATCAAATGTATTCCTCTTTGTGCCAACCCTTTGACTAACTTCTGCGCGTCGTCTTCCGGACTTGTTTCTTTTTTCTTTGCGTTCTTTTTGGTTCGCGGCGCCTTGACTTTCTTCGTGTTTCGTACGGGCTGCTTCCTCCGCGCTCCGTCATCTTTTAGTTTATCCACCGTCCGCTTCCTCACCGCCTCTAACGTAGACAACAAACTCTTTTTATCATCATCTAGGGTTTTTTTCACTTGAACGTTACTGATAATGTCTTTGATAACGGCAGCATTGTTTTTACAAACCACCGTTTCGTCCTTTTCTTTGTCGGAATCCGAGTCACTCGAAGACGAACTCGTGCTCAACTGTTTAATCAAATTCAAGTTCTTTTTCCCGATGACTTTGTTATTGAACTTGGTCACGTGTTCGGTGTAGTGTTTTTTCTTTTCTGCGGTTGGTTCCTTCGCCGGGGTTATAACAGTGTTGCTTATGATTTTGAGCGCTTTCGGTGGCGACGGCGAGGTGTTATCTAACTCGCGTAACTCTTCCATGAGTTCTTCGGTGCTTTTAGGGGGCTCAGGTTCGGAAGGTTGGTAGTATGAGCTTGAAGTAGAGTAGTCCGTTGATCTGTGGTTGGTACCGACCATATCACCGGGGGTTAACGCGAAACCTGGGGTTATAGGCAGGCTCGGGGTTGGTATCGAACTCAAATCGACCCCTCTGAGTTGCTCATCGATGACGTCGTTAAAAGGGGTACAATGAAAACCGGAAGTGCCCAAAGGACCCTCGGGGGTTTTCGGAATCACGTCTTTGACAGGCGTGAGCAAGCTTGCTTTCTCGCGCTCTTCGGCAGGTTTATCTTCCTCTTCTTTCTTAATTTTTTTCTTTTTCGTGACCACGCGCTTCCGTTTCGGCGACGGGCTCTTGTCTTTGCACCCAGTAATTAGTTCGCGCAGATCTGAATCCCATGCTTTTTTTTTTTTCGTTCCAGTCTTACCACTCGGTGTAGAAAAATCCAAGTTCCTAACATGCGACGCTAACCGAGACACATTTTCGGCTTCTGTCGGCTTGACTTCGGGGATTTTCGCAGAGTTCTCGGTCCCTTTCGGCTTGATTGGTTTATTCCGCTTCGGCTTAGGAGGCTGTGACGGGGGTTCATCGTTAACTATGATCGTAGGAATTGACATGAACTCGTTCTCGGTTAACACAGTAGGCATGTTCATTTTGATCACGGGTTGGTTATTAACTATGTAGAACTGTTTCGTGGGTTCGGGAGGCGGCATCACTATCAACCCCCCCGGATTTATATAAACATTTGGGTTTATCGGGTTAGTAGCACCTGAGGTTTTTAGATAAGTGTCAAGAGTGCCATCGAACACGTACACTTCTCCGGTATCGGTGTTGGTGGGCGGAGCTACGTTTGTGGGTGGAGGAGGAGGCGGAGGAGGATCTGGGTTAGACGGGGGCGGTGGGGGAGGAGGCGCCTCGCTATTCTGGGCTGCTTCGATGATCGAACGAATGGCGTCGTTGTTGTGAGCTTCTATTATGTCAGTTTTGGTTTCAAGGTGGCCATGGGGAGTCTCCTCAGGTTGGGGATCCGAAATCGAAGTTGTACTGGGAGTACTAAAAAAAGACTAAAAACTGGGAAGAATTTAAGCGCGAAATTACCTAGAAAATTGAAGTTTCTTCGTGGGCGGGTTCTCGTACGGGGCCGTGCCTGGAAAACAACCAATAAAAGTAGGTACTTGTAGTCACACCCCCGGCGCTCCTGGGGGACTCACCTATGATTTCATCAATTAGTTTGTTGTAGACGGGATCTTCCTCTGTCCTCTGGATCACCGTCTTGATCACGGCGTCGATTTCCTTCGACGCCCCGGCGCTTATGCGCTCATCGATGGTGGGTTTGGCCCCATCTGGTGTGTTCCTAACGATATTAATAGTTTCAGCAATTTTCTCATGTAATTCGTGGTTTTCTAGCAGAGATTGTGTCAGAACTTCGGTCATATCAATGACTTCCTCTTTTTCTTTACTTTTACTTCTAGCATTTCGCTTTTTTGGAGTCTTTGGTGAGGAATTCTCGTTCTCTTGAAAGGAGGAAGAATTTCCCGGCAAAGAATGAGCGGGAGTGGCATCAACTTCACTACTATTCCTAAAATTGCGAGTAGAAATCAAAAGTCTAGAGTGTAATCGGTGTTTTACTCCACGGGGCTTGAAGTGGCCATGTTCAGTTCTCTATCTACAAGATACAGAAGTTGCTCAACAAGTGTCGTCCTGCTGTACATGTCAAAATAATCCGTCTCTTCTAAACGACTTTGCACTACAATAAAAGGCATGAAAAACCTAATTAGAGCGTCTATACCACCCCACCGATAGCATATATCACAGAATACTGCTCGATAATATCAACCAACGTCAATCCAGCAACTCGGGTCACAAAATACTTTCCCATTTTCACATTCGCGTTGTTCTCCGTAAAATAACAACAACATTTTGTAAATTCATCGACGACAGACTGCAATTTCTCACTTTTTAAGTATCCTGGAACCAGAAAAGTCAAAAATCAAAGTATAAACAATCATCCCGCCAATATTAAAATTACCTAAAACCAACGCAGCGATCTGGGCTTTGCTGATATTCATTTTGCTTTCTTTTCTTGCTTAAACTTAGCTTAAAAGCAATAAAATGTTGCTAGTTTTGATACTTAATTAGTAATTTTTGTTCTTTTCAAAACAATATAACCTCACATTTCACCGAGTGACGCTCACCGAATTCAAGGTCTTTTCATGAAGTGTCATTTATGAAATTGCCGCGGTGAGTGCAGGAGTGCCAACGGGGAGAAACGAAAATTTGGAAGGAGAGTGTTTTTAACTCTTTTATCGCTTTTCTTAAATATTGTTATTTTGTTTGCTTGTTTATCAGTTTTTATCATGTTTAATTTATTTGGGCCAACAGGAACAGATCATGGGAATCACGTGACGAAAACCACGCCTCCTTAAGGAATGATCTAACTCAAAAAATAGTATAAGAAACGATTGCACAGATTTTTAACTTAAAAACTGATGCATTTATGAAATCAGTTTATTTGGACTATTAAAAATCTAAAATAGCGTAAACATTTTATCTTAAAGTCGAGAAATATGTAACAGCAGAGTTCTTAAACTTAAATGTCAAATGCTAAAACCAAGTATTAACAAAACTTAAACTAGAAAATACGAACAGGCACTGGAAGGTCTTTAAAATGATCATGTGACTAAAAACACACTTTCCGTTAAATGCTATTGGCTGTGTATGGAAATTAACTTATTTAACTTTCATTTTGACATTTTGAGTATTAGTTGTTAGTTATGTAATTTTGTGGGAATTTTCAACCTAAATAAGTATAAAACATAAATTAGTTTAAGTAGACACAAAAAGCAGAGACCACAGGAAAAACGACGAACTTTTTTGAAATTCTGCCTAATTTAATGTTATCTGTGAATCTGGAATCTGTTTGTAACTCTTCTTGTTATCTCTGTGTCTGTCACAGTTTGTGGTTAAACATTAATTGGTATAAAAAGATGTAATTGTTGGTATGAGCCAATGATAATTCACTATTAGGCTCACCTGATCAAAACCACGCCTCTTTTTACCTCACTGGATCTGATAATCTGATAAATGACTAAATATGAATGTGGACAAAAAAAAACTTTTCAAAACAGCAGAGATCTTTTATCGTCCAATGGAATTTGACAACACATTTTAACTATATACAATACATATGCATATAGTATCTTTTGAGAATAAAGTAGCCAGTCACGTGAGAAAAACCAAGGTTCCCTTCTTGGCCAATGGAATTAGACTTAGATTTTTTAATTAAAAATACAGAAATTTGACAACGCACTTTTACATTTTAATGAAAGAACCGATGAGAACTCCTTGTTAGTGTCACGTGTGGTTTGTTAATTTGTATATAAATTTAGCAAAAAAAAAAGCAACAAATTTTTAGTTTTTAGTGGTTTTAAATTTTTCCGAAGTAACTCTTTTCTAGGTGTTTTATTTACAGTCAATTTTTGTTAAGAAATTGAAATTTATTTTTTTTGCCCTAAGACTACAGACTTCTGTTTTACCAACATGTTTATGTTAGTTGCTGTTTTGATCTTAACCAGTTGCGCCCTCTACTTACTCAAAACAAGTGTTCTTAAAGTTTTTATTTTAAAAACTATTTCTTTACATGTTGCCACAATAAAATTTTGGTAATTTTGAGATTATGGTTGTACTTTTGGTGTAATTTTTTGGAGATTTTGGTCGCAATCTTGACATTTATGAATCCAGTGCGTCATTTGACTCGCCAAACGTCAGCTGGTTCTGAAGTGCGACAGAGTGGACTGCACTGGACAGAAATGGCGACTCTCTGTCCAGGTGTTCAGTATGGGTTATCATCGCAGCAAAATTTTGGTGAAAATAAAGACTTAATTTTTGTGAAATTAACGGATTCCGCAGTTCGTGCAATACTCGACTATGTAAAACACAAGGTGAGTTTAATTTAAAATTTCCTTCCGTCCCCGAACCGTACAATCTGTTGCCGTCCAGTTAGATAAGTCGCCATATTCAGATGACTTATTAACCTATTATACGAAAACTCGAAAATACCAAGTGCTATTTCATCACTTCAACATGCTACGAGTGTGGAAACCCCTTTTGTGTAATTTTTCTCCGAAATCACGGCCACGTCACTTGTGCAAGGGGCGAGGGCTTCTCGTGGGGCTCCATGGCGTGCGAGAGCCCCCATAGGGGTAATTTTACCCTTGTATGACGTCACGCAGTCGTTGTCCTTACATGGACCGAGCGTCGAGAAAGTGAGACCAGGAATTTGGGGGAAATTCTCCCGAGTCCCGTTTTTTCCTGGCTCAAATCGGGGAAGTATGGAGGAGTGTACGATGCGTGTCACAAGACACAAAACGGTTCCCAAAGCGTATTAGCATACTGGACCAACTACACCCTGAGGCTATTCGTAATTACGAGTCTGTTTTTACACCTGACATTTGCCCGCAACGTGAGCGTGAGATTGGGCAATGACATGAGCCCTCAACCCTTGAAAAACCAGGTTGGGTGACTTTTCACTTTTTTGTTGTTTTCTGGAAAGATAAGGGGCTACGATACTGTTTGTTGTGTGAGACTCGGAAATATCGCGGCCTTATCCTAAATTTGATAAGTGATAACTGATAAGAAGGTAGACATTTCAGTAGAATTTTCCAAAATATAGATGACCATAATAGGCTTCTGTCCACAACGTAAGTCGGAGAGTAACATACACAGATTCCGTCGCTAATTTTACATTTTATCGCTTTAATAAAAGCTACAATTTGTGTCTCTGGTCGAATTAATATTACACAGAAGTTCCAACTTTTCTAACCGACTCAAAAATTTCAAGTTGGGACCGGCTTTGGACGCGAGAGCGTACGTCTGAGAACAATCGCACACATTCATACTCCCATTTCCATTCCATAGTTTATCTCATCAAAACCTGCAATACGTTTTTCGACCGAACGGTCATAATAACACGAAAAAATTGAGTTTCGG
Organism: Cynaeus angustus; assembly: GCA_030157275.1. Lineage (NCBI taxonomy): Eukaryota > Metazoa > Arthropoda > Insecta > Coleoptera > Tenebrionidae > Cynaeus > Cynaeus angustus. The sequence continues at coordinate 10,640,049 of CM058067.1, forward strand.
ATGGGCTTCAGAAACGATTACGTACGTCTGGGACCAATCACGCAGTTATTTTAATAGTGAATGGTCTCAATACCAGCAGTTGTTTTTCGGGGTGAACTAACATTTGATGATAAGTGAAACTAAGATTTAAACCGAAAATTTTGGGTTACACTAGCACATGATCGAAAACGTAGGTCTGAGAATAGTACTACCAATGGAGCCACGAAGTTAAAGTTGGGATAGGTTATGTACACTAGAACGTACATGGCGATTTTCAAGCGAGTTCGAAAAACTCAGTGTTAGATCGGCAGTGGAATCGATAAGGTACGTTTTAGAATGATCTGAACTGACACCGCCCAGTTTTTTGGCAGTCACTAATTCTTTTAAATTTAAATTGTCTGCTGAAAATTTCAAGTTAGATCGATATAACCGAATACGCAAGTTGAAAAACTGTGACGTTGGATGGGTAGATTGAATCCGTGAACGTGTGTCGTAGATTAGCTTCTCACAGCCACCTAAAATAAGACTGAAATGACCACAAAACGTTTTTGTGACAGAACACGAACGCAATATTCTTCGTTTCAGCTTCAAAATCAATAAAATTGAACCGTGCATTGATAAACCTTCCAGCGCCGCCTAATCACAATAATTTTCTCAGTAATTTAGGGTTTGTAGTTATTCTTTTCATATTACGTTACCAACCTAAATGATCATAATTGAGCTATTATTACATCGGGACGGATAAAAAGTGTCTTCGAAGCTGGTCATTTAAAAAAAAAAAAACGCAAAACGTTTTATGACTTCAGCTGGATCGTGTCGTTGGCAGTTAAAAAAAAAAACACGAATGTTTCAGTTCAGAGCCTACTTCGTTCTACCATAAGATGGCGTCTATGAGGCGTTGTGTTTCCTTTACAGGTTGGTAATACTGTTATTTATCGATTGTGACGTTTCAGAAACGTCATAGTTACTGAACATGAATTTATGACCAACCTCAAACTGGTACCAACACACTTTTAAAAATCCAAGCCGACTTTAACGCCGTTTCTGTTTGTTAACAAAAAGAAGAGATACTTTCGGCCTCGTCTTTGAAACTTTTTCTGTTTCCTGTTAAAGTCTGTATTTCTACGTGACACAGCTCACACCCGGGAAACAATTGCTGTCGCTTTCATAAATAACTGATTTACATATGCTAATTTCAAAACGTTTGACAAATTTCACGTCTACTGATACGTCAAATTTCCATCGCCCACTCGATCACAAATTTCTTGACCTCTGAAAGTTCAAGGATGCGCAAAGTTGTAAAAAGGGTTTATGACACTGCAAACAACTAAATAAATTCTAATTTTATTCCCGGGTTGTAACGTGCTTCTATAAACAAGTCCAGTACCTGCATAATAATTAAAGTTTAAACTTAACGAGTCGCATGCAATCTTTGCGACGGTGATAAACCTTAACCTTGACATTGAACCTTGATTAGCATCTGGAGGAATTCAGCGATCATCGCGAAAATGAATATATAAAAAAAAGTAGTGTATCGAATTTGTTGCTTTGGTGGACGGTGGACGCGCGCCTTTAGCCCTTAAGGCGAAAATAATCGTAAGAATAATAATATAATTGTTGTTTTGAGAAGCAGTTATGACATCAGCGTTTTTAAGAATGAAAATGCACGATGACGTTTTATTCAATTGTAGTGTTTACTAAACATTGATTATTTTTATTCTTACGTGTTAAAATTATCAGCAAGACGAATTTTGGATTAGATTATTTATAATTTGTCACGATTTCGAAACAATTGTCGTGTTTGTGTTTACTTCGAAAATTGCAAGGTCGTGGTAAATGGCACTTATTGCTCTTGCGGCACAATGTACGAGTTAAAATTCGGTTGTGTTTTTTTTACTTTGTGGATTCATAAATCATTCGTCGAAACGGAAACGTCCGACTCAATCAGAGCATCAAAAGTTGGTGTATCACCAACCAAGTACGCACTAATTAAACTGTTTTTCTTGTAATTTTCGTTATTAATTACTCTGTCCAAAACTCTGTAACAAGGTCACCGGTAGCTCTCAAAACGTGTAAGGGTGTCCCACTTGTCACTGTTTCCAATATCCAAGTTTAGTACCTGAAAAGAACATCTGGCGACCTGTTTTTTTGGTGGTAACAATGGACCACCCTTGGTAATGGGCCGAGCTCCCATGACGACGGGAGCAGATGTTCGTGGTTCAAACGTTTTGAATTTTAGCGATTTTTAAGTTGCACGAGCTTCCCACCACGGGACTAGACCGCCCGACATTTGTTTTGTTGATAATAAAATTTGTGGAAATCTTCCCCCACCACGCGACTTGACCTTCCAAACCTTCGCTTTCACACCGAAAATTAGCCGATGTGCCACGGTCATCCTCGGTGAACTTCCGTAATCTTCGCCTTTCTCTTCTTCCCAATTTTCACCTTTCGAAAGTTTGGAAGAAAACCCAGAAAAAGTATTGCACAATTGTTTATCCACGGTTAATTTCACAGTGCCGTTTCGTAAACTGTTGCGAAATCGCCTTTCATTCATCGAAAGAACGAAACAATAGAGTTTTTTTTAATTACGCAGTCGTACCAACTTTAAATTTTTGCAAGTATAGTGACAAAACCTCGCCTCCTTGGCGCGAATATTCCAATCAGGTTGTCGGTTAACGATGTGCATATTACTAACGAATAAAACGAATGATAACGTTGTCCTACTTTACAATACCGTGCGTGATAACAATAAATGTAAATAAACCGGCTAAAAATAACGAAAAGTGCGTCGTTATGGACTCAGGTGTTTTAGTCGGTGCGCCTGAGGGATGCTGATGGAGTTAGAAAATATACGAAACGTTTCGTATTCAATGAATATTAAATGGTTTCAACGCGGATATTACGATATTGTGTATTGAAAAGTCGGCGCTCTAGAATTACGCAAAATCAGAGCCAAGAATCCGGGTCGGCGAAAAGACTAATAAATCAGTTGATGACGAAGACTATTAAGTTGTTATTGTTGTGCGTCATTTGTTCCATTAGAGGCAATGTAAGTGTTGAGAAAATTAATTCTGAGATGCGCTATACTCGATATTGTTGACTTCGACGGTTAAAGATGTAAACAGTGGGCGACAGATGCGAGACCGATGAGAATGCAGCCAATTTCACACTGGTTTTATATAGTCGCCGCGTTCGACTTCGACAGGTGGAAGATTAAAAGCTGCGATATGTTGTAATCGACACGTTTGACTTCGTCAGTTGTGAACAAAAACTGTTTATTTCAATCACGCTCCATCTGTTTGATTAAGTCCGTTTTGATCCTATTTAGATCTGCTTAGGCTAATTGGACCAGAATTAAGTTCCATGACATGAAATTTAGTCCAAATTAGGTCGTTGAGGCTCTGTCAAGTCCATTTATGTTCCAAACAATGTTTACCTGTTTCATTTAGCTTGTTTTAATTTTATTTCGGCTCGTTTAGTTTAATTTGACTAATACTAAATTCACTTTCGTGAGATTTAGTCCAAGTGAGTCTAATTTAGTCTAAATTACTATGCTCAGACTCTTTCTGATCGATTTTACGGTTCCAACAATCATTATGTATTTAATATGCCTAATTAGACTAAAAATAAGTCTAATTTCATCAAAGTTATTCTGATTTAGTCTAAATTAGTCCGATCAGGCTCTTCCTAATATATTTTACAGCCCAAAAACTGGTTTTATCTTTCATTTAACCTCATTTGAATTTATTTAGAATTGCATTTTATTCGGACTAGCTGAGGCTAATTTGACTAATGTTGAATACAATTTTACGAGATTTAATCTAATTGAGTCTGATCTAGTCCAAATTAGTTCAGTCAAGATCTATGTAGTTCATTTTACAATCTAAGTAGTCACCTATTTGATTTAGTTCGCTTTTAATTTCACTTAAGCCAAATTAACTAAAATTAAGTCCAACTTTATGAAATTTAGTCTAAGTGAGCCTGAGTGAGTCTAAATTAGTTCGAACGGGCACCTAGTCCATTTCACAATCGTTAGCTATTTAGCTCACTTTTATACTTGTTTAGGTTAATTTGATTTGAACTTGACTATCAGATTTAGTCTAATTTAGTCCTAATTTGTTCAAATTGTAACATACTTTACACAACAGTCCATACAATTGTGATCGAGTTAATTTAGTCAGTTTTTAGACTTATGCTGATTTGACTAATATAAAGTTAAATTATTAAATTATTATTAGAAGTTAACAGTCTAATTAATTAACTTCCTGAATTTGAATCTGAACAAATCTAATTTAGACGTATTCAGGTTCAACAAGCTGACTCAGGCTATTTTTTATCTAGCCCAAATTGGCGAGAATTAATAGTATTTGGTTCTAACATTTTCTTATTTTACCCATCAGACCTTATTTAGACAGAACTAGTTTAATTTGGTTTAAGAAATTTTCAAGCTCCTTAAAATTGATATGTATATAATCTGAAGATAAGAATCAACTTTATACACTATAAAAAATTAGTCATCAAACATTTGACTATACATTGTTCCTAAGTCAGTTTTATCGTTTATACTACAATTTCCCCAGGTAACCAGATTTTTTTTTATATATAAAAGGTGATCAAGCCAATGAACTTTCATCACCTTTGTTAACCCGAGAAAGTCCAACAATAAACACACATAAATATTGTAACATTGATGAAGACCTTGACAACATCGAAACAACTAACGCAACCCGAAAATTCCACCTTGATTCAACTTTCTTCAAGATGGCGATACCACGTGACGTTGGTTTCTGTGGGATTTCCCACGATTGCGTCATATGAAGAGTGTTCCGGTGACCGAGAAGTCCCAGAGAATGACCTTGGCCTGTCTAAGTACACTAGGACCTCGGAAGTGGGCCAAAACTATACACCCTTGAAAAAACTCCCAATTTCCGTACATATTTTATGACAAGGTGGGGTTCAATTATTTCTACCAATCAAACAGAACGTTTAAAAAAATTATCCAATCACCAAATAGGATAATTTGCGAAGTAACCAATCACGCATGAAGGTTCGACGATACATTGACCCACTTTGATAGTTAGAAAGAATTACCACGAAAATGCAAGTCAAGCAGGTGGGATAAAAATTGACGAATCTGAACGAACGGTTGAGTGCAGTCCCCTTGACATTTCATAAATACAAAACTATACCAAGGTGAATGGAATGGTGTGTGCACAACGTAAGAGACGAGAGAAAAAAAAACTGAATAAAAAGGTGCACGAACAAAGAAAAGCACGAGTGAAAGGGAAGTTTCGGGATTTTGAAAGTTCGGGGAAATGGGAGCGAGTACAGAGTACAGATCTTCGACAAACGAAGATACCCAACTCCTCCCATCTCGTCCGTATAAAGAATCCTTACCACCCTCAATCCACAATATCCGATTTTTATGCAAAACTAGAACAGATCGAGCCCACCCACATCACCGATAAGAAATCTGCGGTCGAAATCGAAAGTGTGCGTTTATCCGAGTCACGCGTTCCACTTACCGTGTCTTTTTCTGTAGTTTTCGACATTTTTTCTCTCTCATCCCGTGGCGCAACACTTCGAATTCCTGTCAAGAATTTATTGCTTCGTGGCGTTTATGCAAATTAAAATGGAGATTCCGGAAATGGATAAAAGCGAGTTTTTGTTCGATGTTCGATTTCGGCGGCTTTGTTTTGGGTGATTTCGGGGGGTTCTGGGACTTTCTCCGTGACCAGGCGGAATGTCAGTTTTTTGACAACGGTGCACCGTACAATTGAAAGTTGGCATCCCGGTTGTTTAAGGTTATGTACGAATTCTACAAAAAAAAATCAAGTAAGGAAGTCGTCAATCGAAGGACAACGTCACATTTGTTGTCAACGTTTTTAATTACATTCCTATTTCCTTTCAGCCTTTCAATATCAAGTCCCCTTTGACATTCGTTCTTTCGAAAATTACACGTTGCCAACGTAAGAAAATAATTACTAGATAATATATCCCTTTTTGTGAAGAACAAAAAGTCACCGGTCATGAGCGCGTCATTATATCGATTAAGTAATTTATATTAACATATAGTTGTATTAGCAGCAAGCGTTTAACCAGTAAAGTTAAGTGAAACTAATTAAATGAAAATCGCTAATTATCCTCATGTTTCTTATGCGAATATTTGTGTTGCGTCAGGTTTTAAATGGATGAAAAATACTAATCTGAGAAGAGTAAAATACAGGAAACTGTAAAATTGATTTTTTATGATGGATTTATGAGGGAAGCGTTTAAAGTAATGAAAGTACCGGGGAATGTGGCGGTTTCCGATAAATAAGTTTTTACGGAATATTGTAGTGTTCAATCAAATTTAGTAAAATCAAATTAGCCTTCTCTCGACTTTTTTTATTAGTGTAGGCAATTTCTGTTTATTTAGTTTAATTTATCTTACAATTATTGACTGCTTGTATCTAGACTCACTTAGCCCCTTATAGTCTTCGCCTGGGTGTAAGTCCAATTCAGTTAGAAATGATTAGTTAGATTTGGTTTCATTTAGTTTCAACTAGATTTAGCTCAATGTGGCCTAATCTAGACTTGGATTTAGTCCACTTAGATCCAGTTTTGCCAAATTTGGTCCATTTATTCTCGTTTAGTTTATATCTTGCCATACTTAGTCTTAGCCGGACACATCAATTTTTTTTTATTCAGTTTGGCTGATACTAGGCTAAAAGTCAGTACTAGATCTACTTTTGCGCGATTTGGTCTAATACAGTACCATTTTGCTTAATTTGGTTTCATCTAGTTAAATTTATCGTGACTTAGTCAAATCTGGCCTAATCTAGACTAGGATTTAGATCCTCTACAAATAGTTCCATTAAATAGACTAAATAGTCTTGTTTAGTTTATATTTTGTTTTACTTGGTCTTAGTTGAACAAATCAGTTAGTGGTATTTGGTTCCATTTTTGCCGTATTTAATCTCAGTTATTTACATCAGTCTAATTCTAGTCCTAGTTAGCCTCGATTGGTCAGACCAATCTTCGTTTAATCTAACGTAAAAATTTAGTCATCCTAAGCCCAAATTTAGTAATTTTAGCCTAAATAATTTGATTTAAGTCCATTTTTATCATATTTATTCTCAGTTACTCAAATGTTTATTTAATCGAATCGTAGTTCTAGTTACCTCAATTAGTCAGACCAATCTTTATTTAGCCTAATCTGACCTAATATAGATAAGAATTTAGTCCCTTTAGATTTAGTTTTGCAAAAAGTCTAAATAACACTCAGTCTCCGATATTTATGGATATCATTTTTAGTCTAATCTTAGTTCCAGCCAGTCCCAATTAGTCCGACTAGTCTTCATTTAGACTAATCTGGATCTGGTTTTGCTGGATTTAGTCTAAATAGGCCGTTCTAATGCTGTTTTTCTCATTTGACGTCAATTAGTGAGATGTAGCTTTATTTAGTCTAATTCTAGTCGTAGTCAGCCGCAATTAGTCAGGACCAATCTCCATTGAGTCTAATTTGACCTAAGCTAGGCTAAGAATTAGCCTTACTCCTAGTTTTGGCAAAATTAAGTCTAAACACTGAGTTGATTTCATTTTTGTCATATTTTGTCTCCGTTATGATCTATCTCTATTTAGTCTAATCTAGGATGTAGGATGTAGGTGACTTAGGTTCAGTTCTAGTCTAGACCTAGATCTAGTCTAATCCAACGTAAGATTTAGTTTTCCTAGATCCAGATTTGTTTGATTGATTTTTCTGGCCTAACCTGGACCAGGATATACGTAGTTTCTGTAGATTTCGTTTTGCAAAATCTAGTCACTTAATCTTTACTAGTCAGATTTTTTCACATTTAGTGTATTCTAGATTAAAATTTAGTTTTTCAGGTACAGTTTAATTCGGTCTAGTTAGTTTGCTTTAGTACATTTTTATCGTATTGGGCTGAGACTTAGTCCAATTTAGACTAAGATTAAGTCCGATCTAGTTTCCCTTTTTAGGCTCAACTAGTCAGGTCAGGTCAGGTCAGGTCTACCCTGTTTTAATTCACTTTAGACCCCAGAAACGTAATGACAATGTTATCTCATTTTTTACCACACAAAATTAAAAATAGATTTCCTGCCTTACAAACTTCTTTATCTTACGGTAAGCGGTCACTTGTCGCTAATCTTATCATTTATTTTTTTAAGTGATGTAATTGAGATTTTGACCTTTCTCATTGTTTTTTCTCGTTCTCGCCACAAAAATGCGTTTTTTTCCAGCACTCCTTTCTCACGTTCTTTGCCATCGATAATCGCAATATTAACCATTTATAGAATAACGTTCCGTTAGGTTTTTTTTTTATTAATGAGAGAAAAAGTGCATAACACATTATTGATAAGTCGCACGATACAAAATACAATGACCATTAAAAATCTCATTGCAGAGGATCACACTTTTATCGCACAATTAACGACATTTAAATTTGAGGTCATACGGTTCTTCCATTGTAAAAGTTTTTATTGTCATAATCGTCAATTAAGTGGAAATTTGTTCAAGTGTGGTTTGTTATAAATAAACGAAAACATCTGGTCACCAGGAGACAGAACTTGCTCGAAGAATGTTTTCTAGCTTTCTTTTATCTACGTAAACATTGCTCCGTAAATAAAAATATTATCGCACTTGACCTGTAACATGCTCGTCGTCGGAAAGTAAGATACAGACACTTGATAATTTGCGTCGAACCAGGGAACACCCCCGTAAAGCGACATCTAGCGCGGGGAAAACGAATCGACTGACATTTCCAACCGTAGTCCGCTAACAATGTTGCTGATTTTTTTTTCTTTCTTTTGCAGAATAAATTCAACTGCCAGGGTCCCACGATAAAGTTCCTAGGAAATGAAGGGGTAAGTTTTTATCGTGCGTGTTTTTTTAAGTCGCGCTTAAATTCCAAGGATATCTTGAGTAGGCTGAGATGGGTGTGTACCATGGATGACTGATGCTCCCATAACGGGACCGAAATAATTACTGCCGATTTCAAATGAGGAATTTCGTCGTTTTTTCGGAACTATTACGGGAGGCGAAAAAAGGGGATGAATTATTCATAAGTCGGTCGAGTGAAGAGAAGTGTGTATTTTCGGTTGGTAGTCCGCGTGTCTTTGACAGTTTGAGGTTAAGCAGAGATGTCACCGGGATGTGCCGACATGTGGAAAAATGCAAGGCTTTCTCGGCATCGGCATGGGTTTTCTTGACACAGGGTCAATATTTCGTGCCGAAACTTTTGCCTGGACACGTGACGCTTTCTCGCCCAATCCGCTCGTAAAAACCATTGACGTCACAAAAATTCTGAGAACACCAAAACCGTGCATGTGATCTTTACGAAAGCGCAAATCTTAATGCAAAGCATTCTCGTATTAATTATCGTTATGTGGTTATTACAAAATCGTCTTTCACTGGAGAACACACTCGAGGATTTATGTAACCCACCACGTACCAGATTTAAGTGTTATTGTTCATTAGCACAATAAATCAGCTCGGAGGTGTGCCCCTTTCATTCCCTTTTTTTTTCATTTCAACGAAATTTATTCCTAACGTGTCATTTCGTCTTAAAACCGGTGTACCATAACCGGCACCGATTCTGAATATCGGAATTTTGTGCGAGAAAACACAGACATCCTTGACATTTCGTTGAACGAGCACGGTTTCGCAGTCTCGTGCTCTTAAGCGGCGGCGGCGGCATCCACTATCGAACTATCGATTCGTCGAGATCCGGGGCTTCCGGTGTGTTCACACATCTTGCGCAAGTGGGAACGACGTTTCCGGTTGTTTTGTCACGTTTTTTTCGTGATTTGTTGAGATATACAGGAAATAGGAAGGGTTCCGGAGTGGAGCCTTGCGGGACTTCGGCGGTGTTGCTCAAGAGGTCGGGTCGCTTAGAATGCACCAGACGTCGCTGCAGTACCGCTCGGCTTCCGTGTTTACAACAATAAGATCACTTTCTAATAACAGATCTGATTTAATAACTATTTCGTCTATCCGAACGACCTGTGGTGAAATTCCAAGTTTGTTTTACTTTCTAGACGAAATGACAACGACTGGACCCCTCTAAAGGGAATCAGAATTCGGGAATTGCGTTCACCATTTGATAGATTTGGTAGATTGTGTCTTACTGACCCCCCGCAAATTTAAAAACCGTCGGAGTCGTCTCGGCGTCGCGACGCTCGTCTCACTTTCGTTACGAAACAAAATATGTCCTCTAAAACGAACCCCCATTATGCATAATTATAATTTTAATTACGTCGACAAAATTGTGAAATTCAAGTATAATAAGTGCGTTTCGGTCGAGGGAATTTGTGCTGACAGAAACCACTGCGCAAAAACTTCACCAGGAAAAGTCGAGATTTGGTTCCCAAAAATTTCATTTGCATTTTTAAGAGGGACAAAAAAAGTGCTGAAAAATCAAGATAAAAATCTCGAAATAGAATGCACACTTATTTCTGGCGTTTAATGTTAATTAAATACGAATGCAATGATGTGAAGATGTGAAAGTCGGCATGGATGCCATGTTAGACGCTTTTTAAAATCAATTACCCAAGGCTGAGATCCTCAAATGGTTAATTCATAAAAGTTAATTAAAACCAAACATTACCGCTCTTTGATTGCTCATTTCGCGTGGATAATCTAATTTCGACATGTTGGTAGCACTGAATCGTTTTTGACATTTCAGAACTGGCAATTGATGTTTAACTTCGAACTGTCAAAAATGACACATTTTCGTATAACAATCGATCAAAACTGTCAAAAAAACGGTGGTACCAACACAAGTCAAACTCCAAAGCCTCCTTCGACGCGCCGATACAAGAATCACCTCTTCAAAATCAGATCGTCGAATGTGGGATAAGTTAACTGTACAAAGCAATTCGTTGTGTTACTTTTTACTTAGCGACTTCCTAAAAGGTCTGAGAGTAAGCCTGGAAAAAACAGCTGAACACACATACACAAAAAAAAATGAGCAACGATGCACCCGGATGCAAAACACTTTCCAAGCATTCTTCGTCGTCCAACAAGAACAAGATGATTCTCGAAGGAGAAAGTGCCATTGGTCGTTAATTAATGACCAAAAGCCGCTCGACCAATCAGGATTTTCACCGCGTAGTGGCAAATCGACAATTGACTGTCTTATAATAACGAAAAAATGAGCGCCTACTTATTTGGTGAAATTCAATATTTCGATGAATCACTCGCCTAACTGTGATTTTATAAAATCCGACATACCTGAGTGACGTCATTAAAATGGTGTAATAAAAATAATTCGGTGGCCTTGAGTAGAAACGCGATTTTCAATTATTCGAGACGGGACTGGTGGATTTTCGTTTTTTGGAAATTTGATGTGGATCCCTTGGAATTTTGAAAATCGTTGCATAAATCGCTTATACAACTCGTTCCAATTCGATTCAATATTAGAAAGTTCTCTGCAACAAGGCATTTTTAAATCCAGTTTGATTGTTCATAACGTAACCTTTGTAGGATTCCACGAGACGAACCTTTTTGACAGTCCACTGGAACTAATTCAGGGTTGCCACGCAAAAAAAACGCATTTTCCACCGAGACGCGTCCGGTTGACAAAATTAATATAATCGATGCAGCGCAGCCATCTGGACAAAATCAAAGTGTACGTTCGTATAAACAACGTTTCGTTTGATTTGACCTTTCACAGCATTTAGTGATGTTTGTTTGACATAAAAATTGCGAAAGTGACGGGTTTTTCTTGGTTTTATCTTAAATTCAAACGACATGCTTTTAGAAAGGTTGATAATTGTTCGGACATTTCCGAAAATTATTATTAGTTTGTAGCTAGAGGCGGACAATAATGGGCGCATTTTTGGTAAATTCCGGTTGAAAATTGTTCGGTTGTAAATAACATTAAGAAATTTTAACGCGCTCTGATAAACGTGGAATGAGATAGACAGAGTCGTCGCAGGCGATGGAAAATCTAGTGACAACTGGAGGATTTGTAAACATGAGAATCACCGTGATTGGTAACTAAGAGAAATAAAAAACATCGGAAATGAATTTGACAGTTGACATGTACGCTTGACCGTTCGACAGTTAATAAAGGACAAATTTTTACCCCCATCAAATAGTAGTTATTTTGACAGATTTGACAGTATCAAAATTTTAGAAACGTCATGGGAATATCAAGATTTGTATCAGGCAAAAACATATTTAAAAAATGTTGCCAATCGTTTTCCGCTACATAATTAATTTTTACAATTACACTGGCCTACACACATTTTGGTGCCCAGGATTTTAGACCTGATTCTAAGTATGTTTTATAAGGTGATATCAAAAATGCTACTGTTTTTTTTTTATCAGCTCTAGTTCACGAGATAGAAAAATAAATACATTTTCAGAAAAATATCGATTTATTCTGAAATCATAGATCGAGAAATTGTCTTTTAAGCGATTTTCTTGAGTGAAATTGTCTTGGGCAATCGCGCATCAGTCCCCAGCAATAATCGGCCATCATATGAACGTCCCATCTGCCTTGATACCTATTCTCCATTGTTTTTATATCTTGATGGAAGCGTTCGCCTTGTTCTTCGCTAAGATCTCCTAAATTATGTTGAAAGTAATCAATGTGACTATGAAGGTAGTGCACTTTTATGCTCATATTACAGCCTAAATTTCTGAAATTAAGCAGCATTTCTTCAACTAATTCGATATAGTTGTCAGCCTTGTAATTTCCGAGAAATTTTTGTGCAACCGCTACAAAAGATTTCCACGCCAGACATTCGATTTCAGTCATAGAAGCCTCGAAATTAGTGGAGTCTTTAATTAATTGACGTATTTGAGGCCCCTCAAAAATACCTGCCTTTAATTTCTCAGCACTTAATCCAGGGAATTTCTGAGAAATAAACTGAAAACATTGACCATTTCTGTTCAAAGCTTTAACAAATTGTTTCATCAGCCCTAACTTTATGTGCAAGGGGGGAAGAATGATTTTTTCTCGGGAAACCAAAGGCTCATTTATTACATTTTTTTCGCCAACAACAAGACCATCTCTCATAGGCCAATTTTTTTGTGTCCAATGGTTAGATTTGGCTCGACTGTCCCATAGACAAATATAACAAGGGTATTTTGTATATCCACTCTGTTGACCCAACAAAAAATTAACCATCTTCAAATCGACGCAGATAACCCAGTTATGTTCAACATATTTTATTTTTTGTAAAAGGACTGAAATTACCTCATACTCTTCTTTCATACATGTAGAGTGAGCAATTGGAATAGAAGCATGTTTATTGCCATTATGCAAAAGAACTGCTTTGAGACTTCTTTTACTACTGTCAATAAAGAGACGCCAATCACTTGCCTGATAGGTCTCCAAGCCCATGAATGTCAGCAAGCCACTTACATCACTACAATATACAAAATTTTCATCAGAAGAAAAAAAATTCAGTAAATTTTGTTCTCTCTTGCGATATGAAGTAATTCGCACACCAGAGGAAAGACAATTTTTTTCTTTTAATCTCGATGCTAGCAACTCAGCACGCTCTTTCGAAAGATCTAAGTCTCTGATGAGATCATTCAGCTCTTTTTGTGAAAATGTGTTAGGATTTGATGTTTCTCCACAGTATTCAAAATCATCATCTACTTCAGAAACACTAGGGACTTCAGATTCATCTTCCTGAGAGTGCTGTACTGCTTGATGAAAAACTGGGATTGGCACATCTTCTGAATGAGGAATAGGTCTTTGTGCAGAAGAAATATTAGGATATTTCCATTTGTGATGATTGTTTCTGTTGATGCCCACTATATTGGTCATACAAAAATAACAGTCGTCATGATGATTTTTTTGTTCTCGCCAAATCATAGGTACTCCGAATTTTAAAGATTTGCGGGTACCTTTCTTCCATTGTCGCAAATGTTCAGTGCATATTTTACATATACTATGAGGCACCCACGCTTTATCTTGGTTGCGAATTTCAATACCGAAGTAAGCAAAATACAAGCGGATCACAGTGTCTGTGATGGATTTTCGCTGACTTTTCAATATGTATTCACCACAAACGTAACAAAATGCATTAGGTTCGTTAACACAAGATCTAAACTTACTAGCCATAATGAAATAATGTGATAAAAATTTTATCTGTCATTGTAAGATTGACTGTTTACGAATAAGACAACGAAAAAAAAAAAATGAAGGTAGTAAGTAAAGTAGAACTGATAGGTTGAAATGACTAATACCAATATACTATATACTACCTTCCTCATCGATCACAGTTACAAACAGAGTTGCACCAAAAAAAATATTTTTTTTTGTAGGCCTGTGTTATTTTAGAACCAAAATAACTATTTTATACTATCAATTAACTTTTATCAGGACAAAAATGTGACTATCTTAACATTTTCCTTTAATAATTCGTAAATTTCGTAATTTTTTTAACTAACAATTTTTAGCAATTTATTTGCCAATTGGTAAATTAAATAATTTGTAAGTTTGGCAGTTTCCTGTAAATATATGACATATGGAAAAAATTGTTTACTATAAATTTGAGAAAACAAACAACTTCTGCAATTTAACAGTTATTAAATTTGATAAATTTGACAGTTATTGCAATTGACAGGTTCTTCAAAAGTTATGCATAATTTGAAAAAATTCAAAAATCGAAATTACAAACTAACAATTTTTCAGTTTTTCAGTCCTTAAACCAAAACTTTAATGGTCAAACCTGAGAGTTTAGTGAGATTTGTCAAACCTATCAAATCTTAATTTAGTCAAGCACAACTAAATATGAAAAAAAAAAAAACAAAAAAATTTGTAATCCCCGGTAAATTTGACAGTTGACAAACTTTCTGCTCTATTTTCATTGCCAGATAGTTGACAGTTGGTGAATTTGAGAATTCGTAAATTTGACTAAATATGACGCTTGAAACTATTTGTTTTGGCGTTTGATATTTGGTAAATTTAAAGGTTTGTAACTTTGACAGTAGATTGTAGTATAATACTTGGTAAATTTAATAGTTTACTACAAATCCGGAAAACTAACAACTTCTTTGATTTGACAGTTAGTAAATTTGACGGTTAATAACATTTACTAGAAAAATGGCATGTGTGACAATCGACAGACCTAACATATTAATGAAACAATTGAGAAGACTGGCGCTGTTTTAAAATTTGACAGTTACTGATAATATTA
The DNA here is from genome assembly GCA_030157275.1 of Cynaeus angustus. NCBI lineage: Eukaryota > Metazoa > Arthropoda > Insecta > Coleoptera > Tenebrionidae > Cynaeus > Cynaeus angustus. The sequence goes on from CM058067.1 coordinate 10,655,190, forward strand.
CATTTTCGGTAAACTTAAACTGAACACAAAAAATGAAAAATCTGTTTAAAACCTTGACAGTTCATAAATTTGTCCAATTGTAAATTTGACAGTTTGTGAACTGATAAATGTGACAAGTACAGAATTTCACACTTCAGTGTGAAAACCTGAAAAATGTGGCAAATCCAAACTTGTAAGACTGAGAGGATTTTATGTTGTCCGTTGTCAAATCTGACTAGTAATATATAACAGAAGGATGACGTCGGATATTTGACAATTGCCAAATTTCGCATGTTTGTAATAAATGTAATAAATGCTTGCAACTATGAAAAAGTTTTTTTTGGGAAGTTGACAGTTGACAATTCAAGACAGAGTGTAATTTTGCCAGTTGACAGTTGACAATTCAAGACAGAGTGTAATTTTGCCAGTTGACAGTTGAAGGCAGACCGTAATTTTGCCATGATGATTTTTAGGAGTCAAATGTGAAGAAAAAAGAATCAACAGTCTTAGTCATTCGTGGCGACTATAGAACGGTTTCACTTCACGATATTTTATTTCAAAACAAAAAACCACGTGGAAACGAGCAAAAAAAGAAAGGAAAAGTGAGAATTTCCCAAAAAACCGTCCTTATTATAACTTTCCAAAGTTGTACAATGTTATTTTGATACAGTAGGAAAGTGTCCTTGTCCACATGATTTTGAATTAATTTCTTTTTTCAGTAAGTAGGTGGAAAAACTAGAAGCGATTTCGATTTGTCAATAACTAATTGACAGGTCCGCTTTGGAAGCATTATTTATGGCCGTTGCTATACATGGCCTTGCTCTTACTCTCATTGTTTGGGAGAGATATTTTGGTCCACGTGTGCAACGAAAGAAGTTTGTTGGAAAACTTGGTTTTATCATAATCAAATTATCGCGAACAAGAAAAAACCAAGGTCACTCTCAGCGATAGTATTTTTTGTTTACGTAGAACTGCCATGACGTAAATTGGCAACGTCTTGTATTTATTACTCCGAAATTTTTTCTTTCGTCGTTTAACAATGTAGCATAATTTTTCCACCCCGAGTTGTACGAGGCACTAAAGTCGACTATACAAGAATGCCATTTTTAGGTCGCGAACCCTTCACCAAGGTTCGGCAAAAATCCATAAATAAATAGAATAAACGCATGACATGTCATTGTTGCCACATTTGTTTCACGTGTTCTTCGCACGTAATTAAACCGCGAAAAGGTCGTCGATTTTTTATAGAAAGTTTTCGTTTGATATTTGAAAAATTTTGAACGCACCGAAATTGTGAAAGCTTGTCAGATTTCTATGAAATTTCGCGTGTCAAAGGATTTTTCGTGCAATTGCATGATAACGAATCCGTATTTATTCGTATTTCTGGCCGTGTTACAGTTTCTAAATTGAAAGTTGAATGCATTTAATAAGATGACCGTGTCGCGACCTCGTGCGCGACGTTAATTTTACTTTTCTTCGTTGGATCGCTTTCGACGAGAAGATATCTGACAAAGACGAGGGGTATAGTCGGTACGAGCGACTACTACGGCTAGTGCTCAAATGGTTGATATACAAATAAAAAATCTATAATCACTACACGCGACGACGGCGGTTGCATCCGTAAAACCCTCCACTTTCAGATGACGTAATTTTTTCGCAATGTTGGTAACAACCGAGTCGTTTTCGCTAGATTCAACACAAAACCGCCGCCATTGTGCTATTGTCGAAATAAATTAGCTGTACTTTGTGCGGTTTTATTCAATTTGGAAGATTTGAATTGTGACGGTTTTCGCTTTCGTCGAGAGGAATTCTAAAGGAAAAAAAATGTACATTCCGCAAATTTAGTTAGTTTTCGACTTTAAACAGTTTGTCATCAATTTGACAAAGGAATTTTACGGAAATTTAACGGTTGGCTATTGACACCTACTGGTAAATCTGACGGTTAAAGATAATTTTAACCTACGTTTTAATTTGACAGTTTACAAACATGAAAAATCCGACAGTTGCGAATTCAAGCCAACTTGACTGCAACAGAAACTGCAATTAATAAATTGGGGACTTAGATATTTTTTCCGTTGGCAAACCTGCTTGACTGAGGTATCTACAGTTAGTCAGTTTAACACTAAATATATTAAGTGAGACACTTATTTTGACCTTATAATCAAAATTTTTCAGTTAGTGACAGTTGATCGATCTGATTTATATATTTATATTATAATAATATTATAATATTTTATGTTTATTATAAATTTGACAGATCATGAAACTGACATCTTTCATAAATCTGTCAGATAAAGTACTTCTTGACACTCATTCCTAGTTTGAGCAAAGATGACAACCCGACTCGATTGAATTTTGGACAGTTGGTAAACTTGAATAGAAAATGTACAAGAATGGAAATTTGTGAAAAAATTGGAATGCAATCTTAAGAAATTCATATTTTGCCTGGTTAAGCCAACTTGGTAGCGTTAAAAACTCTACTTTGTAAACGTGGGATTTTGATGTTGTCAGTTAGCAAAACCGATTGACTAAGTTTTGGGCAGTTGGTGAACTTGATTCGTAAAAATTGGAAGATTTCAAGCCAATATTTGGGTATATTACACTTTTGAGAAATTGTTGTCAGAAATTTGACAGTTTTTTGACAGATTTAAATCTCAAAGGATTTGACAGTTTTCAGACCTTCATTAATGAATACAAATCAAATTAACAGTCAGTAAAAGTCAGTTATTACTTAATTTGGTAGTTTCTAAGCGGTCGTCCAGATGGTGCCATTTTGATGATATAAAATTTAAAAAATTAGAAATATGACACTTGGTAAGCAAAGCCTTTGAAGTTTACCTAAAAGTTTGACAATTTGTTATATTCACATGACAAATTTGATGTGACTCCGAAAAATTTACTAGTTGCCAAACCTGTTGACAGTTGACATATGATGGGAAATATTTATAAACTTAAAAAAATTGACGATTTTGACAGTTGGTTAAAGTTACCGGGCTTAATAATAAAAGTAGAGAATTTAACATCTCGAAAAATTTGACAGCTGTCAAACCAGTGAGATTATTTTAACAAATTCCAAATCTGAAACTTGTCAATTAACAAAATTGATATCGTCTTGCCAAATATGACATAATTGATAGGCCTGAAAAATTTGACAGATTTTATATGTGGTGTTTTTGTTTTAGCAATTCACGTTTCCTTCCGTGCAAAATGGGCCCATGTCGTTCAGCTTTACAATGTCGAGCACGGCGGACATGGAAGGCCCCGGAGGTAGTTTCGAATGTGTCCAACAGAACGGACCTCCGAGGGGCGCCCTCGAAGTTTTGGGCCCCATTCCGTACAAAGTACGCGTCCGAGCGAACGACGACGTGTACGAGGCCACCAGACACAGGATGACCATCGCCGAAGAGAATCACAAAAATAAATGGTAAAACCATAGAAACCCAAAAGTCGGTAATAGAAATCCCTTTTTTTTAGCACAAGAGAGATAAAACCGAACGAAAAAGACATAGGTCGTAAAGTGAAGCTGAAACAAAACCGCACTCCACTCCCTTTAATGCGTCGGGATCCGCCGCCCCCGACGTCTAGAGATAGCCTACCGCCGAAGCCGTCTTATCAGTCGAACCTGCCCTCCAAACCAACAGCTACAGCAGCAACAGCGGTGATATCGTCGAGCAACGGTCTATCGAACGGTCTGGGCAGCAATCACGTGAGCAGCTCGCGACCGCAGCTCAACAAACCGTCCGTACCAGATATTGCCAGGAGGCCGATTAAGTACGTTCAGCGTGTTTTTTTTTCCTGATCCATGTTTTTCAACCAATGAGCCTGCATCCGTATGTACAGAGTTGGCGGCGGGATGTAACCATAGAAAACATACTCGCGAGCGTAAAATCGTACTTTTTCCGTTTGGCACACAGATAGCTGTGTTTTTATGGTTGTATCGCACGAAGCGTTGTTTGAGCCAACCCTGTATCTTCTTATCCTTCCAACGATCCTCTCTAAAGACCGTTGTCAATTTCTACAGTAAAGTCATTTGCAGAGAGCGATTAATTCACCTTCTTGCGTTGAGGCCGTTTAAAAAGGTTGAATTACATGACCGAATTACGAAAGGTTTGTATGAGTTTTTTGGGAGATCTGGGCTTTTTTCTGATTTTTTTTTCTTTCGGGGGGGTTAGAAGGCGTACGGGAGAAAAATGGGATGACGTCCATCCTGAAGCAGATTTCTTTCATGAAGGATAATTGTTACCATCTGAATCGAGCGATGTGGAATGAAGTAAACGAAGACTGGCCTTTCTACACCGAGTCTGAAAGGCAAATGCTCAAAAGGTTAGTGAAACTTTCGTTGGAATTCTGGAATTATTTAAACTGTAATAAACATTTTTAAAGTCAGATGTTAACCTTGAATTCTAGAGTGATAATTTCTGGCATAATTTTGTTTTTTTGCTTGTAAATCGAAGCAAACTATGAATTAATTAATATCAAGATCAAAACAGGATGAATAACGGCGAGCGAAGCGAGCTCCTTTTTCGTGTCGAAGTGTACAATTTGTTTTTTTCTTTTTTTTAGGCGGAAGCCGCAGAATCTGACGCCCCCCGGAAGCAGCGACGGCGGTAGTTCCGGGAGCGGTCAATCTCCAACGAGCACTCACCCGGGCTCGCCGCCCCCGATAACCACGTCGTCTTCGAAACGCCCCGGTTACTACGACAATCAAGACGGTCTCCCAACGAAACGGCAACGCATCTCCCATTACCGGAAGCCTTCCGAACAAACGACTTATCGTTCACCAATCGAAAACAACAACCAGAGGCGACCCGTCACCGATTCGCGGGACGCCAGCAACATGAACCCTCGCAGCAGGGAGTCGCCCAGTAACGGATATTCGACGCCGAACAACGGTTACGGTTACGCTAACGAAAAACGGAACTATAGTGATGACGGCGACGACCTAGGTCCGAAACGTTCTTGTGATAGTCATAGTTTAAGCTACGGTGTTAACCGGGAGAAAACGCTCGCGAGTGGTGATAGGAATAATTCGCCGCTAACGAACAAGCCGACGGAGAACGGTTACGTTAACGGGACGGTACCGAACGGGAAATGTAAGGAGAAAGAGAGGAACAAATATGATAGGGTCACGTCGAGCAGTAGGAGTGTCAGGGTGAGTCCGGATAGCCAATCGGAAGCCATCGATCATCCCATGTCCATCCCTACCCTTGACGTGAGGGTGAAAAACGCCAACGTCGATAGCAGCTCCGAATTTCCCGATTATCTTACGTAAGTCCGACCATATTAAAAAAAAAAACAATACACAATCGCGAATGTCGAATTTTAGCGAGTATACCACTATCAAAGATGCCGAACAAAGGCGAAGGTTCAAAGCCGACTTCAACGCCGACTATGCCGAATACAAGGATTTGCACGGAATAGTAGAAAAAGTTTCACGGAGGTTTGTCGACTTAGAATTGAAGCTTAAGCAAGAAGACGCTTCTAGTCCCAGGTTTAAAGTGAGTACCGGAAATTACAGAAAATTATTTAAAAAAAAAAAAACACGATACGTGACTACTTAATATGCAAATATCGGCAGCAGTGAAAGTCCATATAAAAAAGTTAACGTGGCGGCAACAATAAAAACGTTCAATTTCATGCATTGCACTTAACCTAAATGAGTTACGATCGTACCTGTCGTGGAATGTAGCGACACGGATCGAGGTGCGACTGTAATAATAGGGATCAATCGAAAAAAAAAAGCAATTTTTCACACGATGGTGACACCGCTCTTCGATTTTGACGTTTTAGAACTGTCAGGATCACACCGATTCAATTGTTTAACAGACAATGTAGTTCTGTTGGTATCACTGCTCACAGATTAGAATTGACATTTCTAAAATATCATAGAGTGGAGGCGTAAGCATGTAACACTGCGCACCAAAATCAAGGTGTTTTGATCCGGTGTTAATACACTGCTCGTCAAATTCAAGGACCACGTTTTGATGACATTTTCGTTTGCATTTCAGGATCTTAAAAAGCAAATTGTTAGAGAATACAATGAGAATAAGAAAGATCTGGAGCACCAGAAACTAAAGCGGCGATTTCAGTATCTACACGACAAGCTGTCGCACATAAAACGGCTCGTATTGGAGTACGATCAGGGCATGGCGAACAACCAATACTGACCCTGGGGCGTGGCCTCTCGGCCCCACACCCCGGCACATTGCTATGGACTCCTGCCATCGGACGACTCAATGCTAACATCACGAACCACAATACAAGTTTCCCATTAAAGAAAAAAAGAAAAAAAATCACAAAAAAAGTGTCTAGTGAAGTCATATTTATATAGTCTATATTTGTATATTAAGAGAGGAATTTGTTTTTTTGGTAGATTCGTTGTAATCGCTTATTTGTTATTTATTAATTGTAAAATACGTGTTGATACAATCACTCTTTGAACGCAACAACGACGGAAGCGGCGATCAGCACAATCAAGTAAGTGTCGGCTTTTGTTTTTTTGCTCAAATAATTGTGATAAAATCGGGGGAGGCTCTGCTCAAAGATTGATTGTTTGACATTTAAAATTTCCTCGGCAATGGCACAGTGCTAGTTCTATGACATATCCGGATTTATACTAAGCGAAAGTAGCTCCTTTTTTTTAAAACTACATATCTTGGGTTCGACGCCACTGTGCATGAAATTTCAATTGTGCCATAACGATCATAATGCTCTGAAATCACCGCCGAAATTGTTGAAATTTGTTGCTTGTTGTATATTTTCGTTGTACGCAGTATTGCCATTTTATCCAGTTACCATACACCGTTATCTTAGGATCTTCCTTTTTCTTCCTCGAGTCGAAAATTCTTTGGATTATGCTGTGCCAAACGCGTTATATTCTAAATCTTTTCCAAACGGAAATTATTTTGTGGCGATTTTATTTATTACGTCTTGTTTTACTGTTACAAAATAATTTCTTTCAGCAGTGTTGTGTTAATCTCATTGTTCATTAGCCATAAGTCGACTTAACTCGCCCGATATTAGTCGAGCGATCGTCTCTGAACATCCAAATAGATCTAATTTAGGAGATTTAGTAGTTAGAAAATGAAATATATTTAACTATTTTTGAACTGTGATGACCACGCTCATTCCGCTGAATTTTTAGTTAGTGTTATGTTGTCCAGTAGCAGTGCCCTTCCTGCCAATCAGACTGTCCGTCGATCGCACTCTGCGATGTGGTTGTGATTGTACATATGATCTTCGATGACGACCTGGCCTGACCTTGACTCATCATAAATATATATACAGTACCATGTATCTATATTATTACATATATATTAATATGTTAGAGTATGCTTAATCAACTTTATTCTGTCTTCTCGCTTATTTTATTTTTTTTTTTGAGACAAAGCAAATATGAAAACCAAAAAAAATAAAAAATATTAAATGTCGTTAGTCCGGGGTTGTGTAATTTCTATACGTACCGAGTCAATTCGAAAATTTGTTAAACCGCCTGAATGTTGTTAATAATTACATGACACGTGGATTAATGTGATAAAGAAATGGTTCATTGGTTGTTTGGTTTGGTTGGTATTGTTTGTATGAGTAATTCCAGTGACCGTACGTAGACTAACATGTTTTTGTTTGAGTGCATTGATTGCTCTCTTCCTCTCTCTGTTGTTATGTAAAACGTGCCACTTGTTGCCAAGCTTGGTCTGTTGTCGATTTTCGGTTATGAACTGATCTATGTTATATATCACCCTGTAAATAGTGATTATTGTGACCAGTCTGTTTTTGTCGAAGCTGGTAAATAATTATGTCCAGTTCGTATTCAAGTGGCTAGGGTTTTATAACGACATTATGTTTTATTGTAAATTTGAACTATGCAATATATTTAAAGCATCCCGACTTTACTTTATTTTCACCCGCTACTGAACAAATAATACGCGTACGATACGCCACTGGAATTTACGTCAACTGGACGAACTCACAAGTGGCGTGGAATCCGAACATTATTTCCGTCACTGACATTTTAGGGTTATGTTTACGATGATACGTCAAAAAACTACTTAAATAATTGATAACTGTAGAAAATGGACGAGGTTGGTGGCCCACACACGTAGTTTTTATTTTCTTTTTTTGTTGTAGACGTCACCAGAGGCGCTGAAAGAAAAGGGCAACAATGCCGTAAAAAAACAGAAGTTTGAAGAGGCAATTTTGTACTACACTCAAGCTATTCAGGCTGCTCCAAATAATTTTACTCTTCATAGTAATCGTTCTTTCGCCTTTTTGAAGGTTCATCAGTATTATTTTGCGATGCAGGACGCCAATGAGACGATTAGGTTAAATCCAGAGTGGCCTAAAGGCTATTTCAGGAAGGCCGAGATTGAATACACCACAAAACATTATGTGGCCGCTTGTGAATCTTACCAGAAAGCTCTTCAGCTGAAGCCGGACGATGAGAATTTAGCAGAGGCTCTAAACAGGACAAAAAGAGAAATTTTGAAGGAAAGGAAAGGTGAGTAAATATTTTTTTTTTCTAAAAAAAAATGCCTTTGTTTTTTAGCTGATGAAGTGATTCCATGGTTGGGGGCAGGCATTGGGATCGTTGTTGGGGTCATCATTGTCATAGCAGACTGTATTTTCACCCATAAACCCACTGTGAGTTTCATACTTAAAAAATATAGCTCATTACCGTTTGATTTTAGCATCCTTTATTGATGGCTTTTGTTACCATAATAATAGCCATGGTTGGTTATGGGATTGCTAAAACTTACCGGTACTACGTCAGGTGCCAAAGGGATGGGCTGTTGGAAGCTCCAGCGGATTTATGTAATTTTTATCTCTTGTTTTTAGACATTGTTATTATTATTATTATTTTCAGTTAACGAAAACGAGAATGAGACAGCTAAGGAGTCAGAAAAAGAAACCAAAAGTCACACCCCTAGGTATTCAAAGTCACAAGCTCGCCAAAGATATAAAAAAGGGAAGTTATAAGTGACATGTTTTTGTGGATTTTTTGATTCACATTCCATATAAACCCCATTCTGACGCCATGTTGGATGCAATATTGTTACTGTATCGTTGTTTGATGTTAAAAAAAAATGAAAATTTCTGAAATTGTATTTTTTTGGTACGCCACTGCTTTCAGGTTATCTGATTTTGTGTTTTTCGTTGAACGCCAATGAGATCGGTCTACAGTCGACACAATGGACTTTAGTGTGGTATATTAGATTTTTTTTGTTCGTCACTGATATCAATCTATAACTGATACAGTCAACTCTGATCAGTAAGGTCATAAAAAAGCGTTTTCTCATTCACATTTTAGCTGATTTTTTTTTTGTGGTTTAACCATAAAACTATTGCTTTTTTTGGTACGCCACTGACAGTAATCTTTAGTACAATAAATTATTACAGTAAAAAACTGATTATCTGTCATATTAAAATTAGAGCTAAAAAAATAGATCTTTTTTGTAATTTTTAATATAAAATAAAAACCTGGGTTTCTTAGTACGCCCCTGCCACCGTTCTATAGTCAGTGCAATAAACTATGATGGCTAAGAATAGAAAATAAGATACTTGAAAAAAAATCGAATTCATATGTTAGAATAAGGTTTTGTTACGCCACTGGAGTCGATATATAGCCAACGTAATGAACTTTGTTTTACAAAACTATAAATCAACGCTTGGAAAATTATGCTACTTTTTGTATATTTTTTTTTGTCATTTCTGAAATGTGTTAATTTTAGTACGTCCCTGAGATGGGTCAATAATTATTGCGGTGGACTATGACGGCTGAAACTAAAGAATTAAAGACTTCTTAAAAAATTAATTTTAACAAGTAGATCAGATATATTAGATTTTTTGGTACGCCACTGAGATCGATCTATAGTTGGCACAATAGACCCTCTCAATATATATCTAGAGCTAAAAAAATGCATTTTTCGGCCATGTCTGATATGTTGTTTTTTTTCAGTACGCCACTGGTATTAATCTATAATCAATGCAATAATTGTGACGACTGGGACTAAAAAAGGAAAGGACTCGAATTTCGTGCGTTATGTAATACAGTTTTAGGTACGCCACTGAAATCGATCTATAGTCGACGTATGTTTTGAAAGACGATAAATTAAAGCTGAAACAATATGCGACGTTTTGACAGTTTATTTAGGACGCTACTGAGATAAATTCCATAGTCACTGCAATAAACTATGACGGCTGAGACAAAACAATATAGGACTCCAATGAAAAACTGAAATTTTTCAAGTAAATTCGATTTTTTAGTGCCCCACTCGAATCCATCTATAGTGGGCAAAATAAACTAAAATCTATAGTCCAAGAAATAGACTTTAAGAGGTCACGCTCTAAAATAAAAAAAAAACTACTATATACTATATACTATGTAGTATATAGTGGACTTTTATCACAATTTTTTGATTTTTTTGTCATTACCAATCTAAAAAAAATGTTGGATTTTTAGAACGAACGCCACTGTCTTCGATCTATACTCCACGCAATGAACTCCGACAGTTGTAGATAAAAAAAAATAGCAATTAAAAATATTTAAAAAAAATGTTCCTCCACTTAGATCTAGCTATAGTCGACAGGATGAACTATGTGAGTCAAAATCGTGTTTTATCTATAGTCGAAACAATGGATTCTGATCTGAGATAAAAATTTTGGGACTTTTCACTTTTGATTTTTTTCTTGTGGTTTTTGATTTAAAATTAATCTATATCAGTTCAATAAACTAGAACAACCGAGATTAAAAAATAATATTCTCGAGATAAAATATCGACCTTTACAAGTAAATTACATAAATATATTAGAATCTTTGGTATTGAGATCATTCTACAAACCGCGCAACGAACTAGATAGTTTGTGCAAAAAAATGAGATTATAGAAAAAAAAAATGAATTACATAAGGTTCTTTGGTACTCCACTGGTAACGACCTATAGTCGACAGAATGAACCACGATGACCCAATTTAAAATATTATGATGCATAGTGACACCCAACGCAAATTTTACATCGTGTAAAATCAGAGTTAGATTGACATTATAAAAATCATAGATGGCTACATTGTTTCTAGTCACGTGACAGAACCTGCCAAAATAGCGCACAATGTGACGCCCATTTAGCGCCTACTTAAAACGAAGAAATCGATTTTACTGTCAAAACAACTCATACTCACGCTCTTTGTCACAATTACCGATCTTAAAATTTAATTACGGTAGAAAGAACTAAAATTAAAAGCAATTTCAACTTTTGCTATAACTTTTATTATAGCCGCTACGGTATTTAAATGAGTTATAAAAATGTCGCTTTCGAGGGAATTCCACAAAAAATATGTACGTATAGTGCGTTCCGGTAGTTTCAAGGTCACCCATTGTTTTCCAGAGACATGAGTCAAGATGGTGGCGGCGCCATCTTTAATGGAATTTTTAACCTCAAAGGATGTCGAGTGACACTTCATATGAAAGGTTTTTTAATTTCCATCTTCATCGAGCTCATTGTAACCTAAAAGGAACTAAAATTGGGGTAGTTTTGGGGTAAATTGCTATTGCGGTGAAAGTGAAGACAATGGGAATAGAAATGAGAGCAGAGAGCAAAGGTGAAGGAAAATTTTACTGATTTCATACAACTTTGCGAATTATATTATGTAGGGTTGTCCATGGGGACAACAGGAAATGAGTTTTTAACGTGTCAAGGGTATGAATTTCTAAATAGGCATAAAAGTTATTTTCATAACGTTTGTACCACAAAAATTACCGGCTCAAGACATACAGGTAATTTAATTAGTAAATCTAGTGCACTGAGCGGATCACGTGACCATGCCTACCTGATTATTACGAGCAAATCAAAATTACTTTCTGTTTTTTCAACGCGTCTTAAAATAGCCTACTTAACCACAATTAAAATGAGCTCTCGGTGACGCATACTTGTATGGAAGAAAATCCAGGACCGGCGCCAGAATTTTTATTAAAACTTTTGTTTTAAAATAGACTGAAAAAGTGAGTTCTTGTGAAATATGTGTTAGATTTAATATACTGTTTATTTATTACGTGCAAAAAGGTGTCACCGCTTACTTTTATTATCTTTTTGAATAATTTATTTTGCCATCTGTAGCACTCTTTATATTGTGTAGGACGAAATTGTCGGACGCCGCAGTATCGATTCCTTTTTGTCGGATGACGATAGCTTAGAGCTAGTTGGAGACTTGGAAACTTTAATATGAAGTGAGTATTTTAAAACAAAACAATCATTTTGTAATTACCGCGACATTGTTTGGAGTTTCGAAGTACTTTACAATTTCCGGGGATGAGAGGTTTTCGTTGGATATTCAAAGTGGAAAATTCTGTGTATTTTTGTTCTATAAATGGACAAAAAGGGATTGGCGTAACGAGGGTGGGATGAACAAAAAAGAACAGTTTTTACGCACACTTTGTGTACGCTATTAACTAAAATTTTATGAGCGCAACATTGTAGAGTCGAGTCCGTTCCTGTTCAGAGGCCGGACCTGACTTTTTGAAGTTTTGTGTTTTTACGCCCCGGGTAGCTATAAAAATGGTCAAAATTGAATAGTTGCGTGTTTTGGGGTTTGCGGTTTTTTGGTGGAATTAGCGATAAGAGCGTGTGCCTATTTATTAAAGCCCCAGAAAATTTAAACGGCAATTAAAAAATGTCCCTCGAGTGTTTCCGATGCGCGTTCGGGCGTTTCCGTTCCCAAGCACGACGTATATATCAACGCGCGCTTGATTTCCACAAACATTTTCCGAGGATGGGACGATGTAGGTCCTCCCGTGTTTGTCAACAGTGCGAAAATTGTAGTGGCCGTTAAGAATCGGTGAAAGTCATGGAAGTGAAGGCGACGAAGTCGTCGCGACTCTTCCTAACATCTTCTGTGGAATCAAAAGATGAATTCGAGGAGGTAAAAGAAGTTCTGGCGAGATTTCGGTCGAGTGTCGATGGTGCTTTGTCCGCCATTACGATTCTCGCCCGTCTCCTGTCAACTGTCAAATAAGGCGGCAATTTTGAAATTTCCAGAAACTCGAGCGCAGCTACCAGTTCCTGCAGAGCATCACGGGCGGCTTGAGCGACAAGGACGCCTACGAAGCCCTCAATAAGGCCCTTCTCAAGGACAAAGGCTACGAAGACGTGTCGTTGGGGCTGTTGGTGACCATCTTGACGGAGCCTCACAACGCCGCTCGTGGCTACCGAGATCTGACGCTTATCTCCAACGACGGCTTGGGGCTCGTCCTCACGTCGTTGTCGCAGCTGGTGCTCGACCGCTACTTGCGTTTCACCGACGTCGTCAAGTCCCAGATTGTGTGGCTGCTCCGGGAGATGATCAAGAACGCTGTTAACAACGTCGAGACGCTGTGCTGGAACCTCATGCGTCACGCCGCTGGCGGCGACGTCTCCGCCAAGAATATTACGCTTATCGAGTCACTTTTGGATGTCTTAACGGAATATCGCACTTGGCTCGACAAATTCCCGCTACTGATCGCTTCCGTGGTCTACACGTACTTGCGGCTGATCGAGGATCACAATGCGCCTTATTTAGCTAACTTAAGACAGAAAGAAGTTACTTTTTTAATTAGTTTAATTAGGGAACGGTTCAATGACTGTATTGCGATCGGAAGGGACTTAGTGCGGCTATTGCAAAATGTGGCGAGGATTCCGGAATTCGAGCAGTTGTGGAGGGACATTTTAACGGCACCGAGGACGCTAAGTCCGACGTTTACGGGAGTTCTGCAGCTGCTGCAAGCGAGAACGTCCAGGAGATATCTACAATCAAGACTCACACCAGATATGGAACGGAAACTTGTCTTCTTTACCTCACAGGTATTCATAACATAACCTCAAAAAAAAAGCTTTCATGAAAAAGATAATCCCCATTACATTTCTTGACGTTACGTCACTGTTATTTGCGTAGCAACGTCATTGATAGGTTATGGGGGCACCTGCCAGTCACACTCTTAATCATAGTTTCTACCTCAAATTGACGTTTTTTCACGCGAAAAGAGCCCCATTTCCGCTAAAACGCATTTCTATCCTCAAATGTCAACCAGCTTTTGTTCCATAGTAGACCATGTTTTTTTATCAACATGCTAATGAAGTTGGATAAAATGTTTAAATTCTTGAAAAACTGCTCAATTATGCAAGCTGTCATCAATTCGAACATATACAGAGTGTTTATAGTAATTCCTGACCTATAATTGGGGCTTTCAACTCGTGGAAAGTGCAGCTGGTGATTTTTCTCTGCTAGGGACTTTTCCAATGTCATTGTTGTCTCCTCTAAACCCTAAGTTTTTTAACCTCGAAAATGCAAGTAAACGACAAATTTAGCGTGAAAATTCAACGAAACAAATGCTGGAACACGAGTTTCCAATTTTTTTAAACATAACCTCAATTTTTCTGTCAAATGGAAATTATAATTGAATAAGTGTTGCTTGACTTAAAAAGCTTTATAAGAACAAGAGACGATAAAATGCGACGTAATTTGTGTACTACTTTAATAACGTCCAATATCAATGTTTTCATTTTTTAAATCCAATATTAAGTTGGCACAATTCAGTATATACAGCGTGGTCGCATTATACGGTATCAAAAATCTTTTGTACATTTTTTACTTGTTGGTAGCTCTCTTGACATTTGAGAACTGCAAAGAGAAATTTGTGTCAATAACGACAGTATCAAGTAGCAATGGATGCCTAATAACCTCAAATTGTGAAACGTGCAGCGTTACCAACAAATTTGTAAATTTTAGAACCGTCTACTGCTCAAAAATAAAAACGAAAAAAAAAGAACGGCCTTATCTTTTTTTGAATTGTTTTGTTCAAGAAGTTTGAACTTAATTCAGTACACGCAGTAACTGTCAGGTACTCCTGTATACACTAAAATTCATTTCTATCCGTCCATTCCCCAGTGTAAATTTTTGAAAATTGAGTTGTGAAAGTTTGTCTACGGTGTTTTGGGAATAATCTGTCATCTGTCACATCAAGACATGGTGTAAGGTTATATTTTTTATGTTTGTTAAATACTAAATTAAATGCCAAACAGCCTAACAGAGCTGCCAATCAACAACAGAGAAAGTACTAGGATATATCAGAAGCAATGTTACTTTTTACCAAGTGGATCGATACAAATAAATTCATCTATACATGATTTTAGAACTGCCATACGTCACACTGTTAACCGTAAACTGTGAATGAAGCGAGCAGATCTACCAACACATGTCAAGGTCTACTTTGACCGGCTTGCAGCAATTTTTTTTTATTGTTGGCACAGCTCTCCATCTTGGCCGTAAAGTTAAGCTTCTCGCGCCTCCTACACAATATACCATTGTCATGTTTTTTTGCGGGGAATTTTTAATTAATATCCGATTTTTATGACACAAGTTACAATATTTTCTATTTGTTCAGATCCGTGATTATTTGCTTTCTTTTTTCTGTTGTAGCTAATTTGTTAAATCCGGGACCCGAGTACTTTTATTTTTCCCAAATTAAATAATTCACGTGCCGTAATATAATTTCGTGCCCGAGGCATTTTAATTAACGCTTAGAATAAAACAAAAAAGCTCAATAATCTCATAGTTCTGGGGACATTTAACGCGGTTAGTTTTATTACACTTATTCGTGGCCTTGGCGCGTTACCAACATTTTATCGCGAAATTGCTACATCTGAACCGGTTTCATGCAAATTGATTTATTTTATGCTGAACAGTTGAAAATCTCGCTATAAAAAAATATAAATATTAAGTATGACGCGGGCTGCGATCATGATTTATACTAATAAATTGTCACTGTTTAGTGTTTTTTCGTCACGTTGGCAGCAGCTTGTTTGTTTAAAAACCACGTCCGACATCTTGTAGTTTGTTTTTTCAACGCCATCTTTGTAATTTAAAGTTCGTGTTGTTCGGGATACAAATTAATTAAGTCTACAGCGTGTGCTCATATTTACTAAGATAACTAGATTTGTCTGATTTATGCCAAATAATTCGTAAACTGATACGCCAACTCTAAAAGTTGTGATTGGTTCAAAAAAATCATGGCGGGCGGAGCCGTGTTTACGCTACTTTATGATTTCAACAAAATTAAATAATTTTAAATTTGTTGGTTCGTTTTGGGCGTGGCTAAGTTCATAACAAGCGAAGTTACTGAGAATTTTGTTTGGTGTCAAAGTGGGCGTAGCGTTGCGGGATCATTGGGTAGTCATTTGCTCATCGGGGCGTGGCTAACATTCACTTGGGCGTGTCGTGTTAGGGGAAACAGGTAGTGAGTGTTTTGGGCGTGGTGCACACAGGTCAAGTTAAGCTCCACCTACCCCTTTATCGACAGGTTTCAATTATGTGCATTTTAATACAATAAAGGGGCAATGTCAAATTTAACGTTGCAAATAAAACTTCGTGAACTTAAACAGTAAAAAAACGTGTTCGTTAATTTGCAAACTTTACTGTTACGCAAACAAACGAAAGTCGTTAAATGTAATGTTTTTTCTAATAAAAGCATACTCTGAGCCAAGGTTGATGACGCCCCGCCCCTTTTTCAATGACAGTTATTTGCAGTTTCTAGGGAAGTGAAGTCAAAGTCAAACATAATTTAAAGTCGTTTTTTCACTGTGGGCAAAACAATTATCGATTTGGTGGGTGTGGCATTCATGGGTTTATTACCTGATTGGTACTGATTTAAACAAGGCGCGTTTAGTTATCTTTGTAATTTAGTTGTCGGGGTGTGGCTAACAACGGACTGGGTGTGGTTACGAGAAAGCATTGACAACGCGCTTTTGCTACGTGACAATGATCAACCCGAAATATCACTAAATTGATAAAAAAAGGATTCCAATCGTGGGCGGAGTTATTGTTTCTGAGACGTGTCATGTTATTATTGGCGTTGATCGTCACGTGGGTGCGATTGTGGGCGTGATTAACACTAAATCCTCGTTTTTCATTTGTTTTCTTTGCAGGTCCGTTTCGGCAACCACAAACGTTACCAAGACTGGTTCCAGCGTCAATACTTAGCCACTCCAGAATCCCAAAGCCTACGTTGCGACATAATCCGTTTCATCGTCGGCGTAATCCATCCAACCAACGAACTCCTTTGTTCCGACATAATCCCACGATGGGCCGTCATTGGCTGGCTATTGACCACGTGCACTTCCAGCGTCGCCGTCTCCAACGCCAAACTGGCCTTATTTTACGACTGGTTGTTCTTCGATAGCGAAAAAGACAACATCATGAACATCGAACCGGCGATTCTGGTAATGCATCATTCGATGCGTTCCCATCCGGCGGTTTCAGCGACGCTTTTGGACTTCTTGTGCAGGATCATCCCTAATTTTTATCAACCTTTGACGGAAAAGGTGCGAACCGGGATCTTCTCGTCGTTGAGGAAGATATTGGAGAAAAGAGTGGTACCGTCGTTGGTGCCGTTGTTCGACAACGCGAAGTTAGACCCGGAGTTGAGGAACATGGTCCGGGAGACTTTCCGAGAGTTTTGCAATTCGGGGGCTCCAGAGAGTAGTTCGCGGTTGGAGGAGGGGCACTCGAGGTTTGAAGATGGAGAGAGCGAGCATAGAGTTGTTAATAATCATATTTTGGATAGCGAACCGGCGTTTAGTGATGATGAGGAGGAACAGCCGTTGACGATACACGCTCTGGAGGAGGACAGCGACGACGACGATGACGATATACCTCTGTCGAAAGTGAGGTTGAAAGAGAAAACACAGGATAAGTTGGAGGAGAGTGTTGATGGTCCGATTGGAGAAGTGTTGACGAAGCTACAGAACGAAAAAGATGCGGAACGTCGGTGCGGGCTCATGGAAGAGATCATACAGTTGTTGATGACGACAGATGAAGAAGAGGATAGTCTCACTTCGATCGCTAAGTTGCTTTGTCACTGCATCCAGGACGATTTTAGCCGGGATTTTTTCCCGGAGTCGTTGAGCGAGGAGAAGTTGCTCGCCAGTGTGAAATCTCCTCTGTTCGTTCTCTTCCAGACTCTCCATAACTTCTCGAAAGGTGACGAAGACGGGAAAGAGATGTTGTATAAGTTGACGGCGGAGATGCGCAACTTCCGTGACAGTATCGGTTACTTGTTGTTGTATTTCCTCAAAGTTCAGAGTAGGACAGAGAATAAAAGAGAAGACCAAACTAAAGCAAGTGCGCTCAAAGTGAGTGTGTACAAGGAGTATTGTCAGTATAGTGAGAAAAAAATCGACGCGTGTTTATTGGACGATTTAGTTGCATGCCACGTCAGTGATACCAAATTAATGATGTGGATAGTGCCTGATTTATTTAGGGATTTCAAACAGCAAACTGTAAACAACGCTCAAATCATACGGGTGATAATTTCCGCGATAGATTCGAGACAGTTACAAACTCTCGTCGGTAAAGTCCTTCAAGGACATTTAGTGATGTTCAAAAGCGACAACATTTTACCACTTCTTAAGCTGACTTTGACATGGGAGAGCATCGAACAGTTCTTCTTCTGGCAGCTTATCCACGCCCACGACATTTCCATCGACACAGTTCTGCCACTCGTCACACAGCTCGATTACGAACAACACTCCGAAGCCCTGACCGCCGTTACGCTCATGCTTAAACAGGAGCGTCCCAACGCCGACTACGTCAAATATCTCTTTTCACGCGACGTCAGCGCCAACGGCGATCTCTTCGTTTTTACGATAGTCAAATATTGGTGCGACGAGTATATCGATAAAGTCGCCGAGTTGATTTCCTCTCTTTTGAGCACAAGATACCCGTCGACGTCGCCGAATAAACGGAAAAGAACGGGAGGAAAAACGATAAGCGCGACGGTGCCGAGTTCGGATCAAGTTTTGGGACATTTGGAACAATTACGGATTATATGTGAAAGACACGATTGTATGGCGATTTATACGTTGGATTCCATGCAGAGGGCGTTGAATATCGCGATGAATAACAGTACGGATAGTCAGAAGAAACAGTTCGGACAGTTGTTTGCGTTGCTGGAGGAAGAAGAGGAGGTTAGTGCGACGAAGAGCAGGTCGCAAGGAAGGGGGCGAAAGCCGGTGAACAAGGGGAATACCACGACAACGACGACGACCAATAAGAGGACGGCAGTGAGGGACATTTGCGACTCCTCGGAGGAGAGTAGCGAGGTAATAAACTTCACACTTTCTCTTTATCGGAAATCGGCCATCGGCTGAGCACAGTCGGCTGAGTTAATTGTAATTTGTCATGCAGTTTTCAAATTTTCCAGAATTAGAATGCTCTAGCCTTTTCTAGATTTTATCTCTTTAATTGGAATATAAAATTCATTTTTATCATTAGCAAGGTTATAACGTTTATCATCTTCTAATTCTAAAAAATTACCCATTTACAAATGTCAAATCCCATAGCTCGCTTCGACCCGGAATAAACGAGATTGAACAAACTTTCATCAAACTTCTATTTTTGTAATGATTTTATTTTCGTAAAGCTCTCGAGAGTTTCACTTTCTCCAAGTTTCGTCGCTTATTCTCAAACTTCGAGAGCAAATATTTTCTTTAATTTGATGATGCTAATTTAGAATATCTTAGTGTCGTATATTGTCGTACCATGGTAATAAAGGCGTTCTTTTTGTAGGAGGAAGAGATAGTGAAGCCAAAGCAGCCTAAGAAACGAAAAAAAGTGATGTCTGACAGCGATTGACGGAAGCAAGTGGTAGCAGTGGATTCGTTGTGTGTGAAGCACATCAGAATTAAAGAACGTCATATCAGATGCAAGCTTGTGATCATTACTTTCAGAATCACGTACTAGGGTGAGAAGGAGGAATCTGTTACAATAACGGAGAAAAATAAGTGAATACACTGCCTGTAGCAAGCTATCTTGAATTGTTAAGTACCTTAAATATTGTCATTTAAAACGTTGTTAATAATTATGTATTATTTTTACATGTTACTATGCAAATAACCCTCTCATGTGTATTCTGTATTTATATGTTTTTGTCTGTAAATTGTTATTGTTAGTTTCCCCTGTTATCATTTTGCTATTCAAGGGTTAATAAGTGAATTAGAAAAGTTTTTAAACGAACTGTAAATTGACATAGTGTTTTATTACAAGCGAAAATGTATAAATTTGTAAATATATTTATAAAGAGCATAATCACCGAGTTTGAATCCAGTGATTTTTATTACACTAGTTGGCAGCTCGCTGGGGGATCTAGTTGCAAACCAAAAATCCCCATCTCCAAGTATCCCACGACTAAATTTTATAGTCACTTTCATAAGATCGGTGGTTTTTACCGACAATCGATTTCATCACCGCATTGTATTCCATTTTTTTTTAAATTTCTCAAATTTAGTAGTTTTTTTTTATATTAACAGTTGGTACTACGTTGACAGTTAAGTTCCAATGTGAAATTCCCCACTTCCGTCAATGGGGTGTGTGTCATATTCATTATTCATAAATTAACAATAACTAAGACTCCATCGCGTTTAGTTCCTTAAGTGTGTGAATTCTTCATTCCAAAATTGCATTTCCGTCGTTTTCACTGCCACACATAACCTCTCTTACGCCAAAGTGCCTCCGCCCCACGCCCCAAAAATGAGTTTCTTCTTCAAAAAGCGCAACAGATCTAGAGAATCGGAGTTCCAGCCCGTTACCAGTATTGGCCCACCTGAAAATGTGATACACGATATTCATGTGAGCGTGGACGCTGATGGGAATCTTGCTGGTTTGCCTTCGGCTTGGTTGAGACAGATAGGAACTCAGATAACTGAAGATGAGCAAGCCAATAATCCCATGGCTGTACGGCAAGCAGTCAAATATTACAACTATTCCATTAAGAAGCAAGAAAAGGGAGAAATCAAACATATCCATACGGAAAATTACATTGCCGAAGAATCAAAGGAAATTGATGAGTACATGAATTCCAAGGATGCCCATCAGAGCAAAGATTCTGGGCTAGATAGTACTTTCGAGCCACTATATGTTAATGAGTAAGTAGTCTTTATTTTTATTTAAGGTTAGGTTTAAGTGCATCTCTAATCTTATCAATGTTTGTTGGACTCACAAAAAAGTTTAACCAAGAATTTAGATATTTGCTTTATTGGTATTATCATTGAAAATATATAAATGGGTTCATTGCAGACAGAGAAGGCTGGGCGTATTTGCGTATGCTTCAAGCTCTCAAGTTTGACGATTATTAATTTTCCGGGAATTTTAGCGTCATGAGGTGATTTCCATTGGTAAAATACACCTGAGATTATCATCAGTGACGTTTTTCATTCAAAGCCGACCTTGATTGTCATTTAAAAGTTGTGTGCGGGTGTCACTTTGACGTTTAGACGTTTTTGGTTTTATATGGTTGGCAGCATTCTAATTGTGTATACTTTTTAATTGCTTGTCAGCTAAAAGTTTATTTCTAAGATTTTTTTCTATGACGCTCTGGTTTCCTTTTTCTTCTAGATCCCAAAAATAAGCATTGAAACAGTACTTGGTTCCACTTTCGTCTCTAGACTCTCATGATTTCCATTACAATCTTCTAATTCTAAAAAAAGGTCAAAGACGATTTAGTTTTTTCTTTGTTAGATACTTCTGACCGCAGCTTTTTATTGTTTATGGTTTTACCTTAAAATTTGGCTTCTATTTCTAGAAAAGTACTTGATGCTTCCAAGCCAGTCGTGTTTTTTTTTTCGTTGATTATCGCTTCTAAGCATAAATTTATTCTTTTCTGTAGCATATGCATTTTTTATTAAGAGAATTTAGATACTTCTAATTCTATGAAGCATTTTGATTTCTCTAAAGATTCTAAACGTGGAGTTCGTGTAATTGTTATTTTTACTTTTTTAGTTTTGGACACAAAATCGCAATTTTATTTCTGTAACGTTAAAACGTGTTCTGGAGGATTTACCATTTTCTATTTCTAGAAAACTACTTCATTAGTTCTAACTTCATTAGATTCATCTAGAAAATGTAAAATTTTCAGTTCTGTTTCATCAATTTTGAACACAGAAGTGCAGTTTTGTTTGTAGAATCTTTACATTTTCATTTACGACAAGAATATTTTAATTCTGTAAATAAGTCCACTCTTCTAGAAGTTCTAATCTTAAAACTAGATAACTCTACTGCAACAAATTCTAGAAAAAACGCGATCTAGAGTGTTCCACTTCTAGAAAACTGTTCTAATCGCTCCAACTTCATTCCCATAGCTAACTTCTCCCCGTTATACTCCGCCAACTCGATTGCCAAATTCCCCCAGACGATCTCTTGCAAATTACATCAACTTTTCGTCACTCAAAACCATCTGACGCTCATTTTTCTCTCAATTTGCGTTTGAACAAAAGCGGAATGACAATAATCGCGCAAACGCAGCGTGAAGCCGATAAATCAACACAATGAATATTTAGTACCGACTGAGAATAAATTTGATTTTCAAAGACAACAAAAAAAAAGTGACGGGAAGGATGTTTTTATGAGGAAACGAGAAGCTCTTCATCATCCGGTCGGATATCGATCCCGACAGATGGATGTCCGAAGAATAATTTAACATGTGCGTGTTTAAATTTTTTATTTCGGGTATGATGGAAAGCAGCTAGCGAATTTGAAAGTTGTTTAGGTGTGATTAATAATAAAACGATGTTCGTTTGAAACTGTAATCTGAGGTGAATATGCAAAACGGCAGCCTCCAATAAAAATGGCGAATGAAAACAAAAAGTAGGGATTTTCCAAAATGGGTGTTTTTTCCTGTGAAATCATCTAGGATATGTAAATATTGTTTCCATTTTATTAACTAGGCATGCGCGCGCGAGTCAGACTTAAACCCGTATAGCAACTGCTTTCGGCCCCGCTTGTTGCTTTCTGTCTTCATTTTCAGTAAAACGACTTCTTTCAGTATTGCAGCAATGCGGAACGAAGGCGCGCAATTGCGCGAATGTCCTCCAAAAAGGAACTTCTTGAAAGAACTCCTCGAATTATGTAACCCAAGAGATCCTAACGAACTATATTTCCGCTCAGACAAAGATCTAGGTTCCGGAGCCTTCGGTGTCGTCTCCGTAGCCACCGATCTTTCCACCGGTAAAACTGTGGCGATCAAAGACATCGATACCAACAAGCAACAAAAGACAGAACTTCTAGTAAGAGAGATCGCAATCATGAAACACTTCTCGCATCCAAATCTGGTGAACTTCTTGGACGCGTTCTTGGTGTACGACCATGTTTGGGTGGTCATGGAACTGTTGGATGGTGGTCCTTTGACGGATGTTGTCCAAGCAACGGTTATGTCGGAAACCCAGATCGCTGCTGTCTGTTTTGAGGTTCTCCAAGGAATTGATTATTTACACACCAAAGGGACCATCCATAGAGACATTAAATCAGATAACATCCTCCTAGGAATGGATGGTACTGTTAAAGTGACGGATTTCGGTTTCTGCGCGCACGTCGCAGCAAACGAGCGTCGCCAAACAATGGCGGGAACGCCATATTGGATGGCACCGGAAGTGGTAACGCATCAGAAATACGGAAAAAAAGTTGATATATGGTCGCTGGGGATCATGATCGTGGAGATGTTAGATGGAGAACCACCGTACTTAAGGGAGCCTCCATTGAGGGCGCTGTATCTGATAGCGGCGAATGGGAGACCAAAAATTACGAGATGGGCGGAGCTAAGCGACAGTTTGAGGGATTTCATTGATGCGAGCCTTCAGGTTCATGTGGACAGGAGAGCATCAGCTGAGGAACTGTTGAAGCACCAGTTTCTCAACCAAAGAGTTGCATTGAGTCGATTGACGCCGTTGATTCGAGCGGCGAAATATCATTTGAATAAGATCTAGTTTAAAAATCACCCTGTATATCTCATCGTTTTGTACTTTTTCTATTCTAATCGTATTTAATAAACCGGTAAAAAAAAGTTATGCATCATTTCCGGTACCTTATCTTAATATGATAACACAATAAAGCAAATACTGAAGAGGGAGTCACTATACAGTTTTTCAGTTTTTACAGATTCCTTTTTTTCTCTAACTTTTTTTTTTTCAGAGTACCTTCGAGGTTAGTCCCTTCCATCCCTCCAAAGAAAAATGCCAGCAACTTAAAGACGACTAAACAACTAACCGAAAACTTAGACTGTCTTAATTTAAACAACACAAACGAGTTAGAACTTAGGCGAAAATCCGACTATTTTTCAGACGATGACTTCTTGCGAAGAAAAAGCAGGATGTCGGACGACGACTACTTGCGCGAACTCAAAAAACTGTGCAATCCAAGAGATCCTTACGAACTCTACGTTCGTAGCCAACAGGACCTCGGTTCCGGAGCTTCCGGCATCGTCTTCGTAGCCACAGACCTTAAGACGAAGAATCTAGTTGCCATCAAAGACATAGACATGACGAAGCAACAACGCAAGGAACTTCTCTTGAGCGAGATCGCGATAATGAAGAACTTCCACCATCCAAATCTAGTGAACTTCTTAGATGCTTTCGTCATGTACGACGAACATCTTTGGGTCGTCATGGAACTACTCGATGGTGGTCCGTTAACGGATGTCGTGACGGAAACGGTGATGAAAGAAGGACAGATTGCCGCCGTTTGCTACGAAGTTCTTAACGCCATCGCTTATTTACATTCCAGAGGGACCATTCATAGAGATATCAAGTCCGATAACGTTTTACTAGGAATGGACGGTACCGTGAAAGTAACCGATTTTGGTTTCTGCGCTAACATTGTGGGGAATGAACAACGGGAAACCATGGTCGGGACGCCGTATTGGATGGCACCGGAAGTGGTCACGCGACAGAAGTACGGAAAGAAAGTAGATATATGGTCGTTGGGAATTATGATCGTAGAGATGTTAGATGGCGAGCCGCCATATTTGCGTGAACCGCCATTACGTGCACTTTACCTTATCACGGCAAATGGAAGACCAAAGATAGTGAGATGGCCGCAGCTGACCGACAACCTTAAAGATTTCATCGACAAATGTCTACAAGTTGATGTAGATCGACGAGCGACGGCGGAAGAGTTGTTGCAACACAAGTTTCTTCAAGATCGGATGGAGTTGAAGACGTTGACGCCTTTGATCAAGGCGGCTAAGAAAATCCTGCATAAGAATTGATTCCATTGTGAAAGCAATGAAACAGGACACGAGACTGGCGTTTGTAATTACCGGAAAACCCATATATTTTTATAGTCTTATAATAAGATATTTTTATGATTCCAAAAGGAATAATATTTTATATGTACATATTTGTTTCTGACATTACACGGTCTTTTTCTTTAAGCCCATGAATCAACCACAAGGCGACCTTCACGTTCCATCTCTTCCACATTAAGTCCCAAGACTCCTATAGTTGTTTTCACGTCTCGAACGACAGTTTTAATATCACCGCAGATATAGATGCGAGCGTCATTGCTCAAAACCCACTCCCGGAACTCCTCACTGTTATCCTTAATACCGTCTTGAACGTAACGTTTAGTTTCAGAATCCCTCGAGCAAGCTACATCGAGTTTGGTGATGACTCCCGTTCGATACCACTCTTCGACTTCGTCCTTAAACAAGAAGTCTCTGTCGTGGTACCTACAACCGTAAAACAGCCACACCTTCGCGGATTGGTTACCTAGCTGGAAAAAGCTTCTAAAAGGCGCCAAACCTGTACCAGTAGCTATAACAATCATTGGTGATGATGCCTCTAAGCGGAAGCTTGACGGTTTCCGGAAGTAGAAAGGTACCGGAGCGTTGATGGACAAGTTTTGTAGCCAGGAAGTACATAAGCCTTTGGTTCCGTCGTCTTTTTCAAGGACGAAGAAAACTATCTCTAGTTTCCCGGACAGTGGAGAAGATGAGATGGAGTAGGGTCGTGGGAGAAGAGGAGGGAGATGTTCTAGGAGGAGCTCTACTGGTGGTCTACACGAAGGAAAAGTCTCCAGGAGAGTTAACAGTGTCTTTCCTGATGTTGTGATGAACTGGGTGTAGTCTTGAGAAGATTTTGGGGCGCATAGTTTTTGGAGAGTTGCTAGTTCTTGAGGGTCCTGGACGAACCTCGCTAAGGCCTTCAGGAACAACTGAAAGACGGAGGAACATAGTGGGGTTAAGTGTACGCTACAGGCGACATATTAGAGGCTAGAAAACGGCTGTGTAAAACGAGTTTTACAAACTGCCATAATCTGAATATGGTAAAGGCAAACAAAACCATATAGACATATGAGTCATATAATTTGCTCTATAGAATACACATATAGTTTTTAGTATGGACTAATAATCTGCCGGTAATTTTCATACAAGACTTATAAATGCTGAAGCTTTAAAGGCTAGAAGCACAAATTGAAGTGTAGCTTTAATAAAAATGACTTATAGAAATATAAGTTCTATAAAATCACGTGGTTTTTAGTAGCGACCATAATTAGGTTTTCAAAAGTTGGTGAAACTTGAGATGTCATTTGTCTAGAGATTAGGAGGCAGTCTTACCACCATAAACAAAAAATTGTATTCCATTTTTTTGTGCTTCAATCTAGTTTTACCTTTTTGGGCGGAGTTTGAACGTCCACATGCTCCAGAAAAATCCTCCTGAGGGTACTCTGTGTGGGTAAATGTTTGGGAATTGCTGGATTCTTCTTTTGTGTCCCTTCTAAAATTTTCAATTGACACTGTTTATCGGCCACTTTTTCCACATCTAAGCGTAGTAAAATCTTCTCTATAAGACTCCTGTCGTTACTGGGAAGTACCCCAATTGTGTCACCAGGTGAAAAAGTGTGTTTTGCTCCCTAAAAAAAATTTAATATGAATTTTGAGGGTTTAACAGCTCCCACATGTACCCCCAAATCGAAGCTAAGTTTATAAACGTCCTTCACATCATCGCCTCCTGTGATTTTCTGTGAACTTTCTAGAGAAAAAGTGAAAATTTCGCTGTCCGCGGCTGCAAACGGAGTCACCCTGTATATATAATTGTCGGAGTCCTCCTAAAAAAAAGTTAAGTCTTTAGAGGGGTGGAATTTTGGTTATTTACCTGTGACAATCGATCTGAGAATTCAATTTTCAAATAGTCTGAAGACATGTTCTTAAATAACCTCAAATTTCAAAAGTGTACCACATGACATGTTGGTCGTTGTCAAGTGCTTGTCAATTTGTTGCGAAATTTCGTGAATTGTCCCTGCAAAACTCAGAATTTGTGTGAAAAAGTTACTTAAATCTGTTGTCAGAAGAGTGTTTAGCCAGAAATTTAAATAAACTTAGAAGTTTGGGAAAATTATTGGTATCGCCCAAGAAGATGAAGATGGTCGTTGGAGGTTGTGGGAAGTGCAAACTTGATCTTCGGGGGTCGAAGATTGTTAAGAAGACGTTGTTGGAGTTGTTTGGGGGGTCACCGGGCCCCTTTCGTGTTTTTTCTGGGTTTGTAGGGAGGGGCTTATCGGGGTGGTTTGCACCTGAGGTGTGCACCGTGGAACCTAATACGATGGAGTTGTCTCAGTGTCTCGTCCCGGGGGCTGTAACTTAGTTAGATTCGCTTTAGGGGGCTATTTGCGCCGTGAAAATGGGGTCGTTTTTGAATTTCGCGCGAGTAGATGTCGCTACTGGCGTTGCTTTTGTGTCCGCGCCAAAAGCTGTCTGCACATCTCTCCGCCGAATGAAAATCGCCGCCTCGTCGGTGTAAACGTGTGTTAAAAATCATCGTGCGTTTTTTCGTTAGCGTTGGTATATGGACGTCGGCTTCAGCGTGTTACATAACCTGGTGGCAACGTGTTTTGACTCCGGCAGTGATGTAGGCCTTGACTGAAATCTCGCGTTTGCTCTGTGATCATAGTCGCCGTTGGAATAGAGTGCGTTGTTTGGTGTAAAGCGAAGTCGCCATTGTTGTTCAATAAAATAGTGCGAAAGTGGTGCGGAATTTCGTCGTGTGGACGTCTCCAGAGTGTTTTTCTTCACGTGTGATGTTCGCGTAACCGTTGGCGTAGTGTTGCCGTCACGTGGGAGTGGTGCAGGAGAAGTCGGAAGCGGAAGCGTCGGGGGCATGGAACCGGCCGGCGACTAGGGCTGGGGGCGGCGTCCAGGGCCACCGCTGGATGAATGGGACTGCGTACGGCCTCGGTGAGGCGGCCCTATGCGGAGGTCATGGCCCCTGCCTTAACAGACCCTGCCCAGAAGCAGAGCTTCACGCTGCCCCCTAAACCCAAGTACCTCCATTGCGAGCAGCCCCCAGACTGTGACATTATAATGAGTGAAAGCCCCACGATCACCGACCAAAACATGGGTCTCCATAAAGCCTTCAAGATGCAGGACTTAACCTCAAATTCGCCCCCAGGCGAAGTTGACCTTCCCCACGTCGACGAGATCATGCAAGCTATCAAGTCGATTCCAGACGAAGAAATCGTGGAAAAATTCCTCACAGATGTGGACATGATGAATATCTCCATGGAAGACTCACCTGATAAAGAAACCCAATCTAAAGAAACTCTCGCCGAGCTTAAAATCGAGCAGAATAAGATAACTAGACGCTTGGATTTCCTTCAGAGGAAGATCAGGAAGTTACAAGCGAGGACGATGGGGCACCACGTCAGTGGTGAAGTTGCAGGTGTCTACGAGTACGTCCACAGATCTTTAAAACGTCTCAAGGATAATAGTCTTGAAGAAGATAAACCCATGAAACCCATATCCTATGGTTCTACCAAGGCCATGTTGAAGAAGTTGGAGATGGCGGCGACCTTACAAGCGAATTCTGTTGCAAGACAAAAACACATACCTAAATATTTCGGGTCTGGATCGTGCGAAACGGGAAATCACAGAATCAGTGTCCCGGGAATAGTGAATGTGCCTCCTTGGCCTTTGGAACATAAACAAGAGTTGCAAAAAGTGACAGGGTTGTTACATGCGGAACTTGGTGTGGTGCAACAAGACGTGGATTCTGAAGCGACTGAAAGTAGTTCAGGGGGCGAGAGCTGTGATGAAATGCAAAATTATAGTAATCCCCATCAGCAGTACCTTAGTATGTAAGTATGGGGGCTATCAAAGTAAAGCGCACTTTGTGAACGTTGCGTAATATTGCACAGGAAGTTGACAGATTAGAAGGCGGCCAAGACAACAAAATAACGATTTCTTTTCTAGAACATGACCTGCACAATCCACACAAAAAACAAACTAACCGCACTTTTTATAGATCCCAATCCGGTTCATAACAACTAATTATGTAATTTATGGGAACTAACGTTGAATTAAAAATTGTCATGTGATTGGCAAATTCCATTTCAAATGTTATTTTTGGTTGGTTGGCAATAAACAACGACAAATCCAACGGTTATGGCAAAATGTGACCGTTTTTAGCAGGTCCGGCCTTATTTTTAACGTGTTTACCACAAATTACATTACTCCACTTGGGAACACTTTGTATCTAATCGGCGTGATGCAACACCGTGACGATTGTGTCATTTTTCAAATTCGAAACAAAATCAACGTAATAATTTGTGTATCAAGCGGAGATTTTTTTTTTATGCGCGCGATATTTTATTCTGTTTCCGACTAAAAACTACAGCCGAACTCGTTTCTGAGAATCGTCGGCATCAAAGCTACACATGTATTTTCTAAACACATGTTTTCAACGATCCCCATTGTGAACGCGACAAAAAACGTTTTATGACGTTTCTGCTTACATATCAGTTTCTATAACCAACTGCAAGAATTCGGCCGAATCAGGTGGCCACTTTCCATAGGCCAATTAGAATTGATTTATTAGAACTCGCTCGAAAGGATACATAAAATCCTTTGTTTAACAGTTATTTGGTCGAGTGACACTGCAAAAATTTACATTTGGATCTTCTAAATTGGCGGTAATGTGTCGTGATCAAAATACTCGAAAAAAAAAGGTGGGAAAACAAACACTAATCGTTTTTTTTCTATATAGTTCTTATCTCATACATTCAGGTATTGTGACTCATGGCGTCCTTGACTTGCGCCTACTGCAGTTTGCGATTTTTTTTAAAATTGTTAGTTGACCGTGTTGCATAATCATAATTTTGAACGCTACAATACGGAAAGATTTCGAGAGGGTTATTTTCTACTCGTCTTCATTTTTTTTTTTGAAAAAATTCCTGGAAAAAGTAAAAAAGTGTAGGGTACAAAGTTTAATGAACAGTTTAGCAGCGAATAATTGTTTGACAAATTTAACAGACTTGAAGGTTATCAGTGTGCGAATTGTATCAAGTACGATACAATTTTAATTTTTTATCAGCCATACAAGATAGCATTTTTTTAGATACAGTAGCCTGTGTTTTTTAAATTTGTAGTGGAAATATACAGTGTGAATCTAAAAAATACGTTGATTATATACGGGGATGATAAACAAAATAAATTTTGATAGTTTTGAACATAAAATTTTGAAGGAATTTTGGTTCGGTATTTTAGGATTTTGATCTGTGAACATATTTGTTTTATTTTTAAGTGTAATAATATACTAAGTTTTTGGTTTTTCCGGGCCTTTATTTTTTTAAGAATTTTTTGGAGTTTTTATTTCTTGAATTTAGATCAATCTTGGTCATTATTTTTAGATTTTGCTAATTTTTAGTTCGATCAATTCCTTTGAAGCTTGACTTAAAAAAAAAGTTTCTGATTTTATCGCATTTATCCTTATATTTTGAAAATTGTAAGATGGAAACTGGAGGTTTTTGAATTTGTAAAGTTGGACAATTAATGTTTTGTTTTTTGGCTTATCAGATTTGTTTTTTGTTTTTAGAGGTTGAATATGTAGAATTGTAGTTTCTGCAGTTTAGTAATTTTCGAAATCTGATGCTTGATACTTCTCGATTTTTTAAGATTTTGAATTTTTACAATTTTTTGATATGTTTAACTGTTGGTGTTTGTTGAATTTTGGTTTTTCGGTTGAAAATCAAATTCGTATGTTCGAATTTAGAAATTTTCGATTTTTATTTTTTATTTTTTATAGGTTATCTTAACAGGTCGAGTTTATTGAGCTTTGAAATTTTAACCTTCCGTTAAAAAACAATTTTATAAGGGAAATTAAATGTTCCACATCGTTAACTTAAATTTTGGTTTTTTCAAAATTTTCCCAAAGCTGGATCACCTTGTACGTTCTACCAATCATCGAGACGATCCTTTTTATCTTTTTTTTTCGCATTTCGCAAGAAATGAAAGTCATGGTTACAGTTTTTGAATTATGCTTATGTAAATTTGAAATATTCCATGTGCAAATGTGGGTTTTTGCATAAGTAGAAACGGATACTTGGTTTTATTTTCCAAGAAAAAGTTCGTCTCGTCTTTCAATTCTGATTTGCAAGTTTCTTCTAAGTAGCTGTATATTAAAGCAGGAACGTTTTAATACACATTATAACGAAGTAGGGCACTAAAACCTCTCAAATTCTGTTCTCTGGGTACAAAAGTGTTTGTTCATTAATTTTTACGACGATCTAGTTCAAATACCTGAAATATCAATTTGGAAGTTTGCCAAACCACACACAATATCAGAAAACTCAGGTCTTTATAGCAGGTCGAAATTTGACCAAATAGCTCTAAAAATAAACCAATTCGATCTATAGTAAACAAAACCTTATTGCACATTCAGTTTCTCTGCGACCTTGGAATGTATAACTCGCTCCGTGACAAAGGATTCAAGTCCAAACTCGTCTCTTTCGCCGAATCAAAACATTCGCAATAATTTTTACGAACGATAATACCGCATGAAATGATAATTTCAAACATTCATGAAAGCGTCACGTGATTATATAAGTTGGAACGAAATATACTAAGGATAAGTACCAATGGGCGGCGACCTCTACGATCAATATTGCCGACTAACATAATAAAAGTTTTTTTTCACCTCTACACAAACATCGATTGTTCAATTAATTTCCGAACAACCTGTTGAACGTGAAAAATGGTTTCTTCTATTTTACGTGGCGCTTCAGTTCCCAAATTGCCAGGTTGTTGACTCGAGCTTTGTAAATAGTACATTTTCGTGTTTGCTCTTAAGGTGCGTTGTTCATTTTTTTTTCGTTATATGGAATAAAAAGTTGGATTTTTTCAATGGAAATCATGCGTTTATTTATGTCTTTGACTATAGAATTAAAGCGGATCGATGAATATGAATGGAGTTGCTTCTATTCAAAGTTCAGTGACTGTAACGTCGCAGATT
This sequence comes from Cynaeus angustus, assembly GCA_030157275.1. Lineage (NCBI taxonomy): Eukaryota > Metazoa > Arthropoda > Insecta > Coleoptera > Tenebrionidae > Cynaeus > Cynaeus angustus. The sequence continues at coordinate 10,687,242 of CM058067.1, forward strand.
TGTCACCGTACGAGATCTTGATCTTTTTTTAAACTGTTGGCAGCACTGTGATAATGGGTGCTTTGTTTATCACTGGACTCACACTCGCGTTATATCGATTACGCATTTTCTAGCTTGCGAAACAATTGTACTTAGTGGTTTCAATGTGATAATCGCTCGTTTCGTAAAAACCATGACTGGTACCTTTTTTTCTGTTATGGTAAACGTGCTTTGAAATTAAGAATATTACACGTGGCTATTCGTTCAAGGACGATTCAGTTTTGTAATAAACTAAACAGGAGTGTCTGAAGAAAATTATCTCTTAAAAATAAAATGTGGGGGGAAATGAAAAGTTTGTTCATCGCAAAAACGAAAAATAGTTATCTCTGATACGATACTTACGTAAATATTTACGTGATTAGAGTTTTATAAACAAAGACTGCATAGATCTAAAACTATTTGTGTAGAGCTGAGTGGGCTTTGATCCGGGAAACGTATGTTGTAGCTTTACATAGATACAGTTGTAATGTATAATATCATATATTTATTGACCTCAACGACCCCTTTCATATATTTATTCCTTAGTTTATTGTGTATATACTATAAACTTGTTGTGTGTTTGACATTATTTCGTCCATAAATGACGACATACGTTCTTTGTTCGAAAACCTACTTCTGCTCGAAATTTTAAAGCGGCAAAAATCATAACGTTGTGCAAAAAACAAAACCATGTCATTGACCTGTTGTTGTTTTTTTTTTTTTTTCGTTATTTTGATTATGAAATCAACGTGTGAATGCTTTGTCCATCCGTTGATTATCTTTTTCCTTTCTAACTCAAACCGGCTTGTACGAAAACGGTATAAAATTAGGTTAACGTGTAAACAAAACTTCCGCCGTTCTTATTTTGTTTTTATTGCCATACCGTATAAAATCCACTGTGGGCGAACTTCGCTATCTATGACAAAATCTTGACTCAGTGCTGGCAGCAGCGATGTGGTAATTGAATTTCCACCTAAATTAAAATGTGCTGACCCTGAAAACGACGTAACGTAACTTCCACAATTTGAATTGTTTTCATTTTGATCGAATGATTCAAACAACGAAAAAGTCGTTAAAAGTTTGGTTAATGAGTCAAATGCTTGGGGCGAATGACTTGTGGGTTTCGCGTGTGAATCATGTAAACGTGGGTTTAGTCGATTTTAAAAATTCTGATGTTGATTTTTTGTCGTTTGTTTCACGCTTTCTTCCCTTTCCAGACAGAAGCGTGCACTCTGGAAGTATGCAACCCAACGAGCCGCGATAGCCAGCCGCTGGACGTGGTTGCAGGCCCAAATCTCCGACTTGGAATATCGAATACGACAACACAGCGATTTTCAACGTCAGATCCGTTCTTCGAAAGGGGATATTCAACTCGGCGGCGCCAGTCCGCCACCTCTGCCATCCATCAATAATAACACGTCCACCTCGCCAACGGCAGTCAACGGATATCGCGGTCAGTTACCGGGAAGTTCTCCGTTATCGTTCAAGGCGTTTGAAAGCGACGCGACGTCGACGACGGCCAACGGCGCATATCCGGATTACCAATGTGCGAGGACGCGACCTTTGATCAACTTCAAGAAACGGAAGCTCCTACAGTTGAACGGGTTACACGTCATATCCAAGAGAGCGGCGAGACCGAGCACCGTACGATGCGGATGTACAAGGGCGAAGGCTCCATGCGCTGTTTGCACGGGACGAACGGATCCGACGCATCCCAGAGATCCGACGGATGCGTTGAGCAAGGCGGAGAGAGTGGCGATGGTGGATCCGGCGTTCCATCCAGTTTTCTCTATGCCAGAAGGTGAGGAAAGAGAGGGGAAAATTTCAGTGTCACCTATTGTTCTTTGTTCAAAGGCAACGATCTTTCTTAGAATTGTACCGGTTTTAGCGTGTTTTCCATCTTATTTGTCTTTCTATAGAGAGAATCGACTAATACGGTTCATTAAAAAAGCAATTTTTCCTTATTAGGTAACGGATTTCTTTAAATACGTTTATCTATGTTGATACGGCATGGAAACTTGATCTCGTGATTTGGGACAGGAAACGTCAGCAGTAGCTCGATTTTTCGCCCAAATGTTGGGGTATTACGTCACATCTAAAGCTTCAATAACTTCAAACATGAAAGACTCAACATCGAAACAAAATACGGTTTCGTTTTCCATTTGATCCATCACGACTACGAAAACTGCACAAAAAATTGTTTTGTCTTGTTTTCTCAATATGTTCTAAAAATCGACTCATTAATAAGACGAAACTTCTTCCAGACGTGTCGTACGCCATCCACTGCGAAGCAATCATGAAAAACCCAGAATGGCAACAACGAAGCACCCGAATGAAATCTCTAAAAGTTCTGAAAAGCGATAGATCTGATAAATCTGTATTAGAACACAGATCGAAGAAAATCGACCACAGAAAGAAGTACAACCGCTTGTTAAAACCGAGCACGATGTCCGCTCTGTCGGCAAGTAAGTAACCCATCTTTTCCAACCCAACAAAGTCTCACATTTCGTCTTCCGCAGAAATCCGAAACAAAATCCGAGGCAAAAAATCAGGAAGACACTCGTCGTCGTCGTCTTCATTGTCGTTTAAAAAGAAACCGAAGATGGCGATGGCACAATTGCAATCTTTAGTAGGCGACGCTGCCGACGAAGAAGTTGAATCCATCGGTAACAACAGTAATGCGGCGGCATCAAATTCGGCGGTAGCGTCGCCGAGTTCATCACCGTTGTTGCATATGCAGGCGATTTCAGGGTACAATAGGCGAAATCGGACAAATTCGTATGATATCGATAACATTGTAATTCCGTATAGTGTTGCCGCCTCCACGAGGGTGGAGAAGTTGCAGTACAAAGAAATTTTGACGCCAAAGTAAGTTGCGCATAGAGACAAAAAAATTTCACGGTGATCTGTCCGGGTTTTTTTTAGGTGGCGCATAGCAGAAATCGATCTTAAATGTGATAAAAACAATGGAGCTGTTAGAAATCCTAGTCAAGATAGCGACGTAAGTGTTTCTAGTTGTATTTTTCTCAAGTTGCTGCCCACACATGATGCATACAAAGTAAATGACTACCAATGATATGTTTATCATATTCGTCACTACCACTGATCGTCTATTATAATTATTGTTGCTTTTTACTTTATATATTTCACGTTCTAAGTGTGTATTCTTTTTTTTTTTAGACGGAAGACTTGTCGGAGGAGGCCGTGGTTTCACGCCACGAGAAAAGCGAATACGAAGAAAAGAAGAAATTCCTGAGTTACCTAAAATTGCCCATCGGTCACGGTCGTTCCCGATCCCACAAACGAACAGACAGTTTGGCAGAGTCGAGCGGCGCGAACACACCCGATCCGCTGTCGCCGCATCCGGTCGACCACATCGAAAACACCAATTCTCCGTTGACTTCACCTCCGGCCACGCCTCTTCCGCCGACGAATCCTGACGATCTGCCATCGGTGAGTGCGATGCGACGTCGGACGATCTCGCAGTCGCGATTGGTAGGAAGAGAGGAGAACAACACACCGGAGAATGTCGATGTGCCCCCGTTCGAGGGTCGAACGTTTCCGTTGGACGACGACACATACGAAAGGATGTTGAAAAATATGCCGGAAGATCACCAATTTCAGACGAATTACAGGGCGCAGGATTCGGGAGAGTTCAGTTATTTAGACGATAAAGTGGATTCGCCGGGCAGCGAGTCTACGGAGTCGGCGATAGGGGAGGAAGATCCGAACGATCCCGAGTGGGTGGATATGGAAAGGTCGAGAGATAGACATAAAAGGTAGATGTGGGACAGTGTTCTTGGTTGGTTTTAATTTGAGTTTGGAACGGGCCAAGCCCTCTCGTAAATAGTTCGTTTTTTCTTTTATTGTTTGAAGCTTCGGATTTTGTATTCTAAGGTCTGTGATTGTCATACGTTGATCAATACTGTTGTTGCTTTTTAGTATTGTAATGTATATTAAAATCTTTAAAAGCAAAAATACAGAATTCAAAGCTTGTAGTTATTCAGTTCACTTGTAATTATCTTCATTTTGTAATATAATCATAATTTAGGATATTTCATTTTGTACTGTTGCAAGTTCAAGTTTTAGTTCACTTGATTAACGTGACTGGTTAGTCCGTAGTTACTAATTTAGTTGTACTTTCGTTCGTTCTCACTTAGTTTTTCTGGTTACTGTTTCGTTTTGATGTCAAGTACAACCCAGTGACTTGTTAAAAATCATATTATTGTAAATACAGTGCAAATATTTGTTGAAGATATTTTCGAAATTATTTGCAGACGACTGCATTTTGTTTTATGAGAATTATTCAAAGATGTACATACTCTTCATAAGAGGCAAATATGTATCATACTGTCATTAAAGTGTTTCAACAACAAATTCGGTTTATGTTACTGTGCAAAATTGTTTCTATTTTTGCCACACAAAATTTGCATCAGTACATCACCCATTGTAAACTACCTGTAGTGGTATTGTACGTTTTTATATGCAGATATGTTCATGTATATGAAATAAAATAAAAATTCAGTCTGCTTGTTCAACCAGACTTCAGTTGTTTTCATGGTAGGAGGGGAAGTCACCGTTCAGTCTGCGGTCTGCTTTGAAAATGTTATTACAAAAAAAAAATAAAATAATACAATGAACTTAATTTTTGCCGACGTGAGCCATCAGACGCTTAGTTGGCCATTCCAGACTATCTATGTATCTCTTGTATTCTGTTTCAACCACGGCCTTCTTGTCAATAGGTTGGGTGAAGATCCCCACTCTCTCGGAGTTGCATAACCTCTTACTTCCACGACTCTCTTTCTGTAATTTTTTAAATCAGTTTTATTTTCGCGGTTCTGGGAACTCACCTCGACTTCGTTGACAATTCTCGCTTTAATACTCTCCGTGAATTTCACGTATTCCTTGTAACCGTTTTTATGTGAAATGAGGCACTCTAAGATATCAAAAACCCGTCGCGCCTGCCTCTTACAAATCTTGTGTCTCTTCAAAATCTCGTTGATCTTTTTCACGTTCTGCGTGCTGATGCTGACTTTCATTCCTTCGAGTTCTTTGTAGATACGAAGACTGTCGCAGAAATCGCGGATCTTCTGGAACGTCTCGGTTGGCTCTTCAACTGAAAGACTACTGTAACCTTGAAACTTGTAAGAGACACTCACCTGTAATGTCACCGGAGGTTGGTAAATCACGCAGGTAGTTGTAGACGACCGAGTACAACTTGGTGCCAATTCCTCGTCTCTGGTGAGTGGGGAGAACAAAGAACTGACTAATACGAGGACGTGTCAAATCAGGATATAGGAAAAATTGATACACGGTACAGAAACCAATAGGAGAACGCCACGTCTTTTTGGTGGAGGCGTGTTTAAACTCCTCGTAACTGAAATCGGAGTTGTGATCGGTGAAAACATGAGGGGACGATACTTACACGTAGAAAATAGTCCAACGAGAGTCTTCCAAGTCTATAAAGTTGGCGCCATCTATAAACCAAACTATGAAAGTTTCAAAACGTTGATGGAAATCCTTGAAGTCTTCGTTTTTGGGGTCACACAGGTTGATTTTGTACGTTTCTATAACAGAAAGTGAGGTTACAAGTTTTTTTTTTTTTTAAATTTAGGTATTTACTGTTGTTGTTTTCAAAGCTGTGGATCGTTTCCCCGAACATAACCTCGTGGTTTTCCTCGTCGAGATCTTTCAGAAACTCTTCTCTTTTCAATCGATAATTTGTCGGCAGCCACGGATTTAGTGCTTGCATTATATCGTCGGCTTCATAGGCATCACTGTCAACGATTTTCTCGCTTTTTTGGACGTCCACGTAGCACTTGGCCGAATTGTGAAGATAATACAAGTCAATTCTCAGTTGCTTATACCCAAAAATCATTTCGCTGAAAAGTGAGGTTAGGTTAAATTGGGGCTCGTTTTCTACTCACGTTTCACCGAAAATTTGGTGTGCCATGTCTGGTCTGAAAGAATTGGACTTCTTGTGCGACTGTACATCGTTTTTCTCATACACTACGAAACAAACTGTGAAAAACGAAAAGAAAACGATGAAAATTACCAATTTGAAATCTGACAACATTTAAACTCGACTTCTTGTACTGCATCATTTCTTCGTCTTCACAACTGCCAGACAAGTCATTATCTTCATTTAAATTGTTGATAGCCATCTAGAAACTCTTTTTTGTTGAATTTCGATAAAAACTGGGATAAAAATACTCACGGTTTGACGTGTTGAGAAACGACAGAATTGGTGAAAATCGGTTTATACGTTTGTTAAAACACTTGAAAATGACGGTTTTAGCACGTTTTAGCTGCAAACGTTTTTTAGCTGAAAACGTTTGGTTTATTGCCGGATGGGAAACATCGAATCGTCTGGCGCGTAAATGACAGCGCATGTCAGTTTGAACAACTGTCCAAAAGAGGAGGGAAATTTAAAAATCTGATACAAAAAATGTGATCATTAATGACTAATTGTTTTTATTTATTTTGCAATCTATAAGAAGTTTTTTTATTAAATCAAAAAGTTGAAATTTTTGTTATTGATATTGCAAACAAAGTTTTTCCGATAAATTTGAATTTTAGTTCAGGCAACCAACAATACTTACTCATTACGTTGGTAGTTGGCTGTTGGGCTAATTTCGGTGGTACCGAAAATGAAAATCTTTGTTGAAAGCAGTGTTTAGCAGTGAATTTTTTCTAATTTCCCTCGAAAATTTGATGAAAATCCATTCGGAGGTATCAGGAGCATATGATGTGCGAGGAGGTCTTCGATTACTCTTAATATTTCGAGGGACCTCCTCGCATTCATGTGCCCCTAATAGTAAAAGTGCCAGAAAATGATAAAACGTGAATTTTTCTAATTTCGCTCGAAAATTTGATGAAAATTTATTCGGAGGTATCAGGAGTACATGAGGGCGAGGAGGTCTTCGATTACTCCTAATATTTCGAGGGACCTCCTCGCACTCATGTGCTCCTAATAGTAAAAGTGCCAGAAAATAAGAAAATGTGAATTTTTCTAATTTCGTTCGAAAATTTGATGAAAATCCATTCGGAGGTATCAGGAGCACACGAGGTGCGAGGAGGTCTTCGATTACTCCTAATATTTCGAGGGACCTCCTCGCACTCATGTGCTCCTAATAGTAAAAGTGCCAGAAAATAAGAAAATGTGAATTTTTCTAATTTCGTTCGAAAATTTGATGAAAATCCATTCGGAGGTATCAGGAGCACATGAGGTGCGAGGAGGTCTTCGATTACTCCTAATATTTCGAGGGACCTCCTCGCACTCATGTGCTCCTAATAGTAAAAGTGCCAGAAAATAAGAAAATGTGAATTTTTCTAATTTCGTTCGAAAATTTGATGAAAATCCATTCGGAGGTATCAGGAGCACATGAGGTGCGAGGAGGTCTTCGATTACTCCTAATATTTCGAGGGACCTCCTCGCACTCATGTGCTCCTAATAGTAAAAGTGCCAGAAAATAAGAAAATGTGAATTTTTCTAATTTCGTTCGAAAATTTGATGAAAATCCATTCGGAGGTATCAGGAGCACATGAGGTGCGAGGAGGTCTTCGATTACTCCTAATATTTCGAGGGACCTCCTCGCACTCATGTGCTCCTAATAGTAAAAGTGCCAGAAAATAAGAAAATGTGAATTTTTCTAATTTCGTTCGAAAATTTGATGAAAATCCATTCGGAGGTATCAGGAGCACATGAGGTGCGAGGAGGTCTTCGATTACTCCTAATATTTCGAGGGACCTCCTCGCACTCATGTGCTCCTAATAGTAAAAGTGCCAGAAAATAAGAAAATGTGAATTTTTCTAATTTCGTTCGAAAATTTGATGAAAATCCATTCGGAGGTATCAGGAGCACATGAGGTGCGAGGAGGTCTTCGATTACTCCTAATATTTCGAGGGACCTCCTCGCACTCATGTGCTCCTAATAGTAAAAGTGCCAGAAAATAAGAAAATGTGAATTTTTCTAATTTCGTTCGAAAATTTGATGAAAATCCATTCGGAGGTATCAGGAGCATATGATGTGCGAGGAGGTCTTCGATTACTCCTAATATTTCGAGGGACCTCCTCGCACTCATGTGCTCCTAATAGTAAAAGTGCCAGAAAATAAGAAAATGTGAATTTTTCTAATTTCGTTCGAAAATTTGATGAAAATCCATTCGGAGGTATCAGGAGCACATGAGGTGCGAGGAGGTCTTCGATTACTCCTAATATTTCGAGGGACCTCCTCGCACTCATGTGCTCCTAATAGTAAAAGTGCCAGAAAATAAGAAAATGTGAATTTTTCTAATTTCGTTCGAAAATTTGATGAAAATCCATTCGGAGGTATCAGGAGCATATGATGTGCGAGGAGGTCTTCGATTACTCCTAATATTTCGAGGGACCTCCTCGCACTCATGTGCTCCTAATAGTAAAAGTGCCAGAAAATAAGAAAATGTGAATTTTTCTAATTTCGTTCGAAAATTTGATGAAAATCCATTCGGAGGTATCAGGAGCACATGAGGTGCGAGGAGGTCTTCGATTACTCCTAATATTTCGAGGGACCTCCTCGCACTCATGTGCTCCTAATAGTAAAAGTGCCAGAAAATAAGAAAATGTGAATTTTTCTAATTTCGTTCGAAAATTTGATGAAAATCCATTCGGAGGTATCAGGAGCACATGAGGTGCGAGGAGGTCTTCGATTACTCCTAATATTTCGAGGGACCTCCTCGCACTCATGTGCTCCTAATAGTAAAAGTGCCAGAAAATAAGAAAATGTGAATTTTTCTAATTTCGTTCGAAAATTTGATGAAAATCCATTCGGAGGTATCAGGAGCACATGAGGTGCGAGGAGGTCTTCGATTACTCCTAATATTTCGAGGGACCTCCTCGCACTCATGTGCTCCTAATAGTAAAAGTGCCAGAAAATAAGAAAATGTGAATTTTTCTAATTTCGTTCGAAAATTTGATGAAAATCCATTCGGAGGTATCAGGAGCATATGATGTGCGAGGAGGTCTTCGATTACTCCTAATATTTCGAGGGACCTCCTCGCACTCATGTGCTCCTAATAGTAAAAGTGCCAGAAAATAAGAAAATGTGAATTTTTCTAATTTCGTTCGAAAATTTGATGAAAATCCATTCGGAGGTATCAGGAGCACATGAGGTGCGAGGAGGTCTTCGATTACTCCTAATATTTCGAGGGACCTCCTCGCACTCATGTGCTCCTAATAGTAAAAGTGCCAGAAAATAAGAAAATGTGAATTTTTCTAATTTCGTTCGAAAATTTGATGAAAATCCATTCGGAGGTATCAGGAGCATATGATGTGCGAGGAGGTCTTCGATTACTCCTAATATTTCGAGGGACCTCCTCGCACTCATGTGCTCCTAATAGTAAAAGTGCCAGAAAATAAGAAAATGTGAATTTTTCTAATTTCGTTCGAAAATTTGATGAAAATCCATTCGGAGGTATCAGGAGCACATGAGGTGCGAGGAGGTCTTCGATTACTCCTAATATTTCGAGGGACCTCCTCGCACTCATGTGCTCCTAATAGTAAAAGTGCCAGAAAATAAGAAAATGTGAATTTTTCTAATTTCGTTCGAAAATTTGATGAAAATCCATTCGGAGGTATCAGGAGCATATGATGTGCGAGGAGGTCTTCGATTACTCCTAATATTTCGAGGGACCTCCTCGCACTCATGTGCTCCTAATAGTAAAAGTGCCAGAAAATAAGAAAATGTGAATTTTTCTAATTTCGTTCGAAAATTTGATGAAAATCCATTCGGAGGTATCAGGAGCACATGAGGTGCGAGGAGGTCTTCGATTACTCCTAATATTTCGAGGGACCTCCTCGCACTCATGTGCTCCTAATAGTAAAAGTGCCAGAAAATAAGAAAATGTGAATTTTTCTAATTTCGTTCGAAAATTTGATGAAAATCCATTCGGAGGTATCAGGAGCATATGATGTGCGAGGAGGTCTTCGATTACTCCTAATATTTCGAGGGACCTCCTCGCACTCATGTGCTCCTAATAGTAAAAGTGCCAGAAAATAAGAAAATGTGAATTTTTCTAATTTCGTTCGAAAATTTGATGAAAATCCATTCGGAGGTATCAGGAGCACATGAGGTGCGAGGAGGTCTTCGATTACTCCTAATATTTCGAGGGACCTCCTCGCACTCATGTGCTCCTAATAGTAAAAGTGCCAGAAAATAAGAAAATGTGAATTTTTCTAATTTCGTTCGAAAATTTGATGAAAATCCATTCGGAGGTATCAGGAGCATATGATGTGCGAGGAGGTCTTCGATTACTCCTAATATTTCGAGGGACCTCCTCGCACTCATGTGCTCCTAATAGTAAAAGTGCCAGAAAATAAGAAAATGTGAATTTTTCTAATTTCGTTCGAAAATTTGATGAAAATCCATTCGGAGGTATCAGGAGCACATGAGGTGCGAGGAGGTCTTCGATTACTCCTAATATTTCGAGGGACCTCCTCGCACTCATGTGCTCCTAATAGTAAAAGTGCCAGAAAATAAGAAAATGTGAATTTTTCTAATTTCGTTCGAAAATTTGATGAAAATCCATTCGGAGGTATCAGGAGCACATGAGGTGCGAGGAGGTCTTCGATTACTCCTAATATTTCGAGGGACCTCCTCGCACTCATGTGCTCCTAATAGTAAAAGTGCCAGAAAATAAGAAAATGTGAATTTTTCTAATTTCGTTCGAAAATTTGATGAAAATCCATTCGGAGGTATCAGGAGCATATGATGTGCGAGGAGGTCTTCGATTACTCCTAATATTTCGAGGGACCTCCTCGCACTCATGTGCTCCTAATAGTAAAAGTGCCAGAAAATAAGAAAATGTGAATTTTTCTAATTTCGTTCGAAAATTTGATGAAAATCCATTCGGAGGTATCAGGAGCACATGAGGTGCGAGGAGGTCTTCGATTACTCCTAATATTTCGAGGGACCTCCTCGCACTCATGTGCTCCTAATAGTAAAAGTGCCAGAAAATAAGAAAATGTGAATTTTTCTAATTTCGTTCGAAAATTTGATGAAAATCCATTCGGAGGTATCAGGAGCATATGATGTGCGAGGAGGTCTTCGATTACTCCTAATATTTCGAGGGACCTCCTCGCACTCATGTGCTCCTAATAGTAAAAGTGCCAGAAAATAAGAAAATGTGAATTTTTCTAATTTCGTTCGAAAATTTGATGAAAATCCATTCGGAGGTATCAGGAGCACATGAGGTGCGAGGAGGTCTTCGATTACTCCTAATATTTCGAGGGACCTCCTCGCACTCATGTGCTCCTAATAGTAAAAGTGCCAGAAAATAAGAAAATGTGAATTTTTCTAATTTCGTTCGAAAATTTGATGAAAATCCATTCGGAGGTATCAGGAGCACATGAGGTGCGAGGAGGTCTTCGATTACTCCTAATATTTCGAGGGACCTCCTCGCACTCATGTGCTCCTAATAGTAAAAGTGCCAGAAAATAAGAAAATGTGAATTTTTCTAATTTCGTTCGAAAATTTGATGAAAATCCATTCGGAGGTATCAGGAGCATATGATGTGCGAGGAGGTCTTCGATTACTCCTAATATTTCGAGGGACCTCCTCGCACTCATGTGCTCCTAATAGTAAAAGTGCCAGAAAATAAGAAAATGTGAATTTTTCTAATTTCGTTCGAAAATTTGATGAAAATCCATTCGGAGGTATCAGGAGCACATGAGGTGCGAGGAGGTCTTCGATTACTCCTAATATTTCGAGGGACCTCCTCGCACTCATGTGCTCCTAATAGTAAAAGTGCCAGAAAATAAGAAAATGTGAATTTTTCTAATTTCGTTCGAAAATTTGATGAAAATCCATTCGGAGGTATCAGGAGCACATGAGGTGCGAGGAGGTCTTCGATTACTCCTAATATTTCGAGGGACCTCCTCGCACTCATGTGCTCCTAATAGTAAAAGTGCCAGAAAATAAGAAAATGTGAATTTTTCTAATTTCGTTCGAAAATTTGATGAAAATCCATTCGGAGGTATCAGGAGCATATGATGTGCGAGGAGGTCTTCGATTACTCCTAATATTTCGAGGGACCTCCTCGCACTCATGTGCTCCTAATAGTAAAAGTGCCAGAAAATAAGAAAATGTGAATTTTTCTAATTTCGTTCGAAAATTTGATGAAAATCCATTCGGAGGTATCAGGAGCACATGAGGTGCGAGGAGGTCTTCGATTACTCCTAATATTTCGAGGGACCTCCTCGCACTCATGTGCTCCTAATAGTAAAAGTGCCAGAAAATAAGAAAATGTGAATTTTTCTAATTTCGTTCGAAAATTTGATGAAAATCCATTCGGAGGTATCAGGAGCACATGAGGTGCGAGGAGGTCTTCGATTACTCCTAATATTTCGAGGGACCTCCTCGCACTCATGTGCTCCTAATAGTAAAAGTGCCAGAAAATAAGAAAATGTGAATTTTTCTAATTTCGTTCGAAAATTTGATGAAAATCCATTCGGAGGTATCAGGAGCATATGATGTGCGAGGAGGTCTTCGATTACTCCTAATATTTCGAGGGACCTCCTCGCACTCATGTGCTCCTAATAGTAAAAGTGCCAGAAAATAAGAAAATGTGAATTTTTCTAATTTCGTTCGAAAATTTGATGAAAATCCATTCGGAGGTATCAGGAGCACATGAGGTGCGAGGAGGTCTTCGATTACTCCTAATATTTCGAGGGACCTCCTCGCACTCATGTGCTCCTAATAGTAAAAGTGCCAGAAAATAAGAAAATGTGAATTTTTCTAATTTCGTTCGAAAATTTGATGAAAATCCATTCGGAGGTATCAGGAGCATATGATGTGCGAGGAGGTCTTCGATTACTCCTAATATTTCGAGGGACCTCCTCGCACTCATGTGCTCCTAATAGTAAAAGTGCCAGAAAATAAGAAAATGTGAATTTTTCTAATTTCGCTCGAAAACTTGATGAAAATTTATTCGGAGGTGTCAGGAGCATATGAGGTGCGAGAAGGTCTTCGATCACTCCTAATAATTGGAGACCTCCTCACACCTCCTGTGCTCCCGGTACTAGAAGTTCCAAAAGCTGAGAAATTTGTATTTTTCTGAGAAATTCGCCAAAATTTGATAAAACTCTATTTTGACTTATCAGGAGCATATGACGTGTGAGGAGGTCTTGCATTGCTCCTGATAATTGGAAACCTCCTTACATGTCCCGGTACTAGAAGTTCTAAAAACTGAGAATGTTGTGTTTTCCGAATAATTTTACCACAATTTGATAAAAATCCGTTTTCCCTCCTAATATTTTCAGACTTCCTGCAAATAACTTCACCAAAAACTTTAGTTACCTTTTCAATTTTTGATATTTTAGATATTAGAACCACGTGCGGTTCAAAGCGACCGAAATCAAAAACTCTAAAATCTTGAAAACAATTTATTGGTAATGAATTAATAAGAGTAAATTAACAATAAACATTTTTCAGCGCCACTCCCTTTATCTCCAACGAAGACCCTAAACAGGAATAAAATTATCAATCTTGAATTACCATGATTTACCCACAATTAGACAAATAAAGTTCAAAAGTGACTCAGTGCGAGCCGTGTTATCCAACTTCCTACATTTGGGCAAAAAAGTTGGTTTGTAGACAACTAACAATACAAATCTGTCGATTCGAATTCCACTAAACTTGTTAAACAACTGTGTTACCGTTTTTCTATTGGATAAGAGAGCGGCCAACTTCACGTTACTCCCTTTAAAACGACCAATCTCATTTATCATTCAAAAATTCTATGGAATTCTAAATTTGATTAAAAAGTTCGACATTTCCTTTACCCACCTTAGAAGCGTATAAGCTGCAAATTCTTGTTAAAAACGACGCAATTTACAAAGTGCCAATTTTTGAAAACGTCAACACGATCACGGTGAAGTTAGCTCTAGCTCACCTCTTAGTATTGTTGGTTGCATAACGATCAGGTATTTTGTGTAATGATGTGAAAAATGTCTGTGATGCTTTAATGCGTATATTTTTGACAAATAAAATGTCACAAGGAACACATCGTCCAGTAACAACCCATAAAAATAGCCTATGAAAATGTGTGAAAACATATATGCCGCATTTTGATAGGCTAACAATATTCTTAAAAAAAAGAGTAACTCTTAATTATGGTCCATGTCAGAATAAATCGAAAATGTTCATTAAAATGTAATTCTTTACAGCAATATTTTATTTACAACAGAGTAACCGTCCAATCTGAAAATGAGATTGAAGGATTTAACAAGAATACATTATTTTTAATAGTCCCAAATGAACGGGACAGTTTAGATATTCTTTTATACAATTACGTATTAACATTATGCATTTATACATAAATTACGTTAATTTGTGATTACATTATTACATGCTTGGTCATTTTTGTGAAAAAAAATATATAAAATTAAAAAAGACATGTATTAGTCTAATTACATACATATAAATTACGAATAGAATATAATCTAGAAAACTTGAATGTAACTATTCATGTACAGATAATTTGTACGATCGAAACACCGTCACCAGCGAATCTTAAAAAAAAAAAAACGGTAAATACATTCAACCATCAAAAAGAAACGTGGACGTGGAGGTCTAGCGAACATATTTCTTGTAGCAACACCAAGAAAGTTATCGTATGAAAGTTCAGTCTAACATGAATTATGGACTGAGAGCACCGCAAATGGATATGATCAGATCACGTCCGTTTTGTGTCATTTTTATCATTAAGGAACTTTCTGCCACGACACAAAACAGACAGATTAATTTCGAATTCTTTTGGAAGATCATGATTGATACAGATGAGAAATTTTATCTAATCAGTTCGAGACATATTCCAACCGCTTACAGCTACAAACGCGCTCTTAAGAATTTCTTTTTTTTTTTTTGGTATAAAAAATCAAAGTATTGTCGACTTTGATGATGTGAAATGATTGGGTTTTTGAGAAAAGAACGCTGCTAGACATTTAGTTGCGATTCGGCACATGTAGTACAACACAGACGACACAAATACACACTGTACTTGAATATCACAGTGAAGAATGCGATGCAGAATGTCCACATTTATTTAGAAGCGAGAAGTTTAGAGAAAACGCACGAATCAAATATGTAAGGCTCAATTTCAATGTTCTTTTAGATCCCGAACACGCCGGGGGCAGGTCCAAAAGATTTCACCGCTCACGTGCAAACCGTTCAACGTATAGCTCACGAGTTATTACGATGTTACGTCTGCTGCGTAAGGTTTCAAAATCATTAGGTTTAGAACTATCAACGAAATTTTAGGTTTCCAAGTTACAATTCAGGTTTCAAACTAGGTCATTCGTTCATTTTTATAGTTGAATTTAAAAATTTAGGTTTTTAGATTAGGCTTCCAAGTTCCTGTAGTCATGTTTTTATTCCAAATATTTAGATAAAATTTAAAAGCAAAATAACGAGCTATACCTTTTAGGTTTCAGGTTATCACAAATCTAGGTTGTTACATGTGAAAGGAAAGATCAGGGCTAGGTTTCTACTATAATCAGGTTCCAGGTTGTTTTTTAAATTTCGACTGCTATGGAATCTTAAAATTTTACCGTGAAACATAACTTTGCAACCTAGAAAATTATACGCTAAAAATAGGTTTAGATAAAATTTTCAAATTTTAAAATATCAGAGCACCAAGTTTTGAAATGCATGTGCACTTAGGTTGGCAGAAATTAAGATTTTTAGGCTTAAAAATGATAGGTTTTATCAACATCTACAGTTTCAAATTCTGCTTTCTACATTTGAGGTTGCCAGATAAAAATTTACCACTTCAAAACCTTTGATTTCTAGGTTTCAACTCGATTCTATAACTCAAAGTCGCAAACTTAATTCTAAACCAAAACAAACCTAGAACCTAGAAAAGACTAGTTTTAAATAATCTAGGTTTAAAATTCTAACATTTAACCGTCAAAGTGAAAGGTTATTATGCATCAGAAGTTCAGGTTTTAGTTTTGAAATAAAAAATTCTCAAATAAAAAGTGTAGAACTTCAGGTTCATTTCAATTTAGGTTGCAAAAGTTTTAGACCGACTTTACTTTTTAGAGTTTAAATTATCAAACACCTAGGTTTAGTTTTCAGCTCTACGTTTTAATCCGGGCTACAGGTAGGTTTCAGGATGTCAGATTTAAAATAATATGGAATTTTAATTTCACAACCTAGACACCATCATCAGGTTTAAAATGATCCGAGTTTTCATTTACAGGATAAGAATTACCGCCTTCTTAACTTCAGGTTTTAACCTACTTTAAAGCCAAGACAATTCTAGGTTCACAAAAGTTTTCAGGTTGCTGAAGCTTCTAAACAATTCTGGTTACTGATTTTGAATCTTACATTTAACATCTTTAGGTTTCAGGTTGTCAGAGTATAGTATCTTAGGTTTGCATTAAGAAGTTGTAACGAAACAAAAACCTAAATTTTTATCGAACAAAACCTAATTTTCAGGTGAAGTCGATCACCATATTTCACACAAAAAAAAAGAAATTGAATAAAAATAAAAAAGAAATGAGTTTGATATGTTTGAGCTGTAAGAAATAGTGTTTTTGGGCCTCCCCCCGCACCCCTCTTGTGCACATAGAGAAAGACTGATGAAAAACCGTCGCACATCGTTCCAAAGTCCCTCATGCATAAAAAAATATCTATGATATTTATTACTTAACTCTCTTATTCTACTTGAATCACATTTTAAGTACAAATACATGAGAGGAATGTAAATATGTTATGCTTTTTTTATTGCGTACTTTTTACATTTGAATATTTTGTGTGATTAGACAATTATGAAGTTTGTTTCATTTTTAGTGAATGGCATATAATAAATTTTATTGTTTTAATGTTCGGGTGAGGAGGCACATAAATATTATTTAAATGTTATATATAATGATATCAAACTGCATTTAAGTTTACGTCAACAGTCTGAAGGACGGTCCATTCAACAATAATTTTATACACTGCTTGAAATGGATTTTATGAACACAGCTGTAAGTTTGTAGCGTTGAGGGTATATGCTACGGACAAACACTGCCTCACTGGTTCGGAAGGGGGTTTTCTTGTCGTATGTCCGATTTTAATTTTACGAACTCTTTCGCTACTTCGTCGTTTGTGCGTTGCGATAAGATGCGTAGAATCGTCCAACCTGTTTCGTCCATTTGGATGCGTTTCCCGAGGGATAACCAGCACGCGCACGAACCCTGAAAATTACCATGAGAAATGACGAAACGTCGAAGGGAGACTTACCTTCTCGACGATGTCTTTGAGCTGCATCACGGCCACGCCTACGAGGCGATCTTCACGAGCGAAGCAGTAGTCTTTGACGCAGATGTGGAGCTCGAAGTAGTCGAGTTGTTCTTCATTACCGATCGTGCTAAAATAATATTCATATTCATAAAAAATAAAAATTCACGATGATTTTAGGTTTTTGGGTTCAAGTTGCTACATTTACAATCTGCCAGGTTTCCTATGCCTCTTTGATTTTTTCAGGTTTCGAAAATTGGGCTCTAAAGTTATTATAATTTGAGATATTTATAGATAGATATCTAGGTTTCTGGTATAAAATTCGAGGGTTTCCGTTTAGGCTTCTAGGTTGTCGTATTTTTTTTATAACTTTATAACAAGATTTTAACAATTGTAAGGCCGTTTTATAGTTTTAAGCTATGCAGTTCTAGGTGTTAAAACATCAGATTTCAAATTTCCCAGGTTACAAGAGAATTCAGTGCTAGATTGGCTTTACATTGTTACAGCTATACACCTTTAGGTTTCAGGTTGTTCAATCTAGGAAAACCAAATGCCAGAAACCTAGTCAATAACCACAAAAATTAAGGTTTCAAATTTCCAATTTCAAGGTTTTGTTTTCAATGCCTACACCCCAGGATTCCGAAAAATAAATTGCCTAGGTTCTAGGCTGCGAGAGAACATCCCAATACTTAAAAAATGACATTTTAGGTTAGTAATTTCGCAAATGTGACTTTTAATTTTAGGTTTCAAATTCAAAACTAACCAGGTGTCCAGGGTCTCATTTTTTTATTCCTAGGCTAAAAAAATCAGCATCTAAAACATTTAGGCTTCTGATTTTCTCTAAATTGATAGCTTTCTGGAAATTTGACGCAAAACGTTGTCACGTCACAACACTAAATCATCTACATGGAAAAATAATGAGATCTCAGGTTGTGAAGTGTAAAATTTTAACTCTGAAGTAGATTTAAGTTTTATCGTGAAAGATACATACGATCAAGGCGGTCAATTTATTTGATTAAAAATAAAATCAGGTTTCAGGGTTCACAACCTAGAATAGGTAAAAGCACTATGACGGGTGTCATTATTTGTACATTCAAGTATGCGATTTCCAGGTTTTGATGTGAATATGACCTTCACAGGCTTTCATTTACACATACCTAGGCTATTAGATGTGAAAATAATAATGTTTCATCATTGAATGTTTCGATTAGCATAATATTAGGTTATTTTGGTGATTGTGGTACACAGTTAGGTTTCAGGTTGCCAAACGAGTGAACTCTTAGGTTTTACTGTATACAAGACACTTCAGATTGCAATTAAGAAAGCAAGTGCTAAAATCCCATTTAAAAACCTAAACCTAAATTGAATCAAAATGCTACAGTTTTCAATGTAAAATATAAAGTGGCTAGGTTTTTGCTTACGATTTAAAGATTCTAATTTCAGGTTTCTAAGGGTTTATTACACACCAAGATCTTTAAAATTTGTCGTAGTTTAACGTGACTGTAATTTCAAGTTTAGGAACGCTTCGGTTTTTAAACTTTGGTTATACTTAGGCTTCTAGACCAACACCTGAGTACACGTGTCTAGGTTTCAAAGTGTGAGAAGTATAAATTGCCACGCTTGAATTCGCGTTCGCAAAAACCTGACACCATGTTATCTAGTTCCCACAACTTACAAATGGAAGGTTTCATTATATTTAGGCGACCAGTTGTTGGATTTTGATTTGGTTGCGTGTTTGCGCTTCTTGTCGGAAAGATGAGGTCCAATCAGATTCACTTCTACGAACGGTCGGAACATTCCAGATACCACGTTCCATTTCAAGTCGTTAGCGGCGACCACTGAAAAAAATTGTATAACGAACGTTCTTTCGTCCTGTGCTAGTTACCTTTGACGGTGACTTTATGTTCGCCAGTACCGGGATGTGTGAACAGGTCCACTTGAATAGAAACCTCTCCGACACTGCCTTCTTGACCATCCAACGTATCTGTAAAAAACCAGCATCAAAACTGTTGCCACAACTAAATTTAATACTAAAAGTGTGTCTTGTGTCTATAGTATATACAAACTAAAAATATTAATCAAAAAAAAAAAATTAGAAGTAGTCATGCTAGAATGTTAAAATGACATGCTCTGTTTTTGGGAAGTTCCGGAAATTTAGTTGTGAGTCGGTGGAACTAAAACCGGAGCTTAGTCTAAAAAAAGAAAAATGTAACGAAAAGAACTAACATGCAGTTAGATCTGAATTAACTCGAGTCGTTTCTAAGTTAAAAAAAAAACCATGCGTTTATCGTGTGGCTGTGCTGAAGTCGTTTCGTTTCGCCCTCGTCTCATCTTCAGAGCTCAGCTCTAACTACCAGCGCTGCATCTAAGTTTTATTAAAACACTAGAAATTGCATGTGCGCCATATGCTCTGAACTAGCAACAATTTTGCGTTCCCTCTACCTTGTCGACTTTCTCTTCTCTTTTTAGCTTTCAACGGTTCTTCTAGAGCTTCAAGTCCTGTCTCTGTCTCATCTCGTTCAATCGAAATTTGTCGTTGCATCATAGTTTCTTTATTGTTAAGCGGCACTTCGATAAAAGATTAGATAAATATGGTGTAAAGTGTGAGGGAAAAACCTGAGGATATGGTCAAACCTCTGTATCTAGAACTTTGACCACGCCCCGCCCTTCGCCCCGCCCAACACTTACCCTCGTTTAGTTGCGTGGTGA
This sequence comes from Cynaeus angustus, assembly GCA_030157275.1. NCBI lineage: Eukaryota > Metazoa > Arthropoda > Insecta > Coleoptera > Tenebrionidae > Cynaeus > Cynaeus angustus. The sequence continues at coordinate 10,707,232 of CM058067.1, forward strand.
CAAAAGTCTTTATAAGAGTGTCAGTAGTTTGCGTATATAGAGATAAGGCGTAACGCAAACTTTGGAGTTCGGGGCTCTTGTCCAAAAACGCCTTCTTCAAGCCGTTTCCTCCAGCGTGGAAATACTGTTTTATCGTGTCTAAAGCTACATCTAACACCGCGCATTGTTTCGGGGATAAGTTCTTTTCCACTTCTTTTGAGATGTCCATGACTCCACTTAAGGCGTTCTTCACGTCTTGTTTGCCACTCATGTGGTTCTTGAACAACGATGACATGTCTTCAATTTTGGTTTTGGCAGCGAGGTTCTTGGCGTTATCGGTCAAGCTCTTGAACATCATCTGGAACGAGTTTTCGAGCGTCAAGAACGTGTTGCATTGTTAATAGCACGACCTGCTAGATGCATCTGTCATTGTCAAAAAATGACAGTAACCAAAAGCAACTTGAACAACCCGAGACTCATCTAGCAGGTCGTGGTTGGTAGCTTAATTCATCTGTTATCTGTCATCTGTCAGTTTTAGATTTTAGTTCTAACTAGAAATATGGGCACTGATAAAACGAATTAAAGATAGCCCTACCGTCTTGTCCGTCATCGGCGGCAGTACCACGGTCTTCTCCAGAATCCTCATAACGATCTTCCACAATTCTTTCAAGAGCCTCTTCAAAACAGTCTTCTCGCAAGATTGAGCGTAGAGAGAAAGCGATCCGTCAAGAAGATCCATCAAAGGTCGCAGAACTTCATCAGCTTCGCCGGCGACCACGTTTCTTTGTGCAGGCTGACTGGTACCAGGTTGGCCACCACCTTTGATGTTGAGAAGGAGGTCACCCAGCTCTTTGACCGAGGCGGTGATGCGAGGTTCCAAACTAAAAAAAAACACGTTTGTACTTTTAGAAATCTTCGCTAGATTTCCGAACCTTGAAGCAAACTGCGTCGCCAACTCGTCCAAGCAACCATTGAGCGTCTGCTGTAGATCTTTGAGGATGTTGGCGGCGTCCTCCTCTAACTTCTCCCCGCCCATTGACTCGAACATTTTTTCTAATTGTACCCGTAATTGTTGTATATTATTCATAAGAATGCAAGCCTGGAATCAGGATTTTAGCTCAGGGTTAAACTCAGGAGACACCTCCTTACTATTCTCTCTTCTTTAAGATGCTCAGGGAACTCTCTCTTGACGATGTCGGCGTACGCTATGAGCACTTTGACAATCGTTTTGGCAAAGCGCTTCATGTATCGCTTCCAAATCTCAGGATCTGGACACTCCAACTTTGAGACTACGTCGAAACACTGCGTCAACTGCGTAAAAACGTCCACTACAGAATTAGAAAACAGAGCATGCTCACTGCTTTTTTGGAACTAGAAAAGAAGACGGTTAGATGGTCTTAAGAGTGAAATTAGTGCGACGTACGCAATCCTTTTTGTCTCTGTTAAAGGCACCGTGAAGGTATTCTAAGGAAACATCATCGTTCTCGTTCAACCATTGCATGACGAATGGTTCGAACCAAGCGGGATATTCAGGCACTGCACCTTTGTACGGAGGCACATCTCTTACATAATTCGAGTATAACCATTTCACTTTGAAGTGGAGGTTCATGTACGCTGAAGATTTGCACAGGCGATGTTGTTCGTGCTCTTCTAGGGCGTATTTCATGTCGACAGCGAAGAGACTCCACATCGTCGCCGCCGATAACTACAAAAATTTCAAATAGTAGCCTCTAGGGAGAATCTTTAAGAAAGTCTGGAAATCTGGGCAGAAGCAGGGGAAGTTCAGAAGAAAATTATACAGAAATAAACAAAATAAAATCTAGAATTTGGCCCATCTAAGAAATCTAAAAAATAGAAATAGCTAGAAGAGAACAATGCAATCTATAAAATTAAAACTAGAATCTAGCGCCTCTAAGAAAAAACTTGAAACATCAGGTATTCTAGAATCTAGCCTATATAGGGCAAAACCAAACCAGAAAAAAACTGTAAATTAAATTAAAAACAGTAGTATTCTAAATCTAGTACATCTAAGAAAAAGAAAGAGCTCCTTGAAACAAGAGTACAGTGCTATTTTTAAAATTAGCAGCATTCTAGGATCTTTCTAGGGTATCTGAGAAATATACGACTGGCTAAGATAAGATTCTGGGAATCCAAGACAAGTTGTCAGAAGATTTAAGATAATAGAAGACTTTACTAAAAAAATAAAGAAATAAAGCATAAGCTAGAAAACATTTAAGATAAAACACAAAGAAGAACTGTATAGAATAGAATCTGTAAAAGCAGAAACAATAGCCATCTACATAGATTTACGCACAATTAAAATAGCTAGAATTTACACACAAGATAATTTAAAGCACTGAAGCAAGAGGAAAAAAATCAGAAGTTGGAAAACATCCAAGATAAATAAAAATACAAGAAACATATGAAGAAAAAAAAAAAGGATCTATTAATGACGAAACGACAGCAGTAGATTCTATGTAGAATAGGTGTAAAAAAAATGAAAGTGGCTAAAACATCTAGGTTAAAAAATCTAGAATAGTATAAAAAAGTAGAAATCGTAGTGTTCTAGATTCAGTTGCATCTAAGAATACATGGAATTGTCCGAGACAAAGCTTTAGAAATTTAATGAAAGCACGCATAAGCTAGAACACATTTAAGATGAACACATAGAAAATCTAGACAGATGGAATCTATAGAAGCAGAAACAGTAGCAATCTAGACTCTAGCGTATCAAAAAAATAGAAATTTGAAGAAAAATAGAAGAACAAAAAATACTAAAAGTAACTCAAAACAGAGAAAAACTTATAACACAACGCAACCAAGAACATTAAGAAAGCAATTCGGATCTGTTGTGCCTAGGAAAAATTATTATTGAGTAAAAAAGAGATTGAGAAATCTAAAGAAAAAAGTCAGGAGCTATAAATAGAATAAAATAGAACCAGACTCAGAAAAAATATCAGAATATAAAAGATTTGGAGCAGAATCGAAACAATTAATTGAAAATTCTAGTAACATTCTAGAATTTAGCACATCAAAGAAAATGAAAGTAGTGTTTAAAACAAAAGTAGAAACTATACTAGAATAACATACGAGGTTAACCTAGAATGGAATAGAATTTGTAAAAGTAGAAGCAGTAAAACCTATTCTAGAATCTGTCGCATCTAAGAAAAAGAATAGTTTGTAAATCTAGAAGTTAAAAAAAATATTCAAGACAAAAACACGAAATTCTAAATCAGAAATAGCAGCTATCTACGAGTAGCCTGTGCAACATCTAAGAATTTTTTTTTTTAAGCCATTGTAACTCTAAATTTGGCAATAAAAGTTATAAATTCCGTCCTCCTTTACCTGTCCGATGTTCAGCTCCTGTGGAAACTGGTTAAGAACAGGTCCGTAACTGTTCTTATCCTCCTCAATCACCGAAACGATCAACGCTATAAGTTTATGCCAAAAATCTACACTATCCAGTCTTGGACCGTGATCTTCAGGATCCCTCTTGGGCTCGTTCGGATCACTTTGGAATTCACGATTGTACAGTTCGTACGTGTTTTCAAAGAGAAACTGATATGTGGATCTGAGGCAGGCCTTGACACAGTCTTTGACAACGGTGCTAGCGCGTGGAGGACTCGTCAACTCTTGGACTTTCATCCGGAAGAAAGTTATGCTAGTTAGAAGGTCCACTGTCGACTTCAAATCCATAAGTTTGTCAGGACTCGAAGCTGGGAAGTTGTTTCTGTACATGGACAAATCGATCCGGAGCGAGTTGTGCAGCTGGTCGAGAAGCTTCACGAACTTTTCTTTCTGTAAAAGATCAAACAGACGACGGTTTCTACAGATTCTCGACGGATCTTACCCCGAAGTTTGACGCGGCGAAGCGATCACTCGCGGAGACTGCCGACAACGCTGTCGTGTGTGCGTAATAAGCGTTGATATTCGCCAAGAGCATGCTCATGACAGCGGGAACCCCCGGACATAAGTACTTCGTCGACAGGCAGTGGAAATGCCTGGAAAGTTCCGTTAAAACATCTTCAGACTGTGTTGGATACTCACGTCATCGCTTGATATATCGATTCTATTCCGTAGCGCATAGCAAACTCATCCACTATCTCTTCTCCGGCTTCTTCGAAGTAGACTTTCCAAGCGTCGTCGCCTTTCGCGTGCGGTAAGTTGACGACGCCCATGTTTTGTTCACACAAGTAATGGAACAGGTTTTCGTGTAAACAGGTGTATTGAACGTGATATGGAGCCACCTTTTCTTCACCCTTGATTTCCACGGATATGTGTAAGCGGATAGCACCAGAGACTGCTGATTTGTCAGTTCGTTTCTCGAGGTTGTACCAGACGTCCATCTCGCCGGAGAGGGTGCGCACCTGAGACAATCGGGATTCAATTTCAATTATGCGAATGACATTCTATCTGCAAACTATCAAAAGAACCGACGATTTATGGAGATGGGAAAAGTGTGCCGCTTTAACAGGCGAATAGAGATTCTTAAGCGAGCAAAGCGAGCTGTTTCTAATGTGGCGCTACAAATATATGAGATATAAGCAAAGAAAGTTCTTAGAGGCATGTTCTTTTTATAATATAAAGCATAAAAATGAAATTAAAATGGTCTTAAGTTATAGCCAATATCCAGGGTCGGAATAAAAACTATTACTACCTTGCACAAAAAAGATTTCATCCTGGCCCTGGATTTCGCAGACCACTTATGCCAATGAGAATAGATAGTTACAACTTAATGGGTTTATAGGTCGGCACATAAGTGTTACCGGACCCGGCGTTTGAAGCGAGTAACGGGAGCAATTTATTTTTACCGGGGCGCAGTCCGGGCGCTCTACTTTTAAGTCGCTCACACAGTCCCCGTCTCTATCAAATCCTACCAGGGCAGAAAACTTACTTCAATGATGGTTTGGCCCAAGAAGTCGTCCGACTCGCGCGTCAGTTTTTGACGGAGTTTGCTCTTGAGATCGTTGTCCTCGTCCCAAACCCTGACTTTAATCCTGTCGGAAGAATTATGACATTCGCTACAAAAACTCGGTTAGTTTCGAGTGTTTTTAGTAAAGACAGCATACAAGTAGAATTTTTCATCCCAAACTGGGTTCAGTTCTTGCGGCATCGTCCTTGTGCGCTTTTTAACTTTGCCTACTTGCACCGTGACGTACGGATCCGACGTTCCGCTCTTGTCCTTGGCGATGAGTCCTTGTGCGGATTTGACTAAAAATACAGCAAGTTACTTCACGTCCTTGAAGGAGCTCATCGGGTCAGAGCGTTAGTATCATTTAAACAATAAATCAAGCTCAGGTTCATGCCAAGTTGAAGAATCATGCTCGAAGGACAAGTACACCCCACACAAAGCTGCGGAAGCTGTCAGTGAGTGTATGTGTGCGAGTTTGCGCGTCGACCGATGTTTCGTTTTCTGAAAAATCGGTCGATTCGGCGCGGTCTCGAGTTTGTGCTTACTTTCGCAGACTCACTATGTGCTACTAGTCTAAGTCGTGCCTATTTACCCTTTTGGAGATCTTCAGGTCCTTGTTTTTTTTTTTTAAACGTGGTGTGGTGTGGCCTGTGTTAGTGTGTGATTTATTGTTTAAGATCAACAAAGTAAGCGGGAGAGTTCAGTTGTGCATTTTGATTGGTCTGTTTCAGCTATACCTATGGTCTCAGGCAGGTCTGTAGCTACATTCTATGGACAAGCTGCTGAAAGGAGCGCTCCAAGTTGAAAAAGTTGAAATCACACACAAACAAGCCAAGTACACAAGCCCCCGGTGATCGATTTCAAAAATTTCAGATTTTAAGTGTTTGGAAAGAATTTTGACTCATGCTCGAAAGGCATTTTTAGGACATTCCAAGCTCAGAGAAACGCAACTCGGAGAAAGTCACTTATAACTCCATCACGTTTCTTTGAACTTTAGGCAGAAAGTAGTAGTAGCTCCACAGTCACCCAATCAGTAGAGTGCAAGGAGCAAAATCAAGAGGGAAAGATAGAAGAAGAAGACCCCAAGACGGCAAACAGTCTCAGGTTTGCCATCCGGGCCCCGAAAATCCGCTCCCGTCGTCCAAACATTCCATAGTAAAAGTGCAATCAAGTGAAGGTTTGTACTGTAAAAAAAGTTGAGAAGGCGTTCGGTACTTTAGCGTGTATGTATGCTCTGCGTCCCGATAGAATGCAGCTGGCAATACCTGTGATTGCAATCTTGCATGACCACTTGGAAGTGCCTTCAATTGTCATTTGCTCCGCTTGCTCGATTGAATCAATGTGTGTGTCTGGATCCACTGAAAATGTAGTTCTGCGCGCCGGAACCGGAAACAAGAACACCGATACAACAAATGAACACAGCAGGATTTTCACTCGTTCTCAGGAGGAACCACGGGTGTGCTCTCGCCGAATCCACCAATAGGATATTTGGTCACACAACTACGCGAGTTACCAAATTTGGGAGGAGTGGGAGGAGTCGCCTCTATATAAACGGAGCACGAAACTCGCGATTGTAGTTGCGGCCGAACCATCACAACGATCCATGATAAATTCCGACACGATTTTCAGTCACAAACTTCAATTTCAACTTTACCGTGAGAGCATGTTTAATTAAAACGTTTTGACCTCACAAACGAACAAAATCAGTACAAATTGTTAATTAATGTTTTGATGTGACAACAATTAGAAAAACGTATTAAAATTTAATTGGCAATTTAGAGCTATTGTGTTCGGATATGCAGACAGCTTTGTAAAAGCAGCAGAATCGGAATAAAAGGTGGGACATAAACCGAATTTATCACAGTGTGCGCTCTTTGTGCGCATATTTCCGCTCTGATTAGACAAATTATGGATTCGTAGTTGTGGTGCCGCCGGTTTTATACAACGTACGAGAATAACAAAACTAAATTATAAAAACGCCGTCTACTAGGCTCTGTACTTTACGGGCATAACCACCAACGGACTTTTGAACTTTAAAGCCGCGTTTTATATAATTACAGCCGTGAAAAGTTGGAATTGGAAAAAGTAATAAAAGCTCCGACTCCCCAACTCCCAAATCGGCAAAATTTGATAACTTATACAGCCACTGGAGAGTATGTACAAAGGCATTTGTACAAGTCATTTCTCGCACTACTGGAAGCAGAAAAACTAGGTGCCACTAAAACAATAGGTGCAGTTTTGGAACCGCTGGTCCACAGCCACGTTAACCCGTTCCCGACCGACCTTACCATCCTTAAGAATAAATCGGTGCATCGACGGCCCTAATCTGAAGTCTATTCTAATTCACTTCTCGACTCGAATTGGAAGTCGAAATATTTGATTGAAATGTGACGTATCGGAAACCGTGTGGTCTGCTACATGACGTCATACCACTGACAGAAGTGTGCGTTGTTTACCCCATCTACGAACACCTTGGACTTCGACAATGTATGAATCAAATCAAATAAAAATTTTAATAATAGGTAAACATAACCTCTCAACTGCACACTACCACACCCACATAACGAATATCCCCAGATTCAAGGTTGGTGGAAAATTCTCATTAACTTTCCGACCAGTTTTAGTTGAAATGGATTAGAATAGACCCCCTGTGGTCGTCAACACTACCACTGTCCTTGTCGCACACTAGCGACTTAACCGGCCACCTTATCGCTCTCCTTGTCGCTCTCACGGTCACATGCGAGCGCGTCGCTGCTTTACCTGATTTATTCTTCAAAAAATCATAGCGTCGGTTCTCGGTCGGTAACGGGTTCAGCCACCCGGCGCGTCGTGTGTCTAAATACCCAATTAGTCGGCGTCAAGCAAAGAGTGTTGTAGTCATTATAGCGAAAGCAGTAACATTCAGCATTCAAGAGCGTCGGTGTGGTAAGAAGTTTTACCGCATCGCACCCTTCGGGTAACATACAGAGCACAGTTGTAAACATATTATGTTGCATGTTATGTTTGGAAGACATTCACCGCCGGCGACAAACCTGTGATGGCAATCTTCGCCGACCATTTCGAGGTACCATCTAACACTGATTGTTTCACGGCTTTCATATGACCCGAGTGACTCTTGTCTTCCACTCCGAATACGTCCCTGTACAATTAATATGCTCAATAACACAAGAAAACGATTAATCAGAGTTTAACAATGGCGGCGAGCGGAGTCGGTGGCGGCCTGGAAAGAACATTACGGGGGAAATGTCCGAGGAGGTGAAAAATAGCCGAACAGCTTCGATTCGGGTGATTTGATTATTTGGATTACAGACGAAACTGACGTAACTGTCACAGACTTAACCTCAGTTAACTACGAAATGTCACCCTCAAAATTTAAACATTTCTTATCTTTACAAACATCTGGGGATCCTTGCTGTTATTTACCCAACCGTTCCCGTCGAACATATGAATTACCAACCGTAACCACAATTCATCCCGTCCTAATTAAGTTTTCCCTAAAGCAAATAATCCGTTTTCCACATGGAAATCCTTCTCTTTGTAGCATTAACGCGGACACAGAATACCATAACAGCAAAAAGAGCTCAAAATTAGTCACGAATTTAGAATAATGACTTCGTTTAAGTTTTTGCCGTGAACCGGCTTAAACTCCTAGAAAAAAATCTACTGAATTATTTAATGACAACCTTCTCCCGGAGATTCCCCAAGAAAACACTCACAAAATTCACATTTTTACCTGATCAGCTCGAAGATCTCCGGTTTCTCTCTTTCTCTCTGCTTCATCCTTTCCTTCATGGCTGTTATGATGCTGTTTGCTTTGTCTTCGGCTCCATGTTTCGAGCTTTTTTCCGCAGCCCCTGAAACATCGACACGCTTTACAAACTTATTTCGGTGAAATGTCTTCTGGTCACGGCACCACCGTCAAAATCATTTTTGGGAATGTGTCATTTTAGATCAGCGAAGCCGTCGAGGAGTTGTTTATGAGTGGGTGAAGCGAGTTAATCGATTTTGTCTGTTAAGCTGTCATTTGCAGTAATTGCTTTTGCTCGTGAAACAATAAAGGCGTTAAGGAAATTAAGCCGTTCGTACGCACGTCGTAAATGTCGGTGCGAATGTCTATTAGTCTTCTCAAATCAGTGGCCGCGCGATTTCAAAAACTATGTAAAAAATGTAGGGCCTCTTGTAATAACATCCGCAGGCCACAAAACACTTGATCGTTTACCTTCCTCTCGAGTTAGTAAACCAACAACCACAAACTCGACCTTTTGCTTAATAATCGATGAAGCAATATTGGTATTTGAGGTAAACGCCGTTTTCTCGTTGAAATTTCACAAACAGTGAATCTCTTAAATGCTTGTGTAAGTAACGATCTAAATTTCAAATTCACGGGTAATAAAAGGAAAGTGCACCTGATATCTGCATAAAACTTTTCGACTTGATGCATAAATTACAGAAAAAAACTTGATGGAAATCCGGTGACTATAAATACCCAGCGATCTAAAAGTCTTTCCGTCAAGCGGGCCTTGAAAGTAAAAACGTGTGACAGACTAAATAAAGTTGAAGTGTCAAATATTATCAAACACAATCAATAAGACGACATACGATTTTGCATTGTGGTCTCTCTCACTTCAAGGTCGCTATCTGAAAGTTTGTTGGTAGTTCTGTTTGACAGTTTGAGGTTAGGTATTTAACGTGACAGTTCTGAAACGCCAAACATAAAAATATCATGTCACCTTGACGTTTTCACGTTTCTCATGTATATTTGATCATTTCATTATTTTATGGAAACCCACTTCTCAGAAAAAAAGTCCCTAAGCTCTTGTCATACCCACTCCAAACATTACCTATCGATTTAAACTTCAGACCAATTTTTCCCCAAATATCAATCCTACCAACTGCTTAAACTCCGCATTACTCGAATCGCCGCAAATCATAACACTAAACCGACGAGATAATTGAGTGCATGACCGGAATAGATAACGTCCGTTTCAATTAACGTACGGCAATGAAATAAATTATTGCGTAGTGTCTGCAGCGAAACCCAAAATCCCCACGTCGTCAAATATTTGTGACGAGGACCAAGATAGGCGCGGCAAATATTTAGGGGATCAAAGTTTTCAAGTGGGGTGTCTTTTGTTTTGGGGGTTTTACAATTTCCAAGTTTGGTAGCTTGCCGATGGGGGTAAACGTTACACATTGTTTACGACGAGGTTGAAACTACGTTCTGCGCTTTTGTTTTGTGCGATAGATAAAAGTTTACAGGGAACTGTAGTCATTTCGTGGATGTTATGGGAACGGTGGAGGTAGAATTAAGCAAATGGATTTAGTTTTGTCGCAAACCACTACGGATTGCGGTGTAGGGTTGGTCGGGACGCAAACTTAATCATAACAATGATCAGGACCTACAATTTCTGGTCTGTATCTATAATGCTAGCTGATGCCTGCAACTTCGTCTCTGTGTTCAAGATATAATTTTTTTTAAATCTCTGTATACCATGGGTAATTTTTTTATAACGCTAAAAATAGTTTTTTTTATGCCTTTAATTTAAAAATTTACTAAACTAAAAACCCTAAAACACGGTTTTGAATAAACACAGTTTTTCACCCCTTTCAACCCCTTAGGGGAACTCTAATGTACTCAGACGAGAGCAGAATTGGGCTCTACAGTGATAGTCGCACTATTCGCATCTGGAGAACTCCAGGAAGAAGAGTTGATGACCGATATGTCCAAGAAGTACACCCATTTCACAGGAACAGTGGAATTTTTCTTGGGGGCGGTACGAAACTCTTTGCGTGCGAATGGAATATGATAGCTCAAATTCATGTTCACATTGTGAACAATTATAGCAACGATTTAGGACTTCAGTTTTGGTTTTTGGATGATAATGCACGTCCACATCGTGCTCACTGTATGATAAAAAGACTGGAAATGAGCACTTGTCTCTTCCAGCGCGTTCGCCAGAACTCAACCCAATCGAGCATGCATGGAACATGCTTGGTCGGGCAGTGGCAGACCACCAACTACCAGTGGCGGACCTACGAAATTTGCGTGCGATATTATGGGACAATTTGGATCAGCTATTTTACGTTAGAATATGTTGAAACATCAATATCCCTAACTTTTTTCGATCACTTTATATGGAGATAACGCGCTCGATAGTGTGTCCGTCGATGACGCAGTGAGGAATTGGTGGAGGCGCGCTTTGATTTCGTTTTTTGTGCGTAGGGGGCGCGTTATTTCATAGTGAAAGTGCCTGTTACCCGGGCGTGGAACGGGAACTTCATTGAGAAGAAACATATAAAACTGGTCATTTTGCGGCAGAATTGTCACTATATGTCAAGAACGTTCAATTATCGAACAAAATGCAAAGTTTGCGCTTCGTTTGTTTCAGATATTCCCCTGACTGTCTGCGCCTCAAAGTAAAATTGAAAAATTAGCCATTTTGTGTGTTTTTTTAAAGTAAGTCAACCACATGAATTCTGGAAAAAAGGAGAGAGAAACGTAAAAGTTTGTACCCGTGTCGACTGCCCACAATTTGACGATCTGCCACGTCGCCCGCTTCCAGGCGTGTAACATCCTTCTGCTGCATGATCCAGGAAAAACTTCCCTAGAAAGTTGAGTTGCAACTACAAGCAAAATGAAGCACATTGACAGTTTGACACGTTGAGGAACAGATAGATGTTAACAAAGTTTGCATTTTGTTCCCGTGGATGTGGGACAATTCTCTTTTATTACACATTCCTCACCCGAAATTTGAGGGTAGCCCCGAACATTTTGTTTGAAGTGAAAATTAGAAGCAACCACAAAAAGGTATACAAAAAGCTGACTCTCACTTTGCAAGCAATCGGCGTTGAGTAGATCTTTACACTTCTCGTGGCACTTGACTCCACATTCTGTACATCTCACCCCCTGTCTTGCGATACCCCATAACAACCCTTCGCATTCATAGCAATACGTGGGGGATGTGGCCGTCCATGGTACGAAATTGTGCGGAGTTGTACTGCTGATCGGGTAGATGAGAGCTTGCAGAGTTTTCTTGTACACGTGCATTTTCTAAAAACAAAGTGTTAAGTGTTGCAGGAAATTGATCGGGTATTATCGATGACGGAAGAGATAAAAATAGACCCATGCCCCGGTCTCTTTGAAGGGAAATTCTCGATAATTACGTCTGTGTGGATTGCGGATTTCGGAGGGATTATTTGGGGTAAATAAAAATTGAGGATGATCGGTTTTATTAGAAAATGCTTGGATGAATTTCCTTCGACCAACAAAGCGGTTGTCAATATTTACATAATTTTTTAAAGTGAGTTTTATACGTGGAACTCATCAATTAAAGTGGTGTTGTATTGAGAACAGCCTCCACGACCACATTTCAAAACGTAATGAAGACATGTGGTCAATAAAACTCGCATCTCAAATCATACAAGTGACATTTACGCCCCATAAATCCCTTCAGAATACAATTTCAGTGGCTTCCGTCGACGATAATATCCCCCCGATAAATTATTTTGTATAAGAAAAATCGTTAATGGCTCATAAGCAAGCCGTAAATTTTAATGAAAACTTACCAGTTCTTCGTCGTTTAGAGTAGCTCTGGGAACTGCTGACGTCAGTCCGGCATTCCTCTTCGTTGCGGCCATCGTCTGCACAAACCGAACAATGTTAATATTTATCTAAAACGTGTTCGAGTTGGCTTTTCACCCTCTTCTACGCATTAGCCAAAAATTAGCAACAAGCACTGACAAGTTAGAAAAACATTCTCGAAGCTCGGAGTATTGGTTTAAGGTGCCGAAGTTCGATCTTTTTTTCTTCTATTTCTACTTACCCACGTATTGATGTTTGATGCTTACATGCTGTATGGAAGCGACGTGCAATTTGTGCTTTAAACGTGCTTTTAGCGCGCGTGAGAGCTTTCAGTGACATGCGATAAACAAGAGGGAATTTTTTGAGTAATTGCTGCTATGAAAGAGGGGAAGGTTTAAAAAGTGCATTCCACGCTTATTGTCAGTGTGATGCGTTATTTTATGCGGTTTTAGATAAATACTCAAAAGGACATTCATTCCATGGAGGTTCGGTCAAGAAAATAAGCTTTCATTTGCTGCGGAATTAATTCATTCATTCTCTTTCCAAGTGATTCGTGTAGTTTATTGGTTTGGTGAAACACAACACGACAAGGTGTAAAAAGTTGTTCAACACTCTCATTGTTAAATATCAGTTTTTGCGTTCCTTCGCGCACTCATGACTCGATTATTGACCGATTTTCGATTTCTCCAAGCGAATGCAAAATTTGACTTTTTTCCCCCTTTTTTTCTAACTTTGACAATCTGTCGTTAAAAACCGTTAAGTTTATATAAATATGTACTCTCACGAGTCAAAAGGGGAATCAGTCTTAAAAATGCGCTGCGCAGCATCTTGCTGATTCTAGTCGAGTATAACCATTAATTCTAAATGTATGTGAGTTTTTCAACAGTGTATTAAAAAAAAACAAACAACTTTCGGAAAAGATCAATAGTTTATTTGGTTGATAAGAATTTCATGAAGTAATCTTGAATACAAAGTGATCTTTTGTTTCCTGACGTATGTATTTCGTTGATACATCATGAACAATGCTTACAATTGATAAAAATGTTTTTTGGCCTCTCACACACTAAACATTTATGACAGTCGGTGAAACGTAAGACGATCTCTATATATGGGTGCGGTACAAACACAAAAAAACAATGGGCGGTTAGAAACATTTAAGAAAAAATCTGTTCTATCCAGACATGAGTTTATATAACAAAATGCTTGATACCTAAAATATTTTCGAAAACAGTTCTCAATTTAATAGAAAAATTTAAAGTTTAGTGTTAAAATCGCTACAATCACAATCTATTGACTTTTGAGTACTTCAAAAATGACTTAAATTTTATTTATTTTTAGGACGAAATAACAAAGGCATGTGATTCCCCATAAAATGTTTAGGCTCAATTAATCATTCTTCGCTAAAGTTGAAGAAAGTTGTGAGTATATAAAACCTAAGCTTGTTGGCCAAAAAATATTGTACAAATCTTATGCGTTAAGTTACTTTACAGTGCTTCAACCACTGAGGCATTCGCCCTACGGGCTCGTGCTTCAATTACAGTCGTCGCACTGTAAAATTCAACTTACCGCATTCGAGTGTACACTTCTCTATTCAAAATCAAGTTATTGAGTATTCAACAAACGATCAGAAACGTCAACTTTACGATTATTGTCGCTCTTTATAAATCTAATAAAAGAAAGGTTTTGTGAACATTTTATTACACGGAGGAATAAATAATTGACTGCAATATTCGCAGTTTTTCTCATGCATACTGTTTTCGAATTTTGTGAAGAACTGAGTTAAATGTTGGTCACTACATTATCGGCATCAACGCACTGACTTGATTTTTTTAACATATTAAACACAAATAACGCGGGCGAAAGTGTAGGTACATTTAAGCGTTGTAGGGGATCCGTGTGAAAAATAATATACAAGAAACGTGAGGGAACAGTGAGAAATTCTTCACTCGTGCGCAACCGCACTCATTTGCAAAACTGCTGTTCCCTCACTTATCATGTAAATAACTGTTACTCGATCTCCGACGAATCGTCACTTACACGCTGAAGCGATCAGCAATAATTGGCCGTCATTCTGATTTGGATTTTCCCTTTTCAAAACGCGTTTCGATCGCGAAGATTTCTTGGTGGAACCGTTCACCCTGTTGGGAATTTTAAAAATTCACTTGAGTAAATCAACTTTTTTCAGGGTGTTAACAAATTTGCATTAAGGATTGTGTGTTATACTCGACCAGAATCAGCAAGATAATGCGCTGGCTCGTAAAAAATCGATTGATCGATTTTCCAAACTGAAAGACAAATTACGAATGTTCTTTCCGAATATTTATGATTTTCGATGAAACAGTGTTTAAAAACATCGTAAAAATGGAAAAAAGGTTAAAATCTTACATTTGCTTTATTAATACGTGCAGTAATTGCAAAAATCGATACATATCGTTCGAAAGGACTGTTTTGCCTCTCCAAAATCGTCAACAAATCGAAAATCAATAATAAATGACTGAGTTACTGATTCGTAAGTGCGCGAAGGAACGTAAAAACGGTTTTTTAACAATAAATTAAAATTTTGAGGATGTTAGACAAATTTTTCACATCGTTTCGTGTTGTAGTCCACCAGACAACAACCTACACTAGGTCACTTGAAAAGTGCATGATTTTTTTTTGTGGCACCGTGTTATTTATGCAGGTTTACGAGACTTCAAAGTGTCCTGTTGGTTGTTAAGTTTCAGTCATGGATATAACTAAAATTTTAGATACAAAGAGGGGGGAAGGACGAATATAATTGAATAACTGCGCTAAGTAACAAAATTGTAGAGCAAAGGAGAGAAATTTAAAATCTTTCGTTTTTACGACAAACCAAAAATTTCTAAGATTTTATATTGAAATTTATCACTTCACAGTTTTGAGACTACAGCGGTAAAATTGAAGGAGATTTAATTTATTTATAATAATTAATAATTAATTAATACTTTTTTGCTTTAAGGAGAAATCAAACGATATAGTTGCTATTAGGACCGACTAAATATTTTTATTATTTAATTATTTTATTAATGTTCTAAACTACAAAATTATAGAACAAAAGAGAAATATTTATTTTGAAGATAAACCAAAAAATTTTTTTCTAAAATCTAGGATTCTGACGGCTATCACGCTGTAACAATAAAATGTGGGGTAGTTGGTATTAACAGTCCCAATTTAAAAAATTATAAAGCAAAAAATCAAAATTTAGATTCATTTGTTTTTAGGACAAACCACAATTTTGTAGTAAAATATAAAAATAACCTGAGAGCTGAGATAGAGCAAAAAAAAAACAGTTTGACAGTTTTAACGGTCAATTTACTTTCACGGTTTAATTTTGACAGTTACAACGGTATAGAAATAAAATTGAGGTGCCACCTTTTGACTTGTTTGTTATATTAATTCATTAAAAATTTTAATTATTTTACAAAAAGCTAGAATTTTGATAGTTTCAACATCCTACCAATGAAATTTACGGCGGTTACTATTTTGAACCAGTTTGTTAGCTGTATTAAAAAATTATAGGGCAAAAGGGATAAATTTATAAATATATTTTGATTTTACGAGAAATCAAGATTGCTAAATTTCGTCGTTAAAATC
The DNA here is from genome assembly GCA_030157275.1 of Cynaeus angustus. Taxonomy (NCBI): domain Eukaryota; kingdom Metazoa; phylum Arthropoda; class Insecta; order Coleoptera; family Tenebrionidae; genus Cynaeus; species Cynaeus angustus. The sequence goes on from CM058067.1 coordinate 10,723,317, forward strand.
TACAATTCTGACAACTATAGCGATTCAGCAATAAAATTGGGGGAGGTTACGAAATTGTAGAGCAGAACAGACAAATTTGGGAAATTTGATTTCAACGACAAAGCTAAAATTCTGACAGTTTTAACTGTTTGAAACTGTATCAAATTAGATATTTTTTGATCAGAATGACGAGTTTTTGGAAATTTTAATTTTCGGAATCGATTTTTTTCAGCAATAAAAACAGGGGAGTTTACTAGAACAGAAAAAAATTATAAATTTTAGATATTTTCATTTTCAGACCAAACCAACAATTTACAACGTGAAGTGATTTTTGGTTCGAACTGTAAAATCAGCAGGGAGTAAAAATCTTTGGCGATTTTTCTCCCATGATCTCAAGTATTCAAAGAAGCTAAAAATAAGAGCCCATGAAAACCAATTACATCCCACCCACTTCCCCACAACAATGCTGTCATCAAAGACCAATTACAATCAAGCACCAATTAACGCGTTTCCATTGAACTTCGCACCCAGCCCTAATCCGATCCAAGTTTAAAATGACGTCACACTTCTTCGAGTAAACATGCAGTTGTACACTTTAGCGTCTGTAAAATTTCAACATAACCTCAAGCAATTTTTTGCTACAAGTGCAGCGATAGCGACGTGAAACTCTAAATGTAAGAATATGGAAGGAAGAGTAGACCAATACCTTGAGCACCTGGAGAAGTGAAGCGGCGTAGGGCAAACCATTAAACAGAGAACAAACAACACAGACACATTAGTAATGGTTTCAGGAAAAGAGTTTACACAATACACTCAACATTAAGGGTACGGGCGAAGGAAACATTAAACAGACAGAGAGGGCCACACATTGCAAAGTGGTTGATTTTTGGAGCACGGCGACTGTTATTATTGCAGTGTGAGCCATAGGAAGGACAATTGGATGCTGTACAACAAATGGTGGACCAACAGGTTTGTATTTGGGAACAAGAGGATGCTGAGGTGGGCGCTTTAGTGTACAAAGGACATCGAAATACTCATCTATTAGGACGATTATACGGGATTTCTATGGTTAAGTTGTACATAGTTTATGAGATGAGCGAAAATAGAACGTTCATGAGAGCAAAATCGCGGAGTAAACTGTCACATGTGGTTTAGATTTCGCACTATTACTCCGACTTTTCTTCGTTCATAAAATAATAATTTACACTCCCCCGGATTTCCAAAGTGCTTCGGTATCGCTTGATGCATATTTCAAGTGAGACTTACTCCTCGACTTTGCTCGAGTAAATTCCGATGTCTGCTCTGATTTAATAAATTGATCAAAGAGTTAAGTGAGCCTTTAATAGTGAAACGTTCTCTTTGAAATGATTGATTAAATGATGAGTGGTTATACGAAGGCCTTTACCAGATCGGATACCAGCGGTATGGACTTCCGTCTGGGTCGGATATCCGGCATACTGTCGATGTTGCTGTAGAATGGATTATCTCCTGGATGTCTGTCAACAAAAGAACCAAGCTAGAAAAATGACACGAACCAAAGACTGTGTCGCAATTAGCATATTTTTGATGTAATTTCGAATAACAAAGTTCGAAAATTTGCATTTTACGACTCGACAGCTGCATCCCTTCATTAGGGACCACTGTCGAGATGGAATTGAAACCGTATTCTCACGATTTAATCAAGTTCTTGGGACATTTCGTTGTTGAAATTAATGAAAATCAAAAGGATTTAAGCGGTTCTGTTCGTGTTTGGAAATAAGACGGGATATCGCGTGAGGGTTAATAATTATGAAATGACCCTTTTACCCTGTTTGATATGAGCGAAGATTAATTGTGCTGCGCATATGCGCAACTAGTGCTAGTTGGGGGGTGCATTTGTGGGCCAGAAGGGGCCTATAAATCATATGGACAACTACCTCTTTATTAAAGGAGGGAAATATAGAGACGTTTAGTTCCTTGGTGGGGGAGAGAATATTTATTACTGGATCCTCATCCACCATTTTGACGTCTACTTTAAAATTAGCTTTCCGTAGTTTGTGGTTAGTTATTGAATATGTTGTTCCTCATACTTTACGTAAAAATAAGCAAAGAGATGCATAACTGTCATTTCGTTATTTTACTGAATTACTTGTATCCTTCTAACTGTTTGGATCTTCTAAATCTTCGAAATTTATGCTTTATTGCTCAATCAGGATATTGAGAATAATAATAGCTATTTATGTAACGAAGCTGTGAGGACGATGATTTTTGAAGAGACGTTTGGGGGACGAGCGCAGCAAGAAAAAATTGAAGCTCAGTCCGTAAAGTGTGTTTTTACAGATTTGTCCAGTAGAGTGGTCTCTTAAGAAAACAATTTTTTGTTCGAAATATATATATATATATATAATTTTTTCTAGGACATTATGCAAAATAATGTGTTAAGAGGCACATTGAGCCTTTGATTTGTCAAAATTTCATCGATCGATTGTTTTCTATAGCGCCCGACTTTGACACATGTCGTAGTTTCCGGTTTCCGTTTGTCGGTTCGATTTTTTACAATTTTAGGATTCACTAAATTCTTTAGTTTTCAATTTCTTTCACATTGCCTGGATCACTTGAATTTTTATTATCTTGAGATTGATGACGTATAAATTTACTAAATTCTTTGGATTAGTTTTCGAGTTCTTTCGTTTCTCTCCCGTTTCTGATTGTTCGGGTCTTTTCGTCTTATTCGCCACTCTCGTTAATTTCTTTGTATCCTTTAAATTTCTTGGATATTTTGTACTCCTTTCATTTCTTCTCCTTTTGAATTCTCCGGAATTTTTGTATCCACTAGTTTTGCAATAGTATCTAGACTTTGTAGATTTTTCAATTTATTTTTACATAAAGTAGATAAAAGTAAATGGTAACAATCTAAAGGATCTAAAATATCTAACAATAAGAACTTAAGCGATCTAAACAATCTAAAAGGGATCTAGAAGAATCAAAATCAAAAACCTGAACAATCTAAAGAGCCTAAACAATGCAAAAAATCTAAAAAAAAACAAAACCTAAAGAATCCAAAATATTCAAAATAAAGCAGAGGAATAAAAAAAAAACAACATAAATTCAAAGAAATCAAAAGAATACAAAAAATTTAAAGGATGCAAAAGATCCAAACAATACCAATAATACGAAGAATACAATGAATCCGAAAGATTTTAAGAAGACAACGAATCCAAAAAAATTAAAATACACGAAGAATTCGAAGAATGTAAAGAACATTTTTTTAAAAATTCACATATTCCAAATAATCCAAAAAATCAATACCTTCTGAATTCGATTAATTTTTAAATTTTTTTAGGAATGTGTTGTTTTAGATTTTCTTGGAATGATGTTATCGATATAGCCTTTGATTTCTCGATTCTTTATCGGTATACATTAAATGCCCCTCATTTTCTAATTGCAGTTTCGAGAACCACTAATTTTTTTTTTAATTTCTGAATTCTTTGGATTGTTCGTTGTTGTGTCGCTTTAGATTTTTCAAAATATTTCAAGAATTTGTGTTTATTTTTCAATTTTTGAGGCTCTTTGCACCTTTTGGGTCGTTTAAATACTTTGGATTTTTGAAATTCTTCACGTTGTCTAAACTCTAGATTTTCTAGATTGTCTAAATCTCCTTAGACGCCAGGATTTCATTTTCGAATTATACTCAAAATTTGCATTATCTTGAAATCTTAATATCTTTAAATCTTTTGTCAATTTTGTCAATTTCTCGTCTGTCAACACTGCAACGTCGTGATTTCTATTTCCGTCCTTTACAACAAAAAACTTGTTAACACAATTCTATGTTCCCTTATCGCACGCAATCCATACACTGCAAACTTCACGATGACAACTACATGCTAACTTCACGTCCAACTTATTCAAAATCGTCGTTCAACCAATCTACCCGTTAAAATCTACAGCACAAACTATGGAGAACAAAAAACCGACGGAATCACCCTATTCAATAAAACGTTTCCGAGAACCGTAAAAATATTAGTGAAATCTTGAAATTTCGCATGAATGCCGCAGTGCGAGGTATTTGTATTCTGAATGCATTTGCCGGTTGTCGTGGCATGTTTTCACGAGGATCTAAGACCGCGAATATAACAAAGGGTGTGAATACTGCCAAGTGAACGTTTTCGCGCTAGCTATATTGGACGACCTTGGAAATGTACTTACCCATTGGCTCTGTTGGCCGAATCTCCGCCCATTCCGGACCCGTTCTAAAAACAAAAAAATAACATAAATAGTGAATCAACGTAAGTCCCCTTTCGGGGTAACAATTACGAACTAACGAAACTTTATTTACAACAAAATAGAATAACAATTGGGGTATACAAATGTATTATCTTAGCACAATGTCTTTCTTGAAGCAATTGTCCTATGTAAGCGTCATTATAATACTGCTAACATCAATACTATACGGTGCGGAATGCAAACTATGCCATGTAGTATACACACTCCTAACTTTTCTATATGACACTATTCTCCTTTCTTATCTATGTATATCTAGGCGAGATTGTCATTATGAAAACAGTCTAAGGGTCAAAGTTTAAACAGCTAACAGGGAATTGTCATAAGAACGTGCATTTATACTATCACGTGTAGGTTAAGCGTACCATGTTGGTCGGTTCAATGTACAATAAGCTCCTGGAGGACGATGGACTGAAGATGCATGCAGGTGAGGTGAAACGTGAGTGAGTTAAGTTTATTTAGAATAGTCACGCTATTAAAAATGTATATTACAAGTGGAGAAGCTCGAAAAAAGTTATTGTCAATTATTTACTAGAGGGGCTCAGTTCAGAATTTTGGACGTGGAGGCCGAAAGACGAGTGTTACAGAAAATTTTGGGAATCGTCAAGCGTAACCAAAGAACACCTACAATCTAGTAACTTTGTCAACCCGACTACAAAATTTTTGACTTTCTGCAACGCTCCCGTGGAGTCGAAATCCAACGACGACTAAGAATTGACTGTATGATAGTATAAACACAATTAGTCTAGAGTCATAATGTCAATCTCTGTAACTGTAACATTGATCTGTGATGATATGAGGATAACAATATTTATCTGTGCAACTATGACGATATGGATCATGATATGGAGTGACATGAGTGAGTAAATAAATATATCTTAATCTACCAAAAATTTGCCTTGTATTAACTTTTATTATCATTAGTATAACAGTATACCTGCACTGAAAAATTGACTTTTCATTGACCACAAACCTAACAAAGCTGGTACAATATTTTTAGGCAAAGCTTACATCCAAAACTGCTGCAAAAACTGTGCAAACTACAACACTCTTCTAAGTTTTAACGTGGATTTCGTAGAACTTCTGTACCATTCCGAGCATACTCACTTTATCTTTCTCTGTTGTTGTGGTTGTTGTTGTTGTTGTTTCGGTAACTTTCACTTGGTTGCTCTTTTCTTCAGCTTTGCGTTCTTTCAATGCTTTGAGGAGCTTCCATTTACTGCCCATGGGACCTGATTCTCTGTTTTCAGGTTTGGAGTTGTCGGCTTCGATCTGGATCTTCGGAACGGCGGCTTCTTCCTTTTCAGGTTCTGTCGTTTCTTCTGTAACGACTTCTTTTTCTTTTGCCGGGACGTGGCATCTTGCAAACTCTTGGTTGACGTCTTCTTCTTCATCGGCACTGGCTTGGGGACTATCAGGTCCTGACGTTTCCCCAGACGAATTTTCTTCGTCTTTAGGTTCAGGGGACGGCTCTCGCACTTCTTTAGCTTGTTCCTCTTGTTCTTGTTCTTCTTTTTCTTCCTTGAACTCCCGAATTTTATCGAATAACGTGTGAGCGTCTTCGAGGTCGAGCGATCTTCGAAGACTTTCTCGGTGCTTGGCTGATTGGATGACGTGGAGGTTGTTTTCTTTCTCGTTTAGAACGCCTTCGACGACTTTCGCTTTCATTCTGAGTTCTCGAAGAACAAACGACATCTTTTCTTTTACTTCTTCGTACGGTTCGTAGAATTCTTCGAGTTCGGGTTCTTCACGTAGAGTTTCACCCATCTCGGCTTCGAGTTGACTCTGACGTTCCATCTCTTCGAGTTTTCGAAGTTCGTAACAGTACCACTCATCTTCGCTGTCGATACTATCTTCGGTGCTTTGTCTTCGCGAAGAAACACGTGAAGTGCTGCGCCAGGAGTGGGTGCTACGACTGTCGTCGTCTTCACGGTGACCTGGAATTTCCAGGCTTTGCTGATGGCGCGGTAGAAATTTGGTGACTTGAGTTCTGAGACTGGTCGTAGAAGGGCTTCCTTCGATGGCGAATTCTCCATTAGACATGACTTTGCTGGTATCGCTATATTGACTTTCCGTGGAGATTTGTTCTACTAATTTTTCGTTCTTTGGTTCTTCTTTGACTTCTTCATCGGTGATCTCTTCGATGACCACTCCTTGTTCGGAGAGGTCATCCGAGAACGACGACGTCTGTTTCTGTTGACGGTACTTTCCTAACGCTCGTGATACGGCGAATTCCATGGATGCTCCTCCTACCACCACGACCATTTTATTGTCAGTGATGACTGTTTCGTCGCTCTTGTCTGAGGAGGCAGAGCTACGCTTATTTTCTCCAATAGTCGCAAAGATGCCGCTAGAGCCACTACCTGTGCTCTTTCCAGACACTTCTTCCTCAGCCGTGATAGTTTCTAGGTCATCTTCTTGTCTAGGACTTACATCACTCGGTTGTGGAGATTTTTTTATTTGTTCGAATTGGAGTTCTGGTGGAGGTGGTGGTGGCGGCGGCGGCGGAGGCGTCGGTTCTTGTTGGTTGTTTTTGTAAATTTTTGGCTTGGAGACCTTTGCGAATAAGTCGCTTCCAGGTGGATTCTCAAAAAGACTGTAACTGTCTTCGCTTCTGTCGTCCTCGGAGACTACGGAACTCGCTCGTTGTAACACCCATTCGTTATCTGACTGTTCTGGATCAGAAAGTGAATGGGTGTGGTGGTGGAAATGGGTTTTTCGTTTTGCTTTTTGGAGGATGCCGGAAACCGTGGACACTATAGGATTCTTTTTCTTTTTTCGTGGCCCCACGTTGCTCTTCACGTGGTTGCTCTTGGTCTTTTCTAGATCTTCTCTTCTGACTCCGGAAGGGAGCGAATAGGAACGATGTCGCTTCGTTAGGTGAAGATCAGGCAACCAGTGGCTCACCGAGCTCATAGCCGACTTCAAAGTATTACTTCGCTTAGGTTTTTTCGTTTTGTCTTCGCGATGAGTGTCTACAGTCTCGGAGTTTATGGTTAGATACCCCGACTGCGTGATGATGACGTTGCTAGCATCAAAGAATTTATTGTCGCCGTGTTGCTGCTGCTGTACTATGTACTCTGGTACGTTTCGGTTTCTCAAGTCGAGCTCCAGGTACGGAATTTCTTGACGTTGGTTCCACTGTCTGTTGTGTTGGTCGATTTGGGCTTGGTTCTCGTAGATAGGTTGGTGACGTGGTTGTCTCCGTTGGTCCAAATAAGGACTCTGGTTGTATTCCGACGTCTCCGTCGATCTCATGGAACTACTTGGACTCGCACTATCCTGGTATTGTCCTTCAGGTGGACAGTTCAACCAAGTCGAAGGATCATTATAATCACCTGGAGGTAAGTTAACTCCCGTTTCGTATCGTGACGAAGTCGGATAGTACGACAATGCGTCTGTGATGTTGCCGCTAGGAAACATGGTACGATACATTGCGGTTTTGTAACCCTCATGGTTTGCGATACTGTCGTGTCCGTTGCTCGTCGAGTACATCCTCGACAAAGAGCGTCTCCTGGGAGATTCTGTCGTTGTAAGCGAATTGTAAGCAAAGTGCCGTTGACTGTTATGGAATTCGTTGTTTTCGTAAGGCTCGATCAGATCTGGGTAGTTAATGGTTTGGTTAATGTAATCAGCGCTGTTACTCGTATAAACAGAGGTATAGGTCTCGCGGTTACTCCCGGCGACGGAGTAAATAGCCGGTTGGTCGTTCCGATACATGAACTCACCGAAAGAGTTGGCTTTGGTGGTGTGTTTCTTCCGACGAGGGCTGACGTTGATATCCGACGCCGGTGCCGGAGCTGGAACGAAGGTTCCGTAGCCTTCTGAGGTTTCGAGACTGCAAGGAGACTTTACCGTGGTGAATGCCGACAAGTGGTGACCACCGGGTAACACATTGCTTATGATAGAATCAGTGTTTGACTCCAAGTACGGTCTATTGTCCTGCAACGCCGGAGACGTCGATCTGTTTCCTCGGGTCGCATCAGCGTAGTAGTTTAAGGCAGCAATTTTCGAAGTTAAATTTTTGGGAGACCCAGGAGACTTTTCTAAACTCGACCATCCACTCATCGACGAGAGTCCTGAATCAGACTTTGCAGCTACAATATTCGCCTTGTTTCGCTTGGGCGAGGTTCTCGGCGACTTTCTAGGCTCTGGGTTAATTGACGACGACGGTACTGCGTCAGTACCGAGGAAGACTGGACTAGGTCGCACCGCCGCCGCACTCAGCAAATTTTCATCTAAGGGCGCAGGTGGAGGCGGACTTGGCGAGTTCTTTTGTACTGGCTCCGAATTCGTTGTGCCTACATAGCCATCTTGGCGCGTCCGCACGCTGCATACAGATAACGACGGTGACGGCGCTCTTTCCGATTTCACGCTAAAGATGCTAGGAGTAGAGCAAGGAACTGTTTCGTAGGACGCTGCGATGAGAGAATTACCGCAATAGAAGGGGTTTTTGGAGTTGGCAGCGGCAGCATCGACGTTCTGTACGGCTGCGCTGTAAGCGAGGCGACCTGTGACGGTAGTGAAAGGAGCGCTACACGTCGCCGCTTCCGAGCGACGTCGTGGAGATGTCGGTGTGCGAATGCCACCGGCTAAGACTTCGGCTACTTCGCTGTCGGTACCTATAACGCTATCAGTCACGGAGAGTCTTGAGCTGGGGCGTGTAGAGTACGGGATGGAGTTAGGAAGGTCGGATTTTGCGAGAAGAAGAAGTTCCTCTTGGTCGCGCGAGCTGCTTGAGAAACTCCAGGACTCGGATTCGGTATACATGTGACGAAGATGGTCATCAAGAGATTTGGGTTCTTCGAGGGGTTTAGACTCGGCGTCCTGCGACAGTGTAATCGGAGACTCTAATAACTTCCTTTGGAGTTGTTTGATGTTGTCGGAGTCTTGTTGTAACTTACTGCTCAAACGGTCCAATTCGTTTAACTTTTCCATCGCTACATGGTCTATAGTGTCTATCCGAGAGAGTTGAGCGATATCTTGTTCACTAACACACGGTGAGTTTCCTCTATAGTCTTTGTAATCTAACGCACTGAACACTTCTTCGGATTCGTCCAAGTGCTCCAATTGCTTCAGTTCTTTCTTCTCGTTGGTCTCATCACCCTCCTCGCGCTCTTCCCAGATCATCCCTAACTGGCTACCTTGCGCACCCACTAAATCCTCCCGATAGGCTTGATTCAAACTCCTATAGAACGCCTCATCGGGGACATGCATCTCATCCAATTCTTGTATCGTAGTAGGTTGCACCCTACTCACATCTAACCCCTCTTCTAATCCATCCTCCACCGTCCCATTCCCCAGAATCTCCCTTATCACCTCCAATTCTCCTAATCGACTATCTAAAACCGCAGCAGCCCCCGCCCCCATGTTCCTACACCCCGCTCCTCCCGAAGTGTAAAAATCCAACAACTGCGAAATAACACTCTGTTGCTCGAACAACAACCCCTCCAACTTCTCCAACCGTTCCCACATCTTGATGTACTCTTGCGACAACAGATCTAGAGCGCGCCACGCGTACTTTAACTCAGTTTCCAAGATGTTGAGACGAGTACCGAGACGCTCCATGTACTCGTTGATGACGTAGTCGACGTTGGCGTCGTAATTTGCCATGACGGGCGCCATGGTCCCATCGGGGATGCGATGCACGTTTTCACCCATTTTTAGCGCGTTTTCCACTTTTTATGATATGTCTCGCGTGATAAACCGGACCTAAACGACCAGCGACCGGTTTCGTTGCGCATTTGTGCGAAGGACACGTGATACGTCCGTTTGGCTCTCATTGTAGCACATCTGGAAAAGAAGGGAGATTCAGCAACGGTTTGGCCGGGACTCGCAGCAGCGACTTTTTCCCGAGGAGGAGGAGATGAATTAAAATCTGAAGGGAGAAATTGAACACCGAGATATTAAACTACTACTAAATTCGCATGGCTTGTTTGGCGTGCGTTGGTTGAAGGAAAACACACGGGATTCGTGTTTTTATCAGTTGGCCGTACTGCATAAACACGTATTTATGAATAATGCATGCAGATGGAAATTATTCATGGATAGAAAGGTAACAAATGCAGTCTATCTAAAGTCAAGCGCGTTATATTTAATTAATTTAGAGCACCTAGAGCTTGTCCCATTATCAGGAGGTACAGTTATAAATTGTGTCCCATTACCCCTATTAACTTAATTCAGTTAGACTGGTTTGCTTCCCACACACGGCCTTTTCATTTCTCTAAATCCTTCTGTTTCTCCTACAAGAAACGTGACACAAGAAAGCTAACAAGTTTCCAACTTAGTTCTTTACATTGGCTACAAATTTCGCATATTAACTTTGCAAAGACGCCATAGATCGTGAATTTGCGCTGAGAGCGTCATTTAAAGCTTTCCTTACAAACAAAGGATGTGGAGCTCTCTCGGGAAATTCTCTCAAGCTTCTTTCGCTTGACCTGACAACAATCCTTTCGTACCAACGCAGTGCTCAAATTTTTCGTCCAAAAATGAAAGAATCAACAAGCCGCATCGATAACTTCAGACACCACGATCTTTACTGTTGCGCCAAGTCGTAAAAGTTGCGATAACGAAACTCGTAAAATTAACGTACAAGTGGAAGGAAGACATGCTGATAAAAGTAGAGGAACGTTAAAGAAAAAACTGCCTTGATGAGACTCGTTTTGTTCATGTTTTAAGAAAAAGTTTAAAGTGGGTACAGTGGAGAGTTGTAAAAAGGAAAAGTGTATTTGCTCTAAATTATTTTCGTTCGAACGGTTTGTTTGGATAGAGAAACATGTGGCGTTATAGGGCGAATTTCATTCGGTTTGATCGCTTTTCATTCTAGATGTAAGATAATTCCTTCAATAAAGCAAAATCGAAAGCAAACATAATTTATTAATCATCACCTGTTGCACCTTGATTAAAATTCCTTTCCCAGACTTGAATTAGAAAAACGAGATTTATATCGAATTCTCTTGCATTGATTAGAGAAACATCGATACTGAATTAATTATGAAAAAAGCCGGAGCCAAAATAAGAACCGACTGAATTATTGATTGAATTGCTTTTCAGTGACCCTAATTCCAATACTCGCAGGTCGCGTGTGCTATATTGACTTGTTTGCACAATACTATTGTAATAGCGTTAGGTTTGATCAAATCTCTTCTTGTCTTCTCGTTACGTATTCAGATATTGGCGCATAACTCGAGTAATGTGAAACTTTGAAAGTTTAAGCTCCTACGAAGCTGATCCAGGTGCTAATGGCATTTTTGTAACGTTCTTAAGGGACTTGGACTTTAACAAAACTTATTGATTTCGTTTTAGAAATGACATTTTCACACCTTGTGCATTTAACGTGTCATTAAATGATCTCGGTAACGAAACTTTTGTTGTTTCAAAGCATCGCCGAGCAAGAAAATCTATACACACTTTTCCCACCGCTGTTTAGATTTACCCCGCGATAACCACGCATTTTTTCCTGCCTCAACAGACAATAAATATCTCCGGACGTTGATGTTGACGCAAGCAGCGTGTAACAAATCGTCGAAAATAGACGAGCTGTCGCATTTTAGTCAAATTCGGCTCGGGTCCTGTGTAAGCACATTTGCTCTAATATATTATTCATAATGTAGATATCGACCGAGCACGTCGGTTTACCGGAGAACTACGCTATATAATTACAGGGATAAAACACCTATAACCGATTGTTGCGTCGGGAAATGACGCAGAATGCACCGGCGCGGTTGATAAAGTTATAAAGTGATGAGATTATCGATTGTTTTTATAAAAGGTAGTGGAGTAAATAAAAAGTGTTGACCTACCTGCGGACCCCGCGTTGGGCGCCGATTTCAACACGTATTTTCCTATGTTGGGCTTAGATTTTTTACCCGCGTCGGGCGCCAAATCTAAGTTATGGGGAAGGTTGTAATGCAGAGCCGAGGGATGTTTAGGACATTAACACGAGAAATCAATTATTGAGTCTGTGCATTTGTAATGGATGTTGTAATGTTATTTCTTTGGGGTAGTTTGGATTATGTTCGCGAAAATTAGGCTTAAATTATGCACAAAGGGTTGAGATGCTGCTAATTAATAAAATAGAGGGATGGTAGAAGGTTTGAATGTTTAACGTTCCTACTAAGCTGGCTTATAAAGTATTAAGCTCATTCGTTTAAAATAAACATTTGGTGAAATCTTTTTCTCGATTTTTTACATACGCACTGAAGTCCTCCTTGAGACTCTATGCCTACAATCCACAATAAGAGACACATCCAAACCGGAAAGTAGCACACAAAAGAACGACATTAATCCTGTTTTGAAATTTATGAATCTGGCTTCATAAAAAAGTAAAACCGACGCTGTATTATGCAAGTTAAACAGAGTTTATGAGCAGCGCTTCGGAATTTGTGTGGAAGAGACAAAGGCCGGAATGAAATCAAAAAGAACGAAAAAAAGGTCGTGTCGCATCTGCGGCAGTATAAAAAATAATATACACCACCTGACGTGGAAACTTTTACCCACCCCTCGTACACTCGATCTCGCAGGCTTTAGATGCTATCAATCACTCAAATCTCGACTAGTTTATGTCATTCTCGAATCGCTTTAATCAAATTAGTCACTTAATGCGATAAATATCGACCCAGAGAAGAAAACGTCACTGCTGCGGTGAGAAAACGTACTTAGATCTTTAAGCGGTTACATTTTGTCGCTCGGGGCGAGCCCTAAAAGAAAAAAAGATTAGAAACAGAAGAAATGACAAAAAAAAGAAAAAGGAAATGAAAAGGTCTACCACGTTAAGGTTTAACATAGCGGACCAATCAGCTTTACGGCTCGTGGAGATCTCACATGGAAGTCCAATTTGATTGGCCAGAGGTGAGAGGACGGGCGTCCACCGCTACGCTGAAATACCGAAAAGCAGAAAAAGAAAAAATGAGCTTCCAGTCATTGTTTTCTATACCGCAGCTCAAACTCCATTTTCAACAAACTTCTATTTTAACTGGAGTAATACCTTTCCCTCCGCGCTCTAATTTTCAACTCTCTAATTAATGAAGGACGCATATGGGAACGACAACGTTAAATTGATTAAGAAAGTGGATCAGTAATTTTTGATATTGTCGGTAACAAGACTAATACCAAATATAGCAATTTTGGTAAAAAAAATTAACTGTTATTAAGTAAATTGTTTACTGTTATCCCAATCGATCGCCTCATTAATAATTTATCAAATGTTTCACATCGAACCGTTATTTGTATGAGCGTCGGATATTGTACGCAATTATTTGTCTTTGTTATGGAAATGGTTTAATGATTCGGAATAAAAGCCGTAATTTGTGTGATGTAGCAAAGATGATTAAAAAAATAACACAATAAATTTCTTTTTATCAAAACAGTATTTCGTAAAATGAAGACATTTGCATGAAATTTAATTTCGCTTGAACTCATTAAATATCGTCGTGACATGCTAATTACGGACGGTATTTCGATTTGGAGGGAAACGAGAGGAGAAAGAAGGCGGGTATTCTGTCGTTTCCACCGAACGTACCTTGAGGGTTGATATTTATAATGTCCTAAACAACTCTTAATTTCATTCGTTTAATTTCATTCTGCTTGTCCAGACGGATTTAATTAAGGGAAATTTGCGTCGACAAAAACGCGATACCCGGCGCATTCACCATTTTTACTTAACTATATAAACATCTTTTAAATTATTCGAGTAAACGTCTCACTGTGATTCTTTCACTCTTACTCTTTTGTCCTTTCCGTTGACGTCACGAGCCCCCAAAATAACTCCTCCCACTCCCTTATTAATCATAAAACGTTAAAAAAGTGCTCCCGCTTCCATAACTGAATTATTCGAATATAAAAAGAAAATTAGTGCAATGTAGAAGCCTATTTCAATTAAAAAGTTTAACGGTTACGTCCGACTTTGCGGTTTAATTATGACAGAGTTAAGCTTTGCATAGTCACTTAATGTAGGGAAAAACCTTCGGAGATTGTACATAAATTTTGTCGTTGTTTTAATAACACCTGGACATTTTCACGTGCTGCAGGCCTAGTTATTTATGCGAGTTTCAAAGATAATTTTATGACAAAAATGGTGGATGCGCCAGGAAACTCAATCTAAAGCTGGACATTTTCTACGATTTGTTCGTGAGTTACATTCTCCGTAAACTCGTAATTAATAGAAAGCTCACTTGTTGATGATGTCAGGTGAAGTAATGCTAACGAAATTCCCGGAGTTTCCCGGATCAAGCTTTGTTCACAATGATTTATTATAAATGATATTAAAGCGGATTTTATAGTGGACATGCAGCATTGTTATCGTGGCATAGAACATAAAGTAGAAGGACAACATTAACAATGAAACTTTTAAGAGCTATAAAAAGAAAAATCAATGCTGTAGATGTAGATGTAACGCTAAAAATTTGCGATTTTTGTTGCATCAGAAGAGGCAAGAATTGAATTTCTTATGTAATAACAACTAAGATCGTAAAATTGAGAATTTTATGCTCGCTGGTGTGATACAAAGACATACATTGTTAGCTAAAACAAACCAATTTTTAACTATTAATAACTACATAGTTCAAAACCGACAAATTAGCAATACTTCATGACTACCATCGGAATCATAACTAACTATAACATGCTAACTATAACACGCCAACTTTTAATCTGTTAATAACTAAAATTAGTTAAGACACGACAACTCGTCGCGAAACATTGTAGCTATAGCTAAAAGTAGTCATCGATAGAACTTTCTATTAGTGTTAATATGAATGATAAGTCACAACCCATCTAACCTCAAAAATTAGTTACATTTAGGCTGCCAACCGTGCAAACTTAACAGCCACCACTTTCCGAATTAACTCTTCCAAAGTTTCCTGGCTTCTAATCAAATATTCCTTTGAAAATTTCGTCCCTTTTTTCCCACACATTCTAATTAAAATTTCCCCGATCAAATCTATCGTTCAAGCTAATCACTTCGCTTTCCCTCGACTTCACATCGATCCGACTCGAATTGTGTAACATGCAATATGTAAAGCTCCACAACTTAACACGTTTCAGCACACATGAACGAGTTGCTGTCTAATATTTACTTTGAAATTTGGCGTAATTGATTTATGTTTGGAGGAAACAAGCGTGAAGTTCAAGATTTGTTTATTCAATAAAATAAACAGTTTTTAAGATGAAAGAGAGAAGGCGGAATTGTATGGTGAAATTTCTAAGAGGAAGGAAGTCGTGATAGAAACTTAGTTAAAAGGAAATCGGGGTCTTTTGAAAAGTATTTTGTACTCTAGGAACATTTTGAAAGAGAGGTAAACCAAATTTCGTTCGTTTTTCTTTGTGCGAAGATTCTACGAATTTTGTTTGTTTGTTGCTATAATTTTGGATCCCGGCGCATCCACCATTTTGAACTCAAAACGTTAACATGAATTATGCCAGTTTATCTGCGTCAGTAGTAGCCGAATCAAACATTTACATAGTGTCAGAAAAATCCATAATTTGTAGGAAGCGCGCCTAAAATAACTCCCCAAAGCAGAAGTAAAACTTTCATTTGCGACGCGAATAGAAACAGATAACTCCGAATCAAAATAAATATACAGAGTGGCACCGTTCGTCGTTTACCGAGCCAATTTGGCGACCAATTTCGGAAACTGAATTCCCCTAGAAAATAATACTAGGAAATATCTAAATCAAGCGTGACGGGTCTAACGAACTCAAATGTGCAAGCGTGCGTGTTCCGGCGACCATTTTAAGTCCCTTCAGGCATTATCGCAACATGGGCGCACATGTATTATCCGTTTGTTTCTAATTATCCTGTAATTATTTTCGATTATTTCTAGCGTGATTACTGTACGATTATTATTTACCGAGGACGATACTTAGACGACAAGAAATGTATACATTTTTTTTCTTACTAATCTCGCAAAAGTTCACTTTCAGAGAGAAACATCAAGGAGGTGATCAATAACAAATAAAGCACACAATACAACGGTAAGTCGTGCTTACCGATATCAGAAAGTGTTTTTTCAGATGTCCTTGAGTAAGGAGAAAGAAGGTTAATTATCTCAAGCGTTCAAAGATTATCGTGTTTGTACGATCTAAGTTGAGGAGATTTATTTCGAGCGGAAAAAAAGTTACCTGATCATAGTTACCGTTCTTTGGTATTAACTAAAAATAGTTAAGAGTGATTCAGCTTTCAATAAATTATACGACACGAATTCGTATAACTCTTCATAACTGATGATAGTTAAGAAGCGAAAACGTATTACTAAATAACCGTGATAAAAAAAATTCAAAACGCAATAGGTCAACTAGCAGCGTATTTTATTTAATAACTTAAGATAGCTAAGAACGGTGATAAAAAATTATAGCTTATTTGTTCTTAAATTTTAAGATGCAAATGCATTAAGTGTGCCTTTAACTAATTTTAAGAACTAGCTCACTGATTAGTGATAGTTAAAGGTAGGAATACCCCGTTCAGCAGCCAAGTAACTGTTAAATTGTTCATAATAACTAAAGATAGCTAAAAGTCCACCAATAAGTAGTTAGTATTAGAAGTTAAAAAAATATTCACTGCTCACAAAGAAACTGTTACGTGCTTCAAGTTCACTTATAGTTATAGTAAAACGGTTGAGCGATAATAACAACCAATTATTGTTAGTTATCTTAAGTAGTAACTAAAGTACAGTAACTAAAAATAGCTAACAGTCGTTTACTGGTAAAAAAATAATGACGATGATGAGAATGATCGCAAACATTGTTAGCTGGCATTTTTCATTACTAATAATTAAAGATAATTTGTCAGTGGTTAGTGATAATTAGCTAACTTTAAAAGCTAGAAGTCTTAGTAACTTCATTTGGAATGTTTTAACTGTTTACTGCTATAGTGTGACTAGCTACAGTTAATAACTACAATAGCTAAAACTCTTTACTGTTCAATGTGTCTCATAATAAAAAGTCGCCACGATTGTAGCCGAACCTCTTACAATTTTTGTTACTAACTAAAGACAGTTAATACTATTAATAACTAGTAGTACGATCAAAATTAATGTTTATTGGTTGTAAAATTTCGAACTATAAATGCATTTAATTGTGAAGTGTAAACTTTTGAAGTCAAATAAATAAATGAATATTATTAACTAAAGATAGGAAAGGTAATAGTTAACTAGTTCGTGTTAGTAATTTTAAACAGTTAAAAGAAAATAATTTTACAAATCAGAATCTATGATACATGGGTTAAGTTAAAGACAAACTGATGAATATCAGGAATACACTTAATAACTAATGATAGTTAAGTCGTTTCCTGGTCAACAACTAATGATAATGATGTGAGTGTTACAGTTGATAACTGCAGATAGTTAAGAGCCCGATCACAAGACAAGTTAACTTCTAACTAGTTCGTGTAAAAGTAACTTAAAACAGTTATGAGACTTAACAAAACGCCCTAGTTATTACTAGAATCTATGATAAATAGGTTCAGTTAAAAATGATAAGATCACTAACTGATAAATATGAAAATTATAGTTTGTAACTAATGATAGCTAAGAACGCTTACGACGCAAAATAGTTGAAGTCAATAACCAGAGATAGTTAAAATCAAGCAAGTTGACAATCAATCGAAAATTTATGGTTAAAACAAGATTATCTATAATTATCGTGTTTAACTATAATATTGATTAAATAACTTTTTTACAGACTCAATCTAAATTCATCCTCTTATCCATTTTTTATATCTTGTCTTTCACAGAGTGACTGCCTAATGGTGCGGCACTAACCACCGACTTCATAAATCTCGAAATACATAATGCTCACAATCCATATTTTTGCCCGAGACACGTTAAACATGTAAACACGTTATATAAGCTCCCGTTTCATTATTAGTCTTTCTAAAAAGGGTTCAAAAACCCCCGAAGAGTTTGTCGACAGTTGCTTAAATCTGCAACAACGTCTCATATTTACATTAAAATAAGAGCAAAAGACGTGGGTTAATAAAGCGAGTTGACGTTTTTATTAAAAAACCCTAAAAGGGATGCAGTGACGTGGATCAAAGCAACCACAGGCGAAGTGTTTCATTACGGTTTTCCCAATGTTGAAAGGGTGGCCGAAAAATCTTTCGTAAATTGATAATGGTGTAATTTTTCGTGTTGCAGAGGATTTTTCATGTTTCACGCTGAAGTTTTATTTATGACCTGAATCTAAAGTTTCAGCGATACAATAGTATAATATTTATGAGGACGTTAATGGATCCGACGTTTAAATTCCCGGTTTGAAAATAAAATGTGAAAAACGGGCGCATCCGCTATTTTTATCACGATATTGGCGTGCAATAACACACTTTATACGTTCAAAGCCTACTTAGACACTTAGATGTATTTTCCATGTTTCTGTAAACTAATTAAAGCTCAATTCCTTAAATACGTTTCACAAATGCACAATGTGCAAGCGGCCGTTTCGACTCTGCATTAATTAATTCTGTCGTTCGTTAAAACTTGTCTGTGTTTGTATCCATCAAACTTTTCACTTAACGTGTTTAATGAGTTTTGCCAAGCTGTAAAAAATTCGCGCAATTAGGAAAGCTAATATAAGCACAATATCGGTTTTTAGGCCTAGTGGTAGCCGAGAATTTCAATGAGGAAATATGGACGGTTTTAGTATTCATAGCATATAAACGAATGTTCATATTAAATCGTGGCGTCGCTTCATAATTTTTATATTACGGACTGTAAATGCGGGAGTTTATTGAAAAAGCGAGAGAATTCAAAGAATGTAAAGAAATATAATACGTCATTCTCGTGACGAAATTGGTACTTTACACTCTAGATGCACAAACAAAGCTGTTGGAGTAGTGTGGATTGGTTGAGCTTGAAAGCGTTCGCAATGGGTTAATTACTGGTTTTCAAGGCTCCGTTCTCTTTTATATTTTATTGATATATTTGATGGAGGCACTTCCGGAATTTTAATCTGCAATAATTCCATCTTCTTAATTGTTCTTTTGAAGGAAATAAGTTTATTAATGCGAAGTGGAAGTTGGAAGAGCGACATTTGACCGAGTTATTGCTTGATGCGAAGTTAGATTTGGAGTAGTACAAAAAGTTCGAATTTGTCGACGATAGAAACGGATGTCGATGATTGACCCGGCGCATCCGCCATTCGAAGCACCCACTTTATTAATTAGTCAAAATAACAGATTGCAGACAGAACAAATTGATAATTAGCTAATTAATAATTAATGACTTGACACGTGGCAACAGGACGACGATACATGGTGAATAAATTGCTTCAGCTCGGGATGACGTCAAACCGCCCGTTTCGTTCTTCGTTCTCCCTCTAATTGTTGATCAAATTGAACTCAAAGACGACGAAAAAGCACAAAGAGTGCCAATCGAGTTTGAATTTTGAAATTTCCAGCGAATGAGATCTCGTTTGAGAAACGTGTGAAACTTTCAATACCCAATAACGACACACATAATAGCCAAACTTTAACTTTAATCATCAATCACTCTCTTTTAAAGAGAACAAAATAATTTAAACAGAAATAATCATCTAACTTTGAACAATACAAACTTGGAACGGAATTTTCGGGCGCAACACAAAAGATTGATTGTAGAGGACGTCACAATGGAAGCATGATTTTTGAGGGAAAATCCGAGCACGTAATTTTTTTTAGGTCCCGACGGCTAGAAAGAAAACGAGAAAATTGAGATTTTTTAGAGCCTTCTGGCGGGCGAAATTTTCTTATTTCAAAGTTTGCAGGATTTCCTGGTGGCGTGTGGGTTCTCATCACGCTATGCACTCGTGTAATTTTCGGGTAATTACACTCGAAAGTTTCATAAATTCGTCATTGTAATAGAAATAGTTCGCGAGCAACAAGTCTTTGGACGAACCCCAAGAAACATACCGAGGGTTAAATTCGCATTAAGAAAGGGTAAACACATAAATATTCGGTTTCCACTTGTTGGGGGCGAAAAAACAAGTCCGATGCCAAATTAACGTTCCACGCACATAGATCAAGGGATGGAATTGGCGCTTAAAATTCACCAAGAAAAATGGTGGATGCGCCGGGCGAACTAGCAACTCGCAGATTTTCGTTCCCGTAGACCTCGGCTAACTTTCCAACTCCTAGAATTAGTGGCTGTGGCTTTAGGTAAATTTAACCCACCAGCTAAAACCCAGAAACCATCCCGTTAATTCAAACTAACTACGACAAATGAAATTCCCCAATTCGACCTAATTTCCCCCCAAAAAACCTCCAAGATGGAGTTCCTATCATGTCAGAACTCGAAGTTTTAATTAAAACTTTCTTGTATCCGTATAATAAGTCTCTCGTCTTTATTAATAGCAAGTTATTGAAGTTGAGAGATTTTTTCTTTTTTGTACCGTGGTTGTACATATTACCAAGAAACAGGTCTAAAAAGCGCGTGTACAAGTTTCTCTCTGGAATATCGACCCACACCCCCTTTTGCACCCCTGACACAGACACGTCTAGTCATCTTGATAAGTTGAAATGGTGGAGTTCGATTAATAGCTATTTTTTTAACGTTCAACGGGGGTGTTTTATTTATCGGAGATGATAGGATATTTATTTGGGGTTTAATAAATGGGTAACTGTCGGAAGGTTGTTTAAAGTTGGTATAATAAAGTGAATTGTGTCATGTTAACGTCACCTGTGTGTTATCAAAACCAGACGTTCTCAGCTTTCAAAGCTTGGAAGTTTCGTGTTGGGTAAATGAAGTCGGTTTCTATGTATCGACTTCGTAATTAAGCGCTCTTGGGGGGAGAATGGAAAAAATTTCGAGATTACATAACGCGATCTAGTTACAATGTGAAGTGTGGTGTGGTATTGAGGATTTTGTTCCACAGAGAAATGTGTTGGCAATAAACGAAAAATTATCACAGTAGTCTGTGATACTTACTTATGGTATGCTAAGTAAAAGAATCTAAAACATCCTAAGCTTTCCCTAGATTTAAAAAGGAAACAAAATCAAAAGCAGAAAAATGTACAAAAAAGTTCAGAATGCAACGAAAAGCAATTTGTGAAACTCAAAAAATCAGAAAAAATAAACATTAAAAATTTTAAAATGCAAAGAAAATAAAGAAACCCAAAACATTCTGGTATTAGATAAAATTCCAAAATTTGTTGTTTGAGTTTTGATTTTGACAGATGAGACTCAATTTTTTTTTCAATGGCACTATTAAGTTTTTTTACTCACTTTTAGAAAAATTCAAGAGCACGTAAAAAAGCACCTAAAGATTTAAAGAAATCAATATTTTATCAATATCAATATTCAAAAAATTTGGAAAATTTTAAAGTTTTGGAATTCAAAAATTCTAAAAAAAATCAGTACTTTACTGGATCTAAAAAATATATTATATCCGATTAACACCAAAAATAAAAGTTTTTAATAATTAAAAAAACACAGAAAACTTAAAAGACACCAAAGATCTAAGAAAACTAAAATTCGAAGAAAATCTTAAAAAAATCTAGGAATTGAGAAAAATAAAAAAAAAATACCAAAAATCTAAACACGACTAACTTCAACAAAGACAAAAATTAAAAAAAAGGAAAAGCCACAAAATGCAAAGGATGCCAAAGATTAAAAAAATAAAGATTGCCACATGTATAAAAATTGTACGAGTGCTTTAAAAAATCTAAAAAAAAACAAATAATCTAAAAGCCCCAAACATTAAGAAGATGAAAGAAGCCCAAAAAAACGAGGCCCTAAAGATTAAAGAACAAAAAATCTTTGAAAAATTAAAAAAATTGGTAAGAAAATTATAATAATTGCCAAGAACATAAGAATGTGAGCAATTTGATTGCAATTCAAAAAATCTATAGAATTAAAAGCATAAAAAATGTGAATTTTCCTTCTGAATGTCTCACAAACTACAAATCCGAAAAATAAATTAAATAGATCCAAAAAAACACCACAAAATCAAAAGTATGACATTCGAACGAAATAAAATACGAGAAATTTGAAGAATCTAAACATTAAGAAGAAGCAAAGAAATAGAAAAAATGGACAAAATCTAAAAGAAGCTAGAATGAGAAAATCAAAAAATAGCAATGGATGAAAAAATTAAAAAGAAAATCTAAACTTTTTAAAGAATTCAGATAGCTTTAAGAATTCAAAAATGAAAAAATCTAAGATCTAAAAACTATTATGAAACAAAATCTAAAGAAATAGAAAAATCTAAAAGAAAGCGTGAAAAATCAAAACAAATAAGAGACTTTAGAAGATACAAAAAGTATAAAATTCAGAAATATAAATCTAAGAGAATTCTATTAAAAACCGAAATCTAGAAACTAAAACTGAAACGGATACAAAGATTTTAAAGTATTCTTTTTTAAGTATTTAAAAAAATGTAAAATAAAAGTTTAGAAAATACACCAAGAGAAAAAAGGGAGATTTAAAAAAATTACAAATCCGAGAAAATATAAAAAAACTGAAATCTATGAATGTAGTTTAGAAACCAAAAAAAAAATCAAGAAATAAAAGAATCCAAAAGAAATAACAAATATAAAAACAATTGAACAACTGTAGTAGGTAGAAAAATTTTGAAATAAAAAAAAAATCTAGAAATATGAAAAAATACAAAGAACGTTCACGTACTGAAAAGATTTGAATATAAAAAAATCTGAATAAATGCAGCAAACGAAAAAAATTTTAAAACTAGAAAAAAAGTGTATATTCTGAATTCAAAGCATCCAATAAATCAAAAAGTTCCAAAAAGAATACAAAAAAAACATATTTTTTTTTTAAAGATCAATCTAATAAGGAAATACACAGAAATAGGTGAATCCACTAAATCCAAAAGGTCCTAAAATATATAAGGATTTTAGAATTTTAAACAGATCTTAGCAGATTCTAAAAAAGATCTTAATCCAGAACATACAGAAAACTTGAGCAGTTTTAACAAAGTTACTCACAAAAAAGTTCAACAGTTTAGAAAATCCAAAGAGTATGAAGTTTCCTAGAAGTTCAAGGAGTACACAAAATGTGACTAAATCAAAGAACTTTGAAGATGTGTACAGCAACAAAACAAAACTTGTAATCGGTCTAATCTTGCAAGGATCTTTGTCATTTTGTCACAAATTTCAAAATAAAAAACTTGTGCTCTTCTCAACTTTTCCGAGCAAAACTGAGTTAAGAAAATATCGACTTTTATAAGCTCTAGAACAGTTGCACAAAAACGGACCGCTGCATTATAAATACCGTTTCCTTCAAGAATGTATGCGACTTGCACGTTTCTAAATAAGTAAAAATAACTGACAGAAAAAAAAAGTTTAAACGAAAGAGACAACGTGAAACCCGTCAACGTTTGGATTATTTTATATTTAGTTTTACGGCTTCGAATCTGATAGTTGAAGTGTCAACTTTTTTAATTTAGGTCAACGAGCTGTTTTACATTTCAGCTTTCTTAATTTTGAATTTTATCTAAACTAATGCATCACATTTGAATGGAAATATAATATTCATTAGGGTAGGATTTTAATTAAAATTTGCTTACAAACCAGAATGACTGTATTTTTGCAGAAACAAGTTGGGGAATTTACGACGATGTTATTAAATCCGTTTTCCTCCGCGCTCCTGACAAACGCTACCAGCCACCAAAAGGATTTTTTTATTTATATCTGGAAATGGATTTTCCTAGGCAAACCACCGTAACCTAAATAAAGACAGCTCGACGTCAATTATATAAAAGCTTGTCATTAATTACGAGCTTTTAGACACGTTTGACCTGAATGTAAATACAATAACCGGTCATTAGTAGATATTGCAGGATTTCAATCGTGAAGATCCGCACAAAGACGTTACATTTTCGAAATAGTAGAAAAATAAACTAGGTTTATGAAAAATTCGGAGCAGGATTGTCGCCAAGCCAATTCCTGCCAAGTTTACTGATCGAAAAATGATAGAAACATAATGGAGCTTTTCATCCTTCGTTCAGAATTCAGCTTCCTCCATAGAATTAAGATAACACTAGAGGCTTCCTGAAATCGATGGATGGACTCTTGTGGGATGAATTTATGTGATTAGGTGCAATATGTTCGGAGCTTTCGGAAAAGTTTGCAGTTTGTAAGGTGCCTATGATCAATCGGAACAGTAGTTTCCAGTTTTTAAAGCTCGAGCTTCGTAGCAATTAATTCCGAGACGTCACGGATATTTTCCCGAAAAACCGGTTACTATTAATAAACCACCGAATAATTTACTCCTCTCCTATTGATTCTCGTTTAGTTATTGTTCCAAAAAAACGTGTTTATTTTTTCAGTATCTCGTGTTAAGTAGATACAAAAGATTTTTTCACCAAAATCCCCATTGTCGCCTCTTTGTTTATACACTCGCTTTATCCTTGGAATCTGCATTGAAAACATCCCATCCGACTTAATTAAAAAAAAGTAGCATTTAGGGAAAGATTTTTCCACTTGGAACGAAATTGAAATTTCCACATTTGAAAATCCGACTTTGTTTGTGGGGAACGAAATCGATTGGCAGGAAATTCAGTCCGCGGGGTAATTGAGTGCAGGAATCACTGTCAGTGAGACACATTGAACCAATTAATTATAGATGGACGCGCTGTGTTAACATTTATAAAGTTCAATTAGAATCGATTGCAAGTAGGGGGTCACTTGCGACAAATGAAGGAAATTAAGTTGTTTTGGGAGGTTGGAGGGAGTTCCTGGGAGAAAGCAACGTTGATGGCAGTGAACTTATCTAAAAGTTCGAAAACTGTCATTTATGGGACCATATTTCATATCTTAACTACGCAAAGCTATTTAACAACAAATAGTAAATCATTAATTTATTATCTACAAAATCTTCCAACGATAATTTGACCCCCCAACGACTTAAAAAAAACACGATACGTACATGTCAATATAGATTTTGAAGAGGGACGAAATTGACATCTAAAAAGATAAAAATACCTTGTCACATGACCTCTAGTGCCATTTAAAATTATTCCCCCGTTTGGGGGGTGATGTCTTTTGAGCTTTTAGCAAGGTAAAAAATAAAACAAGCCTACTCAAGCACATGGGTGGCGGCCCCCTATTCACAATCTCTTTGGAACACAGCCACGTTTTCGCTGTTGTTGAATATTTTTGTTTGTTGTTTGACCGCGTTGTTTGAAATTTTTACAAATTATAGAGGGACCAGTTGGCGAGGCGATTAGTTTGTGGGAGAGATAAAGTAGTAATCAACGAGATAACTGAAAAATCTCTCATTTTATAAAATTTGGGGCAACATCTTTAATATGGCACAAAAAGCACTCGTTTAATTTCAGCTGATTTGACCTGATATGAACGACTACACCAAATTTGATATTCTTTATCAGTAAACAGATCAGAAAATATAATGAAAACGGATTTTTAGCTAACGAAGCAAACTGCTCCGTTTTCCAAATTGAATCTGTTTTTGTTGGATATCTAAACTAAGAACGTGTTTGAAATCCAAATGTAAAAATTAACTACGTAAAAACTAGAACGCTCAAAGTGTGACAATAAAAACTAAAACTAAAAATCTATAAAATGAGAATCTACGTATTAAATACTGATATTCATAATTAAGTGAAAATCTAACATAAGAAACTGAAAATTTAAAAAATCTGAATAGGAAACTAATAACTGGGCATCTGTCGATTAAAAAAAAACTACAAAATGATATAAATCTGAAAAATGAGAATCTAATTAAAAACTGCCAATAAAACTAAAAATGTTACGCTAAAAAAATGTGTGGTACCATAGCTTATAGTATATCCAAGAATTCCGAATTTGAGAATAATAAACTGATAATCTGGAAAGTAAAACTAAAAGTTTGAGAACACTTAAAATTACAAAAAAGGCTCAGAATCTAAATAATTAAAAGAAAAAGTGAAAATCAAAAAATCTGGGAACAAAATCTGACGTTGAAATGAACCAAGAGTGCAATCATTTAAAGAGCTGATGGTTCTTTAAAAATGAGAATTTGGAGAATAAACACTGAGAATCTGAAAATTAAAACTAAATTTGGAAAATATAGTAAACTAAAAGAGCCAACATTTTGAAATTAAATTAATTAAAATATCAAAACAGTTTGGAATCTAAATGATAATAATAAAAAAGTGAGAATCTTACAAGAATCTGAAGATAAAAGTGAAAATTTGATGTTTGACATAAACTTAGAGTGTACTAACTGCAAATTAAAGAGTTTATAGTTTTATAATAAAAGTGAGAATTTGAAAAATAAAAATTAAAAACTGGAGAATAAAGTAAACAAAAAGTTAGCGTTTGAGAATTTAAAAAGTCCCAATACATCTCAGAATATGACAAAAAAAAGTAAAAATGTAACAATAACTAAAAATTTGAAGTTGAAATAAAGTAAGAGTGCTACCATCAAAGGAACAGTACATCATATAAATAAGAGTTTTAAAAATAAAATTTGAGGATCTGAGAACTCAAACTGAAAATTTGAGAGTAAAAAAAACTAAAAAATCTCCAATTTGTAAATTTAACGTGAGAGCTAAAAATCTCAAAAACACTCAAAAAATATAATCTAAATCAGAAAATAAAAATCTGACAAAATTATGACAATAAAACTAGAACTATGATGTTACAATAAGGTAAGAGTGCCACAATCTAAGAAACTTGCAGTATTCACGACAATAAGAGTTTGAAAAATAAAATGTGAGAATCTGAGAACTAAAACTAAATATAAAAAATGAGAATCTGGTAGCTAATACTTAGAATCTAAAATCTGCGAATTCATAAACAGCTCAGCATAAAATAAATAATAATAGTTAGCATCTGGAGCTAGTTTGAAAACCAAACGTTCAAAATTGCTGTTAAAGAACGAAAAATGAATTAGAGTTAACTTTGCTGGTGCTCGCTTCGCTCGCTCAAACACGTTCATCTCTCGATGTTCTCCGTTAAAAAAAGAAAAAAAAAACAACGAATCAATGATAAACTGCATTAGCTTCTGCACGTAGCTATCTCAACCTGATACAACTTTACTCCCATCTTCCGTCGATTTTCCTCCACACCAACACTGTACTTTATATCTTTATAGCCCGAAGCTCCCACAACATGAATAAAAATTTTCCCATTTTATTATTTTCATCTCCTCCATCCGCTCCAGTTTAAACCACATAAATCTCAACGACAATTTAAGGCGTCGCTGCAATTCCGAAAAGAATACCACTGACCTGTTAGAGCCTATAATCCAGTTTAACTTGAGATTTTCGTCGTTTCGAACCACTCAACATTGTGCACAATTTTTAGTACCTCACTGCAACAAATAACGAAGTTTTTCGCCCAATATTCATAAAATACTGTGTTTATAATGAAATTGAAATGACTTGACGCTTTTATTATGTAACAAGCGGAACAATCGCTAACGTTGGCTATTGTCAGGAAAATCGTTACTGCTGTGTTGGATTTTCAATTATTCAGTTCTCCCAGTTGGCGATGAAATAATAATTAATGCATAATTTGTCGATGACGGTGATGAATTTGCGATTTTTTGGGTTGTGGTGGCCGTGGGAAAATAGAACAAGGTGATCGGCGTGAAAAAATGACGCGCTCGACATTAATCAAGTGATTATAGGTCGAGTTATCAACAAGTAGAGCTCTATTTTACCGACCCACAACAAAATCAAGGGTTTAGAAAAAAGTAGGCTGTGCAACGAGATACGTCTAAGCCACCTAGCCACCCCTAAATAACGTCAACTTAAAATCTCGATAACACCCGCGTTATCGCCGCCAAACGTTGACCTTTTTCCACGACTATTTAGTTTTAAGCGATTTGTTTTAGTTTTATGTATTTCTCGGCCTTTTATTGCCCCTTTATGAATATTTATCAACCCCCCAATGCTCACGTTTGTCGTGAACTTGGCTACTTTTTCTCAACCCTTCCACGTTCGGAATGTAGTGAAATTTCCCTAAAGTGGTTGAACGCTTTCAAAGAGATTTTATCGTGATTTTAATCCTTTAGTTCGTGGCGGCGGCGACGTAAAATAATTCGGTTTCCATCAAACGATAAAATGGGCAACAAAGTCTAGTACAGTGCTACCAACCGTTTCTTGCATTAAAATAAAATTTTACGAGGGGCGGAAATGGTTTAGATTGTGCATAAGTACGATATTGAGAAAGTAATTAATTGAAGTTTGAGAGGTGATGGAGTGGAGGTAAAAATGCTACTTTTAAACGGAAATGGGAAAATTTAAGGTGCGTTTCTTTGAAAAACTGACGACATGTGTTGGAAAAGATCGTAAAATGTCAATAAAAGTGGCAGTTTGGAGGATAACTGCTGCTTTTAGAATTTAGTTGGTAGACCTTTCGGAGGTGGAATAAATTACAGTATTTGGAGAAAAGCTTCGAAAAAAGTTAAGTAATTAACTATAAAACTGTCTCAGCTAATAAAAAACATAGTTTAAGTGGGACACCGAGACGAAAGTGAAATTCTAGCTAATAACTTTCTTACTCCAACTCGTAAAATATTGCAAGTTACCACCTAGAATAGTTAACTATAAAACTGACTGATTGAGCAGCAATTATAATAGGTACTAACTAAATCGCTTAAGATTTAGGTAGTGTCTGAGTCCTGCTAACTATTAACTTTCAACAGCAGTCAACTTCCACGATTTTTAGTTAGTTTACGTCAAAACAGTTACAAGACTGTAGAGAATTTAGTTAAAAATGTAGTTATTAATTATAATTGGTACTTGTCACATCAAATGTCCTTGAAAGCGACCTAGTTACGCAACTGTACTGAACTGCGATGATTTTATATTTCCGCCGTTTGTCTTAACTTTTTCTCCAAAAACCCTAAACACGCATTCGAGATTCCCCAATCAAAATTCCGCCGCACGTCGCCGTCCAAAGCTTCCGTATTTGTGGGCCTTAAAAAATTCCAACGTTTCGTCAAGTTGCCACCACAACCCATTTTTCGAATTATAATAAAAAACCTGTTGATACAAATTCCTCCAATCATGTCTCGTCCTGGAAGAACGCCAACTCCGAAAATATCATGTTGATTTTATGTTTGAAAAGTGAGTTTTTGGGCGAAAAACTCTCGTTCACACTACACAGAGTAACATGGCTTTTTCACTTTTCACAGCACACGTGGTCATTATGGTTCGACCAGCGGCGTTCGTCGGCACTACACTGTTGCACCGCATTTCTCCAACACATCACACTATGAATGAAAGTAGTGACATCACTGATGCATTTTAGTGTACGTTATAGAACGGCGGCGGTGAATGCGGAGATGCAATAAGCGAGTGGGGCGAAGGAATACTGGCGAACGCCAGGCTCAGTAGGGCTCAAGCCTGCG
This sequence comes from Cynaeus angustus, assembly GCA_030157275.1. Lineage (NCBI taxonomy): Eukaryota > Metazoa > Arthropoda > Insecta > Coleoptera > Tenebrionidae > Cynaeus > Cynaeus angustus. The sequence continues at coordinate 10,752,845 of CM058067.1, forward strand.
CCCCTAAGTCGCCCCTCATATTGATTTCTCTTGGCCCCGCGCGCGCCTTACTCCCATACAGATGGGTCTTCGTTTGTTGCTTAATGCTAATGTATGCGATGGTAGTGTCGCCCATGGCCATGGGTGAAGATGGGGGGTGGCCTACAAGATTCCTAACCATCAATATAAAATATTCATATTTATATTTCAATTAGAATAAGTTCTGGCTTTCCCGGCGCATCCACCATTTATAAAAACCAATATATCACACCGATTTTTTGATATATCAGTTGTTAGATCGGAAAATGACCTCATTGTAGGAAAAGCAACAAATGACAGTATAAATGTTCCTTTATAAGTAAGTCATGCAAAAAAATGACAAAAAATGACAACAAAAAAAAATCTCAAAGATAATTATTTAGAAATGGCAACTTGATAATTTATAACCAAACTCTCTATTTGAAAAATTATATTGAAAAATGATTAAAAAATGACACTTATCATTTAGGTCATTTATAGCATGTATAAAAAAATAGAAATTGACAGTGCCTTCGAAAGTCATTTTTTTCCCACATCTACATTGACAGAATAAAAAAAATAATTTTTTTTTGCTGTCAACATAATATGTAATGAACTTTAGAAAATGACAATATAATTATCAAGCTTCAAATGAAACTCTCAACATTCTATTGATAATGACTGTCATTTTTTCTAAATTTTCCCAATGGTCGACGAATAATCGGCAATCTGTGGAGACATAAGTGCCAAACTTTAAAAAATGAAACAAAAAATACAATTTTCGAAAATCACAGTATGACCATGTAGATGAATAAATCGCCTCTTTGGAAATACAGAAAAAATATGTTTAAATTATCATACAAATCCTTCCAAGTTTCGTCTTTTTAAAAAACCACCATCATCCTCAGCGAAAACTGCTCAAACACTCGAATTTCGATTATCAAATTTATAGTCAGACGTCACAGGATATGAGAGCTGTCCTCAGAATTTATAGACGGCTATATTAAATCTTTTATGTACGTCTACATATTTCAAATAGGAAGATAAAGTAGAAAGAGGTCACTTGACACCATTTTTTAATATACTGATGAGACTGTGACCCATAATTGTGTATGACGTATGATGAGGATTAAATTTAATTTCCCATTTCACTTGTTTGTTTCCATAACAGATGAGATGTGTTGTTTTCTAGGTCAGTTTTATCGCGATAATTCCACATAGTATTTTATTGTTTTTGGTGGATGAGTGAGAGTTTACTGCTTGCATAAAATCGCAGGGGAAATCTAGCAACAACGGAAAAAAAATCTATGGACTTTTATTTTTAAATGAACAACCACAGAAACAATGCCATGGTAGATACAGCAACTTGGCGCTTCTAAAATCACCAAGACTCAGATCAGACGATTCGGCTTTTTTTTTCTTATTGAAAATTCCTCTCGCATTGGTCGAATTTGAAGCGATCATCGAATTTAAAGGGCGTACGTATAATACGGCATAATTTTATCGACGAAAACTATCCCGGAATTGAGAGATCGTGACCTCCGATTCTGAGATCGTAATTGAAGCGAAACTCCGTAGTCCGGAGCCCGGAGTCGGTTGCCATTATGTCGAACTGCAATGTGTAAGTTTCACATTAAAGCCGGATAATTCGGAACTGAAGCGGCTTCTTTCCGAGCTCTCATTAGCCCGACGAACTTTCCGGAAAAACTACCCTTGTAGAATCTTCCACTTAATCGTCAAATTTTTAATATCTCCTCCCCTAAAATACGGGTCAATGGGTTGTCGGTGGTTCAAATCGTGCGAATTTGTCGTCGCGACGTCTTATTTTGTTCCATCTGCCGCGCCGACCGGAAGAACGCCATATATCTTCCGAGGGAGTAAAAAAATACACGTTTATTTCGAGAGGGTGCGTTATATTGACTTTCACTCGATCATGAATGGGTTGCGAAAGTCGGCTCGAAATAATCGTAATAAAAGAATGATTTCCGGAGATGGCACAGGTCATCATTGCGAAGAAATTTTTCAGTCGGAGGTGGCTTTTTGCGACGCCATTTTAGGAGAAATTCTGTTACGTGACGACCGTGGGGGGCGCGACGACATGTTTGAAAATTTCATTCTGTTGTAATGTGATCGCGAGGGTTTCGTTAGGAGGCATTTATATAAATGATGGCAAAAAGTACGGAATTTTGTTTTAGAAAATGACTGGAATTTGAAGTAGACAATTAACGGGATCTTGTATAGTTTTGAACGAATGCGCCAAAAATTACTAATCGAGATAATTCATACGAAAAATTCGCACTGTTTTTTTTTTTAAATATCAATTTAAGAATTTATTGTCATTTGCCTTTTCCTTCTGACATTTATTTTAAAATAGAATTACCCAAGTTTTAAATTAGTAGTTTTTTGTGGTATCAATTGATACATTTGACAGCTAGCAATTTAGTAAACGACAGATAAATTCACAAGTAAATGACAGAGCTTTTTTAGATTGATGACCAAAGTTTACTACCAAAATAAAGTCATTTTCTTCTTTATTTGATATTCACTTGTAAGACAAAACAAGAGAAATTCTGCTTTGGTAGTTTCTTGAATCTATTTTTGAATTTAAAAACTAGTGAATTTAGTAAATGACGGAACGTTAAAGTAATTTTACTTCTTATCGACAAAACTGACACATATTAATGACCAAAATTTAATTTTAACAAAAACAGTGAGAACTTAGAAATGACACATTTCTGAAAACTGTCTTCTTTTCTAAGAACTATTTAAAGAAACTTAGTCATTTTCTTCTTTTCCTGTTATTTATTTGTAGGACGAAACTGTAAAAAGTTTTTTGAGGTAGTCACTTCTGAATTTGACAGGTAGCAATTTAGTAAATGTTTGAGCTCTGAGTTAATTTGACTTCTAATTTACAAAACTGACATTTTAAGATTGAGGTCTCAAGTTTAATGTGAACAAGAGCACAGATAGCTTAAAAAATGATTAAAAGAATGACAGGTCTGTAAATTGCTTACTTTACTTTATTCAAAGAAACTAAGTCATTTTCTTTTTATCTGTTATTCATTTGTAAGACAAAACTACAGAGGTTACACATTTGTAGTTTCTTGGATTACAACATCTAAATTTGACAACTAGAAATTTAGTAAGCTTTAGCCCAATTTTTAAGTAAATGACAGAGATTTAAGATAATTTAACTTTCTATTGACAAAATCGACCTTTTGTAGATTGACGACCAAAGTTTCATTTTAACAAAACACAGAGAGGTTAGAAAATGACTGGAGAAATGACACATTGTTGAAAAATGAACTGTTTCAAAAAGTTGTCATTTTGTTCTTTTGCTGTTATTCATTTGTAACACGAAACTATAAAAGTTTTGCATTGGTTTTTTGAGGTATTAACTTCTAAATTTGACAACTAGCAATTTAGTAAATGATACTTCAATTCTTAACAGAATGACAGAGATTTAAGATAATTTTACTCTTTATTGACCTGACCTGACCTTTGGTGAATTGAGGATTAAAGTTGAATTTTAACAAAACACAGAGTGGTTAGAAAATGACTAGAAAAATGATACATTTATGAAAAATGTCTACTTTTCTAATGACTATTTAAACAACTAAACTATTGAAGTTCTGTTTCATAAAGTTTTAACTTCTAAATTGACAGCTAGCATTTTAGCAAATGACAGTTTAATTCATTCGTTATTGTCAAGAAAGTCATTCAGTTGATATCAGTTCCTTTTGATAAAACTGGCACTTTAAGATTAATTATCCAAATTAAATGTTAAGAAAAAGACAGAGCTTACTAAACTAAAAGAAGGCCACAATGGTAACAATTTAAGAGAAGCAGATCAAAAAACTAAAAAGATAATTCTTCTGTCAATTTCTAAAAACATCACTATTTTCGTCATTACCTCAATAATAAAAGAGCCGATATTCATGTTATGCAGATAAATCCTAATCATATCACGGACGGTTTATTTTGCATATCATTTCCATAATTTAAATGGAATAAAACAATGTAACATCAATTTCCCCCCGAAACATTTACTAAAATAACCAAAAAAAATCGAAGGTGAAAACATCCAGTTTCGTGGAAAAAAAAACAGTGATGACTCCTCTCAAAAAAAAAACACATTTAAAAGTCAATTACCCATTTACAATAAAAAAAAAACATTTCGTCGTGACCTAATTTTGCATCTCCAAGAAAATGCAAATTTCTGCGAGTCTTTCCATATACAGGTAATAACAACATAACATTTCCACCCTTATTATCAGCATGCTTTCACCCTCAGATCTAATTGTGTTTTAAGATGATGTCCGTAAAATAGCTCCGTGTGGAGTTGCTTTGAAAGGGTTGGTTGCTACAAATTGCGGAGGGTTAAAATTATAATTACAGTGTGACGATGGTAGTTTTTCTGGCGTTTGAAGTAGAAAAACAAGTTAAAAAATTAATTGTGAGTGCAGCGGGAACAAACTAAGCTTGTAATTTGCAGTTTCAATTTGGGTTGGGATCAGAGTATTATTTTTCCACCAGCGATTTCCACCAATAATTTACAAGAGCAAACAGCCAAGATTTACACAGGACCTCACATAAATCAGGACCTTTATTGATCTCCCGAACTATAATTAAGAGCTTTGGAAATATTTTTTCAACTGTGGCGACCTTTTTTCCCACAGGGATAAAAAACGCTCCCGATTCTTTCCTGTTAACATATTCCCGATTCAGCAGACGTCATAAAGTACAGGAATCCGCAATCGATAGTTCACGCCCGGTTTAACTTGTCATTAATCAGCTATGTGATTTATGGGCGATGTAATTTAAACAATTTATAAAATTGGAGGTGATTAAATTGAGAGAAAAAATTTGGAATGGGGGATGTCGGGTTTTATTATCTCTGGTAATGTGAGAAAACGTTTAGGTTGAAAGCAGCATCGTTTATGAAGATGGGAGGAAAAACTTAGACGGTTTCTTACCAATGAAATTAATTAGGAGTAGGAAAAAGCCTTTGGGGTAAACATCTTAAGCCATTTTTTATAAGACAAATGGGAGTTTCAAGAAAACAGGCGACTGCAGAAAACATTATCAAAGTTTATAGAAATCCGCATCAACCATTTTCAAAAAACAATGTTCTGTGAAAAATTGTTCAAGATCGTATAAAAAATGGGAAAATATGCTTAGATAGTTCAAAATATGAATAATATTTTCACAGTTTTCGATGTTAGATGTGATCATAATTCTTAATAAAAAATATTTCTACAGGTCACGGCCGAGTTCAAATATTCTGGTGGTGACTAGGAATGGCTAAAAAAGTGACAATGGTGCAATTTTGAGATTATGGCGAAATTTTAGTGGATGTTGGTAACTGTCGCATTCCACTTGTCCGCCATATGTGCCCTTGCGGTTGCTTGTCTTGAACGGTCAAGAGACCCTTCTGTGAATAGCAGGTAGTTTTGCTTACTTTCATCTTGAAGAAAGAAATTTTTCATGCATATTAAATCTTCGTGGATCAATATTCCAAGATAATTGAAAACTAAGCAAAATTAGAATTATCAAGCAATGGAATTTAATATTTACCAAATTAGAAAACATCCTCAGGAGCAAATAGGCTTCGTTATGTTTAAAAAATTTCATTCGACGCACCGTGACATAAACAGCTGCATTTTATTGATTTTTGTTTGTGACCATGGTGCAAAATAGTCAATTTACACTACAAACAAATCCGTCATTTTCAGCGGTTTGTAAAATATTCTCTTTTTGTAATACAACCACTTTACAAAAAACTAGTCAATTTGAAGACTATAAATGTTTCATGAAGTACACTTCAAAATAGAAAATCTACTTTTTCCAGGTGGGTACTCAGTTATTTATTGCCCGCAACCGCATTCGCGTGCCCTTACAAAATTGATTTGATTCTGATGAAATCCGACGTAATAATAAATCCAATCAGCTTCATTCTTCAAAATGAATTATTGATAAGTCTCCTCTCGTACATGTTTAATTTTTTGTCGTGTGTGCAACAAATGATAAGTTGGTGAATTTGTCGAAGGGCTTGGAAATGTGCCAAGTGAAAGGGTCGTCATAATCCTGAAACACGCATCTTTGGGATGAAACTAAAGGGAAACTGATAAAAGGGATGAAATCGATCCTCTAATCAATTACCGGAGGCATTTGTGCAACTGATGACGCCTTCGAACATTAAAATTCGCATGAGCTTTGATTCCGCAACTGAAGCATGGAGATCACATCCTGCAAACATAACAATTATCCTCGCGCCAACAATTAACTGCAGTTATCTCAATTTTCGAGTTACGAGCATTATTTTACGGCAATGTAAATCGGAGGAAATTAGGTTACGGCTCACGGCGCTAACTTCCATTTAATTTTTTTTTTCGGGGAAAATCCGCTTGTATTAAACTAGAGAAAACAGTTCCCGCTGCACTACACTGGTAATGTCCATATTAAATATTTAAACTAGAATCGATCGATAGTTAATGCGACGCTGGCGGAAAATAACGTGAAGTTAATGGCCGACAACGGTAGGAAAAAAAAACGTTAAAAACATTTAGTCAAAATTCTATCACGTCCGTCGTGGAGATGTTTTCAGCATTTGATATTCCTTTTGTTATGTTGAACACTGATAAACGGTCGTTCCGTTGCGATCTGAATAAAATCGAATTTTTGGGAGGTCAGCTTATATATCAGGGAAACTAGAAGTGAGAGAAATAAAAGAAAATGGGAAAAATCGACCGGAATGCAATAGATGTCAGAGTACGTGACGTAGAATGTCGGAAAGTTAACAATAGTGGTGAAAAATATAGGAAACTACAGAAGAAACTTATTTCTTATTGATAAAGCATGTGTATACCTAATAGTTATTATGGTGATAGTTAAATATGATGAATATGAAACATAAAAAAAATCTTTGAGATAACTACAGTAGTGAAGAAAAAATGCAGATGTATCTTGCCCACAAATTATTGATTTAACTATAATTTCATATACATTTTTCAAACTTTCTTAGATAATCTAGTAGGTAGGTAATAAAATGTAATATTCAAAAATCTGTAGTTTATTTTTAGATAATATAATTGATACTATGATACTATCATTCTAGCTATCACTTTAAGAGTTAAACAGTTAAAAAAATGAAAAATATAAAACCGATTGTTATTAAAAAAAAACTCATAAATTTTTACAACTTTATGGATATATAAATGCTTACTCATAACTGAGTAGTTATAATTTGCTAGTTAATATGATATAAATTGCGAAAAATAAGCTCTTTAAAAAATTATTAAGTTATTATATATTATTGACAGTATATTAAAATTTTATAGTTAACTAAAGAATAATTGATAGTTAAATTTCCATTTGATCTAAACAAAAACAAGTCTCTACTTTATTTGTTGATAAAATTCTTTAATGACAGATAAAAAGTGTACGTTTAACTATTTTTGTTCACTTAAAATGTGATAGTTAAATAATCTGGCAGCCAAATAGATAATGGAATGTAAAATATTGCGAAAAAAAGCGTTTTTTTTGCTTGAAAATATTGTTATAATATAATATATATGTCTATAATTTAATAGTTAAAAAAAAATATTTCAGTGATAGTTAAATAGTTATATAAATTGGTAGCTCATGAGATTTAAGTTAATAAGCTGAGTCTCAATTTTTTGATAAAACATAAATATCAAGCCAAAAATCATTGGTATAACTATCATTTTCGGTATTTATTTGAAATTTAATAGTTAAGGCTGCGATCCCGAGATAAATTTCGACTCACTGAATATGCCTTTGGGAAGTGCTGCCCACTGTCGTCCCTAAAATAAATTTAATAGTTTTTTTGCTATTTTGTAACAGAGGACGCTTTTATGTACCTGCCTATGCCAATAGTTTTCTTTTTTAACACAAATTTTAACCCTCTAAGGTCAGAATTCAGAAATATCCCAGCTGCACCCATAAATAAAGCCATAAACCTTTAGAGGTCTCGGACACTATTTGCTTTAAAATGTAATTCTTTAAGTTTTGCATTTTACAGATATTATGAATCTATTAAATCCAAATTTATAAATGATTGAAAAAAAAAATTGTTTTAATGTTTCTAGCAGTGGTATTTTTTTAAGCAGTTTTTTATGAGAGAAAATGTAGCATTGGTCAACCCTTTTTTTAACATTTTGATACAAAAATTACTAGGTACAATTCCTCGCACAAAAGAAAGTAAAAATCTAAAAGTTTATACATGGGTCCCAAAAGATCGCACTTAATTTTATTGGTGAATTCTTAGTCAAAATCTGAGTGGACTTTTGAGTTGCACATTGGTTAGGCATTTATTACCATAATGAAACTTGAGCAAACCTTATTTTGATGTCGGTTTGGGAGTTTTTGAAAATTCTTAAATTGTTTTTATTTAACTGAATCAAACAAATTATTATTTTTTCATCACTTATCGCATAGTAATTAGTTACTTACATAGACTACTCTACGAATTTACATTAACCATTAATTTGTTTTGTGGTGTTAAAACTTAGTATTTTTTTCATCATTAGTCAAGTGTGTGCGATTAACAGGTAAGTGAAGTAACAAGGAATATTAATTATTTAATTATTACTTTATATATAAAATGTAGCAGTATAATCAGCACATATAATAATAACTCATTAACTCAATAATACTGTGATGGTTCCCAGGCCCCAATTTTACGGTCAGTCCGAAATATTTGAATTTTATTTTTTTACATCGGAGAAGCGTCCGATAGATTTTTCCCAGCGGGTACTGCAAGGCGAATTGCTTCCAGATGTCGTCCCTCCGAGAATGATCAAATTCCAGAGTTTGGGCAAAGTCAGATTTCTTAGAAAACTTGCATTTTGTTACGTACACACAAACCCTTGTCTCAAATTGATAATTTTGTGATATCAAACCGATCGAACGTACTCTACGGTTTGAGCAAAACGCGGACACATCGGAAGCATCGTTTGAATCGGACTTAGATTAAATTAGAAGGTACACACGCTCGTGGCAGTAAGTGTAGTTCTGAAAAGAAAGGAAAGACAGGAAAATTAAAACATATTACTTTTTCCTAAAATGAAATATACTGCGATTTTAGTTTTAGGTTACTTAGATGGTCAATAATGATGTTCAAAACCCAAACAAGAGTGGAGTCTATCACCACCAAAGTTCCGATGAATGAAGAAGGCAAGTCGATGACGGGAACAACGCAAGCAAAAGGACGAAACTAGAAGGACCAATGCGCTTCAATTTATTATCATCGTAAAATGGAAAGACTTAAACGATTCATTTGCGTCTCCAGCAAAATTAAAATTAGAATAAAAATCGTAACAAAACAATTTTATAATTTATATGTTTAACCTCTTATTTGAATCTCCTCCAAGCTACACCCCAAAATGTAAACTATTATGTTTAAAAAAAATTACAAAGCTTTTCTTGTCGTAATTTGTTTTTGTTTATAAAATTAAAATACTTCGAAATTTAAAGATATTTTATTTTTATATATAGTCCAACTAAAAAATCATAAATTTGCGGGTTACCACAACAAAACAGCTTTCAAAAAAAAAGCTATAAATACTTAGTGAGGGTTTATTTACCTAAACTTTTATTGCGATAGGAACGGCATCCCTAGACATGCCAGCTGTTTTATTATAAATCTAAAAATACATCAACTATTATTTTTTTCATCACTACATACTTTTTTTGATAAGAGATATGATTTGATAACCCATTTCGACAAAAATTTCGTCAACGTTAAACAATGTATTCATATTTTAATTTAATAATCAAACCGTTGAGATAATACTTAACTGTAACAGAAAAAAAAACACGAATGTTTGGTACTTTATTCGCTTCAAGTACCACATTAATGTTCTGAAAAGTCTCAAAAAGCCAGGTAAGGTTTTCGTACCAAATATTATTTGCCTAATATAATATGTATCTATTTGAACTAAATTCAGTCAGTTAAAGCGTAAATTCAAAATTTGGCACCCTATGCTTGCGCGCCCTCTTTTAGACGGTAGCTGAACAATGTTAGTACCATTTCGACCACGAACGCCACTCCACGCAATTCTATCCGAAAAAAATGTTAGAGAATTTTTCAGAGCCAAACATGGCAATACCGTTACATTAATCACTTAAAACGTTACAGCAAAATGTTGCAGGAACTTGGGAAAAGGGCTTGTATATCTCAGTTTTTTGATTTACTTTTATTTTATGCGTTAAAAAAACATTGAAATGTACACAATTTAAACCTCTAGGACTAACCAAAATGTAACAATGTTTTTTTTACTATTAGACTCATTATTTTGCAATAAAAAATAGCAGACGCCCTGCACACATTCTTTAGCTTTCCAACAGTACCCAACTTTTGTCATTTTATCAAATATCTTGCCCATGTTTGGCCCTGAAAAATAGGCACGTAAAATCGTGATGCCACTCCCGGTTTACATGGAGTTTTTCCCGCCTCTTTTAGTCCAGGATCGCACCCTTAAATAGTCTGGTAGTCTTATAAAATATAAAATTTTAAATTTAACAACACTAAATGATGATGAGAAATATGAAATGGTTAGATAATCTAGTGGTTGAGAAGTTCACACTTGTTTTGATAAAATTTATCAATGCCACATAAAAATCATTTTTAACTATATTGAGATTAAATTTGATAGTTAGATAGTGTAATAGTTAATATGTAAAAAAACAGTCTTTGTTTCTTAAAACAATCTTGTTGACTGATGTTGATATATTGCTATGGTTACGTTAACTATCATTGCAAAGTTTGAGAATTCAAATTAACTATTTGAAATTTGATAGTTAGTAGTCCGATAGTCCAAAAAATAGCGAGACGTTTTTAGTTTTTAGTTTTATTCTTGTTAATGACTTAATTTTTTTATAATTAGCTGAATAACTCTTATTGCATGGCTTGAGCTCTCTTTTATAGCTATAATTTGAACGATCCGGACGAAAAACATCATTGTAATGTCGTATAATTTGACAGAAAGTATGCCTTGCCATGCCTTGATAGATTAATAGGTATAAATTAACTATTAATGCTTTAATGATTAATAGTTAATAAGTCAATACAAAAAAATCAAGATCGTTCAAATATTTTCACAGTTCAATCCAATTAAGTGACGGTTTAATAACCTAAGTCTTCTATGTCAATATGTCAATAGGTCTTCACAGCTTTATACACAGCTAATTTACCGTTACTATACAACCTGAGACTTTTTGATAGCTAAAATTAAAACAATATAACGAAACGTTACACTGTATTGTCATCACTTGATAGTTACTAGCCTTAGGATCAAATGCTGTTATGCTATGGTATACCTATGGTATAGCTATGGTATACCTATCAATCTCCTCTCTATGAAATTTGACAGTTATCTAGTATGACTGTTAACTTGTTAAATGAAATTAAATGTAGCAGTAAATATGTAGTTCATAAACCAAGAGATATTTTGTAGTTCTATAGCTATTATTGCATGGTTTGAAGTTACTTTTTATAGTAAAATAAATGTTTATTACGTATCTGGTTTATTTGTTAGCTATGCTTTCACTAACACGGAAGAAAAAGTCAGCTAGTTAAATCAATACGTAACTATTTTGGCACAAAACGACATACTGTCTACAGCTGGAATTTAAGTAATTATTAGAAATAGTTAACAACTAGATGTTAAGAAAAAGAAAATGATAAAATGACCTATTTTTTTTGGCAATGAAGACAAATTTCCTCCTCTTTTAGTAATCGAGAAAAACAAGGTTGTTTGCCACCAAGAGCAACATAATAACCCCTAATTAGATTAATAACTCTCTAATTACACCCTACGATAGCAAAATGTAAATAAAAAAATAACCGCCTCGCATGAAACCCTTTTACCACCCTCTTTCTTTTGAATATTTAAATATTTACCGCGCAACAATTAGACAAAAAAACTTGTTGACGGCTTAAGGACTCTCTATGTTAATAAAAGACGCGTCTTTTTTTAGCACGATTCAAGAGCACGAGACAGATGCGCCACCGGAGGCTCGTCGAGATCAATATGTAGGGTTGTGCCACCCCTTCGTTCCCTTTTATTGGGTCGAACTGTGGAATCCCGTAGATAAAGTGTTCAAACTTATGCTTACCTTTGAAACGACATCGTTTTTGTGATAGATGAAAGAACAAAGAGGTTGTAATTATGTCAAGCAAGAAATTAGTATGCGAGTAATGAAAGTGTGCATTCTCATTTTTGAACGTTTGCTCCACTTAAGCCATTGCGCTAGTCTACAAAAATTTAATCGGATTAATGGGGCTGAAGTGAGAAGTGAAGGAGGCTGCAGACGACGTGCTGGAGCAATAGAGCAATGACCGTTTTATTATACACATGGATTGTTCTAGAATCAATCATGAAAGATGAAAAGGCTGAGGTTTTAGCGAAATTATGCTGAGTGCAACATTTGCATCCCCAATAAAATTTACCTGGACTAAAACAACACCGAAATCTACGTACATTTATGTTCTAATCTCGAAACCATGCACTGGGAATTTCATTCGCAAATATAGTCCTTGTCCTATTTTCCTATCTCTCCCGGAAACAAATATTTTAAAAGGTTTTGTGCTGTTGGAATTCTAACATCAGTCTGAAATCTGGAAAAATTGCAGTTATAAAAATCCTTCAGAGTTCCAAGTGAATAGCGTAAGGAACTCTGGAAAGTATCAACTGCCTGTAAAATTATTGACTCTATTGTGCTTCTTTTATAAATCTGACATAGACAGATCAATATCAAACCAAATAAATTTGTCAAAAAGAATCTTGAAACATCTGCGAATTTTACGATCAAAAGTTTGAGATTCGGATAAAAAACGAATTAACTTGACTACCCTAAGAATATGCCTAAATAAATCTGTTAATGTTTAATTAAGTTGAGAGTATTTGTTTCTTTCCGAGCTAAGAACTTGAAACCTCGAACTCACGGGGGAACTGGGAATATTTTGAAGTGATGAGAAAATAATGGAATAATAATGATTCAGTTCGCTTTAAATCCGCAAAAACTGAGAATTTTAGGATAAACAAAGTTTTTAAAATTCACGTTTAAATCACTGATAAGTTCAAGTTAAAACGTCTAAAAAGTGACAAAATAAAACCCGTATAAACCCAAAAATCTAAAAACTGACAGTAAATAATCCGGAAAAACATCAAAATAAAACATATAATGCTTCAGAAATTATATAGAACTGGGAACGTGAGAATAAAAACACTGTTAATTTGATGAATTAAAGTCTGAGAATGTTCTGAAAAACTGAGAACATATCAATATAACCACGAAAACAAATTATAAAGTTTAAAAAATACAAATTTGTATAGGTAAGAATAAAATCTCAAATTGATAAAATATCTGAGAACCTTACGGAAAAAAATCCACAATTAGAAATTTGACAATAAAGTGCCAAATTCAGAATCTGGTGAGTACAAAAATAAATATGACGAAAAATGAGAATCTGATGTAATAAATCTGAGAATGACCTGAGGAGTAAAAAGATTTATAACTTATATAAAACATAAATGAGAATAAATCATACAGTTATCAGTTTTAGATCAAAACAGAGAATCCCCGAAAGAAATGAGAATATGATAATCATTAACATGAAAAATAAGAATCTGCCATAACAAATCTCAGAAAGATTAAAGATTTGTAAATTCTATCAATTGAGAAACTAAGAACTAAAAAATTGTGAACTTTTGCTGAGAAGTCTGAGAATCTGAAGTTTAAGTCTGAAATTAAAAAAAGATCATAAAGTGTAAAAAAGTGAAAGCATTGTAGAAAAAAAATGTAAACCTTTAAGAAGAAGAAAGAATGTAAAGAGCCTGGAAACTTTACGATTATATGCTTAATGATAATCCGCAAAATCTGATATAAGCAATATGACGATCATGAAAATGAAAAACAAAAATATGTCATTGATCCGAGAATGACGAAAACATTTGAAAAGATCTTTAACTTCATAAAACCGATAAAAATGAATACAACAAAAGTTGACAGTCTGGATGTTGAAGGTAAAACTGAGAATAGGCCATGAAGTATACATACCTCAAAAACTGAGAACATGTTAAGTAAAAAAATGAGAATAAAAGTGAGAAAATTTAAAATTTCCTAAAACAAATTTCAGAGCGGCTCAGAAAGCACAAAAACTAAAAGATCTAAAATTTGACGACTAGAAATGTCTAAGAAAAGACTAAAAACCGAGAAAAGCTTAAATTTTTACTTACTATAGAAAATTGAAAATATATTAAGTACAAAACTGACAATGAGAAATTAACTAATAAGAAATTTAGACGGTGAATGTCTCAAGATAATTCCAAAAATAATCTAAAAAAAAATTGTAAATTATCCAAAGTGAGAACCTGAATTCAGAACTAAAAACTAATAATATGACGCCAATTAACTAGTGTGAATTGGCAATAACAAATCTGTAAGAATGTCAAAAAAATCCCGAACAACTCTTTAATTTCGAAAAACTGAGAACATAAAAACTGAAAAACAGAGAATAAAATGTCAAAATTGGAAGAAAAAAAATGAGAATTTACCAAAATACATCTGAGAATGACCTACAATGTAAAAATTTGTAAATACTATAAAACTAAGAATTGAAAAATTAAGAATAATTTATAAAATTGGAAATATGGTAAATAGTCATCAACATGAAAATTAAGAATTTGCCATAATAAATCTGGTAACCTTATAGGGTTTGAAAGTTCAAAAATTCTTGAGAATACGACAGGAAGTTCTAGTACTACAAACTTTGAGATTCTGGGAAAATTAAGAATGATGAATAAAAAATTAAAATCTGCCAATAAAATTAAAAAAAACGACGCAAAATTGAAAAAAATTGCCATTATAAAACTCAAAATGACTAAGTGAAGTCAAAAATTTTTAAAATCTATAAAACTAAATACCTGAAAATTTATTATCAAAAACCCGAAATCGGTTCAAATAAACAGTCGCAAACTGCACTTAAACTTGCAAACGAAACCGCAATCACAAAATACCCAAGAAAATTAATCGTCGCACTGTTCACTATAGTTGTTACGCAACCAATTAAATTACTTTCCATTAGTTCACTTAATTTACACTGAGCACTCACTTTAATTAAAACCGCCAATTTCTTGGCAATTGTTGACGACGCAAACGACATTGTGCTAAGATAAGAACTTACCACTAAACTCGGTTGAGACGTTTGTTCACTTACCTGAAACAAAATAAAAAAAAGAATTAGTTAAAATTGGAGACATTTTAGATCTGATGAGCTTGTAACCCGGCGCCTCCACCATTCTAAAAATCTAGTCCTACCATGTGAACCCGGCGCCCACAGTTCCGATGCTATTTTCCCCGATTAATAAATCTTCCAGGAATGTAAAATACGCAGGAAATTGCACTTCATTTAGAAAATATTTTCGCAATCGATTTATCGGCCCGAATGAACAAAATTCCGTTGGAATAATTCGGGTTAGAAAACAAAACACAAAAAAAAACACGATCAGTTTAACGTTGTTGCAGAGGTCCCGGGGAAAACTCCGTTTTTAATTTAATGGTTGGTGTGGTTACAAAATTAGATGCCATCGAGATAAACTCGAAATTTTTCTTCAGCTTCAGATCCTTTCAAAATCGGAATATTTTCCGCGGCGAAACCGAAGCCTTCGTCATCAGAAACCGCCTCTTAAATCCCATTTACCGACTTTTTTCTCCTATTTATCACGTTCCCACACAGCAATTTGTCGTAATTGGTTAAACGTGTAAGCGTCAAGTTTCAACGTTTACACCAACTAAGTCGTACAAACGGAGCCTCTGAAATTCTATACTTCTTTTCCATTTTTCCAAAGACATTCTAATGATTTCCCGTAGAAAAAAAGTGGAGAAAAAATCGCTCAAGTTAATGTCATATTAGGAGACGAGAGTTATGAGATGTGATCTAAACATGCGTTAACCTAAATAGGTACAGCATATTATGTCCCGGGAATTTTTATTTATGGTGCTTTTTCCTGGCTGGTTATGGAGGGACGTTTTTCTCTATTTTGTTCCGTGCCGTTCGTTAACGGGAAACAGTGTTAATTTGAAAACAGAAGAGTTTAAAAAAGTAGCCCGGCGCATCCACCATTCGTGAGGATGTATATTTATAATAAATCACCAAACTGTATCAACTGCACCAAGACTTTGTGATACGACGATAGAAACTTTCCAAGTAAACACGATGTGATTTGCATCCGTTATAACCTTTGCATTTTTCAAGATTCTCTTGCAGATATAAAAATACATTTATGCGCGCAGTGCAGTAAATTCATTAAAAATGTAACTACGTTCTGAAAGTTGTGATTGTACAATTTAAAATTCTCCACCATCGATTAAACGACAAAAATAGCGACTTTTTAAATTTAGCGACAGTTCCATCTGTGTCGTAGGGCGAATACGAGTCGTTAAATCTTGAAAATACATGTTGAGTATTCTTGAAACAAACGGAGGAATAATTGCGACCACAAAGTGCAGAGAATTAATTCTAGCTTAATTTGAAAGGAGGAAGTGGATGTTATTAGGGTCAGCGTTAAACGTGAAATTTGTTGTTAATGATTCTTTGATTGTAAGGTCTGAAAGCGAATCAGAATCTATAATGTCTTTGATATTCAATTCGCTAAATGTGTCTTTAATAGGAAAATAATTTCTGTGGGAATTTATAGATCGGGCCCGGCGCATCCACCCATTTTAAACTTACATATAAAAGAGTTATAGCGTAGCTCGTCAAGTTTTTACCTGAAATTAAACGTTTTTGATTGCCCGACGTGTTATTTACAGCAAAACTGAGCGTTTTCTTTCGATATTCTACTAACTTCACGTCTGAAATAAAGCACAAAAGAAGCCCTAAATTGTCCGTAATCAATTTTTGATCGAGCTTCTTCTCTGCTCAGAATAACCGAATGCAATCAACGTCGAGTCCGCTCTTCTTAGATCAACATAAGAAGTGCATTCCACTGATCAGAGAGACAAGCTTTTGCATTTGTAAACACCATTTCTAAGACAAATTTCGCTTTTCGAGACGACTAAATAAATTAGCGTGTGTATTAGTCCAATATTTAATCCGAATCAATATTGCAATTGCTGGACGTTGAAAAGAACCTCTTTTGTTACATTTAAGCGATTTTTTGTGGCATTTATCACGTTGTCAGTGGGTGGAATTCCATGAAGTTAGCGCTTTTTCTGAGAACTTAGTGGAAATGGTGCAGTCATCGTCGTCCAATTACGAGTTAATCAAATTTGTCTTGTGTTTAACCACAACTATAACTACAACGTTATAGTTTATTGGCACACACAAGTTGAATTTCACCCTTTCGGCCCTTTCCCCACCCCATACTCCAATTTTTCCCGCCCCCGAAGTCTGGCTCCAGTTGGAATTCCGGCCGTACCACTGGAAATCCAATTACAGTGTTGAATGTCCTTTCGCTCTTTAATTGTCGCGGTCTTTCTCAATTTGACCTGATTAATTTACCCGGTAATTGACTCCGATGACTCGTGTTATGGTACAGATTGTTCTAGAGACAGGACATGTGCTGGTAGATAACAAGCCAATTAAATGGAAGAGCGGATAACAGAAAAAAAAAACGGATTTATCGATAGTTCCGACAAATCCGGCGGTTTTCGAACCGACTTTTAATTGTGGTAGAATTCGCCGCCACACGACAGGAAATTATAAAACTGGGTATAATTGGACCGAGAGTTTGGTTTTGTTAAAGCGGTGGAGTTGGGGAAACAATGAACAAATAGGTCAGAATGCCGATTTTAAGGGTAAATATTTTGAGAGGTAAATAACGTGTTATTAAAAAGAATAGAGCAAAAATAGTTAATACGTGAAAGTTACCACAGTTAAGCGGACTTAAAAAGGGGCATAATATTAGTAACAGTTACACTTTTTTTTGATAGTTAATTAATGAGTTATATGAAGCGTATAGATCGTAATAGTTAAACGGCGAAAATACTGCTGAATGTAACTACTGATGTTAGATAAAAGTTAAGATAGAAGTTAGAAGTGAGCCACTATATAAAACATCTCTGGCTTCGGCCAGAGATAGTTACCCACCCAAAGGTAGCTAAAAACAGCCTAAAGTTATCTCAGCTAAAAACATTGAAATGACTATATAACTAAATAAAAGATAAGATCAAACGTGTCATAAAAGCAAAAACGTATGTCGTCAAATAACATCATAAATTGAAAACAACAGAATAAAATAGTTAAAGTTTAAAGTTTCATTATTATGATGACATACGCTTTTGTTTTCATGACCCACTTGATAGAAAAACTTTTGGATCGCTCGGTAAGTGTAATGTAGCTAAATAATTGAAAAATTGTTGACTGATCAATGCCGGTGATTGTTAGAAGCTGTAGCATTCTGATAGTTAAACTATTAGAGAAATATACACATCTAGGTAGCTAAAGCTAACTCAAAAGTTAATTCGGCTAAATAACTAGATAAAATAATGATAAAAGTGAGCATAATTAGAGAGAAAGTTTGGTTATGTTAGAATCATGAATTTGAATAAACAATAGGTAGACGTCAATTTTTAAAAGTAAACAGTTTGATAGTTAAATAATAAGTTATTAAAAATGTATAAAACAATAATTGTTATGCCGTAAGACTTATTAAAAATAAATTATAAATTTAGCTAAACGCTAAAGATAACTAAATGGGTTAAAAAATCGTTAATTGATTTATATCGGTGATAGTTAAGAATAATAATAAATTAGTGAGTTGACAGTGAAATATTTAGTTATTGTCATATGCGTCATAGCTCAGTAATAGCTATCAGATCTTTAATTTGTAAACTGAGTAAACATCTTCTCAACTAACCAAAAGTTAATACACATAAATAACTGCATAAAATAATGTCTGTGATAGTTATAAACATGAAATAATTAGTTTTAGCACATTTAGCACACTGTGTGATAGCTAAAATTCAATGCAGTTTAATGTCTTAAACAGCTAAAAAAGCAGACACATTTATACAATAACCAACGCCGGTGATAGTTACGATGATCTACAATAAGTAATAGTTGGTTGCCTTATTTCCCAATAACAGTTACCCTAAATAAAACATAAATCCCTCGGATGACCCTTCTTTACACGTGACCCTTCACCAGCTAAACCCGAAAACTTAACCCCTGCACTAGCTAAATGATTTTTATTCCCACTTCCCGTCTACCAGCAGTTATCCCGGTCATAAACTCGGAATTCTGTTCTATTTTCCGCAGGAGGTCAAGCCAGAAGTTCCCTAGAGTCACAGTTTCCGCAGAAGATATTAAAAAGAGGAATAAAATTACCAAAGTCTTATTATTGAATAACAAACCGAGCGAAAAATGAGATGTCCTCTGACGTACGTAAGAGGATTATTTGAAGCGCCATCTTGCAACAATTAGCGCCGAGGGCCGCGGAAAATAAACTGTAAAAAAGGATAGACGGAAAATTTAAATTCGTAAGGTCTTTGTGGAAATCGATGAGTTTACTTTGATGGCACTAGTTCGGAAGATAATGTATTTTCTTGAATGCTTATCAGCAAAAATTCCGGGGATCTATTTTATTAAGTTGGTGGCGGGGTGAAGTTCCTACAGACGCAAAATCTTAAAGAGAAAAGTGCTTGTGTCAGCAGCGGTAACTTACAAAGAAGATCGTTACGCAACAATGTATAACAGTTTGACAACAACAAATGATAGTTAAGACAAGAATTTTCTAACTAGTTTGATGCAAGCAATATACAAATAAATCACCATGTATTATAGTTACCACCATCAAGTAACTAGAACTGATAGGTAGACTGCATATAAAAATAGTTAAAAAAAAACAGTTAAATATGTCTGGATGGGTTGACAAGTCAGTCCAATGTCTCATTACATACGTTGCCAGTACGCCCCGCTAGATGCCTCCGCCGCCACCATTTCCCATCCTCAATCGCGCCCATTAATACCCTTGCAATTTACATTCATGAACTGTTTTGCTTCTCTTCTCTCTCGCATTATGCAACAATTATTATTCAAGCAGAAACTTCTCTCCAACATTTAACAGAACAGTATCTCTGTTTGTGCAAGCGACTGAAATATTTCATCCATTATAACTACACCAACGAAATAATTTATCATCAAAGGGCGGTAAGCACGGAATTAATAACGCTAGTCCGAAAAAAAATCGATCATGTTATAAATTTCCGGCTCGCATCGACTTTTCGGGATGATATATAGAGTATCAAGGCCGGAAACTGGGGTCAATAGTTATAGTGATGACCTTGAGGTGTCTGCACCGCGCTGCAGTATGTCACAGCCAGGAGGACAGTGCAGGATTTAAATGGAGCTGCAGGACGTTTGTCTCTATTTGAGGGTTGTAATGCAAGGACGTTTGTCATTTAAAGCAGGTGATGTGCTTGTTTAAGGTCAGTAAGCTAGGCAGAATGCTACATTATCATTATCAATTAGGTAAAAAGGAACACGGTTGTATAAAATACAACAAAACTCCTGTCATTTCACTCTACTAGTATCTTGTAATTTCGTTCTTTCCTCGGCACACGTTCTGTTCTTATTTTTCGTAAAATTGCTGTAATATCGTGTATTACACAGAAAAAAAATTGAATTTTTTCTGTCTACAACTTTCCCAATTTTACTGTTATTTGGAAAAGAAGTTTATTTCGGATAATTCGAGGAACGAACGTAGGTTTGGGTTCGAAGAGTTTTTATCTAGAAATCTTTCTAGAGAAAATATGTATATTTCAGCTTACATTCAATATGTCAGGGATTTTAATATTAAAATACAAGTACCCGGTCACGCTAACGCCAACCTCGGGACAGCTTTAAGATAAAAAATCTCCGGAGTTGGAAATATTTTATTAACGAGATATGCAAAAAATGATATAGATATAAATTGTAGATTACACGTGAAAACTCAACTGATAACTTTCGGGTTTAGCTATTCAAGATTATAGTTATAAATTATAAAAAGTTACACCTTGTAGTTAACAACTTTAGAATGACTTTATAGGCTGATTCCTACCCTGACGAACTTGAAATGTAACCTGTAAGACGATATTCACGTGTAACTTGATTTATAAACTTAAAAAAATGGAAATTTTTGTGTTGTTTGGACATCCCTCAAAAATCTAGTAACGTTAATAAATATCTGACATCGACAAAAAAATTATTTCAGTACATCAAAAATATTTCGAAACTTAAAAAAGAACACTCGTCAAATAATTGTCATTGATGTCAAGGGTGTCCAAATTTCATGCTAAATAAAGGTCACTAAAGGTACTAAGTAATTTATAGAAATCGTATGTTGGGTTGCATTTAACGTTCGTCAGGGTCGAAAAGTTATGTACGGCCTGTATAATAGTTACACATTAACTTTAAAGAAAACTTGAGTGTAATGATCTTAATCATTTGTGTCCTGGTAACTATAAAATTCAATGCCATAACTATGTAGTTTAGTAAATATATAGTTAACTAATATCACTAAATAGTTGGATAACGAGATAAACGCTCACAGTTAAATAAATGTGGTTACAAAGTTTTGTTAGTTTAACTACATAGTTACAAAATACTGACAAAAACGCCACCTACTTGATTGAGGATTTATCCTAATGATTTTTAACGTTCATGAACCCATCATTATAACTTTGATTTTTCGCTACGTAGTGGGCGTGCAACTTTTGTGATAGCTAAGTAATGAAGCAATTACTGGTAGTCAAGTAAATAAATAGTCTGAATTTTTCATTTTCATACTTGAGCCAAATTTACTGAAAATAATGAATGTGCTAATCCAGTGCAAGTATAAATTTCCAATTTTAACTTGGTGCTACTTAATTAACTACCAAAACAAAAGATAATAAATAAAAACTGAATGAAAAAAGAAAATGAACACACATTCCTTTATCTGTAGGAATAATGAAGTCATCTTTTTCCGCTCCATTCTTATCACCCCAGTTCCACCAGCCCGAGTTTTATAACATGCAACAATAGATCAAGTGTCGTCATTTACAATAAAAAGCCCCTCATAAAAGAAAAAGCTTTAAATAAAATAATCTTTCCATAAAAAAAATAAAATGACTGGTTAAAACCAGTCAATTATAAAAATTTCCAAGATAAATGTAAATAAGTGTTGACATTCTTAGAATGTCATTTTTACGTACAACAAATATCTTTCCTTATTTATAGTTAAACCTAGCAGTTAACAACTTTAAAATAATAGTTAAATCGCCTGGCGATCAGATGTTGACTGAAAAAAAAGTTAATTCTTTGTCCCTGTAACTATAAAATTCAAAGTTACGTTTTCTGTATTTTAACTGTGTGATGTACATGACAGTTATAACGCTGAGTTTGATATCTTACATTTAAATAAAAATTGTAAATACAAAACGTATTTCTATCAACAAGTAGTTGGACCTCGGAACAACTGCTTACAATGAAATAAACAAAACTTTTATATTGATAGTTAAATCAAAATCTTAGATATAAACGCAATTAAGTTACGGTTATAGACCTTAGGCATGATAATTTAACCACAAATCGATCCCAATGAAAACGTTAACTTTTTGACTGCGAATTTACGTAAATAATTATTAACCTCTATAGACATCTAACTAAGAAATTACATCTAAACTGTTTAACGTGCAACATTATGATAGTTAAGTGGCTTCGAATTATAGTTAATCTCAGCGATTAAAAATATTTTGTATCAGCCAGTTAAATAATTAGAGTCAGTACCTTAAATGAATAGAAAGAATCTTCCAGTTTGATAGTTAAGTTTCAAGTTTTTACTTAAATTTTATTGAATTTAATGCTGAGGTATGCAGTTAGACTGTGCTAATTCAATGTCTAATTATAAATTTCCAGTTTGAAAATCTATGATAGTTAATTAATTAATATTTCTAGCAGAATAATAGAACAGTATAAGAAACAGTTACTTAAGAACATAAAGCAGATTAATGCGACAATAGATACAGTGTGGTCCGTTACTATATAAAACCCTCCATAAAAAAACTGTTTTCCAATGTATCAAAATTATAGGATGACCTGTTGAAACTGTATTTTTTGAATATCCTTCAAAGATAAAAGCAAATGAGTGTTGTTATCCTTTCAGACATAAATAAATACATTGTAAAAATGTCTCCTTTTTACATTTGAAGAAATGTACAATAAATCTTAATTTTCTCTAAAAAACTACAAGCCCTATCACACTCCTCATAATTAAAACCCCACATTTCCCTCTCCATTTAGTAACCGCAACCCCTAACGAGTTACTTCTCGTAAACAACCCCCAACTCGTCCTTCGCACCGTAAAAAACGGTTATGTCAAATAAAATTTCCTTGGAAAATGTGAATAGCAGAACTGTAACGTCCCATCGAGCGCTGAAAAGATGGCGATCGAAGAGCTATTAGATTCAGGGTTGGGGTGTATTTACCGAGGATAGTTTCGGTCATTCGGAAAAATCGGCGAGTGAAAAATGAGGTTCAACCGTTTAACTTATTGGAACCGCATTCAAATAATCAAAAATGACAAATTACCAAAAATCTCCCTTTTTGACAATAACGTTGTCGGCTTCCACCTTAATTCATCACGTAAAGTGAAAATTTATTTACACCCTTCCCTTTATGGAATTAAATTTTGCAGCATCCTCATTAATCACACCCTTAAAAAAATCCTCAAAATCCTCAAACTCGACGACAGTAATAACGAGCTACGACGGATTTAGTTATAATTCCAAATGTAGTGAAAACTTTACGACGTGCTAAAATAAAATGGAACGAGTCTGCAGTATGTGGCAGATTAAAATTAGGGATAAGCCTGTAAAATTTGCCGCATCGACCTTTAGAAAATAGGCCCGTTGTGATTCAGCTAAGTTTGTTTTCTTAGGACGAGTTAAGTGAGTTTAGTTGAAGACTAATTTGCTTAAATAATTAGGTCTCGACGCGAAGACTACCTAAGCCAATTGTTGATTACTCTTCATTTAAATTGGCAATAGTTAAGGGGATGGAAGGGGACAACGAAGGAACGAGGTATGGTGCAAAATTGGATTTTAGACATGGGTATGGAGGGATTTATGACGTTTTGGAGTAATAACGTCGATTATGAAAAGGGGATAATTTGGTGTGGAGGCATAACAGGATGTGGAAGGGGTAATAAAGGGCGAGGGTTCACAAAGCATAAGCGACCGCCGATTATTTCTAACGATAACTGTAAATCATTGTGATTTTGAGTCTATTATTTGATTGTTTAAAATTACAACTCTGTGTGCTCCCGAGCTGCGCCCCGCTAGATACTCAATTCGCACTTCTTTCAAACGTACCTGTTTCACTTACTCACACTTTCATTAAGAGTTAATTAACTGTTAAATCCGCACTCATTGCCGAGTAAGCCATCAAAAAGAACAGTAGAACTCCCGATCGTTAAACTGCCATTATATTCAATTTTTACGACCGCCTCATTCAATTTTAATACACAAACCCACGATTGTCCCATGTCCATTTATCATTATGTTCTTGTTATCAAATAAAACATCAAAATCCATCATAAAATACAGAATAAAGCATAAACCGCCGTCGGTAAAAATAAAACTCCCGCTTTTTCTCTTTCACTGACGACACAAAATAATTCTAATTAAACTATCAAGTTGCACACCGCTTGTTTGAACAAAAAAATAATAGAATTTTTGAATATTTTGAATACGTTAAGGAAAATCCGAATTAAATTACAGCAATTACCTCGTAAAATAAACACTAAAGTGGTAGTCGATCGAGAAGAGCTCGTTAGTTTTGTAGTTAAATTAAAATTTCAAGAAAAACTTCCTAATTTAATGAAAGTTTAAAAGATCAAAACGTCGACGCACGTTGTACAACCGTATCAGATGAATTCGTTTTTCATTTATTCTTTGAAGCTTTTCTGGGATACCATTCAAGGTCGAGAGTTTATTCATGTTTCGGTAGCTTTATGAAATTTTTTCATAAGCGTCGTAAGCTCGAGTATAGCAGAAAAAACAAATTTAAAATAAAAGATGTTGCCCGGCGCCTCCACCATATTCACTCATATATTCCATTCTTTTTTGCTAATTTCTTTGACACAATAAGTTCCATTAAAGCTCTTTGAACATTTAATTACAGCATACAACATCCTCACCACGATCAAAAGCTCTTACAATAGAAACATTAAAGCTCTCACAGAGCACTCCACAATCAACAAAATAATAACAAAGTTACTTCAAACCGATCTAGGTACAAACTCCCATTACAATTTAGAAATGCTTCGCAATACGTACAAACATCGCAGATTCCTCTGCAGGAAAATTACGAATCGTAACCACTAAAATATGCAAATAATTTGTTAACGTTCCCGACTACGTTCAACACGTCATAAACCAACCTCCGATGAAATTACAATTCCTGAAATTAAACATGCTTTCAGGTTTATTCCTGTGGATGTAAGCAACCGGTTTTCGTAGACGCTCGCAGGAACCGCGCCATGCATGATTAATGGTTATTGAGCCGTCGCGACGCTGGAGACGTGTGACGCCATCTGTACGAGAATGCTGGAAAGGAAAAGTTTGGAAGATTTGTAAAGAGGGAGCTCGTGCGTGCAGGAATCTGTAGAGAACGGCTTAGTTAGGGAATTTGAAGATAGAGCGGAGATCTTGAGAGATTTGGCGTAATTTGTGTGAAGATGAAGACAATTAGTAAAGAGTATAAGCATTTATACAAATTTAATAAACAAGATTTAGAGCCTCGGGAGACCTGGTTAAGACGAGAATGTGATCCTATACCAATAACACCACGACAACGATAGTCGTTCAAACTATAAATTTTTCACTTGAAACTCTGAATCATATTTCTATGCATTTGATTCTCAGAAAGCTCAATTCGATAGAGAAGTCAAAGATAGGCTCCTGACACAATAACAATATCAGAGCACTCACCCTTTTCGAATGAAATATTCCCGATAATTTTTAAAAGCCGGAGCGGAGCGTCTTGGGAAGTTGGTTTGATACGAAAAACAGAGTAGCGAAATCTGCTATTTTTGATACAAAGGCAACGAACTGAAAATAATTTCATAGCCTATTATATTTTTATATTTGAGCCTTCTTTTATTGTTGGTAGGCAATAAAAAAAAACTAAAACAGAATAAAATTTCGACGTTTTGAGAATCACAAATGTTCGTTTTGAACAATAATAAAGTAAGTTGTCTTTTTCAAAAACGATTTTTTGTTAGTCGAGGCAGCAACCGAGGCAAACAGTCCCGAGGAGACCACAAGAATAATTTCTGTTTAATACTCAAATGACAGTAGGGTCATTAAATTAGGAACAGTGGACGTAAAATGAAACACTGTCTCTCACCATACACTCCGCCATCGTCCTCCTCCACTGCCCCACCGACCTCTGTTGCTTAATCAACCTCGACAGCTTCTTCGTTCTCTGTGCCGCCGTCAGCGGTCCACAATCCTCATCCACTGATCCTTCCAACGACAAATCAGTAGCCAACGGTGACGGAGATTGTTTCGGTGTAACCGTGGACAACGGTACCGTCTTTGCAATCAACGTTTCGCTTCTTACACTCCATTGGCTACTACCGTACTTTTTCTGGTTCATCAAGTCACCAATACTCCCTCTAACACTTGGAGTATTACTACTAAGAAAAGAACGTGACATGTGAGGGCTGTGGGGCAATGAAGCTCCGCCTAAATGTTGGTTGGAGGTGGTGGAGCGCACGAGGTCGGGGAGGGCTTCTGATGCCATCTTATCCAAATCGGACATGCTGGAGCCACGACGCATCCGAATGCGAGGAGTTGGAAGAGGGGAGGGTTTCTTAAGACGGTCCACCGATGATGATTTCATGGCGAAGAGACCGGCGCGGAGGGGAAACAAAAGGGCCCACTCGGTAGTGTGGCCGTCCGGGGGCTCCATGAGTTACGGTGTTGGGAGGTTTAGAAAAACGACAAGGGCGACATTGCTACGACACAAGAACTAGAAGAGTGTTCTTAAGTTTGAAACAAAACAACTGATCCCTTTTTTTTTCAAACCCCCCCAATTGTAAGCGGGCGCGTGCTTTCAGAAGTGTGCCACCTACCGATAACATCCTTTTAATAAGGTCGAGACGGCTTCCGTTTGTATTGATAAATTTAATTAATCTAAAGCGCTAATAGGCCAAGGTTTGTCGGAAATGCGATGCTCATTTTGGATTTTTGATTGCTTTGGCGAAATCCATAACGCTCTATTTACAGAGCAATAATGGATGGTAAATAGGAGCGTTATGGTCGTTTTATTGCACTTCCTTTCTTAATAGCCATGGAAAATTATTATAACAATCTTTCCAATTCCCGCTTCTTTTATCACTCCACCAAGGTCAAGGTCCATCATTGAAACCCATAGGGGTAAACCTTCTTTCATTATCATACCATTACACTTAATCTGGGTCAATAGCAACGCAGCCTATCACCTGTTGAAGTGGAAGCGTGAGCCGATAAAGGACTTATCAAAGGATAAAATGCAAATTAACACGAAACGTCGTTTAAGTTCTACCGCGACATTAAATGCCCATCACGTCCCATAAAATAATCCGCAAACCGTCTCAAATTCTTCTGAAAGCACGCGCTTTTAATTCACTACTTCACTCACTTCTTGTGCTATAAGTTATAAGTCAACAGACGCGCGTCTCGTCGCATACTGTCAAAACGCGACGGTGATCATGTTTGTAAAAGGATCGGCGAAGGATTGAGGAAGGATGGTGCGCCCCACTCTATTGGTTACTCATTCAGCTAGAGGCTAATGTAGTTAGCATTGCCTTGGTCATAGGCGTGAACAGGTGCGTGGATGGGTTAGTCGGGCGAATATGGTGGTTTTTTGACCCGTCGCCAAAAGGGCGAGAATACAGTGCGACGCATTAAAAAAAAACTTATATAGGTTTATATAAGGTATATAAGATCGCCTAATTTACAATGCAGCCGGTATATATACCAAGATTTAACTAATCATATTTTTCAAAAAGACATAAGTATCTCATCTAAGAATCCACAGAAAGAAATTATAAAAAGTAGTATACCTACAAATTTTCAAATGAAATTTTGGAACCACCTACAAATCGTTAAAAATTTAGGTTATTTTGTGTGTTTTATACTACGCTCTGTATATACAAATTTACTTCGAACATTAAAAATTCATGTATTTTTCAAGAATAACAAAATCTTTACTGTCTACTTTTGATATTTGAGACAAACTTTTTTTTTTAAACAGCGCAAAAGAACATAATTTGTGTGATCGTCTCAACCACATATTACCAACACCCAGTGCTTTTAGGTTACAGTCTGTATATATCCTTCGCGAAGGATAAATTAAAAAAACGTTGAATGTGTACAATTTAACTTTCGTCCGCACTCACAAATTGAAAAAACGCACCTTAACAGCTTGATATTTATCTATACATTTTTGCACTTCACCCTGTATATCTATAAAATCATTTTTAGCTACGAAAACGTTTTAGTAACTTTCTGGTCCCAAATTAAACGTGGATATCAAAAATTGTCAGGTGAAATTTCCAGGTAAAGGCAAATTTATTTGTATCCGTTTACTCTCTAGTGTACTTTTCCAAAATTTGTGAATAAATTTATGAAAATTTGGTTTTACAACGTTCGAAGAATAATCTGTCATTTAAAATACTAAGAAGTAGCATTACCAACTTCATTGTCTGTAGAGTGGACCGATACATTTTTTCTTCGTCGACATAACCTCACAATTGGTGTAAACTCACCTTAACATAAATTGACAGCTTGGGCTCCCAGTACCTCGATCCAAAATCACACCATCATCCACGATCGTCTTTTCTTAATTTCAATTCTCGTTCTAACCTTATTTTGATCACAATTTTCTTAAAAAACGTAAATCGGAGGTGGAATTATGCGCACCGAGCCTCCAGAAACCCGAAAATTATCGCTAGACTTGTATTTTTTTTGTTTCACATCGCGAAATTAGCGGACACGGTTCGAACGTTAAAATCCGTAAAAATTGGCTCCGGACACGACAAAATCACTCTAAAACATTGAAATCGCACTTTGGGAGCGGAAAATTGAGAATTTTCGACGTGAAATTCGGAAAAACTCGAATTTTCCGCGGCTTAAACGCGACAAGACACAGTCGAGCAAAGAACTTCGGTGGATGTCGGGTGAAATCGGGCGCGAAATTTAAAAAGTCGAATAAACTTAGTGATAGAAGTAATAAAAAAAAAGAAACTTGGTAAATTAGAAGAGAGAACGACTCAGAATTAAATTTAGCTGTAGTGGCGACACTGATATTACGAATATAATTTTAAAATTAAAATAATATTTTTTGTGCTTCCATTTTTTTAGTTGGTACCACGGACCGCTCCGAGCGTACCCGACAACCACCGAAGTAGTTCAGTGCGCGTCCTTTAAAACTGCGGAAAATCCAGTTTTTCTCAATTTTCACCGTAAGAACTGTAAAAATTGTGTTTCCCTAGTGTTTTCTCGGTGTTTACTGGTAGTAATGTGTAATTCGAGTTGTTTTGAACGGGTTTTTAGTACCTCCGATAGCCCCCAGAATTTCACAGAAAAACTGAGTGTCGGGTCGTAAATCGAGTAAATTGGAACTGGGGGTGGTTGTGTGGGTACTAGGGACGATATTTACTCGGTTTTGATCCACAAGTTTCTTGTTTAGGTGTTAATTATGGTCAGTTGAAAGTAAGTGTAGTGACGTCATGGGCAGCCAATAGGAAGCGAGTCCTTGAGCAGCTAGTGTTAAGGTGAGTACACAAATTTGGAAGTTGATTCTAAGTAAAATAGGGGGAAGTGCAACTTGCTATGTTGGCATTACTGTTGGTTGTATGACAATAAAATGAAAAATGATTGTAAACGAGTAAATAAACACATGTTTCATTTTGTTTCATCAACTTTTCTATTAAGAGCGCAATAACATTTTTATTCGCTCATTTAGGCATTTTATGTGGCAAAATGAGGATCTTATAAATACTGTTTATATAAGTTCTCGGTATATGTCTATATCTATATAGTGTATAAATATATATGTGGTGGAGGCACCATACATGTTTTTTTCTTGTTTTATCAAGGCTGCTAGATTTGTAGCTTGACGTCATAAACATAATCACTACGATTTTCTCAGCGCTTCAGTGCCTAAGATAATTACGTTGAAAAGGGCGTCATATCCCCAAAATACAATTAGTAAAATCACATTATTTCCATACACGCTCTGACTCTCTTTCACTCTCTCTCCAAGAAAAATATTTTGCTTGTACGAAATATAATTAAATTCTTTCCCTCTTTAACTAAGTTTGATCACGTTGCGTCCAGCCGTGGCGCCACCCCTTCCTCGCACATAATCAAGCGAAGACGGTGCTAAATTGCATCAGCATCCCGTCTACAAATGTCGTTTTGTTTTATTACCCCTTCAATATATTGACATTGCCTTGAACTCTTCGGGTGTCTAGTTGTGGCTTTTACAACACAGCATGTCATGATGTCGTGCTGTTCCCACTCTCGTTTATGCATTAAACCAACAATTTAAGAAGAAACACATCGTTCGACAAGCTCCAGCAATTTACGCACACCAAAAACGACTTACGTTCAGTTGCATGATGATTTTGTTGTAAGCCCACAACCAGCGTTGTTTTGCTGTGATCTGAGGGCGAGGCTTGGAGTCCTCTTCCTCTTCGAAGGAGACGCTCTTCTTCTCGGGGAGTTCGTCGTCGATGAGGATCTCGGGAGGCTAAAAAAAACGATGTTTTAAAGGGAAACGAAGGGTTTTTGGGGCTTACTTGTTGCTCTTCGGGGAAGTCATCCGGCGGTGTCGGGGACACTCGTCGCACCTCGACGATCGACGGTTTCCGCGAGTACGTTTCGTCCGCGGCCGAAAACGCGTCTCCCGAAGTTCGTCTAACGCCGATCGTTCCCGAACTCCTCCTTCCCGTGTAATCGAGCGAAGGATGGTACGGATCGACGACCGTGATCTGGGAGGAGCCTCTCCTTAGAGCTTGTTCCTCTTCGTACTCCTCCACGTGAATGACGGAAGCCGGAGAGTCGTGGTTTATTGCTTTGGAGTTGATGTCAACGTCCTCCTCTACGTAGCTCTCAAGCGACTCCTGCGGCTCCAAATAGGCGTCGTGGAAAACGTCTTGGCTGTTGGTGATGGAGGTCTGGTTTAGGTCGACGGAGTCTTGCTGTTTAAGAAGGCCGCGAGTTTGCGCTTTGTAAGGTGTCTGGGTGGTGTTGGGTGGTGGTACCGTTACTATTGCTTTCGGTGGTGATTGTACTTGGTCCCATTGGTATTGCGATGTAGGTGGTACTGTTGTACTTTGTGGTTTGTTCTGGGGTGTCGTGTTTGTGGTTAGCACGTCTGCGATCTTCTTCACCTGGCTCAGCGAGTTGGTGATGGAAGATAGAGCTGATCCGAAAGACTCCCTCAAGTTCTCGTCGAAGCGGGATTCGGTTGGTGGAGGCTCTGGGGGCTGCTGGAGATGGGGGCTGCAACCGTTCCTCTTGGCCTAGAAGCAAAATCATCACTTCCACGCGTAAATCTTTTTTTTACTCACCATTTTGTTCTTTTCAGTCTCTTTTACGTCATTATAGTACTCCTCTTGCGCGCTGTAGTAAAATTCATCATTCTTCGCATTCATCGTGCTCACCACATCACTAGTTCTATCACTAAATCCTGGCACACTATTCACTCCCATTTCTTCAGGTTGAATCGGTAAATTATCAATACTCTGATATGCATAATTATAGTCTTCATTATACATCTCCTTCGCACTCACCGCCCCAGGTCTCACATAATAATCATAATCCGCCTCATTATACTCCGCTGAGCTCGTCCTCTTCATCAGATTATTTCTCTTCGCCTTGGCACTACGGTGATTCAGGTTGGGTTTAGGCAGCTGTCGTCCGGGTGTCGGCGGCAAACTACAAGGTTTCTGGGCGGTGATGCGAGGCAGCATCTTGGACGTCTTAGTTGGCGTCGGTGGTAAACTCGCTCCGCGATGGGAAACATTGTCTGGAGTACGATAACCGTCGTTAAGGGAGCTTTGCCTACTCGTGCTACGTTTCGTTGGGATTTGGGGCATCTTCCGGCGGGATGTAGGGGTAGAACGGTAAGGTTCGTCGTAGTAATCATCGAGGGCGGCGATAGAGGAACGCCGTTTGTTCATATAGTTTTGGACGACGGGGATTGAAGGGAGCTTTTTGTTGGATTTGGGAGGTGGAGGGTTGTATCCTCCAGAGTCCCACTGACGATCTTCTTCGTCTTGGCCGTAACGTTCTTCTTGGAAGGGATAGGAAAGGCTGTCGTAGTACTCGTCGAGGCTTTGGTTTTGATTAAAAGGTTGCGAGCTAAAAATTAAGAAAATTAATTAGTAATTAGTTACAAATATTATACGTATTAAATTAATCTAGCTTTTGTAGATCTTTAATTTTTAAAATTGCTATTTTAAATCAGTATGTTCCATTTTTAATTAAAATTTCTCTATTTCCTGTTTATTTTAATCTAATTTGTAGCTACAATTTTCGTCAAATTTTTACATGGCTGAAGATTTTTTATTCCCAGAGAAACTAATTGACTTCTAATTTACAAATTTGACGTTACCAGTTTATTAATAATTTTGTAATTAATAAGTCTCAAATTTATACTTTTTGTATTCTGATTATTATTATTGTCAGCTTTCTATGAGATTTCGAGTTGTTAATTTATCAAGTTTATAATTAAAATTTATTTATCTTCATTCTTTAATTCAACTTTTTAATCCTCTTTATTTTGACACTTTAATTTGTACAATATAATGAAATTTTAATTTTTTTAATTTTTAGCGTTTTAAATTGCTAGGTTTGAAGTTAACGTAAGTAAAGTAAGTTAATATATATATAGCTGAAGTAGCTTAAGATTTTCTGTTATCAAATTTAACTCACCTCGATTTTCGAAATTGCAAATTTATGATGTTAAAAAGTATTTTTAGATCCACCCATCAAAAGTTTAAATATCAACGTCTCATAAATAAATTATGATTTTAATTAATTTAATTTACTTTAAATTAGTAGTTTAATTTCTAATTTCTCAAGTTTTTAACTGACATTTTTCAAGTTATGACATTCTTTAATTTCCAATTAGCCAAGCTTCAAATTTCAATCATAAATTTGTCTATACATATTCAATCTTTTGATTACTTATTAATTAATTTCACTTTTGGTTATCTGAACAATTTTCAGGTATAACATGTAGCTCAATATTGATTTCTAAAAAAAATAGTTTCTAAATTTTATACATAATTAGTGTTTCTAAGGCTTTACCTAACCAAGTTTTTAATTATCACAGACTCATTTATAAGCAAATTAGTTACGGCTTTTCTTAATGAAAGCTTTTCAACTTGCCTGATTTTAAGTGATAGTTTCATTCAAAAATGAACGGAATAATCATGATTTTTTAATTGAACTGTTTTCAGTCTATATTGCCTCAGTTTAATAGTATATATAATTTTTAATTAAAAATTTGAGATGCTTGAAAATCTTCAGTTTAAAACATTGATTCACTCCTAATTTCGTAATTTTAAGTTAACAATTTTTTAATTATGTATTTAATTTTTTAAATCAGTTATCACGCTCTTTCATTAAATTAATTAATGTTAAAATTTGACAAAGGTACATATTTTTAAATTGGCATGTCTCAAATTGTCAGTTTTTAATTTTAAGATTCCTAAATATGTTTAATTATTATAAAAATTAACTCTTTTCTAATATGCGAATGTCAAGCGGTTAATCTCTTAATTTTGTAATTCAAGTTTATTCCTATTATCCTGCCCTATAATTAAATTAATTATGGTTTTATTTTTTAATTAAGTTTCAGATTTTCAAGTTAATACGTTTTGTGTTACAATTTACTTAAATTTATAATTAGAATTTGCATATCTTCATTCTTTTTCGAACTGTCCAAATCTCCGATTGATTTATTAACTTTTTATTTTTCACTTTGGTGGTTAATTGCTTAATTTTGCAATTAACATTTCCTAGACTATTACATATTCAGGTATGTGATTATTAAGAACTTATAAGTACATTAATTACAAATATTTTTTTCAGGGTTTATGTTTTTAAATTATTAGGTTTTAGGTTCACTTTTCTAAATTTGTAATTATAATTTCCATAATTTTATTTTTTTTACTTTAATTTTTTAATTCATGAGATTCTCCAATTCAATTACTGAATCTTTATTTTTTAATTTGGTAATTTTTCTAATATATAATTAGAATTTTGGTTTAATTTTTAGATAACTGATGAGGATTTTTATTTCTTAAAATTAAATCAATTCTAATGTCTAAATTTAAATTGCTAATTTCTTAATTTGGTAATTAATACATTCAGGTTTATACTTTTTTTTTTAAGTTTTTAATTAGCAGGAATTGTTATCAAGGTTCTATAATTGATTATAATTAGATTTTTAGTGTATATAAAACTATATGAGTGAATGTCAAAATTAATTTACTTTATTACTTTAACTACTTTAATTACTTTACTTAATTAATCTACTCTACCAATTTTCGTATTTCAAATTGCTAATTGTTTAATTTTGCAAGAAACATTCTCAAGTCTAATTTTAAGATTTTTAAATTATCAGGCTTCAAGTCGACAATTTTCTAAATTTTTAATTTTAATTACTTTATCTTTACTCATGTTTTTTCTAATTATCACAAGTTTTCCAATTAAATTATTATTAGTTTTAGTTTGGCAGTTCATATGCTCAATTATGATACTCAATTATCATATTACGAGCTACTAATTTCTTAATTTTGTAATTAGTCTATGCTTTTTTTATTTTCCTAAGTCTCAGCGTTTAAAATTAGCAGGTTTCTAAAATTTGTTATATTCTAATTATACAGAATTATTTTCTTAGCTTTCAAGCTAATTTAGAGGGTTGACAATCTTGATAATATTTAATATATTTTTTATTCCATTTTTAGGTTAGGAGTTCAAACCGTTTGTGCCTAATTTTAGAATGACAGCTTTACTTTATTGATTTTTGAGTTGAAGATCAAGCCTACCAACATAAAGCTTTAAATCTGTTGCCAACGTAACAAAAAAAACTTTGATAAACTGGACTTATTTCGTTAATATCAGTTTTTATATTGATCTTTTTGTTACCTGATATCGACACAATTCACTTGTGTCACATTCTCATTAGGATAATAAATGGAATCACCGTAATAAGCAGAATCATCATACAGGGTGTTCTGCCGTTCTAAACTAGGTCTACGAGCTGAAAAAAAACTCAGTTAAAACTAAGTTTTCACAACTATCTCAATACTCACCTTTTGATCTAGGTTGTTGATTACTGTTGTAATATTGTGAATCTACCGAATATCCATCCATACTGTCCACACTTTGATTGTAAAACGACGTCTCACAACTCGCCCAGGTTTCTTGACTGAAAAAAACACCACGTCAACCAACTATAACAAACAAAAACCACTAAGCCAGAAGCATATTGTGTCAGTGTAAATCAAGCTGATGTTGTTACGAATATCCTGTGCAGTGTCCACATATACCATACGTTCGGAAAAAAACGATGTGTAGTAAGTAAGCTTTGGTGTCACTTTAACCTCAAAGTGATGGGGTGACAGCTAGTGCTACCAGTATAAATTAAATTCCAAAGGCTACTTCGACACCGTTTTTACTATTCTATTCTCGTGTGCTTCACATTTATTACCTTTCTTCAGTATCCCATTCGAATTTTCGACGCCTGCTTTAAATATAACAACGAAATCAGAACGAATGAATATTCAGGGACGTGATATCAGGTATTTAAATTAGGTGCATGTATTTTATTTTTAATATGTTGGTATATCCTGGGATATTTGCAATTCTAGCATGAAAGAAAAAAAGTTTAGGTCACGTTCAGGTTCTAATGGATTTTTTAAGGAGTTTGAAGGACGTGGAATGAAGAATTCCCTCTCGTGTAATTAAAATGAACAAATAAAGACTCACCTAGAATAGTCGGGTTTGTTCCTGGGCCGACTGTTATAAAACAACGGATCGAAATCCCCACTATTATCCTGGTACTGCTTCGCATTGTGCCCAGAATTCCCGGAGAAATTATACTCTTCGTTTCCCGGCGAGTACCTCTGAAAATTCACCGTTAATTTCCTTCTTCGGCCGCGTCGCACTCACCTGATGGTGTCTTCTGTGCGAGCCTGGACTAAGATGATGTTGGTGAGTGGTCGGAGGCGGCAAATGGTGCGGGTGTCCGAGACCGTCATCCCTTTCATAAGAATTTTCACGGGATGTTTCTAAAGAACGTTGGGGAGTGTGCATTTGGTGAGCCGCCGACCTGAACTGAGATGCCGAAGAATTTGCGTGTTGACCAACAGGGTAGTTTAGGTCAGATGTATAATCGCTATCTTCCGAATACCCCGCTGAAATTTCATTGTCAAAGTGATTACTATTGGCTGAAAAAGGAGGACGAAGATTGTATAGAAATTAATAAACCAAAGAAAGTGCTTAAAAATAGCATCACTATTATACGAAAAAAATTTTTTTTGTTGTGTTTGTTGCCCTGGGGAATTCGCGACATTTCCACCCCCGCAATCAACGACACAGTATCTCTGCTAATTACGTTCCGAATAATCAGCCTGATGTGGGTATAGACAGTCAGATTTATGGACTGATATTGATAATGTTGTAACGACCCAAAATCCACCTCTGCCAATTTAGCAAAACTAGTTTACTCCCCAAAATCGGCGAGGAATTGCTAATTACGGTCGTTAACTTAAAAAATTCAAGCAAACACAGAGCTTAAATTTTCAACGCAGCTTCGCTTTGACGTTCATTATCTTTTGTCATTCCATTGAAGTGCTTCAGGACTTAAACTTTAAGATTTAGGTGTCCATTCAAAGTTGAGCTTATTATTATAAAATCATTTTGTGCGAAGTTGTTTCTTATTTGAATTCATTTTAGTGTAACAAGCAGTTTTGTTCTGGAAGTTCTGCGTT
The DNA here is from genome assembly GCA_030157275.1 of Cynaeus angustus. Taxonomy (NCBI): domain Eukaryota; kingdom Metazoa; phylum Arthropoda; class Insecta; order Coleoptera; family Tenebrionidae; genus Cynaeus; species Cynaeus angustus. The sequence continues at coordinate 10,789,897 of CM058067.1, forward strand.
GAGTTTAAGTTTAAGAGGTTTTTAGGACGAAAGTGTATTAAGTGTCGGGGAAGTTTTGAAGGTTATTGAATTGCTGAAAAATATTGAAAACGTTGATTTTTAGGGTCAAATATTATCCCGACGAATCTTTTTTTTTGTGTGATTTTTGAATTGGGCGAAATACGGTTAGTTTTTGTTTCCAGGGGTTACTACAAGTCGATTTTCAGTCTACGTTATAATTTCAGAAGTTTCGGGGCAAAAATTGAATAATCTTAGTTTAGAAGGGCGCGGTTTTCTGGAAATCCGTACATCTTTCAAGTTTATCGAGAAAACACGACGTTTTTAGGCTGTATGTTGGTAGCACTGTTGACGTTTGAGAACTGTCATGAAGAACTTTTCAACGGTTGCATCTTTATATATTAATTATTGTTTAACCTCAAACTGTCAAAGATTTGTTTTCAGATAACAACTCACTTCCACTAGTTTATCAGTTTTGAAATTATTTAGTCTTCTGATTCTAGAAAAGCGTTGCAATGTTTGCTGAATCGATTCATGCTGTTTTTCTGTCATTCTACAATTTTTTTATTGTCTTACTTTTCTATATCTTAAGATGCTGCGTATAATTAAAAGATAAACTATTGTTAAGTATTAATAAAAAATTTCTAATTCTAGGAAATTACTTAAATTCTTTAAAAAAAAAGAAAATTATAACTTAGTTTTAAACACGAACTGCCATTTGAAATCTTGTTTTTTGTGCATTTGAAGCCTTCTAATTCTAGAAACGCTTTTGTATTAAGAAGACAGCATCTGCTTTTTAATTTTTTTCTAATAAATCACAGAGTTTGAGCTCTAAGTCTCTACTTCATACAATTTTTAGAATTTTTTTCATACAGTATGGAGTATTCTAATTCTAGAAAATTTTATAGCTGTATGCACGACATATTATTAAAAAAAACTTTTCTTTTTTCTAAACTTTTAAATTTACAATTTTCTAATTACTATATTTTTTTATATAATTCAGAATCTAATTCTAGAATGTTTATTTTTTTTAATGATATTTACATCATTCTTATTTGTAATTTTAGAATAGATTTTTAGAATTCTTTTAGTAGAAGTGGATTTTTCTAGAAAACTATTTATAGACGTTTTATGTGCTTCCTACGCTTCCTTGGTTTTTTATGAAATGTGATCCCTAAATTGTGGGTGCAAGTGGCCGTTAAAATTTTATTTTTAGGGAAAAATAAATTTTAGAAAATCTTGGAGAATTCTAAGAAACCTTTTAGGCCTACTTGAAGTTCTGGCGGTGTTATTTCTTGGAACTGTTGTAAAGTCGGAATATTTAATTTTAAAAAATACTTCAGAGTTCTAGGAAATTGTGTTAGATTATTTTTTTCTGGTTGAAACTTTATTCTTTTATTCTTAAGAAATCTAAAATCTTTTAACTTTTGAAGAATCAAGAATGATCTCTTATGGCATTTAATTTAGCTGCAATTTTAGTTTTAACTCAACTTTAAATGTTGATTATTAAGATTTCGCTCGAAAATCTTCTAGTTTTATGAATTTTTCAATTTATTTAAAAGGAAAGCTTGTAGACTTCCCAAATTGCAATTTTAGGATTACTTGAAGCTTTTGAAGAGCCGGTTTACTCTAATTTTAGAAAATCTATGTGAACTTTAAGGAACCATTTAAGATCTTTTTTAATTATGGTTCTTATATTTTATTGTATGCAATCTAGAATTTCACAACTTTAGAAAAATGTAGGATGATCCTGTGTGATATTTGATTTGACTGAAATTCTAGTTCTGATTCAATTTAAAGTTTTCTGCTTACAAAATCTAAAATCTTCTATATCTAGAAATTTTTAAACTTTTTATTTGCAAACTTTGTAGATTTCAAAAATCACTCTGCTTGAAGCTCTTATAGAGAATTCAAGAAAATTTTTGCAAATTCGAGAAAAATGTCGTAAGTGTATAGTTTTATTACCTTAACATTTTAAAATCTAGAATCTAATTACTTTTGAAAACTCTAGAATAATTTTCATTTATCTAAATCTATAATCTTGAGATTCTCACTTTCAAAATCTTTTAAAGAGGAAACTGTTTGGACTTATATATTTAAATTATATATTTAGGACAACCCCAAAGCTATTGTAAAGTTGGCATATTTTAATTCTAGAAAAAAATTGAGATCTTTTTGTTCTAATTTTAGTTTCAATAATATACCAACTTTGATCCAAGATCTTATAAATTCTGGAGAATCTAATGATATTTGGTTTGATTAGAATTCTCATTTTTTTTCCTTAATGTTGATGATCGAATGTTCAAACTTTGTTACCTACGTAAATTTGAATCTTCGGAGCTTAAGAATTTTTCAATCTATTTAAAGGCAAACTTTACGGAGTTTTAAAATTTTATTTTTAGGATTATTTATGGCGCTTGCGGAAACTCATGATGTGATTTTTCAATAAGCTTACGACTATTGAAAATTTAGAATTATCTAATTCTAGAAAATTTGCAAATTCTAAAAAACTCCCATTTGCCTGGTTGTAGTTTAGTTATCTAAAAATATTCGTATTCAGATTTTCTGCTTTATATCTATTCTAATTTTCCTTTCCTCTTTGTTGAAGATGCAATAAATACTTTTAACTACTCCTAACTTTGACACAAGCCATTTCCAACTCCATTATATCCACAAAAACATCCTCAATGACTACATTTCCTTTTCCTTCCATTTATTAGCGTTTTTATCATCACATCTATCAAAGTCAACACGTCGCAGGTAAAAGAAAACGAATAAAATCGACCGTGTCCACTTCATATCAAGTCACAAAGTAAAAATCTCGCAAAAAACGACGCACGCAATTCTCTTCCTCCGTTTCCTTCGCTATAAATTTTCACGTTTTTATCGACGCGACAAGAAAATTGCGATGCTTCACATGATGTCTCTGAAAAATGTCGACACGTGTTTTCTGAAAAACGCGTCTTTTTATTGCAGCGAATTAATTGTGTCTGGAATTTTCACTTTTTCAGTCGTTTTAAGAAGTAGCCTCAATTTAGTTTTCTCTAAGAAGTGGAGACGGCTTTTTGCCTGTTTTTAAAAAATCGACTTGAAGTAACCTGTGGAAATCGGACGTCGCAGATTGTACAGTGTCTTAGAAAAATTGTGATCGGAGTTGGCTCTGAAAAATACTTACAATGACCGAAATACTGCATCTGTCTCCTCGCTTGTTCTAACCTCGCTTCTTGATCCATGATATTGTTGAGCATTTCGAGTTTTCTCTGCAAATCCGAAGCCTCTATATTTTCCGGATCTGCAACATCACGTGACTTAGCGACTATTCAATTATTAATTTGTTTGTGCACGTGTTGCCCTCCTCGAGTGTCGAAAAATTAAAATTCGTCCAACAGTGCGAAAGTCAGCAATAGCATAACTGTATGCGCCAGTATCAACAAGCAAAGTCGCCGAATTATGCTACAGCCAACTCCTTCCTAATGCAGAGACAGGTTAGAGAGAAAGCAGTGGTTTGAGTCTGAGATTTGAGCTTCTTGAAGTGATGCACGCATGCAGAAAGAAGCACTGAAGAGCTTTCATCCGAAAATTATTTGAATGAAAGCTCTACAAGCTGTGCTTCGTTAAAGTCGTACAGATCGTTTGTTGCTTAGAATAAGTCTAGAGTTGAAAGTGCATCCTTTAGTAGAATTGCAGAGCTTGCGGTTACCTATGGAAGCATACGGTTTTGTAGCATCGTTTCTGCAGACAGTGGAGCCACGTAAGATGCTCCGCCAACCAGTGGGAGGGTCGCAGCGGCCTGTACACCACCCAATATGCAATGCTACTTTACTGCATACACTACTGAGGTCTGAATATGCACATCACTCGAAATAGAAAACGGTAAACATGATCTAGAGGTCTGTATTATTCACTGTGTTCACATTTGTTTTTTGGTTTCTGTTTAATTCTTGTTGTATTTTTTCTATTTTTTGTTTTGTCTCAGATGCATTAGATTCTAGAGCTATGCTGTTTCTAGATTTCATTTTGAATTTTATAGAATTGTGCTCTTGTTATAATTTTAAGATTTTTGCTTCAGTCACACTAAGATATTTGCCATTTGTAATCTTCTTAGATTGGGGTCATTAAATTCTAGAATTCTGTTGTTATTTTTTTTTTTTTTGGACTATACCTGATCTAGATATTTCGTTGCGATAGACTCTAGAATGCCGCTAATTTCAACTGTCTAAATTATATTCGGGTCTAGATTTCTTTGCGTGGGTACTTTCTAGTTTTTACGATTTTTTCTTAGATATCTATGGTTTTTCGTGCGCAAGATTCTAGAATGTTGCTTTTTTAAATTTCTAAATTATTTTGAGCTAGATTTTCTTCTATTTTTTTCGAGATTTTGCGATTTTTCTTAAGATTTCTAGATTCTTGCCTCATTTTATCTCAAGTTTTTTCTGCTTTTTTTTTCTTAGATTTTTAAAGTAGTAGAATGCGGCTATTTTTATTTTTCTAGATATTCTGTTCTTCTTTCTCGTGGTTTTTATCTCAAATATGTTCTAAGTTCCACGATTGTTTCTTATATTCTAATCTATATATGCTCGAGTATTTTCTAACTTCCACAACTTTTTTTTTTGGTTTTTCATTTCTTACTTTGGTCAGATTTAGATATTTTCTGTTTTTTGCATATTTTGTTTGGATGTGTTAGATTATAGAGTGTACTAGTCCTAAACATCTAATTTAAATTTTGTTCTAAATTTCTCTTCCTTTTTTTATCTTGATGCTTTTGTAGCTTATAGGATTTATCTTCAGATTTCTAGATTTTATATTGCTACTATTTTTAGGTTTATAGATTGTATTCTGGGCTAGATTTTCTGCCATTCTTGAATATTTTTGAGGTTTTGAGAATTTTCGTTAAATCTCTAAATTCTTGCTTCAGTCACATTTAAACAGTTGTTATTTTTATCTATTTAGAATAAACTGACTAAATTCTAAAATCTGGCTATTTTGAATTTTGTAGATTATATTCTGATCTAGATATTCTCTAGTATCTTTTCTAGATTTTTAGATTTTCGAGTTTACATTCTGATCTATATTTTCCTCGTTTTCTACCTTGCATACTACTTTGTAGCTTCTTTGAATTATTGTTTAGATTTCTAGTTTTTTGCTTTAGATTCTAATATTAGCTTTTTTATGTTTTTAGCTTGAAAGAGCTGGACTCTTAAATGCTTGTTAATTTGATTAGATTCGATTCGAATTTTGTAGATTATATTCTCATTTAGTTCGTTTACGTTTTTTTTAGATTTCTAAATTATAGTGCTAGTTTCTATTTAGTGCATAATATTTTTTTTAATTCTCATCTTTAATATTTTCTAGAATTCACGTTTTTTTTATCGATTTCGTATATCTTGCTATATGCAGATTTAGATATCTTCTATTTTCTGTTAGATTATAGAGTGCTGCCATTCTTCATTTTCTAGATTATGTTGTGATCTTCAGTTTCATCTGTTTTCAGTGTTTTCTAGCTTTTATGATTTTTTCTTAGATTTCTAACTTTTTTATTTTTAATCTTCTAGATTATATTTCGATCTAATTTCTTTTGTTTCATCTTCAGTAATTTCTAGCTTTTATTGTTTTTGCTGATTTCTACGTTTTATGTAAAAATGCGGTAGATTCTAGAACGTTGCAACTCTTAATTTTCTAGATTTTTGTGTCTTTTATCTTGAATCGAATTTTTCGTAGATTTATAGATTTATAGAGTAATTTGGTAGATTAAATTTTGATACCGATTTTCTTTGCGTTTAATTTTGAATATTCCTATAATTTTGATAAATATCTTTTAGACGCTAGGATATTATCTCGGTTTTCTAGATAATATTCTCTGTTGTAGATATTTACTATTTTATCCTAGATGCCTTTGATTCTTAATGTCATTTTCTATTTACCACATTCTTTAAATTTTTAGTCTTTTTTGTTTTTTCTTAAATTAGTTACTTTTTTAAAACTTTCCTAGATTTTTGTGCTGTATATTGAAATTCTCTTATTGGTACTTTGATTTTAAACTCTTGTCTCAATCAATGTTATGTTTCTCATTTGTTTTTCTTCGATGCCAGCTCTGTTTTTCCTAGATCGGACTGTGCTCTAGGTTTTTTTTAATTTTAGAGTCCTTGTGTAAATGTTTGTTGTTACTATGGTAACTTTTTTTTAGCAACTGCGTCGAAACGTATAAAAATAAATACCCAATAAAAGTCGCTAACTGTTTATTTGCTTATAAAAGTACACATGAATTTTCAAATGTGTACAAAGCCCTTCAATCGCACCAACAAATTTAACGAAAAAAAAATCGAGTGATGTGTATATAACAAAAGCCATCTACCGTAATACTTACTATACTACAGCATTTAAATGAACTAGAATTATATAAAGTTTAGATACAACACTACAAAACTACCGAGACTCCGTGCTAACAAAAATCCACATAAATATCTTTTTATTTTTTCATCTTTTTCCCGACCTTTGCCCGATTTATCGATTACATCTTAACTTGACATTTCCCGGTCCCAAAAAGTTCAAAGTTGCCAGGAAAAGTCTTCCTGTTACTTACCGAAAGGAAGCTCGAAACGACAGTCGACCAGCAAGGAATGTCCTGTTGGGTTCTTGGTACCCACCACCTCCCCGTCCCTCATCACCAGCTCGGCCTCCAGAGACAACCACTGCCCGCTCCCTTCCTGCAAGACGTGCACAACTGCTAAATGACTACTCTAAACACGGACTAATGGGACGCACAGGTGGGGTGGTCGAAGCTCTGGCGAGTTTTCGTGGACGGGGGCAGAAGTCTAGCTAAGTGGGGGTGGGATAACTAAGTTTCAGAGATAAATTCACGTCCAGGGATTTGTGTTTGCCGCATCGTGATATTTGGCCTAGTTCGAAATAAACGAGAAGCGATATTTTCAAATTTTATCGGTTGAAATAACAATTTAACGAGATTTGTGACCGTTTTAATTAGATCGAACCTACATCAAACATATTTTAAATATTTTATTAATTCCATAATTACTCGCTTTATTTCATTAAAATGAACCACGCTGTATAATTACATGCACTATAACTGAATTAAACGAAAAAAAATGTAATTCGAACTTTTCGCTTGTAATCCTATTAAAACTATCGCTGTATTGTTGGTTGCTTGACGTCGCGGCGCCCTCAATATCGACAGAATTTTAATAGGATCTCGAAGCTCCGTCTTCGACCAAATTTGAAAGGCAGATTGTTAGAACTCCGCGAAACGTCTTTCTCAGCTTTAATCAGATACTTTTTTGTTGTTTATATGCAGATTTATGCATATGAGAACATGTTTATAACTAAAATGACTTGCACTAAATCGTGCGTGGAAGTGGAATTATAACAGTGGCGTGCATGTTGACTTATCATTTTCAGTTCGCGCTTTATCTCCGACATAAATCGTGCGTTGTACTAGAGACGATAAGGGAAAAAATTAATTAATAAAGTGATTTAGTTTGCACGTTTGTTTGGGGCTGATTTTTTCTCTTTTCTTCGAAATTGCGAAACACTTTGACCTTTTTATCTCTAATTTTTATAAAGTTCAACTCATTCAAAGATGGTAATTAGGCTCGGAAACATTGATGGAGCTTTGAGCATTTCCGTCTCCTGGAAGATTTTCTCGGGGAAATCCGGATATTTATACCGGAAGCTTATTTTTATAAGCGACGAGAGCGTGGTAGGAATATCGTCGAGGTGACACGAAACCGAGCTGAAAAGTGCAAAAAATATACGGTTTTTGAATAATGGAGTTTTGAAAGAGAGAATTTTTTTGGGACGGTTTAAGGCCGATAAATTCATCTTTAATCACAAGTCTAGTATTTTTAAGGTCCATAGAAGCAGATCATCTTTCTAGGTTAACTCTAAAATTTCAGGTTTTTCAAAATTTTGTGTAGGTTTCTAAATAAAAAAATTGAAAATTAACAAAAACAAAGTTGAAAAATTGAAAAATAAATTAATTACAAATCAAAGATTTGAAGGGTTTGTTAATCAAATTTCGAATTGGAAATTACGTGATTTAAATTACCTGTCGTAAACAGATTTCCGCTACAAGATTCAAAATTAAAAAAATCCTAAACAGTTTTCAGGTTTATAACATAAAAGAGGTGGATTTTGTACAAATGCAAATCTATGAATAAATTAAAAACGGAATTGGAAAGCATCCTAATTTTAAAATTTTTAAAATTCATTGCTAATTAAAATTAAAATTAAATATATATATATAAAATAAAATGCCTTCGTTAAGCTGCTTTTAATCCAAAAATTTTGTAAATTTCAGATTTAAAGACTTTTCTTAAGGGGTGAAATTTGTAAGAATGCAAAAATTTGAAATTTATTACTAATAAATTTTAACTAAAAGATGAAAAATAATTCTTTCTTAAGCTGCTTTCGGCCAAAATTTTATTAATTTCTGATTTGAAACGTGAAGGTGTACATTTTGTCGAAATGGAAATCTATGAATACAGAAATTAAAAAGATAGAATGTGTCTTAAATTAGAAATTTACTGCTCATTAAGGAAATGATCGAATTTTTGGCCTTCTGATAAAAGTTAACTGATGGCATAAAATAGTTATTTTGGTCCCAAAATAACTGTAGAAAATACTTATTAAGCTGGAAACAATTGGGAACATTTTTTAAATATGCTATTGCGTGTATAAATGTATCATTATTTCAAATGTATTAGGAAATATACAACAAAAAAAAAAAGAAAAAAAATCGTGACTGTGATGTCCGATAATTCTACCGAATTTTAAGAATAAAAAAAACGATGAGTATTACAATTAGAATTTAGAATCGATGTATCGACAATGTTATGGACAAAAATTAATTAATCACGGTTTATCAGGTGGGCGAAAATCATTTTCATTCTTCATTCTTTGGACGATATTAAAAATAAAATGCCTCTCTTAAGCTGCATTTAGCCAAAAAAAATTGAATTTTACATTTAAACACTTTAATAGGTGAACTTTACAGAAATACAACAATCGTTTAAAAGAACCATAAATTTTCAAAAATTAAAAGTTAATCAAATTTTAAACTGAAAGATGTGCAAATGTTTTTTTAAGCTGCTTTTAACCAAAAATTAGTAAATTGCAGATTCGAAGATTTTAATTCAAAGACGGCATTTAATTTTAGAATTTAAACAAACTTTTAATACCCTGAAACTGGAAGTTAACAGTGTCAGTAACTTGAGCAAAATTAATAAAATTACGAATTTTGGATTTAAAAATTTGAATGAGTTGGGTTTGTAGAAATGTAAATTTAAAAAAATATCTTAAACGTTCGATAATTTCAAATTTATTGCCAATCAAATTTAAAGCTGAAAAGATAGTAAAATATAAAGTGTTTTTCTTAAACTGAATTTGTGCAAAAATTTCAAAATTTCTAATTGAAAGACCTCAAACGGTGGGTTTTGTGGAAATTCAAATCTATGAATACAAACTCAAAGAAAAAACTAAAATTTATTTCTATTTAAATTAAAATTTCTAATTAAATATGAAATGCATTTTTTAAGCTGCTTTCATTCAATGAAAGTAATCATCAATTGGGTAAATATGTGTAGTTAAGAGAGACAAATTTGTGAATTTTTATAGACGGCTAGCACTAAAAACTTAGAATTCGATCGGGCGTTTTTAATGAGTTTTTTGTTCAGCACATATTAGGGAATTTAAAAATTGATCATTATAAGAATTGGAGAATTTAGTGCAACCAAATAAGCACCATGTTGAGACCAACGAATTGGTGAATTTGTGGCAACAAATTCGGTAAATTTCAAACATTGGAAAATTGATTTGGTAGTGTTTTATAAAATTATAAAATTTTGAAAATTTATTTATATTTAAATTACATTTTTTAATGAAATATGAAATGTCTTTCTTAAGCTGTTTTCACCCAATGAATTTAAAAACTAGAGGATAAATAATTTAAAGTGCCTTTCTTAACTGCTTTGAGCCAATAATTTTGAAATTTTAGTTTGAAGACTACTAGATGCTGTTTTCAGATAAAAATTCGTGAATTTCAAAAAAGGGAATTTTGAAGTTTTACGAATTTGTAACTACAAGAACCAAAAATAAAAAGAAAAGAATTTAAAATTTATTTATCATCAGATTACTATCACACCAAAAAAGTGTCTTTCTCAAATTGTTTGTACCCAAAAATTTATGAATTTCTGATCAAAACATCTCAAGGGCTGGATTTTGTAGAAATACAAATCTATGAGTACAAAATGAAATAAAAAAAAGGGGAATTTGAAGAAAACCCACCAAAAATTCAAGGATTTTATGTATAAAATGTTGGGGAAAATTGTAAGCATCTCAAATTTTTGATACTAAAGAAAATCAAATTCCAAATTCTATTAATTTTTTTTTCTGTACGATTTTGTAAACTTAGTGGCCAGTTCATTTAATTTTTTCTAACTAGAACTGATTAAAAAACAGTCGCACTGATTTTTTTTTGTTTTTTCAGAAATCCGCAGAGCAATTCTGGTAAGTCCCATTTTATCGATTTATGCCCCACATCTTTTTTTTAAATTTCACTAAACCTGAAAAATAATCTGCGATATTTCCTCCCGTCGATTAAATCTCGTTATCGTCCTTCTATTTCTCTCACTTTCGTTTCCAATGACAATTCGATTCAGATTTTCCCAAAGATAATCCGCAAAATCCTCCTCGATCCCCGTATTCATTACCACCCTCATTCTTTTCCATATTTTCACCCTAAACACCGTAAGGAAGCAATTACTGCACTAATCGATGTTCTTTTCATCAAACCGTCGTGTTACTGCGTGTTTTCTTTACACGCAAGTCTTGTCTACCTGAAAGTGAGCAAAGATTGAAGATATAAAGTAAAGATCGCCTCCAGTCATTTCCGTATAATTTATCCCGAAAGTTATCGAAAAAATTCCAAAGACCGTGCAGCGAAAATCTGTAATAAATTATGATTCGAGGGTAGAAAGCGCGGTTTTTTCTGATCGAAAACGATTTGCCTTTTTATTAATCCGGACGTGGATTACATTATCCTAATCGCATCAATGTTGCCAACTAATAAGTGGGATAACAGGATTACCAACCTCGTTTGAATACTGTACGGTTTGGAGCGGTAACCAATGGTAGCCCATAGCGCGGTCCCAGATCATTCCTTTGCTCCAGACTTCGATCAACAGTCCAGTGTTCAAATCGTTTGTTTCGCTGAAACAAAAGAACAAAAACAATTGGTAGTTGGTAAACTAGGCGGAGAGAAGTCATACATGTTGGAAGAGTATCTAAACCTCTAAATCTAGGTGAAGCTGTTTTGAAGCTGTATTGATTGAATTTCGAGACGAAGCGTCAGTTTAAACTAAATTTAACATTTATTATGGACGATGCAACAAACGGAAAAAGAGGATGTAAATAATGAGACATTTTATAGGTCGTGGAGGGTAAAGGTCGTAACCTTGGTATTTTGCCGGTTTTAGATCGGACAAATTTTAGCAGGTAAATAACTCATCAATTGAGTAAATATGTGATCTTCAAATTTGTGAATTTTTATAGACGGCTAGTACAAAAAACTTAAAATTCGATCGGACGTTTTTAATGAATTTTTTGTTCAGGGAATTTCAAAATTGATTATAATAAGAATTGGAGAATTTAGTGCTGTCAAATAAGCACCATGTTAAGAACAAAACATTTGTGAATTTGTGGCAACAAATTCGGAAAAAATCAAATATTTGAAAATTTAATGGGTCGTCTTCAATAAATTTTCGTTTAAGAAACATTACACTCGAGATATTTAAATTTGAGAATTCACAAGTTAGTCATTATGAGAATAGTAGAATTCTGTTATTGCGGTAAATTTTAATCTCGCCAAACAAGCTCAGAGTTAATGAATTGTGAATTTTTGTGGATGTTTGGTAATAAATTTGGCTTATACCAGCCATTTGAGAATTTCATTGATTTAACCAATTTAATAAATTTTCTTTGGAATTTAGGTTTCCACCAAATTTCCAAAAATGGAAATTCACAAACTAGTAACAATGTGAATTGTAGAATCTTGGTAGTTAGTTGTAAATGTGTGAGAATTATATAATGCTAGTCATGGCTTAAAATTGAGTGCAGCCAAAAAATTCGTGCATATTTGTGAAAACATATGTGATGAATATCCAACATTTGAGAATTTTATCACCCAATAAATTTTTCAATTTTCAAATTTGTGAATTCAATCGATAATTATGAGAATTCTAGAATTCTGTTGTTCTGGTTAAAATGTAGTCAAGCTAAATGGCTCACAGGTAAAATCAAAAAATAGGTGAATTTTTGTGGATGTTTGATAATAAATTTAGTAATCCTAAATCCAAAATTTAGGTTAATTTAGTGAATTTTCTATGAAAAATTTACAAATATATGAATACAATTTAATTGACTGGTCAGAACTTAGTTCAGCCAAATAAGTTGAGTTAACATTCAGCATAAAAATTGGTGAATTTTTGTAAATCTGTTGTAATAAATTTAGTGAATATCAACTATTTGAGAATTCAATCACACGCATTTTATATTGTGTCTGTTGTTACACTAAAAATTTCTAAATTTGGAAACCTTGAATTAGTTACAAATGTAGAATTCTGATAATCTGGTCAGAATTTAGTGCCCTCAGTGTAGCTCGCGATTATTTTTATAGAATTGTAATTTTTTGTAAATCTGAACTGATAAGTTTTAAGGTATTATAGTTTTTATGGATTTAATTGTAAACTCTGAAAATTTAAACCAATAGATTTGAAATATTTTTTTAAATTTTTGAATGAGAAAATATAGTTTCAAATTCTGAATTTGAAAACTCTTGTAAATGAAAAAATGAATGAATTCCAGGATTTGTGTACTTTGTCACTGATATCATGTTCTAATAAAAAAATATATTTGGGAATTCAATCAGTTTAATCGACAAATTTCGTGGTATAACGCAGTTTCAAAATTTACGGAATGGAATTGAAAATTTGGATTTCTGAACGAAGTTAAGAATTCACAATCATCATATAGTGAGAATATCTAGATGCCACTATTTGAGAATTTTCTTAAAAGTAAACCCAACTTTGTTAGTTAATAAACGCATTTTTTGAAGAATTGAAATAATTTTAGAAATATAAATTCTGCTTGATGCGTTTAAATGTACATAAAACGTAAATAGTAAAATTCGTAATATGGATATAAGTAATTTAGTATATTTGCAAATTTATAAATTTGAAATTGGATTTGGGAATTCTCTTCTTTTATGGTTTTAATTCGCAGTTGTCGTTAATGAGTTTATAGTTTTTTGAGCTTTATAATTTGGAATTTATAAGTAAGAAATTGAGTAAATTTTTCACATTTGATCTGAAATGTTTAAAAAAAATATTTACTCGAATATTGAAGTATAGAAATTGAAATTTCTCTATTTTTTGTCTTCTCGCTTTTAATTTGCGAATTTGAGTACAATAAATTTTGTATTTTTACAAATTCTCAAATTGTATAAAATTTGAAAATTCAGACAAACTCATCGGTTTCCTACTGTTTTTATTAAAGCAATTGGAATTTCAAAGATAGTATTAATTAAAGTATTTGAAAATTTCTATTGTGCGGAAACTGAGAAGTATGGAAATTGGAATTTTTTCGTAAAGCATTAGTATATTCCGGGAATTTTTGTAGACTTCAATTTATTGTTTTAGGTCGTCATTGACATAAGTGCATTTAGAGTTTGCTGAGTGTTACAATTTGAGAATTTACATGTAAGAAATTGAGGACATTCACAAACTCAGGTGATGTACGAAAATTTGGAAATTTAAATAAATTTATTTATGAATTCATCAATATATATAAATTTTATAGACAAACTAAAATGATTAATAATTCTATTTTCGTGTAGGTATATTTGGGAATTTTAAAGGGCTAATTTTGAAATTCAGTAAATTATTGCTGACATTTCTCTTCTGACAGAGAGACTGATCAAATCGATAAAAACGTCGTGCAAGGCCTACTAGAAACCGCTTAAAAAAAACACTATATACATTTTCTTTTCAACTTACAAGAGAAAGTCCTGTTCCCAGCATGGTGTCGCTCCTTTCACAGTCACAGTAGTGGACTTAACGTTTTGCAGCTTAAGAGTAACGTAAGTGTTAAACTGAGAAGCTGAAAAATAGAAAAAACGAGTTTAGAACTCCCATTGGTCACACCACCAACGCACAAAATCTTGGAACGAAAATCTGGGTTAGTAATAGTCTAGACCACAAGGCGCCATGTTCATCCTACGAGAACAACGGAAGCAAAAACAGGATAATCATATAAATCAGGAGTTTTTCCAACGCTTCCAAGAAGTTTTTCTGAAGTTATAGCGGAAGTAAAAGTGTGCAGGTGACTGCAATAAAATTTTGAAGGAGTTGTCAAGTCTCCCATTTTTTATTACCGATGTAAAACGTTCGATGAGCGAAAAGCTTCACTTGTCGGTTCAACAGTCGTTGAATTAAAGGTCAACATTTTACCGATAATTAAATTGTGAGAGATTCTGTTGCGTGGGTGCGAAAATGTTTGTTAAATTAACTCAGATTTTGACAAAAGTGGATGGAAATTTGAGTTTCGTTTCCGGAACAATTTTCTTTCATTACATGGGACGGAGGAAATGAAATTAAGCATGAAGCTGCTGAATCACAGTGATATTATCCCGCCGAATTTTTCGCTTTTATTTCCATCATCGCCAATTTCCCTGTCATTCTTCGTTCCTTCATTCCTTTTTTTTCCATCCATATTTCACTCGCTCATTATTAAAAGTGCACAAGATGCGATAAAAATGATTCTCCGGACTCCTTCTAAAAATTTCTTTATCACCAGACTGTGACGAAAACGAACCAAAAAAGAAAGTGAAATTTATGCGTCACATTACATCGTCTCGAATTAATTTCGGTGCGCCGCTGTGTTATTTGATATTAAAATGTGATGTCGGATTAATGTTGGATTTTGCCACAAACAAGTCGTTTGCATGCGGTTTCGTTTTTGGTTACTCTTTATGATTATTTTTTTATATGAAGTGTTGTCGTCGATCACGAAGGACGGGAGGAAAGAAGGGAGAAAATTGACTCACCTTGGGCTCCAACGTAACGAGCTTTTTTCACTGAAACAAAGAAAGGAAATTAGTCATGTACTCAGTTGCTATACTTGTCGTGAGGCGCATTCACCAATTTTACCACAGTTCTAAATTAAAAATTCCTAAACCTGCGAGCATCATAAATCAGCGACATCACCAACAGCTCTCTACAATATATTTAAATTAATAACAAACAATAAATTTTTCCGCGATTAAAATAAAACGTCGCTTTCTCCACCTCATAAATAATTCTGTGTATTTAGCTCCATGTGTCTTTGGAAAAGTACAATTAAATGGAAATGAAGAGCGCTTTGTTTGGGGGAAATGTACGTCTCGTTCAAAGCATGATGTTATGATACATTATGATAACGACGAAGAGACTTAGAGCTGTATTACGGTTTTATGAAGGCATCAAGAGATATTTTCAACGATTTTCTCTATGGTAGGAAAAGAGAGAGCTTTATGTGAATTCTGGGCTATTGTTATAGATTTTGATCGCTCGGAAATGGTCGTGGGGCTGTTTCGATTATGAAAAGTGGGCACTTTGGGGGAATTATGATTCTAAATTTTGATTGTTTTTATATTGGTTACGATTTGGGTTGTTTTTGAACAGATTTTACTAGATCTGTCTTCTCCTCCGATTTGTCCTATTAAATTTTTATTTTTTTTTTGAGCTCATTCTTCTTTCGCCTTAAAAATCGTCTTCTCTCGTTTAATTAATTAATTTGAATTAACTAAATTATTCTGAATTGAAATAATTAGAATCTGAACTTTGACGGAATCGGTTTATCGTTGACTCAACTTTAACGAAATCGTGTTGTCTTTGCTTAATTTAAATTAATTATGCAAAGTGGAAGGAGTTGTATTAAATTAAGTGGAAAACAAACTTAAAGACACTAAATTTGATAAGTTGTCACCAATTTTAACTTGATTTGGCTAAACTGGATTAGAGTCATCAAATAATTAACTAATTTTGAAAAGCTAAATTTTATTGACGAAACTGACTCAGCTTGACAATGATCGAATTTTTGTCCTGATATAAGTTATATTAATTACATAAAATAGTTAAAAAATTGGAAATGTGTATGTATGTAAAATGTAATCATTATTAGAAAAATATTAATAGATCATATCTACGTAATTTTCAATCTATTTTCTATTTTTTTATTAAACATTTTAACACATTTTTATACAAAATATTCTCGATACATCGATTCGATACTGTTCTAAAAATGTTATTCTAATTATAATAATAATCAATATAGAAACGTAATTTTGAAGTAAGCACAGTTTAAAGAGAAATAATTTTAAAGTTTAATTAGTACACCAACGACCGTGCCGACGTCCGTCGTAGCTCGTGCCTCTTTTTTTCCCGTTCTTATCTTCTGCCGAAAAAAGGGCTAATTAGTGGGCCTCATTGGATGACTTTTATGCCAATGATGTTTACAGATTTTTTTTCTTTAATTTGTTCTGATACAATCTTATCAGATATGTATGCAATTGCAAAGTGGGACAACGTGTTGTCTGTTGTTGTTCTTTTATGGTTTTTTGGTTATGAAAGATTTTTGAACAATGTAAAAATTTCCGCTTAATTTCGGAAAGCATTTTTTATTTGATTAATAACTAGTAGAAAATGGAAAAAATATTGCACATATTTTGTAAATAATTTAATTATAAATTAATACAAGCAGCAAAGATGTTAAATGATGGTAAGCTTAATGAATTCATCTTTCCAAAACAAACAAAAATGAATACAAAAGTTTGACTAATTTGGAGATGCTGAAATTAAAGTTAATTGAATGAATTTTCAGGTAGCTAGTTAATCTTTGATTAAATTTATACGAATTTCACAGTGAGAAAAAAAATAATTAAAAGTGACCAATAAATTTTACGTTTGCACAATTTAACTAGGTTTAACTAAACTGGATCAAGTTAGACTAATTAACTAATTATTTGGACTAATTTTAAGAGGTTGAAATTGGAGTCAGTTTATTCAACTTTGAGGCAATTAATTTATTTTGGACCAAATTTACCCAAATTAAAAAAAAAAACAATACTAAATTTGATAATTGATACAGAACTTTATTTGATTTAACTAAATTTAATCAGAATAAACTAATTAACCAATTCAGAGTGACATGGACTAATTAAATTATTTTAGAGATGCTGGAATCGATAGGAATTAATTGAACTAAATTAATTTCAGAATTAATTTCGCTTTGATCAAACTAAATTAACTAAATAATTTAGAGTAAATTGTAAGTAAATAAATTTGAAGATGAAATGAATAAAATTGACAAAATTGGATCATTTTTGACTAAATTCGGCTGAATTAGACACAATTAGAAAATTTAATTTATCGAGTTTTAATTAGCTGAAAGCCAAGTCAGTTTATTCAACTTTAACAAAATTTGTTCGCTCTTGAATAAATTTTACCGAATTGGACACAATCACAGAAATATTGTTGATTCAAGTAAAAAAAAATATCTACTAAATTTTCAAATTTTTATTGAACTTTACCTGTAGTTAAATTGGATATAAGATTAATTAACTAATTTAACGTGTAAATTGTACCAGTTTCACCAATGTTTGGTCAAAGTAAATTTAATCAATTTTTGGGAAATTGAGTCTTTTTTTTTACTAATTTAATTAAATAAAGCCAAATCACATAAATTATGTTGAATGACTTAATAAGATAAGATTAAGAACTGCACTTGCCTGACTAAACTGGATAGGACTCTAACAAATAACTAATTTCGAGTAATTACACTAATTGTATTAATTATGAGAAGTTAAACCTCGACGAGTCAATTAGAAATTAATACAAAAATTGACAATTTCATGCAGAAAGAACTTAGATTTACCCAGTCTGGAACAGAGCAAACTAATTTACGAGCTTAGAGTGAACTGAACTAATTTAATTAACTTAGAGATGCTAAAATCGAAGTAAAATGGAGCATTTTTAAGGAAATTTAATTAAATTAATCGTAATTAGAAAAAGTAAATTGAATAGATTGGAAGATTATATAAAGTCAACAATTTTATATAGAACTCTTTCAAATTTGACTAAATTGATTAATTTGAAGATTAGAATTAACAATTTTTGCGGTAAATTAATAAATAATTTAGAGTGCACTGGCCTAATTTGGAGATATTGAATCGAAGGAAATTTAATGAATTTTGACAAAAATTTGTTCTCTTTTAAATTACTTAATTAGTTCTAAAAATAATAAAATAATAAAAGACTAACTAATGCGATTTAATGCTAGCAAAAAATTAATTTAAATTATACCGGCTGACGCACAACCTAACTAGATTTGGCTTAATTTAATTTTGTTTAAGCAAACTAATTTACAATATATTAACTTTCGGAGACTACGTTATTTCGTTTCTGAACTTTCAGAATTTGAAAGTAACTTTGAAAAATGTTCGTTCAATTTCGCAGACGCCAGTAACAAAAAAATCTCATTTTCAGCCACTCAGACACAAAAAACTTTGTAAATTAGTCCGAATGTCTGCTTCAATTGATTTGCTTAATTATGTCGTAACATTGATTTCAAATTCTCAAAATCCCATTCACCAACCAGCCTGAATAATACACAAGCTTCAAAGCCGACATTCTTGGCATTCTCGGCATTGTTTCTTATTCCAGCTTCTTGAGGTGAAAAACTATTGACCTTGAGTGTTTTCCCCCTTTTCGTGAATTAATAATTCGAGATCATTTCCTCGCATTTTTCATCGTTGGATCTAAAATAAGCGTTCACCGGGATAGCTCGAGGCTGTTTATTGGTGGAAACGCGCGTCTCGTGAGCATCAATTTACATGGAAGTAAGTTAGATAGACTTGGGGGAAAAGTTGGTAACACTGTAAACATAGGTAGTTAATTAGTTTATCGAAATAATTATTGTGAATTAATTAAGAGCGTGATACTCACGTCTATCTGGTGAGATCTCCCAAGCCTCCCAGATCTCATTTATCTCAAAATAAACTTAATTCCGCTTCCGTCTAAGCAAACACTTTTTTCTCATTACTCTAAAAACGCATTCTTCGGGTATTTTTCTAAGAAATGAGGATCCCGGACAATGTCTTATGATTAGTATTTCCAATCTCCGATCGATTTTGTGTCAAGACCACAAAAGTTCGGCTTCTTCGTTGAGATCAGCGTCTCGTAATTACTTATAGACTATGAATTTTATGGAAAAAGTGTGATTTTCACACGTGATGAGAATCTCGGTGAGATACAGGAACAATACTGATTTATTGAGTTAGTGTTGCGTTAGGGCTCAAAGGGGCAACACGTGACCTTAATTGCAAGAGGGATCGATAGTTTGGAGTTTGATCATGATGGTCGCTGGAAATGTGTCACCAGTGGAACTGAGAAATAATAACGCAAAGTGGTGGATGCGCCGGGTTAAAACTATCAAAATTTAAGAGTTTGTCGTGACTGACATCAGCGCACGCCTAAACCGTCAGAAAGTTAAGAAGAGCGCAATTTTCTCTGGTTCCAGGACTCAATTACTTCACTCTTTTAACACCCACTAAAAACACCATCTTGATCATAAACATCGTTCAATTTACGGGTCTATATATATCAACGAATAGATCAATATGTGACATTGTTCGCCAGCCTTCCGAACCAATAAATAAAATGTTGACAAAATGTACTCCATTTCCAGAATTAGCCTTGGAATAAATAAATAACCCATCAATTAGAAAATCGAAATGGTTTATTTTAATACCAAAGCAAAAACTTTTATTATTGTCCCCAGCGTTTCCATTTGTTACTCGCACTTAATGCAAGGTTGCCGTATTGATTTTCACTCAGCGAGTTATAATATTTAAGTTTTATTAAAAGTTTCGTCAGAACAACACAAGACGTCTGGTAATTTGTTGTATACAATATTTTTTCCGGAGATTGTATCAACACGAATCTGGGAATGAGGTTGTTCAACTTGTGAGGACACGCAATTGGTGGAAAATTGGAAACAAATTTCTATAATGGAGGTTCGAAACTAGTCTCTTGACTCTCATAATATATAGTGTGATCGATTAACGATTAGTGATTGTTATCACCCAAATTATACCGTCACACTACAACACAAAAATATATAATTTTCCAGCACTTGACGTGAAAATGATGAATTCAATACAACACGCGATTGTTATTTTAAAGTGACCGAGTGTTCAGATTGTCCCGGCGCCTCCACCATTTTTCACAACTGGCCTACTTTCCAAAATTTGCGATGGTACCGGTCGGTAACAACTTGTTCGATCTTGTCCTCGCTATAGTTTCATTTGAATGGCTATAGAAATCACAAACACGTGTTTACTGAATGGCTGAAAGCATCGTTTATAGTCCACGCTTTGAATAGAACGGTATTTACTTGATACACATATTTATTATCGCCGTCGCTGAAGAACTCCATCTGGAACTTTGGACAGCGATAACGAGTTTTTTTCCCTGTTGAAATGTCGATAGAAATTACGAGCAACAGGTTGCAGGTCAGTTTCGGATCGATCTTGAGCATGATAAAAATGGTGGATGCGCCGGGTTATTATTTAAAAAAAAAACTGTATAACGACACGTTATTGATTGCGGCCAGAGCTCTGTTGACAAATTTGAATTAAGTTTAGGACAATAGTTAATTAAGCGGTTATCCCGACTGTAATTTAATTAGAGCTTATATTTAATTAATACCAGAAACGAGGTTATTTCCATCCAGCTTGAAATCTCGAAGTCTCAGAATTAGAGTTAGAATTGCAGCTGGATTATGGGATGCAGAAACGCTTTAGTTCTAAATTCAACAATTAATTTTCAGCATGAAGATTTTCATTTTGAATTCATTTTTTATTTCTGCGGTTGTGTGCAGTGTTCAAGAGGCAAGGTGAATGTTTATTTCAGCTTTCGATCTAAAACTTGGTGTTTCGCGCGTTTCGGTAGCAAAGCCACCATCATCAGAGCAATGATGCAAACTAAAACTATGTCTAACCTAGCTTAAATGTAATTCTTTACGGCCCCCGTCCCTTTGTCGAGGAGGGAGTACAGAGAGGAGGAGGGGACGGCGCCGTTGTCAGAATTCATGGTGAGAGCATTACCAAATTTCTTTTATTTTGAATGTTAAAAATCAACAGTCAAGTTCAGAGTTTATCGCTTTGAAAAATTAATTGTCAAATTTACACAAAAAGTGTCAAATTTTGCAATGAATAAAATAGACAAATTTATTTCTTAGAAGTTAAATTTTGAAAAGCAAATTTGCTATAATTTTTTACTAAAAATTATTGTCAAATTTTTTCACCAACGAAATAGCAAAACTGGCTGACTCGACGACGACTTTATGGTTAAATGGTCAGCAAATATCGACTGTAAAACGGCCACCAATATAAATTCGTAATTACTATACTGCAAATTTTGACATTTCTATGTTCAAAAATTTTGAAAACTGAACAATTTTTGAGATTCTTTGGGCTCTAATTTTTTTCCAATTTTTGTGTTTATAAATTTACACGTTTTTTTTTTGAAAATTTTTATTTTTTAACATTTGAAAGAAAAAGGTATAACGATTTAATCGTATTTCTTAAACTTTTTAGAACCATGCGATCCAATAAAAATGGTTTGAGAATTTAAAATATGTTGGTACCTCTGCGCATCATCTGAAAACGTTTCTTTGACGGTTTGAGATTAAACATTGATTAATGTCCAAAGATGTTGTGAGAGTTCTGAAAGTTAAGAAATTTCAATAGTACCAACATATAAAACAAATACAATTCCCACTGGACACTGTTTCTGTAGATCAAATTCTTTTGGACAAAACTTTTTCGGTTTATAAAATATTCATATTCGTATATTCTTGGAAGCTTTGTTCTAGTTGAAATCAGAAATTTATATTTTACGACCCCTTTTTGAAATTCCTTTGGAAACCGACATATGCACGTAGAAAACCGCATTACCGACCATTTAATCAGAGTATGAGTATAAAATTTATTCCATAATGAATAATTCAAAGCACACGTCTATTCTTACCAGAAAATTAGCTTTTATAATCCGCCGATAAAAGCGCTAAACACGACGAGTGTTGTCGCAATACAATACCAATTCTTGACAAAAATAGGTCGGAAATATATTCCCTTTATATTCGCTTCTATTCTAAACTCACTTCATTAAATTAATTGTTTCGAAATGTGGAATTTGTGCGCTAATGCCGAACGTAATTCCGCCACCTGCAGTTTTAATTAAGATAAAACAGAATCCTGTAATGAATATTTCGTACAGACAGACAGTATTTTTTCGCGACCGTAAAGAAAATTCATTTCGAGAGAAAACGCATTATCGATCCTACCTGTTGCTCGTACTTGGATCAATTGAAACAATTAGCCGGAAAAGTGAAAATTCTCTGCATTGCAGTTGGCTTTTTGAAAATTGCACCTCATCGGTCTTCTAAAATTCGGATCGATTCAAAAATGAGTTTCTACGACGATCAAAAATGAAAAATTCACAATTCGTCGTGCGATAAAACAAGCTAGGGGCATTTCTCATCGACGCAACTTTTTTTTTCATTTTTATGAGACATTTTTTCGTGTCTGGTTTAACAACATCACAAAGGATCCGTTTAGACGGCTATTCAAGCGTGATCGATTTATGAAAAGTTGATTGCACTTTCAGCGGATAGCTGGTTGCCTAAACGATGACTTATTTAAAGCGAAGGTAGATAGTTATTTCACAATAGTGAAAATAACAGTTATGCGTTATACAGGGCTTTCATAAAAATCATGCACGAGGAACAAAAATGGTGCTGTTTTGCCACTTCTTTGTAATAGTGGACAGCTTTAAAAGCTCTGTCACTTTCAAGGTTTTTGTTAATTTCAAAATGACAGAGTGAATACGGAATAAAACAATAACACCATCAGCAAAAGGTGGAACAAAATCAATGCCTGCTTGGATGCATGAATCATTTATGAAAGCTCTGTGTTTATAACTTTGATACTCACCCAGTTTGGTCTTAATGCGGCCCTGTAGCCGAGTTCAGTCATTTCTTTGTGTTAATAGTTTTTTTTATCGAAGGCTACTATTATTGTTTCTACAAAATATTAATATTAATCATAGGCGGCTTTGCAATTTTTAAGGCATGTCGAATCTTACACCATACAATTTTTACCTTGAGTAAACAAAAAGGTGTGTTGTTATTGGTTGCCTATTTGTCAGAAAAATTATGATGTGTCGATTGCAGAAAGGACATTAAAAAATTATAACCAAAAAATCTTTCAGAACACTATATTTCGATTGGTACCATAATCGATTGATACCCAATCGTATTACCATGAGACCACAGCTAAAAATGAGTCTTGACATCAATATTTTGAATTTTAACTTATGACAGTTCGTCGTTCGACAACAGGTAGTCAGTGGCGTAGCATGTGGTAACAGCTCGGCGAAAATAAATTTGTGGTGTGTTTATGTAATCGCAATTATCTAATGCTTTTATTTAATAAATAATTATAAATATTCCCACAACCCCATTTTCTGCGACGCTAATGAGTTATGCGATCAAAAATTGTGAAAATAATCTACGACCTACGTGTAAACTTGCAAAGCCGCCTAAGATATGTATTAAAACGAATCACCCTGTATACGTAGACAAAATATTTTCTAGATTTATTAATGCGTAGGCTGCACAGTGTTGCATATTTTATATGTTGCTGCGTTGATCATCTCATCTGCTCTTCAGTTACGACATTTCGTTAATTTTCTCATTCCCGAGCGCGAGTGTAACAATTCCACCTTATCTCCTCGCTCTCAAAATAGTTCATAATAAAACGCAGCAACACCAGGAAACAAAGTTGATAAGATAACTCTATCATTTTCATTTCGTTCCCTTCTGCTCATTCAAATCCTGTAACACGAAATTAGCGATCGAAAAAAGAGTTTGAATTTTATTATTTCCAACAATCAGCTCGGAAACAAACTGCTAGAATTAATCCTCGTGCTTGCACTAAGCTTGTCGTAAACCAGAATGGCTTTTAGCAATTCCAGACTTCCAATTCGATCAACGAATTTCATCAGAGTAAGTTTGGTTTATAGTCGAAGAATTCAGAGACACGACAGTAATAGAATTATAGCTAGATTATAGTTAAGCTTGTTGTAAATGGTTGGATGATAGTTAACACAATCAAATTTAGCTTGAAACTGTCACGCTTTTTCTCCCTAATCAATCCTTGTTAATTTACAATTTATTTGCCAACGTATTTATCCTGAAAAAAGATTGAGTCATCCATATCACATTATCTCATCTCATTCCGATGTGAAATTGCCGCTGTCCAAACTTATTGCAATCCATCAATCACACATCCCACGCTTTTCCATTCTGTGATTTTTCCTTTCGTACTGATGGAGTTTTTTTTTTAGAGAAAAAATTAATTTGTGGCGGTTAGTACAAAAATAATTATAATGTATCTTCGTTATGAGTAATAATTTAAAGAAAAGAGAAAAGAGGTCATCAAGTTTAATTAAAACAACGTTTTGAAACCAGGGAATTATAATTTATTTTAGGCTTTATGTTGTCTTGATTATCAAATTTATTTTCTTGTTGAAAGCTGTGAGATACAATTTTTCTTCTTTGGTCAGAAGATTTTTTTTTTGTGATATAACTAGAATAAATAACTAGACGTAGAATAGTACTGTTCCTATTTATATAAAAGGAACTAAGTTTTTGCATAAATGAAGACAATATGAAATGAACACTTTGTGACAAAACAACAAAATGTATACTTAACGATTTAACTATAATATATAGTTGGATCTGTTTTAGCCAATTAGCATTTTTTACTTTCAATCTATCTCAAGTAGAATTGGTTCTTTGACAATACATAAACAATTTGTCTAACTATAATTTTTATTTTAACTATAACTCATTTTGAAAAATTACTTAAGCATTTTAGCATGTCGTCCACGTTAATAAACATGTGAAATGTTTAGTTAAATTTTCAAAACTAATAAATGAGTGTTTATAGTTACAATAAAACTTCTAGTTACACAAGACAAATCTATGAAACTACTTTTTTGACATAAAGTAAAATAATACATTATAACTATCATTTAACTACATTTTAAAGGTATATCTGTTTTTGTCTTATTAACGTTTTGAACCTTTTTAGTCTTTTACAAATATTGAATTAAAAATCAGTTAGTTTGATGAGCTCATTGTAATATTAACTAAACATATTTTATAACTGATGCATTAACTATAAACACATTTATCCTTAAATTGTTTTTGACATTTAGATCAGACTTTTAGAGTGCTATCCTACATTTATAATCAACTGAGGTTTTGTATACATCACAACATGATCATTTATTAACTATCACCTAACTATAAAATTTATTATTTTATATACATAGTAAATGAAGTAGATATCGTAAAATTTGAACTACTTATATATACATTTTTTTACCTTACTCATTTAACTATAATTTTTGAAGGTAAATATGGGTTTAACTAATAAGCATTTTTTAATAGAATCAATTCATTGAAGGTTTTTGTGATATTAGCTAAACAACTTTTGCAACGATCACCTAACTATAATCAATTTTTCTTATTTGTTTGTAACATTTAGCTATTTACTGTAGCGTGTGTTCATAATTATAAACATTGAATTTTTGTATAAATCTCAAACTATATGAAGAGTCCAATTTAACTATAATTTAATTACAATTTTTAAAGTTGTATCTGTTTTTAACTAATAAGCTTTTTGGTCTTTAAGAATGTCCAATAATGTGGTGTTAAGCATATGCATTCATATTCATAAACTAGAATTTTCAGACAATAAAATCACAATTTACTTAGGAATGAGTAAGTTTCTTAACTATCTCAAAGTTAAGTCGTGCGCATTAACTACAGCTTCGCCTGCAGTAAAATTGATATTGGCAAAGGAATGCGTATAACTATCATGCAAACTATATATTTTTTTAATTTTGCTTAGTGTTTTAAGATCTGAAAACTTGCGTTACTATATTTAGTTAATGAAGTTGTTCCAAAGTCTGTCCTATTTGAAGTTTGCGTTCAGTTTAGTCGACTTAGCTATCAATATGCCTTTGGGGTTTACAAATTTTTTAATTTGATTTTACTTTTTTATTAACTTTTTAATTTACAATTTACTTATAAAGTAAATAAGTTAGTTTCTTAACTATCACAACGTTAAGTCGTGCGCATTAACTACAGCTTGAGTTATAACTGTTTACAGCTAATTCACTTTTTTCACAGATTTTTAATATTTTTTTCAGAAATCTTCGCCTGCAGTAAAATTGATATTGGCAAAGGAATGCGTATAACTATCATGCAAACTGAATATTTTTAAAATTTTGCTTAGTGTTTTAACATCTGAAAACTTGCGTTACCATATTTAGTTAATGAAGTTGTTCCAAAGTCTGTCCTATTTGAAGTTTGCGTTCAGTTTAGTCGACTTAGCTATCAATATGCCTTTGGGGTTTACAATTTTTTTAATTTGATTTTACTTTTTTATTAACTTTTTAATTTACAATTTACTTATAAAGTAAATAAGTTAGTTTTTTAACTATCACAACGTTAAGTCGTGCGCATTAACTACAGCTTGAGTTATAACTGTTTCTAGCTAATTCACTTTTTCGCAAATTTTTTAATAATTTTTTCACAAATCTTCACTTATAATAAAAGTATATATTACAAAATCTGTACTATTTAAAGTGTGCGTTTATTTTGATCGACTCAGCCATCATTATGCTTGTGGGGTTTACGCGATGTTTATAGCTAATGTAATAATATTCACTGGCTGAATCAAACTTGACTGTTAGTTACTCAAGCTCCTTTTATTAACTATAATTACACCACATAACGCGATTTTATCATTTCCTCGCATTTCCACCTTGACGAAAATTCTCGATTTCACCTTCACTAATTGGAATTACCGTTAAGAATATTAAAACCACCTCCCCAGGGTTGAATAAGTTTAAATGTTAGCCCGCCCCAAAGGAACCCGAGCCTCGCGACGCCTCGTTCTGTAAATTCATCCCACATAAAACATTAATCTTTATCGTGGACGTCATGCAGTTGAAATTTATCCGCGGCATTCCCAAAGTGTTTAGATTTAAACGAAAACTGTCAAAAATTCAGTCAGTTATAGAGACACTGAATAAACTAAGACGGATCTATGACTAAGAAAAAGTGGTTAATTCTCAAAGCAGATTTTCTTGAATAAAGAGGGTGAAGGCTTTTGAAAGCAGTTGCCTAAACTGGGGTGATCGATACGCTACAGAAGCGGAGCATATTATAGCAAAAATACTGTAACTATCACAAGTGATAGTTAAAGTTAAGCACCGCGTTTCAGCGATGCAGCCGACTTTTTGTAATTAAAATCTCTTCATTATCTCGATTCTTTTTCGTTGCTGTTTACTGATCTCAGAAAAAGGATCATCTTGGCTGTAAATCAATACAGTCTCGGATCGCTTTATCCATTTACCTTGCCGAAAACTCTAATTAATTAGGGAGAAAATCAGTTTATTTTGAGACGACTCAAATAGAGCTTTTATTAATTTTCTGAAAGACTAGACGAGGGGAAAAATGTGGTTACGAGTTTATCCGGAGATACCAGGATTAGAGTTTGACATTTTGGTCTGAAATCTCCACTATTTCAAAGCTAAGCTTGTTTAGCTCGAAGTTGCTTAATCTGGATGGAAACGGGAGCAAGGAATTTTAAAGGAGAGCGAGACTAAGTGGACGGGAAAAATGCTAATTTTATTTGGATGTTTGAATTTCATTTGTAGCGGTTAATTCAACAAGTTTAGAGGAGATTGTCTACAACTCTTAACTGTTATTAACAGTTATTAGTTACATGAAATGTTCAGCGATAGTTATATTGTGGTTAAACAGATTGGTAACTGCTGTTTAGCCAATAATAATTTTGACAAATATAACTATAATTTGACAACTATAGTGATAATTGCTGGGACCAGTGACTACTTCATTCGCTTATTATTGAAGAAACTCGCATCTCCATTTAACTAATAATTTTCTACTTATAATTATAGTTATTACTTTTTAGCTATGAATGACAGTTCTAGTTAAACACCATCAATGAAGGTATCACAGCCGGTCGATAAAGCTCACGTTAGATGTTATCACCTTGACGTGAACATCCTTTCAATTCTCCCTTTGTATAAATAGCGTTCGGTTACTGTACTTTACACGAGTTCGCTTTCATGCCAAAATCAATGGAACTAAATGCCATTTATGGTTAATAAGAACAACAGAGCACATCTTTAACGAAAAATCAAAGTCGTCGCTTACTCCGTAAAAGTTCTACAATCAGCATTAATTTTTCGCCGCCAACTTAGACGCCACGATTCATTTTAATCCATCAGCTGAACTCAGCTCACTTTAACCATTTTAATTAAAGAAAATTAAGTTCTGATGGAATTACGCTACGTTGAAATAATGTAAATTTATTAGAGACGCACGGTTTTTTTTTCATTTCGGGGGCTAAGTTGTGTTTTTTTTGCGATTTTTCATGGGGAAGTTGAGGTGATTGATCAAGACTTGTATTGAATTTTCGTAATCTCGGAACTACATTCGAAGCGTTAATGATTTTTATTTCAAGCTTCGGTGATTTTATTATCCGATTTTTATTGTTAGATGTAATGGAATTTTTTTGTTGGGTGTTAAATATACTGCGATTTTATGCTATTGTGATTTGTGAGGATATTGGGGTGGAATAATAATAATAATTTTTGAGGCAAGAAAAGTGAGCTAAACGTGCAACAGGTCGATAAAATCAATGTCAATGTAATTAGAATGTTAACTAACTCTAATAACCGCATAGTTATCTTGTTAACTATAATTCAATTAAATAGCTTGATTTTATTATTTCCGCTTTAAAATTTAGCTAAATAACTGTAATAACTAGTATATTAAAATTTATATTTGCTATAGCTAATTTAATCGAGGTGTAGTTATTTTAATTAATGGCACAAACATCGCGCACTACATGTGTAAAAAATTTAAACTTTTTTTTTCTTTTTATTAAACTAAAAAATCTTTCAACTGTAGAAATTATAGTTAAATTTGTAAGCAAAATATTTAATTCTTAATTTTAATTATTAATTTATATAATTTTTACAAAGTATTCGGCACTAAAAAACACCAAAAAGTACAAAAAACAATAACTACAACTTTTACGATTTATAGTTAATGATAGTTATTTTTTTTCTGTTGACTGGCAAAAATTATGATTTCTTAGATTAGAAACAAATTTATGGTAAATTTTTTTAACTATTTTAAAAAGATGAAAACACAGCATTAACAACAACACAATAATTTTTAGTTAATTAGTAGTTACAGAATCAATTTTTTCGTTTAATTGCAAATTATAATTTTTTTTAGTTAGTATTTTTTGTTTATTATGAACTAAAAATGCAGACATTTAAGAATAAGTAATTTTAGTGTATACATTTAGTCAATGTAACAGTTATAAACACTTAACTAATATTACAAACAATCTACTCCATTTAACTATAACAATATCTTTCACTGATTTTTTTGAAAAACTTCTAAAATTAAAAAAAAAATTAAAAATGGTTATAGCTTTTAAAATTATGGTTATAAAATAAATGTCAATTAAATCCGCCAACAACTGGGCGTATGAAAAATTATTGTTTAGTTATAGTTATTGATTTCTTTCAGAATTGGAACGTTCATGTGCTAAAACGCCATGAAAAATTACCAAAATGTTGAATAAACGTAAAAGTTTACTTTATTGAAGCCGTGAAACCTCAATCGTGGTAAAATTGTAGTCAACTATAAATTGGTATAGGATGATAGTTAATATAGTTAATAAATTGTTCGTTTGTAGTTACTTATTATTTAATTAATTTTTGTGTTTTAGTTTAGAATCAATTTATTAATAAAACATAAAACACACTGTATGACAGTTACCATACTTTATTACAATTATAGTTAAACGGCGATTAAGGTTTTATTAACCTTAATCTATTCGATTCAGTTGCTGACAAATTGTCGATGTGCGTGTGTATATCGGCAGAAACAAATTTGCTCTCTATTGTGCTCGTGTTCCAATCAGTTTTAATTCTTGGAGCTGTCGGTGAGGATGATTGATAGCCAAAAGAACGTTGTAGATTTTTATGGAAGAAATAAAAGCGACAAAGAATAATCGACTAAACTTTTGAAGATAACATTTTAATTGTATCCCGAACAGCCTGTATCTATCACCATTCTAATGATTTTTATTTTAAAATTATCCCGTCGCCTCCACCAATTTAAAAAAATAAACTCCCAGTTTCGCCAACGTGATATAAAACATTAAGATAAGTTTCATTCGTGCATGAAATCTGATCACCTCGCAAATTTCCGTGCCACTTTTGTAACCTGCTCGTTTCGTCACAAACAAGGCATCTTCAAGTGGACTTTTCTTTGATTAAGCAACTTCCAACAAAACCAATCTATTCTAAACTTGTGTCCCGGAATTAAGGCCGATATCGAACAAGGGATTGCTTTTAGACACTTCTGATTAATGTAAATATCGTTTTGTAAGATAAACTTCTTTCGTTTTTTTTTACCAGAAACGAGCAACTTCGATCGCTTGTGCGTGACCGTTTAAAAAGTAAAAAGTAAGTGCGTGATGTGACCTCGTCCGTTAAGGTGTAAGAATTTCTCGAAAAAATCGTTCACTTTTTTGCAACTTGAACGAAACTAATAATTGAAAGCTCCCGTCACGTGAGATTTATGTTATCGAAAAGCGCAAAAAAAGTTTGAGAGTTCGAACAAAATGGAAACACGATTTTGTGTAATAATCTTTTATGGAAATAGGCTTGTGAAGGAGTGATTAATTGGACGAGAGGCAACAACCGGTGTAAATATAGCGACACAAAATTCACGTTTGAACTCGTTTATTTCAAGTTGCCAGTGCATAAACAACACAATTCAATACTGTTGCATGTCTACCAACATAAATAACACGAAAACATTGTTATCGGGACTACCATGCAACGAATACGATTTTCTCTTTTACAGCTAATAAATTCTTAATAGCATCAATGGCCACTCGCAATAAAATTCTTCGTGGGAGATAATTGCGTCCCAGTGGTGCGTCTACACCCTATATAACCTAACGACCTTGTCGCGCCACTGACTTTGTGGTTATGATGTGCGAGGAGGTAAAATTGCTAATTTTCAACGGGGTTTGGTGCCCGGACTGCGCCCCGGTAGAAGAACATAAAACACTATGAAAAATTTGCGTATTTTTCATGATTTACTTTAAATTTTAGCCTGCCACGGACGTAACAACATGCGACATCTGTCCCCAACAAATATGGGGAAAATCAATAAGAATAAAAAATGCGAGATTTAAGACTGTCAACATTGAGATTCCGAGTGTGTCTGCAAGGACGAACTTAAATAACAAATTAGACAAACAGAGCAGAAAATGGGGATATTGAAGGGAGACGAGTGTCTGCTGCATGTTTGTGAACTTTTTGTTTAGGTTGGTTACCCTGGAAGCAGTAGCAATAAAACCCGGATTTCACCGCACTTTCTAATCATTTATATTAAAAGCGCGATAAACCATATGCGACCACAAAAATTAATAAGTTTATCGTAATTGTGTCTGGGTTTTATTGGCATTACCGATAAGCGTTTGTAATCAAGACCGTAAAACAGGAACTGTAAATTTCACTTCCGACATTAAAAAATTTGGTGGATTTCTCCTCTATTTCGGCTCGCTTCCCGGGAAAATGCACCAACTCCACCCACTTTATCCGAGGTCAATAATATCGGGGGCGAGAAATTAACACCTTACTCTCATCTTCACACTTTCTGATTATGCGAACGTCGCTATATTTGTCAAGATTTATGTACGATGACTCGAGGCAATAGAAGACAACTCCGCAACAGCTAGGGCTCTTATTTCAGATGAAAAAATTGAGAGCTTTGAGGTGAGACACGTCGACGAGCTTTTGCTAATGTAGAAGTGCTTCGTGTGAGGAATGTCGGGACAAAGGGACGTAACTGATTCGTTTTATATTCAAAGGAGGAAATACCGATATGCCGCGATGGTATTGAACTTCGGGAAACTAAGATAACTGTTATTAACTTTAAGTTTGACGGTAAGGCTTACATCATCGTTAAACTAACTAGATATGTTCGGTCTAAGTTTTTGTTGAGTTACTTGTTCTACGGTAACTTTAAAGTTACCAGACACATCGTGGCTAACTCATCATTACGTCGTGCAAGTTTGCAAAATTTTGTAATCATTAAATCTTGGAGGAAACCTCGACAAGTGTAGCGTAAAAAAAATCTGGATGACGTCAAATTTGCTTAATGATTTTGCTATGATTACTACCTTGGGTTACAAATTACGCAATTTTTTTTAATTGGATGAATCAAATTTTGAATATTAACCGAATTAATTTTTAATCATCTTTTTGAGGTTAGCTTTATGTCAAAATAGTTTGACAGTGGCGTCGCACGTGTTGTCGTGTTGTCGGCGCCTATGGATTTAAAGCTTTTGTTCAAGGAAATTTTACTGCGATGTGCCCAAAAATTCACAACGGTTGCTTCTATTCGGATTGTTTTTTGATCACTGTGTAGAAAGAACAAACAAAACCGAACCAAAATTTTATTTATTCTTTCAAAATAAGGAAATTTGTGATTTAATTTTTTTTATGACTTGCAATTTAAAATAACAAAATAAAAAATGGTAAGGTGCCGCCTTTGCTTAAAGATTGTCTCTAATTTGTTGGTCAGTGTTCTAAATTTTCTGATTGGAAATATCAAAGAATGAAGAATGAAACTTTTTTTAGGTACAAAATTGTAATTTTTTTAACAAGAAAATTTGCAATGGTTATAATATTTGCAAATTTTTCATGTCTTATAATAAAATTAACGGTGAATTGAAAAGTGCCTTACAGCTTGGACGTTGGTTGCAAATTTTGGTAATCCGATGACATTATCACATTTAGAACAACACACATCAAAAATTTGACAGAAAATTACTGAATCAGTTTAATCATTGCTCTGATGATGGTAGCTTTGCTACCGAAACGCGTGACGGCAATTTTCTGACAAATTTTTGGTGTGGGCCAACAAGTGTTTTTGTAAAGTTTTAGATTTGTGTTTTTTTTAGTTTTTTCACTAATCTGGATACAAGATTCTAAAACGAGAAAAGTGTAGTTTTACGCATTTTCAAATTTGCAATTGAAAATATTTTCAAAAAAAAAATTTCTTAAGAATTTTCTACTTTTTTTAAAAAAAATTGTATTTACTAGGAAAATTTTTGTTTTTTAATTTTTAAAGCTTTAGATTATCTAGGATTTTAGAGATTTCTGGGAAGTTTGAAAAATCTCAAATTATATAGAATAATAAAATATTTCAGAAATTTTTAAGAGTTGGGATTAAAAAAAATTTTTTTGTTTCTTTAGACTTTTTTGTAATGTTTTCTTATTTTAAATTTGATGAATTGTTTGTATTTTTATTGTTTCTTAAATCTTTCAAATTTTATAAATTTTCAAGATTTTTTATTTTGTTCGGATTCTATATATGTATAAGTATATACTTTTTTATTTTTCTAATTTGTTTTTTAGGCTTCTTTAATTTAGTTATTAGTTTTTACAATAATTTGGGTTTTTTATTTTTAAATTTTTCGAATTTTTCAAAATTATTTAAAAAAAAAACTGATTATCTAGCTTTTGTACGTTTTTTGAATTCTGTAGTTTTTTTGTGAATGGACCTTTTTTAATTCTTTTTAAAATTTTTGAGATTTTCTTTTTTGAGAATTTTTTTTTTCTTTGAAATCTTTATATACCTTAGATTTTTTATATTGGTGTACTTTTAATATTCTGTTACTTTCGAATCTTTTTTTTAAGTTCATAATTTATTATAATTAAAATAATTAACATCTTGAAAAAATATATCAACGTCAAAATTGCGTAATTAAGTGGACTATGAGATGATGGCTATTGATTTTATTTAGGTACAAGATTGCAGTAATTCTTTTAAATTTATTTTAGTTCTTTTGTATAAATCGTCGCAAATTTCTTGTAATTTATGAAAGTTACAATAACAAACAAGCATAAAATAAAAGTACTAAATTGCTAATTTGTGTAACAATTTGTGAATTTTTGCAAATTCTTGTAGATATAATGACAGAATAAAAGAGAACAATTTAATGACAGAACTGAGTGACATTTTTTAAATAAAATAGATGAAATTTGGGTAAAAATTATAATTTAGTATTATATAGTTTACGTAAAAATTAGTTACTTTTACAAAAAAAAAAAAACTAGTTTGTGTAAGTTTTTAAAATGTTTGTAATCGGATGACAGTGTCAAATTAAGAACCATAACAAACTGGATGACGAAGAGATGAGTAGGCAAAAATTTTGTAACTATTACTTTCTTTAGAAAAACAGGTTGTGGTTACAGCTTATTTGCAAATTTTCAATTGTGCCTATAAAACGATCACAATTTACGCAGATTTTTTTAAATTTTTGATACTCACAGTATCAAATTTAAAACGCCAATTGAGATTGGCGACAATTTTTAGATAAAAACGGTTATGTTTGCAATATTTGCAAATTTCTTAAATTCACTAATTTAAAAAAATCAGTCGTAGACAAGTGTAAAATTAAGATTTTCCGAATGACGTGAAATTTACTTGAGGAATTGATTGCTACCTTGTATTACAATTTATACAAGTGTTGCAAATATTGGTCGAACTGTAATAATTTTTCTATATAGGAGAGATGATTGTGAGAATGAACAGACAAGTGAGAAAATGATGTCAAGTTTGCTCAATAAATTGATTTATGTCGTTCACGTTCGCAAATTTTTGTAATCAGCCAATTGAAAGGTAGACCAGATGAACTGTAATTAATGGTTTGTTCGAATTATGCGATGCAATTTGTTATCAATAGACAGCAGGTTGAAATTAGTAAAAATTGACTAAAAAAAGTGCAAACAGATGTCAACTCAAATTTCAAACAAAAACCGATATAGATTAGAAAATTTATGACGTCAAGTAATAAGTTTCAATTATCATTAGAAATTTAGGTTCAGATTTAGAACAACAACCGATATCGACGAAATTTGAAAGTTTTACGAGTTGTTTTTGTATTTTTGAAGCATTATCCCTCGAAATCATCGACCATTATCTCTCAATCGTTTTTATGTCAATTTTTATGTAAATGATCAACCCCCACGCCGCCTCCGTTCTAAAAATAGCTTTACGAGACCGTCCGTTACATCACACTTAACGTGGAACACACGTTGACCCCAGGAAACCCCAATTTTTCCTCTCGCATTTCCTTCCATGTGTAAGCACCCGTAACCCGGAGGCTCTGGGCGCGGGAAAGCTCCCAGCAGCATCCGTAGCGACTAACCTGTGACACTCAGCAGCGACATCATGCGGTCGTCGCGATGGTAGTTCTTCCGTGCACTGGAGTATCCTCACTTTAGACACTCACTGTCACTGGCCCTAGAGGCCCCTTTTCATGGACGCGGCGGTTCATGACCGGTCGTAGCACAGCACATCACATGCCAATAGCCTGCGAGTAACTGCTGGAGTCGCCATCATGCTCTGAAGAAGCGCGCTGACGTCATCGCTATGGCAACACCCCGACGTCAGCGCGACCGCAGTATAGGCGCACCTGCGTAAAGAGGGCGCTCATCAATCATTCGCCGATGCGGAGTGCGACCACGCATATGTGCTGAAGAAGTACTAAGGTTCTTGTGCGGGATGATTAATCGAGATCTAGATGGCCGAGAAAGAAAAATCGAGAGGGGGTATGACAGTAAACAGAATTTGAACGGTATTGAAAGGTCACGTGATTGGGTTGCTATAGTTACGACTGCAACAATATGACAGACTGTAACCCTCAAAACTTTAGCAAAATGGTGGATGCGCCGGGAACTTCAAAAATCTCGTGACACAATGAAATAATTCTCGCGTTTCTCACAGTTTTTAAATCGTTTCGCATGACCGCCCCCACGCTTAGGCTCTACCCGTCTCTGCTATTGTTTCTCTTTTACCGCCAATGTTTAACAGTGGAAAACACGGTAGAAAATGAGATTTTCTCGGTGCTCGAGTTAATATTTAATTACGCTGCGTTGAAGAGAGAAAAAGGGAAATGCACCCGGATCGAATGCAATCACATTCCGGGAGTCGGCCTGGGACAAAACCATAAATCGCCGGCAGTTACTTTGGGACATTTCTGCCTTGGAAATCGATATTTGCCCCGAAACTCGCCGTTTTCAACCCTCTCTTTATAAATAAAATGGAGAAGAATAGGAGTTATCCTTGGGCCGTAGCGTGTGAAAAGAAGTTGTGAAATTTTGAGAGTGTTTTTAATGCGATGACACGGAAATTAATAATTTTTTTTTTTATTAATTGTTTTGATTATTGTGATAAAACCATGCCAGTATTTGGCACAATTTTACTAATTTTTGTTTAAGAGGTTGATAACTCTCACATTCCAACATTCCAATATGTTGTCAAATCTTGGCCGTCAGGCAAAGAAAAATGGACAGTCCCTTGCGGTTGCCTGTCTTGAACGGTCAAAGGACCCTTTTATGAATAGCAGGTTGTTTTACTTTTATTTTGAAGCGTGGAATTTTCCATGCAATTTAAATTTTTGTGATTCAATGTTCTAAGTTAATTAAGTAGCAAAATTAGGATGATGCGTTTTTCCTGAATTTGGTTAAAAGCTGTTGGTCTAAAACCTTAGAGACGACGTAAAATTAGGAAGTGCGCTGGCGTAATTGTAAATACTAATTAAAAATAAGTAATTAATTTAGCATTTACTGCTTGGAGCCTCTTAGCTATACGTTGTTGCTCCTTTTTTCAGGATTACCTTAAATTGTGAATTTGTAAAAGTATTACGATTGTTGATTGATCTTTTCAGAGAGTTTTTGATTAATTATGTTGATTAAAATTCACTCTCAAAATATGCAAAGCTATAGGAAGTTTTTAATTGGAAATTTTCCATTCAAGGGGCAATTATAAACTCATCTAAATGTTTCTGGGTTCAGTTTTTAATTTTTTTGTCTAGATTTTGTTCATGGTAAAATAAGCCAAATTTCAAGAATTACAGTAATTTTAGGCATCGTAAAATTCTAACTATATTTTTTTTTGGAATCGTTTATTTACATTGTTAAAATAAAGTTTTGCAATTAGACATTGTTTGCATTTTGCATTTTGATAGTTATACTAATTTTTTGATACATTGTGATTTCATAAAAATCTATACATTTTTAAACTTTTAATATTTTCTAGTTTTTGAAGTTTCTAAAAAAGAAATTAAATTTTTTAAGTATTTAAAAAGGTATTTTACATTTTTTATTAAATTTAATTTTTGCTTTCACAATTTATAATATGTTTAATATATTTTTTGTTTTTTCAGTTTTTTTTATAAACTTTAATTTAAAAAAATATCTAAAATAAACTTGCAAGAATTTTCAAATTTATAATTTTTCGAATTGTCAAGATTTCAAGGTCGAAGAATTTTTAATTTAATTTAAAATTTGTATTTAATAATCGAAACTTATTCTGTTAGTCTAATTTTATTTTTATTTTTTTTTGGTGGTGCAATTTTATAAAACTTTAATAAAACTAATTTAATTAAAAAATTAAATTTAAAATTTTTTACGTATTAAGAACCTTGGAAGTTTATTTTAAAAATGATTTTTTACTTACTAGAACTTTTAAATTTAAAATACATATTCATTAATGTGGACTTTATTAACTAATTAATTAATTAATCTTAATTATTTTAAATTATATTGCATATTTATTTTTAAATTTTGAAATTTATATTCTGTAATCTTCTATTTTTTTTGATTTTATTGCGAAAACGTAATTTTTGAAATTCTTTAAAAAAATTCGGAACTTTTAAAATTTCTAGACCATTTGCTAAGTTTCCTAACTTTGTTTTTGTTTTTTAATACTTAACACTCGTAGTGACTCATTGCCAATTTTTAATAGACTTGGAACTATGCCTATTTTTGCGTTTTTTTTTTTTGAAAAATTAGAAGCTCTGTTTCTCAATTTTGAATCTTTGACATTTTTTTTCTTTTCTTATAATATACAATATATAAATATTTTTTTCAAAACGTTATTTCTGTTTTTAAAATTTTGAAATAATTAAAAAAAATGAAAATCTAATTTTTGTACATATTCTTTTAGTTCAACTTCAAAAATCTTAAAATTCGATTCCTTTAAAACTTAAAATTAAAAAACATTGCAAAACTTGTACATTCAAACCGACTCTTACTTGTTTTCCAACAAATCTACCAATAACCAAAATCAAGAAAATAATTGACTGGGCGCATTTTTAAGACCATTTTCTGACAACTTCTTATTTCAATATCCCATTTTTGTACCGTGAAAATGGAGGAATTGCACTATTGATCCAAGCGCTGCAGCCAGGTCATTGAACCATGACCTCTAAACCGATTCTGCACATGCACCACAATCAACTCTTCAATTCGTAAACTCAGCGAACATATTCAGTAAAAAGTACAAAAACAAAACGAGCTTTTAGTATATATATTTAAGTATATAATTTTAAAAGTGGTGGATGCGCCGGGCCATTTTTCTTTTTTTCCGTGTACTTGTAGTAAAGAAGTTCTGCCACGAAACAGAGCGTGGAGGCTCCTTGAAAGACCGAAAATAAAACAAAGTGTACCACAAACTCTTTAACCCCGATTTTTTTATTTTCGGTATGTGACGAAGTTTTTAAAAACATGTGGTTCTTGAACTTGACGTCGTTGTACCAGAAGTGCACCAAGCCTCCTAGAAAAATAAAATAGATTTTTGACGGGGTAGTGTGAATATTACCGTTCATGGCACGCTCGATGTACACGTTGAAAGCTTCAACGAAAGGCGCGCGAAATTTAAAGGGCCACGCATGGGGTTGCAGGTGTAAAACTAAACGTGAGAAACGCACGTTTGGGTCTAGATCTCCACAATCTAGTCGGTTGTGAAGCTCTACTCTACTCAGTTCACCAATCACCATTCCTTTGTTTTCTTTGGCGTAGTTGAAAGAGTTGCATTTGGTGTTGATGTAAATAAAAGTGGACCTAGAACAGAACCTTGAGGGACTCCCATGGTACGCAAGAACTTACTTGTCAAATTGCGACAGATCGTTGATTGTACTAGCGATGTTTTCGTCTATCACGATTTTGTAACCATCGTTTAGGAGCTCCCGTGGATCTACTACTCTTTCTGGGTTGGAAACCATGGTCGCTGTGAGCTTCGACTTCAGAACTATGTTGACTATCATGGCTAAAAACCACCATGAGGCTAACACAATCCGAACGTTTCTAGACACACGTTGGTTCAGCCTTGGAATGGGTTGCTCGAACATGGTTCGTTGAATCATGAAGCAAAGTGAAAGCAGCGACAACTTGGACTGGGTAAAATACAAGAAGAAAATAATGAAACCAATTACTAGATACAGTAATATTTTCACATCGGTGCTGACGGAACTGAAAAATATGATTGGCTGGACTTGTTTTGGGACAAAATAGAAAGCGACGGGTTCAAACTTGATGACGCTACTAAACTGGAGGATTTTTCTTCGGCCGTTGGTCATCGTAACACCACCAATAGCCAGGTCGAACTTATTAGAAATGAGACCTTGGTACATCTCTTCGTAGCCTTGAGGAACCTCGATGAGTTGATACGTGAAGTTCAACTTTCTCTTTAGAGTCTCCAAGAGCTCGAAATCCATCCCCAGAGCATCCACACACTTCCCATTTCCTCTCAAACAGTAAATATAGGGAAAGTACGGTACGTAGCTAATTTTGAACTCGTGACCGTGGAAATCATTAATAATTTGAGGCAAAAGATCGAAGTTGGATAAATTAAAGTTGGTGTATTGTAGCATATACAGGAACTTTAACTCGGTGCTTCTCCCACAGTAAAAACACACTGTATACGCCGCCACCCCACTTTCCTTATATGCGAAGATCAACACGCGGCCAAACTTACTCAAACCTGGGATTCCCAAAACTGCCTGTTGGAAAGAATCATCAACAACAGCAAACAAAATGACGTCGTCAGAACGGACGTTGTTGTAACTTTGGAGGTACTTGGAAATTTTTCTTGGATCTGACAACGCAACGAGATTGACACATGTTTTTCCCGGTGGTCGTCTAGGGATCTTTTTTTTTGAGCCGTGGTAGTAGAACGTTGACAGTACTGGACTTGCGGCTAGGATGTCGCCCACAGCGAAGACACTGGAATTATCCGTGTGGATAACTATGGTGTGTTGTTCGAACTTTTGGAGGAGATGGGAGGAAAAGCTGATGCTGCTGGAGGTCAACGTTTCAAGGTTGGAGTTTATTAAATTGCTAGCTAAAATGGAGGGTACGAAGAAGATTGTGAGGAGGAGCATGGTTGGGTTGGTACTAAATGGAAATTGTTTGGTATGTCAATAGAAGACAATTATATATATGGTTTTCAATTATGATTAAATATCTATAAAAAAATATGAATTAGGGATATTTGAGTGACACTAAAATAGGCTTTGAATCGGAGCGTCTGAGTCGGCCATGGAAATTGACACGTGGGGCTTCTCTTTGACAGTTTAAGGTTAAACGTCAACATTGATAGATGTCAGTTCTTATCAAGATCAAATTTTATGCTTTATTACGTTTTTGGTTAAACCACTATTATAAGAAAAAACTAACAGTAGACTTGATTATAACTTTTTTTAAGCTTAAACTAATTCGGTTAAACAATTCCGGTAAAAATCTATAACAATCTAGTTAATTTAGTATTCCTTTTAATATATGTTTTTAATACACTCAATAAATTGTCTGTTTTCCAGTAGCTACTTAGTAAATGAGACAGCAAGCAGTCACGGTCATGTTCGTCCAGTGTTGCCACTCTGTCTTATTTCTGTTCCTCTTTTTTCAGCTTTCTTCCTCTAAATTGCACTTTTTGTCCAACGACCCTTATTTCGATCTAACTTTCTACAGCAAATTTCTAAACAAATTTCCTCAATTCCATTTAGTTGTACATTTTGACAACACAACCAAAGACGTCATCAATGACTTTTTTCGCTTATATTCCGTACCGACTACCCTTTTCAACTACGACACTTTTAGCCACAAAATGTCACGGCCAAGTATGGTCCGTTGTTTCAACGTTGTTTTTTTTGACAACCCTGTAAGATTTTCATCGTACTTGAAACACAAAAATGTACTATCTAAAGACATCGTCGTTTTTCTGACTGGAAAAATCGGATTTCAAACTCTTGTAACGAATTACCAGAAGATGTTGAATTTTAGTAAAGCTGGGAGAGTTCTAATTGTGGTGTATAGTTCCCAAATTGAAATCTACAAGGTGGCGTTCTATAAAGGGAAAGACAGTGGCGTGCACTTGTTGAAGAATATGTCCTACGATGGGTTCCCAAAACTGACGGAAGACTATTATCCGAAGACCTTTAAGGATTTTAATGGTCACCTTTTGAAAGTCGCCTACATCGATTACTTTCCGTTTATGTATTGTACTAGCAAGAATGTCACCCACGTGACTGTGTGTCTAGACGCGATTGGTTCTGACTACGAGCTGTTGAAGGTGTTGAGCTCCGCCTTAAACTTCAAGTTCGTGCTTGTCGAAGTTGCGAACTCATCGTATAACTCACTCATCCACGGCCTCGTGACTGAAAAGTACGACTTCGCGATTGGTGGAGTATCTATGACAGTTCAAAGACGCGAGATCCTTCAATTTAGCACCTTACTTAAGTTCGAAGACGTTGCTGTCATTTACCGGCGCGAGAGGCCTAACTTACCAACGATTTTCGAAGGATTCACCAATGAATTTCTTGTTTTGATAGTGGTGGGTTATGCAGTGACCGCTTTAGTCATATTTTGGATAGTGAAGTACCGCCGTGGAAACATCAGTTTTTACAAAATCCTCATGGTGTTGTTTCGAATTTGCTGTGAGCAACCTTGTAAACTAGTCAGAGTTGTAAACCACCGTACTTTTTCCATCCACCTTGTATGGATGGCATGGGCGCTTTTTAGTACGGTGATTAACAACGTACTCAGGTCTCAGTTAACCTCCATGGTCCTCGAACATTCAAAAGTAGACGAGTCACTGATATCCCTTCTCAACTCTGGAAGAGAGTTAGTGACAGAAGGTGGAGTCACTCCCAAGCTCAGAGAATTGCTCACCAAGGAAGAAAACGCAGTCCTAGACAAGTAAAAGCACTAAACCAAGTTCCTTATCATATTTTTTCTTATAGATCTAAAGTCCATGCCAAACCAAATCTTTGCAACAGGATCATCCAAGTTGCTACTAACCAAAAGGTCGTCATTGGAGAAGTCTCTTGGTATCTTTACCACAGTCGAATTGAGTGTGCTCACGTTTTTCCATCACGAGACAAAATTTTTCGTCACATTTCCGCAAAAAACTTTCATGTTACGCCACTGGCATGGCCGTTCAAAACGGGAGCTCCGTTTGTTTCTGCTTTCAGTAAACGAATAAAGATAGCTATTGATGGTAAATTTATCTGTTTATGGTAAAAAATGACGTTTGGTTTTAGGGGGTTTGATTTCAATCTTGGAGAATAACGCATTGTTTAATGCGAAAGTACGTCGTTTTCATAAAAAACATCACTCTCATGGGCACGCCACTGTTAATTTTATGTCGTTTTCGGTTCACATGATGATGCTTGGGGGGATGTTGATGGGATGTTTTGTGTGTTTTTTGGGGGAGTTGGTTTATTATTATGGAGGGCGGAAAGCGTAGTTTGTAGTCATTACAATTTTAGGAGGCGCTGGATTTTTTTTGAGGTTGGTAACACTTTTTACATTGTGACATATATTGCTTAACAAGCTGACAAGCCATCAAACTGTCAAAAAGAAAAGTTACCAACATACATATTTAATACTAATCTAATTTTGAAAATAAACCAAAAACTAAATTTTATTTGAAGTTTTAACATTATTTTATTTATGGGTGGCACCAATGACATTTATTCAGAATTGTCACGTGTACGATGACATCTAGTGACATTATCGTATATAAATTAAACATAACCTCAATTTGTCAAACGCATTATTTTCCTAATCGGAGCTATGGACACAATTACAAATTGCATATCGGTTTTTTGGGTTGGTCACCCGGATTAATAACTCATGTGAAATAATAAACTGTAGTTAAACAGTGTTACTAACACATTAGTAAATTCCATGGTCTCTATATTACTTTATTACTACTATTAACTGTTGGTAGTTCTGGCCCTAACTGACCATCATACAGTTGACAGTTAGAACTATTTTAACCTTAAATAATCAAAAAGTCTTGTCAGATTTCAAATGCTACTAATTTAATGTAAATCACCGAAACTGACGAACGTAATTGCCAATGACATTATTTTGTTCGCTTCCCTTCTGTCATTTTGTAGTACACTATTTCTATAAGAAAGCACACAGTAGCAGCTCCTAATAAAACAAGATATAGTACCAACTGATTAAAAATCACTTCAAAAGTTCCTCTTTTATCTCTCTTCTGCAAATCTTTATAATATAAACTGTATGTTCTGTCAATCCGAATATTATTAGTCCATACATGTATCAATCCAGCTACAAACTCATTTTATTATCACCCTGTATATTTCCAACTTACCGCTCATGACACGCTTGATGTAGACATTAAACGAATCAACAAAAGGCGCGCGAAGTTTAAACGCCCACG
The DNA here is from genome assembly GCA_030157275.1 of Cynaeus angustus. NCBI lineage: Eukaryota > Metazoa > Arthropoda > Insecta > Coleoptera > Tenebrionidae > Cynaeus > Cynaeus angustus. The sequence goes on from CM058067.1 coordinate 10,833,754, forward strand.
CATGAGGCGATTGTCGAAATCCAATGATCGAAAACTTCACGTTTTTCTTCAATTTGCGACACGTCAGCGTAGTGTGAAGTAAAGCTTTTGATAACTCGGTGAGAATCATAGCGTCGTGAGTTTGAGCGTAGGCCAAAGCGTCGCATTTATCATCAACGGAAATAGTACTGGACCTAAAAAAGAGCCTTGAGAAACAATTCTTTCTGAGAGAAGTTTACCTGTTAACTAGAGCGATTTCGTCGTCGCTCATGGTCGGCAGGAGAGACTTCATAGTGTGAACATCGGTTACCATGATGTACCCGGCGTCCACGAGATAATCTGGGGTTATCACTGGTGGCTTAGGATGTATCAACGCTGCTGTTAGTTGTGATTTATACATTACGTTAAGAGGTAAAACGTACATCCACCAAAAGGTAAAGAAGAGGTAGAGACACCAACGTAAATTTTTTGAGACGATGGTACTAAGGTAGGGTACTGGTTGCTCACAAAGGCTTTCGGCAACAATGGTAAAGGCGTTCAAAAGGGGAGTTTTGATAAGAGGATCGCATCTGAAGCGACAGAACAAAAACAAATTTGCAGCCAACCATGCGAAATAAATACTAAATCGGGTTTGATGAGATCTGTCAATGATCAGGATGTCTGGAACGAGTCTTTCTTTGTAATGATAAGTCAGTACGATTGGTTCCAATTTGATCACACTACTGAATTTAGCGCTTTTTTTTCTACTTTCAATGACAGTCAGACCACCGATAGCTAAATCAAATTTTTCTAAAGCTAGACCTCGGAAAAGATCAGCATAGGAATCGTTAGAAACTTCCAACAATTGGTACGTGAAGTTCAGAGCTTTACTGACAGTTTTCAAAAGCTCGTAGTCTACACCAACAGCTTTCTTACACAACGATTTCGTTTTCTTGTTTTTCTTGACACAGTAAATGAAGGGGAAATAGTTAATATAAGCAATTTTGAGTTGGTAACCGTGAAAATCACGAATCTTGTCTGGATAAAGCTCGTGGTCTGTCAAAGAAAAGTTCTCGTAGGATGTTTCTTTCAGAAAATTCAGGTGTCCCGTTTTCCCGCAGTAAAAACAAAGACCATAAACCTCAAGTTTTTTCTCATAGTACACAAAAATCAACACGTTGCCAAATGTACTCAACGCTTGAACCCCCAAAAGACGTGCTTTCAACGAACCAAGATCCGTGAAGTCATTATCACCGATGATAAACAAAATATCATCTTTCTCATGGACGTTGTGACCATCCACCAAGTATCGAGCGATGTTTTCTGGTCTAGCAAAAGTGACCACGTTGATACATTTCAAGCCTTGCGGTCGTTTGAGCATATTAGACTTGTCATGATTATAAAGTGTCGTCACGACAGGATTAGTAACTAGAACTTGACCCGTAGTTTCAAGAGAATCATTTTCAACATGGATGACTACGTCGTAGTGTTGATATTTTTGTAGCAGTTGGGAAGAGAATTCAAACACTTCTGTGATTTGGGTTTTAATGTGAAATTTTGACAGATTTACGGCTGTAACTAGTGGGATTACATTTAAAAGCAGAGTTTCAAGTAGCATCTTTGATGCAGTAGCTACCGACTCTAATGATCGATAATTTCGTTTAGTAAGTGGTAGTTTGAAGGTTTGTTGGTAATAACAAATGAAATTCAATTGTGTGAGCACTAAATAAATAGGCCACGTATGATGAATGGAAATATTACAGAATATTGACTTGTAATTACCCGTTTGAAATTTTGAATCTCCCACCTTTAGAACCATTAGAACCTAGAAAATCCAAAAAAATTAAAGACCTGAAATACCATAAAAATTTAAAACCTCAAAAAATTTAGGAAACTTAGTCTAAGAACTTGACAGATTCGAAGACTTGGAGGCCTTAAAAAATCTAAAGTAGCTTCTAAAGAAATTTCAAAAAGGGAAGAATTAAAGAACCTTAAGATTCTGAAAAACCTAAAATACCTCTAAACTAAAAAAATCTTCAGAATCTTCAGAACTTGAAAAACTTTTAAATCCAAAGAAACTAAAAATCACGATTATTCAAGGTAATCCGAAAAAAAAACAACCGAAAACTTGAACGCAAATAATCCAAAAATGTTATGAACCAGGAGATTCTGGAGAAGTTGCAAAACCCCAAGAATGAGCTAACACTGTACGAAACTTGAAAAATGTGAAGATTTTGTTACATTATTTTAGATGAAAGCCCTAAATTAAGTCAGGAAAATCGATCAGAAACCCTCGGGAGTTCAGCAGTGAGAAAGGACAGAAGTTTAGAACGAGAAGAGAGTTAATAAAACGAAGTAAAAAATAAAAATTTTCAACAAAAGCAGGGTATGTTTTGCTTTAGATGAATGTGAAAATAAAAGGAAAAGTAAACGTAATTTCAAAGAGAGGAAAAAATGGTGTATGCGCAACGTCAAATAATTAATTATTATTTATTAAATGCTCACGCAATTTAATTTGTTTTGTTGTTACCAACAAAGCTACCACATATCACTTACTGAACGAAATTATCGACCATTAAAGCCAGTGGCCGACTCAGCAAAAATGTTTTTACAAACTCTACTCTTAATTTTAATCCCATTGGTTGCACCGATAAATCTGTCAAAATTCCACATTGATACCCAAATCACAGAAGTGTTCACTTTTTCATCCAAGCTAATACAGAAATATCAACACCACGACGTAGTCGTCCATGTTGAAAACCAGTCTCTGGAAACCACAGGTCGAATTCTGGGCACGTATCCTGTCGTGACCGTACTGTATAACCATGACAAGTCTAAGAACCTCAAACGACCGCAAGGAGCGAAATGTATCAATGTTGTTACTTTTGCCAAACCCGAAGACATCGCAGAATATTTATCGCGTCGTGACAACATCCATGAAAAAGATGCTATTTTGTTTATAATTAATGATAGTGACTTTACAAAAATTGGTTCGTTGAAAGCTCGACTCTTGGGAGTTCAAACTTTGAGTAGGTTTGGCAACGTGTTAATTTTTGTGTACTATGAGAAAAAGGTTGAGGTGTACAGTCTTTGTTTTTACTGTGGCAAAACGGGACAGTTAAAGCTCCTGAAAGAGACTTCTTACAAAGAGTTTTTTTTAACTGACGACGAGCTTTTTCCAGAGAAGACCCGTGATTTTCAGGGGTACCAACTCAAAATTGCGTATATTGAATATTTTCCGTACGTTTTCTGTGTAAAGAAGAACACCAAAGACAGATCTTTGTGTAAAGAAGTTGATGGTGTACACCACGAGCTTCTGAAAACCGTCAGTAAAGCTCTGAACTTCACGTACCAACTATTGGAAGTTCCTAACAACTCCTATACTGTTCTTTTCCAAGGTCTAGCTTCAGAAAAATTTGATTTAGCTATTGGTGGTTTGACCCTCACTGAAAGTAGAAAAAAATGCGCTGAATTCAGTAGTGTGATCAACTTAGAGCCAATTGTACTGACTTATATTTATAAACCACTACCGTGGATGGACCTCCCTTTGGGCCCCAAACCTTTTGACACTATTTTTCGTGTTTCTTTTGTTTGCTTTGCTGCAATTATTTTTTTGTTTCTTCGCTTGAAGTGTGACCCTCTTATCAAAACTCCATTTTGGCACACTTATACCATTGTTGCCCAAATAATGTGTGAACAACCAGTACCACATCTTAGCACCATAATTCTTAGGAAATTTCGTTGGTGCCTTTACATCTTTTTTACTGCTTTTTGGATGTACATCATGACTGTCAACGTCCTGTTTAAATCACGTCTAACAGCAGCGATGATACACCCAAGACCGCCCATGGTAACTCCACCTGTCCTCGTAGACGCTGGCTACATTATGGTATTGGACACTTACATGTTTGATACTCTTATTCCGACCTTGAGTGAAGACGAAATCGCTATTATCAACAGGTAAATCCTTCGGACAAAAAAGTGTATCTCAAGGCTGTCTTCTAGGTCCACTACTATTACCGTTGATAACAAGTGCGACGCTTTAGCCTACGCCCAAACTCACAAAGCGATGGTCTTAGGCGAGTTAGCAACATCTTTACTTCACATGAGGTTGAAGTGTAAAAAACTTAATAAAAATGTGAAATTTTCTGTTATTACTTTTCGACAAGCGCCTCATGGGTGGGCGTTTAAAGTTCGCGCCTCTTTTGTTGATTTGTTTAATGTGTACATCAAGCGGGCCATGAATGGTAAGTATGAAATATTTAGCAAGATAATAAAAAAAAATTGTAGCTGGTCTCATAAATGAGTGGGATAATAAAATCCGATTTAACAAAGACTACAATTTTTTTGATGACGATTTGAAGAGGAAGCAGCAAAGTGACACTTTTTATGTATTGTTGGGCCAGTTGTCCCTACTTTTTATTTTATTGGCGGTTTCTACGGCGTGTTTCGTTATGGAAATTCTATATTACAATATATCAAGAAAAAAAAGGTCAAAATAAAGTTGTCTAGAAGCAACTACAGTATATGTATTTTGTGGTCACACCGTATACTGAATGAAGAAAAGAAGTAAACGTCGTTCTTTAGGTAAACCTGAATTAGTTTTATACCATTTACGGTATGTTTGGGAAAATTGTGCTTTATTTCAAACTTTAGCTATTTTTTTTTACCTCATTGTATCATTTCTTCTTCGTCATTCTGTAAATTTTTGTATTTTTCTGTGGTGTCACCTAATAATAAATACTGTTAAATAGTTAGTTGGAAAATTAGGAAAATGGTGTACATTTATTTTTCTATTCCTTAAACTTTAACTTGTTGTGTTCACGCTGTAAGAATATTTTAAAATGTTTTTTCTTTTAGTTTGCTGTTAACGCACTTATTTTAGATGCGTTAATGAGCCATTACCAAACCCAAAATCTAGAGGCTTCTTTCTATTGGTAACGCACATGAGGTCATTGTGAGTTCTTGATTTTAATTTAAAATGTCCACTTTGAAATAAAAGTTTTACCAACTGTCAATTCCCTGAATTGTCAAATTCGATTTTATTTTCAAAAAATATACTTAATATGCAAATTAGAAAAAACATCACAAAAAATTATTTTATAAAATTTAAGAGCATTTATCCTTTACAGGCAATCCTGATAAACATTAATTTAAATTTTATAATTTTATATCGTTCACCACGATTTCCTTCTATATTATAAGAAAAGACAAAAATCTCTTGTATATTTCGGAATATATCTGTATTAATTTGTCCCATCGTTTTATGATTATTTTTTTAGTCATATTGAACACTTCCTAGTGTGTTGACAGAAGCTGAATTCGCCGTAAATATTTTAATGAAGATCTTAATTTTTCATAAATTCTGATTTGTGACCACTCTGTATATTAAAAAAATGGCGTTTTTAACTTTCTTCACATCCTAAAAGGTTTCATGAGTGACAGTTCTGAAATGTCAAAATTATGTATGAAGCATCACTGCTGATATACAATAACGCATTTTTTTTCTGCAATCACTGTGTATGTAGGAAACATTCTCTGTATGTTTTGTATAATTTTTTTTATTCGTAGGTACTTTGTTATTTCTTTTCGTGATTAAAATAATACTAGTTGTTATGTGTCAGATTTGTCATAATATATGGATATTATTAGAATTTTTCTGCTTATTACGTGACGGTGTCATGTCAATCTGAATCTTTTTATTGTAATTATACTAAGTAACTAAATATAAATAGTTCATATTTGCAAAAAACAGAGTAGTTAGGACGTTTAATTTTTGAACCAAGCTGTAGATAAAAAAAAATGCGTCAATCACTCTGTATAGTATTCCACACAAATCCATTAATCTAGACATCCACAGACGTCACGTTTTTTTTTTTAAAAAAACAGAATTATGTCGAAACACATGAAAATCATTGATTGTGACAAGTATGACGAATGAAAGATGGATAAATCCAGAAATAAATTCTAAAGCACGAAATATTACAATTACCATACAATTTTAATGAAGTTATTTAAAAGAAAAACCTTGAGGTAAAATAAAAATCTTTTTTGTGCTTCATTATTTTCCAGTATAGAAATTTGCTAACTCATCCAATTATATTTAAAGCAAACAAACAATTAACAAGAAGCTCAAACTTTCCTGTCAGATGTTTACGATGCGTCTAATGAAAACTTTCCTGTGTTTGGCGCTTTTCGCCCAAATTTTTGCAACCAAATTTCTTGATTTCACAAAGCCATCTTTTTTCAAAATACGGTTCCTTCACAATCTCTTTCGGAAGTACCAACATTTTGAGGTACTTTTCCACGTAGATAAACATTCCCTAGAATACCCATCGTTTTTCAAAATTCCCCAAAAACCGATTGTTATATTCAATTATTTTTCGAAGCAAGTTTTCAGAAAAACGTACCCAGCACAGAGTTTACATCTAGTCGCCTTGAAGGAACCGACAGACTTTGCCAACTTCCTCAAAGGCAAACGCAACGTTTCGTCTAAAGACGTCGTCGTCTTCATCACAGAGAACATCAAACTTTTCAGGTTTGTCATGCCACTTTTGGAACGAGCTGGGAACATTTTAGTCATCGACTTCATTAAAACTCACATTAATATATACAGGATGTGCTTTTATTGCGGGGCCGACAGTGGTCGCTTGATTTTTTTAAAAAGAACGAGGGGTCTGTTCGATCTAAACGGAAGTCAGATTTTTCCACGGAGTTTCAACAATTTTCATGGTCACGAAATGAAGGTGGCCTATGGTGGCTACTTTCCTTACGCCTTTGGTGTACATGGCGTTTCCAAAGAACTTTTTGGCGTTGAAGCTGAAGCCGTCAAGATTTTGGGCCAAAAAATGAACTTCACTGCTAAATTCTTCCACGTTTCAAACGACTTCGATGATATCATCGCCGCCTTGGCGGATCAAAAGTTTGATTTTGCTATCGGTGGAATATCAATGACTACTGGCCGACTCGATCTAGTTGACTTTGGATACTTCATTGCCGTAGAGGACGTCATTGCTGCGTTTAAATTACAGCCGTCTTTAGCTATTTCTACTGTAGTGTTACCGTTTCCACTGTGGTTGTGGTTTGGGATTTTTGTGGCACTGTTGGCTACATCGTCTTTGTGGTATTTAGTGCGCAAAGTGTCGCAAAGCAACAAAAAGATGAAGTTTTTAACAATCCTCCAGGTAAGAAAAAAATGAATGTAAAGTTCAGTCATTAGAAATTTTCAGAGATTTTCAAAAATCGCCATGGAACAGCCGGTGAAAATCGACTTAACTATATCCAAGACTCCATTGATTTTAATGATTATAATTTCCTGCTGGTTGCTTTTTTGTGTTTTGATCACTGCCGTTTACAAAACGAAACTATTTTCTCTTTTAATTCATCCACCGGCACAACAAAATCCAAATTTTGAGCGTCTTTACCAAGAAGGTTACGAAGTCGTCTCACCAGATGACAACATGTTGGAAGCTTTTTCCCAAGAGCAATACGACACTCTTAACAGAACACAGTAAGTTACCATATACAGGATGACTCATTTTTAAGCCGTCTGATTTTCCAACCCGATCTCTGTCACTGCGTCTCCTATCTCCACAACCACAAAAGCATTCTCATTCGTGACCTCTCCGCTATTTTTCTGCACGCTCCGTATTACTGCAAAATCGAGCAACAACTTTCAGAACAGACTGTATTCAATTTTGGAGCTACCACTATGGGGAAGACTGTGCTTGGCTGGCCTTATAAAGCAGGAACTCCTTTTATCGAGAGCATTAATGAAAATCTGGTGGATGTTATAATGAGAGGTTAGTGTCTTCAGGTTGGTAACGATGATAATTGTTTATATACAGGAGGTTTGCTCAACTATTGGAAGCGAAGTATTTTATCTGGTTTACGATGGCATGCGAAGAGAGGTGAAGGGGAGAGACGGATTTCAGATTTGAGATTTTTTCGGATGCATTTTTTTGTTTATACAGTTGGTATTACCGTTGCTGGGGGTGTTTTTTGCGCCGAAGTGTTGGTAGCAATGTTGGAAAAAAAAGCAAAAGAGGTGGAAAAATAAGGAAAGATGGCACGAAATTTTAAGAATATGTATATACAGCGTGTCCCAATAGTCTGTGGACAGAATGTTAGATACGTCTGTATTATTGAGAATCTTACAAAACTGATTTTATTTGTACCTAGGCATTAATAAATCAAAAATTTTAACTTATTTCCTCATACACAGTGTTTATATACCAAGTGTTATATCAAAGTTGACTTTGTATACTGACGATCCTTTAAAATCTAAGAAAAAGGTGAAGATTATATGTACAAATTGTGAACCATTTATGATCTATAAGTAAAAAAGTGGAATATTGGAACATTCTATATTACCGAATTTCGTTTATAAACAGGTGATTGAATGCTTATTGGTGCATAATATCTGGGGGTGTTCTATTTAAAAAAAGTTAGATTAAAGGACCACCTGTATATGCAGAAATAATTTTAGGTTGTAAAGTTCATTATCACGTAGGTATCTGAATAATTAGTTTTGTAAAATTATCAGTATTATGATTATAATATTTCGTGCTTAATCTCGAGACACCCTGTATAGATATTCTTATTAATTTATCCATTATTATTGTACTTAGCGTCTTGTAATAACACTGACACGTATTTTTCTAAATCTTGCGTACAGTTGAATACACTGATGCTCACAGAAATTGTAAATCAAAACTAGTTCACTAAAATACTGATTTGCTGTCGGATTTTAATTTTACAGTTTTTTTCTGTATATTTTTATTACTGTTAGCATTTTAATGTGACTGTTTCTTCGCATAAGTTATACTGCTTCTCAGAAAAAATGTAACTTAGAATTCAAAGAATATGTTGTGTTTTTTCTTTCTTTCTGTTTAGAAGAAATATATTTTTTGCTTACAGAGTTTTGGACGCCCTGTATACAGATTTATAAGTTAACTTCTACAGTCAAAGTTGTAACCGCACTATAACACCATCGCATATTATAATGCTTAACCTCAAAATCTCAAAAAGACGCTCAACTGAATCTAACAGAGGTACCAACATATGTACGAGTAATCAAAAACAAATTCGAAAACTCGCTACAAGAGACTTTGAAATTGAAAATGTGTTGGTAGACTTGGGCGTTGTGTCAGCGTACTTTTTGACATTTTGAGGTTATATTTTACTGACTATAATAAAATTATTGTTACACGAATCTTATAGTGGTTTTGAAATGTCAAATTTAATAAATGATAGCTGCAAACATGCAAAAAATTTAAAACCTACAAGGTGATTTTTTATTATCTGGTAGTTACTAAAATCTACTTTTGTTCGCACAAATATACATTAAAATACTTTTCACAAAAAACATAAATCAATCTTCATAAAAGCAGAAATTAAGAGTGTTCTTTATATAGCATAACTATTTCTATTCCTACTGCTATTGTTTTATTTACTTGTTTTCGCTGTTAGCATTGAATTTAATATATTTCTCGCCACAAAAATGAAAATTATCTAAAATCTTAAAAATCTATATGTGTAGGTTTATTTAAGACGTATAGTTGAATTCATAACCTCAATCTCGCAACTTTGACGTTTCTTTTGCTGCGCTCGCGAACAAATGCCATGACCTACTCTAATTGCAACATTTCATGATTGAATGATTCCTGGAATAATATGTTAGTTTTCCATGTTTTTAGTGTGCACCACAGAAATAAATTAAATAGCTTTTGATCATATATATATATATATAGATTGATAGATGTGCACTATTAGTATTGTGAGTATTTTATTGCGTTCCTTTGTGTAACGAACAAAACTAAATTCAAACGCATTTCCATTACTTTTTTAACGTTTTTTTTTATTGAAACAATTACCGTTTAATATCACTGTATTGGCAAAAAAAAAAATTCTGCACGCCACTGAAACAAGCATTTAACAAGATCAGACTTTTGTGGACTTTTTGTCACTGAAATGTTCTCACGACTTGGAACTTTTTTAGCGTCATCGCCTGTGCTCCCCTCCCCCATACACATGTAATTACCCCGAAGACGTTGCTTCAAGCCAAATCGATTGATAACATTGTCATGTTGTTAATTACAACCAGAACTAACTCTAAGCACGCAATTTCATCATCGACCGTCATAACAGCCCATCACGTCTGCTTACCATGTCTCAACTTCTCTTCCTCTTCATCGTCATCCAAACTTTCACTTCTTCGCTGTCAATCTTGGAACCAATTCCCGAGGATGAAAAATTAGTTCGTGTGAGTCTCGCCCAGTGTGTCAAATACGCGGCTGATCGCTTCTTCAGCGAAGGAACGATATTGTATTTACTACCAGGAAAAGAAGTGGATGCAAAACTACCATCAACTATCACTCTTGATCGGTTGCTTCTCTCCGAGTTGATGAAGAACTGTCAATGGGCGCTTACCATCAAGAACACAACGAAGAAATCAGATGATGTAACCAAACCGGACTACTATCTTCTTCAGTTACGAAAAATTGAAGACTTCTTCGATGATATTAAAAAGTTAAGCAACTACAGCAACTGGAATCCTCACGGTAAATTTTTGATAATTGCTCCAAGAATTGTGAATTCTCCAAGGACCGCTGCGACGGAGATCATGAGAGAGTTGTGGAGACTTCATGTTGTCGATGGCGTCATTCTTCTTCCGGATCTTAAGAATAAGACCAAGTTCAATGCTTATTCTTGGTTTCCTTATGATAAAGGAAACTGTGGAGATGATTTTGATAAAGTCACATACATTGACTCTTGTAGTTTTGGTCGTAACAGCCAGTTCGAGGATTGGTATAAGAACAGGATTCCCAACAAGTTTAACAACTGTACACTGAAGGTCAAGATGGTGGATTTGCCGCCATATGTAATTCACGTTCAGAACAACAGTTGGAGTAACTCCAGTTCGCGGACCATAAGAGGAACGGAAATTAATTTGTTGGATTTGATTGGGAACACGTGCAGCTTGAGAATGTTTTACTTCACATCGAGGGATGCCATGAATCATGGTATGCACTTTTTTACTGCAGAAAGCAAGCTTTGGAATTGACATACACTGGTAGCCCTGCTATCTAGTTTGACATAAACTTGAATTTTTAGTATGACTTTAGTGCTACCAACAGATTTTTAAATTCTATCGTCTAGTTTTCACATTGAAGTAACGTGGTTGGTAGCACTGAGAATTTTTTATTTTTTCTTTTTTAATGGTTAATTTTACATCGAGTTTGGCTTTCGCTCATATTAACCTCGATGCGTATTATAATACACATCATTTCAATGTGTTTTATGATAGTTCTAGAATAAACAGTGCTACCAACATGTACGGAAACTGCAAGGTCTACTAGACGATGGTTTTCTTTGACAAAACTGATTCTAGGAATTTGGCCCCAAGTGTTTATTTTATGTTTTCGTGTTCTTTCATGGCGACTTTCATGGCGCTCAAATTTAAATTTCTTTCTATGATTTGTCTTTTTTTTTGGTCAAAATTAAATTTGCTCATATTTTTTAAAGCGACCGACAGTAAATATAATACACTGGTCGTCAAAAAATTGAACTTTTTTTGTATTTTTTGTAATTTGTCTCAAAAATAGTTTCCAAAATATTTTTTTATTGAAATTTAGATGAATACTGCACACCACAAAAATTAACCGTAAATAAAATTTTACGTACATTTTAATCATTTATTTTATATCTTTTTATAAAGTATGGAATTATGTCTTTTTTTCTTTTTTATATATTTTTTAAAACCACTCTATATAATACACTACTCCCCACAATACAAGACTTAGAATTTTTTGGCAACACTAGACACTTTTTTTCTCTCGTTTGACATTAAATTTTTATTTTTATTTCATATTAAGGTTCGCATTTAATTCTTTTTACATAAGACATTGCTCGCTATAACACTTAATTTGGGTAAATAGCACGGAGCATTTTATTTAATTTAGTTAGATTTTTAATCTTTGATTTCTATGTTTGTTTGATAGAATTATATTAACTTCGATCCGATATAATACACTGCTCGCCACAATTAAGGAAACTTAATTTTAATGATTGTTTTTAAATTTTATTCCACGTCGAAGTAGGCGTCAGAGTATTGAATATGTTTCTAACTATACTATCTTTTATGTTTTTCAGTTTTCTTTTTTTCTTAAAATTGTTAATTTTATTATTATTATTATTATTTTTGTATTCAGACGTCTAATAGCGTTAAATTTAGTATTTTTTTGTAATATATTTTTTAAAAATAATTTTAATAAGCATGAAGCTTCCTAAGTAAAATTTTTATAATGAAACTGACAATATACATAATACACTGGTTGCCACAAAAATTGCCATAAAATGTACATAAAATTGCCAAATAGAATTCCCTGTTTTGCTTTTTTCTTATTTTTAAGACCAGCCTGTGTAAAATACACCGCTTGCTATAAAAAGTGTTCGTTTTTAAGTTTCGTCTAATTATTTAGGTGACGTCTACGCCAATGGCACCGTCACCGGTAACCTCAAAGCCCTCCAAGACGAAACTGCCGACATCTCCATCGGCGCGTATGGCAAAACCGTTGAAAGATCTTCAGTTTTCGACGACTCTTTCTACCACTACGAAGATCTAATCTTCTGCGTTCCCTCGTCCCCCAAAGCCAACAATTTTGAGTCTATCACATCCATCATAGGCCCTCAAACCCTTCTCTTCACTCTTATGGTCTACATCACTCTCTCCGCCCTCATGTGGTTCAACAGTGCCAATGATATACCTACGTACAAAAATTTTAGCGCTTGTACTTTTGTTTCTTTCGGCGCTCTCTTAGCTTTTCCCGTTTTTCTCCCCAAAACGACGAAAGTTCGCTACTTTTTCGGACTACTTCTCGTGTATAGTTTCTGTTTTATTACAGCGTACCAAACTTTACTCACTAGCGCTCTGTCCAATGTTACCAACGAACAAAAAATAAGTACAGTGACTGAATTGCTCGATTCTAACATGGATATTTACGCCATTGACTCGGTTGCTCGCTACTTTTCAACAGATGGCACTAGTAAACATACGAACCGGGTCAACGCGGCCATTTTGAAAAAATGGCGGAAATGTATACAGTACACGAAGTGTTTCGAACGGGTGGCGTTGAAAAGAGACGTAGCTATTTGTTTTCCCAAAGGAGTCACAGAATACTTTATAAATAGCTACAGGAGTTCTCAAAATGACCCTCTGATTTATTGTTTCGAAAAATCCACGGTTTCTTATCCTATAACGGTCATGATGAGAAAAGGGTTCCAGCTTTTCAAACGATTTGACGTGTTGATTGCACGAATTTTGAGTGGAGGTTTCATGCAGAAATGGGAGAGGGATATTTTTAACACACGGTTTGAAAATATCACCTCTCTTAACGAAGAAATTGTGGTTGGAGATACGAATTTGGGGATTTGGAGCTTGAAACCGATTTTTGGGATTTGGGCGGTTGGCTGTGGGGCGGCACTCGTGGCTTTTATCGGTGAAACTATTTATTGGAATTGGACAAATAAAAAGGCACGAAAATAAAGTCAACAAACGGTGGACATGAAGGTAACAGTTTGCGTGTCCGATGGGAGAAGATAAGAAAAAAACTGATCTTTATAATTAATAAAAAGATGTAGAAAAATGTTATTATTTTTTATGTTACCAGTGTTATAGTAAATTGATAAGGTTGACAACAGAGCTAAGTTCTGTGTTAATGTGTCAAATGCAATATCATTTTCACTAAGTTTAAGGATCCTTCTTTTTTAAAAAACATTCACCTAAAAAAATAACAAATGATAGCAAAACTCCAAAAAAATACACAGCAAAATGCGTTTGATAACTCTTCGAATTGATAACTCTTTTGCTGGCAGCTTTGAAATGAGCAAAATCGAGGAATTTTTCGTTTACGGAATAGAGAGACCGTTGCATCCAGATATTTGTGAGTCCTGGAAACGAACAGAAATCTGACGAGTACTGCAAGGTAGTTCTCTGCGAGTTACCTGCTAACATCATCAACTGAAAGTTTCTATCAATCGTCGAACTAAACGGTATTCCGAGGCTAAAAGGCAGAGCACGATATACTTTCGCTATTAAAACAGCTCCGATTGGTTTAGTTCCAGACGATATTTTCTGGCCTTCCTCACAAAAATACTCCGAATGTAAAAAAACATAACTGAAAGCCTTGGTCATTATCGATCTGTGGTGATTGAAGTAGTTGACGGAACTACAAAGATTAGGTACTTCGATCCAACGTCTAAAAGCAGTTTGTTTTGAGCCTGTGGTAAGAAGGGGAAATTACCCGGTCCTGCTGAGCTCGGCGCGTTGCTTAGGAGTGAAGCCTTCGTTGAAGACATCTTCGTATACAGCAACCACGCTGTAGCCATCGTCCAGAAGCTCATCAACAGTTGGATTGGGTTGCGTCGGAGGACTGACCATGAGAGAAACCAAGCGTGTCTTATAAGCAACGTTGACCAAAAACGAAAAAAGTAACAAACTGGAGACTATAATCCGCACAGTCGTGTTGGAAGTGAATTTCAATCTAGTTGGTTGTTCTATTGCAAGCTTCAGAAAGGTCTGAAATGTTGAAATGAAGACTATGGTTCCGTTTAGAGCTCTTACCTGAAAGATTTTCAACTTTGTTTGAACTTTCAACACCCAAGAAGTGAAGAAAGTGGTACCAAACAGTACGAAGAAAACTCCTATCCACATCCACAGGGGGAGTGGTAGAAGAACAGTGAGAAAAACCGACAGAAAGGACTTTCCTAAAGTAAAAAGAACGATGACCTCGTCGACTACAAAAGGATAACCGAACTTGACGAAATCGTACCGGCTTGAAGTCATGGTCCATCCACCTAAAGCCAGATCAAACTTCTGAGCACTCATGTCTTGAAAAAGTTTAACGTAGTTAGGCTTATGTCTGAAAAGCTTGTAAGTGAAGTTCATTTTTTGACTCAACAGTTTGATGGCTTCAACTTCAACGCCCATCAGTTTTATGCAGGTTTTGTTCCTACGTATACAGAAGGTATGAGGGTGGGAATCTATGTAGGCGATCTTCATCTGGTGACCATAAAAATTTCTTACTTTTTTTGGGAAAACTAGTTTTTGGGTGTTGTTGAGCGAAATTAAGACCTCTTGGTTCCGTGGACAGAAAAAGCATAGTCTGCATATCTCAGTCGAGGTGACAATCAAAGTGTCTCCCGCTCTCTCTAATTCACTCACAAATTCAATACTGAAAGTGTGGAGTTTTGTGAAGAAAACCACGATGTCATCTTCAACCACGTTCCGTTGATATTGGAGGTACTTCCTGAACGACGACAAGTCTTGTAGTACCACAAAATGGGCGGTTTTTCCATGGTTTGGCCTCTTAAAACTTTGTCTGGATGAATGATTAAAAATTACAACGGGAGTTCTCAACGTTCTAAGATAAGTTGGATCATGCAGAGAGTGTTGATCGACATGGTAAAGAACTTGAAATATTTGGTAGTGCTTCAAAAGATTCATGATGAGCTGTGGTTTAAACATGTTTTTTTGTGTGCTGATTTCAACCAGGATCTCTTTTGAAGAAATGATCGTTAAAAAAGAAATGAAACAAATCGTTGTTTTGAACATTGTAAAATTCATCAAATTTGACCTGGATAGGTCAATAGAACAAAACTTAATGCTGACTCAACCTGCAATTGGACATGAAAGTATTTATTGATTGAAATGAATATATAGATAACGTTAATAGTTTTTTTATGTTTCAATTTCTGATCAATATTTGTGCATTTGGTTTTGTCAGAAAAACAAAAATTAACTTGCTTGGGTCTTTTAGCAGTGTTCAAATTTTGTATGGTTCTAATGTTCCAAGCTTAAAATTTTTCTAATTCGTTTCTTCGTTGATTTTTGCTAAATAGTTTTTAATTTGTGGATTCTTAATTTTTCTGTTGCTTTTTTTTCGGAAATTGTTTCTTATCTTATTATCTTTTGCAGTTCTTAGTTCGCACATACTTAAATTCTTCAACGAAGCTCAGACATCGCGGTACTAGCTACATGAACAAATAAAACAAGTTTTCGTCAGAACGGCAAACTTTAATTTTTCAATGTCGGATTTTTGCTCGAAAATATTCGCTTAAGAACACCAAGAACGACAACGAAGCCCCAATACAATACAAAACAAAATGTGGGCGGTACGTCTTCGAATTGATCGAGTACTTTTTGGCAGTTTGAAAGCGCCTCAAGTTGTAGTACCTCCCATTTTTAGCCCACAGAAACTTTTCTTTCCAGATATTCATAAAACCTGAAACCAATCCAAGTTTTCAACACCAACAAACTCCCATATTACCTCTCATGATCATCGAGTTCAAATTTTCATCGATCGTTGAAAAAAAAGGGGTCCCAAACCTAAAAGGTACTCCATACAACATTTTTCCTGTTAATATAGCTCCAACTGGTGTAGCCACAGAAGAAATTCTATGATCTTGATCACAGAAGTACTCAGAATGAGAGAAAACAAACGTAAAAGATCTGATCGCGATGGATTTGTGGTGTTTAAGGTATTTAATCGAGTGGCAGAAATCTGAAGCTTGAATCAAACGCCTAAAACAAATTATAGAAGTCTTAGAATTTAGACTTACTCAGAGGTGGTCAGTTTTTTGAGTTGCTCGGAATTGAAGGAGTCCATATAGACGTCACGGCTTGTTGCCACAACACTGTGGCCGTCGTCTATAAGTTCGTCTAAAGTTCGAACGTGTTGTGGTGGAGGACGGATCAAAACAGAGACGAGTCGAGACTTGTAAGCTATGTTGACCAAAAAAGAAAAGAGTAACCAACTTGAAAGAACCACCAACAAAGTAGCTTCTCTGGAAATGAACCTGATTTTGACAGGTTGTTCTAACGCAATTTTCAGAAAACACTACGGAAGAGCAAAGTTAGAAGTTATCATGATTGCTGCTCTTACCTGGAGAATTGTGTCCACTTCAGTCTTGTGCAAGATGAAGATGAAGACGGCGGTACCAAGCAAGACCAAAAAAATCCCAAACCACATCCACAAAGGGAACGGTAAAAACACCACGAAAAACACAGAGAAAAAAGACTCTTCAAAGGTGTAAACAGCAACCACATCCTCAACAGCCGACGCATAACTATATTGGATTATGTCGTACCGTTGCGCTGTCATAGTCAAACCGCCGAGCGCCAAGTCGAACTTTCCGAGAGACACGTTTTGGAAAAGCCCCGTGTAGTCTCCTTCATACTTATAAAACTTGCATGTGAAATTTAGTCTCTGACTTAACAGCTTGATGGCTTCTACTTCAACACCAGCCAAGTTTTCACAGGTACCATTGGTCTGTTTCGTGGGGCAGAAAGCAAAAGGATAGTAATCAAGGTAGGCTATCTTCATCTCGTAGCGATGGTAGTTCCGTTCCTTCTTTGGAAACGACAGTTCTTGAAGATTAGTACTGTTGATTCTCACCAAGAACTCGTGATGTTGCCGACAAAAAAAGCACACCCTGTATACTTCAAGAGTAGCAAAAGTAACCATCACAGCGTCTCCTGCTCTGTCCAAATCTCGAAGAAATTGGTCGCTGAAAGTCGAGAATGAATCTACAAAGAAGATCACCACGTCTTTGTCCATGACGTTTTGGTCGTACCGAAGGTACTTCCAGAAGGATGTTACGTTCTGTAGCGCAACGAAGTGGGCGATTTTCTCTCTAGTTGGTCGTTCGAATTTCGATTTTAAAAAGTGATTGTATATTACGACGCTGGTCCTGATGGGCTCAAAATGATCCAAAAAATGGTTATCAACGTGGAAAACAGTCTGGAACTGTTCATAACTTTGAAGGACACTTTTCATGAGATGTGGCTTTAAATCTGAGTATTTAGGAGGAAGGAGGGACAGTTTGGCGAAAGAAAAGACTGATAAGAAAACTACAAGAAAAAGTGGCACCATTTCGGAGCTATTTTTAAAAACAAACTGGGCACTCATCGTTAATTGCTTTAAGGAAATGTGAACAATAACTAAATGGAAACTTTATTGATTTTTATTCATTACTAATTACTTCAAGGGCTTTAATTGATTGTCACTCGAATCAAATACATTTGATTCATTACAAGTAAACATATTTTGTACTGAAAATACGAATTTTTGGTTCTGGATTATGTTATTTCACACAGTTGATAAGTATATCAAACCAACAACAAAAATCAAACTGCTTAATTTCCTGACAGTTTTTAATTATAATAAGTAATTTCGTTATCGTTATTTAAAGTTTTATCGTTAGTTAAATACCAAACAAACCTGGAAAAGTTCGATTTTCTCGAAAAACAAGAATGGAATTTTCTGAGGTGTGTATATTGTTGTATTCACCACTTGTGACAATGGTACTAAAATAAATGAAAGTTTATCATAGCTAGCTGATTGCTGCCTTAAATGTGAAAGTTTTTCTAAACAAACATTCACCCAAAAAGGCAGCAATTGATAACAAAATTCCACAAATGTGTGCAACAAAATGCGTGCGCTCAATTCACAAATTTGTGGTAATTCTCAATTACGGAACGCGGCAACCGCTTCGTCTAGACTTTGGTCCAGTCCTAACATAAAAAATGTATTAGATTATAAAAATCGCAACATCATCCATTCCAAGTTTTTATCAATTGTTGAAATAAATTATAAGCATTCCAAATCAAAAACAATTCCGAGTGGTTTAGAACCTGAAGAATTATTTTAATCTCCGTCACAGAAATGCTCAGAATAAAAAATAACAAAACTGAAAGCTTTTATCATGTATCGTTTTATAAAAAAACACGATGTTTTCTTCAGTGAGGTTTTGTTTGCATTGGAGGTACTTCCTGGACGGCGACAAGTCGTGCAGTGCTACCAAATTCTCAATTTTTCCATGGTATGAGTTTCGTTGTGATGCTTGGTTGAAAATTATAACAAAGGCTTTCAACAGAGCTTGGAATATTTGGTAGATTGTTCGTGATTGTGGCTTAAACCTGTCACTTTAAGGACTTATTTACTTCAAAAATTCTATAGAAGAAATGAAACAAACTGTCAATTTCAACATTATAAAACTGATCAATTTAGACTTGGATGGCTTAACTTTAAATGTCGCGGCACTAGCTACAGAAAAAAATAAAACGAGTTTTCGTCTAAACGACAAACTTTATTCTTTCAATTTCTGATTTTTATTTTAGCTCGAAAACATTCCCCTAAGAACACTACGAACGACAACAAAATCCCAGTAATGTACAAAACAAAGTGTGGATGATACGTCTTGGAATTGATCGAGTACTTCTTGGCAGTTTGAAAGCTCTTAAAGTTACGGTACCCTCCATTTTTCGCCCACAAAAACTTCTCTTTCCAAATACTCATAAAACCTAAAACCAATCCAAGTTTTTACCTCCAACAAACTTTCTCGTCACCTCTCATGATCATGGAGTTCAACTTTTTATCAATCGTTGAAAAAAACGGGATACCAAATCTAAAAGGTAGTCCGTACAATATTTTTCCTGTTAATATAGCTCGATCTGGTGTGGTCACAGATGAAATTTTATTATCTTGATCACAGACGTACTCGGAGTGGAAGAAAGCAAACGTAAAAGATCTGATCGCAATGGATTTGTGGTGTTTAATATATTTAATCGAGTGGCAGAAATCTGAAGTTTCGATCAAACGCCTAAAACAGATTATAGAAGTCTTAAAGTCTAGACTTACCCAGAACTTGTCAGTTTCCTGAGTTGCTCGGAATTGAATGAGTCTATAAAGACATCTCGACTTAGTACCACAACACCATACCCGTCGTCTATCAGTTCGTCTAGAGTTGGAACGTGTTGTGGTGAAGGATGGATCAAAACAGAGACGAGTCGTGACTTGTAAGCTGTAGTTACCAGAAAGGAAAAGAGTAACCAACTTGAAAGAACCACCAAGAAAGTGTTTTTTTTGGGAACGAACCCGAAGTTGACCGGTTGTTCTAACGCGATTTTCAGAAAATTCTGTGGAAAATCTAAGTTAGAAGTTACCATGATTACTGCTCTTACCTGAAAAATCGTCTTCAATTTCATGTCAGTTTTGTGAATAATGAAGATGAAGACGGCGGTACCAAGCAAGACCAAAAAAATCCCAAACCACATCCACAAAGAAAACGGTAGAAACATCACAAAAAACACAGAAGGAAAAGAATCTCCAATGGTGTAAACAGCAACCACATCTTCAATCGCCCAAGCATAACTAAATTGGATTATGTCGTACCGTTGGGCTGTCATAAGCAAACCACCGATCGCCAAGTCGAACTTCCCTGCAGCTACGTTTTCGAAAAGCCCCGTATAGTCTCCTTCATATTTATGAAACTTGCATGTGAAATTTAGTCTCTGACTTAACAGTTTGATGGCTTCTACTTCAACACCAGCCATGTTTTCACAGGTACCATTGGTCTGTTTCGTAGGACAGAAAACAAAAGGGTAGTAATCGAGATAGGCTATCTTCATTTCGTAGCGATGGTAGTTCCGTTCCTTCTTTGGAAACGACAGTCCTTGGAAATTAGTACTGTTGATTCTCACCAAGAACTCGTGATGTTGCCGACAAAAAAAGCACACCCTGTATACTTCAAGAGTAGCAAAAGTAACCATCACAGCGTCTCCTGCCCTGTCCAAATCTCGAAGAAATTGGTCGCTGAAAGTCGTGAACGAATCTACGAAGAAAATCACCACGTCTTTGTCCATGACGTTTTGGTCGTACCGAAGGTACTTCCAGAAGGATGTTACGTTCTGTAGCGCAACGAAGTGGGCGATTTTCTCTCTAGTTGGTCGTTCGAATTTCGATTTTAAAAAGTGATTGTATATTACGACGCTGGTCCTGATGGGCTCAAAATGATCCAAAAAATGGTTATCAACGTGGAAAACAGTCTGGAACTGTTCATAACTTTGAAGAACACTTTTCATGAGATGTGGCTTTAAATCTTCGTATTTAGGAGGAAGGAGGGAAAGTTTGGTGGAAGAAAAGACTGATAAGAAAACTACAAGAAAAAGTGGTACCATTTCGGAGCTATTTTTAAAAACAAACTGGGCACTTATCGTTAATTGCTTTGAAGAGATATTAACAATAAGTAACTTTATTGATTACTAATTATTTCAAGGGGTTTAATTGATTGTCACTCAAATCAAATACATTTGATCATTACAAGTAAACATATTTTGTGCTGAAGATACAAATTTTTGGTTCTGGATTTTGTTATTTCACACAGTTGCTAAGTATATCAAACCAACAACAAAAATGAAACTGCTTAATTTCCTGACGGTTTTTAATTATAAGAAGTAATGTGATAAACTAATGTGTTTTTGTTTTATCATTAGTTAATTACCAACCAAGCCTGGAAAAGATCGATTTTCTCGAAAAACAAGAATGGAACTTTTGCTGAGGTGTGTATATTATTGTATTCACAATTTGTCACGGTGATACTACAGTTAATGAAAGTTTGTATCAGCTTATTGCTGTCTTAATTGTGAAAGTTTTTTTCTTCACCTAAAAAAACAGCAATTGATAACAAAACTCCACAATTGTGCGCTCAATTCACAAATTTGTGGTAGTTCCCATTTACGGAACGCAGAAACCGCTGCGTCTAGATTTTGGTCGAGTCCTAACATAAAAAATATACTAGACTACAAAAAAATACAAACGGGTTATTTGTCAACATCATCCATTCCAAATTTTTATCAATTGTTGAAATAAATGATGTTTAGGTAACGCTTTTGATGCAAAAACAACTCCGAGTTGTTTAGAGCTTTAATCATCGTCACAGAAATACTCAGAATAAAAAAAAATCACAACTGAAAACTTTTATGGTTTATCGTTTTATAGAAAACCACGATGTCTTGTCCAATGAGTTTCCGTTTGTATTGGAACGCCTACAAGTCTTGTAGTACTACCAAATGCTCAATTTTTTAAGTTTCGTTGTGACAAAATTACAACAGCAGAATTTAGAATATTTGGTACTGATGTATAAAATTATTAATGAGTTGTGACTCAAACCTGTCACTTCAAGGACTTATTTAATTTAAGAGTTCTGTTGAAGAAATGATCGATGAAGAAGAAATGACACAAACTGTCATTTTCAACATTATAAAACTGATCAATTCAGACGTGAATGGCTTAACAGACCGAGTTTTCGTGAAAACGGCGAACTTTATTTTTTCAAGTTCTACTAGTCTTTATTTTTGCTCGCAAATATTCCCTCAACAACAAAATGTGGGTGATACGTCTTGGAATTAATCGAGTATTTCTTATCAGTTTACTGGGCCCACATCGTTGTTTACTTGGAAGAAATTTTAACAACGTCTAAAAAAATGTTTGATTATTTGGTATTGATTACTTATAAATTCGAGGGTTTAACTGATTGTCACTCAGATCAAATATCTGTTCAATACAATAAACAAAGTTTTTTAGCTTTTGTTATTCCCACAATTGATAATTATGTCAAACCAGAAATAAAATAGAACTCCAACTGCTTGGTTTCTGACGATTTTTAATTATAACAAGTGGAGTAAATAACGAATGTGTTTTTTTCTGTTGTTAGTAAATGATCAACCAAGCTGGAAAAAGTTGGGTCTTCGTCGAAAGCCAGGAATTGAAGTTTTGCCGAGAT
Organism: Cynaeus angustus; assembly: GCA_030157275.1. NCBI lineage: Eukaryota > Metazoa > Arthropoda > Insecta > Coleoptera > Tenebrionidae > Cynaeus > Cynaeus angustus. Next base: position 10,856,335 of record CM058067.1, read on the forward strand.
TTATCTATTATTTTATTCATGCGTTACGGTAGTACTGAAGAAAAGTAAAATTTCTATCATAACTAGCCATTTAGGTTTAGATCCACCCATTTAGTTGCTGTTTTAAATGTGGAAGTTTTTTTTTTTAACAAACATTTGCCCAAAAAGATCATTTGATAGCAAAATAGCACAAATATACACAGCATAAAAATGAATACAGACATTGTCAACGCGTTTAGATCAATCAGAGTGTGTTCATCAACATGGTAAAAAAATTGGAGTATTTGGTAATGATCTAGAAGATTCTTGATGCCTTGTGGCTTAAAACTGTCACTTTGTGGAGTTATCTGATTCAAGATTTCTGTCGATAAAGATGAAATCACACAATCTGTCATTTTCAACATTGTAAAACTGATCAGTGTCTCAACAGATCAAAACTGAACACTCCATCAACAAAAAATTGCACCTCATTGTTTTTATTGATTGAAATTGATATGTAAATAACGTTAGAAGTTTTTTTTGCTTGAATTCCCAATCAGTATTTGTACATTTGGTACAATCGGAAAAAAATATAAGTATTTAAAATTTTGTTTTTCTCGGTTTTAAAGTTTTAAGCATTAGTGTCATCAACTACTTTAATTAATTATCATTAATGATTTTAAATTTGTAGTAGATTTTTGTAGATCTTTTTTTAGGATTTATATTATTTTCGTTGAATTATCAGTTTCTCAGGTTTCCATGTTTTATCTTAAAATTTTTGATGAGTAATCCCTCAGATTCTAAGCTTTCATCTCAGGAAAAGTGTTTTTTTCTCATATTTCTCAGATAGTAGATTTCTAAATTTCCTATAGATTTTTTTCTCAGGATTTATGTTTTCTTGGCTTGTTTTCTAGACTTTGTAACCTAAGTTTCCATGTTTTTTATAAGTAGGTCTTCAGGAATTGTTTTTTTTATCTGAATTTCTTATTAATTTTAAATATTTAGATCAGTCCGTAGATTCTTAGATGGTCTATTGAGTCGAAACTTCGCGACATTAGCTAAAGGAAAAAAAAAGTGTTTACCAGAACTACAGACTTTATTTTTTCAATTTCTAATTTTTACTTTTGCTCGAAAAAATTCCCCTAAGAACACCACGAACGACAACAAAACTCCAACAATATACAAAACAAAGTGTGGGTGGTACATCTTCAAATTAATCGAGTACTTTTTCGGTGTTTTCAAGTGTCTCGAGTCGCGGTACCTCTCATTTTTAGCCCACAAGAACTTCTCTTTCCATATACTTATAAAACCTGAAATCAATCCAAGTTTTTACCTCCAACAAACTTCCTTATCACCTCTCATGGTCATCGACTTCAAATTTTCATCGATCGTTGAAAAAAACGGAATACCAAATCTAAAAGGTACTCCATACAATATTTTTCCTGTTAATATAGCTCTAATTGGTGTAGCCTCAGAAGAAAATTTATTTTCTTGATCACAGAAGTACTCATAATGAAAGAAAGCAAACGTAAAAGATCTGATCGTAATGGATTTGTGGTCTTTAATATATTTAATCGAGTGGCAGAAATCCGAAGCTTGAATCAAACGCCTAAAACAAATTATAGAAGTCTTAGAATTTAAACTTACCCGGAACTGGTGAGTTTTCTGAGTTGCTCGGAAGTGAATGAGTCCATAGACACATCTCGACTTAGTACCACAACATCATACCCGTCGTCTATCAATTCGTCTAGTGTTGGAACGTGTTGTGGTGGAGGATGGATCAAAACAGAGACGAGTCGTGACTTGTAAACTGTAGTTACCAGAAAGGAAAAGAGTAACCAACTTGAAAGAACCACCAAGGAAGTGTTTTTTTTGGAAACGAACCCGAAGTTGACCGGTTGTTCTAACGCGATTTTCAGAAAAGTCTGTGGAAGATCTAAGTTAGAAGTTACCATGACTGCTGCTCTTACCTGAAGAATCTTCTTCAATTTCGTCTCAGTTTTGTGTAGAATGAAGATGAAGACGGCGGTACCAAGCAGGACCAAAAAAATCCCGAACCACATCCATAAAGAAAATGGTAGAAACACCACGAAAAACACAGGGGAAAAAGACTTTTCAAAGGTGTAAACAGCAACCATATCTTCAACAGACAACGCATAACTATACTGGATTATGTCGTACCGTTGCGCTGTCATAGTCAAACCGCCGAGCGCCAAGTCGAACTTCCCGAGAGACACGTTTTGGAAAAGCCCCGTGTAGTCTCCTTCATACTTATAAAACTTGCATGTGAAATTTAGTCTCTGACTTAACAGTTTGAAGGCTTCTACTTCAACACCAGCCAAGTTTTGACAAGTACCATTGGTCTGTTTCGTGGGACAGAAAACAAAAGGATAGTAATCGAGGTAGGCTATCTTCATTTCGTAGCGATGGTAGTTCCGTTCCTTCTTTGGAAACGACAGTTCTTGGAAATTAGTACTGTTGATTCTCACCAAGAACTCGTGATGTTGCCGACAAAAAAAGCACACCCTGTATACTTCAAGAGTAGCAAAAGTAACCATCACAGCGTCTCCTGCTCTGTCCAAATCTCGAAGAAAATGGTCGCTGAAAGTCGTGAATCTCGTGATCGATCGTGATTTTCTCTTTAGTTGGTCGCTCGAATTTTGATTTCGAAGAATGATTGTAGTGTATGATGGTTGTTCTGATGGGCTTAATATGGTCGGAAAAACGGTTATCAATGTGAAAAACAAGCTGGAAATCCTGGTAACCTTGAAGGACAATTTGCATGAGTTGCCACTTCAAATCTTCGCTTTGATGTTGGAGAAGGAAAAGTTTAGTGGAGGAAAAGACTGATACGAAAACTACAGCAAAAAATGTCACCATTTCCGAGGCTTTTTTAAGACTAAACTGAACACTGGTTGCTTTGAAGAGATGTTAACAACGATTACATGGAAATGTCGTTGTTTAGTATTGATTATTTTTTAATTGAAAGGTACAATTAATTGTCACTCAAATTAAATAAAAGAAATCAAAACTGAATACTCACAATCAGTTAACAAATAATTGCACTTGTTTGTTTTTATTGATTAATATTAATATTTAAACATCTTTAGAGTTATTTACTTTAATTTCCAATCAATATTTGTACATTTGGTATCATCAGAAAAATATTTTCAAAATTTCCGTTATGTAGGTCCTACAATTCATAGCTTTGATCTCAGATTTTTTTTCCTACTTTTTTATCAACGATTGTAAATTTTTAGTTGTCAGATCTTATTTCAGGATCTGCATTTTCTCCATTTATAACTCAGTTTCTCAGATTTCCAAGTTTTTTTTGTAAATTATTATAAGACTTAATAGATCAATAAATTGAGCTAAAAACTGAATCACCAAGCACACTAAACTTGATTTTAATGTTTTTTATTGATTAAAATTAATATATTTGTATGCAAATAATGGTTTTGAATTCATATCGCAATGTGATCCCGATTCCCGAATTTAATGTTTTTTGCTTTAATTTATAATCATTATTTATGCATTTGATACCATCGAAAATAAATTTCATGATCTACATGTGAAAATTCAGTTGGATTCAATACTCTTCTTGAAAAAATAATTGATACGAATCCTTTGGCTAAGCCAACAGGTGATAAAATTAGTGAGGACTTAATTATATTTTATTGATTGTCTTAAGTTTGATGAAGATGAAGTCTCAAATCGAGTCCCAATGTCTAGTGGGCTTTGGAGTTTTCGTACATGTTGGTAGCACTGTTATCATATTTGAGTGACATGATGTCGTGGTATGTCAACTAATATTTAACCTCAAACACGTAGTCTGAAACAGAGTGTACTAACACACTTCAAACGGTAAAGCCAACTTAAAAAAACAACCACCCTAAATTAAAAATCTCACTTTAATGAACTTAATGAAATAAAAATAAGTCTATTATTCACTCCACTTAGCATAATTAAATCTTAAGCTTTTTGTTACCTTAACAATACAACGATTAAATTATTATTCATTGTCACCACCTATAAAACTTCAAACTCCCCAAAGTCAACCACACCATGTTAAGAATCTTAGCAACCCTCTGGGTCATAAAACTGACTCTCAGTGACACATCTCTCAAAACGTGTCTCCATCGAATTACATCACAGTCTTTAAACCATGGAAGTGTTTGGCTAAGCATGACCTCCTGGGACCTCGTTGATGCAAAATACTTCGAAAATTTCACACGCCAAGGTCACACTTTTTCGGTCAAAATGTCAGATATAATAGACACGGGTTACGATAAAAAGACCCAAAACTACATCATTGAAGCTGTAAACTCCACCGAGCTTAGCCACACCCTTCAAAGTTTCAAAGATCTCAGCTCGTGGAACTCCCACGGAAAGTTTTTCATTATTGCCCAGATCTACAACGATAGTGGCGAAATCTCAAACATGGTTGAGAATCTGTGGTTTGAGGGTATTTACAACTTCGTGATCTTAACAACTGATAAGGACCAATCAGAGGTGGTTAAAGTGCTCACGTGGTTTCCGTACAACTGTAGACGGGGCTCGGACTACACTAAGGTCCGCCTCCTGGACGTCTGCATCAATGGAATTATGCGCAACAACTCCAATCTTTTTCCGAAGAAGATACCGAAGGTTTTTAATTGGTGTCAAGTGAAGGTTGGCACCACTGAGTGGCCTCCTTATATAATGAAAGCGACGAAAAGAGTGGCTAATACTGATGAGTATATTATAAAGGAGGGGCTGGAAGTGAGGATTGTTGATGCGATTAGTTCAAAGTTGCACTTAAACGTTAGTTACTTCATGTCGGAGAAGAATTTGAACTGGGGAATTTTGTACGATAATGGTACCGGAACTGGGCTGATGGCACTCTTGAGAAATCATCAAGTTGACATGGCGATCGCCTCGTTCACGCTTTCTTTACCAAAGTTTAAGTTCTTTGAAATCAGTCATTCGTACTTCGTGGAAAGTTACTATTGGTGCGTCCCTCATGCCGAAGCCCAATCACCATGGAAGAAAGTGGTCAACGCGATTAGTTATAAGCTTTGGATTGCTCTTTTTTTGTCACTTTTCACCGTTAGTCTCCTTATGTGTGGTTTGAGCAAACTTGGCAAAGAAACTGTCTTCAGGGGTTATATTTACAATCTCCAAACCACCATTTCAGTTCTTTTGGGCGTTTCGATTCCCAACCGCCCAAAAACACAAATTCTTCGTTGGATCTTCACCTATTGGATCTTGTTTTCATTGAACTTTTCAGTTTTTTATCAAACTAAGCTTGTTAGCATCCTCGCCAAGCCAACTTTTCTTACCCAAATCGCCTCAATTGAAGATATTCTCAATAACAATCTCAACATCCTCGTCCCTCTCCACATTTTGAACAAAAACTCGACGTTTTCAATTCAAGTTCTCAAACAATCTGAAGATTGCACTAACATGAAAGAGTGCTTCGCTCGCGTGGTTAACAACAAAGATAGCGCCCTCTATCTATCATCCACTTATACATCTTATATGAAGAAATCCTACGTCAACAAAGACAATGTACCTCTGATTTATTGTTTTCCTAGTACAACAGCATCGTATCCTGTCATCGCTTTGATGAAACAGGGATACCCGTTGGCTCACCTTTTCGATAATATTATTACAAGATTGATAGAAGGCGGCTTCGTGAATTTATGGGAGGATCAGATATACAAGCAGAAGTATAAAAATGAAGAGATGGCTCTGAATGAAACTGATGATACGTTCCTCAACTTGAAGAAACTAAGTAGTGCTTTTAGTTTCTTGTTTCTAGGGTTGGTGTTTGCAGGAGCCGTGTTTCTGGGGGAGGTTATATATTTTCTGGTCAAATTTATGAAAGGGAAACAGATTTTTATAGTAGAGTCCAAATGATGGTTACGCCACTGGTACAATTTCAACGCCGCCACTGATAACTAAATGTCACTCGGTTTCCACTAGACTTGCATGCACTTCGTTTTAATTTTAGGAAAATAGATAAGAGAAATATCTATTCCTAGTAACGTTATTTAAATAAATAAATTAAACGGAGTAATGCATTAATTTAAGGGGCGTTTTTCTTTGGGGACAATAACGTGCTTTGTCTCTCAACTTTAGTGGAACTCGAACTGTCAATTTTATGACGTAAACATAACCTTTGTATCCGGGCCTCTCCAAATTCAGTCTTTCTCCAGTATTAAGCCACTTTTCCACGAAAATGTTGTACTCTACACCCGCAAGTCGTAGGATTCAAACTTTACTTAGAATTTTAACCAATGTTAATCCTTTTATCAACAATGTAAGAACTTACGTGTCTTCGCAAACTGTGGCTATTGGAGAGGTCACGAAAGTTATAACAGCCCCCAAATACCCCCAATATGTCCCCCGGAACTACTGTAAGACCCTCTTAAACTGTCATTCCAAGACTTACCCCCAAATGCATTTTTTAGATAGAGAAGATTTAGGTCAAAGTACACTACACCATCTGCGTTGGATGATGCAAAAAGATATTTTAGGTCAAGATATTTTTTTGTTGGGGCCCCCGGGCCCCCAAAAACGGAATCTCGCGATGCAGTATCTTGAACTCACTAACAGGGAACATGAGTATGTAGCTTTGAGTAGAGATACAACAGAATCAGATTTGAAACAAAGAAGGGAAATTGTAAAAGGAACTGCTAGGTACTTTGATCAGGTCAGGACTTTTTGTGTGGTTAGTTGATGGTCATTTTTGGATTTTAGAGTGCGGTGAGGGCTGCAGTGGAAGGTAGAATTCTTGTTCTTGAAGGGATAGAAAAAGCAGAAAGGAATGTTTTACCAGTATTAAATAATTTGTTGGAAAATAGAGAGATGCATTTAGAGGATGGGAGGCTTCTAATTCCAGCGTCAAGATATGATAACTTGCTCAAAGTAAAATAGAATTCTTGTTTTGACAGTTTTTAATGTATATTTTAGGACCACGGTCAAGAAGAGTTAGATAAATGGAAGTTGGTTAGAGTTGATGAGAATTTTAGAGTGATCGCTTTAGGGCTGCCTATTCCAAAGTAAAATTATAAATTTTCGTATATTTATTTGTGCTAAATTTTGCATATTTAGATATCGAGGAAACCCTCTAGACCCACCCCTGCGGTCGCGGTTTCAAGCTAGGGATGTTGCGCCAAAAAGTTACCAGGTGAGTTACTGAGAAAAATTTTCAACGCTTCCGAAAAATGCGACTACGAGCCCTTCCGAGATAGGCAACTGGTTATACACAAGTGTATTGTATATTGCCTATATAGATACATACCCTTAAAAGTAAAAAATCTATACAGCGCATTACTACCAACATCACAAAAATCAAGCCCTATTTTAGTGTAATTTAAACACGATTAAATTAGTATTTACCTATTTGACCCTTGATACAGGGAGGTACTCGATTAACTCACTACCTCCAAATCAACCATATCTCTTATCTAGTCAGGTCAGGGCTTGCTACAATTGCTCTCGAACCGAACGTTTGATGATCTTTTTGCATGTAGGTTGCCACCACAGTTCTAAACCACCATAACATGTGTCCGGGGTGCCCCAGTAAAGTCAGATATTTTATTATAAGCTGGAAAAAGTACATTTATTACTAAATTTTAAACTCGAATCTAGTCGTAGGTTGTTATTAGAAAAGCCTGAAATTTTATGTTTACAACCTAAAATGCCTAGTTTTTCGAGTTGGTTAATTTCAGCCGAATAAATGCTGCAAGTGGCATTGGAAAATGTTGTAGACTTCGAACCTGAAACCTGAAAAATAGAATTAAAGCCTGGAGAGTCTAGGCTTTTGCTGCTCGCAACTCAGAGAGTATATTTTTTCGGCTTAGTGGTCTAAAACTTTACATTCGAGATCTGTTAAAAGGCGTTGGAACTGAAATTGAAATCTTAAGCCTGAAATTTGGGAAATTTGAAGTCTGTGACACTAATGAAATTGCAATTTGAAATCTGAAACCTTAACCACTTATAGTTTCATAATGAACGTGGAAGTTTAACTTCTAGTTCTAAACCTGAAAGTTATACGAAGGCTGAAACCTGAAATCTACTTTTCGTAACCTGAAACCGTAACGTGATAGTTAAAGCTTGGAACTTGAATTTAAGCTGTAAATAAACAAACTCGTAATAGAAAGCCCATTTATTAATAATTATTTACATGTGTCAAAAGCAGCTTTTCGGAAACAGTTTTTTTTTTCTTTTCTTTGTTGCTCAAAGCCAACGTCTCCATCGTCCTTGAACCGTTTCTGATTGTTATTTTTTAATACTTTTATGAAAACTTGTTTGCTATTCATCGATTTATTGTCACAATGCAAAATCGCGATTGTCTCACCTTCTTCATCGTTGTTAGCACGCTTCATTTTTTCTTTATTTACAAACAAAACAACTTTCTAGGACACTGTGTCAAACATCCCCAATAAAGTCAATATCATCCCCCGTGTCGTGTTTCCTTCACATATTCTCCCATAGCGTGCATAAACCCTCTTAGTATAGTTCACTACACTTTGGATACGTAAACAACAATAAAATTCCTCCCATCGTCGACAAATTAACCTTGAATAATATTTATTGATTGCTGCTCTTTGTACTCAAAAAACTTCCACTGTCACTGCACTTCTTCGGAAGATTAGGAAGAAAAATATGAAGTTGGCGTTTCGCCGTCTCCGGTCTCATTTTCCGAACTTCAATTTCTGGAACATCATCAAATTCCATTTGTGACGTTACTAAAGGAGTCTCAACTGGTTTGTCTTCTCGCACCGGTGGCGGCGCGTCCTGCACCGGAGGCGGTGCAGTCATGACTCGTTTTTTCAAACTAGAGTTCTTCGTGACGGCTAAATCTAACCAGATCATAACTCGCTCACTCAAAGTTGTGTTGAAAGTGTCCACACAGTAGTTAGTGTAGGAGAACGGAGGCGGCGTTACCGCCCCCGATTCCGGCTCCCACAATCGTTGCACTTCCAGACTTCTCGCTTTCTTGAATTTTTTCTCATTCGTGAACGACACCTGGCGATTCAGATCGTTATACCGCACAGTGTCGCTGGGGATGACGTCCACCGTTACCGCACTCTTAACAAACTCTCTTTTCTCCGGGAACTTTTTCGTCTTCGGGTCTGTTTTCCTCGTTCTCAGAGTCGCCAACAGAAGCTTGACTGATGGGACTTTGAAAGCGGAGCGCTCGGGGGCCGCCGGAGGCGGCATTTTCCTAGAAAACAACGTGGAGCAATTTGTTTCATTAGTTTTTTTCTACCTTGAAGATGTTGTTCTTCTTCCTGAGCGCATGGTTTGCGAGACTTCCTCTTTCTGGAAAAGGACGTGGTGATGACCGTCTTTCCACACTGTTCTGATAAAAAGGGAGTTGCTGGACTCCCATCGTGTTCCGACCATGATCGAGATCGAAGAGTTGGGGACAGGCACGACCGTCCTCTACGACATTTCGAGCGGAAATGAAGAGAAACTGGGAAACCACACTTGAAATCTGGAACCGCATGGCACACGAATTTGCGCAGCGGTGGTTGGAGATAAATTGCGGGTGGAGGGGAACTTTGTGGTCAAAAAATGGGAGGAAGTTTCGGGGGGTGGAAAGTGACAATCTTTTCTTGCGAAAGTTATAAAAATTTGTAAACGGTTAAAAAATAGCTAATTAGCAGTTAAAGATAACCAAGAGTTGAATATCTTATCTTGGAAAAGTAAATAAAATTTCAATTCGGAAACTTTAACTAACAATAGTAAAGTAGCTCTTACGTTAATAGTTATCGGACACTCATTTTAACTATTTTTTTTTCTTAAAATACAGAATTCAACAAAAGATAAGGTATCAAGCATACTCTTTGATTATAGTTAATGACAAATCGATTCAAGATTACATATTTATGTTAACAAATAACTAGTTATATATTTTTTCAGATTCTAAAAAAATTAGTTGACTATTTTGATCTTTAGTTAAACAATTACTTTTTGTCTAGAAACTTACACGGCAATTTATGATAACAGTTTGTCTAAAAATAGTTAAACTTTTAACAATGATCTCAACATTAACAATTTATTTAGTGGATACTTGATAGTTAATAAATGTAAGTGTTGCCTGTTTGATAGTTAGAAGCTATAGTTAAATGATACAACTCATTCATTTACACTTGCAGCTAAATTGCTAAGACGTAAACTTTGTTGGTTAATACGGAAGATATCTACAGTTTACAATAACAGCTAAAGAATAATTACACATTATTTTAGCTATCATAAAAGCTGCATAATGGTTAAGAAACAACCAACTTCACCGTGGTTGTTAGATTTAAAATATCTACATGAACAAAACGTCACCAGAATTCTTATAACTTCAAGAAAAACTGTTTTCACAACAATTAAATCATAGTTAAATTGTATGTTTAGACTAGCTGACAATTTTAAGCTATGGTTGAGTAAGAACCACATTTGCAATACTACTTAAGTTAAAAATAGCTATAAGAACAAAATGTGGCCAGTATTTTTATAATTTCCGGAAAAAATAGCCCCGCTTGAATTCAATACTGCTTTTGTTAACAAGAATAAACACATGACGATTTTTTTATATAGTTAAATGATAGTTAAGAAATAAAATGACAATCTTGTGAAACACAGAGCACTGAGCTTATTTTGTGTTCTGCTTAGTTATGATTAAATTCTATGCATGCAAGGTCTGTAGTTTTTAACTTACTGAGTTCAACACGCTATGAAGTAATAGTTAATAAAAGTAGCTAAATGACAGAGATGTAGTTATTTTATTAAAAACAAAAAAAAAAGTTCTAACAATTCACAGGTTCTGTTAGTAAGTTTTAAGGATCACTGGGAGTACGAAATAGGCAAGACATTTGATAGTTAGATTAAAGAGTTAAATAGTTAAAAGAGCAAGATGATAGCTAAGTAGTTTCTATTAATAATACTCAGACTTTAGCCATTTGACAAAACAAACTCATCAGAACTCACAATAGATAAGTAAAAATAAAAATAAATGTACTAGAAATATAATAAAATAGATAGTAGTTAAATGTTATCAGTGTTACTTCTATTTTTGTGCAAATTTTCAAAGCCGTTCACAAGGAAAATTAAATCAAAATAGTTAAGCGTCTAACTGTCAGCTAAATAATAGCTATAAACTGATGTATGAAATATAAATTAGTTATTTACACTTAACTACTAAATTATTGCATTAAGCATTTGAGGGAATAGCTCCAAAAAAAATTATAGACTAAAAATAAACTGAAAACTAAATAAACCGTAAGATTACTAGACATGTGTTATGACAAAAAAATAATTAGGCAATGATCTTAATTTTCACTCAAGCAATTTTAATAAAAATACAATAACTAAAGATATTAGTTATGTGTTGTAATATGTTCAGATCAGCTAAATTTTATGTTATAACAGCCTGGAATTATAGTTAAGTAAAGTAAAAAAGTTTGTAAGTGCTATAGTTGTTAATAAAGTGTAAGTTAAATCAAATATAGTTGGATAATAGTTAAACAGCAAAACTCAAATCTTCTGATATGTAGTTAATCTAGAAGACAAGTTTTTTTTTAGCTGATGCATTGATACAATTCATTTGCTCACACTTAGAGTGATAGTTATATTGCTGAATCATGAACTTTGTTAGTTAATACGAAAGAGTTATTTAGTCTTAGTCATCATAAAAGGTACAAAGTGGTGAGAAATCGTATGTTCAGATTAGTTGATACTTTGACGTTCTAGTTAAGTAAGAACAACATTTGCAGTGATAGTTAAATCAAAGGCAGCTATATGAGTTAAACGTGTTTGTTATCGAGAATGACGTTTTTTGATATAGTTAAATAATAGTTAACAATCAAACATCCAAGCAATGTTGTTAAAAGTACAACAACTAAAGGTATTAGTTATGTCTTGTAATATATTCAGATCAACTAAATTTTATGTTATAAAAGCCTGGAATTATAGTTAAGTAAAATAAAGAAAATTTGTAATTGCTATAGTTGTTAAAAAAAGTGTTAATGAATGGTTTTAATTTAAGTTTCAAACTATAGTGAACTAAATGTGCAAATTACAAAATAAATCTTAACGCGATCGTAATTATTATAGTTAAAGACTATCACTCATCAACTAAAAACCTTATCATGCAAACGATTTAAATTCCACTTATGCTAAAATTAGAAAACAAGCTTCAAAACATCAAATATAACAACATAATTAATTGAGATATCCAAGTTTAGTTCTGCTTCTTAGGTCAACTAGCTTTCTTCTTAATTTGCATTTGAACAATTGCGTGAGGAACTACACTGCGGAAAAATGTTGCCTTCTCGTGCCAACTGTTAAAGATGCACAAGTTTCCAGTAATAAATTAATTACGACTTGGTTGCACGACAAGTCGCAACGTGCACATATTTTGCCACATAATATACACGATATTTAGGTCGTTTTGTCATACAGTCGCATCGAAGAAATTACAATTGCATGTCGACTTTAAATGGAAACAGAACAAATTGCATGTATAGCGAAAAAAATTGGACCTAAAATGGAACCTTGCGGTACACCTGAAATCAATTTAGATCGCCGAGATTAGAAATTTCATCATTCGCACGCATTTGTGATTAAAATTATCAAAGAATGAAGGAATTAACACAAAGACATTGTATTAATTACGTGTTACAATGAGTGTAATATCGTTAAAACGCGACCGGAAACTCCATTACTAAATTGAATTATCGCCCCCCAACCACTTTGGATTTTTACCTTGCAGTTTTCGATTAAAGTTGCGATTATATCTCGCTTTCCATCCAATCGACTCGGTTTTATAGAAAGCAATTCACACGAATCCTGAACTATTTCACGACAATTGCTTCCATCCATGCGAGTTTTCTTTGGGGGGGAAATTATTTACTACTTTTGTAATATTTGTCATTAAAATGTACACTTTTCAAGCTTTTACTACGACAAATTGCAATTTCGCGTGAAAATTCGCCACACCACGACCTGACTTAAAAATAAAGTGCGTGCGTTGGTAATATTAATGCGTTGCTTTATTTACTCGTCAACGTGATGAATTTGCTAATGAACCGGAGAAATGGGCATTTTTGGGACAAGGTCGCGAAGGATCACCGCGAGAAAGGATTTTAAATCGACAAAGGACAGTGATGGAACGTTAACTTAACTTTTATGCTTGGAAGATTTTTTTTCTTTGCACGAAATCAACTTAATAATTACAATGGTTTGTTTGTTAACTATTATTTAACTATATCAAAAAACGTCATTCTAGGTAACAACAGAATATTGAACCTGCACCGCTATATTTTTTCTGGAAATGATAGAAATTCAGGTCACGTTTAACTCATGCAGCTGTTTTTGCTTTAACTATCATCGTAAAATTTGTTCTTACTTAACTAGAACTTTAAAGCGTCAACTAATCTGAACATCCGATTTCTCACCACTTTGTAGCTTTTATGATGGCTAAGACTAAATAACTTTAGATATCTTTCGTATTAACTAACAAAGTTCATGATTCATCAATGTAACTATCACTCTAAGTGTAAGCAAATGATTTGTATCAATGCATCAGCTAGAAATGACATATGAAAGACTTTTTGTCACTAAGTCCTTATCGTGTAGACTAAAAAACTTGCCTTCTGGATTAACTTCATATCAGAAGATTTGAGTTTTGCTGTTTAACTATTATCCAACTATATTTGATTTAACTTACACTTTTTTAACAACTATAGCACTTACAAACTCATTTTACTTTACTTAACTATAATTCCAGGCTGTTATAACATAAAATTTAGCTGATCTGAACATATTACAACACATAACTAATATCTTTAGTTATTGTATTTTTAATAAAATTGCTTGAGTGAAAAATAAGTTCATTGCCTAATTATTTCTTTGTCATGACACATGTCTAGTAATCTTACGGTTTAACTAACAGTTATTTAGTTTTGAGTTTTATTTTTTGTCTATAAATTTTTTCGTAACTATTCGCTCAAATGCTTAATGCAATAATTTAGTAGTTAAGTATAAATAACTATTTTATAATGAATGCATCAGTTTATAGCTATCATTTAGCTGACAGTTAGACGTTGAACTATTTTAATTTAATTATTCTTGTGAACGGCTATGAAAATTTGCACTACAAAATAAAAGTAATACTGATCTAATTTATATTATTTACTAACTATCGCTTAGCTATAATCTCTCGTCGTTATAACTTAGATTTTTTATGTTTAAGAACAAGCGGAAATTTTTTACATTACAAACATAAATTTAATAGCCAAATATAAATAACTAACTTGTATAAAATCTGCGACACTGCTACTTAAAAAGTCATAAATTATTATGAATGATTAATGATATGAATATGAATTATTATGATTGATTAATAAATTGATTATTATGAATTAAACGGAGAAGTTTAATTATTTTTAACTATTATTGTAAATAGCTGTGCGATTTTGTATACGAAAATAGCTGACGTCCCAGAAGTTTATAATTTTGTTAAATAACTATTATTCAGCTACGGTTAACAATGGTTAACTACTAAAACTAAAACTGACTGTCGTAGAATACGTCAAGGATGATAGTTAAAATAACCCATAACCAACTGTTTCCTTAAAAAAAATTAAGTACAGCTATCACTTAACTATTATTATCTATTTTACTATTAGTTGTTCTTACTTATCTATCACCTGCTTTTATCCTAACTATCATTTTACCATAAAAATCTGAAGCTTTTGTAATAATACAGGTTTATATTTGTTGTCCATAGGAATGTTACCAAGAGCTGAAAAAACTAGCCCCCACAGCCCCCTCCGAGAAACTCGAAAAGATCATCTCTTGCGCCTTCGCTATCGCTACTAAAGAAAGTGCAGCTTTGGGTTTCCCAGACTTTCCTTTGGATAACCTCCCCCAGGCTGCCAAACTTTTAGAAAAAAATCCCCAAATGTCACCATATAATATTCTCTTCAGACTCTACCCCTACAAGGTGTTTCTCAAAGACGAAACGTCACATCTAGAGTCACTTTTAAAAACCTTCAGAGTAGAACCTGACTCCTCCAGCTTCATATCAAGTATCTCCCAGAAACTTCGCTCTTTTCTTCATTCTTCCTCCACCAAAAGCTACATAGAGACGGAGTACCAGAACAATCTGATTGAAGAGATGCTTCAAAGCGAAGCTGTAGCCGATTTCTGTTTAGTGGGTCCCAAAGGTTGTGGAAAAAGCATGCTAGTTCAGCAAGTGGCGGATATCCTAGGGAAACCAACTGAGAACATAGTTCTGTACCAAGATATGACAGCTAGAGATCTGATTCAACAGAGGACGACTCTAGAGAGTGGTGATACAGTTTGGACGTTGTCTCCGTTGGTTCTTGCAGCTCTAGAGGGAAAAATCGCAGTGTTGGATGGCATCAACAGGATCCATCCGAGTACTTTATCGGTGCTCCACCGGTTGGTCCAAAACCGAGAGCTCCAACTCCACGATGGAAAAAGATTGATGAGTACCGCGCGGTACCAGTTCATCAAGGACAACTTTGAGTTGACAGACAAAGAGATGGAGGAGAGTGGGATTATGAAGATACATCCCGATTTTAGGATTGTTGCTATTGGGGAGCCCCCTTCTCTGCAGTCGACCGCCGGGAACTGGATGACCCCTGAGTTGTTGAGTTTGTTCCTCTTCCATGAAGTGCGAACATTGAGCAAAGAAGAGGAGATGCATATCATCACCTCAAAGGTAAGAAGGAGAGAAAGAAAGAGTTTTTTTAAAGGGTCTTGTTCCAGTATGGTCCAATTTCACGTCCTTTGCATAAACTTATTGATCTCGCGCATGTGCTGAGGACCAGCAATGATCAAACTCTCCAAAGTCTTTCCGGGCATTTATCAACGCGTCAGCTTCTTAGGATCGCAGCAAGAATGAAGAACTACGCGAATTTTGCCTATGACGTGGTCCAAACTACCTTCATGGTTAAGTTCCTTCCAACGTTGGCTCGGCAAGCTTTGGAGCGGACCATCCAGCGCTTGGGAATTGTACCAGAAGAGCGCTCTTCGTCACCTGTTTCCTACCAAATCAAAGATAACATCCTCACGATCGGACAGTCTTCAACTCCTGTCTACCAAACCAAAGATTTGACCAAAGTTCCGAAGATTCTCTTCTACGATGTTCCTCAGCATCTCTACTTGATGGAGGAAATGCTTCAAGATTTTCATCTTGGTCAACACATCCTCCTCGTGGGGAACCAAGGCGTTGGCAAGAACAAAATCATCGACCGCTTCTTAGAACTCATGAATAGACCAAGAGAGTACATACAGCTGCACCGAGACACCACTGTGCAGACGTTAACCACGCAACCAACCGTCAAAGATGGCGTCTTGGTCCATGAGGACTCTCCTTTAGTTAAGGCGGTAAAACACGGGCACGTTTTGGTCATAGACGAAGCTGATAAGGCCCCCACGCACGTCACATGCATTCTCAAAACTCTGGTAGAGTCCGGACAAATGATACTAAGTGATGGACGAAGGATCGTGCCATCTGGTCAAAACGGCCCAAACTACATCCCGATTCATCCAGATTTCAGGATCGTGGTCCTGGCGAACCGCCCGGGATTTCCCTTCTTAGGAAACGATTTTTTCGGGGCTCTCGGTGACCTGTTTAGTGCCCACTCCGTCGAGAATCCATCGCCGGAAGCTGAGGTCGATCTCCTCATGAAGTACGGCCCCGGGGTCCCCATAGAAGTCATCAAAAAGCTTGTGGGGGTGTTCGGAGACCTGAGAAACTTGGCGGACCAAGGACTTGTCAACTACCCTTATTCCACAAGAGAAGTGGTCAATATAGTAAAACACTTGGAAGAATTCCCCGGAGCCGACTTAGAAGACGTCATCTTCAACGTGTTTGATTTTGATAGGTACAGTCCGGAAGTGGTGGAAACTTTAGGAGAAGTTCTTGAGAAGCACGGCTTTTCCGGAAAAAACGTTTTGACTTCAGAGTACGTAGCTGCGAAGAGGGCGAAGGAAAAGCTCCAGGTTACCATCGATCGTTACAGCGGGTAAGCTGTCCGATCAACTCGTCATTTTTACACTTTTATTCAGTTTAGACAACAAAGAACCGAAGCATGGAAAAGAAGATCCAGATAACGCTCCCCACGTTGGTGGCAACACTTGGGCTGGTGGAACCGGAGGCAGAGACACCGCCGGTCTCGGTGGTAAAGGCGGTCCTTATCGTCTCGATAAAGGCCACGAGGTCCACCAACTCTCGGACGAAGAAAAAAACGCTGTACCCGAACACATCCAACGTGCCGCCCGTGAAATGGGAAAGAAAGCATTCCAAGAGAAACTCAAAGAGATCGGAATGAGCGGCTACGACGCCAATCTCTACAACCAGTTTTACAATTCCGTGTCGCG
Organism: Cynaeus angustus; assembly: GCA_030157275.1. Taxonomy (NCBI): domain Eukaryota; kingdom Metazoa; phylum Arthropoda; class Insecta; order Coleoptera; family Tenebrionidae; genus Cynaeus; species Cynaeus angustus. Next base: position 10,873,693 of record CM058067.1, read on the forward strand.
GCAGATCCAATCTCTAAGAATCATTCTGGGAAATCTCCAGGCGAAGAACAAGGAACGACACTGGTCGAGGCATCAGACAGCTGGAGAACTCGATGACCTCAAGCTTGTCGATGGGTTGTTAGGAGAAAAAACTATTTTTAGAAGACGAGCAGAACAGGAACCTGAAGTTGGAGCCCCCCAGCTCAAACCGAAGATCTTCAGAGTTGTTGTCGACGTGTCTGGGAGCATGTATAGGTACGCCATCTTGGATCTTAACCGCCATTGTGTGACTCATACATGTTGTAGGTTTAATGGTTACGATGGACGCTTGGATCGAGAACTGGAAGCTGCGGTTTTAGTCATGGAGTCGTTTCAAGGATTTGAAGATAAAATAGAATACGACATCGTGGGGCACTCGGGGGAAGCACCGAGCATCAAATTCGTCAATTTCAAACAACCGCCTAAAGACAACAAAGAGAGATTAGACATTTTGAGGGTAAAAATGTGACTAGAACTTTATTTTTCTATCTTTGTTTTGTAGACTATGCATGCACACTCCCAGTACTGTTGGCAAGGCGACCACACACTTGAAGCCACGGAAGAAGCCATAAACTCTTTAGCGGAAGAAGACTGCGACGAAGCTATCGTTGTCGTGCTCTCAGACGCTAACCTCGAGCGGTATAGAATCCCTCCGTCAAAACTAGCGGCGGCTTTGACCGCCAAGAGTAATGTTAGTGCCTACGTTATTTTCATAGGGGGCTTAGGGGACCAGGCTGAGAGGTTGGTATGAGAAAATTGAAGGTTTGTGATTGTTAAGTTGGTATTTTAGATTGACCGAGCGACTTCCTGCCGGACGCGCTTTTATATGCAAGGACGTAAACCAACTACCTCAGATTTTAAAACAGATCTTCACGTCGTCTGTCATTAATATTTGACGAGGAAGATTTCACAGGAAAAAGTGTAAATATGTATATTTTATTAAAAGAAAAACGGGTCAAGGACCACAAATATTTCCAAGCCGGTCTTGTAAAATTTTCCAATTTTGAAAAGACAGCTTAATAAACACTTTTTGGATTTATACTCTTTTAAGTAGTCATTTTGTGTAGTCCGCCCCTGCAAGGTCTCCCGAAGCCGGTCCTGTCGCTTCCTGTTTACAACTTATTATTTTCCACCCTAACCTCACTTTCCAAATTGGAGGGAAACTAGCGATCTTCTGTAAACAAATCTTGGATATTTTTTAAGCATAGCGGCCCCCGTTGCAAAAACGGTGGAGACGCCCATGTTTTTTCCCTCCAAATTTAGAAATCGTCGTTTATTTTCATAATTAATAAAATGAAACGTTTTTACACCAGAAGTGGTGTTTTTTTTCCCTAGATTAAGAAATTTTCGTGGAAAACCGCGGAGAGTGCGCTTTTCTCAAAAAAACGCAATTTTCCGGACCACAACGTGCATGATGGTGAAAACAGGGCTGCCAACGTAACGCATCGCGGGGGTTAGTGTTTTTGTGCTCAGGGCGAACTTTTGATGGTTTTTCTCGGAAAATTGGTGTTTCAGAAGCGTTCTGTTTGGTGTTTTTATGAAACTACACGCTTTTGGTTACGGTGACTTGCTTGGTTATGTTATTATCTTTGTTTGTTATGTTGGTGGTTTGACGACGCCAAGCCGCATGGCACCATGGGATAATCATGTACGTCTGTGACAAGTGAAACTATTCGCGTTTTGAAGGTAAAATAAACACACGGTAAAAGTGTCTTTGCAGCGTTTTTAGCCCCCATTGAGCCCCGTTGTAGTCCATGATACGATTGCAGCCCCTATTACCGTCATAGGTGCACCCCAACAAGTTTTGTTTTTAGTGGAGTTTCTATTTATACAAATGATGGTGGCAGATTCCTGTAATGCGACAACAAACTTTCAGAAAGACTAACAATTTTCATGAAAGATGTGACAAATGTGTGATTCTGACTGTCGGTTTTTGCAGAAAAGTCGCGGTTTAATGTTCGGGACAAAATGAGTGAAGAAGAGGGCCCGAGTTACAAAGACGGGGATATTGTTTGGGTGAAATTGGGGTCTTGCTGGTGGCCGGGTGAAGTTACTGAGAACGGTCCTGAGGACTTCACAGCCAAGAAGCCCCCGTTAGCTATAGTGAAGTTCTTCAACGAGACAACATAGTAAGTTGATTCTAAGAGTGATCATAACCTCACTTTCTCCATTGTAGCGAATTTGTCAAAAGCCACAACCAGATTTACTTCTATAACTGTGACAGGAAAAATGAGTTCATCAGGAAGGGAATGGGTAAGATTATTAACCTCGCGAGGTTAAGTTTAAGTCTTAATTTCTAGACTCTTTTCGTGCCAACAATACCCACATGGCAAAATTCCCTGGAGACGTGAGTCTTGCAGAAATACGCACAGATGGCAACCCAAACATCCTCAGTGACCCTATGTTCGCCCCCCAGAAACGCAGCGCTATCATCGCCGAAGTTTTTGGGAGCCCCAGCCCTAAAAAAACGCCCAAAGACAATAAAAATGCGCGGCGATCAAGTAAGCCCTTCTATCTCTTTGAACTTCTCTACCTTCTCTACTTTTTTACAGAAGGCTCGAAAAAGCCGAAACTGAACATCACGCATCGCAGGTTTCTAGGCTGCGACGACTATGAAGCCCACATTCGGGTCCAATATCCGGGAAAAGACAAAGAAAAGGAAAATTTGAGTAGTGACGAAGAAATCGTGCGTTTAAACGCTGAGCCCACTCAAATTTTTAATTGTTCGCAATGTACTTTCAATACTAAACGTTTAGAAGTGATGTTGTTCCACGTCCAGTGCCATATCAAAGGCATCGCGTCGCCTGTGCACGTGAAAAAGCGAGCATCACCGAAGAAAAAGAAGAAAACTCGAGTCTTTAAACACATAACCTCAGATGATGATAGAACCAACAGCGTTGTGGACACAGACAGCGAAGAGGAGAAAGAAAAACCTAAAAGAAGAAAGAAACCTACCAGTCCACGCAAACCGAAAACGAAGAAAGAAGATGAGAAACCTACAACCGACATCAGAAGCAATCTTCTTGCTGAATGGAGCGACAGCGAAGAAAACGACGAAGGCGAAACTAGCAAAGCTGATTCTCCAGAACCGCCAAAGAAAGAAGACACGAAAAAAGAAGAAAAACAAGACTTGAGCAAATCTTGCTTCGATTTCGATGAAGATGAGGAAGAAGACAGTAGTATAGTTCACACCGCAGTGGGGAGAAAAATCCCCCGAGTCATCCCCCCAAACAAGAGAAAATCAACAGACCCAGATAACGAAGATGCCAGTCTCCCAATCGCTGAAGACGACGAAAATCGCATGGAAATCTTGAAAGGGAACGAAACATTGAATGATAGCTCAAATTCCGTTCCCAACGACACAGAACTAGCAAAAGTTGAGGAAGATTTCAAAGATCTCATGGACGCGACGTTGGTTCCAGAGCTCCCAGACGTCCCTGACGTCCCTGAAACCGCGAAGCCCCAGAAAAATTTTTCGGACACTAAAACTGTCAAAATTCCGGACAAAAAAACCGACTCGGAGGTCGCAACGAAGCTCACAAATCCTAAAAAGCGATTTGTTAAGTCGTTTGAAGATTTTGAATTATTACAAAACGAACAGAGGAGAGCGCAAGAAGAAAAAGAAGAAGAATTGAGAAAGGAGAAAGCGGTCGTTGTGGAACCGGTGGAGCCTCCACCTGTCGTGATAAAATCTCCAGTTATAGAAGAAAAAATCGCAGAGGAACCTCCTCCATCAAATGAAGAAAAAGATGAGGAACCGATCGTGGAAAACCTACCCGAGGCCAAAATTGAGCCCCCTAAACCAACCGAAGATAAAAAGCTCGATCCTAATCTTCAAATCTCCAAACTAAAGTGTCAAATCATGTCGAAACTAGGCGACGACGAACCAGAATCTCCTAAAGCAATCAAAACGCGATCCTCGCATAGAACTCCAAGGAGCAAAATCTTGGAGTCTTACCGAAACGACAAGAATAAAGAAAAAAGGAAGAGCGTCGACGAAAAGGAAGAGGAAGAAGAAGAAAAGAAACCAGCTACGAGAAAATCGAAGTTCTTGAAGTTCAACCAAGAAGAAATTGATGATAAGAGTCAAGAGGGGCCGACGAAAGAAGAAAAAAGCGACATCATCAAGGAGGTTGAAGCAATTCCCGAGAAGAACCCTGATGAGGAAATCGGGAAGATCAACCAGATTGACGAGTATCTCAATGATTTCCTTTTTAGTTTTCCGAAGAGGGACGAGACTCCTCCGAAACCGGCGGAGGAGCCAGAGAAGCCTCAAGAGCCTCGCCCGAACGAGGTGCATGTGGAGTGTGCCGGTGACCAAGACGGTGGCGTCGACATCGCCATCAAGACAAACGAGACTAATTTGAACAAACCTGAAGAACTTTCAGCTTTAAGTACATTAGCAATGGTCTCCCAGTTAGAAACCGACAAAGAAGAGGAGTCTCAGCTAGTTCCCATCGATGGAAACCTCACTGTCGTCTCCGAGAAGGATTTAGCCGACGGCCAAGTGGAAATCACAGCCAGCACCTGCAAGAAACCCGTTACTCTTACCAACTTCTCCATGGATTTCTCGGAGTGTAATAGCAACAGTAACAGCGACAGTGTTGCCAGTATCGAAACGAAAGAACCAGAGAAAGCACCAGGTCTAGAAGAAGTGTTCGATCTGGAGGAGCATATACCATCACAAATCGTAGATAAGAAGAACGTGATGGAGGCTACGACAGCGCCACCTTCGAAACTATTGGAAAGACTGACGGAAGCGAAACCGAAAACTTTAAAAGTGCCTACCAAAGATAGTACAAAATTAACAACAAAAACTAAGTTTGTTATCAAGCCGCCGGTAAATAAGATCGTTAAATCGCCTCCGTCGAACAAACCGATTATTTTATCAGAAAAGATCATAAAACCGATCAAAACGACGGATACTTCTGGTTCGGTTTCCGTGCAGAAAATCACTTCAAAGAGGAACCTTCACGATGCCGATGAAATCGACGCTTTCATCATCCAGAAGGAACATAAGAATGTCGAGGAAGAAGAAGATGCAATCGACGACGAACTCCCAAGTAAACGGTTGAAGAAAACACCTGAAGTGAAGAAAACACCTCCTACAACGACGCCCTCTATCAAGAAACGCGGTAAAGCCAAAATCCTGCAACAAACTATCATTACTCCAGCTGGGGAGATAATCCAACCTAGCGTGACGGCAGCACCCGCAGCCAGTCAAGACGACAATGTTTTCGATATCAACTCAATGCCCATCGTCTTATCCGATCAAATTCTCACCCCCGAGAGCATAGAAAATATGCCCATCTATCTCAGTGATGGTGTTCAACCATCTCCAGACACTTCCGCTTCTAACACCCCGAAAGTCACGGCTGTTGTCAAGAAAACTCCCGTTAGCATTCCCCAGGGTCAGATGAGAGTTTTGAATAAGTCTATAGCGTCGCCGGTACCGAAGTTAGTAAAGACGCCGAAGATTCTGGGTAGCGTCGGTTCGAAGTTGATAAAACAGAACTCTTTCACCTCGGGGAGTAGTAAACACGGAAAATATGTTATAGTGACGCAGGCGTCGGGAACTACACCTACGAGTAAATACGCTGTTGGGAAAAAACAGACGATTATTAAGAGAATGTCGGATGTGGGCATGACGACGGCGGGGACGTTGACCAAAGTTCAAAATATCGCCCCGGAGCCAACAGGGAATAAAATTATGATTTTAACTGACCAACAGGGACAGCAACAGAGGGTGTTGTTGACGCCAGCGCAGCAGAAGATGATGGGGTATCAAAGTACAGGGGCGAAGATCGCCAAGACGGTGATGAAGGGTAAGTTTACCGTTCCCTTCCGACCTCTGGAACCGTTCGAATCTAACACTTTTTTTTTGCAGGTAACATCATTCAAAAGAGCAAGGATGGTCAAATGACCGCGATCCCAGGTTCTAGCGGCCTCATCTCCAAAAGCGTCACCTCTTCTCGCCTCAACTCCCAGATCATAACAAGCAGCGGCCAAGTTCTGAGTCCCATCCACCCGCAAGCTAAAAACGTTCGCGTCGAAAAACCTACTCCCGGCCGTAAAATCCAAATGCAAAGTCAAAAGGTTCAGATCAAACCACCTCAGCAGAAGACAATCCTGATCAAAAATCAACACGGTCAAACTGTGCGCAAGATTCAAGGAACTGATGACGCTCTTCTCGATAAACAAGTTGCCGAACAACTCGAAGCCATTAAAGCAACCGGAATCTTGCAACAAAAACAAGAGATTTTGAATTACAAAACGACGCCGAAAACGGCGTTTCGACGCTCATATCCTAAGAAAATCGAGACGCCCAAAGCGCCAGTGCAAAAGCCGAAAGAGACTGTGGTGCCACCTTTGGCGCCGATTTCCCCTAAAAAAACTGAAGTAGAGAAACCAACAGAGGCGAAACAGGAGAGAGCTTTACATCAGTTGGTAATACAGGATGCGATGGGGAATCAGACCACGATAACGGAAGGGCAAATTTTGGCGTTACCGAGTGAGACGATAGATGGACAACCCCAGTCGTACATGTTGGTGACTTTGGACGAGTCTGGGAATCTTACCCCGTTAAATAACGAGGCTCTTTTGTCGTTAGACCCCAACTTGGGACTGGGGGGAGACTTAGGGAACACTGTTTTACAAATCGACCAGAGTGCTCTCAAAGAAGACGCCCCGGTGACTCAACCTGAACCTGTGGTGTCCCAGCCTGAGCCGGTAGTGACTCAACCTGAACCGGTGGTCACCGAAACGAAACCTGAAACTGTAGTTACCAAAGAGCCCGAGAAGCCCGAGGTGACTCAAGAACAGGTTTCTGAGTCTAGTACAGTCCTACCATCGATGGGAGGGGATTCAGGTCAACAGTTGATAGTGACAGGGGATCCCATCGCCGCACAGAAATTCTTAGAGTCTCTAACAGAGGGAAACACAGACCTGGCCAACATCCTCGCGAGTGCTGAAGGCAGCAGCATCCTCATCCACGCTGACGGTCAACAAATCCTCATCAACACTGACTCAGACAACCAGATGCTGTTATCAGTCAACACGGATAATCTAAATATGTCGGAGAGCAGCGAAGGGGGCGGCAACCCCATCTTCGCCACACAACCCGCCAAAAACCAAGATATCTTAGCGGCGGCGCTCGCTGACACGGATGTTTTCCAACAGGAACAGAACGGTTCCCAAGGGAAAGTCGCGCAATTGAGCCCCAACAGCGGTCTGTATCCTATGAACGTCAGTAATGTCCTCGAAACGAGTCTCACTTTAAACTCTCCGATCATGACCCCCCTAGAAGTCCCTAGCACCAACAGTAAAAAAATTAGCGACGAAACGGAGATATTGAACCAAGTACCTAAAAACGTCGATCTCCCGATCACGATCACGGATCCCAACATCTCCCAGACCGTGTCTCAACAACAAGTCACTTCTCTAATGGTCAGCGAACTTCAAACAAATCTCGAGTTGTCTCTCCCGATATCCGACGCCGCGATCACAGCTCCATCGTCCGAAATGAACAGTCCATCTTTCGTCTACTCTCTGCCAAGTCTCGAAGGCGGCGATATTAACCAGAAACCGTTCAACAGTAGCATGCCTCTCCTCACCGAAGACTCGGAAGAACCACCGGTGAAAGAAGACAAAGAAGATGATGGGAAAGAAAAATCGGAAACGAAAATAACACCAGACGGTTCGTTCCTCGACGAAAGTGAAGGTCTTTGTACTCTCGGTAGCGAAATGTGTAGTTCTCTTAGCGAGCCACCTCCTGACATGTTCGATCTGTCAGCGGTATTGTCGTCACAAAATAAAGACGAAAAGTTGATGATGGAAGAGAACGACTTGAAGATCGACGATAAAGAAGAATCGAGCGAATCAGGAAACCCATCGGTGACGGAAACGAGTTCTCCGAACACCGTGAACGAAGATTCCTGCGAGATTCCTGTCCAACCGGAAATCGTGACGACATTGGACGGGGTGGCGACGGGAAAGAGAGGAGCTGAGGACGAAGAGATTGAAAGCGATAATAAAAAGTGTAAATTTGACTGAGTAAGATGTACATATAATGTATGATATGGGTTTGAAGGAGCCGGTTGAGAGGTGTCATTCATTTTTGTAAATACATTGTTATTTATGTACGAGGTGTACATAATAAGCTTCTTTTTTATTCATATCTTTTAATATACGATAATGATTATAATAGGTATCATATATGCACATTAGATAATGTTATTGCTTATTACCTTGTAGATGTATGTTTAGATTAGCTTCCATGTGTCATTGTGTGATGAAACTTTTTTGATGAAATTGGTACTGGATAGGATTTTCATCTTGTTTTAGACGAACTTTAATTAAGGCTATAGAGATAATTTTCTTTAAATATTACGTTATGTATAATTTTATTGTAATAAAAAAAATTATCATAGCTTAAGTAATAATATGACCTAAAAACTCGGTGCTATTTCGGACTTTTTACTAAATATTTTTCAGTTATTTTTGTTTGATTAGCATCTAACTTCGTTTCTGTGAAAATTCAATTATTTTTTTTTTTTAATTTCAGTTTCCACCGGACATGAGTACCCCAATTTATCTATAATCAATGTGAAGTTAGCCTCCGATTATACAGTCTCGAATGCGTGTGTATTGTTGGTTGCATATGTTTATTACAAATAAACCACTTTCAAAATACTGCTTTTATTTTATCTATAATTAAAATTTCAAGAAAACGTGGATTTTTCCTATAATTTGCCAATTTTGCTGAAATTTGATGAACTTTATATTGAGGTATCAAGAGCACATGAGAAACGAGGAGGTCTTCGAGTACTCCTAATATCTGAAAACCTCCTGGCACTTTATGTCGCCCTAACACTAAAAAGTTCCAAAAACTAAGAAAATTGAATTTTTACAAAGATTTGATGAAATCTGTTTGGAAGTATTAGGAGTAATATGAAGCATGAAGAGGTCTCCGATTACTCCTAATATTTCGAAGGACCTCCTTGCACTTATGTGCTCCTACTAGTAAAAGTGCCAGAAAATAAGAAAATGTGAATTTCTCTAATTTCGCTCGAAAATTTGATGAAAATTTATTCCGAGGTATCAGGAGCATATGAGGTGCGAGGAGGTCTTCGATTACTCCTAATATTTCGAGAGACCTCCTCCCACTTTATGTGCTCCTAATAATAAGTTCCAAAAACCGAGCAAACATGAATTTTTCCAATTTTGCCAAAATTCTATGAAAATCTATCTTGAGGTATCAGGAGTCTATGAGTTGCTCCAACTTTAGTGGGAAATATTTGTAGTAAAAAAAAAGTCTAGTAAAAGAGGTGACTAATAATTTTATTAACAATGAATAACACTCGTTTATTTAATTACACCAAAACCCCAATTTCTAACTTCACAGATCCGACTCCAGCCCGGCCCCCCAAAAATCCCTCACGTAGTCCGCCGCTTTCACCGGTAGCAACCTAAAACACGTCACAAATATCCTGGCGTCGCCAAAAACTCCACCTCCTTACCTCGTATATTTGTTCACTGCAGACAAATACCCAGGCATCACCAAAACCGCCTCGTTGGTCCTCTGCGCCCTCATTATTTTCTCCGCAGCCTTTTTGGGGTCCAATATGGACAAGAGACTCCCAAACCTAACTTTCGGCTTCTTGCACAGACCTGTATCCACCATGAACGGGCACACAGTAGTGATCGCGATATTCAGATTGTCCCTCCTAAATTCTTCATGCAGAGACTCCATCATTCCAAAGACGGCGAACTTGCTGGCGCAGTAAGCGGTTAAGTTGGGGACTCCAATCAGACCAGCGCATGAAGAAAGAGCGACGATATGGCCGTGGTTGTTCCTCTTCATGGCGGGAAGGAACGCCTGGATGGTCTGTGGAAAACGAGTCAGAAGGAATTAGAAATAAAAAACAGAAAAGCGAAGATGCACCCAGAAATGGGCCAAAACGTTGATTCCGAAGACCGCTTGGATCTCTTCCTGGGTGTGGTCGAGGATGGGGTGAGTGGGCATGATCCCGGCGTTGTTGATGAGGATGGTGACATCACCGACTTCTTCGCGGACTTTCTGGGCCGTGGCGAAGACGTCCTTATCGTTGGAAACGTCACATCTGGAGAAAACACCTCAAAAACTAAGAAAAAAAAGAAAAATGAGAGTATACGTGTAGGCATAGGCTTTGGGGTAACCCATGTCGTTGATGGCGGCGATCGTCTCTTCATTATTTTTTTCATTGATGTCCCATCCAACGACTGTAGCTCCTTTGGAGGCATACAAGAGAGCTAGTTCTTTTCCCATGCCATGGCCGGCACCAGTAATCTATACCATGACGATTAAAGTACGAAAATGGGGCTCAATGGTAAACTTACCAGAACTATCTCACCCTCCACTGGTTTTTCTTCCACACCCACAATCGCATGGTAGGCAGTGATGCCAAGACTGTAGAAGATCTTAATCAGGAGCCAGCAGAACTCCACGAAAATTTCCAAGAATTCTTGTGCGATCATCACGATATTTTAACTTAAAACACGCCCGAACTAAACGAAATTATAATGAAGAATGCATAAGTTGCGCAAAAACAATGCTTAATTAGCATAGTTTTAAATAGTAGCTATCTTTGTAACTCATTAAAAGTTAAATATGCGTTTTTAAACAGGACATATTATCAACTCTTTTGGTTCCGATAAAATACTATCCTTGAAACTTTGTATTTACCTCCTAGTAAAAAAAACCGCACATCTAGTGACTTTCGCTACACACAGTTGTCACTCTACTCACACCGGCGCCAATTTCAAACTCTGTTACCATAGAATCCAGTTTGATCGAATTCTCGTTGTCAAAAATGGCCGAGAGGATAATCCCCTTGACCACAACTCTCGTAAAATATGACAATCCAGTTCTGGTGACTAAACATGAAGAAAAAAAGACTGCAGCTACTGCCAAGGTATTTCAATTTTTGTTTTCCGTTTTCATCATCGTTTTCCAGGATAAAGAAGACAACGCACGTGCCAAAACTGCTGCAATTCTTACCGACTCTCGTCAAGAAACAGAAGAAATTTTGAATACAATTCTTCCTCCGAAAGAATGGGAAGAAGACAATCAGTTGTGGCGTCAGAATGTCTCCACGACGCCGGCGACGCGTCTGGAGGTCATCAATTTACAGGAGCAACTAGACATGCGGTTGCAGCAACAGCAGGTTTGTAACTAGATTGGGCATAAAAAGTGCTCTAGATCGGCTGTAGGAAGTCAAATAAGCTCTAGAGCAACAATGGCAAACTTAAAATTGCTCTAGATCAGCAATGGTAGATTCGAAAGTGCTCTAAATCAGCAATGGTAGATTCAAAAGTGCTCTAAATCAGCAACGACGAGTCAAAGGTGCTCTAGATTAGTAAACAAAAGTTAAAAGTGCCCCAGGGGGCAGCAGTGGGAAGTTAAAAGTGCTCTAGAATAGCAATGACGTGTTTTAACTTGCTCTAGATTAGCAATGATGAATTCAAGTGTTCTAGGGCAGTAATGATACGTTTCAAAAATGCCCTAGAATAGCAATGGTGAATTTTAAAGTGCTCTTGATCAGCAGTGAGGTGCCAACCGGGCTCGGGCAGCAATGGGGAGTTAAAAGTGTTTTAGGACAGCAATGACAAGTTTAAAATTGCTCTATATCAGCAATGATGAATTCGAAAGTGTTCTAGGGCAGCAATGGCAAGTTTAAAAGTGCTCTAGATCAGCAATGACGAACCAAAGGTACTCTAGATCAATAAACAAAAGAAACCACCGATTTCAACAAGATTACAGGTGCTGTAAATAGGTAACGGGAAATTTGAAAGACCTCTAGATCACAACATTCTCTGAGAAAGCTCTATATCACTCACTTTAATTGCCATATTTCTCCTTTAGGCCCGCGAGACCGGAATCTGCCCGGTCCGCCGCGAACTGTATACCCAATGCTTCGACGAAATCATCCGACAAGTGACGATCAATTGCGCAGAACGCGGGCTCCTCCTCTTACGAGTCCGAGACGAAATGCGAATGACCATAGAAGCATACCAAGCATTGTATTGCAGCAGCATCGCTTTCGGAATGCGCAAAGCTCTACAAGCAGAACAAGGAAAATCCGATCTACAACAAGACGTGGAAGAACTAAAAAAAGAGAAGCTAGAACTCGAACACCAAATCGTCGACTTAAAACAAAGGGCGGAGCAAGCGGATCGCCGCGCTGCTGAAACGCGATTGGCTGAAGAACGCAAACATACAGAAGAGATCGCGTTCCTGATGAAAACTAACCAACAACTTAAGGTAAAAAAAGAAGGCGGAGCTTCTAACCGACCAATCGAGTTTCGTTTCAGACTCAACTGGAAGGAATTATCGCTCCGAAGAAGTAGGCGAGCCGCAATTTTACTATTTTTATTAAAACTTTATTCGTTATTAAAATTTAAAATCCATTCCAAAGCACATTAGTACATACGTAGGTCATGGGACCTAGAGATAGCCACCACAAGAGATATCCTGTTAAAATAAGCTCTGGAAATGATACATAATACTAAAAATTAAATACTTTGTACAGTGATAACAATAATTTATAAACTATATAAAAAAAACCCATCCACCCTGTAAAAAAGTGATGTCGATAATTAATGTTTGCCGCCTTTTTTCGAACGTTTTCGTCTCTTCTTTTTGTTTCCCGAAGAAAAGTCGTCGAAAGACTTCTCGTCGCCCGTCGTTGGAGTTGGAGGCTCCGATTGGTCAAAGTCTTTATTCACGCCGTTGAGTGGCGAATCCGGAATGAGGTCTTCAGGTTGGGTTAGTTCTAACGATATGATTTTTTCTTGTAGTGTCTCTACCTGGTTACGGAACAAACGTGTGAATTTGGGGGTGTGGTTTGGAGAAGCGGGTAAACACCGTGGGCGTGGTTATAGAGTCCCCGCCCACCGTATTTACGAAGATAGAAACTATATTCACCACAAGCAAGAAGTGCATGACAAAGAATCAGAAAGTGTAGATTTCAAGGCACAGAGATACAAATCGTAGCTCCAAACTTATTTTTTTGCGACACCAAGCGCGTGCTACAAGAAAAGTGTTAAACTAACCAGACGTGAGTGTATCATGCTGAAGGTGGATGGTTGTTTTTCTCGTTATACCTCTCTTTCTATCAGCTTCTCAACATATTCAACGGTCCTCACACGTTTCTCTCCCGTTACGTCATCGATATACTCTTCCGTTCGTTGCGTAACGGTTTCTCCTAGGACCTTCTCGCTTTCCCTGACGGTTGTATTTCCCGGTTTACTTCGCACAGCCAACTTGGGGAAATCGGCACTAGAGGGCCTCAGCTGAACACATGCAATGCTGTTAGTACCGTAGCCCTGGACATGTACCGATCCAGTTGGGTTAGTCAAGTTAGTCGACAAACATCGTGGCAACAACGCCACGGAAGAAACGTAGAGAAGCCACAAACAAACAAAACAACCGAAACTTACCTCTTCTTTCGTCGTCTCGGCGATCGGAGGCGGCGGCGATAAATCTCCCGCCCCCACCATATCAGTCATGGACTTGATCACCATCTGAGCTTGGATGGCGTCCTGTTCGAGGGATTTGAGACGGGCGGCTCGCCACGCCGCCCTTTTCTCCGCTCGGAGAGCGCGTTCTTCGGCCGGAGACAACGGGCACTCATCTTCGTCGGTGAAGAGACCTTCCTCACGGAGTTTCTCTTTGAGGCGGCGCTCGGCTTTGGCGGTGCGCACGATGCCTACCCCATGACTGCAAACACTGCGTCATCCAAAAACGAAAACCACCACAGAAACGAACATACCTCGTTAGCTGAGAATCCACAGACTCGGTGTCCGAGTGGTCCAAACCGTGCAACATGTTCGCCGAAAGATTCGCGATCTTTTGCTCCTCTTCAGCTTTGAGATTTTCTAGTTCCGTGGAGTTGAGATAACTGAACACTTTTTCTGAAAAAAGCAAAAGTAGAGAAATGGCGACAAAACGAGCAAAAGTACCTGGCTTTGGAGGCTTCTGACTTTCTTCCATAGCAGTTTCGAAGAACTTTTTCCTGTCGCTCACGGAGGACTTCGGGGCGCCACTTTTGGGGGACTGTGGAGGCTACAAACGCAAAGTGTTACCATAGAATATCGAAAGTGGCACTGCCCCATGTTGGGCGCCCGTCAGAGTCAACGTACGGGCGCCCAACACGTGGCCGACGGTCACGCTTTCCTACGCCCCCTATCTAAATAAAACGTAGGCGTGGTTTCTAAGACACACCACAACACATATCTTTACCTGCGTCCAAAACTTGTGCTCGTCCGCGTCTGAAAACCGCACATGCTTATTGGTTAAAATGACAGAGTGTGGCCTTGGCGGCGGTACCGGTTCGGATACGAAAGCATCGTTTAAAAACTCGAGCGACTGTGAATTGGTTTTGGCAAATTCGAGAGACGGTTTCGGCGTCGTCGGTAACATCGGTGGCACTTCGTTTCCAAAGTCCGTTTCGGAGTAGGCGGCAGGAGGAGGAATGACGAGGTTCTCGATGCTGTTAGACACCTCCTTTAAAGTATCGCCCACGGGCGTAAAAAGGCGCGGATTGTCTAGAGTGGGCGAGGACGGAGGAGTAGGTGCGGGATTCTGATTAGCTAGAGGGGCGGAGTCTGGTTGGGTTCGTGGTTTATAGGTTTTGGGTAACGTCGATGATTTGGTGGCCTGTCGAAGGAGGATCGATCGATTAGTGGGAGGAGACTGAAACGAACAAACCCAAGCGGACACGAAAACAAAAGCACGTTATACCAAAAATATATTTGCCATTGAAAATCACATTAATAAATATTTTATGCTGTCAAAATGACATAAATAAATAGACATTGTACCAAGTCATAACAACAATATAAAATCTATGTAACTATTGGTTGGACAATCAACAACAACACAAAAGTTGATACAGAAGTCGAGATGAAAAAAATTAGTCACAACGATGCAACGAGATGTTACTTACAGGTGGGGTGACAAATGACAGTTTTTGACGGTTACCGCGGTTTCCCGTTGAGTGAACACGAAAGACGATGTGCAGCCCCCTACCTTACAGTAACATTCATTTTTAGTCTACGTAACAATCTGACACACAACATTCATGTAATACATTAATATTGAAGTAACAGCATGAATATTGTTTTAACAGGTGTTTAGGTCTATAAAAAAACAGAGCTGACAGTACCAGTGACGTCACACCCTTCCAAACCATGAAAAATGCAGAAAAAAAAGAAGGAATGTACAAATAAACGAAAACTTTGTACTAATTCAAGTAGATAAATTTTGGAAAACAATTTTGGCAGGGTCGCGCGGGTCATTCTTCCGTCTGGCGCCCAACACGGGGTCACCCAGAACCGACCCGTTGAACTTTAAAATTACACTCCCACATTGTCGGTGCGACTTGCAGTCGACTTTTCGGTCGCCCCACGCCTACTCTAAACACAGAGATAGAAAAATACAAACGAATGACGATCGTAGAACACTAGTGAAAATAATTCTTTCACAGCTTAAGCGCATAACATAGAAACAGATGACGTTCGGGATGAACTTCAATAAGGCATTTTGACAACGAACACGCTTTCGAAAAAAATTCGAGGAACTGAATTTATTGGAACATTGCTCGCGCTTCTGGAACTCGACGCAAAATTTTGGAGGAAAAAAAGTCGAGCTGCAGAAGGGCACCGTAAACTGTTGCCCTTAAACGAATTGGTACATTTTGATATGACGAATTACAATCTGTATACGGCGGCTCCACGCTGGGCGCAGCGCCCAACGCGGGGCCCCCAAAACAACAAAATAAGCGACTGAACACATACACCAAACTGTGTTATTGTTAAATTCGCTTATCATACGCTTAAAATGCTACTTATTATTATATGAGCACCACGTTTTTCTTTAATTACAATTTTTTTACACTTAGTATATGACAACGAAAGTTTAGACGTTTAAATGCGGAATCGACCGAACGGAACTGGAAGACCAATGACGTCAGTTCGGTTTTGGTCGATCCTTATTGGTTTACGTACAGTTAAAGTAATATCTCATTTGTGATTTTTTGTTATGGCGAGCTCCTTTTCTGATTCTGGAAATAGAAAAACAGTGGTAGGTATGCTGTTCTTTCCAGAAAAAAAGAACATGCGACATGCTTACAACGACTAGGGTTCATGCTGCAGCCGACCATGTTAAAAAGAAAAACAGCGGTTTTAGTTGGCAACTTCGCGTTCAAACGATCGTGCAGAAAAAATCTCGACTCTAGAAACGCGGTGACAGATAAAATCCCTAAATTTACTACCAACCATGCAGTGGAGTGAAGAACTTATTCGTGATCTCTGTCATTTATTAAAAAAACCACGATGATCATGAGGAATGTCAAATACGTGAAAATGTACATGAAACAAATGACTGTAATTAAACTCGTGATTAGAATTAAAGGGGATTCACCAGAGAACAATAACATCCAGACTGTGCCCGTCTCAGCCGCCTAACAAATAAATTTCTCATATAGTGACTTGGTTTATGTCAAATTCGAAGCCAAGCATTTAGTGATTTTTCACTTAATTTCAGTACAAAGCACACACTCACAAACGCTGGTTAAGACTACAGGGGTCCCACGTGTGGGCGCCAAAGCCACAAATTGGGCGCCAAACTACATAATACTTACTGTTGTTGCCTGCGGCGCTAGCGTATGTTTGCTCATCACTATAGTGGTCGTCTTCAGTTCAGAATTCGGACCACCGGGTGACTTCGGAGGAACGGAATTCTCGGCGGGACTGTGAGCTAAAGTCTCCACGGCCCTCACCACGTCCAAGACTTTATCAGCGGGCGTGGTCGCCTTCGCCTCGACCAATCGCAAATCTTCATCTGAACTCTCCGGTAGTTTGAGGCGTTTCTCGGCTTCTTCTTTCTCGAATTGCACCAATTCAGACTTCATATTTTGTTCCTGTAGGAAAACACGTCACTTTTGACCAATCACGTCGAGACTCCACCCACCTGTTGTACATCCTCGTCGGGGATATCCAATGAGCTCACACTCTGCGACCTGCTGCTCACGGAACCACCGCGTGTTAACCGCCCCTCGGCGATGGCCTTATCCACATCGGCGCGGTCGTAACCTTTACAAACCACCAAATGTATGATGTTTCCGCACGCTCTCAATGTGTTCACCGCCTCCTGGTGGGTCGCTCCGAGCAAAGATTTGCCGTTAACTTCCAACAGGCGCATTCCGGCTCGCAAGCGTCCGTCTCTACGAGCCGCCCCCACCGAGTTTATCTTCGAAATGAACACGCCCTCGTCGGATTTGTCCAATGGGTTGCCGCGTTGGCCCTGAAGCCCGCCCTTTATGTGCATACCTAGTTTCTCGTTCTCGTTCTTCTCGATCACTAGTTCCTAGAAAGAAAAAAAAATCAAGAGACGCCGGACAAAAGGGGTGGAGCCAAGGAAGACACTCACCTTTGTGTCTACGTATGAAATCATAAGTTGCTTGAAATAAAATAGGGCGTTATGTACTATGGGTTAGTTGTGCGCGAAACAAACGACCCAAGCTACGGTTTTCGCGACCCCGTGTTGGGCGCCGCTCCACCGCAGCTCACGGGTGTATAACAAACAATGGAAAGAACGAATCTACACACCCAATGTCGCAAAAATTCAATACAAACCTGATATCCCTCCGGCAACGGATCGTGGCGAACCGTTAACGTGATTTTTTCGCCCGGTCGGAGCAACTCCATGACGGCTTCCTGGTGTGTGGCTTGCGTGACGTCAGTTCCGTTGACTTTTAAGATTCTATCGCCGACGCGAAGTTTACCGCAGCTGGCGGCAGTTCCTCCCGGCACCATCTATAAATAAACTTCAGACTTCGTACGACGGTTATAGACACTTACATGAGATATGAATATTCCAGGTTCTTTAACACCGAAAGGAATACTGGAATGGTCGGTTCCTCCGATGATACTGAAGCCCAAAGAACCTTGAGCTTTGCTCAGAGTGACATCCTACAAAAACAAAAACAAAATATACAGAACCGTGAAAAACTTTGTACACAACTAACTACAAGAATCTAAAGTCAAGTGTGCTTATACTAAAAGAGTTCGACAGCTGGAAAAGTATGAAAGCTGGAAAAGGATGAAAGGAGAAGGATCGTGTTCTTGTGTTTCGGCCATTCGTGAAAATTGTGCCCAATTGTTTTATCCTCAAAGTTTGACACTTGTGGCAAAAATGTACAAAGCGTAATTCAACTAAATTTAAAAACAACTCAATTTCGAAGCAAAAAAAGACGGCTGTGGTTACAAATGACAGTTAGTGTGAGAACCGTGCCCTTTGTTAGTACGGATTAGGTTAATAAATTTAGGTCGCTTTAATGAAGTTCGACTGTATTTTCTGTTACTGTAAAACTTCCCACATGCACCAACAAATGTGCGATATTGAAGGTTTGACTGTAGTTCTTTCATTTATAAAAAGACGAGATTTTCAACCTGATGAGATTCGACTGTAACTTGAATTGAAATATCTTGCCCAATATTCTTTGAACTAAAGTGCGAGTATGGTTTTCTCAAAACGCAATTTGGTTACCTCAGAACCAAACTTTATTAACTCCACCCTACATGTGCGGTGCTGGGAGGTTTTGCTGTATTTTGAGCATGATGAGACTCTACTATAGCTCTGAACGTGTTTGAATTCTTTAAATTTAAACGCTTAATTAGAGAAAACATTTTTGTGATATCACTAATGAGGTTCGACTGGAACTTAAATTGGTATTTCTTTTTCAATATTCTTCGTCACTATCGATAAACAATCGATATTAAATCGCATATTAAAAGTTTTCACTTTGGAAACAAATTTTCTCTCTCTCTTCTTTGGGTTCCGCTGTATTTTTTGTATATTAAAGTTCGACTGTAACTCTTAAACGTATTCTTTTGATTTACCGATTTAATGGATGAGTAAATCGTTTTTCTTCACAATAAAATCGAATTACAAGAACTGTCGTGTGAGCTATATACTGAGGTCCGACTGTAGCATTTTCTTAAAACATTGCCACGCAGTGTTTATTTATCATACGTTCAACTGTAATGTAAATACTACGGAGAGAAATTATACACTCTAATTTTAGCTACAGTAAAATTTCGTCAAAGCGGAAAAATATACACTTGTCTAATTCTACCGTTTTGGCCAAAAATTCAATATAAACTCAGCTTAAGTTTTAATCTTCCTCAATACACCGAGATTCGATTGTATTCTTCCCCCAAAAACCGACGCATCGAGATTCTACTGTAATGTTCGCTCCAGAAACAAAATGAAAATTTCTTCGATCCAAAACTTGGTTTCTAAAAAATAAAAAATTATAGTTAACCCACACACCAAAAAGTCAGTTAAACTAAAAGATTTTAGTTTGTATCATCGCTCTGATGATGGTGGCTTTGCTACCGAAACGCGCGTCAGCTAATAAACTGACTTTCTGGTGTGTGGGTTAACTATAATTTTTTATTTACAGAAACAAAATAATCGTTTTTTCCATAGCAACGTCTTTTCTCGTTGCCTTTTTTGATCTAACTGTACCTTTCAAAAGCCAACATTTGCTTTCTCTGACCTTAACTGCACTAAAAATGTCTTGCAACTTAGATAATCATCTCCGATTAGATCTTTCCAACGTGAAGCTGCACGAGTTCAAAACACTGTTACCAACCGAGAAAACAATAGTTATTTCCACGCTGTATAAAATTTTGACCAATTCTTGAACTTTTTGACCTACTCTAAGCCCACACGTTACGCCTACGCTAGTAGGCACATATTAATCTCGTTTCGAGAATGGAATCGTAATAAACAAGCAGCTTGAGAACAATGAAGAAAGTAAGCTGTGTTTGGCATTTGTCATGACAAGTGAATGCACGACGTGGACGTGTAACAAATTGCAGTTTTGGAGTCATAAAAGCGGCGGAAATGACTTAATATGTCAATAAAAAGGCCAATCACATCAAATTTGACAGAATTTCGTTGGATTTAGATGTTTACTTGTGATAAGATACAGAATATCAACAAAAAAAACTCGTTAAATGATGAACAACTAGTATATTGTATCACGGGAGTGGCAAGACGGAATTTTCGTATCGACTAAAATTTTGCTACAAAACTGGATTTCCACCATTCATACTGTTCAAACCCAAGGTCAAAGTTGGTGTAAATAAATGAAAACGTGTTCATTGATCACGGTTTCATTATCGCAGTGTTACGCCACGTTAAATGAATTTAAACGGAAAAATCATAATTAAATATCATTAATTTGATTTGGTCTGGGTGGTGTTTAATTTGCTGCGATTTCACAGTTGACGTAACTGACCCTGGAAATTTGAATATCAGTGTGACAGTAAAAATTATAAAATGTAAAGCCATCGGAGCAGGCTTTGGAATCTGAAACGTGTTAGTAGCCTTGTTAACATTTCATCGATGACAGCTTTATCTTGTAAATAATGTTTAATCTCGAACTGTCAAACCGGCGCTTTGATATGACAGAGAGCTACCAACAGATTTCAAAATGCCAAAGCCGCTTAGTCGTCGTTTAGTACCACACACATCGGTTTTCAAAGTTGATATCTAGGAGGCGTGAAATAGGAAAATGGGTTGGCAGTTCTGTTGATTGACAGTTTGAGGTTACGTGATACTGTCATTGTTCTGTTTTGTCAACTATGAAAAAAATTACAATTAATAATTTCGAAGTCAATTTCAGAAAAATCTTCTTGAAAATGGCAAAAAAGTAACATATAATAAACATGTCAGAATTGTAACATGTTTGCAGCATTATATATATTTTTTTTTGATATGTTGAAACTATCAACAATAATATTGGATATCAAATAGGTATTTAACCTCAAACTATCAAAAATAGACGTTTTAGCGTGACATGCAGAATTACCAACACAATTTCAATTCCAACGCCTGCTTTGACGACTTTTTTTTTATTATTAAAAGGAAAAATAAATTAGCTCCAGTTGTTTGTTGCGTTGCCTTATTCAAAGTTCTTTGCTGATGCAAATGCCGTTCACATTCTACTTTCACTCAATATTTATGACATTCTTTAAGCTATAAATAGGACATATTGTTTGTTGCTAACCAATGAACGCCCATAAAAAATTTCATTAAAAAAAACATATAAACCACAATAAAGGTGAAGTGAAATCTTATTAAAGCAGAATTAACCTCTGCACATTAAAACACCAGACACGTACTCTTTGTGCTAATAACTGGGGATTTTTTCTTTATCAGTGATAGTTTTGATAGTGTTGGTGACACTGCAAAACGAATACTAACCAAAAAAACATAATACCGAGTAGTGTCGTGTATCGTAGCGTGGGAAAACGGGAACCTTGTTTTTCTTTATTTATGTTTCTAGTTGTTTTTTATGACGTCATGTTACTAAAGATGTCTTTGTTTATCTTCTTTTGAAACCTAATTACGGATGACATATAATCATCATTATGTTATATGTTATATATTATATCAATTTTATTGTTATCATTTAAGAATCAAAGATGTGGTTTTGAAATGTTTAGAAGTCATGGAAAGAGAACAAGAAAAAGAAAACATCTAGAAGTGAGCACCTTCGCGATTAAAAACCCTAGATCTCTCCATGCTACTCCCCCTAACTTCTCACCGATCTACGTGTCGTTAGTCGAGCATTACCAACTAAGAAAAAAGAAATAAAACTAGTGATTAAAAGTAAGCAGACCTCAACCTTGATAGTAGGTGTCTTGTGCAAATAAAAAAAAAAAAACAATCGAGCATCACTATCATCATCATCGGCCAGGGCATACCTCGATAATAACGGGCACAATCAGCTGATTATCGGTGATGCGAGTAACCACAGTCTCTGTGAAGGTACTCTTGGTGATGGTCTCAGTGACACGACCTGGCCCCGTGGGGGCGGGCGGCAATTCGATTGGATCAGGCTTCTTAATCGTAACGGTAACGGCGTTTACCGAATCGGGATTTGTATTGTTTTGTGATTTGGTATTTTTGGAATCTTTGAGGAAATGGGCGGGGATCATAGCTTGGAACTCTTCGTTCGTGATCGGCTTCGGCAGTACCTGTGCGTCGTCTCCTTCGAGAGACGATGTGGGCGTGGCTTTTGCGTGATTTGGGGCGGAGCCGGCGTCGCTCGTACTTGGGAGGCGGCGCGGCGCCGGCTTTGGCACTTCGCTCACTTTCGGGGGGATGCCGTTGGTTTTTGACGGCTCCCGGGGCGGCTCTGGGGGGGACTCGATCTGAAAATAGCAATAACAGTAGTACCATGATGTAATCATAACAGGTGTTAACTGTAGATGACACAATCACGACAAAATATTTATTTAAAGAGTTTCTGTGTCAATGAAACAGTTTGTTTGCTCGGCAATTTGATGCTCGTCCAAAATAGTACCAGAGTGCCAACAGCACTTTCTATCATCAATTTTATGACATCATCGAACTTGAACTTTATGGATCCAACATCGCAAAATATAGCAAATATTTTTTATATCAAACAAAATATATAATATTGGAATAGTGCCAAGGCTGCCAACAGTAGCTCTTATTACAACGCCCATTTTTGTAAACTATGATGACCTTCAGTGTAATAAGTACACTTCGTGTACAAACAAGTCCACGACATTTGCAATTATAATGTATTTAAACTTCGTGATTAGAATACGGAAATATCTGCCACGGACCGTTACAGTTTTCATTTCTTTCTCTTGGGAGAAATTCCGGGCTTGGGAATTTCTTGACTTGCTGGAAAAGTTGCAAAATCGGGTTTTTTTGTTTGTCACGGTCATAAAGTCATTAAGATAGTAGAAAAATTGACATTGCCCAACATTAAAAATTATTTATCCACAAGCCAACTTCGAAAATTAGAAATATGTTGGTAGTCTTGGCTTTTTGACGTTTTGAGGGTGTACGATTTAAAAAGAAAGTGAAGAATTTGATATTTACCTTTTTGTCCGCCTCCAGCGACCTCCGATATCCTGTGTAGCCCGGTCTGTTGGCCATGTAACTATTAGCCGAGTACAACCCTGTATAAGGTTTCGGAAGCCCAAACACTTTCGGTGACTGCTGTGGCCCCGGTGACGGCGACGGTTCATTGCTCCTCGTCGCCGGCACCTCCCTCTCCACCGTCAATCTGACGAACCTCTCCAACCCCGTCAACATGCTGACGGCTTGATCATGTGTCGCCGCCGTCAAATCCACCCCATTGATAGAAACCACCCTATCCCCAACACATAACTTCCCATCTTTGTGCGCCACCCCGCCTTCTGTGATCCGCGACACGTAAACGGCATCAGAGTCGGCTTTGAAAGGCTGGGAGCCCTTACCGCCCGCTATGCTGAATCCCAAACCTCTCGAGTCTCTTATTAGCGTCGTGTGCACTTGCACTTTATTCAAAACAACTTCTTCCGGTGGCGGCGGGGGCGGCGGTTCAAGCGGTTTCGGTCGCACCGCAACGCCGTCTTTGATGAACTTGGTGACTTCGCGAGACACTTCGAGTATCAGATTCGGACCGGATTGTTTGAGGACTTCGACGGCGTCGTAATGGCTGACGTCGATTACTGGGACGCCGTTGACGCTGAGGACTTTGTCGCCGACGCGCAAACCCGCCAGATCAGCGGGACCGTTTTCGGTCACACGAGATATGAAGATGCCTTCGTCGTCTCCTTTGAAAGGGGTGGAACCTCGGCCACCTGCGATGGAGAGACCGAGGCCCGTATGGCTACGCTCTATGTGAATTTCATATTTTTCTTCACGTAATTCGACGGCGGCGTCCGGGTCACCTGCTGTAAGAAACATTGGAATGGTCAAAAAAAGCGACGCGGAGGGCGGCGCCGAATGAGTTCCAGGGGTGGACGAGGAAAACTTTTTTCGAGCAACGAATTTCCAGTCAATACAGTAGGACCTCGACCGACGTCCGAGGCCATGAAAAACTCCAAACCAGTATTGATAACCGTTAAAAATTCTTAACACCTGACATCACTGCTCGAAACTCCCTCGTATTTCCCCCCAAAAACTCACCCTCTTCGCTCCTAACCTGAATATTTGAGGACCCTCCTGACGCTGTTTCCTGCGGCTAACTTCCGCCCGTTCACACTCAAATAAGTGACACCTTTAGTTCGGGGTAAAGTACCCGAAACAATGTCGATTTTACTCCCTCCGGATTTTACCCGGATTTTCGGTAACGTGCTCATTTGCGTAGGAAAAAAATTCGTAAATGATTCTACCACGTTATCTACAGATAAGCCGTACGCAACATGGCGTTTTTATCTCCATGTACAGTGTGACGAAACACATTCTATCGATGCACCGACCGAAAACGTAATGACGAACGCGAAACAGGTAAACAATACTGAGCGAAAACTCGCCTACGCGTACTTACCTTGACTGCTCGCGCTGCGTTCGGATTCTGGTGGAGTGGAACCGCTCATTCTGTCGCTGTCATCTTCGCGACGTTTCAGCGCCTAGAAAAAAACATCTTCAGAGGTGGACACAGACCCTGATAACACATGCACGAAGCGACAAAAATGGGTCAGAAAAAAAAAACGAACGTACAGATTACGGCACGACCGCTAACGGTAACCTAGAGAACCACCCTATACGTATTCCGGACTTTTTAAAAATCACCCTGTATGTATATTGCGTTTCCGTCCGCTGCACTGGGAGTGGTTCGATCCAACCTCTAACAAGATCACATGGTATAAATTGAATTATTGCCGCCACCACTGACCACATGGCAGCGTTAATTCCCTCGATGACGTTCCGTGAGTCCTCTTTATTAGATTACAAAAGCGGTGCAACAATGTCCGCTGCAAATTGAATGTTATTAAACCGGTTTCGTGTCAATGAATTTTTAATCTTGTTGGCATTTTTTCCGAATGAATAATTCCAGCGATTGTTGGATTTAACTCGGAGGTGGTTGACATTTTCGAAAAAAGGAAACGGATCTCATCAAACACTTTTAGCACTTTTAGTCGTGTTATTTTCTCCACGGTTCATTAGTATGCAGATATGTAGTTCGGATTTTTATCCTGAGACTTCCTGTGTTACATTTATGGCATATTATGAAAAGAGCACGTGTGAGTTTTTCAGTGACACGACTAACACACCTAGATCTGTCAAAAAAACGACGATGTAGGTTGTTCGAAAAGCCCGCCTGCTATATCAACGCGTCGCCATAGTAACCAAACAATACTACCGCGCCTACTAAGATCATTTATTTTTCTCTGGTGATTTTTCTTCCCCTAAAAAGACCACACGTGCTCAGTTGCTCGTTTTAGGTCCCCAGTTTAAACGGAAATAACCCTAATTTGCTTCGTCAATCAACATCACCGATTTCAACATTACAACTGTTTACTCGATCTAGATTTAATGTGGAAGCATAGAAACGCGTCGGATTTTTCGAATTCTCGACTCGTTATCGTCGTGAATCATTTGGTATTTCCTAAATAAACGTGAATTATCGTCGCACCTGCATTTGTGCTTACCATAGAAAAATTCGAGAAATTGCAACAAGGTATTCGGTCAACGGACGACTATAATTTCATGAAAAAAAGGCTTAAATAAACTACAGCGCGTTGGAATTGGTCGTGTTCGTAACTGGTCTAGCGTGCGATGCGAAGAATCTCGATGATTATGACCAACGGACAAAGGAACGGAAAAAAGCGTGAAGATGAGACGAAATCGCCGTTTCCGATATCGAAGATGCTCGTTTGAGAAAAGCAACAGCTGTTCTGAGGACGTTTGAGAGTTTGGTCATATACAGGGTGATTGTGGCCGAGGTGACGACAGCTAGGAATGACGTCAAAAATTTTTACAGACCTTGTCAAGACAACACAAAACAAAAATCGCAACTAAGCCCCAAGTCGTTCTGGCGCGAGCGAAGCGAGCGTCTTTTCTGTACCAAGATCATACATCTACACGGAAATAAAGTGATTATAATGAAGTCACATCGGTCCAATTTTGTGACAGTTTGTTCTTTCTAATCAGGCTTCTAGCTTTGGCGTGAAATCTACAGTTGAAATTCTGTCAATGAGCTTAATTCATATGATGTAATAACCTGCCAAAGTTTATCTAACCAGTTTTCAAGTTTTAAAACGTAAAATCTACAGCTTACTCTCTGTCAATGAGCTTAATTTGATGACAGGTTCAAGAATGACATATTTTTTTTGATTCAACAAAGACAAATCATATAAAGAACTGTCAAGCTCTGTATAAAATATGACGAATATATTTTATTGTCACATATCAGGCATATTTTGACACTTATAAAGATGACAGTTTATGGAATACCTTTGAAGCTTTAACGTGAAATCCACAGACCACGTTCTGGTGAGCTTGATTTGATGACGGTCAAAAAAAATGTTGTTTTTTAAACAAACACGAATCATGTCACAAACCGTCAAGCTCTGTTTGAAATACAACGTATATATTAAAGAGTCACATGTCATTCCAATTTTATGACAGTTACAAAAATGACAATGAAATTTTTTTCAAAAAATGGAAGTTTTTGTAACTCGTTTTCAAGTTTTGACGTAAAATCCACAGATAATATTTTACTAGTTCTTTGATCAACAACATATGTTACAAACTGTTGAGTTAAAATGACAGCTAATATCGAACACTGAAATAGCAGATAAAATTTCAAGTATAGACTTAAAATATACACGACAATATTTAAACATTATGCTGTTTATGCGACAAACTGTCAAATTTAACATAAAATTTAAAAAAGTGACAATAAGTTCACTAAATGACATTTTGTTATTTTCCTTCGTCGATTAAAGACGGTTTAGACGACAATATGTCAAGCTCTCAAGGACAGACTCAAATGACAGATAAAATTTCAAGTTTTGACGTAAAATATACCAACATTACTCAAATATTATATTGTTTATACGACAAACTGTCAAATTTAACATGAAATTTAAAAACTAATAATCCTAGGAATGACAGGTATTCTTTATACGACAATATGTCAAGTTCTGACCTAAAGCCATATATCAAAATTTTTATAACCTTAAAAACGACGGTAGCGGTATTCTGCCAATTTAATGACAGTTTCTGCAACGAAATTGCACAAATCACACACAACTTCGACAAAAATGACAAATGCACTTATGTAAACATGCACAAGTCAAGCTCAAGCATTCCACCAAACACTAAACTAAAAAAAAAAAGACGAAAACCCAAAAAACACTAAAAAAAAAATCAGAGACCTGTGCAATGATGGAAGCGACCTTATCTTTGTCTACAGTTGCCGTGATGCGTTTGTTCTTAAGATGGTGCGGCGTGTCGCGACGATGTAATCGACTCGGTCGTGCAACTGGATCGACATCGTCGGCGGCAGGAATACCACCAGTGAATCCCACACGTTTAGGGACCAATTCCTGCACACCAAGCGAGGAAAGTTTTGTATTCTCGCGCTCGGTGAGAAAAAACAACTTTTCCCACGTGATCCATAAATAGCGAAAAAGATCGCGCAAACGAGTGCCATAAAAAATCGTTCACCCTTCTATGGCACTCAATTACGCGAAGCCCTTCAATTTCCCCATTACTCACGTCTATTGTTTCTTCCTCGGCGCTCGGTTCGCTGTTTTCCTCTCCATTTCCGATGACTTCCTCCTTCACTTCCGGTATCACCTGCACCGGTATCGGTGGCGGCGGCGGTTCCGTTTGTGGCCTTTGTATAACAGGATTAACCGCCTCCACCAATGACTCCTGCTGCAACTCGCTGTCGTCTAATGAATTCTGTCCTTTACTAAACAACTTGTGTGCTTTCGCCTTTAACTCCTTAGGATGTGGCGTGTTCTGTCTCACGAACGGTGTCTAACCACAGAAAAAAACAGACCATGAATTATCGTGACAGTGATGATAATTAAAGACCAGTTATTACAAAGTCAAAAGGTTAATCTATTTAATACAGAAAATTGTTTTTACCTCTCTATTATCTTGATCTTGTGGATCTGAGAACTTGACAGAGTGGATACGACTTGCTTCCTTCTCTTCCCAATCTTCATCGCTGGCGGCATCGTCGGTGGTTGCTACGGCACCATTAGATAATGTTGATGTCACGTCACAACGGAACAAACGCCCATCAGAAGCTAACAAGTGCAACACAGACAAAACGGTGCTTAACAAAAAAAAAGACGAAACAAAACAGGAAAGGAAGAAGCAAAACAAAGCGTGCAAACATGAATTAAAGAGAAAGGTAAAAAAAAAGAAACAAAAGCGTGAATGAAGAGTTTCTCAGGTTTGACAATTGTGAGACTGTTTGGTAATTTACATAAATTAACGGCGGTAAACGTTCTGGGCGTGATATGGAAGCAAATTAATTTATTGTTCCGGGGCCGGGCCAAATTTAATAGAATTTGCCTCATTTTTTGGCTTAAAATTCGTAGAATTACTGAGATTTTTCAGAGTTCATGAATTATGAGTTACAGTACCAAAACCTAAAACGTACATTTTTTGACAGAACTAAATACTTCAAGTTTTATTTCAAAAAATAACAGGTCTAAAAATACAAAATTTTCAAGGTAAAATAAATGCTTTTTTTTTAATGTTGGTCGCTTACTACTCGGACTGTCATTTCAACTGTTTTAACTTCCAGAGCCCGCTACGAAAATTTATTATTAAGAAGGCAGTTTGAATAAAATGGACGACTGACGGATGTCCACAGCCCACTTATTTACTTCGCAAAATTAGAATGTACTTTTATTTCCTGTGACTACTTGATTTTAAAAAATGTTACTTTAATTTCTTGATTTTTTCTCCATGCATGGATTAGATTGTGTACATTTTTTTATATAGAAAAAAAGCTTTATAAAAACGAGTAAAAAAATCAATGGTGCCATTTAAAAAAAAAGTTGAGTGTCATCTGTCAAAATCAAAACTCAAGAGGAAAAAAAATAAATCCATGCAAGTGTAGTCTTTGAAATAATTAATAATGTGAAACCCCAAAGTTTTTCAAATTCCGCCCGCTATAGTTAGTATATAATTTAAACTTTTCAAGGTCAAATATATTCCAAAATTTACATGTTACGTTTTCTCAGTTTATACAAAAACATTACGAATTTTCGGTTAGTGACGATGTTTGGTGTCAAAAAAAGATCATTGACTCGAAAATTCAAAATTTTAAATGTCAAACAATTTTGAGTTTGTCAGAATTCCACTGACCTAAAAGGTGCTCAAAATATGAAGAAAGAGTCTTTCTAAAGCTACAGATTCGTTATTTTTGCAAGGTCATCTTAAAAAACAGCGCAGAATCTAGTCAGCGTGTTTTTTTTTTTTTTTTTTAATTCTGTTCGCCTACTAGTGAATGTTGACAATTCCAACTGTCAACATAGTCCATATTCCAGAGCTCGCTTAGATCGAGCACGTCTGGTTACAAAAACAGAATTTCCACGCCGATCCGAATCACACTTTTTCCCAGTTTTACGTTTAATATTTCACAGTTGCATCTCGACAAACAGACCTGAGAAAATATTTACGGCAGCACTGCCGTAAATGAGTCTCCATGTCAATATACACACAGTGTTCATTTAAAAGATTTCCGCTCAACAGACCACCGATAAGATCAAACAAGCCGAGTTGAATTTTCCACCAACGTAACGAAAAAATACCTAAATCGCATTTTTGAGTTATTGACCTCTAAACCGACGCCTGGATAGTTTTTGTTTAAACCCGTTTTATTTTTAACCTGATTACTCATTTTAAACGCAACAAATAAATAAACTTAATCACCATCGTGACGTCCGCAAACCGATTAAAAATCATTTAAACAAATATGAATCGTGGGTGGATAATCCCTCACTGTTGCCAACCTGAGAGCTTAATTGGTGTTTTCAGGACTTACATATAGTCGGTAGGAACTCCTGTTGGGGTAGTAAAAAACAAGTGAGCACCGCCTTCCCCGTTTCGTCTTTGTCTTCTTGGAAAGTGAACAATGGTTGTGCTTGATTTTCACTGAGCCATACAGCTTTTAGGTCAAGTTGGAGAAGACTGTAGGGTAAATGGGGTAGTCTATTTCCTGACACATCCAAAACGTGTAAACGTTTACAATCCCCCAAAGAATCAGGGATTGAAGTTAGTCTATTGTCGCGCATACTTAGCACCCCTAATTCACGTAAATTCCCTAATTGTTCCGGAATCGAAGTCAGACTGTTCCTGTCCAGGTTTAAATTCGTGAGTTTGACTAAATTCCCTATTTCTTTAGGTAGTTCCGTGATGAAATTTTCCGTTAGAATTAGTTCTTGTAGATTACAACAATAACCTATGTTAGAATTCAGTGTAGTGAGGCGATTTTGGTCCACTTTTAAAATCGTGAGTTTCTCTAACTTCCCGATACCATCAGGAAGTGTCTCTAACACGTTCTGAGACAAGTGAAGATCGGTGAGACTTTCCAAGCCTGCTATTTCATCAGGCAACGACTCCAACCGATTTTCCGAAAGATCTAAACACGTCAAATTCCTAAGTTGCCCGATATCCGGTGGTAGACTCTGCAGCTGATTATGGTCCAACCACAGCTCTTGTAGAGCCGGTAATTGACCAATGTGTGGCGGCTAAAATCATGAATAAGACAACCAACCAATCAAAACGAATATCTTACCAGCTCTTCGATTTCATTGTCGCCTAAATCTAGTCGCTCGAGACGCGTCAAACGGGATAAGGACGACGGCAGCTCTCTGAGCAAATTTTCTCTTAATTCTAAAGAGGTCAATGCGGTGAGCATGCCGAAATCGGCGGGGAGGGATGTCAAGGACATGTCGTTTAATCCGAGGACTGTGAGGGATTTGAGCTGGCTGAAGGCGGGAGGGAGACGGGGGATAGGATTCGAGCTGAAATCGGCAACTTGGAGGGCGCGGAGGGCCCCGATGCTTTCGGGAATGTCGGGGATGTCTGAAAAAAAGAAGTTGTGAAAGGGGAGGCAAACGTTAAGACCCAAAATTTTCAAGATCAAATATTTTTTAGATTTTTAAAATAAAATGCAATAAATATTGCAAACTTCAATTTGATTTTAAAATGGCACGAAATCTAGTAGACGTATCTTTTTTTATGGTGATGCAAACGACAAATATATTTTCTATTCCAAAGCCTGCTAGGATCGAAAAAGTCACACAACCAACAATATGCATCTTTGTCAG
Organism: Cynaeus angustus; assembly: GCA_030157275.1. Classification (NCBI taxonomy): domain Eukaryota; kingdom Metazoa; phylum Arthropoda; class Insecta; order Coleoptera; family Tenebrionidae; genus Cynaeus; species Cynaeus angustus. The sequence continues at coordinate 10,904,881 of CM058067.1, forward strand.
CTTTTGACATTTTTCGTCTCTATGACTACCACAAAAAACTTCAACTTTTCAAGACGTGAAAAATTAAATCATCTCACAAAATTCCAAAAATTTCAAGGTCAAGTATATTCCAAAATTTTCAAATTAATCTGTCAAATTTTTTCTACATGTACAAACTTTTTTAGTTCTCTTAAGGAGCCTTTTGTGACAATCTTTTCAAAAAGTCTGTCAAAAATCTGTCAATAATTTAATAATTTAGTTTTTGAAGCAATATTTCAAACTTGACATTTAAATAAAGTACAGTTACTCAAAACAAGATTATTAATGACCTGGCTAAAATTTTTGATTTCATTACAAATTGAATGACAAAAATATCATGAATTTTAGGTTTTGGCGATATCTGGTTTTAAAAATCAAAATCAAAATCAGTCCAAAAATTCAAAATTCTCAAGGTCAAGCACCTAAAACTTTCAAAATCAACATTTCTGCCTGTTCACCCTTTTCGCGTATCGTGAGTTTAAAAGTTCATTTCTTGAGGCATCTGCAACAAACCTTTCAAAATTTTCTGTCGAAATAGTCTTCAGGGCAATATTTCAAATCTCATATTTGCAAAAAATTAATCCAAATTCTGAGAAACTTGTCTCACTTGTAAGAATTCAGAAGTAGTCTGGTTTTTCTCACAATTTTCGAATTCATCGTTAAAGTTAGAGTCATTCAAAGTTGAATTTTCGAAAAATTAAAAAAAATTATCATATTGGCTATAAATCCAAAATTCCAAGAGTAAATTTTAGAAGCATGCATTTTTGTGTCAGAATTACTCTACAAATTCGGCTTTCGCTTATATTAAGAAACATTGCACAAATTTTAATTTGGCTACGGAAATTCAAATTTTTCAAGGTCGAAATTACCAACTCCGCATGAGATTTTCCCAAAATTTGCAATTTTCGTATTGTGTTAACTTTAAACGTCCATTTATGAAGTCAGTTGCAACAAAAAAAAAACATCTGCCAAAAATTAAATATGTGCTTAATATGTAGCCAGTCAAATTTAAATTTTCAAAAAGGCACAAGAAAATCAAAAAATTACCAAACGTATTGATTCCACTACAAATTGAATTTCTATAATCAGACATGATAATTTCACAAATTTTGGAGTTTAAGACGTCTAGTTGCAAAAATAGAACAATAGTAAAAATTCCAAAATTTTCAAGGTCAAGCGTCACCTAAAATTTTGAGTGTCTTAGATTTTTCTGGTTGTATACTTTTCCCCCACTGTGACTATTGTCTATTATTAAAACACGTGTTTATTTAAATTTATGCTCTAGCCAGCTTTGAACGCAATTAACGCATGTATTTTCTTAAAAAAAAAAACAATTTAGGAGAATTTGCCTTTGACATTTAGTGTAATCTTTTAGTTAGAATGTGAAGAACGTGGCAAAATGCGAATTCTCAGATTCCTGGAAACACTGTAACCATTTTTATTTCTAATGGGTCATTAAAACTTCTTTAACAAGTTAATTGTGCAATAAGTACGAACTGAGAAAAAAATGTTTGCGTAGAAAGATATTTTCGCAGCGGTGTCAACGTTGATGGTCAGTGGGCACACAACATTGGTCCCTTCGCAAGTTTCGAAGGAGATTATCAACATTTTCATATTCCACGTTCGTTAATGTTAACGAAAATCAAAATTTGAGGTTATGTGCGAACTGTCGTAATAACCGTATTATGACGTCGCAGACATAACTTCAAACAAAATCTATAAGCTGACTTGATCACAAATTAAAATGAACACACTGTCTAACGAGTGTTCGAAAAAAAAGCTCAATTTTAACTGTTTTCTTTTTGTAACGTATGTCGTACGGGGGCTCATGTTAAAATGTCACTTTGACAAGTAATTGTGTTTGCAATTTTATTTTATTTACCGAATCAAAAGACGAATTAAATGCAATTTTAAATAACCGAATGAAATGATAAAGATGTTGAAAACTTATACAGAGTGGTCAAAAAGTATGTGTTTCTTGGAGCATTTCACACACAATGTTTTATTCAAATCAATAAATAATCTTGAAAAGGGCCTCCCCATCACCCCCCACAATTTCGCCTTCCATCAGAAAACAAAAGTAAATTTATTTGTTTTTAATGCTTTTTGAGGTTAGCGTTATCTCAAAATTGCGTGACAGCGGCGTCGCACTTGGGTATAAAGTTTAAACAAGTCCTAACTTGAGAATGTAAAATATGCATATTTATTTTATCAATGTGCAACCACCGTCAAACAATGATAATGATGCAAGTTGCTACAATTTCAACATTAGAAATTCACGCAGTATAATTTCTTACTCAATAATGTCGGCGCCTATGATTTTAAAGCTTTTGTTCAAGTAAATTTTACTACAACGACAGAAAATTTACAACGCCTGCTCCGATTTAAATTCTTGATCACTCTGTACTTCTATAAGAACTAGTTTTCTCAAGTTTTGACATTTTTCCGTGTTTTCCACACTTTTTCACTTATAAAGTTCCATTCCAAACTTAACATTTTCAAAATCAGTGGTCCCAATATTGGAAAAATACGTCGTTTTAAAATATCGGTTTCCTGCTAAATCCGATTTTTTTAAAAAAAATCCAAATAGCAGGAAAACCAAAAAGTGTCCACACATATTTTATACAATATTGAATGTTAAATCAAGTAGGCGTGAATAAAACCGTGAACATACAGCCAAATTATATAAACTTGATTACGTAATTCAAACCAAATACGGATAAGTAATTTAATGATTCTTATCAAGTTTGGTCATCCCAAAACGGAACAATTCGGGTACTTCATATTTCATAAATTTGTTTTTAGAATTTATGGTTGTATAGAAATCTGTTATCAAACCGTTCAAAAATTATAAGATCTTAAGAATCTAGGATCGTTTCATAGCAGGCGTTGGAATTTGATTCGTAGCTCTGCCTGTTATCTCAAAATTTTAAATTCAACAGAGATCCGAGATGTCAAACTTGACAGATAACAGAGCTACCACCAACACGTAAAAAATACGAGCCTACTTCGACTTTTTCGGTCGAATCTAGTTATGAGAAGACGGAAAAATGACTTCCAAAGTCGGCAAGGAATTTACAAGCAAGCGTAAATGCATCCATTTTTTTTTTTTTTGGTCTAACTTCACGCTATTCAACATTATTTTTGTCCGCAAGTGTACTTTTCTTACCATTTCTCGACACGTCCAATTCCACCAAATTCTCGAAATTTTGTATATCTGGCGGTAGCCTGTTAATCTCATTGTCGCTTAAACCAAGTTTCCTGAGACGATGCAGACGGAAGAAATTCTAGAAACAAAGCCTCATTTCGTGTTTTTTTTTTGAGGTTATGAAAGTACCTTTGGAAGATCCCGGATGTGATTAGCATCAAGAAGAAGTTCTTCTAGACTTCTCGAATACCGTAAAATATCCTCTGGGACGTTGGGCAAGGAGCAGTGACTCTTGTCAACAAACTCCACTTGTCTGTTGCAACCTTTGAAGATTGGTATACAACGAAACATTTTCACTAAACACTAAAGTTATACATAATGTTAAAATCACCATACACAAAATAGAAACACTCTAACTAAACGGAATTTAAATTAAAACGTTAACTTTTTGGATGTTCCATTACTACTCGCAACGGTGCCACCATAGATAAAAGAAATGCCACTCCCGCATTCCGCCAACCGAACAACTGGAAATGAACTAAGTGGTGACGCACAGGGGTGCCAACTGGAAAACGAAAGTCTTACGAAAGCGAATTTTTTAAGCATGACTAGTGTTATTATCGGTTTATTATTAATGAATCGCTTCATGGTACGATTGCTGCATTAATGAATTTAAAGGAAGTCCAGTTCCAGGGCGAGGGCGGATGTCAAGACGCGGTTCACTACGCCTAGGCCCCAAAATTAAATAAATACACCGACTTCACTTTATACGAATTTATTTTCAATTTTACATGTCTATGATGGAATTATGAAAAATCGGAGAAAAACGTGTATAATTGGTTGCACAATCACCACCAAATGCAATCGTATCTACCACTCCTAGGAACTTTCCTCCATTAGGGTAAACTTCAATTTACAAGACCCTCCATGATAAACGTTTAATTAATTATGATTACCACTTGATAATTAAATCCCACAAGTAAAATACAATTGAGTGCATACAAAAACTACATAAATCAACTTCTTCTCTGTTTACGACGGCGGTGGTGGTGGCGGCGTGGTCAACAAACTATTAACATCAATCCCCGGTGGTGGTGGGGGCGGGCAACTCCCCGGTGGCCACGTAAACGCCGCCGCTTGCCACGGCGCCATACTTCCATTAGTCGTAGTAGCCCCCGGTGGTGGCGGTTGATTATTTCCCATCCACTGCATCATTTGTGGTGGACTCGACGCCCCAGGTGGTGGCGGCGGTGGCATAATTCCTGGTGGTCCAGGCTGCCATGTCATATTTTGAGTCACAGTCCACGGTGGCGGTGCCATGCCGTTCATACATGAAATAGTAGGAGTGGGCATTGGGGGTGGCATTAAAGGCCGAGGAGTCATTTGAGCTTCGAAAATATTGAAGCTGGTGGTTTTGCGTGTTGTAGTGGTGGTGGTGGTTTCGGTTTTAGCGGCGTCAGGCGGGGGACCCTCGCCGAGTTCGGCCATTAGTGACATATATTCTTCATCGATTTTAGCTTTGTCGCCTTGGGCTGGAGGGCCGCCTTGACCTGGGCGTTTTTGGCGACAATCGCGGGCTATATGACCGGCGGCGCCGCAGCTGGAGCAGACGATGTTGTTGGTAACATTAGGCTTGTCAGGACACTGAAAAGAAAAAAAAAAACGAGATACATTTTTTTTCTGTTTACACAAAGGATCTAAACTCACCAGCCAAGACTTATGATCAGTAGCCCCACAGTTGTTACACCTCATACCGTCATTCTCTCGCAAAGTACCGTTCAGTTGTGCCAACTCTCGCAGTTGCATGCGTCGTAAATCGTTTTGGTTTTCTGGAACCTCAACACCTTGTCTGATTACTTCTTTGATCTTAAAAGAAAGTACAGATCTCTGTAATATCGACAATGAACCTTACTCTTTCGACGGCCTTTTTGACGCACTCAGGATTCGTCGCTGTTATGTAAGCGTGCAAAGGCTCGTCTTCACCAGGAAGCGGCTGGCCGTCTTTCCTACCAACTTTTCCTTCTTTCACGCTGCCTTTGCCTCTGATGATGATCTTGGCCCCCGTTTCTTTTTCCATGGCTACAAAACAAAAGACGATATTAAAAAGTAAAATTTAAGAAAAACATCTTACTTTTAAGAGTATTTCCTCTGGGTCCAATGAGCAAACCTACAAAATTAATTTCAGGATGCTCTTCTTGTGGGATCATAACTTTGTCACTTACTCTGACGACAGGAGGTCGACAACTGGAAAAAAACCGAAATGTTGATTTCGACCAAACAGGCTTTTGGAATACAACTGTGTTGGTAGCTCTGAACAGGCCTACCAACAAAAAAAATACACCTACTTATAGTCCATTGGTGGTTTGAAATCTGGGTTGATTTGTTGCATCTTTAAAACAAGCGCATGACGCTCTTCCTCCAGTTTTTTTCTGGTGCGAAATTCCCTAGTGTTCAAGCGTTTGCCGTCGCTGCTGTAAATAGGTTCAGGCGATGGAGATCTGCACATACAAAAAAAGAAAAACATTACCCTATAGAATCACCTGCCTCTGCTCAGGGCCTAAAATTTCCTTCAGTTGGTGACACTGAAAAAAATTTTGAGCACCAAAACAGAAAGCTCTCTCTTAACTTTATGGTAAATTAAGAAATGTGTGGTTATGTCACTGATGGCGTAATAAATCATATGACAACTACGCCAAAAACTGCCTGTTTTTTACTGCATGAGTACCAATGTTAAAAACAAGCAGTTTTACGTGTTTCCGTCCTACTACTGAATTTTATTTTTGTGTAATGCAACTTTCGCAACCTAAAGAGAAAAATTAATTAGTTGCTGTAATAGTAAAAGTATTAATATCGCCTTCTTGTTTATGGCTGAAAGTAAATTGATTAATTATGCAGTAGTACCAACTGCTGAGCTTGGTGACAAGTGCTCTAGCACGCAAAATTTGAACCCAACGAATCCTGTAACAAATTCATTGGGGGGTCAAAAATGTTTCATTTTCTACTCCAATCCCTGCTAAATGGAGGAATGCTCTGACGTAACGTGAAATGCAAAGATCAGAACAGTCACACCAAGTCAGGGTCAGTGACAGTATATTTGACTGATTAATTTTAGACAGGACAACAAACAGAACGTTAGCCAATGAATAAGCTTTTTGAGAGCAACCGCCAATCGCAACGTCGCGATCTGGGACACGCCCACTGTCACTTGGCGCAAATTTTGAACACGTTGACGCTCTGGTTGGGTCACTTGTCCACTTTTGAATGATAAAAAAACATTATATTGACTGGTAATCGGTGCCAAACCGCTGCCGATGTTCTGATGTCGGTAATAAGGTTGGTAACACTTCACCTTTCCTCAGGATTGGCTGGAATCCCCAGGTCACCGGAGCGCAGTTTTCTACTGACTTCCTCAATCTGGAGTTGAACTGTAATGAAACGGGTTAGAGGAGGGCAAAAGCCCTAGAGTTAGATTTTGTTCAAAAAATTACAATCTATGTGAGCTAAATGTAAAATTATTTCTGTAAAAATTTAGCTTGATCTCTGAAACATCTAAATTATGATTATATCAATACATTTGACACGTTTAGGGTGACTAAAACCCAACATATACTTACAAGTTGTATTGATACTATCCTCGAATTAGTGCTGGCATCTACTTACCGACGACTTTACTAACTTATACTAGTTATAGTCACAAACTAAGAAGACACTTACGTAAATAAGCAGCCTCCTGGTTCTTATCCAAGCCGGATGGGAGGATCGTGGGCATTCCAGGAATGAAAATTTTGTCGTGTTCACCACCGGCCCAGCGGGAACGCTTCTTCCGTTTTTTTGTTCCATCATCTTCCTGAGTACCTAGAACAGAACACGCCAGTAATGATCCGGCTCGAAGGTCCAGTCCGCTTACCATTATTCTGGTTCGCACTTGTATCGACCTCTTTTGGAGCGATCAACGACGCAAAATTCCTAGTGGCCGCGATCGTGGCAAGAGTATCAGCGATAAGCTTTTCTCCATCTGGCTCTGGCGGTGTCTTTTCTCTTCTCTTGTCTCTGCTTCTACTTCTATCTCTATCTCTTCTATCACGATCACGATCACGATCGCGGTCTCGATCACGGTGTCTGTCGCGATCGCGACTTTTCCTTCTGTCTCTCCTATCTCTGTCGCGATCGCGATCACGATCACGGTCACGATCTCTTCGGTCGCGGTCACGGCTGCGGTCTCGATGTCTTGAAGACCCCATTCTAACCTCACTCCAACTATTGCAGTTAAAAACAGGCACAAAATCTGCAGCAAATGACGCAGCGATTAGAGAAAATGGCTGAATGATTGATATTGCCGTACCAACTTGACGGTAACAAATCTCGGTTTTTGTTGGGCGAAAAGCCCCAAACTGGGGGAGCTGAAGCGACTAGGTGAAAAATGGCAGTACTTTAAATCAAATTGAGGACGTCAGCAGAAAAAAGAAACAAGTTTAGGGGCATAAATCGAGATGAAGATGTAGAGTACAGTTGGCTCCTCTGGATCGTCAAGCGTACTATTCCACGCGACATGTGAAAGAGGTCTTGCCCCATTGGTGCTGCGAATTTAAAAATTGGCGCGTAAAGACTTTCAAATGGGGTGGAAGATGTCCCCTCGCTCAAAACTTCGCATTATCAATGACCATAAAAGACAGATTATCATAATTACTATCGCTTTTTTTTAAAGTCGACCCGAGTTATAACGCATGCCCCGTTAGTTTTCCGATGTTTACGTGTCACTGTTGGCAGCCATGCGTATCGACTCTGACGTTTCTGTTAATAATTTAATTCGAATTTGTCGATCATCAATAAATAATGAAGTCTTGGTTCAATCACCATCGGATTTATCGTAACTAACCGCGAAAACAAAAGTAAAACTAGGAGTTCTAGTAACACATGATACCAACATATCCTCAAATGTCATAAATGACAAGAATGTCAACAAACAATCTTATCAAGTCTACAATTACAGAATACCATTAAATCGCTGTAAATACGATAATATGGTTTCTACCAGAGGTATTAAAGTGAAGTTTAGTGAAAACGAAAGAGTATTATGCTACGAGCCAGACCCGACAAAAGCTAAAGTTCTCTACGATTCGAAAGTAAGCAAACATAACCTACAAAATTCCAATCAATACTAAGCATTTTTTATAATGTTATCATTGTAATTATAGGTTTTAGACGTCGTCGTCACGAAGGACCACAGGGGACGCAAATCCGTTGAATATTTAATTCATTTCCAAGTAATTTTAAGCATTTTGTAGGGAGTTTTCTAACATGTTTTTTTGAGGGATGGAACTCATCTTGGGATAGATACGTCAGCGAAGAATATGTGTTGAAAGACACTCCTGAAAATAGACAATTACAGAAAGACTTAGCCGACAAATCTCAACTACAAATGTAAGTTTTTACCCCAATTAATTATTTATTTTAGTTTGATGTAAGCTTTTAGTGGAGCTTATTTATATCGCCGAGACCGGAAAAAACATAACCGGAAACCCAGTACAGCCCCCTCGTCTGATGACGGAAGTTCTAGTAGCCCCCCAAGAATGGATACAGATGATGGTCAAGAAGTTACCAGTAGTTCTGAAGATGACTCTTCTATGGAGGAAGAAACGATCCCCATTGAACTGACCTCTGAACTTCGCGCTTGTCTTGAACAAGACTACTGTCTTATAAACACCAAAAATAAGTTGGTGAAATTACCCGCGGAACCCAACGTTGTTAACATTTTAGAAAGTTACTGGCGGCATTACGCCACGAGTCAAATCTCCGATTTAAATGAAAAATCAAACGCGAGACATCGATATCCGTTCAATCCCCAAACGAAGCGACGACCTGAAGATGTACAAAGAAAGTACGAAACACGTCACACTGTTTTCTTTTTAGTAACTTTCGGTTTTGTAGTTTGTCTGTCTGTAGTGAAGTCTTAGACGGTCTCAGGATTTATTTCGATTACACCGTCAGCGATTTACTACTATACAAGTCGGAACAAAATCAAATTGAGACCAGACAAGCTGCCTATACCTCGGCCCTCAACTTCAATCATGATGATTCAAAGTTGGTAACACTCTTCATTTTTACTACCTAATTTCTCACTTTGCAGTGCTGGCAACAGTTACATGGATTACATCACATATTCTAATAACTTAAACGATGAAGATTATCAAAATGATAATCAACAAGCATTGCAGAGAAAAAGAAGTCTTAGGTCTAACAAAAGTGGGGAGGGTGTTGTAAACGGGAACTCGAATCAAGATGGCGCAGCGAAAACAAAACCATGCTCAAGGTCAGTTGAGAAAAGTTGGTTGTAGTATACTTATTTTTGTTTGCAGCACTGAAAACGACACTGGCACCACCTTGACGCGGTCAATATCCTGTCGCCTTTTACCAGAGCATGTCTACAGTCAGCAACCGCCGCCCCCGTGTTTAGTTTATGGTGCAGTTCATTTGACCCGGCTTTTTGTGAAGTTGCCAGAACTGTTAACAGCCGCCAACATAGAAGAAAATAAGTGGAAGACGATCTTGCAACACGTGGACTCTCTTATAGAGTAAGTTTGTTTTTTTTTTATGTTGGCAGTCTACTGATTCCTGTTTTAGTTACTTAAATGAACATCGGGAGTGGTATGGGGAGAAATTTTACATTGAGAAATAAAACAGTTTTAATAAAAGATGTATTACCTACCTAAGTAAAATATTTGGTAACAAATAAATATGTCATTAGTTATTAGTTCAATTATAAAAAAATATAAGAATGTCTCCACTAAGTTTTGATGCTGCAATGTTGGTACCTAATTAAGTGAGTTAAGTTAGTCTTTTATTGTGATTTGGCATAATACTGCGTGAAAAATGAGACTGTCAAAACGTAGATAAGAGTAGGAATAAAGTATTTTTTTTTCATTTGTGTGTTTTACCAAGCTAGCACGAGTACCAACTGGTCGCTGGTGCCAACTTTCCTTATCCTATAATGCACTTTTGACTAGTGATGAAATGATTGCCAACTTGACGACTATTTTGTTCTAAAGTACGTACCAGTCTTTGGCACCGGAGTGCTGGAATGTATTTTGGTCGAGCTAGACGTCGTTGGTTTCATAAAAGACATTGGTCGCGGAGGCCTAGTACCTGTGGTACTTCCAGTCGAGGGACTGCGCTTCACAGTCTTGCTCGAAACCGGAGTTTTCGTGACGGTACTTTTCACCGGTACTTTTTTGACGGTACTCGTCGACGCAGAACTGTTAATCGAGCTCCGGGAACTCACTATACTGTTCCGGGAGCTTGACCTCTGAACGTTGGATTGTGGCTCTATTTTCCTGAAACTCTCGCTTCTCCGAGGAATCACACTTTTCTTCGGTGGTTCTTGCATGGTTCGTCTTGTCACCGCCCCTCTTTCCAAACTCCGCCCGTACTTAGGCGTGGCTTTTCTCACCGTCTTGGTCGTGGGAGGAGCCTCACTGCTGGTTGTCGAATCGACACTTTTATTTTCAAGAGACGGAACTCTCAATGGTTTAGCTTTACTGTAGTCCGCGATGACGATATGGGCGGAGTCTTCAGGCTCGTAGTTGCCACCCGAGGACGCCCCCTGACTTGGTGATTCCGACATCAAACTCTGACTCTCCTCAAACCCTTCGTCATTGTCATGTTCTTTGCTTTTTCTTAAAGGAATGTCAATCTTCGTGCTTTCGTTCAAAAGAGCCATCTTCACATCGTCTTGGTTCACCCCAGTTTGGTGTCGGTACCTCCTATGGTTCCGCCCATCATCCGTCTGATTGCCTTTAAGCTTGTCTTGCCACGCCTTGAGGCGTGCCTCTGGATCTTCGTCTTTTGTCTCTTGTTTGATCTCAGTTTCCGGTTCGTTGTTGTCGGTGCTGCGTTTATACCGACGTGTTCTTCGCGCTGCTGAGAACCTATCGAATTGTCCGTCGCCTAAAACTGGGGTGGGCTCTGGTTCATCAGGGCTGGGGAGGGAGTCTCGGGGGCGACCCATGAGGCGGCGACACGGGCTCGGTTGAGTTGCCTCCCTTTTCTCGATTGGTGTAGGAATAAAAACTTTTCGGGTCGCAGGAGGAGTCTCTATGTTATCTTGGTCGATTTCGACCTTGTTACTGATCGATTGGTCGTCGGGGATTTCGCGGAGGCGGCGCGTGGTCTTAGGAGTCTCGCCAGGTTTCACGATATACAGAGTAAGTTTGTCGGTTGGACTTCGTTCACCTAGAGAGCTTATAAGAGTCTTGCGATCGTTGGTGTCTTCTGGCAGCGTTAGCAGTCTTCGCGCGTCATCCTTGGCTTCTTCAGTGCTGTTAGCGACATTCAACGTCGATTTTCTCCACGCTGATTTGTCTTTGATTTGTGGTTGAGCGTCTTCAACGGCTTCCATGGCGCTTACCACATCCGTGCTGTCGATGGTTTTCGATGGTTCCCACGCCGGGTAAACTTTGCGGTAACTCGACTGACTTCCACTGTAGACCTGTTTACCTTCCGGTAAAGTATCTAAAGTGCTGCTTCTTTCGCTCTCCGAGTCCATCTCTAAAGACCTCCGATTGGTGATCCTCCTTGTTTGCCTCCGGTTTTCGTCGTTCTGATCACTTTCACTAGCTTGCAGCCATGACTCTATTTTTTGTCGTAACTCTTTCGGTTTCGTTTCTTCTTCAGAAACTATCGGTTTGGACTCGCTCAGTGGAGACGGAGACGATGGTCGTTCTCTGTCGGAGGTGAAATCCGCCCCCAGTAAAGCGGGACGTTTTCTTTGACTCCCACCTCTAGATTTGCGCGACCACGATCTGTCAAGACTTCCCCAAAGTCTCCTTTCGCGGTTACTGTCTTGACCAGAAGCGCGCAAGAAGTCCATGAGGTTACCTTCGTCTTCTTCGGACAAGACGCGACTGCGACGTCTTCGCAAACTACCGTTGGGAGTTATATCCGGAGATCTTTCGTCTCTTCCGGTAATGGAGTCACCGTTGCCGTTGAAAGAACCGAGTCTTCGGCGGGACAGCGATGGGGAACCCGTCACTGAAGACAGCTCGTCTTCGGAGGTTCCGTTGGCGGTTTTCCACCCCTGAAACAGAGTTACAGTCTTGGATAACACGGCGGAGAACTAACCTTTTTCATTGGAAAACTAGGCCTGCTGTCGTAGATTTGTAGGTCGATGAAGGGGGTCTCGGAGTCGGCGGCACCCCCTAAACTTTCCACTATAGGAAAAAAAAATGATAAGGAGTCATGATAAGAAGCCGCCTAAACTTACTTTGTCTGCGTTTGGAAGCTAAGAGTTCTTCTCGTTGGCGCCGCCTCGCGTTCGCTTGTTCCTCTTGGATCCTTCTTCGTTCGTTGTCTCCAACTGCTTGCTTGAATTTGCAGTAAAACCCGTGGAAGATCCTGAAGCACTCTTCGAGTTTGAAGGAGTTGGTATCTTCGCAGAAGAACTCCGCGAGCTGTATTCTTACTCGCTCTAGCTCTTCCACGCTTTGCTGGAGCTTGGACACTTCTCTTTCCGCCATCTTGAAAAACAAAATGAAGACAAAGTCAGAAAGTAGTGCTACCAACCTGCAAGAACTCGGTCATCTGGTTCTTAATCTCAGACTCTGTGCTCGGCATCTCGATCTGCTTTTTGATTTTCTTGATCCTAGTATCAAGGACGTTGATTTCGTTTTGTAGCTGCTCTACTGTTGTCCTTGAAATGAGAAAGAGTTAGAGGCTTGAAATAAAAATGGAAGACTTACTTAGCAGCGTCCTCGAGCACGCTGATGTTCTCGGTGAAGGTTAGCAGTTTTGGGTTCTTCTTCTCTGCTTGCTAAAACAATTTTAGATTCTCTTCGGAGGATTCTTTCACTTACCAAGGCCACGAAGTGAATGAGGTTCATGTTAGGCTTGTTGGCGCGGATGTCGGTCAACTTCTGCAATGATGTTAGCTTGACTCCTGCAGCATCTCCTGCGTAACCTCCCGCGTTGAGGAAGTTCCCAGCAACGAGAATCATGTAGAGGACTTCTTGGAGAGGTTTGTTGGTCATCAGATCTGAAACACGGACTTACAACGAGTTTTTTTGTTGAAGATCGGTACCTTGGGCTGCTAGAATCATGGACCGGATGCTGGGTTCGAGGTAGCTCATGTTACAAGCGAACTCTTCTTTCAGAAGCATGCTTTCGATCCTCAGCTTGTAACTAGAAGTAGAAGAGTCAGAAGAAGACTAGAATTAGAAATTAGAAGAGTACTTAGAGAGTGCTGTGAGCTGTATCAAGAATTTCTCAGCATTTCCTAGCTTGTTAAACTCTCCATTGAAAGACTTCAGCATGTCAAGTTCATCAACTTCCGGTAGGATCTTCAACAAGCCTTTCAACTTCTCAGCTCCGATGTCATCATGTTCTCCGTCTTTAATCAACTGAACTATATCCTCGTTGGAGCTACAAACGAAGATGTTTACTTTCCCCACGTTTTTGTTTCTTACCTTCTGAACTGCTTCAAGAAAATGTTAACATTCAAACTTCTTTTCCCATCCAACAATGTTATCTCACAGTTTTCTTTCCTGAGCCTCCGATCTAAAGTATCCCCCGCCTCCCTCCCTCTACTATTGGTGCTTTGTGTGGGCGGAGCTTGTTGACAGAACAACCCTTCCATCTCCAACCAATCCATGTCCGCCATCGGCGAATGCTGATGCTGACACGCCACCTGCGTCCAAATATTATTCTTCCCCACCACTTTATTATTGGGTATTTTGTTCCAATTGAACGTCTTCATTTTAATCTTCGGCGCCGGAATCTCCTGCTGCGGTAACTTAACTATCACAGTATCATTCTCTGGTGGCGGCTTAGGCGTGGCAGCTTTAGGCGGTGCTGGAACCGGAGGCGGTATACAAGGCGGAGCTGGAATATTAGGCGGAGGCGGTGGAGGCGGAGGTAAAGGTTGTGGACTTTGAGGTGTGTTCAACGACTGTCTTCGCGTCAGACTAGATTCAGAGCGGAGGTGACAATGACAGAAAAATTTTGATTGGGCACTGGGGGCACGGAGGAGGCGGGCGGCATCTTCGCGATTTTCTAGAAGAGTAGCACGGTGGATGAGGCGTTCGGCGGTGTCCCAGATGATGTCGCTGATGGCGTCTTTGGAGTCGATGCGGAGCAAGTGTTGGAGGATACTAAGGAAAGGGATTTCTTGGGGGGTTTCCGCGACTTGTTTGAGAATTGCGTAGAAGACATCGAGGGGGGAGTTAAGGTCCACGCCGTGGGGGCCTTGGAGGCTTTGAGCGTCGTCGCTTTCGCGCTGCTCGTCGAAGACGTCGAGCTGGACAGCGAGCTCCGGTTCAGCCTCCGCACATTTTCTTAAACAAAAAAAAAGTTTGATTATGCAACCAACGTTGCTCTGTTGCATCTAAAGTTGCATTTAAATTAAGTCACATTAAAAATTGTCACCACATCGTTAATAAAGCACTCCCTAAATGTGTCAAGTTGCCTCTTTTGTTCTCCGCGTGCCAAGTTTGGCAACCTGAAGCGGTAAAAGTTCCAGAACAGAAAATCTTTTGTTTACAGTTCGTTAAACCAATTGAAACAAAAGGCAAGGTGACTCAAAATATTTCATTGACTAACATTCACATACCTTAAGTTGTTGAGCACCGGAAGCAGATGACATCCTGGAAAAAACATTCTCATGAATACAAATATTTGACGAAAGCCTCTTCATTGCACCGAAATTCCGAGAACTTTGGACATTAAGAATGCAATGAAGTGCGCAAAAGCCATAAACTGTAGAGGCAAACAAAAACCAAATAATATATGACCTCCTTAGGAGGCTCTGGAATTTAAAATGTGTTGGTAGCACCGCCTGTATGACAGTTTTTGACAGATTGACATTGACATGATAATTGAAGTGTAAGAAAAATGGAAGACCTCGTCAAGATTTCATCTCCATAATTACCATCAGCTTTTGCAGAATTGTTTGCCAATGACTCAACTAATTACGCATTAACGTGATAACCATCATCAAATAAACGAACGAGAGCATGGTCACCAAACAAATTTAGTCTAAAAAACAAAATTACCATAACATGTAGCGACAATGTTTGCGAATAAATTATAAGTCGTGTTAACTACATTTGTAGTGACACTCAGACGTTATAAATAATCATCGATAGAAAAATTTAATGGGTCTGTTAGCATATTAATTTAATAATCGCGTCATATTAATATTAAAATTTGTAATATGAGATTTCTAGTTGGAACTTTGATGTTATCTTTCTATTTGTGAGACC
This sequence comes from Cynaeus angustus, assembly GCA_030157275.1. Classification (NCBI taxonomy): domain Eukaryota; kingdom Metazoa; phylum Arthropoda; class Insecta; order Coleoptera; family Tenebrionidae; genus Cynaeus; species Cynaeus angustus. The sequence goes on from CM058067.1 coordinate 10,920,298, forward strand.
GCGCCTCGTTTAGATAAATTATTTCGGTTTTATGCAAATGGGACCAAATTATGGCCACAAGACAGATCAAAGATATGGTTTTGATAAATAAAATGGACAGTTAAAGATGACTCAGAGGAAAAAATGGTTGTAGATCCACCTGTGAGTGAGATTTTAGGATTACTGTTATTCCGACCAGCCCATATCTACATTTTTTGCTCCTTTTATACCACGGTCTAACCACAAACTTAATCGTTTTATTATAATTTATTTAACATCTCAGATTACATCATTTAATCGATTAGGGAAGCCATAAACAAGCGAGAAAAAACTGATATTTTAACGAATTATTTAGTTCTTTTAACTAATTAAACACGGCGTCAGGTTGGCTTTGCATCAATTTTGACATTTCAGATCTGAGGTTAGTGCTCAACGTCAAACTTAGAGTCCGAGCTGCCAACACATTTCAAATTGCATAGCCTGGTTCACAAGTAAAAAAACTGGTGTCAGTGTGATCAACCGAATTAAAACACACCAAAGTCGTATCGGCGCCTCTGCAATTAACCATTACGTAAATTGCCCAGCTCCCCCCTTCACTAGGAAGCATTTCCCAACCATTTATGGAAACGAACGTCACTGAATAATGTTTAAGTACAGAACATTAAATATGTTTATTTAATCTAATCATCCGAAGAATGTCTTTGCCGGGAGCGCAAAAAACGGAGAAATCTCGTTGGTACAAGATTATTCAATTAGAATTTTTCGGTCATGTTAATTTTTTGACAGTTACACGTGTACTTACCGATAAATTCGTTTCTTCGTCGAATCCTGTCCGTGAGTCTGGGCGTGGAAATGATGAGACAATTAATGAAAGCTACGAGAGCCGTTTGGTAGTCGACAGCAGTCGCTCGGTCTAGTTCTTGGACTATCAGGTTCAGTCTGTATCTCTCACCTTTGAGTTTCTGGAACGAGAAATAGGATTTTAAAAAAAGTGTGTTGACAGCTCTGATTGTTTACATGACAGAGGTACCAACCTGTCAAACAATGCAAGGCCTACCAGTAAAATTTTTTCTCATTAACACCACCGCACCTAGATTTCATAACTCCAAAATCCACGCTTTCCCCAAACAGAAAACGCCAAAATCGCTCGTTCCTTCTAAATGTTATTCAAACAAACGCCTACTTCTCTTCAAACAAACTGATTTGAATGTTGTAAAGTCGTTTCGACAGCACTTTAGAGTAGATTTTGGAGTGAAAATCGGGCAGATGGTGTAGTTGGGGGTCAATTATCTGTAATGCAACAAAGTGACTCATATGGACCTTGTAATGCTCCAAAGTGTCAAGGGCGCGAGCATGACCCTCTTCGTTGTGCACACATAGCGCCGACAGCAGCTCGAAGACTTGTTTTTTGACGGTGATGTTGGTAGTGTCGAGAGCTGCAGCTAACTTCCTGATGTATTCGGGATTTTCGACGATAAAGTCTAAGCCGATACGGGAGTCCATGGCTAGATAGCTGGAAAAAAACGAAAAGTCAATTGGATGAAATCGGGTCGACGTTGTGGCTTCGAATTTTAAATACACCAAATTGGCATTTTCAATCTCTTTGATCAAGTTTGGAATCAAAAAATCAAAAAATGTGAAATTTAACTACCAACGTCGCTTAATCAAAACAGAGTGGACGAAATCCGGTCGATATGGTGGCACTATAATTTTCATAATTTCCACCAAATCGTCGCTTTTACAACTTTTCTAAAACTTTAAAACGTTTATAATATCTTCTGGGTAAAAAGTTACAGAATAAGCATGAATAGAAAATTCGAGTGAAAAAATCGGGTCGACGCGGTGGATGTATGTATACTTTTAAATTGTAGCTAAATTATAATGTGATTTTCACGGATTTTATTCAAATTTGGACGTCCATAAATCACAGAATGTGAAATCGTAGCAACTAGCGGTCTTAATGGAAACAGAGTGTACCAATCGGGTCGATATGGTGGCACAAAAAATTTTAATGTTAAGAACACCACATCGTCACTTTAGAATTTCCGTCAAACTCATTTTTTATATCTACCGGTTGAAAAAATCATAGAATGAGCAAGAGTAGTGAATAAAATCAGGTCGACGTGGTGGATGCATATATATTTTCAAATTTTAACCACTCTAAATTGGCACTTTCAATGACTCTATTAGAGCTTGGAAATGTAAAAATTAAAGTACGTAAAATTCTAACTACCAGCGTCGTTTAATCAAAACAGAGTGGACGAAATCCGGTCGATATGGTGGCACTATAATTTTCATAATTTCCACCAAAACGTCGCTTTTACAATTTTTCTAAAACTTTAAAACGTTTATAATATTTTCTGGGTAAAATGTTACAGAATAAGCATGAATAGAAAATTCGAGTGAAAAAATCGGGTCGACGCGGTGGATGTATGTATACTTTTAAATTGTAGCTAAATTATAATGTGATTTTCACGGATTTTATTCAAATTTGGACGTCCATAAATCACAGAATGTGAAATCGTAGCAACTAGCGGCCTTAATGGAAACAGAGTGTACCAATCGGGTCGATGTGGTGGCACAAAAAATTTTAATGTTAAGAACACCACATCGTCACTTTAGAATTTCCGTCAAACTCATTTTTTATATCTACCGGTTGAAAAAATCATAGAATGAGCAAGAGTAGTGAATAAAATCAGGTCGACGTGGTGGATGCATATATATTTTCAAATTTTAACCACTCTAAATTGGCACTTTCAATGACTCTATTAGAGCTTGGAAATGTAAAAATTAAAGTATGTAAAATTCTAACTACCAGCGTCGTTTAATCAAAACAGAGTGGACGAAATCTGGTCGATATGGTGGCACTATAATTTTCATAATTTCCACCAAATCGTCGCTTTTACAATTTTTCTAAAACTTTAAAACGTTTATAATATCTTCTGGGTAAAAAGTTACAGAATAAGCATGAATAGAAAATTCGAGTGAAAAAATCGGATCGACGCGGTGGATGTATGTATACTTTTAAATTGTAGCTAAATTATAATGTGATTTTCACGGATTTTATTCAAATTTGGACGTCCATAAATCACAGAATGTGAAATCGTAGCAACTAGCGTCCTTAATGGAAACAGAGTGTACCAATCGGGTCGATATGGTGGCACAAAAAATTTAATGTTAAGAACACCACATCGTCACTTTAGAATTTTCGTCAAACTCATTTTTCATATCTACCGGTTAAAAAAAATCATAGAATGAGCAAGAATAGTGAATAAAATCAGGTCGACGTGGTGGATGCATATATATTTTCAAATTTTAACCACTGTAAATTGGCACTTTCAATGACTCTATTAGAGCTTGGATATGTAAAAGTTAAAGTATGTAAAATTCTAACTACCAGCGTCGTTTAATCAAAACAGAGTGGACGAAATCTGGTCGATATGGGGGCACTATAATTTTCATAATTTTAACAACACCAAATTTTTCTAAAATTTTTAAACGCTTGTAATAATAACTGATTAAAAAGTTACAGAACAAGCATGAATAGAAAATTTGAGTGAAAAAAATCGGGTCGACGCGGTGGATGTATATATATTTTCAAATTCTTGGTGTTTTCCACTGATTTTGATAAAGTTTGGACGTCCACGAATTACAGAATGTGAAACTGTAGCTACTAGCGTCTTAAACCGACGTCGAAACAGAGTGGATAAAATCAGCTTGACACGGTGGCACTATAACTTTGGGGATTTTAAAACAGAACGACTAAAAATAGAATACGTGGATAAAATTTTCTATCAAAAACCTATTAACAGACATATTGTCTCATCTGTGGCCCCATTTGTGGCCAACAAAAACAGTTCCATGAACCAATCAATACGTTAGATTATGAAAACAATTTTTACAGCCGCCATAAAATAAATCGTGAATTATTTTAATTAGTCGTCTTGAAGATGTCGTAATTCGAAACGTTTCTTGATCTTCATATTTCTACCTCATTGCGGTCTCTTTGAGCAACATTCGTCGTGTGACCCAAATATTTCAGTCGTTAAGAGTAATTAAGCGATTGGATAAATTCTATTCGCCATTTTATTAAAAAAAAAAGGCGGTAATGATGCTAATAGCACCTTTTTATTAGTGGTAAATGGTTGCTACATGATATTGAGTTGTAGTTTGCTCATTTTCCTGAAGTATATCATTTTTTTTAGAGAGAGAAGAGGTCCATAAGTTGCTCCTTGTGGGACACCACTGATTTTTCCCGTGTAAACATTACTTGAATTCTAATTTTCGTTGCGTCACTCGCACAATACATATGCAAGCGCGTTTATGGCATTCATGTGCGCATTTTTAGAAAGCGTGAATGTTTAGATGAAATTTATAGTCAGTGGGTCTGAATTGATTCATTGCGGACCCTTTTAGTTGGCTCTGGTTATGTAAAAAATTACCATAACACTGTCCGGGATGAATGAATTAATTGAGTTTGATGCTGTGCATGTGTGCAACGCGAACAAGAGTATGCACTAATCAGCGCATTCCATGTGGGATCACGCTTTTTACGATGCGTTTTCTTTGTATAACGACCACCCTCTTCCACTGCTTTTCCGGTCAAGGTCGCGTCACCTGCAAGGTTTCGCGAGTACCCAACTCTATAGAGCTAAATCCGGTCGACTCGGCGTCACTATATACCTCCAATGTTTTTTACAGTTAATACGCGTCAAATCGCCGCAATTATTATAGAAACTCGAGCCTGTAAGTCCAAGGTGAGTACTCGGAACTTTGATACGAAATACGAACATTGTGCCTTAGTGATGAAATAACGGTTCACATTGTGCAAAATAATACCAAATTTGGATAAACCAGTCCAAGGCGACTTTCAATCACTAAGGTTGGCGCCTCTGCGACCATCTCGAGGCCGGGGGCGCCACCACCGAAAAACCTAAAGAAGGTGTCCCACAAGGACCAACTTTGGGTCCGTTTCTAATCACACTATATAGTTACGTTTCGTGTTCTTCAACAGTTGGTAGCCCCGTCCTTCGTGCTTCCAAATTCGCGTTTTCCCCGAGTCATTTTCCACGTATGCAACGTTTACACCTGTCTATTTCGAGAAAAATGTACATACGTGAATGAGCTGGTTTTATCTGTTGTCACGAAGTCCGCGACTTGTCTTATTCCAGTTCGCCTACATAATGACTATATTTGCAGCAGTTAATCGAAATTTGTTGAGAGCGATAGAATTGTTCGAGAGAGAACTGGATTTTCTAGAAGCTGGCGGCATTAATCAATTTGCTGAGATTGCCTAGGCCGGTTTTGCACGGCTCTGTTTTGACTCGACCAAGATCCAGGTGTTTATCCAATGGGGGCTGTATTGTGCCAGCACATCGACCGGATCTGACGTCTATTGAGAGAATGGAGTGGAGCCAAATCCGGACGACCCGGTGGCATTATGATATATTCTTCCATTTTAAGAACACCAAAGTGTACTTTTGCTGTCAAAACCCACAGAAAATAAAACCGATCGTTATTTTTACCTCTTTTAAAACCGTAAATTGTTTTATGGTCACCGCTATAAGGCGTGTGAAACATAAAATATAGCGCCAAGAAGTCGACCAGACTTGACCTCTCCAAAAAAACACCACCAACAATGATAATTCCCAAAATTTTCCACCCTATATATCGCACACCCATTTATGTCTTTAAAAGTGTAAATAATCATAAAATTAATAGCCACAGTTTAAGTGGATAATTAACAGACTCGTAAAATTGCAGTAACTGATAATTTTAAAAAGCCTTCATGAATGAAAACGTTTTAATTGCAGTGTTGCCAACATAATTACAAGATTTAATTGAAGAGGACCTAAAGTGGGGCCTTGTGGAACATGCGCTTCTTACCGTCAACGGCTCCCTCTACGACATCCGTGCACGATGGCCAACCTGTAAAAAAAACATTTTAAGCCTCCTAGTTTCGCAATTAAGAATCTTAGTCTAATAAGCGGAGGTTACTTTTCGTTCCCACGTGATCTTCCCACTTATGACTTAAGTACAGTTGGAAATTATCTAGTACTCTTGGACTGCGTAATTTATGGGACAGCTATAGTATAATTTTGCTTCGTGATTGTTTTTGGCGTGTGGTTCTCCTGAGATGTTGTCTAGCAATAATTAGTAATAATTATCGAGAATTAGGCAAGTTTTGGTTGCTTAAGAGTTATTTATTGGTTCATAAATCTACGGTTATAAATTATGAGGATTGAGATTAATTCTGCGTTTCTCTTCCGGGGTTTTGGTTTTATGGAACTTGGGAGTGATTTTTAAGCGGTGTTAATGAAATGAAACTGTCAGTTTTGAAATTTATGGCACGTGTGAAAAAAATTGTCATGGAGCCCGCGCTGTAGATTTTTATCTGAAATTCCATGACCGGTGGTCAGAAAAAATTGTAAAAATTATGAGCTCTGACGAAAACCATTAGCTATAGAATGAGATCAAATGTTTTAGCCTTGAATCGGCAGTTTTGGAAATACTGAAAACGAAACAGTTTTTTGTGATTTGAGCGACCATAGTTCGACAACCAATGATACCAAAAATTTGTGAAAATTCACAGTTCTACAGTGGAATCTTAATCTTTAAAATTTGACCAAATTTGATAAATTGGGTGACTAGTTTTTGAAACGGAATTTGAAAGAATTTTGTTTCTCAATTTCATTAGCATTCTGTGGGTGACACTTTTTGATCGATCACAATTCGTCAACTGATGACGCCATAATCGGACCGATCACAATTCGATAACCAATAATCTCAAAAATTTGTAAAAATTCACAGCTTTAGAAGGAAACTTGACCTTTAAAGTGAGATCAAATTTACGAAAATTGAATGATTAGTTTTGGAAACAGAGTATGAATTTCGCTTTTTTTTTTATCGATATAGCATTTTGTAGATGCGTTAATTGAACCGCCCATAATTTGATCACTAGTGATCTCAAAAATTTGAAAAAATTCACAGCTCTACAGCAAAACTGTGTCTTTAAAATGAAATAAAACTTACTAAAATTGGTCAACTAGTTTTAGAGACAGATTACAAAATAAAACCTTTCTTTTCGACATAAGTTAGTATTCTTCGGATGCCATAATTGAACCGATCACAATTTGATAACCAATAATCTCAAAAATTTATAAAAATTCACAGCTTTAGAAGGAAACTGGAACTTTAAAATGAGATAATGTTTAATATAATTGAATGATTAGTTTTAGAAATAGAGTATGAATTTCGCTTGTTTTCTCGTTATAGCATTTTGTGGATGCCTTATTTGAACCGGTCATAATTTGACTACTAGTGATCTCAAAAATTTGAAAAAATTCACAGCTATACAGCAAAACTGTATCTTTAAAATGAAATAAAACTTACTAAAATTGGCCTACTAGTTTTAGAAACAGATTACAAAATAAAACTTTTTGCCTCTACATAATTTAGCACCCTTCGGATGCCATAATAGAACCGATCACAATTCGATAACCAATAATCTCAAAAATTTGTAAAAATTCACAGCTTCAGAAGGAAAGTTGACCTTTAAAATGAAATCAAATTTCCGAAAATTAAATGATTAGTTTTGGAAACAGAGTATGAATGTCGCTTTTTTTTTATCGATATAGCATTTTGTGGATGCCATAATTTGATCAATAGTAATCTCAAAATTTTGAAAAAATTCACAGCTCTACAGAAAAACTCGATCTTTAAAATGAAATAAAACTTACTAAAATTGGCCTACTACTTTTAAAAACAGATTAAAAAATTAAACTTTTTGCCGCTACATAATTTAGCACTCTTCGGATGCCATAATAGAACCGATCACAATCTGATAACCAATAATCTCAAAAATTTGTAAAAGTTCACAGCTTTAGAAGGAAACTTGACCTTTAAAATGAGATCAAATTTACAAAAATTGAATGATTAGTTTTGGAAACAGAGTATGAATTTTGCTTTTTTTTTATCGATATGGCATTTTGTGGATGCGTTAATTGAACGCCCATAATTTGATCACTAGTGATCTCAAAAATTTGAAAAAAATTACAGCTCTAGAGAAAAACTCGATCTTTAAAATGAAATAAAACTTACTAAAATTGGCCTACTACTTTTAAAAACAGATTAGAAAATAAAATCTTTTTTTTCTACATAAATTATCACTCTTCGGATGCCATAATAGAACCGATCACAATTCGATAACCAATAATCTCAAAAATTTGTAAAAATTCACAGCTTTAGAAGGAAACTTGACCTTTAAAGTGAGATCAAATTTACGAAAATTGAATGATTAGTTTTGGAAACAGAGTATGAATTTCGCTTTTTTTTTTATCGATATAGCATTTTGTAGATGCGTTAATTGAACCGCCCATAATTTGATCACTAGTGATCTCAAAAATTTGAAAAAAATTACAGCTCTAGAGAAAAACTCGATCTTTAAAATGAAATAAAACTTACTAAAATTGGCCTACTACTTTTAAAAACAGATTAGAAAATAAAATCTTTTTTTTTCTACATAAATTATCACTCTTCGGATGCCATAATAGAACCGATCACAATTCGATAACCAATAATCTCAAAAATTTGTAAAAATTCACAGCTTTAGAAGGAAACTTGACCTTTAAAATGAGATCAAATTTACGAAAATTGAATGATTAGTTTTGGAAACGGAGTATGAATTTCGCATTTTTTTTATCGATATAGCATTTTGTAGATGCCTTAATTGAACCGCCCATAATTTGATCACTAGTGATTTCTAAAATTTCAAAAAAATTACAGCTCTAGAAAAAAACTCGATCTTTAAAATGAAATAAAACTTATTAAAATTGGCCTACTAGTTTTAGAAACAGATTACAAAATAAAACTTTTTGACTCTACAGAATTTAGCACTCTTCGGATGCCATAATAGAACCGATCATAATTCGATAACCAATAATCTTGAAAATTTGAAAAAATTCAAAGCTTTAGAAGAAAACTTGACTTTTAAAATGAAATTACATTTACTAAAATTGAGTGCTTCCTTTTGGAAACACAGTACAAATTTCCCTTTTTTCTCGTTATAGCATTCTGTGGTTGCCTTAATTGAACCGCCCATAATTTGATCACTAGTGATCTCAAAAATTTCAAAAAAATTACAGCTCTACAGAAAAACTCGATCTTTAAAATGAAATAAAACTTATTAAAATTGGCCTATTAGTTTTAGAAACAGATTACAAAATAAAACTTTTTGCCTCTACATAATTTAGCACTCTTCGGATGCCATAACGGAACCGATCACAATTCGATAACCAATAATATCAAAAATTTGTAAAAATTCACAGTTTTAGAAGGAAACTTGACCTTTAAAATGAGATCAAATTTACGAAAATTGAATGATTAGTTTTGGAAACGGAGTATGAATTTCGCATTTTTTTTATCGATATAGCATTTTGTAGATGCCTTAATTGAACCGCCCATAATTTGATCACTAGTGATTTCTAAAATTTCAAAAAAATTACAGCTCTAGAAAAAAACTCGATCTTTAAAATGAAATAAAACTTATTAAAATTGGCCTACTAGTTTTAGAAACAGATTACAAAATAAAACTTTTTGACTCTACAGAATTTAGCACTCTTCGGATGCCATAATAGAACCGATCACAATTCGATAACCAATAATCTCAAAAATTTGTAAAAATTCACAGCTTTAGAAGGAAACTTGACCTTTAAAATGAGATCAAATTTACGAAAATTGAATGATTAGTTTTGGAAACGGAGTATGAATTTCGCATTTTTTTATCGATATAGCATTTTGTGGATGCGTTAATTGAACGCCCATAATTTGATCACTAGTGATCTCAAAAATTTGAAAAAAATTACAGCTCTAGAGAAAAACTCGATCTTTAAAATGAAATAAAACTTACTAAAATTGGCCTACTACTTTTAAAAACAGATTAGAAAATAAAATCTTTTTTTTTTTCTACATAAATTAGCACTCTTCGGATGCCATAATAGAACCAATCACAATTCGATAACCAATAATCTCAAAAATTTGTAAAAATTCACAGCTCTACAGTAAAACTTCATCTTTAAAATGAAAACTAGTTTTAGACTTTTAGACTTTTAGGACTAGTTTTAGAAACAGATTACAAAATAGAACTTTTTTTTGATACCGATCACAATCCCATAATTAACTCTAAAATTTCTAAAAATTCACAGCTTGAGAATTAAACTGTCTTTTTAAATTAAGAACAAATTTAATAAGATTGTACAACTAGCGTTAAAGCAGTGAGCATAAAATAACACTTTTTTCCCATAGCAGATTTTAATCAAACATACAAAAAGGTGATCATAAAATTAAAAAAAAAATCACAACCTTTAGCTTGTGACGAAATGAAACTCATCAAAAATGAATATCTTGCTTCAAAGTTTAGCACGAAATAGAAGATTGGATTAACCTTCCACGAAACTTGATGACGACTAAAAAACTAGCGGCCACAAAAATTAAAAAAAAAATTCTTCTCTTCGAAACGATTTCCCCCCCAAAAAACCCGCTAGATATTACCTAAAACGTAGCACAAAAAGCCGAATTGTATAACAAAACTCGCAGCATTAATTAACACCAAATCTTGTAAATAGGAAGTAATAATTCCAGCTAACCCCCTTTCCAAATCTCAACAAGCACGAATTTTTTAATGAAAACAACTTTCAGTGAAGTGTTAAAAGCTTATAATTTCGACGATTAGTTTTGTTATTTAACGGCGTTTTTGCAGACTTGATTTATAAGCGGCGTTTGATTGAGATACAAACTGACCACAACTGACAAATTTACAAGACTTAATTTAAATTTTAGATTAGGAGGTTGTAAATTTCGATGGAAATTGGATGTTCGTAGAAAAAACCCGATTCTTCCCCCCTCGGAATTGTAATTAAAGCGCCTTGACCTTAATTTGGCGCCAATCCCGAGCTCACGAATTGCATTCTCATCTTGGAATGCACCAAAAATAATTAAAATTAATTGCAATAAAATTGAGAGTAATTTCCATGTGCTTCGTGGAGTATGGAGAATTTTGCGTCGTTAGTCTAAATATGGGAAAGAGATTTTTCGTGCTTTTATGGAGAATCAGAACTCGAGACCTTTGTAGTAATGTGTGTTAATTGTACGTAACAGATGTCGAATGACTCCTACAAAAGTCAAAAACGTTAATTTTAAATTAATAATTAATTACGGGGAAATTAACATAATCATGGGAATTAATTTGAAATATGATACGTTATGTAAATCGCTTTTTTTTTAATTTGTATTAATGACTCCGCCACTGCTTTTTAATCAATATTTTTTGAAAGGGTCAAGGCTCAATTCCCATGAAAACAACCCCACATTCTCTTTCTCGTTCTCCATATCACGACGCCGCCAATCTGCCCCCAAGCAAGTATTTAACGGCATTTATATTCCATGTCTCTTCCTGACAACATAATCCTCGTACTTTCAGTTTCAGAGCCCTAACACCTGTTATAAATTACAAGATTACGAGATGTTGTTGAAACGTGTTATTTCACTTAAAAATGAGTTTTTTTTCTAGAAACCACTTCCGTTACCAGTTTTGCTAAATATGGAAGTCTCTAAATTGTGATGATTTAATATGTAAATATATACACGCCTACGATTTTTTTTGTGGCGATTTTTCTGAAAAAGTGGAGTCACGAAGTCGGATGAAAAACGCTGAAAGTGCCAACAATTATATTCAAATACCAAGCTATTGTTGCAATATCAACAACTATCTATTAACAGCAGGTGGTTTTGATATTTCACGATATTCATAAGGCCAACGACGAATTTTCAGGATTTATTTGCATTTTATCGCGGATTAAGAAGAAATCGCGAATTATTAAAAAAAAAAATTGAAATGTGATATTTGTATTATTGATTATCCTTCACCTTCTGACCATGGTGTAATGCTCAATGTGGTTAGTTTTCAAAAATTTGGTTTGAAAGGGCTGTAATGCAAATTTCGTTCTCCAAAAAAAAAAAAAAAATCTCGCTTATCAAATCGTCTAATTTTCTATGAAAGGCTTAGTACTGAAAAAAAATGGCAACAAAAATAAATTTTTCAGCCTAAAATCTTCCTCCGATTTGAATGTTATCAAAATCTGAAATAACAAATTTTAGATACATTTTTTAGATTTTGAAAATTTTTGTTTTAGGTCAGAATTGTACTCTGGTAATTAAATTAAAAAAAAAACCCAAAGAGCAGTTTCGTTACTTTTTTGAAAATTCAAGGAGCTATACATTAAACAAAAAATAATGAAATAAAAGATCCTAAATCCACAGAATTAGGAGTACCAACACTGAAATAATTTTGCTTCTAAATGGTCTTCTAGATGGATTAGCATTTTTTTTTTTTTTGTAAAACTCCTTATACTTCCAAAATTTGCAAAAATTGAAGCTACAAGATCACTTAGCTCGAAGTTTTTCCCCGTATAAATTTAACCAAAATCAATGGATGCACATTTTGGATTTTGAAAATTTTTGAATTTGAGGACAGAACTGTAATTTCGACATTAACTGTTAACCAAAATCGTAAACATGAAGGCATTTTGATCTCACATTTTCATTTGTGGTAGAATTACATGACACAGAGAATTGTTAAAAAATAATTCCCTAGAATACCAGTTTGGTTATTTTTTCAAAATTTTAATTAAAGAGGTCCAGCTTAAAGTTCATTAACCAAATAAATCTCAGAAAAAAACAGTTTTAGTGCTAAATCTATTTAACTAGGAGTACCGAAGTTTGACAATTTTCTTACAAAACGTAGTTATGTATACTAAATCTAATTTTTTTATTAACTTTCTAATTTTTTAAAAAGCATTCAAAAAACAAAGCAAAATTTTTTGTTTAGCTCGAAATCGTTCACCGTGTGAATTTTATTGAAACAGACAAATAGTTTTGGAAAGAATTTTGTAATTCGAAAATTTTTAATTTTCAGATTGAAATTGTATTTTCTCAGTTAAATGATCTAGAAGCCTCTTTTTTTAAATGAAGACACCTTGCTCTCACATTTATGTTTCTGATTAAATTACATGATCCAGAGCCTGAAAAAAAATTAAGACGTCAGTTTGGTTACTTTTTCGAAAATCTGATTTCAAGGAGCTATAATTTAAAATTTTTAAATAGAAGGAGTTAAAAGAAAAACACTAATTTTCTATCAAATTTTAGTTCTCAGTTGCGCCCAAATCCACTTTATAAGGAGCACCAACATTGAAAAAATTTCACTCCAAACTTACATCAGCATATATTCAAAATTTCACATTTTTAATGATCTTTAAATTTTTTTATAAAACTCTGGAAAAGATTGGAATTTGAACAGAACGACAGTAAAAAGAGATTTTTCAGCTGGAAGAGTACTCAGAATTCTGAAACAAAAATTTTCGAATACGATTTTAGGATTTTGAAAATTTTTGTTTCCTATGTCGGGATTGTGCGTATATTTTAGCAACTAAACGTTCCAGGAGGCCAAAATTTGGAAAATGATGACATTTTGACTTAACATTTACGGTTCTGGTCAAATTGGGTGGCTCAGAGCTTTGGATAAAAAACAATTCCCTAAGAAGCAGTTTAGTAACTTTTGCGAAAATTAATTTTAAAAGGCTCTGACTTAAAATTCCTGAATTCAAAAAAAAATAACGTGGTACTAAATTTTGGCTTCCAGTTGTGTCCAAATTCACTTAACTTGAAGTAGCAACATTGAAAAAATTTTTCTTCAAAATTAAATCAGTATATTTTGAAAATTTGAAATCTTTTGTAGTCTTAATATTTTCTATAAAACTTAAATAATTAGAATGTAAATAGAATGACAGTAAAAATAGAGTTTTAGCTCAAATTGTACCCTTTTTATCAATTCTAGTTAAAAGTGAGACAATTTGAGTAGAAATTTTGAATTTCGAAAATTTTTGTTTTTCGGGCCGGAATTGTATTTTTACAATTGAATGTCTCAGACAGCTAAAATTTTGAGAATAATGACATTTTGACTTAGCATTCACCGTTCTGATCAAATTAAATGACAGGTTAAAAAAGTCTATAATAACAGTTTGGTTCTTTTTTAAAAAATGTATTCATCGAAAAATTTCCAAAAAATTCACAGCGATGGTTCTAAATCTCAGCACTTAACTGAGTCCAAATCCATCTAAATAAAAGTACAAAATTTAAAAAGTCGATCCAAAAATATCTAGCTACTCAAAAATTGAGTTTTTTTATTAACTTTCAATTTTTTTCTAAAAGTCGTGAAATTTTCAGAATTCTAAAAACTAAGAGCAGAACTAGAGTTTTTTGCTCGAAGTCTTTTTTCATTGTGAATTTTATGAAAATTTAAGGTTAAAAATTCTAGATATAAATCTGGGATTTGAATTTTCTGTTTTTTAGGTCGGAACTGTATTTATACAATTAAATGTCCCAGACAACTAAAATTTTGAGAATGATGACGTTTTGGCTTAATATTCACGGTTCCGAAGAAATTAAATAACTCAGCAATTTAAGAAAAAAAAAAAAACCTAGAATAGCAGTTTGGTTATTTTTTCAAAAAAATATATTATAAAAACTATAAATCAAAAATCATTATTCAAAAAAAAAAACAACTATAGTACTAACGCGTGGTTCTTAACTGTGCCCATATCCGTTTATTAGAGATACCAACTTTAAAAAAAACGATCTAAAATTAAGTCGACTTCTCTTAACTTTCTTGGATTTTCATCAAAATGTGAGATAAAAAAATTTATAATTTTGAAAAAAGAAATTTTTTTTATTTTAGTTCGGAACTGTATTTTTGGACTGAGGAAGCTAAAATTTGAAAAACCATTCACGGTGATCGTCAAACTTATTAATCGAAAAATCCAATTTTTAAATGCGACAAAAATTCATCGACCTTCAAAGTAACGTAAACACAGCATGTTCTCAAAGTATCCATCACAAAAATTTCTCCACTAATTTATTTCTTTTATTTTCTCCAGAAGCATATCACCTTTCCAAGCTCTTAATAACGAGCGCCTACACACTTAACCGTGAGCTATGACTTAATATCTGCTTCTAAATACCACACACTTTTCAATATTACCGGTATGCAAATTCGTCTAATCACTATTGTAGAAACAAACAATCATTTGTTACCACACACATGAAACAAAATCCCTGACGGCTACACCATTAACTTCCGTCTAAAAATGACACTTTAAGTACAGCCTGTATATAAATAGGTCACTTTGTTCATTATTGATCTGATTGAAGATAAGAAGAGAATTAATGCGAGTGTTGCAACAATCAAAGTGGGTTGGACCTTATTTTTACGAATGGTAAAAAAATCCGAAAAAATCAGACGAGAGAGTTTTTCCGACCGCCTGTACATCCTGATTTGAATAAACGTTAGAGCGCTTTTAATTTCAACATCGCGGGGCCCATAATAACAGTAAAATCGGCTAAATTTCCAGTTATTTACACAAAGTGCTGTGATAAATCTCAAGAAAAAACTATATTTGTCCGAATAATTCGAGGTTAGCCCAACCCACTTGATAATTTCCTAATCTTATGATAATGCGACAAGTGCGCAAACACAGAAGAACATTATTAGCAAACAATTAAACAATAAATCTTTTTTTCATCTTGAACAAACATCGAGATGATGCTAATTCAAAACTAACTGTGAATTCAAACAAAATATTGATTTTTTGCACAAGAAAAAAAAACATGATTGATGGGAAGTTCAAACGTTGTTCAAGATCAATAAACGAGTTTGTGATAATTTTTGGTGACATGACAACAATGGAAAAATTACATAGGGGAAAGCGAGGCACGAAGTAAACGGAACGAAAATCGTTGTTTTTTTTGTGGGTGGCATTCAGGATGTAGTGCTTAAATAAGTACCTCGATTTTTTTACGGCGTCCTTGACGATGTTAATTAAACAAGACAATTGAGCAAATATTCCTAGTTTTTTTTTTATGAAAATGTTGGCACGCGTTATTTGAATGTAAATGAGCGGTTGGTTATAAACAAGAGATTGCTCAGCTCTTTATTTGATACGGCAGCATCCATATCGCATTTCCAGATAAAATCTGCGTCTCCAGCAGCGTCTGCGAATCTTGACAGGCCTTGATTTAACAAATTGTTTTTTCGTGCCTTGTACGAGAAAGAGAACGGATAAGTTGGCACGAGACGGGAAATTTATTTTGAATTGACAATTTTCAGGTTAGTTGTTTTTAAAACAAAGAGAGTCATTTTCTAGAATTTCCTTCATTTTTGGAGCCTTGAATTTTTTGACATTTTTCTAGTTCATGATTTTTGAGTTGTGGCCACTTGAAATCAAACTTTCAAAAAAGTAATCGAAGTACTATTCTAGGGACTTTTTTTTTCAACAGTATGAGTCATTTTTCAAATTTTAGCTTCCTCCCTTCAAAAATACAAAATTTTTCTAATTTTTTTAAATTCAAAAATTTATCATCTCACATTTTGTTAAAAATTCCGACGGTACGTAGAGTATAAATTGAGAAATATATTTTTAGTTTCAAATTTTGTAATCTCTGAGCAGATATGGAGTTTTTTTGAAAAATTTGAAAGTTTTGACTTTTGAGTGATAAATAATTTTGGATCGTTTTTTTTAAAGTTGGTATCTCTAATAAACGGACTTGGGCACAGCTAAAAACCACACGTTAGTACTACAGCTGATTTTTTTCGACTAATGATTTTTGTTTTATACCATTTACAATATAATTTTTGAAAAAATAACCAAACTGCTATTCTAGGAAATTTTTTTTTCTTAAATGACCGAGTTATTTAATTTCTTCGGGACCGTGAATATTAAGCCAAAACGTCATCATTCTCAAAATTTTAGTTATCTGGGACATATAATTGTATAAATACAGTTCCGACCTAAAAAACAGAAAATTCAAATTCCAAATTTATATCTAGAATTTTTAACCTTAAATTTTCATAAAATTCACAATGAAAAAAGACTTCGAGCAAAAAAATCTAGTTCTGATCTTAGTTTTTGGAATTCTGAAAATTTCACTACTTTTAGAAAAAAATTGAAAGTTAATAAAAAAACTCAATTTTTGAGTAGCTAGATATTTTTGGATCGACTTTTTTAAATTTTGTACCTTTATTTAGATGGATTTGGACTCAGTTAAGTGCTGAGATTTAGGACCATCGCTGTGAATTTTTTGGAAATTTTTCGATGAATACATTTTTTAAAAAAGAACCAAACTGTCATTATAGAGACTTTTTTAACCTGTCATTTAATTTGACCAGAACGGTGAATGCTAAGTCAAAATGTCATTATTCTCAAAATTTTAGCTGTCTGAGACATTCAATTGTAAAAATACAATTCCGGTCCGAAAAACGAAAATTTTCGAAATCCAAAATTTCTACTCAAAATGTCTCAGTTTTAACTAGAATTGATAAAAAGGGTACAATTTGAGCTAACTCTATTTTTACTGTCATTCTATTTACATTCTAATTATTTAAGTTTTATAGAAAATATTAAGACTACAAAAGATTTCAAATTTTCAAAATATGCTGATTTAATTTTGAAGAAAATTTTTTTCAATGTTGCTACTTCAAGTTAAGTGAATTTGGACACAACTGGAAGCCAAAATTTAGTACCACGTTATTTTTTTTTGAATTCAGGAATTTTAAGTAAGAGCCTTTTAAAATCAATTTTCGCAAAAGTTACTAAACTGCTTCTTAGGGAATTGTTTTTTATCCAAAGCTCCGAGCTACCCAATTTGACCAGAACCGTAAATGTTAAGTCAAAATGTCATCATTTTCCAAATTTTGGCCTCCTGGAACGTTTAGTTGCAAAAATATGCGCACAATCCCGACATAGGAAACAAAAATTTTCAAAATACTAAAATCGAATTCGAAAATTTTTGTTTCAGAATTCTGAGTTCTCTGCCAGCTGAAAAATCTATTTTTACTGTCGTTCTGTTCAAATTCCAATCTTTTCCAGAGTTTTATAAAAAAAATTAAAGATCATTAAAAATGTGAAATTTTGAATACATATATGCTGATGTAATTTTGGAGTGAAATTTTTCAATGTTGGTACTCCTTATAAAGTGGATTTGGGCGCAACTGAGAACTAAAATTTGATAGTAAATTAGTATTTTTCTTTTAATTCCTCCTATTTAAAAATTTTAAGTTATGCTCCTTGAAATCAGATTTTCGAAAAAGTAACCAAACTGACGTCTTAAATTTTTTTTTCAGGCTCTGGATCATGTAATTTAACCAGAAACACAAATGTGAGAGCAAGGTGTCTTCATTTAAAAAAAGAGGCTTCTAGATCATTTAACTGAGAAAATACAATTTCAATCTGAAAATTAAAAATTTTCGAATTACAAAATTCTCTCCAAAACTATTTGTCTGTTTCAATAAAATTCACACGGTGAACGATTTCGAGCTAAACAAAAAATTTTGCTTTGTTTTTTGTATTCTCAATGCTTTTTGAAAAATTTGAAAGTTAATTAAAAACTTTTAGGCTATCTGTTTTTTTTAGCAAACTTGCCAAGAATGGAAATAATGGTTCTTTTTTACATAAATAACCAAGTGAAATTCCAGTCATCTTGCAAACAACGCAGATCATCAAAACAATGACTAATCTCCCTCCAATCTCTTAGCAATCCTTCTCAAAATAGTCCACTTTTCCAAAAACGCCAAATGACTCAACCCAATTCCCACTCCCAAATTTCCATCAAACCAAAAAAATCCCCAAAAAAACTCACATCTATAACCTCCAACCTCCACAGTTCACCCTCAAAACCGGCACCACCAAAACCCTGACACGCAACACGTGAATAATGTGCTAATACTTACATCACCGTTCGCACATGCACCTTTGAACACCGTTTCCGCGCGAACCGTGGACACCACCACCACACGTCGGAGGCGGCAGACGCGGCGACGGTTAAATAACACCCCTTTCACTTTTCGACGCAGCTTTTGGTGGCGTTCGGAAGTGGTGTCGCTTTAAAGTGCGGCGCCGCGATCAGCTGTGGAGCTCAAGACGGACCTCGGCGAGCTAGGCCTTCGCGCCGGTAACACTTTCACTTAACTCTTCGGCCTCTTCCACTTACCTGTGTGGGACGGACAGGTTCTATTATGCGATATCATAGACGGTTAGTCGCTAACTAGCTGCTCCTGGTACAAAGGCGATCCATAGTCGCGGCAGGGACGTTGGGGAGGGGGGGAGAGAACAATTTGCTCGAAATTGGAAATACGAGAAAAAAAAGTTTACCTGCACTTGCTTGATTTTAAATTTTCTAACTCTAAACTTCCTTGATTGCATTTATTCGATTCTAGTTTTGGTAAAAATAAAATTAGTAGATCAAAATCTATCAATGCTGTCAATTTCAACATTCTAGGAAGTCTAATCGAGAATTTATTGGCACCCAAATGTGATTTATACAAATCGACGACAAGTGTGAACTTTCAGTGCCATTTACTAAACTTTCCTAATTTGATATATTTGATTCTAATTTTGGTAGAATGGAATTAGAGCATCAAAATCTATTAATTTCTTTAAATTTAGAATTCTCAGAAGCCTAATTACTAATTTATAAGCATCCAAATGTGATTTACACGAAGCGACAAAAAGTGCGAACTTTTAGTCCCATTTACCAAACTTTTTTAATTGAGTATAAATGACTTTAGTTTTGTCCAAAATTGAACTAGAAGTACAAAATCTGTTAAAACTGTCAATTTCACGATTCTAGGAAATCTAATTGAAAATTTATTGACATCCAAACGTGGATTGTAGAAATCGACTGAAAGTGCAATTTTTCAGTCCCGTTTACCAATCTTTCTTAGTTAAGTTTATACAATTCCAATTTTGATTAAAAATAAAACAGAAAATTAAAATCTAATTATAAATTTATTGGCAAATTTGACCTATACAAATGCTTAAAGTGCAAACTGTCAGTCCCATTTACAATTTTTTTTTTGGTTACATATGGCTCAAGTTTTGAAAATCTGTAAATGCTATAAATTGCAGAATTCCAGAAAGTCGAATCACGGATTTATTGGTGTCCGTAACCTATACACATTTACAAAAAGTGCGAACTATAAAATTAGTCCCATTTACATGTTTTTTTTTAATTGAGTACGTATGGTTTAAAATTTGACAGAAATTAATTGAAAGATCAAAATGCGTAAATGCTTTTAAATTTAACATTATAAGAAAGCTAATTAGGATTCTCTTGGCATGCAAATTCAACGTACACAAATCGACAGAAAGTGTAAATTTCAGTCCCGTTTACCAAACTTTGCTAATTGGGTATAAATGATTCAAATTTTGACAGAAATAGAACTTAAAACTTGAAATCTGTAAATACTTTCAATTTCTGCATTCTTAGAAGTCTAATTAGGAATTTTTAGCATCTAAATGTGATTTATATAAATTGAGAAAAAGTGCGAACTTTTTGTCCCATTTACGAAATTTTTCTAATTGGGTATATATGACTAATTTTGATAGAAATTAAATTAGAACATCAAAATCTGAAAGTTGTCACTTTCAGCATTAGGAAATCTAATTATGAATTTATTGACATCTAAATGTCACTACGAGTCTCCAAAAAATGCGAATTTTCAGTCCCATTTAAGAAACTTTTTTAATTAGTTTAATAATTTTGACAGAAATTAAATTTAACGATCAAAGTGTGTAAATATTTCCAATTTTAATATTTTAAAAAGTCTAATTAGAAATTCTTTGACGTACGTACGTAATTTGACATAATGTACGACTTTTTGTCTCATTTACGAAATTTTTCTAATTGGGTATATATGACTAATTTTGATAGAAATTAAATTAGAACATCAAAATCTAAAAGTTGTCACTTTCAGCATTAGGAAATCTAATTATGAATTTATTGACATCTAAATGTCACTACGAGTCTCCAAAAAGTGCGAATTTTCAGTCCCATTTAAGAAACTTTTTTAATTAGTTTTATATTATAATTTTGACAGAAATTAAATTTAACGATCAAAGTGTGTAAATATTTCCAATTTATAATTTTAAAAAGTCTAATTAGAAATTCTTTGACGTACGTAAGTAATTTGACATAATGTACGACTTTCTGTCTCATTTACGAAATTTTTCTAATTGGGTATATATGATTCAAATTTTGACAGAAATTAAATTAGAATATCAAAATCCAAAAATTGTAACTTTTAGCATATTAGGAAATCTAATTATGAATTTATTGACATCCAAATCTCCAAAAAGTGCGAATTTTCGCTCCCATTTACGAAACTTTCTTAATTGATTTTATATGATTACAATTTTGACAGAAATTAAATTTAACGATCAAGATGTGTAAATATTTCAATTATACATTTTAAAAAATTTAATTACAATTTTTTGACGTGCAAATTCTACACAATGTGCCAACTTTCTGTCCCATTTACGAAACTTTCTTAATTGGGTATAAATGATTCAAATTTTGACAGAAACTGAATTCAATAATAAAATTTGTAACTACTGCCAATTTCAGCATCTAAGAAGTCTAATTAGGAGTTTTTGGCACCCAAATGTAATTTATACAAATCGACAAAAAGTGCGAACTTTTAGTCCCATTTACGAAATTTTCCTAATTGGGTATATATGACCATAATTTTGACAGAAATTCTGCACATTCAGCATTCTAGGAAATCTAATTAAAAATTGATGTGCATCCAAATGCGACCTATATAAATCTACGAAAAATACGCAAATTCGGTTCCACTTACTATACTTATAAAAAACTTCTAAAAATTCCAAGACTACACAAGAATGATTCACCCTGTATACTCGCAGGATCGCAGGTAAATCCAACCTTCTTTCTTTTTTATAATTATTTATTTTTTATACAAACGACGTCCTTGGTCACTTGCAGTATCCCATTTTATTACCCTTCTTTCTGTTTACATCATGTACACATTAGCATTACAAACAAGGTAACCAAATATTGAAAGTTGATTGTTAATCTCGAATAGTAGCAGTGCTGCATAATAGCAGGATTTGCAGGTGTTGTGATGAATGAATTCCTGCTACTACGTATGCGACGTCGCATTGCGGCGGACATTGCCCATGGCAACCATGGGCGGAGGTACCATGAAGTAAAGTGGGCGTCATGAGTTAAACTGTTTTCTTTAATATTATTTTTGACAAAATTTTCGACGTTTTAGAATATCATGTATAGTTGGTTGCCTGACAGCGGTAACCTGGATAAAGGCCTTAAATTTGTAATCAAAGGTGGTAACACTGGGATTGAAAGAAAGTTTAAACCGTATGTTCATCATTTTAATTCCCTTACAATTCACACATATTCATATTGTCTCTCTATGACATCATTACTCAATAAACTTAATTAAAACTACAATATTTAAATAGCGCATGATCACAGGATCAATTATATGAATAAAATTACAAAATCCCCTCAATTTATGCTAGTTATATTGAAACTTGGAACGTGGGTCTGTCGTGACACCTTGTCTTCTTTCACTGCTGTGCCAACTACAAAAAAAAAATTGTCACTGTTTATAAGGCATCATAGGAGGCCACACAAAATTCAAACGTCTTGCACGCCCCCTACTTCAAATAATCAAACTACTAAATGATCAAAAAAATGGCGTCAAGGAGGCCTTGCATTTTTACATGTTGGTAGCACTGATCTTGTCAAAGCCAGCTCAGATGCCGTTTTTCTAAGATCTAACAATAAGTACTTCCCCTACTGCAGTACTTACATGGTGAAAATAAAAAAATGTGATGATGTGAAGCAAGCGTCAAAAAAGCTATCTGCGAGGATTTGGTTTGCGCATTGTATAGGACTGAACCTCCCTCGAAAGTGAACTAGCCGAACTCCATCTAGACATCTACCATAACCACACATAAACCACACCACCAAAACCAATCAGAAATTAATATAATATACAGAAAAAACAACGCGAAAATTTAAAAGCAGTGTGCCACACAATATATACAGCGTGATGCACCGTGCTTTTCATGCATTCATGCTAAAAACTACAAATCTCTTACGTCTTTCAACTTTTGTTAACTCTCCCCCGCTACGAATTAAATTAACCAATGAGATGACGTCATGAATGACATTGTTCTCTCACCTGTGAGTTCTCATCGTAGCTCAATGGTGGCGCTGGAGTCAGAAAGTCGGTGGGAGCGTTAGGGTCGTTCACAGGCTGCGGCACGAAGAAGTTCATTGGTTGGCTTGATGGTGCTACGCCCAAAGGGGCGGGTACAGGCGCAGATCCGGGCTTGGCGTTCGGGTTAAAAACATCGATGTAGGATTTCTTTAGATCTAAAAACAACAATTAGATGGACAAAATCGGAGTATCCGTCACGTACTTCGGCTTCTTGATAGTTTAAACATATTGGGGGCGTTCTTAGAAACGGGGCCATTTTCGTGGTTTTGTTCGGTGATTGGGTGTTGGGTGGGAGTAAAAGTGGGGGCGGGAATTTGTGGTTTAGGGACCAGATCAGACATTTTTGGAGGCGGCTTGAAATCGGCGGCGCCGTCACCGTTGTCTTCCTCGGTGTTGACCCAGCGCTTCTTTTCGGGGTCCCACAAGATCTAAAACAACATGTGTACTCTCTCGTTAAACTGTCAAAATTGTCAAAAACTCACGGTTGGGTTCTTGTCATCTGGGAGTTTCATTTGGTTTTTTGGTTTCAGTGACAGTTTGTTGAAAATTCCCCCGAACCATCCGTTCCCGCCCGCTTTTGCCGGTGTTGGTTCGGCCGGTTTCGGTTTGACGGGTTCCTTTTTCGGTTCACTCTGTATATGATCGTCGGTGGCGACATCTTTGCGTTCTCGTTGATTGGGCAAACTAATTTGTGGTTGCGGAATGTCCTGTGTGAAAGTACAGAGCGACAACTTTATTATATTTAAAGGTTGTGCGTTGGGAAAGATGGTTAGGTTAGGTTGACATAAATATACAAAGTGTTTGGTAAAAAGTAGCAATAAACCGCTTGAACATTTAACCATCTTTATTCAAAATAAAAACTGCAGTACATCCTAAAAAATAGTAAAGCATGCTTTAGTATGTCTTTACAAAACTACAGTGGCGTACTATGTAACAAATTACAAACACAACAATAGTACATTTTAGGCCTTTTTTAACCAACAATATCTACAGAGTGATCACAAAATTAGCATGGTCTTGCAACAAAAAACAATCAACACGACCAGGAATGTATACTACGAACAATCAACAATTATATCGGTCTGTCGATATCAAATGTTTTCGCAGGACCGTACTCCCGAAATTTCGGTGCGCCATCTTTATTTTCTTTCGACTTATTCGAATCGCTCGTTTTTTCCGTTTTCTGAAATGGCGCGTCGATCGGGAAAGTCCCGCCGAAAACGAGCGGTTTATAAACGACGTCTTTAATGTTTTTGTTGGATTTAAAAATCGAGTTTTTGAGGTTAGAAAACACGCTTTTTTTCGCCCACGCGTCGACTGTATCAGTGATAATATCTTTGTGTCTTTTCTTTTCGAATTTCGATATTTTGTAATCAGAGCCGAACTCCTGAGCGGCGATCGCGACGTTGGTATGAGAATCGTAATATTTAACCAAAGTTTCAGGAGTGTCTAATGAACGATATTTCACGATCGTTCCTTTTTTGTCGTTGAATTTCATATCGAAAGTGTTATATTTGGTTAATTTTGAATCGTTTTTAATCGCGATGATTTTCATGTTGTCCTTGTAACAGATCAACTGAGATTTCTCCTCGTTTTTGTAGAAAACGTTCTTTTTTTTGCAGATACCCGTTTCGAAATCAACATCAGAGCTGTCACGTGATGATGTGCGATCACGTGACAGGACATCTTCGGCGCTACGATTTTTCACGATGTTTTTCGGTCTGGTTTCGTTCACACTATCTAGGGATTTTAGTTTCTCGTTTTTGTTCAATGTTAGTCGTTTACGTAAAGTTGTTGGCTTGACAGTTGGCAGGAAGTTAGTCTCACAGGTACTTACTTCAGAGGTTTGTTTCTCGACTTGGTCTGGCTGCGTCCCGACAGGCACAGAGAACAAGAAACCTCAGTTAAAAATGTTTGGTGATTTTGGGGGGTTAGTGGTAGTAACGAAATGGGGACATGTTGACCTACCTTTGCACCAATAAGAGAACGAAATTTAAGCCCGCCCCCAAACAAAAAACAAACTTATTTTCCTACCTCTGGTTGAGCTATAGCACCGTAGTAACTCTGCTGCTGTTGTTGTTCTACAGGCTCTTGGTGGTACACTGCCGTTGACTGCTCAGCGCCCCATTGTTGTTGTCCCGCCCAATATTGCTGTTGTTGTACTTCTTGGTAGCCTACAAAACCTGCGTCATCTTGTTAAAAGTACTTGACAGAACCTCGCTACTAACCTTCGGGTTGTTGCTGTTGTTGTTGTTGTTGTTGAGGCTGACTGTCTATTGTTTGAGGTTCTAAGGTTTGATCGGCACCCCACTGCTGTTGTTGGTACTGGTCGTACTGCTGTTGTTGCCAGACGTCTTGATTTTGAACAGAACTCGCTCCTCCACCGAGGTTATTCTGAATCAGGCCCATCTTTAAAGTTAAAATTTTATTCAAGAACAATACAAAAGGGATGGTTTTACATTGACGTCATTCTGCACCCTCCTTAAGTCTTTGAGCCAAGAATTTTCGACTCTGCTTGAGTCAAAATCAACTTCAACCTCTCCGTCACCCACGGGGTCATAATATTTTAACCTATCAGCTAAGAGGGCAACATCATTGACCAAACTACCCTCTACAATCCCTGGTTGCTTCACAATAAAATTCGCTATTTTCTCCAAGTACGACAACGCTTTTTCCAAGAGCCCCACATCCGCCAAACGAGTAGACAACAAATATTTGTAACGCTACAAAATAAAAATGAAACTCACCCTCTTGTCTCACCTCAACTCACTTGGAAATTTCCCAAACTGAACTCATCATCATTCAAACTTCGCGCGTATTCATAAATTTCCGTCATATGTATCGCCTCATTGGTTGCAAAATGAAGGAACGACTTATTATGATTGGCTCCTAACAGCACCAACTTTGCGTCAGCGTTCCCGTACTGTCCGAATCCCACTTCGGCCATGAGGTAACAAAACTGGGCGGCGTACAAACTGCCACGCCCCATCAACGTATCACCCAATACCGTTATAGCTTTGCAGTTAAGCTCCGGTCGTTGGGTGGAGTTTGACAGGATCATAGCTAAGTGAGGACGCCAGTCGCCCCATTTCTCGTCGGCGACACACTGAAACTAAATTTGAGACGAGTCCCTTGAAGAATATAGTTTTACCGTGACGGCGGCAGGAGTCCTCCCCGATAACAATTGGTAGAGGGTTTGTAGAGGGTCGTTCATGGTGAGGCCGTTGGCGAATCGCATCATGACGTTGGCGTACGTGCGCTTGTCTAATTTGCTGGCGAGGAAGAGAGCGTGGCCCCAAAGGCCGTGCTTCATCGCCCATTCTAAAGCCTCTTTTCCTGAGCCGTAAAGCAAGTACTCTCGGAAGCGGTTGGTGATTTCTTCTTCCTTTAAGTTGGTACTAGCTTCGTTCTCGGGGGTTTCAGCCACGTTGCTACCAACACTGGAGACCACGCTCGGGGGGCGGTCTTGGGGGCGGTTTTTGAGTAAGAGTTCAGCGATGTCGGCACCCACGACCATCTAGAGCAAGGTTTTAGACGAGGTGAGGACTTAGTTTTGGTACTTACGCCATTTTGTCGTATGAGAAGGATCAAGAGTTCCCACATGAGAATGTAGGAGTCTTTGTCTAAAACATCCACGCGTGGAGCTTCCTTGATTTTGTTTTCGCAGTATTCAATGATGGTTTTCTTGTGGGTGGTACCTTTGACCAGAGGTCCCGGGAAGCGTTTCAGTTCTTGGTATTCTTCATCATTGTACAAGAGGGTTTCGAGGTTGCACAGTTCGACAGTTGCTGCTTGGCCGTCTAGGGGGTAATGGGGGAGAATTTTGACGAGCTTACCAGAAGATATAGACGCTTTGATGTGGGCTGTTGCGAATTTCGCGGGGGTCAGACGTTGAGCGGTCAAATGGGGGTCTTCATAGTTGATTGAATTATCAGTCTGATCAAGAGTGCGCGCAAAACTAGAATTAGATCTAAATTAGCTTTCAGAAATGAAGCATATGTAGATGACAAAAGCTCGAATTTTGTTAGGGATTAGATGAAAACTACACATGCAAGCAAACAAAGAGAAGCACACAAAACAACCCTCGCCCCTTGGTACTATACACCCGAAAGTTTACGTTTTAGACCGTCTTTACCGGATTAGATAGATGCACTACAAGATAGAGGTTACAAGAACTGTCTTAACGTTTTTTGATCTCACCTAGCGTCATCCAGGCCATATTGACCTGATATACTATGCGTTTGAGATCCTCTGTAGTAACCTCCAATGTGGGGCAAACTCGTTTGGCTATAATAGCTCTGACGTGTATACCTGTATGGGATTTAAATTCCATTTTGAAAACGTCAAAGCAAAGAAATAGTGTGCGCACTGTTTTAACTATGTCAGTTACAAAATGATGATGACTGTGGTGTACACAAATCGCAGCTCTCGTGGAAGCACAGACAAAAAAAAGTGGTGGTAGGATAAAGTCAATACCTGTCTTTAGCTAGCTCGTCATTGGCCGAGCTACGCCCGGAATGAACCGAAGCACGATCTTCAGGACCGAACGAAGCCTCCCCTGATGCTTCTTGATAGTATTTTCGGTAGAGCTGCGCGTAGGCTTGCGGATTTGTTTTGCGCAGGTTTTCGTAGTAGTGGTACTGTTGGTAGTACTGGTTGTACATGTCGTAGCCGAATCCCTAAGAAAAAAGATCAACTTGTCTCGAAGAAGAACTAGTATTCAAATTTTTACCTGCATGTAGGGATTAAAAGGATCTCGGTGGCGCCTGTGACGATCTTTCTCTCTGTGCCTTCTGTCCCTCCTGTCTCTCTCGTGCCCCCTTTCTCTAAAAGAATCGTGGATGGAGTCAGATCTGCTCGAGGCTCTGGATCGCGACTCGTTTTCGAACTCATCTTCGTACCGAGGGTAGTAATAGTCATTTTTCCGCCCGTAGTCTCGCCTGTCGTCCCTCCTTCTTCTGTCTTTATCCTTTTCTTTTTTAAGACTACTGTATTTCCGATCGTGCTCGCGATCTTCTCTATGTTTTCTTTCCCTCTCTTTATCACTATAGTAATCAGTGTCTTCTTCGTACCGCCTGTCTTTGTACCTCCTCCTATCGTACTTCTTGTCTCTGTAGTCTTCAGGCGAGTACCTCCCCCTATTCCTTTCGTCCTTCTCTCGATACCTCCTCTCCCTTCTATCTCCCGGCGACTTGGCTCGCACATCCCTCTCTCTCTCACTCTCTGAACTTTCCTGTCTACTGTGCCTTCCCCCACTATTCCCCTCATCCTTATCCCCAACCGTCAAACTCCTAACTGAATTAACCAATCCACTAACATCTTCCTGAATCTGCCCCTCAACCGAATCTCTCCTCCCTTGTGTCCCAACGTCGGGAGAAATATCAGCACCGATCGTCTCCGACCTGTTCACCCCGGTCGGTAGATCAGCCCCGATGGTCGCCGAGCGTTCGTTGAATTCCGGCTCGGATTGTGGGCGGAGACTAGTTTCAGGCGAACTCGATTCGCCAGGAATCATACGACGCAAGCCTTCAGGCGGTTCGATAGTTTCAACTCCGCCCACGGTTTGACCAGGGACCATTCTGCGGAGACCTGGAGGCGGTAAAGTGTCATTGTCTTGAGGAGTGGGCTCTGGAATTTGGTTGTAGTCGACATCGGACAACTGGGCGGTTTCTAAGTATTGGTTGCGGTCGTTGATTGGGGCTTCGTTGTTCTCAGCCCAGGAGGAGGAGCCAGTGGTTGTGGGTGGAGATAGCTTGCGCGCCGGCGGGATTGGATCGGGTTGCTCGGAATTGTCCGGGAGGGTTTCTATAAAAACAAAAAAAAAGTGGAAAATATAACAGTGCTACCGACTTGGAAAAAATGCAAGGTCTACTTTACCTAAATTCACGCTCTGTCCATGAAACACCGGTTGGAATACTCCATGT
Organism: Cynaeus angustus; assembly: GCA_030157275.1. NCBI lineage: Eukaryota > Metazoa > Arthropoda > Insecta > Coleoptera > Tenebrionidae > Cynaeus > Cynaeus angustus. The sequence continues at coordinate 10,949,356 of CM058067.1, forward strand.
GGAGGCGTAACATTGCTGGTCCTAAATTTGTTGGCGGCTTTATGGGAAAGCCCGGTATTTCGTTTATAAGGGTTCCCTTTATCGTCGGAGACAGGTCCCAAAGGTGGCGCTGTTTCCTGTCCCAGCGACAAGATCTCTTTATTTTCAAAATGTGTCCCTTCATTGAGCTCTTCTTTAACCTGTGGGATCTCCCCGTGTGCTCCAGGAGGAGGTTCCTGTCCGGAAATCGGCGAATGACTGATCGTGGAACTGCGTGACAACATTCGACTCTTATCGCTCTCAGATGTTTGTAAAATATCATCAGAAGATTCCTGAGACAACTGGGACTCTACAGACCACTGCGGAGTTTCTAATTTATTGCGTTTTTCGGCTTTGACCGGCTCAGCGTCTGTTTCGGTGATTTTGTTGGGGGATTTTCGGTTGGTATCATCAGCACCCCAATTCCACGCTTCATCGTTGGTAAAACTGTCAGCAACGTTGGTAGTACTGGGAGTTTGGATGTTAGAGTTGTCTTCGTCGCCCCAGCCCCAATTTGAGGTCCAACCATCGCCTTCGGTTTGTGGGGGCTGTGTGCTGTAGTTATTGTGAGTGTTGTAGTGTTGGTTGTACTGGAGATTGCCATAAGGTTGTTGGTAAGTAGTATTATTCTGATAGTATTCAGGATATTGTCCATACTGGGGCACGTTGTTCTGAGTATATGGTTGTTGGTACGATTGTTGCCAATAGTTGTCCCTTTCTTGTTTCTGCGGCTGATTGTACCAATTATCTTGCTGTTGTTGCCACTGGTTCTGTAACATATTGTAACAACTAAAAGAACAAAAGATGAACGCACTTACTTCTTGGCTGGAATGCTGATTAGGGTTGTACATTTGGACAGGGGGTTGCGTGGGAGGAGGCGCCTGAGCCTCCCGTTTCTTAACCCACGACATGTTTTAACTACAAAGAAAACCACAAGATATAACAAAACAACTTTCTCTTGACAGATAATTTGCATGTCATAACCTCACTTTTTAAAAACTCATCAAAAACTTGCAATAACCAATAAAACGAGCCGAAACTTTCGAGATTCCACTTCTGATCATTGATTTCTTTAAAACGAACACAAAACACACGAGATTAAGACAAAAAAAAACGCAACATACGGTATGACAAAAATCTGACAGATGTCAAAAAATTTTAGCCAGTTGGCAAAGGATAAAAACCGTAAAAATTCGCCTTTATCTTGGTGAGAGACGAATTCATTTTAAAATCACCACAACTTACTTGATTTTGGCAAGAACAGCTGTTTTAAAGGTTACGAAACCACTTCCTCATTTTTGGGAAACAACAAATTTATAGTAATTTCTCTATGAACACGAACATTTCACTAGTTTAAACAAATTTTAGCGGAAAACAATAAATAACAGCTATGATAACATGAAAATAAGTCAAGAGGGCACGAAGAGGTGCAAATCTATTTTCTATTTAACAAGACATTTCGGGTTTTTCTGTCAAAACATCGAAGCTTTCGTCTGTGTTTACTCCATTGGCTGGAATGCGTAGAAGTAAGAAAGAGTGTTATGACGTGGGACACAAGTACTGTGTTATTTGTTGTCTTTGTTGAGCCTTTAAGGATGACATATGTTTATCTTTTACTACTTGAAACGTCAGTGTTGACGTGTGGAAACCGGAGGTTAACGACGTGGCGAACGTGTGTACCAATACATAAACAGGAAAGTCTCAACGCAGAGGCGACTCGTGAAACGACAGCGGCGTAACAGAAATCAAGAAACAAACGCAACATTCAAATTATATTTAAAATATGTACATTTCACCTCTTTAAAATTACATTTTTTAACCCAAACTATCAGAAAATGGCAGTGTCTGTAAGATATTTACATTCTTTCTTACAACTAAAAATTACAATGGCGCTGTGACTTCAACTTAACCTATAAATGCATATTTAATATTATTTAAGACACACGGGCCCCACTAAAAAACCGAAAGCCTGATTAGGCAACCCATAATCCACTGGGAAAAAATCTATTATAGGAAGACGCTCCAACTTTTTCGTTCTAATTTCAAAAACAGTCTCGCTAGTACTTTTTCTACTTTGGCACCCATCACTGATAATGTCTGGTCTACTTCTTGAATACGAAAACTCGTGGTCGTTTTCTCCCAACAGTTTTATCGACGTATCATAAGAATGTGTCTTCGTGTTGTACCACGCGGCGCTGTTCATACACGTGTAGGTAAAATTTTGATAGGCTTCTTGTGACAGGAGTCTTAGGAAGGTCATTTGAACTACACCCACTGTTTCGTATGTGATCTGGAACAAGATCGTTTAGTCCTAATTATGCTTTGTCTGTAGTATTACCTTGAATCCTCCTCGGAGATGAGAGTACCAGTCATGTTTTGTGCCTTCCTTTCGCCAAGGAATGTTAGGCATGTTAGCGCTGTGGATGTCGGGAAATACGCAAGTTTCACCTCCTGCCGTCATGTTGCAGAAAACGTAGATAGCGTCGTCTATCATTCCGGAGTTTGGATCAATCCAGTACCAACCTGCAGGTAAAAGTGAATTAGAGGTTAAGAGAGGATGTGTTATTACCGTTGGGGAAATTGGGGTGGCCGTAGAATAAGTCTTTGCAGGAGCGAGATGGGTTTTCTCTGGTTCCGACAGGTTTTCGGACCTTTTCCAGGTCTTGGCGCATTCCGTAGATGGTGCTATACATGTCTAAGAACTTACCACTAACGTCTTTATCTTCAGTTTCGTTGTTCTTATTTAGGACTTCATCTTCATACTCTAGACTATGAGAAATTAACAATTGTCCAAATTTTTGATCAGCCACTTACATAACATCTTCAAGATCTCGCTTGGTTCTTTCCAATTCATGCTGAAATAACACTTCTGGTGGTAATAAAGGCATTTCTGCAGGCGGTCCTGGAGGACCTGGTGGACCAGGAGGGCCAATTTCCCCTTTTATTCCGGTTTGTCCTTCTGACCCCTTTGGGCCTGCAGGTCCTTCTAGTCCAGGAAGTCCGGGAGGACCATCATTGCCTTTCATCCCAATAGGACCTTCAGGGCCCTAAAAATCTTATTAAGTTTTTCTTTTACAACATTTCCGTCGCTTACAGTGTCTCCTTTACGTCCTTCAGATCCTGGTGGTCCTTTAGGTCCTCTTTCACCTTTCTCTCCTACATCCCCTTTCATACCAGCAAGACCCATTTCACCGCGATGTCCTTTAGGTCCTCTTCGGCCTCGATCTCCTTTAGGACCTCTAGGACCAACTTCACCAACTTTGCCTGGAAGGCCTGGTGTTCCTGGAGGACCTGCAGGCCCATTTTCGCCTGCAGGACCGGGGGCACCACGTAATCCCGGTGGTCCTTGGGAACCAGGTACACCTTGAGGTCCTGGAGTTCCTTGCGGTCCTAAGAGTCCCGGTGGACCTATATCGCCTTTATCGCCAGGAAGACCGACGTTTCCTTGGACACCCGCAGGACCTTCTGGGCCCTAAAGTAACAGAAACGTGTATTGGGGCTGTAAGGGACAGACTATCTGTCTTACTGGTTTTCCTGGAGATCCTGGAGGTCCAATGGGACCCTGAGGTCCAGGATTTCCTGTGGCCCCAGGTTCACCTTGTCGACCGTCTTCACCATCTTTTCCTGGTTCACCTTTAGCACCAACTACACCAGGTTCTCCTGGTGGTCCAGGGAATCCTGCAGGTCCTACAGCTCCTTTGGGTCCTTCAATTCCTGGAGGACCTCGTGGTCCTGCTGCTCCTGCCGTTCCTTGTTTTCCTTCGTCACCTTTCTGTCCTTGAGGGCCACGGTCTCCAGGTTTTCCTTCGATTCCTGGAGGACCAGGAAGTCCGGCCGGTCCAGTATCGCCTTTTGCGCCTGGAGGTCCTTCAGGTCCTGGTAATCCAGGGAACCCATCGGCTCCCTTAGATCCTCTTGGTCCTGGTTCTCCTGGAATTCCAGCAGGACCGAGCGGACCTTTCTGTCCAACATCGCCAATTTCCCCTTTCATTCCTGGGGGTCCAGGTAAACCTTGTTGTCCTGCAGGTCCGGGAGGGCCCGGTAATCCTGTCGGTCCATCTTCTCCTTTTGTTCCTTGACGTCCCATTTCACCCGGAGGACCTTTTTCTCCGGGAGGTCCAAGGGCACCAGGCTCGCCACGTGGACCTGGAGATCCGGGACTACCTACAGCACCCTTAAGCAAAAATTAAGTGGAATAAAAATAAGTGGATTTAGAGTAAATGAAGATAACGTACTGCTTCGCCTTGACTTCCTTTAAAGCCTTTTTCCCCAGGAGGTCCAGCGTCTCCTTTGTCGCCATCTTCACCAGGAGGTCCTATAGGTCCTGGTACACCTGGAAGACCTCGAGAACCCGGTAAACCATCTCTACCTGCAGGTCCTGGAGGCCCAAAATCGCCACGCTCCCCTTTAGCACCACCAGGTCCTGGTGAACCTGTCGGTCCAACTCGTCCAGCAGGACCTTGCGGACCGTCTTTTCCGGGCTCTCCTTGTTGCCCTTTATCACCGGAAACTCCAGGAAGACCTGGAGGACCAGCATCACCTTTCAATCCTAGCATTCCCTACAAGAAATTCTTGTAAATTTGTTTATCATATAAAAAGAGTTACCGGTAAACCAGGTGTTCCTCTTTCTCCTGGGAATCCTGGTAACCCCGTTGGACCTGGTAATCCGGGTTTTCCTTCAGGGCCTGGTGCTCCTGGACTTCCTTCTTTTCCTGCTTCTCCAGGTAACCCAGGTTCTCCAGGAATGCCTGGTGTGCCCGGAGGTCCTGATTCTCCCATAGGTCCAACTTCTCCCATAGGTCCCGGAGGACCAATAACTCCAGGAGCTCCAACAGATCCCGGCGATCCTGGTTCACCCTATTTCAAATTATTTTTTCTGGAAAGAGTACAAGACTTACAGGAGGTCCGCGTTCTCCGGATGGTCCTGTTATTCCATCTTTGCCGCTAGGACCTGGAGGACCAGGTTGCCCTGTAAAACCGCGGGCTCCTTCGGGACCTGGGGGTCCTATCTCGCCTTGAGGACCTGGAGATCCAGGTTGACCTGTGTCGCCTTTGGAACCTTGTAAGCCTTCTCTGCCTCTTCGACCACGAGCGCCCCGGAATCCTCGAGGACCTGTTTCGCCACGTTCACCAGGAGCCCCAGTGTTTCCCTACAAAGTTTTAAGGGATTAAAATTTGGGATTTTGTAGTTAAATAACCAACTCTATCGCCTTTTTCTCCAGGTTCCCCGAAGCGGCCAGTTGCGCCTTTGTCGCCTTTTTCACCAGGAGATCCAGGGTATCCTGGAAGACCAACAAGACCGTCTTTGCCTTTTTCTCCAGGTGGTCCAATGTTGCCTGTTTCGCCTCTAGCGCCATCGAAGCCCTAAAAGAGGTCAGGGTAAAAAACAAGTGTGAGAAGTTGTGAAGTTACTTTTGGGCCCTCTGGTCCTTCTAGTCCAGGAACTCCGGGTAAGCCAACAGGACCTGTTTCTCCTTTCGGTCCAGGCTCTCCTTTTTCTCCCTCCAAACCTTTGTCACCTTTCTCGCCTTTGTCTCCGGGAACGCCACGTTTTCCTTCGTCGCCTTTTACTCCTCTGGCTCCTGGAAACCCCACCGGACCTTGATGCCCAATTGTTCCTTGGTCTCCTTTAGCTCCGGGAATTCCTGGATTACCTGGAGTACCTGGGGAACCTTCGGGACCAGAAAGACCAGGAAGACCTGGTTTTCCATGGGGTCCCTACTGTGGTTTGAGATGATTTTATAAGAATTAGGGAGAGTTTACCATTGGTCCTGGCGGTCCCAAAAGTCCCTGAGGTCCAGGTGGACCTACAGCCCCTTGTGGTCCTGGTTGTCCTGGCGAGCCCGGTTGCCCCGAAGGCCCTGGTTGTCCCTTACTTCCAACAGGGCCCTCTAACCCAGGGATACCTGGGGAACCCGGTACTCCTGGTATTCCTCTCGGTCCGGAAAATCCTCTAGGCCCCATTTCTCCCGGCATTCCCGGTAATCCAGGAGGCCCATCATCTCCTTGCATTCCATCATGCCCTCGTAATCCAGGTTCTCCGACTGCACCAGGCGCCCCCCTTTCGCCTTTATCTCCAGGAAGTCCAGGTAAACCAATCAATCCTTGTTCTCCTTTCGGACCCGGAGGACCCGTCCCACCGCGCTCGCCGTCATTTCCTGCGCGTCCACGACGTCCTTCACGACCTTGACTCCCTGGAGTACCACGTGGACCTTGGAGACCGGGCTCCCCCACATCCCCCGGTTCTCCTTTTGTTCCTTCGGGACCCGGAGGACCTTGGATACCAGGAACACCGGTCAAACCCATGGGACCTTCGATTCCACGCATGGACATCTTTAACATTGTTTCAAATAACTGTAAAGGTTAGAAGGGGGCATAGGCGTAGCCACAGTTAATCCTAGCTACGCCCATGGATGAAAAAGTTACCATGTGCTGGGATAGCATTTGACGGAAATTCTCGGCGTGGGAATCCGGGCCCTTTTCGTTGCCTTGCATGTTCAGCTAGAAAAAAACTTTTAGTTTATGAAGGAGATGAGATATACGCACCGGAATCAAGAAAACATGACCTGGGTTACCGGGGCGCCCTACAACCCCACTCAGTCCGTCTCTGCCTGGATCTCCTTTAGGACCTCGGGGACCTGGAGGACCCGGCGGCCCTGGATATCCACGAGGACCTGCTGGACCCCTCGGCGTGTAATAATAAACGTTCACTTCCGTGGAGGCATTCTCATGATCATAAGAGGTAGTGGTGACTTCATCGTATTCGTCGATGTCTCCACGCCGTCGCGATGTAACTTCTTCATCGTACGTGGACGGTGGTAAAGTAAAAGTCCAATTTGAGGTTGGAACAGATACCCACGTTCGTTGTCCCAAGAGCGCGTCGCACTCAGGGGCCTCGTTTTCACACACCTGGTAAGCTTCTTCAGGAGTTGGAGTAATTTTCAACACTTGCAGGTCCCCCTAAAACACTCATAGAACACATAACCCACTTCTGCCTACTCACATTTAAAAACTCCTCGTTGGTGAACTCGTGCCCGATGATGGCAACCCCATTTGTGCTCAACGCCGTTCTTTCCCCTCTCTTCAGCGCTTTGGTGATGGTCTCATTGCAATCATGGATGAGGGTGACCGAGTCTCCTTTAACACTAAACGCCAACCGATGCCACCTGAAGCAAACCGTCAATACTTGATAAACCGCGACCTTGCATCTTCACCTACTCGCCGTCATCCACAGCGAGTCCAAACTCCACCAAGTCTTCATCATCAAAACAATAAAACGTGACGTCACTGCCTACGGACACCGCGAGTTGCTCTTGGCCGTCATCACCATAAATTGTCAGTAACGGATATATATGACCTGGTGTCACCCTCACGACTGTTACCACCGAGAAATCTCTTGGAAAACCCTCCGGGAACAATTCGCTACTACTCAGAGAGACTTTATTTTCGTTAAAACGATAAGCCCAATCGGTGCTCAACGGCGTTACGTCATACGTTGTGTTAAAGCAGCGTCCTAGGATACGCATGATCCCGTGGGATTCATCCCATAAATCCGCTCGAGTTATGAAATCCACGGCTGGAAATAGAGATGAAATCAAGAATTTATTTCTGCAGTGAATGCACAATTAAAAACATTCATTTAAGTTTTAATTACGTTTTTAAATTGTGCGATTCTTTCGTGGATGATGAAATTTACGTGTTAATTTTATTTGAAAATGGAACAGGTTAATTTTACCATTTTGCGAAGAGGTCAGAGTTAGGAAAAAAACGAGGAAGTTTGTTGAAATCCATGGAGGCCGTAAAAACATGGTGGGAGTCGATGGGGCCGAACCACTGAAAAAAAAAAATTATCACCTTGAAGCCACTAATTTGTTCTTAGTCTAATTTACCTACGTTATTAATTTGATGGACCCACTTTTTTAACGTTTAATTGTAATTAAATACTAAGTACAATTACTTTTGATTATGTCTGGCAAAAAATGAGGCAATAACTTTATAATTAATATTTAGATTGAGAAAAATTGTTTGTTGGCAAAATTCTCAACAATTATAATTTCTATTTAAATTTACAAGAAAAAAAAATTGTAAACCTCAAATTTATAAAAATATAACAAAAAAATACATTCAAATTTTTATTTTCAAATTTAAGTTTTGGTTTTATAATTTGAAATCAATTATTTTAAGTTTGTAAGAAATTGATACAAAAATTAATTTTTCAAGGTCAAAACTTTTTATTAAAATATCTGAAAAAATATAGAACAAGAAAAACTTTTTTTTTGTCTAAATTTTCAACAATTATAATTTCTACACAAATTCACAAAAAAAATTGCTGTTAGATATGCAGGTAGTCAAAAATAGTTGTTTATATTCAACGGTTCATAATGTTCACTTTTACGGCCTCAAACAGGCTTTACAAGCATATTTTGACAAATGAGTACATAAAATTCATTTTTACGACTGCAAGAATCCGTATAGTAAACTGTTATATAGTGCTCGCCCAAAAATATATTTTTTATAATTTTGATGTTTAATTTTAATTTTTGAAAAATTTCATAATCTAAAAGATAAACTAAAAAAAAAATCTAAATTTTTAACTTTTTAATTAAACTTTGCTTATATAACCTGAAATTCAAGTTAATTCAAAGAATAATTTTGCAACTTCAAAATTTATTCGAAATTAAATTTTTATTTAACTCTGTCAAAAAATACTAACCCAAGAATTAAGATTTTAGATTGAAAAAAAAAAGATTTTTGCTAAAATTTTGTGCAATTGTAATTTTTATCTAAATTTGCAAAAAAAATTTATATTTGTTCAAAAACTAATTCTAAAAAAGTTGACAAAGATATTTTTCTTTGATTTTTATTTTAGTTTTTGACAGCTTTAAAAATCCAAAAATATGAACAAGAAAGTGTATTTAAATTTTTCGCTTTGAAACAAAAATTTTGGTTTGTAATCTGAAATTTAAATTTGTGTTGAAAATTCGTAAAAAATTGATTCAAAATTTAAGTTTCCAGCGTCTAAATGTATTCGAAATTTATTTTTTTGAAATATTTGTTAAAAAATGGAACAATATTTTAAAAAATAAGATTTTACATTAAAAAATTAGTTTTTTGTTAAAAAAATGAAAATATTTAATTTATGTCCAAATACTAATTCTAACTAAGGTAGTTAACAAAAATATTTTTTTAATTGAAATTTTTATTTTGATTTTTGGCAACCCTTAAAATCCAAAAATATAAACAAAAAACTTGATATTAAAATTTTAAGCTTTGAAACAAAAATTTTGGTTTTTAATCTGAAATTTTAAAATACATTTAAAATTTGTAAAAAAAATAATTAAAAATGATTAAAATATTAAAATAATTAAAAATAATTTTTTAACATCAAAATTTAATCGAAATTCAATTTTAATATTAAATATCTGTAATTAAAAATTAATGTGTTAAAAAAATTGAAATTCTAATTTATATTCATTTAAAGTTTTTAAAAAATGAATTCAAAATTTAATTTTTCAGTCAAAATTTATTCGAATTTTTTATTTTTGTAAATTAGTTAAAAAATAAGACAATATCTTAAAAAGTAACATTTTAGTTTGAAAAAAAAATTGAGAAATTATAATTTTTGTTAAAATCTGAATGTAAATATTCCATTTTTGTCCAAAAATTAATTCTAAAGTAGTTAACAAAAATAATTTTTTAGAACATTAGAATTTATTTTTTAGAATCAAAAAAACAAACAAAAAAAGATTTTAATTTTTTTTACTTTGAGATGTAAATTTTTGTGTAATGATCTGAAATTCAAGCATTAAAATTTATCCCAATTTTTTCTTAACTTAAATTAAAATTATGATATTATTTTATTTTTGGCAGCCTTCAAAACCTAAAACTATAAACAAAAATGTATAATAAAAATTTTAATTTTGAGATTAATTTTTTTGGTGTAATAGTCTGAAATTTAAACCTCCAAAATTATAATGACTTAAAAATTTGACTTTTAAAATTAAAATGACTTAATTTTATATCGGAAAAAAATCTAAATGTAGAAGCGGAACCTAATATATATTTTTTAATTTAGAAAGCAAAAATGTAGTAGGCTTGTAATTGTAAAAGGTATAATAACAGTGTTGCCAACGTGTGACAAAAACCAGATCGTTTTTCTAAATTTACATATTTAAATTTTTCGATTATCCCGGCGCATCCACCATTTTAACGGTTGTCACAAAAACTGAAAAATGTGTCATAAAACGTGGTTTATATTCTCTTATCTATAAATTTCACTTTTTCCGGCCGCTTTGGAAACCTCTAAAATTTCATCATAATTCGTTTTTTATCGCCTGAAATTGATCGCCTCTCCTCTTAAATCAATACAAATTAAACTAATAAAATATATTTAGATCAGGAAGCAATAAACTCTCATTGCTACTATTAGTTTTAATAAAAATTCTCCTTCGAATTGACCCAAGTAACAAACCCAACTAAGATTTATTCCTCTCATCAATCTCAATGTCAATACTAATTAGACTTTTCCTTGAAAAGGAACGTCACCACTTGCGGTTTTCTGCATTTCATCTAAGAAGCGAAGATCAAAGATTCTCTCTGAAAGCTTTTAACTAATCAACGAAGCAACAATTATACATTTTTGACCGTTGCCCCTTTCATATTTTTCATTAAGAGAATTCAATTTAATCAGCAACATTCTGACATGAAGCGCGTAATTAAATCGTATTGTCAGACGTAAAATATTTAGAAGAGTATTTCAACGTCGGTCATGCTTGAGCGAGCTACATTTTTGGCGTTTTATCGCGAACTTCCGATTATTTTTACGGACGGGGAAAAAACGCTGATGGGATATGACACCGACAGGAAATAAAATAAAATAATAGAAAAAAAGGGGAGAGCCGAATTATTGGTTTTATTTTGTGTATGTCGGTGGCAGGTGACAATCAAACCAAAATGATATTGAGCTTATCGAAATCTTCGAAGTAAAGAGTTATGACAGCGGTGATCACATTGAAGCCACTGACCTATTTTTCTTACCTGTTTCTCTTCCAAAATTTTACAATTTTTAGGAACCCGCCATAGTTTCACTCGCGTGGCACGCACGCACGCACTTCAACTGTTCTCTTTGGAATGGTCAACGAATCAGACGAACGCGTCTTGATTAACACATTCTTGATTTTTATATTTGTAATGATAGAAACAAGCATCCTTCCATGTGGTAAAATGTGCATTACGTAAGCTTCCAGCGATGCTTTTAATGAGAGTTTGTTGACATCTTCGAGCTGATAATTATGACAGACGTTCTATTTTTGATACATTGTCTTTGGATGGAATTAATCGTGGTGGCTTAGAAATAGGTCGCGATGATTAGTGGCTGCTGGAAGCGTTTAGCAGGCTTTGCATTAATGTGACATGTTGGTAAGACTGTCATTATTAATTTTGACATTTAACAGTGATATAAATGCTTAACCTCAAACTGTCAAGGTGAGAACCAGACAATTCTAATTTCAAAGCCTACTTTGTTCGATCGCGATTATAGTATTACAAAAGGATAAATTGCTATTAGATTTTTAGTTTCTCTCGTTTATATAGATTCTTTCTTTTCTAATGTTTGGTGTTTTTGATTAAATTTATTCTCAGGTTTTCTAATAAACTGTAGATGTTCTCATTGATTGTTGGTCACTTTAGTTTAATAAATAAATACAAAAACAAATTCAGTTGAAGTTTCTAGAATCGCTCTCAAACTCAAATTTTCATTTTTAATTAAATTTATTCTCATATCTGCCCTACTTTATTTTCTAACAAACTATGCAATTTTAAGTCAATCACAATATTCTTATTATTTATTCTCACATTTTCAAGTTCTTATCTGACAAAAAATCATGTCAATTTTTTATTTATTGTTTATTGTGTTTTGAATTAAATTTATTCTTAATTTCAATTCGACTTTTTCAAACTATAGATACTGATTTTATATTTAACAACAACGTAATAAGTTAAAACTCAAAATTTTAAAGTCTGACCGTTTGATCGTTAGAATTCTAGTGAACTCTTAACTGAAGCACCTAAAATTTATTTTAAAAAGTTTGAAACTTGAATTTTGGAAATCTAAAAAAAGAAGTTTGAATGACAAATGAGATTGTGAAATTTGACGATTTTTCGGTTAATAGAAACAGATTCTCATGTTGTTAGACGTTTATTCTTTTACGTCATAGAATAGAATTAAATTGTGTTTCGAAAAAACTTAAAAAACTGAGAATAAACAAAGGAGATTAGAATTCATAAAAAATGTAATAACAGAATATAGAATTTGAGGAAGTTAAATAAAAAAATTGAAAATAAATTTATTTAGAAGTAAGAGAATCTTGTTGCTGAAACCTGGATATCTTTCTCACAAATTTGAAAAGTAGAAGCGAGGAATAATTTGAGAATGACATGTGAAGCCAACAAACCGAATAAATAAAAATGTGTTCAAAGAAACTGAATTTATTATTTATTCTCACATTCTCAGTTTAATATCCAAGGCTAATGAAAATTTTAGGTTTTATTTATAACTAAAAATAAATAAAAAACTTGAGAATCTAGCTACAGCCATTGCATAAATTTTGTTTCTTAGATATCTGATAATCTGGAAACAGAAACTGAGAATCTGAGAATATGAGAAGTTTAAAAACTGAGAATAAATTTATTCATTCACAAAGAAACATGAAAATCTTCGTTGACTTTAACGGGTATGATTTTTTTATTTATTCTCACAGTATCAGATTTAATCTTATAACATAAAAATTACCAATTGATCGTCGAGATTATAAAATCTGAATAGAAATCTGAAAAACTCACAATGTTAGGTCTTTCTTCATGACTAAAAATGCTGAGAATAAATTTAAAAACTTGAGAACAAACGTCTAATTGGTGTCTAATTAAAAATCTAAAAATCTGATATAATAGAGAATAGAACTCGATAAGATATTTTGAAAACCGAGAATAAACAAACGAGGTTATTAAAAATTAAAAGCAGCATCTAGAATTTGAGAAAATTATATAGAAAAACTAAGAATACATTTAGTTAAAAATTTGAGAAACAACGACTAAAACTTTGAAGGTCGTTTGATATTAGAAATCTGAAAAAATGAGAATAAAAAAAGCGAGAAAAGCGTTTTAGTAACTTATGTAAAGCTAACAAAAAAAATATAAACCTAAACCTAAATGCCTGAAATCCTTATATATAAAATGAGTTCCTCAGGATTTAAAAGATTTTAAAAGTGAGAATAAATCGTAGGAGCTCAAATTCTCACAGAATTGAATTCTCAGGTTTTCAGTTTGGTCCTTCATGTTTCAGCTAATTAAATTCTTTGGAGAAACTAAAATAAATTTATAAAGTAAAAAATTTGTAAAGTTGAGAAGAATTCGAGAATGTAAAAATCTGAAAATTTGAGAATATGAGAATTTAAGAACCTGAGATTCTTAAAACCTGAGAATCTGAAAATCTGAGAATCTGGGAATTTGATAATCTTAAAATATGGAAATCTGAGAATCTGAGAATCTGAGAATCTGAAAATCTGAAAATCTTTAAATCAGAATAACAGAAAACTTGAGTTTACCGAAGAATTTGAGAACCTGAAATACAAAATGGAAATGTGCAATTCTGAGAAGCTCTAAAACTGAGAATAAATTTAGTCGTTAGTTCTATAGGAAGAATCGGTTGTTGCTTAAATTTTTTCTCAGAGAATCGAGCTCTCAAATTTTCCATTCGATATTTGGTGGTTTTGTCTTATAACTGAAAGAATTGAAAATAAATGTATTTTCTGTGGAAGTGGCTGTAAAATTAACAAAAAAAAATCAAAAAAAAGTTGAGCATCTGAGAATCTATAATTTATTTTATAATTACTGTACAGAAACAGATGTTCAAATTTTTCAGATCTGCATTTCAATTTGTTTTTTCTGAACGCATGGAAGAAGTATCAAAATATTTTAAACTAAAATGTAATTTTCCGACCGCTACCTTAATATTCCCACCCTCGTTTATTTTAAACATTTCAAATTGTCACTTCTCCCCCTACGCACTTTCATCTCTTATTTACGTTCATTCTTCTGCAAACATCAAAGCCTCGTCCAAAAAGTAACGAAAAAAGATCACAATAACATTAGTGACATCTGCTTTGTCTGTTTCTCTAATTAAATTTTTTTAAGCACCACACTGTATGCTAATGTCGTTAAATTGGTTATAATTATTATTACCCATAAAAAGTCCCACATTAATGACGATGTTTCTAATAATAACCGTACTCGAGTTGTAATTATGAAAACTCTCTTTCGTTGTAAATTTTCAACTTTGGTTCATTATGTAAAAATATCGCATTATCTTGATGAGAACTCAAAGTTTTCGAAATAAATTTTGATTAATCGTTCCACATCGAGAGGGAAAATAGTCTCATGCGGAAGCTCATCACGCTTAATCACACTCTTACGTTTCAGTGAGTTTACAAAGAATAATTCGCTTATCCCTTAAAGGTGAGTTTCCACTATATTTGTAAGTATATGTGCATCCATTAACTACGCCTTATGTGACATCGATCGCAGAATATTGAACTAAATTGTCTATACCATCGCAGAGTTCTGACACCTTTCTTCAATGAACAATAGAGCTTTATGTACTCAGGTCCGAAAGAGCGTACATTATTACAAGACGTCACTCCTTTAATTAAACGAGAGGTGATGGATACTGTCGTTAACATTGTTAAGCCACGACTACACGCTCCAATGTAGAGTCTTCACATAAATCATTCCGGTGCGTGAAGCAGCGCAAAGTAGCCGAAACTAAAATATTCCAGGGAAATCCTTTGTTATCCGTACGAACGCGGGATAAAGCCAACATCAAATATTAAAATAACAGGACAAATTGGTAGAAATCCAGTTTATAAAACGCAATATTGAAGTTTCTTTTGGATAAAAACGGGGAATATTTGCTTTGGGTTGGTACTACTGAAAGTCGGAGTTTATTAAAGCCTACTTGTTTTTAGTATGTAAATATGGGCGATGATGCAGGTGTAGGTGGTGGGAATTTTGGGATTTTTGGTTAAACAAAGTGAAACGAAGTATTTTAGGCTACGGTGGTTTAGTTTTGTTGTTTTTGCTGTAACCACGGGGACGGTTTGAAAAAATTTAAGAGTTATTACAATTCAGTATTGCTACATTTTTAAATTCTAAATAAAACACATAATTTTAAGATATTCTTAGTCTTACATCTTTATTTTTATTTTTTCTAAACTTACCAATTTTAGAATTTTTCTTTCGCTTTCTATTACCAGCTTATGAAATTTTTCATTGAAATTTTCCACTAGAAACTTAATGTCTATAAATTATTCTGTTTTTCCCAGAACTTAAAAACCTGATCAACGAAGATAATAACAGAATAAAAATTATCAATATTAGAATTAAAGTTTTTTTTTTGAACGATTTATATTTATTCTTACTTTTAGGTCCTCACGTTTTATATTTATTCAGTTTTTAAGACATTCATTTGAGCTTAATTAAATGTTAAAAATTTTGAATTCTAAAACTTAAACTTCGCTTAAATAATGTTAATCCAAAGACTTTCAAATAAGTACACACTGATTTTGTGAAAATAAGTAAATAAAAAATCAGATTTAACTGATTTTGTTAAATTTATTCTCAGTTTTCTAAGTTCTATATTTTTATAATAATATAAGAATCTTTGAATCTAAGAATTTAAGAACTTAAGAAACTGAAAATTCAAGAATCTAAGAACCTGAGAACCTAGGAAACTGAAAACCTAAGAACCGGAGAATTTGAGAATCGGAGAACCTGAGAATCTGAGAATCGGAGAATTTGAAAATCTGAGAATACGAGAAATTCAGAATCTAAGCACTTGAGAACCTGAGTTCCTGAGAATCTGACAATCTGACAATCTGACAATAGGAGAATCTGAGAATCTAAGATTCTTGAAATTTTAGAAATCTAAGAATCTGAGAATATAAATACTTAAGGAACTGAAAACCCAAGAACCTAAAAATCTGAGAACCTGAAAACCTAAGAACCTGAAAATTTAAGAACCTGAGAACCTTAGAATATGAGAACCTGAGAACCTGAGAATCTGAGAATCCGAGAATTCGAGAATCTGAGAATTTGGCAATCTAAGCATTTGAGAATCTGACAATCTGACAATAGGAGAATCTGGGATTCTGAGAATCTGAGAAGCTGATAATCTGAGAATATAATAACATAAGAACCTGAAAACCCAAGAATATAAAAATCTGAGAATCTGAAAAACTAAGAACCTGAAAACTTAAGATACTGAGAACCTTAGAATCTGAGAACCTGAGAACTTGAGAACCTGAGAACCTGAGAACCTGAGAACCCGAGAACGTAAGAATCCGAGAATCCGAGAATCTGAGAATTTGGCAATCTGAGCATTTGAAAATCTGATAATCTGAAAATTTACCTAGGAATCTGAGAATCTGGGAATCTAAGAAGCTGAGAATATAAAAACTTAAGAAACTGAAAACCCAAGAACCTAAAAATTTGAGAACCTAAAAACCTAAGAACCTGAAAACTTAAGAACCTGAGAACCTTAGAATCTGAGAACCTGAGAACCTGAGAATCCGAGAATTCAAGAATCTGAGAATTTGGCAATCTGAGCATTTGAGAATCTGACAATCTGACAATCTGACAATAGGAGAATCTGAGAATCTAAGATTCTGAGAATCTGAGAAGCTGAGAATCTGAGAATATAATAATATAAGAACCTGAAAACTCAAGAATATAAAAATCTGAGAACCTGAAAAACTAAGAACCTGAAAACTTAAGATCCTGAGAACCTTAGAATCTGAGAACCTGAGAACTTGAGAACCTGAGAACCTGAGAACCCGAGAACGTAAGAATCCGAGAATCCGAGAATCTGAGAATTTCGGAATCTGAGCATTTGGAAATCTGATAATCTGAAAACTTGAGAACTTGAAATTTTAGGAATCTAAGAATCTGAGAATATTTTTTAAGAAATACTTAAGAAACTGAAAACCCAAGAACCTAAAAATCTGAGAACCTGAAAACCTAAGAACCTGAAAATTTAAGAACCTGAGAACCTGCGAACTTGAAAACCCGAGAACATAAGAATCCGAGAATCCGAGAATCTGAGAATTTGGCAATTTGAGCATTTGAGAATCTCATAATCTGAAAATTTACCTGGGAATCTGAGAATCTGGAAATTTAAGAATCTGAGAATATAAAAACTTAAGAAACTGAAAACCCAAGAACCTAAAAATCTGAGAACCAAAAAACCTAAGAACCTGAAAATTTAAGAACCTGAGAACCTTAGAATCTGAGAACCTGAAAACTTGAGAATCCGAGAATCCGAGAATCTGAGAATTTGGCAATCTGAGCATTTGAGAATCTGATAATCTGAAAATTTACCTGGGAATCTGAGAATCTGGGAATCTAAGAATCTGAGAATATAAAAACTTAAGAAACTGAAAACCCAAGAACCTAAAAATCTGAGAACCTAAAAATCTAAGAACCTGAAAACTTAAGAACCCGAGAACCTTAGAATCTGAGAACCTGAGAACCCGAGAACGTAAGAATCCGAGAATTTGGCAATCTGAGCATTTGAGAATCTGATAATATGAGAACTGGAGAACTTGAAATTTTGAGATTCTTACAATCTGAGAATTTATCTGGGAATCTGAGAATCTGGGAATCTAAGAATCTGAGAATATAAAAACTTAAGATACTGAAAACCCGAGAACACGAGAATCGAAGGGTCCGAGAATCTGAGAATCAGTAAATCTACGAAACTGAGAAACTGAGGATGTGGGAATCTAAAAAACTAAGAATCTGAGAATCTGAGAAATTGCGCATCTAAGAACTTGAGAATCTGTGAATCTGTGAATCTGAGAATTTGAGAATCTAGATCTACGTTTTTAAGTCTCCGGTATCTAACTTTTCAACTTTTTGATTAAATTTATTCTCAGTTTTCACCACCAAGTTTTCCCAATTGTGTATACGAGGTGTTTTAGGCACACTGTTTCAGTTTTCGTACATTTATTTAATTTTAGCGAAAATAATTTTATACTTACTTTGAAACATCTCAGACTCGTTGTTTGTACGTCAAGAGTGAAAATGTGTAAAGTTGCGCACTATTCTTTTTCGAAGGTTCAACTCAAAAAAATAGAATTAGTCAATGCTGAACATTCTTCAAACTTTCTATTCATGACATAACAATACATAGCAACTCAAATTACAAACACACAGTAAACAGTAAATGTGTACACAGTAAATAACCAAAAACATGCATTTGACATTCCATTGATCTTATTGCATAATTTAAACCATAAATAAGAACATTCCAACTTAAAGTAATCACTGCAGTCTTGTAGTATAGCTTGACCCATTACCATTACCAAAGACTACAAACCATGGTCCAGTAGGGCCGTTGTGGGCAATACTGGGCTTGAGGTATTGCACATAGGCCATGACCGATTTTTGGGCTCTTTACAATAATTTTCTTTGGTAATGGTGATGGTCGATGACGAGTTTAACCCCATCGAAGTGGCTGGCCATATTGTCGTTCCATTGGTGGGTTGTTCATATTGGTATTACTGCGAATGGGCGTCCTTTGTTTACCGATGTTGCCAAGCGGACTCCAACGAGACAACATGGTGAGAGCGCGCTTTTGGGAAAATTGAGGGACGAGCAGGTTGTAGTCAGCGTCTGAAAGAAATACAGATAAACCGAAGTGAATAGGTTCTGCCGTATCAATTTTTTTTAATGTTTTTAGTCGAGTTTTCTGGGCTTAGTAGACACTCTAAACCTAAAAATTTGAGAGCCGACAAACTTTAGTTTAAAAATCCTCAAAATGGTGGTTGGTACGAAAGTATGATAATTTTGGTCTCCAACAATCTCATTGTCAGGCATAAGAAATATGAAAATTAAGAATTTTGAAATAAAAAAATTTAAAGTTCTAAGAACCTCAATGCAAACTTGTTAGTCAAAAAACTAACAAATTTAGAAATTGGAAGCCTGAAAACCTGAGATCAGTATATTTGAAAATTAATAACGAAAGAAGCCAGAAGAATAAAAATTTGAATTTGAGAATCTGAGAAGCCGACAAGTTTGGGACTCTAAGATTCTAAGAATCTGAGAATCTGAAAATCTGAAAATCTGAGAATCTGAGAATCTGAAAATCTTAAAATCCAAGAACCCAAGAATTCGAGAATCTGAGAATCCGAGAATTAGAGAATCTGAGAATTTGAGAATCTGATAATCTGAGAATCTGAGAATCTGAGAATCTGAGAATCTGAGAATCTGAGAATCTGAGAATCTGGGAATCTGAGAATCCTAAAATCTAAAAACCCAAGAATCCGGGAATCCGAGAATCTGAGAATCTGAGAACCTGAGAATTTAAGAATCTTACAATCTTAGAATGTTAGAGTCTTAGAATCCTAGAATTTTACAATCAATGAATCTGAGAATCTAAGAATCTAAGTATCTAAAAATTTAAATAATCTAAGAAACTAAGAACCTAAGAATCTAAGAAACTAAGAACCTAAGAATTTAAGAACCTAAGGATCTAAGAATCTCGCAGTATAACTTAGAATTTTTGACTTCCTAAATCTTAAAATCTCAAGATCTTAATATATAAAAATGTAATTCAAAAAAATTGTCAGAATCTAAGTATTTTATAATGGTAGAATCTCAGAACCTAAGGACTTTAAATCAGGGAAACTCTAAAAATGAAAGGCTTAAAGAAAATTTTACAACCAAAATAACTTAAAAATCTGAGAACTTTAAAAACCTAGAACTCTCAATGACCAATCTGATAATTTCAAATTTTCATTGTGAGTATCTGACAACTAAATATCCGAAAACCTTAAAGCCTAAAAAAAATTAAAACTTTAGAGCGTCAAAAATATAAAAACTAATAATCTTAAGAACATGAATGCCAGAGTTTAAGAATCTTGTTAAAAACCTAAAAACCTAACACTCAAACTCGCTGAAACTCTTGGAATTTGAAAAACAAAGAACCAAGAAATTTGAAAGCTTAAATCCTCAAGAAACTTCAAGAAATGTTTAGCTTAATCGCTTCGTTCACTCTTTCTTAACTATTCATTCAGAAAATTTATACTCCGGGAAAAACTAGGTATTGCACTTGGTAAAATAATAATCTCACACAGCAAATTCCATAAATAAATTACTCCCGGGCGTTTTAACTAAGCGTGATTAAAATGTGATAACGGTTTTGAGCGAAAATGTTGCAGACCATTTTTTATTTACAAATTAATGCTCTTAGTAATTAGTACGCTCAAGTGTTTTATCAAAGGCTATAATACTCCATTTCACTAAATTTGTGCATAATTGAGTATTCTATTTTTTTACATTAAAGCTTTAAAGTAAGATTTCATTTATTAAATCTTACTTTAAAATCTGCTAATCTATTATATATGTAGGTAACAAAACGCTTGGATCAATTTTTTTTTTCTGGAGTTTTGATATTGACAGATGCATTCAACTTTTTTTTGAGATGGCACCATTGAACTTTACTCGCCCTTATGAAGCATTTCTTTTAGATACTATATTACATTCTTAGATTCTAAATATTAAGAATTTTAGGTTTTTAAAGATTTTTTGGTTTATCAGGCTTTCATTTTCTTATTTTTTTAGGTTTTTTAACTTGGACTTTTATTTTTTCGTATTATTAAATTTTTATATTTTAAAATCTTGAAATTGGTAAATGCCAATATTTTTAGATCTTGAAATTTTAATCTTTTCTTAGATTCTTATATTTTTAGATTCTAAGATTCTAACATTCTTAGATTCTTAGATTTCTAAATTCCTAGGTTATTAGATTCTTAGATTTTTAGATTCTTAGATTTTTAGATTCTTAGATTCTTAGGCTCATAGATTCATAGATTCTTAGATTCTTAGATTTCTAGATTTCTATATTTCTAGATTTCTAGATTTCTAGATTTCTAGATTCCTAGATTCTTAGATTCTTAGTTTCTTAGATTCTTAGATTCTTAGATTCTTAGACTCTTAGATTCTTAGATTCTTAGATTCTTAGATTCTTAGATTCTTAGAGTCTTAGATTCTTAGATTCTCAGATTCTCAGATTCTCAGATTCTTAGATTCTTAGATTCTTAGATTCTTAGATTCTTAGATTCTTAGATTCTTAGATTCTTAGATTCTTAGATTCTTAGATTCTTAGATTCTTAGATTCTTAGATTCTTAGATTCCTAGATTCTTAGTTTCTAAGATTCATAGATTCATAGATTCTTAGATTCTCAGATTCTTAGATTTCTAGATTTTTAGATTTTTAGATTCTTAGATTTCTAGATTCCTAGATTCTTAGATTCTTAGATTCTTAGAGATCTAGATTCCTAGATTCCAACATTCTTAGATTCTTAGATTTCTAAATTCCTGGATTATTAGATTTTTAGATTCTTAGATTCTTAGATTCTTAGATTCTTAGGCTCATAGATTCATAGATTCTTAGATTTCTATATTTCTAGATTTCTAGATTCCTAGATTCTTAGATTCTTAGATTCTTAGATTCTTAGATTCTTAGATTCTTAGATTCATAGATTCATAGATTCTTAGATTTTTAGCTTCTTAGATTCTTAGAATCTTAGATTTCGAGATTCCTAGATTCTTATATTTATAGATTCTTAGATTCTTAGATTCTTAGATTCTTAGATTCCTAGATTCTTAGATTCTTAGATTCTTAGACTCTTAGATTCTTAGATTCTTAGATTCTTAAATTCTTAGAGTCTTAGAGTCTTAGAGTCTTAGATTCTTAGATTCTTAGATTTCTAGTTTCCTAGATTCTTAGATTCTTAGATTCTTAGAGATCTAGATTCCTAGATTCCACCATTGTTAGATTCTTAGATTTCTAAATCTCTAGATTATTAGATTCTTAGGCTCATAGATTCATAGATTCTTAGATTTCTAGTTTCCTAGATTCTTAGATTCTTAGATTCTTAGAGATCTAGATTCCTAGATTCCAACATTGTTAGATTCTTAGATTTCTAAATCTCTAGATTATTAGATTCTTAGGCTCATAGATTCATAGATTCTTAGATTCTTAGATTTCTATATTTCTAGATTTCTAGATTCCTAGATTCCTAGATTCTTAGATTCTTAGTTTCTTAGATTCCTAGATTCTTAGATTCTTAAACTCTTAGATTCTTAGGCTCTTAGATTCTTACAATTAGATTTATAGATTCATAGATTCATAGATTCTCAGATTCTCAGATTCCCAGATTCTCAGATTTTAAGATTCTTAGATTCTTAGATTCCTAGATTCCTAGATTCATAGATTTCTAGATTCCTAGATTCTTAGTTTCTAAGATTCATAGATTCTTAGATTCATAGATTTTTAGATTCTTAGATTTTTAGCTTCTTAGATTCCTAGAATCTTAGACTTCGAGATTCCTAGATTGTTAGATTCTTAGAATCTTAGATTCTTAGATTCTTAGATTCTTAGAGTCTTAGATTTCGAGATTCCTAGATTCTTATATTCTTAGATTTTTAGATTTCTAGATTTCTAGATTCCTAGATTCCTAGATTCTTAGATTCTTAGATTCTTAGATTTCTAGATTTTTAGATTCCTAGTTTCTTAGATTCTTAGATTCTTAGATTTCTTGATTCCTAGATTCTTAGATTCTTAGATTCTTAGAGATCTAGATTCCTAGATTTCTAGATTCTTAGATTCTTAGAGTCTTAGATTTCGAGATTCCTAGATTCTTATATTCTTAGATTTTTAGATTTCTAGATTCCTAGATTCCTAGATTCATAGATTCTTAGATTCTTAGATTTCTAGATTTCTAGATTCCTAGTTTCTTAGATTCTTAGATTCTTAGATTTCTAGATTCCTAGATTCTTAGATTCTTAGATTCTTAGAGATCTGATTCCTAGATTCCTAGATTCTTACATTCTTAGATTCTTAGATTCTTAGATTCTTAGATTCTTAGATTCTTAGATTCTTAGATTCTTAGATTCTTAGATTCTTAGATTCTTAGATTCTTAGATTCTTAGATTCCTAGTTTTTTAGATTCTTAGATTCTTAAATTCTTAGATTCTCAGATTTTCCGATTTTCAGATTCTCAGATTGTCAGATTTTTAGAGTCTTTGATTGTTAGATTTTTAAATTCTTAAATTTTTGGATTTTTGAGAATTTTAGTTTCTAATAATTTTAAAACTTGATATTCTGAAATTAAGAAATTCATTTCATTATTTTTCATGTTTTGAAAAAGTCAAATGTTTTGGTTTTAATTTTCTTAAGTTTTAAGGTCAATGGTTTCTTGTTTTTGTTTTTACGTTCTTAAATTTCGAGTTTTTTGAATTCTGATATTTTTAATATTTTAAAACTTTTTATCTTTTTTTTTATTTTATTTTTTTAAAAAAATTTTTAGACCCTAATGGTTTTGAAGTACTTGGTTTCACAGTTTCTGAAATTATGAAGCTCTTAAATTCTGGTTTTAAATTTTTTGCTTTTTTAGGTTTTTACGTTAGTCGGTTCTCCAATTCCTAATTTTTTATACTTTTATTTTTAGAGTTTCTCTCATTTTGATTTTAACTTTTTTAGATTCTGAAGTTCTAACCTTATGAAATTTTTATTTTCTAAGATTTTTAGATTTGAGATTCTTGAGAACTGAAATGCTCTTTTTTTAATTCTTTGGTTTCAAAATTCAAAAATTGTGAGATTTAGAAAACCTTAAAAAAATGAGATATTTCAAACTTAGTTTTTTTGGTTGTTAGTCTCTCGGTTTCTGAGCATTTCAAGTTTGCCCTGAACTTGACTCTAATCTTCCCAGGCTTCCAATTTCCAAATTTTAATATTTTTGAATATCTAGGGTATCAAGTTTTGAGATTCTTAGATTCTTAGGGTGTAAAATTTTAGATTATATTTTCAGGTTTTTAAATTTTGAAGTTCCGTGATTCTGGAAATTTTTAATTTTAATATTTTAAATTCTTTTAGGATTTCAGATTCACGCATTTTTATATTTCAAGTTTTTTCGGATTTTTATTGTTTTCTCGATTAAAATAAATTTATTAAAACTTTTAGTTTATATTTTATCATTAAGCTCTCAATTGTTTTTTTCAATATTTTTTTAGATGCTTTAGATGTTTTTAAATTTTTATATTCTAAATCACTTATTTTTTTAGAATTTCTATAGTTGTTAAATCACTCAAACTTTTTAAGCTTTTTGAAGCTTTCTAATTATTTCTAAAAATTTGATTGCTGCGGATTAAAAATCTTCACGTCCTGATGTTAGCCAAGACACTTTTTTTATACAGATTGACCATACAGTTTCCAGCAAACTACGAATTTATCTTCACAAACACCTAGTTTCCAGATCTACCAACCTAACTGAAAATCCCCATAAAACACCGTTAAATCTTTTAAAGCCCACATTAATACATCTCAACATTCGGCCCGACATTCAAAAGCTCCTTTGTATTAACTTATTAACTCACGTCTGCAATTAAGCTTATTCAACACGAAATATATGACAAAGCGTGCTAATTGTCTGCACAATACAAATTGTTTATTTTCCAACAAAAGCTCCCAGGTAAAAGCGCCAATTTTCCTGCAATTTCCGTCATGAAATTGTTTCCAATTTTTGACGGACGAATAAAAAGAGAGATATTTACCAGGATTGTATAAATTCTGGCGGAAATTTCTTTGACTGCGAACATCAGGATTTCTTTGTGGGAATAACTGTTGTGCAAGGTCCCAGTATGGTCCATCGATGGGTTCCATGGGTCTGGACTCTACCATAACCATGTAGAACAGAGTCGTGACAATAATGCGCCACATCTGAAAAAAATCAAATTTCAATTTTCACAGCTCATTAGTGTAAAAATCGAATCGGGCTTCAGGTGCGAAAGCTTTATTGCATAATCCAAATTGAAAGCGTGGCTTTTTGATGTATAATATAGCTTATCCACTATAGCAGCTAATTTCGCCTTAAAAGCTCTTAACAGATACTAAAATGTCGTTAGATATTTTAACAGTAATTGGAACGAATCTCTTTTAACTCAACAAGTTAATTTAAACGATGGAAAAGGTGAAAGGTCTAACTATTAACGATATCGATTATGGTCTGGTCGTGCTCATAATGCGAGGACTTATTGGGCATTGACAGCATAAAGGGTCTTTGTGTTTGACAGATTGGTTCTTTATTGTTTCCGACCACGGAAGGACTTGGGGATATTTATGTTTTGTTGTTGGACGAATTAGTGACTTTAGCGCCAAGTGAAATAAATAAATGATTAAAAGAGGAAACGAATGACACAGAAAGTTGGCATGTCAAAGAAAAATCTAGAAAAAACTTCAAGTTGTTTGCAAGTTGGTACAATGCCCTCGTGAGGACTGTCAATTTCAGGTGTTCCAATTGAACGTTCGAACGTCAGTCTTTTAAACTTGGAGAGTCAATATTGAAGTATGAAGTATTGGATTCCATGTTTTAGGTTGCTCTAGTTTTATTTTATTTATCATGTTGGATACGCGGAAAAAAATTACTAGTTTATGAATTTAAGACGGTGGTTCATTTTTCCTGTTTTTCACCGTTTTGATCGATAAAAAATGGCACAAACTTTTTTAATTGTTTGAGAATTTTTAGAAAGTTGTTCGATCAAGGATTTTTGAGTTAGTCTTTTAAAATCAAAAGCTCCAAAAATTCTCAAACTGTTTTTTTGTTTAAAATTTTGAATCATTTTGTTCGAGCAGAACTAACAATGTAAGCTCCAAGTGTTGTCAAAAATTTTTGTCCTAGATTTTAATTAAATTTACTGTGTAGTTATATTTCGAGCTAAAAAAAACTGTTTTATGAAAAAATATGAAGTTTTAATAAAATCTCGCATTTTGAAGGTATTTTTTTGAGCAATTTTTTGATTTTTGATACTTCTAATTAGGTCTGGTTAGGAGTTTTGTATTCCTAGAATTTTTAAATATTTTTTTAAAATTTATCAGTTATGGATTTTTGTGTTCTAGTTTTTTAGAAAAATTGGAGATTAATAAAAGAAATCTTGAATTTTGTGTAGACACGTTTCTTGCATTTTTTTTTAAAATGTTCTCGTAGTTAAATGGATTTGAGCTTAATTAAGCGCTAAAATTTTATGCTATAGTTGTGATTTTTTTCAGATTTTCTCAAGATTTTTGAGTCACTGTTTTTCGAAATCAAATTAAAAAAAAATCCAACGCTTTGTGCTATGAAATTTACCAGAAATGTAAGTGATTGCGACAAAGTTTTTTTTTTTAATTTTAGGTTTTTATGGATTTATTTGAAAAAATTAAATTCCCATCTAAAAGTGAAAAAAATTTATAATCCAAAATTATTTATCTAAAACTTTTTGTCTTTATTTTAATAAAATTTAAACTTTAATAAGATTTTGAGCTACGCTCCCAGTTTTTTCAAATCCTAAAAATCCTAAAAAAATTTTCAAAAAATTGAAGCTTACCAAAAAATCTCGAATTTTGTTTAGATACATTTCGAAATTTTTTATTTAATTTTGGTTTTTGTTGTTAATTTATCTAAAAACTAAATTTTATGGTGCAGCTGTGAATTTTTGAGATTTTTAAAATCAATCATTTTTGAGTTTTTTTTTTCAATAATCAAACTTTTCAAAAATGTAAGGATTTTGGGCTGCAATAGAAACGTGGGATTAAAATGTTTTTATATTTCAAATTTGAGCTGTCCACGACATGATATTGTGAAATTAAATTTTGATTTAAACGCCAGAATTTCCAAAATTCTAAATTTATCGAAATTTTTTTGTTGCAGATCTGAATAAAATTTAATTAAATTTCAAGTTGGAAAACCTATTTTTGCTCTTATTTTTTTTATTTTCGACAATTTTGGACTTTTTCGAAAAATTATACAAGTTATAAAAGATTTTTAGATAAACTTTTATAAAAAAAAAATATTTAAGCTCTCAGTTTTTTTTAATCCTACAAATATTCTAAATTTTTCAAAAAATTGAAGCTTAATAAACGATCCCAAATTTTGTTTAGATACGTTTAGTGATTTTTTTTTAAAGTTGGTTTTTGCAGTTGACTTATCAAAAAATTGAATTTCTGGTGCTGTGAATTTTTGAGATTTTTAATATCAAGCATTTTTGAGATATTTTTTTTAAGTAATTAAACTTTTCAAAAATCTAAGGACTTTTATTGGTACTTCTTTTTAAATGAAAGCGAGCGATGTCAAAAACTGTAGCTGTGAATTTTGCGATTTTTTTAATAAATGATTTTAAAGTTCTAGTCTTCCAAAATTAATTTTTTGAAAAAATGAACAAATTGCTGTTGTATGAAAAAATTCAAAATGTAATTATTTTTCAAATTGTAGCATTTTGAGACGTTGAAAACCAAAAATATCTTTTCGAGTTAAAAAAAAAATCCAAAATCTAAATATTTGTATATTTATATCATATTTATATCATATCCACAGATTTTGATAAAATTCCTCCTGAAAATAGACTACGAGCTAAAAAATATATTTTTGATGTCAATTTTTACAAATTGTGTACGTACATCGAGTTTTAAAAAAATAGAAATATAATAGAAGACCTCAATTTTTGAGTACCCCTAAATATTTTTAGATCAAACTTTTTTCACAGTTAGGATCTCTAATTAAATGGATTTAGCTTCAGTAAGGGGCTAGCGTTAGTACCATAACTGTGACTTTTTTCGATAAATGACAAATTTCCAAAATCAATTTTTTTTAATTTTTTTGAATTTTTTTGATAAACTTTTATTGTTCTTAGGACAGTCAATTTTGAAAAAGGAATTGCAATCTGGAAATAAAAATTTTCAAAATCTAAAATTCCTACTTTAAATTTTAATAAGATGAATCTGTAATCGAGTCATCCTTGAAACCAAACGTATGTCTAAACTGATTGACACCTATAAATGTCACTTATAATTTTATTGTCAAAAGTGCGTCAGTTTTCAAAAAAACACATTTTTTTTTAATGTTTTCCATTTTGTTGTAAGCAACAACGAGCCCGTCGTTAACTCCATCAACGACACGTCGCAACAAAATGTATCAATTATAAAAGACATACGTTTTCGGTTTCAAGGATGACTCGATTACAAATTTTCTTAATCGCTCCATATTTCCGCAAAGTACGTAAAAAAAATGAAGATCCCGAAAAAAATAGACGTATTTGCGCACACCTAAGATTTTTAACGCCAAGTAGTGGTTCGAATGTGATCATGTTGAATTTCTAACAATAAAAACGTGACGTCAATAAAAAAACTGTCGTCTAAACTTAACTCTCAGTCTAACGCAGAAATTATTCCAACTGCTGAAATCTGAACACTTCAAACAACCATTATTGCTGAAAATCCCCATTTATATGCAACACTTTGAACACTGGCAAATCCCACACTAACTTTTTCTTTATCGAAACGCCCAAATATTAATTAAAGAACTTTCTAGACTCTAATTTTGAGTGAATGTGTGTAAATGTCGCCCAAACTAGTCATAAAACCGTGCAATAAATTGAGTTTTCTCAATTAGATGACCGCTCAAATATTAGCCTCGATTATAATAATAAAAAGTCGTGAAAACGAGAAAACGTTTTGAATTCTGATGGAGCAATAGTAGAGCTCAACTATTGAAAAGTTTATTGGACGGAAGGCTATTGAAATCGTTCGTAGGTAAATAAATAATGGAAAATGGGAATTTTTATTTCCCACTGCAAGAAGGCGTGGCCATAAAGAATGAGTCAAATAAAATACAATGTTTTCATCTGTTAATAAAAATTGACGTCTTATTGTTACAAGCAATACGATAACGATTCATACAATCAGTAACGAAAAGTCACACTAAATCTCTTTAAGCCAACAAGTCCTCGAAATATCGTTCAATTTGTGCTTGGATTTTCGCAACTGTAGCATCGAACGTTCCTAATGTGATCAATTACACATCAAAGGGAGGGAAATTTTCAAAATCGATGATGGAGGAAACAAGGATAAATTGGCGATAGAAAAAAAACAGAGTTGATTATTAAAGGTGATGCTTTAAGTTGTTTTTCGCATTTTGGCGCGAAATAAATACTTACATCAATCAATAATTTTGATTATTTATTGCATTTAGTGGCGCCTTACGGTCAAACTGTAATTAATTCGTCTACTAAAAATTTCGCCACATTTGGACTACTAATTTTGATCCGGTGCCTTTTTTGTATTATTAAACCCATTGGCGTGTACTTTTTCTCTTATAAAACGTAATAAATTCGGATCTATAATTCTGCGGACGAATTTTACAGATATTTCATTGGGATTAAAAAAAGGAGCAAACCGTTATTACTTTTTCATAAAAAGACTGCGTTGCAGATGATTTCCGCTCTACGGCTTTGTGAAAACTGTTCAAAGCTCATATTCTAATGTTTCTCTATTTTGAAAAAAAGTTTTTATGTAGCAGATTGTCCAAACAATTGTCTAGACATCAAGGTGTGTTAATTTTTTCTGTTTGACTGTAAAATCACACTTCTAGAGGCGGTTTCAAAAACAGAAAATTGTTTTTATCGATTTTGTTAAGAATAAAATATTGTGTAGAATATACGAATAGAAATAAGTAGAAGCCGTACCACAATGATCACATTGAAACCACTTATTTTTGAAGATTTTTTTTTATTCAGTACAGGACTGGGGTTTTTTCTTTGTTGTGAAATTTAAAATTCGTTTGGGATCCATTTAAAAATAAAATTTAACAAAATCAATGATAGATATATTTCTTTCGCAAAAAGAATTTGATTTGAAAGTCAATTTTGGGAATTAGACTGTTAGAGACGGATTGAAAATTGAGAAATCTAAGTGGATTTTTAAGAATAAATGATACTTAGCGTTTTTCTCGATACTTCTGCAATTAGTCACTTTGACATTATCTTAAAATTTAGTCTTTTAGGATTTGAGTCAGGATCAATAAAAAAAAAATAGGATTCTCATAGAATTTTTGAGCTTCTAAATGTGTAAAAAATAAAATATTTTCTAAATTTGAACCATTTTTGAGAATTATTTGTATCTATATTTCTATTAATTTTTTTATAGATAGTTGTAAGAATTGCGTTAAAAGTTTCTCTACATTAGTAAATTTGAGATCATTTTAAAATTGTAAACTTTGTATCATAGACTCTGAAATTAAAAGTGGTAAAAACATCAGAATCAAATTAAGATTAATCTTTTAAATTTTCCATATTTTTTTTCGAATTTCGTTTTACATTTTAAGATACAAACGTGTAAAAATTATAAAACTGAAATTATTTTTTTTAAATCTGAAGAATTTAGACTGGCATGAATAAAATTAGGAATACGCATAAAATTAATGTGTGGGGAAATAATTTTACTTTCCATGCCATGCAAGAACGTTACATTATTTTTTATATACAAAAAGACGCTATTTTTAACTTAAAAAAAAATATTTTAGTTTTTCTACACTGAAATCTTCATTAAGTTTGTTCTAGATTTCTAAAATTCGTAAATACCAGTTAAAAGTTTTTTTTTTAAATCTAAGATCAACATGAATGAAACTGCTTTATGACTAAAAATATTCAAAATTGTTACATTGGAACGACTTT
Source organism: Cynaeus angustus (assembly GCA_030157275.1). Lineage (NCBI taxonomy): Eukaryota > Metazoa > Arthropoda > Insecta > Coleoptera > Tenebrionidae > Cynaeus > Cynaeus angustus. The sequence continues at coordinate 10,979,971 of CM058067.1, forward strand.
TTTTTTAATTAGATAAAACATAGTGGACATAGAGCCATTTTAAACAAGTTGAGTGGAAACTGTATATATTTCTCTCTTTCAAAACTTTAGAATACTTTAAAACGTAACGAAATAAAATCGTCTAGAATGTGGTATAAATTTCTGTATTATTTTTATAGAGCTTTTCTACCTTCTCTAGATTTTTAAAACTAACAACTTAGGCTGCTATCATATGCTTGATCCTTGAGAAACGTCAGAGGCAATTTTCCAAACAGAAAAACGCAGAACAAACTTACAAATCGAATCTACTTTCTCTGTAAGTCGATTTGAAACACATGAGATAAGAATACAGTCGATTTTTGACCGAATTTCAACATTTTTTTATTTATTTTAGAGTCGACATTTAAATTGAAATAGTAATTCAACTGCTAATTAAAAAATGCAAAAGTACTAAAGAGGAATTTACGGAATAAAAAATCGCTGAAAGAAAACCGACTTGATTGTGGTACTAATTTCTATTCAATTTAGTAGAGCATTTTCCCTTTAATTCTCTAGAAACCGCCAGAGGTATTTAATGCTTCTGTCTCAAGGCTCTTTTTGCATTATAAAACTAGAAAATAGCTGAAATCAAAATTGTCTTGAAAATTCTATTTAAAATATTTTTTACTTTGACAGCTGATAGACCTCCAGAGTTAGTTTCAAAATTACACAAATTTGAGCATTTTTTTTTAAGTTCTTCTAAACAAAACTGATAACGTTGCGGTTATTTCTGCTCTATAACTTCCTGAATGATACATATAATAGCTATAAAGACGGCGTAGAGGTTTCTCTATCGCTGAAAAAAAAACGACTAGAGATGATTTTTTTTTTACATCGATACTGAGATTACAAAATACATTTTTTGCATTTTTAGAAACATCAAAATCAACTTAAAATTAAACTTTTGAATTTTCACGTAGTTCTTAATTCATTCAATAAGACAAACGTGGAGCTTGAATTACTTTTTAAAAAACTTTTATTTTTATAGACCTTTTCCACATTCTCTACATTTTTAAAACTAACAAATAGAGCTGGTATTTTATGCCTGATCCTTGAGAAACCGTCAGAGGTAATTTTGCAAACAAGAAACTGTCACAAATCAAATTTATTGTTCTCTGTAAGTCAATTTGCAAAGCAAGAGAGAAAAATCCAATTATTGTTGATACTCAATTTTTGTTTCAATTACAACAAAATCTTTTCTTTTTAATATAAATTTCCTCCAATTTCAACACAATGTCGTCCGGCTGCAAAGAAGTCAATAAAAATATTGTTGTGGTCCTTAAAGAAACTTTTCTTTTAAACTTCGCCGCGTGGGCGTCTGTTCGAAAAAATTCTTCACACGTCGAAACAACAACACAATTTCCTTGCTTATTTCAATTTCAATAGAAAATTAGACAGCTTCGACATATTAATCAGTAAACCAAGCACTCATGTAATTAGTTTGATTGAGTACAACGTAATAAAGGACTTGATGTGTATTAAATAGTAGTCTTTTACTGACACCAACACAAACATCGTAATGAGAATCATCAGTCAAACTGTTCCAATAAATACCAATAAAACGAGAGATAAACGTATTTTGATGTATTATATATTTTATTAGGGTATAAAGCTACAAGTGTAATGAGTCACGTGAAAAAGTCATTACTCAGGTTAATTGCTCGTGTCAACTTGAAGAATCGGTCTGTTTTCTCTAAATCAATTTACATCGAGCGGGAATTTCATAATTTATCTCTTTAAAAATAGCAGCATTTAACTTGAAAAGGACTAATTTCTACCAACTTTGAGATGCGCTAATAAGATCTGCAGTGGAGCCTTTTTCGGATGGATGAATATTTGGAGAAGTTCCGTGTTTACTCGAGCAAATCCTAAGTGAATAAATATTATCATTTATTTTTATTTATAATTGCTCCAGTGCTATTGTTTGTTGGAATAACAGAACTAGAATGAAATGTGTGTTCATTGTTACATGCAGGGATTAACTACGAATTTATTGTGGATGTTGGGAACATGATTAAGTGGAAAAACAAATTTTTCATAATATTTGTTGGTTTTAATATACCAACTTTAACTAGAGCAAAATTTAAACCGACAGAGCTTACTTCTCTACCTTTTACATTCTTTAGGAGATCAAAGTAAAATAATTTTACCAGATGTTGTTCCGGCTTCTACGTAGTTTATATTTACTTTAAGTTTTTTAAAAAGTTACTCAAGTTCCACGTTTGTGTCTTAAAATGTTGAATGAATATCAAGAATTACGTGAAAATTCAAAAGTTTAATTTTAAGTTGTTTTTGCTGTTTCCAAAATTTAAATCATCTCTAGTTGCTATTATATGTAACATTTAGGAAGTTATAGAGCAGAAATAACCGCAACGTTATCAGTTTTGTTTAGAAGAACTTAAAAAAAAATGATCAAATTTGTCTAATTTTGAAACTAACTCTGGAGCTCTATCAGTTGTCAAAGTAAAAAAATATTTTAAATAGAATTTTCAAGACAATTTTGATTTCAGCTGTTTTCTAGATTTATAATGCAAAAAGAGCCTTGAAACAGAAGCATTAAATACCTCTGGCGGTTTCTAGAGAATCAAAGGGAAAATGCTCTACTAAATTGAATAGAAATTAGTACCACAATCAAGTCGGTTTTCTTTCAGCGAATTTTTATTCCGTAAATTCTTCTTTACTACTTTTGCATTTTTTAATTGGCAGTTGAATTACTATTTCAATTTAAATGTCGACTCTAAAATAAATAAAAAATTGTTGAAATTCGGACAAAAATCGACTGAATTCTTATCTCATGTTTTTCAAATCGACTTACAGAGAAGAGTAGATTCGATTTGTAAGTTTGTTCTGCGTTTTTCTGTTTGGAAAATTGCCTCTGACGTTTCTCAAGGATCAAGCATATAATAGCAGCCTAAGTTGTTAGTTTTAAAAATCTAGAGAAAGTAGAAAAGTTCTAGAGAAATAATACAGAAATTTATACCACATTCTAGAGGATGTTACTTCGTTACGTTTTAAAGTATTCTAAAGTTTTGAAAGAGAAAAATACATACAGTTTCCACTCAACTTGTTTAAAATGGCTCTATTTCCACTGTGTTTTATCTAATTAAAAAAAAAAAGTGGTTCCAATGTAACAATTTTGAATATTTTTAGTCATAGAGCAGTTTCATTCATGTTGATCTTAGATTTAAAAAAATACTTTTAACTGGTAGTTACGAATTTTAGAAATTTAGAACAAACTTAATGAAGATTTCAGTGTAGAAAAACTAAAATATTTTTTTTAAGTTGAAAGTAGCGTATTTTTCTATATAAAAAATAATGTAACATTCTTGCATGGCATGGAAAGTAAAATTATTTTTCCACACAATAATTTTATGCGTATTCCGAATTTTATTCATGCCAGTCTAAATTCTTCAGATTTAAAAAAAATAATTTCAACTATAATTTTTACACGTTTGTATCTTAAAATGTAAAACGAAATTTGAAAAAACATGTATGGAAAATTCAAAAGTTTAATTTTAAGTTAATTTTGATGTTTCTAAAAATGCAAAAAATGTATTTTGTAATCTCAGTATCAATGTAAAAAAAAACATTTCTAGTCGTTTTTTTTTTTCAACAACAGAGAAACCTCTACGCCGTCTTTATAGCTATTATATGTAACATTCAGGAAGTTGTAGAGCAGAAATAACCGCAACGTTATCAAATTTGTTTAGAAGAACTTAAAAAAATTGCTCAAATTTGTCTAATTTTGAAACTAACTCAAGAGGTCTATCAGCTGTCAAAGTAAAAAAATATTTTAAATAGAATTTTCAAGACAATTTTGATTTCAGCTATTTTCTAGTTTTATAATGCAAAAATAGCCTTGAAAGAGAAGCATTAAATACCTCTGGCGGTTTCTAGAGAATCAAAGGGAAAATGCTCTACTACATTGAATAGAAATTAGTACCACAATCAAGTCGGTTTTCTTTCAGCGATTTTTTATTCCGTAAATTCCTCTTTAGTACTTGTGCATTTTTTAATTAGCAGTTGAATTACTATTTCAATTTAAATGTCGACTCTAAAATAAATAAAAAAATGTTGAAATTTGGACAAAAATTGACTGTATTCTTATCTCATGTTTTTCAAATCGACTTACAGAGAAGAGTAGATTCGATTTGTAAGTTTGTTCTGCGTTTTTCTCTTTGGAAAATTGCCTCTGACGTTTCTCAAGGATCAAGCATATAATAGCAGCCTAAGTTGTTAGTTTTAAAAATCTAGAGAAGGTAGAAAAGCTCTATAAAAATAATACAGAAATTTATACCACATTCTAGACGATTTTATTTCGTTACGTTTTAAAGTATTCTAAAGTTTTGAAAGAGAAAAATACATACAGTTTCCACTCAACTTGTTTAAAATGGCTCTATTTCCACTGTGTTTTATCTAATTAAAAAAAAAAGTGGTTCCAATGTAACAATTTTGAATATTTTTAGTCATAGAGCAGTTTCATTCATGTTGATCTTAGATTTAAAAAAAAAAACTTTTAACTGGTATTTGCGAATTTTAGAAATCTAGAACAAACTTAATGAAGATTTCAGTGTAGAAAAACTAAAATATTTTTTTTAAGTTGAAAGTAGCGTATTTTTCTATATAAAAAATAATGTAACGTTCTTGCATGGCATGGAAAGTAAAATTATTTTTCCACACAATAATCTTATGCGTATTCCGAATTTTATTCATGCCAGTCTAAATTCTTCAGATTTAAAAAAAATAATTTAAACTTTATAATTTTTACACGTTCGTATCTTAAAATGTAAAACTAAATTCGAAAGAAAAATATGGAAAATTTAAAAGATTAATTTTAATTTGATTCTGATGTTTTTACCACTTTTAATTTCAGACTCTATGACGTTTACAATTTTAAAATGATCTCTAATTTACTAATGTAGAGAAACTTTTAACGCAAACTTTACAACTATCTATAAAAATTAGCAAGTTATACAGATGAATTAAACTGTTCTCAAATTTGTATTAAACAATTTAAAAATGTTAATAATTTACTCAAATTTGTTTAATTTTTAAACGGTCTCTAGCAGTCTGTCTGGTTCTCGAGAAAAAAATATTTTAAGTACTATTTTCATTGGTAAGAGATATTTTCAATTTTAGCTATTAGCCATTTTAATCACAATTTTTAAGTTGAAAAAAAATGACAGTTTACCTAAACTTTTTTTTTTAGTGAAAAAATGAATACACACTACTGCAATTATTATTTCTAGAAAACACTTAAACGAACTGCCGTTTTAACTTTTTTTTTTCAATATAGAGGCAAATTTAAAAGAGACTCCATAGCTACATAAAACATAAAAAAATATAGTGATATTAATCTGTAACATTGTCATTTTTTTGTCAATTTGTTAAAAAAATAATTTTAAAAGCGCCTCTAGCAATCTGTGTATCTCTACATTGACAAAAAAACAAATTTAACAACAATTCTTTCTTGTAGATTATGACGTTTTTCATAGATTAATAAAAATGAATAAAAGTGATTCTCAAAAATAGTGCTCTAAATTTAGAAAATATATTTAATTTTTAACATATTTAGAAGCGCGAAAATTCGATGAAAATTCCAGAGACATAAAAAAATCACCTCTACAATTTTTTTATTGGCCCAGATTCAGGTCCTAGAGCTTTTATAAAATTTTAAAATAATGTCAAAGTGGCTTATTCCGGAAATATTTGTTAGTTAACGAGAAGTTTTAAAAGCGCCTCTATCAATCTGTCTTACGTCTAGAGTAAAAAAAATACAAGTTTTACAACAACACCTTGTCATACATTTTTATTGATTTTGATAAATAGTTTTCGATTATTGCAAACATTTTATATTTCACTTAAATAATAGCTCTAGAAATATGCAATTTTTTTATAGTTTTGTAAAAATCAAAAATAGCGTCGTAAACTAAAAACAAAACGTTTGTAGTAACATTCTCTCTGTAATAAAAAAATCTCCACCAAATTTTTTTCCAGCATTTATTCTAGGTAGATTTACGTACCAAGTATAGAATAATAAAAATAGCTGCGTTTTAGAAGGTTTTTGTGTAAAACTAACGTGTTTTATTATTTTAAAAACGACTTAAAAAAATCAAAAATTCTAGAGCCTTTTTTGAACAAAACAATAAGGAGCAAATCGCATAAAAGTTCTCATTTTTTCCAAAAAATTCGCTTAGACTTTATAGTTTTTAAAAGCATCTCTTACTTTCCTCTAGATCTAGAGCATTCTCAAGAATATCCTATTTAGTAGTGCAATCTGAATAAATATTTCCACAAAATTCTTCAGAAAAATTTTAGATTAGATTTTAGATTTTTCAATAATTCTGCCAAATTTTCTTATTTTTAACTTGATTGATAGACAAAGCAGACGTCGAGTTGTTTCAAAATTATGTGTTTTTTTTTATATCTTTGCTTATAAGATCATGTACTAACTAAAAAATTTCAAAAAATTAATGGTTTCAACGTGATCATTGCAATTAGAGATTTTTGTATTTTAAACTGTTTCCAACGGTTTAAGTTTATTATTTTGCGTACAAAAATCTAAATTCTAGGGAATATTTTAAAGAGAACTTTTTAAACTTAAAAATGCTGCTATAGAGCGGAACAAAAATAGATAAAAAATAAAGATTCAGAGTTGAAATAATAAATAATAAAAAAATGTAATAAACGAATTTTACTTTTTTTTTTCAAAATCGTCTTTAGATTGTCTACTTTTTTTCACCACTGCAATTACATTGTGTCAACTTAAAAAAAAAAAAAACATTTTGAAAAAACTGATTTTAATGTGATCACCAACGATAATTTTTTTTAAATTAATTATGTGCTGCTTTCAACTGCTTTTAATTAAAAAAAAATAGAAATAATGATTCTAAAATAAATTAGATGCAAAACATAATTCAGGCGCGAAACCTAATTTACAAAAGCCTTATTAAATCAACATTAAACACGCTAATTTCGCACATGAATAAATATAATTACCTCCGTTTAATTAATTTCAGACTGTAAAAAAAAACTTTTTTGTGCTTTCTTCCCCACAAAAAAAAATAAATAAATAATGCCTAAAACCGATTTTCCCGATATTTCGTGACCCACCCTTTTAAAAAATTCAGCAACTCTAGCCGAATCGAAAATTAAATTTTTTATAGAAATAATCCCTAAAAAACTTACAGTTGTCTATTTTTGACTGCTTCTTTCACCACAAAACCTCCGCTACAACCACTACAGTCGAACACCGGAATGTCACTACCAGCAAGGTACGAAAGCACCTAAATTTCAAACTTTCGTGATGCTGTGGAATCTAGTTTTGATATCAAAGCACGTTAATCTGTACTTGTTGCATGTCGGAATGTGATCAAAAATTCTTCCGACACCTGTAGAATGCATCCCCCACACAGAGAAAGGAAAAGCTCACTTTTTACATAATTTATTTGAAAAGTTTGGATGGGGAATTTGAATTTAGGAGGTTTGTTTAATTGGGGTTAAGGCCTGGGAAGTTATGGGATTTACGTGGAGAGTAGTACCAATTGGATTTATTTGTTAATAAGTTTTATTGATGTTTTTTGAAGACTGTTCTTGTTTCTTGTCCTTTATAAATACGTAATTTTCTTTTAGCGTCATGTTTCAAATAAAATACTTGTGCTCGTAATATTCCTTTGAGATTGCGTGCCTCAGATTGCCCGCATCCTTTCATGATATGCTGTTTGCCCTTATGAAGTTATGGTGCTTTTAGAGGTTTAAGCTCAATTAGAGACGGATAAAAATGAGTGGTTTTGTTGGTGGAAATTTGAAGCTCAAAGCTGTGAAATTTAGCTGTATGTTGGTGGCACTGTTTAGAGTTAATCCGATCGTAAATAAACTTGCTCGTCACCTGTGCCTAATCACGAAATTCTAGAGCAGATGAACGGAACGGACCAGAACAAAATTGGAGAGCAAATGTGACAAATTTTAGTACAAACTAAAAATTTTCAACATTTTTTTTTAATTGTGTTTTAGTTAGTTCAAACACTACGTCAATGAAATTTGAACTAGTACTGATTTGCTTATTAATTGTGCTAGTTTGCAAAATTATAGAGCAATAAAGACAAATTTTATAAATTTTTCTTTTTAAGACCAAAAGATGAATCAAAAATGTTTAACAATTTCTTTTAAAATTTGTCATTCTCGTAGTTTTAACGCTACAGCAATGCAATTTACGCAAATAACTACTTTTGGATTATTTACTTACTGTGCATGTTTGCAAAATTATAGAGCAAAATAGACAAATTTTATAAATTTTCATTTTTAAGACGAATTAAAAATGTTTAACAATTTCTATTAAAATTTGTCATTCTCGTAATTTTAACGCCACAGCAATGAAATTTACGCAAATTACTACTTTTGGATTATTTACTTACTCTGCATGTTTGCAAAATTATAGAGCAAAAGAGACAAATTTTATAAATTTTCATTTTTAAGACGAATTAGAAATGTTTAACAGTTTTTATTAAAATTTGTCATTCTCGTAGTTTTAACGCTAGAGCAATGAAATTTACTCAAATTACTATTTTTGGATTACTTACTCACTGTGCATGTTTGCTAAAGTATACAGCAAAAGAGTCAAATGTTATAAATTTTCATTTTAAAGACGAATTAAAAATGTTTAACATTTTCTATTAAAATTTGTCATTCTCGTAGTTTTAACGCTAGAGCAATGAAATTTAAACAAATTACTATTTTTGGATCACTTACTCACTGTGTATGTTTGCAAAATTATAGAGCAAAAGAGACAAATTTTATAAATTTTCATTTTTAAGACGAATTAAAAATGTTTAACATTTTCTATTAAAATTTGTCATTCTCGTAGTGTTAACGCTACAGCAATGAAATTTACACAACTTACTATTTTTGGATTAATTTACTAACTGTGCATGTTTGCAAAATTATAAAACAAAAAAAAAACAAATTTTATAAATTTTCGTGGCGAACCAATTTTTTTTTTTTCATAATTTTATTAAAATCAGTAATTTTAGTACTTTTATCGTTTCAGCAAAGAAATTTGAGGTTTGTTACCACTTTTGATCTTCCTAATAACTGCGCAAATTTATAAAATATATAGAACTAAAAAACACATTTTTATAAAATTTTATTTTAAAGGCGAACCAAAATTTTCTAACAGTTTTTGTAAAAATTAATATTTCGGGTAGTTTAAGCGCCATAGCAACGACATTTTCGGAGATTACTATTTATTTCTAGTTCACTAAGCGCACTAGTTTCCAAAATTATAAAGCCTAAAAGACGAATTTTAGAATTTTTTTATATTTTTCCGTCGAAGCAAAATATTTTTTTTAATTGCATTTTTAAAAATTTTAACACTACAGCAATAAAATTTGGTTAACTTAATACTTTTAAATATAGGACAGAAAATACAAATTTAAAAATTTACATTCATATACTAAAAACTAGCCGATTCTTTCTATACTATCAAAATAATTATAACCAGTAATACAGTTACTCTTTGAAAAGACAAATTTTAGAAGAAAATTTCAACAACAATCTGAAACTCACAACTTTGAACGATCTGAGAGGCTCTGAAATTAGCTGTATGTTGGCAACTCTAGTTGTATCAAAGTTTTAGGTTAAGTTAATTATAAAGCGCCTTCTATGAAGATATTATATAAACCAAAAATCATATTCGTCGTGGAAAAAACATATATTCAGATTTTAACTAAACAGAGCAATAATCACTAGAAATACAAAATTCACAACCAAAGTCTGCAAATTTTTAATCCCTGACGATGTAAACCAATCAAATACATTCCAGTCTACATTCCAGTCGTCATGAATCGTCGCTTCTGTGGTAACTGTCAAATTTTCCCAGCCAACTTCCTCTCGGATCCACTCTTGGTAATACCCTACATCACTGTAAACTCCCGGAAATTTATTATCCGCGCATCCTTTCCCAGTAGAGACAACTCCAACCAGAAAATCCCCACAAACCAGTGGTCCCCCAGAATCCCCCTAAAAATCTAGTTACAAAAGAAAAAACCCTGATCATACTAACCTGGCAGGAATCTGCAGGTCGGTAATCATTCACAGCACACATCATTCCATCCGAAAGTGTGAAATTGATGACGTCATACCGTTTTTGACACTCTTCTAGTGACAACGAGTAAACAGTAGTTGCCAAAAGACTAGGACTTACTTTATCTGAAGTCTGAAGAAAAGTCACACATAGTTACAGTGCTACCAACTTACATAGTTCAGAACTCCCCAACCAGAAACTGTACACGCAGTGTTGCTCGGTACCACGCCGGAATTTAGAGAAATCCTGCGAATGTTGTCATCGCTGGGTAAATCAGACTCTAGTTCGATGATGGCAATGTCGTTCACTGGACTATCAAAGTCGTACTCTGGATAAATTATGATTCTAGACGCATTCCTGGATATCGTAGACGGCGCTGTTTTCAGCGGTACTTGACCGGCCACAACTTTCACGATGAAAGGGGGTAGAACGCCGCCCCAGCTGTAGTAACAACAGTGGGCGGCTGTCAAAATATGTTTCGGTGTTATGATAGTACCACCACAATAGTGAGCATCGTTGTAGGATCGTCTGAGTGACACCTAAATTTTTTTAGTACAAATTTTGGAGGATTTTAGTTACCTGATAGGGTATTTCCCCGGGGTTGGCAACGTAGCCGCCTACGATCCTCGGATCTGTCGCAACTGTCAAAACTATAAATGACAGAAAGAAATAAAGAACTGACATGTTGACGGTATGAAAAGAAGATAAAAAGTGGTAAACTGACGTCAATTGTTCAAAGATAAGGTTTACAGACTTCACGTCAGGAGTTTTAGCACTGATAATAACACTATCGTCTTTTGTTTCGTACAATAAAAAGTAAATAAATTTTTTGTTTTATTTTTCTTAAATTTATTAAATAAAACATACCTGCATTTTATTACAAAGCAAAGATTAAGATTAACTCGTTTTTCGTACTAATTTATCTTGTTTGTCTTCATGATTCACTTTATATAGCGACAAAACAAATACGACGTGAATAAACAAAATTTATTATTTTTCTCCTCTTCTAATGTCACATAATCAAACGTAATTTCATGCTTCATGTGTCAACAAAATGGAACACGTGAAAAAGAAAGGCTGAATGTAATAACACATTTCTGCCTCTTGTAATTTTCGCTAACTTTATGCTTTAATTCTGATAAATATTTTGTTGTTCTTGACTCATTGTCAGGCGTCGTTTAAATTAACCACACGAAAAAGGACAATAGAGCGGGGGCGTCGAGCTTTTTTCATTTCTTACTCCGGAAAGCTTTTAGTTAATTAGTTTGAGCCAGAACTAGGATAATTCGAAGTAATTAATTGAAATTTGCAAAATTAATTAATCGGCGGTTTGGGTTATTGTTGCTAATAGATTAGAGATAATTTTCAAATGAGATTTCTAATTATAAAAGTGGCATTTATACTTGGAAAAGCGATTAATGTGGGAGGGTGTTCATCGTGCAATTCAAATTTTGTTGCTATTTCTGAAAATAACTTTTTTTAATATTCTGGTTCGGATGTTCATAGTAATCTGGTAGCATTACCTTTGACCATCTTTTGTTTTGGAAAACGTACGTCGTATTATTAATTGACATAACCTTAATAAGAAATGACAGCAAGGCTTGAGTAGCTACAACAACGTAAATATCGCGTGGAGGGAACTGATTTTTGTAAAAAAACAACAAACAACGCAAATAAACATGATTGTGATCACAATACACACGAGTAAAATTGACAGTGGACAGAAAGAATGACATTACGACATGCCTCCAAGAAAAACAAAAATTTTTCATAGGTAATACTACCAGAATATTCAGTCTTCTCAAAATGTCTTATTTCGCCTACTTGATTTCTGATGCGTATTAAAAGATTAAAGCCGTTTTAACATAGTCAGGATTTTTTTTGTAAATCTTGTAAATTTTTGTGACTCTAGATACAAAAAATTATGAGAAAAATTTAGAAAGAACCAGAATCAGATTTTTAGATAAAATTTGATAGTAGTCGAAATTGCAGGAGTGGATTAGGAAATAATGAGGCCACATAATAGAATATGTATAATTTTTAAAATTTCTGTCTATTTTTAATTTTGTCGTAATATGTCGTAGTTTTCTTTGAAACAATATAATGAATTCTTGAAATTTTTTTCATATGATTTTGAGAAAAAGAATCTAGAAAAAATTTGATGTGTTTTATAAGATTTTTTTTAACAGTATTATTGCCATCAAAATTGCAGAACTGGATTAGAAAACAATGAGCCTGAATCACACACAGCGAATAATTTTAAAAGATTCACACTACAAAACATTTAATTTTGGTTATGAACATATTTTTATTTTTTTATGTGCGTCATTGTGATTTTTTATTTGTTCATGACATCGTAATAAAAAAATAAAACCATCTGTGGCAAAATCAGCAATTATTTTTAACTTTTGCAAATTTCGTCAAAATGTGATTTTGGGCGGCCATAGCTACGAAAAGAATAAAGAAAAAAATCTGAAAAAAAATACAAAGTTTTTTGTCTAAAATACTATGACAGTTGTCGAAATTCCAGGACTGGATTATAAAAAAAAAATGAGCCTAAATCAAACAGCGCGTAATATTCAAAGCGACAGACTACAGAAACTTTACTTCTGATTTTCTGCAATTTTCCATGACTGACATTTTTCTATAATTTGATTTTTAAATGTTTCTGACGTCATAGTTAACCATCACAGCCGTCTATGATACATTTAAGAAATTCTCATGTTTTGTGATTTTTAGAAATGAAGCAAAAACTCTGGAAAAAGTCGTAAGCGTCGTGGAAATTACAGGGCTGGATTAGAAAGCGTTTCACAGCGAGCGCGCATAATATTAACTTTCGAAAAAGCTAAAATTTTGAATTTTTAATTAATTTAATTTGATTTCAGAAAATTTCTAAAAAGGCAACCGTTTATATCAAAATGAAGAAATTTTGTTAGGTACACGCTTTGGTTTTTTCGTAGAACCCCACCCAAGACTCAAACCCAAATCTCCACCCATTTCCTGCTGAAACCCATGACGTCACCAGTCATACACCCAAATAAAATTCAAGATTACATCAATTATCAATCACACTTTAACATTCAAAAACAAGTTCTATTAGCAGGAACGACTTCGCCCGACCAATTTAATCAATACAATTCGGCGAAATTCGTAGCAGGAAATGTCAGCAGGAAAATCGTTGAGAGCGCGCAGTAAAACAGTGAAACAATAACAACAATCGCGTAATTAAATTAACAAATTCGGTGAGGTTATGGAATTACTAAAAGAATTAATAATCGTTTCAGAAAAAGCAGCAAATGTCGCGAGATTGTGCAGACAAAACGAACATTTATTTCAGTTGTTAATTCAGAAAAAAAGTGAACGAGATGCAAATCCGAGATTTGTTGAAGATTTCAAGACGTTAGCTGATGTGCTTATCCAGGAATTAGTCAAACATGACGTTGGGAAAAAAGTGGGATTTTTATAACGAGGGAAATCCGTTAAAACATTTTTTAGTTTCCAGAACTGGAAGACTCCATCTACGGCGAAGAAAACAACTCTTTCAGTAACCGCTTAGGTGAAACTATCACGGTCGAAGTGAAAAAAACTCGCCAGGAAACGGCGGAGCTTCTTCAGGTTGTTTTAAACGAAGACACTCGCGCCGCGGAATTATTATCTGAAGAAGTCCATCGTGAGGTATTTTTAGACTCCGTTAAAACGACGACACCGACCGAAGATTATAGCGTTAATTTCAAAGATTTGGCGATCTGGATTGATCCAATCGGTGCGTTTTAACCACTCTCTGTATTTTTTTTATCGGGATTTTTAGATTCTACAGCTGAGTACATTAGCGGCGTTGAAGAAATTGATCCATCTGGTGTTAGCATAAGTGGATTAAAATGTGTGACTGTGCTTATTGGAGTTTATGACAAAAAGAGCGGACTTCCAGTCATTGGAGTCGTAAATCAGCCCTTCGTGGAGTTTGATGGAAAAAAGTGAGTATTTTGGGACGGCTGTATATGATGCAACTTTCACAGATAAATAGACACAGTGATAATAATAGTTTACAGAAATCGAATTTAGATGGACGGAAATAAGTTGTTATTGAGATAATTCTGTAATATTTACGTAGAACTGTCAAGGATAAAACGGAAATAAAGTTTGAGGACGGTAAAAGTTTGTGGCGGCCAATAGACAGAAGCACAAAAAAATCTGGATTTTCCCTGTTGGTTCAAGCGCTGTAAAATCTATCATTTTTTATCTACAGTCTTGAATTTTAACACACTTGATAATCGTGTTAAGAGTGGTAAGCGTACCTAATTCTATTGTTATGGTCCTACGGATTCGGGAGTTATGGCACTTAGACTACAATGATGACGAATTTTTCGCAAACATGACGACCAAGTTCTCGCCCCCCGCTATTGATAAAACATTGTAAAATTTATAATTTTCCATCTATAGTCTTGAGTTTTGGTACACTTATTAAGCATGTCAAACTTAGTAAACGTGCCAAATTTTATTGTTGTGGAGTTAGATATGTCAAAGTTATGGCACCTAGATCAACATGATGAATTTTTTGTCTTAGCTAAGGATGAATCATTGTAAAATTTATAATTTCAAATCTATAGTCTTGAGTTTTGGCACACTTATTAAGCATGTCAAACTTAGTAAACGTGCCAAATTTTATTGTTGTGGAGTTAGACATGTCAAAGTTATGGCACCTAGATCAACATGATGAATTTTTTGTCTTTGCTAAGGATGAATCATTGTAAAATTTATAATTTCAAATCTATAGTCTTGAGTTTTGGCACACTTATTAAGCATGTCAAACTTAGTAAACGTGCCAAATTTTATTGTTGTGGAGTTAGACATGTCAAAGTTATGGCACCTAGATCAACATGATGAATTTTTTGTCTTTGCTAAGGATGAATCATTGTAAAATTTATAATTTCAAATCTATAGTCTTGAGTTTTGGCACACTTATTAAGCATGTCAAACTTAGTAAACGTGCCAAATTTTATTGTTGTGGAGTTAGATATGTCAAAGTTATGGCACCTAGATCAACATGATGAATTTTTTGTCTTTGCTAAGGATGAATCATTGTAAAATTTATAATTTCAAATCTATAGTCTTGAGTTTTGGCACACTTATTAAGCATGTCAAACTTAGTAAACGTGTCAAATTTTATTGTTGTGGAGTTAGATATGTCAAAGTTATGGCACCTAGATCAACATGATGAATTTTTCGTCTTTGTTAAGGATGTCATTGTAAAATTTATAATTTCAAATCTATAGTCTTGAGTTTTGGCACACTTATGAAGCATGTCATACTTAGTAAACGTGTCAAATTTTATTGTTGTGGAGTTAGATATGTCAAAGTTATGGCACCTAGATCAACATGATGAATTTTTCGTCTTTGCTAAGGATGAGTCATTGTAAAATTTATAATTTCAAATCTATAGTCTTGAGTTTTGGCACACTTATTAAGCATGTCAAACTTAGTAAACGTGCCAAATTTTATTGTTGTGGAGTTAGATATGTCAAAGTTATGGCACTTAGATCAACATGATGAATTTTTCGTCTTTGCTAAAGATAAATCATTGTAAAATTTATAATTTCAAATCTATAGTCTTGAGTTTTGGCACACTTGTTAAGCATGTCAAACTTAGTAAACGTGCCAAATTTTATTGTTGTGGAGTTAGATATGTCAAAGTTATGGCACCTAGATCAACATGATGAATTTTTTGTCTTTGCTAAGGATGAATCATTGTAAAATTTATAATTTCAAATCTATAGTCTTGAGTTTTGGCACACTTATTAAGCATGTCAAACTTAGTGAAGTGCCAAATTTTATTATCATGGACTTACATGTATCAAAGTTGAGGCACTTAGACCAACGTGCCAAATTTCTCTCTCCCCTAATGATAAAACATTGTAAAATCTGGATTTTTAAATCTATGTTATTGGGTTTTGGCACACTTATTTTTCTTTTCTAGATGGTCTGGTGCATGTTTCTGGGCGCTCCAATCGCAAACCTCTCTTCCCCTCGCAACCCTCCAAACCAACCGAATCTGTGTCAGTAGCAGCGAAAACCAAGACGTCATCACCAAACTCAAAGAAGCCGGCTTCCACATAATCGAAGCGTCAGGAGCCGGCTACAAGATCCTCACCGTTATAGTAGGTCTAGCAGACGCCTACGTCCTCACCAAAGACTCTACTTTTAAATGGGACACTTGTGGTCCTCAAGCCATCTTAAGAGCCCAAGGAGGAGACCTCATCATCTATAATTCTGCTATTGTTAACGACATTAAAAGTGTAAACTATAAAGACAACAGATGCAACCATGGAGGAATCATCGCGTTCAGGGACGAAGCAGTGTTAAAAGACATCATCAATTGTTTATCTTAATTTATTATAAATAATCATTGTGGCCAAACGATTTGTTCGATCCACGGGACGTAATAAGAGACTCTGGTGTAGACTGCTGGGCTGTTGGCAATCCCGCAAGCTTTCCCGAAGGACGTAATGCCAACTAAGTACAAAACGTCGTCACGGATCTGAAGGGGGCCTCCAGAATCTCCCTGGAAAATGACTGTTAACCAACCCATCGTTCACAATAAAATGTTCTTACCTGACACGTGTCTTTTTCTTCGCGGTAACTCCCGGCGCAGATCTGGGACTCATCGATGATTCCCTTGGATAACGACTCTGGCGCCACGTCCTCGTAGTTCCTCTGACAAACAGCGTTGGGGAAATACTCCAAGTTGACTTTCATGAGAATATCGCTTTGGGAACCCCCCAGTTCTGTCCTCCCCCAACCGGTAGCAATAAAATTCGTGTTCGGGAGATTTCTATTAACTTCAATGCAAATGGGGGCGATGTACTCACTAAACTGAACGGAACGGTGAAGACGCAGGAGCGCAATGTCGTTGTATTGAGACGGGGGGCGGTATTGGGGGTGGATGTAACGTTGCGATATAGAGAAGTCTTGAGGATTAGCATCATCGGAGACACTCTGGAGGTCGAGTTCACCAAGACGCACTCGGATTAAATCACCCCTGTTAATAAAAAACCCGAGGTGCGTTGTTGGTTGCATACTTCAAAACACCCTCTTTTTTGAAACTTACAAATTTGAAGTAATGAGACAATGCGCCGCCGTCAGGACAAATTGTTCACTGATCAGACTGCCTCCGCACAACCATTCAACTTTCTCGGGTTTGCCATAGCCCAGGATTGCCTGAAAATGGTCGTTACCACTACGTTAGAAGGCAGAGTTCTTACCATATGGGGGAACTCTTTTCCTGCGGACGCCGTGCCCCCGAAGACATACGTCATAATGGAAGAAGACCTCTTGTTGACTCGGTGCTTGTACTCTTCACATTCTGCAAGAACAAGAAGTGATTTTTTCAAAGGTTTTGATACTTATACTTGCTTTCAGCGGCTCCTCCTCCCGTGGAAATCCTAGTGGTGGTCTCAGGAATGGGCATCGGTATTGGTACTAGAAGAGAATGTTAGTTTATAGACTACAGAACGACTTTCTTACAAAGCGTGATAGGACCCACGGTGGGCGGCGCGGTAGGCGGCGCGGTGGTCGGAACAACCGGCCGTGGGCTCGAATTCGGCGTGACGATTCTTCCCATCATGGGACAACACACCAAACCATCCCCACAAGAAGTTTCAGAAGATGGACAAAAACTTGCTTCTAGACATTTTCCCGGTTCTCCTTCTGTCGTTTTACAGAAACTCGCCCCATTTATTTGTGGAGCGAGTGTGAAAACTACAGAAAGAATGAGCCAGGTTGTCAGGACCATGGTTTGAATTTTAGTGAAAAAATTTCGTGGAGGTTTTGAGACCACTAACCGTAAAGAGGAGCGGAAATGTTTATTTATAACGATGGAATTTTATATGGAAAATTAAATTTAATTTGTATATCCGATGGTTTTGTTAGCACTGAGTTATTGTAGGAATTATAGGCGTCCTTATTTAGGCTGGATTTAATGATAATTGTGGGGATTTACGATGAGTGTTGAAATTTTTGGGTCAACAAGAAATAAGTGTTTTGTGGTAAATGATTATGGGCAGGATTTGGGTAAATTTGGCGTTGTTCGGAGAAATGGAACAGTTAATTTTTTGTACATTTTTTTTACAGTTTGTATAACTTTTTGTTATATTTTTTATTGTTATAACGTAACATTTTCTAAATTTTTTTTTTTCTTACTCAAGCAATAAGCATTTTGCAAAATCTGTAGTTTATGACAACACCTGTTTTTTCATATCTACTTCATAAGCATGTCAAACTTAGTAAACGTGCCAAATTTTATAATCGTGGGCTTACATTTGTCAGAGTTAGGGCACCTTAGACTAACATGACGACAAAGTTCTCGTCTATGCTAATGATAAAACATTGTACATTTTGAGATTTCATGCCTATGGTCTTGAGTTTTGGCACACTTAATAAGCATGTCAAACTTAGTAAACGTGCCAAATTTTATTATCGTGTACTTACATGTATCAAAGTTGAGGCATTTAGACTAATGTGCTGACAAATTTCTCGTCCCTGCTATGATAAAGCATTATAAAATCTTTAATTTCAGATATATGGTTTTGAGTTTTGGCACACTTATTAAACATGTCTAACTGAGAAAACGTGCCAAATTTTATTGTTGTGCACTTACATGTGTTAAGGTTGTGGCACCTGGACCACGACGAATTGAACTTGCAGTTTTGAGTTTTAGCACATTTATTAGATGGGTCCATGAAGGGTAAATGTGCCGAGTTTTATACATATAGAGAAAATGAGACTTTTCGTTCTTACTAAAATTTAGGCATTTAAAATTTTTAATTTCAGTTGTATACCCGGAATTTTGTGTTTTGGCTCTGGAATTTGAAAGTTCTTTGTAGCTAGCAATAATCTTTTTGACAATAAAAAAATCTTCCAATCTTCCAATAAAAGTCTTTATTTTCTTACACAAAATCGCATATAAAAACTACTTCAAAAATAAATAGACTTGTTCACTTCTTCTCCGGCGTCTTCGACCACGACCTCCCCTTTTCCCCACCTCTCGGCAAGGACCACGACTTCGATCTCGACCTCGCCTTCCTCAAACTCTTAGGCGACACAAACTTCGAACTATCCACACTCTTCGATCTCGTTCTAGACCTCTTTTTAGACCTCCTTCTCGATCTCGATCTTTTCGGAGTATACGATTTGGACCTCCTCGAAGTATATGACCTCGACCTTGATCTAGACCTCGACCGACTATAACTTCTCCTCGACCTGGATCTCGACCTCGATCTCCGATCATGCTCCGAAAAGAACTTCGAAAAATACTTCATATACTCTTCTTCAACTTCCGGGGAGTAGTGAGTATAACCACCCCTGAACCCACCCCTATACCGGGGTCGGAACCCGCGACCTCTGGAGAATTTTCGACCGCGAGACGGACCTGGAAGAGGAGCCCGAAGGCGGCCACGAGGAGGGTAAACCCGAAGAGGCGGCGCATAGACTGGATACGGATAGTGGTACCACGCGGGGTCGTACATGACGTCGGGGGCGGCTGGGAAAACGTCTAAAATCAAAGTTATCATTATCAAAAAAGAAATAAAGAGGAAGTTGCCACCTTTGTGGTCTTCATCTAGAGACAATGAAGAGTCAGAGCTGGATGAAGCTCTTCGCTTTTTTTTCCCGGAGAGAATGCTCTTGAGGACGACGCGGCCTTCGATGGCGTGATGGAGCTTCTGGCGGCGAGTCAGTACCTCCAGCTCGCTCATATCTTTCAGTCGCTTCAACTGTAAGACAATTTAATGAAACGTACGTGGAATGGAGAGATTTTTACCTCATCGCCTCCGCCTCCTTTCGCCTTGCTATAGACGCTCAGCTCATCTTTTTTATCCTAAAATTTGGTTGTGTTAATAAGAAGGCTGTTTTTTTTCACCCCCCACCTTAATCCGTCGAAAAAGCTCCTCAACGAGTCTAATCGCCTCGAGTTTTCTCTGCGCCTTCAACAACTTTTTCTCTTCTTTCGCGATTTTGTCGTTTAAATCGTCACAGCCGTTCACTTTGAGCTTCTCCAACAACTTCGCTTTTCTTTTCGCTTCTCGTTCTCTCCTCCTCTTCTCTTTCTCGCTCTTTAAATCGATTTCTTTTTGCCTGAAATATACACCTGCACCCTCATCCATTACCATCTCAAATTCAACACCAAACATGAAAAAAAATCATAAACAACAACCTTTCATTGGTCTCCTTCTTCTTTTT
Organism: Cynaeus angustus; assembly: GCA_030157275.1. NCBI lineage: Eukaryota > Metazoa > Arthropoda > Insecta > Coleoptera > Tenebrionidae > Cynaeus > Cynaeus angustus. The sequence continues at coordinate 11,000,303 of CM058067.1, forward strand.
CGCTTCCAACTCATTCTTCTCTTTCTCTTCTTTTTCTTTCTGCTTCCTTACCAATCTATCTCTTACTATCTCTCTTCTTCTAATAGAAGCGTCGCTGAGATGTTTAGAGCGGTCGAAATCTACTTTGATGTTCACACAAAGCGCTTCGTCTTCCTCTTTCCTCATGAGTTTCATCCCCTTAAAGGCGTCCATGGTTTTCGTAAAACCAATATAATCTTTGAATTGGATGTACCCTTCAAAAAAGTCTTTCTCATCGTGACTGTGAGCCTTGAACCCCGAAATGTGCTCCTTCATTTTCTTACGGTAAGGATCGCAAAGTGGGATATCCACGTACCGAATTTGCCCGAATTTCTCAAACACCCTATAGAAAATCTTCTCTGACGGTATCACATCCTCATCCTCCGTCCTATACGAAACGAACCACTTCGTCGGTAAATTCGAAATATGCACGGTATCAGGCCTTTGCCCTGGCTTCATTTCATCCATGTCTTTCGCCTCGTGGAAAAAATCGTCCCATTTCTGCCGATTCGGGAAATCCGACTTAATTTCCCCAGCTTTCAATCTCAACAAATCGGGGATTTCCTTCAACTTAATCGAGTTTTTATCAAGCTTGGAAATCACTCTCTCCAAACGTGTCCTATTCTCAAGCTCCGCTTCAAACCGCACGATTTCGAGGGTAGTTTTCACCACTTTTAGTACGCTGAATTCGTCGGGTTTTATCACTGCACGTAGCTTCTCCATGATTTCCCAGTGGGAAATACTCTTTTCTAGCTTTTTGACATTGGGAAGCTGTATGGAAATGTTCAAACGAGCCGCTGGTTTCAAGTATAGCTGTTGGGGGAGATAAAGGGGCACCGCGTCCGATGTGTTGCAACATGTCTGAAAAGCATTCATATTTAGAGGACGCGAAACTCAAACAGTGCGTCCTCTAAATAAATGCTTTTCGTTTGCACCGATTATGGGGGCTGAAAGCGAGAAAAACACAAGGGTCACTGACAGACGTCAAATGTCAAACAGAATGATAGGTGTCACTGTGACATGAAGGGGAAAAAGTCACTAACTATGAGACAAAAATTTTATTTTCCGGGGTATGGGGTAGTTAAAGCAACAAAGGGGTCTCCTTAGAGATCACCGCCAAATTTTTTAAGACGTGGGGGTGTTTTAACCGTAAAAATGTAACGAATTTGGAAAGTGACAGTTAAGTCCCTAGCCGAAAATCCCTAGACACTATTTCGCGCCAAAACTCCATCGTTACTTCTTGTTTAGTTCTTACTTAATTTCTTTGATTTTCACAATGATGGACACTCAAGATGTGGATCAACGCCTCCGCGACATGCAGCGCGAGTACCTCGACTTTTTGGACGACGCGGTAAGTTGCTTTTTGTTTGCTAACCAGTTTCTAACCCTGGCCCCTTAGGAGGACCAAGGAAAGTACTCGCAGTTGGTCAAGAACATGATCGACGACAAGAATCTTCGTCTCACGGTGAATGTAAACGACCTCCGTCGTAAAAACCCGGCGAGGGCACATGCTCTCCTTAACAACGCCTTCGAGGAACAAGCAGCTTTCCAGAAGGCTCTCAAAGAGTATGTTTTCACGGTTGCCCACGACTACGCCAAAGAACACGAGGAGTTCTTTATTGCCTTCGAAGGAAGCTTTGGAAATAAGCACGTTACTCCGAGAAGTCTGACTTCGCGCTATTTAGGGAATTTAATTTGTGTGGAGGGCATCGTCACAAAATGTAAGGAGGTGGTATTGTTTTCCGGCGTTTATTGTTGTTTTTAAGGTTCTTTGGTGCACCCTAAGATCGTGAGGAGCGTGCATTATTGTCCCGCGACTAAGAAAGTCGTGGAGAGGAAGTACACGGATTTAACGTCGCTGGATGCGTTTCCGTCGTCAGCGGTGTACCCCACTAAGGTCTTTTTACCGTTTTTACGTCATGGGGTTTAACTTTTATTTTCGTAGGACGAGGACGGGAATATTTTGGAAACAGAGTTTGGGTTGTCAGTTTATAAAGACCACCAGACCATAACAATTCAAGAAATGCCCGAGAAGGCCCCCGCGGGGCAACTCCCTCGTTCCGTTGATATAATCTGCGATAACGATCTCGTTGATCGATGCAAGCCCGGGGACCGCATCCAAGTCGTCGGAAACTACCGTTGCCTCCCCAGCAAACAGGGGAATTTTACTTCTGGTACCTTCAGGTACTTGCCCCCTTCATGTTATTAAAATACTAAAAAATAAGTCTCGTTCTAGGACGATCGTCATTGCTAACAACATATCACTGTTAAGCAAAGAAGCGACTCCTTCAATCTCACGCGAAGACGTCGCTAGATGCAAGAACTTGGCGCGTTCTAACAAAAACGTGTTTAATTTGTTAGCAAAGTCGCTGGCGCCTTCCATCCACGGTCACGAGTATATCAAAAGAGCAATTTTGTGTCTTTTATTGGGGGGTGTCGAAAAGGTGCTCCCCAACGGGACGAGACTCAGAGGAGACATCAACGTGTTGCTGATCGGGGACCCCAGCGTCGCCAAGTCGCAGTTACTACGGTACAAATTCAGATGGCACTAGTACCATCGTTTAACTTTGCTTTTTAGATACGTCCTTTGCACGGCCCCCCGCGCGATCCCCACAACTGGCCGTGGCTCTTCCGGCGTCGGTCTCACCGCTGCCGTCACCACCGATCAAGAAACAGGTGAGCGTCGACTAGAAGCCGGCGCTATGGTTCTCGCGGACAGAGGCGTCGTTTGTATCGATGAATTCGATAAGATGTCTGATATGGACAGAACCGCCATCCATGAGGTCATGGAACAAGGCCGAGTTACCATTGCTAAAGCGGGGATTCACGCGAGCTTAAACGCTAGGTGTTCCGTGTTAGCTGCCGCGAATCCTGTCTACGGAAAGGTTTGATCTAATTCTAGTGTGAAAAGGGCCTAATGTGGGTTTTGTAGTACGATCAGTATAAAACACCAATGGAGAATATTGGGCTCCAAGATTCGCTTTTGTCGCGTTTTGATTTGCTGTTCGTGGTGTTGGATAGCGTGAACGAGGACCATGATTTGATGATTTCGGATCACGTGGTTAGGATGCATCGGTATAGGTGAGAGAGGGGCGTTGTGGAACATACTGTATAGTACTAACATAAGTTAACACTGAGAGATCCAAAAGTGTGTCTATCTAGAGGGTCATGAATGTAAAAACGTATGTCTCTTATTAATTGTTCTTGCTCGTTATTTGACACTTTAATTAAATTTGTCATTTATTTGTGATATAAGACGACGTACGTTTTAACTTCCATGACCAATTTTTATAGAAAGACTTGGATCGCTCCGTACGTAAGTTTAATTTTGCATTTGGCCCCGTTGGCTTTGGGTTGGTTAAAGTCATTTGAATTTGCAAAGTAGGCGACTTTTTTCTGTGTGGTTGGTGGCCCTGACAATCATGCAAATCACTGCAAATTTGACACATATAGGTGTTAAGATTAGAGTTGGGTAACAATAAAATAATTAACGAAAGGACAGTCTAAAAAAGCTAAAAAAAAAAGTTAAAGTGACATAATTAATAAGACGACATACGTTTTCACTTTCATGGCCCACTTTTGTTTAAGAGCACATTTACTTCAATATGATACAAAAAAATAACGTAGGTAGGACTGTTGTTTTGACATTTTAATATCTCTAACTGTCAGTGCTACCAACTGATCCCATGTCCATGTGGTATATTGTAAACATCGAGTAATAAGTGTAACATTTCCTAATAGAAACCCCAACGAACAGGACGGCGAAGTGTTGCCCATGGGCTCCACAGTCGACATGTTGAGCACCATGCGCCCAGACGAAGACGAAGACAAAGAAACCCCCATGTATGAAAAATACGACGCTCTTTTACACGGCTCTAGCCGCAAGCGCACCGACAAGATCCTCAGTGTCGATTTCATGCGAAAATACATTCACTTTGTGAAGATTTTGAAGCCGGTGCTAACCGAAGAAGCGTCAGAGATCATCGCCAATGAATACTCCAAGTTGAGATCTGAAGACATCCTCGACAACGACACGGCCAGGGTACAATGACTTTTGGGTGTCGGTAGTCCTTTAAACGTCACAGTTTAACAGTGCTACCAACATGTAGAATTAGGCAAGGCCTCCTTTTTACTCTTTGAATTTTAGACCCAGCCTGTGACCGCTCGTACCTTGGAAACCATGATTCGTCTCTCCACCGCCCACGCCAAGGCACGAATGTCTCGCACCGTCACCGCTCAGGATGCCCACGCCGCCATAGAGTTGGTACAGTTCGCTTACTTCAAGAAAGTGCTCGAAAAGGAGAAGAAACGCCGCCGAAAGAGCCAGAGCGACTCTGAAGATGAAGAGATGCCGACCGAGTCGCAGAGAATGAAGAAACCGCGACCAGCGGTAAGTCCATGATTGGTTGAATCATAGCTACAAACCGGTATTACAGAGACCTGCAGCTGAAGAATCTGAAGATGAGACCGTCCCGATGCAAACAACTCAAGACGAAACCATGGAAATAGACGCTAGTATTACCAACGAGAGGTTGGTGAAATTCAGAACGGGGCTCCACAAAGCTTTCCGAGACAACAGAACGCAATCTTTGAGTCTTACGAGAGTTAGAGACAGCGTCAATAGCGACAACGCGGCGCCATTTAGTCAAGGAGAAATCCAAGCTGCGATCGACCAAATGACGGAAGAAAATCAAGTGATGATGGCCGACGGGATCGTCTTTCTTATCTAAAAACCCGATTTTTACAATATTTTATTAAAAATAAACTTACAAAAATGTGTTAATAATACCGCCGCCGATTCCTTTCACCGTGATTTCTATTATTCCAATTGTGCCTACCAGAGTAATTGTCATGTCGGTGATAAGGTTTGTTATAATGTGGTCGATCATTTCGATGATGCGAAGACTTCGCATTAAACGGCACGTTTAGTAGAGCCCCCAACTCCTCGAGGTCGTCGATGCTAGGCTCGGGCTGCTGCGCCCTATGATTATATTTCCTTGGTTTGATAGTAATGCTTCTATCATAGAGCATTGTTCCATCGAGAAGTTGCACCACGTAATCTACGGAAACTTCATGTTTCACCACTACAAAACCATAGTTCGCTTTGCGTCCACTTTTGTCGGTTGGAATCCGGACTTCTTCCAAGGGCGCTGCTTGGAGAAAGAGCTCGTAGAGAAGCTCCTCGGTGACTCTGTCGGAGAGGTTACCACACCAGAGCGTCCGGACTTCTTGATCATCCATAATTTCGCGTTTCACGGGCTTAGCATCGGGGCAAAAAATCTGTTAGGTTATGTTCGTTGTCAGTTTGACAGATCTGTCAGTTGGGAATTTTAAATTTGCATTTGTTTTATTCCACTAGACTTGAGACGGCCAGCTGTTTAAAAACCTGCGCGAAACTATAACTGCTCTGAAAACGAAGATGAATTGAATTCAACAATAATAATAATTACTTATGAGCCTCAATTAATGATGTATTTTGAATAGAGCCTGTCAGAATATTGTCACAACTCGAGTGGAAATTGGAAAGTCGCGTCTCTTAGTGCAACCTTGGACCAATGAATTTCAAATACAAGAATTAAAAAAAAACTAAAACTACAAGAAACGCTTGGTTCGCTGCCTCATTTTTTTAACGAAACTGTTCCAAGCGTTCTCTTTTTCCGCCACCTGTAAAAAAATCTCCTACTGTTCGTTTATTTTCCTCCACATCATTCTTATCCATTTCACACCACCGTTTTATCTTATCTAATCTGAATATTATACGATTTTTGCTTGTTTCTCCCCTTGTTATAATCGCAAAAATCGTCAGCGTTTTTTTTCGCGTCAGGTTGGCACTAGGCACTCCGCTGTCATCCGACTTGTCATTTCCGATTCTGCGGCACGGGGCTTTGCCGCATTGGATATTACGTAAGAAAGTGTGAATTTTTCGTTAGTCGCCGCTGTGAAATGTATAAATACTTCAGTGCTTAACTTTTCAATCAATTTTCGTGTTTCGGTGGTCATCAAGTGTGCTTAAAACTTCAACATGTTAACCTTAAAATCGTTGTCAAAAGTCAAATGCTCAAATCTCGACGCCTTGGTGAAGTTGGTACCTGCGGTGTCTCAAGCACGTACATACGCCGACCATGTCATCCCCGAGAGGCTTAAAGACATGCCCACGAACCCCAATCCTCGATTTTTCGATATGGTGGAATATTTTTTCCACAGGGCTTGTGTCTTGGTAGAAGACAAGTTGGTGGAAGATTTGGCGAAAGTTAAGGGAAGTAGATTGACGTTGGATCAGAGAAAAGCGAAAGTTAAGGGGATTCTAACGTTGATGGAGCAATGCGATCAGATTCTGGAAGTTGCTTTTCCGATCAGGAGAGATAATGGGGAATATGAGATCGTGAGGGGGTACCGAGCCCAACACAGCACCCATAGGACTCCATGCAAAGGCGGTAAGTTATGATTATAAATTCTCCAAGTTGCAATTTAAAAATAGATCATCAGAGCTCAATCTAAATTTATAACAGAAAGGACACCATCCCACTCTGAGACACCTGTAATTAATTGTAGAACACTTTGAATTACACATTTCTGAAGGGTTTGAAGTATGCAAATATTTACTGTAGATAACTGAGCTGAGGTTCTGTATGGTTTCAAGTGGATTCCCATTCATGATCGAGGGGGGAGGGGTTTTGAAAGTCAATATTTGGCTTTTTGGGCGTAGATAAGCAACTTCCGTCGAAATTAAGCAAATATAGCAAACTTCATTGGGAAAAATTTGTCACGAGTTATATTTAGTTTCCAGCCTTGGAAATTCAATTCCACGCCTCACTACTTATGCTATCGTATTCATTATGTGAACATTTAAAATGAATAACTAAACTGTCCGCTAAAAACCAAGGACCCAAGTTCGCCAAAAGTTAAGGACCGTGAAAAACCCTTACACAGTGTCAATCAAAACCAATCTGTTATCACCAATCCGATAATAAACACCACGTAAATAGTTTTGTTAATCGCATCGCTTCATAAATGATTAAGTCAATACTACGCAAATTGAATCAGCTCATTCTTTGTCAGGTATCAAGCGCAACGTTGTACCGATAAAAACTATAATTATTTTTTTATTAACAGTTGTTTAGCGTAGCTTTAATTGTGAAAGCCGAGCGAATTGTCATGTCAATATTTTTCAGGTGTTGATTGTTGGCAAAAACAAGCGGGGTGACGTCGAAATAACTCTATTCTAAAGTTATTGACCGTGAACTTAAAAAGAAAACGAAATGTGTATTTGGTGGACGGAAGTGTGCTCTGATAATGAAATTGCATTTATACAGTAATTTTATTTTTTTGTTCGAGATAATTGCTTGCGTCAGCGGTTAAGTTTAGCATGTTTTTATAGACTTAAAATTATTTAACGTCGATGATTAATAATAGGAGAAAGAAAATGAAAATAGATATTGTTTGTATTTTACTACGCAACTCGCGTTGTTTCTTTTTGTGGCAGTTGGGATTTTTATATATATTTTTTTTCAGATTCCAATCATATTTTTCTGCTATTTAAGAGTTTTTGAAGTCTCAAAAGTTTCTGCTGTCTCAATTTCACGTCAGGTCTGGCAGATTGTCAAGTTTTTAAGTTGCTAGGATTCTCAGATGCTTCAGATATGCAGGCCGGTCGTTTAGTGTCAATATTTTTATCCCAACTTGTTATATGTTAGGTTAAAGATGAAATTCTTGGTTTTATGTGTCATTTTTAGTATATATTTTAGGTTTTGCACAGTTAGGTTTCAAGTGCGTAGGTTTCTCAGATGCTTTAGGTGCTTGGATTTCTTAACTGCAAATGCTTTTTGAAAAATACAACTTCTTCAAATTTAAGAACTGCTAAGTTGTACATTCTCAGTTCTTTTACGTTTTCACGTTTTTCTTTTTTATTTTTTGGTCCCATGGATTTAGTTTCTCGTATTGCAAATCATCTATTTGCTTTGAAAGATTTAACTAAATTTTAAAACTCGTTTCCCATGTCTTCGTAGATTTTCCTCTGCTAGGTTTCTAAGCTGACTTAGAGCTAGGTTTAACTTCAAATCTTAGTCTTCAGTCATATTTCTTAGTTTTCTCAGACTTGTTTGAACTTCTGTATTGTCAGGTTTGGCAAATTGTCAGTTTCTAGATTTTTATCGTGATAGGATACAAAATTGTCAGGTTTATTAGATTGTTATTTTTTTTACTTTTCAAAGGCTCGACTGTTAGGTTTACAGCTTATATGATACAGCTTGTATATTGATGTATATTGCTGTATCATCGCTCTGATGATGGTGGCCTTGCTACCGAAACGCGCGTCAGCTAATAAACTGACTTTTTGTTGTGCGGGTTAAGTATAATATTTTATTTGTTAAAGGCGTTAGATTTTTAGGCTTCTCAGGTTTTATCATTCTCAATTTCTCATGCTTGTTTTGGAATCACGCAATCTTTGTATTCTCAGTTTTTAAAGATCACTAGAAGTTTAGGAATTTTAGACTTCTTTTTTTCAAGATTTGAAGCATTTTCAGGTTGTCTGCCAGTGTCTCAAGTCGAAAATTCTTTTTTTTTTTTAATAACAAGATTTTCGGATTTTCAGGTTTCTAAAGGTTTTAAGAGGTTCAAGAATTTTGGGCCTCTGTTCCTCATATTTTTCACTATTTTAAAAATTTCAAAAACTTAAAATTTCTGTCATGATTCTTAGATGGTTTAGATTTTCAGGTTTTTCACGTTTTGACAGCTCCAGTTTCTCACATTGAAAATGCTGTTCGTGGGAACACAGAATCATCGTTTTCTCAAGTTTTCAAAGGTCTTAACAAGTCCAAATTTTGACCTTTTTTCTCAAATTTCACGTTTTGACAGTACTAATTCCTCATGTCGAAAGCACATCTTTTGGAATAATTTTTTTTTAAGTTTTGATAACCTCAATTTCTCATGCTCTTTTTGAAATCACAGAATCCTTAATTTCAGGCTTCTATTTCTTATAATTTTTAATATTTTCAGGTTTTCAAAACCTCAAAACTTCTATTTGTCAGGCTTCTCAAGTGCTTAAATTTTCAAGTTTTTCAGGTTTTGAGAATCTGAACGGGATTATTAGGCTTCTGTTTCTCATGTTTTTCAACATTTTCAAATTTTTCTAAATCTTAAAATTTCTGTGTCGGACTGTTTTGTGTTCAATGTCAAGTTTAAATCTCTTTTATATCTCCACTGTAAATCAATTTGATTTGATTGATTACTTTGAGACAAATTGTTCTCAGCAAATCTTAAAATCCACTTAAATTGATAATCTCAAATTTACGTCATTACAGGATACGCACTCTTGTTTTTCATTTTTCTCTCATGCAATCGTTTATTAGTTATAAATATTTTTTCAATGAGTGTTTTGAAGATTGAATCATTACACAATTGCTCGTAATAAAATATTAGGTCAACTATATAATTGTCGATAACACCAAACATTGGCACTTGACAACAATGATCATTGTTTATAGATCAAGAACTATGAAGTGTGTTTTACTCCCGACTCACAAACTATACGTTTTTTTTTTCCTTTTTCAGGTATCCGCTACTCCCTCGACGTCACCCGCGACGAAGTCAAAGCCTTGTCTGCCTTGATGACTTTCAAATGCGCCTGCGTCGACGTCCCCTTCGGCGGCGGCAAAGCCGGTATCAAAATCAACCCAAAAGAGTACACCGAGCACGAACTCGAGAAAATCACTCGTCGTTTCGCTCTCGAGCTCGCTAAAAAAGGTTTTATTGGCCCCAGCATCGATGTCCCCGCCCCCGATATGGGCACCGGTGAACGTGAAATGTCGTGGATCGCAGACACGTACTCTAAAACCATTGGTTATCAAGATATCAACAACCATGCGTGTGTCACCGGGAAACCTATCAACCAAGGAGGGATCCATGGGCGTGTGTCCGCTACCGGACGTGGAGTCTTCCACGGACTGGATAACTTTATTAATGAGGCGTCGTATATGAGCTTGTGTGGGACAACCCCGGGATGGGGCGGGAAGACTTTCATTGTCCAAGGGTTTGGTAATGTCGGGTTGCATACCATGAGATACTTACACAGAGCTGGGGCGAAGTGTATAGGGATCTTGGAGCACGATGGGTCCATCTATAATCCCAGCGGGTTGGATCCTAAGGTAAATCTGCCGTTTTGTAGGCACGCTATTTGTTTCTATGGGCGTGTTTGTTGTAGGAGTTGGAGGAGTACAGAATGACCAACGGCACCATCGTGGGGTACCCCGGAGCCAAACCCTACGAAGGCGACAGTCTCCTCTACGAAGAGTGCGATATTCTAGTACCAGCGGCCACCGAGAAGGTCATCCACAAAGAAAACGCCCACAAAATCAAAGCCAAAGTAAACATTTCTCACATTTTTGTTACCGATCATAACAGAACTTTTAACAGATCATCGCGGAAGCTGCCAACGGCCCTACTACCCCCGCCGCTGATCAAATCCTGCTCGAAAAGAACATTCTCGTCATCCCCGATCTATACATCAACGCTGGAGGTGTCACCGTTTCGTTCTTCGAATGGTTGAAGAACATCAACCATGTTTCGTACGGTAGACTCACCTTCAAGTACGAAAGAGACTCCAACTACTATCTTCTGCGTAAGTTTTAAAAAAAGTGATAACCTCACGGTACTAAAATGTGTTCCAGAATCGGTCCAGGAGTCTCTGGAACGTCGCTTTGGAAGCGTCGGCGGCAAGATCCCAGTGACTCCTTCTGAATCATTCAGCAAGAGAATCGCGGGTGCCTCTGAGAAAGATATTGTCCATTCTGGGTTGGATTACACCATGGAGAGATCAGCGAAGGTACTATACCGGTAGACTTTAAAATTTAGAAGTGTGTTGGTAACTCTGAACTTTGAAGCCTACTAGATGTTTTTTGTATAGAAACCAAGGTTAAAACCCTCATTTCGTTATATTGACACAGATGTTTTTTTTACAGATGGTGTTACTGGAGCAGTCGCTAGGATGAAGGGGTGTCTCTTATTGATACAATACTGATTGTGTTTTTTTTTTCAGGCAATCATGAGGACCGCAATGAAGTTTAATTTGGGTCTGGATTTGAGATCGGCCGCTTATATCAACTCAGTTGAGAAGATCTTCAACACGTACTCGGAAGCTGGTCTTACTTTCTAAATTTTCCGACAGTTTTATTTACCAGTATTTCGATCACTCACTCGTATTTTATGTACATAAATACTAAACGCTACTTTGTTATTGAATTCTCTCAATAAAATTCTGTTATCATTCGTCAAAAGACCTTGAGTTTGACATTGAGCTTAACCTCAAACCGAGCAAGCAGTTCTACCAACAAATTTCAATATTTAAAGTCTATAACTTCTAGAAAATTTTAATACTTTTTTTGTTGGTGTATGCTGTCATGTATACATTGAACCGCTTTGATATACCCAGCAATCCGAAGATCGATCTTCATCCCAAAATCTTTAATTATCTCCAACAACTCCTGAAAAAAAGTTACCACAAGCTACCAAAACTACTCAACTTTCTTACATCACCGGTTTCCTTCATAACATGGTCGATGGCATACGTCAACACGTCGTTCACCATCTGGCACTCGGTAATCTTCTGAGTAGTTACCGAAGACACCACCTGACAACTCTTCTCCGAGATATCCAAAATGTTCGCGTACAACTGGCGTATCACTGGAATCTCACGTCCCGTATTTCTCAGCGAGATCAAATATTCCAAATATGAAGCTATAGCGTGTCCGGAAGAGACATAAATATCGGGAAGCACCAACTTGGAGCGCGCTACTAAAATCCGGTGAGCCGTGGGGGTGATCGCGCCGTTCGCCGCCTCCACGATAACTTTCGCCTGGATTTTATCAGCCGCGTGACAGTTTAAAGTCCTTTGCTGCGCTGCTAGCACCAGGATATCGCATTTTTCTTTGAAGACATCGTCGGTGGTTATCGGTTTGGCGTTAAAGAAGGTTTGAATCGAACCAGTTTGGAGTTTGTGCTCGTAGAGCGCCTGGAAGTTGTCTTATAGAGAAATTACAACAAAGAGACTAACCTGAAGGTTTATTCCCGTGGGATCGTAGATGTAGGCGTCGTGTTCTTTCACCCCGACGCACACGGAGCCGCTGTTCTGCAAGAATTTCGCGATGTCACTTCCCAGTTTTCCGAAGCCCTTGAAAGGAGTTACAGGTTGTTTCTACTGTACATGAACTCACTTGGACGATGAAGGTTTTCTGGTCTAGACCTCCGGAGCTCAAGTTTATGGCTTCGGAGATGCTCTCTTTGTTCACGAAGTGGTCCAATGCGAAGAAGACGCCTTGGCTCCCCATCTTGGAGTAGTTTTCTATACCGTTTTTTTCCACGGGTTTGCCGGTGACCATGTTTCTCTCTAAAAGGAGTTAGTGTCTCTGAAAAAATTCCAACTTACCGTGGTTTTCGGGGAAGACTTCCGAGATCCACTCCATTTCGCGCTCGCTCATGTTGAGGTCGGGTTCGATGATGTCAGAGTGACCATCTGAAGACGCTTTTTACCACGCAAAAACAAGAATTTTAGACTCACCACAGTAGCCTTTGAGGTACAACTCCCCAGCGTACTCCGTCACGATTCTTCGCAGCTCTAGCGTTGTGTAGTCTCTGGGGTTGATTTTGATTCCTCCGTGTCCGCCAGCGAGTCTTATACCCATGCACGCGTGCTTGTAGTTTGCTAACGCTGCGAGAGCCTTTATTTGGTCTCTGGTGATGTCTTCTTTCATTCGTAGACCTCCTAGAGAAGTGTTGAATCCAGAGAAGAGGCCGTACTGGGCTCGGAAACCTCTGATGATTTCTCTTTTGCCGTTTTCTCGTTGGATCGGAAACCGCACGTCGATAATGGAGTTGCATTGGTCTAAGACTTCGATGACATTGCGCACTTTGTTAATAGCGGCGACATCGGAGAGTTTCTCTTGATCTTTTAGACGGGAGACAAGTCGTGGAAAACAAATTTCGTAAGCTCTATGGAGGAACCAATTCACTTGGTCAAAGAGGGCAGCATTGGCCAGATAGAAAGTATTTCTGTAGCGTTCGGGTATCTCATAAGTTGAAAACGAGGATTTGAAGATTTTCAGGACTTTGATAGACATTTTGACATTTTTTGACAGGTTTGACAGATTTGAACAATTCATGTGAAACCTATTTATTAAACCCAATAGATATTTACACATTTTCTTTTGCTTGTGTTTTATAAAAGTATAAAACAGTATCACTTATTTACATTAAATTAGAATACTTCCGTGGCTGAGGTACTTTTGTAGCTGATTATTTTCCATTATCTGGCGGTAAATACTCTCGGGTTGGTTGTTGGGGTTTGCCGGGAAATGAAACTCCGGGTCTTCCGCCGGGGTAGCCTTGGGGTTGTTCTCCGGGGGCTCTCTGGCCTTGAGGATAACCTCCTGGAGCGCTGGGCGCTTGTGAATATCCTCCTGGAGCTTGTGGTTGCCCGCCTGGAGCGCTAGGAGCTTGTGGATAGCCTCCTTGCCCTTGTGGAGCGCCAGGTCGTTGAGGATAACCTCCGGGTCTTCCACCGGGAGCTTGTGGTCCAGAAGGATAACCGCCTGGTGCTTGTGGTCCTGAAGGATAACCGCCTGGTGCTTGTGGTCCTGAAGGATATTTTCCTGGTGCTTGCGGTCCAGAAGGATATCCTCCAGGTGCTTGTGGTTGCTCGCCGGGAGTACCAGGGCGTTGAGGATAGCCTCCAGGAGCTTGAGGTCCTGGATATCCACCGGGGCTTGTTGATCCTTGAGGATAACCGCCTGGAGCTCCAGGTTGCGGTTGCTCCCCGCTAGGTCTTTGAGGATATCCTCCAGGAGCTTGGGGTCCTTGCGGAGGTGCACCTGGATACCCACCGGGTGCTAACGGTCCTCCTGGAACTAAAGTCAATTATTGGTAACTCTGATATTAATTTTTACCTGGGGCGCTTGGTCCTTGAGGTCCTCCGGGATATCCAGCTCCTCCTGGAGGTGCCCCCGTGATCGAATAATCGTAAATATTTTCATTGATACTATATAAAGAAGGAGCTGAGTTACAGTCAAATTGGTTCCACCAGACGCAAACCAGGTACTCTTGGTGGAAGATGGTGCCGTTGGGACAAAGAAAATCATAAGTTTTATTGTTAGCACATATATGGAAAACTTGACACCTGGTGTCAACATCGGCATAATATCCAGGAAACTGCTGCTGGTCACAAGAAAAGGAAGTTTCGGGAATCTCGGAATAAATGGGATAGTCTTGACCTGGTTCTCCGGGAATTGCTGAATAATCGCCTTCTTCTTCGATTTGCCCAGTATATTGTCCTGGTTCCAGTTGACCTTCAGCTCCTGGAAAAGTGACTGAAGGAATTTGACCGGGGGGTTTACCGCCTTCACCAGGGAAAGGTGGTTGAGTCGACGGGAAACCGCCAGGTCTCGAAGGGTATCCTGAGGGAGCTCCAGGACGTGTTGGCTGAGTTGACGGATATCCACCGGGTCCTGAAGGAACTCCGGGCCGTGATGGCTGAGTTGACGGGTAGCCGGCTGCGGGCCCTGAAGGACCACCGCCTGGTTGGGTCGTTGGATATTCTCCAGGTCCTGATGGTTGCGTTGATGGGTATCCACCGGGCCGTGGTGGCTGAGTTGAAGGGTACCCGGCTCCGGGTCTTGAAGGAACACCTCCTGGTTGAGTTGATGGATACCCTCCAGGTCTTGATGGTTGCACAGATGGGTATCCACCGGGACGTGGTGGCTGAGTTGAAGGGTACCCAGCTCCTGGTCCTGAAGGAATACTACCTGGTTGAGTTGTTGGATATCCTCCAGCTGCTGAGGGTTGAGTTGATGGGTACCCGACTCCAGGTTCTGAGGGAACACCGCCTGGTTGCGTTGTAGGATATTCCCCAGGTCGCGATGGTTGAGAAGGATATCCTCCAGAAACTCCACCTTCAGGTTGTGTAGTCGGATATCCCCCAACTCCAGGTCTTGACGGCGTCGGGAAAGGTTTAGATGGTCTCGTTGAAGGATACCCTTCACCAGATGGAGGGACCTCAGGAGTCCCAGGGAATGGTCTTTCTGGTTGAGCGCCTCCGGGTCTTGGTGGTTGAGTCGATGGATACCCTCCCGGAGCTGCCGGACCCGTTCCAGGGAACGGTCGCGACGGCTGAGTTGATGGATATCCCCCAGCTCCTTCTGGGAACGGCCGTGACGGCTGCGTAGAAGGATATCCACCTCCAGGTCTTGGTGGTTGAGTCGACGGATATCCTCCAGGAGCTGCCGGACCCGTTCCAGGGAACGGTCGCGAAGGTTGAGTTGATGGATATCCCCCAGCTCCTTCCGGAGCCTTAGGTCCTCCTGGAAACGGTCGTGACGACTGCGTAGAAGGATATCCACCTCCAGGCCTTGGTGGTTGAGTCGACGGATATCCTCCAGGAGCTGCCGGACCCGTTCCAGGGAACGGTCGCGAAGGTTGAGTTGATGGATATCCCCCAGCTCCTTCCGGAGCCTTAGGTCCTCCTGGAAACGGTCGTGACGACTGCGTAGAAGGATATCCACCTCCAGGCCTTGGTGGTTGAGTCGACGGATATCCTCCAGGACCTGCCGGACCCGTTCCAGTGGTCGTCGGATATCCACCTCCAGGTCGCGAAGGCTGAGTTTCCGGATATCCTCCAGGTCCTCCAGAAACCCCTGGTGGAGTCGATGGGTACCCACCTCCCGGTCCTGAAGGAGTAGTTCCTCCAGGTCGTGTCGGTGCCTCAAAAGGTTTCTCAGGCCGCTCATAAGAGTATCCCTGTTGTGCCTAAAATCCCAAAAATGGCGACCCAAGATGGCGGATACAAAGCCTACTTACCAAAATGTGAGCCAAACAGGCGAAGAAAACTGAAAAATAAACAATAAATACATAACAACAATACAATTAATTTAATTGTTTTATTACTGACAATTACGTGAATGAAGAAATCAAATGAGAAAATAAAATAGCTCTTTTACATAATTTTTATGCAACTAATAAACTAACAGTGTTTCCTGAGAAATACCACAAATTTTATTGATATCTACAGGGTGTTAACTAATATCTTACCCCCGCTTAAAGTTATCCACCTCATACTGAGTGTCCTGTAAAGAAAAAATCGTGAAAATCACCCCACACACTTTTTTTCCACCTTTTTCTTGTCGTGGCCTCAAGAACAAACTGTCTTGATATCTTCTTCGCGTCTGTATTTATAGAGATCAACCCCGTATATCATCATCCTTTGTTCACCACCTCCAAAAAGTACACGTTAGATAATCGACATATAGAGGGGAACTTTTCAAGCACCAATCGTTTGCATGCATCGCCGTCAGTATCTTCTTTAGTAGAAGGAAATGGAGTGTAATTTTTCCCCGAATTGTGACTTTATCCTCGCTTTGATACGTTTATAATTGTTAGCGACAATTACCGAAAAATGATTATGACGTTGTTTTATGTAATTTTTTTTCATGGTCATTGGAAGTATGTCAGGATTTTTAGAATCGAAGATGAAAATGGGATGATATAATATCCACCCGCAATAACAGTCCACGAGTGAAAGTGCACGTTTTTGTGAGAATGGAATTGTGGAAGACACAAGTGTTGATTTTTCGCCAAATGTTTGACGGCTTGAAGGTGATAGACGTTCTCTCGATTTTTTGGTTTGGAAGGACGAGTTTTTTCCTTTTAGTTAAATATCAGCCGTGGGTAATTAAGAATGATGGATGCGGAGGTTCAAGCAAATATTATTTTAATTTAATTTACATTTTTTTTTGAAAAAGTGTGTCTGCGGTGATCATGTTGAAGCTACTGAATTTCTTAAAAATAAAAAAGTGAGCAATTATCACATAGTAGCCACTTTTTTATCTCTGACTGAAAAAACCGTTTTGAATTATAGATTGCAAATTATGATCACATTGAAGCCACTAAATCTTAAAAATTCACTTTTTGGTTAAGATTATAGAAATTTTTGAAATTTTACGGTTCAAATTTCAGTTTTTACAGATCTCAAGTTTTTATTGGAATTTTTTCAGGTTTCAGGTTTACAAAGCGTGCAGATAATTTTTCTTCAAATTTCTTTAAGTTTGAAATTTTTTTCAGGATTTATGATTTCATTATGACAATTTGGTTTCTTCTTCGTTTAATTTTTTTCAGGTTTCAGATTCATGACATTTAATTTTTCACTTGACAAAGTATTAGGCTTCAAATTATGTAAAGTTACATGTATAACGTTTCTTATAAAACATACATTTTTCAGGTTTCAGGTTTCCCAACTTCCAAAAACTTTAGACTATCAAATATTTTAGGATTTCAGGTTTTTCTTTATGTAATATTTCAAGGCTTTTACAAGGTTTTAATTACAACTAAATAACGTTTTTTAGGTTTCTTTAGTCTCGAAATTTCATCTTATAACAAAATCAGGTTTTAAATATTTCTAATTACAGATTAAATTTTTTTTAGGTTTCATATTTAATGCTCTAGGTCTGGACAATATTTTTATTTATTATTTCTTTATTTTAAGGTCTCAGGATCTAAGTTTTAACAGTCAAATATGAAAATCTAACAATTATTAATCCTTCGGGTTTCCGGTTTAGTAAGTTTAAACGTTTTAGGTTGTGAAAGTTTTGGGATCTTAGGTTTGATGTAGACTTCTAGACTTTATGTTTATTTATATTTATTTATATTTATTTTTTGCCACGTTAAATCAAAAATTTAATTTTTGTTAATTTTTTTTTTTCTTAATTAGGAGTTTTATTTAATATTGTTAGGTTTTATTTGGGAATTTTACTTCTATTTTTTTTTTTTAAATAGGTTGATGTTGATTTTTAAATGGTCAAGGTTTTATTGAAAAATTATAGTTTTAGGTTTGTACAAAATTTTATAAGTAGTTAGGTTTTATTCAGTTCTTAGGTTTACTAATCTCCAGAACATGAAACCTTGTTAATTACAAATTTTCCAGTTCGCGATTTAGGGTTTTTAGTTTTTTTAAGTTTTTTTCTGTGGGCCGGTATACTTAGAAATTTGGTTTTTGAGTTCTAGGTTTATCTAACACTTCTGAGGTTCTGAGGTATTAATTTAATAAGTATGTTTTAACTATTTTAGGTTTAGACTTTTCATGGCCAAACTTTCAAACACAAATTTTACATATTGTCAGTGACTTTAGTATTTTAGACTTTTTTTGACATTTTTAGTTTCTTTGTATTTTTGGCCTCTTTCTTAGTTTCAATTGATAATTAGGTTTTGAAATTTTTCACTTAAACTTTTTCAGGTTTCAGCTTTAGAAATAGGCTGTTAGAATTTCTAAATTTTCAGGTTTAATTTTCCACTGATAAAGAATCAGGCTTGAGATTAAGTAAAGTTTTTTAAAATTAATTTATTAAATTTAAAAGCTTAGATTTAGTTATAAACTTTTTAGGTTTCAGGTTTAACTTCCGAAGCTTTTAGGCTAACAAATATTTAAATTTTTAGATTTTTTTAGGATTTTATTTTTTTCCGATTTACTTTTTTAATTTGAGTTTAATAGTCATTTTTTTTAAATTTTAGTTTCAGATTTTAGGTTTAGAACAATGTCAGGTTTCGATTTTTTTTAGACTCAGGTTTAGTAAATTTTTTAGTCTATAGGTTTCAGCAATGTCTTGTAGGTTGTTTATTTGTCCTATTCTGCATTATTATCGTCCAGGTTTAAAGTTCTAGGAGTCAAGTAAAAAAACCTGTTAACTATAAATCTCACAAACTTCAGGTTTAGTAACTTTCAAGGGTCAAATTTTCAAATATTTCAAGTTTTAATAACGAATTTTTAGAATTTAGGTTTTCTGTATTTTACTTGAACTAGGTTAAGTGTAAATATTTTTTCGATAAAATTTTTAAATTTTAAATAATCAATAATATTTAGGTTGCTTTTGTTTTCCAAGTAAAATTTTTAACAGTCAGGTTTCAAATTTTTTTAGGTTTCATGTTGATAAACAATTATAGGTTTTGGCGACCATTTTAGGTTGTTTTTTTATTTATCATTTTCTGCTTTTCTTTATCATCTTCTAGGTTTCAAATTTAGTAAATTCCAAAGAGTTCAGGTTTTATATTTAAAGATGTCGAAAAATTTTAGCTGGTCGAGTACCAAATTTTTTTTATTGATTGTTTTTTTCGGCATCTGAAAGTGGAAAATTCAGTGGTTTCAATGTGATCATCGATTTTTTTTCTCTTCGAAATGACCTTTAAAATCGTGAATTTTGAGCAACCAACTACCGGAACAAAAGATCCATTTGTCGACCTTTTCACTCTTCCATCCCTGACATTCCTCCATAAAAATCGAGATTCCGCAGCAAGCACTTAACCCCAACAAAGTGTGAACTACCATAATAGTTTTAAGGTCATAAAAAGCGTTGACATGCTCAATTATCCGTATTAAAAACAAATGATTTCGCTCAAAAAACGCCACCTTCACGCATCTAATCTCATTTTCCACCGGTTTCCCATTCAGTCTTGGAACTGTTGATGAACTGTGTCGAAACGAAGTCATTAAACATCCGTAATTTGCATCAACGTAAGCACACATACATTTTGAATATCATGTTATTAAAAGCTACGTGAGTTTATAGTTGAGCTGATTAGGCTCATGACTTAAGCACGATTCGTACTTACGTGCTGAGATTATGAAAGAATTTACTCTTCATCGGTTTGAAGATTAACCCCATAAATCTGTTTGCGTCATTACGACCTTCAGGTTCATCGCCTGATGTGACTTAATACACTTTTATTTTCATTTTCGCTTAATTACGGCTATTAAAATTATACTTAGTTTAATTACATGATTTTTGTGATGAGCGTGTTCTTGGCCTTAAATCGTTTCTAATTAATATTCTGCGGATTCAAGGACGAATAGTGTCAACGGACCGAGCTGAAAAAAAACGCGAAAAACAATGCTTTTTCAAAAAATTCGTTTAATTCATTAAATTAATTAAGTCGCTTTTTGTTAAAGGCGGCTGGGTGTATGGTTTGATGAGTGTGAACGGGTTTTTCCTGTGTAAAGTCATTGAGAGGTAATTTGCAGAAAATATGAAGAACGACGCAGTGTTCACATTGAAACCATTTGGTGCCTTGAATTTTCAACGAGAACACGTTTTCGTGATGCTGTTATTTTTGCGCTGATTTAGACTTTCTAGAAATTTGAAATTTTCTTAATTGCGTGTTTTAGCTTTCTTTTTATATAGCCGAACTAGGAAAATTTTAGAAAAAATATATACAGAAGTTTTCTAATTTTACTAGAAAAATACGTGCGTTTGACGCTGCTTCATTTGAAGTGCCATAATTTCTAATCTAGACTTTCTAGAAAGTTTGTGATGTACTTTACTTACATATGTTAGACTTTTCTTTCAATATTAGAACTAATAAAAAAAAAAACAGAAATTTAGTAGATTTTTTTAAAAAACGCGTTGTTTTTATTTCGTTACATTTGAAGTGCCATAATTTCTACACCAGACTTTCTAGAAAGTTGAAGTTTGTCTTAATTACTTACCTTAGCTTTCTTTCTATACAGCCAAACTAGTAGAAATTAAAAAAAAATATTTACAGAAAATTTTTGTAATTTTACGAGAAAAACGTGTTTTTGACGCTATTTTATTTTAAGTGCCATAATTTCTGATCTAGACTTTCTATAAAGTTTAAAATATACTTTAGTTACATATTTTTATTTTTTCCCTACTTTAGAACTAATACAAAATTTACAGAAATTAATTAGATTTCTTGAAGTGCCATAATTTCTAAACCAGACTTTCTAGAAAGTTGTAGTTTGTTTTAATTACTTATCTTAACTTTCTTTCTATACAGACAAACTAGTAAAAATTTAAAAAAAAATGTTTAGAGAAGTTTTGTAATTTTACTAGAAAAATACGTGCGTTTGACGCTGCTTCATTTCAAGTGCCATAATTTCTAAACCATACTTTCTAGAAAGTTGAATTTTGTCTTAATTAGTTATCTCAGCTTTCTTTCTATACATCCAAACTAGGGAAAAAAATTAAAAAAAATGTTTAGAGAAGTTTTGTAATTTTACTAGAAAAATACGTGCGTTTGACGCTGCTTCATTTCAAGTGCCATAATTTCTAAACCACACTTTCTAGACAGTTGAAGTTTGTCTTAATTAGTTGTCGTAGCTTTCTTTCTATACAGCCAAACTAGTAAAAATAAAAAATAAATGTTTAGAGAAGTTTTGTAATTTTTCTAGAAAAATACGTGCGTTTGACGCTGCTTTATTTGAAGTGCTATAATTTCTAAACCACACTTTCTAGAAAGTCGAAGTTTGTCTTAATTAGTTGTCTTAGCTTTTTTTTTATACAGCCAAACTAGTAAAAATTAAAAAAAAAATGTTTAGAGAAGTTTTGTAATTTTACTAGAAAAATACGTGCGTTTGACGCTGCTTCATTTGAAGTGCCATAATTTCTAAACCAGACTTTCTAGAAAGTTGAAGTTTGTCTTAATTAGTTGTCTTAGCTTTCTTTCTATACAGCCAAACTAGTAAAAATAAAAAAAAAATGTTTAGAGAAGTTTTGTAATTTTACTAGAAAACACGTGCGTTTGACGCTGCTTTATTTGAAGTGCCATAATTTCTAAACCACACTTTCTAGAAAGTCGAAGTTTGTCTTAATTAGTTATCTTAGCTGTCTTTCTATACAGCCAAACTAGTAAAAATTAAAAAAAAAATATTACAGAAGTTTTGTAATTTTACTAGAAAAATACGTGCGTTTGACGCTGCTTTATTTGAAGTGCTATAATTTCTAAACCACACTTTCTAGAAAGTCGAAGTTTGTCTTAATTAGTTGTCTTAGCTTTTTTTTATACAGCCAAACTAGTAAAAATAAAAAATAAATGTTTAGAGAAGTTTTGTAATTTTTCTAGAAAAATACGTGCGTTTGACGCTTCTTTATTTGAAGTGCCATAATTTCTAAACCAGACTTTCTAGAAAGTTGTAGTTTGTCTTAATTACTTACCTTAACTTTCTTTCTATACAGCCAAACTAGTAAAAATTAAAAAAAAATGTTTAGAGAAATTTTTTAATTTTACTAGAAAAATACGCCCATTTGACGCTGCTTCATTTGAAGTGCCATAATTTCTAAACCACACTTTCTAGAAAGTTGAAGTTTGTCTTAATTAGTTGTCTTAGCTTTGTTTCTATACAGCCAAACTAGTAAAAAAAATTTTAAAAAATGTTTAGAGAAGTTTTGTAATTTTACTAGAAAAACACGTGCGTTTGACGCTGCTTCATTTGAAGTACCATAATTTCTAAACCACACTTTCTAGAAAGTTGAAGTTTGTCTTAGCTTTCTTTCTATACAGCCAAACTAGTAAAAATTAAAAAAAAAATGTTTAGAGAAGTTTTGTAATTTTACTAGAAAAACACGTGCGTTTGACGCTGCTTCATTTCAAGTGCCATAATTTCTAAACCAGACTTTCTAGAAAGTTGAAGTTTATCTTAATTAGTTGTCTTAGCTTTCTTTCTATACAGCCATACTAGTAAAAATTAAAAAAAAAATGTTTAGAGAAGTTTTGTAATTTTACTAGAAAAATACGTGCGTTCGACGCTGCTTCATTTGAAGTGCCATAATTTCTAAACCACACTTTCTAGAAAGTCGAAGTTTGTCTTAATTAGTTGTCTTAGCTTTCTTTCTATACAGCCAAACTAGTAAAAATTAAAAAAAAAATGTTTTGAGAAGTTTTGTAATTTTTCTAGGAAAATACGTGCGTTCGACGCTGCTTCATTTGAAGTGCCATAATTTCTAAACCACACTTTCTAGAAAGTCGAAGTTTGTCTTAATTAGTTGTCTTAGCTTTCTTTCTATACAGCCAAACTACTAAAAATTAAAAAAAAAATGTTTAGAGAAGTTTTGTAATTTTTCTAAGAAAATACGTGCGTTTGACGCTGCTTCATTTGAAGTGCCATAATTTCTAAACCAGACTCCAGTGACTTAAGTCCAGTGACTTAATTAAAATTAAAAGAAATCTTAATGTGACAAAAATTCCATATTTTTTGAATTTCTTTCCCAAAAGCTAAAACTAATCAAAACTAAATTTATCAGAAGTCATCAAGTAAGCAATATCTCAGTTACATAAAAATCCATTGTTTTTACTAAGCAATGAATATTTTATTACACCATGGAAACTCAATAAAACACGTAATTCCATCTCATGGGAATAAAAACTCGTAAAATCGACAACTCACAATAAAATCCTTCATTTCCTACTACAGAAAATCGTTAAAAACCACGAAAAATGATTTTCCAACGCAACCACTCTCCATTTTCATCTTACGAAAGGTGCAGGAAACAGAAACGTTGATAACTTGACAGCTTCTTGAATAGACGGACAACAAAAAAGCCCCCGACGTGGATAAAAATGCATCAAAACTGACAATGTAAAGAATCATTTTCAAAGATGTCGTAACGTCGTAAACCGCTAGTTTATGGTTTCGGAATTAAAGTTGGAATGGAAATTTTAAATTGTATGTTACAATAGTAATAAACAAATAATGAAATTACACGGCTAAAAGGTTAGACCAAAAACGAAGAGAATCCCACCAAAGGTTAGAAAAATCGACGTCGTTGTCTTCCTCCTTTTACGTTTTTCTCATTATCATTTTTTCTTCTTCGCAAAGTTCGTCTAATCCTTGCCAAAACCAGTCGCTTTTCCCAACGATTTGTCGTAATAAGATAGCATCAAATTTGCAGTATCGGTGCTCCCATAATTGTGCTCCACTGTAAGATGACTCGATAATAAGTCACGCTTATTTGTAAATCGGAGGCATTTTTCCTTAAAACGCTTTCACTTTCCTTGACTGCAATCTCCGATACTCGAGATTTTTGTCGCTTAGAAAAATGCCAGAACAACTCATCGTTTCGATGACGTAAACTCGTAATTAAATCTTCCAATTTCTTGACGGATGAGTATTGGTTATTAGCGGCGAAATGGTCATCATCTTTGTACCGTGAACGAGTAAACATTTTATGGTGTGTTATGAGACTGGTAAAATTTAGACGAAGGTAATTAGTTGTGGTTTGACGATAATGACGACTTGCTTCATTAGTAATTATTGAGATTTTGATGCGAATTTGGATGATGATTTTATGGAGATTTGCGTAAGATGACGAGATAATTGAGCGGTTAGAAATATTTTGGGAAAAAAGTGAGAAAAATTCGTTGAGTATTTTTCCCTGATCTAGTTTTCTTAGAAATTTGACATTTGGCTTTGTTGCCATCTGTCATAAATTATTGGGCAAAAAATATTGATTAGAATATTAATTATAGAATTTGGGGTACCTTGATTTCAAAAGTTCAAGTTTCCAGTAATTTGTATTTTAGTTTAAATTTTTGAATGAGAATCAATAAAAAAAAACAAATAAAACTACAAAAAAAAAACACAAAAAAATTTTTGTAGTGTGATAAGTTCTAATTTGGACGTTTTAGAAAGAAATTTGGCGCAGTTACATATTTTTGCTTCTTTTTTTGTTGCTATTTTTTTTATCAAAATCAAATAAAATAACTGAAAAAAAAAATTGTGTGTAATTTTTGCAATTTGATAATTTCTCACTTGGACTTTCTAGAAATGTGAAATGTGAAATTTGATATAGTTACGTATTTTTGCTTCCCTTTCATATTTCTGCATCAATAAAAATTTGCTTTTTTTGGAATTTCATAAAATAAGTAAAAAAAAACATTATTCGTGTGCAATTTTTGCATTTTTATAAGTTCTCATTTTGACTTTCTAGAAATGTGAAATTTGGTGCAGTTACATATTTTTGCTTCTTTTTTTGTTGCTATTTTATTAATTTTTTTATCAAAATCAAATAAAATAACTGAAAAATAAATTGTGTGTAATTTTTGCAATTTGATAATTTCTCACTTGGACTTTCTAGAAATGTGAAATGTGAAATTTGATATAGTTACGTATTTTTGCTTCCCTTTCATATTTCTGCATCAATAAAAATTTGCTTTTTTTGGAATTTCATAAAATAAGTAAAAAAAAACATTATTCGTGTGCAATTTTTGCATTTTTATAAGTTCTCATTTTGACTTTCTAGAAATGTGAAATTTGGTGCAGTTACATATTTTTGCTTCTTTTTTTGTTGCTATTTTATTAATTTTTTTATCAAAATCAAATAAAATAACTGAAAAAAAAATTGTGTGTAATTTTTGCAATTTGATAATTTCTCACTTGGACTTTCTAGAAATGTGAAATGTGAAATTTGGTAAAGTTACGTATTTTTGCTTTCTTTTCATATTTCTGCATCAATAAAAATTTGTTATTTTTTTTTGTTGGAATTAAATAAAATAAGTGAAAAAAAACGTCATTGGTGTGCAATTTTTGCAGTTTTATAATTTCTCATTTTGACTTTCTAGAAATGTGAAATTTGGTGCAGTTACATATTTTTGCTTCTTTTCTTGTTGCTATTTTATTAAAAAAATGTTTTTTTATCAAAATCAAATAAAATAATTGAAAAAAAGTTGTGTGTAATTTTTGCAATTTGATAATTTCTCACTTGGACTTTCTAGAAATGTGAAATGTGAAATTTGGTGCAGTTACATATTTTTGCTTTTTTCTTTGTTGCTATTTTATTAATTTTTTATCAAAATCAAATAAAAGAACTGAAAAAAAATTGTGTGTAATTTTTGCAATTTGATAATTTCTCACTTGGACTTTCTAGAAATGTGAAATGTGAAATTTGATATAGTTACGTATTTTTGCTTCCTATTCATATTTCTGCATCAATAAAAATTTGTTTTTTTCTGGAATTAAATAAAATAAGTGAAAAAAAAGTGTGCCATTTTTGCAGTTTTATAATTTCTCATTTTAACTTTCTAGAAATGTGAAATTTGGTGCAGTTACATATTTTTGCTTCTTTTTTTGTTGCTATTTTATTAATTTTTTATCAAAATCAAATAAGAGAACTGAAAAAAAATGGTGTGTAATTTTTGCAATTTGATAATTTCTCACTTGGATTTTCTAGAAATGTGAAATGTGAAATTTGATATAGTTACGTATTTTTGCTTCCTATTCATACTTCTGCATCAATAAAAATTTGTTTTTTTCTGGAATTAACTAAAATAAGTGAAAAAAAAGTGTGCCATTTTTGCAGTTTTATAATTTCTCATTTTGACTTTCTAGAAATGTGAAATTTGGTGCAGTTACATATTTTTGCTTCTTTTTTTGTTGCTATTTTATTAATTTTTTATCAAAATCAAATAAAAGAACTGAAAAAAAATTGTGTGTAATTTTTGCAATTTGATAATTTCTCACTTGGACTTTCTAGAAATGTGAAATGTGAAATTTGGTAAAGTTACGTATTTTTGCTTCCTATTCATATTTCTGCATCAATAAAAATTTGTTTTTTTTCTGGAATTAAATAAAATAAGTGAAAAAAAAGTGTGCCATTTTTGCAGTTTTATAATTTCTCATTTTGACTTTCTAGAAATGTGAAAGTTGGTGCTGTTACATATTTTTGCTTCTTTTCTTGTTGTTATTTTAGAAAAAAAAAAAATTTTTTTATCAAAATCAAATAAAATAACTGAAAAAAAAATTATGTGTAATTTTTGAAATTTAATAATTTCTCACTTGGACTTTCTAGAAATGTGAAATGTGAAATTTGATATAGTTACGTATTTTTGTTTCCTTTTCATATTTCTGCATCAATAAAAATTTGTTTTTTTCTGGAATTAAATAAAATAAGTGATAATAATAATAGTGTGCCATTTTTGCAGTTTTATAATTTCTCATTTTGACTTTCTAGAATTGTGAAATTTAGTGCAGTTACATATTTTTGCTTCTTTTTTTGTTGCTATTTTATTATTTCTTTATCAAAATCAAATAAAAGAACTGAAAAAAAAATGTGTGTACTTTTTGCAATTTGATAACTTCTCACTTGGACTTTCTAGAAATGTGAAATGTGAAATTTGATATAGTTACATATTTTTGCTTGCCTTTCATATTTCTGCATCAATAAAAATTTGTTTTTTTTTGGAATTTCATAAAATAAGTAAAAAAAAACATTATTGGTGTGCAATTTTTGCAGTTTTATAAGTTCTCATTTTGACTTTCTAGAAATGTGAAATTTGGTACAGTTACATATTTTTGCTTCTTTTTTTGTTGCTATTTTATTAATATTTTTTATCAAAATCAAATAAAATAACTGAAAAAAAGTTGTGTGTAATTTTTGCAACTTGATAATTTCTCACTTGGACTTTCTAGAAATGTGAAATGTGAAATTTGGTAAAGTTACGTATTTTTGCTTCCTTTTCATATTTCTGCATGAATAAAAATTTGTTTTTTTCTGGAATTAAATAAAATAAGTGAAAAAAAAATAGTGTGCCATTTTTGCAGTTTTATAATTTCTCATTTTGACTTTCTAGAAATGTGAAAGTTGGTGCTGTTACATATTTTTGCTTCTTTTCTTGTTGTTATTTTAGAAAAAAAAATATTTTTTTATCAAAATCAAATAAAATAACTGAAAAAAAAATTATGTGTAATTTTTGAAATTTAATAATTTCTCACTTGGACTTTCTAGAAATGTGAAATGTGAAATTTGATATAGTTACGTATTTTTGTTTCCTTTTCATATTTCTGCATCAATAAAAATTTGTTTTTTTCTGGAATTAAATAAAATAAGTGATAATAATAATAGTGTGCCATTTTTGCAGTTTTATAATTTCTCATTTTGACTTTCTAGAATTGTGAAATTTAGTGCAGTTACATATTTTTGCTTCTTTTTTTGTTGCTATTTTATTATTTCTTTATCAAAATCAAATAAAAGAACTGAAAAAAAAATGTGTGTACTTTTTGCAATTTGATAACTTCTCACTTGGACTTTCTAGAAATGTGAAATGTGAAATTTGATATAGTTACATATTTTTGCTTGCCTTTCATATTTCTGCATCAATAAAAATTTGTTTTTTTTGGAAGTTCATAAAATAAGTAAAAAAAAACATTATTCGTGTGCAATTTTTACAGTTTTATAAATTCTCATTTTGACTTTCTAGAAATGTGAAATTTGGTACAGTTACACATTTTTGCTTCTTTTTTTGTTGCTATTTTATTTTTATTTATTTTTTATCAAAATCAAATAAAATAACAGAAAAAAAATTGTGTGTACTTTTTGCAATTTGATAATTTTTCACTTGGACTTTCTAGAAATGTGAAATGTGAAATTTGGTAAAGTTACGTATTTTTGCTCTCTTTTCATATTTATGCATCAATAAAAATTTGTGTTTTTTTGGAATTTCATAAAATAAGTGAAAAAAAAAAACATTATTTTTGTGCAATTTTTGCAGTTTTATATTTTCTCATTTTGACTTTCTAGAAATGTGAAATTTGCTACAGTTACATATTTTTGCTTCTTTTTTTGTTGCTATTTTATTAATTTTTTTTATAAAAATTAAATAAAGGAACTGAAAAAAAAAATGTGTGTAATTTTTGCAATTTGATAATTTCTCACTTGGACTTTCTAGAAATGTGAAATGTGAAATTTGGTATAGTTACCTACGTATTTTTGCTTCCTTTTCATAATTTTTGCATTATTAAAAAGTTGAAAAAAATTTTTGTTGGAATGAAGTAAACTGAAAAAAAAATATTGCTGCGTAATTTTTGCAGTTTTAAAAACTTTCTAAAAATGTGAAATTTGGCACAGTACCGTCTTTTTACTTTTTTCTCACATTGCTGCATATAGAAAAAATTCTTCACTGAAATGAAATTAAATAACGAAGAAGAAAAAAATTGTATAATTTCTGCAGCGTCATGTTTCATTTTGACGTTCTAGAGAGCTGAATTTTGGCACAGGTGCGTTTTTTGGCGCTTTTTTGTTGCTATATTATTAAGAAGTTACATGGGTTTCGAAGATGAAAAAAAAACATATTTTCTCATTTTTTTTTAATCCAATAAAGGAATTATTTTATTCAAACATTTAACAATAAAACAAAACAATATTTAAAAAATATTTTATTACATTTTCATTTAAAATTTTTGTAAATTTAGGCGTTGGTACCAAGTTTCTTCGCGGTGGTCAGGATAAGACAAGAAACCAAATATTTTTTATGAGCAGCTGAGCATAGCTCGTAAGTGAACGAAAAACAAAAAAAAAATAATAAAAATTGGATTTTTGGCAAAGTTATCTGCAAAAAAGTACAATTTTTCTTAAAATCTAACCACATTTTGTCTTGTAAAATAAGTTGTCATCGAAGACAGAAGAAAACCTTCATTCAATCAATAATCAATCCGATCTAAAAAAGGGTACAAAATTTCGATAAGATCTGTGCATTAGTTTTCAAAAAATCGTGTCCTCCGACTTTAAAAATACAGTTTTGAGACAAACGCGATTAATTGATCAATTAATTCCTCCGATCGACTTGAGCTTTTGAAAAATATTCTTGACATGTTGCGCTATTGAACAAAAAAAGTAAAAAAAATGATTTTTCGAAATTTTCAAACCCATGTAACCTCTTTAAAAAAAATTAAAAAAATAATAGATATCAAAATCAAATACAAAACTGAAGATTTTTTTTATTAGTATTCTAGGACTTTCTAGAAATCTGAGCTTTGGTAAAATTGTAAAATAAATTTCCAAGTCTGATAGCGTTTTACCAACGTTACTTGAACCCAACGGATCACCTTTAGCAAATTCCACACATGAAAAAAATCCCATTGTTTTCATCAATAGCCGCAATACACAATAGATTATTTGATATTTGCGCAAATTCGTTCTTTGACATTTCCTGTGATAAAAATAGTTTCAAAAGCAACACCGTCGTCCATTAATGCCCTTTTTTATCCACATCAATAATGGCCAAGGAAATGCTAAACCAATTAATTTCAAATAACTCGTTCGCAGCACCATTACGTTTCCATCGAAAATGAAACAATTAATGGTCAATTAATAGGCGATAAAAGCGACTTCTTCAGGTCGTGACTTATGACCAAGCTTGAGGAACTTGTTGGGACACAGCATTTACACAAATTATACTCTTCACATCCGTCATTTCACTATGATTGTTGGTTGAAAAGAAAAAAGAATAGACACGGATTTTCGTAATACAAAGCGTCCAAATAAAGTCAAATCCAAATAAAAGCATGAAAAAGTGGAGAGAAGCGAGCTTTCTATTATGTT
Source organism: Cynaeus angustus (assembly GCA_030157275.1). Classification (NCBI taxonomy): domain Eukaryota; kingdom Metazoa; phylum Arthropoda; class Insecta; order Coleoptera; family Tenebrionidae; genus Cynaeus; species Cynaeus angustus. The sequence continues at coordinate 11,030,458 of CM058067.1, forward strand.
ACGAACTCACGGAATAATCTCGTAAAGGTGTTAAGACAGAGGATGCGTGGATCGTTAGTTATGGGGATAAAAAACGTGACGCAAGAGGATAAAATAAGTGACATGGAACGTGAGATAAAGGGAAATCGGTTGAATTTCACAAGTTTAGAGAGCGCGATTCAAATTTCGCGCACTCGTCACTAGTGATTTTTTTTATCGGAGGTGACATTGACATTTGACATTTAAGTGACGAGATTTGGAGGTTATGTTTTGTTTACAACGTTTTTGGAACTTTTCGTAACATCATGCAGGCTTTGCAAGACTACGGTGACAGCGACGATGAACCTAAATTCACACCTCCCGTGGAACCCGCTCCGTTGGATCCCCAATTTTCCATTAAAAGTACTCTCCAAGTCTGTGCAGCCCCCGTCGTCCTCCCAACGGTAAGTCTCTTTTTCTCTCTACCAAACTGATTTTTTTTCTCCAGGGCTCGGAAGAGTGCGTCAAACACGTAGATCCCACAGCGAACGAAGTGACTTTTAACCCGACTTATGAAGAGTTGTTTTCTCCCATGGTGGGCCCCGAGAACCCCTTCAAGACGCAACAGCAACAATCAGCTCGGAATATGTTGTCAGGTTATGTGGAGCCCGCGTATCTCAGTGAGTTTCAGTTTGAGAATCAGCGACGAACTTTTAATAGTTTTGGATACGCGTTGGACCCCACGGTGGGGGGCGAAACCGCGACGAAAGTTGTGACTACTACAGGCCCGGCAGAAGATGTGGATGTTGACGCTAAAACGGTGTTCGAATCGACGAAATTGAGGCCTTTGGATAAGAGAAAAAGGAAGAAAAATAATGATCCTAGTGATATTGACGGGTTTTTGGGGCCCTGGGGGGGCTTCGTGGACGAGAAGAGAGTCATGAAGCCGTCGGAAGAGGAAGCGGCGGAACTGGAGGAACTAGCTAACAAAAAGAACAAGAAAGGAAAACCTTCAGAAGACAAACCGATTGAAGAGAAATCTGTTCTTCACAGTAAGTCTGAAAGGGGGCTCTTAGACACACACTAATGTTTGTTTTTAGTTTCAGACGCCGTGGACTACCAGGGAAGAAGTTTCCTCCACCCTCCTCAAGACGTTGGGGTTAACTTGAAGAGTGACAGCCCCCCAGAACGTTGCTTCTTACCCAAAGCGCATATTCACACGTGGTCGGGGCACTCCAAAGGCATTGCCGCAATCCGGTGGTTCCCCAGAACAGCACACTTGTTGCTTTCAGCCAGCATGGATTGTAGAATTAAAGTTTGTATTTCCGGGTTGCATACAATGTTTTTTCTACGATTTTTTTCAGTTGTGGGAAGTATACAACGAGCGACGCTGCGTGAGAACGTACTACGGACATAAACAAGCAGTCAGAGACATCTGTTTTAACAACTCAGGGAAATTTTTCTTGTCAGCGGCATACGATCGGTACATCAAACTGTGGGACACTGAAACCGGCCAAGTTGTGAAGAGATTCTCCAGTAGAAAAATTCCCTATTGCGTGAAATTCAACCCTGATAAGAATAAACAGCATTTGTTTGTTGCCGGGACGTCCGATAAGAAGATTATTTGTGTAAGTTAATAAAAACAAGCTACTTCTACCTGTCATTTCAAAGTGACAGTGTTTTCAGTGCTACCAACGTGCAAAAATAATGCAAAGCCTACTATTATTTTTTACTTTCAGTGGGACACCCGCTCCGGCGACGTCGTTCAAGAGTACGACCGCCACTTGGGGGCGGTCAACTCCATCACGTTCGTGGACGACAACCGCCGCTTCGTTACCACATCCGACGACAAGAGTTTACGCGTCTGGGAGTGGGATATTCCCGTCGACATGAAATACATCGCCGATCCCACAATGCACAGTATGCCGGCGGTGACTCCCGCCCCCAACGGAAAATGGTTGGCTTGTCAAAGCATGGACAACAAAATAGTTATTTTCTCAGCGCTGAATAGGTTCAAAATCAACAGGAAGAAGACGTTCACTGGACATATGGTGGCGGGATATGCGTGTACGCTAGATTTTTCGCCGGATTTAAGGTGAGGATCGTGTTTTCTTTCAAGATCTGTGTTAACGAACTTGTTTTAGTTATTTGGTGTCCGGAGACGCAGACGGGAAATGTTACATTTGGGACTGGAAGACTACAAAGTTGTACAAGAAATGGAAGGCTCACGATAATGTTTGTATAAGTGTGTTGTGGCACCCACACGAGCCCAGTAAACTGGTGACCGCCGGTTGGGATGGGCTTCTCAAGTACTGGGATTAAATGTTGAATTGAGTTTGAATAAAAAAATTATTTTAGAATTTAATAAAATTTAGTGTGTATGCAACCAACAATACACTTATTGCTAATTTCACGCATGTTTCGTCTACAGGTGGCTGTGTGTATTTGACAAACTTGTTAGAAAGTCGCGTCATTTTTGCAAAAAAAACACAATTTTAAGTGTTTATTCAGCCCAAAATATGCGCTTTACTCATGTTTTGAAGTGGTTCATCATCGGCAGGTGAGTTAATTGTGTTTTTAAAGTAAACTTGAACTTAATTTTTAAGATCCTTTCCACGGGCAAAATTGGGTGTATACCGTGCTGGGATTGTTACCGAGTGTTCCTACCTTTCTGAAAAGCAGTTTTCTTGGCTTAACATAAGTAGGAAAATTTTTGGATTAATATAATTAGAAAAATTCTTGGAAAACTAGGTATGTGGGAACTCTTTTTGTTTGTGTTGGCAGCCCTAGTTTTAATTTCAACTTCCACTAGTCTTCTTAATTAGGGAAGTTCTGTTTTCTGATTGGTTCTTGTTTAGATGTGAAGTTAGCGCTTTAGAATAGAGCACAATTACTGCTTTTATAAATATAAGATATTCTCCAAAATTTTACCATCAACTCACTAATTGTCACGCCCTGTACTTATTTTGGTTCCTTTTATTTTCAGATTTGCTTGAACAAAAGAGAATGCTACTGAACCATAAGAGATAAGTTGGGGGTTTTGACCACTTGAAGAATTTTTGTTAATGTTCTAACATCCCAGATTGGAAATGATGAAATAAACGTCGATTTTGTGAGACCCAAGCACATGGTAATTTTTACGTTTATCGTTACAATAGTTTTTAGACTCAGTTTTGCTGTTTAATTGACGACTTTCCACTACACCAAGCAGTTTTAGGTGTGATAAACAATTAAGAGTCAATTTTTAGTTTAACAAATTCAAAACAAATTCACCCCAACGGTTTTTTTTACCTTTTGCCAACTAATCTTGATATTATTTTGTTAATGAGAACTCTGTACATGGAGAATCCAAAAATTGCGTGATGGATGAGTGCATGGATAACTGTTTATTTTAGAACTACTGGAAACTTAGCCTTGAGTCTGAAACTTGCTGTATATTTTATACTTGACGCCCTTGGGAATAAAATCGGCGTTGGCTTCTGAAGCAAAACTCATTTTACTGAAGAAACTGTTATTTTGAAGTTCTTGTTTGGAACCATCTCATAATAAATGAGACGAACTGATAACGAGTTTAGGATATTTTTCTGGTATGTTTCCATGCTTGTGCTCACTTTATGTAGTGATGAATTGCTTTTTTTACACTTCGTTTTCTAGATAGATTAATTTTTCGTTGGATTTGATTTTCATTAGATTTGTTTTCCACTAGATTTGTATTCCACTCCATTTGTTTTCTACTACATTTATTTTCCACTAGATTTGTTTCCCACTAGATTTGTTTCCCATTAGGTTTGTTTTCCACTAGATTTGTTTCCCGCTAAATTTGTATTCCACTACATTTATTTTCTACTAGATTTGTTTCCCACTACATTTATTTTCCACTAGATTTGTATTTTACTGGATTTGTTTTCCACTAAATTTGTTTCCCCATTAGATTTGTTTTCCACTAGATTTGTATTCCACTAGTTTTGTTTTCTATTAGATTTGTATTCCACTGGTTTTGTTTTCTATTAGATTTGTTTTCCACTAGATTTGTTGTATTAATGTTTAATGTGAAGTTAGGCAAATACAATAGAGAAAATTGAACGATTTATTCTACTTGCATATGTACTACTGTGTTCTATGTTTTTTATATTATTTTTTCATCTAGCGTCACACTTATTTCTTTATTTATGTATTTATAAAATATAAACTTTACGTTGTGATAATAGTTTGATGGAAAATAAATAGAAAAATTCAAAGGACCCTGAGTTTATTTATTACTTTATTTAGTATTTCGTTGTTTTAGAAATCACATATAATTGTATCTTCGGCAAGTTTCATCCAAATTACTAGCAAAATTCACGTTTTCAACATTCGATAAGAAATCTTCAATTATTAGGAATAATCTAAAACCTCGATCCTATTACCCACTAATTAATACCCCCAAAAACTGAAGAAAAAAAAAATCCAAAAAATTTGGTTAAATTTAAGATGAGAGGAGGTCTTTGGTTACTCCTAATAACTTGGACCTTCTTGCACGCCAAGTGTTTCTAAATCAAAACTTGAAAAAACGTGAATTTTTCCAACAATTTTTGATAAAATTTAATGAAAATTTATTTGGTGGTATCAGGAGCACATAAGGTGAGAAGAGGTCTTCGATTACTCCTAGTAGCTGGAGACCTCTTCTTACTTCATGCACTCCTAGTAGTAATATATCCAAAAGCAAGGTAATCGTAAGTTTTTCCACAATTTCGCAAAAATTTAATAGAAATTCAATTTGAGGTATCAGGATCATATGAGATTTTAGGAGGTCTTTAATTATTCCTGATAATAGGAAACCTCTTTACACCTCATGTGCTCCTAATACCTTAAAATAATACTAAATCCAAGAAAACTCAAATTTTTACATTATTGACAAAATTTTAAGAAATTATCAGTTCGAGGTACCAGGAGCATATGAGGTGCGAGGAGGTCTCCACAAAGAAGAAAAATTTTCACGCATTTTTGCTTAAACATTATGAAAATGTACGGAGCAAAAAAAAAAGTACATTGGGTGCAAGGAGATCTTCCAAATACTAAAAAATACCATTTTTTTTAGTATTTTTGCCAAAATTTTTGCAGTTTTTTTAGACCACTAGAAATTAAGAAAGCCCGATTTTTTTTTAATAATTACCAAAACTCTTTATTTTTAGAAACAGGACATGAGGAGCAGAGGTCCTTTTTAAACAAAATATAAAACTAAAATGATTGTGTACATAATTTATAACGTTATTACACGTTATTACACGTTTATTACACGAACATTTTAAACGCTGCTGCCTATCAGAAGGGTAATTCTAGGAGAATGTGGTTCTCCCAGCTCCACATATATCCAAATAGCGTATTTGGGGTTATAGATTTTGAATCTAACTTCACGTTGAACAAGGAAATCACCGTCATTTCCATTATTAGTGGAAATTGAAATCGCCCTGCATAATGCAGTTCTACGAGAAGTTAGTCAAAGTGTTGTAACATATTGTTGATTGTATAAGCCATCCAGCTTTATGAACAACGCTCAAAAAACAGGAAAAAAAAATGTAATAACAGTGATTATAAGAATATTAACTCATTTTTGCTCTAACTTTACATGTTCCACTAGACTTGTGTGAAGTTGGTCACAGCACTAAAGTTTCAAACCATTGCGTATTGTTGGTTGCCTACGATAAAGTAACAAAATCATAACCAAATATTAGTTATCGCTGTAGTTGTTGAATAAATTGCGTAAAAATAACTAAAAGAACTACCAGAAGAGCACTCTTAGTAATTCCAACCTTTTACGAAAATTATTCTGACGCCACCAATTTTGTAGGTTATGTTGTCCGGCTCCTAACCTCAATTACTTGTCAACAACACAAACTTCTACAAAACTATGAATAAAATCGAACTAGAAGGTACCGCCCACCTATTGGACGAACTGGACAGTAAGTAAAATATCCCTCTGATTCCCCACTAATTTAGCCCCTCTTAGAAAAACTGATGGTTTTACTCCGTGATGGCAGGACTTTAATCGGCTACCTTCGTAGTGTTGATCAATTCGCCAACCTAGTTTTACACAGAACCATTGAGCGGATACATGTGGGGAAAGAATACGGGGACATTCCACGCGGAGTCTTTATCGTGAGGGGCGAAAACGTGGTCCTCCTCGGTGAAATAGTAAGTTAGAGCGACATCAAGCAGCCCCTTGTTATTTTTATTCATAGGACGCGGATAAGGAGGCCGAATTACCACTGACTGAGGTTTCCGTGGACGAAATCCTCGACGCTCAACGACAAGAACAGGAATTAAAGCAAGAACAGCAGAAATTAGTATCGAAAGCACTGAAGGAAAGGGGGCTTCACTTGATGCAGGACCTAACTCATGATGATATGTTTTAATTTTTTCTACTAATTTATTGTATCTTCTTTTTAAACGTCAATAAATATATGTACAATACTTAGAACGAAGTTTCGAACACGATTGGTTGTCCATTTTCATCGAACTTCTTTGGTTTTAATACTAGTTTCTTGCCGGTATCCCTGGCGTCCGGCTCGTTTCCATCCAGACAGTTAAGCAGAGAATCAGTCATCTTACTGGGGCTCATGTCGTTGATCTCATCGGAGTTGAAATCGTCCGTTCTACTGGAGAAACTGGAGTCAACCGCCGGAGACGACGTCGTTAACATACTCCGGTGCTCGAGGTACTCCCGGAACGTTTCAGTTAACGAACTCTCTGAGGTGTCGTCCTTTTCTTCTTCAGGCAACTTGTCCATGGTTCCACCAACTGGCTCCATTTTAGCTAACGTATTTATATTGGTTCCAGAAACCAACAAGACCGGCTTCCTGCTTCTGGGAGTCATCATAGTCTCCTACAACGTCAAAAATTATTCCCTTTTTGCATAAACCGAATCCTTCTATGGCCTTCTACTCTTGTTGTAAACATCATTTCGAATTTATCAGATACGTGCCAATTCGCATTCGATTTAACATTACATTAACTCAAAGCGATGCGAACTGTCACTACCTTAATTTTAGAGTAGGACGTTATAATATACAGTGTGAGCCACAAAAGCGAAAGAGAAAAAGACCGACGTCCCCCGTACCTGCATGGCCCTCGTCATGCGTTGCGTGGACCTGGTAATCGGCGACATGGATTTCCGATCTTTTTCTTCCGGTGTGAAATGAAGAGCGACGCACGCTGGCGTACTCGTCACACACGGACCTGTGTTTGTATCGTGCGACGTCGCGACGACGTCGTCCGATATACGTCTGAATTTTTTCGGATCGGGTTCGTCGTCATTCGTACTTTTGTCTGTGCTCGAATCGCAGTTCGCACAAAAGAGTTTTGTGCGTGTTAATGCCGTTTGGTGAGGGGGAGTCTGGAAAATGCATGCGACACGATGCAGAGATCAGAAGAAAATATATACAGAGAGATATAGAATGACAAGTGCATATACAGGGTGGTGCTTAATGAGGTTATGCTAGAATTACTGCTAATTTAACAGCCACCCTGTATATCACTGTGATTACACATACAAGGTTAACAAAGACAAATAAATGAGACATGTTAGAATAGATGATGAATAAAAAACATTCTCATATGTAAAATTTATAGTGTACAGTGTGCGACAAAAAATTGCGTAATTAGGTTTTTATAACTGCTATTACTAATATTATTACTTTCAGGCTTCAAGTCTAAATATCTAAACATTTTTTTAGTTTTCATATAAGCAATATGAAACCTGAATTAGGCTTCTTAATTTTAATGATTTCTAGGCTTTCCAAGTAAGAATAGGATTAATAAAAAAGTACATTTCAGTATGCCCATGTTTCTGGTTGAGTTGTTTGAAAAATGTGTACGATCTAGGCTTCAAAGACGTACAAGACCTGGGACAAAAACCTAACACCTAAGGTCTAATTTTAAATATCAGGTTTCATAAACCTAAAATTTTAGAATTCTATAGATTGTTACAGGTTCAGGTTTTCTAGGTTTCAGTTTGTCAAATAGCTAGTTGGTTTTCCCAACTCTCTAAATTTGAAAATAGAAAACCACAATAAATAAAGTCCCAACCTAATTCCTAGTTTGCTAAAACTTTTAGGCTTGATGGGAATACCTGACGATATATGTAGTCACCTAAATTTCAAATTATCGGATTGAAAATAAAATCTATAGGATTTAGGTTTTGGAATTTGTCTCACCAAAATGTAAAAAATCTTGTTTTTCAGGTTTTCAAAATCAGAAGAAAGGTTTTAAGGTTGCTGGTTGAGTAATAGTTTCGAAATTTCTAAAATCAAGGTTTAAAATAAATCAAGTGGACGTCAAAATTTAACAGTTGCTAAAATTGATATTTCTGAGACCTTAATAGGCTTCTAAACTTAGGTTTTCATGATTAGCATGTGACTCCTATAATTGTTTATTAAGATCCACATGTCTCTTTTTTATTGAGAAGTTTTCAAAATATCCAGAACCTAGATTAAAAGCCTAAAAATTTTAGGTTTCAGTTCAGATGCCTAGGTTTCTTGATCCAAAACCAACTATTCTAACTTCTAGGTTCTCTATGAAAGAAACTTAAATTTCTGAATTAAAAATTAATAAATCTAAAACTTACAATCTGTAACAAAAAACCTAAAATGTATAATTCTGAGGTTTCTAGGCTTTCAATGATTGAGGTCTCTAAACTTTAGTAATTAAAAAAATTCTAGGTTTTCATTATCAGGGTGTGACTTCTATAATTATTTTCTAGGAGTCATATGTCGCTGTGATTGAGGTTTTAAAATATCTAGAACCTAGATATCAAAAGCCTAAAGATTTTAGGTTTCAGCTCAATCGCCTAGGATTCTTAACCTAAAATGAACTATTCTAGCTTCTAGGCTCTCTATAAAAGAAACTATTGAATTTCTGCCGTAAAAATGGGACGATTCATAACCTCCGAGTTCTCAGTTTAATTATTATTTTCTGAAATTTAGGTTTCAAAAGCCTAAAAAACATTACTAGATGTCTAGATTTAGCCTTAGTATATCAGTTTCAAGTGTGAAACTTACTATCTGAAAAAAACCTAAACGTACAATTCAAAAGATGTTTAGGTTTTCAGGATCATATTGTGATTCCTAAAGATTTCTGGTTTCAATTCAGATGCTTAGGTTTCTTGACTTAAAAGTAACAACGCTGAAGCCTCTAGGTTTTTTATAGAATTCCAAATTTTTGCTATAAAAATGTAAATACTTCTAGGTTTGTAGCTTACAATTACAATGAATTTAGCTTACAAACACTTAAAAGATGTCACTGGACGTCCAAATTTTACATTAGTTGTTTTGAAGCTGAATCGTATAATCTTAAGGCTTCTAGCCTCTCAATGTCAAAGTTAGCTGCGATGTCTAAATTGCAAAAGAGCCTTCAAAACCTAAAAGTTTTGATGATTTAAAATGTCACCTTAATTACGTTTTCAGGTTTTAGATCACAGTTTTTGTCATTTAAACTTAGACCAGGCTTTAAGTTTGAGTATTAACTCTTATAGCCCTGAATTCGTAAACCTAAGATGTTAGGTTGTTTCTATACACATTCACACAGTAACGAAAACAAAGCAACACACCAAGCCTATTACTCACATTGACGTTTTCCTCGCCGCTTACCCTCATATGCGCCTTCTTCAAACTCTTCACAACATTTCTGTGAAAAATATGTTTCTTTATAGAATCTCCGAGACTCTTATTTTTCTGTACGCCACTCCTCAACACTTGCAGTGGCGTTCCGTGTCCATTCTCCTTATTAAACTGCTTAACCAGCTTCCTTTTTTTCGACGAGTCCGGCAAACTCTGTATATGAGCGTACAGTTGAGCTAAAGCGGTCTCTGTGGTATTCGTCTCGTTCTCTTTCGCTGTTCGCTCTTGATCCACAAACGTAAAAACTGTGTTCGCCGCAAACTGGTCGCTCATCGACTCATTAAGTTTGCGTTTTTCGTAGCGAGCACGAAACTCTAATATAAGATTCTGGGGAATTTTAAAAAGCTCACGATTGGTGGTAATCATGAATGCCACAATTTTCGAGACGGTCTGCGAAATAACGTGGAGCTGCTCAGGGGACAACTTCCGGGGGCACAGGAGATGAGGAGTGAAAAGAGTAGCTAAGTTCTCAGCGGACATTCTGTTGGAAGCTTCATGACTTGCGGTAAAGTTAAGTAAATCGAGGATGTCTTTAAGCAGGACTTTGTTTTCGGTGGGAAGCAACAAGAAAAGGAGTTGTAAGGCGATGAGAAGCTTCTCTTCGTTCACGGTTTCACCCCCGGCGAACAGTTCTGGAAAATAGTTTCAGAGTGATCCGACTCCAAGGACCAAACAAACTACCTGCGATCTGACAGTAGGCCGGGTAATGGGCTTCCGTTAGAAGAGGATCAGGGAGCTCAGCTAAGAAACCTTTTAACACTGAAGCACAGTCGTGAATACTATAAGGGCCCCCTTCCAATTCCAGAGTAGTCCCCCGACTCAACAGACTCCTCAGTTCTTGTTGTCGCACCAAAGAACCAGTCCTCCGGAAAATACCCTCCACTTTGACATCTAAAAACCGAAATTAACTGCAAGAAGCGACACATTTTTAAATTACTCTGTTCTTTTCTCAGAAACTCTATAAGTTGATACACTTGGCAAATTCCTTCTTGGGTCAAAGGAGCCCCTTCGGTGCCCCCCCGCGACTTTGACTTCTTGTTAAAAGGGACCAAGGACCATTTCTTCACTTTGTTTTTGTCAGGGATGCTGTCGTTCCTAAACTCAACATTATCATTAAAAAAAAAAAAAAAACAAAACTTACTCGTCTGTTGCTTGGTCCAATAAAAACGACAAATGCATTCTGACTAAAATATGGAATTGTTCATTAAACTCTCTTTTGAATTTTTCAGTCAAACTTTCATCGCTCAGACTTAATTCACACATGGTTGAGCGGTTGGGAACAAAATTTTGAGGTTAGGTTCGAAACAAGGGGGCCCCACATCAACACATTGTACGTAACAATTTATCACTGCAAAAAAGGAAGTTTCAGCGACATTTCAGCAATTTGGTGGCACCACAGAGCTTAAAAAGAGGCACAAACACTCGCTTTTGTATGTAAACAAACGTTTTTTCGATTCAAATTTTTGACAGATGACAGATTGACATGCGCAAGAGATTAAAGATTCCACGCGAGTTGTGATAGAAATTAATATTTTAAAAAAATCAAAATTGTTTACAATGCAACAACTACAATAAAGAAAAAAGTGTTACTAAGTAAGCAAATTTAACATTAGTAGCATTTTGTTGTTTTGATGTGTATTGTTGGTTGCCTACCCCCATAAAAAAAGTCGCAATGCCATTGGTCCGAATTAACGTTTTGTATTTGAAAGTTGGCGTTTAAAACAATAAAACGCCAGGCTTTGACTAAATTTGATTTTGCAATTATATTTATTTACCTTAGTTTAACAAATTACCACAGTCAAATGTCAAAATGACAGTACTAAAAATTTAAAATGTGCATTTGGTTAAAACAAAGTAAGTAGATCTTCCGTTCAAGCTTCTTAAATTTACCACAGTTTTTCCAAGATTTGGGTCGGAGACACCTAATAGTGATTCTGTCGCTTTTGCTCCTGTGTGAACACAACGTCAGCCGGCACACCACCATCATTTTTTTCCATTCTATTCTGCATAATGATTTGACTGGACCAAAAGACCCAAGTTTTGTATGTTTCACTCAAGATTCTAATATAACCAAATATTCGATAACCATAAACGACATGGACATAAAACTCGTTTTCGGAAATGTAGTCGGGTACTACTTCTACGGTAACATTGCTACGAGCATTTTAGCGGGCTACTTAGGAGATCGATACGAAGCAAAAATTCTCGTTTTTGTGTCTGTCGTTGCTTCAGCAGCTGCTGGTTTATTGACTGCTGCTGCTTGGAAGGTGCTTGAAAACTTGAAGGTACTCATCTTTACAGCGGTGTTCTATGGAATGAGTCATGGACTAAGAGTTCCGGCGGTGATTTCTTTGTTGTCGCATTGGCTTCCAAAAAATGAGAAGACTTTCTTAGCTCCTTTGGTGTTTTGTGGTTATGCTGTGGCGAGCATTATTAACAGTGTTTTGACGGAATATTTGAAGGATGTTTCTCATCTTATACTTTTGCCGTATTATATATATTCAGGAGCTGCGGGAGTACTCGCTTTGGTTTGGTGGATATATGGGGCCTCAGATCCTTTTCGGTGTCGCGGGATCACAGAGGATGAGTTGAAGTATCTTGATGTTAGACTGAGTAAGAAAATTTATAACAAAAAAAAAATTAAATTTAGAATATTCAGAAGTATTTTATATTTTTTATTCATAAGTTTCATTGAAGAACTAATATTTTTATACTTTCTAAACATATTTCAAATTTTCTGCAAAAATAGCACTGTTGACTATTTCAGTGAGCTAAAATATTGCAGCATATCAAAAATATAGTTATTTAAATTTCTGATTTTAAATATGCAGAAGATAACCGTGTTCGGTCAAAATGTTTTTTAAAATGGTGGATGCGCCGGGCATGCTTACAAAATTTTGCATATTTAAAATAATCTCAGGTTTTTGCGTAAAAAGATTTGAGCATTTTAAATTCTTTTTTCAGCTCACAAAGTGAACATCGTAAGAACCTCTATTCCTATCGGCTCCATCCTCCTATCTCTCCACGTATGGGCGTTCGTCTGCGCGTACGCCGCCAACATATCTCTCTGGAACTTCCAGACAGTATTCATTTTACAATACATGAAAAAAGTCTTCAATGTAGATGTCGAAGACCACGACGAATGGGGTACTATACCATATATCGTCATGATAGTATCCACTTTTCTCTTAGCTTTCTTCTCTCAGAGAGCTTTGAATAAAAGACACTTTAACGAAAATGCCATGCGAAGACATTGCAGCAATGTGGGCTCCATGGGTCCACCTATTTTCATGTTAGCTGCGTCTTTTGCAGAATGTCATATGACACTCGCCTTGGGGTGTTTACTTATTGCTTCGACTTTATGTGGGGTCAATTTTTGCGGGCTTTATTTGATACCGATGGATTTGTCTCCGAATTATGCAGGATTTATTATGGGTATTGGACACACGCTTGGATCATTGATGACATGTTTAACGCTCTATAGCATGACCAAATTCGTACCAAATGTAAGTGAGAAGATATTTTGGAAAGAGTTAATTGTGAGTTTTAGGAAGCCTTTTTGGAGTATAGAAATGTTTTGTGGCTTATCTTGCTAATGTGTGCGAGTGGTACCGTACTTTTTGTCATTTTTGGGAGTACGGAAATCCAGCAGTGGAATTTTCCCAGCATGAAAGACGAAAAAAAACCAACAGAGGTCCCCGTGTAAAAACACTTTACTTTTGTTCATAGTAAAGCGGTGATGTGTCAAACTCATGTGCATATTAATCAGAATGCGCCTGAAAATTTATAATGTAATAAAAAGTCAAAATTACATTTGAATTCAAATTTTCCCGCTCTTCGCAATGCTACCACTCGTTCTGTCTTACTTAAAAATCCCCTAATCAGTATCCAGCACGCAAAGCGCTTGCTTGGTATGTTGTGTCCCGTTCAAAGCAAAAAATCGCCCATGTCGGCGTCGTGCCCCAAATGAACCGTTTTCGTGCATTCATGGTGTTTTAGTGTCGTCTAACTCTACGAAAATATGCTATTTTGTTCCGATGGCGGACGTTTAGTGCATTTTAGCGTTCACTTTAACGCCTCCTGTCAAACGTAGCGGCTGCAAATGGCGTCGGATAATGAAGCTTCTTGTGAAAGTGATCCGAATTTCGCCGTTATCTGCGCTTTTATGGAGAAATTCGGAACGACATGCGGCTTACAAAGCATCGACTTCTTGGAGCTGCAAGAAATGCTCGAAAACACACAAGAAGGTAAAGAAACGCAGCGTGAAAACTACACACAATGGCCCTGAACTTGATTTGTTGTTGGTTTGTTGTTGTTCAGAACGGGGCATACAGTGGGGCGGGAAAATGCAGCGTGCTCTGTGTACCGCCCCGAACAGGATTTGTAAACAAACGGGGATCATTATTGAGTTGCGTGTACCGTTACTTGGGTTTACAGTTAGATTGGCGTTTTACAGTGTCTTTTATAACCCCAAAATTGAGGTGCACAGGAAGGCAAATGACAGCTGTCAACGTTATACAGCCTACTTTGAGATAGAATTTTTACTGTCACGAATGAAGTGGGGGCGCGAAATGTACGTCAGTTATGGTATTTAAACATAATTCGAAGATTAGTAACAGGAAACTTCATGTTTATGCATTTTCTCAACAATTTTGTATACAATTGTGTTATTTTGATATGTTGTAAAACATGCAACCAGATATACGTTGTTTTCAAAACATGCGTGTTTGTTAAAGCTACTTGATTTTTAGTTGAACAAAAACAGAACTCATGTTTAGTACTTTTAGTAATTTTATATTGCGAAAACAAATGTCAGCGTGACACAGTAATATGCAAATGGCAAGTGTCAAATGTCAACATTACAAAGCTACTTCATGATTTTACTACAATACAAAAATCGAAATTTAGACGTAGTAAGTCATTTTTTGACACTTTTAGCACACTATTATAATGCCATTTTTTTTTAATATTCACAATACAAAAAACCTTTATTTTGACATGGAAAAATAATTTTGTAGGTTCTTTTTTAGTTAATTATAAGTAGTTAGTAGTTAGTTAATTATGCAAAAAAATTTAATATTTCGTTTAAACTGTAACTCTACATTTTGAACACAAATGTCAAAGTGACACAGTAAGTGCTCAAATGACAGTTGTCAAATGTCAACATTAGCCAGCAACTTGAGTTGGGCGATTTTATAAACAAAAGTAATTTCGACGTGGTAAATAATTTTGACACAGCTCACTTTTAGTAAATTGCTTTATTGCAAAAATCTTTAATATACGCTTTATTTATATTTTTACATTTTGAACAGAAATGTCAAAGTGACACAGTTGCTGTTCAAATGACAGTTGTCATGTGTCAAGATTCTACAGCCACCTAATTTTAATATTATATAAGACACAAAAAGTGAAATTTTGACATGCTTAATCATTTTGTCAGTTTCCTATTAGGACACTTATTTAACGTAGAAAATCCTTGATATTACGTTTCATTTGTAATTTTACGTTGTGAACATAAATGTCATCGTGACACAGTAACTTGATTTTGATGACTATAAACACAAAACGAAATTTTGACGTGATAAATCTTTTTGTCAGGGCCCACTTTTCGCTTACTATTTTAATGAAAAAAAAAAAAAAAATACATTTCATTTACGATTGATATGATAAATGTTAGCTTGACTCTGTAACAGTTGTCAAATGTCAACATCACACAGTAACTTGATTTTGATGATTTTATAAAAAACAAAAACGAAATCTCATCAGAGCTCACTTGTCGGTCACTATTTCAATGAAGAAAATCTTTAATATTACGTTTTATTTAGAATTTACATTGCGAACATAAATGTCAGCGTGACACAGTAACAGTTGTCAGAAGCCAACATCACACAGTAACTTGATTTTGATGATTCTATAAAAAAAACAAACAACGAAATTTTGACGTGGTAAATCATTTTGTCACATCCTCAATTCTACCACACTATTTTTATGCAAAAATCTTTATTATTGTTTCATCTGCAATTTTGGATTTGGAACACAAATGTCAGCATGATAGTTCAAAAAACAGTTGTTAAATAAATGTCAATACTCTACAGCGAGTTGGTTTTTAATTTAATAAAAAAACGTGAAATTTTAGCATGGTTAATTATTTTTTCTACACTTTTAATTTTTATTTGTAATTATACAACACAAACACAATAACTGATGCTAAATGTCAACGCGACACATCTTGACAAGTGTCAAATGTCAACATTACACGGTTACTAGATTTGGGTGTTTTTTGATATTAAAAGCTCATTTTTGAGTCGCTTTCGTCATCATGACTTTACATACGATTTTCGTATGTTTGTTGCCTTTTGTCAGTTTGATGTTATGGGCTCTAACCTAACCTTAATTGTTTAGCTATTCTTGACATGACAGTCTTAAAATGTCAGACTTGATAAACAAGCGTACTTCTAGCCTACTTCTAATTTTACTGGCTACTTCGTCGTTTTTTTAGACGTGAAAAATATAATTTTTACAAACTTTTAGTACATTATATATTGTTAATTTTAGTATAATATTTACTATTACTTACATTTAATTAAATACGGTTTCAGATTACGTTTCACCTGCAATTCCAAAAAAAAAAAAAACCACTTAACACAATCACATTTCTCACTGTTAACTTAAGTGACAGCTGTCAAATGTCAACGTGACAACTACTAGATTTTTTTGGAAAACAAACTGCATTTTAGTTTTTCCAGAAAAAATAAGTAATTTATTGTCGTTATTGATAGTAATCGTCTCTTTGGTGGTGATTAATTGTGGTTTTATTTTTTTCGAACCATAACAGAAAAGTTGTAGTAAAGCTGTGGATAGACAACCAAATATACACGTTTGGCGCCAAAACAGTCGTGAACGCAGCCAATCCGTCGACTTTCTCCAGGACTAAAATATATTTATTGTATTTTTTTTTCAGTCCCCCAGGAACTAATCGACCTCCACATCAAACTCCTCCGCAAGTCTCGAAAAACTGTCTCGAACGAACGATGGGAGAAAGCAATAATTAAGTTTTGTCACACTTTTTGTGTCCAAGATGCATGGGAGATCGAACGTTTTGGATACAAGAAAGCTCGTCTTTCATCAAAGCTCCGGGTGCTTAAAGTGAGTTTCAAGCTCTTTCATTCTCCTTTTATGACATTTTTTTTACAGGAACTTCTGGAGATGCAGTTTGATTTCAACGCGCGCTTTAAAGCTGAAATCAACAAGATGTCTGCTGATGAGCTGCGCTCACAACCACTGGGAAAAGACAAACAAGGACACGCTTACTGGTTTCAAAACGACAATAACTGTCAGATTCGGGTGTACAAAGAAGATCCTGATGAAGAAACGTGGACTTTGGTTGCGAAGTAAGTTGGATGACAGTAGGCGCGTTTTGGAGAACACGATTTTTTTGCAGGGACAGAGAGGGTCTAGCTTCGTTGATCAGTGAGCTCAGCGACGGTGACTCGAAAGTCAGTACGGAATCGGCGATTAATGAAGAAGATAGTAACAGTTTAGCGGAGCGTCCGATCATCGACACCGGTCAAGTCGACTCTTCTTCTGATTCGACCAAGAAGTCGGGAGAATCGGAAAACTCCAATGAATCGAAGGAGTCGCTCAAAAAAGAAAACATATCACCTCAGGAAACTGACGAAGAAAGTTCGAAACGTGGACGAGAGAGTGACGAAGAAGCACCGGAAGAGAAGAAAGCGAAGATTGTGGGTGAATCAATCGAAGAACCCGTGATGTTAATAAAAGGTGACGGTGAGGGCGAAACTAACAAATGCGTGAATCCGATTATCGGTGAAGAAATCGAAGAAGATCTGATGTTTTTTTACGGTGACGGTAACGGTGTCGATTGTGAGACCGGCAACGAAGAGAAATCCTCCGATTCGAAGGAGTCGGAAAGCGGGGAAAGCGCGAGAGACGCTAAAGTAGTCAGTATTAGTGATTCGAAGAATTGCGTCAACGACGAAGTTCCTACATCTCCTGTAAAAAGTCCATACAAATTAGGTACGATTATCGACACGAAGACTGACAATAAATTTTTTAGTGCGGTTAAAAGTCCGACGAAGAAGTCTCGATGGGACGTCGAGACGATAATTGCGAAAGATGCGCCCGAAAACAAGTGGGAAGAAGAAGCGCCGAAGAAAACCATGTTCTTCTTCGGTCCGGGGTGTTTGCAATTTAGTCCGGCTGCGATGGCCTTCGGACAAAAAGTGCCTCCTGAAAAAAACGACAGTCTTGAAGTTCTACCAGACAAAGCGAAAGGGGATGTCGGGTATAGAATAGGGGAGGAAAACAAAGGGGGGGAAACCAGCGAATGTGTTCAGTCCGAAAAGGGACCTGTAGTTAATGATGATCATCCAACACCATTAGAAACTAGAGTAGATAAGTTAGACGATGAAAAAGATAAAGTAGAAGATAATCTAGGACAAACCAAAGGCGGAGATGAGGGTACGAGCGGACCAACGGAAAACATCATCACGGAACATCTCGAAGAAACAGATGAAACAGACGGCGGAAGAATGCCGGAAGTCACCGCGACTTTGATCGGGTACAAAGTGCCAGATAAAGAAGAAGACAAATCACAAACTGAAGTAGTTTGCGTGAAGAAACACGCGTACGTTCTTGGCGGAGAAACCGTAGAAAATCACGCGGAAGAAGAACCAAAAACTGACGAAAACGAGAACAAACACACCGAACGCGAACGAGAAGAAGACGACCAGAAGTCAGAAGCTGGTGAACCTTCAAAGAGTTCGATCAGTGCGGATTTGGTCCAGGATTCATTGGCGGAAACGTCACAAATCGAAGTTGATGATCAGAAACTAGATGGTTCACCCAAAATCAATGTTGATTCGAAACTAGAAAGTTTACCCAAAATCGATCCGAAACCAGAAATCAATGATCATAATCATCCCAGTCTACAAAATGAAGTAGAAAGCAAAGGTGACGACGAACATGATCAGAAGTTGGAAGGCCTGGCAGATGAAAATGATCAAGAGCCTAAAAATTCGAGCGATGAAAATGATCAGAAATCAGAAGCCGTGCCTGATATTGATCAAAAGTTAGACTGCGATCTGGAACCAAGTGATCAAAAATCAGAAGCTGATGATCAGAAACAAGACGTGGACATTGAAAGTGATCAGAAATCAGAAATTTGTTGCCAAAATCAAGACAAAGAATCAGAAGATGTTGATCAGAAATCAGGAAACGTGAACGTTGAAATTGATCATAAATCAGAAGGTGGCGATCAGAAAGAGAACGTTATTGTTAAAAGCGATCAAATTTCTGAAGCTGAACCAGAACCTGAACCTTTGCTCCACAAAGAGGAGAGCGCAGATATCAGCTGTGATGTGGTCGAACATGAAAAAAACGACGAAAGCGATCAGAAAATTGAATGTTCGCTTGATCAAAAAGATGATCAAATTAGCAGGGAACATGGTCTGAAACCACAGTTGGATGAAAAACCTGTAGAAAATGATCAACGGTCAGAACCCATAATCGAGAATAAAATGGAGAGCTTCAAAAATGATCAGAGCTTGGAAGAGTTGGATGAAAAAATAGAAGATGAGCCTAAATCAGAAACTGTGATCACTACGGAAAACGAAGAAATTGATCAGAAGTTGGAAAGTCACAATGACAAATTAGACAGTTCTTTAAAAAATGAAGTCGACGAAACTCTTGCCGTTGATGATCAGAAAAAAGAAATTCCGATCATTGAAATGAAAGAAAATGATCAGAAATCAGAAGATGCGTTAGAACTTACGAAAGAAAATGATCAGAGATCAGAAGATGCGTTAGAACTTACGAAAGAAAATGATCAGAAATCAGAAGATGCGTTAGAACTTACGAAAGAAAATGATCATAAATCAGAAGATGCGTTAGAACTTACGAAAGAAAATGATCAGAAATCAGAAGATGCTTTAGAAATTGATCGATTTCCCGATAACTCTTTGGCAAGTGATGAAAAATCCGATAAATTTGATGAAACGAAACCCGATCAAAGTGCACCTGAACCAAAAGTAGAAAAAACAACAGAACCCGAGATCAAAAAACCAGTTGAACCACAATCAGATGCATTAGAAGAGGTGGAACAATTAGAAAATGTAACAACAGAAACCGTAGCAGTAAAACCCGACGAAGTCGAGCTCCAGACACCGCTTCCAGAAGCAAAACCACCTCCAGAAGCAGAACCACCCCTAGAAGCAGAACCACCAAAAAACGAAGCCGCATCTACAGAAAGCAAAAAGGCCGAACTCCCGACCAGAGAAGCCGTCGTTTACTTAAAACTTGAAGATAAAATTAAAGCCGACGATAAGTCCATGAAAGAAGACGAAAAAGAGACGCCAGGCGTCCCGGCGAAGCGCGGTCGCAAAAACAACTCATCCGATGCTGTTGAAGACGAGAAAAAGCCTCGTGTTCCCACGCGTCGAAGCACGCGATCTTCAAAAAACGAGGAGGTTGAAGAAAAACTCGTGGAAGTGCCACCGCCGACGCGTAGGGGGCGGCCACGAGCCAATCAGAAGATCAATAAAGAAGAACCCTCCGAGGGTGATTCTAAAAAGATCAAGCTGGAAGAAACGAGGTCGCTGCGTAGTAAAGCGAATCAAGAAGAAGAGAAAGGTGAAGATGCTAAGTTTGAAGAAGCAAGTGATTCGAAGATCAATCTGACTGAAGAAGCGTCGGAGGTGAAAAAGGCGAGGAACAAGCTTAAGGATGAACCTGAAGCTGACCCTAAAGAAACGTCGCCTGATTCAAAGAAGACGGATGAAGAAGCAATGGAAGTTAAAAGAACTTTACGCAGCAAGTCCAAGGACGAACTCGAAGAGCCTAAAAGTGAAGAAGCAGAAGCTGATTCGAAAGAGAAAACGAAGGAGCCGGAAAAAGTTGAGGAAGTCTCGCCAGTGTCCGGCGTCGTCGTCGAGAGCAGTAGTAGCAACGACGCGCAGGAAATCACCGAGAACGACCCTATCGTCGCCCCCGAAGACGTCAAAGACAAACCCATGTCTTTGGCGACATTTTCGCTTGATTTTAACGAATCTCCAACTCCCACGCCTCCGACCACGAGAAGTGGTTTAAGAAAGAGAGGACGCGAAAGTCCGCACGAAGAAACGGGTGAAACCGCCGGGAAACGACCGAAGATGAAAGCGAAACGCCCCGTTGATGTCAAACTAAGGAAGAGCATTGAAGAACAAAAGAAGAAAGAGTTGATAAGTAGCGACGATGACAGCAAGGCTGAAGAACAGAAGAAGCACGCGAAGAATGAGGAAGAGAAAAACGATGATGAGGTTGTCGCAGGCGGCGAAGTAGAAAAAGAACACCAAACCGCAAAGAAAAAGAAGAACCGAAAGAACAAAAATCGTGAGTTTGTAAGCGAGAGATTTTACGTTCTATTTCTTCTTTTTTTCTAGAACGTTTATTGTCAAATTTGGGCATCGACCCCAGCCAGGTGTTGAACTTCGGTCAAGATCAAACGATTGGTGTACGACAATCGCGGAGAATCGCGCAGTTGAAGATAAAGGAAGAAGCGGAGAGAAGGAAGTTAGAAGAAGAGTTGGTGCACGAATCCCAAAAGAAAAAAAAGTCAAAAAAGAACGAAGATAAGGTGAGTATTATGCTGTGATAAGAACCACTCTAAAGTTAAACAGGACTACAAGGTCGAAAAGAAGAAAAAGGATGAAGAAGAGGAAGAAGCGGATGATGACAGCGGTGACTCGAAGAAACGAAAAAAGAAAAAGAAGAAGAAGAAGAAAAAAGAACAATTGAAGTTCGATGAGTTCAATCCTTGGCGGTCAAGCAGCGACTCCAGCAGTTCCAACGAGGAAGATGAAATCGGTGAAGAAGAGGAAGAAGAAGACGATGACGTCCTCCAGTACGTCTCTGACCACGAGTTTTCTCCCGAAAGCGACATGGAAGGGGACGGCGAGGCGCTTCCCCTCAAGCGTGCACGAACCGCCAGAAAAGGTAACGTCAAATTTTGGGGCCCAAAGTCTTAACACATTTGTTTAGAATCCGACGTCGAGGAAGTCGATGACTGTCCCTGTCAAAAGTGTGGAAAATCCGATCATCCTGAGTGGATCCTTCTTTGCGACAGCTGCGACAACGGTTGGCACTGCTCCTGCTTGCGACCGCCCCTTTTGGTCATCCCCGAAGGTGATTGGTTCTGTCCTCCATGTCAACACGCTAGTCTTCTGAAACAACTCCAAGAAAAACTGAGCGAATACGACAAGAAACTGAATAAAAAAGAAATAGAAGATCGCCGAAAAGAACGTTTGGCGTACGTCGGTATTAGCCTTAATAGTGTTCTACCAACCAAAGAAACCGAAAATATCAAAAGACGACGTGTAACTCGAGACGACGACGGCTTGGAAGACGACGACGATGACGACGAAGAAGACGACGATGACGATGCCGACGTTGAAGGTGACGATGCGAGCAGCGAAGAGTCAGAGTCGGCATCACCATCGGCTTCGGAAACCGGAAGCGATTCCGATGAACCGATTTACCAACTGAGGCAGCGGCGGCAAGCTCACAGTTATCGTTTCAATGATTACGACGACTTGATTAATTCAGCGATACAAGATGAAATGGAGGCGGTGAAGGGAGCGGGTAATCAAGGGCGCGGTAAGGACATCGCCACCATAGTCAACGCGGAGAAAGAAGAAGAAAGAAAAAAGGAAGAAGCGGTGCAAGGAGAAAACGTCGAGTTTGAACCTTTACCTCCAGTGGTACCCGTCAAAGACCGAGATAAAGAAGCGCGGCCGATTTTCGAAGACGATGATGATGTTCAGATCAAAAAGAAGATAGTAGGAAGAAAGAAACACAGGAGGTTAAACGCGTTGGACATCAGCAGCGCGGACGAAGACGAGGATTCGGACGAAGATTTCAAAGGAACCAGCTCAGAATCAGACGATGATTTCGATGAAGACTTAGGAAGTGAAGACAGCGAAGATTTGGACAGCGGAAGGAGGAGGAAAGGGTCGGATCCGGTGAGGAGATCGACGCGAGCGAGAACATCGAGATACGACGCTGATTTCAGTAAGTATTATAGAAACGAAGACACCACCAGGAAACGATCACGATCGTTTTATTTTTAGTTGATGATGGTGATAGCGAGAGTGAGGATGACGCCCCCCGCCGTAAAAAGAAACGTTCTATTTGGGACGAATCGGAATCTGAAGAAAGCGATCGCTCTTGGGGTCGCCGAAAGCGAAAACCCGCGAGCCGTTCAAAAAAGGCCCCCACGACCACCACCACCAGCACCTCCAAAAAGAAAAAGTCAAAGAAAAAGAAGAAACAACAAGACTCCGACGAAGAAGTGTACAAAAAGAAGAAGCCGAAAATCAAGTTTGGCTTCGATGGTGACGACGACGGTCCCGTTCGACGCACACGCGGGAAAAAAATTAACTACGTGGACGCTCTCGGTTCTGATAGCGATGATGACCGCGTGAAGAGAGCGCCCCCACGAATTGAAAGCGACGAGGAGTACGTAGCGAACGAAGACGAAAAAGTCAGCGAAGAAGAAGTTGATTCTGGGGAAGAAAACGCTAAAGCTCCGAAGATTCAAATACAATCGTACACGGACGCGAGGTTCGTGCAAGTGTTACCAGAACCGAAGAATCTGCTTACTGAAGATGGTGACGAGCTAAATCCAATAGATCAGATTAATAGGAACGTGGAGATGATGGACGAGAACGACATGGAGAAGATGATGGAAGAGGAGGAGTACGCCAATAAGCAGTTGCAGATGGTAGCATTACAATTGGAGAAGGAGAAAAGAAGGAAAGAACGAGAGGCGAAGAAGTTAGTGGAGTTGCCGCAGCCGGTGGACGCGAAAAATAGAGCGAGGAAAAAAGAAGATCAGTTTCAGTTCAGCGGTTCGATGCAGGAACCTCTCGTTGGTAACGTTGATAGTTTGATTGTCAACTCGGAGAACAACGATGAGTTGTCGGAGCCTCCAGGTGTGTCTTTACCGTTATTCGGAGAGTTGGGCGTCGGAGGAGACGCTTTGGAGGATCCGGCTAAAAAGCGCCGAGGTAAAAAAAAAACGTAGATATCTTTAAAACTGCTCGGTACTCATCTTATTTTTGTAGCAGCGAAAAGTAAGAAGAGTCTCGAAGAAGCCGTGGCTAATTTAGGGTCGGCCCGGCAACACGAGGCTGCCGCCCCCTTCATCATCAACAAGCTCCTCCCGACGGATCTGTCGGTGGCCCCCGAAAGTAACATAGAAATAGCCGCCCCTCCGCAACCTTTTTCCCAGAGTCAACCGACCCCGTCTGTGATCACCAGGATGTTGCAAAGCAAACCTGGACAACCTGGATACCCCGTGGGTGTTATCAGGCCTAAACAGTTCGCCGCAATGCCCGAAAGAGAGGAGGACGTCCACCACGCGTTGGCGGCGACAGGACAATACATCCAAGGTAATTTTCATCCCCCGGTTTTCATCCAAGCGTGACACTCTTTCTTTCAGGAGCTGCCGGTCTACGTCCCTTCCGCCCGCTGGCACCGGGTCTCAATCACTACCCCCGCGCCGCGCCGCCGCCTCAAATCCGCAACCCCGTTCCTCACATCTACCATTCGCATCGCCCTCTAGACCCTTCTCCTTCCGGCGGTGGCACCATCAGCATCGCCGAGCATAATTCTCCGGGTCGGGTGGTTTCCCCCGCTGCCAGCAGTCCGGGAAGTAACAAAAACGAAACGCCGCCTCCACCATACACGCGGCCGCCTGTCGTGCCTCCCGTTGGTCGGTTTCCGTTAGCCGGAGGACCGAGACATCTACAGATGGTACCGCCTCCGCATCTACAGCCGCCTCGACCGAATTTGTCACCGTACCATCCGGGGATGCCGCCCCAGTACCATTACGGGCAGTTCGGTCAAGAAGATGCGTTACCGCCCACTTTGTACCAGAACTCGCCCTATTCGGAACCGTTCGAAGGGCAGGTAAACCCTTCGGAAAATAGTAATAGTAAATCGTTCGAAGAGGAGCCCGGGGGTGAGTTTGGGGGGTTGGTTTCGTATTTTTCGAGTCAGCGAGAGGATGATTTGGAGTCATAAGGACGAAGTGACGTGTGTGCAGCCATTTTTTTTAAATTATTGAGATTTGTATAACGTTTATTGGTACCTACTGTGGAATTTAGTGGGGGTTTTATATCATTTTTTCGATTTAAGAATTAAATTATATTTATAATGTACAGAAATTAGTTCTAATTTTTATATTAATATCAAATAGATGTGTAAATATTTGTATATAAAATATAACTACTAGACAATTCAATAACGCTAGTATTACTATGATATACAGAATGGGTGTTTTTAATGTGATGTGTATATTCCTTACATAGTGTATACAAGAAAATATGCATTTTTACCTAAAAGCTTATTATTTCAGAGATTTAGCTTGCAGATGTTTTACTAAAGAATTTTTTACACTTGGTATGTCCAAGTTTCAAAAAAAATTAAGTTTAGTTGAAAATGTAAGAGTTTGATTTACATGTAAAGCACTTGAAAAGAATAAAATGCGAATTTTAGTTTGTTGTTTCTTATGGGTAGCTATTTATCAGATGATTTTCTAAAAATTGTTTATTGTTTGTAAAACTTGACAGTACACGATTATGGTTCTGTAAAGTGCTTTTTATTGTCACCCGACCAAACGTATAGGACATTCCACGCGAAAGAAACTACGACTGATATAAAATATTTTATTACATCAAATTCAAACATACATATGAAAAACATATGTTTAACAATAACGTGTAAGTTCTAACTAACAAATTCGTAACAATTGCACGGGTGTGCGGTTTTCATATACATCAACTCAACGGCGTGGGAAGCTTTATAAAAATATGTGTAACTAGTCAAAGAAAAACCTGTCAACACTATACATATATCTACGACTATGTTCACAGTCTACATAACATGAATCGAGAGATTAATGTCGGCGTCTATTCTACAAAAATAATTCTGTGGGCGCCAAAATATCAGATATAAAAATTTCTGGTCGTAGAAGAAGGTATTAAAGTGAAAAGTTACAAATTCAGCAACAACAATTTACAGGTTAGAGTCGGCCATGGCGGCCATATTGGAAGCTGTACAATGCCATCTTTGGGCAAGTCATCGTCAGTACATTGTCTTTTCGACCAAGTGAAGAGCATGCAAGGGTAAAAATAAACTTTAGGGATAGTAAAATTGAAAAAAAAAGTTTATTACAAATTAAAATAAACATACAACACGTTCGAACAGTGATTGGTCCATAGACAATGTGATTGTGAGTAAAATCGCCTTCTTCGCTAATACCCTGTGCGATTGAAGACGAGCGTCGACGAGCGATCGTCGGCGCCCACCGTTGTGCGTGTCGAAATTGCGTCAGTCGAATAAAAGAGATAGGAAAACGAGACCTCGGTTATATATACAATTTAGGCCTTACTTAAGTTCACGTCATTTAGCACAGCACGTTCGGCAGTAGCCTTGTATCACTAGGGGGTTTGTTACAGTATTATATACACACAACTCCGAATTACTGACCACCACACATCGTCAAAATCGGCCGCTTTTTTGGCACTAGACTTTTTTTGGCAACGGCGATTTCAACGATGTGTCTGCGGTTACAGTAACGTTGTTTTATCTCAGGAAACGTCGCGATGGCGAGACTTTTTGTGACCACCGAAAGTAAACCACGTCCCCACTTTGCGGCCTAGAGAGTTAGAATTCGAGTTGAGTTGCAGCGCCGAGCCCATATACGTCGGACTGTGTTTGTAGTTTTTACCGGCTGGAAAAAAAAACAACTTAGATTGGGGAGTTTTATCGTTGGTGGTACCTCTCGGTTTTCGGGGGGGCCGTCTTTGGCAACGCGCCGCCACTTTGGCGAGTTGCTTCGCGGACGAGGGGAATTCCAAACCGTCGTCTTTGTCTTGAGCGACTAAACGGCGCTCTTCTTGGAAAGCTTGCAACCAGCGTTGCTTGTCGGACAAGGAACGGCAGCAGAAGAGGAGCCACTTGTCGCGGACGCAGCTGTAAATCCGGATGGCGTGGCGCACGCTGACGCCCAAGTGGTTGTCTGAAAAAAGGGGTAAGAGAGGAGGAAGAACGAGGGTTTGATTTGTACCTTTTCCGTCGGCGACGTCGATGACCTCACTCGTGTCTAAGCAGATGCGACCTTTGTACACGTACGTGCTCCTTTTTAGAATGTCCTGGAAAAACTAAAGAGTTATGAAGGATCAAAAGTGGCATCCGCGCACCTTTTTACAGTAGACAATTTGGTGATCGAAAAGGAACAATGTGATGTTGTTAGTCCACATGCCCGTCGTCACTTTGACGACTTCTCCTTGGTAGATTAGTTGGGTGCTGACGTCTATCAGATCTTCGCCCTAAGAAACGGAGATTAACTAACATGAGGTTCTAATTCAACCCGTTGGCAAACAAACTTACCTCCCACCCTTCGACTCTTTGCTGCCAAGCAACCAACTTCTCCAAGCTTTCCATCCTCCTCTTTCTTTCGTTAATCAAAACGGCCACACCCCTCATCACTTGGAGTGCTTCTTTTATGTCGTTATAGTCTTTGTGGTCGGGTTTCGTGTATTTGAGCAATTCCGCCAACTGCAGAGGATACTTGCAGATCCTTTGCACAGGCGTCAATAGATATCCATCGAGGGGAATTTCGATTAATCCTCGCATTAAACGACAAGCTTCGAAGAACTTGCTGTAATTGTTAAATTGGTAAAGTTCTTGTAAGGCGGCGGTCGCTGTAGGATGACTGTTGCAATATTCGGAGTACATTTTAAACCCGGCTTTGTGTTTGAGAAAACAACTACCGACGCAGCTCTTATAGGGGGCGTCGAAATCGATTTGAGCTTCGAGATCTCTGACGAAACACGACTGGAACTTGAGGATCTCTTCCAGGTTGATGAAGATAGTCGAGATTTGGTCGTCGGTGAACATGTCCGTGCGCTTACGACACTCCGCGATGTAGCCCTCGGCCACGTCCTGCAGGACCTGGAGGAAACACGTTAAGACCGTGCTCAGCGCCACCTTACCGATCACCTTGACGAAATCTCGTTCGGTCTTCACTAGCTCTCTGACGACGCTCGTCCGGACTTGGTCGTTCGACAGCAACGAGATACTCGTCCTCCGTCGGATCTGCGACGGGACGGTTTTTCCCGACGCCATCGCCGCCAAGCAATCCTCCACGGTATCCTCCTGGCTCACTCTTAACCTCACGAACTGCGCGGGGAACCATCCAGATTTACCGCCGGTGGAACCCCACCACCACTCTCTATTCGCCGTCTCCAACACCTCGATGAGATCCCCAGCTCGAAAGGCGAGTTCTTCAGATTCGAAAGCGACGTGGTCGAAAACGGCCTCCGCGAGGATTACCATTTCTTCATCCATCGCCAACTCTAACGATTTCTTCCGTTCGGTCAACGAAGCTATCGACGACTCCGAATCCGACATGTCATCATCAGACCGAAGCTCGTGCTCGTCTTCGCTGACGATGTGGGAGCCCCCTAAGCGCAGCCCTACACAACAATCAACTCCACGAATCATTTCAAAGTTTCTCTTACCGGCTGTCTTCGTCCTCATCAACGGCGACAACTTATCGATATCCAACGGCTGACTTAACGACCTCCTCAGTTGCCCCCTTCGATGGTTCATCCGCAATGCGACGCCACCGGGGACATCCGGAGGTTTTCTGCGAGGACTTTGGGGCCGCCCCCGCAATGGGCTCGGTGTAGACATTAGACGTTTGTAGGAAGATCGAGCGTCCCAGTGAAGGAGTCGCTGACCTCCGAGATCGGAGCGAGTTCTTCGAACTTGGTTATGGCGATGGGTGCGTTGTTTTAGATCAGACTGTGGAAACGAAAGTGATTACTACAAAAGTGATGAGGGAGGAAATGACGCGAAAGAAATGAAATGAACGCGAGGAGGAGGAAGGGGGAGAAATAAAGACTCAGCGAATAAAAAATGCTTTAATTGTGTTTACTGGTGACAGTAATAAAGATAGTAGGTGCAAATAAACGATATAGGGGGTCGAAAAGTCGATACACAGGTGGTGTTTTACCCAAAAAAACTTCAAATCAACGTTATTAACTCTCAATGGAACTATTTAGTGAGTCATTAAGATTACGTGACTCAAACTCCAAACACCTATTAAAGCTAATTTAAGTGATAAAGTAAGTGGGTAGCAAAAACGATAACTGTGGAATGCAAAGAAAAATAAACAATCTCAAAATCGCGATTGTACTCTAATAACCGTGCAAACATTGACAATGTGACGATATAAAAAAAAAAAACTTGATCCAAAACATTCTATTCTGTTTATTTTGGCCGTATGGCTGTTCTCCAAACGTCTCTATTCTTAGAACCTACAGCCCCACTATTCCTTTTTCATAGCCAGACACTTGTCCTCAATGTTAGAAGGGTGCACCGACAATTTTTCACTCCACCGTTCGATAAAAACGACACAAAAACTGCGTGTTCATTTCAACCACTTTTCACACACACCCAAACACCGTTTTTATAATATTTCCTTCAGTTGTTTCTCAGCCGAACTCAGGTAAGAGCAGATGTGAGTTTCGCACTGGCAATAAACGAAACACCTGCCCTTGCGCCGCGAAATGCTACTACCACCGTATCAGCATTGTGCGTTCGTTCACGACATCCTGAAATCGACTTCCCGGTCGTTCGCCGCTGAAACGAGTGGGAATCCTTGCTCGATATCAACAGTGCATTCCAACTTGGGCGGGGACGAGGGGGACGATGGCGCAGTTTCTACGAAAGTAACAAATCCGGCTCGAAGGACCAAGATTCGGGGGGAGACAAACAAGACGGCTAGATCAAGTAAAAACGTCAAAAGTGCAACTTCCCCCCGTAAGTGTACTCCAAACGCACGGGTTTAAAATTAGAGCGAATCCGACATCTCGGTCGATATTTCGTGTGTTGTACAGTCGCAGGCTGCAGAAATAAACACCGAGTGGAAATTGGAAAAATTCGTTAGTCCGTGCGGATGTTTTATACGACTTCCGAGAGCCATTTCATTGTGGTTTTATTTCCGTCGATAACAGTCCAACACAACTAATTGATACTCGTCGTCGAGTGTCTCGCGAGGGAAATTTTAAATCATATGGTCGTCACGACCCTTGTGCGCTTCATTAAAAAAGTCTCTATGCACCAGTGGCGCCGTGCGTGACGCGAGCACGATGCGTGGAAAATTAATCCTGTTTGTGACTGGATGCTTCCTGATCTGACAGATGGAAAATCGTGATTAGGGATGTAGATGGACACGTGACGGAGGGATGTAAAAGTTTTAAACCTCGGCCACGTTTATTGTGGTCCATGGAGCCGGAACAACGCGTACATTGGTCCCCGGAGCCGGATCAGGCTTCCCTATCAATTACCACAAACAACCAGAAAAACGCGGCGAAGTCAGCCAGCATCTGCTAACACAGTTACCGAAGCACTATAATCAATACTGTAATATCCGTTAATACTTTGCTCAGGCGGAAATTGGAGCTGGAGTTAGAGTTAGATAAGGCGTGATAACGTTACTAAAATATGCAACGTTTATAGAAGCGTGAATATGTTAACAAACATTAAACGCGTTTAGCGAGTAAAAACACCGACAGGCCGAAAGCGATTACTACATAAAATGGTCCTTGGAGTCGTATTACGTTTTTTTTACTCACCTTAAACTTATCGATGAGAATTTGATTGAGCAGATCTGAGTGGGGTCTGGAACCTTTCCCGTGCGGGGTCCTTCGCCTGACCGACGGAGGACTATCCGTATCATCTCCAGGTGGATCAGTGTCGTGCGATTCTGAACTATCTCCAGCGCCCCCACAGCCTGGCATCATCTGTAACCGATAGACTTATATTCCCAACCCTTAAAAACATCAATGTCGGGCCGTTCATGAGAAACTACCAATGACCTTAAATTACAAAGGTGACAAAATCCATCCAGGGTGTTCGTTGGCGTGCGTTAATTCGAGACAGGTGGAAAAAACGCGTAGTCTTTAGCAAATGACGCGAATTTTCCACTTTGTGATATACGGGGTGTTGTGGAAATGGGTGTTGGAGCTGGCAAGATAACATTTTATTAGCTTAGTGCACTTTAAGTCGTAAAATAATTCGTTATCGCGTGATAAAAGGTCTGCGAGTAAAAGCAAATTAGTTTCATAAAGTGTGGGGGTTTTAAACGAACTAGTGGATTTAGAGATTTTATGTTGACTGTAAAGATAGGGGAAAACTGACAAGTTGTCACGGTTACCAACACGTACAAAAAACGAGGCTCTTAGCGAGAATGGTCCATGGAGCCGGATAACAAAAAAAAAAAAAAAATCTCTTTCTAACCCCGGAAGCTTTGTGTTTAAATTTGAAAAAAACGCGGTGTTTTCATTTGAATGAGCACGCGTGTAGCAACATAATTTCAAAATGTTAATCACATAAAGTTTATTTAGTTGATTTTCGCTGTTGATTTATAACGCACAAACTGTTCCCCCTTTTGATATTTTAGCTCGAAGCGCGATCAATTTCAATCACGCCGACTAAATTATTTAACGTACAATAACGATTTCATCCGCAGTGTCTTTGAGCACTTGCATATAAAATGAAAGCCAGCACGCATTCCTCGGTGTATATACAATACATAGTTGTTCTAAAAACTACATGAGAGGTAACGAAACGATGTCCATCGACCCGCACCGTCATCAAATATACAGAGTGGTCGATGAAAACGTCTCTTTTCCATCTGTAAATGTGTTCATGATCACGATGAAAACAAACTGTAAAATTATGCGTTATACAGATATCTTACCAAGCTATTCTAGCCGCAGCCTAATAAAAATTTGACAAAATTAGTGTGCTGTCATATCAGATTGAAAAAAAAAAATTATATCATGTGTGGTCGTGGTCCTACCTACCTACCTACCTACCATTGCGGTGCAGAAGCAGGGAGAGAAATAACTTTTCTTCCCTCAAAAACAGTAAAGTTTTTATAACAACGATTACGATGTGCTTGATATAAGATGGGTGCTCGAAGATGCTATTAAAATGAAAGGGCAGTGGTACCAACCTCGATTTGGATTCCACTGTCGCCGCTGTTGCATTTCGCGTTGCGAGCCGCTTTGTTCAGCTTCTTGCGTTCTTTGCTCGAGCGCCATATCAGGGGGCCAAATCGGCTGGAAAGAAAAAAGAGATTATTATATGGATCGTTCTAAGAAGATATAAGCGCAATTGTTCCCTTGAGCAGTAAAACGTTAAATTGTGCTAGATTTTAACAGTGTATGGAGTTCTTGAAAATTTTGAAGCCAACGTAGTGATTATATATATAGGTCATTCCACGGAGGTATTACCGTCACTGTTACGTGCAGAAATTTCTGAGTAGTGCAGACGTCAAATTATGCAATATTTTGTTGTTTTATTAGCTAGACATGCACCAAGGTTTTGCTGTGGAAATGATCTAGCAGTTAACTGTCTGTGTTTATCTGGCTTCAATTTCATGGAATTAGCCCTATAATAATGATCTTCGAGTAGGAAGGCGTTTTTTACTTTCTATGACATTTTAGTATAATTGTAACTGTTACAATTACAGGTTTAACAAACAATTTTTAGTTAGTTCTAAAAATATAAATTTCTAAAAACCGTCTTTTTTGTTCTACAATTTAGAAATTTATTAAAATTAATAAGCAAGTCAAAAGTTGAAGAAGTCAAATTTAAAGTGACTAAGAACCAAATTTTATTGTTCTACCGTTAAAGTACTACATAGAATGTAATGGAAGATGTCTGAAATTTTTGTTTAGTCTCAAAAACAAAAATTTAAAAAATCTCTTCTGCTCTATATTTTTGTAATTCTGCATGGTTAATAAGAAACTGAAAAGTGGCAAGCTTTCCAAATTTCATTGCTATAGCAATAAAACTACTAGAATTACAAGTTCTAATAAAAAAATTCTAAAATTTTTTGTTCTTTCCAAAAATAAACATTCTAAAAATTGTCTTTTTTGCTCTATAGTTTTGTAATTTGACACAATCAATAAGCTGATCAAAAGCACTAACCTAACTAAATTTGATTGCTCTGCCGTAGAGTACCAGAAATGAAAGATGTGTGAAATTTTTCACTAGTTCCAAAAATGAAACTTCTACAATTCTTCTATAATTTTGTAATGTGCCGCAATTTATTGTCTTCTGAAATTTCATTTCTCTAGCGTTAAAACTATCAGAATTACAGGTTCTAATAAAACTGTCATCATTTTGTAATTTGACACAGATAATAACTCGGTTAAAAGTAGTAGAATTAAAACGATTAGAATTACAGATTCTAATGAAGAATCATTAGTTCGTTCTAAAAATGAAAATTCGGAAAAAAAAATCCTCTGCTCCATAATTTTGTAATATGTCACGATTGATAAATAGAGCAAAAGTAGCATAGTCCTTAAATTTCATTGCAATAGCGTTAAAATTTCCAGAATTACAATTTCTAATATAAAATGTATGAAATTTTAGGCTAGTCTTAAAAAAAATCGAAACATTGTCTCTTTCGTTCTATAATTTTATAATTTACTACAGTTGATAGGCAAGTCAAAAGTAACAAATTTCCTAAATTATATTGTTCTGTCATTGAAACTAGCAGAATTGTAGGTTCTAATAAAAAAATTCTGATATTTTTGGTTAGTCCCAAAAATGAAATTTCTAAAACTCGTCCCATCTGCTCTATTATTTTGTAAATTAATACAGGTAAAAAGCAGCTTAAAAGTAGTAAGGACCCAAAATTTCATTGCTTTAGAATGAAAACCATTAGAATTACAGATTCTAATGAAAAATGTTTTGACATCATTAGTTGATTCTAAAAATGAAAATTAGTAAAATTTGTATCCTCTGCTCTATAATTTTGTAATTTGTCACAATTGATAAACAGATCAAAAGTAGCATAGTCCTCAAATTTCATTGCAATAGCGTTAAAACTTCCAGACTTACAATTTCTAATATAAAATGCCTGAAATTTTAGGTTAGTCTTAAAAAAAAGAAAGTTGTCTCTTTCGCTCTATTATTTTGTAAATTGGCACAGCTAAAAAGTAGGTAAAAAGTAGTAACCACTCAAAATTTCATTGCTCTAGAATTAAAACGATTAGAGTTACAGAATCTAATGCAAAATGTCTGATATTTTAAGTTCGTCCAAAAAAAAAAAAAAATAAAATTTCTCTGTTCTGCTCTATAATTTTGTAATTTGCCTCAATTGATAAACAGACCAAAAGTAGCACAGTCCTCAAATTTTATTGCAATAGCGCTAAAATTTCCAGAATTACAATTTCTAATATTAAATGTATGAAATTTTAGGCCAGTCTTAAAAAAAAATCGAAGAGTTGTCTCTTCCGCTCTATAATTTTCTAATTTGCTACAGTTGATAGGCAAGTCAAAAGTAACAAATTCCCTAAATTACATTGTTCTGTCATCGAAACTAGCAGAATTATGGGTTCTAATAAAAAAAAAAAGGTTAGTCCTAAAAATGAAATATCTGAAACTCGTCCCTTTCGCTTTATTATTTTGTAAATTTACACAGGTAAAGAGCAAGTTAAAAGTAGTAACCACTTAAAATTTCGTTGCTCAAAATCGAAACGACTAGAGTGACAGAGTCCAGTGAAAAATGTCTGATATTTTAGGTTGGTCCAAAAAAAAAAAAAAATGAAATTTCTCTGTTCTGCTGTATAATTTTATAATTTGGCACAGTTAATAAATAGGTCTAAAGTAGCAAACTCCCTAAATTCTATTGCTCTAGAGTTCAAACAACCAAAATTACAGGCTCTAATGGAAAATGTTTGAAATTTTTGGTCCGTTCCAATATAATTTGAAAATTCGAGCCAATTACTAAACAAGACAAAATTACATATCTAATAATATTTTTATGCCATTAATCACATTCAAATACCAAACTTATCGTTTTGGGAGCTAGCGCTTTAGGTAATAATTGGTATCTGATTCCAAACTACACCTATATTTATTGCCACCTTCTCGTAGCCTATCGAACTTCCTTTATATCACTTAAACAACATCCTCAATCCCGACAAACACTCTAAAACAGTCCCAATTTAACCCTTTGAACCTGACCTTCATCCTCTTTTTCCACCCAAACTTCCTCTTCGTTTCATCCTCAACTTCCGATAACCAAACCCCAAAAAACATTCCTGTGGCTTACCTGCTTTTCTGTTCCGGTTGTTCGTCTTTCGTTTCTGTCGTGGACGCCGAGGGTGCATGACGTGGGGAGTCTTCTTCAGACGGTTCGCCCAATATTTCAGAAAGAGCTTCGCCAAAGTTGGAAGAGCAACTGTCTCTACTCGCTTTCTTTTGATGGAAGCGAAGGGAGAAAGTTTTTCTGAACTTTTGCAGGACACTTTCGGTGGCTGAAAACAAAGGAAAAAGGGATGACGTCAAAAGCAGTGAAAAGGGTGTAAAACTGTTGGAGACGGCTCAATTATGCAATCAATTTCAAAAATAAGAAATAAACACGGTGCAGACAAGCCCAAAACGGATGACGTCGCGGAAATACCGAAAATAAAGTGGTGCGATATTCTGGTCCTTGGAGCCGGACCACGTTCCATTAATCACCGCAGCCAAAACACACCGTAATATCTTAACTTATGAAGGAACCAGACGAAGAATAGAGTTTTATGCACGTGTGTGTTTCGGGATAAATGATTTAACGGGTAATCTGAGTGTTAGTGGAGCGTGGAGAATACAAACTCTTCATTTAAAAAGAACGTTACCAACTGATTTCAGACATTATTTCCAGTTGGTACCATTATTTTGTGCTAACTTCAACTTCCATGAATAATTCACTCCTGAAATAATTTCATATTATATTGTCAGAATCTCTTGAATTATGCATCTCACAAAGTTGATTATTCCATCTAATCAAACCGACGGTTTTTATATCAAAATGCACACATCAGAAAACCCCATTCATCACTCTTACAATAAAAATGACTACATCATCTGAAATTGACGCACGTATCTAAAAAAATCTCTGAATGTCCTCAGAATTTCAAATCACTCGTGAACGAAATACACAAATATTAACCATGAGAAAAACAGAAGCATCCTTTCAACGTTTCGCCACTTTTTTCGTCCTCACCAAGGATACATTCGTTCATCTTTGACTGCGCGACGTTCACTATAAAACTGGTTTTGTTGAGAAAAAGCGGTGAAAAATCTTATCGGTGTCGATTATTTACCTCGCAAAAATAATAAAGGCCAGAGCAATGTGTAACGATGTGATTTTTTTCACCTGGAATGAATGTTATCGAGAGCGTTGGCGGAGAATTATTTTAGACTTGAAGATAAAATGCATGTGAATAATAGAAAAAGTGATGCAAGTTGGGTTTGTAAGAAATTGATTATTATCGAGGTAATTTTAAGATTATCTTTATTGTTGGAGCTTTGTTGATTTTTACGAAATCTAATGCAAACAAAGGATTTATTTGATATGACTAATTTTGCGTTCCCGATAACAAGGTTTCTAAAAGATATTATTCTTTATGTAATTTTTCATTGAATTCTGGAAATCGAAAGATTAATATTTGGTATAGATATTGATAATTTGATATTTGTTTTCTTCTCACGTGCTTGAAAATTTTGATTTTGCATCGACGATTTTTCAAAATTTCTTTCTTTCAAATTGTTTGAACGCACTACTGAATTTATAAAATTTTGAAAAAATTGGAGATTCGTTCTTAGAATTTATGCAAATTAAACATGTGGTCCTCTAATATTTTAAAGATTTTAAAAACTATTTGTAAAGATTTTTCACTATTTAGAGGCATTTTAAAGTTCTTAAAATTGACAGCTTTAGAAACTAGCATTTCCAAGGATTTTATCTTTTATAATTTTAAAAAAAATTACGATGTCTTTAAGGTTTAGAATTTTAACGAATTTAAAAAGTACCTAGATTATTTTTTAAATTTCTAGTTATCACCGATTGTCAACTCTCTCCAAAATTTCTAAAATTCTTAAAAACTATTCTCTTGAAGATCTAGAATCTCTGTGAATTTTTTTGAATTTATTAAAACTCAATAAATTGGAGTGTCTAACTCAAATTTTATTTTCCTTCAAAAAATTCCATTTTTTTAAATAGAGTTCACGATGTTTAACAATTTCTTGGACGTTGGATTTTGATCAAACTTTTCAAATTTTTAAAAGATGAAAAATTCAAAATTGAAGTAACTAAAGCATTTAGAATTGTAGAAATTCTAATTTTCTTTATTTTTTTATTTTCAGAATTTCTTGGGCGTTACTGGAATTTCTAAACATTTTTAAAACTATCAAGGTTTGTAAGAAATATTTTGGAAATTTATAGAAAATCTAGAAAAATGATGATTTTTATGCTCAAAAGTTTTAATTAGCTTTAAAAAGTTCTAGATTTCTAGTTTCTATTAACCACATCTAGATTTTTTAATTTGTAATTTATGATTTTTTTTTTGATTTCTTAGTTCTCTGAAATTTCTAAATTTTCAAAATTACCAAGATAAGAAAAAAAATTAAAAATTTCTAGAAACCTAATAAAATAAGGATCCCTAAACTCAAATTTTTTAATTCAATTCAACAAATTCTAGTTTTCCAGATTTTTAAAAAATCATTCTAGATTTTAGAATTTGCGGAAAGTGTGAGTTTAACGATTTCCTCTAAATTTTGAAAACTAAAATATGCCGATTTTAATGACAATTTTTCAAATTTTTAAAAGAAAAAATTATTAATTCTTGTAGATCATGGCATTTGGGTAACTTTTAAAGCATTCAGAATTCTAAAAATTTCTACTTTTTTTTCTTATTTTTTAGACATTCTCTAGAATTTCAAAAAAATATATAAATAAGAATAGTAATTTATAGAAACATAAAAATTTGTGAATTCTAAATTTTCGTAGAATTTCTTGGACGTTCTATTTAAAAACTTGAAATTATCGGATCTATATTTTTGAGTTAACAAATTTTAGAAGCAGCCAGGATTTTAAATAAATTTAATAATTTAATTTATTTAGTGACCTTTAGAATTCAGGTCACGAAACATTTAGAATTCTTTGAATTATCTAGGAATTCCCCGTTTTCTGTTTCTGTAACTTCTAAAATTTTGGGAATTCTGATTCTAAAGCTTTAGATCCCGTAAATCGGTTTTGAATAGCAAAATGAGAAAACAGGTTCAAAAAATGAATTCTGAGCCTTTTTTGGAGGTTCTAAAGTTGGTAGCCCGAAGAATTTTCGAATTTAGAATTGTCATAATTCTACGCATTTTTTTTTCTATTTATATAATTTTAGCGAAGAGTTTGAAGAGAGAATTCTGTTTTTTTTTTTAATTAAATATTTGGTCAACTTTCATAACTTTTTCAATTTCAGACAATGAATTTTTTAAGACACTGGTAACAGTGTCATCCATCCACTGTGACATTCAGAACTATCATGAGACACGTCAACGATGATTAACACTGTCTAGAGATGCACTGAAGTAGACAGGCAGAGCTACCAAGACATGTCAAAAATAAAACACCCGAATTAAAAATGGCGACTTGCGCCATCTTGTTTAAAAATTTATTAAACCCGTTTATATGACTAAAAACCTTAAAAAAAAGCTGAGTTCCAAAACTACTTCCTTATTTACACTGTTAAACAAATCATGACGACTTTTCTGTACGTTTAGGTTTTTCTTTCCAATAAGCGCAGTGTTTAATGTCCAAAGTGCAATCTAATGCACGCTTCGTTAAATATTTGTGTCTACTCTGCCGTCAAGCTATAAATTCGCAAAAAACATAAAATATTTAGAAGACATGGGAAGTTGGCGGCAACATAAACAAACAGTGGAAAAGTAAGTTAGATCATTCTGTCCAGGGTCCGCAAACACTATGTGACCGACCTATAAACCCATTTAATTTTTAAGTTAGATTTTTTTTACATGTTTACCCAATCATCTATTTTTAATAATATGAGAGATATTAATTAATTAAAGAGAGAGAAATTAATATTTCAAATTCTGATAAGATTTATCGCGACTGCTAACCATAGTAATTTATAATACCCAATACTTCTACCCTCATTAGCATAAGTGATCTTCGAAATCCAGGTTCGGGGAGAAAACTTTTTTTGCAGCCGACCTGTATATCGACCCTGTATATCGGTTGCAACTTAAAACTGTCTAGAGAAAAATTATTGCATGTTATAAATTACTTTCGGGGCAGTTTGTGATTTGCCAGACAACACCATAAATCTTATTAGAAGATGAAATATTAATTAATTTCTCGGCACCACATGTTCGAATTTTATTTTTACGCTTTTGATTTTTTGCACAGTTCATAGCGCTACATTGCTTCTGTACGTAAAAAACTTATTTAATCTAATAATTAAATGCATTTACATGCGGTTGGCGGACCTGTATATGTCACCTAATGCCGCGTACACACCACAATCTTTAAAGCCGGGGACAGTTTCTACTCACCGGGCAAATTCCTGCGCGTGACGATTTCCTTGCTAGGTGGACTAATTCTCGGTTCGTTCGTCTGTTCGGTGTTCTCGGTCCACTTCCTGTAACCCACCGATCATAAATTCCCTATTGTCTCATGTTTACGAACATCAAGAACTGTCAATACCGTTTGTTTGTTCTTCATCGTGTCGCAAAAGCAAACATTCGTTGTAATTGACGGTAATTAAATAATTACCTGTTTTCCGAGGCGGGAGCTTCTAGTAGTTGTGGAGTTGATGATGCTTTCGCACGACGGACGCCGCCGCCCAAGGGGGATCTCCTGCGGCTTCCTTCATGTAAAGGCTATGGAACACGAAAGTCCAATTAGATTGTTTAACCAATTAAAAATGAAACGGTCGGGTTTTGAGACAGGTGGGACGCTCAAATTGGTGGATTGTGACGCCGACTAGAAGCGGGGAGGAAAAAGCCGAAGAAAATATAGTGGAAGTTGAAACATTTTTGGGACTGTTGGCAGCCATGTTTCAACAGACACCGTTGCGTTGCCGGAAACTCCGAGTAATATGAGGTGGGGGGTGAAAGAGGGTGTTATTAAATAATTTACTTCACACCTTCTATACTTTCGAAAAACAGGAGGTCCACGTCGTGCAGGCACGACCTAAAATTATTAAACTCATCAATAACATATCCAGGACTGAATCGTCTCAAAAAGGGGTGAACTAATAGTTCTAACCACTAACACTTTTGCGGAAGTGAGCCAACATCGGAAAATTTCAGGTGATCCCGGCGAACGTCGCAATAAAACCTTGTAATTGTGAAAGTATAACGTTGTACTCTGTTGAATCGATATTCCTCTGATAATAAATTTGTAATTGGGGAAGGGTTGGTCGGATTCAACCAGAACGAATACGTGTAATCTGTTATCATTGTTGAAACGCTGATGGCTTTCCATAAGATTCAATTAACTGGTGTTGAAGGGCGCTGACATTTGGAAATATATGGGAGGGTTGCTCTATAATGAACATAAAATAAATTCTGATCATTTGTTCGAACTCATTCGGAAAAAAAGGGGTGTCGTTTCTTGATTGTTGGGAGGAAAAATGCAAAATTTGAGGTATCACCGCTATTTTTTATTACAATGTCCATGAATGTATAGTCATAAATTTTCAGAAGTATTATAAAGTGAGCAGAAACAATAAATTAGGAATCTACGAGGACTCAATAAAATTAAAAAATCAAAATGTGCTCACATTGGCACTCGTGATGAATTTACATCTCTCTAAGGTGACGAATTACAATTTAAAGAGTAAATAAGAGTCCAATTTTTTTTTTCTTGGAGTTCCTAAGAAAAATAAAATTAAACATCAAAACGTCAATACTGTCAAATTCAACCTTCCACTGACTCCCGTTTAAGTTGTCAAATTACAAAACAAAGTAAATAAAAGTAAATAATTTTTTTTTATGTTCCTAAGACCTTGATTTTGTCAAAAATCAAAATGTATCATTGGTGTCAATTTAAACGTTCTCTTAGTTCTCGTTACGAAATGACATCTCTCCAAAATGACAACAAATCTGTAAAAAAAAAAAATTAAATGTCCCAGATATGTATAATTTTTTTGCCTTCGAATTCCAGACATTCTATTAGGTCTTTGAAGTGACAGGCAATTCTGTGAAAAAACGAAATTAAAAATTCCACTTAATTTAATTTTTATTTCATTTCCTAAGAGTCTGATTTTATTAAAAAGTGAAATTAGAAGATCAAAATATCTCAATATTGTCAATTTATATTCTATATTTAAAGTGACAGAGAAATTTGTTAAAAGCGCGAAAATGAAACTAGGAGATCAAAATGTGCCACTATAGCCAATTTCAAGATTCTCTAACCCAACTTTAAATAAACCCCACTTTCAATTATTTCCCAATCGAGAAGTTTATGAACAGAAAAACGAAAAACTCTTAATTCCTCCTCAATATTTATCATTCTCTTATTAATTAAAATTTAACCTCATAACCGCCGTTAAATTAAGATAAAAGCAAACCGAGTTAGAACCGAGAAAACAGCCACTACCCTCGCTAACAATTTAACACAATTATCTCTCAGATCCTTTACGTCCGTTTATCAAACAACGTTGCAAAATTTGACTTGACATTAAAACCGCATATATGTAATTCGATAAACGAAATTAAACGTCACTCATGAATGCAACGTTGACGCTAAAAATAAAACAACTCACCCCGTATATATTTTTTGATACACACTTACACTAGATGGCGGCGTAACTTACACAATAATAGATGATCATTCTTTGGTTGTGACAGTTATGTTTGGTGTTTTCCCAGCGATAAAATATGAAACAATTAATTTTTCGCGGTTGAACTTCACAATCTAGCGTGCTACTACTGTTCGTACACGCGATAACGGATCGTAGTAGACCGATTAAATTATGCATTGAGGTAAGTGGCGAATACGTGCATCTTCGAACAATACAATAAAAAACTTTTAGAGTCATTGTTAGATTTAGGACGACTACGGAACGACATAGAAGTTGGATAACGTGATTTTTCTGCAGGTGGAAGAAACGAAAGTGAGTTTTTGATGTCATTAATTTTTATTTATCTAAATCTCAGTTTGCTATGACATGTTTTCATGTTTCACAACCTGCGTTGTGCAATTTCGAGATTTGCATATTTTTATATGCCTACATTCTAAATCTCTTAAATACTGAAACTTTGACGCATTAATTCTCACTTTTAGTGATTCTCAGAATTCTGATATTCGTCTTATATTCTCAGATTATCAAATTCCCAGTTCTCATTATTTAGAAATTCTCGGAATTCCTACATTACAAGCCTCATATCCTCTTAAAATATGGATACTTTCATCAGATGCTTAAATCCTCAAATTCTCATGAACTTACTTCTCACTGGGATGCTTAGTCTTCTCACATTCGATGTACCAGATTCTCACATTTTCTGAGTTTCAGGTTTTTAAAAGTTTTCATATTTTATGATTTTTTATTTATTTTATGAAAAAGTTATATATGGATATTTACATACAGGCTGAGTCAATAGTGCAATATTAACTGTATTGTAAGTCCCATATTCCCAAACTTTCACATTCTTAGCTCTGCCTTGTTGACATTTTAAAGCGTATCAGATTCCAAGAGCCAGATTGTTATATTTTCTTATTTTATCGTCTCAGGTTTTGATTTTGAAATTCTGAAGTCTCTAAGTTCTTACAGTTTCTTTTTCAAGGTCTAAAATTTTTAGTTTTCGATATTCTCACATTCTCAGTTCTTGAAAGGCTTGTACCAGCAGAGGCTTACATTCTTAAATTTTCGCATTTTTCACTGTTCTAAGACTTTTCAAGTGCTAAATTCTCACATGTTTAAATTTTATCAAATTTTCAAAGTTTCAAGTTTCTAAATTTGCCGTTTTTGGAAGCTGATATTCTCATATTCCCAAACTTTCTCAGTTATCATTTAAGATTCTCAGACTTCTCATTTTCCACGTCCTAGATTCTTATTTTTTTTTTGTTTTTTATTTTCTTACATATTCAGTTTTTGAAGTTCGTATACTATCAAACAGTTACTTTCTCAAATTTTCATATTCTCACTTCTCACTGCTCGGAATTCTAAGACTTTTAACATTTCAAGTGCCAGATTCTCACAATTTTTAATTTTATTTTCTCAGTTTCAAATTTTCAGTCTCACGTATCTAAAAGTTCCCACATTTGCCGGTTTTTGGTGACATATTCTCATATTCCCAAATTTTCACATTCTCAGATATCATTTTTTTTTAATTTCAGACGCCTCATATTCGGTTATAGATTCTCAAATTTTTCTTCTTACATTCTCAGTTCTCGAAAATAATGTTGGATGCCTAAGTTATTAAATTTTCATGTTTTCACATTCTCAATTCGCATACTGTGTAATTTTCAAATCTTCAGATTCTCATTCCTCGGAGTGGCATATTCTGAAATTTTCAATTTTTTGTATTGTCAGTTTCAGCGTTCAACATTCTCACTTCTCAATTTAAGAAAAACTCAAATCATCAAGTGCTCGGATTCTCAGTTTTAAGAACTTTTTCTATTTCTCTTACGTTTGAAATTTTAGAATTTGACAATCTGAGCATTAAAAATTAAAAAAAGAAAACTTGAGAAACAGCAAATGCGGAAACGCTGGTCCTGGCACTTCATCAAAATTCCTAAATTCGGACTTGGACCAATTTCCATATTGCTGTTATGGACATATTTATAGGTCAGATATGTGACCACTGTCAGTTGCAAACATCGTAAATTGTTACATTGAATGTCTGTCCGTGACGTCGCAAATGGCCGAAAGTAGACCCAATAATTATTTGTGACGCAAGAGAAAAAAAAGAGCAATTTCCTACGTTATTGAACGACGAAATAAACTCTTGATACCCCAAGCGCGCTTACGTAAATCGAGTGTACGATAGGGGTGAATTATAGCACCTACTTTATTTAGAACATATATTGCCACTATTTTTAAATTTACCGGCGTCGTCCTTACTCTTTTTCCAACGAAACAAAAGGGATTTTTTTTTTGCCCCACCCTCTTTATTCGACAATATAAATTCTATTTAGAGCAAGTGTCGTAATATAAATTTATCGGTTCTGCTTATGTCTTTCTTTAATTTTTTTTTCGGAACTTTGCCTGTCTTTATGGGTCATAAAAAAGGGGGTAGTGCGTTTTGTATGAAAAATTTATCGTGGAGGTGGGTAATGAAAAAAGACCACGATGCTAAAAGAAGGTTAAGAGAACAAAGAGGTAAAAATCTCAAGATATTGGCTCACTTCCGCAACACACCCTTAATAAAAAATCATCCCCAAAAGAAGGTGTCGCCTTTCTCGCTGCCACAACACAGACTCCCAGCTACAGAACTCAAAGAGAACGTCTTTACCAACATACAAATCACTATGTTCTTAGAAAAAAAGCCTTTGACGTAAATAATACACTTACCGTGACGGGGGCTGTATGTGACGTTTCGCTAGTTTGGGAGACAA
Source organism: Cynaeus angustus (assembly GCA_030157275.1). Taxonomy (NCBI): domain Eukaryota; kingdom Metazoa; phylum Arthropoda; class Insecta; order Coleoptera; family Tenebrionidae; genus Cynaeus; species Cynaeus angustus. The sequence goes on from CM058067.1 coordinate 11,074,564, forward strand.
TCTTCCGGGGGAGTCCTGGGGACGAGCCTAAGCTTTCGGTGCCTCGTCGCCGCCACGGGAACTGACCACTGAAAAAAACAATAACACGTATATTGTGGGTTGCCTACTTCCTTCATTCACATTCATTCCGCGCGGTTAAAACTCAAGTTTTAATAAAAACTCCAGTCATCATTTTGCGCTAATAGTTTGAATTCGCGTCTCGCCTGAAGATGATTTATTCCACGAACTTCTTGAGTTATATATCAAACGGGTTAAGAGTGATGTTGCCTCCAGGGATTTGTGTAACCTCCTGGTTCTACTCAACACGAGAAACTGTCAGAAACCGTCATAAATCCATTTGCGGTGATATTATAATCAGCACGTTCAATTATGCTAAAAGGGCTTCTTCAAGGGGGTTACAATGGCGGCAGACGGTGATGTCTACCTGGGTTTTTATAATTGGACGATCGCCACGGCGACGCCATTGGGAGGATGATGTATTTTCGCTGTCTTTAAATAGAGAATGTGTCACAATGCACTTTTAGAATATTTTAATGAACTTATATCTAAAAGATAAAGTTGATGGAAAATTTTTCGTTAGCAAAAGTGTGTTAAACCGGCCCAAACGCAATTTTCGAGAATATTTAAAAGTAGTAAAAGTTAAAGAATTAATAACAAATTGACAGGTTTCACAAAGATTACACAGATTTCGAAAGTTTAAATACTACAAAAGTTCAAAATAAAAAAATACAAACTTCAAAGACTGTAAGTGATTTTTAAAATTATTACATTACAAGATTACATCCATCAACATTGAAAAATCTCAGATTTTTAAGCTTCTTTTCATTATTTTTATTATCTTATAATTATCCGTTTTCACATTTCTCATTTTTTGCTTTGTTCTCTGTCGATTATTCCAATAACTTATTTTCGTTTTTAAATTCTTATACTCCTTCCCACGTTCTTCTCATTCTTTTCTTTTTCTGTTATTATTATTCTCATTCTTAATCAGGTTCTCTCATTACATATTGTTATTCTTTTAACTTTGTTCTCCTATTCTTGTATTCACATTTTCATTTTCCTAGGTTCTTTCTCTTGTTATTCTCATTATTTTGTTCGTTCGTTATTTTGATATTTTCAATATTCTCAACTTTTTATTATATTTACTCATTATCTCGTCATTCTTGTTTCTCAAATACTCTCAATTTTTCTTTGCTCTTATTTTTAAAATTGTCCTATTCTCGTCCTCTCATTTTATTATAGTCGTCATTCTCGATATAACGTTATTTTTCCTATTTTTTTAATATTCTTAAATATTAATTATTTTCATTCTCTTACTTTCAGTGTCACATTCCTCACTGTCTCATTCTCGTTCTTTTATTCCCACCTTGATATTTTCATTTGCTCAATCTTGTTTTCTCCTCATTCTTTTTCTATCAAAATTTCCAATTTTTCATTACCCTCATTTTCTCTCCTGTCATTAAATTCGTGATTTTCTCATTCCCGTCCTGATGTTCCAGCTCTCTCATTTTCATTTTCTCAGTTTCTTCGAGTTCTTAAATTTACTCGTTCTTTATTTATTTTTATTCTCTTTATCACATTTTTTACTCTTTCGTGATGTTCATTATGTTTGTTTTTCGTTTTTCCGTTACTCTTATTCTCATCCTCGGCTTGTTCTCATTCGCTATTCTAATTTTCCAATATCTACTCGTACTCATCGGCACTATTTGCATTTTTCTCCTTGCCTTTTTTTTCGCATTCTATTTTCCGCGTTCACATTCTCGTTTATCCGTTTATCTCATTGTTTTAATATTCCCAATTGTTCAATTCCACAGCTATAAAGTTTTAAGTAATCTGTTCCAAGTATACACTAAATTGTATAACATAAACTTAAAAAAACCAAAAGTACAACGTATTGGAGATTCTAGATGTTCCGAAGATTCTAGTAAAAAATTTCATATAATGCAAAAATTACAAACAATCTTTAAAAATTTCCACTAGTTAAGAAATGTCAAATATTTCAACAAAATCCAGACTTTAAAAGTCTTAAACTTTTCAAATTCAACAGTTTCAAAAGTTTCCAAGAATTCTAAAGGTTGAAATTTCAACTTTCTCATATTCTCAACACTCAGTTTCAAGGATTTTCAGACTTTCAGATGCTCACATTGTATTTTTGGTTTTTATATGTTCTTCGTTCCCACATTCACCAAATTTTCACTTTCTCAGAACTGACTTTTTGAGATTCTCGGACGTTTGAATCTTCTCGTTTCAAGTTTTAGATTTTCAACTTTCCCAATTTTAGTGTCCTCATTTTGATATCTCAGACTTCCACGTTCTTACATTCTCAAAATTTCAGGTTCTCAGTAACTTCTCAGCAATTCTCAATCTTCCATTTTGTAGTCTCAGGAGCTCAAAATCTCAGGTTTTCTGTTTAAAATCACAAAATCTTATTTTCACTTTTCAATATTCAGCTGTGGAAATTCTCAACTTATCAGATGCTCACCTCCTTAATATCAGATTCTCAAAATTTCTGGTTTATATTCTTCAGTTTTAGGCCTTCACGTAGTCACCGTTTCTATATTTTATAGAATTTCTAGATTTCAGTTTTAGTCAGAATTTTTCACAAACTAGAATATTCAGAAAATAAGTAAAAATTTCAGGAGTTTATGGAAATTATTTGTGTTGCTTCCGACCTAACAAACTATGGAAGAGGTATTTTATAATTTTACAGCTGACGGATCTAGAATATTTCAAAATCTAGAAGACTGTCAACTACTTAAGCAGCAACAATATTCCACGGTTTTTACGACCGTATGAATTATTCTAGGATTCTAAGATATACACATTTAGAAAACGAACACTGCAACAATATTTGATATATTACGAATTGAACTTTGCAGATCCGTACCGTAATTTTGCTGTCGACTCACCGAGACTTTTATTTTCTTCTAGTTGGGTAACCGTTATGTGTTGAATTTTACACCAGACGACAAAATCCTGCATCACCATAAAAGCGAAATGAATTCTCTGGTATTCCAGCAACTGACGCCATGAACTCATTACATCAAAAAGCTACTTAAAATTGATTAACTTCCCCAAATCTGCTCAACTTCCTGCAATGCAACACAAGTTCCTGCTTCCTGCTGCAATTAGCAGCTGATACACTCTTAATTACCAATGAAAATGATTAAAAGCTTCGAAACCGCCAATGTCTTTCTCCGATTTTTCTCAAAAAACCAAAAAGGAAATGAAGTGTGATAAAAACTGCCGTATTTAAAATTTGACGTGTTCGAAATTGACAATCAGTAACTTCTGTCAGGAAGTAAAACTCCGAGAGGAAATTAGGACTTGAACATGACGTTAGAGTTTCTCTTAAAATTAAAACGTAACGTTTCTAGGGTCACTTCACCCCCTAATAAAAATAAGCACATTCAAAGCACATGAGGTATTTTCAGAAGGGACGGAATCCGAGGTATTAAATTGTCCGGCGTGTTTTAGCCACTTTTGTTGAATTATGTCACTGCGGCTCACACCCTTTTTATGTTGAGTTAAAAACGTCCAGAGATGAAATCAATATAACAATATCCGTGGTCCGCCGAGATTGAAAGTAATTTTTGAAGTCAGATGGAGGTTTTATCAGATTGTTGGAAAGCTTTGAAGTAAGTGGCTGATGAATAGTGTCATTTTAAGATTGATGGTCGATCATAACGCGAGTTAAAGCCGTGGAATGGATGTCCGAATTTTTGAAGGCGGTGAAAAATGGACGGAGCGAAAAAATTGGAGAAATGGAGAGAAATATAAATTTCTATTTTCATGTTTGGCGATGGGATTTGGGGCGGAAAATGCAAGTTGGGGGGGTAGTGAGTACATGGGAATGGGGTGGAGACAGAAAAGTGGAAGTCTCAATATTTTTATCGAACGATGTGGAATTTAAATGTATTGATTTGCAAAAAAGAGCTCCTAAAAATTAAAAATTCCAATATTTCCTAAGCTGCTGATTTTAACTAAAAATGTTAAAATTTTGGTTAGTCCTCAAACTCCTAAAATTTGGACTTTGGGCTCAATAATTTTGTAATTTAGCACAAAAAAAAGCTACTGAACAGTAGTAACGCCACAAATTTTTTTGTTAGAGAATCAACTACAAGATTTGTTCGGTTTGAAAAATAAAAAATTCAAAATCTGTCATTTTGGCTCTATAATTTTGAAATTTGGCACAAATAATAAGGAATTCAAAAATAACAATATCTCCAAATTTCATTGCTATAGTTGCAAATTTTAATTTAAAATTTTGCTTAGTCCTAAAAATAAAATTTCTAAAATTTGTCATCGAAATTTTACTTGCTCATAAAAACTCAAAACTTATTTTTGTGGCTCTGTAATTTTGTTATCTGACAAAGCTACCTTCTTCAAATTTCATTGCTACAGCAGTAAAATTACAAAAGGAGCAGAAATTTTGTTAGATAAAAATCTCAAATTTGTCTTTATGGCTCTATAACATTCTAATTTCTCACAGATAATAAGCGAGTTCAATAAAAAAAAAAGGAAACTCTGTACATGGATCAAAAATCGTAACCCTCCAAAATCCTGTCTACGTCCGACCTACGCTTATGATCACGCCAGTTCTAAATGTTAAAATCAATAAATAACAATGCTACCAACATCTAAAAAAATGCAAGGCCTCCTATACGCCGTTATATCTATCTATACCTAAACTCCTCTCACTCTGTTGCAGCACGAACAACAACCATGTATCGATTTCGGGAGTCACAACACAACTAATTCCGATTTGAGGAGAGTCGCTAATGCACCAACCCACGCAACGGGGTGTGCTGCAACAATTATCTTGACCTTAAAGGTCACACTGACCAATAGGAGCAATTTCATTAAAAGAGTGTGATTGGGTGAAGATTCGGAGACGTTCCAGGAAAAAATGGTTCTTTTGGGCGAGCCCGGCTCTGAGACTGATATCCCGAGCAATTTCCACCAAATTTGAACATAACCCTCAAAGTGCCTACATCACCTTTGGCCATCTTTTTTCTTAGCCGCCATTATCACAGTAATTAGCGTGTTTATGACGTAACGTTAACCTGATTTATGTTAACGACGTGTTGCATTAAGGTCGTCAGTAAGTGAGAGGAAATGGAAACTGAGGAACACGTGCACTTCCGTTGAGAGGGTCAGGGTACGTACAGTGGAAGGGAAACTCGTTGATAAATTTCTAGCGGTTTTTTCACTCGGCAGCGCGGATGAAAGGTTATTAAGTTGGTAACAGTGCAGAGCCGGGTGGAAATGGAATTGAGGTTATGTACGCAGAAATTCCTGGATACAAAAATCCCCAAATTCTATCCAATTTAAATTCTACCATCAAGCTGATAAGCGTAACAAGACCACTGCGGATTTTACAGCCAATTTAGAATCTCAAGACTATAAAACCGACGTGAGGTTTATAGAAGGGTTTGTGTTGAAACAGGCCATTCTGAGTTATTGCCAATTAGTGATCGTACTATAAATTCATTTTTCTCTTTAAGATTGCCAAATAAACGCAGAATCTGGTTTAGAAATTGCGTAATCGATCCCGGAATTTTCCGGGAGGGACTTTCGTTTGTTCTCTTTGTCGTGGTTAATTAATATCACTTGGGGGAATCGCACAGTTTATTTTAATTAGGGGTTGGAGGCGGAATTACACGGAAAGAAGTGCACAGCTGCATTGTTTGAGATTTTGTGGGAGATAAACGAGATGATTTAAGTTTTACTTGTTGGTAAAGGGAGTCTTAATGGCACTAGAATGGGAAATATACTTGACGTAGTTCAAGGAGAGGTATTTCCTAAAAAGTATTCAAATTTGTGGCAGTTAGTTTGAAGGTTTCCATTGTATTTCCAAAAAGATTTGCGAGTTATTGACGAACAATGAAAGAGTTAATGAAAGAGTACAATTAGACAATTTGTCGCATTTCCAGAGTTTCGTGCTTTCGACCTTCAGTCAAAAAACCGAAAGAATCTAAAAGAGACGTTCGTATTCCTCAACCAACCACTGAATTAAATTTTCCCGTGGCCTCAATTTACGTTCAATTACCCGAAAACACATATTCATTTATATTTTCATCTCGAATCTTGTTTGCTTCGCATTTATTTATTTCCTCCTATGAGAAATAAACTAATCAACCGTCTCCCACATCTGCGAATTCCCTCTTCCTGGCTCATTTACATCAGTTAACACAACACTGAAGATTACGCAACGTAATTAGACTCCTGATGACCCCACAAGCTCATTCAACTTTGAGCCGATTCTCTCATTCATCGATATTGAAATTTAATATCGTGAAAATATGGGAAGCGAAATGTAAATCTGTCTTGTGATGCGCAGATGAAAATCTCAACTTGCACCTAATCCTTATACATACATCGTGGAGATCCTCAGGGTAAATGGTAATCCACTTGAATTTCAATTTCTTGGGTAAACAGACAAGCGATCGTGGACGAAGTCTTTTGTTGGAGGAAACCGAGCGGTTTCATTGGCTTCTAAGAGCAGCGTGATCAAGTACTCGAGGGAAAGGAGCGGTTCTAATCGAACTCAATAAGTGCCAGATCTGGACATTCGAGCGGCAACAAAGAGAAATTGAGCTGCGAGGACGAACTCTCCCTTTTAGAACTTCGCAGGTTTCTCGTAAATAACGAAGCTGATGTGTATAGAATTTAAACCATATAAGAAAACCCACGAAACTGAATGTGTGACGGGAAACAGAGGAACAAAACGTCTTTTGTTTTATGCTCCCTCATCATTCCATTAAAGTTGGGCGCCATTTAAGGAATCCAAACAAAGAGATAACCGCGCTATTAATAGGAATCATCTTTGCTACGGTGGCGGCCATATTTAAACCGGATGTGGAAGTTTTTCCTAGAAATATGTGTTTATTAAGGAATCTGACGACGTGGCGTGTCAATGAGAGAATCGCTGTGTTGGGTTGCTTCGACAGGATTGGGGGCGGCGGAGGGAAAGGAAGACGATGTCCTAATGTTTCCACAAATCTAAACTCTGAATGTATTTCCTTTTGATACTTCATGTAAAAAAATCTTCCAAAACCTCAAGCCGTCGTTTAATTTCTCTCTTTTATCTCTTTTTCCCCTCATAAGTTTAATTAATCCACAATGACTGGAACTCCTTTAAAACTTTCCGCTGCTTAGACCGAATATACTTCAAAGCTTTTACCTTCCGTTGAAAAAAAAATTCAAGGAAAACTCGACTTAAAAGAAAACAACATATACACGAATCCCCAAAGGTATAATCAATACATTAACAAAATCATTAATTATGAGCAAAAGATGATCAATTTTCGCTCATCAATTATAAGTAGTTTTACGATAATTGAGTGATGAGGCGATGGCGTAGTCGAGCCAGTTTTCAATTAGTTTTAACTCAAAATAAATACTCGCATCGGGACGTTTCATCACGACGTGTTTGCAATCGCTTAAATAATAAAAAAAGGGAAAATTGCGTTGTATAGCAGCTTTTGTGAAAATCAAGTTCTTCTTGTTATCGACGTAATCGAGTTAAATTACATTTTCATTCGTCGATTAATGAAATGAAGAACGTGGCACGTAAAAATCGAATTAAACCGAGAAGTAATTGGACAGATTGCGTGATAGTCTCAAAGAGGATTTTTATTTCGTTTGGAATTATGACGGGCCCGTCACGACTTAAAAAAGTAAAATTCTGCAATGACCACAAATTATTCTGGGTAATAGGATTTCTAAAGTGGTTTTAGCACATAAAGCAGAAATTTGCACTACTGAAAATGAGCTGCTTGTTTTCAATGAATGCATTCCTGCAAAGAGCAGGAACATAATGGATAATTATTAAATTGTTAGGCGTGGCTTACGGGAAGGAATCCAGTCAAAGGACTCGCTCGAAACGGTCCTGTAAAACATAATGAGGTGCTAATATTAGTTTTAGATGGAGAGAAAAACGAAAGAAAAAGTAGAAATTGTAATGGAACGGTATAACACGACTGCGTCTGATTGATTGAATATTTCTGTTCATCGTTTTTCAAAGTTTCAATGGCAGAGCAATTGGTATAAAAATGTAGCTACAAAAAAGTAGACGTATATCTGTGATTGATCATCATTTAATTACCTTATAACTACATACTCAGGTGCAATTACAATCAAGTGGGAAGAAGAAAACAAAAGTAGTAAAATTTTTGTCTAAAAATTTGTACATTAAGTGAGTCTTAAAAAAAAAGGTATGTCTTTGATTGATTAGGCGTTTGGATAATAACAATTATTTCTCTCGACGTTGCTAACAATCAATATGCATTTGAAATGACGTTTTCCGATTTTTATTTTAAATAAATCTAATCTAAGCTGCGACAAAGAAATATGTCTGTGATTAACCAGGTGAATTACCCCACAACCGTGGGTTTAGATGCTTTCGAAATTTAAATTAAAAAATTAAAAAAAAAAATGTTAGAAAATTTGGAATTTAAGTAAGCCATGGAAAAGAAAGCACGTCTTTGGTTGATAATTTGGGTGATGACAATTATTTTTCCTAGTTTTGCTCAAAGTCAGGGTGCACTTTAAATGTTGCTTTTCGAATTTTAAACAAAATCTAAAAATTATTATCAAAATTAATTAAGATAAAAAAATGACATGATTAATCGCGTGAATTACCCCAAAACTGTTTATACGTGTTTTTAAACCAACATAAAAAGAAGAATTAAAAAAAAAATTGTGAAAAAATATGGAAATTAAGTGTGCCATGATAAAAAAACGTACAACTGTGATTGACTGAGCTTTTGGATAATAAGAATTATTTGTATCAGTAGACACTTGAAATGACGCTTTCCAAATTTTAAGTTTTTTAAAAAACAAACTCTAAAAATTGTTATTAAAATTAGTCGTAACAACGAAAATATGTCTGTGATTAGCCGTAAATTACATAATAAAAGTATTTTTTGATGAATTTGAAAGCAAAATGCAGAGAAGAATGAAAAAAAAAATGCATGTTTAATCGAAAAGTTTAGATATTAAGCAAGTTATGATTAAAAGAGAATGTCTCTGATTAATTCAACGTTGGGGTTAGTTACGGCCACTACAACAAAAAAATTGGTCTTTGATTAAACATATAATTATAAATGTGTTTTCTGGTGCTTTCAGGTCTGAAAAGTTAGAAACTAAGTAAACCACGATAAATTGATTAAATGATCTATGATTAAACACTTTGATACTAATAAAAATTAAGTCATAGTTCATACATATACATGTATGTATATCTGTGATTAATTATACTATATATGCTACGTTGTACCCTCTACTGTCATTGTAGAGAACACTTGTTATTGTTAAATACGAGATCCTTGTATTCTACAAGTAACGGAAAAAAAAACATCCAAGACATACTCTTTCCATTTCCACGTCTTATTCGACGCACAACTTTCTCTACAGCGCTTCATCCTAATTTTACAAAGATGCAGCAGTTTACACAAGGCAACCAGACACGAGTAGAATCAATGTTGAAACGGGCACTAACCTCGTGAAGCACTTCTGCGCTTTAGAAGACTAAGAGTGCATTTTGGAGTGGAAGCAATTGGTTACTTCACTCGGAAAATTCAATTAGTTCGTGAAAAATACGCGAAACTGAACGACGAAGAAAACTTTTATACTGATCTTAGCTCAGAGACGACTTCGAATCCATAGCCGAATCTATTCACATTTTTTTCGCCTGCTGTATTAAAAATTTCCCTCTTCAATTTCCCCTTTTGTAAAGTGTGTTTCTGACATAGCATCTTTCAACTTTTCCTTTATTCGCTCTTAATTACGTTCCAATCAATTTTCCAAATTACTTTTCATTGCAGTTCATCAAAGTTTATTAAGAAATTCGATAACAGACGAAAAAAACATAATCTTTATTATGAAAAGGTGTTCATCTGGAAATTCAGGCGCAGAACCGACGACATTTAAAAGAGCAAGAAAGTTGGTGGAAATTATTTAGAACTGGCGTGCTGCCACTACGTTTTTTTTAGTGCTAAAATTAACAGTGATGATGCGATTTTTGTTTTCATGATGTATGCGTTAAGCTGAATCCACACGGAAGGGCGGGTGTACTATGTAGGTCTAGTTGTAGAATTACTATACCTCAGCTTATTCTAGCTTCTAACATTTGTTTTAAATAGAAAAAGCACCGCAGTGTTAAGCTGCGTCCACACTGGTCTTATATCTTCATATATGACAATGTTGGAGACCCCGTAGAATCCCACGGACAAGTCAAGAAAATGAGAAAGAACTAAGCCACGCCGATTTTTTTCTAGGTTAAATTCACGATTAAAATAAAATGTGAATACAAAACCCGGAGGCGGGTAAAGCAGGGCGAGATAATCAAATTGTTTATTCGCTCATGGAAATTAAAACAGGGAAGCAAAAGTGCTGTATCTGCCATTTTTCTACTCGGGCGTAAAACACATTGTTTCCACTCATGATATATAAATAATTGTACTCATATGCTCATCAGATCTGACTTTCATTTTTAATTATAAAATTGTGTATTTTTTACACCTTCTAATTTGCAACAGTGACCACCGGAATTAATTAATAAATTCCGAAGGTTTTCAGCTTTAATTAGATTAATGTAAGTGGAATTTCAACGAGGAAACGCTGCATTTTCCACGGAGAATTTAGTTTTTGTTGCGAAAATACCAACAATTTCCATTCTGAAATTGGATCCGACATAAACTGGACACTGAATGTAATATAGAAACTTTGGAATCCGTAGAAATATAGCTCGATCCGATCTAAAACCCCACGTCGAAGTGGTGAATAATCACTTTTATCGAATTATTATAGGGAATATTTTCTTCTGCGAGAGAAACGCAAAATTTAGTTCGATTCGATGGAATACTGCTATGTAAACGTAATAATTCGAGTTTTTTAGGCACGATGTTTCCTTTTTCCAAAACTTTCAAGAATGTCAGGGTTTGTGCTTCAAACATAAATGTCAAAAGTCAGTTCCGTTCGATTGAAAATTCCCATGTAAACGTGATAACTTAAGTTTTTTTTTTGAGAATTTTTTGTTGTTCCAGAACGTTCAAAAATATCACCAGTTTTTTGGACTGCAAAACGTTCGTGGACATAAACGTCAAACGTCACTTCGATCCTACTCAAAATTCATATATAAACGATTAAAGTAGCATTTATCAAGTAACTGTGTGTTAAATGAATATGAAGATTTTACCTTGTCAAATGTCAAAAAAAATAAAAAATACAGTTCCACGAGATGAATTACTTCCATATAAACGTGGTAATTGAAATTTTGTAGCCACGAATTTTCTGTTGTTCCAGAGCTTTCAAAAATATCACCACTTTTTTGTACTTCAAGCCTTCGCAAACATGTAAATGTCAACAGTCACTTTCCATCGACTGAAAATTCCCATATAAACGGTGTAAAGTAACACTGATCAACTAATTATGTGGTAAATAAATGTGAGGACATATAGTTCGATGCGATGGAATAGTGCCATACAAACGTGGTAACTGAACGAAATGATGTTATTCCAGGACTTTAATAGTATTTCACTTTTTTATACCTAAAGTCTTCGCTGACGTAAATATCAAGGGTGGCTTCCATTCAATCGAAAATTCCCATGTAAACGATGTAAAGTAAAATTCAACAAGTCAGTATGTGGTAAATTAATATCCTCCGTAGTGTCAAATAAATTAAAAAGTAAGTTTGATTCGATCGAATACTGCCATATGAACGTAGTAGGATCTTTTTCTATCCGATCGAAGACTCTATGTAACTTAAGTATTTTTTCCACAATAAAATTAGAAACGTCAAACCGAAGAAAGGATCCCTAATAATAATTAACACGAAACTTGGGACCCCAAGTTTGTGATTGGTAAATAAACAACTTAATCTTCCTTTTGATGGACAGGAAGCCAATAAAGTGTACTTCATTTGACAGTTAACAAACTTTTGTCAGTAATTACTATTGATCGTACCTGTAACAAACTATAATTTATAAATTGAGAACACGATGTCCAGTCCAAATATTTCCACGTAAAGTTTTGTAATTTCCTTTTTGCTCCTTTAGTCTAACGGAAAACTAACGTTAATGACTATGCAAATTGCCAATTAAAGAAAAGATGTTAATGGAGAAATTAAAAAAAAAGCAGTGTGTCAAGAGGACAAAAATGTCACATAAAATAATCAAAAACAGGTGAATCAATTATGAGACGCTAATTACATTTTCGTGTTATGATGATGAAATATTTTTATTATATTACTGCGTTTTGCTCTAAATATTTATCACCAGATCAAAAAAGGTGTAATTTATGTTAAAAGAGGCATTTATTCTGAATTCAAAGCCACTTTGCGGAGTGCGCAACTTTCTTAATAACTGGGCGCCCACAGTTTCCTGTTGAACCTAAATAAATTTCAGGTTTAAACAAGCAACTTCAGCGATTTTAAAAAGATAAACTTGGAACACATAATTTTGTTAAATGCGACTTTTATTTCCGATGGGAAAAAAAATTACTTTGATGGAAAATCCATGAATTGGAAATCCAAGAATCGCTTCATTTTATTATAAACTTCCAACCTCAATTCGTGGTTTATAAATAAAAACAATGCAATTTCTTGCTTATTTTCGCAATTCCGAATACGTTAAAACCTATTATTAGATTACGGAATGTCAGTACAATGACTAATTAATGAATTCCAACAATTACGGAAGCAATTGCGAAAACGGAACGGGATTTTATTGGCAACGACTCCGAAGAATTTTCTTTGGCATTTATAAGACCTTTGGATCATTAGAACGAAGAAAAGTGAAAGTTCGGGCGGATAAGAATGCGAGGTACAAATAGAAAACTTCATTTTACAAGTCGTTTTTGGTTGTAACGAGGGTCGAAGAAGGAAGTCGTGATGATGAATTAAACGTTATCTGGCGATCAGTGATATCATCAATATTTTCGAGATATTTGCACTTTGGAATTACTCGGACCGGTTTTCGCACTTGTAAACACGGTCGTTTATTTAACAGACCGGTAACTATTACGTAAAACTGTCATTTTTTTCTTGGAGAGCCCTAAGGCTCTAACTGAGCTACCTCTTCCCCTTTTAGTTGTAGCTACATAATTGTTTCTCACGGAGTTTGGTCATTTTCTTCTTTGCTCATTTTCCCATTTCTTAATCTTCTCTGTTACTCATTTGCTCATTGTCCTTTTGTTTATTTACTCATTCATTCGCTCATTTGCGTATGTGCTTCTGAATTCATCTGCTCACTTGTTCGTTTGTGCATTCGCCCTTTTCTTCATTGACTTTATTCCCTTTTTTTCTATATATCAATTGCGAATTTGATTATTCACTCTCTTGCTCATTTGTTTATTTGTTAATTTGCCTGTTTGCTCAATGCCCCACTTCGTTTTATCTGCTACTTATTTGTCTATTTTTTTTTTCATTTGGGAATAGGTAATTTGTTGATTCATTCTTTTACTGACTTGTGCATTGTACATTTGTTTATTTACTCATATATATATATATGTATATGTAATATATATATATATATATATATGTATATGTATACATATATTTGCTCATTTCCTCACAGCTCTCTCTTGTTGCCTAGGTTGCACGTCTGCTTCTTCATTAATTTACACATTTGCTCCATTGAAGCAGTAAGCTCGATTGCTCATCTGCTCTTTTCTCTTGACTCATTTATCTCATTTACTTTCTCACTTATTCATTTGCTCATTCTTTTAGTAAATTTCTCAAGTCCTATTTACTATTTGATCATTGCCGATTTCAGTGCATTTCTTTATTTGTTTGACTACATTTTTACATTCGCCTATTTACTCAATTTACTCGGCAGCTTGCATAGTTGCTGCTTTTTACTCGTTTGTCTCTTCGTTCAATAGCACATAAACTCAATTGCTCACCTGCTTATTTTCCAGCTCGTTTGAAAATTTATTTCCTCATTTACTCAAATGCACCTATCCCATCTGCTCGTTTGCTCATTATCTCTTTATCTCACTCATTTTCTCGTTTATTCATGTGTTCATTTTTCTTCGTTTTGTCAATTATTTGGCCATTTGTTCTATTTCTCTTCCTTATTTACTTGTTAACTCATTCGCACCCTATTACTCTCTATTCCGTACATGCTCATTTGCTCTTTGTTTCTTTATTCGTTTTTCTGGTTGCTTTTTTGCTCAACTGTTTAATTACCCATTTGTTTATTTGCTAATCAAATCATTTCCGCTATATGTCCATTTGATAACTTGACAAAATATGCATCTCTTCTTGGTTGGTTAAAAATGAAGATATTTTCATTATACAATTCGAAGTCAAGAAAAATTTAAACTTCCCCGCCTTGATCTGCTTCAATAGCGGCTTCCGTAAGTTTAAGCTCGAACAAAGCTCAAAGAAAGAAAAAAAAAGAAATATTCTCCTTGCAACGTATGCATTGAAAAACCATTGTTTCATCAATTCAGGCCAACTTTGAATAAATCCAATTAAAAAAAAAAAAATGATTCGCCAATTACGGTTACGCTTTAAAAAAAAAAAAAACGAGATGAAAATCGATTTGCAAATTTCCATCCTTGATTCAACTCCGCCCATCTGCGCGCCGATAAAATATTCAAAAGAAGCGGTTCTACCAACACGATAAAATAAAAAAGAATTGAATTTGTGCTTTAGTTATGAATTTAAGTGAGTTTAGCGGAGGAATAAAGCCGCGTTCAACGCGTTTTGTTTTTATTATATAGGTCATTCCTTATTGTTTTGGCAATGTTTGAGGTATATAGTATCTTACATCGTCGCACGCCGTTGTCGCGGGCACGCCAGTGGCGTCTCCCAGCTCCTGGTGGGTACACAGACACTTGAAACTAAACAATCAACCGATGAAAAATGCCAGCTGTGTCTGGTGCCCTTAAGGGACGTCGCCATCATGCACTCACTTCTTTCCCCACTCTCCCATATATGCACCGGTGCATGCGATCAACAACGCAAACACGCCGTCTACTGAAGAACCGAAAGCTCAGCGCACGCGGTGGCCATCGGAATCTCCGTCGCCGTGGTAGGGGATGGTTGAACCGTAGCGCTCTGTCATTTTAGGGTCACTCTCGTGCGCCACACAACCTCGGTAAACTTCGGAAACACCTGTTTGACGACAGGAGAGAGAATCGCGACGATTACGTCAAAATCTCGCCTTGAACTCGGAGGAATTCGGAGGTGACCTTCTGGATATTCGAATTTCGCGCCGATTATCGTTTGTCTCATTCCATTGTTAAGGTATGCGGGGTCACATGCAACTGCAAGAATCTGTCAATGTCAAAATACATCAAAAATTAAAAATGACCGATGAACGATATGACACCACAGGGGTAAATCTACAGAGGTTTGAGGGTCGGGCTCAAATCAACCCATGTGCTTTTGTTTGATGCGATGATGGTGTTTACATGGAACAGTTAGAATCAAAACATTTAAATTTTTGGAAAAAACTTTACCCAATGTGTGGAGACAACTCTTCTTCGTTTACTTCACCGACCACCGGTAGGGCACTAGAGAATAAAATAAAAGTGAACATGATGCAGAGTTGAGAAAAGAAACAAGGAAATGACAGAATTTTGAAAACTTTTCAAAAATAGTTATACCGCTTGTTTACTTCAGAAAGCTCAAAATAACTAGAAAATAGCAAGAGAAAGGCAGAAAAGAAGAAAAAAATTGATTTTAACACGTTATATTTTTTGATTTTTAACGTTATCTGTTAGTTTTTCAAAATTTCTGCATAATTCTAGTAGTTTTATAGCTAGAGAAGTAAATTTTCATAGCTATTTGCATATTAACTATGTCAAATTGTAAAATTATAGAGCAAAAGAAACAAATTTTCATAATTTTCATCATTAGGAATCCTTGGTATTTTTAAAGCCATTACTATAAAAATTGGAAAAAAACTATTTTTGACTAGTCAATTAACTGTGCAAAATTGTAAAATTATAGAGCAGAAAAGAAAAATTTTCATTTTTCGGAAGAAAAAGAAAAATTATTTGGTAAAATTCCTGATTCTTGTATTATTAAAGCTATTACAACAAAAATTGGGGATGTTACTATCTGTGACCAGTATATTGACTGTATAAAATTACAAAATTATAGAGCAAAAAAGACAAATTTTTGAAATTTTCATTTTTAGATAAAACTAAAGATTTCCAACATGTTTTGTTGAAATCTGTAATTATAGCATTTTTAAAGCCATGTCTATGAAAATTGGGCAAGTTATTATTTTTGATTGGCTTATTCACTGTGCAAAATTACGAAGTTATAGAGCAAACAAGACAAATTTTTAAAATTTTCGTTTTTAGAAACACCCAAAATGTTCCAACACTTTTTATTTAAATCCGTAATATTTGTATTTTTAAAGATATGACTACAAAAATTGAGGATGTTACTATTTGTGACCAGTATATTGACTGTATAAAATTACAAAATTATAGAGCAGAAAAGACAAATTTCTGAAATTTTCATTTTTAGATAAAACTAAAGATTTCCAACATGTTTTGTTAAAATTTGTAATTATAGCATTTTTAAAGACATGTCTATGAAAATAAGGCAAGTTATTATTTTTGATTGGCTTATTAACTGTGCAAAATTACAAAGTTATAGAGCAAACAAGACAAATTTTTAACATTTTCGTTTTTAGAAAAAGCCAAAATATTCCTACACTTTTTATTTAAATCCGTAATACTTGTATTTTTAAAGATATCACTACAAAAATTGGGGATGTTACTATCTGTTACCAGTATATTGGCTGTATAAAATTACAAAATTCTAGAGCAGAAAAGACAAATTTTTGAAATTTTCATTTTTAGATATAAAGATTTCCAACATGTTTTGTTGAAATCTGTAATTATAGCATTTTTAAAGCCATGTCTATGAAAATTGGGCAAGTCATTATTTTTGACTGGCTTATTCACTGTGCAAAATTACGAAATTATAGAGCAAACAAGACAAATTTTTAAAATTTTCGTTTTTAGAAAAACAAAAAATCTTCCAACACTTTTTATTTAAATCCGTAATTCTTGAATTTTTAAAGATATCACTACAAAAATTGGGGATGTTACTATTTGTGACCAGTATATTGGCTGTATAAAATTACAAAATTATAGAGCAGAAAAGACAAATTTTTGAAATTTTCATTTTTAGATAAAACTAAAGATTTCTAACATGTTTTGTTAAAATATGCAATTATAGCATTTTTAAAGCCATGTCTATGAAAATTGGGCAAGTTATTATTTTTGACTGGCTTATTCACTGTGCAAAATTACGAAGTTATAGAGCAAACAAGACAAATTTTTAAAATTTTCGTTTTTAGGAAAACCCAAAATCTTCCAACACTTTTTATTTAAATTCGTAATATTTGTATTTTTAAAGATATCACTACAAAAATTGGAGATATTACTATTGGTGACCAGTTTATTAGCTATATAAAATTATAGAGCAAAGGAGACAAATTTTGAACATTTTCAATTTTAGATAAAACTAAAAATTTCGAACATTTTTTGTTAAAATCTGTAATTATAGCATTTTTAAAGCCATTTCAATGAAAATTGGGCAAGTTATTATTTTTGACTGGCTTATTCACTGTGCAAAATTACGAAGTTATAGAGCAAACAAGACAAATTTTTAAAATTTTCGTTTTTAGAAAAACCCAAAATCTTCCAACACTTTTTATTTAAATCCGTAATATTTGTATTTTTAAAGATATCACTACAAAAATTGGGGATATTACTATTTGTGACCAGTATATTGGCTGTATAAAATTACAAAATTGTAGAGCAGAAAAGACAAATTTCTGAAATTTTCATTTTTAGATAAAACTAAAGATTTCCAACATGTTTTGTTAAAATTTGTAATTATAGCATTTTTAAAGCCATGTCTATGAAAATTGGGCAAGTTATTATTTTTGATTGGCTTATTCACTGTGCAAAATTACAAAGTTATAGAGCGAACAAGACAAATTTTTAAAATGTTCGTTTTTAGAAAAACCAAAAATATTCCAATTTTTCAATTTTAATTCATAATTCTTATATTCTTTAAGCTTTATCGTAACAAAAATTGGAGACTGTACAATTTGTGAGCTGCTTATTAACTGTACAAAATTCCAGAATTATAGAGCAAAAGAGAAAATTTTCATCACTAGGAAGACCCAAAACTCCCAACATTTTGTATTAAAGGTCTATTCCGATTAGTGTATCAACTGTTTAAAATTACAAAATATAGAGTAAAACAGATTATTTTTACAAATGTTCATTCTCTCGAAAAACCAAAAATTTCCAAAATGCCTAAATTGCAAAATCATAGAATTAAAAGAGAATTTTTTACCTAAAACTGTCAAAAGCTAACAGATGAAAGCCTAATTTAAGTAGCCAGTACATCTATTTCAAAAGTTAATTTATCAGTTAGTATGCCATTTTATTAAATTAATATAAATTAAAAAAAAAAACAGTTTCGAAACTGGCCCTACTGAAGTATTTTTTTCAACAAATAGTTGAAAAACGTAAAATATAAAAATATATTATTTAACAATAAACAATACCAAACCACCAAAATTACAAAAATCAGTTTCATCACTAATTGAATTTAAACACAACAAAATTTAAATTTCAAATTTAATATTTCATAATTTAATGATATTAACGTCACTTTTTCCATTGCTAAATTAAATTTCGTTCGCGTCTAAACAAAAAGTTTCCGCTGTAAATAATATTTACTAAGTTAATTAAATCCTAAAAACTAATCATTCACACTGTCGTAGAAACTGAAAAGTAATTCACAAATTGCTGCTATAAATAAATTAATTGAGACATAATTACACTGCAAAATTTAATTACAAATTGTGAGTAACACAAGCAGCCGGTAAAAGTGTAGATTCCAATTAATATAACGGTTCAAACAATAATTAATTACGTACTTTAAAAGTTGAACTTTTTAATTGATTTGAACTTACGAATTAGGTCTCTAGTTCCAATTAACAGGTTTACTTTTGAAAAACGTGCACTTGATTATAAAATTAACTAAATCAAAATGTAAATGTTGCCAATCATCTTCCATAATTGCTCATATGAATCCGCATTCCTGAATCTGTTGGCTTGACAGACTTGCTTCTGCGTTACCATAATTATTTTTGTATCATATAGTGAAAGACGTGCTTCGTCGCACGAAGTAATAGAAAACAGCTGTTCTCAGCGTGATTGAACAGGAAACGCGGAGGGAGACAGGTAGATGTGTAACTGTAAAGGGATGTTTTGTAAGGGATGGAAACGTGACGGCTGCTGCATAGTAATGTTGGTATTGATTTTCGTTTGTGCATTATTGATGGTTTGTTATCGTTCGGATTTGAATTGGTTTGATGCGAATCCGTGATGCTTTGGGGTGAAATTGGAAAACAATAAGGTTTTTGTGGAGGGTTAAAATGGGTAAAGGCGATTGGAATTAGTTTTGAATTGTGATTTTTCGGTTGTCTCTACGAAAGAAAACGACATATTAGGAGTCCATTTTACAAATTTTGGGAATTTTTCTGTGTCCAAAAAGTTAATTACCTATTTTTAAATTTGTATTGTTCTGCTAGTCAATAAAGCCTTTTGGATGTACACAAATCTGGTTCTTGCAAGAATTCAAAATTAAAATCAGAAATCAACTTTCAAAAACTTTCAAAAACAAAAAGATTTTTTTTTCGGTAAAATGGCGTCAAGTAAGTTTTGGAATATAAAACCTGTTTCTTTTTATTTTTTATTAAAATCTGTGATGCTGGTGAATTTTTCAAGCTAACATTTTAGGACGAATTAAATTTTTTATCATTTTTTTTTAATAAAAGAATGTAATTCTGGAATTTTTAAAGCGGTAGCAATAAAATTCGAGGAGGTTGCTATTTTTAACTTCCTTACTAACTGTAGGTAATTACAAAATTATAGAGCAAGAGAGAAATTAAAAAAAATCTTTTATAGAGGAACAAAAAATTTCCAACTTTTTTTATTACATCCGGTGATGCTGATATTTTTAAAATTTTACAATAAAAGTCTGAGATGTAATTATCTGTGACCTTATTATTAACTGCGTGAAATTACAAATTTATAGAGCAAAACAGGAAAATTTTAATAATTTTTGATTTTTAAGGAAAACAAAAAACTTCCACTATTTTTATTAAAATATGTGATGCTGGAGTTATTGAAGAAAATGTAATTAAAACTTGTAAAATTACTGCTTTTTATATGTTCATAAACTGTGTAAAATTACAAAATTATAGAGTAAAAAAGACAAATTTTAAATTTTTTATTATTAGGAAGACTCAAAATTTTACAACATTTTTTTTATCTTAATCCATAATTATTGTAAGAGACAAATTTTTGAAATTTTCTTTTTATTTCATTTCATTGAAAATTAGGCAAGATATTATTTCTGATTGGCTTATTAACTGTACAAAATTACAAAGATGTAGAACAAAAAAAAAATTAAATTTTCGTTTTTAGAAAAACCCAAAATCTTCCAACATTTTATATTTAAATCCGTAATTCTTGTATTTTTAAAGATATCATAACAAAAATTGAAGATGTTACTATTTGGGACCAGTATATTGGCTGTATAAAATTACAAAATTATAGAGCAGAGGAGACAAATTTTTGAAATTTTCATTTTTAGGTAAGGTAAAAAATTCCAACATTTTTTGTTAAAATTTCTAATTATGGCATTTTTAAAGCCATTTCAATGAAAATTGGGCAAGTTATTATTTATGATTAGCTTATTAACTGTGCAAAATTAAGAAGTTATAGAGCAAACAAGGCAAATTTTTAAAATTTTCGTTTTTAGAAAAATCCAAAATCTTTCAATACTTTTTATTTAAATCCGTAATATTTGTATTTTTAAAGATATCACTACAAAAATTGGGGATGTTACTATTTGTGATCAGTATATTGGCTGGACAAAATTATAGAGCAGAAAAGACAAATTTTTAAAATTTTCACTTTTAGATAAAACCAAAGATTTCCAACATGTTTTGTTAAAATTTGTAATTATAGCATTTTTAAAGCCATGTCGATGAAAATTAGGCAGGTTATTATTTTTGATTGGCTTCTTAACTGTGCAAAACTACAAAGTTATAGAACAAAAAAGATAAATTTTTAAGATTTTCGTTTTTAGAAAAACCCAAAATCTTCCAACATTTTTTATTTAAATCCGTAATACTTGTATTTTTAAAGATATCACTACAAAAATTAGGAATGTTACTATTTGTGACCAGTCTATTAGCTGTATAAAATTACAAAATTATAGAGCAGAGGAGACAATCTTTTTGAAATTTTCATTTTTGGGGAAACAAAAAACATCATTTTTTATTAAAATTTGTGATGTTGGTATTTTTGAACAAAATGTAATTAAAACTTGCAAAATTACTATTTTTTACCTGCTTATTAACTACGCAAAACTAGAAAATTATAAATCAAAAAACAATAACTTTTAGAAATTTTTATTTTTAGAACAAATTGTTAATTTTGAAATTGTTATTTTTAATTTAATTTAATTTAAAAAATTATAAATTTGGAATTTTTAAAACTGTAACAATAAAACGCGAGGAGGTCACTATTTTTAACTCGCTTACCAACTGTAGCTAGGTGCAAAATTATAAAGTAAGAGACAAATTTAAAAAAAAAAAAAACATTTTACAGAGGAAAGAAAAATCATTTTTGGTGACGCTGGTATTTTTCAAGCAATTACAACAAAAATCTAAGTTCTTCTTATCAACTGTGTAAAATTACAAGTTTATAGAACAAAATAGACAAACTTTAGTAATTTTTAATAAATAATAAGTTTTAGAAATTTTCATTTTTAAGTAAACCCAAAAAGCCAATTCCAGAATTATAGAGCAAAAGAAACCAATTTTAGACATTTTTGTTCTTATTACGAAACATAAATTTTTAAGACAAATCAATTTCCAACATTTTTTTTTAAATTTGTAACTATAGAAGCTGTAGCAATAAAATATAAATACAACTTTCTATTGTAGTTTTTTTTTAAATTCCGGACTAGATCTCGAAATTACTGAAAAATGGCGTCCCGTAATGTTAAATCAGTTTCTCAAAGTTTGACAGTTTAGGTCAACCACAGAGTTACCAACATGGAAAAACACATAAGAGCCGTTTTCCGCTACCGTTCATTCTATCAAAAAAGCCTTTAACACAGAAGAGCGGCCGCATTTTAACCTAATTATAAATTCTATCTCATCTCCATTTTTGCACTACACTCACATTATCCGGATGAAAAAAAAACTTCAGTTAACGTGCACTAGCTGAGATTACTGTTTTTTGTATGTAAAGCGTTAAAAATATCAACTTATTAATAGTTGACGCTACATCCAAAGCAAATAAACATTTCAACTCAAGGAGAATTTTAAACGTGCACAATAAAATGCACTTGTAAACTTTTTATCGGTAATTAAAAACTTTATAGAATTTCGAATTAAAAATGCAAAACTTTAAAGTTCTTAAGTTGGTAATCTGTCAAGATGGATTTCATTCGTACCGATGATTCACTTTGATAAAGTTACTAGTTTTGCGTAAATTTACCTAAAGCTGTGCAAACTTTATCATACTAAACCAACATTTAATTTTCTTTGAACGAGGTATAGTATGAAAAAAGACGACTACGGTTGCGACGCGTTTACATTACCATAGTTGAGCTTTCGGAAGCTGTTCACTTAGTGTTACCAACTCACCTGAAACAAAAGAAAAAAACGTGTAAGAGAGTTTTTCCAGTTTCAAAGTTTAATTCCACGTTCTCCCCACCGTGTTAAATAATAACAGTATATCAAGACTGAATGCTCCTTCTTGGTGTAATTTAGCTAAATTTGACCTAAATTATTCAAGGAGATCAGAATACCATAGAGCTAAGGTAAGGTGATTTAATTATAAAATCCTTCAAGAGATTAAACGCTACTTGTCAAGTTACATGGAGCAAAAAAATCCTAAATTCCCTAGATTTTGTTACTTGTGGATGAGTGCCTTTTCAACTAATTTCGTAAAATGAACACGTTAAAGTTGCAAATTTGCTTTGATTATTCAGGCGCGGTAACATGTCTAATAATTCAAGTTCATTGGCTAAAATAATTGGTTGAGTTTAATGTAAAAGTGTCGTAAATAATGCACGTGAAAGTCCGCTAAACGGGTCCTTCGAGCCGGGTAAAAAAATATCTACCTAAAGTACACATTTTTTCGAAGTCAAGCTCACTCCAAATATAATTTTTCTCACCTAAAAATCTCTACCCAAAACTTTCCTTCATGCCAGTGCTTTCAGTCCACTTCGTTACAAACTTTGTTGGGTTTCCGTTTATGAAAGCTCCGCTACTTCGCTACTGGCGGCACACAATAAAAAAGCTCTCTCAGAGATACCGCCCTTTTTTCGTTTCCTTGTTAAAGCTTTGTAAACAAACAGAATACGCCCCTGTGTACTTTATATTTCATAACATATTAAGTCAAGTGTGTCAGCCCGTGATTTATTGATTATGTTACAACTACGGGAATGCCATTTTGGCGCTTCGTGGAAAATAACGTGTGCTAAACTAAGAGCTTAAAAGCTCGATAGGCAAACTGTATGCAAGCCCAGTCCTGTATTTTAATGGGCCATTTGGGAAATTCGCTGGGACTCATTTAATCTAAAAATATAACTCGAACAAATAAAGTCGAGTTTTATTAAAAGTAGACCGCATTAATAAAATTAGCTACTTAAAGTTCGTTCGAAATAAAAGAACTGTTTGGTAAGATACTAAGAGGCTTTAATGAGTGTAATTGTTCATTCCCTGAAACCTCTTGGATGTTTTAATTGAATCTCGTCAAAGTCATAAATTTCAAATAGGTTTATATAGGCAACACATCAATCACTTGTGTATTTTGTGCGGTAAAATCGATACACTTCAACTAAAAGCTCTCGGAGAAGAATACAAAATAAGAGAGTTTTTAACAAAAGATCGGCAATGATTGTAATTTGTAATCCACTTGTGATGGAAAAGCGGATTGTGATCACTTTAGAACAAGTGGATTATAATGGAGATGTTTTTAGTACCTTCAGAGAGATGGGAAGATTTAGAAGTCAAAGGGTTTAACAGGATTGATAAGGAAATTTAATTAGATGAAGAGATTACTTTGTGAATGTATAAAAAACATTCGTTTCAATTAGGTGTTTTTGAATCACTGTCGTTGATTGCTAAAAAAAATCTGTTATGTGAACATTCAGCATCAAATCGATATCAGTTTTTATTTAAAAGGACGTGAAACTTGAAACATTCGTTATGAATTTTTAGCAACGACCAATGTAATTTCATAACGAATACTCAAATTTTCTTTTAAATCACGCTTTGATGTTTATAATGATACCATATTTATTATATTAGACGACATATTTCAGAAGCTGTGGAAATATCGTTCTTGATCTTCATTACAATTTTTTGTCGTCGTATTTTCAAGAACTGTAATTCCACAATCAGCATTCACAAAAATTTGAAAAAAAATACAGCGGCAGTGTGAATCGTTAACTTCAAAATGGTACAACATTTATTACATTAGACGATTTAATCTAAAAACGTGAAGCGCAAAATGTCGATCGCGTCGTTCATCACTTTTTTGTTACGTTGTATTATAAATCTTCTTCTTTATTAATTTGTATCAAACTGTTGGTAATGTGTGTCCTAACGTGGGCAACGGTATATTGATTTTTAGATTCAGTACTACTTTTTGTAATTTCTTAGACAATATACGGAAAATTTTGAAAAAATCACGGTGACTGTGTGAGTCTCCAACTTCAAAATAATACCATACTGTAATTTCTCAATTAATGCTCCGAAAAATTTGTAAAAATCAGTTATAGTGTGAATCTTAAGTTTTAAAAAAATACCGAATTAATTTCATTGGACGTCCCTGTTTAAAAACGTGAACTACAAAAATACTATTTTCTATTTTACGTCGTTACTAGAGCCAATAAAGCACCCGTTTGGGTTCGTTACTGAGAATTTGGCTGCTTTACTGCGGCTGGTGTATTTTAGTTTTGTCGCGTTGGCGGCATGGTCGTAAAACGTCAACGTCAAAAGTCAAAGTGTGAATGTGAGCAATGTGTTTAATAACTTAACCTCAATTGTTATGAAAAAATTATGTTAAATCATTGTACCCAACCTTGATAAAATTCCCTAAATTTCAAAATTTTATTTGTTTTATATAAAAAGAAATTAAGTGGTGCAAAATAGAAAAAATAGTATAAAACACGCGTTCAGAAAGCTCTTCCAGCACTTGTTTGTTTGCAAACGCTTGCTGGAATCAATGCTTTCTCAAACTTGTATTTTAATATGCTATTTTTTTGTCGTATCACTTTGAGCGACTGGACTTCTATCAACAGTGCTTGAAAAAATTTAGAAAAATTTACAGTTCTAGAGTAAATCTCGTACGTCAAGACGGTATCAAATTTTTATCTTAAATTTATTTTTAAAAAGTCACTATAATATTTCGATGTTAAACGTTGCCATTTTTTTCCTCCCATTTTTGAGCAACTGCAATTCACTAACTAGTGCTCAGAAAAAAATATAAAAAAAACTAATACAGACACAGTGTGGATCTCGAGCTTCAAAAAAAACACCAAATTTAGTTCAATAACGTCTACCAAATGTCAATCTTGACATTCATCACTTTTTATGTCGACGTATCATTTTTTGAAGTAGAACTGGACAATCAGTGCTCAGCAAGTTTAATAAAACCTAACTAAAGTCTAAAACTTAAGCTACACAGTGTTTAAGCAAGTTCATGTTTCAGAATCAGCCTGTATATGAGAACAGCTGTCTAGATCATTTCACAACACAAAACCTCATTGAGCACCAATTTCTTTATGTAACGCACCATATGGTGCATATCTGAATTCAAGGTTCACAAAAACAAACCCATCATTGCCATTCATGAGTGACTTTCACTATCTCAACTATTTATTAATATTCACAACGCTAACACAGTTATAACGGTAAGACAAGTAAACAATAAAGATAAAAAGTAAAAGTAGAAGGAAAACCTTGCAGTCTCCTCATCAGTAAAGCGAGATTTTCATTATTTCCATTTCAAACGTCTCATTGAAAACGAAATAAGAAACTGAGCTTTGAAATGTTAACAATAATAAAACATTTAACGTGAGATTATAGAAAATATTGTCTACTCTTTACGAACACTCGATTTTTACAGTTGAGATAATTTCAAATGAAAAGCTTTTGTGTGTTTTATGGAGAGATGTCAAGTTGGTGGACGCTGAATAAAGTAAATTCAGGGATATGAATATAAATCTCTTTGTTGAAATATCCTGTGATGTTTTCAAGTTTATGAAGAACGAAAGGAAGTTGAGAGAATGAAAAGAGCGACTAGAAATTTGAACTAGTTGGTAGCCCTGACAGTTTGAGGTTAAGTCCACAATGACAGCTCAAAAATGTCAAAATCGATTGCGCCCCGCCCGAATATTTCTCTGTCAACCATGACGAATTAACAACAATATCTCCCTACACCGGATAAAACAAACTTGAAAATCTACGTCCTTTGACATTTTGCTGAAATTAATTATGGAAATATGCGGTTGATTTATTTTATAACACTCGAGCAGCTCTTGGGCGTAACAGGTTCGATTTAAACCAGCGTTGCTATTTTTTGAAAGCGCAATTAATTGATGCATCCATTAGTTTTTGCTAGAATTTTAATCGAAATATGATGCTGACGCCTGTTGTTATTATAATTAATTACTGGTTTTAAAGTTTGAAAAATCTTGGAGAAAAACTGCTGTTTCAAATCTCGCTTGGGGCAGTTCATATAAAAATTATTTTACAAATGGGCGGTAAATTACCGAGTCAACAAAAGCCATGGTTTACTAAGCAAATTCACGTTTAATGAACAATGGAGCAATTTTGCTATGAATGTTAATTATGGCCAGGGTTGGGCTTTAGGTCATGACCTCCTGCTTAAACTTGGCAGAGTTTCCGTAAGAATATTCAAGAAACAACACAAGAAAATTAGTTTTTGTTGAATAATTTGTTTACCGCTTCAGTTGCTCTGAAATTCAATTCTGGATGGAAAAAGCAACAATTTCAGGACAACATCAAGTAATTACATTTCTACAGAAAAATCGTAAGAATGTGAGTGCGTCTTTTCACATTTTATTGATGACTTTCGCTCTCAAACTTGTTCCATTTCTAAATTTTATCGTGGCTTTTCATCGTTAACATGGAAATTTTTTCCGGTATTTTTGTACCTTACTTGAAATTTCACACTGCCACTTTCTATTTTTTTTTTTTAATGCTACTTTCATGTTCGTTTCATTCACTTTTGTAGTAAAAAAAAGTTCCTGAAATATTAACCATGTTAAGTGAAAGAAAAAATAAAATAGAAAAAATAGTGAATAATTTAAAATTAGAAACCTAAAATTTGGAGCGCTAAGAATCAATTGGTTCAAAATACGTCAAAATTATATTTTATTATAGAGAAAAAAAAGGCTAAAACTTCTTAAATTTGGACGAAAATTGTGTAAAAACCTTAAAACTAAGTGTAGAGGACTATTAAATTAAGCTGTCATACGACCATCAGAACTGGCACATTCCCGATACCATTTTTTGGGTCACTCTATATTTGTGTAACTTCAAAAAAAAATATCATGCACAACAACTCTACTGCACATCAGTTTCACTAGCCCATGGTGATAATTTTACATTGTTACTTTTTACTTTTTTCGTAAATACGATTTTTATATTGATTCACTTTTGTACGAGTACAAAAAATTTGCAAAATATTTGCCAAATTTGGTCTTTCTAGCCCTCTTTAGTGGTTTCATTTCAAAAACTGATGAAAAAGAAAATAAAATAAAATTTACTAATCCGCCAATAAAAAGAACAGATTAGAAACAAGCGCAAAACCTAATAATTAATGATAAAAGAATCGAAAATTAAAATTTAGAAACCTGAAATTTGGCTCAACATATGTCAAATTTGTTTTCTATTTAAAAAAAAAAATGTTTAAGCTTCTTAAATCTCGATTGAAATTCATAAAAACCGTCACGGGACGTTTGCAAATGACGTAAAACAAAAATACAACTACACAAAAACAAAAATCCTGCATGACAACTCTACTGCACACCAACTTTACCTAGCCTAATAATAATTTCTCATTACTCTTTCTATTTTTTGCGTAAATGCCCTTTACATGTTCATTTCATTTCCTTTCGTGCTAGTAGAAAACTTTGCAAAAGATTAACCAGATTTCGTTTTTATAGCGTTTCTTGATGTATATATTTCAAAACTCAATGTTAAAAAAAAAACAAATTTTTAAATCCGCCAATATAAAAAAATATTAGAATCAACCAACCTAAAGCTGTGATTTGATCCTGTGAGGAAAAATCGGCTCAAAACTACTTAAATCACGGCTAAAATAGTCTCAGAACATCAAGACTGAGTACAGAAGACTGTAAAACACACAATAAAAGTTCCTATTTTATTTCTAATTTTCTATATTTTTGAATGACCACCCACAAAAAATGGCAATTGTTCCGGTCACTCGATGTTTGTAAACCACGCAAAATAATAATAAAACTTTATATATATAAACAAAAGTATCATGCATGACAACTCTACTGCACACCAACTCCACCTACCCTTGCTGATGACTGACAGAAAGAAAACTCTTCGGTAATGACATCGATCTCTGCTGCGACTCCAAGAAGCCAGCACTCCGATCCTCAGTCGGCGCACTTCCCGGTCTCGTTAAAATCATTTCGCGCCCTTTATCCGACAACGATGGTAACTCTTCTAAGGGTGTTGAGCCACCGGAACTTTTCGCGTTTTTCCCAATCGTCCGATCGGACGTTGTCAACCACACGTCACTGCTACTCGACGAACTACTCACAGTACCAAACGGCGCCGACACCGGAGACGTTTTCTTTTCGAACTCTTTTTGCGAAAGGGGCGGTTTGTTCGGACTAACACGTCGTGGTTTATTTGCGGAATCTAAAGATCTTTGATGAGTTGGATAACTTTGCGAAGATCGCATGATGAACTCGCGGTTGAGAGACTCGCGATGGGCGCAATGGGGCCAAAAGTCGCACGTGTCGGAATTGCATGGGTTTTTGGAGGCGGAAGGTTCAACTTGAGGGCCAAAGACGTGTTTAGCGAGAGGGAGGTTGGGGGTGGTTGAGCCGCGATGGAGAACTTTAGGACGCTCTTTTTTGGGGTTGGGAACGAAGTAGACTGTTAGACCGTTGTTGGTGGTTTTGGGGGGCTCCTTTTTCTCTTCTTTTGCCATGTTGGCGTAACGGTGCATGAGGAGAGCTTGAGCGGCGGCACGAGTACGCGTACCATATAAGTAATTGGTGACGATCTCAGCTTCGCGGAGAAGATCATCCTCGGTGAGGGTACTCTCGATTTTGGTCAAGCGTTTGGTGCGATCGAGTTGTGTGCCCATTTTGATAACCGGTCGATGGAGGTCTGGATGTTGGGGGGAAACTCTAAGAGGATAATTAAGAGAACCCTTCTTGTCCGGTAACTGGAGACTACGAGAACGTCGTACACGTTGCAACGGATCTTCAGGAGGTGGTGGAACCTTCATGGGTTGATATGGACGACTTGGAGTCACTCTTCTGATTTGTTGGGTTGATCCCATGGGGGACCTCGATGGAAACTCGTTACTACTACTCGAAGAAGACCCCGGAGAAGCACAGTTTGGAGGTTTACTTCCCTCTGTCACCGTGGGAGTTTTCCGCAACTGCCCCCGATAGTACTGCAATCTATTCGGTCTATTTGACGGTGAAATCTTTTCTTTCGGTTTGTTGTAATCACTAAAAACGTTCATATTGACCATGCTAATGTTAATGGAAGAACTATTGTTGTCTTCTTCGTCGGCGTCTTCGTAGACGTCGATCGAAGAGTCGGTATTTTCGGATAACCGTGGCATCACGGGGCGATTGACACAACTATCTAAGCTTCGGAAGCCCATCGAAGAGGACGAAGACGACGAAGATTCCCCGTGACGTTGAACAAAAAGTGACCTCCTTATCGCTGTGGTATCTTCTAACGATTTAGTCTGAGGAATTCTCCGTTCCGGAATACTAACAGGAGGTGGAGGCGGTGGTTGGATCCTCCTCATCTGTGTAGGCATCGACATCGACTTCCATTTCGAGGTCTTCGGCGACGCTGGAGGCGTAATTTCATCACTATCGATCGCATTAGACCTCGGCAAAAACGGAGTCTTCCCGAAGAACGTCTTCGGCTTCGTCAACGTCTTCTTGTTTTTATCTTGAAACGCCGGTGGCGGCGAGATAATCGGTGTTATCGGCGGCGGAGAAAACGTCTCCGGTTGCGGCGACGGCGTTTTCTTTCTCTCCAACTCTTGCGTCTGTAGAGTTAAATGCGCGGGTCTCGACGCCGTCTCTTTCTCCGGTAACGACAACCCTTCCGGACACTTCCCCGGCTCGCTATTATAATGCGCCAATTTCATCCCTGTTCGTCGCAATGGTGTATACGTGGTCCTCCGGTTCTCATCCAACGATCTCTGTTGCACTTGGACCCATCCCGACCGCCCTAGATAAACCCCATCGACTTCGCGGTCGCACCAACGCACCGGAGACAACTCTCTGTTGACGTTGCCTCCGACGAACAACTCCGTGGAGTTGTTGACTTCACTCACTGAATGAAAATTGGAGGAATTGGTCCATTTATAAGGGCCACTAAGAGATTGATGTTTGGTCAAAGTTGGTACCGTTTTCGTTGGGTACGTCCGAGTGGTGACGGAAGTTTGGGGTTCCCAAGGCTCCGTTGTGCTACGTAGATGCAGCACGGAGACGTTTGGGCCTCTGGAAACCAAAGCGAGAGGGGTTTAGATTATTTGGAGAACAGTTAGTTTGGGTTAACCGACCCACGGATCGTACCATGGACAATGAACTTGATGTCGAAAGGTTGGCGTTACCATATTCGCATAATCCTTGAATTTAACAACCTACACGATGTGGTCACCTTGCGAAAATATTACAGTTACAGCACCCATCAGTACCCACCCAGAAACCCAACGATGGGTCATTTCTAGATAAGAAATGCAACCAGTTTGGAAGTTAATGGAATTTTTGTGGTTTTTGCTTTTATGAAGCCGACCGGTTTGATAGAGGCCGAGAACCTGACAATCAATTGCGAAAAATGAAGATTTCAGGAAATAGGAACGTGTTTACATACAAAAAAAATTCAGATCCCGCAGGGAGATTGGGATTTTTATAGAAAAATTGGGAGCGTAGAAAACATTCCATGACAGCGCGACCAGTGTCAAACGGCGCATTATAAAGACGCTGCGAAAATGTAGTTGGTTTTTCGAAAGAAGCAATCAACTGCCTTCATCGTTATATAGGTCATTCCATTCTGCACACACGATATACGAAATTAAAAGAAAATACAGGGCATTTCATCCCGAACAGACTAATTTAAAAGCAATACAGGAAACATTCTAGTAACTAGATCTAAAAACACAAAAAGAGAAATTCTCTAATAGTGCTAATATCAAAATTGTCATAAGTTTACGTAATGAACCAGTTGTTCTACACAATTATTTCATACATAACACCACTCGTCACAACCTGCCCACTTTTCCGTGGAATGCCCCATATAAATTTCCTAACGAAAAAAATTCCTCACGAGTGAAACCGACAAACCGATCGACTTTTCTCTATTTTTAAAAGTGCAACATTTAGCACATGTCACTAATAATTTCCCTAAAGCTTTTCCTTGCACGCGTCCGATAAAAATACCCCTAAATTACGTCAACGCCGCCTACGACGGGGTTGAAATCACAGAACACACGCACTCTTTTTTGCCGAAACTACTCACCTGGCTGCGGCCATGTCGGACTCCGCGACGGGACTGATTCTTGTGTTGGTACTCTGACGGACCGGTTCTTCGGCTCCAGTCACCCACCTTCGGACAGTCTCCGCAGTGCGAGCACCCAACGCGGCGTTGGTACTAGGGCCCATCACGCTGTCGACGCTTCGCTATATAAGAGAAAAAAAAAACGTGAAATGTTTTTGACACTTTGATGGATGTAGAAGAGAAGTTTTGGCGACTAGTGCAATTTTATTAATGGAGAGCTTTGTGGAGAAATTAAAAAAGTTAGAGATGGAGAATTCCGAAGTTGCAGAGTGGGATTATTTTTTTTGTGATTTACAACTACCATCTTGTGCTGACGTTTAAAAGTGACTGTGGCTGTCACTTTCCAATCGGGTGGAAAGTAAAAACTTCAGATGAACATGGTTGTAAATAAAATAGTATACAAACCTCGGTATGTGTAGCACGCCACAAAATATCCTTGTGTATTTGTAACTTTGCGTCTGTTGTAATTTTAAAGTTTCAACGACTTTGTGTTCTATTTTCAAGATTATTGATCGTGTTCATTAGCCCATCCAGCAAAATGAAAATGACAGAAAAAGTAAAGGTCAAATCAAATTATTTATAGTTTGGCATTTTAACCCTCAAACGTACACAAATTCCTAATTTCCTAAAACAAATTTTCTTGTCACTGCACTTCGTGAATTTATTACAACTCATTAATCTCGTTGTTGGGCAAATGATCCAAATCCCGACCAATAATAAAATAATAAATCATATTTTAATCAAACTTGTTTAAACCTCCTTTGAACTAAAACTCAAAATAATCTACTCGCATTATTTACGACAGTGTTATTAAAATTTTCTTATAAGCATGAAAAATTCGACGTGCAACTTTTCTTCCTTAAGAAGCTTAAAAATTTGCTTGAATCCACGATACTGAATATTTTTTTACAGGAAATTACACGATTTGTAATTTGCGAGGTTTTAAAAAGGAAACGCTTCAGGTTAAGTAACGTTTCAATTTGATTTTATGTCAAAAAAACATTCCATCGGATATTTCTGTTTATTTGATTTTGGATAATTAGTAAAGTTGTGCTTCAAACTCAAATAAAAATTGAACTAAAATGTAAGCAAAGAGGAAGATAAATTAAGATAAATGATTCGATGTACAAAATTTGACCTAAAACTTTTGATTGTTTCAAAACTTAATTAAATTTAAAGTTCATTCAGAAATATTAAATACTGAACAAGAAAATTTAGCACGCAAAACGACTCTCGATTAAATTTTATCAATTTCAAACTTTAACAATTTAATTTATCAGCTTATAAAAACACAATTTCAATATCCAATTCAACTCGAAAAATATTACGCGAATTGGTTTCAAACTGGCTGAAGTAAAATTCAATGCAATTTAAGTTTAGTCCAAAACCCGCAGCTTAATTTATCCAACAGTTTACAAGCTAAAACAATTTAGAATTTAGCTGGAAATTGAATTAAAAATTTTATTCGATGCTGCAAACTATTAACAGTTCGTCCATTTCAATTAAAAACTTTCTTAAAATTTGTTTCGAGTTTGTCAATGCTACAACAAATATTTTGGTAAAATACTATTCCCTGTTCTTAAAAAAAATTACTCAAATTTAATAAGAAATTTAATGACTTTTATAAATATTTTAGAATATTCATGGTACGTGCGCTTCAATTTTTTATACTTTTTATGTTTTTAGGCAAATTTGAAAGGCAGAACTTGAAGATTATTTAAAAATTACTTGGTTAAAATATTTTCATAAAACTAAACGATAATTGTAAAGATAGCGAATATTTTAATAAATCCTAAGAAGTTTAAAGAAATATTCGTGGGTATTCAAAAATATGCCTAAAAATAAAAAAATATGCGAATTTTAATAACATAACACAACAATAAAAGGTAACTCCAAATACTGCCATATTTGTGAAAACAATTAACAAAATATTTGTCATTTTTCGAAAATTTAATTAAATTTAATTAGAGAATATGATTTCAAAGGTTTCATCAGAGAGAATACTTCCAGTTTAATTATTTTAAGATATTTTAAAGAAATTTGAGAAATATTCTCTAGAAATAAAAGCCCATTTCAAATTGGTTGATTAAAGTTTCTAGAAAAATATTTAGAAACGCTAACAAATAACTATAAATCTTACAGTTAATATTAATCAGATACTAAACCGGTAATTGAAATATTTGTCATTTAAAAATTTGACTAAATCTATTCTAAACTTTAAAGAAAATCCTAGGATTTGTCTCCAATATTTTAAATCATTTTGAATAATATTTTCTAGAGAAAGACGACCTTCTTTGAAATTAACTGTATTCGAGCAGATTCTAAAACATTTAATAAAATATTTGTCATTTTGTCAAATTTGACTAAATTTAAGCACTACTCTAAAATTTGTTTTTGACTACGTTTAAAACTTCAAGGTTAAGACTTGAACGGTTCTATGCCTAAAAATACTTCCATATTCCAAATATTCTACAATATTTAAAATATCTGGAAAAGTTTTTAATATACAGCTAAAGATGTCTTGTAACTATTTGAGCAAATTCTAAAACTTCTAATAAAATATTTATTTATTAAAAATTTGACTAAATTTAATCTAAACAATGAGCACAATTCTAGAATATTTTTGCATACTTTTGCCCACCCATAAAATGGCTTAAAAGGTTTCATGCCTAGAAATACTCTATTATTATTAGTATTCAACAACATTTTAAATAAATTTAAAAAAAGTAGTTCCTAGGAAAAAATGGCACTTTTCAAATAAACTATTCTGGAAAAATTTTCAATACAGCTAAAAAAAAGCAGCTGAGAATATTCTAGTAAATATTTAAGCACAATCTAAAACACTTAATAAAATGTTTGCCATTTTTTGATAAAAATGACTAAATTTAACCTAAACTTTAGACACAATTCTAAAATTTGTTTTGGCTACTTTCAAATATTTAAGGAAGGTTCGAATATTTTACAATATTTGAAAAAAAAAGTCCTAAAAATAAAATTTCTGAAAATTGACTGTCCAAAATATTCCAAACAAGTATTCAGCATAGCCAAAAAATACAACATATTTAAACATCTGATAAAATATTAATTTGTTATTCTCCCAAAATTTGAGTAAATTTAATTTATACACAATACTAGGATTTATTTTAGAATCCTTTGGATACTTAAGAATATGAATGCTATCTTTTGAATAATCTACACAATTTTATACAAATTTAAAAAATGTTCCAAAAATTAATTTTCAAGGGTTTAAAAATTTAAAAATTTTCAGATAATTCGCTTATGGCTAAAACGCTTAAATTTTTTTTGCATAAAACAACGGAAGAATCATGATTCAAAAAAATTGGTTTTATCCATATCTCCTGCTTAACCGGAAATCAAAGCACAACAAACTACATTTCCATAACTGATAAAAGAGCTAATTCAACGCCAGGAAATGAAATGTGTTTTACATTAAACAAAATGATTAGAACCTAATTTCAATTCATTTATTTGTTCCCAAAATTGAAATTCACTAAATTCCCCCATCTGACCCAAACTAAAATTTTAATGAGATTTTAATCCAAGCTTTACTAAAACTACTAGTCCCGTTAATCCAGAATCCGGACCTAATAATCTAATTTTTCCACAGCTTTTCATCGAAAATAAAATCACGAACGTTAAACTCACCAATAGCATTTTTAGAGCAAAACTCAAAAGCACGAGCTTTCGTTTGAATTCAATTACGGGAAACAATAGGAGAAACTTTCTTTTTGTTGTTTAAACGAAACTACAGGATATATTACATGTTGGTTGAAACATTGTTAATTAAATGTTGATTTGTTACAAACTTTATTAAAACATGTCTGTACGAAATTCATAAAAAAAAGAAATACGGTCATTAATAGGATTCAATTCTTTAAAGTAGATGGCTTCTGGAAATGGAGCAGAACAAATAAATCATGGAATGAGGAAAAAAGGATTTGTTATCCTTTCGTCCGTATTGATTTTTTTTTGTCCTGTGATGAATAAATACGAGATTGATTTAGTGGAATTTAATACATTAAAAACTGAGTTATAAATGATATTTTATAATGGGCTTTTTGATATTCAGTTCTTATAAATATTTAACAGTGTTCTTTAGAAGCTCAAATGTAAGCTTTTCTCAGGCAGAAGTTGGCTTTTTGTGGCCAGAAATTTAATATTTAGTTGTATATTTTTGTTTGTCGTAGTAAAGTACACACTAAAATCTTTCACAAAAAATTAATTTAAATTTAGTCATCGTTCTTGCATAAAAACCCACAGAGGTAGAAAAAATAGATCGCTTGGTATACATATTTACACAGAGTTAGAAAAAATAGATCGCTCAGATCTGGTGGGAATAATTAATTCTGATCATCAGCATAAATTCGTGCTTACATTGACTGTGGCATTCCTCGTCTTCGAATCCCTATCCGCCGACCTCTGTTGCAAATGTCTACTTAACGCAAACATCTCCGCCAACCTCGACCTGGTCTTCCCCGGCGTGGGATTGGTCGGCGCCACCTGTTGAGGATTCCTCTTCCTCGCGGGAAACACCAGATGTTCGATATCCGGTGTATAACCAGGATCCATCCTGACAAAATCCTGGACGCTAAGTTTTGGACCACTTTTCGAGCCTTGTTTCGTAAGGGTGGATTTTCTTTTGACGTTGAATGGTTTGTGGGGGTTGGAGCATTCCGCGAGGAAAAGGAGACGATCGCGGATGTGCACTTCGTCTCGGCTCATCTTGACCTTATTTTATGGCGTGTTTTTCGGGCTCGACCTCGTCAGACATCTGCGAAATTAAATTCAATTTAGGGGAGGATTTACGTTTGCACGATTTAAATAGGAAATTTACATTTTAAGACGGGGAAGTGGAAGTGATTGTTATTTATTGCCGTTTAAAACGGATTAAGTTTGTGAAGGAGTGGACGGACAGCTTTTGACGTAATTGCAAAAAAATATTTTAAATTATTTCAAAATTTGATTTCGAGTTTTCAAAATTTTGAATAAACAAAATATTACCAATGGAAAGCTTTTGATCGAAACAACTAAAAGGCGTACTCCAATGGTTCATTCTAATTTCGATTTTTTACATCTAAAAACAAAGAATTAATTACTAATTAGCAAAATCTGATTTCAATTTTAATTGCTTTCAATTTTGGTAAAAAACACAATAATACAAAACAAGTGTTTAAAACTGGACCTAACAAAACGCTGAACTTAATCCTAATTAATTAATTCTAATTTGTACAACTCGCTTTGATTTTATCAACCTTAGTCGTTTTTGCTAATTTTCTACAAAATTGTAAAAAAATAAGTTTTTAAAATAAAAATATAATTGTGCTCGTCCAATTCTATAAATAAACTATTCTAATTACCTACATTAATTTGGTTAAATTTCGTGATTCTTATGAATAGAGCGATTCTTCGACAACTTTAAGTGAGAATCAAAGAACTACAAAGACATAGTTTGACTCTAATTTTAGCAATAATTAATTCTAATTAGCACTACTCCTGATTTTATCGAATTTACTCAATGTCGTAATTTTTATCCGTCGATTATGTTGAAGGACCAAAGACACAAAAATATTCAAAAGATTAAAGTAAAAATGCCAATGCACTTATCGACAAATAATTAGTTCTAATTATCGGCACTTAGAAGCTATAATTTCGTAAAATTTCTTTGAAAAATTTACGTTAATTATACCTTAATTTATCAAGAGTTCAAAAAATTATAAAAAAAAACGTTCGTAAAAATTGTAAGTTTTAAGACCAAAAGGTGACAAAAAATAGAAATTTATTTTAGAATTTATTTAATTTTAATTAGCGCTATAAGCATTTCGGCCATTTTCGTAATTGCCATGGTGATTACGTTTCTTTAACCCTAGAAATGACACATTTATGTAAGAATCAAAGAACTATAAAAAATAGATCGCTTATAAAAAAAATGTAAGGAAAAGATGTTGCCCTTGGTCTAATTTTAACAAATAATTAATGCTAATCAGCGCAATTAGCTCCAGCTTCATCAAGTAATTTTTTTTGTAGTTTTTCCCCACTGATTATTCTCAAAGCACAAATGTGTACACCGACAGTTTGTTAATGATAAGTAATTACTTTATGTTGAAAATGGCTGGATCGTTTAGAAAGTAAATATCGAAAGAGCCATAACACAAAAACGGATTCTGTAATTATCCCACCAAAGGCAGTTCGGGAGTGTTTTAATTAGAATGTCACGAAAAAACCCTGGACATTTGTTTGGACAATTGCTTGATGGTTTAACAAGGAAGGCGTTGGATATTCCCGTTATTTTACCGTCCTAGGCTAAAAAATGTCATACTCGTTCTGTAAACTAACGAAACAAATGAAACATCCTATTCTTGTACAAACTTTGAAAGCTAAATTATTACAATTTGTGCCACACAATTACTTCACTTTTCTTCGTCTCGTTGTACAACGCCATCTGTTGCTAGTTACCACACTTCTTTGTCTAATTTTATTCAGGGTTTTTGTCCGTCGATAACAAAGCTGAAATAATAGAAATGTGACTAATTAAGACTGAATTTCGTCCTTTGTTAGAAATTTCCAATTAATCAACTTTTCTAAAGTCGTTCAATGCGTATCGGCCTCATAACTAATTTCCATGCTTTTAAACAAATTGATTCAACCTATCGATATTTGCGGAGCTCATTAAAATTATCGTTGTGAAAATGGAAAATTTTTCGTTAAATGTAGCAGATGTTTGCTTTCGTTTCGTTTAGTTTTCTCCAGTTTCGCATTTCCAAATATTTGAAATAAAAGAGCTTTACTTCGCTTGATTAAAACTCGTACTTGATCTGCATATTCATAAAGGAAACTATGTTCACGTACGACGAAATTTTCATTAAGTCTCATGATAAATCGACGGTAGAAAAGACATTTTTATCTGTAAATAGTGAAAATTTATGTAAGGATAAGAAAGAGCGCGTAAATTTCTGAAGAGCTTCATTCCTCGGAAGTTGGACGACTTAAGAAACTTTTAAAGACGTAATATAAATATGCTGCAGCAAAATAGGTAAATGTTGCCTCTTTAAGTTTGACGTTATCTCGCTTCGTGAAGCGCTTATTAAAGAACGCTCAAATTTGTCAAAAGGGTTCTTAACATCTCAACCCAAAACCGAAGAAATTCGTTCAACATTCTAAGTTAACATACCGACTCTATTTTAAATTAACTTTTTCAACCCTTAGAAGCTTCGGTTTGTTTATTTTTAATTAAATAACTGTCCACACTACAATCCATCACTCTAAAAATTGCATCGCCACCATTTGTCTTCTCGAAGGTTAGGGGTAAAAAGCCGAACGATTCTCCTCTTACATTAAAAATACACCGAAGTGACCTTTCAGGGATGAAAACTGCTGGCGGTTGCGCGGATAAAAAGGGTAGCGTGACGGCAGAAATTCTGGAAGACACGAAAAGGGAGAATTAAATAATAAGGGGTTGGTATGAATGCATCCCTTAATGTCTTGTTTAAGGGCAAAGTGGATTACGAGAGCGTGAACAATGCTAAAAATCGGGTGGGATGTTGGATGTAGATATTTTTGTTTGGAATGGCAAATACTGCCGGATTATATTTTTCCGCACGCAAGTAAGAGCAAATTTTGAGTTTATTCACGTTCAACAAAAACAATTTTAAATATTTATTGATTCCACAGATTGAATAGTAGCATTACAAACACGCTATCAATAAATTTGTCCTGTTTCTATTTTTGTTTTAACAATTTTTTGTTGCTATTTTCAATTAAAATCAAACAATAAAGTCCAACCATTGACTTTTGTTATTATTAACAGATGCATGTGAACACTAGCAGTTCGATTATTATAGTTGCCATTAGCTACATGCCTAAACCTAATAATAAAAAACTTACGATTGTCATACAGAAGTCGTTTGACATACCGAAACGCCAAAAAAAAATGGTTATTTTTTAACAGGACTACCAATACATTTCTAAACTTTATGCCTCTCAGAAGACTTTTTCTGAGATTTTTATTCAATGTATCTTTGTTTTTTAGTTTCCTTCATTCTCATCTTTGGGGTTTTAAAATCTCAAGTTTTTACGTTCTCACATTGTTGATCTTAAGATTTAGATTTATTGTCTCAAATTTTTAAGCTTGTACATTTTCGATTTTTAAGATTTTTTAAATCTCAATTCTCAATTATATTCTCAAATTTTCAATTTAAAAAGTTCACAGATTTTCAAAAACTCGCCTTCTCAAATTTTCTATTCTCTACTCTCAGTTTCAAACTTTTAATATCTCGCGCTTCCACGTTCTCATTGTTTCAAATTTCCACATTAATTTTCTCGAACTCGAACGAACCAATATTCACATTCTAGGTCACAGTTTCTCAGACTTTCTGTTTATATTCTCGCTTGACCTCAGTTCTCAAATTTTCAGTTTTAAAAATTCTCAGATTATTGAGAGCACATGTGTATTCTCAGAATTTTCGGTTTTTATATTTACAGTTTTAGATTTTGCACTCTCAAGTTAACTCTGATTTCAAGTTTTCACTCACATTTAGAATTTTCTAACAATTGCTAACACTGATTGTCTCAAATTTTCTTGCATGACCATTCTCAGTTTGAGATTTTTAAGTTCTTACATTCTCATATTCTTAGTTAAAAAAATCAGGCTCTCAAACTCCCATTCTCAGTTTTTCAGGTTTTCCTATTTTCTACACTCAGTTGCAGATTTTATTTTCAGTAACTAAAGCTTCTACGTTCTTTCAGTTACAAATTTCCACATTACTTTTCTCAGACTTTTTGATCACACTCTAAGACTCTCGAACAACTATATTCTCAATTTTTCTAGTTGTTATATTCCTACTGTTAGTTTAGATTCCCCGTTCTCTCATAGCCAATTTAAACGACAAATCATTTCTAAAACTTTACTTTTCCAAATTTTCTAGCTTGCAAATTCTCAGTTTTAGATTTTTAGTCTCAAATTTTCTTACATTGTTCCAAACAATTTAAACTTTGGAAATTAACACACTCTTAAAGGTTCATATTCTCAAATTTTCAAGTTCTTAGGTATATTCTCTACTCTAAGTCAACAATTTTTAGTGTCTCGAGTTTCTACGTTCATATATTTTCAAATTTCTATATTTATCCTTTCGGACTTTCTAATATTATAGTTGCGTTCTAAATTTCACTTTCTCAAACTTTCTCAAACTTATTCTCACTTTCAGACTCCAACATTCATATTCTCAGTTGTGGATATTTACAGTCTCTAGTTCCATCGTTCTCTCATCATTTTCTTTCTTCTCAGGTTCAAATGATTATATGCTCAAATTTTCTATTTTTTATTCCCAGTTTAAAATTTATACAATCTCAAGTTTCCGCGTTCTCTCATTTTCAAATTTTACGTTTTCACATTCTCACCTTTAGAATTTTTTACATATGCAAAGAGTCATATTCTCATACATATTTTATAGCTTGAATTCAGTTTCATCTCAGTTTTAGATTTTTAAGATCTCAAAGACGCTATTCAGATTTTTACATATTCTATTATCATTTTCAGGTTTTCTACAATATTTTTTCTAATAGTTACACTGTAAGCCCCAAATTCTTATTTTTTCGCTTTATTTTTCTCGCTTACAAGTTTGGAATATTTCACTTTTCACATTCTCAGTAAAAATTTTTATATCTTTAGTTTCAAATGAGTAAAAACTCAGACTTCCCCATTTCACATTCTCGATTTTAAAAATTCAGACAGTAATAAAAACCAGCTGGTTTTTTCATACTTACAGTTTCACGTATTTTTAGCTTGAAAATTAAGTTTTACATTTTTTTTTATTCTACTCAAATGTTGTATGCTTCAAATATTTAGCAAAATTCAAAACAGTGGCTGCCACGAAAACTACCCCAAATATTCCTTTGTTTTATCAGAAAGGCTGACGATGTTCAGACTTGCACATTTTTATTGATTCGCCCGGCGCATCCACCAAAATTGCGTGTTCAACTGATGCTTTAATACAGTTCTGTGGCGCTATTCAAACAAAAATGTTGAAAAAAAAACAGACAGAAGCTCTCTCTATTACAGTTTTGGGTCCAACAGATCGATTGTTGGAGAGATGATTCTCTTTTTGGTGCAGACAGTTCAAACCACATTTGGAATGAAAATTACACCCGATATTGAGCGGTGCAGAGAACCTCCCGTCAGATTTCGATAAATACTAACAATGTCAATTTCCAAAGAGCCTTCCAAGGCCACAGAAATGTCATTTACAGACTTGACAACAGCTGCGTCATCGAACTTTGGTTATTGTAAACTGAACTATAAATGACCATTTAATGTGTCATCTAGAAATCCCGTAATTCTCCATGTTTCGTTTAAAATGTGAAGTTGCAAACTTCGCCTTGGTTAATGTGGTGGTTTAGGGATAAAAGCCGCCCTCGGTATAGTTCCGGGCTAATGATCCTTTATACCTTTTGTAAATTTTAGTTAAAACGTAATAATTTATCTTTACACGGAAATTAGTGTTTCCTATTAAACCACACTGAGGCATGTACCATTGTTCTGATTATTTGTAGTCGCTGTCAAAAATTTATGGAACAATCTGAGAAACTAAGCGCGACTTGTTGGCAATATTCCTAATGAAAGCGCTCTCTTGCGATGAAAATCAATATTAATGTTATTTTGTACAGTTTTTGCGTATTGTACTTACACTCAAGAAATTGGCGCAGTCGGTTGGATCAAATCGAATTTCTACCATACATGTCAAATTTCAAGTCACTTAACGAAATTGTAGTCGAGGCAATTTTTTCTTTTTCGCGCAATACGTTTTCTGTTGGCAGTTTCGCGAAACCACATTAGACATTTCCCATAAAATCTCGCTCTCGATATTATTTAATGATTTTATTGTTCCGAGATTTCAGAGCCGATCACGGAAAACGTGACTAAACTTTTGTTCTACTCGCATTGCCAATTTGTCTTTATCAAGACCATGTCAGTAGCAATGTAAAGTAGAGTTCTGTAAAGTTGTTTTATCGAGATGACACTTGTATGTTGCACGCGAATCATACTTTTATCTGACAAGACGTTCCCAGGACATTACGACGCTGACGACGCCAGAATGCAACGTGAAATTTATATTGCACGAGGATAGAACTGCCAGGACAGATAAATTGATAGTTTTCGCAAAATTGGTTGATAAAAATACTAATTTTTTAGATATTTCGGAAGCTTTAGATTTTTTTAGTTCTTTTGAATCCTCGACATTCATTAGACTACTTACGTTGTCAAAACTGCTTCTAGAATTTGTTAACTAGACAAAGTTACCAAGTCAGAATATGTATGCATAAATTTAACAATATTTGACTAAATTAAACAAAACTAGACCAAACTGAATTAAATGTGACTTAATTTTTATAGATCCGCCTAAATTTAATCAAATTACGATGTTATAATTAAAGTGTACTAAAGTAGAACTGAGTTATGTGGTGATACAAAACGTAACTAAGTCAGGTTAAATACGAATAATGTCATTGAGTTGACTTTAACAATGTTAAAATAAATTAAATCAAGTTATTAGGTTACTGTGGACCAAACTGAATTAAATGTAACTTGGTCGTGATAGATCCGATTAAATTTACCTTATTTGGAGTTTTTCCAGTGATCAAGTCTCCAAAA
This sequence comes from Cynaeus angustus, assembly GCA_030157275.1. Taxonomy (NCBI): domain Eukaryota; kingdom Metazoa; phylum Arthropoda; class Insecta; order Coleoptera; family Tenebrionidae; genus Cynaeus; species Cynaeus angustus. The sequence continues at coordinate 11,118,142 of CM058067.1, forward strand.
ATAATAATAGCTATAATTGTACAAAAGTAACTCTGACGTGGTGAATCAGAATAAATTTAGTCAAATTGAACTAACTTTTATCAAGCAACACTAAATTAAATTAACTAAGACCAATCTAGTTAAAACAAGCCCAGTTTTAAATTTAGACTAAATCAAATAATCAAACTAACCACGCTTAGATGAAATATGAATAAATAAGCAAATTATTAGATGTTAGATGTGACTAAATTAAGTTCGATTAGACTAAATTCTACTATCTATAAAATTAACTAAACTCAGAATGTCATAAAATAATTCTTAGCTATAATTGTACAAAATGTGACTCGATCATGTGAAAAACAAATAAATTCAAGTTAGATTAAACTAACTGTAACTATGTAACAATAAATTAAATTAACTAAAACCAATCTAGATTAAATAGATATAATTTTAACCTCGTTTGATTAAATTAAACCAAATTGGAATAAAAAAGTTCAAATTATTAAAATCAATTTTGAGCCGGTGTAAACTAAACTAGATTAAATGTAATTTGATCTTGTTAAAGGCGATTAAATTTAGTTAAATTACATTAAAAGAAATTAACCAACAATAAGTTACAACATAATTTGATTAAATTTAGTTAACTAGAAGTAGATCTAAATTGGAATAGAAAGGCTCTAGTTGAATTAAATGAGACATAGTCGTGTTTAATCCGATTTTTAGTTAAATTAGACTAAAGACTATACATCAAATTAACTAAGATGAAGTCTTATAAAACAAATGATAGCTATAATTATAATGAGACGATTTGATCGTGTTTGATCTCAATAAATTTTGTAAAATTGTATTATACCACCCATTTTGATCAACATTTTAACGAAACTGGACTAAATATCCCCAAATTGGAATAAATTTAACGTAATTTAAGCGATGTCAACTGAACTATACTAGATGTATTGAACCAATTAGATTTCGTCAAAATGAAGCAAGTTTTCTCATAAATTCGATTCTGATAGCTTTTTGACAAACATTGCAGGGCTGGACCGACCCAATTGCTAGGGTCCGATAATTGGAGTAATTCCTATATTAGGAATTATGTGCAATGTAAGAGCTTTAAGGAGATTCTGATACAGAGCTAGAATGATTATGGGGAAATACGGGTCTGCTAGTAAGCTCCGTAGTAGCGTTATCGACCCACCTCCAACTTGGGAGAGTCTACACTCGAAACAAACCGAAGTTGGGAGAAATTTATGTATTCAACTTTATAATGTGCGTAATCGATCGAAAAAAGTGTAAAAAACTCTAATAAAAATGAATACAGGTGTATTTTAATCGTTGTTTAGTAAGCTTTTAAAATTTCCCGGCGCATCCACCATTTTTTACTGTTGCTATTAATCCTCGGACTTCTTTCTCTAATATTTACACATCTGTGGATATCGCTCAGTCTTACAAATGACTTAATTTGTATTCTTGTGTGGTTACAAACTCATGATAGAGAGAAGCAGCATTATCACAAATAACCTAATTCCTTATGTTACTCTTCGAAACAAGAAAACTTTAACTAAATTTGTATCCCAAAAGAACATGTAACGAAAACAGAAATGGCTTTAAGCAATTAGTTTATTATTTCAACATACTTTCGTTCTGAAACAATGCCCCCATGCCAGGTACAAGCTATGCCACTTTGAGAGGAATTTGTTGTGTAAAAGAAAATACGTGAAATTCGAGCACGAGCGTATTTTTAGAAAACTGCGATGTTAAAGTCTTCCAACTTAATTCATCTGTTCCATTTCTCACTTAGCTCTCGTTTATTATTTACAGTAACGGGAGTAACTACTGGAAATGTCATTTTTTCTTACGAAAACTTCTCTCGAGTAAAAAAGAAAGTTCGAGTTCAAACAAAGAGAGAAAATGTAATTACAAAGTTTAATGAAACATTTTCTTTCGAGTGAAAACTACCGAATGAAAGCAAGAAAGATTCTGGAAAATTTTATATTTTTTTTTTATAAAAAATCTTTTTTCCGAGTTTGAAATATTATAGAATATTCTACATCTTGCAGTTGCAGTTAAATTTTGATTTAAAATGTTTGAGCCTAGAAATCGGTCAAAAAACTAACTGCAAAAAATTTTCAAAAATATAAAATAATATCTGAAAAATCCTAAATTCAAAGCATCCAAAAGAGTAAAAAAATTAAAGAATCCAATTTAAAAAGTAGAGGTCAAATTTCAAAAATTTGAAAGGTTCTAAACCCTAAAACAGCAGAAAATCTGAAACTTTTAGAGTCAAAAATTGTGATAAATAAAGTTCTACCGTCAATTTGAAAAAATGTGAGAAAATAAAACATACAAAGAGAATAGAAAGAAGAAGAAGAATAGAAAAGCCGCAAAAACCAAAAAAACAAGTTTTTAAAGAGAATATGGAAAAATGTAAGTTATGTGAAACACCTAAAAAATCGCCATATTTTTAAAAAATAAGATCCAAAAAACAAATTCAAATGAAAAATACTAAAATTCTAGACCCAACTTTTAAAAATATAAAAATTCAGGGAAAAAAAAAACAAAAAATCCAAATAATTCAAAAAGGTTGCAAAATTAAAATAAAAGAAAAAATCTAAATATTACTATCCGACAAACAAAGATTCTAAAGACAATTTGGAAAAACATAAAAAAATCTAAGAAAACAGAGAAATTTTAAAAAATTGAAAAAATCTGAAATGATTGAAAAATCAAAAAAATTGCAAGATATACAAAAATTCTATAAATTGTGAATTTAAAAAAAAAAACAAAAATTCTGAAAATCAAGAAAATATAAAAAATCTAAATGATTCAACAAATCTAAAAAATTGAAATGAATAGATAAAAATCCTGGAACATTTGAAGAATCAAAAATTGAAATAAATAACTTCGATTTTAGAAAAATATATTTTAAAAAATAATAATTTTTAATTAGTAAAAAGGGTCTAAAAAAAATAAAATTAATCAAAAATCCATAAAATTTCAAAGCATTTGATGCATTAAAAAATGCAACGAATTCTAAAGACAATTTAAAGAGAATTTCGAAAATTCAAAAAACGTAAAATTTGGAGAATCGAAAATGCCAACAAATATAAAAATTCAAGTAACAACAGAAAATCGAAAAATCTAGAAAATATAAAACAAATAAATTATTAAATTATCTGAAAAGTGGACATAAAAACATACATAAACAAAAAACTTTCAAAAGTTAAAAAGTTAAAAAATTCTAAGCCACTCTAAAAAGTCTAAAAACCACATAGAAGATAGAAAAGCTAAAGAATTTAAAAAAACTAAAAAATTTGAATAATTCAAAAATCGAACTCCAAAAAAAAATTAATTTTAATATAAATTTTCTAGAAATAATTTGAAACAATCGACACAATCTAAACAATCTAAAACATAAATATTAAAATCTAATAATTCGAAAAATTTGAAAAATATAAAAAAAAAAGTACAAAAACTTGAAACATCAAAGTAAAAAAAACAAAAGATTCTAAAAATAACAAAAAATCGAAAAAATCTAAAAAATATAAAATATTTCAAATATCTGAAAAATGGAAATAATTCGAAAAAAAAACAAACAAAAACGAAAGGTTAAAAAGCATCCAAAGTTGAAACGTGTAAAAAATTCTAAACTAATTGAAAAAATGAAGAAACTCGAAAGAAGACAAAAAAGCTAAATCATTTAAAAAGTCTAAAAAAAATAGAATAAAATAGAGACTAAATACGATTTGAGAAAATCTAAAAAGTCTAAGAGCTTGGAACGTTTGACAGATCGAAAATTGCAACAAATACAAAAATTTTAAGGATTAGTTAAAAACATTTAAAAAACGACACAGAACATTCAAATTCTAAATAATTTAGAAAATATAAAAAAAATATAAATAAATTAAAATGAAATCCAAAAATTTTTAACAATTTACAGCACCGAGAAATGCAACAAATATAAAGATTTTAGAAACAATATAAGACAATCTAAACAATCGAAAACATAGATATTAAAATCTAATAATTCAAAAAATCTGAAAAACAAAAAACAACAAATACAAAAATTCTAGACAATTTGAAAATATCTAAAAAGCGGTAGAGAATATAGAAGTTCTAAATAATTTTAAAAATAAAATAAATTAAAAAATACAAAAAATCAAATTTAGAAAACACAAAACATTGAAAAGATTCAAATATTGTAACAAATACAATAATTTTCGGGATCTACAAATCCATAGAAATCGAAAAATCAAAGACTTCCAAGAAATTAAAAATCTATTTTAAAAAAATCTCTAGATAATAGAAAATCTTAAAAAAGAAAATTAAGAAGAGTGTAAATGTGGGTATTTTTTTGAACAAAATTGAAAATTTTATTATGACACGATCAAACGAAAGCGGCGCAGACCGTGAAATTTAAAATAAGTTGGTAGCTCTGTCTATTACACCAAGGCATGCGTGAGTGTTGACATAGATTAAACAATTGGTAATAACAGTTTAAAGTGTCAAACTAGAACTACCAACACTAAAAAAACGCAAAGGGTACTTTGACGTATCATTCACTCATCAATTTTTTAGGTTAAAGATTCAGGTTCGTACCTAAGTCAAAATGACAGCTTTATTTCATTTGATCAGTTGACAGATGTAATTAATCAGACATACCAACATAGAACCATAACTCTTACCAACCTAACAGCGATATTAGAAAATATAGTTGCTATAAAAATGGTGGATGCGCCAGAGAGAAACATGGTTGCAGCAGCGTGGCACCGCCTATACGCACGTACAATTTCAGCAAATTATATAATTACACGCTCATCACCCCACAACATCGTTTAAAACGAAACACATGGCAAAATTTATAGATTTACATGATTCGGGAAGGCTGGAACATATGTTTCTCCTTACATTCCCATTGTTTAAACAAACAAAAAAGAAAAATTACACAAATGAATTATATTTCCTGTCTCAAAACGTACGAGTACGTGTGTTACGTAAAACTGCAGAATGTTTGCACCAGTGACAGCTGTCATAAAAACCAACAAGCTTTGAAGAAAATGCTACGTAATTAAAGTAATTAAATAAACAAACCACTGCTACTTTAAAACTACAAATAAATAATGAAAAAAAAGTTTTCTTTGGTGTTTATCAAGTGTTTAATTTCAAGCTAAGCGCTCGAAGGGGAACAATAACCTACGAATTTAATTGACAGCGAGTGTTCATTACCAGTTTACAAATAATACACAGAACGCTCACACCGCAGGCTTATTATGTGTTTATTCGAAAACTGAGCAGTGGCTACGGTTATATTAGGAAATTAATAAAGCTAAAGATGAATTTAGGCCTAGTTGGTTGACAGAAAAAAGTCAGTTTAATTACGGAAAAGCCCATGAATCCTGCGGCTGTGATTTTAGTTTAAGCTGCAAGTTTAAATTTATTCCCATCAACTAATTTGTCCCCGATCTGAGAAACTTCCAGCAACAGATTAAAGAAAAGTTGGTGAAAAAAAAAAACAAGTCCATTCAAAATGAAGACAAAAAGAAATCAAGTAGCTACAGAAAAGAATTATTTCTCAAGTTGACGAAATTTACGCTGAATTCGAATTTGTTTTTTAAAACTCGGGGAACAACAGAGAAACAGTTCTAGGAGCGTTGGCAAGTGCAGGGAAATAAAAGTGGCATCTTCGTCGAGTTAAATTTTTAAAATAAATAGTATCGATTCTGCTTAAAAATATACGGGAATCCGGAGTTCTCCAGACTTTTAAATGAAATTAGGTTTCCTTTTGGAGATGCTTATAAAAATAGATTAGGCTTATCCTATTTAAAAATTTGTTGTACAGAAATGGTCAAAGAACCCTTTTATCTCATCGTTAGTGTTATGAAAAACATTCTAAAAGAACAGAAAAAGAACGCAAAAATTAAGTACTTTTCCTGACAAGAATTTTTGTAGTTCCGCTGGGAAATTTCTTATTTCCTAACAAACTAACAGGAACATCTCGTAAATTCCTGAGAAAACTGCGAAGAAAATTGCATTAGTTTATATTTGCTTTCATTTCCACAGTTGGTTTTGTATTGCAATTGTTTAAACTATTATAGGGCTGCTCAGAATTTAAAGAAAGATCGAGAACTCACTATGTATGCAAATATCCAGAAACTCTATAAATCTTAAGAATACAAAAAAATCGGAGAATTGAAAACAACAGAAAATCCAAAGACTCTATAAATATAAAAACCCTGGGAAAAATGTTGAAAATTCGAAAAATCTAAGGCCTTCGAGGGAACCTTTAAATTCAAAAATCTAGAGGTGGAAATTCTAAATAATTCAAAAAAGCTGAAAAATAAAAATATTTAATTCTAAAAATTGAAATAGGTAGGTACTACAAAAAGTACGAAGCACTCAAAATAGAAAAAAAATCTAGACTAAAAAATTCACAAAATTATAAAGAAATGGAAATTGCAAGAATAGAAAATCTAAAAAGTCACAAGCATTTGAAGTATCCGAATTTGCAAGAAATTCTAGAAAAATTACGAAAATAAAAGAATTTTAAAAATCTATAGCATATAGAAAATTTTAATTATTCAACATATCTTAAAAATCAAAACACAAAAAAAAACAAAAATTTACTAACTGATGAATATAAAAATTTTAGAAAAAGTTTGGATTTTTTTTAAATGTAGAGAACTAAAGAAACTCCCAAAAATTCAAAAATCCTGCCACACTGAAAAAATCAAAAATTAAAGCAAATTCAAAAATTTTATAAAAAATTTAGCAAAATAAAAAATCTAGAAAAATTATAAAGTGTAAATGGTTCAAAATATCTGAAGAATTAAAAGAAATATAAAATCGAAAGACTTCAGGTAATTTAATAAATTAGACAATAATAATTTAAAAAATTAAAAAATAAAAAATCCAAAAACTTAAAAAGTTCAAAGAATTTGGAGCACCAAAAATTGCAACGAATCCAAAAATCCTAGAACTAATTTGAAAAAATCTTAAATTTTAAAAAACAGAGAAACTGAAAAATTCGAAAAATAAATATACAATTTGATAAAATCTTTAAAAATTTCTGGAAATAAAGAAATTCTAACACGGCCAAAAACCTAGAACTTTAAAAAATCAAAAATTGGAACAAATACAAAAGTTTTAAAGTTTTTCAAAAAAAATTTGAAAATATAAAATAAAATAAATTTAAAGACTTAAAGAATTTAAAGCATTTGAAGCAACGATAATTGCAGCAAAAAACAAATACTTTAGAGCCAATTTGAGAAAATCTAAAGAATCTAAGGAAATAAAAATTCTCAAAAAGTATAACAAAATAATAATAAGAATTTTATAAAATTTAAAGAATCGAAATAAATAGAAAAATCGAACTACAAAACAAAATAAAAAAATTAAAGCATATGAAACTTCGACAATTGAATTCGCTCAAAAGATCCTAGAAAAAGATTAAAAAAACAAAAGATCTAAAAAAGAAAACTAAAAAATTAAAAAAAAACATTTAAAAATCTAAAAATTGGAACAAATAGACTTCAGATCCATGAAATAATTTTAAAAATCTAGAAAATATAGAAAATCTAAATAATTAAAAAAATCTAAAGAAACAAAATAAATAAAAAGTTTACAAAAATTTAAAAGAATTAAAAGAAGCATTAGAAGTATTATATATTGAACATAACAATTCTAGAAACAATTTAAGAAAATTTAAGAAAATGGAGAAAATCTATCAAAAATTGCAAAAAATACGGATTCTTAAAATTGTTACAACAAAACAGAAAATCTGTAAAAAATACTGAAATTGTAACTAAATGAAAAAATCAGAAAAATCAAAAGAATAACAGAAGTCTAAATAATTTGAAAAATATAAAGAACAAAAATAAAAATAATTCAAAAACATTAAGAAAAAAACGATAAAATGCACATCAAAAATTGCAAATATAAAAATTATAAAAAAATTCAAATCTAAAACATCTAGCAAAAAAAGCATACAATTATATAGTAAAGAAAATAAAAAAAAATCTGAAGAATTTAAGAAACTGCTTTAAGAACTGTAAAGAATTTTGGCAGATCTTATGAACGCAAAACGAAATTTTTCAAATAAATAGCTATAATTTTGCAGAAATTAGCATCTTTCAATAGCCGACATAAATAACTAATATTTTTTTAGTTTCGAACATATTAATTTGAGCTTTTCAGACATACAACGTTTGACCACAGAAATGTCTGATTTAGCTTTCACTAATAAATTTTCCACAAATTGTGGAAACTTTGCGGAACATGAAAATTAGCGGAGAATTGTTAAGACCAGGGAAAAAATCTAACAGGAATTTTGTAAGATTAGTAACAAGTTTGTGTAATAAAACACTCATTACGTTGTTCTTAGTTCTATTTTAAACTCAATAACGATTTTCAAGCCCACAATTTAATTTGGCAGGAATTTACGAATTTTTTATTGACGAAGCTCATTATCTCGTTTTATCTCAATAAATAAAAATATAAAATAATAACGTAAAAAAATCACAAATAAGAAACACAGCAGGAATTTGCACAGAAAATTTTAACAATTTAACAGCCTGTCATTCCAACAGGAATTTGCTTTAAAAGCGCGTCACTTCAGCAGGAATTCACAGTTGTATTTGTCAAAAGTTCAAAACATAACAGCGCATCGATTAGAAATTCTTCATCACCTTCTCTCGCATTTTCGCTTCCTGCTTCACGATTTTACCAGGAATTCATACGTTTGCATTCAAATTTAATACGTGTCAAGAAACGATAACCAGATTACGTCTGTAGCTTTGAAATTTGTCAAACGTTCAGAAAATGACTCCTTAAGTTTGGAAGTTCTTTATTAATGATGCAGAAGTAATACGAATAATATAAAAGAGAATTTATCCCAATTGGAAAGGTAGAAAAGTAGGTCAAAAGGTTACCGATGAAAATGATGGGTCTTTCAAAATTAGCAGAAACGCCTCGGCCAATATTGTACATTAAAGTGACTAAGAATTATTGATAGGTTGGGAGCTTCCTCATCGTTTTAATGGTAAGTTCGATCAAAGGGAAAGAAAATGTGAGATTACTCTGAAAAGATTGTTTTGAATGCGGCAAAGTAAAAAATGTCTTTGTGGAAGAAAATACAAAGTCGGCTAAAACCAGCAGTGGCGTGAATTTCAACACTTTCACTATGAGAAAAAAAAAAAACTAAAAAAGGAATGAAACAAATAGTGAAGAGTAAATTTAAATAATTTAGGTAAAAACTACAACACAGCCACGCCTACACCCCCTAAAAAAGCTTTCCCCCCCCCAGCTCAGAGCAGTTCATGAGCATATTTTCCTTAACCCCCACCCCCCAGATGAACAAGAAAAACCAACAAAATGTCCAAACCCAATAACAAAAGTATACACGCAGTAATTGAAAAACTGAAACAAAAAAAAAAACGTCACACCCACCACAACCTTGTTTTCTTCATACAACCCTTCCACAATTCCTAACTGTTTTCCTTCAACCACCGGAACACATCATTCATCTTACCCTCAAACCACCCCTAATCAAATCACACTTCTTTAGAAAGAGCACCATTGCACATCAGAAACCACCACTATCACCAAAATATGAAAAAGACACGTGTTGATTTTTCGTCTGGTAAAACTATAGATATGATTGATTCCGATTTGTGCGTTTTTGAGATGTGTGGGATTGAAATTACACGTGCGGCGGCAGCTAGTACAACGGGACGCCACTCAGTCTGCTGCCGCCAACCCACTGTCATCCCTCCGATGTTCTGTTGTCCTTCCGTCCCGACGCTAGAAGAAGCGCGCGCATTTGGAACACTTGCATCCAGACGATCATAAAACGACGTCAGCGAAATATGAATTATGCAGCCGAATGGGAGATCACCGAATTAGAACGAGAACGGCAACGGGAACGAAAGACCCTAATTTAAACCTTTCGATACTGACTGACAGCATGACAAAGAGAAAAAATCGCTTCATTTTCCCATATCTTTAAAATGAACGATAGAACTGTTCATTATTCATTGGGACAGCCTGACAATGTATTGCTGATTACTTTAAAACGCAACAAATTTAATCAGATTATTGATCTACCCTATACATGTTCTCAAAATGACCGTAGCCGCGTTATCTTCTGTCTTCAATATAATTTTCTCAATTTTTGTATGTTATTTTCTACCGATACATTATAAATTTGTTGGTTGCCCCTGTATGTTTCTGATTTCTGATTTTTTTGATCACAGTATCCATTTCTTTTTTAATATAATTGTTTTCATAATAAAATAACAAATCTTACATTTTTATTGATACGCCCTATATATCAAAATAATCCTAATCAAGTTTCCGTCTTTATATGTGAGTTATTCATTTTCTTCCACATTTTTCCAACCTATAGTTTGTTGGTACACCTGTATATAAAAATACAGTTTTTAGGTGTGTCCCATTAATAAATTTATTGATCCAATCTGTACATGTTTTCAGTCACTTTGACCCAATTAATTTGTCTTCTTTTTGGTTCTTTATTTTGACTACTGTTAAATATTTGCCTTTCTCACACTAGAAACGTTTATTGGTTCACTGTGTACGTTTATGTTTTACATATGATATTCGCCAAGTTATTTTGGTGCTCACAACTCTTTGAAACGCTTAAGCTAACTTAATTATATACCCAGTTTTTCAACATCCAAATATAGGAATATACAGAGTGATTTTTGCATATGGTTTGCAATTTGTTGTAAAAATAATCTTCTCTTTGCTTGATACATTTTTAATTTACTTCACTTTTTAACAATTTTAAATCGGTAATTTATTTTGATATATTTATTCAATTTAGTGACACTTTAATTCATAACAAATCAAATAAACTCGTTATTACACCCCCGATAAATCTTTTGTTTATTTAGATGGGTGATTTCTTTTGTGATATTTTCATGACGATTACCTTCTAATTTACTCACTTTACTGGCACCGTAAAAGACAATAAATTAACAAATTCGTTAGTACACTCTGTATATGTATTCAAAATCATTTCAAATGATTTGTTTTTATGCTCTCAAATTTCTGCAGAGTATCAATACTTTTGTAATAGTTTTTGTTTATTACTTTTATCATTACAATATTCCACGATGAAAGTCTTATCTGTTATATATAGGATGATTTTTGTATATTCGTTTTGTCTTAAATTAACAACTTCACTAGTACATTTATTGTACTCGATTTTCAAAATAAGCTCAGATGATTTATTTTGTCTCAATTTTTGGCTCAAGACCAAAAAAATTTATGCGGCCTTGTTAGATTATTATTTATTTATATTGTACCTTTCTTGAACAATATTTATATGATAATTGGCTTAAAATTTAACAATTTCATTGGTACACCTTGTATATACATATATCTTCAAAATGAGTTTAACCGAGTTATTCTTCTTAAAAACTTAGCTTTTGTATATTAGTATAATATTTGAAAATTATGTTCTGCTATATATAAGGTGATTTTTCTATGTCTGTTGCGTTAAGTTTCTAATTATTTCGAGAAGTATTCTTAACACATCAAATTTTAATTAGAATAATTGCTTCATATTTGCTCACTGTACATCACGACAAATCTAATAAATTTATTGGTGCACTCTAGATATATGTATATGTATTAAGAAGAAAGTTATTTTTTGCACTGTAGTTTTTAGATCTTCATCCATTCCTTTCTCGCTATATAGTTCCAATTTTTTTGTGGTATATAGAGTGATTCTTCAATATTTGTTCTGTAGTTTATATGTATATATAAATATACATACATATAAACCATATATTTACATTCCCAATTTTTCACACAAATATCAAAGTTTCAATCCAAATTCTTCTCTTTCTTTCACGCAGACAAAAATTATAATATATACTATACAAAAATATATATAGTAGATTTCTTAGTATACACTGTACATATGTACACATCATCACTTTTGTTCCATTATTTTCCAAACTAGAAAGAACAAACAAACCTTTTCATTTTTAGAAATAGCTTCAGAACACAACTAATAAATTGATTGTTTCACCCTGTATATTATCTCCTCACTGACCTCTGCCGAGCTATTTCCGTACTTTGGCATCTACACTCCTTACCATAATTAATTGCTTTACAAAACACAATATTTCGAGTATGTTATTTTTAGAGCAACCCGTTTCAGAAATTCCCCGTTTCCTGGAATCCCTTCAAAACGACGGAGAAGATATTGTGCATAAAAGTTAAAAAAGAAACGACAATCTCCGATATTGCGCTTCGACGTTTCAATGAATAAAAAATTGTCTGGACATTCAAATGCGAAAGTTTGTTGACCAGTCCTGGCTGGAAAAGGAAAATACAGTGCTTACGTATATATAGGGTGATTAATATGTCTGCGGTGTAAATAATAATAGTAATAATAACACTTAGTAATTGACAGCTTTTTTTTTTGTTTATACCGAGCTCAAACAATTTTCTGATAAAATTGTTAGTTTCCAAGCCACGCCAACTATTTGTATCTGTAAAGGAAACATCGTCCGTGCTAGTCCATAGTGTGAAACAATTTCCGGAACGAGAAACGTTTATCTTGAACATTCCAATGCGTGCTTTCCATCATTCACTCCGATATCAGACAATTCACCGGCACAATGTCTCCCAGCCGATCAAAACTTTGCTAAAGAGAACGTACATAATGATGTTCACAGACAATAAAGAAAAAGGGGTGAAACAACAAAGACTATGTCATTAAAAGTGACAGCTTGTAACAAAAGACTTAAACTGAACGTTGCACTTTTTAAAACAGAATCAACAAGTTTGGGACTGCTGTTTTAGACAATTCCGAAAATCTCATTTTCTCTTTACGCCATCAAGCGGAAATCATCGGGTTTAACAAACTTATTACGTGGTTTTCTTGGTTGATTTATGTCTTTATGTTGGTTTTTTGGAATATTGATGGAAATTCGTTTACAAAGATAAATCGAAGGTAAATACAGGTGGTCGGAAAATAAGTGACTATAGCGGAATTCAAAGATTGCTTCTAATTTAATAGCTACTGTACTAAATACAGTTTAATTTAATTATAAAATTAGGATAATTATACCTCCGTCAAATTAAGCCGCCTCCACCGCCTTCTTGATATGTTGTCTACATTCAGACGAGGCTTCGACAGTTGAACGAACGTTATCTTGTAATAAGGACTTTAACTCCAAAATATGCGACTTCTTTGTGCTCTTATCGATTCTTTACAGATGTTTACTTAGTATTCAAATCTTGTTTTGTGCATAATTGGATAAGCATTTAGCTTTCAATTTTCGGCCGATAATGCAAAGGTAGGGGATTTTCGAGTGCAGATTTTGAGAGAACTGGGGAAGTAACTTTGCATATCGATTAGCAAAAAGTGGTATTTTTTGTTTTCGTTGCTATCAACTTATTTAATATTTTCTGTATTAACAAATGATGACCAGAGAAAATAATTGTTTGGTCGTAGTATATTGAGTGTTCCATCTAACAAATATAACTATATATCCCTCGGTATATGCACAAACTGTATATGTGACAATATTTTTCGATTTTAAGCTATTGCCGTACAAATCACAAATTCTCCATAATACGGACATAATATTCAAAGTATTGAAACAAGAGTGTGTTCGTCTATTCATTCTATCATGAGAGTAGAGTAAACTGAGTAAAATTTAAAGAATATCCGGTTATTAATAACACGAACAAAGGAACGAACGTGACAGCTTAAAAAACTGACTAATTTTATTTTTTAGATTTTCAAAATGGTGGAGTCAAGTATTTTTTGTCTCAGCTCGAAAAAAGAACTTCCTAAAAATATAAAAAACATTTGAATTTCTAAAAATAGTGGAGGATCTGACCAATTTTATTATCTGGATATTTACAGAGCGACTCATTCTGTTTTAATAAATCTTATTGTTAGTTGAATTTGAAACAATATTGACCCCTTTTACATTTGTTTGCCCATTTTCGTTCAAATGAAATACATTTATTGGTTCACTGTGTAAACTGAAATGATCTCCGCCCTAGTAATTTCGGTGGTCACAACTTTACACACAAATACTGGAACTCTGAAAGTAACTTAGATGTCTTAGCACCCAAATAAAACCATACAGAGTGAATCTTGCGTATGGTCTTTAATTTATTTTAAAAATCACTTTTTATTCATTTGATATATTTACAATTTACTTCACGTTATCAAGAAATTCACACTGTATTTACCTCTCAAGAGACCCTCATTGAATTATTGTCGTAAATTTCAGTTTCCATTGAGTTTTACGACTATTATATAAATTTATGCCAGTATTCGTCCTCGTAAAGTTTCAACATTAAAAATTAATCTGATTTGTGTATATAGCGAAATTCTAGAATATTTGTTCTTTGTGTTTAAGTTTCCTTGTATTTTAATTATCACCTCTTATTTTGTTATCTTTTAATTAAAATTGTGAGTTTAGTTAATTCAGTGTTACCTTAAAACCCAACAGATCGAAGAAATTCGTTCGGAACATCCTGTATGTAGTTAAAATAACTTCAACTAAATAATTTCTGTTTACTCAAATTTAAACTTGATTATTAAAACTTCTACTTTAATTTCTCGTTCGTTGTGTAAATGTAATCATCCATTATTAGAACCTTTTTTCCAATATACAGGGTGGTTTTTGTATATTTGTTTTGTCTTGACAACTTTCTATTTATTTGGATTGCTACTTTTAAATTTAACATCTAATTTACTCACTTACCGTAAAAGACAACAAATTACCAAATTTATTAGTACACTGTGTATATATCTGCAAAATGACTTCAGCTAAATTATTTTTGTGCCCTCAAATTTCTACATTAAAATCAAAATTTTGTTTAAATTTTTCGTTCACTACAACGTTCCAGAATCAAAAACATTATTTACAGGGTGATTATTATATATTGTATATGCCACCTTCCTTTTGTGATACAGGGTGGCTCAATCTCAATTGAGGGTGAAGCTACATTCTTAAATTAAAGCTATGATTTTTCCCAGTTCTAGTTTTCTCTCTCATTTTATGTATGCGTTTGGTCTAGATAAACCTATAATATTTTATATCATGCGGGCTATAAGACCGTTTTATGGGTACAAGAGAATATATCGCTGCCAACGTAACAAATAATTTTCACCATATTTTTCCTAACAATACAGTTACTCGATATCGAGAAAAAAAGAAACCTTACCGGAAACATAAAGCTTTTACTGCATTACCCTACTTCCATCTTTTGTGTTCTTTTCTAATTAATGCAACGGTAAACCAAAATTGCTTTTCGTTGTTTCTGCTATCAACCGACAAAACGACAGCTTTGTTTTCTCTTTAGATTTCACTAACTGATTTCACGAAGTACCAATTTTGACAGTAGCACGATCTAATAATATTAAGTTTCTTACTCGCCTGTCACGTTAACCGTACACTTCACACCCCTAAAATTGTTTACACGAAACCGGCGCCCTTGCGTTTTATTTTAGATTTCATCGTAACGTAGACGAGGGAGTGTTTTTTTACAAATGACAAAAATTAATCCCTTGTTTCTGTAACTGTTTTTAGCATCATGACGTGTCATCCCTGGAGAAAAACCCACCCACGGGTGTAACATAATTCCCGAGATCAATTATTCATCGATTAGTTACTGGAAAACGAATGGAAATGAGGTATTTGGGAGGTAACCGAATCAATGCGAAACGTAATTAAATATGAAACAATTTTTTCACGATTTAAAAACATTCGATTTAAACTGCGAATCTGTTTGATGGAATTTAGTTTTATTACGTCACTGTAGTTTTTTGACTGACCGAGTGTACTAACTGTGGCATTGAAGGAAAGAAGAACGAGCTGCGGACGTTTGTTGTCCCAAACACGTGGCCGAGTTATATCTTTTTTGAAAACCACTAAGTCGGCCCAGATATAAACAGCTTAGAGCGTGGAAGATAAGTTGGATTAGAACAAAGCCCGTTATGTAATTTCCACCACCACGGTTCGCATTTTTAAACTGCAAATTCCCAAGTTTGTGCTTGTATTATTCGGACAATAAGTCTCACCAAGCATAAACCACAATACTGTTCGCCAGTGTTCATAGTTTAACCAAACCAACCAAGAACAGCTCCTAGCCACCCCAGAGACTTTTGCCCTTCGACCTTTGTCGACCTACAACCACCCATAACTATTTAATAATCTCTATAATTTCTCAATCAAAAGCTGGTATTTTTCAATCTCGACTGTTTCCGTCCAAAGGGGATTAGCATTAATATTCCGGAAAGCTCTCTACCTGTTGTTGTTTTAAGACCCTGAAATGTATAATGTATGCGAGATGTGTTCGACTAAGCTTAAACATAAACTGTTTATTTGGGTTTAAAGTAATTAAGATTTAGATGTCTTCCTTGCTTCAAATTGCTGATATTAATATCGTCGGTCACAGTCATGGCGGCGTTGCGCGCTTCGCAATAGAAGCGGGTAATCACTGAATGTGAAACGGCGGCTTCGTTAGTATGCATTAACAAAATTACTTTCTCTCATTAACAAAATTATCAGCGCTTTCCACATGAATTATTTAAACTGGGGAAAAAAGATGATTTCGTATTGAACCAAAACGCTCTGGTCCTTCGAGCCGGATCAGTTTAACATGCATATAGGTCAAGTAACCTCGGCACTGACCCGTTTCTTGCGCAACAAGTTTTACCGTACTTCGTACACACAAAACCGATTTATTTCTCGCACTTATAACGTAGTACAATGTCCGTTTATTTTATTATTCGAGGAAAACGTCGTTCCGAACGAAGTTTGCATAGGTTTTAGATAATATCACGTCTTTAATGGTTTTATCATTAAACCCAACACGATCAAAGATTTATGTAGGTCGTCCAAGTAAACACAGAATGGATTTTCACGAACGGCCGTCGCTTTAGATGATGAGTTTACTAATAGTTTCAGAGCTACTAGCGCAATTTATGGATTGCTATTATTTTCGCTAGGGTAAATGCATAATAGGGATATTTGTCTTGCTTGTCTGGCGTAATAGATTCTCATTTTGCTGCGTGTTTTAAAGTAGGCTACTGTAAAAACAAAGAAGTATAACGTTGGATGGTGCTCTTAACTTCATTTATACAGCTAAGAATTATCTGAATTATTTAACTTAATGTGCTTCAGGGTATCAACTTGATATCGTATTATTGTGCAATATGATACCGATTAATTACATGACATTACGAGACAATGGGTGTAGATCAAATGTATCATTTGTGTCAAAGCTACGTTTCTAGAAAAAAAGAAGAAATACTATCGACAACTAGAAGACCTTGCATTTTTTTTAGCCGTTGGTAGCACTGATATTTAACGTTTTTGATATTTTACAAGTGTCACTGCACATGTCAAAAAAGCGCTATAAAATGGTCTAGGCAAAATACCAACGCATTTAAAATTCCAAAGTTTTTTTACGATGCTCTTGACACATTATGCTTATCACGCTGTTAAAACGATCAATATGCATTTGAAATACACAAATTACTACATTCAAGGTCATCTACAGTAAGTTTCTAAATATAATATCCACATAATATCCCTTATGCCAGTAAATTTTTAATTATGACATGTAGATCTATAGGGATTTAGATTTTGAAAAATCTAACTACTCGAACATTGACATTACTAATTAATAATTTTGCATCTAGATCTAAGCCGGTAACGTTATCTATTACCGATCTAGATTATAATTATATAAATCACTGATTATAACATATCTTGCAGAATGTAAATTTGCTTGTTGTAGCCGTTTAGATTTGACTCAGATCTAGATGATGCACCACCATTTATATCGAATTTCAATTTTAAACGTGATGTAGATGCAATAAAAGTTTCTAAAGTTCAGTGACATCTACGACAACAACGAATTCGATTTGAATAAAATGATGGGTATTATTATGGATGTAGATATTTGATTCAGATCTAGATAATGTCTATATAGAATTCACAATTTAACTAACAAAAGCGTATGACTTGTCTGACAACCGTTTTGATTTGAGTTAAATTCAAATATTATACCATGTTTAACTAGAACTGATTTAAATTCCAGAATCTGTTATGAGCAAAAACAAAAGACAATCTATTTCACATAATATTTTTTATATTGTTAAATTCTTCATTATCTAAATCTAGATCTAGATTTGGATCGAATATCAACGATTAGACCTAGAAGATTTCTAAAGGACTGGCACATCCGAATGGGGCTTGGTCAAAATTTGATCTTTTAGGTGACTAATCTGTTATGTCAACATACAAATATCTGATTCGGATGTAGATTGACATAGAATTCCTTGCTCAGAGTTGGTTCAGACCCAGATGTTATGCTACATCTATTTAGATCTGATTGAAACACTAAAAACGTAAAATTTAGATCAGAACAAAAATTAAGCTAAATCTAAAAACTATAAACCATTATTTTACTGTACATCTACATGTTGACTAAGTCACCTACGATAGTTGCAGATTACAATTCACTGAGTAAGACCACATAAATAAATAAATAAACAAAATTTAATAAATAACTGTTCCAATTTGTTTAAATCAAAAATTTCATACGCCAAATCAGAGTTAACATCTATTATTACAAGAATTTCAACGACATTCTTAGAAGTTCCGTTTGTCATAATTACAATCTAGATCTGAACGTTATGTTATTAGTGGCTGCATATATTTTATCCAGATCTAGATGACGTGCTCTATTAATTTGAATCTGGGCAGTATTTTAGAACCTGAATATAAATTCTAGAATTCATTTGAGAACGAAATTTTGTCATCTAGATCTCAATATTAATTCTGTATCTACTCAAATTTAAAGAAAAGAAAGTGTTTTATTAACTTTAAAGGTAAAATTAGAAACGACCTTGGTCTATGAACTCTACTTCTTAATCATCAGTAAACTATCTAGATTGTGTTTCTATGCAAAATTGTATTTTCTGGCTCAGTTTCTAATAAGAAGAATAAAATTTATTATCGGTGGTCGTGATTACTTGTGTGCACAACGTGACTGATCCATTACATCATAACTGATTCACCGCAATTTGCATAATTATTATTGTATGGCTACACAATATCCGTATCTCTTTCGAAAACAACAAAAATAAGAAAAAACTTGCAATCCGTCTAGAACGGTCTACAACTGAACTTTAATCATCTCCTTTTTCAATCTTCGGCCCCGATTCCTGTCATTTTCGTTAATATCTAATAAAACTTCCCGAAATACGTCCCCGGCTAATTTATTTTAAATAAGTTGATGATAAATATTTATAGATATTAACCTAAAAACGTCCTTCTTGTTGAAACTTCCCGCTTTTTCTCTTTTCTTAAGCAACGAACGTATATCGAAAACAAACACGCATCGAGAAAACCTAATACAGTTGAACCGACGAAAAGTCGCTAATCGAATTACGACGTTCATAACGTGAGACTTCAACCCTTGCTATTTTTTACAAGCCGTGCTCTAACGAGTCGGAAAAAACCCACCTGTAAAATGATTCTTTTTATCCTTTGGTCACAAACGCACACGCGTTCCCGCATCACTTATCACGAAAAAGAACACCGGCGCGTTCACACGTCGCGATTTCATTACATTACAGTGAAGATGTAACAAGTGTTTATGGGCAAGTGAAATAGTGGGAGTTTTAGCACCGGTGCGTTGAGAATCAAAAGTGAAGTTGCATGTTGCGTTGGGTAACGGATCGCGCACTTGCTCGATCGGTAATTCCATTAAAGAATGGAAATAGACGAGGTGCCAAGGTGAACAAAGCTGACTTTCTAATCGTGCCAAAAAAATTACTTTATATGGAGTTATGTGTGTACCACGGGAACCTGCTGTAGGACCCACTCTCAACACCCAATATAGGGTTGACTAAAAACTCAGTTAATTATCTAGGTTGGCGTAAATTGGAAAAGATGGTTATCTTTAACTCTTTCCACCACGACGGATTTTAAACTTTATCACTCCCGCAACTGTTTGCGTAGCCACTTTCCGATAAAGTGACCCTTGGGGGATGTGGAACCATGAATGGTGTCGTAAATTCCCCTCGAATGATAAAAGTTTACATGCGAGAACTATATAACTGAAAAAACTAATTTAATCTGGGCACCGCAAACTTTTCTTTATTGGACAGTCGTTTCGTCAAAAAGGTTCATTTTAATACAGAAAAAAAAATCGTTCATTGGTAAAGGCTAAAAGAAATTACGCGCTTAAAATTTTTCAGAAAAATATCGCTTTGTAGATTTTGAGGGTTTACGCATCCATAATTGTTGTTGAGGTTTCATTATGTTTAGCGAAATGGAAAGATATTTCGTAAAGGAGAAGAAATTCGTAGTCATAAATAAAACAGAGGTGTTTACAAAAATTTCAGGCTTTCTATATGCGCTATTCAAGTGTCCGATCAAGATGGCGCCAAGACGCCATATGTATATGTATAACCAAAAAAATCTCATCCACAGCTGTCGCTTTTTCTGATTTCTAT
The DNA here is from genome assembly GCA_030157275.1 of Cynaeus angustus. Classification (NCBI taxonomy): domain Eukaryota; kingdom Metazoa; phylum Arthropoda; class Insecta; order Coleoptera; family Tenebrionidae; genus Cynaeus; species Cynaeus angustus. The sequence goes on from CM058067.1 coordinate 11,138,651, forward strand.
GTGAAGTGTGTGAAAGCATTTCACGCACACTTAAAATTGCTAATAAATGGTAATCAAATACGTTTCAAACTTCAACGAACGTGAAAGCGTAAGTGAATCTATAACTTCAGAAGATTAAAGGTCAATTTGCTGTAAATATTTGCCATTTACTAATGTCAGTTAAATAAAATCAATTACTCTTTTGATAGAAAAACCATGCGAAAAAGCGACATTTAAAATCCGCTCATGTTGGTAGCTCTGTCCGTCTAATTCAAAACGTTTCTTTTAAAGTTTGAGGTTAAGTAGTTCTGAGATAGAAAAATTAATAGTTAACAGCTACTAACATACAAAAAAAAATGCATAATGCTTAAAAAAAGTACATTCACATTCAACTTAACACCTTAAAACAGAAAACTACAAAAAGTAAAAACTTGACTTGCCCCCATTATCTATTTTAGAACCTATGAACTTATAGGATAGTCAAAAACTCAAAAAATAGGAAATCTGAATAATTAACTTCGAACTCAAAAATTTGAAATTTTATAAATTTAAAACTTTTTAACTATAAAAGCAAATATTTGAATATCTTAAAATTACTACTCCACAATTTGGATACATTAAATTTTACTTAAAAATTTTCGAAATTTTGGTAGCTCTGTCTGTTATGGTAAAGCGTCTCTGGCAGTGTAAACCACAGACAACAAGACTGCCAACTCATTTCAAATCTCAAAAGCCGCTTCGACGCTAGTTTTATTCGGTATATTTAAAAACAAAACTGATCTAGGAGTCTTAGAAACTCATGAAACAGTCTCCCATATATCTCTAAAGATCAGTGCAAATAATTTTTCTATTACACCATGTATATGAATAAATCCCAAATGGAACCAAACTACAGAATGTTATCAGATCAAAAAAAAGTTTAGCACGATAAAACAAGTGAATTAAATTTAGAAGCACGAAACAATTGACAATCATTCTCAAGAAAACGTCGGAAATTTTGTGACAACGAAGTGATGGCGCCAAAGGTTGGTGATTACGAATTTTCTGTAGTAAATGTAGTAACTTTTTGTAATTTTTAACAAACCTGCTACACAGATGATCAATTTCCATGGGATTTTCCAACAAACTTGAATTTTCACCACACGCACTGTCATTTTGATAAACAACTGAACATCAGAAACTGCAGTGGTGCCAAACTTGCATCCATTTGACTTAACAACCCTAAGCTGGACGCTTCTTCTGTAGGAAAACTCAAAATATTTGGAAAATCCAGAGTTTCAAACTTAACTGGTCCAATGTCCATAAAATTTAAGAAGGAATCGAATTTTTCTGTCACGCACCACCATTATGTATAAAACAAATGCACATCGAAAATCGCAGGTGTACTAAACTCAAACTTTAAAAAATCCCAACCGCACAAAAGTTACCAGAACAAAAAAAAAAGGTTTATTTTGCTGTTTGGCTCGTTTTAAGGTGAATTTCGTAGAGTAAGGGTTAAAGTAAATAAATTTGAATTTGAAACAAAGATCAGCTGTCGAGGTCAAAGCGCGTCCCCACCGGCATTCTTGTGAACTACATGTCTGACGTCAATCGATGCGCCACAACGTGTGGAAAAGAGATAGGTGCTTCTTCACTTGTCTTTGTTGGCGTTCCGCAGCCATCTGGCTCAGTCAGCTGTTTGCGATTTGGAAATACGATGGCTGCTGGGTGTTGTGGTACGAAAAAGCAAAAATTAAACAATTCATCAAGTGTTCCATCCTGCAATGGTACTTCAGTCGTGACCAACGGCATCAGCAACAACTCAACCGGAATGGTGGCTCTGCCCGAGATGTGCTTCTTTTGTTTTGACGTGTTGTACTGTCACTTGTATAACCTGGCACCACCGAAGACTCCTTCGTTCAGCAACGATGCATAGTAAGTTATTTTTACCGCCCCCGCGTTCGTTACGGCATTTTTTTTTATATGTAAAGGTCATTCAACTGTTGTCTTCTCAGCCTCCTTTGTTTGCGTGACAGTGACCTCGTTCTTTTTCAGTCCTTTGTTCGTCACGTGGAAAATTGGGAAAGATAAGCGTTTAAGGGGCTGCATTGGCACTTTTAACGCTATGAATCTCCAATCGGGGCTGCGGGAATATGCGGTTACCAGCGCCTTCAAGGATTCGAGGTTTAGTCCTGTGACGAGAGAAGAGTTCCCGAAGTTGAGTGTTTCTGTGTCGATTTTGAGACATTTTGAAGATGGGGATGATTATCTAGATTGGGAAGTGGGGGTCCATGGCATTAGAATTGAATTTATCAACGAAAAAGGAAATAAGAGGACAGCGACGTACTTACCTGAAGTAGCATCGGAGCAAGGTGAGACCAGAGATGTAAAAGGAAACGATTTTTAATAATTTCCGCCACTGCAGAATTTAAAAATGGATTTTCAAGTGGCAGGTAAGGAGCAGGGATTTTCAATGTTGGATTGGCAGCAGTGAAGGCTGACCTATTTTTCTTTCAATGACAGCTACTTGATTATTCTTCTAATCATCCACTTTGGTTTTATTATTTATAGCGTTTTTCATTTAATTGTAGTTCAGAGGTGATTTATTGACTTCATTGCTGCAGGAAGTGATTTTTCTTATTTTATTTTTTTTTAATGAGAATCAAATAAGAAGACTTTGAAATTAGGAAATCCCTAAAATTACTATTCAAGAGTATTTAAAAACCTGTGTTCCAAGGACGTATCAAAAACAGGAAACCTTAGAGGTTTTCACATGTTTTTTCTGTGATAATTGATACAGTAGAACCTCTGACGGTGAACAATTGCCCTCAAGTTGCTGGTCGTTTCGTATTCTATTTCGCTGATTGGTCGTTCAAAGTTTGTCGCCTGATTGACCCCCAAAGATGCTTCATCATATATACAAGATACAGTAGAACTTCCTACAGTGAACGGCCTCCATGTTTGGCTTCAAATTGCATGTGATTTGCTACCACCCGATTGGCCCACAGAGATGTGCTTTTATTTACATAAACATAACAGAGTAGAATCTCACGGTGAGCAAAAAGCTTATATGGCTTCAGATTGGTGTATAAGCATGTCGTTGCGTATTCTTCTTCTCTGATTCGTCACATTTCTCACTATATCTTTCATCTTTACCCTTTAATTGTACAACGGACACGTTTTTTCGCATTTTCTCTCCATAATTAATTCACTGATACAATAGAATCTCTAACGGTGAGCAACAGGCATGTATCCAGGCAGGTATCCTCCTTTGATTCGTTACTCTGCCTTCTATATGAGCCATATTTGAACTCTGATTGGCTCTTGAGCACGTGTTTCTAATACATTGAAACCTCTCGTTTACGTATAATTTAGTACATTTCTTAAATCGTCGCTTTACATTGCATATTTATAATAACCACAGAGATGTGTTTTTTTATAGAATCATGATGTCGTGTCATCTTTCTCTGTACAATTTTCTAATACGGTAGAATCTCTCACAGTGAATCACGGGAGTATCCTTCTCTGACTCGTCACTTGTCTTGCTATATCTGCCATGTATCTTTTCACTGATTTTATTAATTGACCCAGAGACATCTTTTTCTGACCATTTATCGATATATTAGAACCTCTGATGTTGAATAACGAATTGGTCTGTAGGCGTGTGTTACGTATTTTCCTTCCCTGGTTTCTCATTTTATCTTCCATTTGCGCCATATTTAACCTCTGATTGGCTCACAGACACATGTTTCTTCACAATTTTTTCTAACAGTAAAACCGCTGATAGCGAGCAACTGTCTTGTTTGGCTTTAAATTGCTTGTAATTTGTCGCTTTACGTACCATCTCCGCCATGTTTCCCATCTGATTGGCCCACAAATATATGTGTTTTTTTTACACAGTCATAAAACAGTAGAATTTCTTACGGTGAGCAACTGACAGTGTGACAGTGTTGTCTTCATATTGGTGTGTAGGCGTGTCGTTACGTATTTTCCTTCTCTGATTCGTCACTTTCCTCACTATATCCGCCATATTTTCTTTTAATCGTGTTTTCCCACCTGATACGTGCTTCATTACATATTCAAGATAATTGATTCCAAATTAGTTGTGGTTGCGTATTCAATCTTCCTAATTGACCCACTGTACTTGTTTTTTATACAGTAGAACCTCTCGTTGCATACTGCGTCGCTTTAAGTTAAATTCGCCATGTTTGGCTTCCAATTGGTGTGCGGGCGTGTCCTTACAGATTCTGCATCCATGATTCGCTATGTTTCATCTCTAATTGTTCTTCACCCACATTAATTTTTATAATGGTGTGATTTGTCTTTAGGTTGGGATCAGCTGCAGACCATCGACTCTCTCCTGCGTAAAGGCGGTTACAAATCGGTGATTTCGAACGAAGTGCGGCGTAGCATAAAACTGACTCGTTACCAAAGTGAGAAAATAACAGTGACTTATCAAGATTATATGAATCACTGGAATAGCCAACGCTGCTAGCAGATAATGTGGGGGCGTCCCCCGACGACGCCTCCACATAGCACCCCCGTGTCCACCTATCCTCACACAGTGCCGCCCCCTTGTCGCCCGCCCGCTCTGGTCATGGTTCAACCGACGTTCCCTCTGCCACCATATGCGCCACCATATATGTTACAACCGTTACCGGCGCCGACGCCTGTTTGGTGGGACCACTTCCCGGGGCCCTCTTACCAACAAGACTACCTTGGTGAAAATACCTACCATCAACCTTCACCGTTTAGGAAAAGAAAGTGACCCTTAAGCATCTTCATAGGGTCGATTTGTTACTGCATGAAGTTTTGAAGTTTGACCCTCGGAGTGACTATTAACACCAAAAGTATTCAGAATGTCACTACCGTGCCTACAGCGTTGGCCACTGTCTCGTAATGCTTCACACTGCTTCCGTTTCTAGGTAAATCATCGGTACATCCATTTTCCATTAGACTAAGACTTCACAGAATGTAAAGGATATATTTTTACATTACAAACTCAATTACAAAAGTCGTCCGAAATCCGTAGGGGGTGTCACTGCAATAAGCAAAAATTCTATAATTATCGATTAATGTCTTTTTTTTTGTGTGAGTGACTTCATATTAACCTAAGCTATGTTAACGTTGGTATAATAGTAGTAAGGGTAGTGTTACAAAACCATAAACCGCCATCTTGAAACAACGCGATGGTACATAACTTAATCATCACTGCCATTTTGTCATGTTAAATAGTTTACAATCATTCATGGTGATGCTCAATTAGCTGTTTACGCGCTATGGACATCATTCTAGTGTGATCTCGTTGCTATCACATCTGAACTGATCGAAATTGGGATTGATCAAAATTCAGTATCATTGAAAACTGTGATTTAGATGTGCGTAGCAACCAAGCCAATAAGATCGAAGTTGGGCACACTACGAACCATCAACTGCGCTTCGGATTGTTGGAGGTTCCAAGTTCTTGGCGAACAACACCGGCGAACAAGAAGAGAGCCTTTTCACCTCGATCTAAATTCCAATTTACGTCCGCGAGCCCCTCTACTTTTTCGCTGGTTTCTTGCAACGAAAGTCACGAACTATTCCGTGCCCCAACTTACGTATAAGTGTCTCAACTCAGGATTTTGGGTAATTTGAATATTCACCGACTCCTTTACATTTTCGCCATATCTGTTCTTAGTAGCCAGATTTGAAAAAAAAAACTGCAAACATCAGAAAAAAAATTGTGCCTAAAACTGGAAAAATTAGAACTCTTCATTCCAGTGAGCCATTTATTTGAGACACTACATTCTGTTCTGTAATTTAATTATATATTAGTGTTTAACAATATTGCGTGTATTGTAGTGGGGTTCAAAGGTTTAATAAAATTACTTTTTATAGTTACTACGTTCTGTCAGTCTCTTAGCTGTTCTCTAGCTCCTTTTCCAAAATCGCTAGTTTTGTGTTTACAGTCGTCACCGACGAAGACTCTAAATATGTCACCGCGGACCCCACGAGCGCTTGTCCCAGGAAAAGAACCAACAACACATTTAAAATAGGCCCAGTCTTCGTCCTCACCAAATTAAACACCTTCTTAGGCTCAGAAGTAATATCAGGAAGATTATAAGTAGCATACTTCTGCACCATCTACAACAACTTTCTTAAAACAGCCCCACGACTACGACAAGCTCACCGATAAATTCGCAAAGGGGGCCAAAATCAAAGGAAATACACATCCAACCATGGCCTGTAGCGCCGACGCCCTCATTTCCAAACAAACGGGGCAAACATCCCTCTTTTGTAACACCACGTCCTTCAGCACGAACTACGACACAAAATTTAGCCCCCACAACCACAAAAGTCACTTACCTCCATGTGAGTAATCGCAGAAAACGCAGCAGGTAATAAAGTCACAGGCAAGAATGTGGCGGCGCGCCCGTAATGCAACAACTTGAATTTATTCCTATAGTAACTATTGATGAAGAACCCGGTGAAAAAACTAGCGCCCCCTAAAATGTACGGACCGTACTTGTAGCCAAACCTGTAAGGAAAAAAAGGGGGCTCGGAAAATGAGGAAATTAATTACTCACACGTCGGCGGGGTGCTTCCATCCGTTTAAAATCTTCGTCTGGTATTTGAGAGCTTGATCTTCGGTTAGAACTATCGCGTCTTGAGGAAGATCTGTGAACTTTCCTCGTTGAAGAGACATTTTAGGTTAGATTGGAAGATTTTGGCCTAGAATCACAGTAACGTGCCTGGAGGCACTTTGGAGCTTCGCACGCGCACACGTGGAACCGTAAAAAAAAACGTTTAAACCAACGGAAGAAACTGACATGTGAGCTAGGTTAAACCTAACCTCAAACTACCCCTCACGTGATTTTTAACAAAAAACAGAAAAAAGAACAAAGAGGATGTCTAACAGAATTGAAGCAAAACGACTTTTTTATTTATGAGCGCCCCCACAAACACTGCGGACGAAAATTTGCTGTGTTTGAACGTCCGAAAGTTCTACTTTGACAGTTAACATAACCTCAAATTGCACCAAAACAAACGTGATAAAAACCAGAAGAAAAAAAAGTCAGATCTATTTCTAATCAAAGAAACTAGAACTGGCAGTGTCTGAAACTCTGATAATTCCTTGCAATTGTAGACAAGGCGTGATTTTAGTGGCACATGACATAACCTCAATTTTTGTGCCCCCACGATGACCTCCCTTCCTTACGACCACTGCAACCATTACGTAGCTCGGAAGAAACGCTACTGTCGCATGAGTGTGAAACCAGGCGGAAAATATTGTGGCGAGCATCAGCCTCCATCTGATAGTACTGAAGAAGCCCCGGACCAAAAACTAAGAGTTGTGTGCCCCCTTGATCGCAAGCAGTACTTTCCACTCTCTGTAGAGTACGATTGAAACTTAAATTTCTGATTTCAGCACTTGTTACGCCCACAATTTGAAAAAACACTTGAAAATTTGTAACGCCAGGCCTGGAGTTGCCTTGCCCTATATACAAAAAGGGGTGAATTCTGGGGAAGGTGGCAGCAATGACGCTCCGAAGTTGTCTGATTTTTCAACTGATGACATTACGGCAGTGGTCAAAAAAATTAGTCAGATTTTCGAGGGTTTGTGGTAGTTATTTGTGAATCAAGTGTGTAAAGTGTGATTTTAGATCAGCTGAGTGATAAAATTACTTCAAAGTTGAGCACTCATGAGACACTTGAAGAAGAAATCGCGAAACCCGAACACGGAGACAAAAGTAAGAAGCATTTGAAGCAGGCGTCGGCGATTTTGGGGCTTCTTGCAGACTACGATCTTATCAAACCGAAAACTTGTTATATCGAGTTTGGTGCCGGCCGTGGTAAATCTAAATCCCGCTCTTTTGTACCGATTACAGGTTTCTGTTTAAGGTCAGCTAAGTTACTGGTTGGCCCAAACTGTCTCAGACTCTTGTTTTTTGCTAGTAGAAAGATCCTCTCCGAAACACAAACGAGACAATAAATTAGATAAATCAGACGATAAAGTCCAACGCATCAGGGCCGATATTGCAGATTTGGTTCTGGACAAGGTTGAGTCGGTATCAAAAACAGCGAAGATTGTTGGAGTAACCAAGCATTTATGTGGGGACGCCACTGGTGTGTATTTTCAGGGTTTAAGACACAACTAAATTCGGATTTCCTCTCAGATTTAGCCCTCCGATGTCTCGCGAACGTCGCCGAACGAACCAAAGTCGCGGGTTGTATTATGACGTTTTGTTGCCATCACAGATGTCGCTGGTCGTCCTACACTGGAAAAGAGTTTTTTAAAAGTGTGGGGCTCACTAAAAACGATTTCGAAATGATGTGTGGAATGAGCAGTTGGGCGACGTGTGGCACTGGCTTTAGTCGAGAAAGAAACGGAGAAAAAGAAGTGATGAACGAGAGAGACAAAGAAATTGGGTTAAATAGAGCGCAGAAAGAGGAAGTTGGGAAAAAATGCAAAACTATATTAAACTGGGGAAGGCTGCAGTATTTAGAGAGTTTAGGGTTTCAGTGTTATTTGCATTATTATGTTGGTAGCGAGGTATCACTGGAGAATGTTTGTATCGTTGCATACAGATATAAATGAAGTTTAAAAAATATGTTTTACTCCCACCTCGCGCATAAAAAACACTTTCGTACTCTAGGTACATAAATAATCAGAAAATTGTTTTTTTTTGGTAGACAAAATGACTTGTTTTCACAATTAAAAACACGTTTTTATTAGTAGTGAAATCACCTACTATAAAACTTTTGATTATTTAATTGCACCTCACGTAATCCTCATTACCATTTTCCACAATAATGAGCTATCTATTACCCATGTGCCGTCCCCCAAGGAAACCAAATATTCCACCTGATAACTTTTTCTCGGAAAAACAAACAAAAAAAAAAGATTTCGCGTCATCGATAGTATTTATCTTTGACAAATTTGACATTTCCAGAACTGGACACTTTACTTACCTACCATTACGAAAAACCCAATTTTCGTAAAAGAACTATGACTCTTAATGACAACACATTAAACTTTTAATTGCAGGGGCGTACTGGGAAAATGTTCGAGTTTAAACTTTTTAATGTTCCCCCCACTTTAGGAAGTCATGGACACCATATATGCTCAAGACGAGTCGCTTTCAGTTGTTCCGTTCAGTGCATGGAGTGAAAATGTGGAAAAAAGTTTGGGTGGTGTTTTGGGGGTTGGTGGTGGTTTTTGGGGGGTGTGATGCGAATTCAAACGTGATGAAAATTTTTGAGGGGGATCATCGACATCCGAAGGCTTTGGTGGGATATAGTGCGGAAAAAGGTAAATAGGGGCGCGAGGGGGTAAATTTAATAGTTTTTAGACTGGGAGTGTAAAAATGAAAGCGTAGAAAAGGCTTAAAAAAATGTTCAAGGTTTGCCATCAAATATTAAAATTTGATAGTGTGTTGGTAACCCTGCAACTGCAACTGCAATTTACTTCAAGCTATCTGTTCCAGTTTAGAGTTGTGCATGATTTGATACGCAGATCGCTATTGGCAGATTTTTAAAGGTCATTTTATTCTAAAATAATAACCTTAAAAAACTGCTAAATATGAGAGCAGTTTTTTAGATCGTTTTATCGTATTTCCTATAAAAAATTAATCTGCATAATTTTGGCTGAAATAGAAACAAGAAAAACTAAGAAATACTAAAATATGGAAAATAAGCCTAAATTAAAAAAATGAAAATAAAAGCACGAGAGAACAGGAATGTGAAAGAAGAATGAGAATAACTAGATATTTAAAATAAGTAAAAAATGAGAAAAAGAGTGTGACACTGTGAATGTAATAACGAGTACCGATAAGTATGAGAGAATGAGAACAATGACAAAGTAAGGATAATGAGAGAACGAGCAGTGGAATATAAACTGAAAAATACAATAATCAAAATAAGAATGAGAGTATGCGTAGGTATTAAAAAGTAAGAATATCGAAGAATGAACGAAAATGAAGGAATGAGAAAGAGAAAAAGAATGTCGTGAAAAAACAGCAATGAGAATAAAAAAAAAGAGAATATAGAACTGGTCAGTAAGAATAAGAAAAATGAAAAATTAGAAATTTGAGAGCAAGAACAGGAAAATTAAAATATCCACAGCGATAACGAAAGAATAATGTAATAGAATATAAATTAAAACTATTCAAAGAAAAAAATGAGAAGACGAAAATAAGAGAACAAGAGCGAGAGAATAAAGAGTGTGACAATGAAAACTGAAAAAACTGAAAAATGCAATAACCAGAATAAGAATGAGAGTACGCGTATGTATTAAAAAATGGAAATATCGAATGAACAAAAATGAAGGAATGAGAAAGAGAATAACAATAAAGAGGAAAAGAAGGTCGGGAAGGGACAGAAATGAGAATAATAAAAGAAAAAGAATGTAGAACTGGGAACTAGAAAATTGGGAATTGGGAATTTGAGGGCAGGAACAGGAAAAGTAAAAACAGAAATAAAAAAAATTTAAAAAAAGAAGGCAAGATGAGAGAATAAAGAATTTGACAATGAAACTAAGAGAATAAAAATAATGAGAGTAATGAATATTTGAGAATTTAAAAAAAATGAGAAAGGGTAAGGTGAAATCGAGAATGTGATGAGAATAATGTAATAATGAAAATAACAAGAGAGTGGCGACGAGAAGAAAGTGGGAAGGTGAGAATTGTAATAAAATATTAAAGCAATTAATTGACAATAAATGAAGAACAAGAATGACAAGAGAATTATATAAGCCACAATAAAAATAAATAATCAGGTAATTAGAATGTGATGAGAGTACAAGTATGAGAATAAGAAGAGAAGCGAAAATTGATGACAAGAATGGGATAACTACATTAAAATATAAAAACAAAGAAAATTAAAATATTTACGGAATGACGAGAGAATGATAAATGTTACGCCGAAAACAAGAGAACGAGAATTATAGAACAATGAAAGTAAGGAGAGAACTAGAATGTGACACCAAAAAGCGTATACAAGTAATAAAAGAATAACGTGAGAAGGAACTTGTAAACAAAAAACGGAAATAAAAGAAGAGAATAAGAATAATAATAATTGGAAACATTAAAAGAATAAGGACAATGAGACAACTAAATTATAAAAATGTTACAAGGAAAATGTGACGACGGAAATGAGAACGAGAGTAATGAAAAATGTTGAAAATATAAGAATCACGAGTAAACAAAATAAGGAAATGAGAATGAAAAAAAAATGAAAACAATGAGTGAACGATCATGAGAGCTGAATAATGAGAATATCGTACGGGCAGGAATGTGTGAATATGAAACAAGAGATAAAAAATAATTTAAATAAGATATTAAAAATATCGAAAATATATTTTTTTAATATTGAAAGAATGATCAGAAAAAGAAACCTGGGAAAATGAGAATAATGAAAGAATGTGAATGCACATGACAATTAGAATCAGAATAATAAACATAAAACAATAAGATTAACAAGAGACCCAGATTAATGCACGAATGAGAATAAAAGAATGAAACTAATTGGAGAATGAGATATTGAAAGAACAAGAATAAAGAGAGAACGATGGCAAAGAAAACGAGCAACAACAAAAAACCAAAATAAAAATAATAACAAGAATGAGTACAATGATAAAATTGCATCACAGACGAGAGAATGAAAGAATGACGTAATGAGGAGTATTTACTTATAAGCCAAAATCCATCATTTTGTAATTTTTGTTCCTTTTTTTTCCAGCCCCGAAAAACAACATGGACGAAGATTACATATCGTACGATCTCGGGATACTCCTGCAAGCGGTAATGAAACTTAACCACACCCAGTGCGGAGAAGACGCTATAACAATCCTAGAAGCCATCGCCAAGAGGGAGCGCTGGGCTATACAAAGCAAGTTATTTTTACATACTGTCTACGACTATCTTAACAACACATATTTATAAAATTCCGGTTCGTTTCAGTCATTTTCCTCTAAAAAACATGATCATTAAATAATTTATGCGCCTCTGTTTGTGAATACTTCTTAGCTTGTAGCATTCAGAATTTTCCACTCAATATCAAGGATTATTTCTGGTCGAGGTTATCCAATGAATTTCTTAAGGATCTTTTGAATGAAATCATTGAATTTTGATTTTTAGAGCGAGAATTTGTTAAATGACGCTGCAGGAATGTTAGCAGTTATGCAAGACTGCAATTGAATAAACATTGACTTTTTCTCATTTGTTTTTAAAATTTGAACAAATTGCGCACATAGCCACCAGGAAAGAACAAAAGCCATCATCGCCCGATAAACATTTATTATGGTAATTTTCATGGGCAGACGTAAGTACCTTTGATACTGCTGGAGATGTTGTCGGAATTGTAATCATTGTTTAAAATGCTGCTTTCATACAATAAACAAATAAATTCATGCTGACCTTAAGACTAGTTCCGAACAGAAGACGAATTATGAAAATAAAATTGATAGAAATCTGTTTCAAGGTGTCTCTTCCAATTTAGGAAAGGTCGTTATTAGCTGAAATAGATTCCAGTTTTAATTGCACGTTAGAGATTACTATAATTTTGGTGACCTTGAGATCCATTGTATTTTTTGTAAATTTTTGTATTAGAGAGATGCGGCAGTGTTTAGTTTCAAGGTTAAGGTGAGAAAGGCGTTGCTTTGAAAGTATTTATTAATAGCTAAAGTTCATGATCTTAGACAAGGTCAAATCTAGGATAAAATTAGACTTTTACAATATTCATTTTTGTTTTTTTCAATTTTTATGGCGCGTTACTTAGTTTTTTTTGAAGCACTTTGCACATCAATAAAAATGGAAGGACTTTTTCTAAAAATCGCGTAGGCATGTGGGCGTCAAAATGGCACTTTAAAGTTTTCATTTTTTTCTTCAAACCCAACAAATACTTTACATGATTTATAAACACATTACTGTAGGTTTTTCCCGTGACGGTTCAACTTGTTTTTCGAGAAAAATTCAAATAAGCATGATATCAATAAATATTAAGTTTTTTTCTGTTTTTGTTTTTTTTGTAGCCAGTTGGTACGCGAACCACTGAGCGTATACAGTTTTCAAAATTTTCTTGAATTAAAATTTTTCATGATCCCAAAGAAATCTCTTTAATCTTTTCCAAAAAATCATGTAGCTATATAGCATTTTGAAATTTTTTTTTTATTTGTATACCACATGAATGCTTTGATCCAATTTTTAGATTTTCCTGCAGAGACCTAACAAATTCTTTGTACAAGAATTTAATATTTTTCATACTAAGAAAGTCAAAATTTCTGTTTTTTTGAAAAATTGTCATAGCTCTTTTTAAAAAAATAGCAATCGAATCAAAATTTTTGTGTTCCACTTTTTGCACAAACTACAAACTGCTATATTTATTATATTAAATTGTTTTAGACTCAAAAACTTCAAAAAATTTTTGATAAACTTTGTGGTATTTAGTTTTTCAATTTTTATCAATTTTTGACTTTTCAAAAAAAATGAACCGAACTGATTTATAGAGTTTGTCTCTTTTTAAAAAGTTGTAACTGTTATAAAAACACAATTTTAAATGATGTACGATTTATAGAAAAAACTAATAATAAGAACTAACAATAATTCAAAAATGTTCTGAAAAATGTTTAATTTGATAAATTTCCAAAATTCTAATTTAATTTTAATTTAAAAATTTATGGACATTTTTTTAATATATTACTTATAAAGTGATATACATAGTGATCAAAAAGAAAACAAATCAAAAGTGCTTTTGACGAATTTGTTTTGTTTTTTATTAACATTAATAAAATCTTGAAAAAGACCTCCACATCATTCCTTCTAATCTCCCTATCCACTAGTTTATAACAATAATCATTAATACCAAAAAACAAAAGTAAAGTTGAAATGGTCGAAAACACTTTTAATCTCTTTTTGAGGTTAGCGTTATGTCAGAATTCCGTATCAGTGGCGTCGCACTTGGGTATAAAGTTGACAATAGCAAATTTCGGTTTAGTTTATTTTATAAATGTGTGCCACTGTCAAATGATGCAAACAGCAACAATTTCAACATTCAAAATTCGTGCTGTACATTTCTTGCCCGAAAGCGTTTGAGCCCACGAGATATCGGCGCCTATGAATTTGAAGTTTTTGACGTGCCCGAAAATTACAACGCCTGTTTCGATTTGGATTCTTTTTGAGGACTCTGCATATTAAACGAAAATGAGACGAATGAAAAAAATGAGTGAGAATGTGACAACTTGAATAAACAAGTGCGACTACGAAAATAACAGAATGAGCATAAAATTTGAATAAAGAGTTGAGGAAGTTGAAAAAAAAGAATAACGTAAGAACTGTCAGAATGTAAATATACGAGGGTGGTTTAATAAGTATGGTGAATTGTTATCAAGAAGACGCACAATCTGAAAAACTGGCAGAATTGTCTTTTAGACGCCATCGGACAAAATTTCAAACTAAAAGCTTTCATGGTTGAATTAATCACGTCTATGTTAGTCGTAAAAAATGTAAAAACTAGTTTCGTGCAGTGATAAAATATTCTAATTTAAAAAGTGAACGGCTGCGCATATTAAAGCCGAACTGGATAAAGTTCACAAAGAGTGCGCCATTTTGGATTAATAAATAAAATTGTTGTTCCGGTGGACTGAAAAAAATAGAAACGCGCTGGACCAAGTGTGTGGTTGTTGATAATAACTATGTTCAAAAATCGAATTGAGTTTTTGCAAAAAGTTGTTTCGTTTTTTTACCATATTTTTTAAACAGCCCTCGTATATTAAAAAAGTGGTTACGAGAGAACGAAAATCAGAAAATGAAAACAATAAGAGAATGAGTATAATGCAAGAATGTGAAGTATATAAAAACGAAGTATGTGGAAACGGGAATAAAAAAAATGACGAAGATTGATAGAATGATAGAGTAATAAGAATGACGAAAGATTCAAAATAACGAAAAAAAAAAGTGATAATATGAAACTGTAAGATTGTTTGTACACAAAGATAATTATCGGATGTCGATACTTGCAAATTACATTGTTTTATATTATACACAACGTCCGATATTATGGAATCCGATAATTATTACCGTCTCATCCGATAATTATCGGCGAGCTAAGAGCAAAACGACATGAGAAATGTGACGATAAGAATATTGAACTAATGAATTTTTTTCTAGTGATTTATTCCATTTTGTTTTTGTGACTTTTTGATTCGATAATCATTTTTTTTCATGGCCTCCTAAAAGCGAAAAAGTATTGAAAGATAAAAGGTATTCACGCATTTTTTGTAATATATCTAAACTAACATTTATAAAAAAATTGCTATAACCAAAATTTTCCTAAATCCAGGATCAAAATTTTATAGAAAAAGGGCAAAATCAATATTACCATATTTTAAATATTTAAAAAATTGTAGCAAACCATTTTGTTCATTTCTAGTGTTTGACTCCTCTTCAAAATTCCCCGTGGGACTTCTATCCGGCGACCTCTACCAAATGGGCAACTTCGACGAATGCATTGCAGCAAAACAACTATCAGACCCAGAATCCGTTCAAGGTCAATACTGCCTTGCTGAAATCAAATTTAAAAACGCAAACGCTGGTCGAATTGCCAGATCTTATCAGGTAAAGATGTCAAAAATTCTGCTCAAACTACATTGAAACTTGAAGTATGTTGGTAGCGCTGTGTTTTGACAGATTAGTTCATTCTTAACATGTTCCAACTGTCAACGTCTAAAAAATGCAAAGCCAACTCAACCAATGAAATTTCAGGAGAAATCCCGCCATACCTTTGACAACACATTTTTTTGGGGCATCTGCGTGCCGTCATCTTGCAAAATCGAAGAAATTGAGACTGTGGTCGAAGAAATTTTCATGTTGGCAACAGTGCTAAAAAACGTGGATGTACATGTAGCCCCGAACAGATGCCATGTGGAAACTTTTCAACCATGGACGGTGTTAGAGATCGTTTATGGGTAAGCCATGGTGTGATTTTAAAAACAAATAGAGAAATTTTTTTTAGGGTTGTAATTGGGCTTTTTGGGGTTTTTACGATCCTAGCGACAGTTTTCCATTACTATGTGCTACAACAAAAGAAATCTGACTCTGAATCTCAAGGACAATCGACACTAAAGGAGGCAATCCTGTGTTTTTCTGTTATCCGAACTGTAGGAAAGTTTCTAGCAACGACATCTTCAGGACTCAACCTGAATTGCATCTGCGGAATTAAATTTCTATCGATGTTGTTTGTTATCGCGGGACACACATTCTTGTTTTTGATTGGTGGACCTGTAAAAAATACAGCGTTTTATGAGCGGGTAAGAAGCCTTTGGAATTTGAAATGTGTTGGTAGCTCTGCTCTGCACAACACGGTTATCAACCAAGAAATGTCCCTACGGGTAATAAGTTAAATTTGATTCTAGGAGAGTAGAAATTTCCTCAACGCCATCTTCACCAATAATCCTCTTCTGGTGGATACTTTTCTCCTCATTGGCGGCTTCCTACTCTGCTACTTACTCTTTTTAGAGCTGGATAAAAAACGTGGAAAAGTTAACGTTTTGTTGCTCTACATCGCACGCTATATCAGGTACCATCTTCATTTTTCCAAAACTTTGTTTCACTTTGTTTTTCAGGCTCACTCCTTCGTACCTCGTGGTCATCGGATTTTACTGCACATTTTTCTTCAGATTAGGCTCCGGCCCCCTTTGGGATTCCAAAGTTAAAACAGAACAAAAAAGATGCATGGAGTCATGGTGGACCAACTTACTCTACGTCAACAATTATGTCAACACCGACCAAATGGTAATACAATCCTACCAACCTAAAGAAACAAATAAAGCCGTTTTTAGTGTATGTTTCAGTCGTGGTACTTAGCCGCGGATTACCACCTCTTTATTATTGCCTCAGTACTCATCGTGGTACTTTGGAAATGGCACAAAATCGGAAAAACCGTGCTGGGGGCCGCGATAATCGTAAGCGTCGTCGCTCCCTTCGTCATAACTTTGCAAGAGAACTTAGACCCAACTTTGATAGTTTTTGCACCGTAAGTACCACCCTTCGGGGGTCACTGTGATTCTTTTTTTATTATAGAGAAATGTACGATGTCTCAGAGAACTTCTACTTTAAAACAGCGTACATAAAAACCCACATGAGAGCAGGTTCCTACTTTATCGGCGTGCTTCTGGGCTACATTCTGTATAAGCTTCAAACCAAGGGGTGAGTGTCAGTTTCAGTTTTGAGTTGTACCAACATTGTTTTTGTAGAACTAAAATTCCTAAGGTTGTGCTCTGGTTTGGATGGATATTTTCCACGGTTTGTGGGGTAATTTCTTTGTTTTCTGTAGTGGTTTTCTATGATCCTCACTATGAGTATAATCCTTTCAAAGCGGCGATATATGCAGCTCTTCATCGCGTCGCATGGTCGTTATCTATAGGGTGGATCATTATAGTCTGCGTGACGAAAAACGCCCGTAAGTTCGTTTTTTGTTTGCTTTTTAATTTTTATGTAACTTTTATTGTAGGTTTTGTTAATAGCTTCTTGTGTTGGAAACCTTTCATTCCGTTGAGTCGACTGACTTACTGCGCATACTTAATCAATGGTGTGATCGAAGTATACAGTGTGGCGTCGTTACAAGATGGGGTATATATGAGCAAATTTGAAATGGTAAAAACTGAATATTTTCAAGCAGTACACTAATTTATTTCTTGTAGACAAACAAATCACTATCGCACATTGTTTTGACTTTGTCCTTGGGATTTGTATTGTGTATCTTCTTTGAGTCACCGATCCACGGATTGGAGAAAATTATGTTAACAAAAGGTAAATGGTTGTGATTATCTAGTACGCTTTTCATTATTTTGACAGATTTTAACCTCAAACTGTCACAATTCAAGTTGCAAAGCCTACTTTCACACTACGATCATATGATAAAGGTACAATTTTTTTCACAGATGCTGCACGACGTTCAAGGAAAAACTTGAATGGAAACAACGACACCACTGACACGAATTTGTAGATAACCGTTAAGTTTATAGATAAGTATTTATTGACTTTGTACATAGCCTGAGAAAAATATAATTTTGTACAAAAACTAAAAGCCAGATTTACATTTTTTTCATATTGACTCATACCCAGAGCTGCCACTACAAACATTATTTATTCTGACTCGCCCCTACACCGAATTCAAATACGTGTAAAACGAGATCGCCGTTTTCAAAATCTACAAAAAACACTAGAAAAATAAACTAAACCGATCGCAGTCGTACCATCACAAAAGTAGAGAAATTTATATTTATCAGACCCCCGCCACTGAAAACAATTTTTTCTTGCGATTTCACCATGACTAAAATCAGATTCTTCTTGTATTGTTCGTTTTGAATTTCGTTCCATTTTGAGGCATACACAGCGTCGCCTATGTAAGAAGCCTGGAATAATTATTCACTCACTCTGTATATATTAATTTTGACTTACTGCTTCAGACGTTAATTCCGCAAAAGTGCAGTATAAAAATGACTGAGCTACTTGCTCAGAGCCGTACATCCAATTTTTTATCCTGCTTCCCAAAGGTATGGTACTGAAAAAGTACGTCATTGTTGATCGAACACTCTGTATATTTACTCGTTCATGGAAACGTAAATCTGAAGACAGATGGCTCCCGTTGAAGAAACGAAAAATATTAGAAGAATTTTATTGTAAAATTTTTGGAGGAGACTGCAATATCGGCAAATTAGGTTATGGTGGTCCACACATTTTTGGATTTTTTCTGAAAATCTGTCTTCTTTTTTTATGGTTTTTAACGTGTTTTCAAGTTCCCGAAATTGTACGATTGCTTTTGTACATAGTGACGAAAATAAAGCGTCTGTTACCAAAATGGTGACAAAAGGCCCGAAACCACAGAAAATAAAACACACGAAAAGAATCCAGAAGTATCCCTCGGGAACGTACGTAGTGACTGGGAGTTTCCCGAATACAGGCTGTGCTAAAAAAACTGAAAAAATCACAAGTCCGAAGATTAAATAGAAGCGCCCAATTTTGGCTCCTAATCGTAAAAATTTTTCATTTTTTTCCATGTTTAGTTTCGGCATTTGTTTGCCAATGTCCAGGACCGCATTCAGGGTCTCATTATTTAAATGAATAAGAATATGCCTTAGAATGACGTCAGAAAATAAAAAAATTGACTGTAGGCATTCGATAGTGAGGACTAGATCTTTGTAATAAAGTAATCCTTTTATAGCCAAAACTATGGGAAATCCAAACAAAACAATCCCAATCACGAAGGCTGTTCTTCTGTAAATCACGTGACAGTCAGGGTGGTAACCCATTAGAAAGTAAAATTTTTCCGCGAAACTCGACATTATTGGACCAATTAAACGGAAACGGAACTTATATAGATTTCGCTGTAATTCAGTTAATGTTGGGTTTGTTTTAATTAAGCGTTTGCGGGAATCAATTATGCAACGTAATTACATTAAATTTCCCTAAATTAATTTATAATGAGTGGAAGCAGCCAGATGTTTGTATCTTTCAAGGTTTTTCGCGGGGTTGTTTGGGGCTATTTGTGTTTACCGAGCAATTTTATAATTAGCAATTAATGTTTCATGTAGGCAACCAATTTTACAATTACACACCGAGTGCGTTCGTGAATTCGTTCGGGGGTGAGTTGAGCACGTTAGAACGAACAAATGAACGCCTTTATAAGAAATAAAATTTTTATTAACACATAACATTCTAGACAGCGAAACTGTTACAAAATAGAAAATTGACGAACGCCTTGATGACAGTAATACTTAAATTATAAATAAATATCATTAACTAGCCTTAAGTTAAGTAATGGAATAAATATCACTACATTTTGGTATCAAGCCGGTGATCAAAGCCAACTTCGCAGCGTCTAGCGGTGTGTCCGAAGCTTTAACAGGTACACCATCAGAATCAGGCATCATCTGCAACAATAATAATAATAATACGAATCATAATTCCAGGTTGCCCAACCTTATCAGCAACATGTTTGTAGATTTCTCCCTGGGTGTTGACATGGAACGTCGAAAAACCGTCGTACCAACTGCAAAAAATCAGTAAACTAACATAGACGGAAGAAAAAAACCTACGTTTCAGCTTTTTCGAAAATTTCCCTGACGTTCCAAAGTTTGTATTTCCAGAAATTCA
The DNA here is from genome assembly GCA_030157275.1 of Cynaeus angustus. Lineage (NCBI taxonomy): Eukaryota > Metazoa > Arthropoda > Insecta > Coleoptera > Tenebrionidae > Cynaeus > Cynaeus angustus. The sequence goes on from CM058067.1 coordinate 11,158,741, forward strand.
ACATCACCCTTAACGCAGTGACGCCACGGATGCGCCACCTTACTTTAATCGTGGAGTCTTCAGGGTGTTTCGTGATTTTCAACACTTCAAAGTTGACATAAGCGAATTTTAAGTGGGCCACTGTTCTCAGGAGAGCCAACTGTTTGACGTAGTTATACAGTCCTCTACAATGAGAAAAATCAAAATGGCGGCTTCCTTCACTCAAAATGGCTGCTGTACACAGTGGTATACCCTCGAATGTTATTCTCAAATACCACCTCAGGATGATAAACTGAATAGTCCAAGGTGTGAGTGAAGAAATTAGGTAACGTGTTCATGAGGACGTCAAAAACGTGGCTTAATTTCTCAGGAGATGGTTTATTTGAGTTTGTGGGTTCGCTGAATTGTACTTCTGGCTGCGTCGAGAACCTACAACTGTGAAAATAGAGCTCTGATACTGTTGGGGCTTTTTCACGGCCTGACAAGTGCCCCAGACCGTCGGAGTTTTCAATGTAAAAAACGTATTGTTTCGTAACAATGTCACTGCTGCATTCCCGGTTGTCGGCGGTTTTGTCGGAGATAAAGTCGTGGTCCGTTGTTACCAGCGCTTTGCATTTAACTTGAGTGGAATACTAGAAAAAAAATGAGGTTATGTACACCGAACACAGACAATAATCTATTTCAATCAGGATTTTTAGTAGTGCTCGTTAAGACTAAGTTAAAACTTATAGAATCTGAAACGAAACTTTATTAGGAGCGTCAAACTCACCTGTTCCGAACAATTATTCTTGCAGAAGAGGTTAGGTTTTTCATACTTGATAACATGATTTCGTGGGGTAATAATTGCAGTTAAAGATGCAAATTTATTTGTAAAATGTCGTAAACAATGAGCCATTTTGTGGTAAATTTATGGTTTGTTACTTTACAAAAAATTCCAGCATTTCGGCATCGACTGATTTAGAGCGATAGAAAGGAAGTGGTTACATACACACACAACGTGACCTTGTCGGGTTATGTAAGGGATGTGGCTAGAGCCACTGAAAACAGATTAATTAACCCATTTTTAAAAAAAAACAACGATATAATAATCATATTGTTTTTGCAATTAGCTTATAATCCACAGCTTAAATTTTGCGTCAGAGTACAAGAACTGTGATTTCAAAACAGTATTTTGGCGCCAAATTCAATTTTTTTAACAGTACTCCATAAGCACCCACGTCAAAAAAAAATATATATATTTTATATTTATATATATATATTTGCATATTATAGAAGAGAAAATACGTCAAACTAAAAAAAAAATATTATTATTAACCAGTTCTTGATGTTATCTTAATAAAAAACAAGTAGGTACCATCTTTCTTCATCTGTCTGCAGTGACATTAAGAAAACATCTATTTTAGTTTCAAAACCGTCTTCGTCTTGGATCCAAATCTAAGATTCTTCAGTGGTACCCCATTTGCATCAGTTTTAAAGACAGTCTCTTTAAAAGTACCAGATTTACCAACTTGAGGATACTCAATAATATCTCTGCGTACAACTTTCTCAACTACTAGTTCGTAATCGCCATCACCATCAATAGTACTAATAAAAAATTCTCATTTTTGGTACTATAAATCATGATGCTTACCTCCATGTAACACTATCACCTTCAACATCAATCTTAATGTAGTTATAATCAGCAGCATCTCGGTACTTGAAGGTAACACCATCATCGAGATATACAGTACCATGAGCTTCTCCTTTCTGAAAAGAGTGATCAGAATTTTTTTGCGTAAGCACGCTTTTACCTCATCGTGAGTGTAGTAAAGAGTGTGTGGGTCTTCTGCCATTTCCGCGGTGTTCAAACGAACCGTGTCTTTTCTGACGATGACCGCACCACTTTTGTAAAAGACTGGAATCTATAACAACTGTTGATGAAGAAGAAAGAATTGTTAGAAGTTAGTACCGTGTTTCTTGTAACAGGAATGTCAACTACGCCGCCTCCCATTATTACATCTCCGCTGTCGGCAGAAACCCACAGTTCGGTGTCACCTCCTGGGAAATAAACAGGCACGCTTTTAAGGTCCGGGTCAACGATAGCACGGACCAAGATGTCGCTTCCTGGAGAAAAGTTAGTACCGAAGTTATATTTTCGTAGTTTCCTCACCGACTAAAAGCTGGTTGTCAATAGTGTAACTGTCAACTTCTGCAGGGTACTGGTAGAACAATGGTCTGATGACCGGGTCTCCTGTCGTTGCGTGCTCGTAGAACAAGGTGTACCACATGGGAAGATGTTGGTACCTAGTTTGGATGGCATCGCGAATGATAGCTTGAGTGTCTTCCGGAAGCAGATAAGGTTCGCGTCTTGTAGTGGATTTCTCGGAGTGCGCTCGATAGAATGGTAACCACGCTCCAGCTAAGTACCACCGTTCCAGAAGCTCGTTACTGGGATCATTGAAAAAACCACCAACGTCAGAGCCGCAGAAGACAAGACCAACGATGTTAGCGTTGAGGCATTCTTGGAAAGCGGCGTGAAGGAATGGCCAGTCTGCGAAGTTATCCCCAGTCCAAGTGGCACTATATCTCTGGCTTCCGGCAAAGTGAGAGCGGCTCAAGATAAACGGGCGCTGTTCTCCTTTGTCTCGATTAATTAATCCTTGATATGTTGACATGGTCTAGAACCGAATTTTGAGGAACTATCAAACCGCCGGTGACACCTACCTGGAGAAACCCATAGATGTTGTGGACTTGTCTATGAGTGACGTTACCAATATGAAGGGTGTTTGGTGGCACAGTCATTTCATTGCTACTATCAAACACTGAAGGTTCATTCATGTCGTTCCAAATCCCGGCGATCGCGGAGGTCGTGTTCGGGAAGTTTTCATACATGAACATATTGCTATAGTACTCTCTAGCTTCCGAGTTTAGAAAGTCCAAGTACGCGCTACTCCCAGGCCACGCGTTTCCTTCATAGATTGTACCATCCGGGTTCATCAGAAAGAAGTTGCCGTCAACAGCATCATCGTAGAAACTGTATCCAGGTTCTGCTTTAACATGAGGATCTATGATGACTACCAACTTCTTGTTAGTACTCGCTAAAGTTTCTTGAAGGTCGATAGGATCACTGAAAGTTTCCGGGTTCCATGTGAAGTACCGGAACCCATCAGTGTAGTCTATATCCAACCAAATCGCATCTAATGGAAAATTATTCTCATCGAAACTCTTCGCTACGAATTTAACATCATCTTGATCTTCGTAAGTGAAGCGTGATTGGTGATAACCTAAAGACCACAACGGTGGTACCGGAGCTGTGCCAGTAAGATAGGTATACTGCCGGATCACGTCTTTTGGTGTAGGACCCAACAAAACGAAGAGATCTAAAGTACCAGTTTCAACCATGTAGTACGCTTGAGTGTCTTCACCATTGGTGGTTTCTATCCACTGCTCGGCGGCGTTGTGTAAGAAGACCCCAGCTGTTACGTTCGGTCTAATCAATGTTAAGTATGGCTTTGTCAAGTTGTCTTACCCATGACCATAAAGCAGTGGGATCGAACCGTAAAGAGCCATAGGTGATTCTATTTCGTACCCGCCGACATCAGAGTTTTTCAAACGGTACGGATCGCTACCACCTGGTGAAGTGGTTTTCAGAGCGAGAGTTTCGCAATGTTCGTGCAAACCATAGAGCTGGAGGGCTTCTGGGAATTGGACACCGAAGGTAAAAGGAGCTGTATCATCATTCTAGAAGAAAAAAAAACTGGAAGAGTTAGTACCAAACTATACTAGCAAGAAAAACCTGAGCTAGTGATAATCGACGGCCATCGAAAAGAACCTCAGTTACTCCATCTTTGATAAACTCAATAGTGAAAGGCGCGTAGTAAAAAACCACCATATGACTACCATAATGGGCAACTATTTTCTCGGCCAAGATCTCTACATGAAGACCACTACAAACATAGTTGAAAGAAACAACTCAAGAACGTTTTCAAACCACCTCAAGTACTTGAGTTCGCCAATAATCACATCTTCAAGCACATAGCGCGAGCTCTCCGCTTCTGTTATTTTTAACCTGTAGACATTCTCATCAAATCTTGTCATAGATATTCTTAACTCTTTGTCTTGACTAGTAGATAGAGCACGTAGTGATATGGTGTTAAAGCCATCAGACATTTGAAAAAATAAATTGTCGATGATGTAGTCATCGGATGCGGGTCGCGTTCTTAGCTCGCTGCAAAAACTTTTAGAAGAAGCGTGGACTATTTTTGATGGTGTTACCTGCAGAACGAGACTCTGGAGCAGTTTTTGAAGGTATCATGATCAGCAGAGTGGTTTAGTACCAACAGTCCCAGAAAGACAAACAGTGAACTAAAAACCAAACTTAAGAAACTAAAGAAGGAATTTCAATTTTACCTTAATTTCATTGTTGTTTTTGTTGTTTAATGCTTTCAAAAGCGGAGATGCTGGTTTTTAATCGATCATTATTATCTTAACTGTATAAAAACAAGTACTTTAGATTGTTCCAAATGGGTACTTCAAAGAGATTAGAATTAAATTCGTTTCTTTTTAGGTGGAGGATTTAGATATCACAAATGTGTTTGGGCTCGATACTATCTGAAATTTTCTATAATACTTAAAAGAAATTCTCGTATTTTTCCTGCTGATAACTGTATCGTCAGGACAGATACTACCAAAGTGTTTATGATGATAATTCCTAATGGTTATTCTAGTTTTTTACATGTAGACAACTGCGTTATCAGTATAGATACCAGAACTGCGTTTAAACCAGATAATGCAGTGGAAAATTTAAATAACTCGTACTGAAAATAATTGAAGTTTTTTGCATACTGAATATCGTAGGTATCATCAGGAAAGATATTACAAAGTTTATGATAATAATTTATAGTTTTGTGCATGTTGGTGGCTATTTCGCCAGTGTCAGTATCTGTGCCGTCGGGATCGTAGGTTCAAACTGTCAAAATGACGCTTTGAGCTGGCAATCAGAGCTACCAACAGATTTCAAAATTTGCAACTATTTTACATTTTTATAGTAAACCCATTGTAAATTGTTGGGCCGAGGTTGTCAAATATGAAGTGTCTACTCACAGTTCTTCGATAAGTAATCCACGTTCAAAAACAAAAAACGTGAGAACTGAAGGATTCAAGAACTGGTTAGTTGAGTTACAATGCTTGCATTTTTAGTCTTTTTTTTTACATTTTTTAAATTATTTTTAGAGTCTCTGCTTGTTTGTGTTTTTTGGATTTTTAATATGAATTCTTTTCTATTTTCTCTACTTTATGAACTCTTGGCATTTTCTGGAACTTTAGATTTTTTAAATTTTTAGAACTTGTAAATTTGCTTTACAATTTCTAGATATTTCTAAATTTTCTTAGATTTTCTTTAAAATTTATAAATGTTTTATTTCTTGGATCATTTGATTTGACTTTTGAATGTTAATAAAAAAACAAAAAAATTCATCTTTACGTTTTTATTTGTATTAACACTTAATAACATCTATTTCAATTTTAAAGTAGCCTTATTTTTTGCACCAAATCTAAGATCTTTTAATGGTACTCCATTTGCATCAGTCGTAAAGACAGTCTCTTTAAAGGTACCAGGTTTACCAACTTCAGGATGCTCGACAATATCTCTGCGGACAACCTTTTCAACAAGTAGCTCATAATCACCATCACCATCAATGGAACTAAGCAAAAGACTCTTACTTTTAGTACCTAAAACTATCATGGTACTTACCTCCATGTTATACTATCGCCAGCAACGTCAACACTGATATAGTTGTAATCAGAATCGTCCCGGTACTTGAAGCTCACACCATCATCAAGATAGACCATACCATGAGCCAATTCGCTCTAAATTAAAAAATCAGAAAAAAGTTAAACAAACGCACCATACCTCATCAGGAGTGTAGTAAAGCGTGTAGGGATCGTCTGCCATTTCTGCCGTGTTTAATCGAACTGTATCTTTTCTAACGATGATAGCACCGCGTCTGTAGTACACTGGAATCTGTAACAACTGTTAGTAAAGAAGCGTCAGGGTTAGAAGTTAGTACCGTTTCTCTGGTAACAGGAACATTGACAAAACCAGTTCCGAGTTGCACCTCGTCGCTGTTGATGGCTATCCAAGCTTCGGTTTCACCTCCCGGGAAATAAACATCTACGCTGTCAACATCTGGTTCCGCCACGGCACGAACTAAAATGTCACTTCCTGAAAAAAAATTTAGTACCAAGCTGTGACTGTTTTTGTTTTCGTACCAACTAAAAGCTGGTTATCAATTTTGTAACCATCGGTCTCTTCAGGATACTGGTAAAAGAGTGGTCTGATAACTGGAGCTCCAGTTCTTGTATGTTCGTAGAACAACGTGTACCACACTGGAATGTGTTTGTATCTAATCTGAATGGCATCGCGAATGATGGCTTGAGTTTCTTCCGGACGAAGATAAGGTTCTCGTCGTTCGGTGTTTTTTTCTGAGTGAGCTCTATAGAATGGTAACCAAGCACCTGCAAGGTACCACCGTTCGAAGAGCGCATCAGTCGGGTTTAAAAAGAAGCCCCCCACATCGGCACCACAGAACACAAGTCCGAGGATGTTAGCATTGAGACATTCTTGGAAAGCAGCTTGAAGGTACGGCCATTCTCCTCGGTTATCTCCGGTCCAGAAAGCGGCGTATCTTTGGGAACCAGCAAAGTGAGAACGGGTGAGTACAAAAGGACGGCGTTCACCGTTGTCCCGATTAAGAAGACCTTGATGGGTGGCCATGGTCTAAAATTACCATAAAAATTTCTGGCTCCCACTTTCTAGGTACTCACATGAAGAAATCCGTAGATGTTATGAATCTCCCTATGTCTGACGTTTCCGATATGAAGACTATCCGCTGGTAACGTCATTTCCAACGAGTTGTCAAAAACAGAAGGTTCATTCATGTCGTTCCAAATCCCTCCGATTGTCTCCGTCGCTTCATCAAAATTATCATAAGAGTACATGCTACCGTAAAAGTCTCTAGCTGCTGGATTTAGGAAGTCCATGTAGCTGCTAAGACCGGGCCAACATTGTCCTTGGAACACTGAACCATCGGCGTTTTTCACGAAAAGATCGTTGGAGATGGCCCCATCGTACACGTTATATCCAGGTTCTACTTTAATATGAGGGTCTATAATAGTCACCAACCTTTTGTTGGTACTCGCAAGACTATTTTGCAAACCAACGGGATCAGGGAAGGTCTCCCGGTTCCACGTGAAGTACTTGAAACCATCGGTGTAGTCGATATCCAGCCAAATCGCATCCAATGGGAAATTGTTGTCGTCGAAACCAGAAGCGACACCTTTAACATCTTCTTCAGTTGCGTAGCTATAGCGAGACTGGTGGTACCCAAGAGTCCATAATTGAGGGAGGTGTGCTACCCCAGTAAGAGTGGTGTACTGACGCACCACATCTACTGGAGTTGGTCCCAAGAGAACAAACAGATCGAGAGAACCAGCCTCGACCATGAAATACGCGGAACCATCGTCGTTGTTAGTTTCGATCCATTGCTCTGCTGCGTTATGCAAGAAGACTCCGGCGGTGACTGAAGGACTAAGAACAGTGTTAGTAGTACCACTGCGTACCACTTACCCGTGACCATAAATAACGGGAACGGCTCCATAGAGAGCCATCGTCGAGTTTAACTCGTAGTTAGCAACATCAGAGTTCTTCAAACGGTACGGGTCAGGTCCATCAGGTCTTGTGGTCTCCAAAGCCAAAGTATCACAGTGTTCGTGAACTCCAAAAAGTTGGATACTTTTAGGAAAAGAAACTCCAAAAGCGAACGGAGCGTTGACATCATTCTACACTGATCCTAAGTATTTATACTCAAAAAAAAGACAACATACCTGAGAAAAAAATAAACGACCACCATCAAAGGTTACCTCCGTGGCTCCATCTTTACCAAATTCAATTCTAAAAGGTGAGTAGTAAACATTTGCAGAGTTAGCTCCTTCGGTGATCACAGAAATAGATTCTTCATCAGCACCTATTGTTTTAAAACTAAAAAGAAAACGATCTTGATTTTGTTACAGTTAGAAATAGTCATACTCTTCTCCTTCAGGCTCTCCATCGAGAACTTCTTGGAGCTCGTATCTTGCTGAATCCACTTCTTTGATTTTTAACCTGAAGGTGTTCTGCTGCAACCCTGTGATTGTCACAGCTAGTCGTGGATTACCTTCACTTGATTCTAACTCGAAAGACAAAACGTTCGAGTCATGTTGAACAGTATTAGAATCGACGCTGTAGTCATCGGAAGAAACGCGACTTCTCAGGTTGCTAAAACAAGAATTATAGTTCATGTAGTCGCGTTCTAGGTTTATAGTACGTGCAGAATTCCACTCTTGAGCAGTCTTTAAAAGTACCATGGTCCGCAGCACGAATCAACGTCACAATGCAAGAAAACACAAATAATCTAGAACTAAAAGTTAGTACCATACTACGAAAATTTGCTAAGCTTACTTGATCGACATTTTCTAACCTCTGGTCATAGTACTCCTAATTTTGCTTTATATACGGTACTTGGAAACGATATCGAGACTTGAGCTTATCTATTTTTGAATCATGATTTGGCAAAATTTCTGAAGATCTGACCACTTTGCTACAAATTAAGTATAATTTTGTAGACTGAATTTTTTGCACTTAGTGACTAGATAGAAAACTAATGTTTTATTTTGTTTGTTGGTTTTTTATAAAAAAAAACACACGAATGAGTAATTCCAACTTTAAAAGTTTCAAGTGTTTTTCTCAGATTAGAACCAAGAAGAGAACGATACAAGATATCAAAATTTTGAGTAAAATTTATTGCATAAATTAGCAATGAGGAAGATTAGAAATTAATTTGTATGACGAAGCATGTTTAGCTCACTTCACCCGCTGAAATGAGTTTAATGGTCGTGCTTTAATTTGAAAGCATGACCAATAAAAAAATTGTTTAGGTCATAAAATAAGGAAGTTGTATTTGTATGACCATGTTCAACTGGTGAACTCACTCACTTTGGATTTCTTTTTAGTTTGTCAGAATTTCCTTTTTTTTATTCTTTCCACTTTGTTACTGCATTTGTGTTCTTTTAAATTCTCCCGGTTTCGCTCTTTAAAACTTTTTTTTAATTTTCGGACAATAATTTTTAGTTTCTCAAGTCTCCTGAGGTGTTATATATTGTCAAATTGTTCTTAGAATATTCTGCATCAGTTTTTTTCGTTTTTTTTTGGTTTTTTGTTTCTTTTCATTGTGTTCTATTTTAATTTCTCTAGGTTGTATTAATTTTTTGTATTTTCAGATTTTTTTATTATATATTTATTTTGACTTTGATTGTTTATTATTTTGATATTTTGGACTTTTGATCATGATTTGGCTGCATTTACAATGATCTGGGAATTTTACCATAAACTAAGAGTAATGTTTTAGGCTAGAATAAAATGTGTCCTTGGCGTTTACTGAGAAAGAGAAAAATAAAGTTTTCATTTTGAGTTTTATCAGAAAAACACTTGAATGAGTGTTTCTACATTTAAAATTTTCAAGTGTTTATTTTAGATTAGAACTGAGAAGAAAATATTTAGTTAATGTGTGATAAAAATTCACAGATTTCTCCAAAGATAAGGCTTAAAATGGATTAACAAAATTTAAGAGTAACGAATTAGGTTTTATCAGTTATATTTCTATATTGGTTCCTTTATGTTTGATTTATTAATTCTAAATCATAAGAAATACACTAACCCTCTGAAGTACATCGACATTTTTGTAGAGGCGCAAAAACAATTTCATTATTTTTATTTAATATGAAAATTTTTAGATTTACAATTTGATAGATTTAATTTTTTCTTAGTTATTCTTTAAGATAAATGCTACCAAAAAACATTATAAAACTTCCCAGATTTTCTCTAGCGAGCGAAGCGAGCGAACAGTTAGACCAGTTAATTTTTCTCTGGCAAAAACAAGAAGAATTTGGTCATAAAGCCTTTGAGACTGTATTTTTAGCAAAGCTTTTAACGTCAGTTCTCTAAAACTGTCAGCATCATAAATATAACTAATAAAACTAGATTAAGTACCGTAAATTTAGATTATCACGAAACTGTTATAAATTTGGAGAACATCGTTCAAACTTAATCGTGATGAAAGCATTCAAAATGAAATTGAAGTTCACCTTTTTTTTCGTGGTACTATGTTCACTGAATATCGTAAAAGGCGCATCTAAACGGTGCTCAGAAGTTGAATATTGCAGGTAAAACTTCTTCGGATGGCGTCTTTTTCTACCTTTTTTTCAGTACTCTTAGAAATCGAGAACCAGATAACCTCTACATTGTTGACACCTACAGTATCCAAATCGATGACATCGGAATTATCAGGTTTAATCTTCAAGGAAAAACTGGAATTGAAAATTTAGCTGTTACGATTAACGCCTACAAAGATGATGTTCTTCGAGTTAAAATCAAAGAGTTAAATTCTACGAGGTACGAGTTGTCGGATATTTTTGCAGGAGCCCCGAATCTGGCCGGGTAATATACAATATTTTTTCTAATATCCCAATACTATAGTTATTAAAGGGTGCAATCTGTGAGCACCGACGCTACCAAGTTAACTATTGTAACCAATATTGGATCAAGAGTAGAAGTCATGCTTGCTCCTTTCGACTTGTTTTTCTACAGGAATGAGGTCTTGGAGCTTGTGTTAAGAGGTGACCGTTTGTTTGTTGATAATGTAAGAGAGTACTATCAATCTTTCTAGTAGTAATTTAACCAATTTTAGCCTAATAACGATTCGGCTTTTAGTGTTGGTTTAGTTTTCCCAGAATCTGACTACTTGTATGGTCTATCTCAACATGCTACTGGTCTTCCTTTGAAATACACGAATGACAGTGAACCTTATCGTTTGTTTAATTTGGATAGTCCAAATTATCCAATCGGGGATCCTGCTTCTTTCTATGGAGCGGTACCTGTCATCTATGGTCATGGGTATAACTATTCTAAATAGTTTTCTTGGTATTAAAGCCAGTTTCAGACCCGAGTTTACTGCTGGAATTTTTCTGCACAATGCGGCTCAGCAGTTCGTGGATGTTCTTCCCAACGATGGAGACAACATGGCGCTTTTTTTGGCAGAGGCCGGGACTTTGGATGTCTTTGTGTTTTTGGGGCCTACTCCTGTTGAGGTTCTGCGACAGTACCTTTTAATAACTGGGGTACCATATATGCCACCGGTAAGTTTGTTCTGTGATCTATAGAAGATTATATAGATCCCATGGGCGTTATAATGCCATAGATGTTTGCAGTTTGCAGCTATTAAATTGTGTCATATAAAATTTTGTTTCCATTGACACACTATATGACTAGCTAGATATGGTTCGTCATAAAAAAAGTCTTCTTTGGTAGATTGTATGACTTCAGCAATTTTTTTCTTGGTAATTTTATATTTTCCCCACAAATAGTTTTGATTTTTTAGCAATCTATAGAATAAGCAAACTGCTGTTTTTAAATGAGTTTGGTAGATTCCATAGAACCCATTTATTCCATTGTCCAGCTATGGTCGTTAGGCTTCCACCAAAGCCGCTACAGCTACATGACCCAAGAAGAAGTCAAAGACGTCGTCGCCAACTTCGACAACTACAATTTTCAAATAGACGCCATCTGGTTAGATCTAGATCACACCGATGGTCGCCGATACTTCACATGGAACCCAGAGACCTACAGCGATCCAATCGAAATGCAACAAAATCTATCAGCAACCAATAGAAAACTCGTTGTCATTAGCGACCCTCACATCAAAGCTGAACCAGGCTACAGTGTTTACGATGGAGCCTTAGAAAACGATCTCTTTGTGCACAACGCCGACGGTTCCGTTTTCGAAGGTACCACCGACTTTCAAAGTACCATGTTTTTGCAATTTGAATTTTAGGTGACTGCTGGCCCGGTATGAGTAGTTATATCGATTTTTTGAATCCGGAAGCTCGCTCTTACTACGCTAGTCGGTTTTCTTACGACAAGTACCCAGGTACTACGTCAACTCTGGCAGGGATTTGGAACGATATGAACGAACCGGTGGTTTTTGGTGTGACTGAGAATGTGATGTCTGGAGAATGCTTACAATATCGAGGTGTTAAACATAAAGAAATACACAATGCTTATGGGATGCTACAGGTAAGAAAAAGGTAGTACCGAGTAAGTATTTGAGTAGTTTTTAGACTAGAGCCACTCACGACGGGTTGCTGGAACGCGACAATCGCACGGTTCGACCGTTTGTTCTTTCAAGATCGTACTTTGCCGGTTCTCAAAGATATACAGCTATCTGGACTGGTGACAATAAAAGTACTTGGTCGTACTTAGACATCAGTTATGCGATGTGTCTTACTTCTAATCTAGTTGGGATAGCATTCTGTGGAGCTGACGTTGGTGGATTTAATGATAATCCAGATAACGAGTTGTATTCGCGGTGGTTCCAGGTAAGTACCATTTGGTACGACTTCTCCACTAATTTGATGTGCAGGCAGGTACATGGTTGCCATTCTTTCGGGTTCACTCCGGTGATACTTCAGAGCGACGTGAACCTTACGTCTTTCCTGAAGATGTCCAACAAATAGTACGAAACACTATTCGATTGAGATACAAGCATTTACCTGTATGGTACACGTTGTTCTTTGAACACATCAGGTATAAAACGCCAGTGATTCGACCACTATTTTTCCAATATACCTACGATACCAATGTTTTTGACATCTATAATCAGTTGTTGGTTGGTACCGACATCATGGTACGCTCGGTTGCAGAGCCCAGGGTTGATTCAGTATCTGTGTATTTCCCTGGAGGCACTGACGAGTACTGGCTTGCTTTACATGACTACAGTGTGAACCAGGGAAGCTCAGAACTCGTAGATGTTGCCGTCACTATGGACTATGTAAGAGTACCATTTTAGTAGTCGTGGTACTTACGCATTTTGTGTAGATACCTATTTACTACAGAGCTGGGAGTATCATTCCGTGCAAAAACAAGATTCGATCTACAACGACTGAGATGTACAACGATGGGCATACCCTCTACGTCAACTTAAATGCAGTAATTCGCTTCTTACGGTACCACTAAGAATTTAATTGATGTTTTCGTTGTAGAACAAAAGCGCCCATGGTACTCTCTACCTAGATGACACCACAAGTTTCTTCTATCTAGATTACGTCGAGTACAATTATCTTAGTCTGGACTACTCAGAAGGAGAGATAAATTTTACGTGAGTTTTCTTCTGGTTTAGTCCTGATTTCTGGCACCATCGTTTTAGGACAATTGATACGCATTCTAATTCCGGACAATTCGATTTGGTTTTGGAGTTTATTATCGTTCGGGAAGTTGTGGAACAACCTAGAAATGGTACTGTTGCTTCTGGTACTACTTATATAACAGTTTATTTATAGGGAAGTCTGGAAAGTATGTGGAAAAAACGTATCACAGTGATGTTTCAGGAAACTTGTTGAAAGATATGAAGTTTAATTTTAGACGCAGTGTAAAATGGTCTTTGAAGTTAGAATGAAAAGAAATTAGGTTAAACTGATAGAAAAATAATAAAGAATTAAAGTGATCTTTAAGACTTATTTTTGCTTGTTTCTTTGGTTAATTGTTTCATTCTTAGCGAATCTGAAAAAATGTCATGGAGCTTCTCAGACCGTCTTGAACAAAAGCGTGCAAGTGACTCTCTAAAATTATTTTGACTTTGAAAAGTTCTTTCTTAGTAGCATAGCATACCATAGCATCTGAGGACTAATCTACACGAAAATCTTATAACCCAATCTCTGCCTGATAATAATTCCAAAGTTAGGACTAGACTAAAAAACATTCCATAACAATAGTCAGTACTTTTCCCCCCTTGTTTTTCCTGCTATCAATTTCTAAATCGACACTCCTCCACTTCATCAACACTTGAGTTTTTATTTCAAGTACTGGATCACCTCATCTGAAGGACTTTATTTTTTTCAAGTGCTGATAAATTGAACTTATATAACTAAATTGTTGCCAGTTGTTGATAGTAGCAAACATGTTGACCAACGCTTGTTTCTTGGTCCTCCTGGTAGCTTTTGCTTCTGGTTACGACCATGAAATGTACCATAACTGTTCACGCGTGGACGTCTGCAAGTAAGTCGCCTTTTCTTTGTGTTCTTAACTTGAAGAGTTATTCCAGTGACAACCGCGCCTTAGAAAGAGCAACTAGGTTCACGGCAGTTGAAGATTCTGATGCTACCTATGAAGGTGGTGTTGCAAATTTCACAATTCATGGTGACGATGGAGAAGATTTGGTTCTTAGTATCACAGCTCTTGAAGGGAATACTTTTCGGGTACAAATTGAAGAAGTGGAGTCCGTGAGGTACCATCTTCTTTATGTGATCGATGGGGAACCTACCGTTGTTGAGTAAGTACCATTGGTACTCTTCTGGGTGCTCAAGTAAGATTTCAGGTTCGACGATGTGACAACGAGTGAAGACTCCGTTCAGCTTACCGTTGGTGATAACAAAGCTGTAGTCAATTTGTCGCCGCTTTCCGTGGAGTTCTACTCAGGGGATGTCTTGAGTCTAGTCATCGAAGGTGACCGTCTGACTCTTGTTAATGTAAGTTTGAACGTCGATCTATAATTGTGTTAATGTGACCATGATAGGAAGAACTGCGTCATCCGTTCACTGTGGGAGTCAATTTCGCTAACGCTGTCCATGTCTATGGTCTTCATGAGCACGCTGATCATCTAGCGTTGCGTACGACAGCACCGGATGTTAGTGAACCGTACCGTGTCAAGACAATGGACTTGACTAACTTTGAGTTGTATGACACAGCTGCGATGTATGGAGCCGTTCCTGTTATCTATGGTCATGGGTGAGTTGCTCTTGTTGTTAGAAACTCTTCATTACCACTTTCTCCAGGCCAGAAATCACGTCCGGTCTCTTCCTTCATAACGCAGCTGAGCAATGGGTTGAGATTACCAATAATGAAGAAGGAGTAGAAGTCTTCTACATGGTTGACAGTGGTGCTTTCGACTTTTTCGTTTTCTTGGGGCCTACAGTCCGAGATGTTGTCCGGGAATACACGGCTATCACCGGCGTTGCCCATTTACCCCCAATCTGGTCTTTGGGCTACCATCAATGTCGCTGGGGCTACCTGGACCAACAAGACGTCCAGACTGTCATCGCTGACATGGACAATTACGATTTCCCAGTTGATGTTATTTGGTTGGATATTCAATACACCGAAGACTATAAATTCTTCACTTGGAATAGTGAAAACTTCAGCAATCCCTTCGAGATGCTGCAGAATTTGTCATCAACCAACCGGTACTTAGTAACTATCAGCGACCCTCATTTTAAGAAACAAGAAGGCTACTTCGTTTATGACACGGCTTTGGCCAACGACTACTTTATAAAGAACCCGGATGGTACCGTCTACGAAGATGAATGTTGGCCCGGTACTAGCTCCTGGATAGACTACTTGAACCCAGAAGCCAGAGACTACTATTCAAGTTTGTATTTGTATGAAAACTGGAACGGTACTACTTCCACGTTGGGTGGAATCTGGAACGACATGAACGAAGCGGCCATCTTCAACGAAGACATCGAAAAAACGTTCCCTTACGACGTAGTCCACTACGGAGGTGTTTCAAATAGAGATATCCACAATATGTATGGTTTTCTCCAAACTATGGCCACCCATAAGGGTCTGATAGATCGCGACAGTGGCGCTTTGCGTCCTTTCATTTTAACTCGTGCCCATTTCGCTGGTTCTCAACGTTACACTGCGATCTGGACTGGTGACAACTCCGCCGAATTTGGACACATTTCCATCGCTTTTTCGATGTGTCTCAACGCGAACCTTCTAGGTATAGTCTTCTGTGGTGCTGACGTTGGTGGGTTCTTCGGCGAACCAACACCGGAGCTCTTGCAGAGGTTCTATCAAGCCGGAGCATGGTTGCCTTTCTTCAGAGAGCATGCTAATATTGGTTCGGAGCGACGTGAACCTTATTTGTACGCCGAGGACGTACAGAGTACCATCAGAGAAGCAATAAAGACCCGTTATGCGCATTTACCAGTATGGTACACGTTGTTCTATGAACACACTCGCACTGGAGATCCTATTATCAGACCTTTGTTCTACCATTTTCCCAAAGACGTTGACTCCTTCGAAGTTGATGATCAAGTACTAGTTGGTGAGTTGTAAGATGATCATGAAGTGGTACTATAGTTCTTACAGGCAGGAACATCTTGGTGAAAGCTGTTACTGAGTCTGAAGTTGAATCGGTATCAGTGTACTTCCCCGGAGGTGACGATTTGTTGTGGGTCTCTGCACAACTCGATGGTACTTACTACCCTGGCTCTGGATGGACGGACGTACCCGTGACCATTGAAAGAGTACGCATTAGTACCTTCTCAGATTTTTTCTAACTCCGCTTCTAGATTCCCATCTACTACAGACAAGGAGGGGTAATCGCCAAAAAACCTATTTCACGACCTTCAACCACAGACATGAAGCACGATCCTTACACTCTTATATTAGTTCTAGACAATGTAAGTTATCTCAACTTCTAGAGTTAGTACCATAGAAAGTTTTAGAATGGAAGAGCTTCTGGTACTGTCTACATCGACGACAATCTTAGTTTTGAGTACAGAGACTCTCAAAAATATCACTACATTAATATTACAGCCGGACAGGGCAGTGTTATCATCAAGTACGACAAGTACTATTGTTAATGCGCCTTCTTATGGTTCTGTTTCAGCTCCATAGATGATTCCGATTCTGAAGAGTTTGATTTTGTCCTTGAAGAGCTTATCACTGTGAATGTTGAAGGTAAGTTTAAGAATTTTTTGGTGGAAACTTTAGTCGTGTTTGTAGATAAAAAGTTTGTAAAGAAAACGTACAAGACCAACCATGAAGGTGCCCTCCTAAACAAAATGAAATTCGCTGGAAAGGAGCCTATGGTTATTAAGTTGGAATGAGAGATAGACATTGAGAAATTCTGGAATAAAGTTTAAAAAAATATATTATGTTTTATTTTAGAAAAAAAACGCGCTTCTTTTCGAAGAGAACTCATATTTTTTAAAACACTCCATGAAAGTAGATTCAGTCTTGAAAAGTTATCTTTTTGATAAGATCTTAAGTTACCTAAAAAAATAAAGTGGATAAGTTATAGATAAAAAAATATTTCATACCTTAGATCACGACATTTTATGTGACAAGAATATTGAACAAGATAATAATAATACTAAAATTTTTGCAAAATAGGCAACACGATTAAAAGAATATGGAAAAATATGCAATAGAAATATTAGATTCTTTAGATATAATAGATCCGAATGTTTTTATATTTATTTTGGTTGGTGCTTTAGAATTTCTGGATTTTTTGTACTCTTTGTATCCCATGAATTCTTATTTTCTAGTTCCTCCAGTTTCAAACTCTCTCAAACAATTATTGTACCCTTTTTATAATTATTCAGATTATTGGATTTTTAGATCATTTGAAGGTATTCTAGAAAATCAAAATTTCAAAAAATCTGTTTTTTGTTTTTAAAACTGTTTTCAAAATTTAAAAAAATCTTACTAGATTTTTTTCTTTTAAAATTGTCTTTAATTTTGGAAATCTCAAAATTATCAAAAATTTCTATTCTTAATTTTTCGTTTTTTTTTAACTCTCAGAATTTTCCTTTACAATTTTTTATATATTAGTATACTTTACAAAATATGTACGATTCCCAAAATGTCCAAAATTGCAAAAATGTCCAGAATATTTTAAAATTCAAAATTTTTATTTTTATTTTAAACACACCAAAAAATTTCCTAAAATGTCCAATTTTTTATAAATTTTTGAAACGAGAAATTTTACAAAATTATACATTTTTCAAAATTTCCAAAATAGCAAAAATATTCAGAATTTCTCAAAATATTTGCATTTTTGTAAAAACTCTACAATCTGCATACAAAATAATAATATAATTGTAAAACTGAAAAAAAAGCAAATTTGTCAGATTTTTCTAGTCTTAACAACAAGTACTTGCATTTTCTTAATGGAGACAATGGAAAAAAAAAACACTTTTTACAAAAAATAAACAATAAAATAAATTGTTCTTTTAAGACAAAAATGGATAAAATCGGCTTTGTTTTGTCCAGCAAACTGGCACAAGCGTGAAAAAACGTTAATTTTTCCTATTTGTTACATAAAAGCTACGATTGCAGCCGTGGTAACAAAGCTGTTAACACACTCATTTTGAATGCGTTAATGAGGCATTACTAAATTTAAAATCTAAGACCTTTTTTACGGTTGGTAAAACACATTGGGCAAAATGTCAAATCTTAGTGAAAGTTTGAGGTTACAGTTTCAAGCTAGATACCAAAAATTTTCTTCACCAGCAAATTAACCGTGGCATTTTCTGCAATTTGCCGTGCAGGAAATATCTGAATGGATCTTTAAACACAAATTGGCAATTTCATTTGGGAGAAATGACAGTTATGTTTAGTCTACTTGATTTAAGCTAAAAGCGTCAATTTTGAAATAAAAAGTGATTTTGTTTGTAACAAGAAAGTGTTTGAAATGCAACGTAGAAAAAATAGTGTAGAGAACTTCAGAACACTCGTGTTGTAAACTTGGACTCGTATCTTAATATAAGTTTTATAAAATATTATCATGTTTCTTAAAAGAATACTCAAATCTGAAACCGGTACTATCTAAACTTACTAAAAATTTTGCCGGTACTTGTGAACTTCAGTTATCAAATCCAAATAAAGCGCTTTGTTCTTGTTGGAAACATTACGAAAAACACTCTAAAACATCAGATTTGACAGATATTAAGTATTGTTTCAACTATCAACCACTTCATCTAAGTACTTGTAGTAGTTTTTATTTTAAGTTGTAAGTCACCTCATTCTGGGTACTCTGTTTTTATCGAATACTGATAAGCCAACCTTATATAACAAAATTTTTTACTAACTGCACATATTGGTCAACATGTTGACCAACGCTTGCTCCTTGGTACTTCTGGTAGCTTTTGCTTCTGGTTACGACCATGAAATGTACCATAACTGTTCACGCGTGGACGTCTGCAAGTAAGTTACTTCTTTTTGTGTTTGTAAGTTAATGAGTTTTTTAGTGACAACCGAGAGCTGAAAAGAGCAGAGAGATATAAATATGTTGCGAATTACGATGATAAGAACCCAGGTGGTGTGGCGATCTTCACAATCGCGAGCGTTGATGGTGGAGACGATTTGTTTCTGAACATCACAGCTCTCGAAGGAAACACTTTCAGAGTTGAAATAGAAGAGGTGGAATCCAAGAGGTACCATCTCGTTGATGTTCTAGATGGTGAACCTACTATTGTTGAGTAAGTACCGTTGGTACTCTTCTAGGTGCTCAAGAAAGATTTCAGATTCGACGACGTGACAACGACCGACGACTCCGTTGAGCTTACCGTTGGTGATAACAAAGCCGTAGTTAATTTCTCGCCGCTTTCCGTGGAGTTCTACTCGGGGGATGTCTTGAGTCTAGTCATCGAAGGTGACCGTCTGACTCTTGTTAATGTAAGTTTGAACGTCGATCTAGAATTGAGTTAATGTGACCATGGTAGGAAGAGCTGCGTCATCCGTTCACTGTTGGAGTAAATTTCGCTAGCGCTGCTTATGTTTATGGACTCCACGAGCACGCTGACCATCTAGCGTTGCGTACGACAGAACCGGGAGGTAGTGATCCGTATCGTGTCAGGACCATGGACTTGACAGTCTTTGAGTTGTATGACACAGCTGGTATGTATGGAGCGATTCCTGTTATCTATGGCCACGGGTGAGTCAAATCTCTTCTTGTACGTTTTGTTCATGGTTTAGTCTAGAGCTGAGTCTTCTAACGGTCTTTTTCTCCACAACGCGGCTGAGCTTTGGGTCGAAATCACTAATAAAGATGAAGGTGTGGATGTCTTTTTCATGGCTGACAGTGGTGCTCTCGACTTTTTTGTTTTCTTGGGACCCACTATCCCAGATGTAGTCCGGGAGTACACGGCTATCACCGGCGTTGCCCACTTACCCCCAATCTGGACTTTGGGCTACCATCAATGTCGATGGGGCTACCTGGACCAGCAAGACGTCCAGACTGTCATCGCTGACATGGACAATTACGATTTTCCAGTTGATGCCATCTGGCTGGATATTCAACACACCGAAGACTATAAATTCTTCACTTGGAATAGTGAGAACTTCAGCAATCCCTTCGAGATGCTGCAGAATTTGTCATCAACCAACCGGTACTTGGTCACTCTCAGCGACCCTCACTTTAAGAAACAAGAAGGCTACTTCGTTTATGACACGGCTTTGGCTAACGACTACTTTATAAAGAACCCGGATGGTACCGTTTACGAAGACGAATGTTGGCCTGGTGTTAGCGCCTGGATAGATTATTTGAACCCAGCAGCTCGAGATTACTACTCAAGTTTGTTTTTGTATGAAAACTTCAACGGTACCACTCCAACGTTGGGAGGCATCTGGAACGACATGAACGAAGCCGCCATCTTCAACGAAGACATTGAAAAAACGTTCCCTTATGACGTAGTCCACCATGGAGGTGTTCCCAACCGCGACGTCCACAATATATACGGCTACCTCCAAACTATGGCCACCCATAAAGGTCTCGTAGACCGCGACAATGGTACCCGGCGTCCTTTCATTTTAACCCGAGCCCATTTCGCTGGTTCTCAACGTTACGCGGCGATCTGGACCGGTGATGACTCCGCCGAATTTGGGTTCGTTACAATAAGTTACTCGATGTGTCTCAACGCGAACCTCCTAGGAATCGTCTTCTGTGGTGCCGATATTGGGGGATTTTATGGAGAGCCAGGTGATGAGCTTTTGCAAAGGTGGTTCCAAGCTGGAGCGTGGTTGCCCTTCTTCAGAGAGCATGGTAGTCGAGAGACTGAACGGCGCGAACCTTATTTGTTCTCTGAGGAAGTTCAGAGTACCATCAGAGAGGCGATGAAGACCCGGTACGCACATTTACCAGTATGGTACACGTTGTTTTACGAACATACTCGCACTGGAGATCCTGTCATCAGACCTTTGTTCTACCATTATCCTGAGGATGTTGATACCTTTGAGATTGATGATCAGTTGTTGCTTGGTGAGTTGGAGAGAGAATGAGGAAGTGGTACTATGATTCTTGCAGGTAGAAACATCTTGGTGAAGCCTGTTGTCGAGTCTGAAGTTGAATCAGTGTCAGTGTATTTCCCCGGAGGCGATGATTTGTTGTGGTTCTCGGCGCAGCTCGACGGCGTTTACTATCCGGGCTCTGGATGGACTGACGTTCCAGTGACGATTGAAAGAGTACGCTCTGTCGCTCTCCTAGGTTCTTTCTAACTTTGCTTCTAGATTCCGGTCTTCTACAGACAGGGTAGTGTGATCCCCACGAAACAAAAATCAAGACCTTCTACCACAGATATGATGCACGATCCTTACACACTTATTCTCGTTCTGGACGTTGTAAGTAACATCAGATTCTAGAGGTAGTACCACAAGAATCATTTCAGGGAGGTAGAGCTTCTGGTACTGTCTACATAGACGACAATCTTAGTTTCGAGTACAGAGACTCAGACAGATATAATTATGTGCGTATTACTGCATCGGAGCACAACGTCATTATCAGGTACTACTGGTACCATTGCTAAACGTTCTTCTCATGATTATATTTCAGCTCCATTGATGATTCCAACACTGAAAACTTCGAGTTAGTCATTGATGAGCTCATTACCGTGACCGTTGAAGGTAAACTTGAGGATTTTTTCAGTGGAGACTTTAATTGTATTTTCAGATGGTAAGTTCCTGAAGAAAACATACAAAACAAACCACGATGGTATCGCTCTGAACAAAATGAAGTTCTCTGGAAAAGAGCCCATGATAATTGAATTGAAATAAAATATGTATAGTGTAGAATAAAAAACATATGAATACAGAAGAAACTTTTTGAACCTTTGCCAATTTCGCGCCCTTCACCCCAATCGATATCCCTGCGACTTCCTCGTCCTAGCAACGTAGAAATCTGCGTTGCGCGATCACATCGAGCGCGTGTCATTCACGATGTCGCGGTGATACCGAAAGCATGTCGTCGTCGTCGGTGCGTCAACTCCTGCAGCCGCCCAAATAGCGATGTCCGAACACGAGCTCCGCCAACGTCGCGGAGACGTCGCCGTCAATTCCAACAACGCCGCCGACGACACCAGGCCATGCGATCGCAAGAAAGACGCCTTGTTGGTGTGGAGGGACATGCCGAAGCATCTTCAGTTCAACCCTTACATTCATACCGGATACAGACCGCTGCTCACGGCTTGGGGATGCATCAACAGTCTCTTTTACTTCCACAACGAGACGGTCAACATCGTGACGCATGGTAAAGTGATGTCAAGGGCGCGAGCTCTTAAAAGAAACCTCACATGTCATTTTTCATCCAGAATGTCACATTTTTTTGCTTTGTCTTTCTTGTACAACTCGAGGAGGAAAATGCTAGCATTAAGTAGTTACGAAGTTCTGGTTTGGGGTCTTTGTCAAAAATATTAATGTCAAGGTCATTCGGTCTGTTAGCTGCTATTGTTTGATATTATCATATTTCAATTTAAAATCTGATAAAAAAATATCTGTTCTATCATGTTAAATTTATAATGAGACTAACTTTAATATAGTTTACGAATGGTGGATGCGCCGGGAAAAACAAAAATCGATTTTCATTTGTTTAAAAAAATTAGTAGTAGTTTTTAAACAAATTTTTAGCCTTCTAGACCGGTTGCACGTTGCCTATTTATTTCCTTTTCGTTTTTGTTCAAATTTAATTCCCTAAATCCTCCTCCTCGAATAAACATCCTTCTCTTTGTTCATATTTACTTTTCCTTCCAACCCCAGTCAATTAACCTGCTTCCTCCCTTAAATAAAACCTTCAATCTCCCAAACCCAAAATCAATCCTACACCTCATATATCTGCGCAACCGGATGTCTCATTTCTCTTGCAAATTTGCATCGTACCATCTTAATAGACTCACAATACCGACAAAATTACTTAAGTAGTAGTTCACGTCATTTTCTTTGTCGCTTCAACGGAAACACGTCATTTATCAAATCTTTCTATTTCAGCAATACCAATTCTCTACATTTTGTTGACGGTGCCTGCTCTACTTCCATGGTCTCAGGTAGAACTCAGATTTCTGTCGTGGTGTCACTTCTTGGGGGTTTTGTGCCCTTGGGTTGGCAGTTTCGTTTATCACTTATTCATGAATTTGAATAGGAGCGAAGTGGTGTACTATCGGCTGCTGCAGTTGGACATGCTGGGAATATGGATCAGTCAAAGTTTTGGTAAATATTTTACAGCGTGGGATTAACTTTTCGACATGTTGGTAACACTGTTGTCTATATTTAGAATTGTTATTAGACACATGACAACAATGCGAAGCTTGAAATTGAAAGAGCCACTTTACATTTCGAGTCCCATGCTTAAAAGCTAAAAGATCAAAGACGATGAAAATCACCGGGCGCGTTCGCCAACTTTGGTTCGTCTATAATTGCGTGCATATAAATCCGTCCACAAATCCTCAAAATCTCCACCGAACAATGCGTCTGCAAATCTGGGACAAAGCGAAATTAAACGTTGACCCAAATCGAATTCGCCCTTGCCCTTTTCCAAAATATCATCGCGTTGTAATCTGGATAATTGATACGGACAATCGATACAAATCTTTGTTTTGTTCTTTAGGTGCCATGCCGATGGTCATCGCGACATCCTATTGCCTTCCACGCATCATCCGCTGGGTTTGCATCTCTTCATACTGCCTTCTCAGCCTCTGGGGCCTCTACAAAGTAAGCCTTCCCACCCATCAACCATAAGTACGTTTTTTTTTCTAGGCTATGACGGCGTGGTCTCCATGGGAGCGGCGCTTGTGCTTCCTGCTGCCTTTCATCATGCGTCTCCTCCTCTGGTGTCTCCGCGTCACGAGTTATGGGGGCGGCGACCCAGCTGCCTTCCAACACGTCATTCTCCAAGACGTCGTATCTATCATCGGTGCCGCCATCGGCGCCCTTCACATTCCAGAGAAGTGGTTTCCAGGAGCAGTCGATTTTTACATGAACTCGCATAATATCATGCACGTGTTGGTGGTGACGGCGGTATATTCCATGCACGTGGCGACCATGAGGGATCTCACGTGGATGTCACGTGTTAGTTGCAACGCTGCTCTTTGATGGGATTCACACGCACAAGTAGGAGACCATACAGAAATCTATATTTTGAGAGTTTAGGACGCTTTTTTGTTTTGATTGTCTTAAATTTTAAAATATAGATTCGTTCGTCCCTCAAACGTATTTCTTCCGGTCACGAGTTTCCACGTTCTGGTGATAGAATTTTAGACAGTTTTTAGCGTACGGTTTTAAATTTAGACGCCATTTTTAGAGTAGAAGTTTTAAAGTTGCGAGTGAGTTGCACCGGGAACGTTTTAAAGCAATAAACACTTATTTTTAATATCTTGACACCAAGAATCGCAAACCTTCCTTGTTATCTGTTAATGTTCTTGTTATGATGCACGTTATGATGAAGGCTAGCACCCACGCGATTACAAGATGGCGGCTACAACCATATCAATTTGTTAAAATTCTTGTTGGCAAAGCAAGCATATCAAATCTATGAATCCAAATGTGATCTTTACCTAATATTTTATTCTAAAGCAATAATAGCTTTCTTATTTGTGCTTCCGCTGTCAAATCTTATATATTTACACTTTTTTGACAAACTATGTAGTATAAGACAAATAAATACCGCGGTGCAACTCATATACTAAGCTTGCTTCAAGTTTTACTCCTACACCAATTTAGATGTGTATTTTATACAAAATATTCAGTTTCCCACAGAATTCAATTTTGGCGCCATCACGTGACGCCTTTAGGTACGTTACCAACGTTAAGAAAAAATCTTGATTATTTCCGTTACCCTTATGTAAATAATACGTCTTGTAAAATAAATCTTCCTTTATTATCAATAAATTATGTACATTTTGTGTATAGATATTTAAATAAATATTACCAATTAACATATTAATATGAAACCCTTCCAAAAATAAGTCTATTTTTAAAAAATTATATTAACGGACTATCAGACTCAGACGTATAACTCTTCACTCTCGAAAACCAAAATGGCGGAAATCTATTGCCAACCAAATCAAAATTACAGGTACTTTCGTCGCCTTTCAGACTTCTTGTGAAAACGGAGTAGTGAGTCCAAACTAACTGCACGTGTCGTTTTTTGTTGGTACTCTTGATCTGCAACTCCTACCAAAAATTAGCGCATAACCTCATTTTTCTTACAACTTACTATATGGAAGGTTTGTTCCGCCATTTCTAAATCGCCCCCGCGACGTTTTGTTTTTTTATATCCCTGTAGATGCTTATTCTTATCTTGGCGCTGAACCACAACTGTCACTTTGTCGTCTTTCAGTCTGTAGTATCCCCGCAAGATGGGGCTACGGGCGTTACGGTTCTTCATCTGACCAACACATTGCGCAGGCTCGTCTGAAGAAGTCAGTACCAGAACCACTCCTTCGGGGAAAAACCGCAAGTATCGATAATAGGAGACCAAGTGCCAAGGCCGGTAAAACTGGTCTTGGAAACTATTCTCTCCGTGGCGAATATAGGTAGTTTTACCGATGTAGCAACCGTTGAACTGTAAACGGGTGCGCTCGATGAACATTTGGCGCCATGAAATGTAATTGTAGGGGGAACTACCACAATTTAAACCCCACACCCTGAAATTAATACAATTAACAATTTTGCGGAGAGATGGCGCTGTTCTAACCTCAAACATGCGAGTCTCCACACCTCGGGATCACGTGCGCAGAGATAGAACCCGCGGCAAACCATAGAGAACATTTCTAAAGATCGCAAGTCGAGATCGGAGGAAACGACCCATCGTAAGATGTAGAGAATCATTTCGGTTGGCAACACGGAAATGTGGGTGGTCTAAAAAAAAATTATTATGGGGGGGGGGGGGTCAGTACGCATGGGAAGTATACTCTTTGTTCGGTTTTTGGGGCACAAATCGCAGACATTTTAGAAAACTTCTTCTGTACCCTTAGGAGAAGTTCGCCATCTTTAATTTCTTCCTCGTCCCCGTCGTCTGAGTGGTTGTAGTCTTCTTTTTCATTGGTCGCAAGCTCGAGAGTCTGCTCACTGATTGGCTTGTTTTTTGGAATGTCTATTCGCGATTCGATATCAGGAACTAGCTGCACCGCCCTTCTGTAAAACTGGATGGCCTCATATAGTTTGCCGGTTTTTTCCAATTCAACGCCGTTGAGGAAGAAAGTTCTGGCCTAAAAATTGGAGTTATACTTCGCAACAAAAAAAAAAATGGCCACCAAAGTTGAAACCACCAATGAAAATCTTCTTTGCTACCACGTGAACAAGTCATTAGTTTTCTATTGGCTGCCAATTTAAAAATATTAAAATACTACCTTGCTTTCGAAATCTTCAGGCTTCGCCTCGATGGACCTTTTGTCGCTTCCTTTTCCTGTTATTTTCAATTCTTTTTGCCATTTTTCCCGAAAACTGCTCAAAACATCCTCAACAGACGTGTCCTTGAGAACATATCTTCAGTGATAAACAAAAGAGAAAGGTTAGCTTACTTGATTGGTAGAAGAAGAAGGGTCATCTTGTTCTTCGCCTTCTGAAGGGTCTGCTGAAGATCCATCTCTTGTTGTTTGATTTTGGAAACTCTGGAAATGAGCAAGTTACATAACGCGTGTTTACTAAAAAAAAATTACCATTCTTCTGATGACGAAGAATTAGATTATGGAGATTAGCTCACGGTCGGTATATCGGATAACTGGAATATATAGGAGATAATTGTGCGCTAAACCATCCATGTTTAGCATTAAAATCTGAATTGTTTTTGGACAATCATATGGTTTTTCAGTAGTGCCAATTCGGGCTCTTGAGAATATGTTGTATTAGCACGAAAAATTTAGAATTGAACAGTTATAAAAACAACTTAACAGAAATTTAAAAAATGAGTTTACATTTCAAAAATTAATTTGATGTCAACGATATAAACAGTCATTTGTCTGATTTTTCGATTTTTGTGTCAATTTCAATTCCATTATTTAATGTTGGTGGCCATGTTTGTCACCATGACACAAACCAAAATCTGAAACGTCAACGTCAAGTTTCGTAGCTCTGTTTATAATTCCCAAATTTTTCATTCGGCTTGAATTTTACCACCAAAACGCCTAAAAATGGTTCTGGAGAGTACCATGATCTGGTAAGTGGCACAGTTCTACTTTACAACATGTTTTATATCAGTGAGTCAAAAAAGCAGCAACATAACCTCACATTCCGTAATGACTTAGCACTCTCTTTGTAACTTTTTTCTTGCAGTGTGGACAACAGTGACTATATGCGCAACGGTGACTTCTTGCCCACTCGCCTTCAAGCTCAGCAAGACGCCGTGAACTTAGTTTGTCACTCAAAAACCCGATCAAACCCTGAAAACAACGTCGGATTATTAACACTAGCAAAGTGAGTTTCTCTTCTTTCTAATTTGTTTGTTATTGTTTTGTTTTTAGTGTTGAAGTATTGGCGACGCTGACAAGCGATGTGGGGCGCATTCTGTCCAAGCTGCACCAGGTACAACCAAACGGGGATATTAATCTCCATACTGGAATCCGCATTGCTCATGTAATGTCTCATAGTTGGCACCATTGCTTAAGTAAAAGTCTCATTGTAGTTAGCTCTGAAGCATCGCCAAGGTAAAAACCATAAGATGCGTATTGTGGTTTTCGTTGGTAGCCCTGTCGCCGCTGAAGAAAAAGAACTAGTAAAACTCGCAAAGAAACTGAAGAAAGAGAAAGTGAATGTTGACGTGGTGAGCTTCGGGGAAGATACCGTCAACACCGACGTCCTCACGACTTTCGTCAATACTCTCAACGGAAAAGTAATATTTGACTTCAAACTTTCGTTTTATTTACTTTTGTTTTGTTAGGACGGTAGTAGCAGCCACTTGGTCACGGTACCGCCCGGACCCCACCTTTCCGACGCTCTTATCTCCTCTCCGATTATTCAAGGTGAAGACGGCACCGGCGGCGCTGGTCTTGGGGCTTCCGGCTTCGAATTCGGTGTCGATCCTAATGAAGATCCGGAGCTAGCACTCGCTCTCCGTGTGTCCATGGAGGAACAAAGACAAAGACAAGAAGATGAAGCACGAAGGGCGAAGGAGGCGTCATCGACGGAAACAGGCGTGAAAACATCACCAATCAAAGAAGAGCCAAGTGAAGAAGCGATGTTAGAACGTGCGTTGGCCATGTCTATGGAAGAAGATGTAGAAACCACCGGTACAGGGGTACCAACTGTGGATTTCGCCAACATGACAGAGGATGAGCAGATTGCGTTTGCTATGCAGATGTCCATGCAAGACGCACGTAAGTGTTGACTGCTTGTGGTGATTTTTATTTTATTTGCTTGGTTTAGAAGAGTCCACGAGTTCGGGTAAAAAGGAAGAACCAATGGAAGTCGAGGGAGATGAAGATTACTCGGAAGTTATGAACGATCCTGCATTTCTTCAGAGCGTTTTGGAGAATTTACCGGGGGTGGATCCCCAATCGGAGGCCGTGCGCCAAGCTGTCGGGAGTTTAAAAGACAAGAAAAAGGAAGAAAAGGATGATAAGCCCAAGAAGTAGACAAATTGAATTTAGTTACATTTTTTAAGTGCTTCAGCGTGAGTTATTACGAATAAATTTTCTTTAATTGCTGTTTTTTGTACTGGTATATTTTTAGTTTCAGTCTAAATAGTGCGAGTAAATAAATTAAAATTATACATTATTGTACTTGAAATTGCTAACACAAAGACATGATAGCTTGTCTACTCATTGCATTTAATCTAATAGAGCTACCCAAAGCTTAGACAGATAAAACAGCTGCCCACCAAAGTAACTAGATTCACATAAACTTTAAATCGACAAATAGGGACTTTTCTGCTCACTTTTCGTCACTAAAATCATCAGTTGACGCGTACGACCTCTGCCTGCTACTGCTCTTGCTACAACTCGGCGTGTCACTATTATACGATGACCTTGATTTCGATCGCGACCGTGATTTAGATCTAAATCTGCGTCTAGAGTACCTTTCGGGCGATTTAGAACCGTAGTCAAAAGCAAGCAGTGCTTTCGACCTGTTTCTATTTTTCTTATTCTTTTGTTTCTTCATGCTCTTCGCGATGACCCGTTTCTGGTGGTCGAGTTGTGGAAACAAATCTAGACAAAATTTTGTTTACAAGTCACCAAAAGACTATAGTCTACCTTGAGATATCTCCAAAGCTTTCTTTGCGGCGTTCATTTCGGCTTGTTGGATGCTGTGACCGACGGCACTGGCTAATCGCCGCCCCCGGAAATATACCGCCACTGTGTAGACTCGTGTGTTGGTGGGGCCTTTACATTCTATCACCCTAAAAGAAAGAATAAAGAGGGTGATTTTAGGAGGTAGACACTGACTTGTAAACGGGAATGTCGGGTTCGCCGCCGTCCATCGTCCTTAAAGTTAAGCAGCATTGTTGCAGCTTAGATTTGGGGTCATTCCAGTCCTGATTCATGATGAAATCTTGTAAACGGGGGAAAAGTGTCACTTGACAGAAAACCTCGCAAAATTCCAACCCTTGATCCACGTACAGAGCACCAATGAAAGCTTCCAATAAATCAGCGCGATCTTTCGTCTTCAATTCAGCTTTAGGATTGTTGTACACGGCGTAGTTCGACATTCCAAGGTCATCACAGACCACGGCTTGAGTTCGGTTATTAACCAGCGAGCTGCGCAACAACTACCCAAAAAATCGCACCAAAACTGGAGGTCGTATAACTTACCGACAGATGTCCTTCATGATGCTCTGGGAAATACTTGTAAAGATACTCGGACGCGATCAGTTGCAACACTGTATCCCCTAAAAACTCTAACCTCTGATTGGACCCCAGCGTCAGATTCGTGTATCCCACGCTCCGATCGGTAAACGCCCTCGCTAATAACCTAATATGATTGAATTCCAATCCGATCGAATCTTCGAATTTCGTCAAATTTTGCAAGAGCTCGAATTTCGGTATCCACTGTCTGTCTCCTGTCGGTTCCTGTTCCTGCAACGGGTGCGGCGGTAAATGCAACCACACTTCAAGGAGATCCGGGTTGGCCTTGAAAAGCGTCTCGGAGAACACGCGGTCCACGATCTACGAAATAGGAAATTTTTATACTTCAAGAGTTGCCCTACGCTGGACGCCTATCACAAATCATGTGGATTCGTAGTCCGATTTCAAATTGGCTGGCACTATTGCAACTTGGTGCCAATAACTTGAAATCTCGACCTCGGGGCGAAAAAATTCCATAACCGCTCATCCACAGTTTTTAGACTGGCGCCCAACTGCCTCTATCACTCACATCGATGCCCCCATCGAGGAAAAGCGCCCCCATTAACGCTTCAAAACAGTTGGCCATGGCGTGACGCAGCTCGAGATCGTGGCAAAGATCTGAACCATGAGCGTACAACATGAACTGATCGAGTTTGAGGGTCTTCGCCAAGACAGCTAGATGCTGATTTTGAACAATTGCCGCTCGATAAGTGGCCAAGCCGCCTTCTTCCAAGTCTGGGAAAGTGTAAAACAAATGAATGGAGGATAGGAATTCGACGACGGCGTCCCCGAGGAATTCCAAGCGTTCGTTGTGGGTAATGTTGGACTCTGTTTCTTGTTGTTTGCCGAAACGTGACATTATATTGATGAGAGTGTTGATACCTTGAAACAATAAATGCTTTGGAAAACTGATCTCTAATCTCCCAAAGACAGTCAGAAAAAACACAAGTCACACTGTTATGTATACCTCTTTTTCTCGTGTTCATGTAGTGTATCCTCCTGTCGCCGTATTCCGGCTGTCTGATCCCGCAATTCGTCAAGGAATTCCTCGCGTGGTCTGGATTCGTCCCAAAGTTCTCCCTGTAGGAAGGATGCGTCAACGCCAACTGCAGCAAGGCTCGATTCTTAAATTTGTAATTGATGGACTCCTCTAAAACGCTCAACGAATGATGGAACCTTAGATGACAAACGAGCACCGGTACCAACATAGCATGCTGTATAATATCGCACATGATTCCAGTACGATAAAAACCTTCAGCCGATACCGCCACTGTGATGTCTCTCTTCATTTTCCCTTGCGTCCTCATTTCTTGCAATTTATTTTCTTTCGATTCCAACTTGCGTTTGTCTTCAAAAGTCGGCTTCGACATGTTGGCCAGAAGATGGCGGAACTTGACGTAATCGCGCCACGCTTTCTGATAACTGAAACGGGAGATATTGGTGGATCCAGCAGTGGCCGGGACTTACTCAGGATTGCCAGCGTAACTTAATTGGGGTGGTCTGATACCGAAGTGGACGATTTCAGGGAATTTGTAGTCGCCAGGTTTTTGCAAGTCTATATTGCGATCGAGTTGGTCGACACGGACTGAGCAGGGTTTTTTGCCGGGATAGGTCACCACCATGCCCTGGGAGAAAAAATTAGTAACTTTTAGTTCAGCTTTTGATGACTACCTTGATTTCGTCAGCGTAGCTCTGCCACTCGTACTGGCTCATTTTAATCATTTCCTCGAGATTTTTCGCTTCAATTAACGGAATGGAACTGTCTAAAAGATACTGAAGGACTTCTTTCATCGCTAAAATTTCCTTTCCGTTATCGGGGAGCTCTCTCACGAATCGTGGCATAAAATGAAACTGTGAACAGCCCTCGGTGTCACCCGCGGCCTTGAAATCCAAGTCTACCAACTCCAGAATTTCTTTAAACAAGTAGTCATCTAAAAGAAAATTTTAATAAAAATCACCAACACTCGAAGAACGTACGGAAAAGATCGAGTTCCCGCACTGTGAAATTATCCGGAATTTTTTCCTCAATGTAAAGAATGGTGTATTCAATATTGAACCTGATGACTTTGCACGTCGGCAATTTTACTAAAGGGAAATGCGAAAACATCGAAAATCCTTCGAAAATGAATTCGTGCTCGTCGTAATCAATGATGGTGGGAGTTTTTATGAGAAAATTAGTAGGAGGCGAGATTGTTATCCTGTAGTGATACAATTTATCTGCGTTGTTGCTGTCAGGGACACATTTCTGGAGATGTTTTTCTCCTGGATAAATCCCGTGTCGGATCCCTGATTTTCTGGATTTTATCGAGCAACGACATAAAGGGCCGTCGTTCATTTCTCCTGGATCGTTGTACCACATTTCTGGATGTAAACGATCGGGATGTTGTTGTTTTCTTTGGAGTTCTTCCATGGTACAATCTTCTTCGTCGGTTAGTTCTTCTTCAGAACTTCCAGAAGAACTTGATTCTTCAGCTGCGAAAATACGTTTATTAACAATGTCATCAGCTACTAATCGAAAGTCGTTAACTTTCAAAATGATGTCATTATCAACCAATCAAGAGTTTATAACTTCGCAATGACGTACACCACAACCAATGATGGCTTACATTTATGTTTGCACAGCCTCGCTCTGTTCTTCCTGGGGGGTGGAATATACCGCGGCTTCAACTTGTTTACATTCTCAGTTCTCTTCACCAAAGTCTCCTCAAACTGATCACAGACTTGTAGTAACTTAGAGGTAGCTCTTGTAACCTTGGAATTGCTCTCATCTTTGGCATAGAACAACTCCGACGGTGTGGACCTCGTCCAAATATTTTTCTCCTGCTCCAAAACTTCTTCATGATCGACTTTTGCTAATTCTTGAATTCGGTTGGAGACCTCCTCTCTTGAACTGCAATAATTTTTCCTCCACTTTGATAAAATCATTTCTCTTTCCTTGGTCGGTTTCTCGGATCTCCCACTACGTAACGGGAGACGATTATAACGACTCCTACTCTTGCTACGTTTCCTGTATTTTGAATAATGGGGGGACCTGGACCTAGAACGGCGCCGTGGAGGCGGCGACCGTCGATGGCTCGACTTTTCATTATTTATCTTGGTTTGTTTGTAGGATTCGAGTTCTTGGTGATAATCAGTCAACGGGGTGCTTCTCGTGTCTTTGTATCGTTCAGTCTGTCGCTCCTGAGGTGGATATTGCGGGTAGTTATAGTTAATAGGAGGTGGCGGAACGTTAAAATTCATTGGAGGTGGATATGGAGGCATCATGGGGTGGTAGGAGTTGCCCCACTGCCCCCATTGCGTCCACTGGTTAGCTTCAGGGGGGTAATTATGGTTGTAGTTTTGCATGACCGGGTAAGGGGGAGGGTAATTTGGATTGTAGTAGTACGGGTCTCCCATTCTGAATCGAGTAAAAAATTGGTATTATCACAGATAGGTGTACATTTTTCATTCTGCAAAAAAGTGAGGTTAGGGCCAGTTAGCAAAATTTTTTAAACGTCGGAGAAAAACAGTTTTTAGATATTTTCGGGTTGCTTTATCAAATTAAAACCATACTCACATCATTTTTGAGTGTCCATTGTCACAAATAAACAGTAAACAGTTAACTAATCTTTTCTCAAGGACATGACAGCCAATCAGTAATTTTACTAGACACTAGGCTAACCGGCAACCACACTGCGCAAAATCCCTAAAGAAAAAAAAATAGTGAATTTAGATGTTATTATTAATTAACAGCATTAATTGATCAATCCTTAACTATGAGTGCAATACTTTGTCTTCCATCAGCTAAGTGTTTTTAATTTAAAAAAAGAAATATTTTATTCCCAATTTTTAGGTTGGTACCTACGGTTGTTTGAACCAAATTTAATTTTAACAAGAATTGTGCGTGAATATTTGGTTAAGGAAAAAACTAACTAGACTCGTTGATGCGACATTTATAACTTTTCCAGATATTGTTTGTTTTAAAAAACTTAAAAATTTTAGAAATTAAATTCCACAAATCTAGTGGAAATCGAACTAGCTTTAGACAACTCACAAACAAATTCCCTAGAATTTCAAAATTTTGTTAACATTTCCAAAATCAAATTACGAAATATTCTGACTAGTTCACCTTAAGTGAATTCCAACGGACCCCGTCATTTATTTTATCAAAGTCTTACTAAGGTTAAAATCAAACTTCTCCCCTCTATTTAATTACTTTTGTCGTTACTAGATTGGTACAATCGACGAACTACGCGGCCTAATTTGAAACCGCTTAGTTTTTGTTTTACAATTTTTCTGGCATGGACGTCACTTTACAAAGACACTGCGCCCGCTACATCTACCCAGTTCCTGACGGTCTCCACGAGCTCATCAGCGACATTTCCCGGGAGGTCCTTCGAAGCCAACCCGAAGACATATATACGTTCATCGCCGATTACCTGGACGCCCTCCTCATAACTCGTGAGAATGCCCGAATCTCCGCACGCTTCGTCCAGGACATGACGGAGGCCTCTGAAAATATCGTCAACCTCCTCAATAAAACGGGAATGACACGGGAGAAAGCTGACAAAACTGCGGAGATTATACAACATGGTTTCAAAGCGTGGAGCGAGCGCAAAGGAATATGTGAGTTTACGTCTGATTAGATTTTTTTTTACTGTTTTATACAGTGAAGGACGACGACGAGACAGTGGTGGCACGGATCATCGAAGAAGCTGGGATTTCAGAAAGCCAACTCCAAACGGCGGCACTTGTCATCCAATCGTCGTTTAAAGCATACAAACAGAGGCAACAACGAGAGATGAGACTCTTGAGCGGAGTTATTGATTGGCGAGTGGCAGCGAGAAGTGCAATTAGGCTGTACAGGAAGTCGGGGGCTTCACCAGAAGAGACGAAGAAGGCTGCTAATCTCATCAAAGCAGCATATAAAGGGTATTACACACGCCGCGCTTTATCTGCGCTCAACGAAGAAGGGGCATCTGAAGAAGATTTTGATGAAGATTGGGAAGAATCGGAGTCTTCAGAGTCCGAGAGTGAACGAAAGTAAGTTAACATTGTGTCTTAACTTTAATAAATTCTCCCAGAAAAGAGGTCCGCATCGACTTCCAAACCGTGGTCCCTCACGTCGATTTCGGTGATGAAGACTACATCTTACGTGAAGATGAACCTGAAGTTACCGAAGAATTAACTGTAGTCCACAAAACCGACACAGAGTACATGCAAGAGTTGTTGTCTGAGTTGCTACAAAAGTGAGTGTTTTGTCTTGTTCTTCTTACTCAACTTTGTGCAGTATCACAGGACCTGAAGAAGCAGCACAGTTGCCTAATTTGGAGGAAGTTGATGAAGTTATTGACGATTATATTCCGGGTTTGGATTCGTCAGATCAACCGCTTTATAACAAAGCTCCACCCTTATCGATGGTCACAGACGAGGAATTGCAGATGGAGTTGTTAGCCGTGCAACACGAGGCAGCGGTGTTGAACGACGGTGCGGTTGTACAGACCGAGGTGGAGATCGCAGCGGCTCCACAGGGACAACCAGAAGAGATGGAAGCGAAAATGAAGTTGAAAGAAAACACGATGGTGGACGAGGCAGAAGCGAAAGAAGACACGACCGGAGGAGGATTAGAAGCAGCCGGTGAAAATAAAACGACTACCCAAAATGAAGAGGTGCCTCCTGAAATACCTCCAGCTGAAGAAGCAACGGAACAAAACTGAGAGACAAGCGCGGCATGAGTATTCTAACATTGTAGTAATAATTAGTAAAGCTCCTTCAGCACATATCACTTTTTACGGATTCAATTCTGTTTTTTGAAGGTGTATTAAAAAAGCAAATTTTGCCGTTTTTAAGGCAGTTTAAAGTTTTCAAAGACTTTGCTCTTGGTGTAGATAACGTGGTGAAACATTCCCGTGACGTTTCTACAATTTTGACACTGTCATCGTTGGTCAATATGGAAAAACATATTGACAAGGTTGTCAAATTTGCCGTTTTTGGCAAGTAAGCGGTAAACAACGAATTCTCTTGACATTAGTCTTCACTGATGTTTATTATTTTCAATTCTATATCATTTGATTCAAATTAGGTTTTTTTTTTTAGTTTAAATGAGTTACTTTTCATACACATATCTTATACAAAATTTTATGCTTTTTGAGAAAAAGCTGTTGGAATTATTAACAAAAAAGTTTGAGAGCTTCTGTCATCAAAAAAAGTAATTCCCACAAAAATCAAGTAATACAGCGAGTGTCTTCTTTATTCAATCTGACAAACATTTTTATGAAACGTCATTTGAATTTTTTGTAACATTATTAAACGGCAGAATCCTTAAAAAAGTGTTGTGGGCGCAAGGAGCCTCATTATTTGTTTGTAGTTTACACTGTTTTCCGTTTTTTGACTTTTAATTCCTTAATGATGAACAAGTCACTGACTCAATAGCCCTTTTACAAAAAGATTCTCAGATCCTTCAAGTTCCTTCCTCAACTTCTCCACTTCTTGAAGTACTTCAGCGTCAGTCATTTTCGCAACATCCCACCCCTTGGCTTTCTCAAGAGTATCCTCTATAATCTTGTCCCCGTCTTTAATAACTTGACGTTTGAGCGACTGTTCGTAGTCTTTAATAAACTGAGTTCCCGCAGAATGTTCGAGTTTCTTCTGATGTTCGATAGCATTCTGCAAAAGAAGGTTAGACAAACACTCTAAGAAAAGTGTACGCACCTGGATGACATCCTCCGGGAATTCCGCCATCCGCGCGCAGTGGACTCCATAGCTATTATCACACTCTCCTACCCGGACTTGGTACAGGGGCGTGATGGTGTTTTCCGTGGTAACCGCGGTCACGTGCTTGTTACTAACGGAAGAATACATCTCGGCGAGTCTTGTAATCTCGTGGAAGTGTGTCGCAAACAACGCAAAACATTTCACTTCTTTGGCCAAGTACCTGGAACTCCACCATCACGAAAAAATCTCAAGAAACGGCAACTTACTCGGCGATAGAAAACGCTATACCGCATCCATCGTAAGTCGAAGTGCCCCTCCCCAACTCGTCTATAATTACCAAGGAATTCTTTGTAGCATTCTTGATTATGGTAGCAGTCTCGATCATCTCCACCATGAAAGTTGATAACCCCTTGAGTTGACAGTCTTCTGCTCCAACTCGTGCAAGAATAGCGTCAACTAGAGGCATTTCTGCGGCAGCGCACGGCACGAAACTCCCGATTTGAGCCATGAGGACACAAACTCCAACACTTCTGATGTAAGTACTTTTACCGCACATGTTCGGGCCGGTGATGATGTGAAGAGTTTTGTCATCATGGTCAAACTCAACATCATTCGGAATGAACGAAACTTGTTGTTCGATGCATGGATGTCTCACTTTGGTCAGCTTCAAAGGTCCATCATGAAGTTTAGGACGCGCGTATGGGATCTTTGCCCACACTGCGACATTCGCGAACGACAACAAGACATCCACCGTCGCGATGAAGATATTCAGGTTACGTAAAGACTCGCCGTAACCGGAGGCGACGTCAAACATCTCGTTTATGATGACCTTTTGTTGTTCTTCGTACGCAGACTTCGCCTCTGTGTACAGCATGTTCAAATCTAAGAGCCCGTCGTTGGTGAAGCGAACTCCACCTTTGACAGCATCCAAAATTTTATACCTAGAGCTCGACCTCAACGCGTGCTCTTCTTTCAAGGTCACTCTAAAAAAGTAGCCGTGTTGATCGTTCACTTCAAGTTTGATGGTTTTCTCATCGAATCCTAAATCATCAGCGGCTTTGCGCAACAATTTTTGCATTTTCTCTTCCACGCGTTGCTTCCTCTCGGAGATGTCTTCCAGCTCCGGGCTGAACGTCTTCTTCACTAAGAACTCGCCACGTTCCACCACCTCTAAATCCAACAACTCCTCGATCATGTTTTGGTATCTCTCCAAGTCTCCGCGGACTTCTTCAAGTGGATGAACCAACGCCGAGGTCACGCATCCGTTATTTATCTCTTTGAGAATGTTAACGAGAGTGGGGACAGCAGCCACGACTTGGTACACTCTGTAACAGTCCTGGAGGCTGGCTTTCTTGCTCGAGATCTTCTTGGAGAGTAACAGTAAGTCCGGGAGACGCGGTAAAATGTCGCTTTGGAGTTGCTGGCGAATCTCGGGGTCCTTCACGAAACTTTCTACGATATCGTGGCGTTCTCGGATCAAGTTGACATCCTTGAGGGGTTGTTTGATCCATTGTTCTAAAAGCCGGCGCCCTTGGTTCGTCACGCAATGATCCAGGATACCTTTGAGACAGAAGAGCTTGGATTGGTTCGGAAGGAGGCTATTATCACCGACGGTGGTATGACCAGGCTTCGGGAGGATATTCAGAGAGAACAACGCCGCGTTGTCGAGACGAACATACCGATGGATGTCGACGGTGCTGATTTTGAACTGGTTGAAGTTTTGCTCGTCGGAGGTGAGGTTGAGGAATTTGATGACGGCGTTGAGGCAACCTGGGGAAAAAATTAAAGTAGTTAACAAGCTCACTTGGTCATGAACCCACCTAGAGCCTCCGTGAAGCTGGTCTCCGGCAAACTCAGCGCATTCCTCTGTTGGCCTTCCCCGAAGAAGAGCAACCTGTTCAAATCTTGGACGACATTCTCCTTACTAAAATCCCCACGTTTGACTCTAGCTATGAGCACGCTGTTCCTCTCTAACACCTTCTTCAACTCCACCAAGTCCGGAGTCTCCCCTTGGGGTATTATACATTCCCTCGGTCCAATCTGAGCGATTAACGCCTCCAACTCGGTAAAACACTCATTATCATTTATCTCACAAACTTGGAATTTGAGCTCCGTGGAATTGACGCAAGCCACCGCGATAACTCTTCCTTTAACGATCTTCACTCCCATGACGTAATTGCTGAACGTGATTTCCGCGTTTTCAAACAGGATCTCTTCGAATTGTGACAGGTTCCCTGGGGAACCTTTAAACTCGAGATTCCATTCGTTGATTTTATTGGGGGCCGCTTTGATGTAGACCTCCACTCGGTATTGGCGGACCAAGAGCAGTTCACGGACGAATTTCTCGAACTGGGTCTTGCGAAGAACAACGTATGAGAGTTTGGGCTCCTCGCCCATGTATTTGAGGATGTTTCCTGTGAAACTCGAGCCCAGAGTGGCATCGTCAC
The DNA here is from genome assembly GCA_030157275.1 of Cynaeus angustus. Lineage (NCBI taxonomy): Eukaryota > Metazoa > Arthropoda > Insecta > Coleoptera > Tenebrionidae > Cynaeus > Cynaeus angustus. The sequence goes on from CM058067.1 coordinate 11,197,761, forward strand.
CGTGGAGGGTGTAATAGTCGCTGTGGTTGAAAAAACGCAAAGTGGATGAAGGTTTCTGGAAAAAAAGTATTGACCTTTTGTCTCAAGCGATAATGCTTCGGGGAATGCAAATGGGTAAGACATTTCGCTGAACCAGATGTGTTATCAAAGTCGGCGTAAATAAACGTTATCGAGGATTTAACACAGTTGAGGCGTACTTGACATCGATTCTTGTTTGTTTACGTTCAGATGCACCAATTAGAAAAAATTTGGAATGGCAGGTTGTACTAGGAGCCGCCGTTTTGAAGAAAGTCGCACGAAAATGTTAGCGCACGAGCTGTAGCGCAGCGGACCGTGAAACTGACTCCTGACCATTTTTTTAATTGCGATTTTCGAATGTTCATGAGGATTAAAATAAAAATAGACACGCAGTCGAACTCTGATAACCTACGAAACCCAACAAAAACAAACGACAAATTTCTAATTAACAAAAAGCGTGATGATTGTTCCAAACAAATCTGCCACTTCTGATTACTTAAATCATTTCCACAATTATCAAATCTCTCACAAATCGAAATTCGACGTACAAGAAAAAATATTGATAATTCCAAGGGGTCACGTCCACGATAACATATTAGCCTATATATGAATCTAAAGCGTCTTGATCGCTCACTGTGCAAAAAACAATTGAAGATTAACCAGTGGTGAAGTTTTGTTAGTGCACCCTGCACTGGTGAGTACCTTTTTACCCCACGGTGGACACCACTCCCTCAACACCCCACGTTAGGGAGGCCTTTTTTTTCCTCACGATAACCTCCATCTCTTACAGAAATGTCACCTCTGATCCTCGCCGCCATTTTGGCGACAGCCTTCGCCCAACAAAATGGTTACTACCACCAAGAGTACAACTACCGCACTTCTTCCTCGTCGTACAAAAACAACGAATTGCAACATCGTAATGATGATGAAGGTTATTATTCCAAGGCTGGCGATCTTCAAGGTCGTTACCGCCCCCGGGTGAACACCCACAGCCAACACAGCGAATACGTGAATCCAAAGGCACAAAATAGTTATCGTATGGGGCCCGAACAAACCGCGTCTTTCGGACAACTCCACGCCCAGGATCGTTTCCGAATGGGTGAAAATGGGATGGGCGGGTTTTCATATGGACCCACCCAACATCACTACGGGATGGCTTCTGATCTGAGAGAGGTTACAGCAAGTTTACAGGAAGAGATGCAGAGGGAGTTGCAGAGGGCGGTGTTTGATCAGCACCAAAGAGCAGCAGCTTACGGGAGTATCAGTCAGGCGCAGATAGAGGAGGATCGTAGGATTTTGGAGGAGGAGTTAAGAAGAAATTTGACGATGAGGATTCAGGAGGCGCTGAAGATGCACTATGGGAATCAGGGGATTCGGGGAGCGTTTTCGTATAGTATAGTGAATGGGAGGTTGCAACCTACTGCGAACTACGATAACAGGGAGTTGGAGGATTTGACCAGACAGATGGAGGCGGAGTTGATAAGACACTTAGATCAACAAGTACAGACTCAGTATCATACGAGGGTGGACACACAAGTTCACACGACGCGAAATACGTATAGAATCAACGGAGGTGATAACTATCCCAGTGCTTTAGAACAACGCCCTGTATATCAGCCGTATCCACCTCCAATTATGCGACCCACCCATCCTGTAGCCCCTATCCCGGACTCTATAACGACAGTAGCAACGAGGGTTCAAACCGAGCTCAACGAGATTTTGAACAAGATTCTTGAAGACACGCAACGACGATATTTCAGTGAGAATGCTTTTCACGCCAATGTTAACTACGATCACATTCTGGCGCAGCTCCAAGAAGAGCTCCGAGCGAATATAACCTTCCATTTCGACGACCAAATTAAGCGAGCCTACGGCTACAGCAACTACGCGTCGAAATACAGCATGGAAGACATCGAGAACCTCCGAAGACAGATCGAGGCGAATCTGGTGACTAAACTCAATAGAGACTTCAACAGACAACGGGAGAAGTACTTACAAACTCACATGTACGTCGTTGAGCCCATGCAGCCTCAAGGTCAACCCATGCAACCAATGCAGCCTCGAGTTCAGCCTATGCAGCCTCGAATTCACCCCATGCCAACGAGCATTCACCCTATGCCAACTAGTCTTCGGCCCATGCCTAATATCTACTACCCCGTCAATAACGGACAATACAACCAAGATGTAGCAGAAATGCAGCGACGTCTCCACGAGCAACTCTCCCGTCAGCTCCAAACAGCACTAATGCAACAATCTTACAGGCAAGCGCACATGTATACAGGATCTGGTTTCAACCCTCAAGCTAATTACGAGGCGACTCTCAACCAGTTGGCAGCGGAACTCAACAGAAATCTGACGCGTCAGATGGAACTATTGAATACCGAGCAGTTCCAATCCGGACTTCATACGACGCAGTTGGCTAACATGAGGAATCAACTACAGCAGGATCTGACAAGACAGCTACAACAAGGTCTGCAACAATCATACAGTCGCTACAGTTCCTGGAGCGCTTCGAGTAGTTCTAGTAGTAGTGGTGGGAGCTACAGACCGGTTAGAGGATTCGTGTATGGAGTCCATGGTGGGTCTGTGGAGCCCGTAGGAGAAGACTGCATGATGGGCGACGATCCCACAGTTCATAAGAGAAAAATTCGCGACTTGACTCAGCAGGTTCAAACAAACGATGACCTGACGCAGCAGACTCTAGATGACGATGCTTTGACTCAGCAGGTTCAAACAAACGATGACTTGACGCAGCAAACTCAGGATTTAACACAACAGACTCTAGATGACGATAATTTGACACAGCAAGTAGAAACGAACGATAATTTGACTCAGCAGGTTCAAACGCACAATGATTTGACACAACAAGTTCAAACCAACGACGATTTAACACAGCAGTCTCAAACTCATGACGATCTAACTCAACAAACTCAACAGTCAAACGATTTTCTCGGCAACGAAAGACAGTCTTCTGGTTTTGGTCCAATGAATTACTCCCCTCGACCTGTTTACAGCACCATCGATGGGCATCAAGTACAAGTCGGTACCACGCGTCAGTTGCCAAAAACTCACGACGCTTTGACGCAGCAAGTTCAGACCCAAGATGATTATTTGACACAGCAAACTCAAGATTTGACACAGCAAACTCAAGACTTGACACAGCAAACTCAAGATTTGACACAGCAGCCTCAAACTCATGACTCTTTGACTCAACAAGACTTTGCTCCTGCACCTGTCAGTTATACTCTTAGACCTGTGTACGGTCAGAGCCAACAAGTTCAAACTCACGATGCTCTGACTCAGCAAGTTCAGAATGACGATTTAACTCAGCAAAGTCAAGATTTGACACAGCAGCCTCAAACTCATGACTCTTTGACTCAACAAGCGCAACACTTTGCTCTTGCACCTGTTAGTTATACTCCCAGACCTGTGTATGCTCAAATTGACGGGCACCAAGTCCCAGTCGGTACCACTAGAGGCTTACCACAGAACCAACAAGCCCTAACTCACGACGCTCTAACTCAGCAGACTCAAAATGACGATTTGACTCAGCAAGTTCAAACTCACGACGCTCTAACTCAGCAGACTCAGAATGACGATTTGACTCAGCAAGTTCAAACTCACGACGCTCTAACTCAGCAGACTCAGAATGACGATTTGACTCAGCAAGTTCAAACTTACGATGACTTAACTCAGCAGACTCAAAATGATGACTTGACGCAACAAAGTGAAGATCTAAGACAACAACCTCAAAGTACATATCCACAGCGTCCTGTCTTTTTACGACCGTACCAAAATCAGCCAATTTATTCCTCCCCAGTATTTAGTCAAACTCAACAAAAGCCGCTAAGTTACCAAACTCAGACTCAACAAACCGAAGTTGTTGAGCCACCGTACCAACGTCGACAAACATACACCTCAGGAAGTCCGAATGCCTACAGGAACTATCAATCATATCCTCAACAGTCATATACTTCAACTTATGAATGGCGACCTCAAACTAGCGTGGGCCAGAGAGTCCAATATTATGAAAATCTTCAAAGGCAAAGATATCAACAGGTACCACGACAGAGTTATTCAAGATATCCAGTAGTTCAACAGCAGAGTCAAGATTTGACTCAGCAAACTGAAGATCTGACTCAACAACCGTATAAACCAAAAGTCGTATACATTCCGATTGCTCAGCCGACGCGGGCCAGTCATCAACCATTTTCGCATAGTCGAGATCTGACTCAACAAACGCAAAATCAACTTTGGACTCCACAGTCTCAACATAGTCAAGATTTGACCCAACAAACGCAAGATTTGACTCAGCAGAATCAATATCTAACTCCTCAGAGTCAAGATTTGACCCAACAAACGCAAGATTTGATTCAGCAGAATCAATATCTAACTCCTCAGAGTCAAGATTTGACCCAACAAACGCAAGACTTGACCCAGCAGAATCTATATTTAACTCCTCAAAGTCAAGATCTGACTCAACAAACTCAAGACCTAACTCAACAAACCCAAGATCTGAGTCGACAGAATCAACTTTGGACGCCACAATCTCAACAGCGCCGATACTTGACTCCTCAAAGTCAAGATTTGACTCAACAAAGTCAGGACTCTGGATTTGCACCGCTTCAACTAGACAGAGACTTACCACCATCATATGAACCTGGACAAGTTGAAATTCTGGATGAAACAAGTCAAAATCCACTGGTCCAACAAGCTCAAGTTTTCACCAATCAACAACCACAAAGTGACGATTTGACACAACAGAGTGAAGATTTGACTCAACAATCTCAGGATTTGACCCAACAAACTGAAGACTTGACTCAACAGTCTCAGGATCTAACCCAACAAACTGAAGATTTAACACAACAAAGTCAAGACATCGATCAACCCATTGAACCGCAAATCTCATCAAATCAAATCATTCAAGGGTCTCAACAATCCCGAGATTTGACTCCAGAATCGCAAGATTTGACTCAACAAACACAAGATTTAACTCAAGAAACCCAGGAATTCACAACCCTCCCCGAAGAAACCCCCAAACAATCAACCTCTGACCAACGACTAACAGAAGCTCAACGAGAATCTCAACGCTTGATTGATTTGCTGAAGAACCATCAACACCAAACTCAACAACGTTACGATGGTACCCAGGAAGAACAAAACCCAAAAGGTAGAAGCCTGGTACCAAGTTACCATCAAGTAGAAATAGTAGAACCCGAAACTGCTGAAACAACTCGCGACATCGAACCTATTGAGCCCCAAATAGCCAACACCGTACAACAAGTGGATGGAACAGCCGCCCCCGACGAGGTGGTGGGCGCAGAAGTCACAACAAAGAAACCAGGATGGTGGTCGCGTTTCGGCACAAGTATTAAAAATAAGTTAGGCTAAGTTTGTACTTGTACTTGCTTGTTTACGTAGATTTAATTTATTATAAGGTGATTCAATAAAATCGAAATGGTACATGAACTAATTTTGTGAACTTACCTCTGGCAGTTTGTGGAAGAATGTTACAAAAAGACGTTGTTGCTTGAAATCTAAAAAGGAAAGAGTGGATATTAATAACAGAAGCGCGTTGTTGTGACCTTGTGTAATTTTTGAGAAAAACGGAAAACAGGAAAGATTGAGGTTATGTTACAAGCTGTATGGAAATAAAGATGAAAACAAACTCACCTAAATTTAGAGCCTCCGTGGGCTCAGTGATAGACATTTTTGTATTTAATTCGATCTAAAAACAAAATTAATGTGTTGCAAATATTAATAACTATAAAAAGGCGCGAACAACTTTTGTGATTATAGGCAACCAACAATACGAGCTTTTATTTTGTCTTTAGAATTAGTAGCCAACTTCACTCAACGTATTTTACATGTTTCTCGGAAAAACTACTCCAAATCTGTTAGTGGACGAAAATTTAACGTTTTTATAGGTTAAAACGTGTTTTCAGGTGAGTTTTTGTTAGTTTTAAAACACAATTTCTAACCGTTTCGAAAAATATTAGGTTATGTTGATCGAAGAAGTTTTTTGTTCACGAAGCTTATAACACATAACAAAAAGTTAATTCTGACAATGAGATGTTGATTCTTATTTACAAGTGTAGTGGAATTGGATGTTTTTTTTTTCGTTGGATTTGTGACTTCATTATAATCTAACTTTACACAAGTGTCGCATATCGAAATTTAGAAGCTCTCAGCTCTCAAAACGTGTGAAATCAGATTCTTATCGTGACAAATTAGAGTATTGGATTTCTATTATTTTTTTCGTTTACAGGGACACTCAAATTTCGGACTTTGGAACAAGGAGCTAACTTCATGCAAAGCGCCCCGTCACTACATGGCGCTGCACTCGTTGAATTTAAAATTTTGAAGAATTCACGTTGTTGATGTAAAAATGTCGCGTTCCTGATGCATTAGGAATTGTGATAGCAGAGACAACAAGATTCCTGTGCTAATGATATGAATTGATAGGCTTTTCTGAATTACAAAGGTAAGTTAATCTTGTTGGAGCGCGTGGAATTCTCAATTTTTGTTTATAGCATCAGATTGAAGAAAACATGTAGATGGAAGTACATCTTCGAAAAGGAGGAAGGAAGATTAACATAATTTTTAAAGTACTAGGCAACCAACAATACACAATTTGATTATATGTGTGCTATCTTCAGCAGCTAACTTCACTTTTGTTTACACAAGCCTAGTGGAATGTGGAATGATGTAAGCTTTTAAAACAAGAAATACGGCAACAATCAAACAATCTTTTCACAATTCTGTTCAGTAGTCGTAGAATGTGGACAATTCTGTTTAGTTTTAAATTTTAATGTAATTCCTTAAGATTTTTTTTTCAGCTGATCTCTGGGACTGCACAAACTATTAATAAAGCTCTTTCTTTTTAAAATCCTTTGATAACTTTAATACCAATTGTAATGAATTGATAAAAAATTAATACTTAATACAACACTTTTTCAATTTTTGTTTTTTTGCACCTCATATTTTTTTTAAGACAATATCAACAAATGTTACAGCTATGGGTACAAAGTACAAAATTCGTGTCTACTGTTACTAATATTTTGATAGAAAATATATAGAATATTTTCATTAGAAAAATTATTGCAAAAATCCACGTTTTAAAATATTAGGAGTAATCAAGACCTTTTTATTATCTCATATGTTCCTAACACTTTAAAATGCGTTTTTGTCAAATGTTAGCAAAATTATTTTAAAAACTAAAAATTCGCGGTTTTCTTAGATTTTTGTATTAGGAGTACATAAGGTGAAAAGAGGTTTTTAATTATTAGGAGTAACCAAAGACCTCCTTACAACTCATATGATCCTGATACTCCCAATATAAATTTTTGAAATTTTCGAATCAAATTATAGCAAAATTATTTGAAAAAAATCACCTTTTTAAAGGTTTTGTCTTAGGAGCACATGAAAAGTGAAGAGGTCTTCAGTTATTAGGAGTAATCGAAGACCTCTTCGCACCTCATATGCTCCTGATACCTCCGACTAAATTTTCATCAAATTTTCGAGCGAAATTGGAAAAATTCACAATTTCTTGTTTTCTGGCACTTTTACTATTAGGAACACATGAGTGCGAGGAGGTCTCTCGAAATATTAGGAGTAATCGAAGACCTCCTCGCACATCATATGCTCCTGATACCTCCGAATAAATTTTCATTAAATTTTCGAGCGAAATTAGAAAAATTCACGTTTTCTCATTTTCTGGCACTTTTACTATTAGGAAGGAGCACATGAAAAGTGAAGAGGTCTTCAGTTATTAGGAGTAATCGAAAGACCTCCTTACACTTCATATGATCCTGATACTCCAAAATTTTTAGCAAAATTATTCAAAAAGCCATAATTTCGTGCTTTTTGTATTAAAGTGCGAACAGCTCTCCAATTATTAAATGAATTTTTCATCAAATTTTGATGGAATTATTAGAAAAATTAAGGACATACGTTTTCGTTTTGTTTTTTTGGTATTAGAAGCACAGGAAATACACGGATCGAAACGGGAATCAAAGGCCTCCTCACATGTCATGTGCTTCTGATAACACAAAAAAAGGATTTTTGATTATATTTACACGAAATTAGTAAAAAAAGATTTTATTGTTTTTGAATTAGTTGAAAATGAAGTTTGAGGTGCACATACGGTGTGAAAAAGAAAGAGGGGAATAGGTTTATGTTTAACCCAAAATTAGGTAGACATACAACCTACATGTGCATTCTGTAAATGACATCATTGTAACATTATAACCGAGATCATTGGGTTATTTTTATTCATTTTCCACCTACAATATATTGTTACAAAGGCTAATAAAAAAATTATTTTAAAAACTTAGTCAATATTAGTACTTCACTCCATCATATAGCGAAGCGTGAGCTCCATTGACGTCACAATTATCGTTGCTCTCTGAAACAAAACAAAAATTAGCAGTAACTTACATAAATTCAAGTGCAATGTACTCCCAGAACAGAACTAATTGTTTGAACTCTACATTACTTAACTAACTTCACATTAGAAAACAAGTTTAGTGGAATTCAAATTTAGTGGAAAGTAAGTCTAGTGGAAAACAAAATTAGTGGAAAGTAAATTTAGTGGAAATCAAATCTAGTGGAAAGTCAATTTAGTACAGAGTGATCCATTTCAATATTAATCATAGTCGGCTTTGCAAGTTTGCACGTAGGTCTTAGAACATTTTTACTATTTTTCACAGCATAACACATTAGCGTCGCAGAAAGTGGGGTTGAGGGGGTATTTACAATTATCTACGTTCCGTTAAAATAAAACATTATAAAATTGGAATTTATTAATTTTTTACTGTTTTGTGGTGTCAGAATAAGTTTGGGAACAGAATGTAACGCACATAAAAACAGGTTAAAACGATTTTTTTTGCCGAAATGTTACCACATTCTACGCCATTGGCCGGCCCGAGTCGAACGGCGAACTCTGACGAACTGTCAATACTGTCATATGTCAAATTGTTGTAAATCCCGCGAATGAGAAGGCTCTCTTATATAGCATTTTTCTTTGGTGCATTGGTGTATTCCATTTCACTGTTGAGAAAAAAAGCAATCCAATGGCGTTTTCCGTTCAAGAAAAAGCGTTCTTGTTAGAATGCTACTTCAGAAATGGGGTGAAGCAAGAAAATGGAGAATGGGTGTACTCAATCGAACCGTGCGTGGACGAATACCGAGTGAAGTATCCACATCGAATGGACGTTGATTATCAAAAAGTTTATCAGTGCGTTCAAAATATAGTGCCTAATTTTAGAGAAACCGGATCAGTCGTTAAGAAAAGGCCAGGTCGGAACATTTCCGTTCGCACTCCAGAGGTCATCGAAAATGTTAGAATCATAATGGAAGAACAACCATCAACTTCATTGAGACGTTTAAGCCAAAGAGTTGATGTCAGCTATACTAGCTGTCAACGGATTGTGAAGAAAAACCTCAACATGTATCCTTATAAAGTTCGAGTGGTCCAGGAAATAAAGCCCCCAGATTTTCCTAAAAGAATAGCTTACTGTCAATGGTTTGAACAACATTTGAACAATGAGATGCTTGATTTGACATTTTTTAGTGATGAAGCCTGGATTTATTTGGATGGTTTTGTTAATTCTCAGAATATGAGACTTTGGTCTGTTGAAAATCCTCACCAGATTACAGAAGTTGGTTTGCATCCCCAGAAGATTGGTATTTGGGTGGCGATGTCTCGTAGACGTATGATAGGCCCAATCTTCTTTGACGAGACCATAAATGCCGAACGATACCAACGGCTCATTCTTGAAGAATTTGTGAACCAACTGGACGATGAAGAGTTGCAGAATGGATACTTCCAACAGGACAATGCAACGGCGCATACGGCTAATGCAACAATTGGTTATCTCCGGGAATTCTTCGACGATCGTTTGATATCGTATAATTTGTGGCCTCCAAGATCACCAGACCTTTCACCTTTGGATTATTTTCTTTTTGGTCATATTAAGAATTCCGTTTTTAGGAATGCCATCAATGATATCAGAGAATTAAAAGAAGCAATAACAGAAGTTTGTCGAGAAATTTCCCCTCAATGTTTAACAAACGTTTTTGAGAACATGAAAAGACGAATCCGACTTTGTCAGGAAAATAACGGAGGTCATTTTGAGCAGTTTTTGTGAAAAGATAGCTAGAACAAGGTAGTTAAACGGGATATACCAATTATTACTGATTCCTGATTTATCAATTTTAGTAAATCTCAAAGATCAATAGGAAAACTACTAATTTAGGATCGGCATAAACACTTTTAGGATTAGTTCTGACAAACTAGAAATTTAATGTCCAATCTTTCAGAAAGATGAGTAATGGTTGTTCAGAATCTCGGATAATAATAATCAGATTTTGTAGGAATTTTTGGAAAGTTCAAAATTATCGGAACAGACAGATTAATTTGTTACTGGAGAAAATGAAAATTCAAATTATTGTTGATTGGTTGGGTTATTGTAAGTGGTTGTTGTAATCTTTTATCTGAAATAAATTACATCATGTCTTTTTTTTAGTTTTATTTCAGTATTTAAATAACCGCGTTGAATGTTGAACTATCCACAAAAAACGTCTTTAGTTGTGATTTCACTCATAGGCAATAAAGTTGTGGTAACGAACAATATAAACACTTTTGAAAAGTTTTTTTTTTGGTCAAATTTTTTCGAAATGCCATTTGCAAATAAAATTTCAAAAAATCCCTTGCTGGGTATGCAACTAACAATACAATGATTACTGTAATTAAGACTGCTCAAGGTCAAGGTGTCCGAAGTAAGAATAGACATGCCTTAAAGTTTGCAAAGCCGCCTATGATTAATATTGAAATGGATCACCCAGTAGAAAACAAATTTAGTGGAAAACAAATTTAGTGAAAATCAAATCTAGTGGAAAGCACAATTAGTGGAAATCAAATCTAGTGGAAAACAAAATTAGTGGGAAGTAAATTTAGTGGAAAACAAATCTAGTGGAAAGTAAATCTGTTGGAAATTAAATCTAGTGAAAAACAAATTTAGTGGAAATCAAATCTAGTGGAAAACAAAATTAGTGGAAAATAAATTTAGTGAAAATTAAATCTAGTGGAAAACAAATTTAGTGGAAGTCAAATCTAGTGGCTTGTGTACGAACCAATCAGCAGTCAACTATTAACAATTTCATGATTTAAATGTAACTAAATGGATCATATTACATTAAATCTGTTTTTATCATTATTATTAGTATTACGAATATTTGAACTAAATATATCAAAATAAAACAGCATTCGATCCAACAATAAGACAACAAAATTACGTTCAATTTGACTGAATTCGTTTTAAATCATAGTCAATAAGACTAAAATGATTAAATTAAGCTCAATGTATGTATCAAACTAAAAGTTAATCGCACGAGATTGCATATCAAAATCTTATATTTACCACAGTAGTATATAGGAAGTCTTGCCGTTTTTCAGCTAACACGCAAATGCAAGTCCCAAATTCTTTTGTTTTAATTTCTCCTAGCAGTCTTAGCTTCAAAAAACTTGTTACTGTAAGAATTAACAATAAAAGTCGTCACAAGTAAAATAAATTGTGAAATAAAATATACAAATACAAGATGAAAATCTCACGTGATTAATTACATCTTGCAAATGTTTCATTATTTTCAAAAGATATAGTTCTATTAAAGTTAAAACAAAAGTCTGTTGGGCTTAGAATACCAATTCAAATTTTCAGTTAACAGTGTTATTTATAGAGTACAGCAAACTTCATGGATAAAAAAATACTCAGTGAAAGTAAAAATAGTAATACAAAATATTTATCATAACAAAATCACTAAAAACGCAAGTGAATGAGCTTCTTGTAAAGAGAAAACGAAAACGTGACTCCAAATCCTTGATTTTCATCGTTGGTAATTTTTTAAGATTTCAAAAAGCCATTATATAGTGTATATATAGTTGCATACCTTTCAATACAATTTCCACTAAACTTGTGATCACAGTGTTACCAAGACGAACCTCAAAAAATCCCCAGGCATCAAGAGCCAATGTTTTCTTTAACATCATTGATATTGATTTCCACCCAATTAAACAGCTCCATGTTCATCCAGGATCTTCAAAAACCAAACGACTCATCTTATCTACGAAACGATTTTTCTTACCAGACCACTAACCTAAAAAGAAAGATTTCACAAGTTTAATTGATACGAAACAAAATTTACCTGGAAATACAGAAACTAAAGTATAAACGACAAAGTTTTCGTTTCCAAAATGGCACAAAACGTATAAAAACCTTGTTTTTTGAGAAAACGACGTATATTCTGATGTTATTTTCTGCAGTGGTACTTCTTTCAAACAAAAACAAAGCCAACGTGATCGCGAAAACATCAGAGAAGTTAGCCGTTTTGCCAACTTCAAGAATTATTGTATTACCGGTTGCCTAAAACAAAAAGTTTCTTATCGATCTTTTGACCTTTAAACACCACCATTGAAGCAATTTTAGCGTTAATAATTACCAAAAAAAATAGTTTGTTAACATTCAAATCAGTAAAACAATTTAATCAACGTTTAAATCATTTTTGATCTTATGGAATTTCGACCTTACGAGAACTGTCACTTTCGCCCACCATATTGAAGTTATCTCATCTCCAAGTGTCAATTTCTGGTAAACTTTCCCATCGCTTCAAACCCCCAGAAATTAATGTTATCACCAAAAACTGCCCCAGTTTTGCAAAACCAACAATATACAACATTTCTTCCGAATTATCACAACATTGAATCAATTTCATAACCAAAAAGTTCCCAAGCACAAATCTCCAAAATGGAACTTGATTTGGAAACGAACCAAAATACAGAGGGACCCCCTAGGAAAAAAAGTAGGCGTCAAGAAGACCAAAGTCCGAGCAAACATAACATAACCTCTTTACCAGTGAGTCTGTGCTTAGTAGGTCACGCAGCTAATTTTCTCTCAGTATGATATTTTAGTGAATATTTTTCGTTTTTTGGACTTAAAAACCATAGGGGTTTGTGCTACACTGTGTTCAACATTTAATAATGTATCCAAGGACAGTTCTCTGTACCAAAAAGTGACCCTAAAGGTGAGTTTCCCTCTTATAGAGCCATTCTGTATATCTCTTTTTAGTACAACATGAATAAAGAGTTTCTGGAGTCTTTCGTTTCCAAGATATCATATCCCAAAGAACTGTGTATAGAGTATAAGTTTTGTGATAATCAGTCTGAAGTTGATTATTCAGAATTTGATAAATACGTGCGAATGTAAGTCTTACGCCCCCATGTCTCTCCACAACTAACCTCAAATTCCAGCGCCCTAACAAAGTGCGGGGAGTGCGTCAAATCAATTAAAATAGATAGCTGCCGAAACGACGAAATCCTCGTTCTTCTATCAGAATGCGTCAACCTTGAAGGTATACCTCCAGATTCAGAAACAATCGCTAAACACAGTTTTTAGAACTCACCCTGTATAGATGCAAGAGTTCCTTCCAATCCTTAACCTCAATCACAACTCTCAGGAGCATAAAATGGGTGTCGTGTCATTTTCCGCAGAAAATCGCCAGTGAAGTAGTCAAAAACAACGAAGCACTGCGAATTCTATATCTCTGTAAGTGACATTTAAACCGTAATGTTGCCTCATCTGATTTGTGAGCATCTGATCACGTGATCGTTATTTGTTGATTTCAGCGGATAACACAAACGTCAACGTGAACGAAATGTGCGAAAATCTTTCCAAAAGTAACGAGGAGATGCGCGAGATTTATTTCAGCGAGAGGAAAAAGCTGCGAGCCAAAAGTCTGAGGACGTTGGGAAGACTGACGAAACTTCGGAGTCTAGCGCTGGTGTCGGCTCCGGGATTTGAGTGTGATCCGGAGGATTCGCTCGAACAGATCGCAGCAGGCTGCTCAAAGTTGAAAAGGTGCCAACCTTAGTTTTAACATCCCTATAGTGGGAACTAAAAATTTTTTTTTAGTCTTTTGATTTATGGCTGGAAAGAGATCAACGACGATAATTTAATGCCGATCTTGCACATGTGCACTCAGCTAAGAGAACTAGATCTCAGAGGATTAAATATTACCATCAAAAGTTGTCGCGAAGCCGCCCTTTCTCTACCTTCCCTTAAAACTATGGATGTGATCAAATGTAACCGCGTCAAAAAATCACAGGTTGGTATTAACCAATAGGAGAGTTTGACACGGTCACGTGGCCGTGACGTGCTGTCTCATTGGTGCCCTTGTGATCATGTGACCACACTCGATAACCGCTCATTGGATCTTTGTTGCAGCTCGCCAAACTCCAACAAGATTTCCCAGAAATCGATATTCCGTTAGAGTAAAGTTCCGAGGTGTATACTTCTGATTTTACATTTTATATTTATTTTTAGCATTTCTCATTGTTATCTTTTATAACGTTCATTATCTTTAAGTTGGTGTTCGTAAGTGTATGTAGTATTTTGTTATGGAAACTTAATTTTGAGACGAATTCATAAATTTATTTTATAAATTCTAGTGACTTTATTTACATGACGTTGGTCCTACTGAATTAAACCGAGATGTTGGAGGCAGACCGTGGCGGCGGCGGCTTTTGCTTCCTTCTTATTGGGGCTAGCAACGTTGGGTTTATACTCCACCCCGTTTAGGATAACCTACAACAATTTTTATTAAACAAAAATATACAAAAAAGTGACACTGACCTTGAAAAGGAAGTTCTTTTTGTGATCCGGACCGCACTCAAAACACAGAGTGTACTGTGGCGCCCCCAACTTCTTTTTCGACGCGTATTCGCCTAGAAGTGATACGGGGTGTTTGTTTTGTATCGTGTACGTGTTCCATTGGCCCTGTCCCTGTTTCTTCTTCTTCTTTTGTTCTTCATTCGCTACAAGTCCTTTTTTGTCTAGTTTAACCTCCAACAGTAGTGGTTCTAGAGCTCCTGTTTTCTCCTTCCCTAGTCCTTCTCCAGGTTTCCAACCCATTTTTTGTAGGAGGTGCATTCCCATTCCTCCCGAGACCGGCGTGGCTGACGTCAATTGGTCCTATAGAAAAAAAGGCGTAAACTTGTGTCAAACTAGCCAATGCCCGTGCGTATTCACCTCAAACACCAATGACGTCTCATTACTCACCACCAATCAAATCTTTTCCCGCCCAAAATCAGTTCACTTACCGCACGTGATCGTAATCGAAGTCATGCAGTTTCCACGTGATGAACCCTGATTTAGTAACCTGATAGAAGCCTGAAACAAATTCTCAGGTGTCGGATTTCGCTCTGTAGCGACGTCGGACGCTGCCCCCGATGCGAGGGGCGGCGTCCGAACAAGCAGCCACAGATTCCATCTCTATCAGTGTAGAAATGGTCTGTGCCTACTTCCGACCAGAGTTGGATCCTAGTGAATCCCTTTGGTTGACCTGAAAATTTGTTCCAGGAGCGGAAGGGTGGCACAGGAGCACTGTGGAAGTTAGTTTGTACCTTTTTAGCCCAGGCTTGGTAACCTGCCGACAGTTCGGCTTGGGAGAGCACCTGTGCCCCGGTGGTGCCCGTGAACTGGCCAGGTTGCTGTTTACTTTGCGCCCAGGTTTGCATCTGAAGAAAAAAAAAATAAGTAAAAACGTGATACAACCCTAGGACAGACCTCTTGATTCGATTTGTACATCTGAGTCAAAGCCTGGACGTCGTTAGGGTTCTCTTGGAGCTTTCTGATAGCTGTCAATCGCTGGGAGACGATGGAGCCGATGTCCACGAGCCCCCCCTACAATAGATAAAAGAATAAAAACGAAAGAGTGAGTGGAGGTCGTACTTCTGGAGAATGTGGGAAGATTTGTGGACCAGGTGGAGCTGGAGGCGTCACCTCCTTTTCAGGGGGAGGAGCTTCAATTTTGGGTGGAGCTACCGGTTCGGGGGTTTTCTTCACAGGAACCCACTCACTCTCAGTCTTTCTATGTAATTGGCCACTGCTAACAGGGAACTGTAAACGTAGCTCGCTTGTTCTCTCCTGAGTCGACTTGATAGGCAATGGAACAGAATTCTACACGAAAATAAAAGAAAAATTGTTTTGTTTTAATCTCACTTTGATATTCATGGTGATGGAAGTGGGCCGGTCCTTGATCTGAAAAGGGTGGTGAAACGGCTTATCCGTGTCGCTGTCACTCCCATGTTCGCTATTGGACGACAACTCCCCAAGTTCCTCCTTCTTACTTAACGTCTTACAGAATTCTGTAAGTTCCTCGATGGTTTTTCCTCCCGCTCTGATCGCCGCGATCACTTTTTCTTGTGCCTGGGGTCCTAGAGTGAGCGCTCCTGGAAGACTCCCCGACTTCATCATCTGAATGGCGTTCTTCCGTGCGATTTCGAGAAGTTTTTTCTTGTCTATGTGGGAGGAGTCTCTGGAAGAAGAGCGATCTCGATGTCGTCTCTCTTTATGGCCACGCCTCCAAAAATCCTCCTCTTTGTAAAACGAGTCTTTTCGTTTGTGACTACGTTCGCGACTCCGTCTCTCTCGACTCCGACTCCCACGACTCCGGCTCCGACCCCGCCTTTCCCTACTACGACTCCGCCTCTCGACACTCCTACTTCGATTTCCTTTAATTTTATTGCGGAGATCATTGATGCGTAACTGTAACTCTCTTTCTTCACTCTCTTTCGTTTTTCTTTTCTTCGTTTTTTCGTGCTCACTTTTGTGTTTTCTTTTTTTATGTTTTTTGTCTCCATCAGATTCTACCTCGCCGTCTTCTAACTTATCTTCCTTCTTAATACTATCAAGATTAAAACTAATATCAGTACCTTCGATTTTTATTTTCTGCTCTGAGGATTCTTTCTCTTGTTTTATCAAAATTTCGGCTAAATCGATCTCGGACTTTTCGCTACAAGAGCTGTGGTCTCGTTTCTTCTTCTTGTCTTTCTTTTTCTTCTTATCCTTGTGTTTGTGCTTCTTCTTACTTTTTTTGTTTTTCTTGGGGGAGTCGGATTTTTCCTTTTTGATGATCACAGGTGGTTCGGCGTCAAAACTGTTAAAAAGTTCTGACAGGATTTCCATGGAGGACTTCGTGGGGGGCTCCACTACCGATTTTTGATCCTCGGAAGGCATCATGACAGTACCCGAAAGTTAGGTTATGTTTTGTAGCATATGTCAACAAATATTGATGAGCAGTGGTACCAACCGCTTGGATAAAGTCGTGTAAAGGGGGGCATCTCAGTATTCCTTTGATGGCTTAGTACTGAATTTGATTCGGGGGGGGGTTTGACAACTAGAACAGAATTAAGTAGGAGGTGAATCTTTTTAAATTTTGAAGAAGGTGTTACCAACTCTTCATGAACTAAATCACTGTTGTTGCCACAATCAGCTGTGATGCTCGTAAATCTGGGAAAAAACCAGAAAACAAACCTATTGTTGTCGTTGCTTTGATTGCGTACGTATTTTCATCAGAATTAGAGTTTTATTATCAATGTCACAGCCAGAGGTGACACCCGTCAACCTCAATTCAGCTCCAAATATTTCATCCTCGCGATCTATTTCTGATCGGTTTGTCTAAAAGATTGTGACTTGTTCATGATTCCGCGTCTGTAACAGTACACCACAAGAAATCTTCATAGAAACACCTCGAACATAACCTCAAAAGTAACGTCCGGAGATGTCTTCAGACGGCAGTAGCACTGCTTTGGATCAGGCCTCCAGGAAATACTACAGACATGCCAGTCACAGGTTAGTAATCCCCAAAGAAATCTGGAATTCCAAATATGGAAATGTCAGGTAGGCAACCAGTTATACATCAAACATTGGGGACATTCCACGCCGTTCCGGCCAAGGTTGCGGGAATTTTGCGTGGTGCGGTCGCAAAAGTAGGCGTGTTACCCCACACGTGCTCCGCAGGTCATTGGTCGATCCCCCTATCGTATATCAAAAGCACGCTTATCAATGACCCCCCACTGAATTCAGCTCAGTTCTTTGAAAGTAGTGGTCGCAACATGCCGCAGTTACCAGAACGAGATGAAATGCGCACGAGGGCATTTTCCAGTGGCTCCAAACTTCTCCATTTCCACAACCTCCAACGATGCGACAGATCCGAGAATGACTTGGAGAGTTTCACCAGTGGAGTACCGGTGGAAAATACCTGGATCGACAAAAGAGAATTAGCGCACAGGTATTTTTTCTGGAAAGTTTCAACATCTTCTGGATGTTGCAAGAGTCATCAAGGTCGTAGAGATTAAAGGTTAAAAGCTCGCGACATTGTGTAATGAAAAATAGTCGAAACTGTAACGTTACGACTTAAATATGACACTTTCACGAAAACACTTAAATCTTTTACTATAAATATCCATGTTATCGCGCGTTTAGTTTACGACTTGTTTATTATTACCATCGCGAGCGTTTTGCTAAGGCGGCTCCGTAATGTTGACAGGTGTTCGAAGCCCACTCGATTTCAAAACTCCAATTATGCAGTTATGCAGTTTTGCGTCATCCGATTTGTCTTACTTTGATTGGTTTAACGAACTGAGTACGTGCGAAACTGATGGTCACGGTTACGTCTGCCATTTTTCAAACTACATTGTTGTGAAAAACACGGTGGTCGTGGCATGACCCTTACATTGCACCAGGAGCAACAAACAAGTGACATAACGTTCAGATTTCTTCACTATCATAACAATCTCTCGTTTGCTTATCAAGATGCTTCTAAGAATCGATAATTGATAAATATCTCAGAAAAAACACGATAGTTGTTGCTTTAAATCTATAAATTAGACAATAATAGCGTTCACTATCTATTTTTAGTTTTATCGCTAGAATTTGGTCGTTAACTTCAATTTCAACAATAAAATTGATAAAGCGCAAAATTTTCTGGACTTTAGTAGGAGGATTGGCTCTGATGATAACAAAACAAGTGAATCCCCCGACACCTCACAATCCAATAAACAATGACAGCTAAGGTCACTTGTCCCCCCGACAATAAAAATCTCCATTAATTTAGACACTCCAAATCTCTTTCCTTCCAACGATGCATCGCTTCAACCTTCATTCATTCACCGAAAGTGGTTCAGCGAACATATACACGTGTGTGCACGCATCCATGTTATTTTTGTTTAGATGATGTGCGAATTTTCATGAGCAAAATGCGTATTAAGAACGGAAATTCGGAGGAAAATGGACGAGGCGCTAAAGCTTCAAACGAGTGAGTTTTCTTTATATTTCCGTGCCAATTATTTCCATAATTGCAAGGTCTAAGTACACACATTGTTCAGTAAGTGACTTGTTTGTTTTCAAATGAGAATTTAAGCTGATTCTGCGTAAATACATCAGGATTTAGACTAAATATTTGAATCGCGATTATTTATTTATTTTTTTTCAAGGCAACGATATCACTTCTTCGTGCCAATTTTATTGTTTTCAACACAAGTGAGTTGGATAGAAACAGGTGGTTTTGAAACTCTGTTTGGATTTTGATGTGCATTTCGTGCCATAATAAAAACCATGAAAGTAAATGGTTGGGTTGCTTATTTTTGGGTCACTGTGAAATTCATAACTGACCTATTTTTTGGAATTTTAGTCATAAACATGAAAATTGTGCCAGAATTATTCAATCATTTTTAATCATGGCTGAGAATATGACCTCTATTTTAGTTTCACTTCAGAATTAATTAAATTTTAAATTGTAATTTGATTTGATTTTGTGCCATAAAAATTCAACCACATTCGTTGCGAATCAACGACAATTTTTTTTATTGCAAAATTGGTAGATGATTTCATTTTTGGCATTTCGTGGCTTTGGCAACAAAAATACTATCTGTGCCATAAATATTCAACCATATTCAACCACGATCTTTTTTATCGTTAAAATGTCAAACTTTTCTCAATTTCTAAAGTAATACCATTTTATAGTTGAAATTTCAGGTTGAATCATAAATATTCAACTGCAACGTTGTTACAAGCTCAACAAAATCGAATATTGGAATTTTTTCAACACTATCTTCACTTTTATAATAAAATGATCAGATATTTAACTTCGTCATTTAATTGTTTCAGCAACTTAAAAATTTAAGATGCCAGAAATATTCAACCACTGTCTCTAAAAATTGAAGTTGTGATTTTGTGCCATAAATATTCAACTGTATTTTTTGCGAATGACCGATAAAAATTGAATATCAGACACTTTATGTATTGTTAAATTAGTGGCTGATTCAATTTTGGGCATTTCGTGGCTTTGGCAACAAAAACACAATCTGTGCCACAAATATTCAACCACGATTTGTTTTCATCGTTGAAATGTCAAACTTTTCACTCTGTTTGAACTAAATTTTTAGACTAACACCATTTGATAGTTGAAATTTCAGGTTGAGTAATAAATATTCAACTGCAACGTTGTTGCCAGCTCAACAAAATTGAATATTGGAATTTTTTCAACACTCTATTTTGACTTTTATAATAAAATGACCAGATATTTAACTTTCTGTCATTCAATAGTTTCAGCAGCTTAAAATTTAAATTGCCAGAAATATTCAACCATTGTCTTTTCAAATTGAAGTTGTGATCTCGTGCCATAAATATTCAACGGTATTTTTTGCGAATGAACGATAAAAATTGAATATGAGACACTTACATGTATTGTAAAATTAGTGGTTGATTCAATTTTTTGGCACTTCGTGGCTTTGGCAACTAACTGTGCCAGAAATATTCAACCATGATTTTCTTTACCATGTCGAATTTTTTACTGTATTTGACCATAATTTCCACACTACGTTGATGGTTGAAATTTGACAATTGACCATGAGCGTTTCAACCACTTTTTCAACTTTTTCTCGCGACAATTTCGATTTTTTGCCATAAATATTCAAGTGCATTCTTTGTGAATTAACAAAAGAACTGGAATGTCAGAGGCACCTATTCGTTATTTCGTCATAATAATTATTGCGAAATCGGTGGCTGATTCATTTTTTGGCATTTCTTGGCTTTGGCAACAAAAAATTAAATCGGTGCCAGAAATATTCAACTACGCTTTCTTGTATCATGTAAATATCGAATTTTCGAATTTATTTTAACTTAATTTTCAAACTATTTCTGTTTTGTTTGTTAAAATTTGACGTGGTGCCATAAATATTCAACTGTAATGTTTTCACAAGTAACTTCGAGAAACTCGATTAGAGCAATTGTTTAATGGCATGGTAGAATCACCAGCTGCATAACTTGCCAGAAATATTCAACCACCAAGTTTCGACTGTTGATTGTTGTAACTTGAGGTTATGCCGTCATTTGTTCCCGATCTAATTGAATTTAATTTCTCTGTGTATTTTTAACCAAAAGAAGAATTAGTGCCAGAAATTTGTAATAGCGACTTGTGTCGGTGCTATAAAGGTTTTATTTACCGCCCAAAAAAGTTTTTTCTGCGTGTATGCAACATTTCGGGTCTAGCGTGGTATCATAATTATATGCCCCATTCCACATTCCATTGACCGGATACAAAATCGAAACAAAGTTTTTCGGGGAACTTTATTTCCGCCATCAAGGCAGTAACTTTCCACCAGCATGTTTCCACGTCCTTATCTATATTATATTATCAATTTGGTTAAGTGCATCCTGATAATCCCGGAGATATAATCTATTGTTCTGGATCTCTTTTATTAGCCGTTTTTTTTCTGTTCCTGGCAATGAACAGAAATTCCTCGTTACGGTTATAATTAGAGATCTGGATCTAAACTAATTAAAAATTTCATTGCGCAAACACGAAAATCGTAGGTTTGTCGATGATTAATCACGTGAATTTTCCACAATTAAACTGACACACGTGAGATTACGTTATAATTTGAATTAAAAACTTGTCAATGAACTTGAAAAAAACGCCACTTCCATTTAATAACTCATTTATCAAGTGAAAGTTGTAATTTTAACTTTTAAAGCGGTCACAAACGTGTTTCTAATTCGCGCCAATTTAATTTACATTCATTGTTATATTTAATTGATGACACGTGTGGTGATTGTCAATTGTCACCATCATAACCTGTCATGATGACATGTCACCCCATAACCTCAAATCACCCTCGAGATGTCATCTGTTGCCAACTTTGTTTTTTTCTTGAAGGTCGCCTGGAAAGTTTTCACGTATCAATCACTTTTCAATGTCGTAATTATTTTCGAATTAGTTAGCGATATTAGGAGAGGACCCCGATAAAATCGCAGTCGTGACCTAAAAATTCGTGCATATTTATGAATATTTGAAATGTTTTTTGGGTGTGACATTTTGGCGACGCTGCCAACTGCAGAGGCGCAAATTATTGATTGATGATTGGAACATTTTTAGATTATTGGAAAATTGTTGACTGACCTTGATGTGAAGCTAATTACCACTCTGTTTATTGTATGATTATAATCATCTGTTTCACCGTAAACTGTAATTTGTAAATTATCTAGTCACTGGCCAAAAATTCTATAAAAAAGCGCGATCTAAGCTACGACGTGCTTTTTCCGGTTCATGGCCTTCCCGATTGTTTTTTCTTGAGGCTCTAATTTATGAAACGTCACTGTCAGAGAATTACACCCCCGAGTTTGAGTGCTATTTGTTCCTTTTTTTGGTGGAATAAATGGAAATTTAAGGTGGTTTTCGGTTTGCAAGCAAAAAACTGTACTACTAGTAATTACTTGAAAAACTTCGAGATGATGGTGCCAAAGGAAAAGAAATTTATTTATACTTTGAGTCGTTTTGATGACGTTCGCTTCAGGTTATCACCTCATTTTTTGTGTTGTTTTCTAATTGGATTTTCTTTTCAGGATATTCGTCAATCGCAGCTTGCATTTGGAGAATATCAGGTTTTTCGGGTTCGACATGGATTACACGCTTGCTGGTTCGTATAATTTTTTTAGTTTTTTGGGGTTGTGCCAGATTTTTTAACGGGGGTTTCGGATTTAAGTTCTGCAAGTTGATTATTGAAGTTGTGCCAGAAATGGAGACTTTTGTTCTGTTTAGGAATAAATAAATGTAAGCACCGTGGCTAAAAATAGATCAAATATTGGATTCAGTTCCAAGTTGAAAATTGAATTGATGTCATTTGGTGCCAAAATTTGTATAAATTAGTGACGGAAAGTGCTTGTGCCAGAAGTATTCAACGAGTTCTTTCAAAATCAAGTTCTTTAAGTTGATTGTTGAATTTGTGCCAAAAATTAATTAGGACTTCTGTCTGTCTTCTTACTGAATGAATAAAGTTATGACTATGCATAGCTGTGCCAAGTTACCAAATTATAGAGCGAAAAAGGACGACCAAAAAATTTCAAATATTTTTTATTATAGCCTGTAACTTCAAAAGTTCTGACGCCATAATGGTGAAACTTGGGGAAGTTATCACTTTCGATTTGCTTACTTGCTGTAGTAACTTATAAAGTTATAGAGCCATAAAGACAAATTTTAGAATTATTTTTTTGAGGACCAACTTATAATTTCAAACATTGATAATATAATCTGTAATTTTAGTAGTTTTAACGCTAAAGTAATGAAATTTGGGGAGGTTACTACTTTTAATTTGCTTATTAGCTCTACCAAGTTACGAACTTATCGAACGAAAGGGACTAATTTTAGAAATTTTTATTTTGAGGACGAATCTAAAGTTTTAAATATTTTTCATTATAACCTGTAACTTTAAAGTTTTAACGCCATAATGGTGAAACTTGGGGAAGTTACCTCTTTTGATTTGCTCATTAGCTGTAGTAAGTTACAAAGTCATGGAGCCGAAAAGCAAAATTTTAGAAATGTTTTTTTTTGAGGACCAACCTATGATTTCATTAGAACCTGTAACGTTAGTACTTTTGGCCCCATAATAATGAAATTTGGGGAAGTTACTACTTTTAACTTGGTTATTAGCTGTGCCAAGTTACGAACTTATCGAACAAAAGGGACCAATTTTAGAAACTTTCGTTTTGAAGACCAATAAAAAATTTCCAATATTTTCTATTATGATCTGTAATTCCTGTAGTTTTGAAGCTATAGCAATGAAATTTGGGGAAGTTACTACTTTTGACTTCGTTATTAGCTGTGCCAAGTTACGAACTTATCGAACAAAAAGGGACCAATTTTAGAAACTTTCGTTTTGAAGACGAATCTTAAATTTGAAATATTTTTTATTATAACCTGTAATTCCGGCAGTTCTGAAGTTATAGCAATGAAACTTGGGAAAGATATCTCTCTTGATTTGATGATTAGTTGTGCCAAGTTACACACTTATAGGGTGAAAAAGACAAATTTTAGAAATTTTTATTTTGAGGACGAACCTAAAGTTTTAAATATTTTGCATTATAATCTGTAACTTTAAAAGTTTTGACGCCATAATGGTGAAACTTGGGGAAGTTACCTCTTTTGATTTGCTTATTAGCTGTAGTAAGTTACAAAGTTATAGAGCCAAGAAGAGAAATTTTAGAAATGTTTTTTTTTTGAGGACCAATTTATAATTTCAAACGTTTTCGTTTGAACCTGTAATTTTAGTACTTTTGGCCCTATGGGAATGAAATTTGGGGAAGTTACTACTTTTGACTTGGTTATTAGCTGTGCCAAGTTACGAACTTATCGAATAAAAGGGACCAAATTTAGAAATTTTCGTTTTACAGACGAATAAAAAAATTCCAATATTTTCTATTATGACCTGTAATTCCTGTAGTTTTGAAGCTATAGCAATGAAATTTAGGGAAGTTACTACTTTTGACTTAGTTATTACCTGTGCCAAGTTACGAACTTATCGAATAAAAGGGACCAAATTTAGAAATTTTCGTTTTGAAGACGAACAAAGAATTTCAAATATTTTCTATTATGACCTGTAATTCCTGTAGTTTTGAAGCTATAGCAATGAAGTTCGGGGAAGTTACTACTTTTGACCTGGTTATTACCTGTGCCAAGTTACGAACTTATGGAATAAAAGGGACCAAATTTAGAAATTTTTCGTTTTGAAGACGAACAAAAAAATTCCAATATTTTATATTATGACCTGTAATTCCTGTAGTTGTGAAGCTATAGCAATGAAATTCGGGGAAGTTACTACTTTTGACCTGGTTATTACCTGTGCCAAGTTACCAACTTATCGAATAAAAGGGACCAAATATAGAAATTTTCGTTTTGAAGACGAACAAACAATTTCAAATATTTTCTGTTATGACCTGTAATTCCTGTAGTTTTGAAGCTACAGCAATGAAATTTAGGGAAGTTACTACTTTTGACTTAGTTATTACCTGTGCCAAGTTACGAACTTATCGAATAAAAGGGACCAAATTTAGAAATTTTTCGTTTTGAAGACGAACAAAAAAATTCCAATATTTTATATTATGACCTGTAATTCCTGTAGTTGTGAAGCTATAGCAATGAAATTCGGGGAAGTTACTACTTTTGACCTGGTTATTACCTGTGCCAAGTTACGAACTTATCGAATAAAAGGGACCAAATTTAGAAATTTTCGTTTTGAAGAGGAACAAAGACTTTCAAATATTTTCTATTATGACCTGTAATTCCTGTAGTTTTGAAGCTATAGCAATGAAATTCGGGGAAGTTACTACTTTTGACCTGGTTATTACCTGCGCCAAGTTACGAACTTATCGAACAAAAGGGACCAAATTTAGAAATTTTCGTTTTGGAGACGAACAAAGAATTTCAAATATTTTCTATTATGACCTGTAATTCCTGTAGTTTTGAAGCTATAGCAATGAAATTCAAGGAAGTTACTACTTTTGACCTGGTTATTATCTGTGCCAAGTTACGAACTTATCGAATAAAAGGGACCAAATTTAGAAATTTTCGTTTTGAAGAGGAACAAAGACTTTCAAATATTTTCTATTATGACCTGTAATTCCTGTAGTTTTGAAGCTATAGCAATGAAATTCGGGGAAGTTACTACTTTTGACCTGGTTATTACCTGCGCCAAGTTACGAACTTATCGAACAAAAGGGACCAAATTTAGAAATTTTCGTTTTGGAGACGAACAAAAAATTTCAAATATTTTCTATTATGACCTGTAATTCCTGTAGTTTTGAAGCTATAGCAATGAAAATTTCGGGAAGTTACTACTTTTGACCTGGTTATTACCTGTGCCAAGTTACGAACTTATCGAATAAAAGGGACCAAATTTAGAAATTTTCGTTTTGAAGACGAACAAACAATTTCAAATATTTTCTGTTATGACCTGTAATTCCTGTAGTTTTGAAGCTATAGCAATGAAATTGAGGGAAGTTACTACTTTTGACTTAGTTATTACCTGTGCCAAGTTACGAACTTATCGAATAAAAGGGACCAAATTTAGAAATTTTCGTTTTGAAGACGAACAAAGAATTTCAAATATTTTCTATTATGACCTGTAATTCCTGTAGTTTTGAAGCTATAGCAATGAAATTCGGGGAAGTTACTACTTTTGACCTGGTTATTACCTGTGCCAAGTTACGAACTTATGGAATAAAAGGGACCAAATTTAGAAATTTTTCGTTTTGAAGACGAACAAAGACTTTCAAATATTTTCTACTATGACCTGTAATTCCTGTAGTTTTGAAGCTGTAGCAATGAAATTCGGGGAAGTTACTACTTTTGACCTGGTTATTACCTGTGCCAAGTTACGAACTTATCGAATAAAAGGGACCAAATTGAGAAATTTTCGTTTTGAAGACGAACAAAAAATTTAAAATATTTTCTATTATGACCTGTAATTCCTGTAGTTTTGAAGCTATAGCAATGAAATTTAGAGAAGTTACTACTTTTGACCTTGTTATTACCTGTGCCAAGTGACGAACTTATCGAATAAAAGGGACCAAATTTAGAAATTTTCGTTTTGAAGACGAATCTTAAATTTCAAATATTTTTTATTATAACTTGTAATTTTAAAAGTTTTGACGCCATAATTGTGAAACTTAGGGAAGGTACTACCTTTGATTAGCTCATTACCTGTACCAATTTATATAAGTATAGTGTCAAAAAAGATAAATTTTAGAATTTTTTTTTTGAGGAGCAACTTATAATTTCAAACATTTTTTAATAGAATTTGTAACTTTGGTAGTTTTGACGCTATAGTAATGAAATTTGGGGAAGTTTCTTCTTTGGAGTTGCTCATTGGCTGTACCAAGTTACAAACTTATAGAGCGAAGGACATAAATTTTAGAAATTTTCATTTTTAGGATGAGCCTACAATCAACCTATCAAATTATTATAATTTTTAATTTTAGTAGTTTTGAAGCTATAGTAATGAAACTTGGGACAGTTATCACCTGTGACTTTATAATTAGCTGTGCCAAATTACAAACTGATAGAGAAGAAAAGACAAATTTTATAATTTTTTACTTTAAGGACGGATTTAAAATTTCTAACTTTTTTTTTATTAGAACCTGTAATTCTGGTAGTTTCGACGCTATACTTGTGAAACTTGAGGAAGTTATCACTTTTGATTTGTCAATTAGCTGTGCCAAGTTACAAAGTTATTGAGCGAAGAAGACAAATTTTAGAATATTTTTCGATAATTTTCTATAGACCAGAATTCTTGTAGTTTCGACGCTTAGAAAAGCCAAATCCTAGAAAATTTTATTTTTAGTAGAAACTAAAAGTTTTATACATTTTTTGTTAATACCAGTAATTCTGGTAGTTGTACCGTTGTTTAAAATTAATCAACTTTTAGAATACAAATCTCCTGAATACGAAATCCTCGGCTTCAACTTAGTCAAAGAGCGCATGGTCTACATTGGCTACCCACAAGAAATTTTGGAATTCGAATATGATCCAACGTTTCCTGTCAGGTGAGTAACCAACCCATAAACCCATTTCCTCTAATCTATCATTCCAGAGGTCTGTGGTTCGATGCCCAATACGGAAACTTATTAAAAGTCGACGCTTATGGCAATATCCTCGTTTGTGTCCACGGCTTTGAGTTCGTTAAACAGTAAGTATTTAAAAAAAAAAATTGACAGAAATTGACTCATTTTATTTTTAGTTCGCAAGTGTATGAATTATATCCAAACAAATTCCTTCCGTTAGACGAATCTAGAGTTTATGTATTGAACACGCTTTTTAATCTACCAGAGACGTACTTGCTGGCTTGTTTGGTGGACTTTTTCACGAATTCGCCCCAGTACGCCAAGACCCAAACCGGGGTGAAGTTCGGGGACCTTTACATGTCGTTCAAATCAATTTTCCAGGTAAACAAGCAACTTTCAAATTTTCAGTTTCCAGCACTGTTTTTCTTGGTTGTAGGATGTCCGGAACGCGGTGGATTGGGTACATTTACAGGGTGATCTAAAAAGCAAAACCATAGAAAACTTAGAGAAGTACGTGAAGAAGGATGAGCGTCTTCCTATGTTCTTGGCCAGGTTGAGGGAAAGTGGTGCGAAAACTTTTCTTCTCACCAACAGCGACTACAACTTCACTGATAAGATAATGACGTACTTGTTCGATTTCCCTCACGGAGCCAAAGTAAGTAGCGCTGCTCGTGCGTAGTATAGTGGAACTGTCTTTTTAGCCGACGGATCCCCACCGCGACTGGAAGACGTATTTCGATACCATCGTCGTCGACGCTCGCAAGCCTCTCTTTTTCGGCGAGGGAACCATCCTCCGCCAAGTGGACACCAAAACTGGCGCTCTTCGTGTCGGCATCCACACCGGTCCTTTTCTCAAAGAACAAGTTTACTCCGGAGGCTCCTGCGACGTCTTCACGAATCTCATCGGCGCCAAAGGCAAAGATGTTCTCTACGTCGGGGATCACATCTTCGGAGACATCCTCAAGAGCAAGAAAATCCGTGGTTGGCGCACTTTCCTCATCGTCCCCGAGTTGGTAAGAGAGCTCCATGTTTGGACCGACAAATGCCAGTTCTTCGACGAGTTACAAATGTTGGATGTGAAGTTAGGCGAGATGTATAAGTAAGTCCTATACTTCTCACAGTTCGAGGTTTCACTGTATTCTTGTAGGAATTTAGACAGTAGCACGAAGGAGAAGCCGGATATTTCGAAGCTACGCGCGGCGATTCGTGACGTCACTCATAAAATGGACATGTCGTACGGCATGTTGGGAAGTTTGTTCAGATCCGGCTCACGACAGACCTTTTTTTCGTCGCAGGTGGTGAGATACGCGGATTTGTACGCGGCTACTCATTTGAATCTCTTATATTATCCGTTTTCGTACATGTTTCGGGCTCCTGCGATGTTGCTTCCTCATGAGTCGACGGTGGCTCATGAGCAGCGGTTCGTGATGGAGTCTATCGATAAGAATGAAGAAGCTAGGAAACCACAGAAAGTTTTAGAGAGATCGCATTCGCAGATTCCACACGTTCGGCCAGAAACTCCTCAGAGTGTTACGCATAACCACGACGAAGATTTCTCAGATGATGACAGCGATGAAAAGAATTCCGTGAAGAACGGGGAAAAACACGAATAATTTTTTTTAGATGTTTCGTTTTTTGTAGTGCACAATCTCGTATACTAAGAATCAAAGCATTTTATAGATTGTTAACAAGTCTAGCGCAAAATTGCTCATTTTTTTACATTTGTTGTTATCGACTTTTATAATAAGGGAAAAGTAGATTTTTATAGCTATGAAGAAACTCGTTTTTATTTTATTTTTTATTTATGTAGTTGTGTTATTTATTGTGTATTAACTTCCAATAAACGATTTCAATCCTACGGCATTTTTAACTAAATGATATCCGTAACTGAAAAAAAATAAGAATTTCAAATTTCCCGCCAGGGTGAAACGCGTGAAGTTCAAACCAACTACCAATCAAATACAACGAAACCAGAAAGTAAAAAACAACTTGACTACAACAAAAGTTCCTGCAAATAATCTTCCATCTCTTCATCTCTGGATTTAATTTCTTCCGGTTTATGTTTATCCCACGGCGATTCTACAGTGTCCTTTTCATCATCATTTGTTTCCGTACTCGTCTGCGGCTCGTTTGGTTCCTCTCTTTCCTCCTTTCTCTTCTCCTTCTTCTGTTTCTCTTTGTGTTTCTTCTTATCAATTCTCTTGACCTCTCTCTTCTTACTGTGATGGTTCAATTTTCTGGAACAATCAGGGCACAGCCCTCCAAACCCCCCAATAAAAACCCCAACTCTCTCTCTCCTACTTACTTATCTTCACCAGCGCATTCTTCTTCTCCCCTTGTTCTTTATACGCAAAATTCACCTCCCACGTCCTTAACCCCTCTTTCTCTTCACACTTCTTGTTCCCGCAGATGAACTGTCCCTTTCCTATTACAACTTCACGTTCGATCCTCCATCGGAGCGCTATCTTTGGGATATAATATAGTTACAAACTCACAACAAGTCGTTTTCTAACCTTATTTTCCTTGTATAAACTGAGATCACCTATACAGTACTCCTTAAATAACTTATCGTAGTATTTTTTAGCGAACTGAGCCTCCCACGTGTCGGGGGCTGTGTCATCCCAGAGAAATCTGTGGTTGTCTCTGAGGACATCTTTGTCGGTTCGGTCTTTAGAAGTGTCACGTTGGAAGATTTGGGTGTCCCCGGGTTGTTTGAGGATGTAGTCGTTAATTAAGGCTTTATGAATGTCGTAGGGGTTCATGTAGCGCATTTGGGACCGAAAAGTCATTTTGTTTGGGGGGCGACGTCAACATAACCTAAAAATGTCACTTTGACGTTGACATTGACAGGAGAGAAAAACAGGTGGTTGTGGCTAAAATCACACGAATTCAGAGCAAATCAGGCGATGGAGAATACCGGCACGAATTAATTGATTCTTAACAGAAATTGCTTTTAAATGTCATAAATGAAATTTAGGAATTATGCGGACATTGCCGCGATGTGTTAGTAAAACAAAAATTAGACTTGACTTTTAGCTTAAATGATGGTACAGTAGCCGGCAATAAATTTTGGTCAACAATGTCATTTGAAAACGTGACAGAATTGTTAAAAGTTAGAAATTTTTCCTTTTTGATAAGGGCATTTCTCATCAAAAAGTCAAAAATAAATTTGCTATACGTCAAAAAAAAATTTCTTTAAAATTGATCACGATACCAACATCATTTTATTCTTCTTTGTACCAACAGTGATGACCTCTTAGTAAACTTGTCAAGGAATTCTAATGACAGAAATTAGTGTCATGCAGTTATTACAGGTTAAGAACAGTTCACAGTGGAGTAATGTTCACCGTATTGATGGCCAAAATTTATTGCCCGCCACTGTACTAACAAATATTGCGTTTTTATGTACTATTTCGATCAATCAATCAATCACGATGAGAACATATAAATTCCACCAAGATTTGTCATAAAGCTCCAATTTTCTCTAAACTATGTCGCCGCCATTTTGTCCAATTGTATTTAAATCCCCCCAAACCGCACTGACCCATTACAGATCCCTAATTACCCAAATAAAATCACTTTTGCTTCTCTTAACGTTAAAATCCCCTAATTAGCAGGATCGACACGTCCGTCCGCATTGTTATTCATACCAACCGCACAGAATAACAATGTCTACTACGATCCACTTAATTATTTGTTTTGAATATAAAAAACGTCCCAAATCAGAGTAGGCCACGTTTATATCACAACAATGTATTTTTTTCCTCATTCATAGTACGACCATCGGTGAAAAATGTTGGTACTAGTGTTGGTGCTCGTAACAGGGACTCTAGCGCGGGACTCTTATCTGGAAGCGTACGAGGAGTCCCACAGTACCACCGCTAAGATGGATAGGGAGTACACTGAGCCTTTTCCGTATCCTTCAGGACCTGGGACTCAGTATGGGCCACCCAAGTACCAATACGGACCTCCAAAGTACCAATATGGGCCTCCATCAGCACCCGCTCCCAAGTAACATTTCTTAAAATCAGTAATTTAGTTTGACAGTGAGTTTTAGTTATGGACCTCCTTTGGTACCGGTCTATGGGCCTCCGGCACCGTCTTATGGTGTTCCCCATGGGATGCTGGGACTCCTGGACAAGCTGAAATACAAACTTGATCTTTTTACCCTCGGTAAAATTCTTCTCAAGATTGTTTTATTTAAGAAGTTTGTGAGTTTTGTTGCTGTGCTTTGTTTGTTGATGTTTATACCGCATCTGAAGAGCAAAGTGGATGACGCGGTGCCTGAAGGTGGTGATGATGATGACGAAACGATGCGGGGAATGCGACCAGAGAAGCACAAAGGTTTAGATTTTTTTTTAGTTGCAAACATACTACATTGTGATTTTAGTTGGCGATGAATTTTTGAACAATATAACTGAGTTCGTGGTGGGAGCTATTGATAATTTTTCGAAAAATTACACAAAGGAACAGGAATGTGAGAGTGTTTTTTGCAAGACGCAGCAGGTTCTGAAAGGAATTGATGACAAGCTGAGTTACCGAAAGTAAGTGTTTTGTTTTTAGGAACATACAGTGATTTTTGGTTTTAGGTTGGCAGACGTGTATTCCAGAGAGATTCAGCCATGAGTTTGCCATTAGGTGTAATATTTATTCTATTTATTTATTTATTTAGTTGTATTTTTATACGAGGTGCAATAAATAAAACGCAATGATAGTGTTTTGGTCTTTCCACTGTTGAAGGTTATTGGTTTGCGACCTCTATTTATTTAAAACGTTATCGCACTGAAAACCCAAGATATTCTGGGTAATGGGGATTAACCATTTATTTTGTTTTTGCTTCCAAAGAGCAAGATGTAAAAATCAAGCAAAACATACATTATTTATTACTTGTAAACATCAGTGGCGGCTCGCTACTATCATACTCACAACCAACCTCCTTTGTCAAAAGAAAGAATGCCACTACTGACCCCCATTGAGCCGCCACTGGTATGTTTACCAACGTGTTACGAAAATAATATAAATGCAAAGTGACCACAAAAGAGAGCAGTGTTTGTATGACAGTGAAAGGTGAAGATGAAGAAACTCGTGGTGTTGGTGGTGGTACTGGCGGCGGCAGCAGAAGCGGTGCCCCGGTGGCGGAGAAACACCATAAACGAATGTAAGTCAAAAAGTCTAAAGAAAAATAGAATTAAAAAAAAAATCAAGGCACATTTTAAAGACACTAAGTATATCGTTTTTTGAAAGCCATTTTGACAGCATCTTTTTTTTGATCTTGTAATCTTCCACTCCGACGACTTGATTAGAAAGTTGCGGTTTTATTTTCACTGTTTTTTCCAGATAAGATGTGCGTTCCGGAAGAACTCCTCCCTCTTTGCCAGCAGATGTCTTCCCAAGAGACCAAGAGTCCCGCTCGCATCATCTGTATTCCTGCTCGTGACCGGTACTCTCTCTCCTCGTTTCTTCCTTTCTTTATTTCTTCTTCAGTTTTCAGTGTATAGAAAAAATAAAACAACATGTTGCCGATTTTCTCACAGTGGACCCTGAGGATATGTACATAGCGGCGAAAACGCCCGATCAAGATTTTGCCGTGTTTGAAGAAATCCGTACTCGTGAAGAACCCGAAGGTACTTATTATTCCAAGGCCAACTTGTTTTCTCACTTAACAAACTCGTTTTAGCTGAATTTCGATACGAAGCTGTCGCTGTTATTCACAAAGATTTGAATATTTCTGGGATTGAAGGGTTGAAAGGGTTGAATTCGTGCCATACGGGTGTTGGGAGGAATGTGGGTTATAAGATTCCGTTGACGAAGTTGAAGCAGAAGGGGATTATAGGGCCGCTGAACGAGCCGGAGTTGAGCCCGAGAGAAAATGAGTTGAAGGCGTTTTCGGAGTTGTTTAGTAAGGCGTGTATTGTTGGGAAGTGGGCGGCGGATCCGAAGATCGACCTGGAGTGGAGTGAGTAGCATGACGACTTTAGGGTCTGAGGGAAGATCCTAACAATTTTTTTTCTCAGAAAAGAGGTACTCCAACCTCTGCGCCCTATGTGAGCACCCCAAAGTTTGCGACTACCCCGATAATTTCTCCGGTTACGACGGCGCTCTCCGCTGTCTCGCCCACAATGGTGGTCAAATCGCCTGGACTAAGGTCATCTACGTCCGGAAGTTCTTCGGGGTACTACCTACCATTTGATCCATTTTCTCTCTAATTGGTTGTTTCTAGCTCCCCGTGGGCGTCACTCCAGCTAAGTCTACCAATGAAAACCCCGAAAACTTTTCTTATTTATGTCCTGACGGCTCCCGCATCCCTGTCACTGGTACTCCATGTCGCTGGGCGGCGCGACCTTGGCAAGGCTACATGGCCAACGCTGACGTAATCAAAACAGTGGATGAATTAAGAAGAAAAATAGAGAATCTAGATAGCGAAGGTGTAAAGAACCACGCCGAATGGTTGCAGAAAGTTCTAGAGTTGGATGAGAAGACTGTGGCGAAAGAGAACAAGGTCATACCACCTGGGGACTATCTAGACAAAGCCAACTATACCGATGTTGTGGAAAGAGACTATGGTCCTCCTTTTAAAACAATAAGGTTCTGTGTTACCACCGAGGATGAGTTGAAGAAGTGTGAAGCCTTATCAAAGTCAGCGTTCTCTAGAAACATCAGGCCGCGGTTCGGCTGCGTCCAAGAAAAGACAGTTGAAGACTGCATGAAGACCATCAGAGACAACGGGGCTGACATTATCACTCTCGATGGTGGTCTCGTCGACAAAGCTCAAAGAGACTTCAACTTAGTACCCATCGTAGC
Organism: Cynaeus angustus; assembly: GCA_030157275.1. Classification (NCBI taxonomy): domain Eukaryota; kingdom Metazoa; phylum Arthropoda; class Insecta; order Coleoptera; family Tenebrionidae; genus Cynaeus; species Cynaeus angustus. The sequence goes on from CM058067.1 coordinate 11,232,311, forward strand.
TGAACAATACGGCAACCTCGGACAATCCTACTACGCTGTAGCCGTTGTCAAAAAAACCTCAAAATTCAACTCTTTCTCCGATTTACGAGGCGCCAAATCCTGCCACACAGGAATCGGGAGAACTGCTGGCTATAACGCACCTTTGTACACCCTCATCAAACAAAATCTAATCGACAAAGCTAATTGTCCATACACTAAAGCTCTCTCTGAGTTTTTCTCAGCGAGCTGTTTACCCGGCTCCAAGGACCAAAAGTTATGCGAGCTTTGTGTTGGAGATGTTGATAAGAAGGACGTTTCGACGAAATGCAACTTTGATTCGAGTGAGGCTTATAGTGGGTATACTGGAGCCTTTAGATGTTTGGTCGAAGGAGGCGGCGATGTTGCTTTCGTTAAGCATGTAACAGTGCCGGGAAATACCGAAGGGAAGAATGGGGAGATTTGGGCGAAAAATTTGAAGGCGGAGGACTATGAGTTGCTTTGTCCGGAAGGAGGACGGAAGCCGGTGGATCAGTACGAGACCTGTCATTTAGCACATGCACCGCCACATATGGTAAGTCATAAAAGGAGGCTGTGACAACCTAGGAATTGAAAACTTTAGCTTAGGTTTATAACAGCAGAGTGTGAAAATTGTTAAAATCCTCTCTTAGGCTTTTAGTATTATTTTGTACACTCTGGAGATGCCTAGGTATTGATAGCAGAAGTTTGGAAAGCTGATCAACACAGGCTTCGTTGCAGAGGTAAAACCTGATGAATCAAGACAGTAAAACTTAAGGTTTACGTTCATAACGAAGCCTGGATTTTGTTGATCATTTAAAACCTGGCAAACCGAACTACTTACTTAACAACGTAAATTCAAAATTTGTCATTAACTATCTCTAATTTTAAAAGTTTGTGATGTAGAAAATGAACTACGAACTTAAAGTCTTAAGAAACCTGAATAAAGTGATTTAGGTTTAGTAACAGTTAATTATAAAATTTTAAGTCAAGTGATTTTGCTGACTCAAAACATATTAGAAATCTAAAAATCCTCAAGCTAAGAGTTTTGGGATAAGGTTTTTTGTTCCAGAAGTGATGTGCTTCAAATTCAGAGACAAACTGAAACCTAGACATCTGTTATTTCAAAAAAAGTTTGTAAATTACAGTTTTTGACAACTTAAAATTTAAAATGATTAAATCTAAAAACATTGGAATTAGACTTGAGATTTTGTAGTGTCAACTCTCAAAGAACAAATTGCAAACTTTAAAAGAGTAGAAATCTGACAATATGACACCTAGATATAAAAAATTTAAAGATATAAAGAAAAGTCGAAGTATTTTGGGATTTAGGTTTTTCTGTTTTGAAAGCACTAGATATCTGAAGTGTTAAAGAGATGACGTAGAACCTGAAATTTCTAGGTTTCTAAAACTTCCATTTTTTGCCTAGGTGGTGACCAGCCGCTCCAAGACTGATAACGAAGTAGACGAAATCCGCAATCTCCTACTTTCTGCAAGTTCTTTATACACCAAAAGACCAGATCTCTTCAAGATGTTCGGATCTTTCAACGGGAAGAAAGATCTTCTTTTTAAAGACTCCGCCACCGGCCTAATTTCCGTCTCTAAAGAAAGCGAGATCCAGAAGGAGTACGCCAAAGTTCTCGCCGTGGTCAACGGATGTTCCTAAATTAGAATTGCTTTAAATCTTTGTAAGAGCTAGAACGAATAAACGTTGTTTTTATCGTCTCAGGTGTATGTTTTTTTTTCAATAGCAATGGACCTTTATGGTGCCTTGTGGGACACCCCACTTACATTTATTACTGAAAATACATAAAAAAATGATCTCATCACAAAAATACACTAATTCTAACACTGTGTCTTTGTCTTTTCTATCTACCACAGCCTTCCTGCGTTCACAGCCTCGTAGTTTAATTCTCACTCACATCAAAACTCGGTTTCCTGCTGGTGCGGGTAGTGTTCCTGCTGCTCGATGGCACAATCACGTCATTCGTGACTTCTTGGTTTCTTCTCCAACACCACATCCTGACAAGACACGCTCTAAAATTGTCCGACATCAAACCATATACCAGAGGGTTCACCAAAGTGTTGAAAAAAGCGATAATCAAAGCGTCGATGAAATGATTGGAACGAAGAAAAAAGTTCGTGTCGGTGGTGGGTCGACTCCCGTCGACATAAATCAGGATCATGATGACGGTGATTGGTAACCAGAGGACCAACACGAGAACGACGTTCAAAAAAAGAACTCGGACGACGCGGATGTGTTTGTTCAGTCTTATTTCTTCGTGCTGAGAAAGGGAGCCGTGACGAGTGTTGGGGAAAGCCATCGGGGTCGACATCCTGAAAAAAGAACTGTTAAATTGATCTCTATCAAGTGACGAAAGTCGTACCTCCGCGGCCATGGGACGAAGATATCCGACATGCTTAACTCCGACTGTCTTCTTCCTTGTCGTCCTTTGGTATCCATGCTACTAACCATGACGCAAGAAGAAGCCCACGTGTTCTTCGTCGAGATCAATTTCTGGAAGATCCTCTGGTAGAAGTACACCAGTAGGACCATCGGCAGGAGACAAGCGAAGATGACTACGGGCATGACGAAACAAGCCGAGAAGTGGATGCTCGTGGATTTTGGAAACACCAAAGAGCAAACTTTTTTGCCGTCTTCTGTGTGGATTTCTCGGAACCAGAGGAAGACAGGGACGAAAAGAACGATGGAAAAGAACCAGATGATAAAAGAAAAAATTCCTGTTTGGCGAGGGGTGATATAGGAGCGATAAGGAGGAATGACGATGCAGTAATGGCGGTCCAAGCTTATCAAAGTAAGAGTCCAGAGAAGAACTATGCCGGAAACGAACTGAAAAAAAAAGTTTGCATAATTCGACAGAATGAGCCGCTAATTATGTTTTTAGTGCCGGGTTTATAAATAACGACTTTATGGCTAGCACGCGTTTGATTTTATTCGTTTTGTGGAGTGCAAATTTTTCAAGGTTGAGAAGGATAAATAAGAGACATTTGTTTTTTTATTGTTAATGACTCCATTGCCGTTCCTGCGGTTCGAAAAATCAAATATACAAAAAGATTTAAATATACAGAGGAGGTCGTTGGTGCAATTATTAGGTTTTCACATTTTGTTCGAGAGCGGAAAAAAGTAGGGTAAAGGAGGCTAAAACTCCATGGTTCTTTGTTGATTAAAAAAATATATTAAACCATTATAGAACTTGGTAAAAAAATCGAAAATGACGGCTAAGTTATTAACACTCTAAAACCAAAAACACAACACAAATGTTACTTTAGTCCAAATTTTATAGTTTATAATAATAAAAAAAGTAATAAAAATATCAAATATTACAAAAAAATTATCGTTTCAAAATATTTTCGGTCATTTCTAGATAATTGTGAGTTTCTAAACTAGATTTTTATATTAAAAGTGGTAAATTTATCTAGTTTTCAAATTTAGACAAAGAAATGTTAGAGATATTAAAATGAAAATTTTTTCTCAAAAATGTTAAAAAAAAACAGTTTTGGATCGCTTTGAATATATATCTAGAAGCATTTTCTTTAGTTCACAATTTATTATTTATTGTAAAAAGTGTTAAAATAAATTAATTCTTGGATTTCTAATGAGCAATTTATTGGAAAAAATCAAAATTTTAGTCAAAAACGTCAAGATATAAATATTATTTCATTTCATAATTTATTTATTTATTTTAAAAATGCCTAATTAAATGTTTAGATTTAGTGTGAAGCCTTATCAAAGTCAGCGTTCTCTAGAAACATCAGACCGCGGTTCGGCCGCGTCCAAGAAAAGACAGTTAAAGACTGCATGAAGACAATCAGAGACAACGGAGCTGACATTATCACTCTTGATGGTGGTCTCGTCGACAAAGCTCAAAGAGACTTCAACTTAGTACCCATCGTAACTGTACAATACGGCAACCTCGGACAATCCTACTACGCTGTTGCCGTTGTCAAAAAAACCTCAAAATTCAACTCTTTCTCCGATTTACGAGGCGCCAAATCTTGCCACACAGGAATCGGGGGAACTGCTGGCTATAACGCACCTTTGTACACCCTCATCAAACAAAATCTAATCGACAAAGCTAATTGTCCATACACTAAAGCTCTCTCTGAGTTTTTCTCAGCGAGCTGTTTACCCGGCTCCAAGGACCAAAAGTTATGCGAGCTTTGTGTTGGAGATGTTGATAAGAAGGACGTTTCGACGAAATGCAACTTTGATTCGAGTGAGGCTTATAGTGGGTATACTGGAGCCTTTAGATGTTTGGTCGAAGGAGGCGGCGATGTTGCTTTCGTTAAACATGTGACAGTGCCGGGAAATACCGAAGAGAAGAATGGGGAGACTTGGGCGAAAAATTTGAAGGCGGAGGACTATGAGTTGCTTTGTCCGGAAGGAGGACGGAAGCCGGTGGATCAGTACGAGACCTGTCATTTAGCACATGCACCGCCACATATGGTAAGTCATAAAAGGAAGCTGTGACAACCTAGGAATTGAAAACTTTAGCTAAGGTTTATGACAGCAGAGTGTGAAAATTGTTAAAATCTTCTCTTAGGCTTTTAGTATTATTTTTGTACACTCTGGAGATGCCTAGGTATTGATAGCAGAAGTTTGGAAAGCTGATCAACACAGGCTTCGTTGCAGAGGTAAAACCTGATGAATCAAGACAGTAAAACTTAAGGTTTACGTTCATAACGAAGCCTGGATTTTGTTGATCATTTAAAACCTGGCAAACCGAACTACTTAACAACGTAAATTCAAAATTTGTCATTAACTATCTCTAACTTTAAAAGTTTGTGATGTAGAAAATGAACTACGAACTTAAAGTCTTAAGAAACCTGAATAAAGTGAGATTTAGGTTTAGTAACAGTTAATTATAAAATTTTAAGTCAATTGATCTTGCTAACCCAAAACATATTAGAAATCTAAAAATCTTCAAGCTAAGAGTTTTGGGATAAGGTTTTTTGTTCTAGAAGTGATGTGCTTCAAATTCAGAGACAAACTGAAACCTAGACATCTGTCATTCAAAAAAAAAAATAAACGTTTGTAAATTACAGTTTTTGACAACTTAAAATTTAAAATGATTAAATCTAAAAACATTAGAATTAGACTTTGAGGTTTTGTAGTGTCAACTCTCAAAGAACAAATTGCAAACTTTAAAAAATTAGAAATCTGACAATATGACACCTAGGTATAAAAATTTAAAGATATAAAGAAAAGTGAAAGTAATTTAGGATTTGGGTTAGATTGAAGAAACCTGGATGTTTCAGGTTTTAAATTATCACGTTTACAAATTTCCAGAATTTTGGGTTCTCAGTTTTTCAGCCTTAAAATTTGAAAATTCGACAATTACTCTATTCAGAAACAGTTCCTAAGTTCTTAGTTTTTCAGGATTTCAGCTTCCCAATTTCAATTTTTTGTTTTGTTTTTGAAGTGCGAGGTTTTCAATTTCTTAGGTTTTTAGACCTTCAAATTTTTCGATTCTATGTTACCCAGGTTCTCATTTTTGTTAGATTTTTAGATGCGAATCTTTCCTTTTGCCCAGTGAACTAAAATTTTATGTTTGTAGAACCGAATTAATGTTAAAAAAGCTTTTAGTATTAGATCTCAGGCAGATTCTGAAAATTGAATATGAAGTGAAATCTAGGTTAACCTAGATAGGTACAATACCTATTAGGAATATAACAAACATTCTAAAAACCTTAATATATCAAGTTAAAAATTTGATTTTGGAAGCCTAGAAATCTGTTCAAAAGTTTTAGGTTTTCAAAGGGTTTTACAAAATTCGAAACCTAAAGCTTGCAGTGAAAAAACCTAGAAACTTGTATGGTTTTGCATTTAAAACCTGGAGCTTCAAAATAAACGAAATTTTGTACAACTATGTTTTCAAAATTTGACATTTAAAAGTTGACAACATGAATCAAAATCTTTAAGTTTCTGACAATTTAACCTGATAATACAAAAACCAAACTTCACATCCAAAAAAATTTAGTACCAAAAATCGCGAAATGCATTTTTTTAAATTGTCAAAATTTTAGGTGTTTTCAAATAACTTATCAATTTAATCTGTAAAAATTTGAAAATCTATTAATATCTAAAATGTGCCATTATCATATAACGAAAAAAAGTACATCAAAGCAGACATTGGTAATTTAAAATCTGCGTTTCATGTCAAAATAGATAACAGTGCTACCAACGTGTAAAAAATGCAAGGTCTGACTCACCATTTGATTTTACAAAATTTTAGTTAAAAATTTGGTCAGTGTAAGTGGTAGCTGAAACTGAAAATGTCAAAATTTGACAATTATAGTAATCAGACTGTCTAAAATATGCCAACTTAAGTCGGCACAAAGTCGAACCTAAGTGAACCGAACACTTTTTCGCGCACTTTTAGCCTCCTTCACTCTACCACAAAATCCACTCGCTACCGCAAACACGTCTAAATATTGACACTGCATCGTTCCCGAGTCATAAAAATAAACATAGCCTCAACAAAACACCTCTTAAATTTATTCAAATCACAGCGAAACAACGAATTTAATTGTTGAAAAACAAATAAATTTTAATGATTATTCAGAAATCCTTGTTAAACCTTTTTCGATCAAATTAACTGCTATTTTATTTCTTCCTGCTCAAACTCATTCGAATTGTTTCGTCGTTAACAATCCGTAAAACGTGAGCGAAAACCTAAATCGCTATCAATTAAGTCGCGAAACTTCGCTAGATTTATCGCTGTGTTTGTGTTGTTGACAACCCTGTCAGAAACCTGATTTTTCTAGGCAGGAAAATAACCATAAATAACATTTTTTACCTGCACGTACGGCACCAGCTTGCAGACGAAACTCCCCAAATTCCACGACGTTGTAACTCTGGCGTAAGCCACCGCGGGGGCGGTGAAAATGAGCAATAGATCCGCCAAAGCCATGTTCGAAACGAGGCAGTTCGTGACGGATCTCATGTCTGGATATCTGTAAAAAATATTGTTTTTTTTCAGATTAGGGGCGGCGAGACACGTGCGCGTCGAAGTAGGTCGTAAGAATTTTCCCCGACGCGAGGTATAATTGAATTTCGCGCCGTCCCCACCCCGATAAAAACATCTTTTGATGTTCGATTTAAAATTAGAATGAAAGAAACTCATCGGAATTGAAAGCACAAACTCTTCAACGTCGTAAAAGTGTGAGCTTTCAACGTAATTGGTAAAAGTTCGACAATTCGAAAAATATTCTGTTTATTCTCCAATAAAATTCATGTTTCCGCTTCTGCGCTTTCTCTCGTCTAAAAATAGAAGAAAAAGCGCTCGACCTCCTAAAAATAGAACGTCTGAAGTTAATTGGCGGTTCGATAACGATACATCGGAATCAAGTAGGTCTCGGCGTGTTATTGATTTGTTTTTTCACCCCTGATGGGGTTGAAGACACGTCGATGCACTCTAGATGTGTGTCAAAAACAGGGCCGGATTTAGGGATGCGAAGCTAATGAAAAAAAGAGAAAAGCTTTGAAGTTTCAGGCGGAAAATGGGTGGAAAAACACCCCCGGCGATGGAAGGAGAGCAAGTGTTCCTGTTGTTTTATTTCTAAAAGAACGATCATTTTGAGTGCGCGCTTTTGGTCCACGTTACCTTAGATTTATAAACGTGTTTAAATTTTTCTGATCCCTTGACCCCATTGACCGTTTATTTGCCTCTTATGTCAATAAATGCATAATTTATGAGAGACCAACAAATCTCACTGAGATATACAGAAACTAAAATAAATCCAACAACAAATCCCGAGAATAAAATTTTCCTATAAAAGCTAACTTACTTTGATGTTACAATTGTGCGTTTTTTGTGAAAATTATCATAATTTATCACTCGATGAAAAATGATTCAAGGTTTAGGAGATTTAATTTATTCCAAAAAAAAAAATGCTTTCGATGTGTTAGGCTTTTGGTTTAGATTCACAACCTAACATTGATATACTTAACATTGATAAAGTAGGCTGAACTACAAAAAAAATCCAAACAATTGCATGGAAAATTCGATAACTGAAAAAAATTGAATAATTTGATAAATTATGAAATTTAAAATTTGGCGATTTTTGCATGAAAATTAAAAACAAAACTCTTCCGAAAACCTCTAAAAAACGACAAAATTTTGATGCTTTAGCGGTAAAATTCAAATTTGCGGTAATAAATTGCTAGATTTGATTTGAAAAATCTATGACTAGTAAAATTTTTTATTGATTTTATTGAAAAATAAGTTCAATAAATTTCTTTTTGAAAACTGAACGAACTGGGACTGAGACCAGAATTGAAACATTCGACAAATTCAGATTCCACTGTGACGTAAAACAAAAAAAATCTAAGAGATGTTGGCCAATGAGCGATTTTTACCTAAAAAATGAAGATAAAATTTTTGTTAAAAACCTCTGAAAATTTCAAATTTCAACGTGCATTTAAACTCGAAAATTTGAAGAACTTCTGTGACGAAATACTTTTTCACTGAAAAGTTAGAAATGTTTGCCTGAAAAAACAAACACGTTGAGACTGAAAGCTTTTAAAAAATACGATGACGTGAGACTTCAAATTTTTAAAAACTCGTGCACTTTCTAGCTGAAAAATTAAAGAAGTGATAAATTGGATAGATTGACAATTTTTATTTAGAAATTAAAGACGAAAATTCGACTAGGAACTCTCGCAAATTCTAATTTTTTAAGAATTATTATTATGCTTTAAAAAATACAAGAAATTAATGATAAAAAAATAGAAGACTAGTTAACTTAAAGACTTGGAAATGGAAAAGTATACACTAAAAAATTTTCAGATTCATTTTTTTTTCTTAGAATTTTAAGCAAAATTCTCTGGAAACTTCAAATTATAAGGGAAAATAACTAAAATTAAAAGAAATTAAAAATTGATAAACTTGCCAACCTGAAAATTCTTAAAATGTATTTTACAAAAAAAAAAAAATGGAGAAACTTTTTAAATTGCAGTGAGAAATAAACGATAAAATATTTTATTCACCTGGAGCATTAAAGCTCGTTCTGAGAACATTTTAGAAAAAGTTCTAGATAAAAACTCAACAATAATCCTCTACGAAGTTCAAATTGCAATGTGAAAATTTTATGAACTTGAGTGAAAACTCCAAGAGTAAATTTAATAAATTGCGATCGAAACAATGAACCTGAAAACAACATGAAAAAACAATAAATTTTACTATAAAATTGGAAAATCCTACGAACCGAAAAACCGTGAGCGCTTCAGCATAACAAATTGATATTTTGACATTTAACCTTAATAAAAAATCTGAATATTCGATACTGAAAATATAATCTTTGACCCCGTTCCATCTGCACATTTTCCGCGTTATTTTCCACCTCCATGATCCTCAAAAAAAACATAAAACTTGCATTAATGACGTACGCTAATTACAGAAAAGAGGTCACGGATTTCTATCCGGGTTAAACTACGCGGAAAATTTAAATTTCCCTCATTCAAATAAATACGAGTTTAATCTCTATTTTTAGGCCAAAGTCCGCTTCCTCGACATTAATCACGAAGATCCTGTTTATTGCGTGAAAAATCACATTTTGGTTCTTGACCCGTTTGTTAAATGACGCATGGGGGTGGAGACAACGGGGGCGGGTTCCATCCTTGTTTAGGCAAGTTTAAATTATTCATTCATTTTCGTGGGGTTAGTGAAACACTAAACTCGATAAAATAATTTTAGTTTCATTAAAGCCGCAGATTTATTTATGAGTTCAGTTTTAATTTGTTGGGATAATTGGAATAAATATTAAGATAATGTATTGTTTGATGTCGGGATTTCAACAAATCCGCACTAAGTTCAAACTTCAAAGAGCTTGTGCACGCAACAGCTTTAATTCTAGTTTAGCACTTTGTAATTTAACAACGGATTTAACATGTCTGTCCTTGTGAAATTTAAAGGTTTTTTGTGAGATTCTCGCGGCAAAATTAGCAGGATTTACAGCACAATAAAAGGTACGTCTGACAGATGTTGGTTGGTGCTTACATTTTATTTATTTCAATATTTCAGATTTCAAATATATTTAGAGTTTTGTGTTCCTACATGTTGAAATACGAATACAAAATAAATATTTAGTAAAAGTGACCCGGCGCATCCACCAAATTTATTAAAATTTCTAAAATTTCTTCTTTAAGTGTGTTGCTTCAGATTTAAGACTTTTTATTACAAATATGAACCACATTACTAGTTAGGTTTTAAGAATAAAATGTTGAAACTTTACTTATTGCAAATTTTTGGTTTTAAATTGTAGACTTCTAGATTTAGCTCTTCATCTAAAAAACCCAAATTTTGTTTGTAATAGCTTTCTGTATTTGTAAAAAAAAATTTGGTCTCTGAGCTACGAAAATCGCGATAGAAACAAGAAACTAATTTTTAAGAAATTTTTCTAAAACTGATAATCTAAAATTTGTGTAAAAACAAGTCTGAAATCTTTAAGCCTAAATTCTCCCAAGCCTAAGCCTAAAAATTTTAACCCCAGAGTCTAAATTCGTGACTTTAGCCAGATATTTTCTACAACGCTAGCTGCTACGAAGTAAAGCCTAAAAATTGCAAAGTCTAGAATTAAAGCGTTATAAGCTTGAAACCAAAAATTCAAGTTGCAAAGTCTAAATTTTTAATCAAACCTCATCCATCCCAGAAATTAAAAAAAAAACTTTAGAAACTCCGAAGTCTAAATTTCAATAAACTTCAAAGCCCAAAAATTTGCCAAAGGCAAATTCTTAATTTAACTTGGAACATCTAGAATTTAAAATAAAGCCTAAGAACTGCAAAGTCTAAGTGCAAAACTCTATTTGAGATCTAAAGCCATAAATGTAAACAACAAAGTCTAAATTTTCGATAAAATTTGAAGCCTGAATTACTTAAGATTGAAATTTAAGCTGTTGAACTTACAATTTCTTCTAAACTTACAAAACCTAAAATAAATTTAATTATAATCTAAAATTACAAAGTCTCAGTTCTCTATAAATTTTAGAATTTGGCATACCTAAGACTAAGTTAAGTTCTGAAGCCTAAATTTCTACTAAACCTTAAATCCTGATAAGATACAAAAATTTTATAAAATGCCTGAAGTCTACAAAGTTTGATTGTTCCACTAAACTTTAAAATCTGATACATTTTTGATCCGAAAATTTAGATTGCAAGTGCAAGCTGCAGTTTGGGCCAAAATTTTGAACTGCAAGTCTAATATTTATATTAGACTCTGAAATCAGACGTATCCTAGAGTGTAGAAACTTTATAAAAAAAAACACTGAGAACTGCAAAGTCTATTTTTTTCTACTGAATTTTGAAACATAAAATTTAAAACTTGTATAAGATACCTAGAAGTAGTAATTTTAAAATAACAAAAAATATGATGCTTGAAGTACCTAAAACCAAATTTGAGCCACATTTTAAATTATTATTTCAACATTAAAACTTGATAAATCTAAGATTTTGAGATAAAATTTGACAACTTATTATCAAAGTCTAAATTTTTAATAAAATTTTAAAATCTGACATGGCTAAAATTGAAAATTTGAGCTAAAATTTCTATTAAATTCTGAAACTTGATGTAACCTAAGATAGAAACATTCTATGAAAAAGCCTAAAAATTGTGAAGTCTAATTTTTTTACTAAACATCAACACCTAAAATATGAAACTCACGTAATATAAAGTCTAAAAACAAAAAAATTAAAATATCAAAAATCAGCCACAAAGTCTAAATTCTTAATTAAACTCTGAAAGCTAATACTGTTTAAAATTCAAAATTAAGTCTAAAGCCTAAAAAGTTCAAAGTCTAAATTTTTAATAACATTTTGAAATCTGACATGCCTAAAATTGGAAATTTGAGCTAAAATTTCTATTAAATTCTGAAACTTGATGTAACCTAAGACAGAAACATTCTATGAAAAAGTCCAAAAATTGTGAAGTCCAATTTTTTTACTAAACATCAACACCTAAAATATGAAACTCACGTAATATAAAGTCTAAAAACAGAAAATTTAAAATATCAAGAATCAGCCATAAAGTCTAAATTCTTAATTAAACTCTGAAAGCTAATACGGTTTAAAATTCAAAATTAAGTCTAAAGCCTAAAAAGTTCAAAGTCTAAATTTTTAATAAAATTTTGAAATCTGACATGCCTAAAATCGGAAATTTGAGCTAAAATTTCTATTAAATTCTGAAACTTGATGTAACCTAAGACAGAAACATTCTATATAAAAACCTAAAGCTTGTGAAGTCTAATTTTTTTACTAAACATCAACACCTAAAATATGAAACTCAAGTAATATAAAGTCTAAAAACAGAAAATTTAAAATATCAAAAATCAGCCACAAAGTCTAAATTCTTAATTAAACTCTGAAAGCTAATACGGTTTAAAATTCAAAATTAAGTCTAAAGCCTAAAAAGTTCAAAGTCTAAATTTTTAATAGAATTTTGAAATCTGACATGCCTAAAATCGGAAATTTGAGCTAAAATTTCTATTAAATTCTGAAACTTGATGTAACCTAAGACAGAAACATTCTATGAAAAAGTCCAAAAATTGTGAAGTCTAATTTTTTTACTAAACATCAACACCTAAAATATGAAACTCACGTAATATAAAGTCTAAAAACAGAAAATTTAAAATATCAAGAATCAGCCATAAAGTCTAAATTCTTAATTAAACTCTGAAAGCTAATACGGTTTAAAATTCAAAATTAAGTCTAAAGCCTAAAAAGTTCAAAGTCTAAATTTTTAATAAAATTTTGAAATCTGACATGCCTAAAATCGGAAATTTGAGCTAAAATTTCTATTAAATTCTGAAACTTGATGTAACCTAAGATAGAAACATTCTATAAAAAACCTAAAGCTTGTGAAGTCTAATTTTTTTACTAAACATCAACACCTAAAATATGAAACTCAAGTAATATAAAGTCTAAAAACAGAAAATTTAAAGTATCAAAAATAAGCTACAAAGTCTAAAATCTTAATTAAACTCTGAAAGCTAATACGGTTTAAAATTCAAAATTAAGTCTAAAGCCTAAAAAGTTCAAAGTCTAAATTTTTAATAGAATTTTGAAATCTGACATGCCTAAAATCGGAAATTTGAGCTAAAATTTCTATTAAATTCTGAAACTTGATGTAACCTAAGACAGAAACATTCTATAAAAAACCTAAAGCTTGTGAAGTCTAATTTTTTTACTAAACATCAACACCTAAAATATGAAACTCAAGTAATATAAAGTCTAAAAACAGAAAATTTAAAGTATCAAAAATCAGCCACAAAGTCTAAATTCTTAATTAAACTCTGAAAGCTAATACTGTTTAAAATTCAAAATTAAGTCTAAAGCCTAAAAAGTTCAAAGTCTAAATTTTTAATAACATTTTGAAATCTGACATGCCTAAAATTGGAAATTTGAGCTAAAATTTCTATTAAATTCTGAAACTTGATGTAACCTAAGACAGAAACATTCTATGAAAAAGTCCAAAAATTGTGAAGTCTAATTTTTTTACTAAACATCAACACCTAAAATATGAAACTCACGTAATATAAAGTCTAAAAACAGAAAATTTAAAATATCAAGAATCAGCCATAAAGTCTAAATTCTTAATTAAACTCTGAAAGCTAATACGGTTTAAAATTCAAAATTAAGTCTAAAGCCTAAAAAGTTCAAAGTCTAAATTTTTAATAAAATTTTGAAATCTGACATGCCTAAAATCGGAAATTTGAGCTAAAATTTCTATTAAATTCTGAAACTTGATGTAACCTAAGACAGAAACATTCTATATAAAAACCTAAAGCTTGTGAAGTCTAATTTTTTTACTAAACATCAACACCTAAAATATGAAACTCAAGTAATATAAAGTCTAAAAACAGAAAATTTAAAATATCAAAAATCAGCCACAAAGTCCAAATTCTTATTTAAACTCTGAAAGCTAATACGGTTTAAAATTCAAAATTAAGTCTAAAGCCTAAAAAGTTCAAAGTCTAAATTTTTAATAGAATTTTGAAATCTGACATGCCTAAAATCGGAAATTTGAGCTAAAATTTCTATTAAATTCTGAAACTTGATGTAACCTAAGACAGAAACATTCTATGAAAAGGCCCAAAAATTGTGAAGTCTAATTTTTGTACTAAACATCAACACCTAAAATATGAAACTCAAGTAATATAAAGTCTAAAAACAAAAAAATTAAAATATGAAAAATCAGCCACAAAGTCTAAAATCTTAATTAAACTCTGAAAGCTAATACGGTTTAAAATTCAAAATTAAGTTTAAAGCCTAAAAAGTGCAAAGTCTAAATTCTTAAGAAAATTTAAATTTAATAGACCTAAACCAGAAAATTTGAGCTACAAAGTTTAAAATTTGCACTAAATTCTAAAACCTGATGCATTTTAGTATATGCTGTAAAAAAAGCCTGAAAACTCCTAGTCTAATTTTTGCACCAAACATTGAAACTTAAATTATAAAACTCATGTAAAATAAAAAAATAATGGACTAAAAATTTAAGCCCCAAAGTCTAATTTTTTTATTAAACTTCCAAACCTGATAGTTCCTAGCGTTTAAAATTAAACCTAAAAGCTGAGAAGTGCGAAGTCTAAATTTTCCAAAAAATTGGAATCTAAACCGAAAATTTTATTAATTTTGAAGCCTGATGTATCTTAGAATTTACCTTCTATAAAAAACTGCTAAATCTACTTCCACCATAAAATTTTAATCTAAAATGTAAAATTCGAGTAAATTTAAATAAATTTAATTTCCTAATTTTTAAAACCTGATACACTCTAAAAAGAAAAAAAAGGAATAAAATTTATAAAAAAAAACTAAAGTTAAGTTAAGTTGCGAAATTTTGAAATTTTCCACTACGATTTGAAACTTGCCGTAAATTGATGTTAAACAACATTAAATTTCAAAGTAAAATTTCCATCGAGCGTGAAATTCTATAGGAAAACCTTTTAAATGCGACTAAATAATTACTTTACCTCAACACGCAGGCCACCAAAGAGCCATTCGAAACCACCGCCAGAAAAAAAATGACAGCAAAAAGTGCCACTTCTACGGCGACTCGATTATTGTGTGTCTCATCCAGCTGTGTAAAATATGTGAAAAAATATCTTTCTCCCCATCCACTTTGATTATCTATCGCACAAACGTACGAAGAGTTCCAAGAATAATCGTCCATCGGCGTCGAATTCATCCAGATAAGATTTACAGTATCCATATCTGTAACATGAGATATTCGTGTTATAATAATAGTTTATGACAACATATGGAAGATTATCGACAACACATTTCAATTCCGTCCAATTAAGCTGAATGAAGTATCTAATTGGAAATGACGGAGGCGGGAATTGAGATCATCCTTTCAACAAAAAATCTCAATCGATAATACAGAAACGAATGCTTGTATTTTCCCCGTCACGGAAATAAAATAGCGAGAATTGCTGATAACGAGGTGAAAATGAAGACAATATCAGATAACTTTACTTTTACGCGCCTTTCGTACTGTTCTTTTATAGAAAAAATCAATGATGGGTGGGTGGAAAGTGTTAAGGTCAGAAAAACCGCAGTTGGAAGTAATTTTAAGCTCCTAAAGCTCGCGTAAATCGCCATAAGCCCATTGAAAAGCGCTCCAACTCTAAGTTCAAGAGGCTCTATTAACTTTGCTGAAAATGTGTTATTTGAAGACTCTACTTTTCAATTACAGTTTGCGGAGTAGCAATTCCGTCTAGACTCGTTTTGTCTATTAGGTCTGAAATGGAAAATAAGGAAAATTTTATTTTTGAGTTGTGGGCTTTTCAAGTGGCTGTGTTTAATTATTGCGAGTGCTTGAATAAATGAGAGTCGTGCCGGAGTTTTCTTGGAATTGCGTTGGAAAAATTATATTCGATAAAAAATTGTGTCGCAAATCATATTAGTGATGAATTTAAACGTCCAAATATTTCGCTTTCATGTAATCCCATCCGGAAATATTAAATTTGCATTAAAAGTTTCCTCGCGACAAATTTTCGCACGTTTCATTACTGAAAGAAATAATTTCATGAATTATTGGAAATTCTATTAGGGATTTTAAAAACTTCATTGGTTTTAGAGCTAGCACTATTTCTAAATAAACTTAATTAAAAAATAAAATTAAAACTAATTAACGCTAAAAGTTTTAATTGCGTGAGAAACGCCCATTTTCTTTCAGATCACGTTAAAATAATTTAATTAAATTCATTTTTTTAATATGCACAAAGGATAGAAATTTTTTTTAACCTTGCTTTAAAATAGAATAAAATGGCTTTATTTTTATTTATTTCTAAATTAAATTTCTAATTTTTGCTTAAAGCTTCAGTTTTATAAACTGCAGCTATTTTTATGTAAATTTGTTTTTTTTTAAAGTCAAAAACAAATTCTTTTTGAAATACTCACAGCTTTCAAAGAGATAGAATTTTTAGAATTGTGCTAAATGTAAAATCGGTTACTTCCAAATATTTTTTTTAAATTCTCGGTTATAATTTTAATTACACCAAAACAAGTATTGTTTATAAACGTTTGGTCTCACCAAAAATAAAAAAAACTTTCAACAATACAAAAAACTAGGAAAAATATGAACACCACAAATTGGTGGATCCGCAAAAATTCTCAAAGTTTAATAATTTTTTTTAATTTTTGCTAAAGACTTCCGTTTCATATAAGGCGACAATTTTAATGTGGATTTGATTTGTTTAAAAAAAATAAAGAGGCTTTTTCAAAATATTCACAAAATTAAAAGAAAAATGGGAATTGTTGAGCTCGTTGACACACTAAAGTTTGCTATCTTTAAATATTTTTTTTATTTTTGTAAAAAACTTCAGTTTTATAAAATGCGGATGGTTTCTTGTAGATAACATCTGTGTGAGTAGAAAAATAAAAAATTTTGCAAATATCGATAAAATTAGAAAAAAATTGAATTTTTAAATTTGTTTCAAAATTGGTGGATGCGCCAGTACTTTTATTACAAAAAATTTCTAATTTTTGTTTAAAGCTTTAATTCTAAAAAATGCAGCTATTTTTATGTAGATTTGGTTCCTTTAAAGTCAAAAACAAATTCATTTTGAAATATCCACAACATTCAAAGAGATAGAACTTTTAGAATTGCGCGGGACGTGTAAAATCTGTTACTTCCAAATAAAATTTTAAAATTTTCGTTAACAATTTTAATTACACAAAAAAGATATTTTTTATAATCATTTGATCTCTCAAAATTAAAAAGAAATTTTTACAAAATTAAAAAAAATAGAAAGTTTTGAATTCGTTGACACGCTAAAGCTTCCTATCTTCGAATAAAAATTTTTATTTCTGTAAAAAACTTCAGTTTTATAAAATGCCGATGGTTTCTTGTAGATTACATCAGTGTGAGTATAGAAATAAAAAAAAATTGCAAATATCGACAAAATTAGAAAAAATTCGAATTTTTAAATTTGTTTCAAAATTGGTGGATGCGCCAGCCGTTTTATTGCAAAAAAAATAATTCGAATTTTTGTTTAAAGCTTTATTTTTATAAAGTGCCGCTTTTTTATGTAAATTTGGTTTCTTTAAAGTCAAAAATACGCTCATTTTGAAATATTTACAGCATTCAAAGAGATAGAATTTTTAGAATTGCGCGGGACGTATAAAATCTGTTACTTCCAAATAATTTTTTTAAATTTTTGTTATTAATTTTAATTGCACTAAAAGAGGTTTATTTTATAAACATGTAATCTAACTAAAAATAAAAAAAAAAGGAATCTTTCAAAAATATACAAAAATTGGAAAAATACGAACACCACAATCGGAGGATTCGCAAAAATTGTTAAAGTATAATATTTTTTCTTTATTTTAGTTAAAGACTTCCGTTTCATATAAGACGACTATTTTAATGTACATTTGGTTTGTTTAGAAAAAAAATGAAAAGGTTTTTTCAAAATGTTCACGGAATTTAAAAAAAATGGGAATTTTTGAGCTCGTTGACACATTAAAGTTTACTATCTTTAAATATATTTTTTTATTTTTGTAAAAAACTTCATTTTTATAAAAAGCCGATGGTTTCTTGTAGATTACCTCTGTGTGAGTAGAGAAATAAAAAAAAATTGCAAATATCAAAAAAATTAGAAAAAATTCGAATTTTTAAATTTGTTGCGGATACGACGAACACTATAGTTATACAAAAATACAAATTTTTGCTAAAAAATTTCATAAAAAATGGCTATTTTGTTAGAGATGAATTTGAATAGATACACAAACAGAGATGTTTTTAAATGTTCGCAAACCAACAAAAAATACAAATTTTTAAATTTGTTTTAAAATTGGTGGATGCGCCGGTCTTTTTATTCTAAAAAAAAATTCTAATTTTTGTTTAAAGCTTCGGTTTTATAAACTGCAGCTATTTTTATGTAAATTTGGTTTCTTTAAAGTCAAAAATAAATTCATTTTGAAATATCCACAGCATTCAAAGAGATAGAATTTTTAGAATTGCGCGGGACGTGTAAAATCTGTTACTTCCAAATAAAATTTTAAAATTTTCGTTAACAATTTTAATTACACAAAAAAGATATTTTTTATAATCATTTGATCTCTCAAAATTAAAAAAAAAGAATTTTTCAAAAATACATGAAATTAGGAAAATATGTACACCAAAATTGGTGGATCCGCAAAAATTCTCAAAGGTAAAAAAAAAAATTTTTGCTAAAGGCTTCCGTTTCATATAAGGCGACTATTTCAATGTAGATTTGATTTGTTCAAAAAAAATAAAAATGCTTTTTAAAATTTTTACAAAATTAAAAAAAATTGGAAAGTTTTGAATTCGTTGACACGCTAAAGCTTACTATCTTCGAATAAAAATTTTTATTCCTGTAAAAAACTTCAGTTTTATAAAATGCCGATGGTTTCTTGTAGATTACATCTGTGTGAGTAGAAAAATAAAAAATTTTTGCAAATATCGATAAAATTAGAAAAAATTCGAATTTTTAAATTTGTTGCGGATACGACGAACACTATAGTTATACAAAAATATAAATTTTTGCTAAAAAATTTCATAAAAAATGGCTATTTTGTTAGAGATGAATTTGAATAGATACACAAACAAAGATTTTTTTAAATGTTCGCAAATCAACAAAAAATACAAAATTTTAAATTTGTTTTAAAATTGGTGGATGCGCCGGTTTTTTTATTCTAAAAAAAAATCTAATTTTTGCTTAAAGCTTCGGTTTTATAAACTGCAGCTATTTTTATGTAAATTTGGTTTCTTTAAAGTCAAAAACAAATTCTTTTTGAAATATTCGCAGCATTGAAAGACTTTTTTGTGTTTTTTTTTGGACCGGCTCAATCTTTTGAATACGTTTTTCACAAAAATTAAGAAAAATGAAAGAAGAAGAAAAGTTTGAAATTCGTAATTAAATCCGCAATTTTTAAGTAAAATTACCAATTTTTAGTTTGGCGAAAAGTGGCCATTTTCTTGCAGATTACATCTGTCATTACAGAAGCACAGAATTTTCCAAATATATAAAGTGTCGTTTCCAAATCAAAATTCTAATTTTCAAAAAAAATTGAATTGCACCAAATGCGGCTATTTTCATGAACATTTGATCTGTCTAAAAACAGAAAAATCTGATATTTACAGAACTAAAAAAAAATACGAATTTTCAAAATTGGTAGATGCACCAAAGTTTTAGTTTTAAATAAATACGTCTAATTTTTGCTAAAAAACCTAAAAAAATTTGATGTAGATCTGATATCTCTAAAGACAGCAAGAATTTTCCAAATATTTGCAGAACTAAAAAAATACAAATTTTGAGTTGCTAAATTTCAATTTTTTTTAATAGCTTCAGTTGGACACAACGTGGCTATTTTTATAAACATTAAAATAAATAAATACAATTTATTCTATGGCTATTTTTATAAAATTGGAACTTAGAGTTTAAGGTTCTACAAATTTTATATATTTCAAAGCATCAATACTAAAATTTTGATTTTTTTTTAAAGACTTTGTTTCAAAATTCCATAAATACTCGAAATAACAAAAAGCTCCGAATCGGACTACAATTTCCACACAAATTAGCGCTTAATTCGAATGACCGAACATTTCGCTTTGATCTAAATCCACCCGGAAATAATAAATTCCCATTAAAACTTCTCTGTGACGTTCGTCTATTACACTTCATTCATGAACAAAATGAATTTTAAAAGCAGTTAATTCAATACAAACTCTAACATATCATCCCACGCACCTTAATAAAATCAATAATCCCACCATTTTTTGCTTCTACTCTAACCTCATCAATCATCTTTTACTTTTAGTTCGAACTGTGAAATAAATTACAAAATTTCAGAATATCAGAATAGCAAAGCTTGATCTGCACTGACAGATCAGTAATTGGAGTCGTATTCTATAGGTACAACCAAATTAGAACCAGTCCCAACTTCATTAAACTGAAAATGACCTAAACACAATTCGAAACCAACGAACAATAAAATTCGTAAGATTTAAAATGAAACGCCCACGAAAGGAACTTTGTGGACACAAATCAGGCCGGAATGGTGGTAATCGAATTGTTGTAATTAAGCGTCATAATTGCGACTGACGTCAGGAAAACGATCCCAACAGGAATCAATGGACGTCAGATCTGGCGAACATGGTGGCTGGTAATTACTAGTTTGATTATTTAGTATGACCTAAATCAAGTGTGTCAAATCGGGTTATTTTAGTAGTTACTAATTGGTCGGTTTGAAAAACTTCCGTGCGTCAAGAGCGAAAGTGATAACGGACGTGACAGAAACAAGAAAATATTTACTGGAAACGAAGCGTTTTTTCGTGTAAATTAAACACAGAAATTGGGAGAATTATACGAAATTAATATTTGTCCCGGCGTCAGTAAACACACGGTGTATTTGGTTGTCGAGGAAAAACAGATTTTCGCTATAATTGACGCATTTATTGCAATTGTGTTCAAATTGACGTAGTGTTTATTTCGCCAAAATCGTTAAATTGTTTATTATTTCAGATTTCCTCGCGTAAATTGTGTCATAATCAGTCCATAAACAATTCAATTGAGCGCTTTGTGTTGAATTTAAACCATTGCGATGCGTCAGGTGGCCATTACTTTGACCAGATTTGACCCTCATTGACTTTCGCTGGTCACTTTGTTTCTAACACTAATTAAACGAGCGCAAACAAGCGTGGACGTGGGCTGACGTCACATTCAAAGAAATAGTTTTCTATTCTTCGGGTTTGTTTAGAGCCGCGCGAGCGGAAATTGTGTATGAAGTTTAATTTCCGATTTTTAATTTGTCTTATTTAGGTCGGAGACACGTGCTGAAATATGAAGAGCAGAAATGCTGAAAGTTGTAATTGGAAGTGCTGCGTTTGGAAAATGCCGGTTTCCTTAGAAATGTGAGATTAATATTTTTCAGAATGGTGGGTACGGGAATTTTTGTTCTAGTTTTTTTGTCCATGCAACTTTTACAGAGAAATCCATCGAGGATCAACGTTTCTACCTTATCTCGTAGGGGGAAAAACGTTATTTGCTAAGCTTTTCAATTTTCAATTCAATGCCGTTGTAATTTTGGGGGCGGCAAAGTGGGCCGCCTCCACACAATTTCCAGACAGAGTAAACAAGAGTTTGTACATCGGAATTGTTATCGTTAATTTGACAGTTTTTTTTAAGTATGAGCACGATCTTTGCATTCTTAAAATACGAGCAATAAAAAGTTAAACCGCTAAGTAAACTATTCAGATTTACGGCTTTGGAAAATTAACTGTTACTTGGAAGATGAAAAATAATTTTTATTGTTTTGACAGGCGGCTAAAATAAACAATTTAACAATTTAAAAAAATTGAATTATTAGAATTGTTAATTCGGCAGTGAATGAGTGTGATTTTATGGATTTATTAAAAAACCTAAATCAAATATAATCAGTAAATATTTATGTGAAAACGACGACATTGTAGCTTCTTGTATATTTTTATAAAATTTTATAGTTATGGTTGCGTACCACGGGTTTGTTTATTTTTAGAAAAAATAAAAAGTTTATTCAGAACTATTATGAACAACGATTGCACTAAAACCAATGGAATTTTTTTTGATAATAATAATAATAATAAAGGAACAATTTAAAAAAAAATTTTGAAAAACGCATTGATCACATTGAAGCCACTTGTCCACAGAAATCTTTAAATCGCTAGTGCTTATTGTTTATAAAAGTTAAAATTCATAGAATTTGAAGATTTTATGTTTAAAATTGTTAGAATCTATTAAATATTAAAAATTTGTAAAATTCTAAAACTATTGTAGCTCTCAAAAATATAAAATATTTAGTATCCCCACTTTGGTTTTCTAAATTTTAAAATTAATAGAAATTTGTTTAGCAACTGGATTTTGAAAATCTTTATTATTTCGGGAATATTTAAAATTAAAAAAAAAATCTAAAATTCTATTTCTAAAATTTTTTTTTTTAATTTTTAACAGTCTTTATCATTGTCAAAAACTTCAGTTTTTAAAGTGAAATTTTCATCTCAGATCTTTTAGAAACTTTTCTGAAGTTTTTTTAAATCTATTGCACTTTAGGTTTTTCTAAATGACTAAAATTTTAAAATTTTTAGAAATCTTAAACCTCCAAAATTCTAGAAATTTTTAGAATCTGTAATAAAATTTTTAGTAATTTCAGGAATTTTTGTATTCTATATTTTACTAAATTGTACATAAGAAACCTCCTTCTCTTGGAGACTCTAAAACGTTTTTTAAAAAGTTTATGGAATTTATTAGCTTTTATAATTATTTGAACCGATAGAATTTTATGACCATTAAAATAAATAACTCCTAAAATGTATAACAATTTTAGTACCTTTAATAAAGTTTCCATAATTTTAGAATAAAAAGATCTTTAAAATAGAATGAGTTTATGATAAAGCATAGAATTTGTGAAATCTTTATAGAAATTTTTTTCTGAAGTCTTCTGAAGTTTTTTTTTAAAGATTAACATTGCGATGAAAATGTTAAAAAAAAATTTGTAATATTAAAAAAAATTACATTCTGTAAGTTACTAAACTTTTAATAAGAAATCTCCTCCTGAAGATTTTTAGTGTTGTTTCAAAAATTTATTAGTTTTTACAATTTTGTAGTGACATGAAATGTTAGAATTTTTATGACCAATAAAATAAATAATTACTAAAATATAGGACCTTCAATAAAGTTTTAAAATAACTAAAAGTCTTTTTTTTAATAATTAAACTTTCTGTGTCTAAAATTCATAAAATTTTTAGAAATTTTAAACCTCCAAAATTCTAATAATTTTTAGAATCTGTAATAAAATTTTTAGAAATTTTCGTATTCTATATTTTACTAAATTGTACATAAGAAACCTTCTTCCCTTGGAGACTCTGAAACGGTTTTTCAAAAGTTTATGAAATTTATTAGCTTTTATAATTATTTGAACCGTTAGAATTTTATGACCATTAAAATTTCTATGTGCCTAAAATTCTTAAAATTTTTAGAAATTTTAAACCTCTAAAATTACAAACTCTATCTAGAAAATTTTTAGAATCTGCATTTTTTTTTTAGTAATTTCTGGAATTTTATATTCTATAATCTACTAAACTTTAGATAAGAAATCTTTTTCTTTTAAAGATTTTTTAAATGTAATTTCAAAAATTTATAGAATTTATTAGTTTTTGTAATTATTTGAACTCTTAGAAATTTGATGACCGACAAAATAAATATTTCCTTAAATATATAAAAAAATTTAATAATTCTAATAAAGTTTTCTTAATTTTAAAATAAATAAATTTTTGAAATAGAATAATTTTATGGTGAAACAAAATCTGTAAAATCTTCAGAAAAAGATTTATTTAATTTATTGAACTTAAAATTTTCTAAATGCATAATTTATTAAAAATTTTGGAAACTTTAAATTCT
Source organism: Cynaeus angustus (assembly GCA_030157275.1). Taxonomy (NCBI): domain Eukaryota; kingdom Metazoa; phylum Arthropoda; class Insecta; order Coleoptera; family Tenebrionidae; genus Cynaeus; species Cynaeus angustus. Next base: position 11,256,222 of record CM058067.1, read on the forward strand.
GTAAAATTACAAATTTTAGAAAGTCTTTAGTAATTTATAGAATTTTTTAGTACTATATTCTACTAAGCTTTAGATCAAAAATGTTCATTTATTGAAAATCTTTGAAGCTTAACTTCTAAAATTTATAGACTTTGTTAGTTTTTGTAATTATTAAAATCTTCAAAACCACGAAATTCTGAAATGTGTACAATTTTTTATATCTCTAATAAACTATCTAAAATTCTCCATTTCTGAATTCTGAAATTTACGAAATTTTTAGATCTGAATGTTTTTTTTGAAAATTTCGAAAATCTCTAAAATTTAGTTTGTAAATTTTTTCATGTTTCGATCACAAAATTCGAATCTTAAAATGTAGAATTTTTATAACATTTTTCATAAAAGCTAAAGCTATTAACAACTAAAAATTTTATTTTTTTAACAAAAATTAGAAATTTTATATAGAGGAAGCAGATTTGGCCTCTCCATCACGAATTTTGAAATTCGTTTTGTGAATCTTTAGAATTCACAAAATTCAGAATTCACAATTCTAGAATAGTTACATTCTAATAAAAGCTAAAAATTTTATTTTAAGATTCCATTTTCCTTAATTCTGTTATTTCGAAAAAACTTTGCTCCTGACAAGAAAGAGGTCCAATTTCCACAAAAATAAACGCACTGTATAAAATTATATCTTTTAGCAAAAATTATAAATCTGATTTTAACTTGCAAAATTTTGCACCTCCACCAATTTTGAAAATTAAAAAAAAATTGTTAGTTTTGTGTATATTTAGAAAATATATTTTTTTATTTTAAGAGAGATTAAATGTTTATAAAAACAGTGACATTTCGCGTATTCAAAGCTATTAACAATAATTTTTTTTTTTTGTAATTTTCAGATTTTGCATATCTGTCATAATTTTAGAAACTTTTAATATTTTATAGTTTTAAACCCATTCTTTGTTTGAAATAGATGTGATAGTAATTTTATTTAGAAATATCAGATTTGGCGTTTGCACCACTTGTCGTAGATTTTATAGCCTTTAAAACATTAAAATTTCGCTATAAAATTGATCTAAAACCTAAAAATCCAACTGCAATTTATGGTGCACTTTCAACTTTCTTATAAACAAACATTTCGACTTAATTCGAGTGTTTTTCGTCACTTAAGAAGTAAAAATCTTTAACCACCACGGCAACCAGATTTATCATCAATTGAAATTTTTATAACAAACACGTAGCAGCTCAAAAATAAACCTTTTTTTCTAAAAAAAAACGCTTCATAAAATTAAATTAAAGCATTGACACACGCATGAAGCATCAACAAACAAATTATTATAATAAACACTTAAAAATTGCGCAACGTATTATTAATCTATTGTTTATCAACACGGAAGAAGTGTTAGCATCCGTTCGCAATCAATAAAGATAACAAATAACAGGTACAGTTTTAAAACTTAGTTTACTTCGTTACAACAAAAAATAGTATACACAACTTTCCACGAAAATTTCCCGTGTTTCCCTCCACACACGTTTCTTGTTCGAAACTTACCATATTTCCTGCCGGAACCACTCCAATTCCTGCTGCGATAAGTTTCCGTTTGCCGCTTTCAGCTCCGATATTCACCCACACTGAATTTCAGCGCACAACTGTAGACTAGGTAGAAATGCTGATTTTCATTTCAGCGTTCAGCAGGAACATGCGCAACGCTCCTGCTAACTAATATCAGATTAACTAAGTAATTAAAATTGGCATTAAATTAATCGGTTTGTTTACACTGGCGCACCTTGGCCGGAAATAAACGGAGGGAGGAGAGATTTCTGCTTGACCGCAACGGGAACTTGATAATTTCTGTGAGAATAAATTTTTGCAGGATTGTGAAAAGTTTGGAAGTTATCCTTTCATTTCAAAGCTTGTTATCAGTTTTAACAACGACACAAATTCACCGACTTCGAACTCAATTGGAAGTTTTTAGATGTTGGGAAGTTTTAGTTACAGGAAAGCACCTCTGAAATAATTGGAGTTAGGTAAATGTGTTTCTTTGAAGTTGGTAATACTGTTGAAAACGTGGGTGGGTTTAGGAAGGCTTATTTCGTTTCCCTGATCATAAATAACAAACACGGGGAAAGGATAAATGTTGGTGTTAAGTTATAAAAGGACTTTCATGAATTATGTAAGACAAATTAAAATGAAAATTTTGGCGGTTTACAAGGTTCCAAAATTTGGTTTAAAAAAAATATAATTTACCAAATTTTGGAAAACTTTGAGAAAATTGAAAGGAATCTTAGCTCTTCATGGATCTGTTAAAATCAGGACACTCACATTTCTTTTCTATGTAGAAAATCTAACACTGCTGGTTAGAATTCTAGAATGTGTCATTTTATGTTACATATGTTGAAAAAAAATAAAAATAAAATATTTCTAGAATAAAAAAAAATCTAGAATAATTAAATTTAATATTTCTACAAAAGCAAAGTTTTATACACACAATCAATTTCTGTCAACGCAAAAATATTAATTACATGACTTTATAGATATAGAATCTGAGCTTCAACATCTTCTACGTCTATAGATTTTTTTAAGAAAATGTAAGAAATTTAAAACAAATTGTCTGCCTTTTTGTTTGCTTTCCTTTTTCATCTACATTCCTAAAAAAATTAATTACAAAAAATTCTAGATCTAGAAACTTATGAGAACTTAGTTAAATCTAAAAATTGTGTTCCACATTCCTAAAATTTTTAATTCTATAAAAAATCACAGATGAAAAATCTAGATCTATATATAATCACTATGTTTTTAGATTGGAATTCTGTACTGTATCTAGAAAGTCACTTGCTTTTTAGAAAAAGTAAAAATATGAACTACTTCACACGACTTTATAGATATAGAATTTGAGCCTCAATCTCTTCCACATCTAGAAACTTTAATGAGTTTGTATTAGAACTGAAAAAATTTGAGAGATTTGTGAGAAAAAAATGTCCAAAATGTTTGTTAATCCAAAAATTTTATAGATTTTTTAGGCTCAAAAACGTTTTCTAAAAATGTAAAAACAGTTCTAAACTAACGGTTCTAAATTTATACCGCAAAACTAAATAACTAAATATTCTCTAGATCTATTTTTTTTTTCTCAAACATGTAAGCTATCTACATTGTTTCCTAAATCCAAGACTTTCGCTAAAAAAAAATTATATCAGGAAACTTCTATGGTTTTTGGAATAGAATTCTAACCGTCTAAGTTAAAAAAAAATTCTGCCAAAATAAAGAATTTAAGATATAGAATTTAAGCTCCAAACTTTTCAAAATCTAAATTTTTTATAGATTTTGCAATAGAAACGTTGTCCCAAAAATGTAAAAATTGTTCACTTCTATAAAAAAATATTTAAAAGATCTAGATCTAGAAACTACAGTGCTTTTAAATCAAAATTGTTATCACACAACTTAAACATTTTTTTTTATAGATTTAAACAAAAAAAAACAATAGACAATCGTTTTTTTTTAGTTTTTTATATTTTTGCAAAAACAAAATAGAATAAAATCTACAAGTCATCTAAAAAAATAAATATCCTTTATTTTATCAGAAATTCCATTTTCATCTTAAATTTTGAGGCATTTGTAGAAATAGATTTTTTTAACTTGGGCGGTTAGTATTCTAGTCTGAAAACTATCGAAGTTTCCAGATCTAAAATGTTCAGAGAGAGTGTTAAATTTAGGAGACAAAGTAAACGGCTTATGTAGTTGAAAAAAATTCTAGATTAGAAAATATTTATTCGAAGTTTCCAGATCTAAAATTTTCAGCGAGAGTCTAGGATTTAGGAAACAAAGTAGGCGGCCTATGTAGTTGAGAAAAGTTCTAGATCTAGAAAATATTTATGGTAAAATTCTTTATTCTACAACTTCTAGAAAAGGTACTGTTATATTTATAGATATGTTGAATTTTGAAGCGTTGGAAGGAAAAAAAAAGAAAAAAAACTGTTTAGATCTAGATTTTTCAGCTAAAAGTTCAAAAAAGTCAAAATTTCTACATTTGGAGAAAACGTTTTGAGCTAAAATACCATAAAATTTTTAGATTTAGTAAAAATTTTGGACAAAAAATAGTCAAACAAAAATTAGACAATTTTTCTCAAAAATCGCTCAAATTTTTTGAAACAGATTTAGAAAATAGCAAAGCCCACATCTAGATATGCAGAATCGTCTAGAAAAGTGGTATTGCCTCTATGTTCCCAGACTAATTTAAAAGCGTTAAATCTAGATCTAGATTTTTAAAATATTTTTTTATATTTTCGAACAAATAACAATAAACCTATTTTTGCAAAAACGTTTCTTATGCAAAATAGAATAAAATCTACAAGTCATCTAAAAAAAAAAATAATCTTTATTTTATCAGAAATTCTCTTTTCATCTTAAATTTTGAGGCATTTGTAGAAATAGATTGTTTTAACTTGGGCGGTTAGTATTCTAGTCTGAAAACCATCGAAGTTTCCAGATCTAAAATGTTCAGCGAGAGTGTTGAATTTAGGAAACATAGTAAACGGCTTATGTAGTTGAGAAAAATTCTAGATCTAGAAAATATTTATGGTAAAATTCTATATTCTACAACTTCTAGAAAAGGTATTGTTATATTTATAGATATGTTGAATTTTGAAGCGTTGGAAGGAAAAAAAAAGGAAAAAAACTGTTTAGATCTAGATTTTTCAGCTAAAAGTTCAAAAAAGTCAAAATTTCTACATTTGGAGAAAACATTTTGAGCTAAAATACCATAAAATTTTTAGATTTAGTAAGAATTTTGGACAAAAAAATAGTCAAAGAAAAATTAGACAATTTTTCTCAAAAATCGCTCAAATTTTTTGAAACAGATTTAGAAAATAGCAAAGCCCACATCTAGATATGCAGAATCGTCTAGAAAAGTGGTATTGCCTCTATGTTCCCACACTAATTTAAAAGCAATAAATCTAGATCTAGATTTTTAAAATATTTTTTTATATTTTCGAACAAATAACAATAAACCAATTTTTGCAAAAACGTTTCTTATGCAAAATAGAATAAAATCTACAAGTCATCTAAAAAAATAAATAATCTTTATTTTATCAGAAATTCCCTTTTCATCTTAAATTTTGAGGCATTTGTAGAAACAGATTTTTTTACTTGGGCGGTTAGTATTCTAGTCTGAAAACCATCAAAGTTTCCAGATCTAAAATTTTCAGCGAGAGTGTTGAATTTAGGAAACAAAGTAAACGGCTTATGTAGTTGAGAAAAATTCTAGATCTAGAAAATATTTATTCGAAGTTTCCAGATCTAAAATTTTCAGCGAGAGTCTTGGATTTAGGAAACAAAGTAGGCGGCCTATGTAGTTAAAAAAAGTTCTAGATCTAGAAAATATTTATGGTAAAATTCTATATTCTACAACTTCTAGAAAAGGTATTGTTATATTTATAGATATGTTGAATTTTGAAGCGTTGAAAGAAAAAAAAAAGGAAAAAAACTGTTTAGATCTAGATTTTTCAGCTAAAAGTTCAAAAAAGTCAAAATTTCTACATTTGAAGAAAACGTTTTGAGCTAAAATACCATAAAATTTTTAGATTTAGTAAAAATTTTGGACAAAAAAAAGTAGTCAAACAAAAATTAGACAATTTTTCTCAAAAATCGCTCAAATTTTTTGAAACAGATTTAGAAAATAGCAAAGCCCACATCTATATATGCAGAATCGTCTAGAAAAGTGGTATTGCCTCTATGTTCCCACACTAATTTAAAAGCATTAAATCTAGATCTAGATTTTTTAAATAATTTTTATAAATTCGAACAAAAAACAGTTAATACAAAAATTATAAAAAAAATTTTTTTTAAATATTGCAGCAGTATGTTTTTCCTATTTTAGCAGAAACCGACGCATTTGAAGAAATATTTTTTTTTTCGAAAGCGGTGAGAAATCTAGAAGTTTCTACATCTAGAATTTTGTTTTGATCCGAAAATACCAAGTACAGTTTTAAATCCTCGCTAGTCCCACTGTATGTCTGCCTCAGGATTGTGTCACAAAAGCGCTACAAATGTATCCTGCAACATTGCAGGAAAACCGCCGACGATCCCGTAGGCTACCGTCTCGAATTCTGCGAAAACGCAAAGCCCTAGAAAAAAATACAAAGACCTCCAGCAAAGATTCTTGACCAAGAAAGTGTCTTATATAAATGATTACATGACGTAGGTTAAATTTGAAGTAAGCGCATTTTCGATAAAAAATAAACTAAAATTCTGAACTGCAGCGCATCGAATTTCCTGTAAACAGCAATTAGATGTTGTCTTTGATGAATATTAATTGTCAAGCGTAATGACTTTACCATCGCAAACGTCGCCGGTTTTATTAATTTCTCTAGACAGTAATGGATGGGGTTGTTCGAAGTTTAGTTATTTATAGATCAAAGACCCAAGAAGTGAGTTTATGCACTTTGTCAAAATCGAAGTCATATTTCATTTTGGTTATAGCGGATCCATGCGCTTGGATTCTATGATTCCGTGTCTAATTTCGTCGGGATAAATTTAGATTCGCGTCAAATTAATGGGAATATTATGGATTGAAGCGGTCCCGAGTGGGATAATAAGAGAGCTACTGATTATTATTTGCTTGGATCATAATTGGGAAGTTTGTGGAAGTGGGGCAAAAAAGGAACAAGAACATACATGTCTTCTTTTTATTTTTCTTTAGTCGTCGGTTTCTATTTTTGTACGTATTTCAGGTTTCAGAAACCGATGGAATTACAGCAAAAAAAATTATCCTGAAACTTTTTCTATTATCGACTTCTTAACTTTTCTTATCTTTTTAAGTTTAATTAGAAAATTTAACTTTCTTGTTAAACTTTGTGTCGGTTAGGTCCGGAACATTAACTAACATGTGAAGAAATTATCGTTGACATGATTCTCATGACAGTTTTAGAATGGCAAATCCGTAGAAAACAAGGTTACCAACCGGTTTTAAATTCCAAAGCCGTAGTGTTTTGATTTCCGGGCCTAATTTATCAAAGAAAAAAAAATCTGGTTAACTTATTTTTGTAAAATTTGAATTTTTATTTTTATACGTCAACTAAAATTTTTGCATTTTTTAACGGCGATTTACACTTTTTTCAGTTTTTTCAAAAGTTGTTTAAAATTTTTTACTTGCCATTTTCTTGTACGTTTCTTATTTTTTTATTCTCCACTTTGCATTTATAATTATTTTAAATGTTTAAATAAATTGTCAAAAAATGTCAAACTAAATATATCAAACCGCTTAAATTTGAGCTTAGTTTACATATTTTTGAATTTAGACAATAGGAAATCATTAACTACTCCACATGACTCTACAGATATAGAATCTGAGCTTCAATATCTTTCATACCTAGAAACTTTAATGGGTTTGCATTAGAACATTTTTTTTTAAATGTGACAGATTTGTGAGAAAAATTGTCTGATTTTTGTTCCTCTATTTTTTCGTCCAGAATTTTTGCTAAATTTAAAAAAATGTTTTTTTTAGCTCAAAAAGGCTTTCTAAAAATGTAAAATCAGTTCTAAACTAACAATTCTAAAAAAAAGATCAGGAAACTTTTATGGTTTTTGGACTAGAATTCTAACAGTCGAAGTTAAAAAAAACTATTTCTACAAATGCGCCTGAATCTAAAATTAAAAATAAATTTCTACCAAAATAAAGAAATTATTTTGTTTTATATAATCTACAGATATAGAATTTAAGCTCCAAACTTTTCAAAATCTAAATTTTTTATAGATTTTGCATTAGAAACGTTTTCCCAAAAATGTAAAAAATTAAAAGAGTAACGATTGTATATTGTTCTTTTTTTGTTCAAATTTAGAAAAAAATATTTAAAAATCTAGATCTAGAAACTACAGTGCTTTTAAATCAAAATTCTTATTGCACAACTTCAACAATTTTTTTTATAGATTTAAACAAAAAAAAATAGATAATCGTTTTTTAATTTTTTACCTTTTGGCGAAAACGTTTCTAATGCAAAATAGAAGAAAATTTTTAAATTTTGAGGATTTTGGTGTTTATATCTACAAGTCATCTAAAGCAGTAAATATCCCTTATTTTAGCAGAAATTTTCTTTTTATCTTAAATTTTGACGCATCTGTAGAAGTAGAATTTTTTAACTTGGTTGGTATTCTAGTCTGAAAACGATAGAAGTTTCCAGATCTAAAATTTTTAGCGAGAGTCTTGGATTTAGGAAACAAAGTAGATAGCTTATGTAGTTGAGAAAAATTCTAGATCTAGAAAATATTTATGGTAAAATTCTATATTCTACAACTTTTAGAAAAGATATTGCTATATTTATATATAGATGAATTCTGACGTGTTTGACGAAATAGTTTTACGGTAAGAATTTAGAACTGTTTAGATTTAGATTTTTCAGATGAAAGTTCAAAAAAAGTCAAAATTTCTTCAATCAAAATTCTTATCGCACTACTTAAAAAAATACAATTTTGACAAATATGTCTGTCAACATAAAGATTTTTCTAGATGATTTTGGAGATAAAAATCCGAGATCCAGTATTTTCTAAATCTAGAATTTAGAAGTTTTCTTATTTTTAGATTCTCTTGAAAATAGTGTTGTGTATAGTATTTAAAGTTGAGAATTTTTTTAGATAATTTTGACAAAACTTTCTAGAATTAAGTTTAATAACTAAAAAGTATTATCTAAAAAAAATCTAGAACAAAAACATCTCTCTATCTATGATATTATAGAATATTTGTCTGTGTCTAGCTTTTTAGAAGAGAACGAAAACTACTTCTATAAAAGCATCAGACTTTGAAACATACTTTCAATTTCTATCCTTGGAAAAATATAAACCACTCCACATAACTTTATAGATATAGAATCTGAGCTTTAATGTCCATATCTAGAAGCATTTAGAGGTTTGCATTAGAACTGTTTCAAAAAAATTATAACACTTCTTAAACCTATAAAGAATTTTAGCTGGAAAATCTAGATTGAAATTCTAACCGCAAAACTACTTCAAACATGTCAGAATCCAACTTGAATATAAGTATAGCGATAACGTTTCTAGAATTTTTAGATATAGAATTTTACCTTAAACATCCTCCAGATCTAGAAAAAAATTGTTCTCAAAAACATAAGGCGTCTCCCTTGCTTTCTGAATGTTACCAACATCTTCGCTAAAAAAATTCTAGATCAGAAAACTTTTATGCTTTTTAGATTAGAATCATCTCCGCCTGGGTTAAATATTTCTACAAATGCTTCAGAATTTAAGATATTTAAGATAAAAAATAAGTTTCTTCTAGAACATGGAAATTATACTGCTCCAAAATTCTTACAACCTAAAAATTTTAAGTTTTTAAAAAAATATTTAAAAAATATCTAGATCTAGAAGTTTTAATTCTCTTAATTTGAAATTCTCATCGCATAAGATAAAAAAAATACTACAAAAATGTCAAAATCTAAAATGAAGCACCACTTTTCTAGATGATTTTCTAGAATCTGTAAATTTGAGCTCCACTATTCTCTAAATCTAGAATTTTTATAATGTCTAAATTTGTAATATTTTTCTATGGATGTAAGTTTGTTTATTTAGTTTTTTATTCAAATCTACTTAGCTAAAAAAAATTAAAACCATTGTTAGAATTGTCTAAATATTTTAGAAAAAATATCTAAATGATCTAAAATTACTGCGCGGCCATTCAAAACTGCAATAAATAAACGTAAAGTGTCTTTACTTTGTTTATTATTAATATGCACTTGCATTTAAAATCTAATCTACACGTCATTTAATCTTTTATGTAAGACATTTTCTTAGGCTTTGAGGGATGTGGGACGTTGTCGAGAAAATTTTCTTCCATTTCGTCAAAATCCGTGTTACCTTTGGGGTCTTTATATTTTTTTTCTAGAGCTTCGAGTTCGCTTCGTCGTCCGCTTATCCAGTCTTCGTAGAATTCGGGCCGGTAGCCTACGGGATCGTCGGCGGCTTTCCTGCAATGTTGCAGGATCCATTCGTGGCGCTCCTGCGACACCATCCTGAGAAAGATATAGAGTGGGAGTAGCGGAGTGAGTTTTAGGACTTACGTTAAGCTTCGGATCCAGAATTCATTATCTGTTTCGTTTATTTTTTCATCTTCGGTTTCTCTACAAGAGATGTTTGGTATTATGAATTTTTTTTTTTTTAGCTTACTCTGGTTCTTCTATGTCGCTTATGGCAGTAATGCATCGTGCTTTCGGGTCATAAACTCCATCACAGGTGTCATAGCATCCAGGTTCTATGGTTCTTTCTGGTTGGCGGTTGGTCATAAATTCTCTTCCTGGGGGTTGCAGGCCTTCACGCATGGAGACGTTAAATCTGAAGATGATGATTGAAAATATTGTTATTGTTCATATTTATTATGAAATTCCTAGATTTTTGTATTTTTTGAGTTTTTTTTTGATCTATTAGATTCAACAAATTTTTGCGATCAATTAAATTTTCCAAATTTTTTTTGGGTGATTTTTTTTCTCATTTTTAATTTTGTTTCAAGAATTTAGAAATTTTGTACCCGTTGCAAGTCTTTGAGCATTTTAATTGTACTTCTGGCTCACAATTTTTTTTTTAATTATTATTACACAACGCGTTAAAGATTTTTCAAAATTTTACTCTTGTAGAAAATAAAATATTATTCAGACGTTTTTTTCTAGTACCAAATATTAAAAATTGCAAGAAATTTTAAAAAAATTGAATTTGGATTTATATTTATAAATTTTTTAAAACTGAAAAAATATTTATTAGTGAGAAAATAATTATTATTTTAAGAACTTGTAAAAATTTCGTAAAATTTAAAAATCTCAATAATTTTAATATTTCCTAGAATTTTAAAGATTCAAAGTTGAGATGTGTTAAAATTCCAAGATTCTTGAAAAGTGTAAAATGAAAAAAATAAAAAAACCTGATCTAAAGAAATTTGTACAATTTTAAAAATGCGAACATTCTAATTTTCAAAAATCGAAAAAATAATGAGTGATATGACACATTTAAAATTTTACAATTTCTGGAAACTATTTTCAAAATAAAAAATTATATATGTTTGAAACTAGAAATTTTGAATTTTCGGAGGTCTAAAAATTGTCAGAAATTTCAGGAAGTTTTTTTTTAAAATTGTTTAGAAAATTCTAAAATTATCAAAAATTGCAACGCTTACTCTAAAAAATTGTTGAAAATGTGAAAGTTTAAAAATTAAAATTTTATAGAAATTTTTAAAAAAATTTAACTTTAACTTTCGATCTTCAAAAATTCTTAAAAATTTATTTGGATTTTTTAGATTTAATTGTTTTGACCATTTGCATTTTTTGCAAATTATCGAATTTCTGAATATTTTTCTTAAAATTCCACCTCTCTTTTGATGCTTTTGATTTTTTGTATTCTTATTTTTTTGTTTCAAATTCTACATTGTCTTCAAGAAAAAAACTTTCAAAAAGGAATTTAACAATTACTTCTACCTTCGATCAGGCATGGTACAGTACTCCCACTCTTCATCATAATCCAACCCATCAACATTACAAAACCTATAAGCAATCATTTTCCCTTTATCAAAAATAGTTGCAAGTTTCTGTCCCATCGGATACGTCATCTCCCCTTCACCATGGAACATCCCATCTTCGAAAAAACCGTTGTACTCACAACCTGCAACAGTAAAATATCCAATCTTAGTCCCCTTCCCCCTACTTAAAAACCAACAAAATTTATGCATGCGGTTTCCCCCGCATCGATCTTCGATTCCGGAGCGTCTTTAAGCTCCGGTCATCAGCCTTGTCCGATTTCCCTTTTTTTTTGTTTGTTCAAGTACATGAAAAAAAAATCGTAATGGCTCTGTTTATAGATCGACACTTGTTGGTGGCAGTTTAGTTGAAAGTCGATGACCCCGGAGTCCTCCGGGGAAATTTCCGGGAAAGTATTTGCGTACTTATAGCGATGGGATGTTGTGATAAGAGCGGGAAACAATGCTTTTGGGGAGGAGGTGATAAATTTGGGAGATTGGAGTTAAATGGGGTTTAAACTGGTTTAATAAAATGGAAATGAAGAGGAGTTTGGGTAATTTACGGGCCACGAGCCGTGTCAGTTTTTGTTGGAATTTTTTGCATAAATTTTTGGGTTTAGGACTCAAAAGTTATCAATTACTAATTGACAAACTAAATTGTCTACGACACAGAAAATAATTTTAAAAGAAAGAAATTTAAAGAATGCGCGATGATTAAACAAAGTTAGTTTAACTAGTTTAACTAGTTAGTCAGTTTAGTTAAGTTAAGTTTAGTTAACTTAGTTAGTTAGTACGTTAAATTATCTTAGTTAAGTTAGTGTAACTAGTTAGTTAGTAAGTTAAACTAATTTACTCTGATGATGGTAGCTTTGCTGCCGGAACGCGAGTAAGCAATTCTGACAATTCTTAGTGTGTGAGTTAGCAAGTGCTAACTTAGTTGGTTAGTTAGTAACTTAAACTAACTTAGTTAAATTAGTTTAGCTCAGTTAAGTTAGTTTAGCTTAATTGAGTTAGTTTAACTAGTTAGTTAGAAAGTTAAACTAACTTAGTTTAATCATCGGCCTGATGATGGTAGTTGTGTTGCCGAAACGCAACTTTTCTAAAAGTTTGTTCAAAAAAAACTATTAAAATAGTGAAAATTTCAAAAACTGCAAGAATTAATTTAACAAATTTGTTATTAAATATTTGGGTTAGTTTTTAAATATTGAACCGACCCGGCGCCTCCACCATTTTCCAACTAGGCGCACTCACCCTACTTCCCCAAAATCGTCGATAATCACAAATTTCACGCATCACTACCACCGGCACATCGCGATGACAGCCTAAAATTTACATTTCACGAACGCGAGACGCCTTCAGAATTTCATGGACTTGTAAAAAAATAATGAATAATGCATGCAACCAACAACACACAAAAATTGTTGGTTGCCTACATACGAAAAGTCTTTACCGATAAACTCGTATGGAAAAGTATAAATCCCGGTTCCAGCCATTCCTAAAGCGTTCCATTTTCCACTATATACGCTCGTAGTACATAATTTAACCTCTTGTCTGTCTTGTTCCTTCAAACCATCGAGTTTGTACTGATCTCTCATTTTTTTGGTCTCTTCTTCATCTTTGACGATGCTCTTCCAGTCCTGGGACAGACTTACCGCTCTGTCTCGTTTCGCCATTTGTAAATTTATAAAACAAAAATACGCGAGAACTAGTCTAAGTGAAAATTGAAATGTCAGAAGGGGTTGCCGGGGTGATTTACATAGCCGTTTTTGATTGGTTTGGGTTACCATTAGCGAAACGGTAGTGTCCTCTTCCTGTCATCCCGAAAAGGTCCCATTGTCCGCTGTACGAGCTTTGGGTGTAAAAGTGTCTTTTTTCGGTCGTGCTTGTGACATTTATTCTTCGACGTGCTTCTGTTTTTTCTAATTCTACTTTCTGACTGTCTTCTATGATAAAAAACCAATCAGAAGTGATAATATCACGTTCCTCTGCATTTTCCTTCCATGTTAAAGCAAAGATTGTAATCTCAGTTTCTGGAAACTTATACGTACCATAGCTTCTAAATGAATCTAAGTTTGAGGCACAACACAAAAGTCAAAATAATCGTAAAATGGTTGCTTGGTAAAACTGGCGATTTTTTTCGGTTTACTTCCTACTTCCTACTCTTTCACCGATGACTCGAAGAAATTACCTTCAGCATTTAGTGTAGTGGAACGACTAAAATTGGACAATGGAATCGTTGAACTTAGTTAACCATCGGAGAAGATTGGAATGAGCAAGTTTGATGATTATTGTGTTTTTCGTCGTAAATCATTTTTGAAACGCTGGGAGAGAATGCGAAATTGAGAAAAAATTTATGGGAAGAGAGTTTAACGTTCACCTTCTGGTTGGTGGAGCCTTGAATTCTTTAAGATTTTAATTAATCGCTTGTTGTAAGGTGACTATTTTTTTAATGGGGTTATTACATATTTTTATTCATTAATATGGTGATGAGAAGTTTGTTACGCGAATATGTTGCGTGCAAAAATAAAGAAATATTAAAAAAATTAAAGCTTGTGTGAAAATTTTTTTGATATCTATAATAGACAGAAATCTTGGTTCCAAAATTATCTAGATCTAGAATTGGTTTTCTCTATAACGTAACGGATTCACTCGCATGTGACACGAAAAAGTACATTCTTTAAGTGGCTGAGGACTTCTACATCTGGAAATCTTAACTCTCCACATCAGAAAAATCATCTATATCTAGAAATTCTATAGTTTCCTGATGCAAAAACCACATAATTTTAGGCCAAAAACGAATCAACATCAATAATATTCACTTTGCTGGATTACTATAAATCTAAAATATAAGCTAGATGGTCCTCTAAATCTAGGAATTTTAAGATCTCAACTTTTATTTTTAATGTCTAACAATCTACATTTTGGAATATCTTTTCTTATAGATAAAAATTAAGAATTTTGTTTAAGATTCTAGTCATTTGTTTTCTTTACTTCTACTTCTAGAAAATTGCATCTTAGACGACGGTTAATCAAAACTTTACATTTTGGTAATTCTAGGCAGTTGAATCGTGTATCAAGAAAGATGAAATTAATATCTATGATAGATAACTCAAAGAAACTAACACAGAGAAAACGTTTACTTTCTAGAAGGTTTTATAGATAAAAAAACTGGTTTTTGGATTAGAAAATGTTTTATGGTTTCCTTATCTATATAAGTAGTCTAATATGTGTATCTTATTAACTCAGATCTTTTTTTATTATCTGTGCATTTTTTTTAAACAAAAAAGTTAGATGTGCTAGATCTAGATATATCAATTTTTTTTGGTTGTTTGTCCGAAAATGTGAGAAATTATTGTATTCTTGTATAGTTTTTGTCTAGGTCTAGACGTATCTATATCTAAAAACGAAAAACTATTTTTATAGATTTCTTAAAATCATTTTTTTTAACTCCTTTTATAGATTTATTTCAATCTATGAATTTTTCAAAAAATAGAATAGGGAGACCAAAATATCAAAAAAATAAAACTCTTTCTATTCATCACGATTTCATCTGTATCTGAAAACTCATCTTTTTGAAGAAATTCTAGACAAAAAATCTATTTCTGTCGACCTAAGAAAACATTCACAGCTGTATAACTTTATAGATAAATTTGAATTTTAATAGAATTCTAGATCTAGATTAGAATTCAGAAGAACTTGATTGTTTATTTTCCTTTTTTGTCTATACGCACAAAAAATTGTAAACAAAAAAATTCTAGGTCCAAAATTAAAAATAAATTTAGAAGAAGAAATGTAGAAATTTCTACTGACTCGTGTTAGTGGAAATTAGACCTAAAAAGAGTTTTCTAAAAATCAATTCAATCTTGGTCTAGACTTTATATTTTGTTAACATGTTGGTAGCACTGCAATTTATCGTTTTTCCATTTCAAAAATATTGTAACATTTTTTTAATTTATTATAATTCCCATCTAACCAAGATTTCCCATTCCACGAAGCCAACTGTTTCATTATTCCAGCATTCATCGTCCAGTACTTCTTCAATCTTCCCGTTACCCGGTGACCCCAAGACGTTATTATAAATCGCCGCAGCAATCTAGAAGGGTCTCAGTATTTTCTTGCAGCCGTAGCAAGCAACAAGTGAGATCAGTGCTCTGCATCTTCGTTATAGTGAGAGTGCATTCACATGAACTAATATATTGCATGCTGGACTTATATAATCCGAATCGAACGAACGCCTGTAGAAAGGTAGGTAAATGGGTTCCATTGTCTTTCATTCGTTCCAGCTGACATTGGTAACGTTTCGCACGTTCCAAAATCTATACTCAGGAACAACTTTCTTTGATGTCTTTGATTTTTTTCGTCACCTTTAACCTTCCGGCTTTCACATAGTGTTCGAGGAAGATTTTGAAGAAGAGTAACTGTATCTTTGGATATCAAGATAGAAATGTACTGTTGTTATATAACTCATTTGCTGGTGGTAATTTGTGAAGGTTTTGTGTCTTGTGGTTTTGTGTTGTTTATTGTTGTATTATTTGCCGGCGTTTTCTAACTGTTTCTAGGTTTGGTCTTAGATTCAAAGAGGAGCTATTATTAGTTTTCATGGTTGCACTTATTAGTAGCTAAGTGGCTGGAGAAATAATTAACAATTCTAACTGACTAACTTTGGATGTTAATTACAGTTTCATTAAAATTAATTGAATGCAGAATTCTTTATTTTTCCAAAAAAAAATATTCAGAAGCCACAGGAAGCTTCATAGATATAGAAGCAATCTTCAAATTGACACAGCTACATTCAAACAACTTTAGGTTACAGCTGAATATATTTTCTAGATGAACTTTGTGGGTTTTAGTTTAGAAATGTTTGCATAAAGATGTAAAAAAACGTCTAATGAATTCTATATCTAGAAACTTTCATCTCCGAGAGTCGAGACTAATGGTTTTATAGAAATAAAATATTAGATTCATCTACATCTAGAAAAAGTCTATCTTTTTAAAATTTACATCTAGAATGTTTATTTTATTTTGCCCAGATTATCATATTTCAATTTGTTACATATTTGTGCTAATTTCATTATTTTTAGATCTAGATGAAAATTTATTATTCTTCTTAGTCAGTTCCGATAAATTATTCTATTTTTATATTTAGAAAGTCTACAATTAATTATAACTGTGTTATGTAATATAAAAAAATAATTTATTACCAAAATCTCTTTATTTTTCATCTGCATCTATATATTTATTTACATTTTCAAAAAGGAAAAAAATTATTTCTACGAAAACACCATCGTTTTAGACATAAAATCATTAATTACATTACACAACTTTATAGATATAGAATCTGAGCTTTAGTATCTTCAATATCTAGATTATATATTTAGATTTAGAAATTTCTGAATTTTTACTTAATTTGAAAATTTTGTTTTTTTAATTTAATGGTTAAGATCTTTTTCCGTTCCAATCTTCGACAACCTCAAAAAATTTCTAGATCTAGAAACTTTTATCTTCATGAATCTGTTAAAATCTAGACACTAACAGTTTTTCTTCTCGATCTAGAAAATCTAACACTTTCTGGTTAGAACTCTAGAAAAAGTATCTAAAACAGAAATTGATTTACTATGATCATTCTATAATGTGATTGTGTCTAGATCTAGAATTAAAATTTATATTTTCTGCATTCTAAAATTCCAGAATTAAAATTTTATCTTTATTTTGTTTAGATTTTGATATTTTATTTTATGCAGTCAAAGAATTTAGAATATTTTAAATTTACTATATCTACAGATTCTTAGAGATTTTTTGTTTGCCAAAGACGATGTTTTCCTAGATTTAGATGCAATTTTAAAAATGAAACAGCTATATCAAAACAAAGAAAATTTCTCTATTTATTACAGAGTATAATTTCATCTGTATCTAGAAACTCATTTGCTTTTATAAAAAAAAAAATGAAAAAACTATTTCTACAAAACATCGCAGTTTTAGACATAAACTCAATTTTTGTCAAAAAAAATTATTAACTTCATGTGGACTTTATAGATATAGAATTTGAGCTTTATTATTTTCTACATCTAGAAAACTTTATGGACTTGTATTAGAACTGTTTTTCAAAAATTTTTAAAAATTATCTTCTTTATCGTTTGCTTATCTTTGTCGTCTATAACGATTTTAATTAGATGAATTCTAGATTTAGAAACAGAGGTTTATTAATAAAATTGGTCAAAATTGAAATCTAATTTTTGCTAGATTTTGTTTTTTTTTCTGCTCAAAAACGATTTCTCAAAATTTAAAACTGCGTTTTAAGATCTATAAAAAAATTCAGCAAAAAATCTAGATCTAAACATTTCTATGTTTATAGATTGGAAATCTTATTCCAAACTTGCTTTTTCAAACACATCAAAATTTAAAATAAAAAACAAAGTTAAGAACTTTTTTTAGAAGAATCTATAGATATGGAATCTATCATTCAGCATTTTCTAGATCTAGATTTTCAAAAATTTTAAATCCATTTTTTCCCTCAAACATGAGAGCTTCGCTTTTGTTAAAATTTGACAAAAATCTTAGTCTAAAAGATTCTAGATCTGGAAGCATCTATGGTTTTTAGATTCGACTTCTTACGTCTTAATATAAAAAAATACTATTCTCTAAAACTCTAACATTTTAACTCTCTAATTCTATTCTAAAACAAAGAAAAAGTAACTGTTCTAGATGATTCTAGAAATTTAAATTTGGATCCAAAAATTTTAATGCCTCTAAATCAGAATTGTTATTCCCAGGTTAAAAGAAATAGTTTTACAAACACGTCAAAATCTAAAATGAAAAAAAAAACAGTCTTTGTCAACGTAAAAAATTTCTAGATAACTCGGTAGATGTAGAAGGAAATATATTTACTCTCTTAGAAATTAATTTTTCTTTAGATCTAGAAATCTACGGTTTTTGAGTAGAAATATCGAAAAACGTAAGAAATAAAAAAAAATGAATTAGTTAAACAAAATAAAAAATAAAAAATAGTTCTTTATTTGGCATTTTCTTATCTAGCAAAAAAAAAAATTTCATGTATTTATCACACTTTAAAAAATCTATAGATGCTCTGTATATTTAGAATTTTAATTTTTATATCTAGAATATGTAAAACTTTTCAAACTTTTCTACCATTTTATGTAGTTAAATATTCATCAAAAAAAATTATCTAAGGGAAAAATCAGAAAACCTTTTCAAAATTATTTTCTAGATCTAGATGCAACCAATTTGCAAAGATAATTTTAAGTTCAATATATTATTATATATATTAAATTACATCTAGATTTCGATAAAGTTGTGTAGATTTCCGAAGATCAAAATATTTTTTTTTATTAAATTATATCTGAACTATATCTAAACTAGATCTATAAATTTTTCGTCTTCATAGATTTGAATTGATGAATTAGATAAAAAATCGATATAGATAATTTGTGTGAATATAACGTACGCATCAAAATAGTCAAGTTTGAGATTAGTATGACAAGTGCTGCCAACTTAGTTCAACTTCCAAAGCCTCCTTTGATGCTGAAGTTAGTAACTTTGTAGTTCACACTAAAAATTCCTTCAGACCTGAATTACACATTAACATTTCATACTTACTCTAGATCTAAATTTCCACTTCTCATCTGTATCCAATTTGCATCTAAAATCAGTAAAACCGTCAATTCTGCCCGTTCTACATAACAACACGCACATGTAAAACAGTCCGAGAACCTCATCGTCGAGACAAACGCCAATTACCTATTCAGAACTGTCTTCGTCTTCTTCACAGTTAAAAACCTCAATAACCAGCGGCTCGCTTGTAATTTTTACGAGAGGAAATACAACGTGTGTGCCACACGTAACGGATTATCTATCGATACCGGAACGGAATTCTTGAGGAGATTTCAACGATGGACAAAGTGCCAAGTCGTTGTTGACAAGCTTGTAGAAATTTCCATTATGTAACTGCATTTCCGAAAATTTGCATTGTCAGAGTGAAAGGTTAACGATGTAGCAACTGATGATTTGTACAGCTCGCAATTAAAATTTTCATTAGACTATGACATTTCGTGCTGTGACATTTCGGATGCGTGAACGTGGTATTAGAATTATTCAAAATAAAGACAAAAATAAATGGTCACGCTTCGGACCGCAATGGACAATAAACGTCATTTGCTTCGAGTTCAAGATTTTTAAATCGTTGACCTTGTACCTCACAAACTTATTTATTGTGATTAACTATGACAAGTTAATATTCTGACCGAGTTTATAGCAGTCTTAAAATGATAATAAAAGGTTTCACATAATTAAATTAAATTTTACAGTTATTTCAATACAATAAAAGTTTGTTTAGCTGAAGATATTATCTTTTCTTTTATTTAAACATTTGCATGTCTTTACATTGATTAGAGGTCGGGTCGTTAATAATGAATTATTGTTTGATTTGCCTTCTTATAATTTTATTCGTTCCGTTTTATCGCTGCTCTTTTACATGTTAATTCAATTCATCCTCCTTTGGTAATAACTATAAATAATAATATTATAATAGCACCACCAAATCGATCTTTATATCTTTCTTCCAAAAACAGATTTAGAACGAAGAAATCGCATTCCGCACCGAAACTCGCCAACGTTTTGACCCCGTCCGTATCTTTCATCTTCAATAAACCGATCAATCTTCGCTATCTCTCGTATCTCCGTCCCATTACTCTCACGCGCCAACATCTAATTCAATAATAAAATGTACCGTAATAATAAATTATGTTTTTTTCCCGAGTACCAGAAAGGTGTCGTTATTGGTTTTAGTATGTCAAACGTACGAAAGTAAATAGCGTCTTTAAGAGGTCAAACTATGCAAATTTCAAAGAAATGTGCCGGTGGTAAATCACTTTACAGTTACATCTCGGATTCCGAATTCAGAAAATGTGCTCAAAACATATAAATAAGCGATGAGTCAATGGTTTTTTTTTGGAAACTCAGACTGCAATCTTTTCCTGATCACGGCGAGTAGTAAGTAATTATCCTAGAAAGTAATGTTGCATAAATACGTCATAATAGTAACGAAACGTGATTGAAACGAAACCGATCTATTGTGGAAGCAACGGGACTTAATTATCATAATTTCAGGTACAAGACTTTTTGACGAAATCGGGAAACTTTCACTCATATTTCGGTAATAAATAAGCGTTTTGACACTTGTGGGAGCGGGTTTCGACAGAAAACTTCCTGTTTGGACTGAAACGAACAATTTCGTGATGAAATGACGTCTAGTAGGCTTTTGGATTTTTTACAGTTGGTAGCAATGGTATGTTGGTAACGCTGTTTTCTATCAGTTTTGACTGACAGAACTGTCACTTCACTCAAGCTGTCAAAATATAGTCTTTTGTTTTTTTGAAGTTTGAGGGAATAGTTTTGGTTGATAGAATCTTATCTGATTCTATATTTTCAATTGTTTAATTGCAAATGCTCTAATTCAGAGAAAATTTAGAATTTCTTAGAAATTTAATCTGATTCTATAATCTTTAAGCCTCAGTTTTTTTTTTCTATTTTTTTTTAAATTTTATCTCAATTAGAATGACATAAACTCCAGAACTAGAATGCGACTTTAAACGTTCTAGAAATTCTCTGTTATTTCTAGAAATTTATCTTAACTGTAATCTTTTTATTTAAATTTCTAGATTGATCCTGAGACACTTTTATGTTTAAAAAGTGTATGAAAATTCTCTAGATGTAGATGAGAATTTTACATGCTTAACAAGTTTTTAAGTTTTTTTGGAATCTAATTTTATAGTGTGAGCTTTTTCCTAGATTGCTTGCAACCGTCTTGCTTATAAATTTATCTGTTCTAGATTCTATCTCAATTTTCTACATCTAGGAAGTAATTTTTGATCTTCTACAATTTTTTTATTTCTAAAGAAGGTTTTATATAAATTGTCATATTTTTTTAAATTATTCGACAATTCTAGATCTAGATTCTGGATATTAGTTGTTTTAGAATCTGATCTGATTCTATACGTACCAAGACCCGAATTTTTTGTGGATTGAACTTAAATTTCTTGCTTAGAAAATATTTCCTAAACTTATATTTGGGTTTAAAATATGTAAAAAAAATATAAAAATTATGAAATTTCTTTATAGAATGTTCAAAAACGTTTCAAAAAATTTCAATTTTTGAGATTTTGATTTTGTCATGTTTTAGACATTTTTTTTGAACTAGTAAAATTTTATCTTTTTATCTTTATCTAAAAAAATATCGCTCCCACAAAAATTCTACGAAATATCTTTTTTTAATTTTCTTAACTATAGAATCTTCAAAATCTATAATCTATAATCTTTCCAAAAATGCTCTAAAAAAAAAATTAAAATATTTAGAGCAATTTATAGAATGATTAAGGTAAAAATATGAATTTCTAAGTAAGGACATTAAAAGCAAATTAAAATTCTAGAAAATTTGTAGAAAATCAAAAATCACTTTCTAGGTTTGGAAAAAAATTATACATCTAAAATCGTCAAAGTAGCAAGTGAAAATGTCTAAGTAAAAAAAATAAAAGAAATCCATATTCAAGAATACAAATTTTGGGAATCTAGAATTATTAGAATTATTAAATTTCTTCTATTCAAATTCTAGAGCTACAAAACTTAGATCTTTCTGAATCTAAGATTGTCATAAAGTCTTCGAAATATCAATTTCTAAACAAAAAAAAAACATTTTTAGAATATTTAAAATGCGAAAAATAGAAATTTTGTAGGAATTTAAAATCAAGATCTAGAGCATTTCTATGCAAAAATATAAACTCAGATAGATTCTTAGAAATTTCAAGCAACTAAATTAAAAGCATTTTAAATTTAACACAGATTTTGAAAACACTACAAAATTATTAATGTATGACTAAAATCATCATCTAGATCTAAGCATTTTGATAAATTGGTTGAGTTTAAAACAGACAACGACTTCAAGAAATATGACTTTCTAGAAGAGGTCTGAGATTTAGAATCTACAGAATGAGATTTTAGAACAAGTAGAAAATTTGAAAAATGTTTAAACAATATTGTAGATCTAGATTTTCTGCATTGTTTCTGAATCTAAGATATTTGTTGATTCTATAGAATGTAAATGTCTAAGCAAGAAGACTAAAACAATGTAGAAATTCTAAAAAAATCTAAAAAGATTGTTGAAATTATCATCTAGGTCTAGAGCATTTTTACGCATAAATTTCAAAACGACAAACAATATAAGAAATGTGATTTTCTAGACGGAAACTAAGCAGCTGAAATTTAAAATCACATTCTAGATCCTAAGCATTGAATACAAACTCTTTGTAGAATTCAGAAGATACGAGTTAATAAGCAAAATGATCAAAATTAATCTAGAATGAACCCAAGACCTAGAATCTATGGAATAAGATAAGATTCTAGAAATAGTAGAAACGTTGTACAACATCCAAAACAACACTCTAGATCTAGAGCAATAGACATAAAATCGTCGTAAAAACGAGATCTAGAAAGATAAGATTTCAAAGCGGAACATCCAAAATCATATTCTAGATTTCTAGTTTTCGTATTGACATAAAAATAAGATAAATGTGAATATTTAACCCAATCTAGAAAATTCTCGAATTAAAAATCTATAGAATCTGATCAGATTTTAAGAAGACTAGAAAATTTTTAGATCATATGAAATCATCATCTAGATTTAGAGCAGTCCCACATTAATTTTGAACTTGAAATGGACAAAAGCTAGAATAAATGTAAAGTCCAAATAAAAAAGATTAAATGCAAATAATTTCAATAAATTAATAATAAATTTAATAATATAATTTAAAGAAGCAGATAGCTTCTATAAAAACTAGAAAATCTATACAATATCTAGAAACTATTTCTTCGAACTATAAAAAAAAACGTCCAAGTGAGCCTGGGAATAACTTCATGAATAATCGACAGACAGTTCTGTTTGTCAAAATAATTAAATAACAGTACTACCAACATGCAAAAATAGTTCCTGGCTTACTAGATGTCGTTTTTCTATCATCTAGTAACATGCCTTCAAAAAAAAAAGATCAAAGTGGTCTTAGCTACACTTTTGTTACCGGTTTAATTGGAAATGACATTGTTGCGGTGACATTAGTAGTTTTCATCATCTTAAACAATTTTCTTTTAAAATTGCGTTTAATTTGTTTTTTTATCCTGTGAACAAAGTGAGATTAGAAACACAATTAGTTATAGCTAAATGACATTTCTATGACATACGTTGCAAAAAAGTCACAGGTGACCTGATTATAAGATCGTTATGCGAATTCTAAACCAATTAAAATAATATTTTACTTAATTTTCTCACGATCCATAGATTCTCTTTCTCTCTGTTCTCGCAATAATTCTCCGCCCCATCAATAATAGATACCTTTTCTCCCATTTCCTATTTTTATGCCTCCACATCTCCTACAAAATTCATCTAAGTGGTTCCCCGAGGACGTCATTCTTTATTAAAGGGTTATTCCGCTCCCGAGACTTATTCCAGTAATAGCCGCCTCCGACGGCGGCGTAAATTATCAGTCTCTCACCACCACAGTTCGTTTCTTAACATCACTCTGTATATATTGTAATATCTGTCAGTGGAACACAGACGCTGCATCGTTAGTGCACGCCATCGCAATTCCGATCAGCTAAAAATAGCAATAAAGGGGCAGTGGCGGCGGTGGTGGCAGTGCATCTCTGCCGCCAGCGATGGTCCAGCGGTCAAGGTCGAGCACCTGACCAGAGCGGCCGAGTCTTCGCCAGTTGTGCCATTGACTCCGCGACGTGTGCATCGAAAGAAGAGTTGTTAAGGTGACAGTGGATGACAGAAGAGATTTGAGGTAGGGAATTTTGAGTTTTTGCTAAAGAAATTTGGGGAAGTTTTCGACTGTGTTTTTTCCAAATTCGTCGTTTTGGACACTTTGTCTTTCTATTCACTTATTTTTTTCATGATTCTTTGAAAAACGATCTATTTCGCTTTTGACAGGTTTTATTACATTTCCTGTAAAAATCCCAAGCTTGCAGAAATATTAACTTTGTAATTAGGCTGCAATTTGGTAACTTTTGTAAGATGTGCAGAATTGTTATAATTACATTGCCCTCGTTCTCACAATAATTAATTTTATGGTTCTATTCTACTTGGAAGATTTTTTGTCTCATAATACTGCAGTTGTTATGATTTAATTAATTATAATTTCTGTGACTTCAAGCACTTTATGTGTTTAATTGCTGTTATTTATTCACCGTTTTCTTGCGGATGCAAGGGCTGTTGCAAGCGCTCATGCGTTGCTAGAGTTAAGGCTGCACCTTTGGATTTACCTAGATGTTCTTTGGGCTGTACCATTGCTCCCATCGATGGTTAGAATACCATAACAAAATTTGTATATCAATATAGAAGAAATCTCAAACTGATATAGAGATTCTAGAATTTTTTTAAAACTTGTTTTAACAGGGTAATTTTTTTCTGAACATTTTGAGAGTTTTAGAAATTTTGGAAGAGTCCATTGCTTACCAATTTCAAAAATTTGCTTTAAATTCAAAAAACACAGAATTCCGGAAAACTTTATTATTTTATTCTCTTTATTTTTTGGGGAATATTATACAATAGATTCCAATTTAACAAATTTGAACGAACTCATAAATTTTCGATTTTGGTAGAGAAAAATTTTAATTTTTGAAATCTCGAGAGAAATGGAAGAAATTTTGAAAGTACTCAAAATTTTAACTACTCTGGAAATTAATTAATATAAAATTTTAGAAATTTTGGATTCGTACTCTGAAGACTTTGGAAATTTGATAAAAAGTTAGGATTTTATGTGTTTGATAATTTTAGAAAATTTTGAAATCCACAAAACTTCTAAAAATTCCAATAGTTTCATGCTTTTTATTGTTTTATTAAATTTTGTTTGTAATTCTGGCAATTTGAGCCCTATAGAAATAAATTTTGGAGAGGATACTACTTTTGACTTATTTAAATACTGTGTCAAATTACAAAATTATAAAAACAAAAAAACAAATTTTAGAAAATTTTATTTTCAGCAAGAACCAAAAATGTAGATTTTGTTATTAAAATCTGTAATTTTGACGCTTCTAAATTTATAGCAATGAAATTCAAAGACTCTACTACTTTGAACTTACCCAAAAACTAGAACAAATTACAAAATTATAGAGGTAACAAAACAAATTTTAGAAATTTTTTTTTAGGAATTACCAAACGTTTATACTTTTTTAATTGAATCCAGCAATTTTGGTTGTTTCTAAGTTATAACAGTGAAATTTGACAAGATTGCTATTTTTGACTAGCTTAAAAACCAATTTAAATTTCAAAAGTATAGGTCGGAAGAAACCAATTTTTTTTTAAGAAAAACCAATTTTTGTAATTTTGGTAACTTGAATTCAATTTTTTTTTTAAGAAAAACAATTTTTTTTTAAAGTTTGTAATTTTGGTAATTTTAATACTATGGCAATAAAATTAAATACTATTACTATTTTTGACTTATTTAAAATCTGAGCTAAATAGCTGAAATTATAAAACAAAAAAGAAAAATTTTAAAAATTTCATTTTTAGTCAGCACTAAAAATTTACATTTTTTGATAAATTTTGTAATTTTGGTAGTTTCAACTTTGTAGTGATCAAATTTAGAGACTTTACTTTTTTGGACTTGCTTAAAAACTACACAAAACTACAAAATTATAGAACAAAAAAAGAAAGATTCAAAAAAAAATTTTATTTTAGAAACACCAAAAATTCATATTTTTTTTTAATTAAAATCTGCAATTCTGGTAGTTTTCAAGATGTAATATTAAAATTTGACAAGCATACATTTTTGACCATCTTAAAAACTGGTTCAAATTACAAAAGTATAGATCGAAAGAATTTTTTTAATTTTTTTTTTATTTTTATTTTTACGCTAGATCAAAAATAACTTTTTTATTAAGGATTGTAATTTTGGTGGTTTTTAACGCTGTGATATTTAGAAAGGATATTATTTCTGACTTGCCGAAAAAATAGACCAAATTAGAAAATTATAGAGCGATAAAAAATTTTTTCCAAATTTTCATTTTTAGAAAAATTCAAAATTTCATATTTTTTGTATCAAAACCTGAAACCTGAGTAGTTCTGAAGCAATAGCATTAAAATTTGGCGATAAGCTTAAAAACTGCTTCAAATTACAAAATTATTGAAAAAAAGACCAAAAAGGAATAGATTTTTAAAAACTGTCATTTTTAGGAAAAAACAAAAATAAAACTTTTTCATGAAAGTCTGTAATTTTGATAGTTTTAACGCTAAAATTGAAATTTGGTAAAGTTACTATCTTTGACTTGTCTAAAAATTGGGTTAGATGACAAAATTGTACAGCAGAAATAACAAATTTGAAAAATTTTCATTTTTAGGAAAAATCAACAATTTCTTTGATAAAACTGTGATTTTAATTTTTGATTTTAATAACGCTGCAATAATAACAAAATTACTTTTTAACTTTCGACAGCGAAAAAAAATGACCGAAAACGAAAATTTTCAAATTTTTGCTTCAAATCTGCAATTTTGATAGCAACAAAGTTTTTTTATTCATTTTTGACATGCGTCAAAACTGTGCCGTTATTAGAAAATTAACGAGCTGCAGAACTGAAGTTCAAAAATTTAAATTTTTTAAATGAACCAAAAATTAAATTTTTACTTCAAAATCTGTAACGAAATTTGTAGAGATTCATCTTTTTGACTCGGTCAAAAACTGTTCCGAATTAGAATAAGAATAAGGAAAAGAAAATAAATTTTAGATATTTTTATTTTTAGAAGAGACTAATAATAATTAACATTCTTTTAATAAAAGTTGTGAATGTGGTAATTTTTAAGCTAGAGCAATAAAATTTGGAGAGTTTACGGTTTTAGGCCAGCTGAAAAACCGTGCTAAATTGCAAAATTATAGAAAAAAAAAGACCAACATTTCACTTTTTTTTTTTACAAAGATGATTCTGTTTACCGATAAATTATTGGTCAGAAATAAGTAACTCGTCCTAAAATATGTATTTTTTATTATTATTGGACTAAAAACTTTATAAATTTAACTTTAATTTTTGTGTCCAAATTACATTTAAAATTATAATTTATTTATTTTGAAAAAAAATTTTACAGAAATTTTTTCATATTTCAAAATTTGAAATTGATTTCAGAGATGCAATTTTCAAAGTGTTCCCTATATCAGATCCCTGTATCTCCGCCGCTGCCTTCATCTCCCGTCCGTGACTCGACAGTTTCCAAACAAAAGTCTCAAAGCGTCAAAAACTATCTTTTCCACACCATTAAATTTGCATGTCAAATTGGTACAGCCGTCCATTGTCCGCGATACCATTGACCCTCATGGTCATTGTACAAATTCGTCCATATCTAGGTTTTTTCTCTCTTCCGCACCGGATTCCCACGCGTTCCGACAGTATGACCAACTTAGAAAAAAATTATGCGATCAGGGTTTATATAACGCGTTTATATCATCGAAAAAGAAAACTCACAGAATGACAATCGCCGTTACATTAGAATACTTATTGTTGCAGAGCTAATTATTCGGGAATGAAGCAACAAAAAAACGCTTGCGACGATTCTCAGTGTTGCCACATTCGTAGTAATTTACGCTGCCGTAACAAATTTCAATGTTGGCAAGACTGCGCTAATGACGTCGTCAATTGTAATTCAAGTCGTTCCGAATCGATTAATAAACCTTTTCATTTGTTCTTCATGAATGGAGTCGCGCAGCTTTTAAGACAATTAGCATATTTATGAATGTGGGTTTCTAGGTACGAACGTTGCTCGCCTTCGGCTTCTTCCAAATATGAACTATACAGTTAGATTTTTCAACAAACGTTAAATTCTTGAAGAGATTAAAGTAATTTCAAAAATTAGGAAAATTACGTTACAATGTAGTCATTATTTTTGATTGCGTGTTGTAAAAAGTGCGACGATTTAATTAGTAATAACAATAAACGAATTACTAAGAGGAAATTGAACCGGTTTTTTGGTCTAATTTTGCGTTTCCTGCAGCGAAAAACGTGGGATTATCAAGCAGGTGAAGACTTTAACAAACAGTCGCTTTTTTCATTCGAAATCTCGTTCTTTTTTTTTCAGAAATTCCAAACGGCATGTGGCGTCTCCTCCTCTTCGTCCTCGCTGCTGCAGCGGACGAAACCATCGACAAAGACGGGGAAAGTTCTCGGAAAATTTTAGGATCCAGGTGAGAAACATTCTTGTTTTTTCCGTTAGGACAGGATGAAGAGGTAATACTACTTGTCAAACACGTCCGCACGCTCCTAGCATCGAAACAAGATTAATTGCTCTAATGATACACTCGTTAGCTATTTTTAACGGTAATTTTTCATTTTCCGACTCCTGGAAAATAGACACGGCCGTGTGAGCAAGTCTTTAGCGTCTCGACCTTTCTCCAAACAATACGGTCTCAGCAGATCTACATCTGTTCTGCAAACAGATCTAATCTCTTTGAAATAACTGTTCTATATCGCGGCTTATATATCGCACCTGTTAAATGAAATGCTATACCGTATTTAGCAAATATTTACGACCCACTTAACGTTATTGACGAGTCATCGAGATATTTCATCTGGTATCGACATTTTGGGGCAGTTTTGCTTCCTCTACGACAGCCAACATCGATCAAACAACGGTTAACCTCCCCTCACGTCGCCATTTTCACAATATGACAACCTTCTTTTCAACCGCAGCCTCCCCTCACTGTGTCCACGGCAACCTTTAACTTCCCCTCAGCCGCCATTATAACCTCCCTTTTTTCAGCCATCGTTAATTGTACCCTCCCTCCGCCGTCCATTACTCAATCACGTTTTCATTGGGTAATTAACCGTAGTTACAACTGCAGCGAATTCTAAAATAAGAATTTATTAAATGAGGCTCGAGTGATTTTGTCTGATTTATGAGTGAACTTGATGATGGTTCGTGAAATGACGAAACCGGTCAGTGACTCGAACTTTGAATGTTAATACGTAGATTCCTACATTTTTTATGTTTTCAGTGTGGTCACTTCCGTCTCCGTGATAATGGACGCCGGCAACGGCTCAAAAATCTACGCTGACGCCGTTGGTAAACCTGTCTCTAAACCGACGGCCGCTTCCGATCTCGCTAGTCCCATCGATCTTCTCAGTCCTGATCGCTATGAATTTTACACTTTTGACGACACGGGTGACCTCGTCAAGCGTCTTATGACCTTAGAAGAAATCCACGATATCATCGCTACCGGAGACGACGAACTTCCTCTTGATTCTTTCACAGATGGTTTTGTCCCCGAGAAGCGTGTCAATGACGTGGTGAACAATGTGCAGAACGTCCTCAAAGAGGAAATCAAACAACATAAGAATCCGGAGAAACCACAGTTTGATACTCCCGACGTTTCGGACTCTTGGAGCATGATTCTTCCGGCTGTTTTTGGCAACTCTGGTGATGATATCAAGATGGAGAAGCCCGTCAAGCATGTCACTCCAGACACCATCATGGTGGAACCCACGGTGATGGTGACGACAGAACAGATCTCCACGACGGAAAAGAGGAAGACGACTCCAGGAGCTGTGTCGACAACTACTACGACGACGACGGCGAAGACACCGATGATCAACGTGGAGATTATAACCAATTCGAATTCGACGACGGAGAACACTGTTGTGGTGGATGGAAATTCACAGCTTGTGGAGATCAAGCCGCAAAATGATCCACAGCAGAGTTTCCATGTGTCTAAGAGTACCAAGAGGCCGTTTGTTACGAGAAAAACGACAACGACGTCGACGACGACGACGACGACCACGACGACGGAGGCACCGAAAACTACAGACAACCTAGAGCAAGCTTCAACTGTGGTCGAGAAAGTTGCGCCTTTGGGGACTTCGACTGTTGAGCAGACTACCGTAACAACGCAGACAACTACCGAGCAGATGCCCTCGACTTTGAAACTGGTGTCGCAGTCTTCAACAGTACCACCATCTACAACAGAGCAACCATCAACAACTGAAGAAGCAACAATGCAAGACAACACTCAAGCAACAACGATAGCTCCTCTAGAAACTATTTTGAAAGCAATACAATCAACAACCACAGATCTACCAACGACAACTTCTGTATCAACAGTACCGGAAACAACAACTCCAGAGCTAACTTCAACTTTCGCACCTCTTAGCACCTTCTTCATCGTCTCCAACAATACCAAAGACGATCTTCGCACTGAAAGCACAGAGTACTTCTCCACCAAAAAACTCCCTCCCAGTACCACTGAATCCCAATCTACGACTCTAGACCAACTTCTTCTCAGCTCTACCAACATCTACGAAATCAACTCCGAACTGTCAGAAGTCAAAAGCACGACCACTTTTGATGAAAGTACCACCGAAGAGAAGTTCTTGATTAAGTTGACCAACCCGACTGAGGCACCTACCACCACGACCACAGATCAGACTTTCATTGATACGATCGAACAATTGATATCGCAAGCTGTTGGTACCCCTGCTCCACCTGTCGAGTCAGACGTGGACGCAACTTTAGTACAAGAAATGATTTTGAGGAGTTCGAACAAGACGATGCCGGAAGTCATGTCTGAAACTGCGACCATAGCGTCGAAATTGATTGATAACATGGAAGAGAGCACCACTTTAGCGACTACTACAGAGAGCGATTTGGGGCTGTTGAGCGACTCCGTGGGGGCATTGTTGTCGCAGGTTGTCGGGGAGGGTTTAACAACGGTGGAAAGTGAAAGAATGACGGAAGCAACGACGGTGGCTGCTACGACGACGACGGAAGCTACCACGACAACAACAACTACAGCAGTACCCACGACGACGACGACGACGACAACAACAGCAAAACCTACCACGACGACGACGACAACAACAGCAAAACCTACCACGACGACAACAACGGCCAAACCCACCACAACAACAACAACAGCAAAACCCACGACGACAACAACAACGACCACGACGACAACACCAGCGACTACCACGACAACATCACAAGACACCACGACCTTTATACCCCACATCATCAACATCACCATCATCAGAAACAGCAACCGTACTCAACCCAAACCTGCAAAGTCCGACTTGAGCTTGGAGAAAGAAGAAGAAGACCTCTACAACGAAATGAAGAAGAACTCAAGTTTGACCACGCAAATCCCAGAAGAAGTGACCACCACGACTGAAGAAGTTACTGAACAAACGACCACATATCTACCAGAGGCCCAACCGTCCATCGTCATCACCATTACCGAGAACAAGACAGACTCAGACGATGGCAAATGGACTTTGGTTTCAACAGTGGCTCCAGGTCAATCCGAGCCCCCCGCGAACGTCCAAACGGCGCCTCAAATTCCTAGTGTTGTTGATCCTCTTCCTCCGGTAGACCTGGTGCCTAAACCGCTCCAAGGTTTTGGTCTTGAAGACAGTACTGCTAAGCTCGATACGGATATCTACCAGTTCGTGCAACTGTGCAATGAACTAGCTTTCGGTTTCTGGAAATCGGTGACAAGTGGGATTAGCACGGCTAGAAGTGTTGTAGTGTCGCCCTTCGCTGCAACATCTCTATTAGCAATGGTGTTTTTAGGAGCCAGAGGAGCAACCTCTGGAGAAATGAACGAGATTTTGAAACTTGACGACATGGTTACTTTCAATCCTCATCTCATCTTCAAGAATGTCTCGGAGAGTATCGAGAGCAACTCTGACTCTGGAGTGGCAGTTTCTGCAATTGTGAGAGAGCTATACAGTGACAGAAGCAAAGGAAAACTCTTGGGCTTCTACAAAGAAAGAGTGAGACAGTTCTATGATGGCCACGTAGAAGAAGCAAGCTTCAAAGACATCGGTGACACTATCAGACGCCGCACGAATCTCTTGGTGAAGAAGAACACCGACGGTAAAGTGTTGGAATTCGTAAAAGACAGCAGTATCATCCCCAAACCACCACTTGCAGGTGTCAGCGTTAGTCTCTTCCAGGTAGAAACTTCTCCTCTATTTTTTTAGTAAAACTGAATGTTAATTTTGCAGACGGACTGTTCGCAAGGCTCCACTGAAGGCCGAGATGGTGAACTCCACTTCGTGGTCTTACCTTCGCTCCGCCAACGCCGTCTCATTCCCATTCCCGCCACCGTGTACCGCTCCAACTTCCTCGCTGGGTACGAACCTAGTCTTGACGCCACCGCCGCCGCCCTCGGTACTAAAGACCAAATCGTGAGCACCATCTTTATAATCCCCGGTCAACAAGGAATGTCTGCTCCCGGTGATGGTTTAGCCCGCCTCGAGAAACGCCTCGTTGAGAGTTCTTTTAAGAAAGGAGCGTGGTCGCGCCTCCTTCGCTCGCTCATTCCCCGCCCAGGTCTCGAGCTCCAAATCCCGCGTTTCCAGCATCGCTCTTTGATCAATGCCACCCAGTCGTTGAAGAGGATGGGCTTACATGAGCTGTTCGACGCCCACAAGGCAGACCTTAAGGGGTTAAATGGTGCCGCCCACGATTTGCACTTGTCTGATGTTGTACAAATCAACGAATTCGCGACATGTGGCGAACGGAGAATCGGGGAGGCGCACCACAGGGAAGTGTACCCAGCTACTACTGAAAGAAAACGACAATTGGTGCTAGAGGAGGGGGAAGAACCAAGAGATTATCAGAGGGCGTTCCATGACCCTCTTCACGACCCGAGTTATTTAACGTTGCCGTTAGCGTTGAGGCCGAGACAAGCGAGATTGCCCGAAGCGCCACGACTACGTTTCGACAGGCCATTTTTGTACTTCGTCAGGCACAATCCTAGTGGACTTATCTTGCACATGGGGAGATTTCATCCTAGATTACTGCCATAATTAGGTTTTTAGACTAGTGGTTCTAATTTTCGTGTACATAACTTGTAGATTTGAAATGGAACTATCACTGAACTGAGAAATCGAACACGGATAGTTACATGTCGAATTGTTTATTTTATTTATTGTAAATTCATCTCATTCTATGCATGGTGCGTTCATATTTAAATTATTTTAGCGTAGACTCGTGCAATTTGTAAGGATTAATGTAATATGAATGACAGAAATAAAAAAATAGGAAACACCAAGTTTCATGATTATGTATATAGGCAACTGGTAAAACACTTCTGTAATGTAAGTTGCGTAGATAAATTTTATGGCATTTTCTTGATTCTAAATACTAAATACAATACACTTCTTATTTATTTTTTTATTACCCCTAGAATGACCAAAAAATTTTGCAACAGGAAGTATTGTCTCAAGAGAAAGAGTTTGCGGAACAGATTCTGAAAGCGATGGAGCCGACGAAGACTCGAGTTTGCTTCCTAGAAGTCAGACTAGAAGACTTTACGAAGGAAATAAAAATATTGGACAAGTTTCTTGGAAAATTTACAAAACTTATTTTGCTTTTGGAGGCTACCTTTTTATATTTCTAGTTTTTCTAATAGCATTTCTTATGCAGTTTTTGCACGATCAACGTGGAACAAATCATCTTCAGTAACTCAACAGCCCCTGAAAAATATGTCGAGGCACTCCAAAAAAGATACCAACTGACTTACACCCTCCCAATTGTTATACTAACAATGACACTCACAGATTTATTGAAAATAAACATGTTCTGGACGTTCGTCGCCAAAGCTTCCATCAACATCCATAAACCCCTCTTTAAAAAAATGACGCAAGTCACGATGAAGTTTTTTGATACTCATCTGATCGGAACAATCCTGAACCGTTTTTCTGAAGACCTTCTCTATATCGACGAAGCTGTTTCTTCTTCTCTCATAAGGTCCATAAGAGTGAGTTGGTGCTATAATTATTGTTAAAAAGTCTTTCAGATGGTTTCAGCAATCATCGGGAATATTATCGTGATAGCTACAGTCAGTCCGTGGTTACTACTACGTATTTTCTTATCCCTGACTTTTCTTATTTTTATAAGAAAATTCTATCTGAAATCTGGACAAGCTCTAAAGCGACTGGAGTTTGCTTGTAAGTCATCATCGTCAAGTGGGCATTGTTAAAATGTTAATTTTAGCCCTCTGCTTGGTGCTATCAACGCAACCATAGATGGCCTCACAACTGTACGAGTCTTAAAACAACAAAAAATTCTACAGGAAGAATTTGACAGAAATCTAGATCTTCACACATCGTGCTCTTACGTTTATTTGACTACTACAGAAGCTTTCTATTTCTTTTTAGAATTCTGGGGCATTTGCTTCTTCCTCTTTGTTGTGGTTACCTTATTGATGTATGAAACTGTTGGTCCTTCCGTTGGTGATGTTGGACTATTACTCATACAAACTCTTAGATTTAGCACCCTTCAACACTATTTATTTCGCACCTGGACAGAGCTGGAAAATGACATGATAACAGTGAAACGAATTCTAAAGTACACTAAACAAGAAGAAGAAAGATCACAAGGCTTCGTGGTAGAAAAGTGGCCACAAAATGGTCAGATCGAGTACCAAAATGTTTATTTTTCGTACAATTCCGACACCTGGGATCTAAACAACTTAAATTTTTGTATCCACTCTCAGGTTCTGGAAAGACTTCTCTTACGTATTCTTTGCTACGATTGTATGGTTTCAAAGGAAAGATCACCATAGATGATACTGACATCACCACTCTTTCTTTAGACTTCTTCCGATCGAAAATCTCCGTCGTTCCACAAGATCCAGCTCTGTTTACTGGTTCTCTACGTGACAATGTTGATCCCACTGGAAAATACACAGACGAAGAGATTTGGGCGACTGTTCAAACCGTTAAATTATCCAGTGTCTTCCAAAGTCTAGACGAGAAAATTAGCAGTGATTCAAATTTGAGTCTTGGACAAAAACAACTAATTTGTCTGTGCAGAGCTCTCATCCGGAAAAACAAAATAGTGGTGATAGACGAAGTAACAGCGTCCGTGGATGATGAAGTTGAAACGATGATACATGAGATCATTGACGAACATTTCGCAGATAGCACTGTAATAATGATAACTCACAAGTTGCGATGCGTTCTAAACTACGACAAGATCTTACTTTTAGAAAAAGGTGAAGTGGTAGAGTTTGGAAGTCCGTTTTCTTTACTGGACGATGTTAATAGTGGTTTTTATAACAAATATAAGGTCCATAATCATTAATTACACCTATTGGTTTATATCAAAAATTATAATCTTAAAAAACAATTTTTAAAATGATTGAATTGATAAAAGTTGATTAATAGTATTAAATAGCTATATTCATCTCACAATAACTTAAAAAATACTTATTTATATTACTTTTACATTGATTTGTATTGAAAATATAAACCTCCAAAATTTGGTAATTCAATTTTATTAATATTAAGTACACAGGTATATAAGATAATATAAATTATATTGTATCAGATATAGAAACCACCACATTTACACGTTTTAAGAAATTTCTGGTTCGTGCCACTAAAAAAAAAATTCTGAGATTCATGTTTTATACTAACATTAACACTTTAACTCAAGGACAAACAATGGTAAAGTCTGACAGTGATATCTTCGAACGAGGTGCCTAATGTAATTACCATCGAATTTCACCTTTTAAGTTCGCTTGATCGTTTGATTATGCTGCTCAATGATATAATTGCTATTTTCTTACTGAACAAGGTTAAAAATAGCTTAGCATTTTTCTATTACGAATACTAAAAGCAAATTTCTGTTATCAGTTGACCTGTTAAAAATAGTAATGCAAAAGTGTCATATCAGCTTTTAGACATTTAAACCGCTCATTGTTGATAAAGTTAAAATATACAAGAAAGCGCTTAAATGAAGTTTACATAAAAATACAGTAAGGAAATATATATCATAGCTTATATATTACCCAGAACTGTATATAACAAAAGAAGCAAATGAAAATTATCAGACATGGAGTATTTAAAACCTACTTCCAAAAAAGTGAATCCCGAACAAAACACCAACTTCTTGTCGAGATTTCTCTTCACGTAATTTTTGTATCAAAAATTATGACTTACTGTTTTATTTTTACAGATACTCAAAAAACATTTTGGTAACAGGATTTCGAAAAGAGTTGACCCAGAACGATATCTACGAAGTACTTCCAGCTTACGAATCCAAGAAACTTGGAAATAAACTAGAAGTAGAATGGAAAAAACTGTTTTCTTCTAAAAAAGCGTCGGTGCTTCGACTTATGTTTAAATGTTTTGGAAAAGAGTATCTTCTTATTCTCTTCAGTCTTATAATCCCAATAACAACAGGGTAGGTGAACTTTTTCCAGACCAACAAAACTTGACGTTGTTTTAGAGCCCTCCAGCCAAAACTCATAAAGCGGCTGATTTCGTGCTTCACAAAAAGAGAAACGATGAATAAGAACGAAGCGTATTTTAACGGATTCGCTCTTGCCTTAGTTTTGTTTGTTCAGTCTGTGTACACGCAGAATTTCTTCCTTCGTACTCACACATTCGCGTTGAAAATGCGCGTAGGTTTCACTTCTTTGATCTTCAGACAGGTGTTGGCGAAAAACTCGCTTGATATTTCAGTTGGTAAAACTGTAACTCTCATTACTAAAGATGTAAATGAGTTTGAAAACATTTTTCATATATCGTGTTTGGTGCGAGATTCAGTGGTTTGTTCTATGGTTTTCTACGTATTGTACACAGAGATTGGATGGTTGTTTCTAATCCTAGTATTCATAATTTTGCTCATTGTTTTGCCAGACTGTAAGTTAACTTCAGCAAGTTCAAAAATTTTAACTACTTATTGTAGCATATTTGGCGATTTGGGTGAAATCCATGAAAACTAAGGCTTTGAAGAAAACCGAAGAAAGATACCAACAAACCAAAGAAGTCCTCAGTTCCATTAAATTAGTGAAACTGTATCTCTGGGAAGAAAAATACGGCGACAAGATTTGCAAGCTACGACAGTAAGTGCTCATTTTTGTTTCTTGTCTTATGTTTCTTTTCAGACAAGAAGTCCGTCTCATTGCAAGGATCTTAAAGTGGTCATGGATAAAAAATATCTTCGCTGACTTTATTCTTACTATCTCTTGGTACTGCGTTTTGGTCACTTGCATTTACTTTGGTCTCCAACTGAACCCAGGAACTCTGTTTCTCATCATGCAGAGCATCTCTGTAATTACCAGAACTGTGCAAGTATCACTTCCAGTGGTTTTCCACAAAATAGCGACACTGGCTGTTGTTATCAAAAGAATAGAAAAGTTCCTCCAAAGTGGTTCTTCTAGTTATGACCAACACTTGGGTCCGGTACCTAAAATCACGGCATCAAACTTGAAGGTTTTACAAGAAAGACTTGATTTCACCATAACAGAAGGATTGACGATCATCACTGGTCCCAACGGAAGTGGAAAGTCAACCCTTCTGAAAATAATCGCGGAACACGGTCCAATGGAAGATGATTTAAAAGTCATCGGAAGCCTTTCTTATGCTTCCCAAGAACCGTGGTTGTTTCCTTCAACTATTCGTCAAAACATTCTGTTTGGAGCCAATTACGAAGAGCAACGATACTTGGAAGTATTGAAAGTGTGCGCTTTGACCTACGATCTAGAAAATCTGAAAGAAGGAGATAATTCTCTTGTAGTAGACAGAGGAGGCAATCTCAGCAAAGGTCAACAAATTAGAATCAATTTAGCGAGAGCGGTGTACAAAAACTGCGATATCTACTTACTCGACGATTGTTTGTCAAGTCTTGATGTTTTGACCGCTGATGTTATTTTCAAAAATTGTGTCAAGTTTCTAGAAGGTAAAATAGTCGTGTTGAGTTCTACGAATTTAAAATATGTAGCAGCTGCTGATAATGTTGTAAGTTTATCAGAAAGAAAAGAGTTTGTCCGTCGAGGTTTAGCACCAGACAGTATTGTCTCAAGAGAAAGAGTTTGCGGAACAGATTCTGAAAGCGATGAAGCCGACGAAGACTCGAGTTTGCTTCCTAGAGGACAAACTAGAAGACTTTACGGCGAAAGTAAAAACATTGGACAAGTTTCTTGGAAAACTTACAAAGCTTATTTTGCTTTTGGAGGGTACCTTTTCATATTTCTAGTTTTTCTATTAGCATTTCCTATGCAGTTCTTGCGTGGTACCATTTCGAAACTAGAAAGCAAATGGTAATTTCTACTTGAATCTCGACACCTCTAAGTTACTTTTGCAGGATCAACGCGGAACAAATCATCATCCGTAACTCAACAATTCCTGAAAAATATGTCGAGGCACTCCAAACAAGATACCAACTGACTTACACCCTCCCAATTGTTGTACTAACAATGACACTCACAGATTTAGTGAAAATAAACATGTTCTGGACGTTCGTCGCCAAAGCTTCCATCAACATCCATAAACTCCTCTTTAAAAAAATGACGAAAGTCACGATGAAGTTTTTTGATACTCATCTGATCGGAACAATCCTGAACCGTTTTTCTGAAGATCTTCTCTATATCGACGAAGCTGTTTCTTCTTCTCTCATAAGATCCATAAGAGTGAGTTGGTGCTATAATTATTGTTAAAGTCTTTCAGATGGTTTCAGCAATCATCGGGAATATTATCGTGATAGCTACAGTCAGCCCGTGGTTACTACTACCTATTTTCTTATCCTTGATTTTTCTTATTTTTGTAAGAAAATTCTATCTGAAATCTGGACGAGTTTTAAAGCGACTGGAGTTTGCTTGTAAGTCATCATCGTCAAGTTGACATTGTTAAAATGAATTTCAGCGAGGAGTCCTCTGCTTGGTGCTATCAACGCAACCATAGAAGGCCTCACCACTGTACGAGTCTTCAAACAACAAAAAATTCTACAGGAAGAATTTGACAGAAATCTAGATCTTCACACATCGTGCTCTTACGTTTATTTGACTACTACAGAAGCTTTCTACTTCTTTTTAGAATTCTGGGGCATTTGCTTCTTCCTCTTTGTTGTGGTTACCTTATTGATGTATGAAACTGTTGGTCCTTCCGTTGGTGATGTTGGACTATTACTCATACAAACTCTTAGATTTTGCACCCTTCAACACTATTTATTTCGTACCTGGACAGAGCTGGAAAATGACATGATAACAGTGAAACGAATTCTAAAGTACACTAAACAAGAAGAAGAAAGATCAGAAGGCTTCGTGGTAGAAAAGTGGCCACCAAATGGTCAGATCGAGTACCAAAATGTTTATTTTTCGTACAATTCCGACACCTGGGATCTAAACAACTTAAATTTTTGTATCCACTCCAAAGAAAAACTTGCAGTGATTGGCCGGACAGGTTCTGGAAAGACTTCTCTTATGTATTCTTTGCTACGATTGTATGGTTTCAAAGGAAAGATCACCATAGATGATATTGACATCACCACTCTTTCTTTAGACTTCTTCCGATCGAAAATCTCCGTCGTTCCACAAGATCCAGCTCTGTTTACTGGTTCTCTACGTGACAATGTTGATCCTATTGGAAAATACACAGACGAGGAGATTTGGGCGACTATTCAAACCGTTAAATTATCCAGTGTCTTCCAAAGTCTAGACGAGAAAATTAGCAGTGACTCAAACTTGAGTCTTGGACATAAACAACTAATTTGTCTGTGCAGAGCTCTCATCCGGAAGAACAAAATAGTGGTGATAGACGAAGTAACAGCGTCCGTGGATGATGAAGTTGAAACGATGATACATGAGATCATTGACGAACATTTCGCAGATAGCACTGTAGTAATGATAACTCACAAGTTGCGATACATTCTAAACTACGACAAGGTCCTACTTTTAGAAAAAGGTGAAGTGGTAGAGTTTGGAAGTCCGTTTTCTTTACTGGAGGATGTGAACAGTGTTTTTTATAAAATGTATAATGCGCATAATCTCTGATTACTGCTGTTGGTTTATGTTAAAAATAAAAATATTAGACTTGTTTCTTCTGTTCGGTTAATTTCTAATAATAAAAAGGCCCAGTCGTATTGACGAGTTTCTATGAGGAAAACTGTAACTCAACTTTTTTAGCGTGAACGGGGTCTCGTTGTTTGGTTTTGGGGCCAAGCAGAAACAGAATACATATACGGGGTCATCATGCCCTTTCTTGAAAAGTCCCTGTATTAATATACAAAATGGTACAATATTATAACAACAAAATGTTTCGGGATTAGAGTAGGCCGACTTCCGACGTAATTTGCAAAGAATTTTCATGGCCTCCTCCAATCCTGAAACGAAACGTGTATCTAAGAGGGCTGTGGCAAAGTACATATTTTACTGAATTATAACATACTTTATACCGTATTTTAAGAAATATCAAATTAATAATAAATTATTTAAGCTCATACAAAACCTATTCAGATCCCACGGTTTTTCCTAAAGTTAGAAACACCTTAACATTGTGATTATATTTTTCTGGCTCCTTATTTTCAGAAGGTAAATTGAAAGTGTTGGTATAAATATGCTGCATCGTGAACCCCATAATAACTTCCGTGTTAAGGACCAAATCCTCCTTCGGCGTCACTAACAACTTCACGTACGCCTTATTGGACTTCCGCCATACTACCAACCTAAAACAACAAAACCACAAAATCCAGAAACGCTCTAATTGACCTGCGAACGTTTCTTGTCCCTAATCGTAGCTTACTTTGGATCGTCCTGTACACTGTGTGTGTCCCCAGAATCGTCATACTCAGCAGCGTCATCTCGCGGAAGAAGAATGACCTTGCTGGATGGTATAGCGACATCTGCGTTTGTTTCCTGGGTTATGGGTCGGGGTTTGATGGTGATAGATGGCTGACGCGAAGAGAAGTTGATGAGGCTGCTAGGCTGCGAGGGGAGAGACGGTGGCTGCTTCTAAAAAACATGAAATTTTAGTATCAGGATGGCCAATCGTAATCACCAACATCTTGGGGAATTTCAGTTGGTTCCTCCTTCTTCATAACATCCCCGCTTTCGTCACATGACAAATCCAGAGGCAGAAAAGTGATGGTGGTTTGATGCTGCGTTGGATTCGTGAATTTCAAGATCAATTCGGAAGGTTTACCGGCACGTAGAGGCTCAACGGTGACGATCCGAATTTCAGGAACATAGTAACTGAAAATGAAACCCACTGTTACCAATTTCAGCAAAAAAAAAGTAGCGGTATACCAGAACCAATTAGATTGATTGAGTACTTACTAAGCAAACAACTGGATCTTAAACTTCACCGAATTCGGGTTGTATTCCGGTTTGCTGACGTTATGCTCGCAGGAGCGACAACGCAAAGAACGTTTAATAGAGAGCTGCTTGTGAGCTGGAAACAATTTATCTACAGTTGTCGGTTGTAGATCTGGCTGCAGAAGTCTTTGTTCGATTGTAGTTACTGTAAAAATCTCGTGAGTTTCTCCAAAAAGAAGACAAATAAACTACCTTCTGTTAGATTCACTGGTTTGGTCAGTAACTCCTCTGGTAACTCCTCAACTTCTTCTTTAGCAAGAGCGGGATCTGGTTTCTTCGGTTTAGGGCGCAAGGGAGAATGAGGGAGCTCCGCTGGGAGCCCGATTCGTTTACGCAAAGCAGCCGCAGTCACCCCTGTTCTATCCTGTTTAAAAAAACGGTGTATAATAAACTTGCATTTTTCATATTGTAGACGTCGTGT
The DNA here is from genome assembly GCA_030157275.1 of Cynaeus angustus. NCBI lineage: Eukaryota > Metazoa > Arthropoda > Insecta > Coleoptera > Tenebrionidae > Cynaeus > Cynaeus angustus. The sequence continues at coordinate 11,298,266 of CM058067.1, forward strand.
TAACCACAAAACCACTTACAGTATAGCTCACAAATTTCCCTCTCTGCTTCTTCTTATCTCTCTCCTTCTGCTGCTTCTCCGCCAAGACCAACGCCTTATACATTTCAATAACCTCCTGGAGTCTGTTAGCATGGACATTTTCGCGTTTGGGCCAGCCTCCCGTCGCCGAGGACTGATCTGGGATCCCCACATCGCGGCTGCTCCACCGACAATACAAACATGACAAATAATACATTTTCTTCGGGGTCGACTTGGGGTCCTCCGGATTCGAAGGTCCCTTTGACCCAATTCGTGTTGACAGTTCTTGTTGACACGATGGACAAATGTAGCAGTTCCCGCATCGGTTTTTCTTCAAGCGGGCCTCAGATGATGGTAGATTTTCGCAACATTTGCCGCACGCATGAGAATCCACCTGAAATTAAACAGTTAACAAAAAAAAAATAGGAAAATGGGGCGGTACCTCATGACAGACGCAGAAACCGCAGCGAAGTTGACTACAATAGCGACAGAAATAGAGGGCCGAGATGGGCTTGAGGAGGCCGCAAGTACAGGCGTATTTTACCACGTTGGGACCGATCACAAAGGACATTTTGGGGCTAAACTGCCCGGTGAGAGGCCACTGACGTTTCACACAGGTGTAACAACGTGATGGAATTAATAAGTTCTGTGAGTCACGGATTAGAGTCCCAAGTTTGGTGAAATTACGAGTACAACGCCGCTCCTGGACTTAGAAACACAACGCGGACGATTCACGGAGCTACAGAGCTGGTAAAATCGCCCTGTCAAACTAAGTTTCACGTTGTCATGTTGGTATGACATGTTAACCTAACATGACATAACCTCAAAAATTCAAAATGCTAAATGACACTCTAGACTCCTTAGCCGCTGAATTCGACACAGAAATCACCGCTGAGGACCCCACTAAAAGTAAACCGTCTTGGATACTCTCCATATTTTAATTAATTTTTTTGTAGAATCGGAAACAGAGCCCCAAACTTCCAAACAATCAACTAAAACCCACTGCCTTTTAGTGAGCCCCAAACAACGGGGGAACCCTTTACTTAAATCTATCTGCAACGTCCCTTGGGAATATGAAGAAATAGTCGCTGACTACCAAATGGGAAAAACTACCTGTGCCTTATTTTTGTCACTACGATATCACAACCTAAATCCTGATTATATTCACGGGCGGCTCAAATTATTAGGAAAGCTGTACGAATTACGTATTCTTCTAGTCCAGGTTTGTCTCACCTATGTTAGGAGTTTAATAACCAACTGAACTTAGGTTGACATCCCTGATCCTCATCATGTCTTAAAAAACCTGACCAGGATATGTATCCTGGCAGATATGACTTTAATTCTAGCGTGGAGCGCTGAAGAAGCTGGAAAAATACTCGAAACGTATAAAATCTACGAAAATAAACCCGCAGAGCACATCATGGAAAAAGGGGAGACGTCACCTTATATAAGAGTACTTAAAATTTTTTTTTTGGCTTGTTTTCACTCTGTTTTTTATAGTTACTACAAGTTCTAACTTCAATCAAGCCTATTAATAAGACAGACGCTATGAATTTGATCGCTAGGTTTAAAACCTTGGATGGAATAGTCCAGGCTTCTGAATATCAGCTGTCAGAGTGTCCAGGTTTTGGCCCCGTGAAAGCAAAGAAGTTGTTCACAACGTTACACGAGAATTTTTGTCGGAAATGAATGTTTACAGTGTATTTTTCATGATATTTATTTTGTAATAAACGAAGAGAAAATATTGATTGTTTTTTTTTATCATAAAGAGGGCTCTGTTTAGGGATTTTGGTTTTATAGTTGGTATACCTGTGGAAAAAATTTCAAAATGGACTTGTGATTTGTGATTTTTTTCAGTTTCTGAATTATAAGTGATGTTTTGCTACGAAAAAATTGTTAAAGTTTGAATCACCAAGCTGGGTCTGAGAAAGTTGTCTCTAAACTAGGGAATTTCTTGATTTTTCGATTCTGGCCTCACTGTGTAGTAGTTTAACCAAAAAGTTGCGATTTCGCTACTTTTGTTTTTTTCAGCTTATTCTTCAAACAGTGGTGATCTGGAGCCCCACGAGACTTTAAACTGTGGATTTCCATTTAAGAAGGATTCTAACCTCCAAATAAAATATGGCATATAAACGAATAGGGAGCTACAACGGTGCAGTTGGCAGCAGTGTAGGTGACTCCACGATGGGAAGCCCTTGGAGAGGTAAAAGAACAGTTTCTTAACTATTTAAACTGCCATTTCGTTATATTAGAGAGCAGAACGATGCTTAATTTAACCGAAGCAAATTCTATTCGAATAATTTTAGGTTATGTTGGAAAAACGCCCCAAAAGCGAGTCCCTTGCGTACAAAGTTATAACGAAACCTGTCCATATTCAGCGCACTCTCCTGTATGTAAATTTCCATTTTAATATGTTTGCCTTGTCTCGATTACCTACGTGACGATCATCTCTGACTTTGGACAATGTTGAATCTCCACTTTCCATCACAAAGTTCCTTTTATTTGCTGTGTTTTAATGAGAATAAGAGAAAACCGGTTGGTCGTGTGCTGCCGCTGCTTCAGACAAAGAATAGTTACACAACTCTATTCTTTTTCGTTTTATAGCGTCGGATAATGTGTAAAGAGAACGTGGAGCAATAGAGAGAGGTGTATTTATTTGGTGCTGGGTTTTAATTTGATGTTTCTTAGTTATGTTGATAGATTATGGGAATTAGCTGGGTTCCGAGAACTGGGACGAGATAGCGCGAAGATATAGCTAGTTTTTGAGATACTACAAAGAATCGGTTGTTAGCGAGGATGATAACTTGGTTTTTATGGGTCAAAACTGGCGTTTGCAAGTTGAGTTAAGTGGTACTATCATGGGGAGCTTTAGTGTGCCCCGACAGTTAGATCTACGAGGCCTTGTTTTTTTTAGTTGTTGGCAGCAGTGTCCTTTTTTATGTCATTGTTCTTTGTGTTTGCTTTAGTTTTTTTTTTTTTTTTTATCTGAGGTCAAACACATGTTGCACAGTTTGCTATAATTTATTTCCTAAACACACCACAAACCCACGAAGGTAGCCTAACGAAAGTAATAAAGTTAGCTTTGTCACCAGACACCCACAGCCGATAACACCGTCAAGTTTCCCAACACGTCTGGCGCCCTTTTATCGCATTATAATTTAATCATTCATGTCAAGATTACCTAATCGAGGACCAAAAAGGGAATAACTGCTCTTGAAATTGTCCCAAGATTAAAAAGACATGTGTTTACCAGAAGGTATATAAAGCGTCCCATTACATCACCTCCTCCCTCGTGGTCAAAAAGTTTTAATCTCTTTCAAGGTTATCGTGATTCAGCGTCTTCTCTTTGTTCGTACGGCAGAATCTTACAATTTAATTTTTATTAATTGCGTTTAATCCTTCTTGGTGAAGAATTCAAGATTACCTTTTAATGTCCGATGAAAATGGTTGGGTAAAAAAATCCCAGTTCTTGTAGCCTCTGGCGTGCGTTTAACACGTGTCTAATTGTGATAAATACGTGGGTTCTTTTAGAAATCGTGTGTAATCCGTCGACAATGAAGCTTGTAAATCACAGATTGTAATTGAAAAATTACTTCTTAGACAAACGGGGTAATTAGAATTTTTTTCAAAGATTTAATGGGCTGAGGATATAATTATCTGCTGGTGATAAACGTTAATGGTACGAGCATACTACAATTTTGAAGCCAGAGATTCTTGAACGTTTAAAGTTTGCTCATTTATGTATTTTGATGTCGTTTTATTTTTGCAGCAATAAAAGTACTCATCTTAGAATTTGCGTTTTTTTGCTCATTATCGCTTTATTTACCGCAATTTCGAAACCAAAGATTGTAGACCAGATAAAATGTGCTCATTCATGAATTTTGACGTTGTTCTTTTCTGAGGCAATCAAGGTGCTCAAAGTACCTACCACCGACGAATATGTAGTTTTATATCTTATTGTTAGAATTAATGTACTTTTCTGTTGATTTTTGCTTTATTTATCGCAGTTTTAAAATCAAAGACTCTAGAACATTCAAAATTCCCTCATTTATGTTTTTGAAGTTGTCTTTGTATTTTTGAAGCAGTCAAGATGCCAACAATGGGAATTTGTATTTTAGAATAAATTTAATTTTCTCTTTTATTTATCTTAGATTTTCTACAAATTTGAAGTCAGAGGTTCTAGGACGTTAAAAATTTGCACATTTTTTTTTTGACGTTGCCTTTTTATTTTTGAAGGAGTCAAGATGCTCAGAGTGCCATCGACAACAATGGGAATTTGTATTTTAGAATAAATTTAATTTTCTCTTTTATTTCTCTTGGTTTTTCTACAATTTTGATGTCAGAGGTCCTATAACGTTAAAATTTTGCTCATTTTTGTTTTTTGACGTTGTCTTTTCATTTTTCAAGCTGTCAAGATGCTCAGAGTGCAATCGACGAAAATGGAAATTTGTATTTTAGAATAAATTTAATTTTCTCTTTTATTTCTCTGGGATTTTCTACAATTTTGATGTCAGAGGTTCGATAACATTAAAAATTTGCTCATTTTTGTTTTTTGACGTTGTCTTTTTATTTTTCAAGCAGTCAAGATGCTCAGAGTGCTATCGAGGAAAATGGAAATTTGTATTTTAGAATAAATTTAGTTTACTCTTTTATTTCTCTTGGTTTTTCTACAATTTTCATGTCAGAGGTTCTATAACGTTAAAAATTTGCTCATTTTTGTTTTTTTGACGTTGTCTTTTTATTTTTCAAGCAGTCAAGATGCTCAGAGTGCCATCGACAACAATGGGAATGTGTATTTTAGAATAAATTTAATTTTCTCTTTTATTTCTTTGGGATTTTCTATAATTTTGATGGCAGAGGTCCTATAACGTTAAAAATTTGCTCATTTTTGTTTTTTGACGTTGTCTTTTTATTTTTGAAACTGTCAAGATGCTCAGAGTGCCATCGACGAAAATGAAATTTGTATTTTAGAATAAATTTAATTTTCCCTTTTATTTCTCTTGGATTTTCTACAAATTTGAAGTCAGAGGTTCTAGAACGTTAAAAATTTGCTCATTTTTTTTAACGTTGTCTTTTTATTTTTGAAGCAGTCAAGATGCTCAGAGTGCCACCGACAATAATGGGAATTTGTATTTTAGAATAAATTTAATTTTCTCTTTTATTTCTCTTGAATTTTCTACAATTTTGATGGCAGAGGTTCTAAAACGTTAAAACTTTGCTCATTTTTGTTTTTTGACGTTGTCTTTTCATTTTTCAAGCAGTCAAGATGCTCAGAGTGCTATCGAGGAAAATGGAAATTTGTATTTTAGAATAAATTTAATTTTCCCTTTTATTTCTCTTGGATTTTCTACAAATTTGAAGTCAGAGGTTCTAGAACGTTAAAAATTTGCTCATTTTTTTTAACGTTGTCTTTTTATTTTTGAAGCAGTCAAGATGCTCAGAGTGCCACCGACAATGATGGGAATTTGTATTTTAGAATAAATTTAATTTTCTCTTTTATTTCTCTTGGATTTTCTACAATTTTGATGGCAGAGGTTCTAAAACGTTAAAACTTTGCTCATTTTTGTTTTTTGACGTTGTCTTTTCATTTTTCAAGCAGTCAAGATGCTCAGAGTGCCATCGACGAAAATGGAAATTTGTATTTTAGAATAAATTTAATTTTCCCTTTTATTTCTCTTGGATTTTCTAAAAATTTGAAGTCAGAGGTTCTAGAACGTTAAAAATTTGCTCTTTTTTTTTTAACGTTGTCTTTTTATTTTTGAAGCAGTCAAGATGCTCAGACTGCCACCGACAACAATGGGAATTTATATTTTAGAATAAATTTAATTTTCTCTTTTATTTCTTTGGGATTTTCTACAATTTTGATGGCAGAGGTCCTATAACGTTAAAAATTTGCTCATTTTTTTTAACGTTGTCTTTTTATTTTTGAAGCAGTCAAGATGCTCAGAGTGCCATCGACGAAAATGGAAATTTGTTTTTTAGAATAAATTTAATTTTCTGTTTTATTTCTCTTGGATTATCTACAATTTTGATAGTAGAGGTTCTAAAACGTTAAAATTTTGCTTGTTTATGTTTTTAGACGTTGTCTTATTATTTTTGAAGCAATTAAATTACTCAAAGTGCCACAAAGAAAAATATGAATCTTAACTTTAGAGTAAATTTTATTTCTCTATTGATTTCTGTTTCATTTACCACAATTTCTAAGCTAGAGATTGTAAAACGCTAAAACTTTACCCATTTATGTATTTTGACGTTGCTTTTTTATTTTTAAACCAACTAAACTGCCACAGACGAAAGTAAGAATTTCCATTTTAGAATAAATTTACTTTTTCTCTTCATTTCTTTCTTTTTTTCTTAACCGCAATTTCAACGCTAGAGATTCTAGAAAGTCCCAAATTTGTTCATGTATGTATTTTGACAGTTCTTTTTATTTTTGAAGCAATTAAAGTGTTGCAACTGCCACAGACGACAACGGGAGTTCAAATTATGTAAAAATAAAATTTAGTTGTTTTGTTAATTTCTGCTTTATTAACCACAACCGCCAGAGATTCTAGAACGAAATTTCGTTCAATTATGTATTTCGACGTTTTTATTTTGTTTTGAAATCAACCAAAGTACTTAGAATGACAGATGAAATTGACGCTGTTTTTCCATTTTTAGAGCCATCAGAGTGCCTCAGATGAAAATGTGAATTCCAATCTTTAGTGAATTCAGTTATTCTGTTCATTTCTGCTGTATTTACTGTAATTCCGAACCCAGAGTACGTTTAAAGTTTGCTCGTTTGTATTTTTAGACTTCATATTTTTGCGATGAAAACGTAGTTAAATTCGATTACATGAGACATCAATAAAAAAAGCGCGTTGATGTTTATAAATACCCATAATGTTATTCTTATCAGTACAGGGTTAGAAAATTTGAGCGAATTTCCAAAGCGCCGAATCTTCAGAAAACCGCTCTCGTTTACATCATCGCGAAATCTGTCCTAGTTCCGGAAACAATAGTCGAACAAAATTGACAACTTTTAAAGATTTAAGATTATTAACATTTTAAAGATCTCCACCTCAACCTGAAAATTCTATGACCCTGAAAACTTCCCTGTTTTTTTTTTTTACGACCTCCCCACAGGTTGCTCGATCTTTAAAGCTTCTGTACCATACCACCCATCGCACGCACACGCGTAGGTACCATCAACAGGTAAAATAAACGACCATGGTGTAGAATCACGGTCATCGTGAGGGAGGGAGAGCTGGGTCGAAAGACGCGGAGCTTTGTAAGACGGAGGTTAAACTGTCGGTAGTACGCCGAGCTGAAAGTGTGTGTGCGCTGTGAAAACACGATTTTTGCGTTTTGTGAAGGAAATGAACGAAAAAACGACGTTTGTGACGAATGAGTGAAGTGATTTTGAATATTGGATTTTGGATTTTGGATTTTGGCAAAGTTGCCGGTAAGAGTTTATTTAATTGTTGTCATTGTTCTGATCGTGCCTGGACAGAAAATGTAAACAATAATCATAACAAAGATGATAATGAGAGAAATGCCGTTGTGGAAGATTAATCTGTGAATTTGTAACTGTCACTGAAGTTACGTGGGTTTTATTTATCGTTGTTCAAAAGTGTAATAACAATGCAATGCGAGTTTCAGAAAGAAATTTTCACTATCTGGCGACACGTGTCCTGAAGTCGATTTCTTCACAAGACTGCAACTTTTCCCATTTTTCTCAAGTTTTTCAATTTTGTTTGTTTACTTTACGTTACTACATTAGAGCAATTTTTTAACACTTACGGACACAGAAATTATTTTTGTATACTTCGCAGCTTGAAAGTTTAAGATCAAGGTGCACACCGTTTAGCCAACAGCGGTGAAAATCGGTTTCTAAAAACCGAGAAATTTTTATAATCGCTCAGCCGGATTTATGTAACATTACTTTAATAATTCAACGCTGGTTTGCCGGTTTGAAAAATATCAGCTTTTTGCCCAGTTTTGATTATTTTTGAATTAAGTGAGGATAATTGGAGTTGACGTGTTCGATTTCTGGCCATAAAATAGTAGAAAAATTTCAAAATCGGTACCGGTTCCAAAATAAAAATCGTCAAGTGTTCCCTTGAAATTCATCATATTTCGTTTATTTCGAGTATCGTTATATCGTTATCGTTTATAGATATTGAAGGAAATTCACAGAAAGTACGTGGAAGTAAAGTGGACTTTTTTCTTTTGTACGTGAAGGAACTTATCATTTTTACATGTTGTTTAGACAGTTCTAACTATTTAATCGATGGGTAAATTTAACTAGGAATAAATATAGATGCGGCTTGGACTTCTAACTCTAAAATTGGTTGATTAGTATTAGAAATACAAAGCACGAAATGCGTCACTTTAAATTTATACTTTTCCGTCTATTCCGAAAAAGGACTACTTGAAAATCATTAAGTGTGTAGCTAAAAATCAAAATTAACTGAAAATGAGTGAACCTAGGGTGAATACTTCTAACTATAAAATAACTAAAATTTAATCAAATTGGTGCACCGGTTTAAAAGTTATGAAGCACAGAAAAGAATTCACCAAATTTATTATTTGTGCTTTTTAGTTAGACAGTTCCAACTTTTTAATCGCTTGACAAATTTAACTATAAATAAATGTAGACTTAATTTAGACTTCTAGCTATAAACATGCATTAAGTTGACAGAAGTGATTGATCGGTTTTAAAACACGAATATTATCACTTTATATGGAAAATTGTCCGTCTGCTCCGAAAAAGAAACTACTTGAATATCGTTAAGTCTATAGCTAATAATCAAAATTAACTGAAAATGGGTGAACCTAAGGTGAATACTTCTAACTATAAAATAACTAAAATTTAATCAAATTGGTGTACCGGTTTTAAGGTTATAAAGCATAGAAGACAATTCACAAAATTCATTATTTGTGCTTTTTATTTAGACAGTTCCAACTCTTTAAACGCTTGGCAAATTTAACTATAAATAAACATATACTCAACTTGGACTTCTAACTATAAACATGCATAAAGTTGGCAGAACTGATTGATCGGTTTTAAAAATACGAACTAGGAAAAGTGTCGTTTATTCCGAAAAAGAGACTACTTGAAAATTGTTAACTCTATAGCTAATAATCAAAATTAACTGAAAATAAGTGAACCTAAGGTGAGTACTTCTAACTATAAAATAACTAAAATTTAATCAAATTGATATACCGGTTTTAAGGTTATGAAGCACAGAAGACAATTCACAAAATTCATTATTTGTGCTTTTTATTTAGACATTTCCAACTCTTTAATCGCTTGGCAAATTTAACTATAAATAAACACAGACTCAACTTGTACTTCTAACTATAAACATGCAGAATGTTGACGGAATTGCTTGATTGGTTTTAAAAATACGAAACACGAAAAGTGTCATTTTATTTTTATAGATTTCCGTCTATTCAGAAAAAGAGAATACTTCAATTACTACAGTTCTAACTATAAAATAACTAAAATTTAACTAAATTTGTGTACCGGTTTTTAAGTTATGAAGCACAGAAAAGGACTCCCAAAATTAATCATTTGTGCTAGTTATTTAGACAGTTCTAGCTCTTTAATCGCATGGCAATTTTAACTATAAATTAACGTAGACTCAATTTAGACTTCTAGCTATAAACATGCATTAAGTTGACAGAATTGATTGATCGGTTTTAAAAATACGAAACACGAATATTGCCACTTTATATCGAAAATGTTCCGTCTGCTCCGAAAAAGAGACTACTTGAAAATCGTTAAGTCTATAGCTAATAATCGAAATTAACTGAAAATGAGTGAACCTAAGGTGAATACTTGTAACTATAAAATAACTAAAATTTAATCAAATTGGTGCACCGGTTTTAAAGTTATGAAGCACAGAAAAGAACTCACCAAATTCATTATTTGTGTTTTTTATTTAGACAGTTCCAACTCTTTAATCGCTTGGCAATTTTAACTATAAATAAACGTTGACTCAATTTAGACTTCTAGCTATAAACATGCATTAAGTTGACAGAATTGATTGATCGGTTTTAAAAATACGAAACACGAATATTGTCACTTTATATCGAAAATTTTCCGTCTGCTCCGAAAAAAGAAACTACTTGAATATCGTTAAGTCTACAGCTAATAATCAAAATTAACTGAAAATGGGTGAACATAAGGTGAATACTTCTTTCTAACTATAAAATAACTAAAATTTAACTAAACTAGTGTACCGGTTTTTAAGTTATGAATCACAGAAAAAAAATCACAAAATTCATCTTTGGTACTAGTTATTTAGACAGTTCTAACTCTTTAATTGCTTGGCAAATTTAGCTATAAATAAATGTAAACTTAATTTGGACTTCTAACTATAAAATTGAGAATTGATACGATTTGGACTTGTAACTATAAAATTACTACTATTGGTAGCACAAAATGTGTGATTTTAAAGTCATAATTTTTCGTCCATTTCGCAACAACACTATTGCTATCATTTGATCGAAATGAACTGAAAATGAATGGAACTAAAGTCGACACTATGGAAAAACTAACTTAATTCAAATTGGTTTTATCGGTTTTATGAAGCGTAAATAAATTTAACCGTAAATAATATCAACTACATATACTTCCAGCTCCAAGTAATCAAAATATGAACTACTTACTTAAACCACCCATAAAATGTCATAAATGTATTAAAATTTATCTCATTTTTGTCAGAAAAAATTTCGAAACGTAAGGAAAATCTCCTGTCGATGATGACTCAAGCTCATTATCAGTTGATTGATTAACCAACGGCTAGACAAATAAATGCCATAGAGATAACAAAAATATGTTTGTTTTTTTTAATTATTATTCTGTTTCCTGTATGAAGTGCTTAAAAGTCACAACAAGGAAATTCCTTGTCTCAGACGTTTCGTCTCGCGAGTGAAGTGCTCCCTCAGTGTTTTTTCTGGTACGTTCAACTACAACCTCAAGAAAAGTCCAAGTTTGAGTCATGCATAAATAGGAAGTAGATACCGTTGTAAACAAACTTCCTACCGGAATTAATTCGGTACTACTTAAAATAATAATGAGATGCATTTCGTTAATTTGTATCCATTTGTTTACATTTATTGTAATTTTATCAATCGCTTGGCTGCTTTCAGTTTCGTGCGTAAACAATGAGGAGGTTACTCATTCCTGTTTTTCGACCTCCTCATTCATTTTTCCCTCTTCTCCCATAATCATTATGCTTATCACATGATCTATCGTTATATAAAAAATCCACTTTAACTCTTTATGGTTAAGGAGTGCCCACATTCCGCAACTCTGATCGAACATAGCATGTAAAAAAATTTTCTAAGGATTGTAAACATCACCTTGAGAAAACATTTTATAATATTTTCTACTCATCAATAATTTGCAAGGCAAATTAGCAGTTTTTAAATCGAGAGTAGGTTGGTACATTATGACTGTCGTTGGAATTGGATTAATATGAGACAGTTATCGACCGGTTACGTTTTAATTCTCATAGAAATGTTGTTTGATGGGAAATCGTACCGATAACAGTATCCTGGAGGAATTTTATTTACATTTTGAATTATTACACGTCAAGTTCATTAATTTCATGATCATCCTCACTGAAAGTCATTTTTTACTTTTTTTTTTTGCTTTTGTGCTGTCTTGATCTGGATCTAGATCTAGGTTTGACTAGACGGTTAACAGTAATCATGAGTCATAAATAATGTAGTGATATATTGGACTTCCTGCGTACTTATTTGGAGTATTCAGCATTGTGGTAACGTTTTGGATATATAAATTACGAGGCGAGATCTTGCACGATTGAACTTGATTTCACTGCGAAATCTCAACAACTTAACTCGTTCTAAAACTGTAACGTGGAAAGGAGATTTAGGGAAAACTCAAAAATTGTCAGAGTGAACAATGCGAGAATTGATCAAGAATTTGCATTTCAACCTTCTAGGTAGTTTGACAAGAAAATAAAAAAGAATTTGTGAAAGTCAAAATTTTTTGGAACTAGATTTCACGTCGGTTATTTTGGGAACGACTGCCTCAATCTTAAAATACTTTCACCGTTTTAAATTTAACAGTTTGTAGTTAAACTGTCATTTTTCTGGGAATTTTTGAGTGATTAGTTGTAATCATTCAAATTTTGAATTTTGAAAAATTGCCAAACGTTACACGAAGCCATTAAAGCTGACTGAATTATTAGTTGGGTGTGAAATTTGTGCGGAAGGAGACGTAAAAAGGTGAAAATAAATCAAAATTTTTAATTTAGGCCTTCTAAAAGCTAAAAAATAGGACTTTGACGTGAAAGTCAAATTTTTTTGGGACTACATTTTATGTCCGATAATTTGGGAACCACTGACTTAATCTTAAAAGAAGTAGAGGTCCTCAAAGCTAACAGTTTCTAGTTTTACTATAATTTTTTTGAGAATTTTTGAGCCACTATGTTTTGAGTTATAACCTTTAAAATTCAGAATTTGGAGAATCGCCAAAATTTCACAAAATCATCAAAGTCGCCTGAATTATCATCTGGATGTGAAATTATTGCCAAAAATGACGTAAGAGGGTAAATATCAAAATTTCAAAGATCAAAATTTAAAATTTAGACTTCATATGCAGTCAGGCTAGAAAGTGAAATTTTGAGTTGAAAGTCAAAATTTTGTGGAACTACGTTTTAGCTCGCATATTTTGGGAACGACTGGTTCAATCTTAAGAGAATTTCACCACCTTAGAGCTTACAGTTTCTAGTTTAACTGAGATTTTTTAAGAATTTTTGAACAATTAGGTTTCGAGTAGTAACCATTAAAATTCAGATTTTGAAAAATCGTCAAAAGTAACACAAAGTCATCAAAGCCGACGGAATGTTCATCTAGATGTGAAATTATTGCCAACAATGACGTAAGAGGGTGAAATAGATCAAAATTCAAAATTTAGACTTCATAGGCAGTCAGGCTAGAAAGTGAAATTTTGTTTTTTGCAACTACGTTTTAGCTCGCATATTTTGGGAACGACTGGTTCAATCTTAAAAGAATTTCACCACCTTAGAGCTTACAGTTTCTAGTTTAACTGAGATTTTTTGAAGAATTTTTGAACAATTAGGTTTTGAGTAGTAACCGTTAAAATTCAGATTTTGAAAAATCGTCAAAAGTAACACAAAGTCATCAAAACAGACAGAATTATCATCTGGCTGTAAAATTATTGTTAAAAGTGACATAAGAGGGTGAAAATATATTTAAATTCAAAATTTTGACCTCATAGGCAGTCAGACTAGAAAATGAAATTTTAATTTCAAAGTCAAAATTTTTTGGAACTAGGTTTTCGCTCGCATATTTTGTGAACGACTGGTTCAATCTTAAGAGAATTTCACTACCTTAAAGCTTACAGTTACTAGTTTTACTATAATTTTTTTGAGAATTTTTGGGTCATTAGGTTTTGAGTTATAACCTTTTAAAAATTCAGAATTTGGAAAATCGTCAAAATTACACAAAATCATCAAAGTCGACTGAGTTATCATCTGGATGTGAAATTATTGTCAAAAATGACGTAAGAGGATGAAATAAATGAAAATTCAAAATTTAGACTTCATAGGGAGTCAGGCTGGAAAGTGAAATTTTGAATTGAAAGTCAAAATTTTTTGTAACTACGTTTTAGCTCGCATATTTTGGGAACGACTGGTTCAATCTTAAGAGAATTTCACCACCTTAGAGCTTACAGTTTCTAGTTTAACTGACATTTTTTGCAGAATTTTTGAACAATTAGGTTTTGAGTAGTAACCATTAAAATTCAGATTTTGAAAAATCGTCAAAAGAACACAAAGTCATCAAATCCGACAGAATTATCATCTGGATGTAAAATTATTGTTAAAAGTGACATAGAGGGTGAAAATATATTCAAATTCAAAATTTTGACCTCATAGGCAGTCAGGCTAGAAAATGAAATTTTAAGTCAAAAGTCAAAATTTTTTGGAACTATGTTTTCGCTCGCATATTTTGGGAACGACTGGTTCAATCTTAAGAGAATTTCACCACCTTAAAGCTTACAGTTTCTAGTTTTACTATAATTTTTTTGAGAATTTTTGGGCCATTGGGTTTTGAGTTATAACCTCTAAAATTCAGAATTTGGAAAATCATCAAAATTACACAAAATCATAAAAATCAAAATTTAGGCTTTATAGGCAGTCAGGCTAGAAAGTGAAATTTTGAGTTGAAAGTCAAAATTTTTTGCAACTACGTTTTAGCTCGCATATTTTGGGAACGACTGGTTCAATCTTAAGAGAATTTCACCACCTTAGAGCTTACAGTTTCTAGTTTAACTGAGATTTTTTAAGAATTTTTGAACAATTAGGTTTCGAGTAGTAACCATTAAAATTCAGATTTTGAAAAATCGTCAAAAGTAACACAAAGTCATGAAAGCCGACGGAATTATCATCCAGATGTAAAATTATTGTTAAAAGTGACATAAGAGGGTGAAAATATATTCAAATTCCAAAATTTTGACCTCATAGGCAGTCAGGCTAGAAAATGAAATTTTGAGTTGAAAGTCAAAATTTTTTAGAACTTTTTAGCTCGCATATTTAGGGAACGACTGGTTTCATTTTAAGGGAATTTTATTTTCTTGGAGCTACCAGTTTCTAGTTTGTTGATTTTTGGAGAATTTTTTGACTTTTGAAAAATCGTCAAAACGAAAAGTCATCAAAACGTTCTAAATTCGCAAGTTAATATAAAAATTATGTCAAAAAGAACGTTACTTTAGCGCTCTAAGAGATTGGTTTGAAAATAGAGTTTTGACTTTGAAAGTCAAAATTTTTGGAACCACTTTTGATGTGTGTACCATTTTATAGCTTTAGTGTAATTTTCTCGAGTTTTTTTTGAGTTATCACCGTTGAAATTTGAAATTTTGAACTTGTACCACTTTTAATTTTCCGTACAACTAGCCATTTCCCGCCAAACAACCCTTTCCTCCATTTCCTAATATTGACAAACCAAACCCACTTTTCCATTTTTCCACGTTTTAAAATCTCCAAATATTTGCTCATTTGTTTACCTCACCAATTTTTCAATAATTGCTCTTATCTTGCTAAACCTTGTTCCAAATCACCCACTTGCCCATGTGGGCCCCTTCCAACACATCAAACCAACTTATAAATACACCAATTTATTTACACAAAATCAAATATAGAGCATCGTTTCATTTCAATATGCTCCGAAAATAAACGTTGGTGCAGAGTGCAGGTGCAAGTCCCTTTTGAACACCTGTTGGGCAAATGACGCTGGGTTCTCAATACCATCGCACACTTTGCTCGTCTAACCTCACCTCATCTTACCGGAAGACGGTGAAAAGCGTGAAGAAAAAAAGGTAAAATTTTACGTTACGTGTAGTTTCTGTTGCGTAAATTCAGATTGGTGACGTAACGCATATGATGCACATAAAAATCTTTTTTAAAATTAGACTATAAATATTTACTCGCTGCTCGGTATAAATCTCCGCTTGACAAATATTACGAAAACTCGTTATAGTTTCGATGAAAGCATTGTTTAGAACCCCACCCATAAGAGTACGTCATCATGGGTATATCTACACCCACATCCCAAAATTTTTGCATTGACAAATTTGAAACGGTGAAATCTGACTTGACAAAATTTTGTGGGTTTATTTACCTGAAACCGGTCTGAAAATATTCTTTATGGGCTTTCTGTGACGAAAAGTGGATTGTTGTTTACACAGGCGTTTGTTTATGATACGTAAATTGCTTCGTGTTTAATGTAAAGTCAGAGCTCCCATTAAATTGCAAATAAGTTCAGGGACGGCGATAGATTTAGAGTGGCGAAAATTGTGGAGCGACATTTTATTACTTGAAAGCGTTAAAAATTCGTAATAATGAGCTCAGTTACGAAAGCGCAAAATGCTGAACTTTACTCGACTATAAACAACCGAAAAACTTGTTTGAGAGATTTGTTGTTTTCTTGGAAATTCACGATTTACATTTCAAATTTGTTGACATTTGTAGCATGGATTCAGATTTTTTTTATTTTTCAAATTAGAAGATGTTGGTTGAGATTCTTTTCTGCTTTTTTGCAATTTTTTTCTGATATTTTAAATTGTAAATTTGTAATCTTAAAATTTTTGTTTGAAATTTTTTAAAATCATTAAAATTTGGATTTTCATTTTTTCTAAAATTTTATTTTACATATTGTTCGAATTTGTAGGTTTTACCGTTCAATAAAACCGAAAATTTCGGAAAATTTTGTGACTTCTGACATCCAGAAATTTTTATTCAAATTTTTTTGGTTCTAAAAAGTCAAAAAACTCTAAATTTGTGTCTTTTTCCGAAATTTTTGTATTTGAAACATGATAATTTTCTTTTGATATCGTCACATTTTCAAAGTTTTTGAAATTTTAGTTTCTTTGAAATATTTGAGCTTTTTGGATTTATGAAAATTATGAATTTATTATTATTATTATTATTATCATCATTATTATTATCATTATCATTATCATTATAATTATTATTATGACTATTAGGAAATTGTAAAACGCTTTGTTATATTTTAACCAAAAAAAAAACAAGGAATACGAATAGGAATTATTTTTTAAATAAAAATTATAAAAATACTAATAGAGCTAAAAACTTTTGAAATTTTTTGAAAACTTAAAAAGTTTGAATCCTAGATACTTGAATGTTTTGTAAATTTTGAAAAATTTTGAACCAGAGTGAATGAATTCAATTTGAAAGCTTTTAGAGCTTTTGGATGTAATTTTTTTTATTTTTTTGACGATTTTTTGGTATTATATGTTTCTCAAATTCGTAAAATTTTGAATCCGAAATGTATAGAATATTTTAAGCAATTTAATAATAATAAATTAACAATTAATTTTGTTGTTTTATGAATTTAAAAAATTCTCAGTTTTCAATTATTGGGAATTTTGGATTTCAGACATCCTAACTTTCTTTGAAATTTTATGATTTTAAAGTTTTCCTGACTTTTAAAGGTCTTAAAAAAGGAATTTTTGTTTTTTGAATTTTAAAAATTTGATGAATTGGATATCGGATCCGATCTTGAATTTCTTATATTTAAATTTTATGTATTCCAAGTTTTAGCAAATTTCTGAAGGCTTCTACTTTGGCTTATTAAAAAAAATAAAAAGAAATTTTTGGTGTAAAAAACGCGAAATTCAAAATATATTTCCTAAGGTTGAAAATCCTGAAAACAAGTCTTGAGAATTCTGAAAAAAGAACGAATTTAAGTTCTAGAATTCTCTTCAGAATTTAATTTAAAAAAAAAAAGAATTCGGAGGCATTTCAATACTGTGAATTTTGAAAATTCCAAAAAAAGAAAAAAATTTCAAAAGAAATTGCAATAATTTTAAAAATAATTAATTAATTTTAAACTGTCGCAATCAGATGAAATCAGATTTTTGTAGACTTTAAAAAATTGATGAATTTTGGAAACCGGCAAATTTTGGATGTCAGACCTGATCTTGAATTTCTTTAATTTAAATTTTATTTTCCAAGTTTTAGAAGATTTAAAAAAAAAATGAAAGTTTGGGTTAATAAAAATTTGTAAATTTTTGGTTTCTAGGATCCAAGAGAATTTTTTTGTTTTTCAAAATTTCAAAAATCTAGAAATCTGTAATTTAGATCTAAAACAAAATGAATTCGGGGACAGTTGAAATTGTGTAAATTTTGAAAATTCTGTTTTGAAATTGGGGAAATTTAAAAAAAAAAAAGTTATTTTAAAAATGTTACAATGGGAAATTTTAGTGAGTATTCAAAAAAATTGATTCTGTGGATGACAAAAAATTTCCCGCGTTTTTATAAAATAGAAATTTTAATTTTTATAATCTAACCATGGAAAAGTGGAAATGCCAACTTAAAAAAAAACTGAAAACTTAAAATTTAAAAGTTTGGAAATCTGAAATATTTAGAATCTTCAACCAGCAGTGCGAGTCCCATTAAAAATTAAAAATCAATAGAAAATATAAATAGTCAATTTGCCTTAAGAACTGTGAAAAACTGAAAACTCTCTTTCTTTTTACATTATTATTTTTCAAATTTTAGAATTTTCCACGATGGTTAACGTGGCACTCAGATAGAAAACTCCGTTCTCGTTCACAATCCTCTCTTAATAAATACAATTGATTCTAGTCAATCAATAACCATCGTAATTACTTATTGCAAAACTATCCTTCGTTTGTTACGTCAGATAAACATCACACTTAGAAAGTTTGATGGTTTCTAACGCCGGCCAAATCAGATTTAACGACGAACCCCTCCCCCGCAGCCCCTTTCGTGTCGTCTTCTAATTTGTGGTCCAGACTTTTAAATCCACGTTGCATCCACTTCTTCCTATTCACAATTAGTCATGCAAACACAACAGAAAGCCGGAAATGCGCTTGATTTATCGAAGGCAAACGAGCGATTGAATTATAGTGTCCGTTTAAAATAAATTTGACATCTCAACCAAGGCCACAGTTCTAACAATTAATAGGAAAAGTTGTCCCATTGCTCTCTGCTAATGGTTTGAACGCGCTCTTCTTGATGGGTAATTTATCATTTCAGGACATCATGTAGACCACTCATCCCCTACGATAAAGAAACAGCGCCATGGCGACGCCGGTTGTTTCCTTGCATCCCTTACCCATATCGATAGCCACCCCCTCGAGAGACTCCATGACATTTACCAGCACCAAAGGTTTGCTAAATGGACCAGGACAGAATAATTGTTTTCTCAACAGTGCCGTGCAGGTAAGAAATTATTCAACGAAGTACAGTTGTGAGAATTTGAATGAGGAACGCCCAGCTATAATGAACTTATTCGGGTCAGTTACAAAATTCGGTGTGGAATGTTAACGAGTTTGAGGTGGCCTGAGGGGGGACAATATTTTTATGTAATTTTGAATACAGCGATGGCTAAAATTAACTAATAAAAGTCACTTTTATTCTCTTAGCTATAAAGCGCCTGAAATTGTTTGCTTATAAAAGAGAAGCTGCGTGCTAATTATAGTTACAATTAGCTATCGAAAGACGTAAAGTAAAAAAAAAAGTCTTGTGATTTTGGAATTATCGTTTAAATTGTGCTGAGTTAGTTAACTTTTCGTGGCAGTTTAAAAATTTAATTATCAATATGTAAAAATTTAAATATCAATATGTAGTAGGACTTCTGGTATAACTGTGTACTTTAGTTAGTTATTTTAGCGATAACTTGTTTTTTTTTGCGTGGCATTCTGATTTCAAAGATGTTGGTTTATTTTTATAGTTAAAGATTGGATAGTGACGTGTTTTTACAATCCTTTTAGTTATGGCGTGTTTGGTGTCAATTACGTTAGCTATAATTTGTGTGTTGGAGTATTTCATTTTTAAACTACTGTATTGGATTATTTTAATAGTTAAAAGTCCACAGAATAGTGGCTCGCTTTTGTAATTATTTTAGCTATTATTGTTGAAACTGCTCTTTTTAAATACGGAGATAGAAGTATATCAAATACTATTTAATTTAATCTATTTAATTACTTTAGCTATTATTTGTGGAGCCAGTCTCTTTAAATACGTAAAAAACATAGCTATAATTTGCGACCTATATTTTTAGACTTGAAGGTCCAATAATAGCTAACTTAGGCATTTTTGCGAGTTGAGGACTTCTAACATAACTGTATACATTTGCAAGTTATTTTAGCTATAATTTGATTTTTGTGGGTGGCATCTTGTTTTCAAACATGTTGGTTTATTTTAATAGTTAAAGATTCATTGAATAGTGACGTGTTTTTGCAAATATTTTAACTATTATTTGTGGAGCTAGTGTCTTTAAATACGTAAAAAACATAACTATAATTTGCGACCTATATTTTTAGACTTGAAGGTCCAATAATAGCTAACTTAGGCATTTTTGCGAGTTGAGGACTTCTAACATAACTGTATACATTTACAAGTTATTTTAGCTATAATTTGATTTTTGTGGGTGGCATCTTGTTTTCAAACATATTTGTTTATTTTTCTAGTTAATGATTCATTGAAGAGGGACGTGTTTTTGCAATTATTTTAGCTATTTTTTGTGGAAGTAGTCCCTTCAACTACGTAAAAAACATAACTGTATACATTTGCAAGTTATTTTAGTTATAATTTGATTTTTGTGGGTGGCGTCTTGTTTTCAAACATATTGGTTTATTTTAATAGTTAAAGATTCATTGAATAGTGACGTGTTTTTGCAAATATTTTAACTATTATTTGTGGAGCTAGTGTCTTTAAATACGTAAAAAACATAACTATAATTTGCGACCTATATTTTTAGACTTGAAGGTCCAATAATAGCTAACTTAGGCATTTTTGCGAGTTGAGGACTTCTAACATAACTCTATACATTTGCAAGTTATTTAAGTTATAATTTGATTTTTGTGGGTGGCGTCTTGTTTTCAAACATATTGGTTTATTTTTATAGTTAAAGATTCATTGAATAGTGACGTGTTTTTGCAATTATTTTAGCTATTATTTGTGGAGCTAGTCTCTTTAGATGCGTAAAAAACATAACTATATATTGCGACTTATATTTTTAGACTTGAAGGTCCGATAATAGCTAACTTTGACACTTGCGAGTTAAGAAACTTATAGCATAGCTGTCTACTTTTGCAAGTTTTTTTAGCTATAATTTGTGTTTTGTAGAATCTCGTTTCACACAACAACAGTGGATTATTTTTATAGTTAGGAGTGTACCGAATGGTAACATGTTTCTTCAATTGTTTTAGCTATTATTGGTGAAATACTTTTCAAATACATAGACATACTATAAAAAACGTAACTATAATCTGCGACTTTACTTATTTTAAAGCTTGAAAATTTAATAATAACTAACATTTGTGAGTTATTTTAACTATTATTTTACTTTGTGGGTTTCCGTTTTTAAACAACTATCAGATTATTTTTATAGTTAGAGGTTTAGCAAATAGTAACGCATTTTTGTTATTTTTAGCTATAATTTGTGTTTCATGGAATATTTTGAAAGTTGAACATGCATTCATTCACTCATTTATTTTAGCTATTATTGGAGTCACAGTTTCTTTAATTATACGAAAGTGTTGTATATATATATTTTTTGATTAATTGATCGTTAAAAAAACAGTTTTGAGAACTTTTTTATCATTATTATCTCATTAATTATGAATGCAAAATCAATTCGGAAGTTTCTAATCACCAGTTTAGGAATAAACATCCGTCCAAGCGTACAACTTCCACTTTTTTGTCATCAAATTAATTAACATTTAAGACATTTAATTCCATGCAAAAATTCAGATAAACAACATAAGAATATTTAACAAAACCTTTACCCAATACAGATTTAATTAAGAAACTTTGTTCCTTTTAATCAAAATTGTTATAGTATAAATTTTCAGCCGCCTCGAGCTCTCGCGTCATTATCTCATGTCTAATTCCCTGTTATCATAAATAACAAGTTTTTGCAGTAATTTAAGATGACATAAAAAAAAGTACAGTTTTCTAACGACACAGGTGTGCATTTTTCTAGGTCTTGTCGCACTAACGACGAAGCCATGTTGCAACAATGCGCAAATGAAACCATCAAAATTAATTTTACTTAATTGCTGGTTACGCTGCCACTGGACGTAACCCAACAATTAATTACATTGACTGTCACGAAATTACCATAATGGAATTCTAAGATGCCTCGCAATTAAATTATGTTCTCAATAACGCGACTTTATAGACGGCAATTATCATAAAACCGTCTCTGTGTACGCTTTCAGCGGAATTAATTTCTCGGATTTCGAAAATTTACGGAAAGATTTTGAGTTGAATGTCCGGTTGTAAACTCGCCTCTGGGGGCTCTCGTGCCCCGTTACCGTGGACAAAATTGAAATCGTGTCCTTGAATTACAACTTGAAGGAAATTACCAGAAAAACCATCGCACGAGCTGAGTCTGAAAAAAGCTCATCCTGCAACCGCAGGAAGCATCTCCTGGTTGATAATCTAATACCAAACGACGGCGGGTTTTTTTCAAAGATGACGCTCCAATGATTTTCTTAATTGATTCTGTAATCGTTTTGGAGGAAATTGTACGAGTAATATCCGTTTTGTCAGGCTACGTTGCCTCGAATTTAACACCTAAGCTCTTAAGATTGATAAGTTGAGTGGTACTTTAAGACGTCTTCGTTGTGCTTGAGGAGTTTAAAGAAGGAAACTGTGGTTCTCACAGAACAGCCTGCTAACCCACTCGGGGCATTTAACTTTTAATTAAGAGGGAATTAATGGAAATTATTGGTGAGTTAATTAGTTGTTGTTGCTGTGTTCCCATGGAGAAAAAATATCTAGAGGAGTTGACAAAGAGGCTCTAAATTCACGAGCTATTGCGTTCAAAATAAAAGTCAACACAACGTTTTCTAGCTTCCCATAAAAAAAGGAAAAAGCCTACAATAACTGTCTACAAAATTATATAAAAATCAGTGCCCGTAACTCGTTGAAACAGTTAAACTTGTTTATTTTAGCTGTTATTGTGCAGTCATGGATTGAGCCAAAAATGGCTTAACTATTTTAGCTATTTCAAAACTGTAAAAATTATGGTTACTGTAAATATTCGAAAGACGTATATTCAAAATTGATTTTCCTATTTCAACTAATTTTTACTATTTCTGTAGTAAAAAGGTTGAATACAGAAATTCATAGCTATTTATCTTAGTTAATAGCTTTCGAGCAACAAGGATATTTTTTGTGTCTCATTATTAGCTAAATCGGGGGCTTAAGAATTATTATTTTTAAAAATTCTTTTTTAGAAAAACTTTAATAAGCAAAAAAAAAACTATTTTTTTACGATATTTTGACCTCAGAGGATTCACAAAAATTTTGCGTTTTTAAATTAGTAAAATTTTGTATTATCAAAAATATGTAGAATATTATAAAGTTGAAAAAGTGGAAACCTAAACAATTCACTGCACAAATTTTGGATTTTTTAAATTTTTTAAGTACTTGAATTTTATAATTTCAAAAATTCAATGCATCACGGACAACGACGGACAATTTTCAAAAAAATTTGGAAATTTAAATTCTCTTAATTATAAATTTCAAAAATTCTCAAAACTTCGTTGATTTTTTTAAAGGTGTTTATAGGTTTAGATTTGCAGTTTTTTAAGGATATTTTGGTTTTTAGGATCGAAAGAAATTTTGGTTTCTAAAATCTGATAACAAATCTGACGAATTTTAAAAATGAGTGTGCCAGAATTTAGAATTTAAAGATTACATAAATTAGTAAAAATTTCTGAAATTGACCCCAGAAACACTAATTTGTAATTTGAAAATTCTAAAGATGTATATTTTTTGAAATTAGTTAAATTTTCTAATTTTTAACCATTCTTAACATCAAAAGTTAAAATATATATATATATATATATATATAATTTTTATGGGAATTGTAGTAATTTTTGTAATAATTGTTACGAATTTTAGAATTTTAGAATATGTAAGTTATTAGAGAAATCTAACGCCTTTTTAGCTATTTTTGTGTACACATAGCGGCGTGATAGTTGAGCTGTAATACCAATTTATAGCTATAGGAATATTAGCAGCTCATTATTATGAACTTTATTACTTTATTATAACTGTTACAAGTAAAGCTATAGAAATTATAGTTACTATAATTATATTTTCACCACTCTAAGGCAATATGGTCGAAATTAATTTACTTATTTTAATTAATCTTCTCTAATAAAAAATTATAGCTTCTTATTTTAGCTAATGTTGATAATATAGAAAGTTATAGCTATTTATTATCGTTAATAACTATAAAGTTATTTTAATTTACCACAGAAATAGCAGTAAACTGTAATAACAAATTAACAAATTGTTTTTTTTTTGTCTCAGTTTAGATAAATTAGCGGTCATAGATTCGCGACGTAGTCGTCAATTTTTGTATTTTATTATAGCTATCATGTTTATTTGTTACTTTTAGCTGTCAGTGGCATTTTTTTGCAGCTAGAGGTTATTTTAGCTCTTTATATTAAATTTCATATATTTTATTCAACATAGTTAGTTGTTTGGAAGCGCAGTGGCACTACACAACTTCTAGTTAAAATAAAATGTCGAAAAGGAGTACTTAACCGTTTGAAAATATAACCCGCAAGTTATAGTTATGTTTGTCACAGCTTTCGTCATGCGAACATTTGAAATAACTATAAGAAAAGGATAAAATAGTTAAATTTTAAGAACAGAGTCCTATCAAACACAAATTATAGCTAACGTAACGTACAAAAGTACAAAGTTTAAAGGCAGTTATAGTCATTTAGTTTTTTAGTTAATTAATACTTGGCTGTATTATCAGTCTCTAACTTCATAGTTAAACCTAAAATAATGTGTGCTTTAAAGTGCCCAATTTAGCAAAAATTGAGCCCCTAATTTCGAAAATTAGTTATAGCCTTTGCTAGTTGTTGGGCATGGAAAAACGCCCCCAACCTTCAGCTTTCGACGTGTGATTACTAATTATATCCAAGGAATAATTAATCTTGCAAGGTTGGTTATAGTGACCACAGTTGGCTGCACTGATTTAAACACCTGTGTACATTTTAAATTATTTCTCGAACAGGTTCGATCAATTTCGAACTTGGGGAATTAGCCGCCAGCGTTTCCAGTAAATTTATGCAAACTTCTTGATTTTCCGCGATGCTACCGTCAATATTTATAATTTGTTATCTTGTTTACTTTCCGACTGTAGTGAATGTCTGGAACTAAACAAGTGCAGTGTGACGAAAAAAGGGTCAAAGACAAGTTGATTGTTACAGGTACTGTCACGGGTCAAAGCTTTCGGAAATTGTAATTAAGATAAGCATGTTAGTCCTGCACAATCGTCGCTTCCGGTTCAACTGTCGTATTCAACACATTAAAGTCACAGGGGTGTTTTCTTCTTCTTCAATTTCGGGTTGTAATAAGGCAGTTTCCTCCCTAATCAGAGTTATCATCTAATGAAATGATTCATGGTTCCGTTTTCCCAAGATCTACAATACAACCAAAAATACGAAATGACTCGTTTCCGGTATATTGTTTAAACGGACTCCATTAACCTTATGGGAAAGTGATTTTTGTACCAGAGTTTTCTGTTTTCCTTACAAATTACGAACGGTTAATTAAAAAATTGTTATTGATTGTTTCCCACAAGTCGATAGCTCTTTATCGTGCTTCTAATGAGCCTTTCTTTGGAAGGTCAACACACACTGGTCGTATGGTACTCAATCATTTAGTACCGACATAAATTTTCGATTTTCTCTGGTACGACTGGGGCTTAAAGTACTTTTTCTTGCATGCCACAAATAACAGTCTGATTTAGAGCGCACAAAGAATGACGGTAAGTCGTTTAAATAACTGTGATCAAGCAACAAAGTGTTGACGACGAGCAACAAAAGCGAAAAAAAAAGTTTAGACGCGATTTGGTGAGGTAGAGCGGTGATTATCAGGAAGAAGGGTCAGACTTCTAGATAATTACTGTAATTGGGGGCTTGAAACACGAGTTTTTTAAAAGAGTGAGAGGGATGGTTAGATTCAGGGTCGTGGTTCTTTTATTCTGGCTCGAGGCCGAAAATTATTGTTAAATCGATTTTGAAAACTGATGCGAAATTGGTCTAAAATTGGAATAAAAGTAATGATTCGTATCGAGAAAAAAATCCAAATTAGGGCTGGAAAAATTCCAGTAATTGGTATAAAGTTTAAAAGACTACGTCAGATATTAAAAAAATAGTCTTCTAAAAAAAATAATCTCCCTATTTTACTGCCTCCATTTTTAGGCCTAAAAAATTATATTATAGAAAATTTAAAATTTGAAAGACTTAAAATAGTAGAGAAATGTTCAAATTTTAAAATTTCTAACTCATTTTTCCCGCTTCCAGTTGGAAGACTAGGAAAAAAAATTGAATAAATAAATAACTAATAAGAACACCAAGTTTGATTTCGAAAAAAGTCCAAAAAGTTTTATCAAAAATTAAAAGGCGTCACAGATTAGGAAAATACTCATGTTGTAAAATTCCAAACTCATTTTTCCAATGTTTTCAATTGAAACCCTAAAATAAAAATTTTCAAAATCTTAAAATTTAGACTAATCATCAAATTTTGAAAATCGAATCGTACTTACGATCAGCCCGAAATTCGAAACATAAGCTCATTTGTTATAAAATACTGATCCTTAATCGATATTTAAAGAAAAATCTCAGTTTCAACAAAATTACGGCCCAACACGTAGATTTCGAAAAAGGTCTAAATTGGTTGTCATCATAAATTAAAAATCGAAGCTTGATTGGCTACAAATTCGAAAGACGACGTCAGGTTAGAGAAATTATCATGTTTTAATAATGAAAACTCATTTTTCCACTCTTCAATCGGAAGCTGAAAATGAAAATTTTAAGAAACTGGACGTTTAGAAATCATCGAAATTTTTGTTTCAAGTTTTCAGGAGCTTGTACATTTTTCATGTTTTTTTTATTTTCAAAGTCTTCAGAATGTTTGAATTCTGCAGTCAATTTGGCAATTATCGAAAAATTGCAGCTATGGACTTACAAAAAAATTAATTTACAAGGTAAAGGAGCAAAATGCTCAAAAATTTCTCAAAATTTAAATTTAGTGTTAATATTTGTAATTCATATCAATAAAACAACAGTTTTTTATTTAAAAATCTAAAAATGTGCAGTGCTAAACGTTTTTTTTTTTTGACACAGTTAACAGTGTAAATTGTCAGAAAACCTCAAAAGTTACCAGAAAGTCCAAAATAAGCCTAGCACTTTTTAATTTATTTTTTCAAATTTGAATCCCGAAATAAAAAAAATTCAATAATTTTATACTCTAAAAATTTGTGTGTGAACTTTTTGTGTGTATTTTGTATTCTAAAATAATAGACCTTAAATAGAGCCAGTACATATTAAAATTTGAAGAAAAATTGAAAGAAAATTTGTAAATTGCATCTTCGGGCGCCGCCAAAAATTGGGTACCCAACTTTTTTTTTTCAATTTTTTGATAAATTCTGCAGTAAAGTTGACAATTATCGGAAAATTCCAACTTTATACTTAAAAAAAAATTAAATTGCAAGCTAAAAGTGCAAAATGAAAATTTTTAGAAACGTGCAAGTCATCAGAATGTGAAAATCGAAAAAAATTCTCGAATTTTTGTTAAAATAAGGGCGGAAATAGTAGATTTCGACAAGATCCAAAAATTTTGAAAATTGCACACTGAAACTGAAATATTACAGAACTATTATTCAGCAAATCCAAATTAATTTTTCCACTTTGAAGTTTCCAGAAAACCGCGAAAATTTGGACACTGAATTTAAAACTTGACACTAATTCATGTCACCTCTGTCTTTTTAACAATGTGAGGTTATGCACGTTTGATAGAAATCTCACGACACTGCTACCAACATGTAAAAAAATCAAGGCCTTCTAGCCACCGTTTTGTCTCCTTCATATCTCACTACTTGCAATGAAAATATGTTAGATATAATTACAATTTTTGTAACGAGATAGTCTCCGATTGAGGGAGTTTGTGAGTTCCCAAGAATCGAAAGCAACTCGGTTCACATGAACGGTGGGGTAGATACGCACTAGCGCACTTTCCCACAACGTCTTCTAATTTTATACTTAAATAACACGATATTAATTCACATTATATTCAAATTGGGCGTCAGTACAATGCTTTTAATCAAATCTACATGCTCTTGTGATCTTGAAGGAAAAAAGTGAGAAAACGGGAGGAAAATCTGCTCGAGCTACTCTATAACTCACGCAACCTTGCCGCCAGTGAAACGAGTCGAATTTTTGTATTATTTTTGATAATTACAGTTGGAATGCGGATAAACACCTAGTTCAAGGAGGGAACTCTCGTGATGATAACAGTGACGTTTTATTTAGTTGGCAACGAAACCCACACGAAATTATTACGGTTACCTTTTTCAAACCGGCAGTAGGCGGAAAAGTCGCCTTGCCACCATTTTCGATGACAAAATGGCGATTTTTATCGAAATTTGTATGCCGATTATTTGTCATGGTTCAGTGAACCACGCCGAGACAATAAGTAATTGTTTCTATGTTGGTACGAGTTATGAAGGAACTCAGTGCTGCCAACTAATGAAGTTGCCAGATAAAAGTTAGGCGACGATGGACTCAGTGGGTTAACTAAAATTGAAAAAAAGCTAGTTCCATAGATAAAAATCCTTGATTCTACGACGTTTAATGACTGGCAGATAGGCAACACACTATACACACATCGTCAATTATGAATCAAATCGTTCGACACTTTTTAGAAAGCACCGTTGTAAGTCTTGTACCTCTGACCTCAGCTCTGAGGTCACATCTAACTCGTTTCTTCACAGAGGTCATCTTTTGTTGCCCAGTTTGTCCGGACCTTTGATTAATTCTCTAACAATCATCATAAATCCGTTTTATTAACGCCTCTTTATGAATATCCCGTATATGATCGTGAAGCAATCACGAAATCTCAACGAGAGAAAAAGTCTTTTGTTTGAACCAGCCGTTGCAAGGACTTTAAAAGCCGATTGTCACACTTTCACTTCTGATCTAAATTCGCTAATAACAGATCTCGATTATAATTGCGGAAGGAAACGATCGGTTATTTTCTTGTTGTCATTGTGATGCGAATTATGCAAGAGAATGGATGTGTTGTTGGGGCTAAGCTGTGATTTATTTCGAATTTCTCAGTGGTTGAGGCCGGCTTAGCGGCCAAATGACGCTTGGAACCGGTCCTGAAACAGATACATGACCGGCTCCAGACACAACAAAGCACAAAGAAAGCTTCTGTTTCGTTGGAGTGAGCGGAGCACGTGGCTTGGGAATGCTAAATTTTACGGGGTATTATTTAGTAATTGGCAGGTTTGAATGGGGTTATTGGGTTTTAAGAGGAAAATTCGGTGCTGGATTCTCAGGGTATTCCAAAAACGGATTTTTTGATTATTATTGATAATTAAAAATTGAGTTCGATAGTTAATTGGTGTGGGAATTTTTACAGCTGCTGAATTTTGAGTTTTTTTTTTGGGTTTCACTTT
Source organism: Cynaeus angustus (assembly GCA_030157275.1). Classification (NCBI taxonomy): domain Eukaryota; kingdom Metazoa; phylum Arthropoda; class Insecta; order Coleoptera; family Tenebrionidae; genus Cynaeus; species Cynaeus angustus. Next base: position 11,327,315 of record CM058067.1, read on the forward strand.
TATTTGGAAATTTGCTCTTTTCTATTTATTGCTTCAAGTTTTCAGCAGCCTTTACGGTTTCTATAAATATTTTTAGTTTTCAGATTCAGTTTTTGAGTTTTTTCACATTTTAAAAACAAATTTTTCAAAATTTAATTTAGTTGTAATTTTTGATAACCTAAAATTTTACTTTTAATTCATATCATTTACTGTTTCCATTTTTAGGCCTAAAAAAACTTTATATCATCGAAATTTTAAAATTTAAAAGACGACTTAAAATAGAGAAATGTTCAAGTTTTAAAATTCCAAACGCATTTTTCTCGCTTTCAGTTGTAAGACAAAAAAAAATTTTTTGAATAAATAAATAATAAAAACACCAAGTTTGATTTCGAAAAAAGTCCAAAAAGTTTTATCAAAAATTAAAAGACGTCACAGATTAGGAAAATATTCATGTTGTAAAATTCCAAACTCATTTTTCCATCGTTTTAAATTGAAATCCTAAAATAAAAAATTTCAGAATCCTAAAATTTAGACTCTAATCATCAAATTTTGAAAATTAAATCATATTCACGATCAGCCTATAATTCGAAACATAAGCTCATTTGTTATAAAATAGTGATCCTTAATCAATATTTAAAGAAAAATCTCAGTTTTATCAAAATTGCGGTCCAACACGTAGATTTCGAAAAAGGTCTAAATTGACTGTCATCAAAATTTGAAAATCGAAGCTTGATTGGCTACAAATTCGAAAGACGACGTCAGGTTAGAGAAATTATCATGTTTTAATAATGAAATCTCATTTTTCCACTCATCAATCGGAAGCTTAAAATGAAAATTTTCAGAAACTGGACCTTTAGAAATCATCAAAATTTCTGTTTCAAGTTTCCAGGAGCTTGTACATTTTTCATATTATTTTTTTATTTTCAAAGTCTTCAGAATGTTTGAATTCTGCCAGTCAATTTGGCAATTATAGAACAATTGCAGCTATGGACTTACAAAAAAAATTAATTTACAAGCTAAAGAAGCAAAATGCTCAAAAATTTCTCAAAATTTAAATTTAGTTGTAATATTTGTAATTCACATCAATAAAACAACAGTTTTTTGTTTAAAAATCTAAAAATGTGCAATGCTAAACGTTTTTTTGGCACAGTTTACAGTGTAAATTGTCAAAAAACCTTTAATTTAACCTCAAAAGTTACCAGAAAGTCCAAAATAAGCCAAGCACTTTTTAATTTATTTTCAAAATTTGAATATCGAAATAAAAAAAAATTCAATAATTTTATACTCTAAAAACTTGTGTGTGAACTTTGTCTGAATTTTTTTTCCAAAATAATAGGCCAGCACATATTAAAATTTGAAGAAAAATTGAAAAAAAATGTAAATTGTATCTTCGGACGCCAAAAATTGGATACCAAACTTTTTTTTAAAATTTTTTGCTAAATTCTACAGTAATTTTGACAATCATCGAAAACTTCCAGGAAAATACTTAAAAAAAGACAAGCTAAACAGTGCAAAATGGTCAAAAAGTTTTTTTATTTTCTTTCTATTCTTTTTCCATTTCCACCATTAAATTTTTAGCTTTATTAATTTATATTTTTAGTGAATATCTTTTTTTTTTTCTTGTTTTTAGAGGATTTTTTTTTTCTAAATATTAAAGAGTTTTAAATTTTCTCTTAGGTTTTTTTTTGTAGTTTAGTTACCACAAACGTTAAAATTTTTTTGATAAGCCGCTGTGATTCTTTGAAATGACGTTTTAGAAGAATTAAAAATTTTATAGAAAATGAAAAACACATGCCATTTCCAAATTTCAGTTTCTTAAAATATTTGTAGCTTATATTTTTTTATTTTTCGCGCGTTACGTTTCGGGTTCAAAATTTTCCAATTCAGTCCTGTAAATTTAAGGATAGTCATATGATTTTATTCGCACAGTTTTAGAGTATGTTATGAGGTTTTTCATTTTTTTTTTTTATTTAAAGCTACTGAAATTTCTGTTTTAAAGCACACAAATTGCACGAAATCACAAATTTTCTATAGAAAGTTTCGATTTTTTAGTATGACGTCAGAACAGTTCAAAAATAGATTTAGAAGAATTAGATACTTAAAGAACGTTAGGAATCTGTAAAAATTAGTTTTGCACCTCAGGAAATATGACGATTTTGGGAAATCTTACAATTACAAAAAAAATCTGATTTTTCTAGAGGCAGCTGTGATTTTTCGAAATGATGCTAGAACCGTTTTAGAAGAATTAAAAATTTGTAGAAAATCCGAAATTCATGGCTATTTCCAATTTTAGCTTGAGTTTAATTTTGTAACTTTTTATTTTTCGCGTTCAAAATTTTCTACTCCAGTCCTGCAATTTAAGCGGGGTTACATCATTGCAGTGGCAAAGTTTTCGAGTACGTCTCTGGTAAACATTAATAATAGGAGCTCAGTCGTATTTCAAGAAAGTTTTTTGAAAATGATGCTAGATCTAGAATGCTATAATTTGTAAAAAGTTTATAGCTTTTTAGGATGTTTTTTAGCTTGAAAAATTTTAAATTTTACACGAGCTACGTTTTGAGCTTATTTTTTTTTAAACCACTCGCAGTTTCAACAACAGAAAAAAATACAAGGAAAATTGTTAGGATATGCCGCAGTGAAAAAATTAGAAACTTTAGTTTTCAAAAATCTTACACTTTCTAAGAATTCTCAAATTCTAGAAATGCCGAGAAAAAAAGTGGAAAAACCTAAAATGATTGGAAATATAAACTTCTGTGGATGTTATCTTGTATTTTCCCTTCAGTTTTCCACATACTTTTCCAATTTTGTAATAATAATTTTCTTTTTTCTTCTAATTAGTCACGAATTTGTAATTTTTAATTTAGCTCAGATTGTAGAACTTTTGCAGGTAAACATGTCATGTTGATAGTCTCTAAAACCCAAAATGGCAACCTTCGCCCCTCATTAATCCCACATCTGTTGCCCTTCCATCACCACACCAATAAAATTTCCGTTAATACCAACCTCTTAACACCAAATAAAAGCCCTCATTAAATTCTCCCAACTGTTAAAATAGTAAAATCCATCTCCCAGAAAGCGCGGGAACAAGAAGATGGCGTCCACGCGCCGTAGTACTATTCTTAACGTAAACGCCTCCGGCGGTACCAGTTTCCAAACACGGTACTTTATCTCGTGCTCGATGAGATTTTTTATTCAACAAAATGGCGGCTAGATACATCGAAATTTTATGATTTGGATGCATCTGTTAATTCTAATCAAATTCGAGGGTTGAATGAGTCATAGCACCTGTTTTTCGCACCTGGTACCACCGCGAGAACTTGAAAAAAAGACGAATAATGGAAACGGTAATGTGTGAGTAATCATGGTTGTGTGAGTGTCGTGGGTTCTTCTATTGTTCCGGTGTCTTCGAGTTGGTACCATTTGGTCTCTGTCTGGTACTCGCGGGTTCCGCTTGGTCGCGGGTGTGGCGCGCGTCGTTTGCACCAGAAGATGGTTCGAAGATTTATAATTTTATTTCTTGTTTTTGGTGTTTTTTTACCAAAAAAAACTCATAAAAATAACATGGAAAAATGACAAATTTTTGATTCTTTTCTATGCTTCATAGTTTTCAGTTAATTTTGATTATTTGTTATATCCTTGAACGATTTTCAAAATTAGGTCTCTAAAATTTGACTAAAATTAAACTAGAACATGATTAGAGTCTGAGTAGGCTTTGGAACATGAAATGAGTTGGTAGCGCTGGCTATCACCCCAAACCGTCTCTTTGACATGACGCTTCAGAAACGTCAAAATAACAGTGTCACCAACATGTAAAAAATGTACTAGACCTACTTGACCTCTTTTTTTTTCCGATTATATAAATATGACTAACCTATATCTAAATTGACTTATATCTAATCTGAATATAGATAAATCAATCCTTAAGTCGCTCAACACCCGAATTTTCCTCAGTTCTCCGTTTTTTCTCATGGTGCAAACGATGGGCGCCCCTTTCCGCCTTTCCCACCGCCCCCCTTGCCCATTGTTGGTATAATGGCCGCCTTGATCCGACTTCCCGTCTCACCGCTTCGTTACACCTGTATTACAGGTACCACGTCTTAGCCGCTTCTCTGTTTAGTGCGCGGTTTTTAGGCAGATGTGCGCCAAAAAGTGCTAATTTTCATTGAAAAATCGTGTAAAAATGTACAGGGTGTTGTGAAAAATGAAGGGGAAAAACCACAGACCGAAGGCTTTACTCCAAGTGTGTAAGGTACGACTTTGCGTTGATTCGGAGGTTGCCATGTTGTGATCTTGTGATTTTTGTTTTGTGGGCTTAGTCCTGTTGCGGTGACCAAATGCAACCAAAGGGGTGAAATGCAGGTTTGCCGGTTGAGTCATTCTTATCAGTTATCAGTTTGTTTACACGAGTGAGCAACAGGTGCTCTTATATTGATCGCTCTGATTCATTTTCGTGTCAATAACAGTTTTGGGGTTTGATTAAACGAATTTTTTCACTTTATATTTAAATTAGAGAAAACACTCACGTGGTCATACAATACTTGGTAATAAATTAGTACCATTGTTATTGTAATTGAAATTCATGTACTCCACCACGATCTCTCTGGAATCAAAAATGAGTGTAAATTTATGTGTAAACACTTATGGTAATTTTTATATTCATGTTTGCACGAATATTTATCCATCTGACAGGAATACCAACACAAATCTGAACCAAGTCGCACAACGTTTCCACCTATATACTCTCCACCTTCAGACAAATTGGTATCCACATGAGCACACTTCCGTCTAATCTCTAATTGCAGTAATTACGAAATTAATTAATGACATTTCGTGTTGATATACTTACAAGTTCAATGCTGTGCGAACGTGAAAACCCAGAGAACGTGAGAAAAATCCACGTTTTGTGTAAATTGACCGCAAACGGTTTGTAACGTTATATTTCTAGAAAAAAATTCGAAAGGAAGAGGAGGACGTCCTTGTTTGGGATGTTCGAAAATTATTTTTAGACAGGATGTGGACTTATTTTCGACAGAGATTTTCTTGTCGTGATAAAACTTACGTGGTTGTGTGATTGCATTATAATGGGGGCTAATGATGAATGAATACATTAAACTGAGTTTATTTGTTTTAATCAGTCATTAAGATAATATCTTGAGTTTGAATGGCGAGTTCCGGTGGCAAGATGATGGAGTTATTATCTATAAATAATGTTTTGGAGATAAGAGCGTTTAAAAGGGAATTAAGATTTTGTAAGTTCGGAGTTACGTTTGGGGCATTTTTAAACTGAAAGTCTTTGGATTTTGGTGTTTTTGTCATATTCTCACGTTTTTACGTTTATTGTTGAATAGATTTGCATATTTTAAAATGAATGTTATAAATCTCACCTTGTTTTTTTTTATTCTCAGGGCTTTTTGTTTTTCCTAGGTATAAAAATGCAGATTAGAGTAAATTCTCAAGTATCTGTCAATTTTTCTTTCCGAATTCATCAAAATTTATTTTTTTTAATTTCAGATCTTAAATTTTCGAAAATTCTGACTTTATTATGTAGAATCACAGGTTACTGGCACTTTTTGATTTTAAACAATTAAAAATTCTGTTTTTATATTTCTAATTGCAAAGTTTGTTTACTTATGATTTTTTAATTTTTGCAATTTATAGAGGATATCTTCGTATTTTCAAAGATTTTTTATGCCTGAATTCGCTGAATTATTTAGAATTGTGTGTTCTCAAATTCTGTATGTTTTTCACCGAAAATTTCTAGATTTTACTCTTTTTCGGTCCTTTTTTTGTAACAGTTAATTTTTTGAATTTTCAGAAATGTGAATTTCAAAATTTTTAGGCTTATTTGGAATTGCAAATCTACATATTTGTAAATTTTATTTGCTTTTATCGTTTTGTTACAACAGAACTTTGACCTTTTTTTCTTTGTTTTTCTGTAGTTTTTTATAGTTGAATTTTCTGTAATCTTGAATTTATTTTCTGAGATTTTGTGTATTTTTAATCTAAATTAAGGATTTTTTTCTATGCATTCTGCAGATTTGTGAATTTTACAGTATTTTTTGTTGATTTATAACAATTACTGGTTTTTAATCTTGTCCCATCAGAATTTTTAAAAATATTTAAATTTCCTGAATTCCAGAATTTTATATTAGATTCTCATTTTAGGTTAGCTTGGAATTGCAAGTCTACATATTTGTGAATTTTATTTCAGTTTATTTTTATGGTGTATTTGAACTTTAAGCCTCCTCTTTCCTCTTTTTTTTTGGTTTTGTTTCTTCTAAAAGTCTTTTTATAATTGAATTTCCTGAATTTTAGAATTGTATATTCTCAGATATTGTATATTTTGATTCTAAATTTTCAAGCTTTTTTTGTAGCCTGATTGCAGCCGATTTGTGAATTTTACATTTTTTCCATTTATTAGAATTTCTGGTTTTTACACGTTTTTCTGTCCCCTCAAAATTTTTTGAAATTTTTAAATCTCCTGAATTTTCAGAGTTATTTGTAAGTTTAAATTTTCAAGTGAATTTGGAATTGTAAGTTTACATATTTGTGAATTTTATTTCTTTTTATGGTTTTGATGCATTAGAACTTTTAGCTTGTTTTTCTTGTCTTTTCTACAGTCTTTAATGCTTGATTTTCCTGAATATCAGAATTGTATATTTTCAGAATATTGTATATTTTGATTCTAAATTTTCAGGCATTTTTTTATTTCAGCCTGATTGCAGCCGATTTGTGAATTTTACATTTTTTCCACTCTGATTTGTTACAATTCCTGATATTTACACCTTTTTCTGTCCCCTCCAAATTTTTGAATATTCAGAACTAAATCAAATTTTAAAGTGAATTTGAAATTGTAAGTTTACATATTTGTGATTTTTTTTTTTTTTGGTTTTGATGCATCAGAAAATTCAGCTTGTTTTTCTTGTCTCTTTTACAAAGCTTTTTTAATACTTGAATTTTTGGAATTTATATTTTTATTTATGGAATTTATATTTTGGAAAATAAAAATAAACCCGACCAATTCCCAGACAAATAAATCTTTGAACGTATAGTCTCAGATTTTGTATATTTTGATTCTAAATTTTAAACTTTTTTATTGCAGCCTGATTAACCGATTTGTGAATTTTACATTTTTTCTAATGATTTGTTACAATTTCTGGCTTTTACACTTACACCTCAAAGTGTTTTTTGAATCTTCTGAATTTTCAGAACTAAATCAAAGTTTCAAGTGAATTTGAAATTGTAAGTTTACATATTTGCGAATTTTATTTTTCTTCGTCGTTTTGATCCATTGGAACTTTTAACCTGTTTTTCTTTCTTCTTCTGAATCGTTTTTTAATGCTCGAATTCCTTGAATTTCTGGATTTGTATGTTCTCAAATTACGTATATTTTGGTTCTAAATTTTTAGGCGTTTTTTTTTGCAGTTCGTGATTTTTACAGTATTTTTTTCACCATGATTTACAACTTTTTTCTTCTGTCTTTTGAGAATTTCTTAGGATATTTAAATTTATTGGATTTAAAGAATTGTACGTAAATTTTCACTAGGAATTTATATATATATATATATATATATATATATATATATTTATCCTTTTTTTTCTTTTTCTCTTTCTGTTTCTTAAAAAATTTTTAATACCTGTTTGAGGTTCCAGATTGATAAATTGAACATAAACCATGAAATTCAATTTTTTTCGAAACGAAAAAACCGAAAAACCCTAAAAAAATTATTGTCATGCTCATTCTTAGCCTGAACAATACAGCCACTTGTAACCCTCTTTATTTATACAAAGCAACATGTGCCTGACACGTGCCCTCTTTTACAGGTGTTATGGCATCTGGATATCTTCCGGCGCAGTTTCCGGGACCTTTCCGGACACGCTTGTATGGCAGACTCTTGCATCTTCTGCGCTCTCAAGGTAAGCATAAACATGGCAACACCGCGTTGACTTTCCCTCCAACACAAAACGCCATCTACTTCTTCATCGCGGACAGTAACTTAACTCTGACCGGTTGACCTCGATCCTGATTGGTCTAGAGAATCGCTCGAGGAAGAATACAAATCACTGGTAGTTGTAGTAAACCAGAAGAACCACTCTGACTTGGTGTTAAAAGCAAAACGAAGAACCATCTGGTCGATGCGTTTAAAGGTCCACGATGTGGAATATAAAGTTACGGTGTAGCTTGGTTATGTAAAAATTAAAGGTGTGACAAATAGCTAGATGGAATTTATAGATGACGCAATTGATTTCATGCAGAAAAACATATATTAGGTAGAATGGGATCGATAGTGGAGCGTTGCGGCGCGCCAGGTCGGTTTTTGTTGACATTCGGAGCGATAATTGAGCAATCAACAACACAAATAATGTCAATATGTGCTAAACAATGGTCTTTGTGTGGGTTTCGAGATATTTACATTTCTGTGGGTTTTTATGTATTTTTTCTAAGATCTCCGGTTTATATGTTGCGGTAGTGCATTAACATCGGTGAAGAAGAGTTGTTTTTACTTCTTTGGTCAAGGGCACGAAATCGTGACGATAAAGTTTGGTCGTGACTATCACAAGACTGGTTTTATTCTTTTGCGATTTAAATGTGCGCTTTGTTTGTGTTCTATGGTTTCTTTGTAGGGTCGACTGAGTGAAGAGTTTGTTCCGTGGGTTCTGTTTGGGAAAAGTGACAATGGTTAGGAATTGGATCGCTGAGGCAATCGGCTGAAAGCGATTTCACATTGCTCCACTCTTAGTCTTGGCATCAAGGATCAAAATACTTTTCCTTGTTTTTTGTAGATTTTAAAATTTATGGATTTCTACACTCAGAATATTTGTACGTGTTTGGTTCGTTACATCTATAAATCTAGATTTTTAGATCTTTCGATTTTTGGATATCGAATCTAGATATTGTTAGATTTTCAGATTTCAATATTTGCAGGTGGCAATTTCTCAAATTCCCGGATACTTTGATGTTTCTCATTACAAAGTTACAAATTTCTGATCTCTAGATTCTTAGATTTCTCGATTACCAGATATTTAGATTTCAAGTCATGTCTAGAATTCTAGAATCTTAGATTCTGCTCTTTTCAGGTTTCTAAATCTTCTATTTTTTGATTCCTAGATGTTTAAATATGTAAATGCTTAGATTTGTTAGAATCTAGATTCTTCGATCTGTTGATTTTCAAATATTGTAATTTTTGGATACCTAGATTTGTAATTACTTAGATTCCAATATTATTCAGTTTCTAGAATCGGAATTTTAGATTTCAGAATTTAGAATGATTTCTAGATTCTTTGAATCCTAAATAACTACGTATAGATATTCTTAGATATTAATATAGATATAAATATAGATATATATATAATATATAACTAGATGCTTAGCATGCTCGGGTTTTTAATTATATCTAGATTCATAGGTTTTTTCAACTTTAAATGTCTATCTATAGATATTTTTTGGATTTCCACATTTCATAATTTTTAAGTTCTCAAAATTCTCATATATTGAGATTTTTTGTGCTTTTCAAACTTCTTGATTTCTAGATACTCAGATTTTTCTAACTTTAGATTTCTCAATCTCCACATAAGATTTTTTGATTTTTTGATTCCCAAATATTGAAGCTACATTCTAAAATTCTAAAATTTGTTTAAACTTTAAATATCTAGATTTTTGTAATTATAAATATATATGTGGGTAATTCTCAAATTTTCAGGTTATCATATTTTTAGATTCTAAAATTCTCAAGTGCTCAGATGCTGCGATTTCTAAATTTCCAATATTTTCTCCTTTGTAGGTTCTAGATTTTTTGATTCTGTCAGATTTTCAAATTTTTGTATTTTGTTAGAATCCGTAATTAGTATCTAGATTCTTAGATTTTCCAGATATCGAAGCTAGATTTGGAATTTCTTAGTTCGTAGTTCTTCAGTTTGTTCAACTCTAGATTATTATATTGATATTGATAGAATTTTTTCATTCCAAGATATCTACATCTGTAAATGTTTAAAATTTTTAACAGATTTTTGATTATTGAAATTTCTTTATGGGTAGATTTTCAGGTAGTTAGATACAAGATAATTCAGTTTGTAGATAGATTTAGAATCTTAGATTTCTCCAACTCTAGATATCTAAAATTTTAGATGCTAAGATTTTTAAACATATCTAGATTCTTAGATTCTGAACGCCAAACAACTATATATAGATATTCTCAGATTTTTAAATATCTATATTTCTAGATTCTCAGATTATTGAATTCTGCCCTCTCAAATTTCTCAAATTTTATGATTTCTAGATTTTTTGGCTTTTTTGTTCCCAGATATCTAAATCTCTAGACGCCTAAACTCTGATTTTGTTAGATTCTCTGATTTTAATTATATCTATGTACTCAAATTTCTTGAATTCTAAATATTATCTATAAATAGTCTTAGACTTTCAGGCTTCATTCTCTAATTCTTAAATCTCAAAATTTCTTGATTTCTAGTCTTAAATTTATCGATTTCGATTTAAAATTTTATCTATAATTCTAGATTCTGCTATAATTCTAGTTTTCAGAATCAAATTCTTAAATGTATCCAAATCCAGATATCTAATTTTTGGGTAACAAGATATCACTATGTAGGTATAGATAGATATTTCTAGATTTCAATATTTTCTTTTTTTTTAATTTCCAGATGCTTTGATGTTGCGTTTTTTTAACTTCCAAATTTCCTGATTTTGTAGTTTCGTGCACTTTTTGATTACTAGATATCTGGATTTTAAATTCCATATAAAATTCTATATTCCTAAATATCTAATATGTCTAACTTCAGATATCTAGATTCTTAGATTTAATGATTTTCTCAAATTTCTATATTGTCAGATTTTTGCATAGATTCCTAATTTTTTAGTTAGTATCTACATACTTAAATCTTCCGATGCTCAGTTATTTAAGTTTCTAAATTTCTTAAATCTTAAGATTATTCACTTCATTAATTCCGATTCTTTAAATTTCTCGTACGTATGCCGTATATTCTCAGCTTTCCAAAAAAATTTTTTAATGGCTCTACAACGAAACATCTTGTACCTAGACCTCCAGAATTAGTGAAAACGAATTACCCCACGCAAACTTATCGCACCCACGCCCAACCAAGTATTAATCATATTTGCGGCTACCATAAATCCATCGAGAAAGTTTTTTCTTGGTACAGCAACCCATAAAATTGTCACGGTTTGAAGTGGCGCCAACGTTAATTAGCGAATCCGTGGGTTTATCTAATTGCTAATGTAACCCTGACTTCTAAAAACGTCACTAAAAATGGATGTACCACAAGGCGCCACTTGAGGTCCTATCCTTTTACACGTTGCAAATTTCGGTTCGGTAACAAGTGTCATAACAACCCCATTTCCTGTTATCCCGACTTATGCCCTTCTCCCCCCGTTTACCTGTCGCCTACCCCAACAGCCACCTGAATGACCTACCTGCAGAATACCCACCAACTAACCGAGCTCGTTCTATCGAAAGTTCAGTCAGTCTCCGTGCGCTAGAGTGAAAGGTAGTGTTGGCATGCGACGACGTCGAGTTCAAAATGATCAACAAATTTCGCTACAAAAAGCCTCAACAACCGTTGAATAAACTAAAAGTGAGTGAAAAGCCCAAAAGTGACGGTGATGGAGTCTTGGATGAAGAAACAAAGAAGGAACTCAAAGTGAGTGTGGTAACAAAAGTTCTTTGTTTCGCGCTTAGTGTTAAGATGACGGCAAAAGGTTATGTCCCTTGAAGATGTGCACGATTCCGTTACATGCAACCTACTTGAAGATGCCTAAAGCGAATGTCTGCTCGATGGACCTGGTTATTGGTGATGACCGAATTCGGTGATTTAAATGTTAGCGGTAATTAGAGCGAAAGAACATATGTTGGTGGGATGGAATTTGCAAGGAGCGTGGTGGTCCAAGGTTGGAGATTTTGCGTTGTATGAGTTTCGTGCCAGAGGGCAAAATTATGAAAGAAGTCGTAGGTTCTTTGTCATTCGAAATTTCTATGAATTTTGATGAACAGGTTCCCAAGTTTTTAATTGTCTCTGAAGGTTCAAACTTTTAGGTTTTTTCAAATGTTCACGATTTCGACACATCAAAAGTTAGCTTACGGTTTCTTATTTGGGGGTTTTAGAGCTGTTTTTTTTCAATATTTTGTATTTCTATTTTATGCCTTTTTAGATTTGTTTATTTATTTTTGAAATGTTGGTAGCATTTACTATGAAGACCTAAAAGTTACTATGAATTTAAAAACAAATCTAGCCACAATTTTCAGGTTGCATTTACATTTTTTTCTTTTTGGTTTTTAGGTTTACGTAATGTCAGATCTTAAAAATGCATTCAGAGTTTGAGACTGAAGTTTTAGGCTTATTCAAAATTTAGAAAACCGAATTCTAGGCTTTGCGTATAAAATTTCCATCACTCTTTTGTTATCCCATTTCTAATTACTTGAATTAACAAATTAAGCCTAATTTAGAATTATTTACAAACAAACCTAAGCATTAATTTTAGGTTGTCCAAGTTAAATTACCTAAACCAAAAACTTTTCCAGTTCATTGCGCCTAAAATTTATAAAATAAAAAAATTTATTTTGTTCTTTCGGTTTTATATTTCCAAATTTCCAGAGTTTTATTCGTTCGATTCGCTTTTGAAGATTTGGTAACGTTTTCCATAGAAAAACACACGACGTAATAATTTTTAGGTTAAAGTTTACGAAATATCAAACTTTTCATAAAAATATGACTAAAATTTTAGGTTTAAACGTTGAATTTAGGTTTTGTATGTATAATTCTACGCAGTCAGAATTAGCAATTAAATTTTAATTAAAGATTTTGAGGTAGGTATCGAATCTAGAAGCCTAATGTATAATTGAAAAACAAACCTTAAATTTATGCAATGCAAAAAAAAATATTTCAATTTCAAGTGAATTCAATCAATTAATCAATTTTGAATTCATTTCCCACTTTTTAGTTTTACAAAGATTTAGTTAATAGCAGCTATAAAAATACCCAAAAAACTTAAAATGGGGCTCCTGGAATTCTGCATTAACAAATATAAGATTCTCAAATTTCCTCAGTTTTCGAGGTTTTTAATGAACTTGGATTTTTAGGTTAAGTAGATAATTTTAGATTACGCGCTTCAGATTCTCAGGTTTAGGTTTTTTTTTGTGGACAAGCAGATCCAGACTTTCAGGTTTTTACGAATTTTAAGATACTTTGCGCAGTTTCAGCGTTTAGATTCTCAAATTTTGGAATACCAAACTTCATAAAACTAGTTTTTTAAGAAGCCTAAACAAGGTGTGAATATTTGATGTAAAACCTAAATTAAACCGTGTGGTAAAAAGCACCTAAGCAAACAAATGTAGGATTTAGGTTTCAGGTAATCGCCACTTAGACCTCTCAGGTTTACCAACCAAAAATCTCACAATTTACTTCCTCATAAAAACCCTTCTTCCTCAATAATTCAAAGGATGCGCGCAATTTCCCATCAAAGTTTTTCATTCTTGTAATAACAACTAATTGCTATATTGGCTCAGCGTCTCTTCTTTAAAAGGGCAATCTTGAGTAGGTACACTCGCAAAAAACCTGAAAGACATCAGGACATCGATTTCAATTTTCGAACAAAAACACGCTGCACTTCTAGCTCTTCGACTCAGTTCGCTCAAACCGGCTCTAACGGTAAAACCAAACATTGTCTGGAGACCAATCAGCGATTTTACTTCAACTACAAGAAGTTGTGAAAATGACAACTTTTGTTCACCTCTGGTATTTGGTCGGTCACGACGCGGTTCTTGGAACGATGATGGTCGGTGAGCGCTGAATCACGGCGGTATTTCCGGGGGGGCATGTTCATCGTCTCGTAGGTCTCGCATTTTTGAACATGTTGGAAGTTCTGGTGTCTATCACTTTTGACTGTCATTTTAGAGCCTGCTTCGGCTACCACTAATTAGAAGGCTATGTGAATGTAAGTGAAAGGAGCCCCTTTAACGTGGCAAAAACACTCCGGTTTATGTGCACAATGTGCGTAATAAACTTTTAATGATGGTGTAACATCCACGCCAGGAAATCCTGCAGCGTGCTTACTAAACGAACCAAATCGCTAAAGTAATAGAATATTGGACGCTTGAATGGAAGTACCTCCTTTTCCATTAGCAAAAAGAAGTAGGTAGCCGTTCTAAAAGTCGCGCAATAAAGTCCGTAATTTACGCGGCGTAAGTACCCACATGATTAAATTCAGCGTGGGCGAAACTAATCGCGTTTTTCCGATGTTTGTAATTAGATTTGATAAATAACAGTCTCAACGACCACCTGGTTATTAAAATCCCCAAGTGAGTCATGATATCGATAAAACTTTCTTTTTTCTTGTTCTAGGAACTCTTTTCCCAGCTACAGTTCTCTAATGAGACGGCGCTTCCTCCCGACGCTCTCCGGCGCGCCCTCGCCGAGAGCTTCTTCGACCAGCAGCGCTTCCAACTGGGCTTCATGGATGACGCGGCTGAATGCTTCGAGAACATGCTTCTTCGTATCCACATGCACATCGCTCATGGTGAAGCCGAAGACATGTGCAACGCACGCCATTGTATCCCTCACCAGAAGTTCGCGATGACGTTGGTGGAACAAAGCGTGTGTAATTCTTGTGGGGCCACCTCCGAGCCCCTTTCCTACACGCAGGTAAGCACTCAACTCAGCTACTCTTATTGTTACAAACTTACGTTGTATTTATCATCTTCAGATGGTCCACTACGTGTCCACCTCCACTCTGGTGTACCAAGTACGAACGACGCGCCCTCAGGGCATCATCGAACCCTTCGGGCAACTTCTTCGGAAAGCTGGAAGCATGGGGGACGTCCGGGTGTGCCCAGTAAGTCGCTTTCAACTCTCCTCCGGTTCTTTCTAATCCTTCGTTTTTTAGAGTAACTGTGGCGCTGTTATTCAAATCGGTCGTACTCTGATGAATCGCCCCGAGATCGTCTCCGTAGGTTTGGTGTGGAATTCAGAGCGTCCGACTTTGGAGCACATCATGGAGGTGTTCTCCACGATTGGTACGACGCTAAGACTGAGCGAAGTCTTTAACACTGTGGTGGATAGCCGCTGGGCGGAAACCTGCGTTCATAACCTCGTCGGAGTGGTCACCTACTACGGGAAGCATTATTCCACGTTTTTCTTCCACACGAAACTCCGCGTGTGGATTTATTTCGATGACGCTACTGTGAGAGAAGTGGGGCCGCGATGGGACCAAGTCGTGGAAAAGTGTAGGAAAGGGCGGTATCAACCTTTGTTGTTGCTCTACGCGCTCCCCGATGGGACTCCCGTGAATACAGAGAACGCCCCCAAGCAGGTTATCCCGTTTTACGAGAAGGTGAAGAAGAGCCCGACGAACCAAGCGGTGTTGCGGCGGTCAGTGACGCCAAGTCCCGAGAAACCGAACATTGGCAACACTAGAAGAGCTATTACTCCGAATCCTGATGGGACCACGCAGAAGCCGCCGCTTCCACGACCCTACAACGAGTACCAAAACCTCTCGGTCATACAAAGCAACCTCTATAGAGGTGCTGGAGTTGACGTGGTCGACGGAGACCTCCCCAGAAAAGATCCAGAGTACATCACTAGGAAGTCGCTAGAAAAGCCGCTCAACATCCACAGAACGTTGAGCAACGGGTCGTCTTCTGGTACCGAAGGTCTGTTCCGTGACTACCCCAACATCCCCCGGACTCGAGACTCCGGTAACTGGAGCAGTGACCGGAACAGCGCGTCTTCTTCTTCCTCCACAACCATGGAAAACCCGTACTTGTACCTCGTAGGTAAAGTCCCCCAAGATTCCTCAGGAGTCCCTCCACGAAACGATTCATCAAGTAGTAACAGTAGCGGGGTCTACGACGTGGGGTACGACTCGTACTCTCTCTCTTCCAACGACAGTTCCACCATGACCACAATCCAACACTTGATGAAAATGGGACACCTAGCTAAAATCCCGGAGGATTACAACACGACGCCGCAGGTAAGCCAAAGCTGCGACGTTCTTTGCGACGAAGCCGACGAACTCCTCGTGAAATCACGACAACTAGAAGATGACCACGACCTAGTTCTGGCGTTGGCGTTGTGCAACGCCGCCGCCACCAAAGCCAGAGCTGCCATGGACGCACCTTACAACAACCCCCAGACTCTCACTCTAGCCCGCATGAAACACAACACGTGTATTATGAGAGCTCGGAGTCTGCATCGGAGGATGACCCAAAATTCGCAGGCCATCTCCAAAGACGTGACTCCTGAAATTCGTCACACTCGCGAAGGGAGCAGTGGGAGCGGCAAACACTCTAGACAGAGCTCCAGAGACAAGGGGCTGCATTCGAGACAGAACAGCAAAGAGTTGTTGGCTCCGGCCCCAGACAAGCCCCCCACGAAAAACATAGAAATCTACGCGACGCTACCGAAGAAGAAAGACGGGCTGAAGAAGATCGTGAACATTGATGAGAACGACGATTACGTTCTCTATGACAAACCTCCGGGTCGTGAGTCTCGGAGCATTTTCTCCAGGTCGAAGAACAAGGAACAGAAGCGCGAAAAGCGGTCGCGAAGCGAAGACAGAAATAAAATCACAGGTGACTTCTCAATCGCTCCTGAGATCGTCACGGGGAAAGACACTTTAAAGAAAGAGAAGACCAAGGATGACAAATCCAAAAAACAGCACAAAATCAGAAGGAAGTTGCTCATGGGAGGGTTAATAAAGCGCAAAAATCGCAGCATGCCCGACTTGTCGGAGACCAATCGTGATAACGAACAGAAGACAGTGGATGATAGTGGCGTCGGTCTCAAAGGTTCCTCGGAGGCAGCGGCTACCATGTGTGGGTACTTATCAGAAGGTCATTTGGAGTTCACCGGTAACAGTACGAACCCCAATTTAGAACGCAGTAAGTTAATGAGGAAGAGTTTCCATGGTAGTGCGGGTAAGATTCTCACGGCGGCGAAAGTGCCGCCTCCGCCGCCACTCAGAACGACTTCCCAGCTTAGCACGGCTAAGTTGAACGGAGAAGTATTCGAGGAGAAGGAAAGACCCATGCAGTACCATCACTATGAGAATTACGCCCAAGCTCCGGTTTCTCTACCGTACACCTACCAACACGTCATGTTCCATACTCCTAATTCTAACATGGTAGTGACGAGGGCGGATGTTCATCAAGAACAAGAAAAGGCGAATCTAGATATAGATGAGGTTGATTGTGCCCCGGCGCATCTAGATCTACCTCCGTATCCTAGTCCGCTGGGGTCAGCGGTTCACTCTAGACAAGCCAGTGAGGAGTTTCCTCCTCCACCACCCCCGTTAGATCTCTCCGCTCTTGATGAACACTTGAAAGAACCGTCCCCGCCACCAACGCCGTCTCCGGGAAGTCTCCTGGCGCAGCTGCAGAACAAGCGCCAGGAAATCCTCACCCAGGAGGAAACGAAAGCAGAACCTCCAAGATCGTCGGGGGAAACTTGGTTGAAAGAACTTCAAGCTAAACAAGCGGCGCTTAGAATGAAGAAGCAGTCAGAAGCGCAAGGTGTAGACGTGGGCCCTCAGAAGTACTACCCCGACGAAAATAAAACTTCAGTCAAAGACTTGGCAACGAAGTTTGAAGGTATTCAAGTACAACCCGGTGTCGTAACCGCACGTAAAAGAGAAGAAGATTCTATCGTACCTGAGACTGAAGAAGCGAAAACCGACGAAGATTCGAACAAAAAGAAGTTAGGGAAGAAGAAGAGCGTGTCGTTCTGTGACCAAGTGATTCTAGTCGCCACTGCTGAAGAACAAGAAGATGATAGTTACATCCCGAACCCGATTTTGGAGAGGGTGCTCCGATCAGCGATGAACAAACCCGAGACTGCTGCCATAAGACAAGAAGTTCGCACGTTACGACAAGAAATGGAACCCGAAGCTATCACTATCAGCGATAAAGAAGATTATAATCAGAACGCACTCTACGTGCGAAGAAACTCCGTTGATAACCTTTTGAAACAAAGCTCGAACTCCCCTGTCACGATTTGCGAGGCGGAAAATCCCTACGTGGGTTATGGTACAAGCCCCCAGTCACCCTACAGATCTTCTCCGTATCAACGATTACCGCAAAACTCCCCGGCGTACATGTATAACAACCCGGCGGCGAGCTACGCCCCTCCCCCACAACACTATACTCCGCCTCAACAAAACTACGCACCACCACCCCAACAATATTACACTCCGCCGCCCCAACAAAACTACGGGCCTCCCCCACAGCCTCATCCTACGTACGCCCCGCCCCCTCAGCCAACCTATACCCCAGCACCTCATCAGTACAAATCTCCATATTCATACCCCGAATACAATCGACCCTCCTACCCGCCAATCAGACAATCGCCGAATCCTCACCAGTATCCAGCCTACCAACACCCACCTTCCCCTTCGCCCTCCAACGTGAGTTCTAACTATAACTACCAATACCCGAGGCAGAATTACGATCCTGCGGTGCCACCCACAAACCACTCTCCTTATCAACCCGTGCCTGGACATTACTACCAAGATGCGCGGGTCCCGCCCACTCACATGGAGGAGACAATCAACTATCAGAAGTACTCGCCTTATCAGCAAGCACTTCCTCCAAAGCAACTTTTGAAAAAGACTGTTAGTTTTGAGCCTGGTACAAAGGGAGGGGCTGAATCGCCCACGCCCAAGGCGGTGGTCACGCCCATTATTGTGAATAACGCCAATAATAGTGTGCCAACGGGGAAAACCAAGTGTAACTTATGTAGGAAGAAGGCGGTGGTGTCGTCGAATTTGTATTGCACAGACTGCGAATTTTATATGTCTAGGTTTAAGCCGAAAAGGTAGTGGGGAACGAGAAATGAATGTAAAGTTGTGATAATTTTGGTTTGTATTGCAATTGTTCGATCTCATTTGAGTAAGGTCTAAGATTGAGGTTAAATAAAGTATTGTAAATAAGATAATTAGACATATAAAAAATGTTGTATATATGAATTGTGTAATGTTTTATATTACATAGGATTTTCTATGAATAAATAAATTATTGTGCGATACCACGGTTTTTTTCTTTCTCTATAATTGGACGCCATTTTGTGAGATTGTGGGCGGATGTCCCCTACATGCTCCGTTTTGATCTAGCATCCCCTACTCTACGAAGAAGCGTCAACGTAAAATGTCACTTTGACAGCTACTGTCAAAACAAACATAACCAAAAATGGAAGTTTTCATCCCTAATAATATCTGCAGAACCTGTGTACACACCGAAGAAAACATTGTCAAAATCCAAAACACCTTCATCAGCTACGACGACCAAACAATCCCAGTTCTAGACATCCTAACCCTACTTTCCGAAGTCAAGGTAACATAACCTAACTTTCATTCCCTCTTTAATTTAAATTTCTAGATTGAAGACAACTACGGGGACAATATATGCTCAAGCTGTGTCGAAAAAGCAGCAATTGTGTACAAATTCAAACTACAATGCGACCAATCAAACAATTTTTTCAACGACTTCCACAAGAAAATCGTCACAGTACCTGAAGCGCCCTCAAAAAACGTCGAAGAAGTAGCCGAAATCCTCGAAAACGAGACCAAAGTAGAAGAAAAACCGAAACGTAAAACAAAGAAAGTGAAAAGAAGCGACAGTGATAAGGTTTTATTTTGTCATGAATGCAACAAGTCTTTCAAGAACAAGTACATCCTAAAAGCCCACTTAAAGCGGCACTTGTACAAGGGCCACTTTCTGTGTAACGTGTGTGGGAAAGGCTTCAACTCCCAAGCGTGTCTCACTCGCCATACACGTGTCCACACGGGTGAAAAAAACTATGAATGTAAAATCTGCCACAAGAAGTTTCCCTCTTCCAACAACTTGAATCTTCACTCTCGTATCCACAGCGGCGTGAAACCGTATTTATGCACGATCTGTGGAAAGTCTTTCAGTCACCCCACCGGTCTAACTTATCACATGAGAACCCATACCAAAGAAAAGCCCTACACTTGCGAAGTTTGCGGAAAATCCTTCGCTATTCGGTGTCACGTCGATAGGCACCGGAAAACTCATTCAGGTTTGAACCCCCCCGTTGTTACGGCAGCTAAACCGTCTTTTTCAGGCGAGAGACCGTTCCCATGTCAGCAGTGTGATAAAGCGTTTATAAAAAAGATAGATTTACAGAGGCACGAAGCGGTGCATTTAGGGGTCAAACCGCACGTCTGCAACGTTTGTAATAAGGCGTTTTTGAGGAAAATGCATTTGAATTATCATATGATGGTGCACACGAAGGAGAGGCCCCATGTTTGTAAAGTCTGTGGGAAGGGGTTCATTAGGAGATATTATTTGAAGGACCATTTGAATAGGAGACATGGGATCGAGGAGGATTTCAAGTCGCAGGAAGATGACTGAGGGTTTGTTGAGATTGTTTTTTATATTGAATTATATAGATATATACAGAAAGAAGTTTATTGTATAAATAAAAGTAAAAAAGTAAAAAAAAATGGATGCGCATGGTTAGGCCAAGTCTTTCTGAGTCTCTCATAAAATTTTAACTATACTTCTTGCTTCGAATTTCTAGTCAAAAAGTTGTCTCATTTATTTTAGGACTCCCAATCAGAAATTTTTTGCCTATTTATAGTTAAATTTTCCTTTTAAACACGGTCTGGTTGAAGTTTTTTAAAATTTAAGATTTGGTGGATGCGCCGGGGCAAAATATATTTTGAAATTAATTTTCTGTGCGAATTGTTGCAATTTTTCTCTTGGTTTTACATTAAAAAAACGTTTACTAAAACTCTTGCGGCCGTAAAAAGATGAACTTTATAGACTCATCTGTCAAAATATTCTTTACGGACTGAAGGATTCGTACGGCCGTAAAGATGAATTTTATGGACTGAAGGCTAATATACAATTTTTCCAAATTTTCCAGAAAAGGGAAATAAAAACCAATCAGTTACAAACTTATGTACATTATGATTAAACAAAAATTACAACTGCATGGCATTCAACTGATCCAGCGCTTCTTGTGACTGCTGTTGAGTCTTCTCCGACTTTTTGTCGTCCAGAGAAGGCAATTTCGTCTTCACTTTAGTCTCCTTCTTTTCATTCGTTATGCTCCTAACTTTTTCTTGTAAATTAACGAGTTTCTTATCCATGTCGGCAATTTTTGACTTATTTTTATTATTGATCTGCAAAAAAAAATTAGTAATCATACAACCCCAAGAACTTCTTACTTGTTTTAGTTCTGTTTTAACAGCTTTCGCCTTCGCTTTAAGTTTCAAACTCTTGGCTTCGGCGACTTTGAAGACGCTGTTAGTTTTCTTCTTGTTCTTCCCCATGACGACCTGAAACCCCAAAAATATTAATCAAGCTTCAAAATCAAACTCCCACGCACTTTTCTTTTCCCCAGTTTTGTCACACGCGTTCTTCCTTTTCTTACTGACTAAAATCTCCCGATCTAGCTTAAATCTGACTCGCATCATCTCTTTCAAGGAGCTCACTGTCCTCACTTTGAATAAATCGACGATTTTAGTGTTGATTTTTTGGAGGAGTAGGTTTCTCGCGATCTCCTCACAGTTCTCCCCTTTCGCGAAACAGTAGACTATTACAGTAGGAGGATTGGGGACCTCTCCCAACTCACTATCATCGTACAAACCGACGAAAGAACTCAGAAACTCCACCGCCAACGCGGGGAGGTTCATCAGGATGTAGACTTCCCGATCCAAGAACTGGGGGAGCAGCTTTTTAACGTCCTCGGTGATAAAGTCTCTCCCATCTTTGTTAAAAGCTTCGAAAAACTTTGAATCGATTTTATTTTTTTTAGCGTTGTGAGTCAGCCATTTAAAGGACTCTGGATTCAAATCGTTAGCGTAGACTTGACACTTTTTCTTCGCTAGAGGGACGGAGAAGGGGCCCACGCCTGCAAACACGTCGAAAACGACGTCTCCGGTGTTGATCATGGTGACGATTCTTTCGTGCTCGGTGCACAGCCGCGAGTTCCAGTAGACCTTTGAAAAATCAAACTCAAAGATACACTTATTTTCTTTAACGGAAGTGAGCATATCGGCGTCGCCACGCAAGACTTCCATGCTGAAATTCCGATAGGTGTTATCGATCATGGAGACTTTATTAACAACGGTGCGGCAGTTTGGAACTTTCTCGTACAAAACCTGCCCGATTAAATCTTTGTACTCTAGAAGGTGCTCCCGTAGGTTCAAGTGAACTATATGACCAACTTTTGTAAAGCTTGAGACTCCTTCAAGGTCCGAGGGGAGCACAGCTCTGAGCACACTCTCCAAAGAAAAGTTCTCATAAGTCAAGGTGTAATCACATTTTTCAAGGACCGTGGGCTCTACATCGAGACTTCTGAATTCCAAGCTCAAATCATCCCAGTGCTCCACCAGCTCCGGATTCAAATAAACATGAATTTCGTCCTGAGACACGGTCCTGACAGGTTTAAAATTCTCCATTTTTAATAGCAATTTTTTCAGGAAGGGCAGAACTGTGGAGATCTTCACGTTTTTTAGTCGCAAACGTGGCAATGTTATCGTTTTTTCGAATAACTGCTTGTTTAGTGTCTTCAGACCTGCGACGTGGTCTGGTGGTTTTAAGAGGTTAGGATTTTTGGACATCGTGGAGGTGCACAGGAAGCTTGGTTTTAACAGTGACGAAACGTTGGGGTAGTGCGAGATTAACCGTGGTCTTGGGACAAAAAGACAGTGAAGCTGGAGTTTTTTGAAAAGCATAAAAGAAAAGCACATGCAATTTTAGGTTAACTTACGTTTGACATACGGTGCGTTGTGGTGCAGGGAGTCTACTGGTTGGTAGGTCAAAGTGTCCTATACTTAAATAAATTACATTTAATGTCACAGCAGAGTAAACAAAAATTTTTTGTATCAAACAAGACATGTGGATTCGAATTATAATTTCAACCAAGCACAGGATAAAAGAACGCAGATTTTGATCACGGTGAGTTGAAATGAGCTACTCTTCGAATTCCACGTGACTCCTGAAGTTCGTTTCCTTCTGCTCTATAATTATAAAAAAATAGTCACGGCCCTAACGAAGAAATGCGGAAATTGTATTTGCCCCTTCACGTCTACACCCATGTGTACGCCAGCAAAAATAAAAATCGAGTGGAATTTAAACCTTGGCAAGTAGTTCAATTTTTGCTACCCTGTCAACGATCACAACATAACCTCAAATGCCGAGAGTCAACAAACACCTCCAAAAATGGAAAATCTGACTCCTTTTAACCTCCACAGGATCTGCAGAGTGTGTCTTTCAGAATCAGAAAACATGTTTTCGATTTATAGTGAGCTCTACGTCCAGTCAGAAACAAGCGGCATTCCGTGTATTTCCGAAATTTTGACCAACATCTCATCCATGAAGGTAAATCGTGCGTTTAACGCCTTTCTTTTATGTTTTTTAACTTTTAGATTGAAACTAACGACGGTCTGCCGTCCATGATCTGCACAAAATGCATCGATTTAGCGCATTCTGCCTTTAAGTTCCAGTGGCAGTGCAACCATTCCCAACGCATCCTGGAAAAATACCTGAAGGAAACTAGGGAAAAAGCGAAAGAAAAGGATCTCACCGAGGAACACACTGAAAGTGATGTTGTCGTAGAAAACGACCCCAGGCAGCCCCCAGACAAAAACGCTACCACAGAGAAGGTACAGTTTCATTAGTAAACTAGACCTACAATCAGTTTTTTAGAACTACTCTTGCTCCCAGTGTGAGAAGTCCTACAAATCTTCCAGTAGTCTTCGCGTCCACATGCGCACCCACACGCACGAGCGCCCCTATTCCTGTGTTACCTGCTCAAAAACCTTCAAACAAAGCAGTTCCCTACTTTACCACGAGCGTAGTCACACCGGGGAACAACCCTACGCTTGTAGAATCTGCGGAAAAAGATACAAGCAGTCGGGGACTCTCACGGCCCACATGCGAGTCCACACGGGTCAGAAACCCTTTCTGTGTTCCATTTGTGGTCGCGGTTTTCGACAAGCGCCTGATTTGAGCTACCATATGAGATCCCATACTAAAGAAAAGCCCTACATGTGTAACATTTGTGGGAAAACGATGTCCATGCAGTCGCATCTAGTCCAACATATGAGAATTCACACCGGAGAAAGACCGTACAAGTGCGAGTATGTTTCCAACGAGGGTGTAGATTTGGTCGACGCTTTATAATCGATTACTTTACGAACTCCTTTGCGGCCGTAAAAATGAGATTTATGGACGTATCTGTCAAAATATGCTTTACGCACTGAAAGGCTCTTTTGCGGCTGTAAAGATGAAGTTTATAGAGTCATCTGTTAAAATATGCTTTGGTTTCTAGTTTAGTGCCTCAGTTTTTTTACATTTTACATTTTATTAGTGTTCTTGTGATCGCCCAAAGACACTTCAGTCGTAAAAACGATGTTTTTCCTCGGACATTTTGTAGGTCTCTTCAAAAATCATCGTCTTTACGGCCTCGTTACATAACTAGCTATTTTGAGTGTGATTCGGGTTTTAGGGTGTGTGATAAATGCTTTCCATCATCAACGAGGCTGAAACGACACGCTATTATACATACTGATCTGAAGCCATACAGTTGCGAGGTTTGCAAAAAGGCATTCAACAGAAGGAGTAGTTTAAAAGTGCATTCTAAAATACACACGGACGAGAGGGCCCACGTTTGTACAATCTGTGGAAAAGGATTTATACAGGCGAACGCTCTGAAGTCACATTTGTTGTCGCATTCCACGGAAATCGCTTATTTATTGTAAAAAAAAAATAATAAAGAAACGACGAAATCACGAAAGTAAAGTTTATTTCAATTTACTTATTTAATTACTTAAAACAGATATTTGTTTGTTTTTTTACGTGGTTTACAACGCATTTTATTTGTTTACTTTCTAATCTGAAAATCCCACTACTCGATGAACCTACCCGACGACAGAACTACTTCGATCTTGAAAAATTAAAAATTATTGACTTTGAAGGCACAAAGAAAAAAACATTGTCGTGCATAATCAAT
This sequence comes from Cynaeus angustus, assembly GCA_030157275.1. Classification (NCBI taxonomy): domain Eukaryota; kingdom Metazoa; phylum Arthropoda; class Insecta; order Coleoptera; family Tenebrionidae; genus Cynaeus; species Cynaeus angustus. Next base: position 11,352,296 of record CM058067.1, read on the forward strand.
GACTTTTTGTTTATGAAAATTTTAGTTAATAAATTAAATACACATTTTTATTTTTAACCTACTCCTGCAGTCGGCCCAAGTTCGCGTAGTGCCACCGCACAAATGTCATTATCTTGCCGGGTGTTGCCTTTGTTGATAAGACAAAATTGTTACTAGCTCAGTTTATTTACACGAAACCTTGCTCACCTCGCCCTTGATTGTTTTTTAACCTTTTTTATTAGTGTGTCTGAGTTTTTTTGTGTCTAACTTTTACATAACCTAAAATGTGGAAAGCAGCAGCAGGTCAACAAATCAACTTGAATGATCAATCTGAAGATGACGAATGGGAAACGGATCCGGATTTTGTTAACGATGTTAACGAACAAGAGCAGAGATGGGGGTCAGCTACTATTGCCGGATCTGGGAGGACAGCTGGGGCTATCGAGTACGTGAGAGGCTCCTTTAATTACTTAATGATTGGTTGTTTGTAGTATGAGTCAGTTGAGGAAGGAGACAGAGGAAGCGGATGCTTTGAAAAAAAAGAAGCAGTTAATGGAGGATCCTAGCAATCCGAGTTTTGGATATGGGGGGAAATTTGGGGTGGAGAAAGACAGAATGGATCAGTCAGCAGTAGGACACGAGTATGTGGCGAAAGTGGAGAAGCATGCCTCGCAGAAGGATTATAGTGCTGGATTTGGGGGGAAGTACGGGGTGCAGACGGACAGGGTAGATAAGGTAAGGAGAATCGGTTAATAATAATAGTAATACTCTATTTCCAAGGACCAAAGGTAAAATACATCTAAAAATCCATTTTTTGTCCCGCCAACCAACTCTCTATATCGTTCACCGTTCTCGGTAATTTCGTCAAATTCACAGCCCCTTTTTTCGTAATCAAAATATCATCCTCAATCTTGACCCCTCCTATGAACATATACTTATTAATAGTCTCCATATTAAGAAACCGGTTCAAAACAACACTTTCCATCGCGTGCCCCAATAAATACTTATTAAAATAACACCCCGGAGAAAGCGTGATAATCATTCTATTCTCCAAATTTCTCGCAATCCTCAAATTCGGGATTTTAACTTCTTGGCTTTCCACCCCTATAAACCCACCCACATCGTGAACATCCAATCCGATCAAATGTCCGATTCCATGTGGGTGAAATATCGTTCCTAGCCCCGCCCCTACCATATCTTCAACGTCGCCTTTCAAAAGGTTTCCTTTTTTGAGTTCTGTTAGAAGGATACGATGGGCGAGCATGTGCATGTCTGCCCAGTTGACGCCGGGTTTGAGTAGTTTCACGATGGTGGTACTGACTGTGAGGACTGCTTCGTAGATAAAACGTTGTTTGGAGGAGAATTTCCCACCGATGGGGAAAAAGGAGGCGATGCAAGAGCAGTAGCCGAAGTAGCTCGCTCCCATGTTTAGGAGACATGTGTCTCTAGATTCGAGGGTTTTGGGGAAGCTGGAGGTATGGGAGTAGTTGGTGTAGGCGGCGTTTTCGCTGGACGCGCAGACGCCGGGGAAAGCTAAATGTTGGCATCCGCCTATAGAGAAGCAGAAGTGTTGGAACTCAACTTCGCATTGGTATTCGGTTTTCCCGGGTTGGGCGAAGCGCATGACGTTGCGAATGGCTTCAGATGATATTTCGTTAACGTATTTCATGAGTTGAATTTCTTCATCTGTTTTACGAACTCGCAAGGCTGCCATGGCGTCATAGAGGACAGCGTGATCGATTATGAACCTGTCAATACCTGGGAAGCGAACTTCTAGGGAATTTTCTCTTCCCGGTTGCTTCCCATAGAGAGTTAGCAACACTGTAGGCTCTAAACTTTTAATGATTGGTAACAACTCATCGTCGTAGTGGGCGTGGTGCACTGAATACCTCTTCGCCATGTCCGCGGCCACTATAGAACGTCCTTTCCAAATTTCATACGCTTTCGGGAATCTAGGAATAAAGAGATGACTCGTTTTGGTAACCACATCTATAACTCCATAGCATCCGGGCTTTTCCACCCCGAAAGCCCACATAAAAAAGGACTCCTGACGAAAAGGATAACACAAGTCCGTGTCGTAGACGGGAAGTTCAGAGCCTCCTTGGAGGACCACCACTGGTTTCCCAAACATTTTTTGCCGGAGAACCTCAATGAGACGCTCTCGATTGACAGCGAAAATTTCAGTCGAAAATTCAAAGGTGTTAGGGCCGTTCGAAAGATAACTTTCTTTGTTGGTTTCCACCGCGGTTTCATTCCGACCGAAACGGATTACCACACGCGGTTGTGCTGAGTGGCTCATCGCAGTCAAACTGACAGTTTTGACAGCTAAATGGTGATCTCAGGCAACGGCCACACCACGTCGTAAAATACCGGTTCTCGTCCGATCACCAAAGCTAAATGGTGGATGCGCCGGGTAATTCTCACTTTAATTTCTTTTCCAGAGCGCCGTAAGCTGGACGCACAAAGAAAAAATCGAGAAACACGCTTCTCAAAAAGACTACGCGACTGGTTTCGGCGGGAAATTCGGCGTCCAAACCGACCGCCAAGACAAATCCGCCGTGGGTTGGGACCATTTGGAGAAAGTAGAAAAGCACGAATCCCAAAAAGGTACTCTGTTTTTTCACTCCTTCTTTACTAACTTCCCGTTTTAGACTACACCAAAGGCTTCGGCGGAAAATTCGGCGTCCAGTCCGACCGCCAAGACAAATCCGCCGTCGGATGGGACCACCACGAAGCCCCCCAGAAACATGAGAGTCAAACCGATCACAAAATCGGTTTTGGTGGGAAATTCGGTCTTCAAACCGATCGAGTGGACAAATCCGCCGCTTCTTTCAACGAAGAACCGGCGAAAGTTGGAACGAATTATACTAAAGTTAAGCCGGATATTGGAGGGGCGAGACCTGGGGATTTACGAGCGAAATTCGAGAATATGAGTTCCCAGGAGAAACCGGAAATGGAACGAGTTTCAACGCCGAAAAAAACAGTTCATGCTAAAGCTGCCATGTTTAACAAGAGCACAGAATCAACACCAAGCACTACAGAACGGGCACCTAAAGTTTTAGATTCGTCGAAGACTGCGTTTTTGACGCAGAGTCAACCTGAAGTTAAGTCAGAGAGGTCGGCACCGGGACAATTGAATCCGGAGAAATTTGCTCAGTTTAATAGTCAGAATGAAGTTGAAGTTGTTGAGGCTCCTGCGGGACCTGCTGTTAAAGCTTTGGATGAGTCGAAGTTGGCGTTTCTTACGCAAGAGAGCGTTAAGGAGGTCGCGGTGAGTTTTAGAGCCATGGAGATTAATCTTTTCATCATGGGGCGCCATCTTTTTATCATAGAGCGTAATCTTTCTGTCATAAAACGTATTTTTTCGAGGTAAAACATTTTTTTACCATAAGGCGTAATCTTTTTGTCTTAGAGCGTACTTTTTCCGTCATGGAGCGTAAGCTTTTTATCATAGAGCGTAATGTTTCTACCAAAGAGTGTACTCTTTCGCCATTAGCGTAATCTTTCCACTATAGAACGTACTTTTTCATCATTGGACGTAACCTTTTCACTATAAAACGTACTCTTTCATTATAAAACGTAATTATTCCACCATAGAGCGTAATCTTTTTACCATAAAGCGTATTTTTTCGAGGTTAAACGTACTTTTTTTTACCATAGGACGTAATCTTTTTGTCATAGAGCATACTCTTTCTATTATGGAACATAATCTTTACATCATAGAACGTAATTTTTTCATCATAAAGCGTATTCTTTCGCCATAGAACGATCTCTTTTCACCACAGAGCGTAATCTTTTCATCGCAGAGCTTAGTTTTCCCTTTTAATTAAAGAGAAAATTTTCCATCTTCGCACTTTCCCAACAAACTTTTTTCCAGAGGGAAAAAACTCCACAACAAGAAACACCACAAGTCGAAGAGGAAGAAATTTACGAAAACTTTTCTACTCCTAGTCAACGTAACTCCGAGGTTAAGACCAAACAAATCTATAATTCAATAACTAAAGCACGCTCTTTTCAGGTATTACCAACCGAAGAAGAACTCGCAGAAAATTACTACACAACAGACGAGATCGTAGATACCGGAATTTCCGCCATAGCCCTCTACGACTACCAAGCTGCTGCCGACGATGAAATTTCGTTTGATCCAGACGACGTGGTCACACATATTGAAAAAGTTTGTATTTTTTTATTAATTTGACGATATAAAAGATTTTTTTACAGATTGACGAGGGATGGTGGAGGGGCTTGTGCAAAGGCAAATACGGACTGTTTCCCGCAAATTACGTTCAAGTTAACGAGTGATTAATTTGTAGTAACATTGTTTGAAGGCCTATAAGGTACTTAAGTTTTATTTTCATATTTTTTTAACATTTTATTTAGATAACGTTGTGTATATGCTTCCACAGAAAGTTTTATAATAAAGTATTTTAAATTGAGTGTTATCTAATAATAGTAATTCCTAGAATATACCGGGTGACCCATTTTAATATTAATCATAGGCGGCTTTGCAAATTTTAGGGGACGTCGAATCTTGCTTCGGACACGTTGACCTTGAGCAGTCTTAATTACAGTAAGCGTTGTATTGTTAGTTGCATACCCAACAAGGGTTTTTTTTTGAAATGCTTTTGTCAAAAAAGGCATTTCGAAATAATATGACCAAAAAAAACTTTTTGAAAGGGTCCATATTGATCGTTACCCCAACTTTGTTACCTATGAGTGAAATTACAACTAAAGATGTTTTTTGTGGATAGTTATTCATTCATTCATGTCTCTTCAACACTCAACGCGGTTATTTAAATACTGAAATAAAACTGAAAAAAGACATGATGTAATTTAATTCATATAAAAGTTTACAATAACCCAAGTAATCAACAACTTGAATTTTCTTTTTCTGCAGTAATAAATTAATCTGTCTGTTAAATTTCCAGTTTATTAGAACTAGCGTAGCATGTGATAACATTTCGGCAAAAAAAAACGTTTTAACCTGTTTTTATATGCGTTACTTTCTGTTCGCAAACTTATTCTGACACTACAAAACAGTAAAAGATTAATAAATCCCAATTTTATAATGTTTTGTTTTAACGGTACGTAAATAATTGTAAATACCCCCTCAACGCCACTTTCTGCGACGCTAATGTGTTATGCTGTGAAAAACAGTAAAAATGTTCTAAGACCTACGTGCAAACTTGCAAATTTGCCAATGATTAATACTGAAATAGATCACTTTGTATATTTGATGTCCTTTTGTCATGAGCACGGTATCGACTAATTTACAATATTAATTTCAAAGCTTTTGTATTCAAATAAATACATATACATATATATATATATATATATATATATATAAAGCAAAATTTCAAAGCAGAGATTAAATGGTATGACTACCTTAAATTGCTAATTCAGAGAAACATTTAACAAATAATATACCACTCATCTAGGTTTTTTTTCCAAGTTCGTGGAATTCAATTCCAGTGCGCTTTATAAGTGATATTAGCAGTGCACACATGCGGCAGTATTCCTCTGACTTTTGCAGAGAAATCATCAAAAATGAACACAATCTGAAATGTTGGTTTATTGGGAAGAAATTCCTACGATCCCTTAACGATAGTAAGTACTTACTACTCATTTGAATTTATCGTGTTTAATTTTTATTTCTTGGCTTTTAACATCAATAAAATTTACCTTTAAATGTTGAAAAATTATAAAACAATTTCACATTGAAAACATTTAGACAATTGGAAAAATGAGAAAATATAATAATAACAGTTAAAAATAAATTTATTTGATGTTTAATGATTTGTGTTCAAGAAAGCTTTGATATATACTTCTTTGTGTGAATGTTTAAAACAGGATTTGGGAAAATTCTGCCAGTTTTTCAGAAAAGCTTCCCAGAAAAATTAATTTTGAATTTATGTCTATTTTAAAGTCTTCAAGTATAATTTTTTTAAATCAAATTTTTACTGTTTCGTTGTAAAAAAGATTTTTTTTTGTGTAAAAATGTCGTAATACAGAAACTTGAAATTCAACGAATTAAAAATATATATAGATTTGATATAGAAAAAAGACAAAAATAATCTTAAAACTTTCTAGACTCTGTTAAAGTCTTCACTTTACCTTGTCACTTTATCAATCTGCCTACGGACAGAAAAAAGACATGTTCTAGATATTCTCAGAATTGTGTCCTTTAGTAACCATTGTAATTCAAATTTTAATATTTTCTTTTAAGTTTCGTTTGAAGTTAACTTTGAACTATATTCTGTACTTGAACAAATTTCTTAAGAAAAAAGCTTTTCCTCATTGACTATAAAGTCGACATCAATCAAGTTTTTTCATGGATTTATTGTGATGCCAATAAATACTTACTTACATGTATCAATACCGATAAATAGAAATTGTGACTGCTTGTTACATTTTTTCAGATGCTGATTTTTCTACTATAGTAGAAATTACGAAAACAATTCGCAAAATGAACACAACCGTGGATTCCAAGTTCTCAAGTTTGATTTCCTACCTTAGGAAATATCTCGTGAATCATACGTTGAGTTATAACGAGTCTGATTTTCAGGTTGTCTTAACTTTTATTAACAAAACTAAACCTACAATTCCAATTCGGATCAGCACACAGAATCGCTTCAGTTGTGGCGACACATTCCAGGAACTAGCCGAAATCTACGCAAAATTCTATCATCTAACTGTTGCTTTAATCATTTGTTCGTTAGGAACTGTATCAAATACGTTGAACGTGATCGTGTTGACTCAGAAAGAAATGATTTCAACTCCGATTAATAGAATTCTCACTAGTTTGGCTATAACTGATGTTTTGATTATGTTGGAGTATATCCCGTACGTTTTCTATCATTATCACGTCCTGCCGAAGCACATGGATTTTCCGTTTGTTGGAGCTGTCTATATGCTTTTCCACGGACATTTCACTCAGATTTTACACACAACTTCCATCTGTCTCACGTTGATGCTCGCAGTGTGGAGATTTCTAGCGCTGAGGTAAAATTCTCTAGAAGAGACTTCAAAATTTTAGTTTTGATTGTAGGTACCCCCAGAAACAACAAGTTTGGTGCACGCACTTCCGGTGCACGGTGGGTCTCACAACCAGTTTCCTCCTCCCCATAGTTCTGTGTCTTCCCACGTATTTCACCATAACTATAGTCCCCCAAAGGATCGAAGAGAATTCCTCCAACTTCACTCTTTACCACACCGATCTTAGCGAAACGCTCAGAACTGATACCACCGCCCTCAAACTCAATTTCTGGATCTACTCTGTTTTTATCAAGCTTCTTCCGTGCGGTATCCTCACGTTCATCACGCTCTGGCTCATTCGCACTCTGATTCTTGCCAACAGGCGGAAACGAAACTTCCGGAACCAAGGTGTGGTCAACGATAATCACAGAGCTGCTAAAAATGAAAAGAGAGCTGAACGTACCACGAAAATGTTGATCACGGTTTTGATATTTTTTCTTGTGGCGGAGTTTCCACAAGGAATTTTCTCTTTCATGATCGGGTGGAAAGGAAGGAATCTGTTTCTCAAGTGCTATCAGATTTATGGAGAAATCATGGATATTCTGGCCCTTTTCAGCGGAAGTGTGAATTTTATTTTGTACTGTTCGATGAATCGGATGTTCAGGACGACTTTTGGAGATCTTTTCAAGAAGAAGATTGTTAATTGGGGGTTGATGTTATCTGCTCGGATAAGAATGTGAGTCGAAGGGGTGAAATTTTTAAACTTTTGAGTTTTTTTAGGGTACAACGTGAAGAAGTCCAAATCGAAGAAACAGAAAATTAAATGTTAGTTGTTTTCCCATGGTTGGATTGTTCGCTTGTTCAACTAAATGTGATGTAATTTGTGATGTATTTTAAACTAAATGTGATGTATTTTGTGATGAGTATACTGTTTAAAAAAAGCGGCCACTTTTTTATGTTAAAAATTTGATCTCAGTTTGACCCAAGTAAGAAATTTTTTTAATATCCACAGACCAAATTTTTGCGTAGATTTGATTTGTCCATAAACAGAAATCAGATCCATTCTAACCATTCGAGAAATTAAAATTATTAGGAATTTTTGAGCTTGTGCACACACTGAATATAATTTCATAATTTGGCTGAAATAGTTATTTACCTAACAAGTCCGGAAACTTAATTTTCTCGCATGAGCACTTTGTTTTAGTTAGGTACAATATTTTTTCTATTTTGCGTCGTTACTAGAACCAGTAAAGCACCCGTTTGGGTTCTTTACTGAGAATTTGGATGTAAAACGTCAACGTCAAATGTCAAAATGTGAATGTGAGCAATGTGTTTAATAACTTAACCTCAATTGTCAATAAATAATATCAAATCATACCCAACCTTGATAAAATTCCCTAAATTTCAAAATTTTACTTCTTTTATATAAAAAGCTAATAAATTTGTATTTTAATATATATTTTGTAACGAATATCGAAATATATAAAAATTAAGTACTTTAGTTTTTTTTTAATGGTGGGTTGGTAACGTGATCTATCTTACTAGATTTTTAAAATTTAAATCATCTGCATTGCACCAAATCTGCAATTTCCAAACAATTAATTTTCTTGCAAATTACATTAAATTCTTGCAAAAAATTTTCAAGTGGCCACGAAATTAAAAAAAATGAGAATTCTCAAATTTTGAATAATGGTGGAAACCGCTTTGTATTTTATTAATTAATTAAAAAAAATGTTTTAATACTAAAACTGTTATTTCTAAACAAAATTTTTAATTTTTTGCTAAAGGCTCTGTTAAGCGTCTATTTTAATGGTTTGATCGTTGAATCCAAAAACGCTGAATCTTTTAAATATTCACAGAATAAAGAAAAAACTTATTAAACTAGTAAGTTATTGGCAGGTTTTAAACTTGCTGTCATTATTTGTAGCAAGAAAAATTATTTTCCAATAATTATCAGAGGAAAATTGAAGTGCCTGTAAGACGTGGAAGGTTTCAATTTAGAAATGTACTGTCAACTCAAAGAAATAGCTCAAACAACATTAAAAGTTGCATCTGTAGTGCACAAAATAAATTGCAACCACAGAATCTTTGATACAACACAAAAGGGAACCCAACTTCTACGTCTGCTTATAAAGTTTGTAATTCCGAAATTAAAATTTGTTTTTTTCAATTTTGTTCCAAATAGAATGATTTTTATAAATTAATACAATAACTGTTCAATATTTATCGAAAACTGGAAACAATATATTTAAAAATCTGCGTTATCATAAATAAATAAATAGAAATCAATAGAAATATACAAACTGTTTCCAGACAAAATCTTTTTTTTATTACTAGTATTTTCCTATATATTTGATATGAGTGAAAAAAGGGAAGAAAAATATTTCAAAGAATGAATGCGCCAAATTTAAAAAAAAAAAACTAATTTTTGTTTGAAGTTTCATTTTTTTAATTGCGGCTATTTTATGTAGATTTGTTTTGGTTAAAAAAAATGCAACCAAAAGTTTATAAATATTTTTGGACATCATATTTGTCTCAAGACAATTTCTTTGTAGTTCCGAGTTTGAAAAGCTGGACATTAATTTGTCACTAATTGTACGATATATTCCATGAAATCTGCAGAATAATTTTGATTTAGTTTGTCATTGATTGGATTGAGATATTCATATCCATTTGCTGAAAATATAAATTTTATTACGAATATCTATCATTTATTAGTTCGTAGTAGTCAGGGAATAAAAGCTTGTTTAAGCAAAATATTGTGGTCCAGTTCAACATTTTATTTCATTGAAAACTTTGTAAAATATCGTAATTATGGTGCGCCCAGTTTTTAATATATTGATTTCAGTTTTCAATAGAAAACACGTTAACAAATTGTAAAACTTGTTATATTCAGAACTAGGCGAGCAAATAACAAAATTTAAATTAAATTTTAGACATCAATTGAATTGGTTTTCCTAGAATGCTCGGCGGTTGTGCTTTTAAAAAAATAGACACCAAATCTGCTATTTCTAAACGAAATTATTAATTTTTTGTTAAAAGTTTAAATATTTTGATAAAGGATTTTTTCGGGCAGATGACATCCCTGAATAAAGAATTAAATGATCTTCAAAATGTGCAGAAAATTAAGAAAAATATTAATTTTTAAATAAAGATAAAGCACCTTTCAAATATTTACTGAGTTAAAAAAATACGAATTTTCAAACTTGTTTTAAAATTGGTGGATGCGCTAAATTTGTGACCTAAATAAAATTTTGAATTTTGTTGAAAATTCTAGTTTTGGAGAGTGTAGCTATTTTTATGTAGATTTGATTTGCTCAAAGACAAAAATTGGGTTTTTCTTAATATTCGTAGAATTTGGAAAAATGGGAGTTTTTGAGTTTATTTTTGACACGCTAGATTTGCCATCTCTAAACAAAAATTTTAATTTTTGTTTATAATTGCGGCTTTATAAAATGTAGCTATTTTTTTGTAGATTATATCTGTCTGGATAGAGAAACAAGAATTATTTCATATATCCACAGAAATAGGAAAAATACAAATTTCCAAATTTGAAATAGATACGCCAAATCTGCTGTTTCTAAACGAAATTACTAATTTTTATTAAAAACTTTATTTTGTGAAATGCAGATACCATCCGTCCAAGAACATAAAAAAATTAAACACCCACAGAATTAAAAAAAATATGAATTTTTAAACTTGCTTAAATTCGGCGAATCCACCAAATTTAACACTATAAAAGAAAATTTCTATTTTTTGCTAAATGCAATTTCGTGACAAACTCTGACTATTTTAGGGTGAATTTGGTCCACCTGAATGAAAAAAAAGTGTCTTCTAAATATTAACAGAATTAATAAAAATAAAAAATTTCAAAATAAAATCAAAACTTCAAAAATTTTAACAAAATTGTTTTCGTAAAAAATAGTTTGTGGGGGTTATATCCTTGAAAAATTCATGTCTAAACACAGAAACGTTAAATGTGTGAAATGTATAAACATGTTTTTAAATTTGCTGTGAAGTGGGAAATACGCAAAATTTTTCACAATAAATTAAAGCTTAAGTTTCATGAAATGCGTCTGATTTTGATAGAAGTGATTTGTCTAAAGATGGAAACAAACATTTTTTATATTTACATATTTGAACAAAATAAAAATCTGAAATTTGTTGTAAAAAAAACTTAAGCCTGTTACACCAAAATAAACATATTAATTTTTGTAAGAATTTGCTTTTAAGAGTTTATAAAATATATATCACATTACAATGTGATTGTGGAATATTATTGTTATCTATTTCTTTTTATAAATGATTAAACTACAATAAAAAACGATAGTGACGTCAAGAAAAGAAAGTTCGCATTCGAGATTATTGTCCTGCATTGAAAAGAGCTTTTATGAGTTAACAAATTTAATAACCGCTATTGTCAATTCCGGGTACAATTATTTTAGGATTATGTGCTCCTGAGAGTTTATTTATATTGTTGGGTTTCTACTTTTATGATTTTTGTTTTCTAAAGTTTCAAGAAAATCAGACAAAACATTTTTTTGTGAAATATCAAACACTAAAATAGCACTGACGTTAAAATCACGTTGTGGCACTAAATTTTTGCGAAGAATTATTTTATAAACTCTTAAAAGTGAATAAAACGATTTTTTAATTATAAAAACTTGAATTTTGTAATTAAAGTTTTACAAAAATTTGAAAGGTTATTTTGATGTGACAAGCTGAAGTTTTTTTGTAACAAATTTCAAAATTCTCATTTTATTAAAATGTGTAAATATTTAAAAAAAAAAGTTTACTTCTTTAGATAATTCACTTCAGATACAATATATTATTATAATTAATATTGATTACATAAAATTATTACAAATAATTATTTGTATGTTATTCGCAGGGAAACTTTTGAGGCAGTATTTCCAAGAAATGTTTGTTATTCGTATGTTGCAGAATTCGAAGTTTTTGCAAAAGGATTCCCGAGATGAGCATTTTAAATGAAAATTTCTAGCTTGCATCTTTTAAATCAATCCTACCTTTTCTCCACACTCATTAAAGTAGAATTAATGACAAATAAATGAGAAAAATTTATTTTATTTCAGCTTCGTCTCAAATTCCAGGAAACTGCACAATAACCGTTTCCTTGTAAACTTTAACAAGTTCGTGACTGTGTGGCAAATAAATAATAAAAACTTGGAAAAGTATTTTTCTATGAGCACAACTTCGAACCGCAAAAATTCGTTATGATCGTTGTATTTATTTTAAACGCTGTCAAAAATTTGTTAAATACCTGTCATTTATACTTTTTTACTAATAATCAAAATTGAATTGATTACAAATGCTCTATTACTTTCCATTAAAAAAAAAACGAAAATAGGCAACCAACATTACTCGAGTAGTTGCAGACAGCTGTCAACTTTCAAATTTATAACCTCAAACATTCAAATTGTTAACCTCAAACCACAGTGCTGTGATATTTTACCGCGAATATGTGTATATAGTGATTTTTTTAACCATGATCTGATTTTAGCCTCAAAAATGATGAATGATACTTTCGATAATCTTACTTTTAGTAACATAACCTCGCAATCAACAAAACCCGAAGCCCAAGACATTTCTTTCGACGATTCTTTATTTCTAAGCTCCCAAGAGTTCAGCGTGTGGAAAAAAATCGAAAACAGTCTTATTGGCCATGAGAAAAGCAGCCCCAAAGTTAACTTGAGCAACTTTTCTTCAACGAGCTGCGATATTTTCAACGACTCGATCAAGGACTCCAACATTCTTAAATTGTCTTCATGGGGGCTTCCCGACGCGATTCTAGAGAAGTATGCTAGTAGAAACGTCACGATGATGTTTCCCTGGCAGGTGGAGTGTCTAAATAATCCTCGTGTTTTGAAAGAGTACGCAAATTTGGTGTATTCGGCCCCCACGTCCGCAGGTAAAACTCTCGTAGCTGAGATTTTAGCGATCAAGACGGTGCTCGAGAGGTCGAAAAAAGTCATTTTTATTCTGCCGTTTGTTTCTGTGGTTAGAGAGAAAATGTTCTACTTTCAGGACGTTTTTAGTGGGAGTGGTGTGCGAGTTGAGGGGTTCATGGGAGCGTACAACCCTCCTGGGGGGTTCCAAGGGGTGCAGTTCGCGGTGTGCACGATCGAGAAAGCGAATAGCTTGATTAATCATTTTCTTCAAGACGGAACGTTGGGGGACATCGGTGCTGTTATTATCGACGAGATGCATTTATTGGGGGAGCCAAATCGGGGCTACATCCTCGAGCTACTACTCACTAAGTTAAGGTACATGACCTTGAGAGACAGTGGGGTGGATGTGCAAATTATTGGGATGTCGGCGACTCTGCCTAACTTACCGACACTTTCGAAATGGTTGGATGCTGAGCTGTACGTCACTGATTTCAGACCGATTCCGTTGTACGAGCAGGCGAGTCTTGGGGGCTGCATTTATGACACAAATTTCACTCCAGTGCGCACTATAGATCCGCTTCCTGGGCTTGAAACAGACACTGATAATATCCTTCAGTTGTGTCTGGAGACCATCACCGTAGGTTGCTCGGTTCTTATTTTCTGCCCGACTAAAAACTGGTGCGAGAACTTAGCCCAGCAGATATCGAGCGCATTCTGGAAGCTGGGGGCTTCCCAGAGTGACACCGGACAAGAGTTGCGAAAACAGCTCAAAACCGAGCTCATCTGCGAGGTGCTAGAACAACTCAAACGTTGCCCTGTCGGTCTAGACGACATTCTTCGTAAAACCGTGTCGTTTGGAGTTGCTTTCCACCATGCGGGCTTGACCCTCGACGAAAGAGACATCATCGAAGGCTCCTTCCGTAATGGGATAGTTCGAGTTTTGGTAGCAACCTCGACGCTATCTTCGGGGGTTAACCTCCCAGCTCGGCGCGTCATTATAAGAACTCCGCTCTTCCACGGGAAACCTCTGGATGCTCTGACCTACCGACAGATGATAGGACGCGCTGGACGCATGGGGAAAGACACCAGCGGTGAGAGCATCCTCGTGTGCCAAAAAAACGACGAGAAAATCGCCAAGAACCTCATGTCGCAACAACTCCAACCGATCGAAAGCTGTCTTGAAGGCGACGGAAAACTCAAGCGAGCTGTTCTTGAAATCGTAGCAAGTGGAGTCGCGTCGACTCCCGAAGACGTCCAACTTTTCACCAAGTGCACGCTCTTGGCGCAAACCGAAAAGGAAAGTCCCATCGACGAGGCACTGGAGTTTTTAGTATCCCACGAGTTTCTTCGATTAGTTGAAGGAAAATACGACGCGACGGGGCTCGGAAAAGCGTGTCTAGCTTCTTCGATACCCCCCGAAGAAGGTCTTTCGTTATTCACCGAGCTGGAAAAAGCCCGCCAGTGCTTCGTCCTCGAAACGGAGCTCCACCTCATCTACCTGGTCACTCCTTATACTGCCTGTCATCAATGGGGGAGCATCGACTGGATGTTCTATCTAAACATGTGGGAGAAGCTCCCCACGAGCATGAAAAAAGTGGGGGAGTTAGTGGGAGTACGGGAGGGATACATTGTGAATGCTACCAGAGGGAAGCTCCAAACGAACACGTCAAAGTTGTACCATAAGCTCTTGGTGCACAAACGCTTCTTCGTCGCGTTAGCGCTCCAAGACCTAGTCAACGAAAAACCCCTTTCCGAAGTCTGCGCGAAGTTCAGTTGCAACAGAGGAATGTTGCAATCTTTGCAACTCACCGCGTCGACTTTCGCAGGGATGGTGACTTCGTTTAGTAGACAGTTAGGTTGGTCTACCGTTGAGATCCTAGTTTCCCAGTTCCAAGACCGTCTTCATTTTGGAGTCAGCCGCGAGTTGTTGGATCTAATGAGGCTCCCGCTTCTTAACGGGAAATGTGCGAGGGTTCTTTTTGACGGAGGCCTGGAGACGTTGGTGCAGATCGCGAACTCTGATGTTGATACCATCGAACGGATCCTCCACAAAGTTGTTCCTTTCGAGAGCGGCAAATTGAGAGAAGGAGAGACAGAGTTGGGATTGAAGGAACGAAACAAGCTGAAGAACATTTGGATAACCGGGAAAGAAGGCTTGACGGAGCGAGAAGCGGCGGAGCTACTTCTAACGAGCGCTAGAGACTACCTCAAGATAGAAATGGGGCTGAAGGACGCCCAGTGGAACGCACCAGAAAAGAACATCCAGAACATGTCCGATGGTAGTTTGTTTGAAAGAAGTATCACTCCGAGACGCACCTCTCTTGCTAATTTGAACTCATCGGGTGACTTCGTGGTGTCTTCTCAAGATGAGAGTATCCTGCCGTTCACTCCTGCGAAGCGACCAAGAAGAGGGAAAGAAAACAGAGCTGAAGAGAGTCCCCGGAAAAGGATGAAATTTGCTTCGAACTTCGCTACCATCGAAATGATAGACGTTAGTAGCAATCCCGAGCTACTCAGCGTCTTCACTAAGGAAGTGAAGCTCCAGAAGTCCATCTCCTTCTGTGTTGCTTGCAGCCCCATCGAAGAACGAAAGCGCGTGATCGGGCTAAGCCCCCAAACTGCCACACTTCAAAGTTTTGTCTACAAGAATCGGAAAGTAGACAGTTTCGGGGTTTGTTGGGATGGCCGCACTTCCTACCACCTCGGGGTGGAAAACCCTAAAAGTGTCGATCTGATTAAAATTTTGCTCAACAACCAAGAGCTCACCGTGACCATGTTCGACGCCAAAGAACAAATCAAAACTTTGAAGAGGTGCTGTGGGATCGAGTTCGCGTCCAAAGTTGAAGACCCCAAGATCGCGGATTGGTTGCTGGAGCCGGACGGAAGAGAAAAAATTTTCTTGTCGATGGTACGTCTCCTACTCCTTGAGATTCGTTCTAGACCATGGTTTTAGGTACAAGTTTACTGTCCCACCATGGGGACAATAGCGAGACAATGCGGTTTGAGCCGCGGTTCCGGAAGTCCTTCATTGGACCTCCAGAGTACCGTGGACTCGAAAAAACGGTCCTTAGTAGAAGCGACAGTGACGTGGCACTTGGGGAAAGTACTCAAAGACGAGCTCGTGGCCCAAGAAAAGAATTTTCTGCAAGTGTATGGTAGGTTACTTGGACAGCTCTCGCAAAATCCCAAATTCGTTTTTTCCAGCAACGGAGATGTTATGCCTTCGCCTTCTCGCCAGAATGGAACTCTCCGGCATCCCCGCGTCTAAACCAACCCTCACAAACCTCCTCCAGACTCTCAGCCGCCACCAAAAGAATCTAGAAACGAAAGTGTTTTCCTTAGCCGGTCGCCGCTTCTCCCTTTCCTCCACCAAGGACGTAGCAAAAGTCCTCGGCTTGACCAAAAGCCGCACCAAGAAACAAATTCTTGAAAAAATCGACAACCCCATTGCCGCCCTCGTCTTACAGTGGCGCAAAATCAACTCTTCCATCACCACCATGATCCAACCTCTTCTCCGTTCGGTGGAAAATGGGCGCATCCATGGTTGTTGCGTCATGCACACGACCACTGGTCGCATCACCATGCACGAGCCGAATCTACAGAACGTCGCGAAAAACTTTGAAGTTGCGAGGGTTGAAATCAGTTGTAGGGACGCTTTCCGGGCACGGAACGGGCACGTTTTTGTTTCCGCAGATTATTGTCAGGTGGAGTTGCGACTTTTGGCGCATCTGTCCCAGGATGAAGTTCTGTGTAGAATAATGAGGGGACGAGGAGATGTGTTCCGGTCCGTGGCGGCGAAGTGGAACAAAATCAAGGAGGAAGAGGTGGGTTGGTTGATTGTATTACTAATAGTGTAGGTTACTGATGATTTGAGGCAACATGCGAAGAAGATTTGCTACGGGATTATCTATGGGATGGGGAGTAAAGCGTTGGGGGAGCAGCTGGGAGTCGATGAACAAGAAGCGGGGGTCTTTATGGAGACTTTCAGGAGTGCGTATCCGGGGATTGGAAACTATATTAAAGAAGTCGTTGAGTTGTGTAAGAAGAGGGGTTTCGTGGAGACTGTGTCGGGAAGGAGGCGGTACTTACCACACATCAGCCATAGGAATCCTGTTATTAGAAGTAAGTTTTTTCGTAGTGATAGATCATTGAAACACAATTTCTGTGGTAAAAATCAATCAGCTATAAATCAATGCAATAAAATATGACACGCTATGGTTATGATCAATTTGAATGTCAAATTTTCAAATCAGTCTGTCAAAAAGTCTCCATCCTTGCGAGAGAGATAGTGAAACACTATACTTGCAATAGAAAAAGACAAAAGTTTCAAACCAAGTCGTAGCTATGTTGAGTTTTAGTCATGTCTCCCATCTATTTATTCCAAATCTCTGATTTTAACTAAAAACGAGACGGGTTCTAGGTCAAGCCGAGCGCCAAGCTGTCAATACTACAATCCAAGGTTCGGCAGCTGATATTGTGAAAAGTACCATGGTGGTACTGCAAAGAAAAGTGCGAGCCGAGTTAGTTCTACATTTACACGACGAACTTTTATACGAAGTGGAGGAAAAGAGTCTTCGGGACGTTGCGAACACCTTGAAGAAGACCATGGAAGAATCAGTGAAGTTATCTATTCCGTTTCCGGTGAAAGTGAAGGCTGGGCCTTCCTGGGGTCAATTGAAAGAGTACAAATTGTGATATTATCTACGTCTGATTTGAGTTTGTATATTTTTGAATGATTCCAATTATTTATTATACATAAAACAAATAATTTATAACTATTTAGTCCTCAGTCACTTCCGTTACGGGCGCCTCGGGTTCCTCCTCTGTCTCCTCAACTTCCGGCTGCCCATTCTGATGATTCTGTTGTTGCGCCTGTTGGAGCTGCTCCAAATTCGCTTGGAGTTGTTTAATTTGTTGCTGTAACTCAGCGTATTTGTTTTGCAAGCTTTTCTCCCTCTCCATTTGGCGGTTGACGTCCTCGGTCAAAGACTACAAAACAGTGTTACCAACTTTATAACAAAAACGCGTACTTACCTGAATTCTCCTCGGCAACGCTGCTTTCTCCTGATCCTGCAAAAACTTGAAAGTGTTGAGCTCCAAATTCGCTTGGTCTATCTGTTCAAAGTAGTCTTGGAGTTGTTTGATCAAACCCTGCGCTCGGGACTGGTAGCCTCCCGTCAAAATCTTCAACTTCTTCTCCATTTTGGCCGCCTTCTTAGCTTCGCGAGCCATGTGCGATCTGTTTTGTTCAAGTCTTTTTTCAGCCGACTCTAAGCGCTCTTTTTTGCTGACGAGGTTGGCACGAGTGTACTTGTTGAGGTTTGGAACGAAGAGAACTTGACCGAGACATTCTTCCCAGACTTGAGTGTATGCTTCAATGGGGAGCTCTCCGTGGCCCATGCCGTACTTCACAATCTCCATTTCGCGCCTCAGCAACTGTTTCGCAAAGTTGAGCTCTTCGGTTTTAAAATCCTGGTACGGATGTTGTTCCAAAAATGCCAACTGTTGGGCTTGGGAAACAGCAGAGCGCTTGGTTTGCGTGGGAACCGGATTCTTAAGGTTATCGAATTGTAGCATGGTCACCATCTCGCATTTGATAAGTTCTTCAGCTCGCTGGAGGTCGGTCAGAGAATGGCTTTCATTGACAGGTCTTAAGATAGCGAGATTCACATCTTGTGGTCTGGGGAGAGTTCTCTGGATGACTTGGGAACGCAAAGCGAGTTCTCTAGCGGCTTTAGCTTTGAGTTCTTCTTGTAATCTCGCGTCGATATCCGCTTGGTCTTCGATGGCATCCTCACCCGCTTCTTCCATCTTCTCTTCTTCTTCGTGCTCGGGAACGACAATCTCGTAGTCGTTCTTCGGTGCCGGAAGACTACTCAAACCGAGCCTTAACTGTTCTTTAAGCGAGTTCTGGTAAGACCGGTGAGCTGTTGGAGTCTCTCCCACATCGAGACCTTCTTCTGGGTTAATATTCAACTTGTCTCGAACAGACGGTGTGAAGTTCCCTTGCACCGCGACAGCCCCACTCTTCGGTGTCATAAACCCGACGCTTCCGGGGGTGTTCCCCCCGTCGCTCCTCGTAGATCGGAACGGTGTGGCGAGCACCGTGTTCGGAGTCGCGACGGTCAAAGCCTGTGGTAACACTCCACTAAAATCCGAATTGTGCAACGGAGTGTTCAACCCGCCTTTCAACGGCGTATCTACATGTGTCAACGCCATGACATTCTGCGCTTCCTGGAGAATCCTATCACTCTGCGGCGCCGGCGTCCTTGGCGTCGCCGCCGCTTGTGGCGTCATCGTGTAATCATTAAACAACGCATCTGTGCTTTCCACCCCACTTTCCGCCGCCACTTCTCTTGCAACTTCACTCGCCTTCCCCAACTTGACCACTTGTTGTAACTCCTGATCTGAAATCTGCGGCTCTGGAAGCACCAATTTCGAGCGTTTTTTCGCCGGTTCCTGATTCTGCAACATTGCTTGTGGAATGTCGTTTTCTTTGCGTTGTTTGAGTTTTTGTTTGTCTTTCCTCCGCTCGCGTTCTTCTTGCTCGCTGCGTAATTCACCGTCGAGGTGTTGTTGACGCATTTTGTGGAAATCTGGAGCCATGGGATCGACGATTTCACTGGAAGTGTCATAAAAACCGATAGCTGGGCGTTTTTCAAAAGGAATTTCTTCGTTGTAGTCGACACCGCGTTTCTTTTTGCGGCGGGAGTTCACCTCGATGCCGGCGGCACGGAGTTCACGCCGTTTCTGGAGAGCGGCAAGACGGCGAGCTTCCTCGAGTTGCTTCTCGCGAGCTTTCCGCTTAGCTTTCTTGCCTTGGGTATTGGCCAAACGGGCGCGGGCCTCAGACAACATCTCCAGCTCTGGAAAAAGAAAATGTAGTGTGTTAAATTTCACAATTTAATATCTCACCATCCTCGTCCATGTCCTTAGGATCGGGCCTCGCAGGCTTCGTCTCGGGATTCGGATCAATTTCTCCAGGTTTGAGCTTCCTGGGGTCATCAGCGGCATCTTCTCCTTCTTCTTTTCTCTGAGCCTGATCTAATAGGTATTCATACCGCTCCAAACACTGCGCCGCCGTCCGTCCAATAATGGGGGCTATAGTTCTCCACTGAGTGGGCATAAGTTTGGCTAAATGCAGCAACTTCTCATCTTCTTCTCTTGACCATTCTGTCTTTTTGATGCTAGGATCCAACCACTCAAACCAACGTGCTTTACACTGTTTAGCCGATTTTCTATGCAGCAAAGAAGCGATTCGAGACCACTGATTTTTGCCATATTTCATAACAGCAGCTTTGAGGATCTCATCCTGGAAATTTTAGGTTAGTGGAGAAAGTATGGAAGAAGTGGGTACAAACCTCGGTGTTGCGCCAAACGCCGCCTTTTATCATGATCCGCGGCATTTTGGCAAGTTTTATAAAGAACTCGAAGAGAAAATTGTGTACTTAACCTCAAACGAATCGAACGCAATTGGACGTTATGTCAAACAAACATAGGTTAGTAGTAGTGTTACTAGCGCCAACACTGTGACGAAAGTCCCTAGAAATACGATTTTCTCAGATATTTTATGGTCATTGACCTTGTGATGATATTCAAAATCTCAGCTTGTAGTAGTAGTGACTTAAAATTCTCGAATTTCCCCGCATCGTGCTGAATTTACTACTTTCTCATTGATTCGTATGGTGACAGCTGTCACATTGACAGTTTACAGAACCTCAAAATCAAAATGTCTTTCGCCTTACGTGTGAAAACCAAAACCGGGCATGAAGTGCTCAGAAACCTGACTCCAGAACACACAATTAAAGACTTAAAAGTGCAACTTTCAACGATATCAAAAATTCCTCAGGAACGGTTACATGTTTTATCGGGGTTTCCACCGAAGGCTTTTGACATCACTGAAGACAGCCTAGTGTTAAACCAAAGTGGCTTAAAATCAGGTGACACGTTGATTCTAGAAGAGAAGACGCCCCCTCCTGCCCCAAAGCCTCAAAAAGTGTCCAGTAATGTTCCTTACAGGCACACGAACGATGAGGAATTCTCTGGTATTTTGATGAAGAAAGTAGTCCCAGCTGACAACTCGTGTCTTTTTAGCAGTATATTTTTTGCTTTGAATGGAAAAATGGATGAGAGTGGAACCGCGGCGCCCTACATGCGTCAGTTGATAGCTCAGTCTGTGTCTGGGGACCCCGAAGAATACTCAGAGGCGATTTTAGGCAAAGCGAACGCTGATTATTGTGCATGGATTCAAGATGACAGTTCCTGGGGGGGCGCTATCGAACTGGCAATTTTATCAAACCATTACGGGTTCGAAATCGCCGTGGTTGATACGATTAACGCAATTATTAATAGGTTTGGGGAAGATAAGAAGTTTTCTTTGAGAATTTTTTTGTTGTTTGATGGCATTCACTATGATCCTTTGTTCCTAGAATCTGCTGATGTAAGTAGAAGTTGGTGGTTTTCTAATAATGACTTTTTATTGTAGGGTACCAGTGTTCAGACGATTTTTCCAACAACTGACGAGAAGGTTTTAAAACAAGCGGAAGAACTAGCATTGGAGGCTAATTCTAGCCGCCAGTTTACCGATGTTAATAAATTTACGTTGAAATGTATGACTTGTAATGTGCATTTAAGTGGACAAGTACAGGCTCGTGAACACGCTCAAAGTACCGGCCACACGAATTTTGGGGAAGTTTAGCATTGTGCCGTTTTTTGTAGTTGGACGAACAAGTTTTGTGGATCAGTTTATTTATTAAGTAATAACTTATGATTTTCAAATAAATAATATAAAAGGGTTATGCAACCAATAATTCATTCGCTAACTTCACTCTGATGTCGAGCTACTTTCGCGTCAGTGTTGATGTTTGCGCCCTCTGTGATCTAAACTCGATTTTTGTAAGTGTCGTTTCGTGTAGATCGCGCCACCTCCACCCTCATTTGTCTCTTTCCCTTGCGTGAGAGCAGGACGTGAGCACTCGCAGCCAGCCAGGGGCCAGTGGACCGCAATCTGCTCGCCATATTTGTTGTTGTCGTTGATGGGGGAGGTCGCGAGTCGGCTGGCGGCGTTATTAATGTCATAGTTGTGAGTGTGAAGTCCTGTGGCGGTGTCTGTGCGCGTCGCGACCTCCAGTGTGTCGTGGTTTGTGTGATGTTTTGAGCTGTGTCTTTTGTCCCGACTTCGACTTCTTTGTTCGAAGCTGGCGGCGGCCGGAAACCTCCCCGGCGGCGGTGGCGGCGATGTCGCGGCCGCAATGCTCGAGTGGGAGGAAGGGGATAGATTCAGTTTCGAAGATTCCGACAGATTTGAGGAAGATTCTCTATGCAGTTGGAGTTCGGAACCAGAAAGTCTTTGCAATAACTGGAGAGGATGGAAGAAGCCCTCGGCGGGGGCGGGCAACCTGTGGGGCAGCAACAAGAAGACAAGTGATGGTGAGTCGATTGTTTTGAGGGCAGACCATAGCTCGCTTTGTTTTTAAAATGTACTAGGCTCGAACAAAAGATGTCAAATGTCAAAGCCCGAATACATTTTTAGACAAAAAGACAAAGAAACGGTCACAAATATACAGGGGGAGTCAAAACACATGCTACTTTTTTGATAGAATTTTCTAGAACTTGGTTGGACACAACTGTCGCCTTTCATTTGTTTCAAAAGCTTTCTTCGCGAGTTTAATTATGCCATGGTTTTCGTCCAAATAAAAGGCAAAATCTAGCTAGATTTTTGTAAAGATAAAGATATGACAATGTCAGAGTAGTGATAACGTCATTTATTATCAAAAAACAATTTATTTTCTCGGGTACATTCAGTCAATTTTATCGTTCTACAATTGATTATATGTTGTTCAGTATGGAAGCAAAACCAAAACATGACATGTAGAGGATGTTCCAAAACATTATGTTTATCGTTTCTAAAAATAGGCGTTTCATTTGTTTAAAAAATTCTGTTTTAAGGTTGTAAGTGTACTAAAATTTCTAATACAGTTACTAAAACAAATCAAAAAGACAAACATTATTATTTTTTTTATAAAGAATTAAATGTGAAATTATATATTTTACGAAAACTTATTTTCCACATTATACACAGTTTTGACTTTACAAACATTGGCTCATATCAAAAGTTTATATTCGTTGCATGACTTATCGAACAGCTTATACTAATATATAATTTCTTTTTAGAATGCACCCAGAATGACAAATGTGAAAGTACAAGAGACATTTTTAGATATCCAAAAAAAGGAAATAGTAAGGAATAACAGGAAATAATAACTTTTTTTTAATATACAGTATGCTCCAAGAAAACAAAAAGTAAAAGTTGCTTGTTGTGTAAAAACTGAGCGATTTTTGTGTCCGTGTGTTTATATATAGGTGTATCAAAATACTGTCGCTGCAAAGTCTTTGGACGTTTTCCAGAAATAGACATACCAACCACCATTCCTTAAAAATTCTGATTCGTTAAATGACTTATGGAACACTCTGCATTTGTAATTTATTTTAGAATGCACCCAAAATGTCGAATGTGAAAGTACAGAGACATTTTTAAATATCTAAAAAAGCAAAGTTAACAGAAAATAAGAATTTTTTGTTATATACAGTGTGTTCCCAATAATTTCCATCAAAGTTTTATAAATTTGTATATTTTTGAGCTGTTCACATGAATGGGTACATATAAAAATTTATGTTTATTGAAGTTACTTATAGAGCAAATGGAAGTAACGTAAACGTCAAATTTAAACCAGGAAATATACAGTTTTAAACATATCTTATTAAAATAAAATGGCGCAACTTGTTGTAGAATTTGAGTTGTCTTTGTCTTAAAAAATGAACAATTTGAGGTTAAGTAATTGAGATGCAATAATGTAACAGTTCACGTGACAGTTGTGAAATGTCAAAATTAAAACAGTTTAACCAACATGTCGAAAAATGCAAAGCCTACTAGACGTTGAATTTAGGTAATACAAAACACCTGTTTCGGAAAACGCTTTCTCATCGCTTTTATCGAACTTTTTTACTTTTTCTCCTAATAAATGCAATAATGAGGGTTCCGTAATGGAGGTTATACGTTCTTTTTACTTAAAGTATCCACTTGATGTTAAAATAAATGTTGCTATCATTATCGATATAATCATTAATATATTATTAATGTCGAGGAAAAAAGTGGGTTATTTAGTTACTTTAATATGAAGCCACTGTCTTCAAGACGGTACCATATGAGAAGAAGAAAAAAACTCTGAAAGCACTTGCATCTTCCCTTGTAGATAGGATAGCGGTCAACAGCTGTTGGGATAATTTATGGTAGTAACATGAATGGTTTGCAACCATCTTGTGAAGAAACTTGAAAAGAAAAGGGTCGTTTATCGCGTTTACGTGGAGAGAACAAAATTACCAAGATGCAGGTGTTGACGGGGGTTTTGTTCTTAAACGTGAAACGGTACTTCGGATAACGTTAGCGAGACAAAAGTATACACCTGACTCGAACGCGAAAAAAATATTCTTACTCTCGCGATACAATATACTGCGCCGCTGGTAACTTGGAACAAAATCAATATAGAGAACACAGCAATTAGCTTCATTTCGACATGGAAACACATTTTTTGTTAGCGCAGCGTGTCCATTAAACTTCGGACTGCATTTCATACAATGCAATAAAATTGCACAGTAAAAGAGTTGGAATGTTTTGAAGAGATTTCTCGTCTCGTTCCTTCGCCAAGTTCGTCTTGGTGAAATGAACATCCCGGAGAAAAACGAAAATAGTTGTTTTTATCATGTACCATGTGTCGATTATGACATTGAGATGATATTGGAGCTGATAACATTTACGATTTGACCTGTTTAAAGGTTTTCTTTTTTTTAATTGATCAGAATGGTAATTTGCCGTCTGAGTGCCCTTATGTAAACAACCCTGACTGATTAATTTCTGACCGATGACAGACAACTTGCGGTCGTTTCTCACTTCCGTTCGATAAAAGAAAGGAAATCGTCGAAAAAACTGTGAAAACGACTGTAATTTCCGGTCAAGTTTTGTATTTAAATTGAGTGATGGAATTTTTCACGTTTCCCTCTGTGGTTACAGACGCAGATATTTATAGTCGAATAATTAAATTGGAACTCGGAGTAAACAACTTACAAATTAGACCAGTAATGAAACCGCAATATGTACCATTATATTGATTAATTATGTATTTGCTTTCGCTTTTTGTAAATAAGATAAGGGGATGAGAA
Source organism: Cynaeus angustus (assembly GCA_030157275.1). NCBI lineage: Eukaryota > Metazoa > Arthropoda > Insecta > Coleoptera > Tenebrionidae > Cynaeus > Cynaeus angustus. The sequence continues at coordinate 11,377,375 of CM058067.1, forward strand.
TCAATTTGGTCGTTTGTGGCGGTGAAATAAGAGAATTATTGGAAAATGGAGAACCTTAGTATCGACAACGTTTGATCTCTTTGAAGGTTGAATTATCTTTTTAGTTTCAAATGATTTCAAATAATGGGTTTATACAATTGACACGATTTCTGTTGTCAGGGATATTTTATTTTTGATGTCGCTGGACTTTTCCTGCCGGCATGCAGTGGCACTCAAAAGGGGGATTCCGTGCAAGCATTTTTTATTACAGATTGTCTACGGTTTTACTGCTGTTTTATGAGATTTATTTTTAGGCAGTTGGTATGATAAAAAATAGCAGTTTCGAAACATCATTCTGCGTATTAAAAACACTGATAGTTGATTTATTTATCTCTTTATCATCTGTTTCTAACTGACTATGTTCTATTTATATCAAAAAATGAAGAAGGCTTAGAAATATTAATTATCAATTGTGGCTCTAGATTCTTAAAATCAATTTTTTGAACATTTTCAGCTCGCCTCTTTCGCTTAAAAAATCTGTAGCTGATTTTTTTTTCTTCGCTTTTTCGCTTGTAGCTGTAGCTTTTTTTAATCTATACCATTGCCTGTTTCTATATCGAAGAGTGTACTCTATTTATGTCAAAAAAGACAAAAGGAATCAAGAAATATCAATCGTGGATCTAGATTTTTCAAACTGCAGTTTTTAGACTTTTTCAGGTCGCTTCTTTCTCTTGGACAGTCTGTAGCTGATTTTTTATCTCTTTATCATTGTTTGTTTCCACGGGGGAGAGTGTGCTCTAGTTATATCAAAATAGGCTGAAGAAACTAAGAAATATTTTAAGTTCTAGCTCTAGATTTTTATAATGCAGTTTTGTGAACTTTTCAGCTCACTTCTCTTGCTTTAAGACAGTCTGGAACTGATTTTCTATATCTTTATCATTGCCCGTTTTCATAGGAAATGGTGTGTCCTAGTAGTATCAAATAATGTAGAAGAAACCAAGAAATATTATCAATTTTGGCTCTAGATTTTTCAAAGTGCAGATTTTAGACTTTTTCAGCTCGCTTCTTGCTCTTGGGCAGTCTCTAGCTGACCATTTATCTTTTTATCACTGCCTGTTTCCACGGGGGAGAGTGTGCTCTAGTTATATCAAAATAGGCTGAAGAAACTAAGATATATTGTCAATTCTAGCTCTAGATTTTTAAAATGCAGTTTTGTGTGCGTGACTGATTTTCTATATCTTTATCATTTCTTGTTTCCATAGAAAAGGGTGTATGGTAACATAAAAAAATGCAGAAGAAACCATGAAATGTTATCAATTCTGGCTCTAGATTTTTAAAGTCCAACTGCTGGGCTATTTACGGCTCATTTTTTGCGTTAAGATAGTTTTGTCTCTTTTTTTTATCTATTTATCATTGGTTGTTTTTATAATGAAGAGTTTTCACAAGTTCTAATAAAAAAGACAGAAGAGGTCAAGAAATGTCAATTCTAGCTCTATGTTTTCAAAGTACAGTTTTGGGGGCATTATTATTATTATTTCTTTTGTTTTAAGACAGTTTGTAGTTGATTTTTCCTTTCTTTATCGTTGCCTATTTCCACAGAGTGTGCTCTAGTTGTATAAAAAAATCTGACTAGATCTTCAAAATCCATAGCTGATTTTTGATCTTTTTGTTTCATTTTTATCTTCTCTCAGAGTATGCTCTGTTATGGACAAAAAAAAGAAGCCACCATTTTTGGACTATTTGTAGCTCATTTCGCTCGCTTTAAGACAATTCATGAGCATATTACGTTTGAAAAGCTTCTTAGACACTTGATGTAGCCGGTGAAGCAAGTTAACCGCATTTTAGAGAAGAAACAAAAGAGAACCGTCCAACTCGAACAACTTACAGAACCCCGACAGTTTTTTTTGTCACCCTGTATACCTAGAATCTGTATAAAAAATGCAAAATAAAACAACAACCTTCACATGTCAAACTGAATTCACGTTTCGAGATGAAACTTTCCAGCGTCCATTTTCCACATCCGTGATCTTTTTCCGGCATGCCCATAAAAAATTCTTTCCTTTATAGAAACTATCCATCGAGCGTTAACCGACCACAAAAAACATACACAGACAACAGCTGATGTATGGAAGTCAACAATCTGGAGGTCGTCCAATCACCTAAAAACAGGTATATTCTATACAAAGAGAAAAGAAACGACGCTATACACCTCGACCGGAGAGTGAAAGAGACCCCCGAAAGGTAAAATTTCAAGAAAAAAAGTTGACGATGAAATCTGGTGGGATTTAACACGATGTTGCTGAAGCTAGACGTCCATTGCCTGAGGTGAAATGTTTGTAGATCGGAAGCTTTTAACATTTCGTTGCTGTAGTAACGATGAAAATTTTACAAGTGCCTAAGGGAGGTAAAGAAATATTGCTTTTTATATAAGGAGGTGTCGAGGGAACATCTTCATCTGAAGGAACACTCTGTATACGATTTCACAACTCATTTCCATTTCACGTCAAGGAAGAAAATTCGAGAATTCATGCTAATTAAATATTAATGCAGCCTTTATGCTCAGTACGAAATGGTGGGGAAAAATCGACCAATCGAACTGGACTTTCCCAGAATAAACTCGCCTTGTATTTACGAAGATTATAGATGTAATAATAGTAATAAAGAACGTGTGCATTTCGCGTTCGTTGACCGTACAAGACAATGAAGATTTCGTTTATTACGACGAACATCGTATCTCTTCATTTTCTGCTAATGAACGGACGACGTTGTGGAAATAACAGACGCCCTGTATAGCTACTAAAATTAAGTCCAAGCTCAGGTCGGTCGCTGTTAACGTGGGGGAAATGGGAATTTTCCGTGTAAATCGGTTGAGATTTCCGACGGGAAAATTACGGTGGAAATGGGTTATTTTGCCACAGGATACAGGGTGGAGGAAAAAAGTGGCACGAATTGTTTTGGTGAAAACGACAAAGAAAATGGAGAAATTAAATTAAAAGAGAAAAGAAGACGTTATAATTAGTTATGAAAGGGCACAAAGACAAAAGTGACTTAAGCAATTAAAGGAATTGGGAAAGATAGAGAAATAAAAAAGGAAACGAGATAAAGAGTAAAGAAAAATATGAGAATCACAAAAAGACATAGTGCTTAAGCAAGAATACGAAATAAAAGAGGGAAATGTAATGAAACAAACAAGAAAGAAAGAAATTTAGTCCTCCAAATAAGAAGAGATAATTAGGAAAAAAGACGAAGAAGGAGAATAAAGGGTGAAGGTAACTATGAAATAACAGCGAATTAAAAAATGACATAGGAAGGCAATAAATTAAGGAATAATTAAAATTTAATAATAAAAAATAGCCCGGAAGAAGGAACAAAAGAAAAATTCAGAAATACCAAAAGCCAATAATATACAGAATGAAAAGAAACGAAATTAATTAGGAAGAAATTAAAAACACAAACAAGTTGGAGTATGGGAATGATAAAAACGATGTTTTTTTTGTGACATGTAAAGATGCAAGAGAAATGCAAAACAAATGTGACAACAAACATCACGAAGTATTAGCGTGAAAGATACAACAGGTACATAGATGTAAAGACAGTAACGAGTAAAAAACAATAAACACAAACATAGCAAAGTAACAAATAAAGATAAAAAAGATAATGAAGTCACATTTCAAAAATTATTATGGTTTATGGTGAAGACAAGCAGAAAAAGAAAAAAGTGATAAAAAGTTATGAGCCTGAACCGAAACATTTTCTAAATTGCAAATGTGGCAAACAAATGGAAAATCCACCACATAATCTCATATTTACGCTAGATAAAATTTGTGAAAGTTTTCTGTGCATCAACAGATGCACACTTACGATGTCCTCCTATCAGTCCCTTCCACAACCAGGAAAACAACAATTACACCACCAAAATCATCACAATTATTGTTGTAACGATCGCACCAAATATTCGTTTCAGTTTTCCCCACGTTATTATCGCATTTACCGCGTTTCCAGAAGTGAAAACATGACGTCACGGAAACATAAAAGTTATTTATGAGAATTTTCACTGGATAATTCGTTTGCAGGAATTATCAATATTACGCGGTTGTAATCGAATTTTTCGTGGTTATAATTCATCTTTTTGTGGTTTCGTCGCAAAATGGAGTCGGGACGTTGATGACAACGGTCATGGTTTTGGTAACATTAATTAGTACACCAGTGACGGTTCGTTAATGTCAGGATTCTTTTCTCTGTAGTGACTCATCAGTTCTTGATTAGTCATTTAAAGCCATGGTGAAAATTGATAGAATCTAATTGTAAACAGTGGCTTTTTAGGAATAATTTAACACTTGTTACCATAATGAAGATTTATGGTCGTTTTAGATGCTGAGATGACTATGGTTTTGTGGCTGAGTCATTTCAATCAAAATTTTGGTTGGTTGGTTTGTTGGTTTCTTGTTTGAAAAGACAGAAATTTTGTTATTGTCACATAGATTGCCACACTAATTGTTATATAAACAGAGGAACAAAGTGGGACAACAAAAGGAAATTCCATTATCAAATTGTGAACGGTGGTACTACCTACTCGTAGCATTAGCGTCTTATCTTACGATGAAAGTAGGTTTTCCAAGGTACTTTAATTAACATTACTATCATTATTATTTAATCTCTGTGTTGTTGTTGTATTATCTAAGTTTTATATTACGTGCTGACATAAAAGTACACTACTTAATTCAAACACAACAAGCTAAATAAACAAGAGTTATTTTACCTAATCGTAGACGCCGAGTCAATTTGAATTTAAGTAAGTCGTTACGCGTAATTAAATATTGTGACAGTTGTCAAAACTGCAAGTCAACGACACACGTTCCTCGTTCCACGACCTACTTTGAATGTATTTCAGCACGTACGTACTTGCAACGGATATCCCCGGATGTAGTTGAAAATGGAAAAAAAAAGGAAGCAAGTGACTATAAAGTGTCAAAAACACCTTCGTAGGAAACAGTAAGAAAGATTTATAGACCTAAGAAAAAAATGCGCGGAATATGGAGATGTAACAAAGAAACCGTTCCATGTATGCTGTAGTGGTATTTTTACGAACTGAAGAACAATTATAGAAACAGACTGTGACTCTCTCAACACTTTCGATTCCCATTCGTTTACCGTCTAAGCGACTGCTTCGTGGAATGACTTTGAAGATCAGTGGGCGATTGAACCTCTCTCGTCCCGTCTGTTATTGTCGGGGACGTTACCCTCGGCCTGAGCCTGGGGGCTCGTCTGCCCGACCGCGACCGTGAACGTATACAACGCTCGTGTTCCACATTGCACCCCGCACTCCAGCGCAGCCTCCGCCATATTGTAAACACACTGCCCCCACACCGTGTACACGCGACCGGTTAAAAATAACCATCACAATACAGTTTTATTAACGTACGGCACTGGGTTTCTGTAAGCGATTTTCGTTCTTTTTGGGGGCGTTGGTTATTTTCATTCCGAGCGTGTTGTTAAAAATATTGACAATGGAAGTGGGAAGACATTCTAATCACGTTTTATGATCACCTGATGAAATAATAGTTGCACCATTCAAGGTTTCACTGTACCTCTTGATATTTTTAGTTGAACACCTGTGCCTAATTATACTCGGCGACGCTCATTTTTATCTTTCTCTTCATTTCCTTTGACCCTATTTCGCGTTCCCACATTTTTTTTCTTTTTCCCCTCTTTTCAGCACCCTGAAACATCACTAATGACATATTCCATTCGATGGTAACGTAAAACATAAATCTTGTAGGCCACCCGACAAATTAAACAGGTGTTCTGAGTGCAACCCCAGTAAGGGCAATAAAACAGAGAGGTCACTCGAGGATAATTTTATAGCTTAACGCCGACGGTAAATTAAATCTGGTACCCGCTGTATACTCACCAACTGCAAACGTTATTAAATAATGTAGATAAAAGTAATTCGGGAAGCAAGAAGGTGGTCATAAAATATTTAGAATACTTTGGAAGGACGTGGAGCATTTTAAAAGCGAAACTGGAGTGTGCTGGAATTGTGGAACAGCCTATAAACGTGATAGAGGCGGTCGAAATGGTTAAAGAACAAAAACTAGCCATTGTGAGTTAGTTTGTTTTCTTTCTATTCTCATTTCTATGTATTATAAAAAAATGAATTCAAAGTGGGTCGTGGAATGATCAACGTTCGGTTTAGTTTATAAAGAATTCCATGTGTTGGCTGTAGATAATTAACTTTCTTATACAGTTTGGAAGCTGCAAAAATATTGTAGGAATATTGTTTTTTTTTGACGGCAAAATTTGCATAGAAAAGTTCTAATTTCGGAACTAGAAGTCTAATTTTATTGCAAGGACTGACGTAGATATTTCCAGTAGAGTCCAAATTACAGCTCTTTGAATTTGATATCGTCAAATTATACCAATTTTCAAAAAACTTCTCCATTTGTTAAACTAGAAGTCCAATTTTAATGGATGATTCGTTATTTTAATGCTAGAAGCTCACTTTACAGATGTAGATATATCCAGTCCAAAAATGGAACACCCTTTGAATTTGATATCATGGGATAGATGGATTCCAATAGAATCTAACTGTCATACAAAGTTGTATTTCTTTGAACTGGATGTAATTGAACTTGAAAAAAATGATAGATTTGCAGAATTCTTTCTCCTTTGATAAAACCAGAAGTCTAATTTAATGAGTCGATTAAAAACTACAAGTTTTCTCTAGATGTATCCTTCAACTATGATAAGATAAAGATATAGCACGATTTCGCAGGAATCGTAGTTGCAAAATATTGAAAAAGTATACAAACCACTTCTCATTAGTTCTTCCAACAGTCTCATCTTTTTCGCATCGGCATGTCATATGTGGGTACCAGCACCCTTTTATAATCGTAAAAAAAACTTCAAAACTGTCCCCCTCGTTCTATAGCAGCTGATACAAATCAAATATTGCTGCTCTATTTTGCTACGCTCGTACGTACTTAATTTTTATTTACGCAAACGAAAGCGGAATTACAACAACTTAGCAGTAATTACAGTGCCACGCATGCAATAAATTCTAATTATTGCTTATTAGCGAGGTGATTAAAAAACGGCGAAAGAGAAACGTTGGCGCAGCTCAGGGCTCTGTTTTGGGGCCGCCGATGTTGGTGGTATATAGAAAAAACGTGAAATTTCCTCGTTTTGTTCGTTTTTATTGTCTACTTCCGCTTGAATTGTTCGCGTACTACAGTATTAATATTAATTAGGGATAAAAATTTTCTCTGCTTTGACGACACGTTCAACGAAGCGAAAAACTCGAACATAAGAGTCGGTTTTAATTAAATTCATATTAGGTAGTGATGAAACTTCGTGGAATGGTGGTATCGAATATCTGAACATTTTCAGACCCGTATGAAGTATTTCCTCAAAGTAAGGTTATTACACATATCAAGTCGTATAGTTCCATGGCTTTGACCCTTTTAATTCCGCTTGATGGTTGACGAACTTTGGGAACTTTGACCTTTTGCTTCCTGTTTCCTCTTGCTCATGTAAATTATTGTAAATTCATGCGGTGGCGACGCTGCTAGATTCTTAATTTCTTTTTTTTTTATTGTTGCAGAAACCCAAACTGTCCCTTCGTTGACGGAATTAGCAGCGAAATGTGTAGCTTCCCACATTCCCTTTGAACTGGTGGAACATGTGTATCCTCCGGTTCCTGAACAGTTACAACTTCGCATTGCGTTCTGGAGTTTTCCCGATAATGAAGAGGATATCAGACTTTATTCTTGCTTGGCAAATGGCGCCGCTGACGAGTTCACAAGGGGAGAGCATCTTGTTAGAAACAACATGGTCAAGGACCCCTTGCAAATTGGTGAGTGTGACATTTTCGAAATTTCGAGCTGGAAAGACAATGAATCCATATCGTGAAACAAGAAAAGAAAAAAAGAAAACAGGATACCGAGGAATTGTTATTACTGTTGAAATGCAATTATTGTGTAATTTAGTTCGCAGTAGCGCACGACAGGTGGGGTACTCGAGAACAATGGACTCGCATACGAACACGTCAGTCTACAGCTTCGCGTAGGCATTAATTATTTACCTGTAAACCGACAAAGAGGGGCATATCGTCCAATGTACATTATTTCGAACGGAAGAATATTATGAACATGGATCGATCGCATGATTTTTTCACCAACACGCTGTATATCAATCAATAACGCGTCACCAATTAATATTGAATTTTGAAACATGATGTTTTTTGTATTTTAGCCAGACAGCTATTTATTTTACATGGAATTTCACTCAACCCTCATCCCCTATAATTTTGCATATGTCGGAACCGAACGTTCATAAATAAGTTTTTATAAAGACTAGAGGGTTGGAAAGGATTTGTTTGATATTTTAATACGTGGTTTTATGTCAGGAACACTGTTGCTTTCACTTCCTGGGTTAAGGGAGGGGGAGGGTAACTTGGCAACGTTAGACTTTGTCATTATCGACAAGGACGTAAAAATCGCCGTTTATCTTTTTGCACGAAGTTGACATTTAAGGGGGGAGAAATTGGAATGAAGTGCCAGACAGTGAGGGGTTGTAAGGTAAAATCGCATTAGGCAAAATAGGGAGCTTAATAGAGGGTGTAATTGGCAAGCACAAAGTTATTTGGTGATAGATAATCCAAAATCTTCTAGGTTTGGAACATTTATTCTTCTGTCTTTTTGATATAGAATCCAAGACAAGATGGGACTGAGTGTAACGGAAATATCTACATTATCTACATGCTCTGTTCATCAAAATTTGACTTGTGAAGTGGAAAGAAACTGAATCAATTTTTTTTATCCAATTCTTTCGATATCAATTTCAAAGAGCTATAACTTTGTATGCTATAGTTAGAATTACCTAGAAATGTCTACTTCTGCAGAGTGAACTTCTAGCTTTAGAATGACGTTTTATTCATCAAAATTTGACTCCATATCTCATAGTAAGACTGACCTCGAATTATTTACATCTACTGAGTGAACTTCTAGCTCAAGTGTATTATTTTAGGGATACTTTCTCATATTTAGGCTCAGGAGAGCGAAAATAAGACTAAGAATGTTGACCATTCTCGTTCATCTCGAGGTTTTCTAATTGTGAAATAATTTCTAGGTTTTCATCTTTCGGCCAGCGTGCAACAGAACTACCGTGGTACTCAGTCCGTCTCTGTAGCTGTGACCTTCGACCGACGTCGCATCTCTTCTTGCAACTGCACCTGCGACTCAACAGCCTATTGGTGCTCGCACATCGTCGCCGTTTGCCTCACTCGCATACATTCGGTAGGTTTTCCACTAGGTGTTGTGTCGATAACCTCGACAATCGCGGACTTTGTATCCAGAATGGAAATAACGCTCCAAATTTGACCACTTCGTCTTGTCTGCATTCTAAAGCTCGACAAAAAGTGAAATTCAAGGTGCACAAACACAAATAACACAACAGGGACCTGTTTTTCATCTAAGAACTAAAGCCATTATTTAACTTTGGGACTCGGAGTCCCATTTATATCTTAGACGTGTGGAGGTGTTTTTTGATATCCTTGAGGGAATGTTAGCTAGCTTAAATATAGAATGACGCGTTAATGGTGTTGATATTTTCTTTATTGGTAGAAAAATACGAGACGCTAATGTTTGTGTGAAACATTTAAGGCGATGAATTTTGATATTGGAAATGCCGGGTCATTAAGTGGAAATTGTTTGGACAAATTAGGTACTTAAAGGAATTCAATAAAAATCAATTATTTAGAAGCCACGAATATTTCGTTTTAATTCGATAAATGTTGTTAAAATTCTCTGCATTTCTACAAATTTTGTCAGAAAATTCCAGAAGGTAATGAGTTCGTATAAAATCCCGCGGGGCTTGAAATTCGAAATGTGTTGGTAGCTGTGTCTGTCAAAGTTTGAGGTTAAACGCATAAAAAGCAATGCCAGTTACCGTAGAGATTCATTACAATGCGGAGGCGTTTAGTTTATGGTTCTCTGAAAAAAATCTGGTTCCTAATAAATATGCAATGAACGGTCAAGAGCTACGTTTTGAACTTTAACCGCTGATTTAACCGTTAGAAAATACGAAATCGCACCTTTTGAAGAAGTGTGCTAACAATTTCCTGCATGTATTTTAATAATTCTCCACCTCCACCGCTTTCCTGTTGATTAATTACGAGCGAATTTCCATCTCCAATGCATGTAAATTCTGCTTTATTAAACAAATCGATTATTGTGTCTCGTTTTGCAGCCGCATTTGGTGACACTGCGAGCTCCAGTTTCGGAATCGTTATCACGTTTACACCGAGAACAACTCCAGAAGTTCGCCCAATATCTAATAAGCGAGTTGCCCCAACAAATCCTCCCAACTGCTCAAAGACTTTTAGACGAACTCTTAGGATCTCAACCATCAGCAATAAATTCCGTTTGTGGCGCTCCTGATCCGACAGCTGGGGCTTCTGCTAACGATCAGACTTCTTGGTATCTCGACGAGAAGGCTCTCCATGATAACATCAAGAAAATCTTGATCAAGTTCTGCGTTCCCGCGCCGATTGTTTTTAGGTAAATAAGAATGAAAAAGTCTGTGAGTGTCTATATTTCTTTTTCGTAGTGATGTGAACTACTTGAGTACCGTCGCGCCCCCGGCGGCGGCGGAATGGACGTCTCTTTTGAGACCTCTTCGTGGTCGCGAGCCCGAAGGCATGTGGAACCTCTTGAGTATAGTGAGAGAAATGTTCAAACGCAACGACCGCAATGCTATCCCACTTCTTGAGATTATAACAGAAGAATGCATGGCTTGCGAGCAAATCCTGATCTGGTGGTTCAACACGAAAGTAGCGTTGCTTAGTGGAAATTCCGGCTACGGGGGCGGCGGAGGCGGAAAACATAACAATGTGAATAGCAACACTCACGCTTCGCAACACGCTTGCTCGTCGTTATGTGACGAAGTGGTTGTTTTGTGGCGGTTGGCCGCCCTCAATCCCGGTTTAGCCCCCCACGAACGCGACATGCTCCACAGCCAATTTACCACCTGGCACATGAAGATCTTAGAAAAAGTAAGCAAGTGCAGGAATTCCAGTCAGAGCAACAATAAAACGGGGACGTTGAAAATGGACCTGGAGGTCTTCACCGGGTTCAAACCGGCAATCGAAGCGTGCTATCTCGACTGGGATGATTATCCCATGCCTGGGATTACATACACCCAGGATATAAACCCCATGTACCATTGTCCGTTCACTTGTTTCCGGCATGGAGCGGAGAATCGCGGAGAGTCGGTCACACAGATTAATTCGAGTAAAGCGGTGCTAAATTGCGAGCATCCGCATCATTCGCACCATCATCACCATCATCATTACCATCACCATAATAGGGTGACTAGATTCGATTTTGTTTCCGTCATGAGCCTGAATCCGACTGAGTATCCGCCGCATCCACAGTTGAACAGGGATGGGAACCGCTCCAGTGTGAGCAGCGAAGGCTTCTGTGAGAATGACGACGATTTGAGGAGGGACGGTGACTCAGATTCGCAAGAAGGAGGAGGTAGTGACTCCGCGTCATCCTCTTCAAGCAACAAAATTTCAGGGAACAGTGATAGTGAGAGTAAGAATTACCAAAAAGGGGAGTCAGTGCCATCAACATCGCAGAACGTCTGGATCGAGCCGGTGGTCACCAGCTCGAGACGACCATCTAAAGACGAATCTACTTCTTCGTCGAATTCAGAGTCGCCGCAATCAGGAGATGAGTACAACGTGTATTTCTACAACCCCAAAGAAGCCACGGTCTTTGACGCGGCTCCCAACCAGAAAGACAAGCTCGAAGACGGCGAGGACAAGTCTGTTTTTACGAACGTGAGGAAATGTGATGATCCGTGGGACGTTCTTTTCGCACGAGCTGAAGGTCTCCACGCGCATGGTCACAGTAAGGAAGCTTGTATCCTCGGAGTGAAGCTGGCAGAAGAGTTGTTAGCCAACCCCCCCGATCTCATGATCGAAATCCCCCCGATCCCCAAACGCAAAGGAAAGAAACAACAAGTCAATCCGGCGTCCCACCAATTGAGTTGTTTAGCCTCTGGAACATTGGCCAAGTGTGCTTTTCTTTGTTCCGTTCTTGCGGAGAACCCGGAGCACCATCACTTGGCCTTCCGCGTCGGGATGTTCGGGTTAGAAATGGCCCGACCTCCCGCCTCCACGAAGCCTCTGGAAGTTAAACTGGCAAACCAAGAATCCGACTTGGTCAACCTCCTCAAACGCATCCCGTTGGGTCACAGAGAGCTCCAGATCCTGCGGGAACGCGCCGAACACCTCAAAGAAGGTACCATCAAATCCAGAGGTGAAGCAATGCTACCAACCATGCTCGCCAGTTTTATTTTCGACGCCTTGGTGATCCCCGGAGTTGTCGGAAGAGATAGAACCAAGTTGGTGAGTTTGAGGTTGCCAACCGACGAACCTTTGGGGTTTGAGGCTGCGGTGGCGGCGTTGGGGATGAAAGCGAATGTTTCGGAGGCGGATCATCCCTTGTTGTGTGAAGGGACAAGACGACAAAAAGGAGATTTAGCCATCACGTTGTTGACTTTTTATAAAGATGATTGTTGGAAGGTTGCGAGGATCATGGACAGGTTGTTGGATCGTGAAATTCACCAGCTGCTGAAATCTCCGCTTTTGAGTTCTTATTATTCAAGCAATCCTCCGGTGAAGAGCCAGTATAACAGGGTAGGGCAGAGGGAGGAGTGCGATAAGGTGATGACGCCGCTGAGTCCGTTTGTGCCTCCCCCGGAGATGCTCCCCACCGATATGAGTAAGTCACAGCATCTAGTAGAAGTTGGTACCACTGTTCGGTTAACAAATTCAAAATTCTATGTCATAATGTTTTTGAAACGCTAGTTTTTCACGTTGAAAAAGTTCATTACTTGGTATTACAAATGACGTGCATTTCTATGCTGGGATTTTATTGCTTTAATTAGCAGAATGAGTAGACTGACACGCAAACTTAATTGATTTTTTATTCGACGTGTCATGTTTAAGAATAGCCGGGAAACAGATCATAAAGTATTTTATAAAACCTAGAAAAAGATTTGTTTCGAGGAACGTACAATTGCGGGATTTACGACTGCACAGTTTTATAAATTGGCTCTTATTTTCGCTTTGAAAAGTATTATGGAATTTTTAGATACGTGGGTTTCTGGGTATTGAGGATTTTCTGGAAACGACAAATTTTCTTCACTTTAATGTCAGATTAATCATGTACATAATTTTTAAAAGTCGTATTATCTTTGTAACCCTGAGAATTTTAACATTTTAAGAATCTATCAAAATTTAGGAATCTTTAAAATCTTTAGAATCTCTAAAATCTCTAAAAACTCCAAGAATTTTCAGAAACTTTATAGTACTTAGTAATTGCTAGAATCCTCAGAAATTTGAGAATCTTCAGCATTTTTGAAAATGTTTAATCTTTAGAATTTTTCCAATTCTTGTTTTTTTTTTAATTCTCAGAAGCTTTGGACTCGTTGGTAACTTTTTGGAATTTCTGAAATCTCTAAAGTCTTTACAATACTCAGAATTCTCCAAAATGCATAGAATCTCCTTTGGTATCAAAAATGTAATTGTTTTAGAATAAAAAAATCTAAAAACAATTTTCAAAATGTACAAAACCCTTTTCGATAATTTAAATCTCGTCAATTTGCATTCCTTAATTATTTTAAAATAATTCAATAGACATTCTAAAACAAAAACTCGTGTTTCTGAAAAAATTCACAATTTTCCAAATTTAAAAAGCCATCGGAGAATGCTTTCAGAAAATCTTTTATTTTTTAATAATTGTGCACGTGTAAATTGCCAGCATTTTTTATCTTTTTTCGTTTCAGACTGCTGCAGCCGCCCACACAGCTCCACCAGCGCAGAGGTCGAGCAAGGCTTGGCTAATTTGAACCTGACAAACACCGCGAACGCTACAGTTCCCACTCAAACGTCAACAGTTCAGATAACCAGAACCAAAGAATCCCGATACAAAGGAAAACGAGCTTATCCATCGATACCAAATCAACCATCAGAAGCCGGCGCCCATTTCATGTTCGAGTTAGCAAAAATTGTACTGAACAAAGCCGGCGGTTCTAGTAGCACTTCTTTGTTCACTCAACCATCCACAAGCCAGAACCATCATGGGCCTCATCGTGCTCTACACATGTGCGCTTTCCAAATTGGACTTTATGCGCTTGGACTGCATAATTGTGTCAGTCCTAATTGGTTGAGTCGAACTTATTCGTCGCACGTTTCTTGGATCACAGGTGAGGGAGGTGAAGGAGGCTGGCGAATGCTAAGTGTGCGTTTTTAGGTCAAGCTATGGAGATTGGAGCCGCGGCGATTTCGTTTTTGATAGATACGTGGGAGGGTCATCTCACGCCACCCGAAGCTGCGAGCATAGCGGATCGGGCGTCGAGGGGCTGCGACCCCAATATGGTCAGAGCGGCGGCGGAGTTGGCGCTGTCGTGTTTGCCCCATGCTCATGCTCTCAATCCCAATGAAATTCAGAGGGCTATTTTACAATGTAAAGAACAGAGCGATGACATGCTTGAACACGCGTGTTTGACCGTCGAAACCGCCGCCAAAGGTGGTGGCGTCTACCCGGAAGTCCTCTTCCAAGTCGCCAAATATTGGTACGAACTGTACATCCACCATACTCCGGGCGGCGAACAAATGATGGAGAACGAAATCCCCCACGATCCTCTATTGGACGCTCACGGCGCTCTGGTTGCATTGATAGAACCCGGTCCTGAAGTCCAGCTTCCTCCTCCAAATCCTCCTGTTATCGCCACCAGCAGCCCGGTTGTTGTAACCACAGCGCCGCCGCCCCCATACCAACACCCCGCCGCTACAACTCTCGCCCCCTTGGGCATCACCATCCCTTACGTTGGCCATTACAACTTCCTCCACCCGCATCATCCCCACCAGATCAGTTACGGGGGCCCTATACACCCTCAAGCTGTCCCCTTGCATCAACCACCACCTGCTCACATGCAAATGTATCAATTCCAGTACCCGCCACCGGCTAACGGACAGTTCACACCACCACAACCTACGAGTTATCCTAACATACCGCCCCCGCAACAAGGATCTTTCACAACGAACGCTCCACCTCCTGCTCAATATCCTCTCCCTGCCCCGGGTCTTAACCAACCACCGTATCCCCCGAATCAGATGCAACCGATTAGGTATTACGGGGCAACGATGCCACAGCCTGCACCTAATATGAGGCCGGCACCGGTACCAGCAGGACATTTGTATTCCTTACCGATACCGCAAACTAGCGCGCCGCCTCCACCGGGAATTGTACCGCAACAAGCGCCGCCTCCGAGACCGCAGCATAGGCAACCACAGCAGTTCAATCAGGCACAGTTGAGGTATCTTCTGACGGCGTACAGAGTGGGAATGTTGGCGATGGAAACGTTGGCGAGGAGGGTGCATGATGACAGACCCCAAGCGAAGTACGCTAGGAATCCGCCTTACGGAGAGGATGTGAAGTGGCTGTTGAGAATATCGAAACATTTAGGTAAGAAAGAAATTTCAGACGCGAATATGTCAACCTCTGATTGGGTTACACTTTAAAATTCCTCATGAAATTATATCTAGAAGGCCCTGTTGTTCTAGTGGTCGGTACCACTGTCATTACGTGTCACGTAAACTGTCACCAATGACATTACCGCACGTTAATTAATGTTTAACCTCAATCTGTCAACAAGATGCTGAATTGACGACGGTGAGCGCTACCAACACATTTCAAATTCCAAAACATAAGTTGTCCGGTTGTTTGACAGGTTGGTACTGTCATTACGTGGTTTCGACATTTCACAATTGTCACCAAACACGACAATAATGACACTTTGGCATATCACTGAATTTGACCTCAATTAGTCAAAAAGATGCTGAGGTGACAGTCAACGCTACCAATCGAATTCCACAACCTACTCAGTCCTTTAGTTTTACGTTACCAAAGCATTGGACAGAATATCGTGTAATGTATGCAATTTTTTTTCCATAGGAACGCAGTACCTCCACCACTTCTGCGTTTGCGCAGTGAACTCTATAGTGAGTCCGTTCGTTCTGCACGACGTCGCCATCGAAGCCGCTCATTACCTATCACGGAACAACCCAACAATGGTCATGCAGCACTTAAGAACCGCGCTAACCCCTCTCGTCCAGAAATGCCAACAAATGTACATCCAATGCATGCATCAAAAACTGTACCATCTCACGTCCGCCGATTACGAAGACTTCGTCAGCATCGTGTGTGCAGCCCGCGCCGCTTTCCAGATCACCCCGGAAGGCAGCGCTCAATTCAAAGAGTGGCTCCAATCCATCAGAAGGTGCACTGACTCACCGCCACGGGACCGTACTCTATTTTTTTTTTTGCGTTTCAGATCGAAATCGTGCAAGAAGGATCTCTGGTCGCAGATAAACACCGCTCTTCAAGCCAACAGCAAATGACAAAGGTCAGATTTAGGCCCTCAAAGTAGTTCTAGTTTCCACCGCATCCAAGACGTCCAAGAAGAGACGGAGCATCAGCAGCAACGCCTGCACTTCTGCACGTATCCCACAGCTATTGTAAGCACAGGGCTTCCAGCAGATTTAAACAGATTGTATCATCCGACGGTTTGTACAGTGGACATTATCCAAAATTCTCACATCAACGAACAACAACAATTTGAACAGAACATGTGGTCTCGATCATCAAACACTCCAGACACTAGTTGATTTTTCAAGATGTGATCATGTGAATAAAAGCAATTTTTCAGTGTTCTGTCACTAACTGAAGTGCTCAGGTTTCTTACCATCTCTGCCTTCATCAAAACTTTCTAGATAAATTACGTAACTAAATAGGTAATTTTTTAAACGCGTTACTGTGTATATTTTTTACTTTGTCGTCGATTTTTATTCATTTAGGTTAGATTCATAATCTTTGGTTTATTTTATTTTATTTTTCCTAGTATTTAATCCTAAAGTTAAGCTAGAGTAAGTGTTGAATGAATCGGATGTTTCTGTTTGAAAATTCATGTTTGTGTTCATTAATTGTACAATTCATGAGAGTTTTATATCAGTCGGTTGTGAACTTTTGTAGATTCGTTCACCAAGCTCGGACCACAATTTCCGAGATCTCGTGTATGCATAAAATATTACCAACTCAGGCAATGTATCATAGTGAATTTATACGACGATATTTTATCATATGGAAGAACAACACTGGAAATTGTGCGCCATTTCATGAATTGTTTAATTACAGCTCCATCTTGTTATTGATCTCAATTGGAAGCAGCGACCTCTTGCGGACTCATGGACGGGAGAAGTTCACTTTTCTTCACTTATCAGACGACCTGTGCCTTGGAATTTTCTACACAGTAAAAATCAAAATTTCTGTTTCTAGGATTGAACCTCCACAAGAGGGCGCAGCGAGTTTTGGTCTCAAGTTCGATCAGTTAATTTTAGTTAATATTTTTCATATACACTAATGTGTAGCTATTGTTTTAGAGTAGTACGTGTAACGTAAAGTCGATTTTATTGAAATATGATTTACGAACTCTGGTTTGTATGTAACAGTGTATAAAATTCAGTAGCAAAATCAATGTACGTCATATTTCTTTAATTCTATTCACAAGAGAGAAATAAGGGCTGATTTATAAAGTATGTATAAATAGCAACTCCCGTAATCGAAAATACTTGATGTAAAAAAAAGTTTGTTCTTTTAACCGTCTCCGCGCTACTAACTCTCCTTACAACGGCTCCGATTTTGTTTTTAAGCATCCCACATATCACTGGTGTATTTTCGAACAGTGCCTGAATATACATGCATGAATGGAGTTTTAGTGTTCAAACTAAGAGCTTATTGGTCGAAGTAAGCGCCATCTATCGTCACAGTAGCACGGTTTCAGTATCCGCCCGCCACCGACCGGGAAACTACGCCACCGGCGTTCATCTGTATATAATTGGAATGTTTCAGCAAAGTGCTCATTTCCCCCGAGTGTCCCTTTTTTTAACTTTTGTAAATATCAACTCGATGGTTGTTACAGTAGACACTTTGGATGTTCTGTCTGTTATTTTCACATTTTGTTAACCGGCACAAGTTTTATGTAAATTTAGAAAAAGATATTTGTAGTTTTTCAATATCTAACCCGCATCATATTAGTGTAAGTGTGACAGAAATATATTGAGTGTATTTATTAAATTAATCGTGACATATTTTTACACAACTATTTATGTATAAAACATGATATGCTACACGTAGGTTATATAATTCGTGTCTTAAACAGAAAATTATTTCATGTACAGATTTCCATATTGTAATGGCCAACTTGCTGTAAAGTTTCTTTATCTGTGCAAGTGAGTTAATAAAATTTTAAATTTGAGGGGACTTTCAGTAAAACCAAGAAAATTGAAATTTAATCGCGTGGTCTACAAGTGACAATTTGCGTTCGAATTAATGTCACACCGAATCAAATGTGAGGTTATTTTTTATACAAACTACCATCTATGGCACCGAATGAAATGCGTCCCAACAAGCGACGCGCGCACCTGTATGTATAAATAGTTGCATGCAGTAAACTCAAATCGAGCAGCTTATATGTTGATAAATAACGTTCCTATGAAATCACTGTTATAAAAAAAGAACAATAATATGCCAATTCGTTATCGGAGAGAACAAAAACAACAATTTTTAAGAATTTATGCACACGTTCTTTCACTTCTTCTGAAGATAACTTTGTGATTAAAATAACAGTAATTTTTCGCAACAATTCAACTTCTTCATCTTCTGTCCGGTCAAACGAATTTCTTCGTCTTTTGATAATTATGCAACGAACTGTAGATATTCCATTCTCTTTCAAATTTATAATTATGTTACCTTCCATTTATAGGTACAGAGTGATTCATTTCAATATTAATCATAGGCGGCTTTGCAAGTTTTGACAATTTTTGATCGCATAATACATTAGCGTCGCAGAAAATGGGGTTGGGAGGATATTTATTATTGTTTACGTTCGATCAAAATAAAGCATTATTAAATTGCTATTTGTTTTCTGATTTTTGTGTGGCGTCACTTATTTAAGTTGACAAGAAGAATAAAAGTCACATTCAAACAGTTTAAAACAAATTTATTTTTGCCGAGATGTTACGCCGCTGACTACCCTCTGTCGAACGACGAACTGTCATATGTCAAAGTTAACCGCTTTTGAAGTGGCGGGAAAATTCTCTTGACATTTTTTCTTAGTGCGATAAAATGGAAGAAAAAACGTTTTTTTAGAATGATGCTACTTTCGAAACGGTGCGAGGCAAGAAAATGGAGAACGGGGGTATTCAATCCAACCGTGCCTGGACGAATTTCTACTGAAGTATCCAGATTATCGGACGTTGATTACCAAAAGGTTTGTCAGTGCGTTCAAAATATAGTGCCTAATTTTAAGGAAATCTTTGTTGAGAAAAAGCCAGGTCGAAATATTTCAGTGCGCACTCCAGATGTGTTGCTTAAGAATTGATGTGGGCTATTCTAGCTGTCAATTAATTTTGAAGAAAAACTTGAACATGTATCCTTATATAGTTCAAGTAGCCCAAAAAATAAACCCCCAGATTTTTCTAAAAGAATTGCTTACTGTCGATGATGAGATACTAAATTTGACATTTTTTAGTGATGAAACCTGGAAGGAGGACTTTCTAGTTATAATTTTTTTAATGCTCTTTCTCCAATCAGGGAAACCCCCTAGAACTTCCTTTAAAGATTTGTTTTGATTTGATCAAAGTGCTGGAACGCCACAAAACAGTTTTGTTTTTACCTTTTTCCATATCTCTACGTTCGCCCGTTTACGCTTTTTATCAACGAATTTTAATTGCAAAAATACGTTAAAAGAAAAACACTCGCTAGATCAAGCTGACCTACAACAGTCCATTTTGCGTTTTTTACACAGTCACGCTTCGCTTATTAAATGACTCGCTAAAAACACAATAAAATTTCTCGTTAGAGTGAACGCATCTTTTTTTGTCACAAATCTGCGGGTGAAATGAAAAGATGCACAGTGATTTGTTTGGCTGCCATTTTCCTACTTGGTGTAAGTCGAAATTTAGTCCTAGACCTTAGATATATTTAGCAGAAGTTACTTGGTTTGGTGCAGTGATAAAAGATTTAGTTGTTATCAGCGGCCAAGGCTAAGTTCGTTGTAAATTGTAACCGTAGAGGAAACGCGTCGGGAGCGGTTTGATGGAAAAATTGTAGTTTTACAATTTTTAGCTTGCTAAAAGTGCTAAGTGACAAACGGATCAAATTCTTGAAAGAAGAGTATGAGAAAAAAGCTTCTGGTTTACACCGTTTATGCCAAGTATGAGAACGATATCTCCAAGAGGCCGAGGATGTTTTACTCTAAAAAGTCTTCACCAAGGTTTACATACAGAAACCCATTTTGGCACCGGAATGTAGGAAACACCTCAAAGTTATAACAACAAGGAACTGCAGCGCTCGGTGAAGAGAGATCTAAAACGGTGTGTTCCATTTTAAGACGACTCATGTCGTTGGTACAGTTCCAAGTTCCTTGTGACAACCTGAGCAAAATTTTCGACACTTGGCCGAAGAAGGACTCTCTCTAGATCCAGAAATCCAGAACATCTTCGCTGGATCTACAAACTACGACAAGTTAGCATACTTCTGGAAATCTTGGAGGGACACTTTAGGTGCCAAAATGTACGAAACCTACGTCAATCTTTCCAAAGAAGCAGTGAGTCGAAATTTCTGATATTTTTTGTCTCAAGGACGCTAGCGAATTATGGCTTCAACAGTACGAGCCAGCAATATTTGAGGATGATGAAATTTGGATTCAGAATGTTGGATAACTGAAAACTGAGAATACGAAAAACTGAAAATACGACAATCTGATTTGAAGTTTATAAAAGTGAGAAGCTGAGAATACGAGCAGTTTCTCACCTTCGGAGCTAATCGTAAAATTTTAGATACTCAGTTTCTTACATTCGGAATTAGAGAAACCGATTTTCATTTATTCTCAGCTTATCTTTAGCTTTATACTTTGTGTATTCTCACATCCTAACTGCGTAGTAGTAGTAGTAGTAGTAGTAGTAGTAGTAGTAGTAGTTGTAGTAGTAGAAAAATTAATTTATAGATACTAATCAAACATAAAAGGATAACAAATTATGATTATACCGAGTGATCGAATCAAAGTAGGCGGCATTTGTGTTGTGTGCTTGGTGTCCTTGACAATCATCTTGCAAATCGTTGCACATTTTACACACGTAGGTGTTGAGGTTAGAATTAGAGCGACAATAAATAATTAACAAAGGATAGTAAATTTTGTTACACACTTTAACGTAACTGACCAGAAAAGATGAATGACAAGTGAAATATTTGAAAATTACATACATTCAATTGTTTATGATGTTACCAATCGTAAAATAATAATCAGCGCCTACTGTAATTATAAACTCAAATGATCACCTTGTACAAAAAAACACAAGAATTTATCAAGTAAGCAATGTACAAGTTATTGATAGTTTATTGCAAGTTTAATGAACTGCGCTTCAGCATTATTACAAATTACTCTTGCGAAATTTAATTATTGCAAAAATGTTTTTACTGTTTAAGTTAAGGTTAAACAAATGTGAAATTGAGTATGGCTTGAGAAAGTGAGAAGTTGAGAATACGAAGAATTGAAAATCTGAGAATGTGACTGAGAAGACAGCTCTAATTGTACGCTAAGATCTATTAGAGATACCGCCATTTTTGAGAAACTGAGGATATTCTGGGAAATCTGAAATAGTCAATGTAATTTTGAAAAAGTGAAAATCTGAGAATACAAAAAACTTGGATTTATTGGAAAATATTTTTTATTATCTGCAGAAAATATTGTGACCAAGTGAATTTTTAATGAGACTGGGGGAAATTAAAAAGTGAGAATGTGAAAATAATCAAGAAATATGAAAGAAACTGAGAATAAATAGAAAAGAATATTTTAATCAGATACCTCAAGAAACTTGAAAAAACTATGATTGTGATTTAAGTTGCAGAAAATATTGTGAACAAGTGAATATTTAATGTGACTGGTGGAAACTAAAAAGTGAGAATGTGAAAATAATCAAGAAATATGAAAGAAACTGAGAATAAATAGAAAAGTTGAGAATATTTTAATCAGATACCTCAAGAAACTTGAAAAAACTATGATTGTGATTTAAGTTGCGGACATATAGTGAACAAGTGAATATTTAATGTGACTGGTGGAAACTAAAAAGTGAGGATGTGAAAATAATCAAGAAATATGAAAGAAACGGAGAATAAATAGAAAAGTTGAGAATATTTTAATCAGATACCTCAAGAAACTTGAAAAAACTATGACTGTGATTTAAGTTGCGGAAAATATTGTGAACAAGTGAATATTTAATGTGACTGGTGGAAATTAAAAAGTGAGAATGTGAAAATAATCAAGAAATATGTAAAAAACTGAGAATAAATAGAAAAGTTGAGAATATTTTAATCAGATACCTCAGGAAACTTGAAAAAACTATGATTGTGATTTAAGTTGCGGAAAATATTGTGAACAAGTGAATATTTAATGTGACTGGTGGAAATTAAAAAGTGGGAATGTGAAAATAATCAAGAAATATGTAAAAAACTGAGAATAAATAAAAAAGTGAGCATATTTTAATCAGATACATTATGATTGTGATCTCGAGTTCATTTTTAAGAAATTGAAGATATTCTCAACAATTTGCAATGATCAATTCAATTCTGGTTTTAGATTTTAAAAATTTGTGAGTTTCAGGTTTTGAAGTGAAATAATGGATTAGGTTTAATTTTCGGATTCTCTTGATTTTTAAATTTTTATATTCTAGAACTTCAGCTTGTAAAATTTTCCAATTTTCGTGCAATCTAAGAAAAATATTGAAATACGTCAATGAAGTGAAAAAAAAATTGGTTTTAGAGTCTCTGGATATTCGAAAAAATCGTCTAAAAACTTCATCTAGTAACCTACGAAACAAAATTTTTTGATAGTTGAGCTTCCATTATGACATCTCACGTCACATTTCTGACGTAATCAAAACTCAACAATCATACAAATTGCAAAGTCTGATTTATCGTCGCCAGCGCGATAAATATTCTTGAACCGTTTTTTACAAAACCACCTCTGAAGGTAACTTTGCCATTTGAAATCCAACTACACTTCGATAAGGTTGTGGCAAAATATTCGTGTAGAATTCAATGTGATTGACAACATGAAGGCACTTGTAAGTATTTTTTAATTAAATTACGAGAGAACTAAAATAACATGAATAATTTCATCGCAATTATACAGCTAATGGAGTTTGCGTGTAGTGACAATAAAAACATCTTCGGTTATTTTCCCATCTTCAGGTCATTACACCTGTTGGATTTTTTGAACAGAAATTTGAATAAACGGGTTTTTGATGGCCATACCAGTTTTCTGAAGATCTACCAAAATTTAGTGTTAATGAACTAAAAATTAATAGAGACAGACGCGAACTTTCTAAAGTTTTTTTCCTGAAAAGAACCTTCGCTGTATTTTACAATTGTCATGATTGATAAATTTGTTGAGATTCACGCTTGAAAGGACAAAGATAAAAGCGCAAATAACAATAAATTTGTTGATACGCCACGTATGGGTGGAATTTTTTAAATATGAGACATGACACTTCGACTTGGATTTTTGAAAATTTAAGGTCACCGATTACCGCAATATTCTAACCACTTTCACGTCTAATCTAAGAATTTTTTTCAGATTATTTTGGCAATAGTTCTAGTTGTTTTCTTACACCGATCCTCCGATGCCGTCTTCACCGAAGACCAGCTCCAGGCCTTCTTAACTAAAGAATACGAACGATCAGCTTCTTCTTTTTGCACCCAGCTTAATGAAGCTCAGTGGGCTGTGGACACCGATCTTACCAACCAAAAAAATCAAGAGATTTTGGTGAGTTTCAGGTGTACAAACTTATCTTCATTTTTTTTTTTTTTTTAGCTGAATACGACACTGCTAGCCTCGGCTTTTGAGAAAGAGTTGTGGCTAAAATATTTCAAGGATCTTAATCCTGAGGACTACAAGGATCAGCAGCTGAAGAGACAAGCGAAGACGCTGAGGATTCTCGGAGATGCTGCTTTGAGCGAAGAGCAACTTAAAAAAGTTAGAATAATAAAATTAAATGCGCGATTTTCACGGTTTGTTTGTAGCTGAAGACAGCAACTAACGCCATGAATGCTATTTATAGCACGGCTAAAATTTGTCCCTACAATAACCAAAATTGCGATGTGACCAAAAATGGGCTGTCTTTAGAGCCTCAAATTGATGCGATTTTTGCCAAGTCTGCGGATTATGACGAGCTAGCTTATGTTTGGAAGGCTTGGAGGGATGCTTCTGGGGCTAAAATGCGGGAACTTTACAAGACTTACGTGGACTTGTCCAACGAGGCGGCTGTTGCAAATAGTAAGTGACATTTGTTTTGGTTAGAAAAATTTAAGGGATATTTAAATCTCAACGGGACATTTTTTTCAATAGTTCAAGCGACATCTTTATCGTTAAAAAGTAACTTAATTTTGCTTTTAATACTATTTTTAAAAAACACGGCGTTTAAGTAGGCTTTGGAATTTGAAATCTGTTGGTAGGCCTGCCTCTCATGTCAAGCGTCTCTTTGACAGTTTAGGCTTAAATATTTATTAATATACCAAAATGTCATGGCTGCCAACTTAAAAAGTTGAAGGGCTACTAAAGCTGAATTGTTGCTTGAAACTAAGCAAAAATGTGGCTTAAGCGTGATTTTTTTATATTATTTTGTATTTTTTTAGATTTCTTAGTGTTTTTGCTTTCTTTATGTAGATTTTGTGTTTTCTAAATTATTAGAATTTAAATTTTAGAATTTTTTAAATATTTTTAAAAAAAAATCGGATTCACATTTTTTGTATTCGTTTTAATCATGTTCTATTGTTTTGACACCTTGTATTTCTTAGACTCCTTAGATTGTTTATTTTATATTTTGATATTTTATTTTTATTTTTTTAGATCCTTAAGATTTTTGGGTATTTTTGGATTTCAATTAGATTTTTTAATATTTTTTATTTTTTGAACCATTTAGATTTCAAAAAAATCTATTTGATTTTGTGTAATTTTACGGTTTTCATGTTTTAGAGTTTATTTAGATGTATATACTATTTCTATGTACTTATTTTATTTTGCATTTTTGTGGCCAAATTTTATATTTTTACTTTTTTTTTTCCTTCAAAAATTTTGGAAAATTTGGATTCTTAATTTTTACAGATCTTTAAGAGTTTTAGATCTTTATATTCTTAGAATTTTCATAATTTGCCGAGTTGTTAATTTTTTTGGATATTTTTGCTTCTGTGACCAAATTTGATCGCTTTTAGTTTCCTTAGATTTTTTTTCCAAATTTTTTAGTTTTTTTGATGAAGATATTGCTTAGATTTTTACGATTTTAGTTTTTTTTTAACCTTTAGGTTTTTATTTTTTTTTTTGTTTTTTTTTTTATATTTTTAGATTCTTTATTTCTTTGCTAGTTTTTTTTTTCCTCGATTTTTTAGATAATTTGGGTTTTTTATATCCTCCAAACTCTTAGATCTTTATTTTTGAAAATTTGTCGCTACTTTTTAGATTCTTAAAATTTTGAGTTTTTTTTTTAAATTCTGGATTTTTCAAAATTTTTCTTAAATAAGTTTTTTTAACATTCTATACTTTTTGTATTCTTAACACTAAATCTTTTTGAAATTGTATTTTTTTTTTCAAAATTTAATACTTGTATCTAGAAATTTTTTGTTTTGATTCTTTAGATCTTTTATTTTTCAAATTTTCTATATCATTTTGTAGTCTTTTATATTTTGCATATATAGACCTTTTATAGACTTTTATAGACCTTCATATTTTTTGAATTTTTATGATTTCTGGATTTTTTTAACTTTTATTATCTAGACTGTTACATCCCTTTCTTGTTTTTTTTTGCTTCTGTTTTATAGCCAACTTTTTATAGATTCTTTAGATATTTTATCTTTTAGATTATCATTTTTCAAGGTCTTTTAAATTTTGTATTTTTTCCTCAAAAATTTTGGAAACTTTTTGTAGATTTTAAAATTTTACAAACCTTGTAAACTTTTTAGATTTTTTATATTTTAATTTTTTTTATAATTTCTGGATTTTCAAAATTTTTTGGATCTAGATTTTTATATATTTTTTTTGCTTTCTTTTGCTTCTGTTTTTGATAGCTTTAAATTTCTCTTAGATTTTTTTCCCTAAATTTTATAAAATTTTTAGATGGCGACATTCTTTAGATTCTTACGATTTTTGTTTTTTTTTTTGAACCTTTGTTTCAATCTTTTTTATTTTTTTGTTTTTTTTTTTAATTTTTTTTAAATTCTTCATTTCTTTGCTAGTTTTATCCGCAAATTTTTGAAGTTTTTTCTTATTTCTTCGATTTTTTTTTGGATTTCTTATATTTTCTAAGCTCTTTAAATTTTTACTTTTTCAAAATTATCGATACTCTTTAGATTCTTTAAATTTTCAGTTTTTTTTTAATTCTGAATTTTTTAAAATTTTCTTACTTTTGTACTTTTCGTATTTTAAGTTTTTAAATTTAATTTAATTTTTTTTTTTTAACTATATAATTTTTCATCTTTTGTGTTCTTTCTAGATATTTTTAAATTATCGATTGTCTTGATTCTAGAAAGCTTTTATGATTTATAGAATCTTTAGATCTTTATTGTAGATTTTGTAGGATCTTTATATTCTTTGAATTTTTACAATTTCTGAATTTTCTAATTTTTTTATCCCTTTTTTGCTTTTTCTTGCTTCTGTTACATCGAAGATCATTTTTGCTTCTAAATCACTGTCACCATATCGTTTGACTTTTACCTGTTCCAGCTGTAGTACCAATAGTCTCCTCTCTTCTTATAGAACTGAGCTGAAGCTAATTTAAATTTTAGAAAAACTTAGGAATCCTCTTATAAATTATAGGGATCCTCTTATAAATTTTATTTTCTTTCAACTCGTTCATTTCCAGAATTCAAGAACAAGGGCGAGATGTGGAGAGAAAGCTACGAATCACCAACTTTCATCCAAGACATTGATGACCTCTGGAACCAAGTCGAGCCCTTATATCTAGAACTCCACAAATACGTCGGTCAAAAACTGAAAGAGCGCTACGGCTCAAAACTCGATCTTTCTGATGGTTTAATCCCCGCGCATCTTTTCGGCAACGCTTGGGCCCAAGAATGGAACAACATCGCGGAATTAGTAAGACCATTTCCCAACGCTAGTAGGGTCAACGTAAACCAAGCTTTACTCGATGAGAAATACACCGTTTTGGACATGTTTAAAACATCCGACGAATTCTACAAGTCCATGGGTTTGATACCTAACGATATCTCATACAACACCAGCGCTGGAGCCATGATCGAGAAGCCCACGGATGGTAGAGAAGTCGTCTGCCACGCAAGCGCTTGGGATTTCTGCGATGGGAAAAACTACAGGATCAAAATGTGCACGGAAGTCAACTACGAGGACTTCGTCGTCATTCACCACGAAATGGGACACATCCAGTATTTCCTCCAGTATGCGAAACAACCATATAATTTCCGTGATGGGGCAAACCCGGGTTTCCACGAGGCTATAGGGGATACCATCGCGTTATCCGTCTCCACTCCTAAACATCTCAAGAAGATTTCTCTCCTGAAGAACTACTCGGAGAACTACGAGTCTTCGATCAACGCCCTCATGGATATAGCTCTTCAAAAAGTCGCTTTCTTGCCTTTCGGTCTCTTAATCGACAAGTGGCGGTGGGATGTTTTCAGCGGCAGTGTCACCCAAGACCAATGGAACGCGCACTGGTGGAACTACCGGAAGAAGTACCAAAGAGTGAAGCCTCCAGTTGAACGATCCGAGAAGGATTTTGATCCGGGGGCAAAGTACCACGTCCCAGCAGACTCTCAATACATCGCGTAGGTAAAAAAGTTAGTACCATCGCGAGTACTCATCTCAAATTTCAGATACTTCGTCGCGCACATCTTACAGTTCCAATTCTACAAGAGTCTGTGTATCGCAGCCGGAGAATATGATCCTAGTAACAAAGCGGTACCACTACATGAGTGTGATTTCTACCAGTCTAAAGCTGCAGGTGACTTATTGAGGTAAAACTAGAACTAACGCTTTGAAGAGTCTAATTTTGAGTTTTATAAGCAATGGGTTGGCTCTTGGTGCCAGCAAACATTGGAGCGATGTCTTGGAGTTGATGACCAAGGAGAGGAAGTTGAATGCAGCACCGCTTTTGGAGTACTTTGAACCACTTTATGCCTTTTTGAAGAAGCAAAACTCGTCTTAGAAATGAGGTAGATCTATCGCTGACATTAATAAAAGAGTTTTTTTAAAAAAGTTCATATATTTTCACAGAAAACATCAATTTATACACTTAGTTTCCACCTCATATATATTACAAATACAAACACTCATACATTACGACACCTACTCCCTAACCACATAAATAAATAGAAAAACTTTAAATAGATTTAATCCTATCTTCCTTAATCGTTTTACGCGTCCTCGTTTCTTTACTCGGCGTCTCCGTGCTCTTCACCATCAGATTCTGGCTACTTTCTCTTCGTTCTTTCAAGACGCGATCCAAAGTTGACACTACTTCATCCACGTTCTCTTTGGTGAAGACCATCGGTGGTTTAAACTTGAGGACGTTGCAATCAGGACCATCACTGCTTATAAGAATATGTTCTTCTCTCATCCTACAAGAAAAAAAAAATGTTAGAAGTGGAAGAAGGTGGCTGAAGAAAGTACCTTGCGACGACATAACTTGCGGTTTCTTTGTCGGGAGTTCTTAGTTCTCTGTCTTTGACGAATTCAAGACCTAAGAAAAGACCAACGCCTCGGACATCGCCGATGCAAGAGTACTTCTTGGCGAGCATTTGACAGCTGTCAAGGAGGTACTCTCCGACGACCAGGGCGTGTTCGCGGAGATTTTCACGCTCGATGGTGTCGAAGACGGCGTTGGCTATGGCGCAGGAGACAGGGTTGCCACCATACTAAAAAAAAAAGGAAAAAAAAACAGGTTCAGTAATCGTTAAGTCACCAAATAAATAAAAAAATTAAGAAACTGTATAAAAGGTGCCATTTTTAGGGGCATGGGTGGGGTGAATATGAGAGCTCAATGTATGTACAATTTTAGGGTTTTTAGCGAAAGTTGGTAGTATGTACATTCAGAGAGTAAAAATCACATCAAATGTCAAAATTGATTTGTTTAAATTAGCACGATATCTAAATCAATCGATCAAAAAACAATTGATGGTATTAGGAAGTAACCTTTTGCTGTCTGCTAAAACATTTTTGTCAAACGGCTGTCAGCTGTCTACAAAACATTACATGCAGCTTACTGTAAAAATGTCCCCAGCCGGTACATTCCAATACATAGGTTAGGTCAAACTTGGGTACAGTCCAAAAAATTTGGTCGAGTTTTGACATGTTCGCAGTCAATTTTTCTTTTTAATTTATATCTCCATAACAACAAAAAAATTCTACGATAAGGAGGCTGTTATAAATATAATAATCTGATTCACTTCACCACACCAAACCACAATTTGGTTTGACATCAAAATCGAAGCATAACAGTGCTGCCAACATGTAAAAAATGTAATTCCTATGTTGGAAGGAAATAAGTATTTAAAAAATCAGGAGGCTCCAAAAACTCGTTATTGAACTTGGAATTGGAAAAATCCCCAGAAATCAAAAAACAATGATCTCGTAATTTATCTCGTTATCTTTTTACAATATTTACAGTTCACCATTGTTACTCAAAGATAAGTTTATTAATACTCCAAATCACGCCTAAATTTAGAGTTATTTTCCCCAGTCATTGAACTATATTCAAAGATGTTATCTCAGCACTCACCGTGTTAAAGTACTCCACTCCCGTTTTCCTGAAGCTCTCAGCGATCTCCTCCGTGGTAACCAAACACGCAATAGGATGCCCATTTCCCATGGGTTTCCCCATCGTCACGATATCAGGAACGACATCATGCAACTGGAAGCCCCACCATTGCTTCCCAAGTCGGCCGAACCCAACCTGTACCTCGTCAGCGATACAAACACCTCCGGCTCTTCTAACATGTTCGTAGACGTCTTTGAGGTAGTTCTCCGGTGGGATAACTTGTCCTCCACAGCTCAGCAAGCTCTCGGCGATGAAAGCACAGACTCCTTCACCTTTCTCGGTGACGTCGGAACAAATAGTTTTGATTTCGTCGGAGTAGAGTCTTGATAGTTGTTCTTTGGAGTAGTCACAATCGCGGTACTTCCCTCTGTAAGTGTCTGGGCACGAAGCCTGGAAGCAGGGAGTAGATGGTGGTAGACTCGGTGAAGGAGGTACTCACCACATGGACGTAGTCTCGTTGTGGAGGCCCACCAGGAAGATTAAACTTATAGTGGGAAATGTCAATCAAGGAGGTCAAATGTCCATGGTACGCACTAAAAAAATACCATATTCGTAGCTGCTCTTTGACCCAAACCCCAAGTGCCCCCACATTACAAGAGAACTACAACTACAGCTCCAAGCCTGTTCGTGTTCTTAAAATTACCAAAACATTGTTACAGTACTACCAACAGACTTGGAGAATCTAACAATGTATCCTTTAAAATCGCCGCTATACACAGTGGTCCAGAAGAGTCTTCGGTGGCTCGGGCTCCATCTTCATCTGTAATGTGTTAGGTAGCTGTAAGAAAAAAATGAAACAAAAAAATTAGAGATGTTCAACTCATTCAACACAACATGTGCCCTACGACAAGAAATAACGCTCCTTGGAGATTATTTCTAGTCGAACACATACTTAAAGCTAAGTCATGGACAGTGATTCGGAATGACAAATGAAATTTTGGGTCCGAGTCCACGGGCCTTTGGTCTGCAAATGATCATTAGAGAAATTCGAAAGGAACTCACTGCTCCAATGTGATGAGCTCTTTGTTTCCGGTGTGAATCTGAGCCAGACGAAGAGCGAGATCGTTGGCTTCCGATCCGGAGTTCACGAAGTAACAAACGGAGAGTTTGTCGGGCATCGTGCTGATGATGCGTTGGGCACAAAGAACGATGTTGTCGTGAAGAAAACGGTTGTTGGTGTTGAGGATGGCCATTTGGGAGCAACCGGCTTCGACGACAGACGGGTGGCAGTGACCCACTGGAAGAAGAAAAAAAAATGTTAAATTGCGTGTCATCATTCTTGGATTATTACAGTTATCAAGCCATGATAATCACACTTTCCTTATCGCGATTCAGTTTTTTAGTGCATGCTATTTATATGATGATCATTTTTGATGACTGTACCGAAAAAATTGATCGATTGGAAAACGGTGACTACGTTTTAAAAGATATTTTTAGTATGAAGATAACTGTGATTATGTCGTATCAAACTGAGTTAATTTTATCAAATTTTACAAAAAAAACTGCTTTTCTCAGCTTTTTCAGTTTTAAGGTTAGCAGGAGCCGTCAATTTTTCAAACTTTGATAGTTGTCAGTTTCAAAAATTGCGATTGTTTAATAATGGAGTTTCAAGATGGCACTACAGTTTGTCCAATTTATTATCGTTGACTGTTTCAATGAATATGCAGATATGACAAAAAATTGAAAAAAACCATTCATTAAACTGTCAGTTTATTGGTGAAAAATTGTCCTAGATATGATCATACAACCAACATTTTCACCAAATTTGAACTTTTTTATTTTTAAGACAGTTTCAAAGTTGCAAACGTCAATTTAAAAGATAAATTAAACTATCTTGTGGCATTTCAGTTTTTAAGTCAGTACCAGCAAATTCAGTTTTAAAAAAAATCGTGAGGATACCACCAGTTCTCAAAAATTCTAGAGTTGTCAATTTTTGAGTCAGTAGAAATAAATTATGGTATTTAAAAAAAAAACGTCGAGGTACAACTAATTTTTTTCAAGTTTTCGGTTTCAGTTTCAAGTCAGCACAAAAATTCACAAAATTTTAGAAAAAAAACTTCAGAACGGGTCAGTTTTTGAGTCAGTACCAGAAAATTTAACTTTAAAAAAAAATCGAGAGGATACCACCAGTTCTCAAAAAATTTAGAGTTGTCAGTTTTTGAGTCAGTAGAAATTAATTATGGTATTTTAGAAAAAAAACGTCAAGGTACAACTAATTTTTTTCAAGATTTCGGTTTCAGTTTCAAGTCAGCACAAAAATTCACAAAATTTTAGAATAAAAACTTCAGAACGGGTCAGTTTTTGAGTCAGTATCAGAAAATTCAACTTAAAAAAAATCGAGAGGATACAACCAGTTCTCAAAAAATTTAGAGGAGTCAGTAGAAATAAATTATGATATTTTAGAAAAAAACTTCAAGATAGAACTATTTTTTTAAGTTTTCGTTAGTCAGTAGAAAAATGCACAAAATTTTGGAAAAAAACTTCAGAAACGGCCAGTTCCTTAGATTTTCATAGTAGGCAGTTTTTGAGTCAGTTTCAGACTACAATTGTTTAAAAATAGAACTTCAAGATGGCACTACTATGTCTGTCATTGTCTGTGTTTCAATAAATGTGCAGAAATTACCAATAATTATTGACAAGTCGTCAATTTCGACCGGAAGTTTAACAATCATAAAATTGCCAGTTTTTGGCGGTAAAAAGTTCTCTCAAATAAAAAGAAAAGTCTCAAGACACTAATGAGATTCTCCTTAAATTTTTAACATTTTTTCAGACAGTATTGAAGCAAATCTAACATTTTATGAGACAGTTTCTAAAAAAATCTCAAGATGCAAACGTCAGTTTCTAAATCAATTTTAGAGACAGTATCACAAAATTACGACTGTTTAAATAAAACAGCATTTCAGTTTTTGAGTCAGAGCAGAAATTTTCAAAATTTAAAAAATCAATTCATATTTTTTTAGAGATGGCAGTATTTGAGTCAGTTTAAAAAAACTACAAAAAATGGAACTTTCAGATGGCCCTCTGAATTGTATAAGTTATTATAACTGTCTGTTTCAATTAATAAGCAAATATAGAGCCCAACTGTGATAATTTAATTATCTATAAAATTGACAGTTTGTTGGCCAAATATAGTTGCCCTAGATAAAAAAAAAGTTTCAAGATACAACTGAGATCTTCCCCAAATTTTCAGTTTTGTCATTTTTTGAGACAGTATCGAAGAAAACCGTAAGATGTCAAAATGAAAACGTTAATTTCTCAAATTTCTACTGTCTTAAAAACGCGACTGGAGCTCTCTTGCAGCATTTTAGTTTTTGAGTCAGTACCAGAAAATTTCAAGATATGCAAAAATGAAAGTTCAACTGTTATTATCAACACAATTGAGATCTTCCCAAAATTCTTATCTTTGTAATTTTTTAAGACAGTATCAAACAAAACGTCAGATTTTCAAATTGGGTCAGTATGAAAAAAATTAAAAACTGTTTCAATGAAAAATAAATGTAACTCTCTTATAGCATTTGAGTTTTAAATAACAGACAATCTCAAAATTTAACAAAAATCTTTAAGAGCTGCGAGTTTTGAGTCAGTAATATAAATTATAATAAGATTAAATATTATTATTATTATTATTATTAACTATCATATTTGAGAAAAAAAATCTGGAAAAAAACTTCAAAGCAGTGAAACACTAAACCTCCAAATTTTTTAGATTCGGCTTACAACGAGCCGTCAAAATAACAATCAAGAATAAAGAAGATAAGTAAAAATAAAAACAAATATGAAAAAAAAGATAAGAAAAATTAAATTCTTCTCTTTTTCCCCAAAAAATTTAATCTCTTATCGTTAAAGTTCAATCAGCATCAAAGTTCATTCATCGACGCTCATTTTAATTCCAAACCAGTCTTACCAAAAATTAAAAAAAAAAAAAAACTCACCATGGGCAACATTGTTAATGCAGTCCAAGTATGCATCGCCCCTCTCGTCATACATGTACTGGGCCTTTGCCCTCGTTATCTTTAATGGATCTTGTCGGAAAAAAAGTTGACAGGATTTTCTGCAACAGATTTCTCCCATTAACAAAAACGGAACTTTCCAACGAAGCGCATGGTTGCAAAAAATCAATAACAATGAAAGCTACGATAGAAACACTTCTTACCCAATATGTTTGTCCCGAAGAGCGATGGTTTCTTTCTTCGTCATGTGTTCCATGGCGGAATTCGGAAAAACGGAAGTGGAAGTGGAAGTTTCGTGGTCGAGAGCTTGAAAGCTGTGTTGGGTGTTGCGTCGTCTTGCGACTTTATATTGGATAAATGCTGCGCACGCAGTGCGCACAAAAGTTAATTAGTTTAATTATTACGACACGGAATTATCTCTTATGCTTTCACGTGATACGAACACGTTTCAAAAACAGCTGGAGAAACCAAAACGGAGAGAAATTCGTGATGAAAATTTGCGCGAATTCTTCGGTTTTCGCATTGCGCGACGCATTTTTTTATTTATTTTTTTTTTAGTACGAAAATAGGCGCTTTCGATTTTGTTTACATCAGTGTAGTTTGCGTTTGGATTTTTTTACAAAGGAGATATTAATCCACAAAAGTAATTGTATTTCAAAGGCTTATCTGAATCAACAGAATAATTATAATTTGTTTTTCTCGAAAATTACCACACCACGGTACATTTATAGGAGTTCACAAAATAGACAAAATTAACGTTCACTAAACAATTAGGAACAATATTAACACATTGTTAGACTTTAGACTTCGGATAATTCCAATTTTGTTCGATTTAAACAAAATGTTTTCATTTAAAAACATAATTTTGGGTAAATATTGACCAGGTGACGACAAAATGTTGTAGTTTTCTTTGTCCGATTGCCAATAAAAGACTTTTTAGTTAAATTTGATTATTTGCTTGTTTCCAAAAAATCAATAAATTTTGTTAATTTTATTCAAAATATAGATAATATTTGAAGCACATTTAATGAACTTTTCAATATTTTCTATTAAAATTAACACAACAAGAGTTCCCACATTTAGAGATTTTTAGTTAACTATCTTTATTAATTATCAATACGATACTAGTTATATTTTTGATGAATGATCAAACTCACAAACGGAGAAAAATAGTTCGGTAGAGATTAGTTAATATTTTTTTAGGATAAAAGTTAAGACGATTCTCACGTTTGCTAGACTTTCGGTACCATTATCTTATTAGTTACACTTTATTATTTACTTAGCTATCAAAGAAAATAGGAAATAACAACAGTGTATTAACACATTAGAGAATTTTTGATATTTTCTTTTTAAATATTTTTAATTATTGCCAATAACAATATTTTCCTAAAATTTTCTTTTAAAATTAGTTAAAACACACAAGACAACTTTTAACTAACTTTTCTTTTTAGTTATATTTTTTATTTACATAACTATTTAAAAACAAATGAGAACAATATTTGATAAAAAGTTTACAATTTTTTTTATATGGCTCTAAAATCAGTGACTATATAATCAGTTTGAGACATGCCAAAAAATTATCGCTATATTTTTTTTATTAGTTAATTTTATTTATTTATGTCCGTACAAAATTTAGAACAAAGCTTGACCAGATTGCACGACTTTTAACTAACTTTTGTCGTTAGTTATTCTTAGCTATCAATAAAATAAGAGACGATATTGGATGAACAATACAGAGATTTGTTTATATTTGGTCTTGATGAGTTAGAGACTACTTGGAAGACTTTTAGTTAACTTTTATTATTAGTTAAACTTTGTTATTTTCTTAGCTATCAAAAAGAATTAGAAATAATAATAGTTAATAAACACAGGAGAATGTTTGATAAACTTTTAGTTATGTTTTTTCACTAGTTAATTATTGTTATTTTCAATCATTGACAATAAGAGACAATATTTTATTATTAGTAGAATTCTTTAACATTTTCTTCTAAAATCAGTAACGCATTATTAGTTAAATTTTATTACTAATTAGCTATCACTAAGGAAAATCTTATTTTTCTTCTAAAATCAAAATTAGCTAACTTTGTTTGTTATAATTTTTATTTATTAACTATCAATAAAAATAAGAGAACATTTGATCACTAATTTACAAATTTTTGTTTATTTAGCTTTAAAATCAATGAAAATAGTTTTGACATATTTGATAAATTTATAGTTATATTTTTTATTAGTTAATTTTTATTATCAGTTAGCTATGAGTAAGAATAAGAAGCTTTGGAGATCTTTTCATTTTCTCTCTTAAGATCAAAATTACAGGTTGGCACGCGTGCAAGACTTTTACCTAACTTTTCTTGCTAGTTAAATTTTGGATTTAGTTAAATCAATAAAAATAAAAGACAATATTAGATGAACAATTTAGAGACTAGTTGAAAAGAGACTTTAACACTTTTAGTTAACTTTTATTATTAGTTAAACTTTGTTATTTCCTTAGCTAAGTCAGTTAAGACAAAGTTTAACACATTCGGAAACTTTTAGTTAATTTTTATTATTAGTTAGCTGTTAACAAAAATAAGAAACACTGGAGACTTCTTCATTTTCTCTCTTAACATTAAAATTAACACAGTTTGACACACTTGCAAGGTTTTTAGCTAACTTTTCTTGTTAGTTACACTTTTTTATTTAACTATCAATAAAAATAAAAGATAATATTGCATGAACAACTTAGGCACTAACTGAAAATAGAATTTTACACTTTTGAGAGACTTTTAACTTTTATTATTAGTTAAACTTTGTTATTTTCTTAACTATCAACATAAGTGGAAAACAAAAATAGTTAGTGAGTACATTGTAGAATTTTTGATATTTTCTTAAAGGCTTGATGTGTTTTTAAATTAGTTAAGACTGCTAATAATAGTTAATATTTTATTTATGTAGAATTCTTTCGTATTTTTGTTTGAAGTTAGTTAAAACAAAGTTTGACATATTCGGGAAGTTAGAGTTAATTTTTATTTTTAGTTAGCTATTAATAAAAATAAGAAACACTGGAAAATTTTAGTTAACTTTTCTTGTTAGTCACACTTTTTGTTTATTTAACTATCAATAAAAATAAGACAATAATTGACAAGTTAGAGACTAGTTAGAGCTTGACCCGTTTGGCAGAGCTTGATTCAATAATATTTCATTTCAGGTAAAACTGATATTTTTTAAAATTAGTTAAGACAAAGATTGATTTATCTGGGACATTTTTAATCAATATTAATCATCAATAAGATCGTTGACACGTTTGCTATTTTTTCTTGTTAATTACATTTATTCAAGTACTTAGCTATCAATAACAATAAGACACAATATGTGATAACTAATTTAGACACTTTTAGATTCGGCTCTAAAATTAATGATGATAATATCTGACGCGTTTATTTGGAATATTTTAAGTAAGTTTCCTATTAATTACATTTTGCGATTTTTACTGTCAATACGGGGACAATCTTAGGAAATTTTTCTTTTAAATTACTTTTTAATTGTACGCACTTAATTAGTGACAAAATTCCATTTTTTGACAGCTACGAAAACCACGGAAATTTTGCTCAATTTTTTCATAAATCTAAACCATGTAATCAGTGTAACTCTCCAATCAAAGTCAGAAGACCAACACACAATTTCTTTTATTTTTAGAAAATTTCATTAGTGAGGTTATCGTAATCACAGAGAAAATATTGCGACTCACAATGACAACACAATGAGATAACTTTTCCATTAATACAATTGTTGTTGCTTATCGCTACTACACCTTTGTTCACGTTCGTTAAAAATCTTAAAATTCAGAATGAAAAATAAATTAAATATATATTACGCAGGTTTAAACAAGCATTAAGAAAGAACACGAAAATAAGAATTTTATCTATAAACTTAGATACACTCAAATTCTTTATCTTAAAAAAATACGCTGATCTTTCCATTACCTGACAAAAATAAACGAGCTCGGGCGTCTGCAAGTTGCAGATAATGCAGCTATTATCATAATAATTATCTAATTGTAAGTTAAATACACAATTTTTTATCAGTTCATTATCGAAGCTGTTGACTAAGTATAAATAGCTTTGCGTTCACGAAAATACCAACACGGACAATGTTAATATTTGTGTTTTATTTAAAAATAAATGTTAAAACGAGGCGAAAACACGTGGAAAATTCGAGGAGTGTGGTTATTGTTTTCGGTCATAAAACTTAAGCATGTTTGTTTAAAGTGTTTCTTTTATTTTAGGAGTGAATGAAGAGATAATTCCATTGTGACGCCCGAAAAACTTCGCAGTCGCAGTTTGTCTTTCATTTTTGTAACAATTTGATATATAGGCCAAGGCAAATATTTGTAAAAAGATAAAGGCAGATTCAAAAATATCGAGATTTCTCGGATATTATTCCGATGAAAACTACAAAGTAGTATTTTTATCAGCACGTGTTCTCATAATTTGCACTCATCATCGCGTGAGCGCGATAACACCGAACTTGATAAACCAGAATTTTTCAAACCAGAAGCCTAATTAGTTTTTACATTGTTTATGAGAATGGCAAGATGTCTCTAGGCACTCGTTATATCTTAAAACAATATTTATAAACATATTACTGTAACATAAACACGATAATCCCAACACTGGAAATTTCTAGTTCATTAACTCATAATATTCGAATTTCGGAAAAATTATTACGAAATGTGTTAGCTGGTTTGGTCAAAAATCTAAGATCAATGATCTGTGGCAAAAATAGCAGCAAAGTGTATCAAAATTGTTATTTGTGTTCTAAATTTTGTAACGGGATTGTTTGGCTTCGATTAGTTGACCTCTTGGATTTTCTCCATCACGTTGTTATCGCATGGAGCATCTAACAATGGACACAAGAAGGTATATTGGTCTTAATTCGAAGTTATGCAATTGGTTTATCGCTTTGTTGCCACATCCAATTGCCTCCGAGTTGGATAAGAAAATTGTTTTGCAATTAGTTGATTTTCCTAAATGGATTGACGTCAGAATTGAATTGCAGGGGAACGTGAAGCAACGTCCAGTGTTTATTTGACACGTGTTATTCTGTCTTAACTACAAAAAAAAGCAAAAATCTCACTTCGGATTGTAGACAACCAAATATACATCCTCTTGATCATGGCGGCGCCTGTGTACCCTGAATTATTCATTCATGTTGGCAGCATTGTTCCAACTCATTTCATAACTGTTAACCTCAAACTGTCAAAACATGTCATTTCTCAAATCTTCGCATATCAACGGATCCAAAAGCGTCAAGCTAATAAAACAATTTCTTGATCCATAAATATTTAGTAAATTTGATAATTTAATCAGTGTTTAGTACATATCTAATCATTCCCTTCCACTGCGACTTCAGTAAGCGCCCGGGCATAAAACGGTCCTTCGTTGACGAAAGTCTGCAATTGTTTGCTCGTCACGTGGTCAAAAACGTTACTTTTTGCGAGCAATTCGACGATTTCGTACTTGGCCTCTTTGCATTCTTTCATTGTTTCCACTTTTCGGTCCAAAAGGAATTCCACCATTCCTAGAACAAAAAACGGTTGGTATCTCTGTTCGTTTACGCGTCAATTTCCAGAACTACCAACTACGTTCTGGATTTCTTGGAGACACTTGCCTGGGTAGTTTTTAATAGCCTCCTGTCCCCACCGCTGCCCCGCGATGGCTTTCAAAATCCCGAAAGCCCCCAATCTCAGATCTGAAAACGGATTTCTTGCGTAGTTCCAAACAAATTCCATCTGGTTGTTATCAATCAATTGAAACCACTTCTGTGTGATC
Organism: Cynaeus angustus; assembly: GCA_030157275.1. Taxonomy (NCBI): domain Eukaryota; kingdom Metazoa; phylum Arthropoda; class Insecta; order Coleoptera; family Tenebrionidae; genus Cynaeus; species Cynaeus angustus. The sequence continues at coordinate 11,417,085 of CM058067.1, forward strand.
ATCGTTATTCGATTATTGGGCTCGACAAGTTGGAGCATGTTCTCAAGACAGTTTAGCCCCCGGACTTTGATTTCACTGGGCATTGATGGTAGAGCTTTAGCTGTGTTTTTAATAGCGTTTTCTATATCAGCCCCCGTCGAGTCTAGTGCGATTTTCCCATCGTTGGTTAACGCAATGTGGCCCAAAGTTTCCAATGAAACCCCCATGATAGTGAAATTGTTGCTTTCTAAATTACTAAATAATCTGTTGAACATCTGGGGGTACTTCGCTAAGACTTCCATGGGTTTCCAATGGGCCATGTTACCAAAGAATTTGAGAATTCCAGGTTCACAGAGCTGGATTGTGACTAAATCGCCACCTTCAAGCATTAAGGAGATTTTCTTGAGGGTTTCATTCGACTCTAAGTAATTATAACCGTGCTTGGTCAAGCCAAGTCCACAGAGAAGCTCCAGGACGTTTAGTCTGAGCAAAATATCATTATTATCTAGTTCATCCAAGATCTGTGACAACAATCCCGTTGATTTCAACGTGTTGAAGTTAGCTTCAGACTGGACGCTGATGTAGACCAAAACCTGCAACAATATTCGTTATTTTCATCTCGATTAAAAACTAGAGCCCCCACCTCATAGACGCGAAACCTGACGATCTCATTAACCTCCATAACTCCATGTAGACCTTTGAGAACATCAGCCTTCGTTAATTGTTTCATCCCAAAACTCGACAGTCCCACAATTTTGATAATTTCACAAGCCCCCTTGGCAACCCCCAGATCATCGTCTCCAACACACTTAATTATGTTAATCAAAAGCGACTCTCTTTTACACAAATCCACGAGAATATCCTCATTCTCAAGGTTACGTTTCAACTCATTTAAAGCCATGACTTTCACCCCAGGTACAGGGTGATTTAGGGCTCGCTCTAAAAAAACTCCATATTTATTTGTGCTTTCGCCCAAAGTTAAATTCGTCATACAAAGTGTGAGGACTTCGCACGCCAAATCAATTTGTTCGCTACAAAAAGAAAAATTTCAACATTAACAAAGCAGTTTTGAGGTTAGGTTACCTGTTTGAGTCGTTTAAACAGTCAAAGACAGCCGGGAGTTGCAGGGAATTTGCAGTTCGTTGCATTTCTTCATGTGGGATTGTTGTTAAAAAGTCTTTTACTTCTTTCAGGATGGGAATTCGAGTGTCTTCGTTTGCGAGTTTTGATAGTTTTTCTTCGCACCATGACGCCATGTTTTGAATGATTTGAATTTTTTTGACAGATATGGATTTAGAACTAGGGTCGTACCAATCGTAAAGGAAAGTTCCCAGATTCTTCGTAAACAAATTAAAAAAGTATAGTTAAAGTAAACAAACAAATCTTTCAGTCAAAGTTTAATTAGTTTTAGACATGGAAAATTCACACGGGTATGACTGTTTTTTTTTAATGAAGAGTTAAAGTACAGTAGTTTCTGCGTCAAGGGGGAGCAGTGGAGTTTTACCACCGACAATAAACTGTATTGTTTGTTTTATAATAGTTGTAGTCCTGGATTTAAAGGTTGATTCTTTCGTTTTTCTCCTTTTTCGTGTCTTTGTTCAAACTTTCTTTCACTAGCACTTCTAATTTTTCCAACTTTTCCAGCAACCTCTTGTTCGAATAGAGTTCATCCGTGGGCTTATCGTTCACACTCATGTTCTTGAAGATATTCCTCAGGTACTTCACCGTATCTTGGTCATGAATTCTCGTTTTCTTTCCTTTGATGTCTTCTCTAACATTTATATATTTCGAATCGCTCGATTGTATCACCAAAACGCGACCATTTTGGAAAACTTGCAAGAAATTGTACAGTTTACTCAGCAATGATTTAAAATAATAAGACTTCTTCAACTGCGTGGAGACAATCTTTTCTATTTTCAATATTTGCTTGGCTTGTTCTTTGTTACGTATAAATTTAGCTTGGTTCTGAATATCTTGGAGGTCACTGACTGCAAGACCTATCAGGAGGTTTTGGAGGATGATGACGATGACCACGACGAAGAGAATATAGACGATTTTTGCAAAAACGACGTTGCTTCCGAATTTCGTAGGAAAATCTTTGTCTGAATCACCAGAAGACATTGTGAGGGTCAGGTAGAGGATATCAAAGAAAGTCTTATCATCGTCAATGTTATCTTCTTGCATCAGCATGAAGAAGCAGAAAAAGAATGCTACCACCGGGATCATATAAAAAACCATCGCTTTGAAAAAATTAACAGAGATTTGTTTCAACATTGTGACTTTAATAGTGAAGTACGACAAGTTCCCCAACTGGATAAAAATCCCAAGAGTTGAAGCTAACAAGACGACGGAACATGCGATAAAGAAATATTTGTTGTGGAAATGGGGGTACCACGAGATGACCATGATGTAAGTTATAGCCCCCATCAACAACATGTCAATTATATTTTCAACTCTTTTGATATAGTTCCATCTCAGCACCAAAATCTGGATAAAATCTCGACACAAGAGGAAAGCATAAGCTATAAACAGCGCCCCCAGGGAACTCCTAACGTTGTTCGAAAAAAGAAACGCATCAATCAGCAAAGAAACGTAAGTAACAAAATAAAGAGTGAGGTTAACGTACACCCACCATTTAAACTTCTGCCATTTTAACCCAAGGAAGCTTGTGACAACTGGATGGTTCAAAAGATGGTTCAGATTTGTCACTCTGATCATGTGCTCCAGAAACTCTGATTCTTGTTGTCTTTCCTCAGGTAGTTTAACCAACTTCTCGTAGTTAATTTTGACAGTGAACTGTTGCGACTTACTGTATGTTAAAATCGTGGCACTTGGATCTTCTTCGTTTGCTACGGTAGTAATACAGCTATCAAAAAACTTCTCTAAAACGTCGGCTTCGATGAAATCGAGGGGGGTGTACCCGAAGATGTCTTGAGTGATGAGGGAAGCCCCCAGGGAAAGCAAAGACAGTGTGGTTTCTGTACACTTGTAATGGACCGAGTAGTGTAAAACTGTCCTTTCCAAGTCGTCCTTCGCGACGAGATACTGGAGGTTGTTGTCGCGTCGCCGAAGACACTTGATGATCATCTTCATGTATTTATTCACAACAGCGATTTTCTTCTTCTTGTTGTACAACATCTGTAGTTTCAACAGAATTTCGTCGGGAAGCACCAAATCAGTTCGTGCTATCAGTAGCTTGACAATCTCCTCATGGTCACAGTTGATGGCAATCATAACAGGGTGCTCAGGATTCTTCCTCAAGACTTTGTTAGGAGACGTAACTTTAGCAAGAACAATCTTCACGCAGTAAGTCAGACCTTTAGCGCAACACAGCTGAAGAAAAGTACAACTGGAGGTCTCCTCGTTTCTACCATCATAACTGTTAGCTTCTTCGTTCGATATGTCCATCAAAGAAAATTTTTTCGTGTTACCGAGATTAACTAAAGTAAAGCACTTTCTCGAGCTGTCTTCTTTAACGCTCCCCTGTTTCACCAGTTGACTGAATCTATCGTCACGTTGACTCCAGATCAAATCAGCTGGTGTGACTCCCATAGAATCAGCTTGATGCACATCGACTCCTTTTTCTATCAAAAGTTTGCAACACTCGTAGAACTGACCATCTCGGTTACCGTGCTTGAGAAGAATATTCAACGCGTTGTTTGAGTAAGTCTTCACGAATTTTTTCGTCTTACCAAAATCGTATTTTTGCACCACGTGTGTTGAGCAAGACACCAAAGAGTTGAGTTCGTCCTGAGACAAATATTCAATTATCGCTGTCATTTTGTCAGCATTTGCGTTGATCGCAGTGTAATGTAAAGGTTCCCAATAGTCTTCTCCGCTGGGTTCGTTGTATTTTGCTCCGAGTTTGATCAAAGTGTGGATGGTCTCTTGAGTAACGTTGTTCATTGGATATTGGTCGTTGCAAGCGATGGCGAGGATGGTTTTGTTCTCGAAATGGACATATTTCTGAGTTACCAAACATCTGTATTGTTCTATCAGTTGTGTTATGGTAGCTATGGCGTTATTTTGGACTGCAAAAATCAGTTCTTCTGCTACTACTGCAAGTGCTGGATCATTCTGAAGTATGACCATTGGTATCTAGAAGCAGAGTTAGTTGGGATTTTGGGTTTTAGAACTCACCTCGTCTTCTTGTGATGCTTTCATTGTGGTTTTTATTTTCTTGGACGATTTCTCAGTTTATATAAAATCAGAGAGATCATTACAAACATAACTTTTAATTGATATCAAACACTTTCGTAGATTATTTTTGGATTTGAGTTATGGGACAAGCCTTTTTTTTATAAGATAATTTGATAAAGATGAAGTGATACTTTAGATTCTTTAGATACAAGAACAGATAAAATACTTTCATTTTTATTCAATCTGAGTACATTATTATTATGGATTAATTGTAACATTAATGATACAATTGGCGTTTCCAGAAACATCCCCTTATTCGTTTAACGGTGACAAGATCAGCACCGTGTTTTCCAACATTGTAGCTGTAGAGCGGCGTGTCGGGATGTGACAGCTTCAAAAAATTGGCAAATTGGCTGTATTGATTTCCACAGGCTGAATGGTACACTTCGTGGAACGTTTTTATGACGCAATTTCCAAAGTCTTACTCCCCAATCTTTATCGGTTACACAAAACGATATTGGCGATTGTCGATAGTCAATATTGGAAACATGTAACTTATATAATTCGTCCGTTCTACAAGCCCTGTGAAGTCTTACAAAAACAACCTGTAATTTTAAAACTCTATTTTACAGTATTTTTTGCAACCTTGCGATCCTTTAAATATCCAACGTTCAAAAAATTTAATGACTTCGATCCAATCAAATATATTGTGACATGTTGGTAACACTGCTTTGGATGCATGTCAAAAATGACAACATGTTAAATATTGTTTAACCTAAAAGTGTCAAGAAGGACTCTCTGACACAACAGGTTTAACAATATTTTGGAGACTTTCATCTATACTTTTTTCCAATTCTTAATAAAAAAGTACACAAACTTTTTGTTTATCGCGTTTTATGCAACCAACAATACAGTATAGCATTATTGGTTGCATAACCAAACTAAGCTTTTTGGACATTCCATCTCTCCACTAATTTTTTTGGTGTTAATTTAAAAGCAGTCTTTCATTATAATATGATTTATTTATGACTGAGTTACATTTTTATACCTACAGTATCTCAATCTCCTACAATCTAAACTTTAGTCGGTTTAAAACAATACAAAAAAAAGATGGGTGTTTATGGCACCTACGGTGAGATTACGACATAAAATTGTTCCCAAAAAAAAGAAAAAAATCTCAAGAGTATCGCTGAAATCGATCGTTCGATCGTACTTTGGTAACGTTATATACATCACAAAAGCTTTAAACTCGATATATACATATAAATAAAGCTGAAATGCAAGCAGAATTAAATGAAATTCATATTGTGATAAAAGGCCCCGTTTACAAAATTTGATATTCAGTGTATAGTATCATCTCCTTAACCTGTTTCTAAAAGTCTAGAAGTATAACATTTAGCAACATATACGACAGAAGCAATGTAACGTAGGATTCTAGCTTGTTTGTCATAAAAATCAAAAGAAATAGATGAGCTGGGTTGAATCCAGAAGGTATTTTTATAAATACTCGGACCACTCATGCTGTGGTGCATTAGAATGAAAGAAAAGAGAATGAAAAAGCAAAGTAAAAGACGTGCATAATTCACGATCGAGCTAAACCAAGCTCTACGTGAATTCAGCAATACTGGAGTTAAAACTCAGAGTTAAGTAACTGCGCTCAGAGACATGTTAGCATGCACTGGATCGGTTTCGTGGAAGGTTTATTTTAGTCACAGTTACCATCGAAGTTAAGTGGGATGGTACGTTGGAGGGTCAGTTAGTACAGTTTTAACCCCAAATATTGCACAGAAACTTTAAAAAGCAAACCCAACCACCTAAACCATGATATGTGAAGTAATTTTTACGACAAACAAGATGAGAAAAGACGATTTCTGGAGACCTAGTTAAGTACATAGCTATCGATGAATACTATAAGCAGAAAAAAAATCAATAAATTAGGGAGCTAAAATAAATTATAACAGCTTACAACAGTAATAAGCAGCAACAATGTGATTAATACTTTGTAACAATAATACATAATTCTTAATTATCATATTGAAGATTTAAATATTTACTAAAAATCACAAGTCTGTATAAAAATGTACAACTGAAAACACTTTGTATTTACAGCACGAGAGTAATTAGAAACGACCCACGTCTACCGATATTACGGCGGATTTTGGGACGAGACCTTTCTGAGATCCTCGGCAACAGAGTAACCATTGATCATCTACTTCTAGCACAACCTTTAGTCTTTCTCCTTCGTTATACGATAAGTGGCCACTTTCGGATGGCACGCGGTGGGACAACGTCCTCACCATCCTAGAGAAAAAGAAAAAAAATGTTAATTTCAACCAGCATATGTCTTATCTTCCTTTGTAGCACTTTGAGGCTCTCGTTTCTTCCAGAAATGTAAACATGAAGTCCAAATACATAATTGTGCCAAGTTCTAACTTTCTAAAGTGTCTAGTTTTGATATTGTGATAGGTATCACAAATACAAAATTGAATACAAAATTGTAATCTTTGTGGCACTCTGAGCATTTGTTATAGGAAGTCCAAATACATAAAGATGCCAAGTTTGAACGTCCTAGATTATAGAGTTTTCAAATATGAAGATGTGGCAAATAACCCAGAAATGAACAAGAAGATTGTTACTTCAATTTTCTTTTATGGCACCCTAGACAGTCCAAAAAGAAAAACAAGAAGTCCACAATTATACACATAGCTAATTTTTCATTCCTGGAATGTTTAGTTTTGAACTTGTGGAAAATAGAGCATCAATGTTAATTTCCTGTCGCACTTTGAGGAATGAAAAGTAAGAAGTCCAAGATAAGTAAAGATGCCACAGCTAATTTTCAAGTCCTAGAATGTTTAGTTTCCAACTTGTGGAAAATAAAGCATTTCCTGTGGCATTCTGAGCAATGAAATACAAGATGCCACATTTCAACATTCACATACCAACAGAAAAAAGCTAAATAATTTCGTCATTCGTGCCGATTTTTCTGGTTTCATTTAATTTGACTAACAGGACTTAACCTAATTACTTACTTTGGTACATTCGATTTGCTGGGCGGCTTCCTGCTCAAAGAACTCGATGCCGCCCTTCGTGGTGGTGTAACTTTCGAGTTTTTCCCATTCTGCGTCGTCGCCGTCTTGTATGGTAAACTGCTGGGCCTCGGTACATGCCTCGGAGTCTCATTGTTCGTTTCCAATTGATCCACTCTACTAGTTCTAAAAACAACATGAGTCCTTCAAAACAACAAAAATCAAAGTCAGTACCTAGCAACAGTCTGTTTCTTCACCGGTACACTTCTCGCGTTGGTTTTAATCACTCCTTTATTGACCGGAGTCACATTCTTCTTCGTCGTTTTCGCCCCTTGCTTCGCTGACGGCGAAATCAACACAGGAATCCCCGATGGTTTAACGGGAGACGTGATAGGTCTCGGTATCTTCGACTTGGCACTGTTTGTAGGCGAAGCCGGCGGGGAGTTGCTCTCCCGTCCACTTAACATCTCCCACTTCTGCTGCAACTTCCTAAATCGTCTTCCATTGATCGGTTTTTCATCAGAGAGATTAGAATCTAGAGATTCGGGACCATCTTCTTGAAGGGACGGCACGTTTTCATTAGAGTTGTGTTCTTGTTCTTGTTTCATTCCGGTTTCTAAGCTATCGGTGTATTCTTCTTCTTCTTCTTTCGTCAGTCGGTCGTAGACGAGATAAAGCTTCGAGTTGACGGAGATACCGGACCAACGTTTCTTTGCCGCTGTTGTAACGTCGCCGAGTTTGAAGTTGGGTTTGGACAACGAACCGGTTTCCACGCAAGATCTTGGACGTTCTTTCGGTTTCGGTTTGGGGCTGCTGGAGGCGTTTAAGAGATCGGGAAGTGTTGCTTCGTCTAAATGTTGGACTGTGACCGCGGAGATGTCTTCGCTGTCGGAATTGGAACGGTTGCTGCAAGAGGAGAGGCCGAGTTTGGGGGAGATCCACTGCTTGAAGTTCGGAGAAACAGAATGCTAAAAAAAAAAAGTAAAGAGGATCCATGGTGGCTGTTTACTTACCTTATGAGTCGGGCTGAGCTGCTGCTGGAACGTATCCATCCTCTTAAAACTCAGATGAAGCTGTCGATACTCAAACAGAAGATCCAACTGGAAAGGCAAAAGCGCCAACGGTTGCAACGCTGAAATCAACGCGTCCAATAACGTCCTCACGTTGAGCCCCCCAGTGTGCGCCATAATCAACAACGAATCCTTCGAATAGTGCTTCTTCAGAATACTTTCTCTCGTCTTCAAGTAACTCATCCACGCATCCAACGACCTCACGTTAAGTAACCCAAAAACGAACGCGTTGAATTTGACTAGACCTTCTGTTATTGCATCTTCACGATTTATCCTCATGACCAATTCATTTAAAGCTTTAGTGAGAGGTCCTTGTTGGGCCGACGCTTCCACTACTTGCCACACGGAATTGTTTATTGCACCAAAACTGCTTTCAAGACTCGGTTTCAAACCATCGCTTAAAACGGCGTAAAGAGCCGGGCAAAGGGTTGTTAAAGCAAGTTTTGCAATGGAAGGGTGAAGACTGGAGTCACCTAAAGCGTTTAAGTTGGCTTGATCGGTGGCCGAGGAAAAATAATTGATGAGTTGTTCGACGGAATCGGTGACGGCGTTCACTAAAGAGCGTTTTTCTACCAAATTTAGGGACTGTTTGTGGACTGGGGTGGTTTGGGGGCTGCAGAAGTTTGGACTACCTTCGCTTTCTTCGCAGATGGGCATGTCGACCAGCGTCTTACCCTGTTTTAGAAAAGACGTTGAAAATTGAAGTCCAAATACGTAATAGTGTTAAATTTGAACTTTTTAGAACTTCTGGTTTTGAAATTGTGGTAAATAAAGCACCAAAGACATGGAAAAACTGAGGTTACTAATAATAATAGATCATTACGCTTTCACATTTTCCAAAAACCAACAGGAAGTCCAAATACATAAAGGTGCTAATTTTCAGCCTTTTATTACCGTTTGTGGCACCTCGATTGTGTCTACAATGAAAACAGGAAGTCCAAATACTTAAATTCAAATTTCTAAACTGTCTTAATACTGTACTAATATTATTAAGGCTCTTATTTTTCTTTGTGAGCACTTTTATTCTTCCAAAAATGGAAACGGGAAGTCCAAATACATAAATACATAGGTTCCAAATTTAAGCCTTCTAGAGCCCTTGATTTTGAATTCATGATAAACAGAACACGAAAAAGCTAAATTTCTTTTTAATTATCACTTGTGGCATTCTGAGCACTGAGCTTGTTTCTAGAATGACAATAAAAGTAGAAACAGATAAAGTACCAAACTGCAACATTCTAGAGTGGCTTCCCAAATAACTGTACATAAAAGTGCCAAAAATGAACTTTCTAGAATGTCTTATTTTGAAACTGTAAAAAGTAAACCTGAGCTAAGCCTAGAAGAAGGAGGAATAGGAAGTCCAAATATATAGAAGTGCCACAATTTACCTTTATAGAAAGTTCTGGTTTTACAATTATGGTAACGAAAGCATCGAAAAGATGGAAAAAGCTGTATTCGTCCATATTTATACGATTATTTCTTTTTGTGGCATTTGGAGCACTTTGATTCTTCCAAAAGTAAAATCGAGAAGTACCAAATTTCAGCCCTCTGAAGTCTTTGATTTAGAAATTTTGATAGAAAATACAAATGAGCATAAAAAAGGTAAATTTCTATTAATAAATTAGATTTTTGTTATCCTTCTTGCCACAGTGACAGGAGGAAGTCCAAATACATAAAAAAAAAATCAAATTTTAACTTTATAGAGTGCCATGTTTTGAAACTGTGAGATTTAAAACAGCACTAGAAATGAAAAAAAAAAAATGCTACCAACATCTATACAATTATTTTCTGTTGTGGCACTCTGAGCACTTTGATACCTTCAGAAATAGAAAGTCCAAATACGTAAGAATGTGACATTTCAACTTTCTAGAAAATTTTAGATTCGAAATTGTGGTAAGTACATAAAGTATGAAAAACATGGGAAAATCGAATTCAACTATATTAATAATAATTGTACTTTTAATTTTCTTTGTGGCACTGTAAGCCCTCCGCTTCTATGAAAAAAATGAAAAAAGTCCAAATACATAAAGGTACCAAATTTTAGGCTTCTAGAGTTTTTGCCTTTGAAATTGTGGTAAACACAGCAAATGAACAGAAAAAAAAACACTTTTATTATGGTTTGTGGCACTCTGAGTACTTCAATTCTTCCAAAAATGACAGTAGGAAGTCCAAACACATAAAGATGCCACATTGCAGCCTTCTAAAGTATTTGATTTTGAAATTATGAAAAATTACATTTATCCTTTGTGGCACAGTGAACATTTGGATTCTATGAAAAAATTAAGTAGGAAGTCCAAATACATGAAGGTACCAAATTTTAGTTTTTGCTTTGAAATTATGATAAAGAGAGTACAAACAAACATGAACCAATAACTAATAAATTAGTCCAAACATGTAAAAAGTTGCTAATGTTTCCATTTTTAATTTTTGTTTATGGCACTCTCAGATTCTATTAAAAATTGAGGTAAGAAGTTCAAATACATTTTAATTGTCTGTTTTTAAAGTTGGGCTAAAAAGAGCATAAATGAAAACAAAAAAACATCAAAGAAAAAAAATTCAGGAATTTTTTCGACTTACGTGATAATTCTTGTAGTGCACGAACGCAGAAACATTCGGCGAGTTGTTGGGAGCAGCAAACTGCTTGGTCTCCAGATACTTCGGTAAAACATTAACCTTCTCGGCGAAACTCACTGTCTTTTTCCCCCCGAAATGTTCAGCCCCCTCTTGGTTAATTTTCAACGCCAAGAATTTCCCAACGTACGATCTCAAGTGCATCAAATTCTCTTCGGTCATCTCTTCATTGTCCGACGCTGAAATCCCACTGATTTTCAAGAACTCTTCCAACTGGACGAGCTCATCAGTACTGATATTCGAGAGAAGAAAATCCGCTTTCAGATTCGGCGAAGTGCGAAGAGACTCGTGGTGTTCGTCCACACTACTACTGGACGTCCCAGCGTCCACTCCTTCATCTTCCGTTTCGCTGAACCTCTTCGTTCTCAAGAAATAAGGTTCTTGGAGAGATCTTCGTTTGTATAGAGCGTCTTCGGTGAGGTCTTCCTCGCTGGTTTCGTACAAACTGTAGCGTTTACTTCCGTCACTGTCTTTTCTTAGGATGCCTTTAGGGAGTGGAGGTCTTGGAGGGATGTGGTCGGTTTGTTGTAAGCTTACACAGCGCGTCGGTAAAGGAGGTGCCGTTGTGATCGACCTCTGTCTTTCATTGTTGAGAAGACTTGCTTCAGAGCTGGTCACACTGTCATATCTGTAGACGAAGAGCGGATTCAGGTTGGTCTGAGCGGGACTGTTCTGGGAGTCGCTGAGAATTGTTGATGATCCTCTGTACCCAGAACTTGGCTGAGTCGCAGTGCTGGAGCTGGAGGAAGTGGTCGTCGGGTAGTCACAACTCAACGGACGTCTTTTGTGTTTCTTCATGAAAGAGAGTCGCTCCTTCATGTTACCAACTTTGATGTGCTCGGAGATTTCAGGGACTTCCGCTAAAATCTGTCTGTATTCTTGCGGGAGGAGGAAGTTTAAAGAATCCCAGTCTTTCACGTGGCTGAATCCTTTCTTCTTCAACATCTCGACGTCGTTACAGCTGAAGGGGCGTTTCTTGATGGCAGTTTTCACATTAGGCGCCTCCTGGGGCATCAACAAAACGTTGCCCATATCCTCTTGCTTCTCGTTCAAGAAGTCCAAATTCGGGAGCACGTAATTCGGGTAGAGAACATACACGGGCTTCTGGACTTCACCTTCTTTCTTCAGTTTACTGAGGAAAGACGGTTCCACCACTTTAAACGGTTTCGTGACTGCTGGTTTATGGACATTCTTCAGATTCGTAATCTCGGAAAACTGCGACGTCTGAATGCTCCTGTTCATAAGCTCGCTCGTCAACTTCTTAGCAAAACTGTTGTTATTGTTGATGTTGAAATGTCCATCAGGTGACTTTTCGTAGCTGTTTCCCACCGAATCGATCTTGGAGATGCTTTCAGATAACTGTTCGACCGACTCGCTCCGAGACATTTCTTCTTCTGGTTCTTCAGCGATGAGATCGTAGGTTCTCGCGCTGCTTTCGTTGATCTTTTGGTCGGTTAGATGTTCTGTTGGTTTGGTTTCCGAAGAGTTGCTTTCGTCGGATTGGCTTCCAGGCCAGTTTTCGGTGGAGGAGAGTTGATCCATCGTGGTGGACATTCCTTCGGTGCTCATGCTTTTCTGTTTCATGAAGAGTTTGACTAAGCTGAAGTTGGCTTGATGTTTGTTGGTATTCTCGCTGGTGCTGGCATCGATGGAGGTCGCCATGTCCGACACGCTGACGCCGCTGCCGCTGCTGCTTTGGTGCTGGATGTCGAAAACTTTGACGGGTTTTCGTTTTACTGTTCCAGTCTGGAGGAAAAGTGCGTGGAATATAAAGTTTAAAAATCTTGAAAATGAACAGAAAGGTAATGTGGGCAAAACTGAGAAGCCGAAAAACTCCAAGTGGTTATAATTTTTAGTGGCTTTAAAAAAAATGTCTTCTGTTCAAAATTTTGACTTTTGAACGAATATTTATCAATTTTTTAGAATTTTTTTTTCATAATTGGTACATATACAAAATTTCGACTTCTTAAAACTGTCAGAACATTAAACATTTTTGGTGGTTTTGGAAAACTTACTTAAAATTTTTTCCTTATCCAAGTTAAAACAAAAAAATTTCAAAAACTGATTAACAATTGCAGAAAATTTGACAAATTGACAATTGTAAAGATTTACAGGTTTTGTAAAATTTCGTACTCTTGGTAGAATTTTGAAAATTTTTAAATCACAGAAACGGAGCATCCACCATTTTTGCAATAGTCTTAAAAATTTAGATTGTATTTATTTCTTTGAATCTTTAGTAGAGTTTCTCGTTTCGGTGTTTGGAAATTAAGGAATCTTTAAGAAAATAAGACACAATTTAAGAATTTTACGCCTTTTTAAGATAATGAGATTTTTGGTGATCACAGATTCGACATACAAAAATTTCAAAAAATCATGTTTTATTTAGTTCTGTGGAATTTTGAAAAATTTGCAGGTTTTGTATTTAAACAGACAAAATCTATCGGAAAATAAATATTTTCCATTAAGTTGACGTCTCCTGGAAGAATTTACATTTTTTTTTAATCACCAATTTGGTTTATAACAGAAAATTCCAAAAATCACAGTTTATTTAATTTTGACTATTTTTGGAAATTTTCAACGTTCTAAGTGTAAATAGACAACAATCTAAAAGAAAATAGATATATATTTAAAATTTGAAAACTTCTTAAAATATAATTTTTAAATACCAGATTTGGTTTATATTAAAACTTCAAAAAAATCTAATTTTATTTAGTTCTGTGGAATTTTGAAAAATTTCTAGGTTATGTATTTAAACAGAAAAGAATCTATCGGAAAATAAATATTTTTCATAAAGTTGACGTCTCCTTGAGAAATTAACAATTTTTTTAGAATTTAAAAATTTGGTTTAAAACGGAAACCTCAAAAAATCATACTTTATTTGAATTTGTAAATTTTTGGAAATTTTCTTCGTCCCATGCATCAAAAACCAATAATCGAAAGCACAAATATATTAAAAAATTTAAATCTTTATAAAATATTAAGATTTTATTTTTAAACACCAAAGGTGTATACGAAAACTTCAAAAAATCTACTTTTATTTAGTTCTGTGAAATATTGAAAAATTTTTAGGTTTTGTATTTAAACAGAAAAAAATCTCTAGGAAAATAAATGTTTTTCATAAAGAGGTCGTCTCCTTGAGAAATTAATATATTTTTTTGGAATCATAAATTTGGTATAACAAAAACTTCAAAAAATCATATTTTATTTAGTTTTAGAAATTTTTGGAAATTTTCTTCGTTCCATCCATAAATAGACAATAATCTATAAGAAAACACAAATATATTAAAAATTTGAAATCTTTATATAAAATATTTAGATTTTATTTTTAAGTACCAGATTTGGTTTATACTAAAACTTCAAAAAAATCTAATTTTATTTAGTTCTGTGGAATTTTGAAAAATTTCTAGGTTATGTATTTAAACAGAAAAGAATCTATCGGAAAATAAATATTTTTCATAAAGTTGACGTGTCCTTGAGAAATTTGCATTTTTTTTTAAAATCACAGATTTGGCTTATACAAAAACCTTCAAAAAATCATACTTTATTTAATTTTATTGATTTTTGGAAAATTTCTCCGTTCTGTGTTTAAATAGACAACAATCTATAGGAAAATTGACACATATTATGAATTTGACATCTTTCTCTATGATTTAGATTTTCTCTTTAAATACCAGATTTGGTTTATACAAAAAATTCAAAAAACATTTTTTTAATTTTGAATTTTTTGAAAATTTCTCAGTTCTGTATTTAAATACAAAAAAACTACAAAAAATTAAAACATTTACTGGAATTGACTTTTTTTTGAAAGATCTGTATTTTTTTTGTTGAAATCACAGATTTGCCTTATGAAGAAAGTTCAAAAAATCTTATTTTATTTAATTCTGTGGAATTTAAATTTTTTTCTAGGTTTTGTATTTAAATGGACAAAATCTATAAGAAAATAAATATTTTCCATAAAGTTGAGGTCTCCTCGAGAAATTAACATTTTTTTTTGAAATCACAATCTTCGCTTATACAAAAACTTCGAAAAATCTTATTTTTTTAATTCTGGGAATTTAAAAAAAAGTTCTGTGTAGAAATAAAAAAAAAAAAACAAAAAACATTTGCTGGAATTGACATTTTCTTGAGATTTGTAATTTTTTGTTGCCTTATTTAGGAATTTAAAAAAATCTTATTTTATTTAGTTCTGTGGAATTTTAAAAATTTCTAGGTTTTATATTTAAACAGAAAAAAATCTATAGAAAAATAAATATTTTTCATAAAGTTAACGTTTCCTTGAAAAATTTACATTTTTTTTAAATCACAGATTTAGTTTATACCAAAAATTTAAAAAAATCATACATTATTTAGTTTTATAAATTTTTGGAAAATTTTTCGTTCCGTGTTTAAATAGGCAACAATCTATAAGAAAATTGACACATGAATTTGACATCTTCTTGAAAGTTTTTGTTTTTTTTAAAATACCAAATTTGGTTTATACAAAAATTTCCAGAAATTTATTTTTTTTAATTCTGTGAATTTTTAGAAAACTTCTCAGTTCTTGAGAAATTTGTAATTTTTTGTTGTGAAATCACAGATTTGCCTAAACTTCAAAAAAATCTTATTTTATTTAGTTCTGTGGAATTTTGAAAAAATTCTACGTTTTGTGTTTAGGCAGACAAAATCGACAGAAAAATAGAAACATATTATGAAGTTGACGTCTTCTTAAGAGATTTAGATTTTTTTTTAGTTCCAAATTTGGTTTACACAAAAACTTCAAAAAATCATGTTTTATTTAGTTCTGTGAATTATTAGAAAATTTCTCATTTCGAGGTTGAAATCGACAAAATCTACCAGAAAACAAATGCGATTTCCAAAGTTGACGCCCTCTCAAAATATATTTTTTTTAAATACCACATTTGAAGGTCGTAGTAAAATTAAAAAAAAAAAAAAACATTTTATTTCGTTCTGTAAATTTCTGTTCTGTGTATAAATAAATGAAATCTACAAGAAAATATAAATAATTTCATAAAGTTGTCGTCTTTTAGAGAATTTCGTTTTTTTTCCAATCACAGATTTCGCTTAACCAAAAAGTCCAAAAATAATATTTAATTTAGTTTTGTAATTTTTCGAAAATTTCGCGGTTGTTAACGACGAAATCTACAAACTAACAGAAATTTCATAAAAACCGCCGTCTTTTTTTCCAATCACAGATGTGGATTTAAAAAATTACAAAAGATTTTATTCAACCATGAAAATTTTTGGAAAATTTAGAAAGTAGAAAAACTTAAGAATGTCCAACTAGAATTTTCAAAGATTTGAGGAAATTTAGTCGCTCTGTATATAAATTTATTAACGAGTTAAATTTTTCACATTTCGGAAACATTTAGAAAACATCGATATTCCCAGGAACGACATTAAATCCGCTCCTGTTTTTTTTGCCCACTTTCGAAAAAAAAAACTTACCGAAGTGACGCTTTGGTTCTTGAGATAATTACTGACTAGCAGCGTCTTCAACTTCTGTTTGTACAAATTCGGCATGCTTTGGCTCTTGACCGAATTCTCATTCAGCCCTAAATGACTAGTTTCATCCCCTGAGTTGTTATTATTCCCCGACGGATGTCGTCTCAACTGATTATCACTACTCCTCTTCTTCAGCTTACTCCAAGTGGTAAAACTCCCCGAATCCGACTGTGTCATCGACGCATCAATAACTTTACTGTTTTGCTTCGTCCAATGAGCACTCCCCGTCCCCGAGTTTTCACTCTTATCTAAAATAATGAGTCAAAATAAACTTGTTGATTCAATTAGATAACTCACCAGTCTCGTGGTAATCACTGTCTTCAGAATACACGACCGACCCTTCAAACGCAATCGTGTAATTGTCTTTGTTAGCTTGACAAGTCAACATCATGTCACAGTCCAACGAATCCACGCTGAAATTCGCACCGGGCATCGGCGTTTCTTTGACTGGACTAAAAAGAAGTTCGGACTTCATGATAGACATCGAGGTGGAATTAGCAGATTCGCTGCTATGAGGGCTGATCGAGCTGTCGAAGTCGAATTTGGCCATCATCGAGCCCGAGACGCTGGCGAAGCTCTCACCTTGACGATTATTCTGAAAAGACAATAAAAGACTTCTTCGGATAATTTTACTTACATCTTGGCTCAAGTGGTCGGTGCACATCGGTGGTAAGTTTGTAAGAAGAGCGTGGATGTCTTCCGTCCGGAAGCTCTCCATGTCGGCCTCGGCCAAATTCGCGTCCATGTTCTTTGCCAAAGCGTCATAGTAGTTCATGTCGTTTGCTTCGTATGATTCAGGTAATGACAGTATGCTGGTGTGGTGGTTGGTTGTGCCGTCGCGATAGCTGGAAAAGACGAGTTGACCATTGTCTAATCGAAGACGCTATTTACCCATAGTCCAAAAACCACTGATAATCTGAATTGTCTTGGATAAAATCGATATCTTGGGAAGACGTACTGCTGAGGTAACTTGCTGAGCCGTGGTGGTTGCTGTTGCAGTCAGAGTCTGGGCTCACAGCTATTCCTCGAACACCCAGACTCCCCACCTCGTTCATTGTTTTACCTGGAACAACAAAATGCGAAATTAGAACGAGGTCATAGTGGAAATTTTGGAGGGTCTTGCTAATTTGTTTATTTGGATCAAAAATTTTCTTCTTTTCGTGGCCATCGAAATAAACATATTTTGGAGGATCTTGGGAATTTGTTTATTTGGATCAAAAATTTTTCTTTTCGTGGCCATCGAAATAAACACAAACACGGTAAATCACCTTTTAATTGCAAAGGATTTTAGCTTATCTTATCAAAATAAATTTTACTACTTGGAAGCATATCTTGAATTATGATTGGACAACGAAGCGTGTACAATCTCCGAGTCATTTAATATTTGCAGAGGAAACACTCGAAGAATTACAAAGTAAATGAGAAATGATAAAAAGTTATCTGATAATTACGGTGAATTGAGGAAGTTCTCGTTTCAATATGATTCCGAAGATTTCAGAAAATTTGAGAAATTTCTAAAATTGTTTATTTTTTTTTAATGCGGCTGTTTTTTTCAATTTAATTTTTAGCCACTAAAAACAACAAAACAAATATAACAAAATGTGACAATTTTCTAGTTTGTTTAAATTGTTGTGACTCATGAAATTAGCATGTTTAAATAATTTAAAGTCTTTTAACATTAAAACCATAAAAGTTTTAAGTTTGTTGGCTCCTTAAATTTTCCAAAAATCCATCGAACTATTTTTTTAAACCAATTTGCGAGTTAAATAAAAAATCCAAATCTCTCTTGAAAACGTCGTTATGAAGTGTTGAAGATTTTATTTATTTAAAAAAAAAATGCAAAAATTGTGGATGAGCCAAATCTGTGATTTTAAAAAATCTCTCAAAAAGACACCGAATTTCTGAAATGCTCCCATTTTTTGTACTTCAACCGAGAAAGGTTGCGGAAGTCCAGAACTCAAAAAAAAAATAACTTTTTGAAGTATTTACATGAAGTAAATTTTGATTTAAAAAAAAAAGAAAATAATCTCAAAATCATTTTTTTTTTAAATCTATCAAACTAAATACCAACTTTTTTTGCGGTTTTTGCAAGCTAAAGATGTGAAAAAAACAATTTTCTCAACAAGTCAAATTCATTAAATGCAAAAAAACGAATGTGTCGAATTTATTAAGAGTTTTATATTTTTTTAATAAATTTTGTTCATTTTTCATCAAGCAATTTCCAAGAAATACAAAAAACTAAATAAAACATGATTTTTTGACGTCTTTGTATTAGCCAAATCAGAGATTAAAAAAAAATCTCGAGAAGTGAGTGAATAAGGTGTTTCCACTTTGTTCTAGATTTCGTTTATGGAGAAAGAAGAAAGAAATTTTCCAATTTTGCATAAGCCAAATTTTCCAGTTTTGGAAAAAAACCACATCTGTGAAGAAAACATCAAATTCGTGAATTGTTTCTATTTTCTTGTAAATTTCGTCTATTTCTACTATACATAAAAAAAGTTTTCAAAAAATTCTCAGAACAAAATAAAATGTGATTTTTTTTAAGTTTCTGTATATGCAAACTGTACGATTTAAAAAATGTCCACATCTGTGAAGAAGACGTCGAATTTATAGTGTTATTTTTTTTTGTAAATTTCAGTTGATTTAAGACACAACCGAGAATTTTTGCAAAATTCGCAGAACTAAATGAAATATGATTTATTGAAGTTTTTGCAAAATCAATGAATAAAAAAATTAAATCTGCCAAAACGACTAAAGTTCATGAAATGTTTCTATTTGTAAATTGAAATGTAGATTTTGATTTTTTGAAATTCTTAAGCTAGTTGTGTAGTCTCGAACAAAAAATTCAAAATTTTCAAAAAAACCTTAAATTTGTAAAATGTCGCTATTTTTCTCGTGAAGCTCGTCTATTTCAATGTAAAAACGAAAAATTTTGCAAAAAAACACAGAAGTGAATAAAATATGATTTTTTGAAATTTTTAAGCTAATTGTGTAATTTCACACAAAAAA
Source organism: Cynaeus angustus (assembly GCA_030157275.1). NCBI lineage: Eukaryota > Metazoa > Arthropoda > Insecta > Coleoptera > Tenebrionidae > Cynaeus > Cynaeus angustus. Next base: position 11,436,439 of record CM058067.1, read on the forward strand.
TTCAAATTTCTCGAGAAGACGTCGAATTCGTGAAATGTTTCTGTTACATTGTAAATTTCGGTTATTTCAACACTAAGGCAAAAAAAAATCCCAAAAATTCACAGAACTAAATAAAATATGAATTTTAAAATTTTTACATTAGCCAAATTTGCGATTTTAAAATATCCAAATCTGACAAAAAGACAGAAAACTAATGAAATCTTTCTATTTTCTTGTAAATTTTTATTGATTCAACACAAAATGGAGAAATTTTCCAAAAATCCGTAGAACTAAATAAAATATGATTTTTTGAAATTCTTAAGCTTATTGTGTAGTTTCAAATAAAAAATTCAAATTTTTCAAGAAAATTTCAAATTCGTAAAATGTTGCTACTTTCTCGTGAAGCTCGTCTATTTCAACGTAAAATCGAAAAATTTGGAAAAAAATCACAGAACTAAATAAAATATGATTTTTTGAAATTCTTAAGCTAATTGTGTAGTTTCAAACAAAAAATTCAAATTTTTCAAGAAAACCTCAAATTCGTAAAATGTTGCTATTTTCTCGTGGAGCTCGTCTATTTCAACGTGAAATCGGAAAATTTTGCAAAAAAACCCCAGAACTAAATGAAATATGATTTTTTGAAATTTTTAAGCCAATTATGTAATTTCAAACAAAAAATTCAAATTTCTCGAGAAGACGTCGAATTCGTGAAATGTTTCTGTTACATTGTAAATTTCGTTTACTTCAACATTGAGGCAAAAAAAAAATCCCAGAAATCCACAGAACTAAATAAAATATGAATTTTTAAAGTTTTTACATTAGCCAAATTTGCGATTTTGGAAAATCCAAATCTGACAAAGACAGAAAATTCATGAAATCTTTCTATTTTCTTGTAAATTTTTATTGATTCAACACAAAATCGAAAATTTTTCCAAAAATCCGTAGAACTAAATAAAATATGATTTTTTGAAATTCTTAAGCCAACTGTAATTTCAATAAAAAAAAAACTCAAGGAGATGGTCAAATACGTGAACTGCTGCTATTTTCTTACAAAATTCGTCTAGCTCAACGAAAAACTGAAAAATTCTCCAAAAATCCACAGAATAATTTTTTTTTGATGATTTTGCATAATTTAAATCAGCGATTGAAAAAAAAAATCAAAATCCTTCAAAAAGACGTTAAATTCATAAAATGTTTCCATTTTCTTGTAAATTCCGTCTATTTTAACAATGAAGCGACAAAATTCCCAAAAATTTCGCACAACTAAATAAAATATTTTTTTTTCAAATTTTCGCATAAGCAAAATTTGTGAATAAAAAAAATCCAAATCTGTCAAGAAGACATCACACTCATAAAATGTTTCTATTTCCTTGTAAATTTCATTGGATTCAACCAAAAAATCGAGAAATTTTCCAAAAATAAAATGATTTTTTGAATTTTTTAACTTAATTCTGTAATTTCAAACAAAAAAATTCAAATTTGTTAAGACGAGGTCAAATTCGTAAAATATTTTTTGCTTGTAAATTTTGTAAATTTCAACACAGACAAAAAAAATCAAAAAATCCGCAGAACTCAATAAAATATGATTAAAGCATCGAAAACCCACGACAGCATTTATAAATAATAATTTTTTCTAAAAAAAAAATTGATTTAAAATATGTAAATTTATACAGTTCGAAAATTTGTTCTTCAATTTTCAACTTTAATTGTTCTAAAACCACCAAAATTTCAAAAAGCGAAAGACGTGTAAAAACGCAAAAATTTTAACTCGAATTTCCTGAAATTTCTAAAAAATGTCCGAAGCCTATTTATATTTTTTTTTGAAATGTAACGAATTGTGAAAATGTGTAATAAATGTAAAATTTCAATAAATCAAAGATTTTAAACATTGTGGAAAATTTCGCAATTTTTTTTTTAATTTTCAGGATTTTTGACTTTTTCCTTGCTTTTACGTATGTACATTTAGAGATGTTACATATTTCCAACAGTAAAAAACGAAACCTTCATCCAACATGCAGATTTCCGAATCTGAGCTTCAAAAATTTCACGTCAAAAAAAAATACCAAAAATTTCGGTTTTCAAATTATGAAGAAGGATAAAAACGGAGTCCTTCTCCCAAAGCTGCCCATTTCGAGGAACCAAAAATCAAAATTTACATAATCTTTGCAAAATATAAGCCCACCTAAACAATATGCAAAACAATTCCAAAAAATTTTCCAAAAATCCATAGAACTAAATAAAATACGATTTTTTGAAATTCTTAAGGTAATCGTGTAGTTTCAAACAAAAAATTCTAATTTTTCAAGAAAACCTCAATTTCGTAAAATGTTGCTTTTTCTCGTGAAGCTCGCCTATTTCAACGTAAAATCTAAAAATTTTCCAAAAAAACCACAGAACTAAATAAAATATGATTTTTTGAAATTTTTAGCCAATTGTGTAATTTCAAACAAAAAATTCAAATTTCTCGAGAAGGCGTCGAATTCGTGAAATCTTTCTGTTACATTGTAAATTTTGTTTACTTCAACACTGAGGCAAAAAAAAATCCCAGAACTCCACAGAACTAAATAAAATTTGAATTTTTAAAGTTTTTACATTAGCCAAACTTGCGATTTTAAAAAATCCAAATCTAACAAAAAGACAGAAAATTAATAAAATCTTTCTATTTTCTTGTTAATTTTTATTGGTTCAACACAAAATGGAGAAATTTTCCAAAAATCCGTAGAACTAAATAAAATACGATTTTTTGAAATTCTTAAGCCAACTGTAATTTCAATTAAAAAAAACTCAAGAAGATGTCAAATACGTGAACTGCTGCTATTTTCTTACAAAATTCGTCAAGCTCAATGTAAAACTGAAAAATTCTCCAAAAATCCACAGAATATTTTTTTTTTGATGATTTTGCATAATTTAAATCAGCGATTGAAAAAAAAAATCAAAATCCTTCAAAAAGACGTTAAATTCATAAAATGTTTCCATTTTCTTGTAAATTCCGTCTATTTTAACAATGAAGCGACAAAATTCCCAAAAATTTCGCACAACTAAATAAAATATTTTTTTTTCAAATTTTCGCATAAGCAAAATTTGTGAATAAAAAAAATCCAAATCTGTCAAGAAGACATCACACTCATAAAATGTTTCTATTTCCTTGTAAATTTCATTGGATTCAACCAAAAAATCGAGAAATTTTCCAAAAATAAAATGATTTTTTGAATTTTTTAACTTAATTCTGTAATTTCAAACAAAAAAATTCAAATTTGTTAAGACGAGGTCAAATTCGTAAAATATTTTTTGCTTGTAAATTTTGTAAATTTCAACAGACAAAAAAAATCAAAAAATCCGCAGAACTCAATAAAATATGATTAAAGCATCGAAAACCCACGACAGCATTTATAAATAATAATTTTTTCTAAAAAAAAAATTGATTTAAAATATGTAAATTTATACAGTTCGAAAATTTGTTCTTCAATTTTCAACTTTAATTGTTCTAAAACCACCAAAATTTCAAAAAGCGAAAGACGTGTAAAAACGCAAAAATTTTAACTCGAATTTCCTGAAATTTCTAAAAAATGTCCGAAGCCTATTTATATTTTTTTTTGAAATGTAACGAATTGTGAAAATGTGTAATAAATGTAAAATTTCAATAAATCAAAGATTTTAAACATTGTGGAAAATTTCGCAATTTTTTTTTTAATTTTCAGGATTTTTGACTTTTTCCTTGCTTTTACGTATGTACATTTAGAGATGTTACATATTTCCAACAGTAAAAAACGAAACCTTCATCCAACATGCAGATTTCCGAATCTGAGCTTCAAAAATTTCACGTCAAAAAAAAATACCAAAAATTTCGGTTTTCAAATTATGAAGAAGGATAAAAACGGAGTCCTTCTCCCAAAGCTGCCCATTTCGAGGAACCAAAAATCAAAATTTACATAATCTTTGCAAAATATAAGCCCACCTAAACAATATGCAAAACAATTCCGTAATGATACCTCCAACTTTTTCAGCAATATCCAGACCCACGCAACGACAGCCTTTGAAAACAAATTACGCATCGTTACGACCTTAATATATTCTATCCGTGCTGTAATAGCTATAAATTGGTAATAAGAACACAATTTGTTCAACAACTTGTTGCTATAAATTTCCGATTGGCTGCCTCGGCGTCGCCACTTTATTAGCCAAGTCATTAACTTTGTGTAGACTATGAAATTTCAACATTTTGTTTGATAGTCGGAGATTTTTACAATTAATTCTTTGGCAAGGTTAACACCGCCGGTGTGGGATGAGTGAGTTGTCTAAAATGTCTTATCTCCGAAAAAAATGTCCGGTTCATTGACACTGTTAATTACGGAAAAAAAAATCATTTTTGATGCAACCGGAAGGGGGTGTGCTTCGTTTTTTAGTTACGAAAGCCGCGATGGTTTCTTACTTTATCAATTACGAGCGGTGTATGACTGACAATGCGTAACAAAGTCAATAAATAAATGGATTTATAACAGAGATAACGAGTGCACCCAACGAACCGAGCGCTTTGTTTGGTAATTTCGTTCCACTTTTTAGTGTTAGAGCATTAGCTTTCACACTGAAGCATAACAAAATAACAAAACAGTGTCCGAATTTATTAATACGAAATTTCTGTTATCTCCAGACAGCTAGTTCGCGGCTAAATTCAACGATAATCGAATTCGAATGCCCCAAAATCTGCTTATTCATCCAACGGATCAAAAACTTGAATCTCGGTTTTCATATTTCACGTCGGAAGTAGCGTTCTGCACAAATGACGCGATGCATTTTTTTTCTTAGGAATTCCAAGTGACACGCTCGTTACTTTTACTAACTTTCATTTGCGCTTAACTTGCAGAATGTGATTGATGTATCTACTCGTATCACATACTAAAAGTGTAATTGAAGATTTCTATTTTCTTCGCGGCTGATGAAATTCCTGGCACATACTTCGACGAGAAATTTTCATGTATTATTCCGTGGCTGCGTTTTCGGGATATTCTGTTTTTCGTTTTTCGCATTTTCTAGCTAAAAGTTGAATTTTTTAGTCACCAGTATTTTATGACGGGTAATAAAAGTACGAACAGAAGAAGAAATTTTTGGAGATTTTTCAAGCTACATTTTATTGATCTCAATCAATAAGGAAATTCTGGGAATTTTCTTGTATCTAAGATTTCCAAGATTGTCCCTTCATTTGGATTCTTAGAAAGTTTAGATAAATTCGAATATAATGGTGCATTTGTAATTTTTTGCTTTCAAAATTTTACAGCCGAAATTTTCAGATTCGCAGTACAAATCTGTGAAGTCGTAAATTTTCTGGTTAATTTCATTTAATTCAACACAATCGATAAATTTTCCAAAAATCAGAGAGCTGCATAAATACGATTTTTCTTTATTTATTGAGGTAATTCTGTAATTTTAAACAAAAAATCCAAATCTGTCAAGAAGACGTCAAATTCATGAAATGTTTATATGTTCTTGTAAATTTCATTTGATTTAACAAAAAAACGAGAAATTTTCCAAAAACCCGCAAAACTAAATAAAATATGATTTTTTGAAATTTTTAAGCCAATTGTGTAATTTCGAACAAAAAATTCAAATTTCTTGAGAAAACGTCGAATACGTGAAATGTTTCTGTTACATTGTAAATTTCGTTTACTTCAACATTGAGGCAAAAAAAAATCCCAGAAATCCACAGAACTAAATAAAATATGAATTTTTGAAGTTTTTACATTAGCCAAATTTACGATTTTAAAAAATCCAAATGTGACAAAACAACAAAACTAATGAAATATTTCTATTTTCTTGTAATTTTTTATTGATTCTACACAAAATAGAGGAATTTTCCAAAAATCCGTAGAACTAAATAAAATACGATTTTTTGAAATTCTTAAGCCAATAGTGTAGTTTTAAACAAAAAATTCAAATTTTTCAAGAAAACCTCAAATTCGTAAAATGTTGCTATTTTCTCGTGAAGCTCGTCTATTTCAACGTAAAATCGAAAAATTTTGCAAAAAACCACAGAACTAAATAAAATATGATTTTTTGAACTTTTTAAGCCAACTTTGTAATTTCGAACAAAAAATTCAAATTTCTCGAGAAGACGTCGAATTCGTGAAGTGTTTCTGTTACATTGTAAATTTCGTTTACTTCAACATTGAGGCAAAGAAAAATCCCATAAATCCACAGAACTAAATAATATATGAATTTTTGAAGTTTTTACATTAGCCAAATTTACGATTTTAAAAAATCCAAATCTGACAAAAAGACAAAACTAATGAAATCTTTCTATTTTCTTGTAAATTTTTATTGATCCAACACAAAATGGAGAAATTTTCCAAAAACCCGCAAAACTAAATAAAATATGATTTTTTGAAATTTTTAAGCCAATTGTGTAATTTCGAACAAAAAATTCAAATTTCTCGAGAAAACGTCGAATACGTGATTTGTTTCTGTTACATTGTAAATTTCGTTTACTTCAACATTGAGGCAAAGAAAAATCCCATAAATCCACAGAACTAAATAATATATGAATTTTTGAAGTTTTTACATTAGCCAAATTTACGATTTTAAAAAATCCAAATCTGACAAAAAGACAAAACTAATGAAATCTTTCTATTTTCTTGTAAATTTTTATTGATAACACAAAATGGAGAAATTTTCCAAAAATCCGTAGAACTAAATAAAATATGATTTTTTGAAATTTTTAAGCCCATTGTGTAATTTCAAACAAAAAATTCAAATTTCTCGAGAAGACGTCGAATTCGTGATTTGTTTCTGTTACATTGTAAATTTCGTTTACTTCAACATTGAGGCAAAGAAAAATCCCATAAATCCACAGAACTAAATAATATATGAATTTTTGAAGTTTTTACATTAGCCAAATTTACGATCTTAAAAAATCCAAATCTGACAAAAAGACATAAAATTCATGAAACCTTTCTATTTCCATGTTAATTTCATTTAATGCAACAACACAGAATCGATAAATTTTTAAAAAATTCTCAGAACATAATAAAATGTGATTTTTTTAAGTTTCTGCATAAACGAACTGTGCGATTTAAAAAAAAATCCACATTTGTGAAGAAGACGTCAAATTTATGGAATGTTTTTTTGTAAATTTCAAATGATTTAACACCCTAGATTTTTTACAAAAATTTGCAGAACTAAATAAAATATGATTATTTGAAATTCTTAAGCCAATTGCGTAATTTCAAATTACAACTGTGTAATTTCAAAGGAAAAATTCAAATTTCTCAAAAAGACGTGAAATTCGTGAAATGTTGCTATTTTCTATTTCAACGTAATACCAAAAATTTTTACAAAAACCCATAGAACAAAATGTATTGGAAAAAAAATCCAAATCCTTCAAGAAGACCTCAAATTTATAAAAAAATTCTATTTTCCTGTAAAATGTAGTCCATTTCAACAACATAGTGACAAAAATTGCAAAAATTTACGGAACCAAATAAAATATAATTTTTTTAAGTATTTGCATAGGTACAATTTGTGATTAAAAAAAATCCAAATCTGACAGAAAGACAGAAAATTCATAAAATCTTTCTATTATCTTGTTAATTTCATTAAATTCAACACAAAATCGATAAATTTTGAAAATTCACACAACTAAATAAAATATGATTTTTGGAATTTCGTAAGCTAATTCTGTAATTCCAAACCAAAAAAATTCCAATTTCTCAAGAAGACGTCAACCTTGTAAAATAAATTGTAAATTTCGTTTATTTCAACAGCAAACTTAACACAATTAGAGAATCAAAAAAAAGACTAAAAGAAGTGAAAAAAAATTAAAATCCCAGAAAATCTAAAGATTTTGTACGTATAGAAATATACAAAAAGTTAAAAAATTCGAAATCCTCGAAAATCTTACAAAATTTACTACATCTACGGAAGTCATGAAGTCGAACAGCTCAAATTTGTAAATATTCCAAAATATGAAAATCCCAACAACTTTTAAAATTTAAGAATTTCAGAAAAACCTTTATGTTGTTTGAAATCCAGAATCTAAAATATACAAAAAATTTTGAAAAATCTAGAATTTTTAGAAACTTTAGAAACGCACGAAAATCTGTAAAAACATAAAAAACAAATCAGAAAATTTAAACCACTTTTAACCCCAAAATTTTCTGGAGCCCCAAAATTCCCGGACAAATTTTGTAAAATCTTTAAAATTCAAATTTTTAAAAAGTTAGGTTAATTTTAAAAATAGGTTAAACATCTACACAATTTTTAATTTAAGAATCGTAGAAACACCTTGAAAACGTTCTAAGAACATATTAACATACGCAAAAAAAATCTAGAATATATAAATAAAAAAAAAAACTCAAAACAATTCTCAAAATCTAAAAATTGGTAGAAATTTGATAATTTCAGGAAGTTTGTATCTCTCGAAATTTTCAAATGTGAACAAAAGATTGAAATTAAGAAACTTAACAAAAACATGAAAAATATAGAAATTTCAAACACCAAAATTTTTTAGGCGCTTTAGAATCTACAACACAAATTTTCTAAAGATCAAAAATTTCTAAAACTTGAATTTTTAAACGTTGAAACACCTCTAAATCTCACACATGATGTAACATCTTCCCAAGAATTTTTGGAATTTAAAAAACCTAAAAAAATGTTCGAAATGGAAAAAACCCTCAGGATACGTAGAAAATATATCAAAAATTGCAAACATAAAAACATTTAAAAAAATTTTTCGAACATTCCAAGGGTTAAAAAGCCAAAGACTTCCAAAAATTTAGAAAATCAAAAAAACCGCAACTTTTTGTATCAGAAAAATTTTGCAAAAAAACATTTTTGAAAATTTTCATAACACATCAAATGAGAGTTTTAAAAATTGTCTTGGTTGGTAAAATGTTGAAATTGGGAGCAATTCCTGGACATTTTTAAGATTTTCTAAGATGTTCTAATAAATTTTCGAAAATTGAAAGAACGAAGAGAAAAAGGAATTTGAATAATTTCCCTTTTCTCCAGGAACACGTACCTGTAAAAAACCGTCGATAATTATCTGGTACCACTCCAACATAACAAGGTTTTCCCCTAGATAAAGGGCCTTTAGGATGAAGCACAAGCAGCATTATGGATTAGTCTATTTTGGGACGAAGACAAACGTAACCCACCACTTTGTTAGGAATTTGTTAGCATTGTCACTGAGGATTATTTCTTAGATTAGTTAAGCACACCCATTGGAAATTTATTATAGTTACTGGTGCGTTGACTTGACAAAATAACAATAATATCGTTAAGAGCTTCATTTTTCTTTTCCAAACTATGTAACTAATCGAGTTTCACTTTTAATGCGGAAACGCCGTTAATTGGCGCTAATGCGTTAATTGATGGAATAAAAACACGAGCATTTAATCAAATTAAGAAGTACTTTCACGAAGCAATTGGAGAAATTTGACATATATGGTACAAATTATTACGTAAGTCCGTTATCGAACTTAATCCCTCATAGAATGAACACAGATTTCTATCAAACTTGGCGAAATTTTATCGTTTAGACGTGATCTACGGGAATCCCCCGGCCGCTTCCGAGAAGAGCCTCCAACGATCGATCTGTTGTTCCCATGACAACGAACTACGTTCACACGTGTTTTTTTCATTGACACGAGAATTTTGGCGTCTTTAACTATAAGTAACGTACCATGGAGACCATCTGGTCTTGCCGAGACGTCCTGCATAAACAATTTCGGATTAACATAATGCGATGATTAGTTCGGACAGTTGGGTGGAACAGATTTCGGTGAGTCATTCGATCATCAAAATATGGAAGCAACCAATAAGAGAATAAATTTGGTTACATGAATAAGTAATTAAGATTTGACGTTAAGTGGCGTGGATTGCGAAGTTTTGCGTTTTTGGTAAAAACAATTTGTGTTTCTTTGACCGTTTACGGAGTGAGTCATTGTGAATGCATTGTGTGTGACGGATTTTGTAATAAGAGTCTTACGAGGTTGGCCTAATCCATTGACCGACTCTCTATATTAAATTGTTTTAGTGCACTAACTGGAAGGCGTTTGAATTTCTAAGAAATACGAAAAAATTTTTTTTTTTTTTGTTTGTTTGGATTTGGTGATAAATTTCTAAGATCTGATTATATTATCAATGATAACAGCCAGAAAATTTACGATTTCTAGGAACTTAAGTTCTCTAATATTCCTCGAATTTCTGTGGTGTCTAAAATTCTAGGAACATTTAAATTTCTTCAGGTGCAGAATCTTGTTCCGTTGTTCCGGTGCTTTAATATTCCAAAGATTTTTAGGTTCTAAGTTTACCAAGATTAAGTTTTCAAAAATGTTTTCCTAAACTTGCATTTTTTTATATTTTTGAGATTTGTTTCCCAAAGTATCGTACCTTCACTTTTAAGATCTCTACATTTTACTAGTTCAAAGATTTTGAAGTTTTTTAAGTAAAATAAATCATCAAGATTGGTTAGAATCTCAAGATTTTTTGTCTCGAATTTTTAGACAAATTGGAATGCCTAAAAATGCAAAGTGTTTGGAACCTGACCTAGAAACTCCAAAATTTTTATAAAATTCGGTTTTCTAAAATTTCCATCATTCAAAAATTTGTTTTCCGAGATTTCAACAAAGTTCTAATTTTCACTATTCTGAAAAGTCATCAAATTAATTTAAATTTGAATATAATTGAGTTTTTAATTATCTCAAAATTTTCTAGGGATCTTAGGTTTGTTAGAATTTCTAAAATTCTAATTTTTATGAGCCCAACTCTTTAAATTTCTGTTTATTGATTTATTGAATTCCTAAGATTCTCACAATTTCTAAAACTTTTTTTGAAAATTTCGGAATTTTTAATATTTTGGAGAATTTCCACTATTTTCAACATACAGATGTTCGTAAGTTTCCCAAGGATTCTAAAATTTTTAGAATTTCTAAGATTTTCCTACTGACATTCCAAAAGATTTACAAATCTTGAGATTCTCAAGGTTTTTATATAACCCAGCATTTTTTTTTAAATTGCTAGAGTTGCTAGATCTTCCTAAACTTAAAACTGAACTCAAATTTCAAAATATTTTTATATTATATTATATATATTTTTTTTATTGAAAACAAATCTGAGATATTTTTATTTTAGGACATTCTCGCAGTTTTAAACGTATCGCAATGAAATTTGAGGAACTTACATTCTTTGAATGTCTTAATAATTCTGAAAAACTAAAACTAATAAAATTTGAGATTTTTGAATTTTTTTACATAAAGCGTCAAGACCAGAAAAGTCAAAATTTCAAAAGTTCCACAATTTTTGGAAAGTTAAAGATTTAAAATAAATGAAATTGTGTTGTGAGGAAACTCAAATAAGGCCAATCCAAGAACTGAAAAAATTTACTGATAATCTTCAAAAATTTTCCACTTTTTGAAAATTTCAAGATTTAGTAAGATCTTTGTAAGTTTTTAAATAATAAGGTATAATCTTAAAAAAAAACTGTCTTAAAAAAATGGTGAAAATTTTTAAAAATGTTAATTTTTAAGTCAAACCAAAAATTTTCAACATTTTTAAACAAAATGTTGAAACTTCTTATTTTAGCCCAATTTTTTTTTTTAATTCTGTCTTTTACTCTATAATTTTGTAATTTGACACAGTTAATAAGGCAGTTAAAGATAGTAACCCTGTTAAATTTTATTGCGATAGCGATAAAACTGCGAAAATTACAGGATTTAGTACAAAAGGTTGAAAATTTTTAAATTGTCCCAAAAATGAAAATTTTTAAAATGTTTTTTTTTAATCGCTATAACTTTGTAGTTTGACACAGTTAATGAGCTATTTAAAGATAGTAAGTTCATCAAGATTCATTGCGATACCGTTAAAACTGCAAGAATTACAGGCTTAAATATAAAATGTTTAAAATTTTTAGATTGTCCATAATTTTTTTTTTTTAAATGTTTCTTTTTTGCTCTATAACTTTATAATTTGACACACTTAAGATGGTAGTTTTAGATAGCAACCTGCTCAAATTTCATTGCGATAGGTTAAAATCTGTGAGATTTACAGGCTTTAGTACGAAATGTTGAAAATTTTGGTTATTTTCCAAAAATTGAAAATTTCTAAAATTTGTGTACTTGGTCCTATATTTTTGTAATTTGGTACAGTTAATACGGTGAACGTTGATAGTAACTTCCTCAAATTTTATAGCGACAACGTTAAAACTGTGAGAATTACAGGCTTTTAACTAAAATGTCATAAATTCTTGGTTTGTCCTAAAAGCGAAAATTTTTAAAATTTCTGTATTTTACTCCATAAATTTGTAATTTTACCCACTTAGTACAGTAGTTATCGTTAGTCACCTCCTTAAATTTCATCGCTATAGTGCTAAATCTGTGAAAATCACAGGTTCTAATACAAAACGTTGAAAATTTTTGATTTTACGTAAAAATATTTTTTTCTAAAATTTGTCTCTTTTGTGTAACATTTTTGTTATTTAGTACAGTTGACAAAGTAGCTATAGGTAGTAACTCCCTCAAATTTTATTACGATAGCGTTAAAACTGCGAGAATTACAGGCTTAAATTTAAAATGTTTAAAATTTTTAGATAGTCCATAAAATATATTTTTTTTAAATGTTTCTTTTTTGCTCTGTAACTTTATAATTTGACACACTTAAGATGGTAGTTTTAGATAGCAACCTGCTCAAATTTCATTGCGATAGGTTAAAATCTGTGAGATTTACAGGCTTTAGTACAAAATGTTGAAAATTTTGGTTATTTTCCAAAAATTGAAAATTTCTAAAATTTGTGTACTTGGTTCTATATTTTTGTAATTTGGTACGGTTAATACGGTAAACGTTGATAGTAACTTCCTCAAATTTTATAGCGACAACGTTAAAACTGTGAGAATTACAGGCTTTTAACTAAAATGTCATAAATTCTTAGTTTGTCCTAAAAATGAATTTTTTTTAAAATTCTGTCTTTTACTCCATAAATTTGTAATTTTACCCACTTAATACAGTAGTTATCGTTAGTCACCTTCTTAAATTTCATCGCTATAGTGTTGAATCTGTGAAAATTACAGGTTCTAATACAAAACGTTGAAAATTTTTGATTTTACGGAAAAATATTTTTTTCTAAAATTTGTCTCTTTTGTGTAACATTTTTGTTATTTAGTACAGTTGACAAGGTAGCTATAGATAGTAACTCCCTCAAATTTTATTATGATAGCGTTAAAACTGCGAGAATTACAGGCTTTAATACAAATTTTTGTAAAATTTTGGTTTGTCCTAAAAATGAAAATGTCCAAAATTTTTCCATTTGGCTCTATAATTCTGTAATTTGGTACAGTTAGTACGGTAATTATAGACAGTGACATTCTAAAATTTCATTACGAAACTACGAAAATTGCAGGTTTTAATTCAAAATATTGAAAATTTTTGGTTTGGGCTGAAAATTACCATTTCTAAAAATTGTCTTTTTGCTCCAAAAATCAAAATATTTTTACAGAAAACTCGGAGAGCTCATCCTAAAATAATTTACAGTTATAATTATATATAATTTTAACATAAAACATTTTAGTATTCGGAAAATGAAAAACCTGAAAAAATTTTCTTAAAAATTTGAAAAATTAGACGTACTATGGTTACACAATTACAAAGATCCCAAAAAAAATATTTTTTTGAAATTTGCAACCGAATTCTTCAAAGTAATTTTTTATTTCTAAACTTAAAAAAAAACGTGTTTAGCAAAAAATGTCACCGTTTTGACCTAAATAAAAAAACACAATCCATGTCGAAATACTGTAAAATCTCTCCAAAACAATAATTACCCTGTCACCTTTTTAAAACTTAATTAATGGTTTTCATACCAAAATCGCATGTTTTGAAACCTCTTAATTGGCTGGAGAATTCGCGGAATTTTTATTACAACATAATTTACGATAATTTGCATCATGTAACTGTTGTACTGTAACCGCAATAATCACTTTAGTTTTATGCACAAGAAAAAAAAAAATGATACAAAAACATCACGAGTGCCAACTTTTAAAAATTTAGACAAACAAACACATTTGTTGCCAAGTCTGTCAGAACTGTAATTAATTAGTAGGAACTTCCCGACTGGCTGAAAATTGCTGCAAAAATGCGACAATTACTGTATGAGTCAGTTTGCGAGTAGAGGGTCAATTCGGGAGGATATTTTTAACATTTTCTCATTTCTTAACTTTATTGTCGTTTTCATGTAAGCGGTCTTTGTCGGCTCTGCACTGATTCTCAACAAACGCAAAATATTTGAAATATTCAGCCATGATATTTTTACACAACTTTGATATTTACCAGAAAAACTTGAAATCTGTGTACCTCAAGCACTCGCTCGCTATTTTCACTCATTCTAAAATAACTTTTCTAAGAGCGAGTGCAAGTTTATAAATATCGTAAATTTCAGTACTTTCTCCATGTCACGGTTAAAGTATGCATATTCAAAGTTACGTCTCACTGTCAACGAAAGGTCAAATATTAATGTCGCTGGAATATAGTTCAAATTTTTATTTTAAAGGTTAATAAGGATACGACCCGACAAAAATGACTCCCAACGGTCCTGGTGCATCAACGAAATATTAAAGTTCATCTTCGATATAGTTCACATTGAAAATAGTCCGATCAAAATAGAAAATAAATACACGTGTTTTCATTTTAACCGGACATGCGACGCTACGTTGCCAAGTTGAGGCTCGTTTTGTAAAAAAAAACGACACGTGTGGCGCTATTTATGAAGATTTCTCTCTGGAATTGGAGCTTTGTGCTGTAGAAAACTGCAGAAAGTTGACAGAATTATGAGTTTGCGTGCGAAAATTATGATTCTCGGTTACGTAATAAACAAGTTAAATTTGGTGGTAAAAGCAAATTCTCCAAGATTTTAAAAACAATTTGACATGCGTAATAAAATGACCAAAATTAAATTAAACAAGTCAAGAATTATGCGACTTTTTGTGTTCTCAAATCAAAAAAATTTTCAAGCCTGTGGAATTTTTGGGCTTTTTTAATCGATTTTTGAGCTTCAAGAAGTGTTCAAGGAGTTTTAAATTTCACACTTGGAAATCTCTAAAGTTCCACAATTTTTGAAAATTCAAGATTTAAAATAAATGAAATTGTGTTTTTCATCATTGGCATGAGTTCTCTGTAAAATTATTTTGATTTTCGGAGCAAAAAAGACAATTTTTAGAAATGTTAATTTTTAGCTCAGCAAACATTTTCAACATTTCCTTTTGAAACCTGCAATTTTCGAAGTTTTAACGCTTTCGTAATGAAATTTTAGAATGTCACTGTCTATAAATCCCGTACTAGCCGTACCAAATTACAGAATTATAGAGCCAAATGGAAAAATTTTGGACATTTTCATTTTTAGGACAAACCAAAATTTTACAACAATTTGTATTAAAGACTGTAATTCTCGCAGTTTTAACGCTATCGCAATAAAATTTTAGGAAATTACTATTTTTAACTACTTTATTAACTGTACTAAATAACAAAAATATTACATGAAAAAGACAAATTTTAGAAATGTTTATTTTTACGTCAAATCAAAAATTTTCAACATTTTGTATTAGAACTTGTAATTCTCTAAGATTCAACGCTAAAGCAATCAAATTAAAGGAGGTTACTATATATAACTATTGCATTAACTGCGTCAAATTAGAAATTTATAGAAGAAAAGACAGAAATTTTAAAAATTTTCATTTTTTGGACAAACTAAGAATTTTTAACATTTTTGTTAAAAGCCTGTAATTCTCACAGTTTTAACGTTGTCGCAATGAAAATTGAAGAAGTTACTATCTATATTTACTGTATTAACTGTACCAAATTACAAAATTATAGAACCAAAAACACAAATTTTAGAAATTTTCTATTTTAGAAAAAAAAAAGTTTTCAGCATTTTATATTAAAACCTGTAATTCTCCCAAACTTAATCCTATCCCAATAAAATTTAAGAGGGTTACTATCTTTAACTGCCTCATTAACTGCGTCAAATTACAAAATCATAGAGCAAAAAATAGAAATTTGAAAAAAATTTTTTTTAGGGTAAACCAAAATTTTTCAATATTTTGTATTAGAACCTGTAATTCTCACAGATTTGACGCTATAACAATGAAATTAAAGGAAATTACTATATATAACTATTGTATTAACTGCGTCAAATTACAAATTTATAGAGTAAAAGACAGAAATTTTAAAAATTTTCATTTTTAGGACAAACTAAGAATTTTTAACATTTTAACATTACAGGTTAAAAGCCTGTAATTCTCACAGTTTTAACGTTATCGCAATGAAATTTGAGAAAGTTACTATCTATGTTTACTGTATTAACTGTACCAAATTACAAAATTATAGAACCAAAAACACAAATTTTAGAAATTTTCTATTTTAGAAGAAAAAAAGTTTTCAGCATTTTGTATTAAAACTTGTAATTCTCCCAGACTTAATCCTATCGCAACAAAATTTGAGGAGGCTACTATCTAAAACTACCGTCTTAGCTGTCAAATTATAAAATCATAGAATTCAAAAAAATCCAAAATTTTCATTTTGATTTTAAGGACAATCCAAAATTTTCCAACAATTTAGTCAAGTTTGTAATTTTGCGAGTTACACCGCAAGCGTAATAAAACTTGAGGAACTTACTATCTTTGAATAGCTCATTAACTGTATCAAATTACAAAGTTATAGAGCACAAAAGAAACATTTAAAAAAAATATTTTTAGGACAATTCAAAAAATTTCAATCTTTGGTATTAATGCCTGTAATTCTTGTAGTTTTATCGCTCTCGCAATAAAATTTGAGAGGGTTACTATCTTTAACTGTCTCATTAACTGCGTCAAATTACAAAATTATAGAGCAAAAGATAGGAATTCGAAAAAAAATTTTTTTAGGGCAAACCAAAAATTTTCAATATTTTGTATTAGAACCTGTAATTCTCCCAGATTTGACGCTATAACAATGAAATCAAAGGAAATTACTATCTATAACTACTCTATTAACTGCGTTAAATTAGAAATTTATAGAAGAAAAGACAGAAATTTTAAAAATTTCATTTTTAGGACAAACTAAGAATTTTTAACATTTTGGTTAAAAGCCTGTAATTCTCACAGTTTTAACGTTGTCGCAATGGTATTTGAGGAAATTACTATCTATGTTTACTGTATTAACTGTACCAAATTACTAAATTATAGAACCAAAAACACAAATTTTAGAAATTTTCTATTTTAGAAAAAAAAAAGTTTTCAGCATTTTATATTAAAACCTGTAATTGTCCCAAACTTAATCCTATCCCAATAAAATTTGAGAGGGTTACTATCTTTAACTGCCTCATTAACTGTGTCAAATTACAAAATTATAGAGCAAAAGATAGAAATTTGAAAAAAAAATTTTTTAGGGCAAACCAAAAATTTTCAATATTTTGTATTAGAACCTGTAATTCTCACAGATTTGACGCTATAACAATGAAATTAAAGGAAATTACTATCTATAACTATTTTATTAACTGCGTCAAATTAGAATTTTTTTAGAAGAAAAGACAGAAATTTAAAAAAAAAACATTTTTAGGACAAACTAAGAATTTTTAACAGTTTGGTTAAAAGCCTGTAATTCTCACAGTTTTAACGTTGTCGCAATGAAATTTGAGAAAGTTACTACCTGTATTTACTGTATTAACTGTACCAAATTACAAAATTATAGAACCAAAAACACAAATTTTAGAAATTTTCTATTTTGGAAAAAAAAAGTTTTCAGCATTTTATATTAAAACCTGTAATTCTCCCAAACTTAATCCTATCCCAATAAAATTTGAGAAGGTTACTATCTTTAACTGCCTCATTAACTGTGTCAAATTACAAAATTATAGAGCAAAAGATAGGAATTTGAAAAAAAATTTTTTTAGGGCAAACCAAAAATTTTCAATATTTTGTATTAGAACCTGTAATTATCATGGATTTGACGCTATAACAATGAAATTAAAGGAAAGTACTATCTATAACTACTCTATTAACTGCGTCAAATTAGAAATTTATAAAAGAAAAGACAGAGATTTTAAAAATTTTCATTCTTAAAACAAACTAAGAATTTTTAATATTTTGGTTAAAAGCCTGTAATTCTCACAGTTTTAACGTTGTCGCAACGAAATTTGAGGAGGTTACTACCTAAAACTACCGTTTTAACTGTGTCAAATTCCAAAGTTATGAAGCAAAAAAGGAACATTTTAAAAAATTTTACTCTAACAATCCAAAAATTTTAAACATTTTATATTAAAGTCTGCAATTCTTGCAGTTTTAACGATATCGTAATGAAACTTGAGGAACTTACTATCTTTGAATAGTTCATTAACTGTGTCAAATTTGAAAGTTATGAGCATATAGGGAACATTTTGAAAATTTTCATTTTTAGGACAATTCAACAAATTCCAATCTTTTGTATTAAAACCTGTAATTCTTGCAGTTTTAACGTTATCGTCATGAATTTTTAGAATGTTTTGACCTATGATTACTGTATTAACTGTACCAAATTACAGAATTAGAGCCAAGTAGACAAACTTAAAAAAAAAAAATAAGGCAAACCAAAATTTTCCAATAATTTGTACTAAAGCCTGTAATTTTCGCAGTTTTATCGCTACCGCACTATCACAATGAAATTTGACACGATCACTATATTGACCGATCTTATCAACTGTGTAAAATTACGAAATCATTAAACAAAACAAACAAATTAAAAAAAAAAAATCAAATTTACCTCAAACCACCGAAAATTTCCACCTTTTCTTATAAAATCTTGTAATTCTCACAAATTTAAGACTATTGCAATGGAATTTAGGAAACTCATTATCCGTGGCTAGTACATCAACTGTGCCAAATCACAAAATTATAAAGCAAAATAGAAAATTTTAAAAATTTTCGTTTTCAGTGCAAACAAAAAATTTACAAAATTTTGTACTGAAGCCTGCAGTCCTCGCATTTTTAAGGCTGCGGCAATGAAATTTGAGAAGCTTACTATTTCTGACCAGCTTATTAATTGTGCCAATTTACAACATTAAAGGGCCAAAGAGTCAAACTTGAGAACCTTTTTTTTATATCGATTCCATTTTTTTTAATAAAAACTGGAGACATTCCTCGAAAATTGGTGAAATTTCGAAAACGAAAAATAATAGAAAATTATTTCTATTTACTTAGATTTTGAGGTATCAGAAGGCAAATGTCCAGTCCCAAAATCTAGTTTTCCAGCAAATTTTAAAAATTTAGATGTCCTTGATAAAATTATTTTCCCACTAAAACTGAAGCGAAAGAAAAAAAAGTCCCACAATTATCTTTTTGCACTTCGGCCTTGAGATTTGTATCGCGGCCTTTGAAAATCTAAATGGCAAATGGTACAGATAATACATGGTCCACTCGGTAATCACTTAGCTATTAGAAGTAAAAAAAAAAACAGTTTTATGTCCAAGGCAGAAATAACTTTCATACTTATTTCCACAAACTATAAAAATACGAGACAAAACGGAAACTCTGAAATTCCGCTGCCTCGTAAAAAACTGAAAGTTTTATCAGTGAAAAACGATAACTTACTTCATGTGGGCATTGAATTAAAAATTTAACAATGAATTGATAAAGCATGAAATCTAATCAAGATAATTTTTTTAACGCTCGGAATTTAAAAGTCGCAACGGCTTCGGAGCAGGAATTCCCTCGATTGGTTTTATCAAAAAGAAAACCGAGTCACAGGTTTTTCCAAATTAAAAATTGTTTTACGCTTTTTAAATCGTTCTTTATGTAACAAGGCGAATCAAGGACTATTACATGTGTCGTCACAATTATAAACAGTCGCAACCAGTAACTATAATTTTCGAATACCGCGTTAGTTCAGTTAGAAAAACGAATTACCGTGTTTTGCATAATCCCCAACACAATATTTATTCACTTTAGAACTCCACGTAATCCAAGGAATTTTGGGCCCACTTTGAATCACACCATGACGATGGTTTGCACTTTTTAAAAAAGAATAAAACGCGCAACGTCGCGACTAATAATCAACTGATGGCGAGAGTTGCTATCGTTTTGGGCGACCCTCCCAACACATGACACACGCTTTCGGAGAGGGGATTGCACGTGGGGCGATAGAACGTGACGGGAGATGCAGAAGGAGAGTTTTGTAAGGGCTCATCTCATTGTAAGTGACATGTAAGGTCACTTTCATATGGCCAGGATTAGAGTAGGGGCCCTTCGGTTTGATGGGAGAGAAGGAGATTTTGGGAAAAATTCATTCCGGGGGTTGAGGTCTATTAATTTCGATATACTAAGCGCAGAGAGAGATTTTTCTCTTTTTCTTGATTTTTTTTTGTTTAATTGTTTTGAATTTTGGTTTTTTTAAAATTATTGGAAAGTTCGGGGAAATTAAAGGCTTAGTAAGAATTCCACCCCTTGAAATCCTGAAAACTGTTTTCATTGTTTTTCTGGTAGTTCTGTGGTACTGAAAATCATTGAATTAAATTAAAAAGTCAAATTTTTGAAATTTTATTTTTTAGAACAAACCAAAATTTTCCAAAAATTTGTAGTAATGCTTGTAATTCTCGCAATTTTAATCATATCGCAAAAAAAATTTAGAATTTTA
The DNA here is from genome assembly GCA_030157275.1 of Cynaeus angustus. Classification (NCBI taxonomy): domain Eukaryota; kingdom Metazoa; phylum Arthropoda; class Insecta; order Coleoptera; family Tenebrionidae; genus Cynaeus; species Cynaeus angustus. The sequence goes on from CM058067.1 coordinate 11,457,034, forward strand.
TTATCTATGACTAGCTCAATAGGTGTGCAATATTACAAAATTATAGAGCAAAAAAGACCAATTTTAGAAATTTTTGTTTTTAGGACCAACCAAAAATTTCAAAAATTTTGATTGAACCATGTAACTCCCACAGTTTTGACGCTATCGTAATAAAATTTGAAGATCTTATTATTCTTGACTACCTCATTAATTGTGCCCAATAACACAATTATAAAACAAATGAAACTAATTTTTAAAAATATTCAGATTTCGGACAAATCAAAATTTTTAACATTTTGTATTAAAGTCTGTAATTCTCGCAATTTTGACGCTATCGCGAAGAAATTTTAGAATTATATTATTTCTGACTAGTTTAATAGATGTGCAATATTACAAAATTATAGAGCGAAAAAGACTAATTTTAGAAATTTTCATTTTTAGGAGCAACCAAAAATTTCAAAAATTTAGATTGAAACATGAAACTCCCACAGTTTTGACCCTATCGTAATAAAACTTGAAGATATTATTATACTTGACTACCTCATTAATTGTGCCCAATAACACAATTATAAAACAAATGAAACAAATTTTTTAAAATATTCATATTTCGGACAAATCAAAAATTTTCAACATTTTGTATTAAAGTCCGTAATTCTCGCAATTTTGATGCTATCGCATTCGAATTTTAGAACTTTATTATTTCTGACTAGTCTAATAGGTGTGCAATATTACAAAATTGTAGAGCCAAAAAGATCAATTTTAGAAATTTTGATTTTTAGGAGCAACCAAAAATTTCAAAAATTTTGATTGAACCATGTAACTTCCACAGTTTTGACCCTGTCGTAATAAAATTTGAAGATCTTATTATTTTTGACTATCTGATTAATTGTATCCAATATCCCAATTATCAAGCAGAAGAAACTAATCTTTAAAAATATTCAGATTTCGGACACATCAAAAATTTTCAACATTTTGTATTAAAGTCTGTAATTCTCGCAATTTTGATGCTATCGCATTCGAATTTTAGAATTTTATTATTTCTGACTAGTCTAATAAGTGTGCAATATAACAAAATTGTAGAGCCAAAAAGACCAATTTTAGAAATTTTCATTTTTAGGCGCAATCAAAAATTTCAAAAATTTTGATTGAACCATGTAACTCCCACAGTTTTGATCCTATCGTAATAAAATTTGAAGATCTTATTATTCTCGACTACCTCATTAATTGTGCCCAATAACACAATTATAAAACAAATGAAACTAATTTTTAAAAATGTTCATATTTCGGGCAAATCAAAAATTTTCAACATTTTGTATTAAAGTCTGTAATTCTCGCAATTTTGACGCTATCGTATAGAAATTTTAGAATATTATTATTTCTGACTAGTCTAATAGATGTGCAATATTACAAAATTATAGAACGAAAAAGACCAATTTTAGAAATTTTCATTTTTAGGAGCAACCAAAAATTTCAAAAATTTTGATTGAACCATGTAACTCCCACAGTTTTGACTCTATCGTAATAAAATTTGAAGATCTTATTATTCTTGACTTCCTCATTAATTGTGGCCAATAACACAATTATAAAACAAATGAAACTAATTTTTAAAAATGTTCATATTTCGGACAAATCAAAAATTTTCAACATTTTGTATTAAAGTCTGTAATTCTCGCAATTTTGACGCTATCGTATAGAAATTTTAGAATATTATTATTTCTGACTAGTCTAATAGATGTGCAATATTACAAAATTATAGAACGAAAAAGACCAATTTTAGAAATTTTCATTTTTAGGAGCAACCAAAAATTTCAAAAATTTTGATTGAACCATGTAACTCCCACAGTTTTGACTCTATCGTAATAAAATTTGAAGATCTTATTATTCTTGACTTCCTCATTAATTGTGGCCAATAACACAATTATAAAACAAATGAAACTAATTTTTAAAAATGTTCATATTTCGGACAAATCAAAAATTTTCAACATTTTGTATTAAAGTCTGTAATTCTCGCAATTTTGACGCTATCGTATAGAAATTTTAGAATATTATTATTTCTGACTAGTCTAATAGATGTGCAATATTACAAAATTATAGAACGAAAAAGACCAATTTTAGAAATTTTCATTTTTAGGAGCAACCAAAAATTTCAAAAATTTTGATTGAACCATGTAACTCCCACAGTTTTGACTCTATCGTAATAAAATTTGAAGATCTTATTATTCTTGACTTCCTCATTAATTGTGGCCAATAACACAATTATAAAACAAATGAAACTAATTTTTAAAAATGTTCATATTTCGGACAAATCAAAAATTTTCAACATTTTGTATTAAAGTCTGTAATTCTCGCAGTTTTGACGCTATCGCAAAGAAATTTTAGAATATTATTATTTCTGACTAGTCTAATAAGTGTGCAATATAACAAAATTGTAGAGCCAAAAAGACCAATTTTAGAAATTTTCATTTTTAGGCGCAATCAAAAATTTCAAAAATTTTGATTGAACCATGTAACTCCCACAGTTTTGATCCTATCGTAATAAAATTTGAAGATCTTATTATTCTCGACTACCTCATTAATTGTGCCCAATAACACAATTATAAAACAAATGAAACTAATTTTTAAAAATGTTCATATTTCGGACAAATCAAAAATTTTCAACATTTTGTATTAAAGTCTGTAATTCTCGCAATTTTGACGCTATCGTATAGAAATTTTAGAATATTATTATTTCTGACTAGTCTAATAGATGTGCAATATTACAAAATTATAGAACGAAAAAGACCAATTTTAGAAATTTTCATTTTTAGGAGCAACCAAAAATTTCAAAAATTTTGATTGAACCATGTAACTCCCACAGTTTTGACTCTATCGTAATAAAATTTGAAGATCTTATTATTCTTGACTTCCTCATTAATTGTGGCCAATAACACAATTATAAAACAAATGAAACTAATTTTTAAAAATGTTCATATTTCGGACAAATCAAAAATTTTCAACATTTTGTATTAAAGTCTGTAATTCTCGCAATTTTGACGCTATCGTATAGAAATTTTAGAATATTATTATTTCTGACTAGTCTAATAGATGTGCAATATTACAAAATTATAGAACGAAAAAGACCAATTTTAGAAATTTTCATTTTTAGGAGCAACCAAAAATTTCAAAAATTTTGATTGAACCATGTAACTCCCACAGTTTTGACTCTATCGTAATAAAATTTGAAGATCTTATTATTCTTGACTTCCTCATTAATTGTGGCCAATAACACAATTATAAAACAAATGAAACTAATTTTTAAAAATGTTCATATTTCGGACAAATCAAAAATTTTCAACATTTTGTATTAAAGTCTGTAATTCTCGCAGTTTTGACGCTATCGCAAAGAAATTTTAGAATATTATTATTTCTGACTAGTCTAATAAGTGTGCAATATAACAAAATTGTAGAGCCAAAAAGACCAATTTTAGAAATTTTCATTTTTAGGCGCAATCAAAAATTTCAAACATTTTTATTGAACCATGTAACTCCTACAGTTTTGACCCTATCGTAATAAAATTTGAAGATCTTATTATTCTTGACTACCTCATTAATTGTGCTCAATAACACAATTATAAAACAAATGAAACTAATTTTTAAAAATATTCATATTTCGGACAAATCAAAAATTTTCAACATTTTGTATTAAAGTCTGTAATTCTCGCAATTTTGATGCTATCGCATTCGAATTTTAGAATCTTATTATTTCTGACTAGTCTAATAGGTGTGCAATATTACAAAATTATAGAGCAAAAAAGACCAATTTTAGAAATTTTCATTTTTAGGAGCAACCAAAAATTTCAAAAATTTTGATTGAACCATGTAACTTCCACACTTTTGACCCTATCGTAATAAAATTTGAAGATCTTATTATTCTTGACTATCTCATTAATTGTGCCCAATATCACAATTATAAAGCAAAAAAATCAAATTTTAAAAAATATTCATAATTCGAACAAAATTTTCGAAACTCAAAGAATTCAAAAAAAAGAAAATTTCTATCCCACCCCCCCAAAAAGAAACAAAAACCTAGCTATCTTTGAATGTTTTACCAAAAATAATTTATTCTTCTTAGAATGTTTTGTACACGAAACATCACGGCCACATCTTACAACACTCTGTATATAAAAATTCCATTAACTCTGTCGACAATTTTCAGTCGTTAGCTCCACAATATCTCTCCCTTTTAATTAAAAGCAATTTTCATTATATCCGTCAATTAAGAGAAATGACATGTTAACCGTCCGCTTTATAATTTTTACTTTCTTAACGTCTTACCTTTCGGTTTCACATATCTTCGCCTCCGCTTCACTCTCGGCTTTCCCATGGGTTTCCCCGTGGAAAATTCAACAATTTTCATCATGCAGCACAAGAGCACTACGAGCATGTCTATCACTTTTTACTATGACATTTCTGCATTTCATATATCGTCCGTTTTGAATTTTCATCCAAACTGAGCACGAAATCACGATGTGACTGAAGCAGGATATGACGTTTAATTCTGTGGTTGTGGATGATATTCCATCGATTAAGGAACGACAACAAATTTACAACGAGCAATGACGCTTCCAGAACAGTAAACATAAAAACAGAGCAACATATGGTGCTTAAGTATTTACATGACTTAAGTAAGGGGCGTAAACATTCCAAGAGTAAACAAATTTTTCAGTGGCAGGTAAAATTAGTCGGTTTTTAAATCAATCGATTAATTTTGAAATCTTTTGAGACAAGATGGCGTCCGGTGAACTTGCCATCCCGCCAAAACAGATTATTACCTGACTCTGCGAAATTCAAGGAAAATGTATAGAATTTTTATTGGAATATTATCCACAACACTTTTTCTTTTTATACGTGCGAAAAGTTCTTGTTTTTCCGATGAAAATCACTTTTTATCGCACTCAATAACGAAAGCGAATATGGCGACCAAAACTTATTCACAAATGGGACTCCAAACGCACTGCACACGACACTATCATTCAAAAGGACTAATCAGAGACAAACGGATGTTGGAACTTTAAGATGTTTAACTGAAACTTTCCAGACGACGTATGTCTGGATCCGACTCTGGTGATCTAAAATAGACGGTTTTTATTTCTTAAAATAATTAGGTGCCTATACGCGATGTGGGAGAGATTGTTGTTTTGAGCAGAGCTCTGTGGTACTAAAGCGAGATATATTGTAAAAAAAATACAGGGTGTATTCACGTAGTGATTTTTTTTAAGTTTCTCGCCGTTTTTACGCTTTTGCGTCTAAAAAAGTTAAAAACAACGTCACCAAATGATGGAAGAAAGAAAAAAAACACTCTGTATATCTTCAAGCTTCAAGCTTTAAGTTAGCATTTGTATATTTCAGACTTTAAATGTGGTCGTAATTTTCCAGGTACAGGTCGTTGGGACATTAATTAATCACCTTAATCAATATTACGTTTTTTCGAAAGTCAAAACTTATTTCCTAAAAAAATTTAAAAATTAAAAAAATACACAAAATTCCTAAAATTTTAAGATGACCGAAAGATTTGAAGGTTTTAGAACACCTAGAAAATTCGGTAAAGAATTTAAAAATATAAAGCATTCAGAGGACCAAAGTCCAGAATCTGGATCCAAATCGTTCCAAGAGTGAGTAATTTAAGCGATCAAAAGAAAAAAAGTCGGTTACAGAAATTCTAGAACAAACAGATAATATGAAAAATCCAAAAGATACAAGAAATTCAATAGATTGAATCAATCCACTTAAATCCCAAAAATCTAATAATTTTACAAAAAGTTGAGCGTATCGAAAATTTGAAGAATTTGTCTTTTTAAAACAGAATTCAAAAAAAATTCTTAGAAATTTTGACATTATTGGCGTTTTTGGTGTATTTAATAGTTTTTTATATATTTCTAAAATTTCTAAACTGTTCTAAAATGTCTTAACTTAAGATATCTTAATTTACTTAGATCTCTTAGATTACTTAGATCCTTCGTTACAATGAAGAAACAAAAAAATTCAAAAGATTCAAGATTTTTTTTTAATCCAGAGTAAAGATTTCAAAAAAAGTCTAAAAAATCTAAAATATCCCGCAAATCAAAAAATCCAACAAGTTCATAGTTTTCAAAAAGTTTGAAGAATCCAAAAATCAAAAAAAAAAATAAGAAACCGACGAATCGAAAAAATCCAAAAAAAACAAAGAATTTAAAAAATTCAAAATGTCTGAAAAATTCAAATCATCCTACGATTCATACAAATCAAAAAATCTAAAGAGTTCAAAAATCTAAAAAACTTTAGAGAATCCAAGAAATCCGACGAATCCAAAAAATCTAAGGAAACCACAGAATTAAAAAAATTCAAAAAGTTAAATAATCCAAAACATCTAACGAATCAGACAAATAAAAAAATTCAAAGATTTCTAAAAAATTAAAGAATCCAAAAAAATCTAAAATATCCAAGAAATCCAACGAATTCAGAAAAAAAAAAACAAAGAAACCAAAAAGTTCAAAAAATTCAAAAAGTCTAATAAATCAAAAAATCCAAAGAGTTGAAAGATTTCAGTGAGTTGAAATCGAAAAATGTAAAAAATCACAGACATTCGACAAATCCAAAAAAAATCTAAGGAAAGCAAAAAATTCAAAAAACTTAAAAAATCCAAAAAATTCAAAAATCCCAAATAAATCAAAAACATTCAACGAATCAAACAAAAAAAAATTAAAATGTTCAAGGATTTCAAAAAGTTTAAAGAATTGAACAAATCTAAAAATCTCAGAAATTCGATAAATTCAAAAAATCCAAAAAAGCAAAAAATTCAAAAATCTTAAAAAATCCAAAATATTCAACAAATTAAACAAATCACAAGGAAACCAATAAATTAAAAAAAAACAAAAAAATTCCTAAATTCAACGAATCAAATAAATCAAAAAATCAAAAATAATGAAAAAAAAATGCTTGCAAAAAATCTAATAAATCCAAGAAATCTAACGAATCTAACGAAATTAACAAATATAAGGAATCTAAAAAATCCAAAAAAATCCAAAAATCTGACGAATTTACCAAAACCAACTTTAAACAATATAAAAAAAATCAATAAAATCTAAGAAAACTATCGAAAGTGTCAAATCTAACGAATCGAAGAAATATAAGAGATATACGCAACATAAGATCAAAAGAATCTTTGCATTATGATTTTTAAAATTTTAATAAATTTTTTAAGTCAAGAAAATAAAAAAATTGGCACACTTATTGATTAGAATTATTTTTGTATTTTTTAAATATCCATTAGAAAAAGTCTTTTTTCCAAATCTGTAAAGTTTTAGCAATCTTTAGCACTTTTCATCATCTCCAAAATTCATTTAACGATTTTTGATTACTTTGATCAATTTTCCCAAAAAAATTTAAAATGTTGCTGCACTGCAGAAACGCACAAGTTTTCAAAATTGCTCAATTCAAAATGTTCTAAAAGTATATTGAAAAAATTTGGAAGTCTTAAAAATGTTAAATGTATAATTTTGAGATTCTCTAAAATGTAACGAGTAAAAAATCTCATAAATTCGAAAAACACGAGAAATTTTAGAAATATGAACAAATATAAAAAAATTAGAGAACTGGACACATTTAAAATCTAAAAAATCTAAAATTTCTGAAATATATACAAAACTATCAACAATTTTAGAAACAATAAATCATTTAAGATTTTCAAAAATTTTAGAAATAAAAAAAATCTAAGCAATCTGAAAAATTTTAATATTTTTAAAAACTTTACGTTCAAAAAACTACAGCTTTAAAATTGTTTGAATTTTCAAAATTAAAAAAAAGATTCTGTGGTTTGTATAAAAATCTAAAAAACATTACGAATCTTAGAAAATTAATTTTTTTCTAGATTTCCAAAGTTTCAGAATAATTAAAAAACTTTGAAATCATGGAACTGATAGAAAACGTAAAAATCTTGAAAATCTAAAAGTTTTCCGAAAATCTTTGAATTTTAAAAATTTCAAAAACTTTGGTAAATTTTAGTCTTAGAACACCCTGTAAATGTTATCCCCATGTAATATTAGAACACCTCAGAAGACTAAGTATTTTAGCAATTCTTACAATCTCAGAAAGTCTACAAGTTTCCGAAAATTAATTCTAAAAATCGCTTTTAAATGAAAATTCAGTAAAAAAATAATTAATAAAATATAAAAATTTGATTGTCGAAGGAATGTTTGTGGGTACAGCTGCTGATAGTGCACCAAAGTATTTTTAGTTTTTATTGTGACACTAAACCGTTTCCTCCAATTACAACCAAATGGTGTATTTCACCATCACCATTAACATTTTTAAAATTTTAGTTTTTTCTACTTCTTACAAATTGACTTACCTATAACTAAAGGTCCTCTACAATTGTCTGTCATTTTTCCTACAAAAAAAAAAAAATTATAATGCGAATCAACAATCAATTTAAAACTAACCAGAGTTTAACTAACCACAGTCCATATGAGCAAGCATCATGGTTCTCAACACAGCATCTGAAAAACAGTTAGTGTTATTTACATTATTTTTTGTTCGTCTTCAATTTCCGATGATCAATATGACAACAGGTTTCCTAATATTATTTCGACAGGAAAACTCCCGAACTTTTCTCGGTACTGATGCCAGAGAATGGAAACGTATTACTAGTTTTCTAGTACTATTATTTACAGTAGTTTAATAAAATCATATCAGCCCCACGATCGTGTTTTTGGCACAATCAATAACACAATAACTAACCATGCAGCTACTCCCTTTCTGTGACACTAGCACGTTTTACCACCACTTATTTCCCAGAAGTTTCATTACATAATTGAAATTATGAACAATCGCGATATTTTGGAATTAAAGCGCCTAATTCTAGCGGGTGGGGTTGGATTTAGTACGATTTTACTATTGCACGAGGAAGTTTGACTACGACGCCACCTTTTGGAGAACTTATTTTATTAGAAAGCTTACTGGTATTGATTTTATGTGTATGCTAAACAGAGTGGACGGTGCAGGATCATGCGCTTTATTCTTTTAAATGTGTGCAATTAGAAAAATTTCTTGAAGTTTTTGATTGGTTGCATGGATCAAAAAATATTTTGCCCAAAACATAGGTCGTACATAATTTGAAAATTTCCTAAGAAATTGAAATTAGGCAGTCAAGTTTTTCTAATTTTCTCTAAATTTTTATTTTTTCTAGAACAGTTCTAACGGTATTCTGAAAAATCACAGGCGCCTACAGAAAAATCTTTTTTTTTTGCATATCACGTAAGTTTTTTAAATAGCTTGTAATTATAAAAACAAAAAAAACAGTATGAAAAAAATCACGAATCTATTACTAAAATGACGTCATTTTTAGTGTAATTGCAGATACGGATAAGAAAATATTAAACTCGAGATGTTGGTAGTTTAAACTTCGAAACCACAAAGGTTGCTTAATTTTTTTTAATCCTGTCCTGTTTATTAAATTAAAAAGTTTATAGAATCTCAGAATCTCATGAAATTTTGGACTTCTGTTCAGATGTTACAAAAAAATTTGGAAGAAGATGCGAAAGTTTTTAGTATTTTTTGTCTATTTAAAGAAATGTTATAAATTTCATATAAAATTTAAAAAACACAAAGATTTTGACAATGACAGCAAGTTTTTATTAAAAAAATGAAAATTTCAAATACTCTCAAAATATTAAATTAAAATTAATTGTTATACATATTTCAGATATTTTTTAAAATTGAAATTAAACAGAAACTTCGAACATCTTAAAAAAAGAAGATCTTTTTCAGATTTAGAAATTTTCCGAATTGAAAAAACTGTAAAATTTTAACTAATTTATTAACCTGCAAAAAAAAAGATAATTTTTTTAATTTTCCCCATTTTTAGCACTTAAATTTGATATTGTACCAGTTTTTCCTTATTTTAAATTTTAGATATTTTATTCTTTAATCTTTTTGGAGAATTTACAAATAAAATAAACGACAAGTAATTAAACCTGGTAACATAACAAACTTTATTTTTTTTACAATATTTTGGTTACACCTTGAGCAACTTCTTAAGCCGATTGTATAGTGTTTTTTATCCAGTTTTCAACAATATTTTTATGTTTACTCAGCCACTGTATGTTATTAGAAACCGTTTCAAGAGCTTGTACCCGCGCAGCAGTCCCCGCTCCCGCCTCTGGATAATCTTGGAAGAAACGTTGCATCTACATAAAAACAAAAAAATAGATTGAGTAGCTCAAAATTATTTTCCTATGTTGGCAGTCATGAAACTGAGACCCCACTACCAACCTCTTTGTGTTTCGTATTAGTTGAGAATCTCCCTGTTATGCTAGGAATCAACCGTCCCAAATATCGATCATTTAGTGTGAATCTGTCCACTAGGAAAAGCCAATTTTCTCTAAAATTTCCAAAGTAGATAAAAATCCCTGTTTGGTTGGTACTACCTGACGTAGTCCCAGACAATAGGTGCCCCAACGGGATTCCCTGCAATATACTGCAGCAACGTGAAATAGTCCTGGCTTCTTACATAAGTCTCGTCTTTGGCTAATTCTATCAATCTAAAAGAAAAAAATATAGTGACGTTTTTTCTAAAAAAGTACAAACTTGGTCAGTAACGATGGATTTCTAACGTTGGCTAAACCGTTCATGAGTTTGAGCTTCTCGTTGGCATCGGTTTCATTAGCGAACAGCGTAAAAAGTTTGTTCCAGGTAGCTTCGTCAGCGGTCACCATTCCTAGAAGACAAAATTAGAAACAGTTGGCAACCATGCGTTTATTTCTCACCAAATTTATAAATCAACGATCTCAAATTGGGAGTGATCGGGACGGACGTATTATTGATCCATTCTTCGAACCGAGTTTTCGCTTCATTTAAAGCATCATCGTAGCCCATCACACAGGCAAGATTCAGAATGGCGACACGAGTTAACCTAAAATTGCAAATTTATTTTCGCGATCACTCTGTGGATAAAAAACGTACTTCGTCAAGTGGGGCTCAGTGTTGTCATCGTCGTTCCATGACAGACTTCTGTACAGCGGTTTCAACAACCCAATGACGTACCGCTGTAGAAAATAAATTAAAATTCGGAAAAAAAACTGACTAGGGTATCTGACTTTGACAGTTGGTAGCACCGTCGCTTAACTTCGAACTGTCAAAAAGTCACACAGCCGACTATGTTAAGAACAGACTAATTTACAAATTTCATCTTTAAATTATTACCAATCTATAGTTTTCAAGGAATTTTAAAATTTACAGGATAGGAAAATACTTTTTTTGGAAACCGTCTAGTAGACTGTGCATGACTTTCATAGTTGGTAGCCCTATCGCTTAACTGTCAAAGAGTAACAAGCAGTCTTCTACGTTACCTTGAAATCAGAGTCGTACTGGGAAGTTTGTAGATAATTCGAAATTCCTTGTAGTTTTGAGGAGGCAACACTCCACGGAACGTAGTGTGTTTCGTTCACCAGAAACTTTGTAAGTGTGAGAGGAATTTCGTAGCTTAGTTCGCCGGATTCCGCGATGCTGAAGGCTTCTTCAAGTAAGTGCGATCTGTCGGTTGTTTTCATTTCGTTAATGTTTTCAATGAGCGGGGTCCAATTTTCGTAATTTACACGATAATACCCGATTTGGGCAGGGTTGAATTTGAGCCATTTGATGCCCGGCGGTTTTTGAATGGTAACTACAAAATTGAGAAACTAAGTGCTAAACAGATGTACAAAATAATGGATGGCAGTTAAAACAAAATGGCGGATCTAACATGGCTGCCATGTACTCACACTCATTCTCCTTGTAACTGAACCAGAAGATCTCATTCGAAGAGTTCGCGTCCGTGACGTATGAAATCGGAACGCTCCATTTGTAACTACAAAAAAAAAAAAACTTGACGTGTGTTCATCCCAACAGAAATCTTACTTTAAAGGAGAACTCTTTTGTTTCTTAGCCGAGTCATAATCCTTCAGGAACCTTTTCTGAGTGAAAATATAGTTATCTCCATCCTCCCTAACAGTAAGAACAGGATATCCCATTTGTACCGTGAAAGTCTCCATAAACTCCGTCACGTTTAATCCCTCACCAACCACTTTTTGGATTTCATCCCAAAGATCTTGAGTTACCGCGTTTCCATATTCGTGCCTCTTTAAATAGTTGGTTACTCCAGTTTTGAATTTATCTGGATCCACGACATATTCTAACATGCGCAAAACTGACGCTCCTTTGTTGTAGGAAACGGAATCAAAAACTTCAGTTATTTGGTCTGGAGTCTCCACTTTTTGGATGATGGGATGGGAGCCTTGCGTCGCGTCGAGAGAGAGAATTGAGTGAAGGGTGTTGATTTGGAACTGTTCGAGCTAGAAATTTGGAAACGCGTTAGCTGTGGAAATATGAAGGTACGTGGGTGCTTAGCAAATTTTTTGATGTTCTACTAAAACAAATCTAAGAAAGACAGAAACAAAATTTTGGAATCTCCTAAGAATTTAAATTTTTTTTAATTTAATTTTTTACACGCTTATAGACCTTGTTTCGAGCTGTCGATAGGTGTCAAAACTTCATAATTTTATAGCGTCACCATCAAGAAAAAAAGTCAAGTCAAAGTATGGAAAAAAAAAGCGTAAATATATAACAGCCGCTATAAAACGTTTAATATTGCCTCAATTGTTATAAGCTTCAAATTACGCAGAATTTTACGAGAAATTCAACGGTATCCTCAAAATTGGTCAACGAGTTCAAGGTTAGGAGTTATCCCGATTTGAAGTACATGCGAAGTTATGTTGGGTCATGGGAGGTCACGAGGGGTTACTCGAGGTCATGCGGGGTCACGTGAGGTCGTCCGGCGGGGTTACTCGAGGTCATGCGGGGTCACGTGAGGTCGTCCGGCGGGGTTACTCGGGGTCATGCGGGGTCACGTGAGGTCGTCCGGCGGGGTTGCTCGAGGTCGTGCGGGGTCACGTGAGGTTGTCCGGCGGGGTTACTCGAGGTCATGCGGGGTCACGTGAGGTCGTCCGGCGGGGTCAAGCGAGGTCATGCGAGGTTAGGCTAGGTCTGGCGGGGTTTGACGGGGTCGGGTGGGGTCTGATGGGGTCTGGCGAAATCAGGCGAGGTCAGGCGATGAGGATTTGTTGATTTATAGAAATTTGTTCATATCTTCTAAACCGGTCTACGTATAGGAATTTAATTTTGCATGCTTAAAGCTCTTGATCCGGGCTGTTGATCGGCGGATAAAAAGTCGTAAATATATAACAGCCGCTCTAAAACGTTTAATATTGCCTCAATTTTCATAAGTTTCAAATTACGCAGAATTTTACGAGGAATTCAACGGTATCCTCAAAATTGGTCTACGTGCTCAAGGTGAGGAGTTATCCCGATTTGAAATACATGCGAAGTTAGGTGGGGTCATGGGAGGTCATGCGTGGTTACTCGAGGTCATGCGGGGTCATTTTTTGATTGATTTAGATTTGTTTTACCGGATTAGAAAGTATTAAATGTGTAAATTACTAAATTACAAAATGTTATTTATCGCCTGATTAGAAAACCAATAAAGACAAAAAGAAAAAAAATTCATAGTTACTTTGAAAGTCGTATAACTGTCATTGAAATTACAGAACTGGATTTAAACATTTTGAGCCCGGAACGTGCAAAATTTGAATTTTACCAGCTCCAAAAGATTTTTTGATAATTACAGGATAATATTTTTTCTAGAATTTTAAAACCGTAAAACGCACTGCTAATTTTGGAGAATTTCTTAACTTTTGCGCTCTTTTATTAATCTAATTACCATTTCCCAGGTGGGTTCGGCTACGTCAACGCCCTTATCAGCGATATACGTCGCAAATCCTTCATTGAGCCACAAGTTGTCCCACCAGTCCATTGTGACTACAGACAATAATTAATAAATAAAAAAAAAGAACCACAGAAATCCTTTACCTAGATTTCCAAACCAACTGTGGGCAAGTTCGTGGGAGACCACTCCTGCAACTCTTTGTTTGTTACTCGCCGAGTGTGTGGATGCATCGTACAGAAGAGCAGTTTCCCTGAAAGTCACAAGACCCCAATGCTCCATAGCCCCCGAGACGAAATCAGGGATTGCAACCATGTCTAGAAAAAATAATGTTGGTAACTCTCCACAAGCCTACGACACCGACTTACCTAACTTAGGAAGGGGATAAGGAATATTAAAATAATCGATGAAGTATTCTATGGCTTTCTTCCCGACGTCGCCAGCGTATGTCGTTTTATTCAACTGATGAGGACTTGCGTAAACTCTGAAAGGGATTTCCCCGGTTCCAAGGTTGTTAAACTTCGTTTCTGTGTAGTTAAAATCCGAGACAATAAAACAAGAGAGATAAGTAGACATTTTGACGGTTTTGCTAAAGTGGACTAGAACGCCATCATCTACTTTTTCTTCGCGCTTAAATTAGAAACAGATTAGAATTTTTTTTTGCACGGTTGGTAGAAAAATACATCTTGAGGGTTGTTTGATAAGGCGATATAACTGTTGTCATCAGGTTTCAGCAGATGAACTTCGTAACTGGCTTTGAGATTTGGTTCGTCGAAGCAAGGGTAAGCTTGCCGGGCGTATGTCGGTTCGAATTTTGATGTGGCCATATGTCTGCAAAAATAAAATTACTCGTTTGCCCTACATGATGCGAGGTTGCGTTTTGTTTCTCTACTAGATATGAAGCTGCGTTTCGCAATGATGGAATTATTACAAAAATTACAAGAAGCATTTAGAAAGTCTGGTGATTGAAGTTTTTGTTGGAGAAAATCAATATACTGTTCCTCTGTGAAGAATTAATACCACAATGACAGTTTTTATTTCAAATTACCGTTACCTTATTTTAGATAATTAGTAAATCTTTTGGTTGGTAACAACAGACAGACATTAAATTGAAAGAGAATTCGAGTTTTATCATACTATTCATGCAGCCATAAAAATTTAGCATCAAAATCGATTTATTGAATTATTTGATTGTACAGGTGGCCCAATAAAAATAATGAGATTATAAAAATAACCCAGTAAAATAAAAGCGTGATATCGTTAGAACTATTTTTTTCTACTTCTGAAATTTAAAATTTAATTTAATTCCACATTCTTCAAAATTTCAGAAATTCTTTTTTGCACAAAATTTACATAAATTCCAAAAAAAAACTGACTTTCTATAGATGACCGTGATTGTTTATAACAACGTTAAGACTGTTTACAAAAAAATAAAAATTTTGAGAAAATTTGGACGAATTTGGTTCCAGATTTTCTACTGGTGGCCCAAAAAAAAAAATACAAAAACTACGAGGAAACAGCAATACTAAAATAAAAAATCAGATAAGGCGTTTTTTTCAAATGTTCTAGTCATACTAAATGTCAAAAAACCGGAAAGCATACAAATATTTTGTAAACCGCACAATTTTTGCAATTAAAATAACAAATGAAGAGTCTAAAAATTTTTAATGTTCGAAAATATAGAAATTCTAAAAGAATTACGAACATTATATTATAACCAAAAAACATTAATGATTTTATTTGAAAAATATTAAAAATTAAGAAAAATTTGAAAGATCAGAACTTTTTTTGGATTTTTTTTTAAATGCGATTGTGAGCGGCTCTGCCTCGTAAACAAATGAAGAAAAAGATCTAAAAGAAAAACGTAGACGTACTTTGAAATTTTAGCCACAAAATCGTATAGTTAGCAATGAAATTACAGAGCCGGATTTAAAAATTTTGAGCCCAAAACTAAGGTCGTGTATAAACTTTTGAGCTAGAAAAGCTCCTAGGAAGCTGAGGACTTGGAATAATCATGCATTCGATTTTTTTCTAAGTTTTTAGTTTTTCTGAGCCGATTCTGATGTCATTGTAAAAAAACATAGCCGCCTGGGGAAAAATCAGGAATTTTATACAATTTATATTAGTTTTCTCAAATTATGTTTTGAACGGCCCAAATTAGAAACCGATCACGAAAAAGGTAAAAAAAAAATTACAAGTGTGCTTTGAAACTATACCTCTAGAATGATGTCACAGAGAAATGCAGGACCGGATTAGAAAATATTAAATGTGAAAATTTTGTACATTAGTAGATTTCTAATATTTTTTTGAAGCCTAAATCTTCTAGTTCTTTTCTGGAACCGCGCTAAAACTGAGTGAAAAAAACAGCTGTCTACAGAAAAATCAACAATTTTCTGCAATTTTTGTTTTTTGAGTTTTTTGGGCGGCTTTGATTAAAAATCTGAATAAGAAAAAATCTGGAAAAAAATCAAGAACGTAGTCTAAAATATAGTCATAAAAATGATATAACTGTCACTGAAATTACAGGAGTGGATTTGAAAATTTTGAGTTCGAAACGTAGGTCTCACAAAGTTTGAAAATTTCTTTGGCAGCTACAGTATGAAGTGAACAATTTTTAATTTTTTTTTTCAAAATTTTGGATTTTTTTAAAACGCCTCTTACGTTGTTTAAACGATCACAGTCGCCTATAGAAAATTTTGATTTTTTTTGGAAATCATGTAAGTTTTTTCAAAATGTGTCTTTTCACGGATTTAACGGGAAACCGATTGGTAGCAAGATACGAAAAAAATCCCAAGCGTGCTCTAAAATTACACCTTTTAAATGATTTCACTGTTACGGAAATTACAGGAACGAATTAGAATGTATTAAAGCCCAATGTTATTGTGTTACTTTCAAAATTGCAAAACTTCCTAGAAAGCTAAAACTTCACATATTTGTTGGTAGTTTTTTTAATTCGTCTAAATTTTGCAGTTTTGACGTTATATTAAAAAACTACAATCGTCTATAGAAAAAATTTCAACGATTTTTCAAAATATGATTTCGACTGGAAAACAAATTACGTCAAAAATCATAAAAAAATATATTTTTTAATAAAATGATATTAGCAAAATTTAAATTGCACGGACGCATTAAAAAATATTGGAAACTGAAGTTTTGTTTAATTTTTGAAAAACTGTAATATTTGATACACCTATCAATGGATATAGGTTTTTATAACTTCCACTAAAATTAAGTGGTAAACATTTCAGAGAAAAAATATTGGGAATTATATTAAAAAAAAATTAAAATGACACGAAAATTAAAAGCTTTTGGGAAATTTTCCCAAACTCTAAAATTATCTACATCCTGCACAGTTGAACATTTCAAAAAGTTTAAACAATCAAAATTCTTACAAATAAAAAAAAATAAAATTTAAAGAAAACGCTTTCAAAGCTTTGAAAATTTCAAACATAAACAATAAAAAAACTAAACGATCACAAATTTCTTTGTGAATCTTAAAAAGTCCTTTGATCTCTAAAAATTATTCAGTTCTTCAAAGTGTCTACATTTCTAATCTTTTTGTGGCTTCTCATAATCCCGAAATTTCTGAAATTCTGTATGATATAATTTCTTACATTTTCTTGGACTCTTTTTACTTCCTTCTTCAATGATTTTATAATCTTAGGACACCTTAAAATTCTCAAAACTGTTAACATTATTAGCATTTCTGATTTGGAGATCGGCTTCCATAAACTTTTTTCGTAAAACACCCTGTATATTTTACGTTACGTGAGCGCTGATAAACGAAACTACATAAAGGAAGCAGATTATTTAAATTAAAAACATAACAAAGTGCACTCATTATCTAACGTTGAATAGATAAGAATAATTGCATTAACAGAATTTTTCTTTTTCAAGCAGGTGACTTATTATGCAAATATAGTTTGAAGGTAAGCGCTGAACTATAAACGTAACTTTCATTTTAATAGTACTGTGATTTTTTTTTTAATCTGTGTTACGTAATTTACCTTGTAACGCCAGTAGCATTATCTACACGGCTGCTTCTATAAAATCCAGCAAGTTTATTCAGCATGCTCCCGTTGTACGCAACACGCAGGTTATAAATACCCGGAAGAAGCGCCTCATGCGTTGTAACTATCAATAATTCCTCCTCAACGTTTTCTTCAACATTCGCAATACTCCAAACTTTCGATTGATTGAAATTCTTCAGCTCGACTGTACCAATGAGCAAGTTTTTGCTATGTAAAACAACATTTTTCCTGCTTCTGCTCACATTCACCGTGATGTCAACAATCCCTTCGAAGTTTCCACTCGTCAAATTCGGTTTCAACGTGATATCATAATCGATCGGTTTGGTATCTTCGGGAAGTCGGAACGGCACGTGTCTTTTCACCTGTATCTTCACTGTTCTCTCCGGGGAATTATAAATGATGTGTTTTCCGATTAGAACGAGAGCTGCGAGTAAACAGGCGCATGTTATGGCGAGGAAAAGACAACAGCTGAGAAGAACCGCGAAAATTTTCCGGGATTTTTTCGGTTTGACACTGGCACTGGACATTCTTAACTGCGAGTTTGTTGAACATTTCACGGGAAAACAAAACGTTTCTAAATTGTTCACGTGTTCGCGATGGGAGGGAGATTGGAGTCGTTACACCGTCTTCGTGCTGACCAGGCGATGGACAAAGCGTTTCTCGGACATTCCGAAGCACGCAACGGTTTTGCGGTTTTTTCGTTATGTAACGACTTCGCGAGGAAGGAGCCGGGAATTAGGGGAAGGAAAGGCCGAGTTATATCATCATAATTCAAATTGTGATTGGAATTGTTTTGCATAATTTGATTTATGGGTCGTTTTCAATTGCTGCGATGGAAGGCTGGACAGAGCGCGAAAAATATTGAAGGAAATCAAGAAGCGTAGATTTCTGTAATTTCACTGACATTTTACAAAGTTGGTACTTTGGTACGTAATTTGAAAGTTTTGAATCTCAAGTTTGTGACAAACCTAAGAGATTAAAATAACTCTAACATTTTTGAGAATTTCAATGTGTTCAAAAATCGAGACATCTAATTAGATTTTTAAATTTTTTTACATAATTCTCATGATTTTAATATTTTTTCTTTGAAATTTTAAGTACTTAATTTTGGCGGAAGATACTCGTATAAAAACCTAGATCCATTGATATATCAAACATTACAGTTTTTCAAAAATTTAAAAAAAAATTCAATTTCCAATATTTTTTAATACGTTCCTGCAATTTGAATTTTAGTATTATTATTTTAATACAAAATATTTGTTTTTTCAAGATTTTTGTCGGTTGGCTGGTTTTCAAACTTTGTGAGACCTACGTTTCGAACTCAAAATTTTCAAATCCACTCCTGTAATTTCAATGAGAGTTGTATCATTTTTAAAGCAAAATTTTAGACTAGGTCCCTGATTTTTTTCCAGATTTTTTCTTATTCGGTTTTTTAATCCAAGCCGCCCAAAAAACTCAAAAAACAAAAATTGCAGAAAATTTCTGATTTTTCTGTAGACGGCTGTAATTTTTTACTAAGCTTTAAGGCTGTTTCAGAAAAAAAATTAGAAGAATTAGATATTAAAAAATATCAAAAATATGCAAATGTTCAAAATTTTCAGCTTTCTCGGAAGTTCTGTGGTTTACACATTTAATATTTTCTAATCCGGTCCTGCATTTTCATTCTTTGTGACATTATTCTAGAGGTATAGTTTCATAGCACACTTGTAATTTTTTTATACCTTTTTCGTGATCGGTTTCTAGTTAGGGCCGTTCAAAACATAATTTGGGAAAATATATAAATTGTATAAAATTCCTGAGTTTCCCCAGCCGGCTATGATTATTTAGAATGACACTAGAACCGTTTTAGAAAAACTAAAAGTTTAGAAAAAAATCGAAATGCATCAATTTTCCAAATTTTCAGCTTCTTAGGAGCTTTTCTAGCTTAGAAATTTATACACGACCTTCGTTTTGGGCTCAAAATTTTTAAATCCGGCTCTGCAATTTCATTGCTAACTATACGATTTTGAAGCTAAAATTTCAAAGTACGTCTACGTTTTTCTTTTAGATCTTTTACTTCATTTGTTTACTAGTTAGAGCCCCTCACAATCGCATTTAAAAGAAAATCCAAAAAATTTTCTGTTGATCTTTCAAATTTTTGGGAATTTTTATTATTTTTCAAATAAAATCAATAATGTTTTGTGATTATAATATTGTTGGTAATTGATTTTTAATTTTAGTATTGCTGTTTCTTCGTAGTTTTTGTAATTTTCTGTTTTTTTTTTTGGGCTCACAATTTTCAAACCCGGTCCTGCAATTTCAATGACAGTTATATCATTTTTAAGCCAAAATTTTAGACTACGTCTTTGATTTTTTTCCGGATTTTTTCTTATTCAGTTTTTTCATCAAAGCAAAAAACTCAAAAAACATGAATTTCAGAAAATTTCTGATTTTTCTGTAGACGGCTGTAATTTTTTACTAAGCTTTAAGGCTGTTTCAGAAAAAAAAATAGAAGAATTAGATATTAAAAAATATCAAAAATATGCAAATGTTCAAAATTTTCAGCTTTCTCGGAAGTTCTGTGGTTTACACATTTAATATTTTCTAATCCGGTCCTGCATTTTCATTCTCTGTGACATCATTCTAGAGGTATAGTTTCATAGCACACTTGTATTTTTTTTATACCTTTTTCGTGATCGGTTTCTAATTAGGGCCGTTCAAAACATAATTTGGGAAAATATATAAATTGTATAAAATTCCTGAGTTTCCCCAGCCGGCTATGATTATTTAGAATGACACTAGAACCGTTATAGAAAAACTAAAAGTTTAGAAAAAAATCGAAATGCATCAATTTTCCAAATTTTCAGCTTCTTAGGAGCTTTTCTAGCTTAGAAATTTATACACGACCTTCGTTTTGGGCTCAAATTTTTTAAATCCGGTTCTGCAATTTCATTGCTAACTATACGATTTTGAAGCTAAAATTTCAAAATACGTCTACGTTTTTCTTTTAGATCTTTTATTTCATTTGTTTACTAGTTAGAGCCCCTCACAATCGCATTAAAAAAAAATCCAAAAAATTTTCTGTTGATCTTTCATATTTTTGGGAATTTTTATTATTTTTCAAATAAAATCAATAATGTTTTGTGGTTTAAATATTGTTGGTAATTGATTTTTAATTTTAGTATTGCTGTTTCTTCGTAGTTTTTGTAATTTTCTGTTTTTTTTTTGGGCTCACAATTTTCAAACCCGGTCCTGCAATTTCAGGACATCGAAATGCATGATTATTCCAAATCTTTAGCTTCCTAGCAACTTTTCTAGCTTGAAAGTTTATACACGAGCTTCGTTTTGGGCTCAAAATTTTCAAATCCGGTTCTGCAATTTCAATGCTAATTATACGATTTTGAAGCTAAAATTTCAAAGTACGTCTACGTTTTTCTTTTAGATTTTTTTCTTCGTTTGTTTTCTAGTCTGAACCGCTCATAATCGCATTTTAAAAAACTTACAAGAAATGCGTGTGTGATTTTTTGCTATGACAGCAGTGCAGTTTTAGAAATAAATTTAAAATAGTTAAACATTTAGAACACATTGCAAATCTGCAAATGTTTAAATTTCAGCTTTCTAGGAAGTTTTGTGGTTTAGAAATTTATACGACCAACATTTCGAGATTAATATTTTTTAATACGATCCTGCAATTTGAACAAAATCTTTCGTTTTTTCTAGATCTTTAGAATTTATGGAAGATACTAATAGGTCCTATAGACAGACATCCATCAATTATTACAACTATATATAAATCGTTATCTTGAAAAGTATTTATGACTGTCATTTTTCGATTTGTTGTAATTGTTTCGTCTACAGATATACAACTCAGCAAGAGTATAACATATAATTCCTCTTTAATCCTCATAAAGGATTTAATTAAGTGTCTCGTTTTATCAATCATCGATCATAAACCAATAAAGATTTATCATTCAATGTCAATTTCCATTATTACTTATACATACAGTTTATAAAAAACACGTTAACCCACACATCAAAAATTATCAAAAAATTGCTGACGGACGTTTCGGTAGGAAAACTACAATCAGGACACCAATAAGTTGAGTTATGATTAAACATGGACAGATCACAGTTTCAAGTATATCGTCCGCTTCGCTACATTACCTCAGACTTCCACCGGCCATTTATGAAATAAAATATTTTCGAAAGTTTACAAGAAAATTAATCACGACGACGGTTCTATCCCCTCCCCTCCTAAAGCAGCCCCGGATTAAAGCCAATTTTAGTTAATTAGTAGCTTTGCTATAGAAACGCCAGCAATTTTAAATAAGGGTCTCGACTTAAAATTAGTTAATCCAAATAACTTACCGCACTTCTTGATTCGGGTTGGTATACGAGCTACTATACAACCCCACAATCCTATTCTTCATATCTCCTTCAAACTCGATGGTAACATTCACGGTAGTTCCTTCATTGAAATTCGCTCCATTTCCTCTTTCGATGTTGAGAAGTTCGAAATCTTCATCAGTTTCAAATTTACCATCGACTCCATCAATTTTAACATTTGTAACGTTTAATTTGTGCGAATGAAGAACTACTTTTTTGGTAGTTTCTTTGATGTTCGTATCAATGGCGACTGTTCCTTTAAAAAGGCCAGTTTCTAAATACGGATATAAGTAGAGATCGTAATTTGTAGGCACAGCTGAAGTTGGGAGGCGGTATTTTGACATGTCTAATGGTGGTACTTCTGGTGTTGTAGGAACCGGATTTTCTGGTGTTGTAGGAATCGGATTTTCTGGTGTTGTAAGATCCGGATTTTCCGGTGATGTAGTAACTGTATTTTTTTCGTTTAGTTCTGACCTCAAGTTGGCATTATCTACCCCCAGAACGATGGTAGCTATTCCAAAAGCGGTGGTAGCTAGAACGAAAAAAACCAGAAATTTATGAGCTAGAAGTAACGAAAGGCAACTCATTTTGGACTTGGTTAGAACTACACTAGTTTCTACCACCGAATTATCGCGCTACTTTTATCACAGGATTATCAATTATAGATGTAATCTCTTTTACAAGTTTGCTACAATCCGCGTTAATTCGGAACGCCGTAAGTAACAATGAGATTAAGTGGCCTTTACTTTTAGGAGCAATAATGATAAACTTAAACGAGATAGAGACATTTTATGGGGGCGCTCTAAAATGAAAAAAAAAAAAAAACAAAAATTTACATTTTTTCAAAAATCGATTTATTATAATCATTTTAAAATGTATCTAAAATGAAGAAACTGGAGATATTAAAAAATCAACTTTTACAAAGTGATTTTTTTTTAGCTCAATTCTCGGGATTTTGAGATTTTCTTTTCAATTTTCAAAATTGTTACTTTTGCATTTGTTATTCTTGTTTCATGCTTTTTGATTTTTATGGCATTTCAGATTTTTCTAATTTTGAAAGTACTTTATGATTTTTTTTTTTAAATATAGTCCTCAGGATTTTCAATATTTCTCCTTCGAAATCTTCAATTTAAAATTGTTAGTTTTGGGGAAACTTATAAAAACTCACAACCCACAGAGATATGAAATTTAAATTAAAACATTAATTTTTTTTTTGAAAAATAAATATTTATTATTTATTAGTTAATTATAACAACAATAGACAGTTGCCTCTAAATATTCTAAACTAGCAATAATTTTTACTGATTTGACTCATTTTTTTATGACCTATGTTTTGAGGCGAAAATTTTTCAATACGTTCCTGCAATTTCAATGATAGTTACATCATTTTAAATCTAAGTATTCTAGTGATTTTTTCTCTTAACTGGTTCCCTAGTCAAAGCCTCTCAGAATCACATATTGAAAAATCAAAATTGTAAAAAATTCTGATTTTTCTAGAGGCGTTTGTGATTTTTTAATGTGGTATCAGAACCGTTCAAAAACATTATATACCTACAAATATTTAAATTGCAGTTTTTTACGAAGATTTGTAATTTAGAAATTTCCAGGATTAACATTTTTTAATCCGGTCCTGTAATTTTAGTTACAATGTCGTCATTTTTAAGGAATAGTTTCAGAGCGCACTTGTAATTTGTTTCATGTTTTTCTCTAAATTGGTATCTTAATTTTAACCGTTTTAACTTCCATAAATTCTAAAAAAAAATGATTTTTCTATAGGTGGCTGTGGTTGTCAAAGATGACATTACCGTGGAAAGGTGAATTTTCAATGAATCAGAAAATGCATGCAACTTCTTAGGACATTTCGTAACTTGTGGAAAACAATATAAGTTTACTTCAAAATTTCAGCTTTCTAGAAAGTTTTATTATTTATAAATTTACACGAAATTCGGCTTTAATATTTTCTAATCCGGCCCTGGAATTTCATGCCAGTGCTAAGGGTAGTAAGGATGTTTTTTTGATTTCTTTTTTCATAGGTACCTAAAAATCTTATCGAACTTCGTAAGAATCTCTAAAACACTGTAATCGTCCAAAAAGTCCAAAAAAAAAACTGAAAGCTCTAAAAAAACAAAAGTCCATAAATTTCATAACTTTCTTCATATTTCAGACATTTTCAAAATCTGAAAAATCTTAATCTAAAGAACTTTTGGAAAAATCGGGCAATTTGAAAAAGATTTCGAAAAATCCTTCCTACCTGAGATTCTAAGACAATTCTCAAAATAAAAAAATAAATTAGAAACCTTGTCACTTGAAAATTTTAAAATTCCAAAAGAAAATTGAAAAGTTTAGTTTTGGAAATTTTAAATTCTTCACAGATGTGAAAACTCAAAACATTTACAAATTCTAAAAATGATCCTGGGAATTTTGAATATTCTGCAAATTCTAGCTCTCGGAAATTTATCAAGTGTTCGTATCAATTAATCACAGACGGGACTTACGATTTCAACAGCCGTCGCTATTATGTATTTATCAAGGTTGTGATATATGCAACCAACATTACAAATGTGTTTTGTAAGTCAACTAACTTGTGATTGAAAAATTTGCTTAGAGAATGAACAAATTTCCATAAACATATTCTAAATCGGCTTTAATTGCAGTTGTGTGCTTTAAAAAATGACAGTAATGAGGTTCAGTTTAGTTTCTCACGTATTAAAATCTAATTTCCACGATTATTACTAAATTAATTAATAACAATCTAGCAACTCACCTTCAGTGCACAAAAACTTGATCTTTATACCATTAAAAATAGTTTTTTGAGGCTGCACACAATGAGCTGTAAATATAAGAAAGTAGGTAGTTAAAATCCACTTAATCTGATAAAAAAACACTTTAAATTATCGCTAAATAAATAAGTATCTAGCACTTTTTTTTTTAAATTACTGACCTAAATGTAAGACTCTTCGTAAATGCCTCAGGTACATTTCATTCCATCGCTAGAGTTTCAGATTAAATTAGTTAAATCTAGGACTTTAAAAAAAATACCGACATACTTCTAACCTCAATTTTTGACAGTAGTAACGTTGACTTCAAGGTTACAGTGGTTAAAGCTCCAATCACGGTACATTAAAATAAAATTGACGTTTACCGTCAAACTCAACCATTTATTCCTAACCTACAATAAATTACAACACGATTTAAACACAATGATATTCATCAATTGTCTCTACACAAACATCGCACTCAACTTCACAGCACCAAATAAACTTGCAGTTGCATCTGTGGGTGATTCTTTTCTTCTGTTTCCTCACTTTGTACCCGCA
Organism: Cynaeus angustus; assembly: GCA_030157275.1. Lineage (NCBI taxonomy): Eukaryota > Metazoa > Arthropoda > Insecta > Coleoptera > Tenebrionidae > Cynaeus > Cynaeus angustus. The sequence goes on from CM058067.1 coordinate 11,482,497, forward strand.
AGACCGGCACAAATTCCGACAGCTTCGTTTTTCCGCCACGGTAGTAGGATTTGTTTTTGAGCAGACTCGTCCTTTGGTTCCGGGCCAGCCTGTGTAAAAAACGGTTAGCTGTGGTTTTAGAACGAGGAAAAACGTACCTGTGGCGTTATTGCTGAGGCAGAAATTCTCTGATTCTTCTAGAAAAACCAAGTTGTTGGGTAGACCTTCCTCGGACTCTAATGATTGAGGCCTGGCGGTGTTACCTAGGGTGAGCCCACCTTCGACTTTTTCGAAGGAGATCAAGATTGCTTTGTCGTAGCGTTCTCTGAGTTGGCGGGCGATTTGAGGGAAAGTCGGCATTTGCATCCAGCAGGTTTGGAAGGAGCAGCTGCCGGAGACCCCGTGACATTTGCAGGTTTTTAGCATTTTCTCACGGATTATCTAGAAAAAGCTTGTAGAGGCTCTAGAATTTTAAAAACTGTCTTACCTCTCGTCCCACTCTGTTGTTGTGTCTGCTGACAAATCCTTGAGGGTCGCTGGATTTTTGACCATCCTCTAGAAGTCGAAGGACTAAGTTTTCACCGAAGCTCGCATCGTCTGAGCATCCGCCCCAGATCCAATCTTTTTCAAGCTTCATTTTATTTTTGTCTTCTGAAAATTTTCCTTCTTCTTGTAATTTTGTCTTCAAGTTAGGATCACATCCGCAGCCTTTAATTATTCCTTTCGAGCAGTCGCGGGTGATGGAATATATGATCCCGGCGGCGATAATGGCGTCGGTGTATGCTTTTTCTTTGGTAGGCACATGCTTGGCTTGCCTGAAAAAGACAATATAGAACAAAAATAAAAAAATAAAAAAAATTACCTTGAGAAAGCGGACTGCGGACAATTCCATCTGTCCCATTTGAACACGTTCTTGCACTCATCCATGGCCATTTGGGCGCCGGCAGCGACGCTCTCGATGATCGAAGGGCTTAGACCGTTCTAAAATTTCACAAAATATACATATAATAATAATAATAATAATAACAAAAAAAATAGAGGACTTACATTCAGCTGAAGAAGTGATCGCGACTTTATTAAACTGTTGACAGCAGAAGACCAAGAAAATGACACGCTGATGAGAACATGGATCCAGAGGGCTAGAGAAAAAAATTTGGTACTCATCTTGGAGCTCTACTCTGATGAATGAAATTTTTGAATGAAGAGGGTAAACTTTAAACAAGTGCCTACAGTGGGGGTAATTACCCACAAAGGCGCCGCCTTTTGTACCTGCCGACTAGGTGAGGACGAGATAAGGGTGCTTCTGGTTTTCCCATTCATGCAAATTTTCGTTCATAAAATACGAGGTGTTCGACTGAAAAGCTTTTTTTTGGTTTGGAAAAAAACAAGGATTTTACAAATTTTCTAAACTTTGCTGACTATATAAAGTTTAGATAAAAAAAAATTAAAGTCAAAATTTTGATAGTTTTACAATTTCCATAATTTCAAGGCACTTATAAACCTTTTTTTTTAATTTTTTATACAAAATTTTTTCTACATTTTTGTTTATACCGTAATATTTGTTTTGTAATACATAATATACTAATAATAATGATAATATTCATAATAATGATAATAATAATATTAATAATATTAATAATAATAATAATAATAATAATAATAATAATAATAGGTTTTTATTTGTGTAAAAAAATATTACTTTTTTTTTTTTTTAAATTAAATCAATTTTATATTTTTATCAAAGTTAGAACCATATTTTTTCTATTTTTACAAATTTTTCATAAGTTAGTATGACCATCTATAACTATAGTAGAAGCCAGCAAAGAAAAACGTCAGAGACGTACTTTAAAATTTTACCTTTAAATCAATATAATTCTAATTAAAATTTTAGAACCAATACGTGACCAGGTGTCGGTTAACCGGCTATAATTAGAAAAAAAAACGTGTGTGTTCTGTGTCATGAAAATGCAGAGCCGCATTAGAAAGTTTTGAACTTGATTCTTATAGTCGTGTAAATTTCTAAGCTACAAAACTTACAAGTGTGCTGAAATTTCTATTTCTAATGTTTTCAGAATGTCTAATCTTTCACAGTCTACTTCTGAAAGGATTCTGAAAAAATCGCAGTCTATAGAAAAGTTTGTACTTTTTGCAAATCTTGAATTTTTTTAAAAGGCGGTTAATAACGATGCAAATTACAACAATAATTTCTAAACAATTAATAACTTACGTTGAAATTTGAGTTAAAATCGTTTAATTAGTTTTAAAATTGCAGAACTGGATTGAAAAATTTTGAGCCTGGAAGGAAGCTCGTGTAAAATTTAAAAATTCCGGAGATAAAAATATTCCAAAAACCTGAAAATTTTGAAAGATCATGAATTTTTAATTTTCTATATATTTTTATTTTGACTGAAACAGTTTGAACGCCATTTTAAAAAATCACAGCCGCCTTAAAAAAAATAAAAAAATTTGCAATTCTAGTTTTTTTCTAAATTCAATTGTAAGCGATTCTAACTAAAAAAACTAGCACAGAGAAAAATCTGAAAAAAAATGGACGTACTTTGAAATTGTAGTCTCAAAATTAATTTAAAAATTTCCAGACTGGATTTAAAATTTTGAGCTCCAAACAAAGCACGTGTAAAATTTAAAAATTTCCGAAACACAAAATTTTCGAGGACCGTAAAAATTAAAAAAATCATGCATTTTTAATTTTCTCCAAATTTTTAGTTTTACCGAAACAATTGAAAAACCATTCTCAAAAATCACAGCCACCTATAAAAAAATCAGTTTTTTTTGCAATTTTGATGAATAACGAAAAAATCACAAATATATTTAGAAACTTTAGCTTCAAAGTGGGACTCAACTTGAATTTACAGAACCGAACTTGACAATTTTGAGCCCGAAACAAAACTCGTGCCAGATTAAAAAAAAAAAGTTTTCTCTTAGCTTTAAATTCTTTCGAAGTCGTTCTAGGAAATTACGGCCGTATACAAAAAAAACAGAATTTATTTTAGATTTTTAAATGTATTTTTGAATGATTTTTCTCATCATAAGAAACAATAGCCTCCTTTGAAAAAATCTGCAAATGCAATGCAATGCAATTCAATGAGAATAAAAAAAAAATCACAGATATACTTAAAACTTTTATCTTCAAAATAATGTGATTGACATTGAAATTACATAATCTAAAAAACTATAAATTCTATTGCCTATTTTCACATTATGTTGCGTATCTTACAATAATTTTCTACAAACACCCTGTATATTGTTGTACCTAATTTTCATGGACATTCAAAACCTCCAATTTCTGAATGAACTGCCTACCTGCTAATAATCTTTTAAAACCTCTAACAGGATTACCAGAATGAGATTTACTAAGCTAATCCACGGCAGATAACAAAAATTTTCTTTGATGTTTCCATTTCTGCAGCTTCTTTTTGTTTAGTTAAAAATCAACAACAATAATAAATTTGATTTTTATTGAATATTTCGGCAATAATTTATTGCCGGTCAGAGGTCAGTGTGACCAATAAAATTTTACCTACTTACAGGCTCGCGTACAATGAGAAAAATCTGAAAATGGACAATGTTAACGCCGTAGAAAGCTCGAAGATATGTAAATGGGAAATGTATAATTCGTAACGGATTTCCAACAGACGGAAATTTTTGTTCGTGGCTTCAAACAGAATTAAAAATTTACAACGAAACACGAAAAACGACAAACCATAATTTTTTTTTGTGTTTCTTTGTCCGGCTCATAATTGGACAATTTCACCGAACGGTCATTTAATAAAGAAATATCCTAACTCTAACTTTCCACTTGTTTACTTAAATTATCTCAATTACACGGCTTTCTTTGTAATCACGACATGGTGTCATGTTACACTTCCTCCTTACACTATTTCACCTTCGCCGTCACGAAACATGTTAATGCGAGTTCTAAAAACTTCTCTGAAAGTAATACCTCCATTCTTAAAACTGTAATCTCTTTAAATCCATCCGGTGGTCAATGCAATCGCGACCGAATTTGTCAAAGAACCGAGTTGTAAATTTCGAAGAAATGCAGCAGTTTGCTCTATTGCTACCATAAAGTTTATTGTGGGCTGAAATTTCAGCAGGTAGGAGATTAGGAATTGTGGGAAATCCGCATTGTAAATTATCTAGGAAACTTGTTAAATCGCGTTTGTTTTAACTGCATTGTTATTCTTTCGCGTTAAAGAACGGTGATTTATCGGCATCATCTCTTTAACTGGTACCGCTAGAAGTGCGCGATGTTTGCAAATTGTGCAGATTAGATTTTTTTTGTTCCGGAAAAACACAAAAGTTGGGAAAAATCAAAAAAGTGTCACACGGAGACACGGAGAAGACTTTTTTTGTTGTCGCTCGTTTTTTTTATTTTTATTTTGCACGAGCTTCGTTTCGGGCTCAAAATGTTGAAATACATTCCTGCAAGTTTAATGCTAATTATACGATTTTGTGTGTACGTTTGTGATTTTTTTTCTAGATTTTTTTATTGGTTTTTAGCCAAAGTCTCTCAAAATCACATAAAAATCAAAATTTCAGATTTTTCCATTCTATTTCAAATTTTTTAACGTGACAACACAATTACTTAAAAATAGAGTTCACATTTCGCTAATTTCAGTTTTCTAGGAAGTTTTGTAACATAAAAATTTACATGTCTAACATTTAGTCTCAATATTTTCTAATCCAGACCTGTAATTTCAGCTAAAATGTCGTCATTTTAAGAAGATAGTTCCAGAGCATAGCTGTGATTTTTTTCATATTTTTTTCTTCATTGATTTCTTAATTATTGCCGCTCATAGACACAAACTTCAATGAACTGCGAAAAAATCTGATTTTTCTATAGGCGGCTGTGGTTCTCTAAAATGAGGTTAGAACAAAAATTGGTGTAAATTAGAACATGTAACTTTCTAGGATTACGATGGAAATTCTTAAATTTTGGGTTTTGTTTCGGGTCTAAAATTCCTAAATACAGTCCTGCGATCTCAATGTTAATTATACGATTTCGACGTCAAAATTAAAAAGTGCGGCTGTAATTTTTTTTATATTTGTTTCTTTAGTTTTCTAATCAGAGCCAAAATTACAAAAAATGCAAAAGCTGGCAGATTTCTCTATAGGCGGCTGTGATTTTTTACTATGACATCAGATATAAATTTAAAAAAAATAACGTCTCAAGGACATAAGAAATTTGCTAGTTTTTAAAATTGTCTGGTCTTCTAATTTTAAGGCATAAGCATGTCGTTTTCGTTTTCAATATTTTGTTTTTGATTAAATTACCAAACTTTTTAAAAGTTTCCTGTAATTGCTCGATAATCCTAAAAAATTGTTGCCAACTATAAAAAACAAAAATCTATAGAATTTAATCAAAAGAAAATTAAACTTTTGGGGAAATCGCAGAAATTTGAAGAAATGAATTGAATGAAGTACTTTGTCCTTGGAGACATGATTTTTTTTTATTTTGCTTTTTTTTTTTCTAGAAATTACAGGCGACCGTGTTTTTTAGTGACATTTGAACTCATTGAGAAAAAAATGCAAATTTTCGTTATTTTAATTTAATTTAATTATAAATTTAACATCTTCAGAAAAAAATGCAAGCAAATATAATTTTGACTTTCTAAAATTTTTTCTCAATATTGGGGCTCAATATTTTTTAATCCGGGCACGTAATTTTAAAGGAACTTATGATAATCTAAAGCTTAAATTAAAAACGTAACTGATTTTTTTTTTGTTTTTTGTCCTCAAATAATTAACAGCCGCTTACTTTTCCATTTTGAAAAACTAACAAAAATAACAAAAAAATAGTTTTTGCTTTAGTCGCCTGTCAATTTTAGTACAAAATTAGATCTTTAGAAATAAAAGTAAAAAAGATGCAATTTTTCGAAATTTTAGCTTTCTTAAATATTTTGTACCTCTGTTACTTTGAAGTTTTACATGAGCTACATGGTAGGCCTAATATTTTTTAATCCGGTCCCGTAATTTTAATGGAACTTATGATAACCTAAAGCTAAAAGTTAATAGAACACATGAAATTTTTTTTCGGTTTTTTCCTCAAATAGTTTTTAGTCAATAGTCGTAAATTTCACAGTTTGAAAAACTAAAAAAAATTACAAAAAAAAAAACTTTAGTCGCCTGTAAATTTTAGTACAAAATTAGATCTTTAGAAATAAAAGTAAAAAAATGCAATTTTTCGAAATTTTAGCTTTCTTAAATATTTTGTACCTCTGTAACTTTGAAGTTTTACATGAGCTACATGGTAGGCTCAATATTATTTAATCCGGTCGCGTAATTTTAATGGAACTTAAGGTAATCTAAAGCTAAAAATTGAGAGCACCCCTAAGTTTATTTTTCTCAATTAGTTTTTTTGTTAACAATCGCGAAATTTTATAATAATCTAAAGCTAAAAACCAAGAACCCTCCTGAAATTTTTTTCAGTTTCTTTCTGAAATAATTTTCATTAACAGCCGCTAAATTTCACATTTTGAAAGCAAATTAAAAAAACTTGCAATATTTTGAAATTTTAACTTATTAAAATATTTTGGAGCTCCACAACTGTGAAGTTTTACATGAGCTACATTGTAGGCTCAATATTTTTTAATCCGGGCGCGTAATTTTAACGCGACTTTTTTTCGAATTTTTCAATTTTTTTCTCAAATAGTTTTTTGATAAGAGCAGCTAAATTTCACATTTTTAAAAATTAACAAAAAAAAAAACAGTTTCTGCTTTAGTCACCTGTGATTTTCAGGCCTAATAATCTTTAATCCGGTCCTGTAGTATTAATGACAGGTATATTATTGTACATAGTAATAGTAATAGTAATAGTAATAATAATAGTAATAGTAATAATAATAGTAATAATAATAGTAATAATAATAATAATAATAATAATAATAATAATAATAATAATAATAATGATAATAATAATAATAATAATAATAATAATAATAATAATAATAATAATAATAATAATAATAATAATAATAATAATAATAATAATAGTAATAATAGTAATAATAATAATAATAATAATAATAATAATAATAATAATAATAATAATAATAATAATAATAATAATAATAATAATAATAATAATAATAATAATAATAATAATAATAATAATAATAATAAATTTTCTCGAGGTTTCCAAGAAAAATTTGGGTTACTGCCAACCGAACTAAAATTTTTATAAAAATTAGAGAGCCGCTTATCGACTGTTACACTTTACATACTAAATGGCAATGAATATTCTGCTTCGACGACGGAAAGTCGGTAAACCAGAACAGGAATTCAGGCGAAACGAGAAACCACGATGGAGCTCATTTTATAATAAAGTCTTTCGCTGATCACATCTCGTTCTTAAAAATGTGTTAAAATCTGCTGATATGGATACAACGACGAAAATTCAAAGTTTTTTAACAATTTTAATTTGTAGTGTAGTTGTAGTTAATTGTAGTGTTCTAGTTACCGACTCAGTTAGTGGGAATAAATTAAAAGTGACGGGTCCGTCAGGTAAGTCGCAATAAATGACAGACACATTTTGATGTTGTTTTTAGAAGCACGCAAGAAACAACAAGACGTGATGTCGATGATTCTCCCGATGATGGCGATGCCCTTCATCATGCAAGTGACGTCCCTTCCGATGATGCTGATGTCTATGAAATTTATGCTGATGAAGAGCGTGTTTTTGGGGAAACTTGCTATACTTTTCGGTTTAGTTCTGTTGTTGAGGAATTCGTTGAAGAGCGGTGATAGTTTTTTTAGCCATAATGTTAATTTGATACCTCATCAAAATCAATAAAGGAGATGTGGGATGAAATGTAACAATCTGTGATATTTTGTATTGTTGAATAAAAAGGAAGTTAGTTAGGAAAAGTGGGCGGGAATTTTTATGGTTATTTATGGTTATTCCTTCCTGTTTAGGTAATCGGAAAAGGACCTGTCAATGCACCCATTTTCTGGTTTCTCAGTCTATAAAATAATTTAGGAGGAATTGTAGTTTAGGTATGAAAGACCTCCCGGTGTGGCGTAGAGGCGTAATTTCACTGAAATTTCAGCGCAGCTTTAAGAAAAAAATGTTTTTTCACGTTTTTGTAATGTAAATATTTGTAAATAATAAATAAATAATTACAAAAAAAATGTATAAAAAAATAACTTAAGAGAAAATAAAAATTGGAATTTAGCACAGTTAATAAACAAATTGAAAGTAGTGAACTCTTTCAATTTCCTTGCTTTAACATGAAAACTACGAGAATTTCAGATTAAATAGAAAATTTTCGAAATTTTATTGTCTCAAAAACGGAGGTTTCTAAAATTTGTCTCTTTTGTTCTAAAAATTTGTGGGTACGCACAGTTCATTACCATGTCAAAAACAATAACTTCCCGAAATTGGGTTAAAGTAGCTTCAAAACTATTCAAGTTTCAGAGCCGATAAAAAAATTCTTGGTTTGTCCTAAAAATAAAAATTTTGAAAAATTTATCCGTTTTAATTTACAACATTGCAATTTTGCACGGTTAACAAACAACTTGGTAATCTAAAGCCAAAAATTGAGAGCACCTTTGAAATTTTTTTCAATTTTTTTTTCTCATATCATTAACAGCCGCGAAATTTTACATTTTCAAAAACTAACAAAAATAAAAAAATAGTTTTTGCTTTAGTCACCTGCAATTTTTAGTGCAAAATTAGACCTGCAATTTCAGGAAATTTTAACTTTGTAAAATATTTCGTAGCTCCGCAGTTTTGCACGAGTTCAGTGTAGGCTCATTTTTTTTTTAATCCGGTCGCGTAATTTTAATGGAACTTATGGTACTCTAAAGCTAAAAATTGAGAGCACCTATGAAATTTTTTTCAGGTTTTTTTCTCAAACAGTTAAGAGCCGTTTTGCATGAGTTACATTGTAGGCACAATTTTTTTTAATCCGGTCGCGTAATTTTAATGGAACTTATGGTAACCTAAAGCCAAAAATTGAGGGCACTCTTGAAATTTTTTTCAATTTTTTTTTCACAAAATCTTTGAAAGCCGCTAAATTTTCCATTTTCAAAAATTAACAAAAAAAACAGTTTTTTTTGAATCACCTGCAATTTTTAGTGCAAAATTAGATCTTTAAAAAAAATGCAATTTCAAGAAATTTTAACCAAAATATTTCGTAGCTCCGCAGTTTTAAAGTTTTGCATGAGTCTCATTGTAGGCACAATTTTTTTTAATCCGGTCGCGTAATTTTAATGGAACTTATGTATGGTAACCTAAAGCCAAAGATTGAGGGCACTCTTGATATTTTTTTCAATTTTTTTTTTCTCAAAATCTTTGACAGCCGCTAAATTTTCCATTTTCAAAAATTAACAAAAAAAAAACAGTTTCTTTTGAATCACCTGCAATTTTTAGTGCAAAATTAGATCTTAAAAAAAATGCAATTTCAAGAAATTTTAACCAAAATATTTCGTAGCTCCGCAGTTTTAAAGTTTTGCATGAGTTTCATTGTAGGCACAATTTTTTTTAATCCGGTCGCGTAATTTTAATGGAACTTATGGTAACCTAAAGCCAAAAATTGAGGGCACTCTTGATATTTTTTTCAATTTTTTTTTTCTCAAAATCTTTGACAGCCGCTAAATTTTCCATTTTCAAAAACTAACAAAAAAAAAACAGTTTTTTTTTAATCACCTGCAATTTTTAGTGCAAAATTAGATCTTTAAAAAAAATGCAATTTCAAGAAATTTTAACCAAAATATTTCGTAGCTCCGCAGTTTTAAAGTTTTGCATGAGTTTCATTGTAGGCACAATTTTTTTTAATCCGGTCGCGTAATTTTAATGGAACTTATGGTAATCTAAAGCCAAAGATTGAGGGCACTCTTGATATTTTTTTTAATTTTTTTTTCTCAAAATCGTTGACAGGTGCTAAATTTTCCATTTTCAAAAATTAACAAAAAAAAAACAGTTTTTTTTTAATCACCTGCAATTTTTAGTGCAAAATTAGATCTTTAAAAAAAATGCAATTTCAAGAAATTTTAACCAAAATATTTCGTAGCTCCGCAGTTTTAAAGTTTTGCATGAGTTTCATTGTAGGCACAATTTTTTTTAATCCGGTCGCGTAATTTTAATGGAACTTATGGTAACCTAAAGCCAAAAATTGAGGGCACTCTTGATATTTTTTTCAATTTTTTTTTTCTCAAAATCTTTGACAGCCGCTAAATTTTCCATTTTCAAAAACTAACAAAAAAAAAAAAACAGTTTTTTTTGAATCACCTGCAATTTTTAGTGCAAAATTAGATCTTTAAAAAAAATGCAATTTCAAGAAATTTTAACCAAAATATTTCGTAGCTCCGCAGTTTTAAAGTTTTGCATGAGTTTCATTGTAGGCACAATTTTTTTTAATCCGGTCGCGTAATTTTAATGGAACTTATGGTAATCTAAAGCCAAAGATTGAGGGCACTCTTGATATTTTTTTTAATTTTTTTTTCTCAAAATCGTTGACAGGTGCTAAATTTTCCATTTTCAAAAATTAACAAAAAAAAAACAGTTTTTTTTTAATCACCTGCAATTTTTAGTGCAAAATTAGATCTTTAAAAAAAATGCAATTTCAAGAAATTTTAACCAAAATATTTCGTAGCTCCGCAGTTTTAAAGTTTTGCATGAGTTTCATTGTAGGCACAATTTTTTTTAATCCGGTCGCGTAATTTTAATGGAACGTATGGTAACCTAAAGCCAAAAATTGAGGGCACTCTTGATATTTTTTTCAATTTTTTTTTTCTCAAAATCTTTGACAGCCGCTAAATTTTCCATTTTCAAAAACTAACAAAAAAAAAAAAACAGTTTTTTTTGAATCACCTGCAATTTTTAGTGCAAAATTAGATCTTTAAAAAAAATGCAATTTCAAGAAATTTTAACCAAAATATTTCGTAGCTCCGCAGTTTTAAAGTTTTGCATGAGTTTCATTGTAGGCACAATTTTTTTTAATCCGGTCGCGTAATTTTAATGGAACTTATGGTAACCTAAAGCCAAAGATTGAGGGCACTCTTGATATTTTTTTCAATTTTTTTTTCTCAAAATCGTTGACAGGTGCTAAATTTTCCATTTTCAAAAATTAACAAAAAAAAAACAGTTTTTTTTGAATCACCTGCAATTTTTAGTGCAAAATTAGATCTTTAAAAAAAATGCAATTTCAAGAAATTTTAACCAAAATATTTCGTAGCTCCGCAGTTTTAAAGTTTTGCATGAGTTTCATTGTAGGCACAATTTTTTTTAATCCGGTCGCGTAATTTTAATGGAACTTATGGTAACCTAAAGCCAAAAATTGAGGGCACTCTTGAAATTTTTTTCAATTTTTTTTTCTCAAAATCGTTGACAGGTGCTAAATTTTCCATTTTCAAAAATTAACAAAAAGAAACAGTTTTTTTTGAATCACCTGCAATTTTTAGTGCAAAATTAGATCTTTAAAAAAAATGCAATTTCAAGAAATTTTAACCAAAATATTTCGTAGCTCCGCAGTTTTAAAGTTTTGCATGAGTCTCATTGTAGGCACAATTTTTTTTAATCCGGTCGCGTAATTTTAATGGAACTTATGTATGGTAACCTAAAGCCAAAGATTGAGGGCACTCTTGATATTTTTTTCAATTTTTTTTTTCTCAAAATCTTTGACAGCCGCTAAATTTTCCATTTTCAAAAATTAACAAAAAAAAAACAGTTTCTTTTGAATCACCTGCAATTTTTAGTGCAAAATTAGATCTTAAAAAAAATGCAATTTCAAGAAATTTTAACCAAAATATTTCGTAGCTCCGCAGTTTTAAAGTTTTGCATGAGTTTCATTGTAGGCACAATTTTTTTTAATCCGGTCGCGTAATTTTAATGGAACTTATGGTAACCTAAAGCCAAAAATTGAGGGCACTCTTGATATTTTTTTCAATTTTTTTTTTCTCAAAATCTTTGACAGCCGCTAAATTTTCCATTTTCAAAAACTAACAAAAAAAAACAGTTTTTTTTTAATCACCTGCAATTTTTAGTGCAAAATTAGATCTTTAAAAAAAATGCAATTTCAAGAAATTTTAACCAAAATATTTCGTAGCTCCGCAGTTTTAAAGTTTTGCATGAGTTTCATTGTAGGCACAATTTTTTTTAATCCGGTCGCGTAATTTTAATGGAACTTATGTATGGTAACCTAAAGCCAAAGATTGAGGGCACTCTTGATATTTTTTTCAATTTTTTTTTTCTCAAAATCTTTGACAGCCGCTAAATTTTCCATTTTCAAAAACTAACAAAAAAAAAAAAACAGTTTTTTTTGAATCACCTGCAATTTTTAGTGCAAAATTAGATCTTTAAAAAAAATGCAATTTCAAGAAATTTTAACCAAAATATTTCGTAGCTCCGCAGTTTTAAAGTTTTGCATGAGTTTCATTGTAGGCACAATTTTTTTTAATCCGGTCGCGTAATTTTAATGGAACTTATGGTAATCTAAAGCCAAAGATTGAGGGCACTCTTGATATTTTTTTTAATTTTTTTTTCTCAAAATCGTTGACAGGTGCTAAATTTTCCATTTTCAAAAATTAACAAAAAAAAAACAGTTTTTTTTTAATCACCTGCAATTTTTAGTGCAAAATTAGATCTTTAAAAAAAATGCAATTTCAAGAAATTTTAACCAAAATATTTCGTAGCTCCGCAGTTTTAAAGTTTTGCATGAGTTTCATTGTAGGCACAATTTTTTTTAATCCGGTCGCGTAATTTTAATGGAACTTATGGTAACCTAAAGCCAAAAATTGAGGGCACTCTTGATATTTTTTTCAATTTTTTTTTTCTCAAAATCTTTGACAGCCGCTAAATTTTCCATTTTCAAAAACTAACAAAAAAAAAAAAACAGTTTTTTTTGAATCACCTGCAATTTTTAGTGCAAAATTAGATCTTTAAAAAAAATGCAATTTCAAGAAATTTTAACCAAAATATTTCGTAGCTCCGCAGTTTTAAAGTTTTGCATGAGTTTCATTGTAGGCACAATTTTTTTTAATCCGGTCGCGTAATTTTAATGGAACTTATGGTAATCTAAAGCCAAAGATTGAGGGCACTCTTGATATTTTTTTTAATTTTTTTTTCTCAAAATCGTTGACAGGTGCTAAATTTTCCATTTTCAAAAATTAACAAAAAAAAAACAGTTTTTTTTTAATCACCTGCAATTTTTAGTGCAAAATTAGATCTTTAAAAAAAATGCAATTTCAAGAAATTTTAACCAAAATATTTCGTAGCTCCGCAGTTTTAAAGTTTTGCATGAGTTTCATTGTAGGCACAATTTTTTTTAATCCGGTCGCGTAATTTTAATGGAACTTATGGTAACCTAAAGCCAAAAATTGAGGGCACTCTTGATATTTTTTTCAATTTTTTTTTTCTCAAAATCTTTGACAGCCGCTAAATTTTCCATTTTCAAAAACTAACAAAAAAAAAAACAGTTTTTTTTGAATCACCTGCAATTTTTAGTGCAAAATTAGATCTTTAAAAAAAATGCAATTTCAAGAAATTTTAACCAAAATATTTCGTAGCTCCGCAGTTTTAAAGTTTTGCATGAGTTTCATTGTAGGCACAATTTTTTTTAATCCGGTCGCGTAATTTTAATGGAACTTATAGTAACCTAAAGCCAAAAATTGAGGGCACTCTTGAAATTTTTTTCAATTTTTTTTTCTCAAAATCGTTGACAGGTGCTAAATTTTCCATTTTCAAAAATTAACAAAAAGAAACAGTTTTTTTTGAATCACCTGCAATTTTTAGTGCAAAATTAGATCTTTAAAAAAAATGCAATTTCAAGAAATTTTAACCAAAATATTTCATAGCTCCGTAGTTTTAAAGTTTTGCATGAGTTTCATTGTAGGCACAATTTTTTTTAATCCGGTCGCGTAATTTTAATGGAACTTATGGTAACCTAAAGCCACAAATTGAGGGCACTCTTGAAATTTTTTTCATTTTTTTTTTGAAATTTTTTGGCTGAATTTCACATTTTGAAAAACTAGCCAAAAAAAACTATCAATTTAAAAAATTCATTTATTCAGTAAATATTTGAAAATTTGATCATTTTTTCTTTAAAAAAAAATAAAAATTGAGGATTCTGTAATTGATCGAAAATTTTGTTCAGAAATAACAAATTTGGGGATTCTACCATTCTACCATTTCTACCACGTAGTTCTATAGATTTTATAAAAAATTCGTTTTCTTGTTTAGAACGTTCAAATTTATAAAAAAAAGTAACATTACGTTAAAAATTAAAGATTTTGGAATAAAATATTTTTTTTATTTATGATCATATTCCACCATATTTTTTATTGTTTCATTTATTTCTATAGATTTCAAAAAAAAAATTGTTTTTCTGGTTAAAATAAATAATTGGAAAAAAGTCAAAATTTGAACAAAATTAAAAATTTTGAAAAAAAATTTTTAAGTTTTTTTAAAATTTTTGTAGTTATTAAAAAAATTCTTCAATTCTGCAGATATACGAAAAAAATTATTGTTTTTGTACTTACAAAGATGAAATTTTAAAGAACACAATAAAATTTCTTAAGAATCAAATTTAAAAAAAAAACATTAGAAAATCAACATTTTTGTAAAATTTTGAAAAAATGATATTTTTGATAATTCTATAGATTTTTGGATAATTTTTGGATTCCCTGAACTTGCATTAATTAAATTTAAATTTTTTGAAGAAATTAGATATTTTATTTTGAAGTAACAGCTAACATCTTCGCACCAAATTAAAAAATATATTTTTTTTTGTGGATATATTTTTTTTTGTTTTTGGTTGTAGAAATTTAGTATTTGCAAAAAATTGATCATTTTTAGTAGCGGAAAATTTAATTTGAAAATAATAACGAACATTTTTCCACAAAATTTGAAAATCCATTGTTTTCTTTATTTTAATTCAAAAAACTTATTGTTTTGTATTAAGAAAGACAAAATTTTCAAGTAAATCGTGTCACATTTCGCAAAGTTGAGAATTCTGGAAGTCAAAAATTTTATTTAGAATAAACAAATTTAGCAAATCAGTTTTTTAATTAAAAAATATACTTATTCATAATTCTAGAGATTTTTCAAAAATACTTTTTTCTTGTTTAGAAAAATAAAGTTTAAAATTAAAAAAAAAACAGATTAGGAAATCACCATTTTTGTAAAATTTTGAAAAAATTATGTTTTTCATAATTTTATAGTTTTTTGGATAATTTTTGGTTTTCCTGAAAGGTGGGAATTGCAGATTTTTTTAAGAAACTAGAGACTTTATTTCGAGGTGACAGATGACATCAAATTAAAAATTGTAATTTCTTTATTTTGTAGATATTTAGAAAAAAAATTTTTTAGTGTCTCTGAATTTACAAGAAATGATCAGATTTCGTCACACATTTTGCAAAAAAAGTCACCCAAAATTTGAAAACTCATCTTCTCAAAATCGAAAGAAATTCGTACTAAAACAACACAACAGTTTTTCTTTTTGTTCATACAGAATTCGTTCTCAGCCGTAAACACCGTTCTTTACACGGTGGACCTACAAATTCCTCCCATCCCGGTCAAATAGTTTTCATCCCACACATGGCCCTTCTTTGGAACAACATTTGACCTACGACCTCCCCATCCAGATTCCCACATCCCCCCTCTCCCTATAAACATGAATACCAAGAATTCGAAACTAGAACACAGCCGTTGAAGTCTCGCCCACCAACTTTCATTGACCGTCAGTTGTTAAACTGCAGCCAAAGAGATCATGTGATCATAATGAAACATTGTTTCCGGTCGAAAATCTAAGAATCCATCATGAACAGTTTGGTGCAAATTTCGAAATTCCTGCTAGTTTTTTTTCTCATACTTCAGTTAATCAGTGCACTGGAGACAGAAACGAGGACGATAAACGTTACAAAGGAGAATACGGTCACATTCTCGAGCTACGAAATAGGTAGAGTCACCTTCTTAATTACTGTTATCACTTTATCATTTTTAGAAGCTCGCAAAGGAGGAGAAAATCAACAGAAAGATATGATGAGCCGAATTCTACCGTTGATGATCATACCTTTCATGGTTTCCACTGCGATAATTCCCATGATGTTGGTATCGTTAAAAGTAATGCTCTTAAAAAGCGCGTTTATTGGAAAATTGGCGGTTCTTTTGTTGCTAATCAATATGTTTAGACGGCAAACGTCGGGAGGAGGCGTATACAGTCATAACGTTCATCTCAAGGAAATGTCGATGGCTCATTACGGGTACAGCGGAGACGAAGAATACGGCGCTTACATCAATCGGAGGAAACGAGATGTTTTTTTGTAGATAATTTACAAAAAATTATGTAAAAAGATTTGTTTTCTTAGAAAACTTGTACAGTGGTGCAGTAACTGCAAACGTGTAAATAAAAACTATTTATTGAAAAAAATTTTTTTTATTAGAGTACTACAACTGTACTTGCTAAAAAAATTAGGAAAGGAAGGCGGACTTTCCATTCACTGAACTTTTACCGGAACATTAACGGGCCACTAAAAGCTATTTTAAAGACAATTAAAATTTTAATTGCTTGATTTGTAACAATTTCATCAGAAATGCGGTGGTAATAAGAAAAAAATGCTGACTCGGAGCAAAACTTTAGCAGATAAATACAAAGAAAATAAAATTAAAAAAAAACTACTCGTCGTGTGTGTGTGCGTACACTTTAATAAAAAAAATAATTGACTCAACCTCATTTTTTATTTGTTAACGAGGATATTAAATTTCCGCTCCAATAGATACGTGGAACATTTTTCGTTAATTTGGAAATTTTCTCGTATTGTTTGATTTTTTTCTCTTTTTTATTTTACGTGTACGACAGATTTTTAATTTTAATTTAGCTACTTTTAATTTAGCAAAAATGACTGCTAACAACATTGTGACAGTTATTTGTATAACTAGGTCAAAAAATGGACTATAATTGGCGAGCTCACTTTACATAATTAATACAATAAAACGATGTGGGTACATGCGTTATGTAGATTTGTTTTTAATGAATAAAATGACTATTTTTTCTAATTATCTGAAAATAGAGCGCTTTGTTTTTATGTCAGTGATTGGGGGCACGATTATTTTTTGAGGTAAAGATTTTAATATTTATAGTTAAAAATTTTAAAAGTGTAATTTTGTTATACACTAAGAGAAAAATTAATGATCTGCAATTTGTACAATTTTGGGGCTTCCAGAATTTTTGTCTTCTCAAAATGTGCAGTTATATTTGCGGCAGTTTTTGTATTTGTGGGCGGTTGTTTAGGAACTGTAGAAAGATCCATCTAGATTTTTTATCTCAATGGAAAAATTTAGAAGTTTTTTTGTTTTTTTTGGAAATTTTTATTTTAAGCGAGCGGAGACAAGAATCTGGAAAAAGTCGTAGGCGTGCTCTGAAACTTTGTTTTTAAGATAATAATAAAATTGCAAGGATAGATGAGAAAATTTTGAACAGCCTGAAAAATGGCCATTTTATTAAAATTAAAAAAAATTAAGTTGTTCCTAAAATTTTAATTTTTATGATCTTTTTTCATAGAGCTACACTTTTACAATTTAAAGCGTTTGATAAAATTTTCAAGGCTAATAAATTTAAAAAAATTGAGGCGAAAACTGATTATTTCAAAAAAATAGTGAAAAAAAAAAAAACAAGTTTTTATTGATCTTTAAATATAAATTTCCTACGTCTGCCTGATAATAGCTATAATTTTGTAATTTAGCGCTTATTATAGAGAAACTAAAACTAGTAAATTCTGAAAATTTTTTAGTCAATTGCCTGAAAAATAACCATTTTTTAAAATTACCAAAATGTTCTTAGAAAAGTTTTGGATAATCCTAAAATTCAAATTTTTTAGACCTTTTTCGTTGGAGCTACACTCTTTCAATTTAGTGTGTTTAATAAATGATTTAAAGCTAACTACTAATCATTCAAAAAAAATTCAAGACGAAAGCCTTAAAAATTAAAATTAATAAAAAGTTTTTTGAAAAAATCACTAACTTTTATTGACCTTCAAATACAAATTTCTTAAGTCTGCCTCATAACTGCTACAATTTTGAAAATTAGTGATTTTGATGGAGAGATCATTGCTAATAAATTCTGAAAATTTCAAATCAATTGACTGAAAAATGAATATTTTAGATCAATTAAAATAAAGTTTCCTGATAAAAATCGTAATTTTTTATTGATTTTGGATTACAAAATTCCTAAATTTTTGTCAACACAGCTAAAACATTATAATTTGGTGTTCAATAAAAACATATAGAATTCAATAAAAAATAAAGAAAAATCAGGTCAATAATTTTCAAAAAAAAATTGCGAATTTTTCGTTGACCTTGAGATAAACAATTTTAATTTTTTTTTCCATTGTAGCTATAATTTTGTAATTTAGGGTGTTTAATTAAAAAGTTAAAACAAGCAGATCTTGATATTTTTAAGTCGCGTAACGATTTTGTAAAAATTAATACAAAATTGCTAATTTTTCATTGATAAAATTTGATTCTCACACCTCTCTCTCGTTCGACTTATAATTTAATAAATCGATGAGTTCATTTAAGAAAACAGAGTTAATAAGTTCAAATAAAATTCAAAAATCAATAATCTAAAAAATGACAATTTTATAAAAGATAGTAGCAAATAGTGTGAAAAAAATTTTTTTTTCGTTGATTTTAAATTAGAAATTTTTTGAATCCTCGTTATCGCAGCTATAATTTTGTAATTTGCTGTGTTTATTAAAAAAGTTAAATTCAACAAATCCTGAAAATGTAAAGTTTATCACTTAAAAAATGACTAAGCTGTAGGACTTAATATGAAGTTTTGTGAAAAGTTGCCAATTTTTTTTTTTAATCTTTGTTTTTTTGACCATAATTTCGTAATTTTTGCCGTTAAATAAAGAAGTCAAACTTAATGAATCCAAAAACTTTAAGAAGAGGGCCTTGAAATTGATTATTTTCAAAAATTAATAAAAAAAAATGGCAAGTTTTTATTCTTTAAATATAATTTTTCTACGTCTGCCTGATAGCAACTATAATTTTGTAATTTAGCGTTTATTATAGAAAAACTAAAACTAGTAAATTCTGAAAATTTTAAATCAATTGCGTGAAAAATAACCATTTTATTAAAATTACCGAAATGTTCTTAGAAAAGTTTTGGATAATCCTAAAATTCAAATTTTTTAGACCTTTTTCGTTGGAGCTACACTCTTTCAATTTAGTGTGTTTAATAAATGATTTAAAGCTAACTACTAATTATTCAAAAAAAAATCAAGACGAAAGCCTCAAAAATTAAAATTAATAAAAAGTTTTTTGAAAAAATCACTAATTTTTATTGACCTTCAAATACAAATTTCTTAAGTTTGCCTCATAACTCCTACAATTTTGTAAATTAGTGTTTTTGATAGAGAAATGAAGGTTACCAAATTCTAAAAAAAATCAAATCAATACGCTGAAAAATGCCTATTTTAGATCAATAAAAAGAAAGTTTTGTGAAAAAATTGCGAATGTTTTTTGAGCTTGAGAAAAATATTTCTCAAAATTTCTTCGATTGTAGCTACAATTTTATAATTTTCTGTGTTTATTAAAAAAGTTAGTCAGCAAATTCTAAAAAATTTAAATTAATTATTAAAAAAAAAATATATTTTTAAAATTTAATTAATTTTTGACCATAATTTTGTAATGTACTGTGTTTAATAAAAAGTCGTACGTCATAAATATAAAATACTGAATTGCTTGTAACAAATATTTTCAGGTACTCAGATTTTCTTTCGATAAAAATGGATTAAAAAGAAAACATTTCCCACAAACACACGCCACGCGCTAATTTTTACAGTTATTAGTATAACACAGACAATAATGCGAGAATTTTCTTATCATGCATAGAAAGGTCGCCGCTTATTAAGTACCTAATCATAAAATTTAATAACTTTATAATATAAGTACTTGCAACAAAGTTCTAAATGTAGGCAGCAAATCAAAAATTTATGGTCAGCAATTAATAAAATTATTAATTATATTACTGTTACATGTCACAGATTAAATGTAGAACAGCGATAAAAAAGTTAGAATATCCAAATTCGATTAGGAGTTCGTAATCTGGTAGAAAGTTTATACTATAAACGACGATGTTACACTTTTTATGCCGTTCATAAATATGATGATTGCCGGTACGATTTTTACACAACGGTTCCGACATAATTTTTATGATTGGTATGACACAACATACCGACGAAACTGCACATCCATGACTCGCATTATTTATGTATTTATCTTTGTTCGATGACCTAATAGTCAAAAAACGCGTCTTTTGTTCTTTGATGTTCTCTAATCATGCCAGGCAAAAGTGTAGCGGAATTCTTGTCTTCAAAATTTGGTCGTACATGTATTTACTGCTAACCCGACGTGACCACAATGCCAATTTTCGAATCAATTGATATACACACCGATTGAAGGGAGCCATTATTTTTGTGCCCGTGCACCCGAGAACGTGTCGCGTCTTTTAACAATGTTGAAATTGGTTGTGATTTTTTTGATTGTTTGTGCCGTAAGCGCGGAAAAACAGCACGAAAACGACGAGAGTGCCGGAAGACAGCTTCTTGAACAAGGTAACAATTGAAGCCAAAATTAGATTATTTATTTATTTAAATCGTGTTAATTAATTAGACGGGATTATGTTAACACTTTAATGTGTTTGATTGTAGGTCGTACACTTGTGCACCACGCTGTGAAGCGTTTCATGATCATATTACCAGCAATTTTTTTTAAATTGGGAATAGCGTTCACGTTGCTGATTATAGTGGCTCTAGCTGCTGTCAATAATGGATTTATTGGATTTCTGCTCCTCGTGGTTGGGATGAGTAGCGTCCTGGCAAGGATGCAAGAGTCCAGAGGAGCGGTCTCCGTACCGTATATCAGTCCGGTTCCTCCGTATCACCATCATGTGTGGGACAGAAGTGATTCCGTTCCTGAGCGCAGTTCGAATAGTAAAAGTTCGTACTATGGCAATTTTATGGCACAAAATTCTGAGTATAGTCCGCAGATGACTGGGTATTACACAAAGTATGCTCAGAGTAGCTCTTAAAAAAGTTTTAATGTTGGTATTTTGAAAAAAATGGCAAATATTGAAACCAGTTGGTATTGCTTGTTATTATTATTTATTTATTTATTTCATTGTTTTTAATAAAATATGTTTCATATCTGTTGTGTTTTTCTTTTGGTTAATGTATTTATCGCTTTAAAATTCCAGGGCAGGATTTAAATATTACGAATCTGTTTTGAAGACAAGGCAGCAAAAGTTCATATTTGTGACGTTTTTTTTTCATCGCTTTTTAGGCGATTTCCTATTTTCATTTTTCTAGTTAACCGTTTGAAATTTTGAAACTTCTTTATTAAACAACGAAAACTACGAAATTGTTGTCAAAAAAATTATATTATTATACAAAGTTAATTACAAAATTATAGCTGCAATAACAAAAATAATAAAAAAAGTTTTCCAAAATCAACGAAAAATTTGAAATTTCTACGAACTACGAACTCCGTTTAAAAAATTTTTTTCAGAAAATTTTGGATTTTCAGAAAATTGTCCCTTTCTAAGTTAGCGGCTTAAAAAATCTTGAATTTACAAGATTATTACATTACATTACAAGATTATAGCTAGTTGGAGAGATTTTGAAAAAATATTTTAAACTCACCGAAAAATTGGTATTTTTTTCCAAAAAAATTGTAGTGATGTAATTATTCACCTAAAATTTTCTACATTTATAATCTTTGATTTTTTTATTAAATTACAGAAATTACAACCTTCTAGATGCCTTGAAAAAAAATTAAAAATCTTGAGCTTAACTTGTACTTGCTTTAGCTTAATAGAAAAGTCAAAACTAGTGAAGAAAATCTCAGATTTAAGGCTTTAAAATAATCACCTCAACCTGAAAAATGACATTTTGTAACAGTTTTGTGAAAAAAATGACAATTTTCTGTTGCTAAAATACAAGTTGTTCTAATTTTTTTCTGTGAATTTTAGCGTGTTTAATGATAAAATCTAAACTATGAAAGGTCAATGCCCTAAAAATTGCTATTTTATAAGCAAGGAAAATTTTGTAAAAAAATTGTGAATTTTTCGTTGATTTGTATTTTTTTTTATTGCAGCTACAAATTTGTAATTTACGGTATTTATTAAGAAAGTTAAAGCTAGCAAACTCTTAAACTTGCAAGTTAACCTAGAAAATGACAACATTATAAAATTTATCATTTTTTTCTTGTAATAAAAATTTCATGGATCGTTCTCTGGGCTAAAAAAAAAATGTCAATTTTTCATTGAGCTTGATATAAATTTTATAAATCTTTTTTTATTTTAGGTACTAATTTCGTAATTTAGTGTGCTCATTAAAGTATTAACAAAGCCTGAAAATTTAAATTTAATGGCCTGAAAAATTTGAAAAACAGAAAGTTTTCCTTATCACTAAAATTTAATTTTTTAAATCTTTTTTCGTTAGTGCTACACTTTCACAATTTTGTGCTTAATAAAACATCCAAAATTAATAAATCTACAAAATTTTTAAGAACAAAATCTGAAATATGATCATTTTGTAAAAGTTACTAAAAAGTTATTGAAAAAAATCGTCAATTTTTATAATTTTGAAAATTTCAGGTCGATGGCCTGAAAAATAAATTATTTATTAATTTTAATACAAAGCTTGGTGAAAAAGTTACAATTAATTTTTTTTTTTTCGATTGTTTTGATTAGAGCTAGAATTTTATGACTTATGGTACTTAATTCATAACAAAATTAATGAATTCGAAAAATTTCAAGTTGACATTAAAAATTACAATTTTATGAGACATGATGTAAAAAACTTGGCAATTTTCGATTGAAATTGCCAATTTTTTTTCTAATTTTTGTCCTCTCAGCGATAATTTAGTAATTTAGTGTGTTTATTGAACTAATTAATACTAATTAATCTTAAAAATTTCAAATCGATAATTCGAAAAATAAATATTTTTTTTCCTTTAAGACAAAGGCTCATGAAAAAATTACAATTAAAAATTATTTTTTTCGATTTTTTCATTACAGCTATAATTTTATGACTTATAGTACTTAATTTATAACAAAATTAGTGAATTCGAAAAATTTCAAGTTGATGACATTAAAAATTACAATTTTATGAGACATGATGTAAAAAACTTGGCAATTTTCGATTGAAATTTCTCATGACTATTAGAACTTAATTTTATGAGTTAATAAAAACTTTGATGAAACTCTTGACAATTTTTTATTGAGCTTGATTGGTAATTTTGATGTTGAATTCAAGTTGTTCTTATTTCTTAGCTCGTTTACTAATAAAATCAAAACTAGCATAAATCGATAACGTGGGAAATTATCGTTCTACTATATGTACCACCGCAGCTATAATTTTGTAATTTACTGTTTTTATCAACAAAGGTAGAGCAAGTAAATCCTGAAATTCTTTCTACTTTTGAACTACAAATTTATAATTTAGTTTATTTAATAAACAAGCTAAAACAAGTAATTTCTGAAAATTTCATTTCGCTAACCTGGAAAAGTGCGAATAAAAAGAAAGTTTCTTAAAAAATTTCCAATTTTTCCTTGTTCTTGAAACACAAATTTATTAAATTTCTTGCCTTGAGGCTATAATTTTGTAATTTAGCGTGTTCATTGGAAAAGTTGGATCTAGCAAATCCTGAAAAATTCAAGTCAAATGCCTGAAATGGTTGTTTTATAAAAATTAAAAATTCTCGTAGCAAAATAGAGAAAAAAGAACAGTAATTCCTGGAAATTCCAGTTTGTTTAATTAAACTTTAAAACTTCAATTCGATAAAGTGTCAATTTCTTATTTTTTTTTTGTTGTCAGTACAATTTCGTAACTTATCGTGTTCAAATAAGAAGCTGAAGCTAGCGAATTTTGAAAATTTTAAGCCGAGTAAAAATTACCACTTCATAACCCAAAAATTTAAACTTTCGTTAAAAAAATCTTGCAATATTTTGAAATATCTCTCAATGCAGTTATAATCCTGGAATTTAGAGTTTTTATTATAAAACTAAAACCCAGTAAGTTATAAAAAAAAATTAGCTCCATAACTAAAAATTTAAAAGAATTAATGGAAGATTTTAAGCAAAAAGTGTCAATTTTTTAATGATCGTAAAATACAATTTTTTTGTGCCTCTCGTGAGAGCTGCAATTTTATAAATTTAGTGTGTTTAATGAAGCATCTAATTTTTATAATTTTGAAAATTTCAGGTCGATGGCCTGAAAAATAAATTATTTATTGATTTTAATACAAAGCTTGGTGAAAAAGTTACAATTAATTTTTTTTTTTTATATTGTTTTGATTAGAGCTAGAATTTTATGACTTATGGTACTTAATTCATAACAAAATTAATGAATTCGAAAAATTTCAAGTTGACGTTAAAAATTACAATTTTATGAGACATGATGTAAAAAACTTGGCAATTTTCGATTGAAATTGCCAATTTTTTTTTCTAATTTTTGTCCTAGCAGCCATAATTTAGTAATTTAGTGTGTTTATTTAATTAATTAATAATAATTAATCTTTAAAATTTCAAATCGATAATTTGAAAAATAAATATTTTTTTTCCTTTAAGATAAAGGCTTATGAAAAATTTACAATTAAGAAAATTTTTTTTTCGATATTTTTATTACAGCCATAATTTTATGACTTATGGTACTTAATCTATAACAAAATTAGTGAATTCGAACAATTTCAAATTGATGATATTTAAAATTACAATTTTACGAGACATGATGTAAAAAACTTGGCAATTTTTGATTGAAATTGCCAATTTTTTTTCTAATTTTTGTCCTAGCAGCGA
Organism: Cynaeus angustus; assembly: GCA_030157275.1. Classification (NCBI taxonomy): domain Eukaryota; kingdom Metazoa; phylum Arthropoda; class Insecta; order Coleoptera; family Tenebrionidae; genus Cynaeus; species Cynaeus angustus. Next base: position 11,507,297 of record CM058067.1, read on the forward strand.
TAATTTAGTAATTTAGTGTGTTTATTTAATTAATTAATAATAATTAATCTTCAAAATTTCAAGTCAATAATTTGAAAAATAAATATTTTTTTTTGTTCTAAGATAAAGGCTTATGAAAAAATTACAATTAAGAAAAAAAAAATTTCGATTTTTTTATTACAGCTATAATTTTAAGACTTATAGTACTTAATTTATAACAAAATTAGTGAATTCGAAAAATTTCAAGTTGATGACATTAAAAATTACAATTTTATGAGACATGACGTAAAAAACTTGGCAATTTTCGATTGAAATTGCCAATTTTTTTGTCTAATTTTTGTCCTAGTAGTCATAATTTAGTAATTTAGTGTGTTTATTGAACTAATTAATACTAATTAATCTTAAAAATTTCAAATCGATAATTCGAAAAATAAATATTTTTTTTTCCTTTAAGATAAAGGCTTATGAAAAAATTACAATTAAGAAAAAAAATTTTTCGATTTTTCATTACAGCCATAATTTTATGACTTATGGTACTTAATCCATAACAAAATTAGTGAATTCGAACAATTTCAAGTTGACATTAAAAATTACAATTTTACAAGACATGATGTAAAAAACTTGGCAATTTTCGATTGAAATTGCCAATTTTTTTTGTATAATTTTTGTCCTAGTAGTCATAATTTAGTAATTTAGTGTGTTTATTTAATTAATTAATACTAATTAATCTTTAAAAATTCAAGTCGATATATTAAAAAATAAATATTTTTTTTTGCTCTAAGGATAAAGGCTTATGAAAATAATTACAATTAAAAATTATTTTTTTCGATTTTTTCATTACAGCCATAATTTTATGACTTATGGTACTTAATCTATAACAAAATTAGTGAATTCGAACAATTTCAAATTGATGATATTTAAAATTACAATTTTACGAGACATGATGTAAAAAACTTGGCAATTTTAGATTGAAATTGCCAATTTTTTTTCTAATTTTTGTCCTAGCAGCCATAATTTAGTAATTTAGTGTGTTTATTTAATTAATTAATACTAATTAATCTTTAAAATTTCAAGTCAATAATTTGAAAAATAAATATTTTTTTTTGCTTTAAGATAAGGGATTACGAAAAAAATTACGATTAAAAATTTTTTTTTTCGATTTTTTCATTACATCTATAATTTTATGACTTATGGTACTTAATCTATAACAAAATTAGTGAATTCGAACAATTTCAAATTGATGATATTAAAAATTACAATTTTACGAGACATGATGTAAAAAACTTGGCAATTTTCGATTGAAATTGCCAATTTTTTTTTCTAATTTTTTTCCTCTCAGCGATAATTTAGTAATTTAGTGTGTTTATTGAACTAATTAATACTAATTAATCTTAAAAATTTCAAATCGATAATTCGAAAAATAAATATTTTTTTTCCTTTAAGATAAAGGCTTATGAAAAAGTTACAATTAAGAAAAAAATTTTTTCATTATAGCTATAATTTTATGACTTATAGTACTTAATTTATAACAAAATTAGTGAATTCGAAAAATTTCAAGTTGATGACATTAAAAATTACAATTTTATGAGACATGACGTAAAAAACTTGGCAATTTTCGATTGAAATTGCCAATTTTTTTGTCTAATTTTTGTCCTAGTAGTCATAATTTAGTAATTTAGTGTGTTTATTGAACTAATTAATACTAATTAATCTTAAAAATTTCAAATCGATAATTCGAAAAATAAATATTTTTTTTTCCTTTAAGATAAAGGCTTATGAAAAAATTACAATTAAGAAAAAAAAAATTTCGATTTTTTCATTACAGCCATAATTTTATGACTTATGGTACTTAATCCATAACAAAATTAGTGAATTCGAACAATTTCAATTTGACATTAAAAATTACAATTTTACAAGACATGATGTAAAAAATTTGGCAGTTTTCGATTGAAATTGCCAATTTTTTTTGTATAATTTTTGTCCTAGTAGTCATAATTTAGTAATTTAGTGTGTTTATTTAATTAATTAATACTAATTAATCTTTAAAAATTCAAGTCGATAGTTTGAAAAATAAATATTTTTTTTTGGTTTAAGATAAAGGTTTATGAAAAAAAATACAATTTAATTTATTTTTTTTTGATTTTCTCATTACATCTATAATTTTATGACTTATGCTACTTAGTCTATAACAAAATTAGTAAATTTGAAAAATTTCAAGTTGACATTAAAAATTACAATTTTATGAGACATGATGTAAAAAACTTGGCAATTTTCGATTGAAATTGCCAATTTTTTTTTCTAATTTTTGTCCTAGCAGCCATAATTTAGTAATTTAGTGTGTTTATTTAATTAATTAATACTAATTAATCTTAAAAATTTCAAGTCAATAATTTGAAAAATAAATATTGTTTTTGCTTTAAGATAAAGGCTTATGAAAAAAATTACAATTAAAAAATATTTTTTTCGATTTTTTCATTACAGCTATAATTTTATGACTTATGGTACTTAATCCATAACAAAATTAGTGAATTCGAAAAATTTCAAGATGACATTAAAACTTACAATTTTATGAGACATGATGTAAAAAACTTGGCAATTTTCGATTGAAATTGCCAATTTTTTTTTCTAATTTTTGTCCTAGCAACGATAATTTAGTAATTTAGTGTGTTTATTTAATTAATTAATACTAATTAATCTTTAAAAATTCAAGTCGATAATTTAAAAAATAAATATTTTATTATCCTTAATATGAAACTTTGTAAAAAAAAAGTTAAAATGACAATAAAATTTGTTAGAATTTTTTTATTACAGCTACAACTTTATGACTTATGGTGCTAAATGCAGAAAACAAAATTAGTGAGTTCTAAAAATTTCGAGTTGATGACATTAAAATTGTAAATTTTATGAGACACGATGTAGTTTGATAAAAACTTGTCAACTTCCGGTTGGACTATTTTTTTCTATTTTTTTGTCATAACAGAGATAATTTGGTAATTGATCGTGTTTATTGAATTAATTAACACTAACAAATCTTTAAAATTCTAAGTCGACAACTTGAAAAATATCACAAGTCTTGAAAAAGTAGTCAATTTTTCGTTGATTTTGAGATAAAAAATTCTCAAAATCTCTCATACTGCAACTCTGATCGAATTTGAAGTGTTCCATAAAAAAATCGAAGAGGGTAAATCCGGAAATTTTTCAGTCGATAACCTAGAAAGTAACTAGTAAATTTATTAAAAATGATGAAAAGTTGATCTTAAAAGTTTTTTTTTAAATCTCTCTCATTACAAAAACAATTCTGTAATTAGACGCGTTAAATAGAGAAATCAAGGCTAGTATATCGTGACAATTTCAATTCGCTAACAAAGAATTACTAATTACTAATTACTTACGCAGTAAGCATACTAATTTTAATCGATTTTAAATTAAAATCGTTTATTTTACTTATCGTAATGTAGGAAAGCACAATTCTATCGAGCCTTATTGTTTCTTATTGTATAGAAAATGCAAATTTCGAGCTCAGAACAGGTCGTGTGAAACAAAGTGCCACATACCGTTAAGTTGCACAAAGTGTTTCTGGCAACATCCATAAATCTCGTTTTTCCACCTCGTGCCATCCCCCAAAGTTTAACTCTTTTGTGACTGAATTCCAAAAATCCTCAACTTTCGCAGCGTCCACTTTAGGACTACTTTTCAACTTTCACCATTAGATAACTTCAAAAATTTGAGCGTTTGATGACTGACCATGGAGGTTATTTTTTACCACGAGTGAAACAAGTCCGCAAAGTCTGTCTTTTTCTAGGGAACCAGGTCATTTCTTCGTGACGAGCGAACATCGCATTTCCTTATGCGAAGTCAAACAGAATGCACATACTTTCTGGTAATGTCCGGTTCATAGTCACGCGTGTATTTTTTTTGTGTTTTCTCAACTTTTTAACATGTGAAGCGAGTAACGTTAAATGTTTGAATTATCAACAAACCAACAAAGAAAACCTCCGGAATTGTTTACGTGATAGAGTGAATAAACAAACGTTTAATGTGAGTAAACAGCAATTTAAAGACACTCTGAACAAGTCTCTGAATGAGCTTGAGGCGGTGGTGGATGCGACTCTCAGGAAGAAAACGTGGAAAATTGATATTTGTGAATGGTTGGAGTTGCGATTAAATCGAGTTGATGAGACGAATTTGAGGATTAGTTTACATACCAAAGATATTGTAAGTGAGCGGAAGATGAAGATGACGATGATGAACATTATGCCGTATGCGATCGTGCCGGGGCTTCTGATGGCTGGGATTCTTCCGTGGGTTTTACCGGGGTTGAAAATGATGGTTATGACGGTTTCGATGGTGAATCAAATGGCGTTCAACGCCGCGTTCTTTGCTTTAGTTAGGAGTTATATTTTTGATACGGAAAAAGAAGAACATGTTGTGTATTTGAATCATGGATACAAGAAGAAGCATCCTCAGCATAGAAAGAGGTGACACTAAATGTAAATAATGTACTCTGTAAATAATTGTGTACCTTTAAATTATGTTAATTATGGTTGGAGTGGTAATAAAGTTTTATTGTGTACTTTGTTTTATTTATTACAGTTATTTCAGTAGAGAAAAGAAAATGGAAGACCTTGTGTTTTAATTATGTAATCAATGACACATGCTTTTATTTTTATAGTAATTTATATTAGTAATTGTTAAATTTTCCCGCTTTGAAACTCCAATTTGTATGCAACCAACATTACACGCATTTGTTTTAAAATTATTTCAAACGAATCTAAACCAGAAAAATAGAAAAAATATATAGCAGACCTCATGTTTTTTTAAGTGTAATCAAAGACACACGCTTTTATTTTTATAATAATTTATATTAGTAATTGTTAAATTTTCCAGCTTTAAAACTTTAATTCGTTGCAACTAACATTACACGCATTCGTGTTAAAATTATTTCAAACGAATCTAAAGCAGAAAAATAGAAAAAATATATAGCAGACCTCATGTTTTTTTTAAGTGTAATCAATGACACACGTTTTTATTTTTATAATAATTTATATTAGGAATTGTTAAATTTTCCAGCTTTAAACTTTAATTTGTATGCAACCAACATTACACGCATTTGTTTTAAAATTATTTCAAACGAATCTACAGCAGAAAAGTAGAAAAAATATATAGCAGACCTCATGTTTTTTAATTGTGTAATCAAAGACACACGCTTTTATTTTTATACTAGTTTATATTAATAATTGTTAAATTTTCCCACTTTAAATTTTTTATTTGTATGCAACCAACATTACACGCATTCGTTTTAAAATTATTTCAAACGAATCTTAAGCAGAAAAGTAGAAAAAATATATAGCAGACCTCATGTTTTTTAATTGTGTAATCAAAGACATACGCTTTTATTTTTATACTAATTTATATTAATAATTGTTAAATTTTCCCGCTTTAAACTTTAATTCGTATGCAACCAACATTACACGAATTTGTTTTAAAATTATTTCAAACGAATCTAAAGCAGAAAAGTAGAAAAAATATATAGCAGACCTCATGTTTTTTAATTATGTAATCAAAGACACACGCTTTTATTTTTTTAATAATAATAATATAATAATAATTTTTAGATTTCCCTTTTTCAAAACATCGATTCTTATGCTACCGACAATACAAGGCATTCTTTTTTTTTAAAGCTTAGATTTCGATTAATTTACTAAATTTGATTGCACTCTCGTCTGGAACAAATATGGAATTATGGGCCCCAGGAAAATTACCATCAACTTCTATTACTTTGGGTTCAATGATTTAAAATTAAATTCAATGAATTTTTAAATTTGAAATTTTGAAAACTGACACCAAGATAGTGATGTAATTTCGACTTGAAATTGCAGTTTTTGGAAAAAAACGTGAATTAATTGTAAATTTTTTTTCCGAAATTTGTTTTTTTGGATCTTTTGAATTTTGGGTTTTTTGGTTTCTTTAGATTTAGTTATCTAGATTTTTGGAAATTTCGACTTGTTGGAATTCTTTGGATTCCTAAGCTTTCCTTAGATTTCTTAAAATTTTAGGTTTCTTGAATTCTTTGAATTTTTTAGGTTCTTTGGATTCTTTAGATTTTTAGGATTTTTCGTGTTTTTTCGGTTCTTAAAAGTCTTTACTTTAGATACTTTAGCTGTTTCAAATGATTTGGATTTTTTAGATTCTGTGGATTCTTTGGAAACTTTAGAATCAGTAGATTCTTTGGATCCTTTTAATTTTTTGGATTCTCTGGATCCTTTAGAATCTTTGGAATCTGTAGATTCTTTGGATTTGTTGGATTTTTTGGAATCTGTAGATTCTTGGGATTCTTTGAGTTCTTTGTGTCCTCAGGATTCTTTGGATTCTTCAAATTTGATATATTTTAAGATTTTTTATGTTTTCTGAGTTTTTGGTTTCGTGATTTTTTTGAATTCTGTGAATTTTTAACCAACTTTTTTCGTGTTTTTTCGGTTCTTAGAACTCTTTGCTTTAGATGATTTACATATTTTAGATGCTTTACATGCTTTAGATGATTTGGATTCTTTGGATTCTTCAGATTCTTCAGATTCTTCGGATTCTTTGGATTCATTAAATTCTTTAAGTTTTACATATTTTAAGATTTTTTAACTTTTCTGAATTTTCTGGTTTCTTATTGAATTCTTTAGATTTTTTAACCTATTTAATTTGTTTTTTTTTAATTTCAAATTATTAGAATTTTTTTATTCTATAGATTTCTAAGATTCCTTAAATTTTTTATCCCTAAGTTTCTTAGTTTTTGTTTTTTTTTCTATTTTTTTAGAATAATTAAAATTTTCAGATTTTTCTGGTTCCTTAAATTTTTTAGATTTTTAGTTTTTTACATTCTTGCTCCTTTCAGCATTGTTTTGTTTTTTTGAATATTTCAAATTGTTAGGATTATTTGGATTCTTTAGATTCCTTGGTTTCCTTATTTTTTTTATTTTTAAGGATTATTTGGATTCTTTAGATTCCTTGGTTTCCTTATTTTATTTATTTTTAGATTCCTTAATTTTTTTAGATTTCTTCAATTTTTTAGATTTTTTCGATTCATTGGATTATTTGATTTTTGATACTTCAAATCTTTTGGATTTTTTAGATGTTTTAGATGTTTCAGATGCTTAGATGTTTTAGATGCTTGCATATGCTCTGGATTCTTTGGATTCCTCGAATTCTTTAGATTCTTTAAATTTTATCTATTTTTAGGATTATGTATTTGATTTGTGACGATATTTTTGATGATTTGTTTTTTTAATTTATTGAATTTTTTGGTTTCCTTAGATTTATTGCATATTTTAGATTTTTTGAATTCTGTCGATTTTTTGTCTTCTAAAATTATTTAAAGTTTTCGGATTTTTTTGATGTTTTTAATTGTTGGAATTTTTGGGATTCTTTAAATTTCAAAGATTCCTTAGATTTATTAGTTTTAGATTTCTTGGATTCCTCGGATTTTATCGATTGATTGGATTATTTAACTTTTGAATTTTCGTTTTATTTAAAAAAAATTGATTCTAGGGTTCTTTGGAATCGATTTTAGATTTTTTAGATTCTTTGGATTTTTTATATTCTTTGTATTCTTTCGATTCTTTAGTTTCTTTAGATTTTTCGTGTTTTTTCAGTTCTTAAAAATTTTTACTTTAGATGCTTCAGATGCTTTTGGATTCTTTAAATTTTTTTTTTTGATTCTTTAGATTAAGCTTTTTTTTATTTTTGTATTTCTTTAGATTTGCTCGATTTATTGGAGATTTTAGATTTTTCAAATTATTTAAATGTTCGTAATTTTTTAGATATTTCTTAGTTTTATCGCATTTTTAACCTTACATTTCTTATTTTTTTTAGACTTCTTGCATTTTTTAGATTATTTAAAGTCTTTGGATGCTCTGGATACTTCAAACCCTTTCGATGAGTGCTTAAAGTGCTTTAGATGTTTTAGATTCTATAAAATTATTAGCTTACAATTCTTAATCTGTGTTCTTTGTACTTTTTGTACCGTTGGAACTTTTTCAATTCTTGAAATACATTGAAAGTTTAAATTTTTTTAAATTCTATAGATGTTTTAGAGTTCTTCGGCCAACTGGATGCTTGTAAGAATACTTTACCTGATATGAAAAACAAATTACAGCTGTTTAAATATTAAACAAAATAAGTGTTTTAGTGAACACTCTCTATGATACCATAAACTTACGACGAAAGAGCAACATTTTTTTAGCTTTATACCAAATTTGTATCCATTTTAACTTAGTAAACTTTCATGTAAAATTGAATCGAGTACGGTCCTGGACTATTGGAATACCGTCTCTAAAGTACATTATTTTTAGAACCTGCATTTTTTTGCTTCTGTATTATGTATCGCACTATTGGCGCACCTGTATATTTTTGGGGCCACAGGTAGTACCAATCAAAAACGTGTTGCCCTGCAAAATGGCACAGTTTTATTCATCAACTCAATAAAATTTTCAATACAAAAAGTGCGGTTAGCAAACAATATTCCCAAAAGTTAACAGAAACTAAATTATAAGCTCATATGCCAAATGGGTAAATAAATCTAAACTAATGAGAATTATTTGTATCCGCTAATACTGCTCATTGACACTTAGAATTAGGCTTCGTTAAACTTTGTAACTCTTCTAAATCCTCTTTTTCTATATCCGCATCTCCGTAGCCCCAAACATGACTCCCATCTCCAGTTTTCTCCGCTCTCCTCCTTATCATCGCATCGGAAGCAAATTTCAAGTCGTACGCCCATCCAATTTTAGCGAAAAAATCAATAAAAGCAGTCGATGGATTATACGTGTTCCCTAACTCTCCCGCTCTGTAATCGTACGGGAAGACGTGGTGGAAATTGTGCCATCCCTCTCCCAAAGCTGCCAAAGAAACCGCGAGGTTTTCCACCGGACTTATATATCTAAAAAATAAAAAAAATAAAAAACAGAGCGCCACTTCGTAACCACCTGTATCTCACCTATCATACGGCTTCTGTCCCCACATGTGCGCGACGCTGTTCACAAAAAACGCGATGTTCAAAGTGATGCAAAATCTCGCGTTGAAGTTCACCCAGAAAGAATTCCAGAGAGTCTCGTTCCAGAAATAAACCGGGATGTAAACCGGGAGGAAAATGACGAAGACGAAAAATAACAGAGGATACAGTCTGAAAAGAGAAACGTAGAGAACGCAGTTAAGGACTAAGAAGCGTACTTTTTCTGCCACATGACGATGGCGTCTTCCTCAAGATCGCTCATATCGACGGCTTCTCTTTTTTCAACGACGTGGGGGTGCGGGGTCAGGACCAACCATCCGACGTGTGAAAATAAAAAGCCTCTTTTTGCATTGTGGGGGTCCGCGTCGGTCTCGCTGTATTTGTGGTGGACGCGGTGGTCGAGGGCCCAAGCGTAGACGTGTCTCTGAAAGCGAAAAAACGGTTAATTTCGTTGTATAACCGGAACGGTTTGTATATTTGTCCATTAATAAAATCCAAACAATTCTTTATTGACACGAGACTTGTTAATGCACATATACATGTGCTCGTTAAGTTCAGATCGATAATTGGACACCCAATGAACTGGGAGATATTAATGTTTTATTAGTTTACGCTAAGTTTTTGACCTAGAAGTTTATGGAACACATTATAACCATGTGGAAATGCAGTAAAAGGCACCGTTCGTGCATTACAACGATATTATTATCGATTAGGTGATCGCTAAAATTGTGACCTCAATGGATAAATAAAGGAAATTAAATGTACTGTCTTCGAGTGCTTTTATTAACCAGAATTGTAGTTTCTAGAATTAGTAACAATTTCCAAAACGAACCGAACACTCTGTATATGTTTTATAAAATTTTCACAAATCTATTCTTGTAATGAACAAAGCGGCACGCTACTGAAAAACATCAATTTCGTAGTGTTACATTTATTCTGTGAATCGCCTAAGGTCAAATAAATTATTTCCATGTAATAAAAAAAAATATAATCGATTTTAGCTTTTTAGGTCAGAATTTACACTGAACTCGAACTCGATGTTTGTTACTAAGCGTGCTTCTATATTTTTGATAAAAAAATGACGATAATTAAAACCTCTAAAATTCTTAGCTGATTTCTACAAACGAATTTTAAATAAAAAAATAAAACTATAAAGTTCAAAATGGCTTTAAAAATTGTTATGGTGTTTAATGCAAGTTTGAGTAAAAGTTTTGGAAAGTAATGAAGATAAAACTATCGAAAATTTTCGCACTAAGAACTACTTTTGCAAAAAAAATATAACAAACTTTGGTAATTCTGACATTAAAAAAAAAAAACATTTCATTACTTTTTAAATCTGGCACTAAAAGTTAAACGGGGAAAGCTCCTAATATTCATAAATTTATAATTACATACATATAAACATATATAAGTATATATTAAAAAAATCGAATATTTTTATTTTGACTTTTGATACTGAAAAACTGGTTCCTAGGCATCTCCAGAAAATGCTCTGCAACGATGAGCTCTTAATAGTCTCATTACAGTTTTGTATATTTTTCTCAGTCTCATGCAAAAAAATTCATATCTCACCATTCGTTGATCGTACAGTAAAACTCTCCAAAAGTTTTTTGTAGGAAATTAAGCGCTCTACAAAAATGGTCTCTTATACTTTTTTGATAAATCTAACCATTAAATAGATATTCAAGGTCAACGATTGATGAATTTTAAGAAAAATAACTTTTTTGATTTGAATTTTCTAACTTACTGAAAAAAAAAATTATTGACAATTGAGCTTCTACTGATTCTACCGGAAATTAAACGCTCTACAAAAAAGGTCTCTTGTTATTTATTATTAATTATTTATTATAAGAAATTAATCGAGTAAAACTAAAGAAACCAAACACTCCAAAAAAACACAAATCGCCTAAAAAATTTACACAAATAAAATATTTAATCTAATAAACAAAATACTCCAAAAAATCTAAGGAATCTAAAGAATCTAAAAAGTCTAAAAAATCTAAGGAGTCTAAGGAATCTAAAGAATCTAAAGAATCTAAAGAATCTAAAGAATCTAAAGAATCTAAAGAATCTAAAGAATCTAAAGAATCTAAAGAATCTAAAGAATCTAGAGAATCTAAAGAATCTAAACAGTCCGAGAACTCTAAGAAATATAAAGAGTCTAAGAAATCTAAGAATCTAAAGAATCTAAAAAATCTGAAGAATCTAAATAGTCTAAGAACTCTAAGAAGTCTAAGATAAGAATCTAAAGAATCTAAAAAATCTGAAGAATCTAAATAGTCTAAGAACTCTAAGAAGTCTAAGAAATCTAAAGAATCTAAAGTATCTAAAAAATCTAGAGAATCTAAAGAATCTAAAGAATCTAAAGAATCTAAAGAATCTAAAGAGTCTAAGAAATCTAAAGAATCTAGAGAATCTAAAGAATCTAAAGAGTCTAAGAACTCTAAGAAGTCTAATAAATCTAAAGAATCTAAAGTATCTAAAGAATCTAGAGAATGTAAAGAATCTAAAAAGTCTAAGAACTCTAAGAAATATAAAGAGTCTAAGAAATCTAAAGAATCTAGAGAATCTAGAGAATCTAAAGAGTCTAAGAAATATAAAGAGTCTAAGAAATATAAAGAATCTAAAGAATCTAAAGTCTTAAGAATCTAAAGAATCTAAAAAGTCTAAGAACTCTAAGAAATATAAAGAGTCTAAGAAATCTAAAGAATCTAAAGAATCTAGAGAATCTAAAGAGTCTAAGAAATATAAAGAGTCTAAGAAATATAAAGAGTCTAAGAAATATAAAGAGTCTAAGAAATAAAAAGAATCTAAAGAATCTAGAGTCTTAAGAATCTAAAGAATCTAGAGAATGTAAAGAATCTAAAAAGTCTAAGAACTCTAAGAAATATAAAGAGTCTAAGAAATCTAAAGAATCTAGAGAATCTAGAGAATCTAAAGAATCTAAAGAATCTAGAGAATCTAAAGAATCTAAACAGTCCGAGAACTCTAAGAAATATAAAGAGTCTAAGAAATCTAAGAATCTAAAGAATCTAAAAAATCTGAAGAATCTAAATAGTCTAAGAACTCTAAGAAGTCTAAGAAATCTAAAGAATCTAAAGTATCTAAAAAATCTAGAGAATCTAAAGAATCTAAAGAATCTAAAGAATGTAAAGAATCTAGAGAATCTAAAGAATCTAAAGAGTCTAAGAACTTTAAGAAATATAAAGAGTCTAAGAAATATAAAGAGTCTAAGAAATCTAAAGAATCTAAAGAGTCTAAGAACTCTAAGAAGTCTAATAAATCTAAAGAATCTAAAGTATCTAAAGAATCTAGAGAATGTAAAGAATCTAAAAAGTCTAAGAACTCTAAGAAATATAAAGAGTCTAAGAAATCTAAAGAATCTAAAAAGTCTAAGAACTCTAAGAAATATAAAGAGTCTAAGAAATCTAAAGAATCTAAAGAATCTAAAGAATCTAGAGAATCTAAAGAATCTAAAGAGTCTAAGAACTTTAAGAAATCTAAAGTATCTAAAGTATCTAAAGAATCTAGAGAATCTAAAGAATCTAAAGAGTCTAAGAACTCTAAGAAATATAATGTCTAAGAAATCTAAAGAATCTAGAGAATCTAAAGAGTCAAAGAACTCTAAGAAATATAAAGAGTCTAAGAAATCTAAAGAATCTAGAGAATCTAAAGAATCTAAAGAATCTAAAGAATTTAAAGAATCTAGAGAATCTAGAGAGTCTAAAGAATCTAAAGAATCTAAAGAATCTAAAGAATCTAAAGAATCTAAAGAATCTAAAGAATGTAAAGAATCTAATGGATCTAATGAATCTAAAAAATATCTTAGAAAATCCAAAAAAAAAACAAGAATCAAAAATTTCGAACGAAAAAGAAAAAAGAAAAAATCCAAAGAATCCAAGAAATCTAAAAATTCTAATCTTAAAAATCTAAAGAATCCAAAAAATTCCAACAATTTAAAACATCAAAAAAGCCCAAAAATAAGTAAAAGAATCAAAAATCTAAAAAAATTCAGACGGTGAAGAAAACACGAATACAACACATTTTTTTTAAATCAGCAAAAAAAAATCGAAATAGTACACGTACGTCCGTTATACGTAAACTTTTGGAAAGGTTCAAAATTAAACTACTACCTGTTATTTTTTTTATCTAAGACAATTTTAAGATTTTGGAAACTTTGTGTGTTCTGGTTGTTCTCATGAATTCTTTCTACGCTTTAAAAAAATTGCAAAACCTAAAAATTCTTAAAGTTACACAAATTTTAAAGGTCCTAACAATGTAAAAAATTCAAACTATACACCTTAGGTTATAGATTCCAGAAAACCTCGACATGCACCTGTGTAAATTGAAAATCAATCATACTTTTACCTGCACAAAATCAATTTATATTATAATTATTCACAGCACAACAATAAAACTCGTCCTTAATAACGCAATTAAATAAAGTAGAAAACACATTAAAATCGACGACTGTGACACTTACCTGGCCCGTAATAGTAAATAGAAAGACTAGAATTAATCTAAGCGGCCACTTCGCTTTGTAGGCTCGATGTGACCATAACCTATGAGCACCTGCGGTGATACCAAACCCTGAGGCGTATATGGTAAGGAATGCTGCAAACAAAAAAAAAGTTAATTTCGCTCCTTCGTCGCTCGTGAACCAAATACTTAAATTTCAACCGCGCGCTTACATTCTCGTTATCATTACTTTTACCTTGAGTTCCTGCCTAATTATTGCGTCAAAACGCTCTTATTCATTTTATTTCAGACCACTCTGTATAACAGTGTGGTTTCCTCGGTATTAATTCGTCCTACTTCGTTACTCTATTAAAGCTATTGTTGTAGTTTTATTTTATTAGAAATATCGAAGCACAAAGTCCACTTTTATTGGATCAATAAATCGCATTTCGCGAGGCGCCGCTGTCTATATCAATTTATTGGACTAATAGAACACCAGATGAAAGTGAATATTGGAGAAAAGTTTCAAGGACTCGTGAAAAAAAAAGAATTCGTCTTAATTTAGTGCGAACCGCCACTTGTCATGTGAAATTTTTGTTTATTAAAGCATGCTGATAATGATAATGAGGATAATTTCCAATGGCATGAGTCACCGTGATTGTCGAAAAAAAATCATATCCACGTTCTAACACGATAAAAAAATGCGTGATCGGTCAAGATAAAAGTTCTTTTTTTGACAGCGAAGACATAATAATGACACTTATATTCTAGTGAAGAGCAACAATATCCAGAAAACGACAGGGGACCGTTATCTTATCTTGCGGTAAACAATATTTGCCATAACGCGATAAAGCTTCCTCTATGTGATGATCGCCCTCAATAACATAAAATCTGTTATTTTATGTTCATTATATGTACATATACAGAGTGATCCCTAAAAAGGACGACTTTTGGCTATCTCAGTTTTAGCGAAAAAAAATCGAGTCCGGATAATACCGGTTCTAAATTTTATCAACAGGTATTACAGTGTGGAATTGTAAACAGAAATTTCCACAGAGATATCAGTGACTCAGTTTTAATATATTTTTTCCTTCCAAGTAAATATGGTCTACGTGATCGGCGAATCGGCGTCGTTATTAACGAGAGAACGAGCTAAAAAACACTTCAAATATATTTTTTAATGGAAATCGATTGCGATTTATCGATAATTTCTACCACGTGTAAAAGTTGTCATAGAAACTTGTTATTTTTAATTGATTTGTTCTGTAAACATTTTTAATTGATACGAATGGCGCCAAAGCGTGTAGACTACTAAAAGAATATTTTTTGATTAAAACATTATTAGGACAGATTTTTAAAAGTCGAAGTAAATTTTTCGAACGAATTCAAAATTTTACACATCTGCAATTTTGTAAATTTTATTGCTACAGCAACAAATTTTGAAGAAGTTACGGCTCTTAGATTGTTGATCAATTGTGCCCAATTACAAATTTTTAAAACTAAAAAAAATATTTTAGAAATTTTCATTTTTAAGACAAGATAAATTATTAAAATCTGTAATTTTGTGAATTTTAATTTTTACAGTTACAGATTTTGAAACAGTTACACCACTTTTAAACGGTTTATTAACTGTGTCAAATTACAAATTTACAAAACCTTGTTTGGAATTTTAGAAATTTTCATTTTTAGGATGAAGAATTTTTTTACACTTTTTATAATAGACTCTAATTCTGTAAATTTTGGTGTTACTGAAACAAATTTCGAGGAGGTTACTAATTTTACACCGCTTTGTAACTGCGCCAAATTACAAATTTATAGAGCCAAAGAGACAAATTTTAGAAACATTTAATTTTAGGACGAAGTAAAAATTTTACACACGTTGTATAAAAATCTGTAACTCTGTCAATTTTAATGCTACCGGAACCAATTTTGAAAAGTTACTACCTTCAGACAGTTCTATAATTGTGAAAAATTACAAATTAATAAAGCCAAAAACACAAATTTTATAAATTTTCATTTTTAGGAACGACAATTTTTTTTCACATTTTATCTTAGAATATGCAGTTTTGTAAATTTTCGTGTTACTGCACCAAATTTTGAAAATGTTACTACTTTTAAACTGTTTAACAACTGTGATAAAATACAAAATTAATAGAGCTAATAATACAAATTTGAGAAATTTTTAATTTTAGAAGGAATATTTTTTTTTACACATTTTATGTTAGAATCTGTAATTCAGTAAATTTTAGTGCTACTGAAATAAATTTCGAAGAGGTTACTAATTTTACACCGCTTTGTAACTGCGCCAAATTACAAATTCATAGAGCCAAAGAGACAAATTTTAGAAGCATTTAATTTTAGGACGAAGTAAAAATTTTACACACGTATAAAAATCTGTAACTCTGTAAATTTTAGTGCTACCGGAACAAATTTTGGAAAAGTTACTACTTTTATACAATTCAATACTTTTGAGAAATTTATAGATCTGAAGACGCAAAGAATTTATGATTTTTTTTTTAAGTCGAACCAAAAATTTTACACATTTCATATTGGAATCTGTAATTCTGTAAATTTTATTGTTACACCAATAAATTTTCCAGAATTTACTACTTTTTGACTGTTTTTTAAGTGTGTTAAATTGCAAATATTTAGAGTCCACGAGAAAAATTAAAAAAAAATCTTTAGATCAAAAATTTCACACATTTTATATTAAAATTTGTAATTCTAACGTTTTAAATTTTAACTCAATAAAATTTGAAAAAATTAACACTGCGTGCTTGCCTATTACTTATTCAAATTGCAAAAATATACACCAGAATTTTCTTTGTAAACGTTATGTTTTGAACTGTAAAATTTCGAAAATTCTAAATAATTTTTTAGGACTTACCAAAGTAAGAAAAAAAAACAAAAAAATATCATACATTTATCAAAATTAAAAGGGGTAAACAAATTCTACAATTTTTTAAAATTTGGTAGTTGAAAACTGTTCAAAAATTCAGAAATTAAAAAAAAATATGTATTGAGACTTGAGGAAAAAAAATTGGTAAACAGATTAATTATAATAAATATTTTAAGTCGCATTTAATTTAAATGTTGATTTTTATAAGTACAAACTAAAAAATTCGATAAATTTAATTTAATTTATTCTCTCATAACGATTGCAACATTAAAAATCAATAATAGATCAATTACTTTAACTTACCAAAAAGCGTCGTGTAAAATCTAGCAGACACAAGGCACAAGAACAGACCATACAGACATCCTATATGTATAAATAACTGTACAGTCAAATCTGGCCACCGAAGTTTCGGATGGAACACTTCATCTTCAGATTCTTTGGCTGCATCAGTTTTACTGCGACCGTTATGTAATCGAGAATCATTACGAATCAAAGTCGCATTTGAACAATCTTCACTGTCTTCCGTCATAACTGTAAAAAAAAACATAAATAAATATATACAGGATGAAAAAAAAAAACTTGCTAAAAAATCGCGACTGTCCATGAGCAACGACCAACAATCACTTCCTATTGACAGTCAGCGTCACGTGACTGCTTCGATATCTGACTTTTCTGCGAATTTTTCACTCGTCCGTAACGAACAAGAATTTATGCTTCATCGTGTGATTACACATACACATAATAAATCAATAACTTCACGTTACATTTTTTCAGGTGATAATAAACCACATGTAGCTACAGGTAATGTCCGGATAAAGTTTTATCTGTGTAGATACATTATCGAACGTATTGGAATAAAATTTCATTAGTCAGAGTGAATCACACAATGTTTGATGTCACCTAAACTGGTAAATATCGATCACAAAAAAATGTTTACCTAAGCACTAAAACTGTTTTCTTGGTTGTAAAAAAGGTTTTCGCAGTTTCCAAGATGTAAACGATGTGTCAGAGTGTCATGTCGAAGTCATCAAAATTGGTGTTTTTTTTTCATGGTTTTAAAAATGGAACCAGATATCCAATAAAAAAATTTATTACGTAATGCCGCTTATCTTATCTTTTACTTACATAAACATTTCGCTTCACATTTTTAAGAGTTGTTTAGATAAAAATAAACTAGAAATTCAAACAACTCGAGCAACGAAAGGGTGTGAATAAGATCAATACCATAAAATGAGGAAGGAAACAAAAAATGCTTAGTAAGAAAACAAACAATAGAGAACAATGAGGACGTGGAAACCTTCGAAAAAAATAAAGAGGTGGATCAAATTTACCTAAATCCGTAGACTTATCAACCGCGTAACATGGAAATCGAACTCGTTTTTTTAATTTTGTGTTATTTTGTAATCACTGTCGTTGTAGCTACTAACATTTTAAATCTCCCAAGAGAGATACTTGCACAAAATGGTAAAATTGCGATTAAAATGACAGGCCTGGACTGAAAAATATTAAGCCCGAAATGAGCCTTACCTAAAATTTTAGAATTTACGAGCTGGGAGCAGTCATAGAAAATGTGTTTCTAATTTTCTCTGGACTTCTGATTTTGTTGTGACTAATTGTGACAGCCATCTAGAAAAAACAAAGATTTTTTCGTTGTTCTTCCTAAAATGTGATTTTGGAGAATTAACTATAAAATTTTTGAAGCACAAAAAATCTGAAGGAAGTCACAGACTTTCGTTGTTACTAATAAAATACAAATTCAAATGGAAATTAAATTGATTTCGATTAATAAATTCTGCTCTCGTGGAACAATTAAAGTTGTTAGTTTTAATAGAGTTGATTTGGAATAATTTGAAATTAATAATAATTGCGTCCAAGCGTGATGTAACTAAAAAATGTAAATTAATATAATAATAATAATATTTTTTCTGGAAATATTTCAATACAAGAAACAGAATTTTTTTGAGAATCGTGATTTATAATATATAACATTTGTATATTTTTAGAGAGAATTTCAGAAGTTTTTGTATTTAGGACAAACTAAAAATTTTATACATTTAATGTTAGAATTTGTAATTCTCCAAATTTTTGTGCTACAGCTACAAATGTTGGAGAGGTCCCTACTTTTAGACTGTTAATTAATTGTGCCAAATTACAAATTTATATAGCTAAGAAAACAAAATATAGAAATTTTTATTTTTAGAACGAATTCAAAAATTCTACGCATTTTGTTAGAATTTGTATTTCTGCAAATTGTAGCAATACAGTAGCAACTTTTGAAAAGGTTACTTCCTTTGAACTGTTTATTAATTGTGTCAAATTACAAATTTATGAAGCTAAAAAAACAAATTATAGAATTCTTTTATTTTTATAATGAATTAAATTTCTACACATTTTGTTAGAATCTGTAACTCTGCAAATTTTAGTGTTACAGTAACAAATTTTGGAGACGTTACTACGTTTAATCTGTTTTTTGATTGTGCCAAATTACAAATTTATAGATTTGAAAAGACAAATTTAAGAATTTTTTTTAGACCAAACTAAAGATTTTACACATTTAATATTAGAATTTGTAATTCTCTGAATATTCGTGTGATAGCAACAAATTTTGGAGAGGACCCTACTTTTAGACTGTTAATTAATTGTGCCAAATTACAAATTTATAAAGCCAAAAGAACAAATTATAGATTTTTTTAATTTTTAGAATGAATTGAAATTCCACACATATTGTTAGAATTAGTATTTCTGCAAATTTTAGTGTTACAGTAACAAATTTTGGAGACGTTACTACGTTTAATCTGTTTTTTAATTGTGACAAATTACAAATTTATAGATTTGAAAAGACAAATTTAAGATTTTTTTTTTAGGCCAAACTAAAGATTTTACACATTTAATATTAGAATTTGTAATTCTCTGAATTTTCGTGTTACAGCAACAAATTTTGCAGAGGACCCTACTTTTAGACTGCTAATTAATTGTGCCAAATTACAAATTTATAAAGCCAAAAGAACAAATTATAGAATTTTTTAATTTTTAGAATGAATTGAAATTCCACACATATTGTTAGAATTAGTATTACTGCAAATTTTAGTGTTACAGTAACAAATTTTGGAGACGTTACTACGTTTAATCTGTTTTTTAATTGTGCCAAATTACAAATTTATAGATTTGAAAAGACAAATTTAAGAATTTTTTTTTTAGGTCAAACAAAAAATTTTACACATTTAACATTAGAATTTGTAATTCTCTGAATTTTCGTGTTACAGCAACAAATTTTGCAGAGGACCCTACTTTTAGACTGTTAATTAATTGTGCCAAATTACAAATTTATAAAGCTAAATGAACAAATTATAGAATTTTTTAATTTTTAGAATGAATTGAAATTCCACACATATTGTTAGAATTAGTATTTCTGCAAATTTTAGTGTTACAGTAACAAATTTTGGAGACGTTACTACGTTTAATCTGTTTTTTAATTGTGCCAAATTACAAAATTATAAATTTGAAAAGACAAATTTAAGAATTTTTTTTTAGGCCAAACTAAAGATTTTACAACATTTAACATTAGAATTTTAATTCTCTGAATTTTCGTGTTACAGCAACAAATTTTGCAGAGGACCCTACTTTTAGACTGTTAATTAATTGTGCCAAATTACAAATTTATAAAGCCAAAAGAACAAATTATAGAATTTTTTAATTTTTAGAATGAATTGAAATTCCACACATATTGTTAGAATTAGTATTACTGCAAATTTTAGTGTTACAGTAACAAATTTTGGAGACGTTACTACGTTTAATCTGTTTTTTAATTGTGCCAAATTACAAATTTATAGATTTGAAAAGACAAATTTAAGAATTTTTTTTTAGGTCAAACAAAAAATTTTACACATTTAACATTAGAATTTGTAATTCTCTGAATTTTCGTGTTACAGCAACAAATTTTGCAGAGGACCCTACTTTTAGACTGTTAATTAATTGTGCCAAATTACAAATTTATAAAGCTAAATGAACAAATTATAGAATTTTTTAATTTTTAGAATGAATTGAAATTCCACACATATTGTTAGAATTAGTATTTCTGCAAATTTTAGTGTTACAGTAACAAATTTTGGAGACGTTACTACGTTTAATCTGTGTTTTAATTGTGCCAAATTACAAATTTATAGATTTGAAAAGACAAATTTAAGAATTTTTTTTAGGTCAAACAAAAAATTTTACACATTTAACATTAGAATTTGTAATTCTCTGAATTTTCGTGTTACAGCAACAAATTTTGCAGAGGACCCTACTTTTAGACTGTTAATCAATTGTGCCAAATTACAAATTTATAAAGCTAAATGAACAAATTATAGAATTTTTTAATTTTTAGAATGAATTGAAATTCCACACATATTGTTAGAATTAGTATTTCTGCAAATTTTAGTGTTACAGTAACAAATTTTGGAGACGTTACTACATTTAATCTGTTTTTTAATTGTGCCAAATTACAAATTTTTAGATTTGAAAAGACAAATGTAAGATTTTTTTTAGATCGAACTGAAAATTTTACACATTTAATATTAGAATTTGTAATTCTTTTAATTTTCGTGTTACAGCAACAAATTTTGCAGAGGACCCTACTTTTAGACTGTTAATTAATTGTGCCAAATTACAAATTTATAAAGCCAAAAGAACAAATTATAGAATTTTTTAATTTTTAGAATGAATTGAAATTCCACACATATTGTTAGAATTAGTATTACTGCAAATTTTAGTGTTACAGTAACAAATTTTGGAGACGTTACTACGTTTAATCTGTTTTTTAATTGTGCCAAATTACAAATTTATAGATTTGAAAAGACAAATTTAAGAATTTTTTTTTTAGGTCAAACAAAAAATTTTACACATTTAACATTAGAATTTGTAATTCTCTGAATTTTCGTGTTACAGCAACAAATTTTGCAGAGGACCCTACTTTTAGACTGTTAATTAATTGTGCCAAATTACAAATTTATAAAGCTAAATGAACAAATTATAGAATTTTTTAATTTTTAGAATGAATTGAAATTCCACACATATTGTTAGAATTAGTATTTCTGCAAATTTTAGTGTTACAGTAACAAATTTTGGAGACGTTACTACGTTTAATCTGTTTTTTAATTGTGCCAAATTACAAAATTATAAATTTGAAAAGACAAATTTAAGAATTTTTTTTTAGGCCAAACTAAAGATTTTACAACATTTAACATTAGAATTTTAATTCTCTGAATTTTCGTGTTACAGCAACAAATTTTGCAGAGGACCCTACTTTTAGACTGTTAATTAATTGTGCCAAATTACAAATTTATAAAGCTAAATGAACAAATTATAGAATTTTTTAATTTTTAGAATGAATTGAAATTCCACACATATTGTTAGAATTAGTATTTCTGCAAATTTTAGTGTTACAGTAACAAATTTTGGAGACGTTACTACGTTTAATCTGTGTTTTAATTGTGCCAAATTACAAATTTATAGATTTGAAAAGACAAATTTAAGAATTTTTTTTAGGTCAAACAAAAAATTTTACACATTTAACATTAGAATTTGTAATTCTCTGAATTTTCGTGTTACAGCAACAAATTTTGCAGAGGACCCTACTTTTAGACTGTTAATCAATTGTGCCAAATTACAAATTTATAAAGCTAAATGAACAAATTATAGAATTTTTTAATTTTTAGAATGAATTGAAATTCCACACATATTGTTAGAATTAGTATTTCTGCAAATTTTAGTGTTACAGTAACAAATTTTGGAGACGTTACTACGTTTAATCTGTTTTTTAATTGTGCCAAATTACAAAATTATAGATTTGAAAAGACAAATTTAAAAATTTTTTTTAGACCAAACTAAAGATTTTACACATTTAATATTAGAATTTGTAATTCTCTGATTTTTCGTGTTATAGCAACAAATTTTGGAGAGGACCCTACTTTTAGACTGTTAATAAATTGTGCCAAATTACAAATTTATAAAGCCAAAAGAACAAATTATAGAATTTTTTAATTTTTAGCATGAATTAGAATTCCACACATACTGTTAGAATTCGTATTTCTGCAAATTTTAGTGTTACAGTAACAAATTTTGGAGACGTTACTACATTTAATTTGTTTTTCAACTGTGCCAAATTACAAATTTATAGATTTGAAAACACAAATTTAAGAAATTTTTTTTAGGTGAAGCATGAATTAGTATTTTTCAAAATAATCTGGCGCATCCACCAATTTTGCACTTATTATTATTATTATTTTTTAATTCGACGGAAGTGTGATAAATAGAAAAGGAAATAAGAACAAAAACATCCCAAAAACAAAAAGTAAATGAGTCAACATTAAGCATTTTAATCAAGAAGCTTTAGACTAATTTTGATAATCCCGTAAGTGATCGTTACTCAATAATAAATAATCTTTCATTGTGAGCAAAAAACAAGGTCATAAAGATTGGAATTAATCTAAAGACGTCTCGAAAAAAAGCGGCATATTTCTGCCCGTTACGTCAAACCATCTCTTGACAGGGCTACCAACCCGTTTCAAAATCCACAGACTACTTCGAGCACGTTTTTCTTCGATGATTACTCGGACTTGAACTGTTGTTAACGAGTCAAATTTTTTCCTCGTGAATAGTTTTTCATCCCACTTTATCTAATTAGACACATGACATCACAATATCTGCCATTCCTGCTACAATGCTTACGCATACACCTAGTCAGTCATATTAATAGTTTTTACATGCAATACAACACCCACAAACTCAGCGGAATTAATCGCCGTAAATTAGAGACCTATAATTCGAATTTTATTGTTAAAAATTATTTATAGACAGAAGTAATGACATTGTGTGTGCATTAGCGAGTATGTGATTGTTGTTGCATGACGATTACATCCAACGTGTTGCTGAGCAGAAACAACCTCATTTACAATGAATTTGATGTAAACATTGCACTGAAGCAGATTTTGGAAAAGACTGGTTCACACCGCCCCTATTTCTGTGACGTAAAGTATACTATCACAGTATGCACTGTAGAAACTTGTTTACTGAAGATAAATTTCATAACTAGCAGAGATGATTCACACTGCATATTTAAATTTGTACTGTGTTACACCAAAGTATAAATATTTGTGATGGTTTATGGCACGTCAACGTGCATAAAAATTCCATGCAAGGTGATTATGGTTCGAGAAGGCGCGTTTATCAATTTTGTTCTTCGAAACTTAAATTATCTTTACGATTCAAAAAACTAATTGTGTTCAATTATAGTCACTGATAATATAACAATACGGCAATTAAGACAAAACCAAGGATAATTGCACCGTCACAGAACGAATTTACGTAAATTATATAAGGTGTGATACAAGCAGAAAAGCTGTCTAGATTTGAAGTATGAATTTTGAACACATACTCGTTGCGTGGTTGAAATTATTTTACCACAAAACAAAAACGAAAAAGTATACAGAAAATTTTGTCTTATTTTGCTTGATAATTTTACGATTTGGGTAAAAAATTCTAAAAATTTTGAAATTTAGCACAGTTAATTATTATAGCTTGTCAGAGACAATTTTATTGCGATAGCGTCAAAACTGGGAGAATTACAGGCTTAAAAATAAAATGTTGCAAAATTTAGGATTTTTTTAGATATAAAAAAATGTCTTGTTTGCTCTTTTATTACGTAATTTGACTCAGCTGATAAGTCCAATATATTAGCGCCTCTAAATTTCATTGCTCTTCCATTAAAACAGGTTTCAATAAAAATGTTAGAAATTTGAAATTCCCTCCAAAAATGAAAATTTCTAAAATTGATCCATTTCGTTTCAAAACTTTGTAATCTGACGTAGTTAATAAAAATGTCAAAAAAAGTAATCTCCTCAAATTTCATTACTATAGAGTTAAAATTACCAAAAATAGAAGTTTAAAAAAAAGTTTGAAATTGTGGGTTTGTTATAAAAATAAAAAATTCTAAAAATTGTGTGTGCTTTGCTGCATAATTTTGAAATTTAGCACAGTTTATTAGCTTGTCAGAGGCAGGAAGTTCCTCAAATTTTATTGCGACAGCGTCAAAACTGCAAGAATTACAGGCTTTAAAAAAATGTTACAAAATTTAGGTTTGTTTTAAAACTAAAAAAAAATCATTTTTTGTTTCTTGCTCTTTTAGTAAGAAATTTGACTCAGTTATTAAGGGAGTCACTAAATTTCATTGCAAAACTAAAAAAAAATCATTTTTTGTTTCTTGCTCTTTTAGTAAGAAATTTGACTCAGTTATTAAGGGAGTCACTAAATTTCATTGCTCTAGACTTAAAACTCTCGGAATTACAGGTTTTAATAAAAATGCCAGAAATTTGCGAATGGTTCAAAAAATGTTTTTTTTTTTTTAAATTAATCTGTTGTGTTCTATAATTTGGTGATTTGATACAGTTACGGAGCAAGTCAAAAAAAGTAAACCTCCCAAACTTAATTGCGATAGCCTTAAAATTACAAGAATTACAAATTTAAAAAAAATGGAAGTTGTTGCTTTGTCCCAAAAATAAAAAAAAAACAAAAATTTGTCTCTTTTGCTCTATAACTTTGTGACACAGTCAATAAGCAAACCAAAAATAAAAACCTTCTAAAATTTCGTTGCTCTGGAATTAAAACTTTCAAAATTACAGGTTTCATTAAAAATGTTAGAAATTTTAGATTCGGTCCAAAAAAGAAAATTTCGAAAATTGATCTATTTTGTTTTATAATTTTGTGATCTGACGTAGTTAATAAACAAGTCAAAAAAAAAATCTCCCCAAATTCATTACTAATGCGTTAAAATTATCACAATTAGAACTTCTGATAAAAATGTTTGAAATTGTGTTTGATATAAAAATAAAAATTCTAAAATTTGTTCCCTTTGCTAGATATTTTTGAAATTCAGCACAGTTAATTAGCTTGTCAAAGACAGGAAGCTCCCCAAATTTCATCGCGATAGCGTCAAAACTGCGAGAATTACAGGCTTAAAAATAAAATCTTGCAAAATTAAAGTTTGTTTTAAAAATTAAAAAAAAAATGTTTCCTTTTGCTCGATTATTTAGTACTTTAAATCAGATAAGCAAGTCAAACATAGTGGCCTCTCTAAATTTTATTGCTCTAGAATTAAAACTGTCAGAATTACAGGTTTTAAGAAGAATGCTTGAAATTTGATTTTCGTTCAAAAAATAAATTTTTAAAAATTAAACTGCTCCGTTTTATAATTGTGTAATTTGACACGGTTAATAAGAAGCTCAAAAAAATTACTCCTCCTAAACTATAGAGCAATAGCGTTAAAATTACGAAAATTACAAGTTTAAATTAAAAAAATGGAAATTGTTGGTTTGTCCTAAAAATAAGAAATTCAAAATTTGTCTCTCTTGCTCTGTAATTTGTACTCTGGCACAGCTAATAGACAAAGCAAAAATAAAAACCTTCTTAAATTTCATTGCTCTGATTAAAACTGTCAAATTTACAGGTTTGAATAAAAAAATTAAAAATAGGATTCGCTCCAAAAATGAAAATTTCTAAAATTGATACATTTTGTTTCAAAATTTTGTAATCTGACGTAGTTAATAAATACGTCAAAAAAAGTAATCTCCTCAAATTTCATTACTATAGAGTTAAAATTACCAAAAATAGAAGTTTGAAAAAAAGTTTGAAATTGTGGGTTTGTTATAAAAATAAAAAATTCTAAAAATTGTGTCCTTTGCTACATAATTTTGAAATTTAGCACAGTTCATTAGTTTGTCAGAGATAGGAAGCTCTTCAAATTTTATTGCGATAGCGTCAAAACTGCGAGAATTACAGGCTTTAAAAAAATGTTGCAAAATTTAGGTTTGTTTTAAAACTAAAAAAATTTCTTTTTTGCTCTTTTATTAAGAAATTCGACTTAGTTGATAAGGAAGTTAAATATAGTACCCTCACTAAATTTCATTGCTCTATACTTAAAACTCTCGGAATTACAGGTTTTAATAAAAATGCCAGAAATTTGCGAATGGTTCAAAAAAATTTTTTTTTTTTAATTAATCTGTTGTGTTCACTTCATTGCGATAGCCTTAAAATTACAAGAATTACAAATTTAAAAAAAAATGGAAGTTGTTGCTTTGTCCCAAAAATAAAAAAAAAACAAAAATTTGTCTCTTTTACTCTATAACTTTGTAGACTGACACAGTCAATAAGCAAACCAAAAATAAAAACCTTCTAAAATTTCGTTGCTCTAGAATTAAAACTTTCAAAATTACAGGTTTCATTAAAAATGTTAGAAATTTTAGATTCGCTCCAAAAATGAAAATTTCTAAAATTGATCTAATTTGTTTCATCATTTTGTGATCTGACGTAGTTAATAAATAAGTCAAAAAAAAAATCTCCCCAAATTTCATTAGTAATGCGTTAAAATTATCACAATTAGAACTTCTGATAAAATATGTTTGAAATTGTGTTTGATATAAAAATAAAAAATTCTAAAATCTGTTCCCTTCGCTAGATATTTTTGAAATTTAGCACAGTTAATTAGCTTGTCAAAGACAGAAAGCTCCCCAAATTTCATCGCGATAGCGTCAAAACTGCGAGAATTACAGGCTTAAAAATAAAATCTTGCAAAATTAAAAAAAAAATGTTTCCTTTTGCTCGATTATTTAGTACTTTAAATCAGTTGATAAGCAAGTCAAACATAGTGGCCTCTCTAAATTTTATTGCTCTAGAATTAAAACTGTCAGAATTACAGGTTTTAAGAAGAATGCTTGAAATTTGATTTTCGTTCAAAAAATAAATTTTTAAAAATTAAACTGCTCCGTTTTATAATTGTGTAATTTGACACGGTTAATAAGAAGCTCAAAAAAATTACTCCTCCTAAACTATAGAGCAATAGCGTTAAAATTACGAAAATTACAAGTTTAAATTAAAAAAATGGAAATTGTTGGTTTGTCCTAAAAATAAGAAATTCAAAATTTGTCTCTCTTGCTCTGTAATTTGTACTCTGGCACAGCTAATAGACAAAGCAAAAATAAAAACCTTCTTAAATTTCATTGTTCTAATTAAAACTGTCAAACTTACAGGTTTGAATAAAAAAATTAAAAATAGGATTCGCTCCAAAAACGAAAATTTCTAAAAATTGATCTGTTCTGTTTTATTATTTTGTGATCTGACGCAGTTAATAAACGAGTCAAAAAAAGTAATCTCTCCAAATTTCATTATTATTGCGTTAAAGTTATCAGAAATAGAAGTTTTAAAAAAAATTTTTGAAATTGTGGGTTTGTTATAAAAATAAAACATTCTAAAATTTGTTTCCTCTGCTATATATTTTTAAAATTTAGCACAGTTAATTAGCTTGTCGAAGACAGGAAGCTCTTCAAATTTATAAATTACGCGCTTAAAAATAAAATCTTGCAAAATTAAAGTTTGTTTTAAAATTAAAAAAAAATTGTTTCTTTTTGCTCTATTATTTAGTACTTTAAATCAGCTGATAAGCAAGTCAAAAATAGTGGCCCCTCTAAATTTCATTGCTCTAGAATTAAAATTGTCAGAATTACAGGTTTTAATAATAATACTTGAAATTTGAGATTGGTCAAAAAAACAAAAAATTCTAAAATCTGTTTCCTTTGATATATAATTTTGAAATTTAGCACAGTTAATAAGCTTGTTAAAGATAGTAAGCTTCAGAAATCTAATTGCTATAACGTTGAAATTACCAGAGGTTGAGATTTTAATAAAAAAATATGGTAATTTTTGTTACTTAGTAACAAATTTTATTTAAAAAATATAACTGTTCTTTTTTTTTAATTTTGTGGCTTAACTAAGTTATTAATGAAGCCAAAACTCGTAATATTCTTAAATCTTACTATTATTATTATAATAATTATATTAAAAGTTGGAAATTTTTGGTTCATAAACTTCACAAATTTCATTACTATATCGTTGAAATTACCAAAATTACTAGCTTCGATAAATGTTAGAAATTTTTACTCGTCCCTAAAAAATTTAAAAAATTGTCTCCTTTGTTCTTAAATTTCGTAATTTGGCACAGGTAACGAACAATTCAAAATTAGTAGCCTCCATAAATTTCATTGCTGCAGCGTTAAGAATTTCAGATTTTAATACAAAATTCTCAAAATTGAAAATCGTCTTATTTTTTAAGAGTTCGAGAAGCTGAAAAATTTGTAGAATTTACAAAAAATCGCATTTTTTTTCCCGATTTTCAATCAACTTTTTGACCCTTCGGAGCCTCATATTTTAGAATTTGATTTTCAGCTTTCGTTTGCAGATTTCCAGAATTTCCATATCCGTTGCTATCGAATTGTGTAAACATTCCAGTTGTAACTACAAAAATGCAGATTTAGCTCCCACTCGCTTTCTACTTCCTCCGAGAAGTTTTTGTGGCATAATTTCAGAAACAACAAATTGTATAAAATTACGAAAAACAGTGACACAATCTTTCGTACAAAACGAATTTATATGCGCCGAGTTCTAAAAATGGTAGAAACCTGAACTATCCACATTTCCAGCAACAAAAAGAGAAAAAGACGCAGGTTGTTCGCCGTAACGGTTTCCATTTCTTCTCATGAACTCTTTGCACGACTCTGGAATATTTTGCAAAAAGTGATGACTACGAGAATCAAGCGAGTTCAAGGATTTTGCATTATTACATAAAATAACAAAAGCTAAATGAATGCATTCATGGACTTTCACATGAAACGGAAGGTCATTGGTACCATGGTACCAGTTTTTAGTCGAAAAACCGTGAATGACGGCAACCAGAGTACCCAACAAGTCAAAGTTGACTTGAAACCAGGTGCGTCTTCATCGTTCGGCGATGATACCAAAATCATCCAAGGCGGTGAAAGTATGCCACAAGTGTAAACAAT
The DNA here is from genome assembly GCA_030157275.1 of Cynaeus angustus. Lineage (NCBI taxonomy): Eukaryota > Metazoa > Arthropoda > Insecta > Coleoptera > Tenebrionidae > Cynaeus > Cynaeus angustus. The sequence continues at coordinate 11,536,497 of CM058067.1, forward strand.
CCCACCTTGCCAAGTAATGTTTATTTCCGAACCACCCGTTTAACTAGTTGAAAAAAGTACTTACTGTAAAAGTGGTCCTGAATAAATTATCAAAATCCGTTCACTTTCCAATACCGTTCATTATTTCTGTTGTCTCGCGAGTTCATTCACAAATTTCGAACCGTGTCACGACTACTCCGTATCTCTTACTTTCAGCTTGTGTCGTGCCACGTGGTAGGATTAATTATAAGTTTAGAAAAAAGCGCGTAACAAACACAACGAGGTTGTCACAAGCCGTGATCTAGCTCATCTAACATTCGAAAAACGTTTGGTTTACTATACAGCAACTACCTCGCGGGGAAAGACGAACTCGGTGCACGGTATCGTGCGTGCTCACTGAAACGATGCCACGCCTTCGACAACCTGTAGCTATGATGTAATAGTTGAAAATCATCGGGAAATGACGGTGTGCTGGTAAGAAATGGGAGAGGCGAACGAAAAAGGCAAGAAGTTTGCGGCGGTGGGTTGGGGGAGGTCACAAATGAAAGATGAGCGGTGAAACGAGCTCTTCTACTCTGCGATTTTTCTTTCACACTATTTTGCGTCTTTTCTTGTTTTTCCCATGTTTTTTTTTCGTCTTAGCATCCCAATTTTCTGTCTTCAACTTATTTTAATTTTCTTGTCTTCTTTGGTAATTCTGTTTTTGACATCTCTTTCGGACTTCTTTTTCTTGCTGGTCCACGCCTTTAAGTTGTTTTGTTATTCTTTTTCCATAATTCCATTTATCGTCTGTTTCAATTTGTTCGTTTTTGTTTCTTTCCATTTTTCTTCATTTTTGTTCCAAATCATTTTTCGGTCGTCTGTTCCAGTCTAGTTCTTATTCTTCTGTGTTCTTTTTTTTGTCTTTCTTGTTTAGTTTTCCTTCATTAGAGAGCTTTACATCTTTTTTGGTTTTTCTCTTTCTTTCTAGTTCTCCTTTAGAGCTCTGTTCATCAACTTTTATAAAATCTTCTAATTATTCTATTTCTAGCTCTTTAATTGAGCTTGTCTTTTTTCTTAACTTCTGCGATTTTTTTTACACTATTTTGTATCCTTTCCTATCTTTCCCGTGTTTTTTTATCTTAGCTTCCCAATTTTCTTGTCTTCTTTGGTAATTCTGTTTTTGATGTCTCTTTCACTCATCCTCTATTTTTTTGGCTCGTCCACGTCTTTGGGTTGTTTTGTTATTCTTTTTCCATAATTCGATTTGACGTCTGTTTCAATTTTGTTCGTTTTTGTTTCTTTTTATTTTTATTTTTTCTGTTCCAGTCTCGTTCCTATTCTTCAGTGTTCTTTTTTTTGTCTTTCTTACTTTATTTTACTCATTATAGAGCTTTACTCTCTATAATTTTTCATCCTTTTGACCTACATCTTTTTCGGTTTTTTTAGTTCTTATTCAGAGTTATCTTCATTAACTTTTATCAATTTTTCTCATAATTCTATTTCTGGCTGTTGAATTGAACTTGTCTTTCTTTCTTCAGTTCTGCGATTTTTCTTTCACACTATTTTGTGTCTTTTCTTATCTTTCCCATGTTTTTATATCTTAGCATCCCAATTTTCTGTCTCCAACTTATTTTAATTTTCTTGTCTTCTTTGGTAATTCTGTTTTTTGACGTCTCTTTCGGTCTTTTTTCTATTAATCCTTCTATTTTTTTTGCTCGTCCACGCCTTTGGGTTGTTGTGTTATTCTTTTTCCATAATTCCATGTGACGTTTGTTTCAATTTGTTTATTTATGTTTCTTTCCATTTTTCTTCATTTCTGTTCCAAATCATTTTTCGGTCGTCTGTTCCAGTCTAGTTCTTATTCTTCTGTGTTCTTTTTTTGTCTTTCTTGTTTTGTTTTGCTTCGTTAGAGAGCTTTACTCTGTATAATTTTCCATCCCTCTGACCCACATCTTTTTTGGTTTTTCTCTTTCTTTCTAGTTCTCCTTTAGAGCTCTCTTCATCAACTTTTATAAATTCTTCTAATAATTCTATTTCTAGCTCTTTAAATGAGCTTGTCTTTTTTCTTAACTTCTGCGATTTTTTTTACATTATTTTGTATCCTTTCTTATCTTTCCCGTGTTTTTTTATCTTAGCTTCCCAATTTTCTTGTCTTTTTTGGTAATTCTGTTTTTGACGTCTCTTTCACCCATCCTCTATTTTTTTGCTCGTCCACGTCTTTGGGTTATTTTGTTATTCTTTTTCCATAATTCGAATTTACGTCTGTTTCAATTTGTTCGTTTTTGTTTCTTTTTATTTTTATTTTTTCTGTTCCAGTCTCGTTCCTATTCTTCAGTGTTCTTTTTTTTGTCTTTCTTACTTTATTTTACTCATTATAGAGCTTTACTCTGTATAATTTTTCATCCTTTTGACCTACATCTTTTTCGGTCTTTTTAGTTCTTCTTCAGAGCTGTCTTAATCAACTTTTATCAATTCTTCTCATAATTCTATTTCTGGCTGTTGAATTGAACTTGTCTTTCTTTCTTCAGTTCCGCGATTTTTCTTTCACACTATTTTGTGTCTTTTCCTATCTTTCCCATGTTTTTTTTATCTTAGCATCCCAATTTTCTGTCTTCAACTTATTTCAATTTTCTTGTCTTCTTTGGTAATTCTGTTTTTGACATCTCTTTCGGACTTCTTCTTCTTGCTGGTCCACGCCTTTAAGTTGTTTTGTTATTCTTATTCCATAATTCCATTTATCGTCTGTTTCAATATGTTCGTTTTTGTTTCTTTCCATTTTTCTTCATTTCTGTTCCAAATCATTTTTCGGTCGTCTGTTCCAGTCTAGTTCTTATTCTTCTGTGTTCTTTTTTTTGTCTTTCTTGTTTTGTTTTGCTTCATTACAGAGCTTTACTCTGTATAATTTTCCATCCCTCTGACCCACATCTTTTTTGGTTTTTCTCTTTCTTTCTAGTTCTCCTTTAGAGCTCTCTTCATCAACTTTTATAAATTCTTCTAATAATTCTATTTCTAGCTCTTGAAATGAGCGTGTCTTTTTTTCTTAACTTCTGCGACTTTTCTTTTACACTATTTTGTATCCTTTCCTATCCTTCCCGTGTTTTTTTATCTTAGCTTCCCAATTTTCTTGTCTTCTTTGGAAATTCTGTTTTGACGTCTCTTTCAGTCATCTTCTATTTTTTTTGCTCGTCCACGTCTTTGGGTTATTTTGTTATCTTTTTCCATAATTCCATTTGACGTCTGTTTCAATTTTTTCACTTTGTTACTTTTTATTTTTCTTTTTTCTGTTACAAATAATTCTTCGGACGTCTGTTCCAGTCTCGTTCCTATTCTTCTGTGTTTTTTTTTTGTCTTTCTTATTTTGCTTTCCTTCATTATAGAGCTTTACTCCGTATAGTTTTTCATCCTTCTAACCCAAATCTTTTTCAGTTTTTCTCTTTCTTTTTAGTTCTCCTTTGGAGCTCCCTTCATCAACTTTTATAAATTCTTCTTATTTCTGGCTCTTGAAATGAACTTGTATTTTTGTCTTTCCTTCCTTTCCTTTTTTTTCACGTTTTTTTTTATCTCTTTTTTCTGTCTTCAGCTTATGTTAATTTAATTTTCTTGTCTTCTTCGATATTTCTAATTTTGACGTCTCTTTCAGTCTATGTTAAAAATCGTATATAAAGAAATCCAAAAAAAGTTCATTTTTAAATATTTTTTTATTATTTTGGGACTTCTTTACTTTTCCGGTCACTATTCATCCAAAATTTTAAATATTTTTAGCGTTTCTAAAAACTATGACAATTATTTTATTATCTGAGACGTTGCAATTTTTTGAAAATTTTGTTTTTCCGAAATTGTTAATATGTTTTTGACTAAAAATATTTCTAGGTTATTCTCAGCTGCCAAAATTTGAAAAACGTCTAAAATTTTAGTTTGTTTTTGCTTTCTTCATTTCTCTGTCATTTCTTGTCTTATTTTTTGTACGAATGGTTCTAACTTTTTTCTCTTTTCTTGCTCTTTTTTTCATTATTACTTTTCCCTCGTTATTTTTATTACGTTTTTTTCACTCTCACTTCATCAAGTTCTCTTTATACCCCGTTTCTTTCGTTCCCCTTTCCGTTCTTTTGAATCCAATTTTTGTTCTATTTTACTCGTTCTTTTCTTTGTTAACGGAGTAGCTCTTTTTTTATAAATTCTTCTGATCTGATAAATTCTTTCTTTTCGTCATTTTATTTTTGCTGATTCCATAATTCTTATATTACACTCGTTTGTTCTTCTCGTTCTCCTTACTTCTTGCGTTTTTCTATTTACCAACCCTTCTCTACCATTTTCGTTTCTTATTTTAACTGTCTTTGTTCATTTTCTCATATTTTCTACACAAACAATAAATTTATCTAATAATTCTACTCCTACATTTGTGTGTTTTTAATTAGTTTTTGCTTTATTCAGCAACTCTTCATTTTTATTAAGTTCTTTTTCTTTATTCGATCTAATTCTGTCTTTTGCTTCTTCTGTGTAACTATATTCCATATATTTCTTCTACTCTTCTGTTCCTTGTCTTTTTTGTTCTTTTCTTTTCCTTCTCATTTAGATTCTAATCTAATCCGAGTCCGTTTTCTTTCAAGCTCTTTCTCCTCTTGTCCATATTTCACTTTGTTCTGATTTCTTTTTTACTGCGTTTTATCTTGTGTTGGTTGGTTCTTTAGTTATTGTTCCATCTCACATTCTGACTCTCCCCTTTTTCATTCTCTCCGTTCATTTTGGATACTAATTTCTAATTCTTCTTCTTTTTGTTTCTCCCACTTTATGTTTTTCTTAGATTCACACTTTCTCATTCTTTTCCGTTCTTTTCTTGCAAATTTTTGGGCTTCTCGCCATTTTTACATGTTCTAAAGTTCACTATTCTTTTTTCTTTTGATTAATGATTTCATCTATTTTGTTTTATTCCACCTATTTTCCTCATTCTTCTCTTTTTTTTTCGTTCAATTACCGTCTTCTCTTTCCTTTTTTGTCGCTACTTGTTTCTAAATCGACCTATTCTCTTTTTCCGTTTTCGTTTTCGCCTTTCTTTTCCCATTTTTTTTTCCTTATCGTTGGAGATAAACAGTCGCTATAGGCAGCCAAACTTACAAGATGGATGCATTGCACGATGACCCACACTGTAAAGTCGATGACCTCAATAAAGATATACCGAGTGTTTTGATAACTTAAATTTGGGGTCCCTGATTAACATTGTTGCTACGCCAACTTTATATCATTAATCGACAAAATAACATTTGAACTGTTGAGCACAAATAAAGTGATTAAACAAACATAAAAAATAATAAAAGTGATTAATGGCCAGTCACGTTTACTGCCCGTAATGGAACAAACCATTACCATAAATTGCGTAAAATTGTCACTTAAAACCATCAGCGATTTTCTGAAAATATTTTTCACCACAAATTAGCATTCTTTTTTTTATGTTATAAACCACTCAAGATCGAAAAGTAGTCGACCTTAAAATTTGGAACGTCTTTATTTATATTACCTCAGTTTTTTTTTGAAGTACGCAAAACTATGCAAACTTTTTTTGTTTACCGAGTATATATGTAACTGTTAATTCTAATTTTCTAAACAAACAGAGTAAGATGTGTGTACATTTAATGGACCATTTCCATGTCAGCGATTTATGGAGCCGAGAATCTAGTTTTCTCAACAGCTGATCTACGTCACGTAGACAATTCTGCAACAATTTTGGCACGCACGTTTAATGAGATGAGAAAGTTGTCAAATCCTGTTCTCGATGTGAGAGCCAAAAAATTGTAGTTGAAATTTTTTGTCTTTCAAATTTAGATAGAAATATTGTAGTCGATTTTTGGGTGGCAACATTTTAGCCAATTAGAAGACGGTTTGATTCACTTTCGGTATTACCTACTAACATGTCGTTTTCATTAGACAATACAGCGTGAAAATAATGCAAGATAGTGAAAATTTCACTTTCTCGGTTTTCTCGGATTTCAAATTCATTTCTCGACTGAGAATACAAATAGTTGGCGACTACGTAAGCTATAACTGACAGTTTATACAGCTTTGTGTGTTGTTTTATCACCACCCTGTATTTTTTTATTTTAATGTTTGACGATAGAGAAACTAATTTTCTCCATGCCATATAACTGTATTAGTGATAATTATTAAAGCATGGGAAAATAGAGAGAAATTATGCATATTGATATGGAATTTAAGAAACAAATATTTACTCTGTTTATGCAATTCAATTTTTTTATTATTTATTTTACAGATTTTTATAGATTCTTAACTTTTGGAAATGTATCACATTTGTTTTTGCGCGTTCCTCGTTTTTTTTGGAAATTTAAAAAAATTCTTATTTGCAGCGTTTTTTAGTCTACACATTTTAAAAATCAAAATTTTTAAAAAATATTTAGAAACAAAATAATTTTATACAAGTTTACAAATAAAAGATCCCAAATATTTTTAGAGCACTTAAAATTAATAAATTTTTGTTCTCGGGTACATTTTGACGTTTTGTCCTTTCCACAAATTGCAAACATTTAGTAAATTCTGCATTATAATCTAACCCCAAATTAATTCTCCAAATTTTCGTAATTACAAAATCTTTTTGCCGCTTAACAAATTTGAATTCGATTTTGCATGTAGACAAAGGAAAAAACACAAAAATTCTACAAAATTTTAGAAAAACTCCAAAAATTTCAAAAATGAAGAAAACAAGACCCAAGGAAAGCGGAAATCGACTTAAATTTCGAATCCATTTATATCCAAAAGTTGTTGCAGGACAAAACATTATTGAGAGCAGAGCCGTACTTTCAGTTTTTAAAAATGATTTTGATTTTGCAACCTGATACTGTAAAATTTCTGTAGACGGGACTCAATGAAATTCAAAATTATTAACGAAACGAAAATAAAAATTGCAGATTTTAATTGATTGATTTAATTTTTTTTGTGGATAAGTGTGGGAAGTATGTATAATAATCAAGAGATTTAAATCTTTAAAATCTTGAAAAAAAAAAAGAAATTTAAAATATAAATGAAATATTTATAAATTTTAAAAAATTATAAAAAAAATTAATAAAGTACAAAAAAAAGACAACAAATTTTTAACAATTTTTTAAAGAAGTTTTATGCAATAAATTCACAATATTTTGGACATTATAGAGAATTCGAGTCTAGATCCCAGAAATATTTTGGAATTCTAAATGACTAAGGAATTTAATAAGTTTTCAAAATTCTAACAAAAAGTTTCACTATTTTAAAATAACCAATTTTTACGGTTTTTTAGTTCATATTCATTGTATAAAATTCTACAAATCTTCAAAATAAAAATAAAATGATAAATTATACCAAAATTCAAAAACTAAATCGTTCAATTAAAAAAAAAAAAACGAAGTTTAAAAATTTCACTATTTCTGAAGTGTTTCCTTAAAATTGGTAATAAATTTCCAGATCTCTCAAACATTGAAAAATAAAAATATTTTTGGATGTTATTCCTCGTCAAATATGGAAACTGAGCATCCAAAAAAAATTAAAGCTTTTAGTTGCTAATATCGCGTAAAATTCTAAAGAGTTTACATTGTCTAAAAAAATTAAAAAAATTCAAAAGAAAGAGTTCCCCGAAATTTGAACATTTCTAAATAAAAATCCCGCTCTTAGCAACTGTCTAAAATTCTAGCAGAATTTTTTTAAAGGTTTTTTTGGATATTTTAAGATAATTCGGTGAAAGTGTAATTCTAAACAACTTAATAATTCGATAGATTTTTAAATTCTTTACAGAAAATCTTCAAAAAAAAGATTTTAAATTCATAAAAAAAATGTCAATGCTAAAATTGTTCTAAAATCCCAAAGTTTTAAAATTTGGAAATTTTGTAAGTTTAAAATTTTTTTTAACTCATTTTACAGATTTTGCAAACCTTAAAAAAAACATTTCCAAAAATTTTATAGCTATTTAATGCTAAAATTGTGAAGAAAAATAACACACAAGTTTTTGCATTGTCTAAAAATTTCTGTACAAAATCCAGATGTAAAAATTTTTCTAAATTTCTAGAAATAAATATTTTTAGTGCATTTTGGGACATCTTGGGTTTGGGTTAGAATGTGATTCTAAGCGACTTAGAAACTTTTTCAGTTTTTAAATTTCTTATAAAAACCTCACGGTTCTCTCATAAAATCAAAAAAACTGAAAAATACAAAGATTTGAGATCCATAAAGATTAAAAATTTTCAAATTTTCTTAGTTCAAATTTTTTTTCTATTCTTGATAATTTTACAAATTTTGCAAACTTAAAATAAAATAAACATTTACAAAAAATTTAATTTTTGATCACTGATAAATCGCAGAAACTAAAATTTTATGTATTTTCTATTTGAAAAGGAATGCGGAAATCGACTTAAATTTCGAATCCATTTATATCCAAAAATTGTGATAAGACATTATTGAGAGCAGAGCCGTACTTCCAGTTTTTAAAAATGACGTCCCATCAGAAAATATCTCGGTCATATTTTACGATAAAGTAGGACTAAAAGTTGTTACAACGCAATCGCAGTACTGCCGGTTTCATAGCGTCAAACCTCTTACTTCCAGCTATAATTAATAATCAATCTAATAAAATCAGAAGAAAACAAGTGAATATTGATAAGACAGTAGAAATAGACAGTTACCACTTTTGTAATGTGATTGTTAATATTATTAGTACTCTGAGTGAGCATTACAGTAAAGCGAAATGACAATTGTCTAGCACTTTCTACAGCAATAATTTTTTACGTTAAACTAAGCGCTCATCTCGTAACAAAATAAATCAATAACAAAATAAGAAAGCTACAAAAACTGTAAAATTCTGCGAACGATCAAATTTGAATCTTTTCGTTTTCACTTCTAATTTTTGAAAAAAGAGGAACAACAATTGACTGCCACGCGAATTTTCAGCCAAGCTATGCGAACTTTGGCGAAAGTTCTGAGATGTTCTTGACACACATTGAAAGTTTGAACTCGAGAGAAATTTCACGATCGGAAATCAGGTACCACCTCTTCTCACACAAAGACAGAGATTACCTAGTTTCCGAACAAAATGTTGAACAAAGACAACCGATAAACAACATTCACTTGATACAGATAGACAAGAAGGTGGAGAAAGAAAGATGGACGTATGTAGATATAGCAAGTCCCGATGGCAAATACAAGTTCAATGTTATATAGCTTTCGGAAGAAAGTGCTACAGCTACATTCGCGTTGTATGTGTTGTGCCATTAACACTAAAGTTTCAACTGGGGAGCAAGTTTGCCATTGTGGTTACAAAAGAACTGTGAGTAGTTTTTTTCCATGGCCGATTGCAATGTGATTTTTTTAGTCGAACTGAAACTCTGAAAATTTTTATTTTTTCTCCAAATTTTTAACGTTTTGAAAAACAATCGTGTAGGTAGATTCAGAAATTGCACGATGCCTTGATTTTTTTTTTAATTTTTATAATCTCAAAAATTCATTTGTGAACTTTTGGAGCTTCTTGAAGTTAAGGAGAGATTTTGAAAGTTTGTGCTCGAGAACTTAATAATTTATAGCAGTTTGAATCAAGCTTTTTGTTTTAAAAATGCAAAAAAAATATTAAAATTAATAATTAATTCGTACTTTACTGAAAAAAAAAATGTAGAAACTGTTTTTTTTTTTAAATAAAACATTTTTAAAATAAACTCTCGATAAATTCTGGATAAAAATCTTCAAAACATAAATGTACTAAATTTTAGCGAACTACTAAAAATGGCATAGAATTTAAGAATCAAGTCTTAAAATCAAAAAAAATATTTTTTTCGATCAATTTAGTTTTAATAAATTTTACTATCTTTACTTTGATATATTACAAACGTTTTTTCTGTTTTTTTTTTTGATTTCTAATTTGTTCAACTTTTTGAAACCTTCGACAATTTTTTCCTACGATGTAATAAAAATTAAAATTAAAATTTTTGAAGTAGTAAAACTGAATTTTCATTTTTTACAATTTTTTGGTTTTTGAGTTCGTTGAACTTTTTGTACTTTTTTGGACTTTTTTGTGATTATTATATAATTTTATTGAAATGTATAGAGATTGGTTGCCGATATTTTTTAATTTAATTTAATTAATTTAATTTAATATCTACATTTTTTTGTTTTTTAGAATTGCAGTAGAAAAAATTAGTTTACTTTTATATTTTCAGGGATTTCAGGATTTCTACAATTATTTTAAAAATGTTTTTGTTTTCAAAAATTAATTTTTTGGACATTCGGAGGTTTTTGATTAATCAAAATTCGAAAGTCTTTTATTAATAAAATAAGAGAATTTTAGGTAATTTCTTAAAATGGTATAGCTTCAAATTGAGTTTTCAAAAATTTTATTGCAATTTTTTTCAATTTTTTTTTTTGGATTTTTATTTGTTCCACTTTTTGAAAAACTATTTGCTTAAATAATATCATCAAATTATGACAGTATGGATTTTGGTTGACGAATTTTTTAAAATTCACTGAGAATTCTCCAAACTGACAAAACGTTTAGAAATTTTGTCATTAAATTTATGCATTTTTGGGTTGTTGAGATTCTTCACTTTTGTGAATTTTCAACATTTTTAAGTTTTTTAATAACTCTGATTTTTTTGATTTTGCACGTTCTTCGTTTTCAAAAATTTCATAATTTTTGATTTTATATATTGTAAATTTTATCATAATTTTTAATTTGTTCAACATTTTGAAACTTCCACAAATTTATATTTTGAATTTTCTTGTAAAGCTTGACATTTTTTCCTACTCTTCAAAATTTGCGGTAAAATATATAGGACCCCTTAAAAAAAATTTCTACATCTAGTAGAAATTTTCACCTTCTTAGAATTTTTCGATTTTGGATTCGACGAGCTTTCTGTATATTTTTAGACTTTTTTTTTATTTGCTTAATTAATTACTTTTGACTATGAATTTTGGTTGCCAAAATTTTTAAAATTCCCTGAGAATTCTCCAAATTGACGAAACGTTTAGAAATTTTGTCAAATTTAAGCGTCATAATGCACTAAAAATTTATTTAAATTTTTACTAATCTAAAAAGCATAAAAATCAAAATTTTCACAATTTTGAAATTTAAAATAAGTGAAAATATTTTCAGTCCATAAATGAAGAAGAACGTCGTTACTCCAGAACATTTTTTTTTTAATTTTAATAAATATTGAACATACTCAAAAATTCTCAATAAAAAAATCAGTTTTCACATTTTGTCAAGATTTTTAGAATTATTGCAACTTTTAGAAACATAAAATTTCCAAGATTTAAATGTTTGAAACGTTTCAATTTTTTTAATTCACTTAAACTTTCAAAAAAAAATTAATTATAAAAAAAAATTAAGGCTGAAAAACGAGCCATTTTTTTTTCGCCTTTTTTTATTTTTTCGCGATTTTTTAATCAGATTTATAACTTAGAATTCATTTTCATTTCATTTCCATAAGAATTTTAAATTGTCGTTACGATTTCTTGTTGTTTTGGTATAAAAGTTTTGATAATTTTCAAAAATTAAAGACAAAAAAAACTTTTTTAGCATTTCTAGCATTTTTTAAATACTTTTTTTTCATTTTTTTGTTGGTCTGAATTTTTTTATGGTTGTAAAAAATCTAGTTCTTTTAAGCTTCAAATCTCAAGATTTTAAAACTAAAAATTTTATTCTAGATCTTAAATATAAAATCTATGACTTTTCTGAATGCTTCGTAGAATTTAACACTTTTCTACAAGTACCAATATTTATATTATTATCAAACGGCGTGAAAGTCGACTTTGAAATTTCTTTCGAGACGTCTACCAACCTAAAAAAAAATTCACCGCCTCTTAGACGCCGTTTTTCCGTAATCCTAAGCGTTCACTAATCAATCAGATTTAGTTCAGTGTTAATTTTTAAACGTTAAAAAACGCCGATTTTTCTACAGAACACTTTTTACCTGACGTTCATCAAACTTTACTGCCTAACCTGATTTTTTTACGCACTTGTCAAAACGCTACCAACTCATGGTCCACTACTCCAAAATACGTTACCAGGTTTTTAGGCCTATGCCCGCAAAATATTTGGCTTGACAATTAAGACGATTAAAAAAATGATTCTTCCTGCCGAGGCTAAAATAATGACGACTTTCCCTTTGATCGTTTTTTCTTGTGACCTCCTTCAGTCGTCTTGGATGAAAAGAGTGTTAAATGTTGAAGCTGGTCAATAGGAAGTAAGATCGACACACATTTTTTTTCTATTTTAACTGTGTTAGAAGCATATGGGTAAACACTGATAAATTAATCTAGTTGCAAGGTAACAATGAAGAATTGCTCGTTTCTTGCCCTTGATTCAAAAACAACTATTTAAGAATATGGTTTCGGGACAACAAAAAGAGCGCTGATTTATAGTAACATTCAAGACAATAGAATAATTGTCATAAGTGACATTCAAGATAATAGATAAATGTCATAGGTGACGTTCAAGATAATAGATAAATGCCATAAGTGACATTAAATTTTTTTAGCCTACTACAAATCATCACTATCTGAACGAAACGTGACACTTTCTTTTCAATAATTAACTGAGAACGGAAATTCCAGAATACACGCGATACATACATGTACAGCTGTCCCGAAAGTGCTTTAATGTGAATTAGATACAAGTAAAAGGCTTTAAGTGGACCAATTAATATTTGCATAATTACAACTGAAGACACGTGGAAAAGATTCAATTAAAATGAATCAAACGGAATATATAGGTGTTCCGGAAGTATTTAAATGTACCTTTGCCCCTAATATCCTAAACTTTAGATCTGTAAATTTAAAAATTGAATTGAAGAAATAAAGCTGCCTGAAATTTGATCTTCAAAGTCAAAAAAAATTAAAACAAATACTAAAATTATAAGAAAATATATACAGGGTGAATAGTGCGATATCCGATATCTTATTTTTTTACATATTCTGATTTGCTGGAACAAATGCTTTAAATCCAAATTTTGTGTTAAATTTTAAATGTAAGATTGCCAAGTTTTTTTTTTATAGCAGCAATTGAATGAAAAACGATAAAAATATATAAAAAAAATACCTGCAGTATTTAAGCTGTGGTATGATTTCCTTAAAACTGCTCAGTTTCTATCATTTCTTCGCGGATCCCAAAAAGTTCCAATAACTCTGAAAAACATAAAAAAATCAGGAACGTGAACGCAAACGTCATGGAAATTGCTTTTGTTCAATATTGCTCAAAATTGAAAAGAAAAGTCTCTAAAATATTTACATTTTGAAAGATCAAATCTTGTTTTCGAAACTATGCAAATTCTTTTTCACAAATTTACAGTTGGTATAATTGCAAAATAAAAAGAAGAATTAAAAAATCTTCGAAAATTGAAAAGTTTTAAGGTTCACAAAACTTGAGTCAGAATTTCTAGTTTTTAAAAGTTTCCTAAAAAATCTGAAAATTTTCAAGTCCCCAAAAAATATTATTTTTCCTGCTTATCGCATTAATTTTTTTCTGCTCGTTCCAAAGTTTTTTTTTGCATTTCAATTTTTTGGGGACATGCAAATTTCCATATTTTTTAAGAATTTTTCCAAAAAACTGGGAATTCTGACGCTCGAGTTTTGTAAACTTTAAAACCCTTCAGTTTTCAAAGTTTTTTTAATGCTTTAAAACAGCTCTAAAAATATGTTCCAGAATTCCGAAAATTTGAAAAAGAAACAAAATTTTGGAATCAAATTTCAACGAAATTTTGAAAATTCTCTTGTAATAAAAATTTTAGCCACAAAAAAATTTAGTACTAAAAATTAATTATGAACTAGTGTAAAATAAACGACTTTTTCCCCCAGAACAATGGCGCCCAATCTCTTAGGAAACTCCCTGTTTCTCACGGAACCCAACACGGCAGAACCCGTTCAGATCATCAGTAAACCCGGAGTGCAACCCTCCGTCCCCCTAAGACCCGAAACCAAACCAACCCCCATAAAATACAGGTGGCAAGTCGTTTGGAGAAACGTGATAATTTTCATCTATCTACACGTAAGCGCGCTCTATGGTATTTACTACCTCTTTACTATAGCCCAATGGAAAACGATCATTTGGGGTAGGTACCCCCACAACAACCATATACTTATTTTTTCAACAACACTTTTTTTAGGCTACTTGGTGGCAGTTTTTGCCTCAATTGGTGTCACAGTAGGAGCCCACAGACTGTGGGCTCATAGATGCTACAAAGCCAAACTTCCACTCCGTGTACTTTTGGCTTTAGGTCAAGCGACGGCTTTACAAAACCACATCTATGAATGGGTCAGAGACCATAGAGTTCATCACAAATTTACCGACACCGATGCTGATCCACATAATTCGAACCGAGGATTCTTCTTCTCCCATATGGGTTGGTTGATGGTCAAAAAACACAAGGATGTTTTTGTGAGAGGGAAAACTATCGATATGAGTGATGTGGAGGCCGATCCTGTTGTTAGATTCCAAAGAAAGTAAGTGGGAAAATTTAATAAATTTTCAGGAAAAAAAATCGACGGTGGTTGGAGATTCTGCCGTGGCTGCTAAAATGTCGCAACTTTCTAATTTTTTAATTTTGTGTAATTATTTCATTAACTGAATCGTCAATTAGTGTTTTTTGCACGAGCGAAAATTATTGATCCAATCAAGGAATTCAAGGCGCGATCGACTGCTTTTACTTTTATTAGTAAAGTAGAAAAATATTACAAAAAAATAAAAACTCAACCTGAATTTTCCGTGTTATTTTGATTTTAATTTTGCAACCTGAAACTGTAGAAAATTTCTGTAGACGGAAAATCTAAAAAAAATGCTTTAGATCTTTAGCTTAAAAATGGTGCAACTATTCCAGAATCGGATTCGAAAATTTTTAAATAATAATTATAATATAATATAAAGTTTTAGACGTCATAGACTTAAAAATTTAAAAAATATAAATTTTGATCATTTAATTTGAAAAAAAAAATTAAAAATTCTAAAGAATCTAACCCGAAATAGGTCCAAAAATCTGAAAAATTGCAGAAAGTAGAAACAAGTAGGCCCTTAAAAAAATTCGCATAAATAAAAATAGTTGCCCTTAAAAACGTCAAAGAAACTCTTCTGTCCCTTCCAGATATTACTTGATCCTGGCCCCCCTCTTCTGCTTCTTCATCCCCGCTGTCGTCCCATGGTACTTCTGGAACGAAAACTTCACCATTTGCTGGAACTCCGCCGCCATCTTTAGATACGTATTAACCCTTCATGGTACATGGCTCGTCAACAGTGCCGCCCACATATGGGGCTCCAAACCCTTCGATAAGTAAGTACCATCGAAACGTAGTGGTACCTTTAAAAAAACGTAACATTTCAGGAACATCAACGCCACGGATAACCGCGCCGTGGCATTCATCGCCTTCGGTGAAGGATGGCACAACTACCATCACGTTTTCCCATGGGATTACAAAGCGGCAGAACTAGGGAACTATCGATTGAATTTTAGTACTTTCGTTCTGGACGTTATGGCAAAAATCGGGTGGGCCTATGATCTGAAAACGGTCCCGGTCGAAATGATCATGAAGCGTGCGAGAAGAACAGGAGATGGGAGTAAGAAACTTCAGAGGATTTTGGGACTTGATGAGGACCATCATCACGAGGATAATGTCTGGGGGTGGGGAGATCAAGATATGACAAAAGATGATATAGAAATGGCAGAAATACACAATCCGAAAGCTGCTTAGGTGGGCATACGATTGGAATTGATTACTGTGATTGTCTTGTTGTTGTTACCTAGAATCTAAAACTATCTAATAATTATTTATTGATTTTATGTTGTTATTGTTTCAAAATAGGTGACAAAACTCTTTTCTATCATTTATATTTAGTCTGTAAAGTTAGTTTAGTTCTGATTTTTATACACTATAAAAAAATTTAGAAAAAATGGTGTCAACTTTATTTTTGCAAAAAACTACCCTCTTGGAGAATAATTTGAATGTAAATTGGATCAAACTGCCGAATTTTCAAATTAAAAAAAAATTGTTTAAAATAAAAAAAAATCTGCTCTTTACAAATTGGTGTCTTTTTGAAACTACTAACTGTAATAATCAAAATTTTTAATAAATTCAAACAAACTGGTTCAAGGTGAATTTTCTGACACAGGAACTCTACAAAAACAATGAAAATCAATCTGAATACATTAACACACAATGCCCGCGAGAAACCAAAGGTTGAACACAAAATTTCAAAAACTGAAATATTTTAAACGCTATATCACTATACAGGGTGGACTACTAATATGTCTTTAAATTTCGAACAGTGTTGGTAGTTCTGCCTGTCACCGTTTGACAGTTTGAGGTTAAGTATGTTAAAGGTAAGTGTGTCAAAAACCTTCTAAAAACATTTTTAGCCTATTTATTTTTTCTAGCGGAATCGAAACGAGTTCATTACCTTTTTCCACACCTCATTTACCGTCACATTAAAATGAACAGGTAAATATGTAAATGTTACAGTATTAATTCAATATTGTTTTCAGAAATAATGTGCCGGAATTTTCCCCGTAAACCGCCAGTCACTTCGTTTCTAGTCAAGTTAAAGTTAGTTTCGTGAAAATGTCGTCGGTGGAAATCGATAAATTATCGACTAAACGAGAAGTGAATTGGTTCTTCGTCATACTTAATTTACACGTTTTTATTTCTTGTATTTGTGGCTTGCATTTTGTCATTTATGAGGCGTTTTACACGACTACGATTTTCAGTAAGTAGAAGTTTGGGGAGTTTTGCTCAAATTTTAGATCTGCTTCCTAAGAAATTTAGTCAAAGTCGCTCAAATATCAAAATCGTTTCGGACGTTTTTAAAAAAAATTACACATTTAACGAACGTTACAAAATTGTAAAATTTTTTTGTTAGAAAATTACATGACGAACATTTCAAGTTCGTGATTTCATTTTCAGAGCGCCCCTGTAAAATAAAAAATAAATTTTGATAAGTTTCGGGCTCCAAATTTTTAAATTCAGTCTTGTCATTTCCATGTTAGTTACATAATTTTAAAGCTAAAGTTTCAAGGTTCGTTCTAATTTTATTTTTAGATTTTTTACGTCATTGCTTTTCTATTCAAAACCACTCAAGGTTGGAAAAAAATAGTTTTTTTCAATTTTTAGTATGACAGAACTGTTTCAGAAGTAGGTAAAAAAAATTATTCCAGCTTTCCAAGCTTTGTAGCTCAGAATTATTTCATTTAATTGAATTTTTGATCCGGGCCTGTAATTTGAACATCATATCACATTGGGAGCACAGTTTCAAAAGTTTTCACATTTTTAAAAAATTACAATATTGATAAAAAATTCTTGATTTTTTTAGACTGGTTTTATTCTCTAAAGTAACGTTAAAGCGTTTCAAAAAAAAAATTAAAAAAACTAAAAAATGAGAAATACATGAGTGGTTTAAATTTTTGCCTCCTAAAAGTTTACGAAACTCAGAACTTTTAAAATTTTGTGTGAGCTACTTTCAGGCTCAAAATTTTCAAATGCAGTCCTGTGATTCTAATATTGGTTATACTATTTTAAAGCACAAGTTTCAGAGTACATCTGTGATTTTTTTTAGATTTTTTGCTTCCTTGATTTTGTAGTCTAAAGCCACAAAATGGCCAGTAAAAAACTCCAAAAATCAGATTTTTCGATGGGCGCCCATTATTTTTTTTTTTAATGCCAACAAAGCTGTTTTGGCAATAAATTTATAAAAATTAGACATCTGAACTATTTTTGACAATTTAACAATTTTGTGCCTCACGAATTTATAGGATTAACATTTCGAATTCAATATCGTATAATCCGGTCCTGGATTTGAGTGGCAATAGAGTCATTTTAAAGACAAAGTTTCAGAACATATTCGTGATTTTTGTTATATTTTTTTGGCTATCCGTTTCCCACTTTGGAATTCTTTAATTCCAGTTTTGGAAAACTTACGAAAATAACAAAAAATCTAAAAAACTGCTGTCATTTTTTAAATGGAGATTCAAACCGTCTCAGTTATTAAAAAATGAGAAAAAATGAAATACATAGTTTTTTTAATTTTCGCCTTGAGTTGTTCTTTAATTTGAAAATTTTAAATTTTCGCGCGAGTTACGTTTCGGGCTCAAAATTTTTAAACCCAGTCCTGTCTTTTTTTAATCTTAAGTTAACCATCAAAAGTTAGAGTTCCAGAGTATGTGTGTATATTTTTTTCTATTATTTGCTTTCTTAGTTTTTTGGTCTAAAGCCCTCTATAACAGCTTTAAAAAAAAAACAGATTTTTTTCAATGGGAGGCTCAATTTTTTTAATTATAACAGTTTTGGCAACGGATTTAGAAAAATTAGATATTTAAGGCACCTTAAAAACTGCAAGTGTTCGAAAATTCAGCTATCTAGAAAATGTTGTTCCTCAGAAATAAAATTGTATAATCCAGTCCTGGAATTTTGCAAAAGTTATGTCATTTTAAAAATAAAGTTTGAGAGCACACTTCTATTTTGTTTATTTTTATTTTTTTGGTTGTAATCATATTTGACCAAAATCAGATTTTGAAAAAATTTACAAAAATTACAAAAAAAAAATTCTGTGATTCTTTAAGATGACGTTAGAACGGTTTCAGAAGAAATCAAAAAACACATCCACGCAAATTTTCAGCTTCACACTGTATTTTGTAGAAATAGTTAGAAATTTCAAAATTTGTACGAGCTACGCTTCGGGCTCAAAACTTTCAAGTCCAGTCCTGCAGTTCCAAAAACAGTGACATCATTTTAAAGATAAAGTTTCAAAGCACGATCTTCGATTTTTTCAGATTTTTCTCATTTATATAATTACAACTAAAATAAATAAATAAATTCTAAAATTGTGTAAACGTCAAAAACAACAGTTTCTAAAAATGGACGTCTCAAATGACAAAAATTTAGGCATTTTTTTTAAAAGATTCTAGTCATAATAAAAAAAAAAAAAGTAAGATAAGTGAAAAATCTTAAATTGTTCACAGCTTAAATAGAACACCCTGTATCACATCTCTTACATATACAGGTGGTCCACCATTAAATCCCACTTCAATTTCGTTTCAGGCGTCCTTCTGATCCTTCTGGCTTTGACAGGGATAACAGCAGGCTCCCATCGCCTATGGGCCCACCAATCCTACAGAGCCAACACGTCCTTACGTGTTTTTTTGATGATATGCCAGACTTTAGCCGGAACCGTAAGTACAAAATTTTGAAAAATAGCAAAAAAAAACTCTAATTTTCCAGAACTCTATTTACAACTGGGTCCATCTGCACCGCCTCCACCACAAGCACTTTCAGACCGACCTGGATCCATACAACCCCAAAAAAGGCTTCATTTACGCCCACATCATTTCTAACAATTTAAAGCTGAGTCCAGCTCAAGAAGAAGCTTTGAAAGAGATCGACATGTCTGACATCGAACAGGACAAAGTTGTCATGTTTCAAAAAAAGTTGGCATTACTTAAAAAAAATACGGAAAATTACGTTTTTTTCTAGGTACTACTGGCTCCTTTTTGTGGTTGTTGCCCTGCTTCTCCCCCTGAATGCCCCTCTGGAATATTGGAATGAGAGCGTTCTAAGCTCGGTTTTCGTAGTTGGGTGGTTACGGTTCGGTGTTACTTACCATCTGTCGCTGCTAATTCACAGCGCTACGAAAATTTTTGATTTTAACGACCAAGACAGGTATTTTCACTAAAACTGGGAAATTTTTAAAAAAAATTGGGATTTGTTATTTCAGGAACGCTTTCGACAGCAACACAGTCTTCCTCATAAATAAATCTTATTGGTTATCCTATCATTATTTGACACCGTGGGATTACCAGACTAGTGAATATGGAAAGTACGGTACTGATTGTACCTCAAAATTTATCCGTGTATGTGCAGCTTTAGAACTTGCTCATGATCTGAAAACTATGAACAGTGATTTTGTACGGAATGCCTTATCGGATGCTGTATCTGAAGAAAAAGCCGTCACGGAATGTATTAGTTTGGTAGAAAAAAAGTTCGATGTGCTGGCAAAAGAGCATTTTTTGTTGCCGTCAAAAATGTAAACATTTGATTGATTCGTGTTTAAGTGTCTAGATTGAAAATGTAGAAGTAGATGCAATAAATCTGAGTTTATTTCATCGTTATAAAAAAAATCCCAATTTTAGGTGCCAATAAATCCAGAACAAATATTTTTTTATTAAAAATTAAATTAAAAAAAAATCTATAAACAGAAAATTTTAAAAAAGAAGCAATCGGAATCAAAAAACACCGAATGTAGCTTTTGGGCTCAATAATATCCAAAGGTCCCTGCAATTTCAACGTAAGTTCAAAATTTTGAAGTTAAATTTTGACAGTACATTTGTGAATTTTTTTAGATTTTTTTTCTTCATTCGTTTTCTAGTAAGTATCGCTCACATTTTGAAAAAAGTACGAGGATTGCGAGAAATTGCTGATTTTTCTATGGACGGTTATGGATTTTTTACTGTGACGCTTTGTAACTTTTCGAGTCTAAAATTTTATAAGCCGGTCCTGCAATTTCAGTGACAGTGATATCACTTTAGTTTTAGCACACATTTGTGATTTTCTTAATTGGAAAACCAATTTTCGGATTATCGCCGTTTAAAATTTAATTTTTGAGAAGCTTGGAAAAATCCTGATTTTTTTATACGCGATTGTAATTCTTCAAATTGATGTTAAAACCGTCTCAGTGAATTCAAAAAAGTAAAAAAAAATGGAAATACATATATTTATTCTAAATTTTGACTTCCTAAAATATTCTAGAATTTTTTTAATTTTGGGGGAGCTGCGTTTCAGACTAAAAATTTTCAAATCCACTCCAAAAAATCGCTAAAAATTCTGCGGATATTGTGAGCGGCTGCCATTCTTTAAAAAGACGTTAGCATCATAAAAACAAAAATTAGAGAATATTAAAAAATTGTGACTAAGATGTTTTGGCGCTTGGAACTTTTTTAATTTTGCGCGAGCCGCAGTTTGGGCTTAAAATTTTTAAATACGGTCCTGTCATTTGAACATCCTATCACATTGGAAGCACAGTTTCAAAAGTTTGTAATTTTTTTGTTACTTTCTTTATCCGTCTTCAAACTATTTCAGCAGTCACATTTTTGAAAATTTACAAAATTGATAAAAAATTCTTGATTTTTTTAGACTGGTTTTATTCTCTAAAGTAACGTTAAAGCGTTTCAAAAAAAATTAAAAAAACTAAAAAATGAGAAATACATGAGTGGTTTAAATTTTTGCCTCCTAAAAGTTTTCGAAACTCAGAACTTTTTAAATTTTGTGTGAGCTACTTTCGGGCTCAAAATTTTCAAATGCAGTCCTGTGATTCTAATATTGGTTATATTATTTTAAAGCTAAAGTTTCAGAGTACATCTGTGATTTTTTTAGATTTTTTGCTTCCTTGATTTTGTAGTCTAAAGCCACGAAAATGGCCAGTAAAAAACTCCAAAAATCAGATTTTTCGACGGGCGCCCATTATTTTTTTTAATGCCAACAGAGCTGTTTTGGCAATAAATTTATAAAAATTGGACAACTGAACTATTTTTGACAATTTAACAATTTTGTGCCTCACGAATTTATAGGATTAACATTTCCAATTCAATATCGTATAATCCGGTCCTGGATTTGAGGGGCAATAAAATCATTTTAAAGACAAAGTTTCAGAACATATTCGTGATTTTTGTCATATTTTTTTGGCCATCCGTTTCCCACTTTGGAATTCTTTAATTCCAGTTTTGGAAAACTTACGAAAATACCAAAAAAATCTAAAAAGCTGCTGTCATTTTTTAAATTGAGATATAAACCGTCTCAGTTATTAAAAAAATGACATACATAGTTTTTTTTTAATTTTCGCTTTGAGTTGTTTTGTAGTTTGAAAATTTTAAAATTTTGCGCGAGTTACGTTTCGGGCTGAAAAATTTTTAAACCCAGTCCTGTCTTTTTTTAATCTTGAGTTAACCATTGCGAGAAATTGCTGATTTTTCTAGGGACGGTTATGGATTTTATACTGTGACGCTTTGTAACTTTTCGAGTCTAAAATTTTATAAGCCGGTCCTGCAATTTCAGTGACAATAATGTTATTTTAGTTTTAGCACATATTTGTGATTATCTTAACTGGTTTTCTTATTATCGCCGTTTAAAATTTTAAATCCTGATTTTTTTTATACGCGATTGTAATTCTTCAAATTGATGTTAAAACCGTCTCAGTGAATTCAAAAAAAAATTTTTTAAATAAAAATACATATTTATTCTAAATTTTCGCTTCCTAAAATATTCTGTAGCTTAGAAATTTTTAAATTTTGGGGGAGCTGCGTTTCAGACTCAAAAATTTCGAATCCAATCCAAAAAATCACTAAAAATTCTCCATATATTGTGAGGGGCTGCCATTCTTTAAAAAGACGTTAGCATCATAAAAAACAAAATTAGAGAATATTAAAAATACATGACTAAGATGTTTTGGCGCTTGGATTTTTTTTAATTTTGCGCGAGCCGCAGTTTGGGCTTAAAATTTTTAAATACAGTCCTGTCATTTCAATCTTGGTTATACAAGTTATACAAGCAAAATTTTCAAATTTTCGATTTTGTATTTTGGAAATTCTAAATTTTACTCGACCTGCGTTTCGGGCCTAAAATTTTTAAATCCGATCCTGTCATTTTAATTTTATTTATACTGTTTCAAAGCTGAGTGGTTTTTTTTTCAATTTTTCTTTTGATGAGTTTCCGGATTATAGCCGCTCGAAAATCACATTTTTGGAAAACTTACAAAAATAAAAAAGTCCTAATTTTTCGTTCTTCAAAATTGCATTCGAATTATTCTATAAAAATTACAAACTTAGAGAAAATAAAAAATGTATAACTTCTCAAAATTTGCTCTCTCTAATGTTTTGATGCTTTGAAATTTTTAAATTTTGAAAGAGCTGCGTTTCGAGACTTTAAATTTTTAAAGCCGGGCCTGCCATTTTAATGGCCAACCAAATCCATTTTAAAGCTAAAAATTCGACGTATATTGAGATTTTTTCTTGATTAGTTTTCGGATTATAAAAATTCAAATCATTGTTGGAAAACTTACAAAAATTTAAAGAAAACTTAATTTTTCTATATACGACAATCATTTTTCAAATAAGGTTGCAACCATTCCATAAAAATTAAAAAAATTGAGAAAATTAAAAATTTCTAATTTTTGCTTCCTAAGTTGTTATGCAGCTTAGGAATTTTGCACTAGCTGCGTTTCGGCTCAAAATTTTCAAATCCAGCCCTGTTATTTAACCGCGAGTTATACCATTTTGAAGCTAAAAGTTTTACGTGCATCTTGAAGTTTTTTTTTGGATTTTTCTCTTTATTGATTTTTTATTAGAAGAAACGCAAGATTACAATTTTTAAAAAAATAAATAAAATACAACAACAATAAAATAACAAAACAATAATTTAAAAATAATAGAAAATGTTAGAAATGAATTTTTATTTTTAATTTTATATAAGTTCTTTACTAACCTTACAAGATCAAGAAAAAAATTCTGATATTTCTTTAGGTGGCTGTCATTTTTTAAATGAGGTTAGAGCTATTTAAAACAAAAGAAAAATTAATAAAAATTTTAAACAAAATTGAAACCAAAGTTTCAAAATATATTCATTTTTTTACATTTGTCTTTCATTGGTTTTTTACTTTAGAACACGATTAAGATTACATTATAAAAAAAAAACTAAAAATATGTAAAAAATGTTAAATTGTTCCAAATGTAGAATTTTTGAAATAATTTTGTTTGACGTATCGGATCAAAAAAAGGAAATTATAACACCAAAAGTTTTTCATGCTCCACCCTGTATATCTAGAATCAACAAAATTTAGAAAATGTGAAGAATAAAAGAAACAAAAAATCAGAAGCATCCAAGGAGTTCTAGAGAAACAAGAAACTAAAAAGAAATGAACCGAAGCAGTGCAACCAACACATTTTTTTTAAATGAAATACATTCCGTTCAACAATGATGACTCACCCCTTTGAAGTAGCTACAGCTGTACCGGAACCAGTTTGATCACTTCCTGACTTGCGGCACACGCCGCCTCAGATGCAAAAACTGGTTTTGGATCAAGTAAACGACCTTCATCGTGAAGAAGCTTGGGAACTAGGTCACTCGTACAGGTTTAATCCACTCAAAATAAATATCCAAATAAAATGGCGAAAATCCCAAAGCACAGGCCGTGGTCTCCAAAATTTAAATTTAAACCATCCCGCCAACTTGAGCAACTCTCATTGGTTGCTTCACAACTCGAGTGGAACCCGAAATGCCGGTCAAAATAAAAACTGTCAAAAAGCGTTAAAATTTTAATTCGTTTTGAAACAATGTCCGGGAAAAGTGTGTGTTTTTAGGTTTTTTTTAGCACTCCCTGTCTCCACCATGGTATCATATATCAACATGTTTCTGAAATCCGAGCTAACCTTCATCCCCCGACTTTTGGAAAAATACGTTGGGAATTACTACAATAACACTCTGTGCAACGGGGCCACATGGATGCTCCTCATTTGGTTCATCCTCCACGTTATTTTCGACGATTTACTTAACGTCTGTATCTAACCTCAAACCGTCCATGATTGTCACTCTTTTGCAGGCTTTATTCAGAAGAATGAAATGTAAGGAATACATTCGGGTGCGCCTCCAACGCTCTTTGTGGTACACTGGTTTTTACACCACCGCCTGCATTTACTGCCTCGCCACGGTCCTTCGCAACGACTTGAAAATAATCAATTTGAGAGAGCCCCTCGATGGGACGAAATCGTCGGGTCACCTCATTCTCGGGTTTATTCTTCTCTTAACTTTTTACCTCCACAGCGCCGCGTGGGAGAAACTCAAACACAACGACGGAAAGCTCTCTTTTCACTATTTAAGCTTGTCGATTTTTCTATGCTTTTCATACTTCCTAAGGTAAAGCTTGGGCGCTTGTAGATCTTGTTGGGATTGTATTATTTTAGATTTGTGGAGGGCGTTTTCCGCCTAACAGTTCTTATTTCTTCAGCTCAAGTAGGGTTAGAATTGTGCAGATGCGCCGCGGTGCAGAACTGGGAACACAAAAAACTAATCCTGGGAACTTTTCTAGTTCTTAGCATGGCGCTATAGTAAGTCGCTTTTCACGTTTTGAGCCCTCTAAAAGTGATTTCTAGTATCACGAACTACCTCATTCTAGTCCCGATTTTGTTTGTTTTTCCTATGGTTAGAAGACTGACAGTGGATGTGGGAATCCTCCTCTTCTGCTTAAAAGGGTGGCTGCTTTTTGAGTTATCTACTTCTGTACGTAACCTCAACTGACATTTCTCTACGTGATCGTTAAGGTTTTAGTTAAAATAATCCACCACTGGATCTACCATCAAGAAACTGAAAAGTGTGAGAAGGATGTTTTTGAGTGCTCGCTGTTCTCGCCCCGAAGCGACGCAACCTACAATTTTTTAATTCTGCGTAAAGAAATGATGGAGAGAGAACACCAGTAACAGTTGCTATCATTTTTAACATAAATTAATGTTTTTTTTTTGTAGGAGCACGTCGCTTAGAAAACCGAAGGGGAGAAACGTGATGTTTCAAACTTTGAAATGTGAGACTTACTTTTTTATCAGTTGGTAGCGTTGATTCATCAGTGCTACCAATCTGGGACGAAAATACACGGTTATTTTCAGGCATGGTTGCCATCAAAAGGAAGCTGCATGATAAGAGACAAAATAACAGACTTAATATGAAAGAACCAGAGGAAAACACTGAGAGTGTCGCTTTGGATGACTGTGAAGAGGTCGTGGGTGGTAAATTGGAGTTCAATATTAATAATAAGAGTGATACTAAGTGTAAACAAGAGTAAAGGTAAATTTATTTCTATCCGTCCACTCTCTAGTGTGCTTTTTTTTCAAATTTAAGTGGTGTAAGTTGGTCTTTCTTTGGGAATAATCTGTCATCAATGAAGTGAGGTTATGTCAATTATAATTTGAGGCTCAAAACACTAAAACAAAGCACAGCTGCCAATCATACAACTGAAATAGTACTAAGCAGTAGCAGTACCAAACTTAAAATTTTCTTAAATTGTGAGTTAGTCCAAAATTTCCGCGCTTCTGTCATCGTGATAGGTAACCTCAAAATGCAAAAATCTCAGACAATCAAAAGTCTCTTTGATTGGAGTTGAATATCAATAAGAGTGATTCAAAGTGTAAACAAAAGTAAAGATAAATTTATTTGTGTCCCCCTCCACTCTATAGGGTATTTTTTTCAAATTTAAGTGGTGTAAGTTAGTCTTTACGGAGTTTGGGAACAATCTGTCATCAAATCATCTCAACCCAAGTGAGGTAATGTCAAATATAAATTGAGGTTCAAAACACTAAAACAAAGCAGGGCAACCAATCATACAACTGAAATACGACTAAAAAGTGGCAGTACCAACCTTACTGTTGATCGAGTGGACAGGTACAAATAAATTTACCGTTGTTTCCATGCTTAATAAAGTTTTCTCAAGTTGTGAGCCGATTCAAATCTCCCACACCCCTGTCATTGTAACAATTAACCTAAAAATCAAAAAAATTCAGATAATTAATAGTCTCTTTGGTCAAAGTTCAATATTGATAGTAAGAGTGATTCTAAGTACAAACAAAAGTAAAGGTAGTGATTTTTTCAAACTTAAGTGGTGTAAGTTCGTCTTTTCAGAGTTTGGGAATAATCTGTCATTTGTCATATCAAAGCATGGAGTGAGGTTATGTCAAATAAAATTTGGGGCTCAGTACACTGAAAAACTAAGTAGTAGTACCAACCTTACTTTCTATCAAGTGAACCGATACAAATGACTTCACCGCGTCTTCCCACTTAATAAAATTTTCTCAAGTTGTTAGTTGGTTCAAATATCCTGCGCCCCTGTCACCGTGACAGCTAACCTCAAAATGAAAAAATCTCAAATAATTAAAAGTCTCTTTGAAAAGCGCGTGGATTTTGAAAACAACACCTACGAACTACCAACCGAAGCGTTTGCGGTCTCGAAATGGTCGTCCCCTTCGTTCCAAACCGAGAAAGCTGATCTGAACAGAACAAAAAGTCTCCTGAATAATTTTAATTTAGAAGAGTGGTCCCGGCATACCAAACACCGTGATCCTTCTAGTTACATTCCTCGTACCGTGAAAAAAAAATTCCACGCGGAGCTCGTCACACAGGTATTTTTTCGTGTTTAAGTTTGTATGATTTTTTTCTGGTTTTTAGGCCTGGTGCAAGTTCTATGAATGTCTGAAGAACTTCCCGGTTGTTCCAAAGGAGGCAGATGTTTCAGGAGTTTTTACAAGTGTTCATTTGTGTGAGGCTCCTGGAGCTTTCATAAGTGCTCTTAATCATTTTTTGGCCAGTGAGGGGTTGGGAGTCGATGTAAAGGGGGAAAAGGGGTTATAATAAGGTTTTAAAAGTCTGGTTTTAGTGGCAGTGGTGTGCTAACACGCTTAATCCGGACTACGAAGGGAATTCTCTCCAGGAGATGATTCCGGATGATAGGTTGTTGAGATATACTTATCAGAATTGGGAGTTTGGGGTGGATGGTACAGGTGATATTACTAAGTACCATAATCATACGGATTTGGTTCAGAAGATGCAACATAAGGTAAAATGTATAAGCAAAAATTGTCTTAGTTTATTTATAAAGATTTTTCTAAATTTGGTGGAATTGTATGTTGCTTGCCTTCTCAATCTTGCTTTTTACTATTTCAACTAGATTTGGTTGGTCACCGCCGACGGCAGCGTGGACTGCAGCTCCGACCCCGGCAACCAAGAACTCCACGTCGAATTCCTCCACTACTGCGAAACAATGACAGCCCTCCAACTCCTCAAAACAGGTACCCCCGAATCATCACTCCCCCTTAACTCACCCTTTTTTCAGGTGGAACTTTCGTCTTAAAAATCTTCACTTCCTTCGAAGACTCCACCATCTGTCTTCTCTACCTCCTAACCACCCTCTTCGAAAAAGTCTCCACTTTCAAACCTGCCTCATCCAAAGGAGGCAACTCTGAAGTCTACATCATCTGTCTCAATTATAAAAGCGTCCCGAAACTATCCCTCCTCTGGGACTCCCTCATCGTCCCGTACAAAACCGGCCGATTCGATCCGGATAAATCCATGTTCGCTCTCCACGAAATCAACAAAGATTTCCTCGGCCAGTTGTTACGAATTTCTGTTTTTTTCAAGACGAAGCAGATCGAGACCATCAATGGGAACATTTCTAAATTTAAGAAGGAGAGACAGGACGAAGCGGGGAGAGTGCACCAAGTGAAAGTCTATGTCGCAAATCGATATATCAATCGATACAAATTAAAGAGTATAGATCCGGAGAGGAAACTAGGCACCGTCGAGGGGGCGTACCTCCAAAACGACGTCAAAAAATTAAACTTCATCGGAAGTGTTTTCAAATTTCGCGCCGACTTGGTCAAAACTGACATTTTGGAGGTAAAAATCGGCGCTAGAATCCCACGGGTGAACTCTTCGCGGTTCTGTCTAAAACATCACTTATCAAAACTTAAATATACAGGTGGTCCGAAAATGTCACTCTACCAAAGCGCGGAGAAAATCATCACTGACTCCGCCTCCTTGCTCGCTTGGAATGACTGTAATTTTAAGACCAACGACGAATTCCAGAAACACGTTTTTTACACCATTTTTACTTCCAGTAAAAATCACTTGGTGTTGGTAAAAATTCCTCTAGTGACGAATTTTTTAGTAGGTTTACTGTATATCTTAGTTTCCGTGTATGAAGAAGTGTATTTTCACCAAAGCGGTTTTTTGATTTTATACGATTTTAGTGGGGAAAAAATTAAGTTGGTAAAATCGATTCTTCGGCGCGTTGATGAAGCATACAGGACGTTACCAGAGTTTTCAACTTTTACTTGTGATATTATCCAGCTCGTGGCGCCAGTTCTTCTTTATAACAACATTTTTTTTGATTTTGTTTGGAATTACAATAATGTTGTTCTGTCAAAACTTTAATAAAATGAGACCATGCATGTTTTTTTTCTTTCTCTGAGCAGGCTTTGGAATTTGACGTTTGTTGGTAGCACCGTCCATTTTTTGACAGTTTGAGGTTATACGCTAAGATTTTATGAATCGTCAAACTCAATAGACGACCGAACTACCAACCTCTAAAAAATCAAGTTCTATTAGCAGAATGTGTTACAAGGAAATTAATAAAGTCCATGAAATGAGTCTAGTCTACAAATTGAGCAATTAAAATTTTATGGCAGCAGTGATGAAATACTACCATAAACCTTTCAACGTAACATATTTTGCAATAAAACTTTTGTGGTTAATAATTAGATTAATATACAAAAAACAAGAAAGATGTAAAAATTGTGTAGGATAAAAGAATGAAATAACACAAAAGGAAGGAACTATGGATCAGATGAAATTGTAGGTTAAAATAAAGAATATACATATATATATATATATATATATATATATATAGAGTCTTAAAAGTCTTAAAAAAACACCAAAGAAACGAACATCTGGAAAAACCGAAAGAGGAGAAAAAGAAGAAGAAAAAATATAAATCGAAGGAAATACATCGAGTGGGACAAATACAAAAAAAAATAAAAATGAACTCTATTAGTCTTAATGAGACTTTGTTAGCAAACTATGGATGTCATCTCTTATTGGGGCTACGTTGAGCATTATATAAATGCGAAAGAGCCAAAAGATCCAAGGAGTAAAGTTTCACGAGGAATCTTCAACCTGATTTTCTGGAACTCATCTCTATAGGCGGCTGTGAATTTTTTGCATGACGTTTCAGAAGTTGATTTAAAAAAAATGAAATTTTAACAATGTTAAAAATTTGAAAAATTTTGAAATGTTACTTTTTATGAAGTTTGGAAAATTCGAATTTTTTCAGGATTAACATTTCGAGTCTAATATTTTTTAATCAGGTCCTGCAATTTCAGTGGCAGTAACATCATTTCAAAGGCTAAGAATCAAAAGAAAACAAAATTTGAAAGAATTTGAAAAAGCCAAAGAAGAAGAATCCAAAAGAAACGACCGATCTTAAGGACTTAAAAAATACAAAATTATCAGAAAATCTCAAGACTGCAAGTAAACCAAGCAACCTAAAAAACTAAAAAAAAAATAAAAATTATGAAATTTTCAAGGAACTGAAAAAACTTGCCAAGAGCCTGAAATTTTTTAAATAGAAGTCTACTCTGATTTTCTATAACACAAAAAATTGTTGCAATTTTGAGTTTCTCAAATTTTGAAAACCGAAATGTACTGAAAACTGTATTTTCAAACTGCCAAAGATTTTTACAAAGTGTACAAATTTTTGAGCGCCCAAAAATCGTGAAAAATTCAAGTCTTTCGAATTTTAGGATAACAGATAAACAAACTGAAAATAGATTTCTAAGCACAAATAATCAAAAATTTATGTTTAAAATTGCACATTAGAAAATTTTCAAAGGAAATAAAAACTTAAACATTTCTAGTCAAGATTACCACAGTCTGCGCAGATCGTCCGCGACTTTATTGGCAAACTGTGGAGGTGATCTCTTACTGGGTTGCTGGAAATCATCTACTACAGCCTACCTCATTGTCTGTAACTGAGAACGACAAGGAATAAAGGCACATCAGCTTCTGGACATTACCTTTAAATGAAAATTTTAATATTAAGGGCATAGGGAGATAAGAATGCTAAAATTGCCCCCAGAGCGTATCTTAACGATACTTTCAGGATATGTTCGTACTACAGAAGTACTTTGATTCTGAAGTTTTTAGATCTCAAAGTTAACTAGATTTTGAATAATAATAAAAAAAGACAAAAACAGAAATTTTTTTTTTCTTCATAGACCAAACCGATTATTAAATTATTATTAAATTACCATAAATAATAATTTTATGGTAATTTAATATCTATAGAGATACTCTTTTGATAAAAATTTCAACTATATAGCTCTACATTTTCATAGAGAAAAAAATTTTTTTTCGTGAAAAAGTGATTTTTTATTATAAAACTTAAAAGTACAATTTTGAAAATATTTTTTTTGAATTCCCTAGCAAAAAGTATATAAAATATATTTTTTTCAAATTTTTTGTAATGGTACGCCATATTGAAAAAAATTAAAAACTGTCATGTTTCCGAAAAAATGTTTTTTTCGATTTATATTCTCTTTCTCTCTTTATATATCTATATATATATATATATATATATATAGATCTATGTATATACTTCTAAAAAATGAAATTCTGAGAACGCAATAACTGTTTATTGCTCACTTCATCTCTCAGCCACCCCCGAGCACAAATAACAAAAAGAGCATGACTTAAGTGTAGTTACGCTTGAACATTCCTAACTGAATATTAATATTATTTTTTGTAAAATAATATAATTTAGATTTAAACACTATATTAAGCAAATTATAACGAACCTTAAATTTGACGAAAGATAATTTAAACATAATCGCTGTCTTCATTCATTGTTACGTTAATATTATCTATCATCGTTAAACAATCGGCTTAGAACTTCAGCTAGTCGTGGAATTTTGGTCAAGTATCGTTCATGAGCCAAATAATAATTAATTGCTGCAATATGTGGAGAACAACTGACGATTCTGTTGCCATTTGCACATTCACAGCAATATCTATTTATTCCAATATATTCTCTACTATTTGGTTTGTAATCAAAACTAAAAATAAAAAGTATATATTCTATTTTGTTAACATGACGCGATTAGACTTAACTTTGACTATGTTACTTTCGTCTTACATATTCAATTTTTATGTTGTTCGATTCATCCATCATTTCAGCTAGGTTTGATATCGATTGTTTATATATATCGATATGACCCAGTGAAGCGAATTTTCAATTCTTTTTGTCATTTTTGGAAAATCTGTTAATTCATTAACTGAAATTGTTTGAAAAGAAAGTTTTTTACAAAGCCGACCATTTTTCTTCACTTCATCAGCCAACGTGTTTTTATATGTTTTAATGGACTTCATTCTCTCTATAATTAAATCAGAAAAATCTAAATCGGAAGTCACCCCCTCGTGGTGTTATTCTAAGTAGTAATAGCGGTGCGTTTTTCAATAAGATAATAATCATCTAGTTAAGACGTCAGAATTATGTTATAACAATTTCTCGCTCAAATAATTTTATTTGAGATATTTATTTGATTTATTTGTAAAAAATAATTGGAAGACAAATATACATATATATATATATATATGTGTGTGTGTGTGTGTGTGTATTGTTGTCAAAGCAATGAAAAATTTTTTTTTGCAACAATTTTTTTTCTATATGGCGAACCATTAGTATATAAAATACAATAAAACACAATAAACTTGGAAAAAATGTATTTTATGTATTTTTTGTTAAAATTTTTTAAAAAAATTAAAATTGCACAATTCAACAATTTTCCTCGAAAAAAAAAATTTCTATGAAAATGCGAAACTATTTTATTTAATGATGATAATATTAACGTAACAATTAATTAAGAATGCGATGATGATGTTAAATAAATTGTAATCTAGATTACATTATTTTTCAAAAATTAATATTAATATTCACGTTGGGAATGTTCAAGCGTAACTACACTTAAATCATGCTCTTTTTGTTATTAGTGCTCGGGGGTGGCTGGGAGGTTGAATATATATATATATATATATATATATATATATAGAGAGAGAGAGAGAAAGAGAGTATAAATCGAAAAAATCTTTTTTTCGGAAACATGACAGTTTTTAATTTTTTTCAATATGGCGTACCATTACAAAAAATTTGAAAAAAATATATTTTATGTACTTTTTGCTAGGGAATTCAAAATAAATATTTTCTGTTTTTGCCTTTTTTTATTATTTTTCAAAATCTAGTTAACTTTGAGATCTAAAAACTTCAGAATCAAAGTACTTCTATAGTACGAACATATCCTGAAAGTATCGTTAAGATACGCTCTGGGGGCAATTTTAGCATTCTTATCTCTCTATACCCTTTAAACAAATAACTTTGTACCTTGTGTCCTTGTCAAAATTAAATTTAATTAATTAATTAATTAATTGAACATTAAATATTTCAAATCACGGTAGTAACACTATAATTTTATAACGATGTTGGATAAAAAAAATTTTTTTACATATTTTTAAGAAAAAAGTATCACAGTTTTAAATACCCGTAAATTTTGAAAATCTATTCAGTGATTTTTTTTCTAAAAACAATAGAAGAGATGATAGCAGAAAAACCCCAAACTTCTGCTTATTTCTCAAAAATAAAGTAAACAAACTCGCTTCCCAGTTGCCCAATTCGTACTTATTACAGTCGCAACTAATTGTTTATGTAACATGAAATTTACAAAAGAAAGTGTGTAATAACATCGTTAAACCCATCCGAAAATTGTTTTATTATTGAACATTAAATGTTTAAGATTGCAAATAAAATAAACAATAGTTCTCGATTTTCACTCTTTGTTTCTAACGTAACTTCCAATTCACATTTTTTATTGATGAATGGTCACTTTATAAATCTAGTTCACAACAAATAACACGACGAAAACAAAAATTCGATCATTATTAACCAGAATTGTGCAATTATTTCACACCTACGCTGCTTCGAAAATGAAGACTCCTTATTTAGAATTGAACCAACAATAAACTTAAATACCGTGGCCCAGGGAGCACTTCTTGGCCTCCTCCGTCACTGAAAAATTCTTAATTGCTTACACAATGAAAATGAAACATTGTTACATAAGGTTGGTTGGCACACTACGTCATACGATCGTTTAGCTACAACAATCATTTAATTTGTGTTTTTTTTTCAGTCATGAAAAAGTGACTCGTTGGTTACTTTGGTACTTTCACATAATTAACTTACTTACAATTTTCAGGCCAATTACCAATTGGAATTTTTTCAGGACGTGAAAACTACAAATTGTGCACAAAATCATATTCAAAATTTCAGTTTGTTACATTTTCAAATTTAATTTAGTTTTGTTTTTTCAGGAGCTACGATTTGGATATTTCTAGGGCGTTTCTGCAATTTCAGTAGTTTCAAAGTAGCACGCAAATTGCTTCTAGATTTTTTTTATTGGTTTTCTGGTCAGTATTACAAAAGGCGGCTGTGATTTTTTTGTATAATTTCACAACGGTTTCAGAAGATTTAATAAAATTAAATATTATAAGCGTATTAGAAACTTGCAAATTTTTGAAATTTTACTTTTTATGAAGTTTGGAAAGTTAGAATTTGTTCACGATTAATTTTTTGAGTTTAATATTTTTTAATCGGATTCTGCAGTGACAGTACTTGTATTTTTTCATAATTTTTTCATTATTGATTTTTTGATTATAGCCGCCTGAAGTCATATTTCAAAAAAAATACCGTGAATTACAAAAAAAAAATAGTTTTTTCTATAGTAGGCTGTGAATTTTTTGCATAACAAAAATTACAAAAAAAATGACGTCATCAAAAATTGTTATGCTCTAACAAGGTTGTTTAAGATTTTGAAAATAAAATTATCCTCGTTTCTTTATCTCAAAAATACTAAGAATAAAAAGAAAACAAAAAAAGGAAACTGAAAAATTAAAAAGTTTGAAAGCATTTGAAAAATCTAAAGAATACGAATCCAAAAGAAACGACGAATCTTAAGAACTGTAAAGAAGCAAAATTATCAAAAAAACTCAAGATTCCAAGTAATTCAAGTAACCTAAAAAGATTTAATCTTTTATATAATAAAAATAATATTAAATTTAAAATAAAATTTAATATTAATAAAAATATAAAAATCAGAAATTTTCAAGGAACTGAAAAATCCGGAAATCTATAAAGAATTTTAAAAATCCTAAAAAATTCAAGAATTCGAACAAACGAATCTCAAAATTTAAAAAAAAAGAAAAACACAAGTGAGAAGAAAAGTTACAAAAATGCAAAAAACAAAAGAATCTCAATAATCTAAAATATGCAAATATCAGAAAAATCGAAAGAATATTAAAATACTAAAAAAAAATTTAAAACTGAAGAATCTTACGAAATAAAAACCAAAATAAACAAAGAAAGCAAAAGATGCAAAGAATTCATAAAATCTAAGAAATAAAAAAGAGAATCCGAAGATGAATTATAAGAATCATAAAAATTTGTGAAAATGAAAAAAAATACAAAAAATCGAATGATAGAATAAATTCAAAATATTAAAATAATTTTTAAAATCAAAAAATCTCAAGAATCTAAAAATTCCGAAACAAAAAAGCAAACAATTCAGGAAAACGAAGAATAAAAAATATGAAAAATCTAAAATTTAAAAAAAATTAGAAATTAAAAATTTTGAAAATTTTGAAAATTTTAAAAATCCAAAAACCGTAAAAAATTCCATAGAATGCGAAGAATCTAAAAAATCTATAGAATTCGAAGAATCCGAAAAATTCAAAGAATCTAAACCTAGAAAATTAAAAAAAAAAAAAACAAAAAGTTAAACATTCTTGAAAAAAACAAGAATTCTAAGAATTAACAAATGAAAAAAATTCAAAACACAAAAATTATTTTCAAAAAACTAAAAAAAATCAAAAAAAAATGAAGTATAAAAATTTCCCAAAAAATAAAAAAAAAAGAAGAAAAAAGTTCAAGAAACTAAAAAGTCTAAAGAATGTAGAGAATCTAAATAGTCTGATTATTTTTTTAAAAATTTTTAATTCTTCAGAAAAATCAATAAAAAGTTCTAAAAATCATACAGTACAAATTCAGGAAAACGAAAGAATCCAAAAATAAAAAAAAAACGAAGAATGAAATAAATCTAAAATATTAAAATAAATTTAAAAACTAAAAAAATCTACAAAATCGAATTAAAAAAAATTAAAAACAAACCAACACTTCAAGAAAACGAAAAATTCGAACAATTTAAAAAATTTCCAAAAATTTTAAAATCCAAAGGAAGCAAAAAATTCCTTACATTGCGAAAAATCTAAAGAATTTAGGTAATTCAAAGAAACTGAAAAATCCAAAAAACCTAAACAACTTAAAGAAAACAAAAAAATCCAAACAAAAAAGATTTTCAAAAAACTAAAAAAAAACGAGAATTTTAAATTATTAAAAATTTCAAAATAATCTAAAAAGCAAAGAAAAAAGACCAAAAAAACTAGAAAGTAAAGAATCTGAATAATATACAAAATTTTAAAGAATTTAAAAAATTCAAAAATTCAAACAATCCGAAGGGTAATGCAAGAATCTCAAAAAAAAATCAATGAATCCAGAGAGAGAAAAGAAAAAAGAATGCAAGAAGTCCATAAAATCCAACGAGTTATAAAAAAAATAAAAAAAAAACGAAATGGTCAAAAGAATTTCAAGAGTTGGAGAAATCCGAAGAACGGAAAGAATCCAAAAAAACTGAATAATAACAATTCAAAGAATCTATAGCATTCCCAGAAAATCATAAATCTAAAGAATCTAAAGAATTTGAAAAATCTCAAAAACACAAAAATCGAAAAAATTTAATGACTGCAAAAAAAAACAGAATACGAAGAATCCAAAAATAAGAAAATTTTTAAAAATGTGAAAAATTCTGAATATATGAGGAATCCAAAAAAGTCCGAAAATTCGAACAATCTAGAGAATCCAAAAATCTTAAAGAATCTGCAAATATTCAAAAAAATTTAAAAATTCAAAAAAAATTTAAAAAAATCCAAAAAATGGGTACAATAAAAAAGAATTAAATAATCTCAAGAATTCAAAAATGTGAGAAATGTTAAAAAAAGTTCTAATTTCAAAGATCTCAAATTCTTGTTTTCAAAACTGAAAAATAAAAAATTACGTTGTATACTTTAACAATTTAACCAAGAATTTTGAAATTATACAGAATGTGGCAATTAAAAAAAAAGTTCCTTCTTTTAAAAATGAAAAAAATATCAAATTTGTTAAGCTCTAAAAAACCTTTCAGAAAATTTAAAATAAAAAATCTTGTAAATAAAAAAACATTTTTTTAGTATTTATCAGGTCTTAAATCTTCTACATTTTTTTCCACAAACAACAAAAAAATATGAGAATTTCAAGACAAAACTCATAGCGTGAAATTTAATTTCCAACAAATATTCTAATTTCTCAAGTCACAGAAACGATTAAAATAATTTTCTTTGTACATTGTTCATTTTTAAATTACATGCAAAACTCGCATTTTAAGACGGAAATCATTTTTTGACTTGTAAATCTATAAACCATGTAGTAATAATTCCATGAAAATCCCATTGTTTTAAGGTCATTGTTCGTTGCATTTTGATGATATAGCAACATAATGTCTGCCCTTTTAAAATTAGATGTAATTAGTAGCAATTAATTGGATCGATTAGACAATTTTACATAAAAAACAACTTTCTTGACACGTTTCGATTGTCTCTGTAAACACACTTCGGAAAGCTGTAAAAACGTACGAAACATTTCATCACCTTCTTATGCAATGAGATAAATAGTACATGTTACACGATGACGAGTGTCAAAGTATGAAAAGTAACAGAGAAGAGGTTGAGCAATCCTTCTTAAATAATTTCTTAACACTCATTGTTCATTTACATAATGTCAAAAAAAAACGGGACTTTTATCGCTCATTTTTTCCTTTTTTCCAAAAACGAGAGTCTCTACCTTTATTATTTTTGTTTTTACTTGCAGTTTCTTTGTTTTATTGTTTTTTCTACCACTCAAAAGTGGCGACACAAACCGATAAAAGCGCATGTGCGTCTCATTATGTGCATCTTCAATATATTAAGAAACTTTGACGAGCGCCCGATACAATCTGAATTTGAATATTGTTCGGTGAGAGTGGTGAGACAGAAATAACGTTCGAGCAAAAATAAGGTACGTACTTTTGACTTTTATGCTTTTAGTTTTTGAACACCAATTATTTGGTCTGTTTTTAAATAATTGTGTCGATTAGATCGCAATTTTCGATTACTTTCACAATGACTCATTTTATTGGCGGGTAAATAAACATTTGAGTGCTGACAGTTACAAAAATGTGTTTCGCTTGCAATGTGTTATGCGTAATGTGTCAATAAATATAATAATAAATATAAAGATTGAAAAATAAATTATACAATTTTTCACGTTCGTTTTCACGCTATTGAATTTTTAAATTTGTACCGTTGAAATTTTAGGACAATTTTTGGAATCTCGTTCTTTAATCTTGAGAACATTTCTAAATTTCTTTGTCACATCGTTTAAAAAAATTATCTAACTTTTAGGACACTTATTCAAAATTTAAAAAAAACTGAACTAATGCAACATTTTTTTAAACAAAATGAAATCAAAATGTAAGAAAACAGAAAAATACCAAAAATTTTTTTTAAAAAAAAAAAACAATATTCGAAATAACATCAAGATTAAAAATTCAGGAAAACGAAAGAATTCGAAAAATTCGGAGAATGAAATAAATGCAAACAATTAAAATATTTTTAAAATCAAAAATAAAAATTTCAAGAGAACGAAGAATACAAAGAATCTGAAAAATTTTAAGAAATTTAAAAAGTTATAAAATAAACTCAGATTTTAACATTTTCTCCAATTTCTTATTTAATTTTGTTTTTGAAAAACTGAAGAGTGCATGAAATTATGTTGATTATAATTTAGCTAACTGATACATTTTTCGGATCCTAAGAATTTCCAAAAATTAACAAAACCTGCAAGGGGAGAATCCAAAAAGTCCAAAGAATGTAAAAAATTTCAAAAATTGAGTATCAAAAGAATTGAAGGAATTTAAAAAATTCGAGGAATTGGGGAAAGTTAAAAAAGACAAATTTTGAGAATTAAAATAATGCGAAAAATCTCAAGAATTTAACAAGTTTGAATTACCTGAACTAATTCAAAAAATCATACAAAATCTGAAAAATTTTAAGGAACTGTAGAATCCAAAAAATCCCAAAAAATCAAAAATGTAAATCAAAAGAAGACAAAGAAAAAAGTTCGATAAACCAAAAAAATACAAGACAATAATAAAATAAAAAATCTGAAAAGAAGAAGGAATGCAAAAAATTCATAAAATCTAAGAAACAAAAAAAACAGCGAATCCGAAGAATTTTAAGAATAAAAATTCAGGAAAATCAAAAAATCTCAAAAATCTCAAAAATCAGAATAAAAAAAACAGAATCCGCAGCTCCGAACATTCTAAAAATAAAAAATTCAGGAAAACCAAAAAATGCAAAGAATTTCAAGAATATGTGGAGAATCCGAAAAATAATGATTAAAAAAAAAAGAAAAATGCGGAAAATTCAAATGTTAAAAATCCAAAATAATAAAATCAAAAAATTTCACAATAGTTTAATAAATTGGAACAAAAAAAAACAAACGAACATTTCAAGAAAACGAAGAATCCAAAGTATTTAAAGAATCTGAAAATCTGAAGAATTTTTAAAATTATGAAAATTTTAAGAATCTAAAGACAGCAAAAAAATTCCACAAAATAATTTTAAGAATCCAAACAACCTGGAAAAAAACAAAAACCAAAAATCCAAACATTTTTGAAAAAAAAAAACAATTAGAAAAAAATAAACAAATAGGAAAAACCTGAAGAACCTCAAAAATTTTAAAAATCCAAAAATCCAGAGAATTCAAAGAATTTAAAAAAATCCGAGAATGGTAAGAATCCAAAAATTTTAAAGAATCTAACCTAACATTCCGACAAATCTAAGAGACAGTTAGTAGTTATTTTAACTGGAATTAATTAAATTCCTTCTTTCTCCATTCCTTGAGTGATCAAAAAGAATCAAAATCGAAGCAGGCGTTGTAAATTTTCGGGCACGTCGTAGTAAAATTTCCTTAAGCATTAACTTTAAATTCATAGGCGCCGATAACTCATGATCTTAGTATCAATTGTATAACCAAGTGCGACGCCACTGTCACGCTAACGCTAACCTCAAAAAACAGATAAAAAACTAATTCGACCATTTCAAAAAAAATTTGTGATTTGGTATTAATGATTATTGACATATCGACATAAATTAATGGGAAAGGAAACTGTAAGAGTGATGAAGAGGCGTTCTTCAAAATTGATGGTTGATGTTAATAAAATGTGTATGTGCATCAAGAATACACATACGTTGTGGTAAAACAAACCACTACAATCACTCTGGATTTGTTGATTTTTTGATCACTGTGTATAAGATTGCTTTTCATGACTTCCGTAGCCTTGTTTGCGAAAATTTGTTTTGGAAAACGTATGTCGCATGATTATGTTATAAAATCTTACCACTAAATGACAGCAGGGCTTGAGGAATTACACAACGTAAATAACTACTGGACAGCACAAATTTTTGTAAAAAAGCACCAAAAAACACAAATGCACACGAGTATGACCACAAAAAACAATACAATTATACGCGAGTAAGAACAACAGCACAAGTTGACAGTTGACAGAAGGAATGACATTAGGACATGCCTCCACACAAACAAAAAAAAAATCATTGGTAATAATATCAGAATATGCAATGAACACTGTAATTACTTTAATTACTTTGGTTTAAGAGTTTGAGATTTTATTTATATATTTTTTTTTAGATTCCAGGATGGCCCCTAACAGTACCATATCACCAACACTGCCCGAACAAATTCCCCAAAACCAAAAAACACCCTCAACTGATACAAGTTACAGAACATTTTGGGGATATTTTAAGACACCACTGATCTGGCCGAATATTATAGGAATATTTTTAATACATCTTATAGCTTTGTATGGATTTCTCACATTTCCATACATCTACCATTTGAAAACATTCTTTTGGTGTAATTTGAAGAAAAAATTAATTATTGCCTTTATTTATAATTATTTTTATAGGTTTTTTAGTTGGATGGGCAGCAGGTTTGGGGGTGACAGCAGGTGCCCACAGGTTATGGACCCACAGATCTTACAAAGCCAGATTGCCGCTAAGAATTATTTTAATAGTATTTTACGCCATGGCCGGACAAGTACGTTTTTTGCTAATTTATTTCCACACTGTATATATTTTTTTCTACAAAAGTGCAAGTTGGCAGTCACGCGCTTGTGTATATTGTGTTGCCTATCTCCTATATTTGTTTGATATTTCAATGTTATTTTCTAGAACAGTCTTTACGATTGGGTCCGAGACCACAGAGTCCACCACAAATTTAGCGAAACCGATGCTGACCCCCACAACGTAAATCGTGGATTTTTTTTTGCCCACGTGGGTTGGCTCATGATGAAAAAACACCCTGAAGTTCTCAAAAATGGCCGTCAAGTTGACTGCAGCGACATCTTTGAAGATTCAGTTGTTGTCTTTTTTCAAAAGTATGTCAAATTTCATCGTGTCTAAAAAGTCCTAAGCGTTGGTAGCACTTAGTGTTTAATGACGGAGAAAACAGTGCTGCCAACACATTTTAGAGATGAACTATATCAACTTATTTTAGGTATTTTTCTCCGATGAAGTTGTTTTTCTGCTTTATTTTCCCCACCTTGGTACCCTATTACTGCTGGAATGAAACTCTTTATTGGTCCATTATAAGTTGCCTCGCGAGATACGTCACTACCTTAAACTGTACTTGGTCGGTAAACAGCGCAGCGCACATGTTTGGGAACAAACCATACAATAGGTTAATTGACATTAAAAAAATGTTGTGGTGGACATGTCACTTGAGTTTAAGTGTGACAGTGATACCAACACAATACTTCAATTATCAACTTAAACCAAATTTTGATTTCTTTTAGGAACATTAACCCTGCTGAAAATCTGACAGTTTCTATTTGTGCGATGGGCGAAGGTTGGCACAATTATCATCACACTTTTCCCTGGGACTACAAAGCGGCTGAATTGGGGAACTACAGAGCAAATGCTGCAACTCTATTGATTGATTTGTGTGCAAAAATAGGATGGGCCTACGATATGAAAAGTCCGTCTAAGGAATTAGTACAAAAAACTGTTCTGATGAATGGCGATGGTTCACATAAATTTCATTAAATTAAAAAAAATAGTTCTCTACTCATTTATTTTATTTCTTCCCAGTAATTAGATAACCGCAAAATTAAAAAGAAGGAAGAAGTTTAAAAGTGTTTTAACAATTTGAGGTTAAGCGTTGATGTCATTAGTTTTGACAGTTCCAAACTGTCAACCACATCCAATTCGAATCAATTTTTTTTTTAGAATTATAAAAAAGTGGGTAACATTAGTCAGTTTTTGTTTCACTTTTCAAATTTTGAAAATTTTTTTGAATTGTTCCAGAGAACAACTTCCAATCTCCAGAATTCCTAAAGTTTGGAAACATTTTGATTTTTCAAAAATTAGAAAATCAAATAAAAAACTTTAAAACTCTCAAAACTTTAACTTGATAAAAGTTTTGAATATCCCTCAGAAATATTAAAAGAACATAAAATCGATTTTTTGAATTTCAAAATCTTTGAAAAAAAAACATATTTTTTTAACTTTTAACGATTTAGCACCCGCATGCCAAAGGAGCTAATAAGTGATATAATAATCTAATTTCCGAACTTCGTTATTACGAATTAAATTGAATTGAAAATTTGAAAAATTTATTGTTTCTTTTTTTATTTTTATTGTTTATTGTTCTAATTCTATGTTTATTTTTAAATCTTTTAATCCTAACTTTGTTAAAACTGTTACAAGGAAACTTCTGGAAGCTGTTCGACCTCTGTTAAATCTACGCACGGAGTCATCAACCTGCTAACACAAATTTCTAAAAATTTTTTCAACTGTTTCAAAGTGCTACCTAGAAATAGTAGAGATCTGAAAATTATTGAATCTTGAATAACATTCTGATAAAAAAAATTACATACTTCGTTATATTACGTTTACTTCGTATATGTTTCAATGTAGAGCTTTAACCTGCACCGACAAATTGCATAACAAAGAGCAAAGGTCTCATACGTAAGGAAGTTGTGATTCTTCGTCACAAAATTTTCATTTTAAATTTTAACACTTTAATTCGATTCAATTCAAATTGGTACATACTGAGCGTGACGTTAGAACACCACAATGAAAAATTTCGAATATTTTTTATTAATACAATTCACACATGTCAAGATTATGTCAACAATGAGTAAACGATTTGTAAAACAGTTGCATTCGTTTTTATACAGTGATCAAAAAGAAAACAAATCTAGAGTGCTTTGGAGCAATTTGTTTTATCGCCGCTCTTCAGCAACTCTTTTGGTAGATGCAGTTGCTAACCTTGAAACGTCTTGGCGGATAGCGATCAACAAAAGTCGCAGTGGAGTTATATAAATGAAGCATAAACAACCGAATTATTGTATCAAATAAAACTTTGAGGTCTGTTGAATCTGAGGTAGTTCCAAAAGACAACAACGAAAATACTAATAATACACTAATTGAGCAATAGCGTAACTTTTAATATTTATAACAACATAGAATGCAATACTGTAGCTACTCTTAAAGTTTTAAAAAAATGGCGTAGAAAAACTATGGTCTGCAACACGTTTGTCGTTTATCATTTTCATGTAACGAAACAAACAGTATGTGCATTGAGTGTCAAGGCCCGAAAAGTAAGAAAAGAGGTTGGGCTTTTTATATTCATGCAACTTTCTTTCTGTATTCCAAACACAAGAGTTTCTGTCATTATCAGTTTCGTATTTATTTGTGTTTTTTTCTACCAAGATGACACAGAAACTGCATTATTCTCTTAAAAGCGCACGTACATCTTATGTTCGTCCTCATATGTTAAGAGACTTTGACGAGCTCCTAACCGTGTTTAAACTTCTGTGACAGTATTTTGTTTAGTGAGAGTGGTAAGATAGAAATAACGTGCGAGTAAAAATTGGGTATGTAGTCTAAAAGCAATGATCTCTTTTGATTTACATGTATTTTTTGATTTTATTTATTTTATGGTTTTTAT
The DNA here is from genome assembly GCA_030157275.1 of Cynaeus angustus. NCBI lineage: Eukaryota > Metazoa > Arthropoda > Insecta > Coleoptera > Tenebrionidae > Cynaeus > Cynaeus angustus. Next base: position 11,580,241 of record CM058067.1, read on the forward strand.
ATGTTTTTTTTTTAGTTTTAAAATATTTGTCGTGTTATTAATTGTTAGTTTTTGATCGCAATTTTTAACTACTTTTTCAATTGCAATTTATTCTTGGGCAAATAAATATTAGTAATAATAAAATAATAAAACCGTGTTATAATATACATATGATATTCTCACAAAGAAACATAAATTAAATAATAAGAATAATAAGAAATATTAAGATAAATAGTTATATGAAACAGTATCTACGAAATTAAAACATTTTTATAAAAAAAATTCTTAAATTTACTTAAATTTCGTCATTTTGACAATGAATGAAAAATAGGAAAATATCAAAAATTTAAAAAAAATCTAAACAATTTCACGAATAAAAAAAATTTGGAAAACAAAAGAACTAAAAGAATTCGAAAAATACGAATAATGAAATTAATCCAAAAAATAAAAATAATTTTTAAAATCAAAAGACCTTAAAAAACAGAAAAACATTAAGAGAATGAAGAATACGAAAAATTTTAAAAATCTGAAAAATGTCAAGAATTAAAAAAAAGTTATAAAATTAAAAAAAATAGAATAAAAAAGAAAACACAAAATTCCACAAAATGTATCAAAAAAATTGTACGAATTTGAAAAATCCAAAGATTGGAAAAAGTTAAAAAAAGACAAATTTTGAAAATTTTGAGAATAATGCGAAAAATTAGAAAGATTTCAAGAATCCAACGGCCGAACTAATTCAAAAAATTATTAAAAGATCTGAAAAGATTTAAGAAACTCAAGAATCAGAAAAAGCCCTTAAATTTGAAAAACGCAAGTCACAGAAAAATAAAGAAAAAAGTTCCAAAAACCCAAAAAACAAAAAAGAAATAAAAAAATGCAAAAATCAAGAGAATTAAAGATCAAAGGATCCAAAAATGCCGAATGGTCCAAAAAATCTCATAAATCAGAACCGAAAACAAAATACATACTTAAAAACTCCAAAAATCCGACAAATCCAATAAATATAAAAATCCAAAGAATTCAAAAAAACTCGAAAAATGCCACAAAACCAAAGGAATTAAAAAGTGCATGAATTCCGAATTAAGAGCGTCCACTTTTAAAAGTTATCAACTTCTCTAATTTTCTGTTGTAGCAAAGCTGTTAACACACTCAAAATGAGTGCGTTAATAAGTCATTACGAAACCAAACATTTTTTGGATTAATAACACAAATTGGACGAAATGTTAAATGTGAATGTCAAATTAACTGCAAAATAATAATAATAACTTACAAAAATTACAATTATGTTTTAACCACTTTTATTTACAAATTTTTGCAATTTTTTAAAAATTAATAAAAATTTGAAATTTACAAAAATTTCTTTTTTGCTCAAAACGGGCAAGGTTTTCAGAAATTCAAAATTTAAAAAACTCTGAAATTGTTATAAAATTTTTCTCCTAGACAACTTAATTTTATTTATTTTTTCAAATTAATTAATATTCTTTTTTTTATTGCAGGATGGCCCCTAACAGCACCATACCACCAACACTGCCAGAACAAATTTCCCAAAACCAAAAACCGCCCCCAACTGACACAAGTTACAGAACATTTTGGGGATATTTTAAGACACCACTAATTTGGCCGAACATTATAGGAATACTTCTAGTACATGCTATAACTTTGTATGGATTCCTGACATTTCCATATATCAACCATGAGAAAACAATGTTGTGGTGTAATTTATATGGAACATTTAATTGTTGCTTTTATTTATATTATAATCAATTTTATAGGTTTTGTTTTTGGATGTTCAGCGGGTTTAGGGGTGACGGCAGGTGCTCACAGACTATGGACCCACAGATCTTACAAAGCTAGAAAGCCTTTGAAGCTTATTTTGATAGTATTTTATGTCATGGCCGGACAAGTACGTATTTATTCGTCATTTTTATCTACAGAATTCGATTATTGATTTTGGCCCAAATTTCATATTTTAGATATCCAGATTCCACTATACATCATCATATTTAATAGATCTTAACTACTAGAAATCGATTTTAATTCGAAAAAATAACAAATTTAGGAAAAAAATTTTTCAAATTATTTCCAACATTCTGTATGTTTTTGAAAAAAATAATTCACGTATCTTTTGCTGAGAAAGTTTGCTATGAAAGTGCAGAGCTAAACAGTTGAAGTTTTTATCAAAAAATCGACTCTATAGACACTAGATTGCCATGATTTTTTTATTCAAATCGGTACAGCCTACTAAGATTTTTTTTCAGTTTTTGCTTTTTTTTTGTTATTCAAAATCTAGTTGACCTTGAGATATTAAAACTGTAACAATACACAGCGAAAATATAGTTCATACATGCTTCGGGGGCAATTTTAGCATTTTTAACCCCCTAAGTCCTTCTAATCATTTTTCTAGAACACCCTCTCCGACTGGGTCCGAGACCACAGAGTCCACCACAAATTTAGCGAAACCGACGCTGACCCTCACAACATAAAGCGTGGATTTTTTTTCGCCCACGTGGGCTGGCTCATGATGAAAAAACATCCAGAAGTACTCAAAAAAGGCCGCCAAGTTGACTGTAGCGACATTTTGGAAGATCAAGTTGTTGTCTTTTTTCAAAAGTGTGTCAAACTTCATCGTGTCTAAAAAGTCTTAAGCGTTGGTAGCACTTAGTGTTTAATGACGGAGAAGACAGTGCTACCAACACATTTTAGAGATAAACTATATCAACTTATTTTAGGTATTTTTCTCCGATGAAGTTGTTTTTCTGTTTTGTTTTCCCCACCTTGGTACCGTATTACTGCTGGAATGAAACTCTTTATTGGTCTATTATGAGTTGTGTCGGGAGATACGTCATTACCTTGAACTGTACTTGGTCGGTAAATAGCGCAGCGCACATGTTTGGGAACAAACCATACAATAGGTTAATTGACATTAAAAAAATGTTGTGGTTGACATGTCACTAGAGTTTAAGTGTGACAGTGATACCAACACAATACTACAATTATCGTTTTTAACCTAATTTTGATTTCTTTTAGGAACATTAACCCTACTGAAAATCTGACAGTTTCTATTTTTGCGATGGGCGAAGGGTGGCACAATTATCATCACACTTTTCCTTGGGACTACAAAGCGGCTGAATTGGGGAACTACAGAACAAATGTTACAACTTTATTGATTGATTTGTGTGCAAAAATTGGATTGGCCTACGATTTGAAAAGTCCGTGTAAGGAATTAGTAGAAAAAACTGTTCTGATGAATGGCGATGGTTCACATAAATTTCACTAAATTAAAAAAAATAGTTCTCTACTCATTTATTTTATTTCTTCCCAGTAATTAGATAACCGCAAAATTAAAAAGAAAAGAAGTTTAAAAGTGTTTTAACAATTTGAGGTTAAGCGTTGATGTCATTAGTTTTGACAGTTCCAAACTGTCAACCACAGCCAATTGAAGTTATCAGTTTTCCAGTTATTTATTTTAGTTTCTAACTAGTAATGTATAATAATATTTTCATTTCATATTTTACTAGGCATTTGAAATATATTTCGTGTAATTGAATAAAGTAGAGCGTGACCAACAATGACCGAGTCTGTTGGCAACAATGAGAATTTGGAGGATGTTGATATCTCCCTAACCTAAACGTACTTGATGCTGTCATTTTTGTTTCCTGTTGTCACTTTTGACAGTGTTGACAAGTAAATTTGAGTTTCGTTATAAAAGTTTCATTTTTGTAATAATTTATCAATTTTAACATGGATTTTTCCTGTTTGGGCACCTCAAAAATTACGTTTTCTCAAAAAATTTACACACAGCTAAGGAACTGCAAGCTGCTATTAGCCAGGTAATCGCAAATATCACTCCTTAAATGTTGATTAATGTTTTTGAGAGCCTAAAAAGGAGAGTCAACATATGTTTGGATCACAATGGGGGGGCGCAATTTGAACAATACCTGTAGCGTATTGACGTTAATTTCCTTTAGTGTTCTTTGTTTATCTCATTCTTGTTTTTGTTTTTCCTAATATCTTTTATTAAAATCCTTTTTACATTTAATTAGATTCCCTGCCCCTATTTACCCGATTTACCTTAAAACATAACCTAAAATTTTTGACATTGTCATTTTAACGTTGTTGGATTTTAAAACCAGGGTCGCCAATTGTGGTGCAAAAAAACCTCCATATTTTTCATTTATCAAATATTATTAATAATTTTTAAAAATTTATGATGTATTTAAAATCTTCAAAAGCTACAAACCTGAAAAATATGTAAAAATCCAAGATAGTTATGACAAAATTTTTAAAAACAAAACTTAAAGAAAAGGACGTGGAATATTTTTTTAAATCCGTGGAATCTGTCAACCAAATTTCCAGGGTGGCGAAATTTGATATAAAAAAAACCTCTTAAACGTCACCTTTGAAAATTTTAAATGGTCCGAGAGGTCAGATACATTATTATAAAACTATTTTTATTTTTTATACGACCACATGTGAAATATTTACATTAAAATACCATTATTTGATAATAGTAAGAAATTAAAATGGAAAATGCAAGACAACACAATAGTTCATTAATAAACAAATAAATCCTATTAACAAACAATAAAAATCTAAAAGTTATTCTCTCAAATTTTGGAGTTGATTTAACTCTTAATAAAATCGCCAGAAAAAATAATTTCGTTCGATTATGTAGTTTTCGATTTGCATTATTTAAATTCGATTCAATTCAAATTAGAAAAAAATCGGTTATGACGTTAGATAACTGCAAAGAAAACATCAATAGTGCCTTATTACCACATTCGCAATTAGTGAATTAATTTTTTTTATTCATATACATTATTTACATTTCGAAAAGCAACACTGAAAATTGTAAATTTTACTCTTTATTAAACACACTAAAATTTAAGGAAATTCAAGGATTCAATTTTTTTAATAAAATTAAAAGTATCCTGCTTATTCTTTCTTTGATGATGCAGTTTTTAACTTGATTGAACCGGTTAGTAAAAAAATCAACAATTTTCCTCTTCTCTACACATCTTCGTCATTTTGTTCCTGCTTGAATATAATTTTTTTTTGAATACTTTGTTTTTGAAATCTTCAGAATGTTTACCTCAAAATTTCAAAACTGCTTGATCTGATAAAATATTTTTCCAAATATGTATTTATGATTTCCAAGTCATAAAAGTTCTGGCATTGTTAAAAACGTTGTTGTTTTGTTTTTAAAATTTATTTTAAAATGATACATTATTTTAAAGCTATTTTTTGTGCAACCATTGTGAAACATACATGATCGTTTACATTAAAACACCACAAAAAAAATCATTGTAAAAGCTGTTATCCGATAAGAGTAAGAAATTGAAAAAGAAAATGCAAGAAACCACAAAAGCTCACTCAACAAAACTTACTTAAGATTCTTCACATTCTGCGGTTTTTTTTTGTTTTTCAGATTCTTTAGATTCTTGGAAATTTTGTATTGAGATTTATTAGATCATTCGAATGTTTTTAGTCTTTGAATTTCTCAGATTTTTAAAATTATATGAAATGTTCTTCAGATTTTTTTTTATATTTGTTACATTCTTCGAATTTTTGTTTTTGAAAAAATAGTTTAATTTTTTGTTTTTTGTATTGTTTTGGATTGTTTAGATTCTTTAGATTTTCGGATTCTTTGAGTTCTCTAGTCTTTAAATGCTTTGCATTCTATGTAATTTTTTGCTGCGTTTGCTTTCTTAAAATTTCAAAATTTTAAAATTCTTCAGATTTTTTAAATTCTTCGAGTTTTTCGAATTCTTGAAATGTTCGTTTGTTTTTTTTTTTGAATCCGATTTTTGGGATTTTTGAGATTTTGATTTTTAAAATTCTTCTTTTTTTTCCTTTGCTTGCTTCGAATTTTTTGATTTTTAACTTTTGAGATTCTTCGGTTTTTAAAAATTTTTTAGTATTTCAATATTCTTCGATTTTTATTCGATTTTTCAGACTTTTGCATTTTCCAAATTATTCTCTTTTTTTGTTTTTTGGATTTTTGGAACTTTTTTTCTTTATTTTCATATATTTTTCAAATTTTAGGGATTTTTCTGATTCTTCAGTTTGTTAATTTTTTTTAGATTTTTAATGATTTTTTGAACTCGATTAGGTAATGAATTTCGTTGGATTCCTGAAATCTTTCTAATTTTTCAAATTATATGAATTCTCAAAATTTGACTTTTTTTAACTTTTTCCAATTCTTTGGATCTTTCAAATTCGTTCAATTCTTTTGATACAAATTTTGTGTTTTCTTTTAGAATTCTTTGCATTCTCTATTATTTTTTTGAGTCTATAAATGATTTACATTTTTTCCCTTTGCTTTCTTCGTATTTTTTTAATTTTTAACTCTCAAAAAAAAAATTGAAAATCTCAAATTATTGTCAAAAGTACAAGAGATTCCAACTGCTATAAATCCAAGATTCTACAAGATCCAACATTCTAGAAAATTCAATTTTTTTAAAAAAATTTAGTAATATTTCGTCCGTCAAATCTGTCTTACAGTCCTTGATACACAAACAGTAAGGCATTCAGACCATGGTTTGGGCGAGTTTCTGGTCGTATGATTTTAGGTCACAATTTATGGTCGATTTTTTTTAAATCTTGCATTTTTATCCCATATGGGTTGGCTCATGATAAAAAAACACCTAGATGTACTCAAAAATGGCCGCCAAGTTGACAACAGCGACATCTTTGAAGATCCATTGTCTAGAAAGTCTTATCGTTGGTAACACTATATCAACTTTGTGATTAACAACAAAACAAACAGTGCTACCAACATATTTTAGTATCCAAAATCTGCATGTACACCATATTGTTTTTTTTTATAGGCACTTTTATCATAAAGTTGTCTTTCCCCGCCATGGTACGGTAGCGTACCTGTTTGGGAATTATTAATTGACATTTAAAAAAATGTTGTGGTAGCCCTGTTAAGTATGATAATTGCAGCGTATTTTTAATGCGTAGGAAAATAAGAAAACAAAGGCTAACATTCACCAATTTTTGCTCACCTTGGAATTGTTGGTACTGCAATAATGGAGCTGCCTCGCCCATAATTTCATGAATAACTAAGAATATATAGAAATTAATCGAAGTTTTTTACTAACAATTTTAATCATTTTATTGTTTTCGTTCACTGAATTTCTGGAAAACTTTTGTTTAAATAAATGAAAAAATTGGGACTTTATCTCTTAAATGTTCTAAAAGCTAAGGAATGTATCTATGTATCTTCTGATAAAATAAATTTTTATTTTGTCACCCCAGTTTTTTTTTCGTGATACGTAATTATATATGTGAACTGTCTCCATGGCTGTAATGACATCGATAACAGCCGTGATCGTTGTTTATTAACTAATATCAGTAACGATTTTTTTTATCAATTTTTAATACATAATGATAATAATTAATAAAGCTTTCAAACTAAGATAAACAGAAATTAATATTAAGAGTAGAATTTGAGTTGAATTTTCAGAAAATACGAATTTGCTAGGATTGTATGTAATTTGTTTATTAATGGATTCGACGTATTGGTTTAATGTAAGAAGATGGCCACCGTTCTTTGCCAACATAGTAGCACAATACCTCCACCTTTCAGGATTTTCCAAATTTAAAAATTCTGCGATACTTTTCGGAATCCCTCTACGAATTGTCTAGTTCACTTCCCTTTTCTATAAGCGGCAAAAAACCAGCGACTCTCTAAACTAGAAGGTCTAAGTGCTGCATATTTTCTGTATGAACCACAGCCCTTGAAAAGCGTATCATCTTCTGTGATTGTAAATCCTCTTGAAATTTTGTTTTTCGTGTCTTCCAATGCGACTATTATCGATGTTATCAATACACAATCTCACGAGTTACATACTTCAAAGACTCCAAACAAAACTACTTTTACCAACAGAAAAGTTTCATCCGATGCAAATTTTTTCTTTCCATATTTTAAATTTACTTTCTTTTTGTAAAAAAAATTGCTGCAGGAACAAAAACACTCTGTAATTTATCATCATAATTAAATCATTTATTTAATTAATTCATGGGTATCACGAAAGATCAAAACGACACACGTCCGATATGGATATAAGAGTTTCGAATAATTTGGAGCCTCGGCTGTTGCCTCGGCCGCTAAATTATCCTCGTCTGTCGTAGATCCATATCAGCCTAGCACCGTTACACACTACAGAATTTTTTTATCTATTTCCAACTTAAAATACTTGTATCTTAAATGTCATAAGTGCCAGAACAAGTGCAACTCAAAAATCGGGGCTCAAATTTTGATGAAAAAATTATCAAGGTCCGCTGGACCATTAGGGCTAGACCCGAGCTGTGTCACAGTTAATAAAAACAAAAAGAAAATAAAAAATACAAAATAATTTCTATTCAATAAGAAAATATTTCTAAAATAAATCTATTTTTATCAAAACTGACTTTCATTACTAATTACCCACACTTATTCATTGTATAGATAATGTTTCCAATAATTACGCTTCTATTTAACAGCCTACGCAAAACATAAAAACAAACCTCCAGTTTTTCAATAAAAGCAAAAGTTAGCAGAAAATTCAAAACCAAACAATAGTTCGTTTTTTGAACAATACATAATGAAGTACCAATGTTCATAATGGATTTTGTTCACGCGTGACAAAGGAGCTAAGGAGTTATCTTAAGAAACTTTCATCATGGCTGAAACGTTTTATACAAAAACTAATTTTTTAAAGAAAAACAGTTTAGTATGTAACTACGATAAGTAGTAAAGCCTTTTAAAGTGCTTTGATTATACATTGTAAGGTTAAAGTCGAGCCACCAACACAATAATAAATTCTAGAGTTTACGTGTTTAATTTACATATCTCAACTTTACATTTATTTATGTATTTTATTTTGTAACTAGGCAAGGGTTAACAATTATTAAAAGTACACAACGTTAGTTGAATTTTTAATTTTAAGGTTGGTACGTCGTGTTTATATAATTCTTCCAAGCTCACAACCACCATACCTGCGTCCTTATTAAAATGATGAATAATTTGTTATAAATAAATGTAAAAGTGTAATTATTGAATTGCACTTTGATTCTGTTCCCACTTGTCCTTGAGATTAAATAACTAGGTACGTCTTTGTGACGGCTTTCTATCATAGCACACGTGGAAATTTCTTCAGTTGGCAACTTTTGTTGTCAAAGTTCTAGATTCGAAATTTTGTTTAAATAATCTTTTGTTGAAACAAACGTCACTTTTTTTTATTTGACACTCAAGGTAACCTCAAACTGTGATGTTTAGTTCAAACTGTCAATTAGCAGTTCTTGACGTTTGAGATCTTAACTGTTAATTTAATTGAGACGCATTTTATTAATATAAGTGTTCATTTTTTCTGAACGAGCCGTTATAAAAGAACAATCGATTTTTATTATCGCGTTTTGAAATTGTTGTCACAAAGTACCTATACATATCACCCGCACGCCTTTGTTTTCATCTCCTGACATTTTTGTAGCTTTAAACAGATGACCCATTGTTTCCAACACGCGATAAATAATCAGTTCCACTCAAAATCAAGTACGTCAATATACAGATATGTCAGAGTTTCGTCGTCGGTGCTTAAATCTCTCTCACACCGCTTGATACACGAACGCTAACACATGATATCGCCGTGTTCCAGAAATGAGTAAGAGTCTCAAGAATCGAGACGAAAATTAACCTTTGACTTGAATGTTTACGGTGATAAATCACAAGAAATGTGCTCCAATGCGACTGGAATTCTCATCATGCACTGTAAATCTATTTTTGGAAAAATTGCGATGTTGGAGCGTGGTCCGGGCAAACTCCAGAATGTGGTCGTATGTTAAGGTCAAGTGGTGTGGAAATCTAGAATTTTGAAATTTTCAAAACAAAAATTTTAAGAAGGATAAGAGGAAGTCAGTACGATAACAAATTTCTCATTTTTCCATTTATCGTTACGGAATTTTTGCTTGGGTCATGAGCACTTGTGTTTATCATAACTAATTATTACATAGACAATAGATTAGATTAGCATCTGATTAATCTAATTTTAGTAGCTCTATTATTGCAAAACAATGGAAATATTAAATTTTTTGCAAAACATTCGGCCGTTTTTATGACCCTTCGAGAAATTATTGTTTTCAGTCTCGCAAGCGCTAATTTTGGAGTTTTACCAACGCAAAATTTTTACAATTTCTTGAAAATTTTGTAATGCTGGTGTTCACGGAAGCTTTTTTTAAAGCGCCAAATTATAGAATTTTAAAGCAGGAATGCATTTTGTAAATTTTCGTTTGCTGTAAAAATACGTTTTCTTTATCATTTTGTAATTCTGATTGTTAAAGCGGTTGCAATGAAATTTTTATGGGCTATTATCCTCGACCCGTTTATTAAATCCGCCAATTTACGCAGTCCTAGACCTACAAACACAAAATTTTTATTTTGAGGGCCGATAAGAAATTTCCAAAAATTTTGTTGTTTTGGTACTCCTTAGTTCATCAAGAAAGAATTCTAGAATTCATATCATTGAGCTCTTTAGTAAGTGTGCTAACTTAATAAATCAATAAATTTGATAAGTCATAAAGCTGAAAGTACAAGTTTAGTTTTTTTATTTTTTATGACTAATGAAAAATTTTTACAGTCTTTAATACCTTGAATTCTGTTGTTTACGAAGCTACCAAAATAAAAATTTTTGAGGTTATTGTTTTTAGCACCTTTAGTAAGAGTGCCAAGTTTGAAAAATTTTAAATCTACAAGGATAAATTTTGGAAATTTTTATTTGTTCCAGAGAAAGAAAAAAAGGTCAATTCCTTTTAAATTTTACAATTGTACGTTTGTTAAAGCTGTTACAATGATTTTTTTAAAGGTCTCCTCCGTGACTCCTCCTTTAAATCTGCCAATGTACGAAATTACAAACCTATAGTCATATATTTCAGAAATTTTTATTTTTAGGGCCAAAAAAAATCAGAAAGTTAAAAATTTGTAATTCTGTTGGTGTAAAAAAATCTGATCTTTAAGCTTCTTACTACGTCTGTTAATTTACAATGCCATAAATCTACTAGGACACATTTGGCAAATTTTATTTTTAAAAGCCACAAAAATTCCCAAAAATTCTTCAAATTTACTTATTTATAAAGTTATCATAATGAAATTTGGACAATTTATTGGCAGTAATCTCTTCATTAAGTGGTTAAATTTAGAAAGTCATAAATCTGAAGGCACAAAGTTTATTTTTTTTTTTAAATCAGTAAACAATTTTGACAATTACTTCAAAACATTATAAATCAGTTGTTTACGAAGCTGCGAAAATAAAAATTATAGAGGTTATTGTTCTCGGCGGTTATATTAAATGCACCAAGTCATAAAAGTTTTATACCTGCAGTAAAGAAAATTGTAAATTTTTGTTTACCTAAAGAAAAAAAAATCTTTAAAATTTTGTAATTCTGACTGTTCAAGCTATTGCAATGAATATTTTGTTTATTAAATCCGACAGTTTACGCAGTCATAAACCTACAAACACAAGTTTCAAAAAACTTCACTCTGAGAGCCAATAAGGAATTTCCAAAAGTTTTTAAAATTTTGTTGTTTTGGTACTCTTTAGTTTATCAAAAAAAAATTCTAGAATTCATATCTTTGAGCTCTTTAGTAAGTGTGCTAACTTACAAAGTCATAAATCAATAAATTTCATAAGTCATAAAGCTGAAAGTACAAGTTTAATTTTTATGACTAACGAAAAATTTTTACAAAGTCTTTAATACCTTGAATTCTGTTGTTTACGAAGCTACCAAAATAAAATTTCTTGAAGTTATTGTTTTTAGCACCTTTAGACCTTTAGTAAGAGTGCCAAGTTTGAAAAGTTTTAAATTTATAAAGATAAATTTTGGAAATTTTTATTTGTTCCAGAGAAAGAAAAAAAGGTCAATTCCTTTTAAATTTTACAATTGTACGTTTGTTAAAGCTGTTACAATGATTTTTTTTAAAGGTCTCCTCCGTGACTCCTCCTTTAAATCTGCCAATGTACGAAGTTACAAACCTATAGTCATAAATTTCAGAAATTTTTATTTTTAGGGCCAAAAAAATCTGAAAATTAAGATTTTGTATTTCTGTTTGTGTAAAAAATCTGATCTTTAAGCTTTTTACTAAGTGTGTTAATTTACAATGTCGTAAATCTACTAGGACACATTTGACAAATTTTATTTTTAGAATCCACAAAAATTCCCAAAAATTCTTCAAATTTACTTATTTATAAAGTTATCATAATGAAATTTGGAGAATTTATTGTCAGCAATCTCTTCATTAAGTGGATCAATTTAGAAAGTCATAAATCTGAAGGCACAAATTTAATTTCTTTTTAAATCAGTAAACAATTTTGACAATTACTTCAGAACATTATAAATTAGTTGTTTATGAAGCTACGAAAATAAAATTTCTAGAGGTTATTGTTCTCGGCGGTTATATTAAATGCACCAAGTCATAAAAGTTTTATACCTGCAGTAAAAAAATTCTAAATTTTTGTTTACCTAAAGAAAAAAAATTCTTTAAAATTTTGTAATTCTGACTATTCAAGCTATTGCAATGAATATTTTGTTTATTAAATCCGACAGTTTACGCAGTCATAAACCTACAAACACAAATTTCAAAAAACTTCACTCTGAGAGCCAATAAGGAATTTCCAAAAGTTTTTAAAATTTTGTTGTTTTGGTACTCTTTAGTTTATCAAGAAAAAATTCTAAAATTCATATCTTTGAGCTCTTTAGTAAGTGTGCTAACTTACAAAGTCATAAATTAATAAATTTGATAAGTCATAAAGCTGAAAGTACAAGTTTAGTTTTTTTAATTTTTATGACTAATGAAAAATTTTTACAGTCTTTAATACCTTGAATTCTGTTGTTTACGAAGCTACCAAAATAAAATTTCTTGAGGTTATTGTTTTTAGCACCTTTAGTAAGAGTGCCAAGTTTGAAAAATTTTAAATCAACAAGGATAAATTTTGGAAATTTTTATTTGTTCCAGAGAAAGAAAAAAAGGTCAATTAGTTTTAAATTCTACAATTGTACGTTTGTTAAAGCTGTTACAATGTTTTTTTAAAGGTCTCCTCCGTGACTCCTCCTTTAAATCTGCCAATGTACGAAGTTACAAACCTATAGTCATAAATTTCAGAAAATTTTATTTTTAGGGCCAAAAAAAATCTGGAAGTTAAAAATTTGTAATTCGGTTTGTTTAAAAAAAATCTGATCTTCAAGCTTTTTACTAAGTGTGTTAATTTACAATGTCATAAATCTACTAGGACGCATTTGACGAATTTTATTTTTAGAATCCACAAAAATTCCCAAAAATTCTTCAAATTTACTTATTTATAAAGTTATCATAATGAAATTTGGAGAATTTATTGTCAGCAATCTCTTCATTAAGTGGACCAATTTAGAAAGTCATAAATCTGAAGGCACAAATTTTATTATTTTTTTAGAACCAGTAAACAATTTTGACAATTACTTCAAAACATTATAAATTAGTTGTTTATGAAGCTACGAAAATAAATTTTCTAGAGGTTATTGTTCTCGGCGGTTATATTAAATGCACCAAGTCATAAAAGTTTTATACCTGCAGTAAAGAAAATTGTAAATTTTTGTTTACCTAAAGAAAAAAAATTCTTTAAAATTTTGTAATTCTGACTGTTCAAGCTATTGCAATGAATATTTTGTTTATTAAATCCGACAGTTTACGCAGTCATAAACCTACAAACACAAGTTTCAAAAAACTTCACTCTGAGAGCCAATAAGGAATTTCCAAAAGTTTTTAAAATTTTGTTGTTTTGGTACTCTTTAGTTTATCAAAAAAAAATTCTAGAATTCATATCTTTGAGCTCTTTTGTAAGTGTGCTAACTTACAAAGTCATAAATCAATAAATTTGATAAGTCATAAAGCTGAAAGTACAAGTTTATTTTTTTTAAATTTTATGACTAATGAAAAATTTTTACAGTCTTTAATACCTTGAATTCTGTTGTTTACGAAGCTACCAAAATAAAAAATTTTGAGGTTATTGTTTTTAGCACCTTTAGTAAGAGTGCCAAGTTTGAAAAATTTTAAATCTACAAGGATAAATTTTGGAAATTTTTATTTGTTCCAGAGAAAGAAAAAAAGGTCAATTCCTTTTAAATATTACAATTGTACGTTTGTTAAATCTGTTACAATGATTTTTTTTAAAGGTCTCCTCCGTGACTCCTTTAAATTTGCCAATGTACGAAGTTACAAACCTATAGTCATAAATTTCAGAAATTTTTATTTTTAGGGCCAAAAAAATCTGAAAGTTAAGAATTTGTAATTCTGTTTGTGTAAAAAAAATCTGAAAATAATATCTTTAAGCTTTTTACTAAGTGTGTTAATTTACAATGTCATAAATCTACTAGGAGCCATTTGGCAAATTTTATTTTTAGAAGCCGCAAAAATTCCCAAAAATTTTTCAAATTTACTTATTTATAAAGTTATCATAATGAAATTTGGAGAATTTATTGTCAGCAATCTCTTCATTAAGTGGATCAATTTAGAAAGTCATAAATCTGAAGGCACAAATTTTAATTTTTTTTAGAACCAGTAAACAATTTTAACAATTACTTCAAAACATTATAAATTAGTTGTTTGTGAAGCTACGAAAATAAAATTTCTAGAGGTTATTGTTCTCGGCGGTTATATTAAATGCACCAAGTCATAAAAGTTTTATACCTGCAGAAAAAAAATTGTAAATTTTTGTTTACCGAAAGAAAAAAAAATTCTTTAAAAATTTGTAATTCTGACTGTTCAAGCTATTGCAATGAATATTTTGTTTATTAAATCCGCCAGTTCACGCAGTCATAAACCTACAAACACAAATTTCAAAAAACTTCATTCTGAGAACCAATAAGGAATTTCCAAAAGTTTTTAAAATTTTGTTGTTTTGGTACTCTTTAGTTTATCAAGAAAAAATTCTAGAATTCATATCTTTGAGCTCTTTGTAAGTGTGCTAACTTACAAAGTCATAAATCAATAAATTTCATAAGTCATAAAGCTGAAAGTACAAGTTTAATTTTTATGACTAATGAAAAATTTTTACAAAGTCTTTAATACCTTGAATTCTGTTGTTTACGAAGGTACCAAAATAAAATTTCTTGAATTTATTGTTTTGAGCACTTTTATTAAGAGTGCCAATTTGAAAATTTTTAAATCTACAAGGATAAATTTTGGAAATTTTTATTTGTTCCAGAGAAAGAAAAAAGGTCAATTCCTTTTAAATTTTACAATTGTACGTTTGTTAAAGCTGTTACAATGTTTTTTTTAAAGGTCTCCGTGACTCCTCCTTTAAATCGGCCAATGTACGAAGTTACAAACCTATAGTCATAAATTTCAGAAATTTTTATTTTTAGGGCCAAAAAAAATCTGAAAATTAAGAATTTGTAATTCTGTTTTTGTAAAAAAATCTGATCTTTAAGCTTTTTACTAAGTGTGTTAATTTACAATGTCATAAATCTACTAAGACACATTTGGCAAATTTTATTTTTAGAAGCCACAAAAATTCCCAAAAATTTTTCAAATTTACTTATTTATAAAACTATCATAATGAAATTTGGAGAATTTATTGTCAGCAATCTCTTCATTAAGTGGATCAATTTAGAAAGTCATAAATCTGAAGGCACAAATTTAATTTTTTTTTAAATCAGTAAACAATTTTGACAATTACTTCAGAACATTATAAATTAGTTGTTTATGAAGCTACGAAAATAAAATTTCTAGAGGTTATTGTTCTCGGCGGTTATATTAAATGCACCAAGTCATAAAAGTTTTATACCTGCAGTAAAGAAAATTGTAAATTTTTGTTTACCTAAAGAAAAAAAATTCTTTAAAAATTTGTAGTTCTGACTGTTCAAGCTATTGCAACCTCGCTCCGTTTATTAAATCCGCCAGTTTACGCAGTCATAAACCTGCAAACACAAATTTCAAAAAATTTTGCTCTGAGAGCCAATAAGGAATTTCCAAAAGTTTTTAAAATTTTGTTTGGTATTCTTTAAATTATTTTGAAAAAAAATTCTGAGCTCTTTTTTAAATGTGCTAATTTGCAGTCATAAATATATAAATTTTGGGCCAAAATTTTGTAATTCTATTTGTATAAAAAATCTGAAATCAACATCTTTAAGCTTTTTCTTAAATCTTAGAAATTTTTGTGGAATTTGGAGAAGTTTAGAAAGTCACAAAACAATTTTGATAATTTCTTTAAAAATGTAAAAATTTTAGATATTTATCGATAAATAGTAATTCTAATTACGTTCTAAAATTTCACATTTGCTTTAAAATCTTGTAATTCAGTCTTTGTTGAAGGTGCTATAAATCTGCGTATCAAATCATAACCTGCTGACACAAATTTCTAAAATTTTAGTTTTGAGAACAAATTAAATACTTTCAACAGTTATAAATTTGGTGATTCTGTTCTAAATTTATTTAGAAGAAATTTTCTGAAGTTGATATCGAGAAGGCATGCCTAATACGAATATTAATGTAGTTCAATTAACAATTGAAAAATCCAAGGACAAATGTAATAACATTCGGTAATGAATTATTAATGCTTATAGTTTGACTTGACAAAATAATAAATAATTTTGCTAAACTCACTCCGCTTGTTTGTTCATTATCTCGTTACACAAATAACCATGACTTTTTCAAAAACCTCAAATTTTGCGATTTTTTAAAACTAAAATACAGCAGGGACTGTAATAATATTTTACACACTGATAGCCTTTGAGGTGTTTTTTCGATTGATACCAAATTTTACTGAATTCAGCCACGCAATTGTAATAACAGAAGCAAAAATATGCACAACTATAAATTGAATAAATCGTTAAAAATAAATCAATAAATTTTGACATCTGTCCCCGCAGTTCTAAAGCGCGAAACCACATCTGTAGCTTTGTTCATTGACAATAAATCTGTTAATTAACAGAGTAACTCACTAGAGAAAAATCTAAAACAGTGTTCCAAATACGCAAATGCAACATTTTCGCTCAATCTCTAATAAAAATTTATTTAGTTTTTTTACATGAGATTCCGCGGTCAGTTCGCTAAATTACCGCATAACTCCAAAATTATCAACAAATTGCCACAACAGTCTCACGGAAAGCGAACGATTTCGATAATTTACAACAAATTTTTTGAAGTGTGTAAACATGAGATAAACATGTTTGCTTTGATTTTATTATATAATCTGGACTAATATTTTGGTGAGATATGAGTACATCGAGTGATCCCCGGTAACCTATGGAACCGATGTTTCTATATTTTTCAATATAAATAAACTTTATCTACCTGTAACAACAAATTAAAGATTGTCGCATTCTTTTTTCGAAATTTTTGAACTGTGCCTTTTTATTACGACATCTGAACTTAGGACGATCTACATTAGATTCAATTCAAATTAGAACATGTTGATGATGAATTGATGACGTTAGAAGACCACAAAGCCAAATTTTAATCAACTGTTTTTATTAAGAAAATTAATAATTTATAACATGGCCAAAAACATGTTAAATAGACAGTTATGAAACAGCTATGAAAAAAACATTTTTTTATGAAGGGCAGTTTCTGTTGTAAAGCAGTTTAAGTTCATTGTCGCATTATAATTTTTTTGAATTTAAAATTTGGCCTCAACACTATTTCAATCCGATTCAATTCAAATTACAATTGGAATTAATTTATTTATTAGTTTTGATTTATTTTTTTGGCAAACTAATTGGTTACCATCTCATAGTGAGTTCGCCAACATTTATGCCCCAGACTATAAACCCATTTAATTTCAAAAAAATTAAATGCAATTTTTGGACAAATAAAATTAGAATAATATTTTTTTTAAGTAGCAGCATTAAAAATTTTAGGTTTTAGTAGATTTGATTTTTTTATTTAACATCTAATTTAATGAGGAAGTAAGATTTTAATTTTGAAGCTGACAAATAAAAATTTGTCGGCTTTAAGTTACAGTTTTGAAAATTTTAGAACTTATTAGCATTAATTTTTTTATTAAACTGGCTAAACCACAATATCATAGCGTTAGTAAGAGAGATGTAAGAAATTTAAATCTTGGAGCTGACGAAAAATTTGCAGTTTTCTTATTAAACTTTGCAATAATTCTTATAAATTAGTCGTTTTTAGAGTTGTAACCTTCAAATTTTCAGGACTTATTTGCTTCGATCTCTTTACCACATCAGTTAAGTTGCAATATCATAGCGCAAATAGGAAAAATGTAGGAAATCTTAATCTTGAAGCGCACGAAAAGTTAGCACTTTTCTTATAAAACTTTGCAATAATTCTTATAAACTAGTAGTTTCTTGAGTTGTAACCTTCAAATTTTCACGACTTATTTGCTTCAATCTCTTTATCACACCAGCTAAGTTACAATATCATAGCGCAAATAGGAAAAATGTAAGAAATCTTAATCTTGAAGCGCACGAAAAATTAGCACTTTTCTTATAAAACTTTGCAATAATTTTTATAAATTAGTCATTTTTTCAAGTTGTAACCTTCAAATTTTCACGACTTATTTGCTTTGATCTCTTTATCAAACCAGCTAAGTTGCAATATCATAGCGCAAATAGGAAAAATGTAAGAAATCTTAATCTTGAAGCGCACGAAAAATTAGCACTTTTTTAATAAAACTTTGCAATAATTCTTATAAATTAGTCGTTTTTAGAGTTGTAACCTTCAAATTTTCAGGACTTATTTGCTTCGATCTCTTTACCACATCAGTTAAGTTGCAATATCATAGCGCAAATAGGAGAAATGTAAGAAATCTTAATCTTGAAGCGCACGAAAAATTAGCACTTTTTTAATAAAGCTTTGCAATAATTCTTATAAATTAGCCGTTTTTTGAGTTGTAACCTTCAAATTTTCACGACTTATTCGCTTTGCTCTCTTTATCAAACCAGCTAAGTTGCAATATCATAGCGCAAATAGGAAAAATGTAAAAAATCTTTTTCTTGAAGCGGACGAAAAATTAGCACTTCTTTTATAAAACTTTGCAATAATTATTATAAATTAGTCGTTTTTTGAGTTGTAACCTTCAAATTTTAACGACTTATTTGCTTCGATCTCTTTATCAGACCAGCTAAGTTGCAATATCATAGCGCTAGTAGGAAAAATGTAAGAAATCTTAATCTTGAAGCGCACGGAAAATTAGCTGTTTTCCTATAGAACTTTGCAATAGTGCTTAGAAATTAGCCGTTTTTTGAGTTGTAACCTTCAAATTTTCACGACTTATTCGCTTTGCTCTCTTTATCAAACCAGCTAAGTTGCAATATCATAGCGCAAATAGGAAAAATGTAAGAAATGTTAATCTTGAAGCGCACGAAAAATTAGCAGCTTTCCTATATAATTTTGCAATAATTCTTATAAATTACTCAATTTTTGAGTTGTAACCTTCAAATTTTCACAACTTATTTGCTTTGATCTCTTTATCAAGCCAGCTCAGTTGCAATATCATAGCGCAAATAGGAAAAATGTAAGAAATCTTAATCTTAAAGCGGACGAAAAATTAGCACTTTTCTTATAGAACAGTGCAATAATTCTTATAAATTAGTCATTTTTAGAGTTGTAACCTTCAAATTTTCACGACATATTTGCTTTGATTTCTTTATCAGACCAGCTAAGTTCCAGTATCATAGCGCTAGTAGAAAAAATGTAAGAAATCTTTTTCTTGAAGCGCACGGAAAATTAGCTGTTTTCCTATAGAACTTTGCAATAGTGCTTATAAATTAGCCATTTTTTGAGTTGTAACCTTCAAATTTTCACGACTTATTTGCTTCGATCTCTTTATCAGACCAGCTAAGTTGCAATATCATAGCGCTAGTAGGAAAAATGTAAGAAATCTTAATCTTGAAGCGGACGAAAAATTAGCAGTGTTTCTATAGAACTTTGCAATAATTCTTATAAATTAGTCGTTTTTTGAGTTGTAACCTTCAAATTTTCACGACTTATTTGCTTTGATCTCTTTATCAGACCAGCTAAGTTGTAATATCATAGCGCTAGTAGGAAAAATGTAAGAAATCTTTTTCTTGAAGCGCACGAAAAATTAGCAGCTTTCCTATAGAATTTTGCAATAATTCTTATAAATTAATCATTTTTTGAGTTGTAACCTTTAAATTTTCACGACTTATTTACTCTGATCTCTTTATCAGATCAGCCAAATTAGAAGTTTATAGCACTAGTAAGAAAAATACAAGAACTCTTAATCTTTAAATGCACAAAAAGAAAAATGTTTTTCTAGAGTTGTCAACTTGAATTGTCAAAATTTACTCCTTTTCCGTCGTTTTTAAAACCACAAAATTTTGAATGGAAATTTAGTTTTCATTTACAACAAAAAACATGTAAATCAGCCAACCTATAGATAATTGTGGTAACAGTGAACCCCCCCTCACGCTCACACACCTATCCAAATATTCCAATAAATTTTTTCTTACAAATTAGCCTCGTCCTAACTCCATAAAACTTGAATTACTCCTCATACCAAAAATTCCAACCTGTCGATAACCCCTCATTTTTAATTAACGTCACCTTGAGATCCACCACACCGATCGATCCAAGTTCGTTCAATTTCTCGTGATTGATACATTCCCAAATTGTTTAACAACAAAATATGGGAATTCGCTGAAACGATATTATGTGGTAACCAACGAACGACAGCTACAACTTGGGAACGGAGCATGACAGATCCTGTGAGGGGGAATCCGATCACGCCACTGCATGGCCAAATCACCGGTGCCCGCGAACTATCGCGTGATATTCAGACTGTCGGGCCATAAGTTCTAACGATGCCGGTAAATTCGCCCAATGCAGATTGCAGACTTGGATCGTGATCTTTGAACTTGAGCTTTTATGCGGAGCTATATCTAATCATTCATCAATACCTTCGACCAATATATAAACAGACATTTGCGGATTAGGTTCATTCAAACAAAACGCTACAGTTGGAAAAGTGTGCTGACTTGTGAAAAACTGTTCAGTGATATCGAAGTTAGTTGTGAAAGCACTGCTTGACCAGGTGAGTTCATTTCTCTTTTTCACTCTTACATTTTTTTTTTTAATTTAGTTTTTCTTTGTATCGGTTTCTAACAATTTTCATTACTTTTCCTTGAAACCACGTCAAATTCATTACAACGACAATTACTACAATTATTAGCAATCTCTTCATGATTCATTCATTCGTTCTTACGCACATACACGTATCTTAACAGTGTCACTAGAACACCGCTCAAGGGCAAGGTCTAGTTCAATATCCAGTTAATAAGCTTATTGATTTTCGTTGGTTCATTTCGGAGTTTCATATTTTGCAAATTTGACAATAAGATCGTTAAGTTGCCATCACTGTAGGTGGTTCTTTTGTTTTCAATCAATCGTTCTTAGTTTGCAGAATTTTAATCAAATATACACGGTGGCTCAATCTAAAGCATATTTTTCTTATTTTGAAAATTTTCTTTCAAAGTTTGGTGCTAAAAATGAAAATTTTTCTTCATTGCGCCATAATTGCCGTATTCTTAACAAAAAATTCTACGTGTGCAGATTTGTGATTTGTAGCCTTAAAATGTGATTCCGAAACTGATTGGCCTAATAAGAAAATCGACAATAATAACTTCCAGAAATCTTCATGAATAACAGAATAATTGGCACTTAAAAATTTCATGGTTTTGGTTGCTCTTGAAAAAAAATTCTCAATTTTATTTCTACAGGTTTATGACCCATGTTGATTGGGAACTTAGTGCCTTAGGATAAAAACTTTTCTTCATTTTAATTTTATAGCGTTGTTAACAGAATTTTAAAAAAATGTGGAAAGTTTTCTTCAGTTCTAAAAATAAAATTCTTGAAATTTATGCCTACAGATTTATGACTTTGTTAATTGATGTACTTAACAAAGTGTCCAAATATAATAAGTTGTCCAAATTTCATCTTTATAACGTCATTTTTAACATAAATACAGAATTTTAAAGAAAAATGTGAAAATGTTTAATAGGTTCCAAAAAAAAAAATGGAAATTAATGCCTGCAGATTTAGGACTTTGTTACTTGAGGACTTAACAAAGTACTCCATAATAATAAGTTGTCCAAATTTTATATTAATAACTTCATTAATAGTAGAAATATGAACTTTTGAATATTTAATGTGAAAATTAGTCATTGGTTCCAAAAAGAAAATTTCCTGACATTGGTGTTTGCAGGTTTATGACTTTGTTAAAGGACACACTTAACAGAAAGTCCAATGATAATAAATTGTCCAAATTTTATCTTTATAACGTAGTTAATAACATAAATATGAACTTTTGAATATTTAGTGTGAAAATTAGTCATTGGACCCAAGAAAAATTTCCTGACATTGGATTTTGCAGGTTTATAACTTTGTTAATGGACACACTTAACAAAAAGTCCAATGACAATAAATTGTCCAAATTTTATCTTTGTAACGACGTTAATAACACAAGTACGGATTTTAGAAGCAAAATGTTTAAAATTTTCATCAGTTCTAAAAATAACATTCTTGAAATTTTTGCCTACAGATTTATGACTTTGTTAATCGATGCACTTAACAAAGTGTTCAAACATAATAAGTTGTCCAAATTTCATCTTTATAACGCCATGTTTAACATAAATACAGAATTTTAAAGAAAAATGTAAAAATGCTTAATAGGTTCCAAAAAAAAAAAAATCTGGAAATTAATGCCTGCAGATTTAGGACTTTGTTACTTGACAACTTAACAAAGTGCTCCATAAAAATAAGTTTTCCAAGTTTCATATTTATAACGTCATTAATAACAGAAATATAAACTTTTGAATATTTAATGTGAAAATTAGTCATTGGTTCCAAAAAAAAAAAAACCTGACATTGGATTTTGCAGGTTTATGACTTTCTTAATGGACACACTTAACAAGAAGTCCAATGATAATAAATTGTCCAAATTTTATCTTTATAACGTCGTTAATAACACAAGTACGAAATTTTGAAGCAAAATGTAAAAAAAATGGTTCCAAAAATAAAATTCTTGAAATTTCTACCTGCAGATTTATGACTTTGTAAATTGATGCACTTAACAAAGTGTCCAAAGATAATAAATTGTCCAAATTTGATCTTTATAACGTCATTATTAACATACGTACAGAATTTTAAAGAAAAATGTTACAAAATTTAATTGCTCCCAAAATTAAAATTTCCTACAGATTTATGACTCGCTAAATAAGAAGTTCGAAACTAATAACCTCAATAGATATAATTTTCATAGATTCAGAAGTAACAAAACTATTAAACAAAAGTCTAAAAAAAAACGAAAATTTTTTGTTGGTCCTAAAAACGAAAATTTCTAAAATTTGTTCTTGTGGGTTTATGACTTTAGGAGCTACTAGATACAGTAAGTGCATCGAAAGTTATGACTTGTAAAAATTTCATCTTCTTTCACCATCAGAAATAACGAAACCACGAGCCTTTGTAAAAAATTATGAATAATTTTCGTTCGTTCTAAAAATAAAAATTTTTAGAGCTCATGTCTGCAGATTTATGACTCTTTAAAATTTATAAATTCAATAAGGATATTGTAAGCAATAACTCTTCCGAATTTTATTATTACAACTTTATTATTAACAAAAATACAGATTTTTAAAAAAAGGAAAGTTTTGAAATAGTCCTAAAAATTATTTCTGAAATTGTCCTTAAGGATTATGATTGTGAATTAGTCTATTTAATAACGTGGGCAAAAATTATAACTTCTTAAGATAATTTGTAATCGAGTGATCTTTGAAACCAAAAACGTATGTCCATACTTGACTCACACTTATAAATGTCAGATACCAAATGACAGGTCGCAACATCTATCAATTGCAAAAAGACCTACGTTAATTTTTCACCGCCCCCATATTTAGCGCTCCACTCTGTATATACATTCAATTGATTAATTAATAATCAGTTTTGTTCGATTTTAAGACCCTAGAAAATTGGTTATTGTTTCATATAATTTGAAATGAAATTTCCCATTTTCAGGCGTATTATCATGGCCCCGAACATCTCCATTCCCACGGGCATCCTCCACGAAAACGACGCCGAAATCTCCGCCGCCAACATCCCCCCCGAGGTCAACAAGCCCGACGATCGCAAACTGCAACTAGTATGGCGCAACATCATCCTCTTTGCTTATCTCCACGCCGCCGCTCTGTACGGCCTGTGGCTCATGTTCACCTCAGCTAAACTAGCAACGTCTATTTTTGGTAGGTAGTGACCACCGCGTGGGCTTATCAGTGCGATAACACGTATCTTTGCAGGAATTCTCATGTATCAAATCGGCGGATTCGGCATCACCGCCGGCGCTCACAGACTCTGGGCCCATCGGTCGTACAAAGCGAAATGGCCTTTGAGGCTCATCTTGACGTTCTGCAACACTTTGGCGTTCGAGGATTCCGTCATCGATTGGTCTCGCGATCATCGCGTCCATCATAAGTTCAGTGAAACCGACGCCGATCCGCATAACGCCAAAAGAGGCTTCTTCTTCTCGCACGTCGGATGGTTGCTCTGTAGGAAGCACCCACAAGTTAAAGAAAAAGGGAAGCAGATTGACTTGTCGGATTTGTATGCCGATCCGATTTTGCGGTACCAGAAAAAGTACTACACCACTGTGATGCCGATAGTTTGTTTCATCATGCCCACCGTCATCCCGATGTACTTCTGGAACGAGACTTTCAAGAACGCGTTTTTCGTGAATCTCTTCAGGTACGCGTTCACTCTCAATGCGACTTGGTTGGTGAACTCGGCGGCTCACATGTGGGGAGACAAACCGTACGACAGGTTCATCAATCCGGCTGAGAATTTCTCGGTTGCTGTCTTAGCCCTCGGAGAAGGATGGCACAATTACCATCATACGTTCCCGTGGGATTACAAAACTTCGGAGTTGGGGAGATACAGTGTGAATTTTTCCGCCGCTTTTATTGACTTCTTTGCCAAAATTGGATGGGCCTACGACTTGAAAACGGTGTCCCAGGAGATGATTAAGAAGAGGGTGGAAAGGTCGGGAGATGGTACCCATGAGATCTGGGGATGGGGTGATAAAGATCAATCGAAAGAAGATTACAGAGATGCTCTCATCACTCACCGAAAGGACTTATAGGTGTTAACAAAGACTTAATATTTATCTAATTATTTGTTTCTTGGCTGTTAAGTTTTTGGTTGTTTCTCTTCTAGAATGCGGCGCGTATGTCGTATTATAGTGTAGATTTAGTAGATACAGGTGATAAAATGCTAGTGAGTGTTTATATTAAGAATGACGATATTTTTTCATTAACTAGGAGTAAGATATTTTGTAAATTATATGTACATTCACGCTACATAATTAAAATATTTTTTTGTGATAATTGTTTTTGGTTTCATGGTGATCAAGGTTTTCCCTCACAACACGTGCAAAATTAACTAATTGAATTATTAGTTGCATAATTTCTAATTGAAAATCTGGTGTCATCTTCATTCTAAAAATTGGTTGAACTATCCAACGTCCAAACTTTTCATCCCCCCCCCCCCACAATTATACATACACGCAACACACATCATCATCATCATTTTACAAAAACATTCTACGTGCTCCCTGACTTAGCGACCCGTAGATCTAATACGATTGATCACCTTCAATGAATGTGTTACCCACGCGGTGGGTAACACACGCGTTTTCTAAAACGGACTGATTGTGACAATTTAATCATAATGGTGTCACACGCACATCACGGTGTTACAATGCGGCCTCGCTGTGATTTGGAAACTGCGATAAATTAGTGAGCCGCTCTGCAGCTACGATGTTGACAACCACGGTGCTGATATTGTCACAGTTAAACGAATAGGCGAATGGAAATCATCCGAAAACTGTACTGAAGATTCTACATCGAGAAAAATTGCCGTTTCAAAGATCATTGGCGAAATTTTGGCCACAAATTCAGCAGCTAAGCTCAGTGCGAGTTATATTAACTAAAAGTTATCTTATCTGCCTTAGACGAATAAAGTACACTTTAAAGTCTGTCAAGAAAAAAATCTATTTTTCCAGATGGTCGCTTATTTTTTTGAAACTGATAAGAATTTTTGTAAGCTTATAGATTTTAAGGCGTTCTTTTGATTAATGTCCAATTTACTAGATTCTATTACGTCTTCATCTCAGAAAAAAAATTCTTGTAGAAAGTAATCCATTACTTAGGGCTCAATCACTGTAAATTGGATCTCATTTTACGTAACACGCATGGGGAATTCAGTGGCGTGTGCAAAACCCTCCTGAAATATTCACGTCTAAAAATATTCAAGTTGAATTTTGAATTTTGAATTTGCAATTTTAAAAAATTGAACTGAATTTTCTCTGCAATTAAAAATATTAAGAATTCTATTTTATCTCGATTTCTAATAATAATAATTTTGTCTATTTCTTTGAAACCCCAACACCGATTGATTGATTAAATTTCCAAAACTTATTTTTTTCGATTCAAAGTGTGATCTCAAATTCTAGATTGTTAAATTTACCGTATCCCAGATACAAGAACATGCTAATAATTGAGATTTTGAGAAGTCTTGAAAATCTCGACTATCTCTTCAAAATCTCAAAATCTCAAAGGATCGAAAAGACGGAGAAGAAGTCTCCAGGAAGACATTCTTAGGAACATTAACTATATATTTAAACATTTATTTTCATTCTCAGCACGATACAATAAACTTAATTTGACGACTGAAATCAGTGTTTCCCCTTCACGTGTCTAAAAATTGGAAGAACACAAGTTTTCCCGCACCCATTACTGCAACACTTCATCACAAACGGACAAAAAATGTCAAAATGACACAGGTTGACACAAGGGCCAGAACCGGTGGGTTCTGGACAAACGCCAGGCTTCTTCGCCAAGACCACTCCTACAGTGAGAAAAAAAATCAACACTACCCTCATGATGGCGCAAAAGCTTCGTTTCTTCTGAGCAAAATTTATACAGCACCGTACGTGCGTCGCCCCGAACTGAGCAAATTTTTTACTGTCGTACCAAGATTTTTCCAGTTTGAAAAACAGCACGTTTTGTGTTTCCTACGTGTCCTATCAAACTAACGAGGAAAATTGTTTCTTCGGTGCCTTTTTGGAATCATGGGTTATCATGGTTGATGGTAATGTGAAAAAATTGTTCAATTATCTTGTGGTAAAAATGGGTGATCTGAAGGAAAAAATATATTTTTTCCACGATGGAAATTATTCAATTTTTTTTAAATTGATGATAAAATACTTTTCGCTTGGTAGTAACTACTATTAGAAAAATAATTATTTCTACCCTCAAAGAAAAGGCAGTTTACCCTTGCGATTTTAATAAAAATATACAGAGGGGATCAAAATATCGATCGATCGATCCTGCTATCACATTGGTAAGATTACAAGTTATTTATTTATTTTTTGCAAAATTTTGAAAATGCGTATATTCAATTAAGGTTCATTATTATTATTAACAATTGATTACTGAAATTTAGTAAGATACTAAAAAAATCTTTGCTGTTTCGTATAGCACTAATATTAGTTGATGCTATCATACCGGGTGTTCACTAGAAACACTTGTTTTGTGCAATATTTAAATAACTATAACTTCGTTTTTTTAAATGGAACACCCTATAAAAGGAACACTTTTATGAAAAGGTCTTCCTGGATGTTCTGGAGTTTTCTGGATTTTTCGTATTTTTGGGATTTATCTGAATCTTTGAGATCTTCGGAGGCTTCCTTCTGATGCTTTAGATGTTTCAAATGCTTCAGCTGCTTCAGATGTTTCAAATGGTTCTGATACTTCAGATCCTTTAGTTTTTTTTAAATATTCAAAATGCTCTAAATGCTCTAAATGCGTTAGACGCTTTAGACGCTTTGAACACTTTAGACGCTTTTTTTGACCGCATCTCGATATCTGTCCAAATAAAAAAGCTAAAAAATCGTCGAAATCGCCAAATTTTTGCCCTTTCGACGCCAAATGTTTTTCAAAAATTCAAACGCAAATAACTTTGGAACCCGAGGTCGTACAGCAATTCCCGTGGCATTCCTCGTGAAATTCTACGTGAGAAGAAGAGCAAATTAATCACCATAAATTCAATAATAATATATAATATAATAATATACCTTTTCAAGAGACTTTTCGGACCCATATTTTGACACCCTTTTTCTCGATGGTAACACGATGGAATCCTGGAACTTTTGGCGTTAACAGATAGTCCTCCCTAAGTTCTACTAGCGTGCAAAAACTCACCTCCATACGTTGAACGGTTTAAAAGTTATGAAGAAATTTCTAAAAACCGACAAATTTTCATCGATTGGATCAGAAATTTTCTCTAAAAATTTTGCGATTTTCGAAGTCGAGATAACACGAAGGCGTTTTTTGTCGCAGTATTGAGACATCCTGCATATTTTCTTCCGGTTACCAATTCGTAAGACCTTCTAAAAGTAATAAATAGATAATTTTCGCTTGTTAGTAACTACGATCACAAAATTAAAATATTTTATATTATAGGGAAAAAAACAAAAAAGTAATTACTTTATGACATTAAAAATGTAAAAATTCACAATAAACATAATTAAAAATGATAAATGCACGAAAAACAATAAACAAATCTAACATAAAAAATAATATTTAAAGATAAGTATTAATACAAATTATAAAAAATGTCTACAAAAAAAATAACAAACAAAAATTAGGCATTGAAATAGTTAAGAGTTTGATGTATATCGTGAAGAAACCAGTTCGCTTCGCTACATTACCTCAGACTTCCATCATTGTTCTTAACATGGGGAGTCTTAACTTTTTAGTCTACACTCTTAAACTTCCCCTTAAAGAAAGTCAGATTTAACAATAAATTGAAAATAATCAATAATCGGTTTCACCCTCTTTCAGTAGTTGATAAGGTCGTAAGAAAATTTAGATTTAAAAAATTGGTCAATGAATGTTGTACTTTTCAAAAAACAAAAAAACTGGAAAGACCACCACACAGATTAGTCCTGCCTTAGCGTAATTTTATAAGGGTAAATAATTGAAAATTTCTAGACATTTTCTAAAGTTTAGAAATACGGAAAACAAAGAACGCTCACAATGGCCCTCCTCCTTAAGTAAGGGCGTCAACAATTTTATTATATATGGTAGTTTGATTATTGATTATAGTACATAGTAATGCAATATTTTTTTGTGAGTAAAGTTTCCTAGTCTTTTAGACATTTTTGTATTTTTAGTTGCCTACCTGCCGCAAAAAACAAAACGAATTTAATTATAATTGTTTATTTTAAATACAATTCATAGATAATATAATAAAATACAATATTCAAAAATTTCATAATAAAACATGCACAGGTTCCATGAAATCAGCCTATCGTATTCTGGTTCGTCGTCGAAGTTTTGATTGAATCAGTTGGTATCAACGAAAGCAAGAAACTGAAGACTAACACTGCAAAAAGCCTACTGCTGACATCAGTCTTTTTGCATTTTTTTAATTTCAGTCATGTTCACAATAGATATCTTAGATTAGTTAATTTCAAAAATGGATGGATAAAGTGAATCTAGACTCCAACACTAAACTGTACGTACATGAAATATTTACAACTAGAATTATTCAGTTTAAAAAAAAAGTATAGTTAACATCTGTACAAATACTTGGAATGTATTTACAATTGTATAACCGCGCCACAAACACAAATAAATCTATTTTCGTTATTTTTGGCCTCCGTTGAGTATTCTCCCTCGCGCACTTCCGAGTCACATGGCAACAAATCAGATCACTTTGTTTTTTTCCACTAAGTTACATTATAGCGTTCTGGTGTTTAAATTAACATTTGAGCATTTTATAATCGTAAATCTTCCAGAGTACGAAAACAATCAACAAACTTCATTCAAATCTATTTATAAATAAAATGGTTAAAGTATACCGTTTGTAAAATACTGAAAACCATCGTAGAGTTTCGTAGATAACGAATGGATGCTGACTTCCACCATCCGGTTCACTTCAAGCTGCAGTTGTTCCTCGGTCATGCTCATGTGGAAGCGATTCTTCAAGTTTTGGACTGTCGCCGCTCCTGACTTGAAACAAGGCAACTGGGAACCTAAAAATAACGAATCTGTAGACAACACCCACGCTCGAGCAGAAATGAATAAGCTGGGAGAAATTTAGAACTGCAGCGTTACAATAAAACACTTGTGCCATAGTCGGACCTAGCCAAGATCAAATCACTAAAATTTGCGTGCCACAACAACCGGGCAGTTTCTGATAATTTCAGATTTATGACAAAACAGATAATTCTTATCGCATTGAAAATTTAGGGGAGAAGACCCCAATGTTGCTCTTAGGGGTCTTACAAGTTTGTCCAGCTGCGGTAACATGCACATTTTTGTGATGGCTCGTAGGAACTTGGTCGAGCTTGCCGCAAGATTTCTACTACCGCCCCCACCCACTTCCCTTGTTTTCTTACCTGACCTCATGATCTCCACCAGAGGAATAATCATATCCTGATGTTTCCTCGCCGCCACCAACCCTTGCAATATCAAAATTTTGAAATATTCGAACATATCCGACTGATCGCCCCCCATTACTTCGACGAACTCCGCTGTGAGTTTAAACGGTGACGTTTCGAACCCCAAATTCTTCGGCGACATCGAAAGTATAAACCCGAAATCGATATGAATTAAATGTCCGTCGCTCTTCAACAAAATATTCCCGTTATGTCTATCTTTGACTTGTATTAAATAACAGAATAGACAATACGCCGCACAACTCTGCACGAAATTTTTCTGGGCTGTCAAAAACGCTTCGGATGTCACCGGCCCGTGTTCTTGAATGAAATATTGAAGTAACGAGAGTTGGCGATGTTTCTTTACTTGGTGGAGCGAGACGGTGTTGAGGATGGGTTCGATCAAGCCGCTGTCGTTCGATAGACACAAGATGCTGTATGGGTGCACCCATAAAGGCACGTGTTCGCGTTCCCAGATCTTCTGGAACATTTGGAGGAGTTGCGAGGCCATGAGTTCTTGACGGAGGTCGTCGCCGCATTTTACTATGACGCTGAGGAGTTTCCAGGTGGAGAGGTGACCGTATGGGGAGCTCTCACGGATGCGACGTTCCTTATCGTGCCACGGTTCTTTCAGAACTGCCGCGGAAGGGTCTTGAGGATCGTGAGTGAACTGTTTGTTTTTTTCTTCGTGGATGGAGTCCGAGAGGCGGCGGCGAATCTCACCGGCGGCGATCCACATAGGCGGTTCGCGGGAATCGCTCGATTCTTGGCTCATCTGCGAGATGGTGTCGCGATCCACGTGCTTCTTCAGCTGGGTATACTGGAAAAAAATTAAAAAATTATAGTGTCATTGAACTCCCTCATTCGTGTAATTGCGATGATTTCAGTACACAACAAAAATCGATGATTGTCAACAGCGCCGAGGTCGCCGCCCCCACTTATCAGTTTGATCCTTTACCTGCTGGGAAATTTCGTCGTCTTCTTGACTCCAATCGGGATCGTTATCGTCACACAAGCCCCCGCACATGCTAAACGCCGACAATGATGTCGTGTCGCCGCCTCCAAGGTTCTCCTCGGACTTCGTGTGCCTCAACGTCGGCATGATTTTCGGTGTGACGATCGAAGTATGTAAATCGTCCACCTCCACCACCTCCACGTAGACGATATAAGGCGCTTTGTCCTTGGAATTCAGTACAGCCCCCACTTGGGGCGGTATCCGAACGATGTGATGAGGTGCTGTCGTCAACGGTAACCACACCCTCGCCGGAAGATTGAGGTTGAGAGTAGTCAATTCCGCCACCAAACGCGTAGTCTTCGCTTCCTTTGTCGGTATGGAAGATAACAATTTTCCGATTGTGATTAAAGCTTTCATGAACTCCAATTCGGGCGCCAAACGCGGAGCCTGCAAAAAATTGCATAGAGAACGGCGATGAGAGAAAGGAGGTTCTTACCGAACATGTGCACTCAGTCTTTTTCCCTCGTAGATCGTTGACGACGCCTCGACAACTCTCGAAACATGTACAACCGTTGTCGAAAGCGCGTCCCGACGTCAAATCGCCAAGACATAGTTGGGAAGCACCAGCAGATGAAGAACGACGGGGACCAATAAGGAGAGCGGAAGCGTCACTTTGCGACCTCTGGTGGGACTTCTTAGGCGGAGTGTTGAGGTTAGGAGAAACGAGAGGTTTGTGGGGTTTAGGTCGGAGCTCGTCGGAAAGAATGAGGTTGCGGAGTTTGATACCGAGGGGTTTCTTCTTCGACGGCAAAGAGGCGTCCGAACTGTAGGCTTCAAGAAGCCAGGCACATTTTAAGGAGAAGTCTATAGACTGTCGGCATCTGAAACAAAAATGGCGGTCAAGATGGCCGACTTCAAACATCACAGCCACCTTGATACCTTATCTTGTGACTCAGCCCGAAATCTATTGACCGTTTAATGAGTAACATTGGTGACGAACAGAGAAACTCTGCAATTTTCCTTCTTTAGCCAATTAACCCAATCATGTAAATTACATAACAACGCAAAGAGCGCACGTGTGGCGCATTGCAAACGTGCCATTAATTACGCACAGGAATTCAATTGTCCATCCGATGTTATCACCGCTGTTAACTCGCAACCTTTAAATTGCGTTTATATATAAAAAAGATAAAAACTCTATTTTATCGTACGCGATAACGATGATTTGACTTAAATGATCGTTAAAGCATTTGCATATACGTCAAATCTAACGATTAAAGTTCGTTTCCACGCTTCGTAACCAACGCAAAAATGGGAAAGAACCAACAGAAAAAAAAAGCACACGATAAGACGTTCTTTTTTCTAACACAATAGCGCGGATTATAACAACAAACACAAAAGATAACTTGAAAGTCGACGGAATTTCTTCAATTAGCGCCTTGACAGGCCCCAATTTCAACAATAAAGAGATTAATTCGCGGTCATGTTTTGAGAGAATGAATGTTTAGCGGCTCGCGGATAATTGTCGTGTTTACTTAAAACAACGATTGTTTTCGCGGCGTCATATTCGTATAAAACGTGATTAGTAACGCACAGGGTTTTTTCTCATACGATACAGTTGCAGACGAAAACAAACTTTTATTTCGAACTGCGAAAATAGATCTGTGGCGGCGTAAATATTGACTTCTGAGATGATATTTGTAACTTTTAGAAAAAATGGCGTCACCGAACTGAAAAAAAAAACGATAGAATCCGGCGTTTACGCTCCAGAAAACGACGTCGGTCCGGCGAAATTGTACTGACCTAGTTTCGTGGCGCATTCGCCAAAAATGATTTGTCAGAACGCTTTTAACGTTAATTTCCTTAAAACGCCGGGGAAATCGATGAAAGAAAGGAAAAGTCATGCATAAATCGCCAGTTCTTTCCATTCCGTGCCAAATAACCCGCCAATAGGAGCATTTTGCAAAATTTTGGTTTGTTTAGTTTCCCGTCCGACTCGGATGGGCCCCTTTTCCCATATGTTGAAAATTTTAGCATCTCAATTCCCACCTGTGTTGTAACGGTTTGGATCGGTAGGGTCTCAACTTCGAACAGAACATAAAAGTAAACTCCGCAAAATCGCCCATTTTTCAAATTTTTGTTTTGTTCAGTTTCCGGTCGTGTTTGGCACTCACCTATATATCAGATACGGATGTATGACCTCGGCGACGTCGTGCATCTGTATATACATGCACACCAACTGTGGCAAATAAAAGTCCACCTCGTAATTGTCAAAGCTGAACATCTTATTCGCGATATAGCTCTGCACTCCCGGTTCCTTGCTCTTGAAGAGGTAATGCATCGCCATCGAAACGTCGAACACTTTACTCTCCAACAACCTCAACATCCCGAACCCTTTCGACGCCGCATCACTAGATTTATCATCATCGTTCACTTGAACATTGTCCACCACTTCTTCAAGACTTTCGCGACTTTCATGGTACTCGACGGAGGACTCGCGCGTCGTGTTGCTATCGCTGGAACCGCTGTCGCTCCCACATAGGATCCCCGAATCGTCCGACCCCAAACTGGCGAGCTCGTCCCTTTGCGTCGTCTTGGAAGGGTTGGAGTCGGTGGTCAACAAGACGGTATTGACGGTCTCGCATTCTGGACTGGGAGTGACGTCCACTTCCGGGATACGCTGAAGGGCCGAATCGAGACTGCGATTGCGGTGGTGGAGGGTAAGGTGGGTGCTTGGGGAAGACGTTACTTGCGCGACGGGGGGAAGCAGGATCCCCATGGATCTGAAAACAAAACAAATTTACTAAGTGACACAGGGAACACCCCAAGGAACAAGCTTCGGTCCGCTACTTTTTGTTAGCAAACCGCGCCCCTGGTCTCGGATTACACGCTAAATGCCCCGACTTCCCGTTTTTTCATCAACCTTAATTCTTTCTTCGACAAACAAATCGAATGAACGCTCATTAGGAGAATTGAACGATGTCGTGGGTCAGGGAGATTATAATTGCTCTTTATAGATAACCGAGAAATTCTTTTACAGTCTAGATCTCACAAATACAGTGAAACCTCATCCTGAGAACTATACCAACCTGAAATCCAGACTCAGGTTCCTTTGATGGTTGCTCAACCTGATTTTATTACTTAGATTGTTACAGGGCCTTCCGTGCACTGACGGCACGTTGTCTTTGCAGCCT
Organism: Cynaeus angustus; assembly: GCA_030157275.1. NCBI lineage: Eukaryota > Metazoa > Arthropoda > Insecta > Coleoptera > Tenebrionidae > Cynaeus > Cynaeus angustus. The sequence goes on from CM058067.1 coordinate 11,614,857, forward strand.
CCAACGAACTTGGGCCGCTTCACGGGCGCCATACTCCCTTGAACTTCACTCATTTTCTTAACTACGTCATTCCATCGTTCACGTATCACAGTCGGAGCTACCTACAAAATTAAGAGCTTGGTAAATAAAACAAGAGGGCGCGTGGCAGATGTTTCGAGACATCTGCGCGATTTTTGGGAAGCAGCTTTTAACCGCCAACGATAAGGTTGACGTTACCACTCTTAAAATACTGTATTACGTCGTGAATTATACATTTCATGAATGTTTCCGAGTTACGAATTGATTTTCGTCAGAGACGTCACAAACTTTACTAGAGATACCGTAAAACGGATTTAATTATTCAAAGTTGCGTGGATTCCCTAATTTAGAGCTTGAATATGAAAACGGGATGTTACTACACAAACCGTAAAAATGCTAGAATTTCAAGGAAATCGGTTTCATCAGAAACCACAAATGGAGGTACTTTTTAAGGTCCTAGCATTTAACTCACGATGAAAAATGTATAAAACTGCTCAGTTTTAACAAGAAAGACCAAATCAATATATATACAAACAATGTATCTAAACTTAGATCTGTAACACAGATTTAATATAAATATACAGAATGATTCAACAAAAGTGAGATTTTTTGAGTCGCACTTACAGAAAACGCAATAATATACAAAGGGAACAAAAACTAAATTAAATGAAGTAATTTATAGGAAAAAATAACATACACAACTTTCAGATCAGAACTAGAAATTTCTGCACAAAAACATAATGTCAGTCCAGGCTTTATCTGCATTGTAATTTTTTCGAAATCAATATATCTACATAGTTATCCAAAATAAATATATACAAATTCAAATACCGAATATATTTTTTAATCACACGAAGGATGGCAACTATACTATATCAATTCCAAATAAATGCGGTCCAAAAAATACTCCCGGCATGTACACCCAAACTTATTTTTAAGTTATAAATATGATTTTTCACATAGAGAAGAAATGTAGCGTTACAAACTGACCTAATCACGTTTTCCCTACTGTAAAACCTTTTTCAAAAAATAAAAGCACTAAAATGGAGGTCAACTTAACCTACCTTTTTCTCCCAATAGTGAAAAGCATAAAAATGAAATTGAAACATGAATTAAAACATCTGCTGCCGAGAAATTAATTAATATGTAATTTTCTAACAAGATTTATAGAATTGACTCATAAACTCAAGTCTCTAAAGTAATTTATAGTACCCAATTTTTCTACCCTCATTAGCATAAGTGGTCAAAAGAGAAAATGTGACTAGGTCAGTTTGTAGCGTTACATTGCTGTTATGCACAGAAAAAAATCGTGTATGTAACTTAAAGAGAAGTGTTAAAGTGCTGAAGAAAAATATACAGAGTGCCCGAAAAAGCGTACATATTTTTGAAAACAAAAAACTCCGCTTGAACTGACAAATTTTTAGTTTTAGACAAGTGTAACTCTAAACCAGTTTTTACAGGAAAACCTTGACGTCATGTGGATCGATTGTCAATTTTTTAAACAATGAAATTTATTAGTAAAAAATATAAATTATAGATTCGCAGATACCTTATCACGTGTAATAAAACGAAAATTCTGATTCATTATAATTTTGAATTTTGAAGAGATGAGTCATGTTGATTGAATTGAAGGTTACTAAAAAACAAGTGGGCTTGTGATATTTCTTAAATCAACCACAGAAATAGGCTAATCCGAATAATCGACAATCGGTATAAAAAAAACAATGACAATAACGTCCTTGAACATTCGAGAACGCATTCTTGAGTGTTATCAGCGATAATAAACATTTCATCCATTCAGATAAAATAATTTCATTTCTGTAATGAAAGTTGTTGGTTAAATCTAGGTTACACCTCGTCTCTCTCAATTAATTAGGCGAAAATCACCGCGGTTGTGTAAACAATCACATCGCCTCCGACCCCAAAACAAAATCGCACACTTCGGGGTCGAGCCCCTCCTCGACCGCTGCCACTGTTAAGACAGCGATGGGTGTGCCCTTTTAACCACATCGTGTAAATTGTGGTTTTTGGGGTCGGAAACGAGTGATTTTCGCTCGTTCCAAATGTAGACAATTGTATGTTGTGAAAAAAATGCAGAAATACTTTCTATTGCAGAGAAATCCAGGGTCGCACTGAACTGTCAAAACCACATATTGACACACACAATATCCTTAAACGTCCCGAAAACACGCACATTCACGTTCACTTACAAGGAATTTTCGCGATGGACGCGAATTCGGGTGGAATTTCCACCGACCTAGACGACAATAGCTGCTTTTCGTGGAGCGTCAAAACAAAACTGCCACGGTAGAGACGCCATACTGCGGACTACTAGGAGTGGGGCAAGCAACGCTGCCAACCCAAACCGAACAAAGTCCCCAGAGATTTTTTCCTATCGTGGTTTTTCATCACTTCGAGTCGTAAAACCGAGCAAAAACACTTGGAGCAGTTAAAAGACACCATCCAGAGACGGATTAGCTAAAAGTTCAGTTTTTTTTTGTCCCAGAAATTTGAACGGGGAAAAGGTCACACAGTTTCAGTGCACATGCACTCGAGCTGCCTTGAGTTATGCTAATTTTGTTGGTTTTTCTGGGGAAATCGCACCGAGATGGAAAATTTACCACCATTTTTATTTTTGTACCAAAAACGACATCTGGGGACTTTTTTTATGGCAGGTGGTGTCGGTGACAGGTGCCTCAACCTTATTTGGGTCCTCTGATTTAATGGTAGCGTTTTAAAATCAAGTTTTGTACTCACCAGCACGAAAAAAGCACCTGTTGGTTTGGCAACAGTGATTGGTTGCAATGACATTTAAAAAAAAGCGATTTTGTCAAATTTTTCATTTCAAAATCAGAGCAGAAAAATAACTTTTTTTTATTTTTAGGATCTCACAATGTTATCGTTTCAGTATAAACGTGCGCTTTTAGTAAATACGATGAAATATTTCCTAGAATAATAGAAAACTAAAGTGTTTCCAGTAGATTATGCGTAAATGTCCACTTATTTATAAACTAGCGTCTAAATCGTAGGTTGCTGGCTCTAATAGACCCACATGCACGATAATAGTTATAATCATGGGGAAAATACAGGGTCATTTTGAAACTAACATGGTTCTTAGGCTAGGAATGTAAATAAAAAGTAACCCAATTGGGGAAAAATTCCGTGGAACACACAAATGGGCCATTTTTTCACCCATCAAATCGATAAATCCAGTTTTGATCTTAAAATGGCCTCAAACGACAACATTTCTTAAAAACCAAAAGACATATGTAAGCAGAAACATCAAAAGTAGCTTTCTCAGGTCTGAAAACCTATATAATGAGACCAAACTCGACCTATTTTGCGTGACCTTGAAAAAACTCAATTGGGCCCAAATAAGGGTTTTCAGGCGCTTATGGTGTTTTCAAACTGGAAGCAAGTTTGAAAGTCAGTTTAGTGACACGAAATTAAAAATGTGTTCAAATTGTTAGGATACCACTTCAATTTATTGAATCTCGTAAATCAACACGATCATGATAAACCGAAAATCACAGAAATATGATCCCCGGATCCAAAAAAATAAACTGAGACAAAACTCGACTTATTTTGCGTCACATATTTTGCATAAATTTAGATGAAATCTTGTAACTTGACTTCCCGTGCTTTCAATACGATTTAAATCAGGTCAGATTGATGGTGACTGTGTTATCGAAGTATGCGTAGTTTCCGTTTATTTGGAAACATAGTCGGCGTTGATAACAGTAAAAAGATAAAAAAAAAACAACGCAGCGGTTATCACAAATAACCTTTAAAGAATGTGAGATAAGACACTGTGATTTACTAAATACTTGTATAATTGATTTCTAGGCAGTTATTTTGTTTCGTCGGTCAAAAAGGCATCTAATTAGCGCCCACAGAAAATATTAAAAATGATGAATTTGGTCTGGATTGTTAAATTTCTGAACTCGGGCAACTTATTTCAGATATTGATTCTGTCGTAGCGCTCTTGATTTCGTAGGTAGGACAACTTATGTGTCACCTCCGTGACAAATTGAGAAAGTATTCTTGCTTTGATATGATTAAATTATCCAAAAAATTACGTCAACCCTAAATACACAAATATATATTATGTCCATCAATAGCACCTGATTTGAGCCCAATTGAGGCGCTCCAAAATGACGGTAGACATGTCGAGTTTGGTGTCGATTTATAGGTTTTCGGATCCAAGAAACTCATTTGTAGCATTTATTTTGTTATATCTCTCTTGGGTTTTTAGGTTCCAAAAGTGCTAGTGTTGTGGTCGACCAAAGATCGTATACAAAAAGTGTCATCATGGTAAAAATAATAAACATTCTTGGCGACTGTAAAAACGAACCCAAACATGTATTTATTGTATCACAAATGTCGTAATAATTATAGCAAAGCAGACCTAAAACTCGAGACGAAAAATACATTTTTTTTGTTTCTGCGAACGTAATATAAGCAGCCGCAACGCTGTAATTTCGCAGTACAAAGAATACTTGCAATTAGCACTTCCTGGCAAGAAAACTTTCTCATGGTAATAAGTTGTTGATTTTAAATCAGAATAAATTGGTGTAGAAAAAATGATGACATAATCAAGACGGCGTCTTCAAGGTGTTATCGAAACCTTGACAGTCATCGAATTTACTGTTTTGTCAATAACTCAAACTAGGTTCGTAGCAAGCCTTGCATTGTTTCCATATTGGCAGCCCTGTTAACGCAAAAATGTCGTTTTAAAGATCCTACCAATATCTTCCAAATTCCAAAGCCTACTTCTATGATATTTGTATCAGTGTGTCTGGGATTTCCAGTACCGTCTCAAGGATGAACAATTGATCACATTAAAGCCACTAATCTCCATAATTGGATTATATAACGTGACCCGCATGGAAAAAACCAAAGGTCGATGCACATCCAGAATATGACCGTAAAAATCTGTCATTTTTATCGAGGTTAACACTCCCAGTTTTGCAAATTTATAGCTTTTTGCAGATGTAGCTATTTAACAAGTGCGTTACCCTCAGAACATCACTTGAGTTTATGTCTGTATTAATGATCGGAGAACCTCGAAAACGCCAAAACTGACCTATAAACCGAACAAAAAAGCATCGCCGTTATCGCAGGTGGACTTCGTTGACCTAAAAAATGTGGAAACGGAAACAGAGTCAAGGCGAAAAATGTGTCCAATTTTAACACCAGACGAAAGTTCTATTTTATGATGCAAGAAATGCACCCACAAATTTAATTAGGAAATGGGAGTTCAAATAAGGTCGCGTGACCACAATTTTGTGATGTTCACGTTTCTGTTGTTAGTTTTTGTATCGATTTGTGTACACTCCTTAGAAGTATAGCCGCCCCCAAAGGCACACCCCGATAGGGGAAAACGCACTATTGATTTAAATCGACGTTTTGCCATGATCACATTCAAACCACTTTTCGTAAATATCAAAAATGTGACATGTAAATTTTGGAAAAAATTATGAAACAAATTCTTCACATAATTCAGTTAAATTGTTCGCAAATCTCATTCCTAACTCAAATGCTCAAAAAATACACTTTATCCTGACTTGGTCTCAACTGTGTGTTTCAAGGTCATGCAAACTATATTGAGTTTGGCCTCGTTATATTAGTTTTAATACCTAAAAAGGCTATTTCGGAAGTTGCGGCATAGACCTAAGACAGTCATTTCTGACGTTTCATTTGTTACAGCGCACTTAATTTTTGAGATGCAGCCACTTGTGGATGGTCCGTGACAATAATATCACAAACTTTCGATATAATTGAATTAAATTGTCACCAGAACCCCACTTTTAGCTAAAATATATTTTATCCAGCTAAAGTTCCTGATTTGGCCCCAATTGAGTTTTTCAAGGTCACTAAAAATATGTCGAGTTTGGTCTCATTATATAGGTTTTCGGACCCGAGAAAGCTGTTTCCGGTATTCTTGCTAAGATATATATTTTGGTTTTCGAGAAACGTGGTCGTTTCTTGAAATTTTAAGATCAAAATCAAGTTTGTGTACTGAAGGTAGAAAAAAATGGCCCATATGTGTATTCAACGTATTATTTTGCGCAAATTGCTTACTTTTTGTTAACATTCTCTCCTCAGAAACTAAGCGAGTTTTAGAATGATATTTGTGTTTCAGAATGTATTTTTCCCGTGATTGCCACTTTTATCGAGCATGTGGGTTTATTACAGGCAGCAACCTCCGATTTAGACGCTGGATTATAAATAGGCATCCATTGACGCATAACTAACACTTCAATTTTGTATGGTTCTAGGAAATACTTTGCTGTATTTACAAAAAGCGCACGTTTATATCGAAACGTTAACAATGTGAGATCCCAAAGGTTTTAAAATTTTGACAAAACAAAGCCATTGTACACGAAACCAACAGGTGCTTTTTCGTTCTAACCAGCTATAGTTCCGGATCTGGATCTCACTGATTTTTTTTAAAGTCATCAAAAATGATCCGAATTCGGTCTCGTTATATGGGTTTTCGGGACCAATAACGCCATTTTTCGTGTTCGCATCACGATATCTGCCTCCGTTTTCTAGATACAGACGTTGCCTAATCTAAACCCTATTGAATTTTTATGGTACTGTATTAAAACACTTTATAACATTCACAACTCTTCGTTCACTAGCTTAGCCAACCCATTTTTATCAAAGTGCACCATTTCTTTCGACGCCAACTTTGCGATGAACTGGATTATGTTCTGCACAGTCCATGGACCTTGGTACGACACTGGTTCGTTTTTCGAGTTTTTCCCCAAAAAATAAGAACCTGGTAAGACCTTGTCAGCGAAAAGTTCTGGCACTTGGTTCTCCGACGTGTCCATCTTAACAATGACAATGTCTTCATCTTGTAACAAATCAGCAACTTTTCTCAATAATGATGCAAACTTATTAGACCCAACACTCCAAGGAGCATACAGGTCTAAAAAAGTGTCTCTGTTGTTCTTCATGACGATTTCATCGAAATTGTTAGCTACAGCGATGATCACGCTGTCGTTACTGTATGTAATAGGCGCAGATTTGATGACGGGAACCAAACGATTATTGACGAAGTCGTCCACAAAAGTTTCAAAAGTTTTGCTGGTGAAGTTCTCAGTCATGATGTATTTCTGGTTTTCCAGGTCAACACCAAGAACGAAAGGGTGCATCTTGTTGTTGAAGTCCACGCTGAAGTCGGAGAGCTCTTCTTCGAAGTCTTCTTTGGCACTGATACCCATTTTGATCTTCGTCCTGTATTTGTAAGCGATCTTCATCAAGCGGCTTCTCCAGTAAGTCACCTCGTTGCCCTCTCCTCGAGGATCAGAAGTATAATACAAGACGATGTACGGTTTCACAAAGTTCTGCATGTTGGTTGGATTCCGAAGAAAGATGAGACCATAGTAGTTGTTAACAATGAAGTTCTTGATCTCTCCAATGATCACCCTTCCTGAAAACAACACTCTTTCTTCTTCGTATCGGTTGAAGATGTTGTTCGGACGAAACAAGACGATACCATTGAGCACCCCTTCCCTCATTAACAACTTCTCGCATTGCGAAAAAGCAAAAGTGATGAACTCCTTCCACTCTTCAGCTACTCTCATAAACATCCTCTTCAACAACGATTCTTGCTCGAAGAACCCCACGATCACCACATCAATTTGCTTCTTCAAGAACTCTTTAAACTCATCAACGCTTTTCAACTCAACGGCTGCCGGCATTATTTGAGCCTTCATAAACTTAATCAAGGAAAAAGAGTCCTTGGAGCTTCTGTACTCTGTAATCAATGCTCCATTTTGGTAGAAGTAGATTGCTGGAAGTCGAAAGGCCAGTTGTTGTTGCTCGCACGTTTGTTTTCCTAAACCTGAGCAGTCCATTTTACCTACAACTATCGGGAGGTTGTTGTCCACCATGAATTTGGCAGCGCGGGCGTAATGGGGGCGGAATTTTTGACAGAGACCACTCCAGGGAACAAAGTACATAACCACGAGGTTCTTGTATCTTGACCGGATCTTGGAAAAGTTGTTGTCAGTGAGTTGGAGAACGTGTTCGTCGTGCGGGAATGCTGGGAAAACGAGAAGGAGAAGGAGGAGGAGTTTGGAGAACATGGTCACGGGAATTTTGACAGCTGCCATGGTGAAGTTTTTAAGATCAAACTTTTATTTTTTTGTGAAGGTTTTTTGACCTGGCACTATTAAAAGATCTAGAAGCCTAGGGGGAAAATCATGGCCTTCTTTCCAACCCTTTGGAGGAATTTTCTCCATTATTCGATATCTAACACAGTAAGCGCCCAAAAAATTTAAAAAAAAACAGTTATATTTCAGGTTTTTAGTTCTAAGATACTTAAGACCCATAAAAATGGGATTTATAATTTTTTAAATATAAAGCTTAGAACTAGTTGACATTTGTTGCGTCGTAGGAGGTTAAACATCTGAATATTCATGTCTGGTGATCTCTAAATTCCGTTCCACGTTTGAAATCTCCACGCAGAGCTCGTTTGCCTACGCTAGAAACAATAAAGTCCCCATTTTTTCCGATTTGAACCCAATTGAAATCTCGAGGTTTACTTTTGGTGTCTCGTCGTGTTATAGTTTACGACTAAAATATCCATAAAAGTGTCCATAAATCTCCGCATCCGTAAAAATTATCTAAACTGCAGGGATTTACGGCACACATTTCCTCATCCTAAAATACGCCTCGGTCGCCATTTTGCTGTCACATTGTGAAAACATTCATAGCCAACTCCGCTCTGGAATGTTTATGAGGCAAGTGACCTTTCGACCCTTCCCCTAACAATTTCAGGTAGACCACATAATTAGGTCAACTTTTCAATTAGACGCTGTAAAAAGACACTAGAAATTTTATCACGCGATAAAAATTACGACGCTCGTAAATTTCCAAGTGATGGCCGTAGATAAATCGCATCTGTACTGCAAATCGATCGAATTTGTTTACGCGATGAAACAAAAGTACAAGATCAAGCTGGCTGCGCTTGGTACGGATTTCATTGTTTGGCCTTGGACGTCAACCTTGATCTTCGTTGCATAATTAAAAAACCCAGATATTCTCAATGGGGAACATCGAAAAACTAAAAGATCCAAAGACACTCAATTGGGTTCATATCTGGCGATTTTGGTGTCCATTTAATATCGCAAGAGCGGAAACTGCACAATTCCTTTCGAAATCTAGACGTGTGGGTAACAGGTTGATGCCCACATGGTTACGTCACGAGGTAACGGCAACTTGACACCGCGATTTTTTCCAAAGCTTGTTTTTCGAAAGACTTAAGTCACTTACTTAGCGATGACGTGATCGCAATCGCTGCCAATTGGCGACTTTTGTGCCTGACGTCATTTCCAAGGAAACTCAGAGAGGTCATCTTCATGACGAATGTTACTAAGATTTCCGTTTCCGTGGAAAGCAAACACGCTGTGTTACATAAATAATTAAGAGATAAACAGAGCACAAAGTATAAATATCGTGAAGTAGAAAGCGCGATTTTGTTACGAGTTGACGCGTAAAATCCCACTGAGGTTGCATCGCACCTAGAAAACGAAGAGATATCGAAGTTTGGACGCCGGAAATGTATGCAACGATATCAAACTCGGCGTGGTCTCGATGACCTTGGGATTTTCAATTGGGTGTAAATCTGGATGTACAGCTGGCTTGGATGTGGAAAAAGATGTTTTCTGACACTTTACTGAATCAGAGACGGCCTGACCAGAAATCTTCTTGTTTTAGAAAAACCTTTCGTTAGCAGCCCCATTTTAAGTCCTTGGAATGCCGGCAAAGGGCGGGGCGGTAAATTATAGCGAGAATATTTTCTCACAGTGCATACAGGATACGTAACGCTTCAAGTGACTGAACACGGCCTAATCATTGGAAGTAGGGTTTGTAACAAAGGAACGGAAACTCTTAAAAAGGTCTTCGAGGGGTCATCGTAATGATATTACGTCTGCGTTCATACGCACTGATTTGAGGGTACTTCGCAATTTGACTTAACGGGATCTAATGCAATATGGGCGTGAAGATATGCTAATGCAAATTCCGTCACGTTAGACGAATGTTTGCGTAATTTAGATATTTTTTATTGCGTCGGATTCTCAATGATCGGTAAATTATGAAATGGAAGCAGCATCGTGAAAGTTTTTACTTTTACTGAAAAAGAAAGTTGGGTTTTAATGAGGTCCAAAAGAGATTGGACCCAGAACACCAAAGTTGAACCCAATTTATTAAGAGGCGGTGGAAGTTGAAATGTGTTGGTAGACCTGAAATGTCAAACGAGCACTACTGACATTGTGCTACTTGCGGAAACATTTCGGGTGGCCCTCGCTTTTTATTTCTACTTTCACTCATTCAATGTCACTTTAGATCACATGTAAAAAACGATAATCAAATCGTGATCGAGTGACGTAAGCCACTTTTTCTCCCTAATCTTTCTATTTCTGTTACTACCCAAACAAAACGTTCTCCCCATAAATCCAGTGCATTGCCCTGCACATTCGTTCTATTTCTAATTCTTTCACATCATTTGAATACTTGCACTGTTCACCCACTTTCATTTCATTTCATTTTTTAGTAGACAGCTGTAACACTTTCAAATTGCATTGTTCGCTATTTAATTGCATTAATGAAGTGAAAAAAATCAACTTATGGGAAGTCTTGCATTTTTCATTGATTCCAAGTTTGACATTCCAAAGTTCGCGCGCATTGTTTAACCTTAAACAGAGTGACAAGCAGAGCTACCAACAAATTTCAAATTCCAAGCTGTCAGGACGTTTAGAAATTCTCCCACAAAACTGTAAAAGTACAGTATGCCTTTGAATAATTCTTAACTTGTCAAATCATTTTTCTTCTCCCTCATTTCAATGCTCTATCTCCCTTCGAAATTGACTCCTTAATCTGAAAAAAAGGACAAAAAGGACATAGACTGCCAACTGCACAATTACACCAACTTTGAAATTTAGTCTTTTTTAAACTTGGGGAGAAACTTAGTAGCTGCCAATACAATGATTAGACTGAAAGGACAATGCTTTGTCCACATTATTTTATTTTTTGCAACGTAGGCAACCAGTTATTCACAATGGTAAAATTGTCAACATTTTCGGCTCAAATACTACGCTTGATAGCAAATATCCGATAATTTCGGCGTCCATCGAAAGAGCGAACCGCAATCTATAATCGTGCAAATTTCATTTCGATCGGTAAAGTCGTTTAGAAGATATTGACAAATTTCTACAAGTGAAAAATTCTCAGGCTTTCTTTTCTTAGTGGCGCCACCTATTTTTGAACGTAGTTTAAACTAAGGCTTTCTATAATTTTATTGATTATTTATCGGTTCCATTTTTCTTTGATTTGTTCCTCATATTTTGTGAATTATTTAAATTTTTAAATTTCTCAGGTTTGTTAGCAGATTCTTTATTTTTTTTATACGTAGATGCTAAAAATTGGTTATTTTTTTTTAATACTTTCATATACAACAGCGATTCTTAACATTTTTCAATTTTTTAGAACTTTTAAGATTCCTTAAATCCCATAAATTCTTTAGTAAGTAAATTTATTGAAATGGTAGAATGTATTTTTAATCTGATTTTGAGGTTAGCGTTATGTCAAAACTGCGTAACAGTGGCGTCGCATTTGGGTATAAAGTTGACAATAAACCCTCTCTTAACAATAGAAAATGTACATTTAATTTATTTCACAAATGTGTGTCAAACAATAATAATGATGAAATAACTATAATTTCAACATTCAAAATTCGCGCGGTTCGAGCTGTCGACGCCTATGAAATCGCAGATTTTGTACAAGTAAATTTTCTTACTACGTGCCCAAAAATTTACAACGCCAGCTTCGATTTGAATTTTTTTTTATCACTCTGTATTAGTTACATTGTGTAAACACTTCAAATGCTAGAGCTTTTTGTGATTTTAGATGATATTAGTACCAATGCTCCAAATATGTAGCAGTGGTTAAAGTGTCACTCTGAAGCTAAAGCTAAGCTTTCTGTTATATTAAACTGTAAATACAATAACATAAATAATATTAGGCAACTAACTATACACAGTTGTAAAACTTGGTTTCATAACGGTTTATGAAGTTCCCTTTCAATGTTTAATAAATGAAACATTATTTACTACAAAGCGGGATTGGCAGAACTGAATTCTGAAATGTGACATTAGACACAGCTAAAACTTTGTTTTGACAGACATTAGTGCGGGAAAACGGATAGTGTGACAACGGTTGAAGTAGTTTGTCGATCAGGTAAGTAATTATTTAAATCGCAATAATTCTTCTAAAAAAAGATTGTAAAGTGTTAAAATTATAACAAAAGTCTCTTGTCTTAAATCATACTTTTTGAAGATCGCTTGTTTTCATCCGCCCGGTCTGGCCCTAAGGGCAGCAAATAATTTTGTTTTTCGCAGAACTCGTACGTTAATTTTGAGGATAACGTTGAATTTCTCGTATAATTCTGCGTGGTATAAGATATAATTTATAAAGAATGAGGCAAAATTTAACGTTTTATAGCAACTCCTATATATATATATATATATATATATATATATTTACGACTTTTTATCCATATTTTGATATATTTTTTTTGTTAATGATAACGCGATAGACTCCGATTGTTTCATCGCCGATCAACAGCTCGGACCACGAGCTATAAGCGTGCAAAATTATGTTCCTGTACGTACACCGGTTTACAAATTTCTAAAAATCAACAAATCTTCATCTCCAAATTTTGCCAGACCTCCTCTCACCTCGCCTGACCTCGTCTAATCACGCCTAACCTCACCTGACCCCGCCAGACCCAGCCTCACCTCGTATGACCCCGCCTGACCCCGCCGTAGGGGGAAAAGGTTACTCGGGGTCATGCGGCGGGGTCACGAGGGGTCATCCGGCGAGGTCAGGCAGGGTCATGCGAGGTGAGGCTCGGTCTAGCGGAGTCATATGAGGTTAAGCGTGATTAGATGAGGTCAGGCGAGGTGAGAGGAGGTCTGGCGAGATCTGGAGATGAAGATTTGTTGATTTTTAGAAATTTGTTCATATGTTCTAAACCGGTCTACGTACAGGAATATAATTTTCTACGCTTATTGCTCTTATATCGAGCTGTTAATCGACGATAAAACAATCGGGATTTATCGCGTCATCGTTAAGAAAAAAAATTTTAAAGTCTAGATAAAAAGTCGTAAATACATAACAACCGCAATAAAATGTTTAATTTTGCCTAAATCTTTAAAAATTTGGTCTCAAAATACGCAGAATTTCACAAGGAATCCAACGGTATTCTCAAAATTGACATACGAGTTCGGGGTTCCGAGTTAAATGGGTTTTAAATATTCGATGTTGAGCTAGGTCATGGTAGGTTTCTATAAATCGTTTAATTTTGTCTAAATCTTTGTAAATTTGGCCCTAAAATACGCAGAATTTCACAAGGAATCCAACGGTATCCTCAAAATTGACGTAGGACTTCGGGGTTCTGAGTTATCACGGTTTGAAGTATTTCCGGTGTTATGCTAGGTCATGGTAGGGGGAAAGGTTACTCGGGGTCATGCAGCGGGGTCACGAGAGGTCATCCGGCGAGGTGAGGCTCGGTCTAGCGGGGTCATATGAGGTTAAGCGTGATTAGATGAGGTCGGGCGAGGTGAGAGGAGGTCTGGCGAGATCTGGAGAAGAAGATTTGTTGATTTTTAGAAATTTGTTCATATGTTCTAAACCGGTCTACGTACAGAAATATAATTTTCTACGCTTATTGCTCTTATATCGAGCTGTTAATCGACGATAAAACAATCGGGATTTATCGCGTCATCGTTAAGAAAAAAAATTTTAAAGTTTAGATAAAAAGTCGTAGATACATAACAACCGCAATAAAATGTTTAATTTTGCCTAAATCTTTAAAAATTTGGTCTCAAAATACGCAGAATTTCACAAGGAATCCAACGGTATCCTCAAAATTGACATACGAGTTCGGGGTTCCGAGTTAAATGGGTTTTAAATATTCGATGTTGGGCTAGGTCATGGTAGGTTTCTATAAATGGTTTAATTTTGCCTAAATCTTTATAAATTTGGTCCCAAAATACGCAGAATTTCACAAGGAATCCAACGGTATCCTCAAAATTGACATACGAGTTCGGGGTTCCGAGTTAAATGGGTTTTAAATATTCGATGTTGAGCTAGGTCATGGTAGGTTTCTATAAATCGTTTAATTTTGCCTAAATCTTTGTAACTTTGGTCTTAAAATACGCAGAATTTCACGAGTAATCCAACGGTATCCTCAAAATTGACGTACGACTTCGGGGTTCTGAGTTATCACGGTTTGAAGTATTTGCGGTGTTATGCTAGGTCATGGTAGGGGAAAGGTTACTCGGGGTCATGCAGCGGGGTCACGAGAGGTCATCCGGCGAGGTCAGGCGGGGTCATGCGAGGTGAGGCTCGGTCTAGCGGGGTCATATGAGGTTAAGCGTAATTAGATGAGGTCGGGCGAGGTGAGAGGAGGTCTGGCGGGATCTGGAGATGAAGATTTGTTGATTTTTAGAAATTTGTTCAAATCTTCTAAACCGGTCTACGTACAGGAATATAATTTTCCACGCATATAGCTCTTGGTCCGACCCTTTGATCGGCGATAAAACAAGCGGAGTTTATCGCGTCATCATTAAGAAAAAAAATTCCAAAGTATGGATAAAAAGTCGTAATATAATATAACAATTTATAGCAGCTGTTATATTTTAACGATTTTTTACTAATATTTTGTCTTTTTTTTATGATGACGCTGTAGAATCCAATAATTTTGACGCCGATCGACAGCTCAGAGCGATGTCTGGAGCCGTGCAAAATTACATTCTGGTACGTGGACAGGTTTAAGTGATATGATTCTTATATGAATCGACGAATGTAACTTCCCTTCATTGATTTACAAATTTGCGATCAGTGACCCTCAAATTATTTTCTGTAATGCCACCATAAATTTTTAAAATAAGAGTGAAATTTTTTTAAACGTGTAGAATTTGAAGCTTAAAATACAATTGGAAAAAATGGTTCAAATGTCCAACCAACCAAGCAATGGATGTATTTTATAGGTAGGTGCTTTCACTTATCAGTAGCTGTCTTTCTGTTCATTACATTATCGGTTACCTTTACACAAGAGACTAATTTTACGGTCTTAGCAAAGAATAAGTGATCATTTGTAACAACAAAAAATCAAGTGAAAATGTTTCAAAAAATAATCTACGTTGGCAGAGCAGAAAAGTCACTCATTTTCATCAATGTCTTTTCGCCCTTTGACCGAGGACTACATCTCCGTAGTCACAATCCCTTCAAATGTCGGTAAGAAAACTCCCTCCGTTCTCCACAAGCTAACTTTGTCCCAGTTCCCATCTCTTCGCCATCCAAAGCCATCGAGCGCCTCCTCAAGAAACGTGAAAATGGTCACAACGTCGCTGTGAAATTCGTCAAACTTACCTGTCAGAAACACAACGTAGAGATTGAAGAAGAAATCCGCCAAGAATGCGAGCGCATCAAAGAAATTCTAGCGAAGATAAAAACACAGATCGAAAATGAAACCAAAGCTGTGATGGTCAGCAATGAGGAGGAGGTGGTGACTTTTTCTTCTGTTTTATTTCTAACTGACCAATTTTGTAGTTAGCGAGCTTGAACGTGCAACATTTTCAAAATGTTGCTGAAAATGTCGTGAAGTGTGATGAAGAGCGCACGGCTGCCATAGACACGTTCTATGAGACTCTAAAAAGTTTGGAACGGAAACGAACGAGATGGTTCAAAAATGCGCTACAAGAAGGATACCAGAAGATGGCGAAAATCTCTCATTTGTCGCCTTTTGAGCTCATGAACTATTTCGAAACTGAAGCTACAGTAAGTAGTCTTCTAGATTTTTTTTTCTAGCTGTACTTCCAGAGCCTGAACAAAATCACACTATCTAATTATCGTTACTACGCCAAAATCCGCGCGGATCTCAAATTACAAGCTCAGGAAGAAATGCGCATGTGCCACTTAACGCTGCTGGATGCCAAAGACAAATACAAGACCGCTTACAAAATTGTAAAGATAAGAGGAGCCCTGTGAGCAACAATCTTGTCTCTTATTTTATTAATTTCATATTTCACGCAGAGAGATTCGGAAATCTATGCTGCCAGACACACAAATGTTAGGTTTGTCACTACAAAACCTAAAATTTACTGAAGAACTTCCTCGTTCTGGCATTGACGTGGAGATGTGGGCTCATCAGATAAAGCAGACTTTGGATGAATTGGATAATAATGCGAAGAAACTAATTAGTATGTACAAATTGATGGTGATCAACGTCTATAATAGACTTTTCGGGGAGTTGCAAAATGTGACCGAGGCTTTGAACGACGATAAGGTGTCGAGAGAAATCGATATTGATTTTGACATATACAAGCCGATTATCGAGGAGATTAGCGAGAATTATAAGTGTGATGTGGAGACTTTACAGGTTGGGAAAGTAGGCTAAGATTCTCAGAAGTTTCCTTGTAGTAGGCTTTGCATTATTTCTACATGTTGGTAGTACTGTTTTTTTTACTCTAGAACTGTCGGAGACATGGCTTTATGATTCACTGTCATTTAATGTTTAACACCAAACTGTCAGGAGAGATGCGCGATGACAGCCAGTGTCCCCAACATATTTCAAATTGATTTTGAGACAGTAAGGCTTACTTTTTTTTTGTAGACACTGTGGAACACCATCACCGGTTACATGGAATCAAACCTCCAAAACACTAACGTCTTCCTCACCGGCTGCACCCACTTGTGGGACGCTCATTTCGTTCGAGAAATCGACGCCAAGAATCTAACCTTAGAGGAATTAAAACAAACCATTAACATGAACGACAAAAGTGCCCAGAACTTCGACAAGAAGATCAACACAACTCTTGATCAGTTACGCGAGGACCCGAATGTGGCCCATCTCGATCAACATCTTAAAGAAGCCAACAAATTCTTGGATTCCATCGAGAAACTGTAATTTTCTTGTTTTTTCCTACTTTGTAACCACTTTGCATTTTCAGGTACTCATCTCAGTGCGACAGCGAGATCAAAGCAGTTGAGAAGTACTACCATCTGATGACTCAAGCTATAGATCTGTTAATAAGCGAGATCGACGCTTTTGTCTACAAGAACGCCTCTAGCGAGTGTATCCAAAAGAAGAGAAGCAGCTGGCAGTACCAGAATGAAGACTCTTTAGAACCGTCGAAGGATGAACTGATTCCGTTTCAAATGAAAGCGTGTCAGTACCAAGTCGATGCTGTTAATAACTGGATGTTTGGGTGAGAAGAAGAAGGTGATGATGGTTTGATCGTTGCTCAGATAGGTTGTGGGAGACCCTCCGTATCTACATCACAACGTGTCGCCAAGAACTCTCCCGTGAAGCCGAGAACTGGATCAAAAACATCGTCGTCAAGCTAAAGAAGCGATTGGAAGTTAGATTGGCGATGCACAAACCACGGTACCAACGCATCAAAGCCACCATCTACGACGTGCGGCTCAAAGAACTCCAAGATCATCTCCACGAGCTCAACGCAGTCGAAGAAGTGAGTGAATTCTAAGAAATCATCAATTTTCTCTTTTGCAGAACATTAAGAAACGCCTCGGCGACTCGCGCTCTGTTAACCAACTGTACCAAGACCAACGTCTTCAGATTATAGAAGATTATGAAAAAGCGATGAGAAAGATAGATGAAAGTTTGCAGAAAGCGACCAAGTCACAGCATGTCGCTTCTTGTATGGCGCGCGCCAAAACAACCGCTCAAACTACGAAAGAAAAATTAAATCAGAGTTTCGAAGAGAATGGTACTGCTATCGACGGAAATAGAAGTGAAACAGATCAGATGATTTGTCATTTCAACAGTTCGATTAAGTGAGAGGAGAGTTTTGGTGGAAATATTTTGGTGTAGATTGTTCGCAGATGGTGGAAATTACACTCGGGATGAAGCAAAGGTGTTTGTGAAGAGGCTGCAGAAGACTCAGAAGGGGCTGCCTAAGCAGTGGAAGAAAATTTTTGATGAATTTAGTACGGTCAGGAAGAGTACTTTGAGAAAGTTCGAGGAAGTGGAAGCGGCGATTTTGGCGAGGTAATGAAACTCTTTGAAGAATTCTAATCATCTAAAATTCGAGAATTTAAGAATGTAGCAATCTGGAATCTTTGAATTTGAAAATTAGAACTCTAGGAATTTATCAATTTAGAGTTTATTTAGACTTTTTTTGACTTTTATCTTAGAATCTGAAAATTTCAAAAGTTTCTACTTTTCTGAAGTACTTATCTAAGGCTCTTTGATTCTAAAATTTTAGAATTTTGGCTGCTAAGATGCTTTGGCTTTCAAGTTTTTAGGTTGTTAGATCTTTAACTGAAAGCTTTGGTGGGGGTCTTAGGTTTTCAGGTTTATAGACTTTCAGGTTTTCACATTTTATTGATCTTCGAATTTTAGTTGTTCAAAATTTTTAGTAAGTATATATATTGTTCATTTTCTTAAATTTATGTGTTGCAGTTTCACTTTGCTAGTTGTCACCTTTTAAAATTTTAGGTTTCTTGGGTTTTCAGGTGTTCAGTTTTCTAAATTTTCTGAGGCATTCAAGTTTATATGTTTTTTCATTTTAATCGTTCAATTTTAGGCTTTTTGGACTCTTAAATTTTTGGACTTCTTCAGATTGTAGTTGAAATTTACGTATTATCTATAAGCTTAGATTTTCAATTTATTGGATCTGAAATTCCAAAATTATACCTAAAGTTTTCAGCTTTGCAGACTATAGCTACTTTATAGAGTGTGCTTCTGGTTCTTAGTTTTTGAACTTTCTTCGCAAATTTTCAGGTTTTCAGCTGTTACGTTTATTATACTCACTTTATCACTTTTTCAAATTTTAAGTTTTTGAGGTTACTGTAAATTTCTCAAGTTTTGAGTTTCTGAGACTTCTTTCTGCTGAGTTTTATTTTTTTTAGTTTCCAGGTTTTAAAATTTTCTAGGTTTCTAGGTTTGTTGCTTCTCAAATTTTCGGTCGTCACTCAGATTTACAGGTTGGTTCTTTAGAAGAATTTTCAGACTTCGCATTCTTAACTTTATTTTTTAAAATTATTATTATTTAAATTATTCAATTATTATACTATTTAGCTGGATTCTTCGAACTTGTTTAAATCTCTTTTTTTTTGATAGTTTAGATCTCTTGCATTTACTGAATTCGCTAGATTTTTTTGGTTTCTTAAAAAATTTTTGGTTTTCCGAATTTATGGAATAACTTGGATTTATTGCATCTTGTGATATTTGTTTATTGTTTGGTTTTGTTATTCTTCTTGTGTTTTTTTTTCTTGAATACTTTGGATTTCTCATCTCTTATATTTTTGGAATTTTCAAATTTTTATTATTATTTTTTAGATGATCGTTAAAGTTTGAAAGTTTATTTCAAGATGTTCCGTAGATTATATGATCGGCATTGGTTAAAATATTTGATGATCATTTTTTAGTAGCAACGATTTATCTAGAAAAAAGTTTACTTTGGCTTCCTAGATGATCGTTTTATGATCGTTCCAGAAAAGATCCTATTTTATTATACAGGCGATTGTTGTAAAACACGGTAATAGATACGAGATCATCAGAAAACTTGAGGCTGTTATTTGGAATAATATTAGATGATCGTTACGTTATCACTTTTTGCAAGATTCTGGAGAATGTTTATGAATTTGCTATAAAAGATTAGATGATTGTCACTGCTGTGAAAAAATGTAATTACTCATATATAATAGATGATCGTCATGTGGTTTGTATCAATTTCTCTCCAAAAAAGAAACCAGCAGTAGGTCAGAAAAGTTCCAAGATCGTCAGATTAGATAATCGCCTATAGTTGTTGATCGATCAATTGATTTACACTGAAATTCTAATTTTTAGATGATCGTTGTTCAGTTTTTTGGTTTTTGTTTGATGGCACACCTAAAACATCGATCACCCGAAAATTTAGATGAAGGTTAGTTTCTGAATTCACCTTTCATCGTTAAATGATCGTTGTTTTTTAGATAATTGTTTTTTCTTAAAGAACGTTGAAAGATATATAATTTTTTAGATGATCGATAATAGTTTTCTTCTACGTTAATCGTCAATATTTTTGGAAATTGTTTAATAAGCTATCATTTGGAGTTGATCGTTCTTCACGAGTACCTAGATTAAGTTATGTGCATGATCGTCACATTTTGTTATACTCGTGATTGCTACAGAAACAAGTAATTGTCAGAAAGTCAATTGTCAAGCTAGTTTCTTAGATGTCAGTCAAGGTTAGATGATCGTCATGTTATTATAATATTTTACTTAGATAGAAAGTAAGACAAACCGGTAATTTTATAATTGTCATTTTTTAAGGAAATTGACGGGCTCGTTATTCGTTATAATAATCTAAGAGACAACGGATCTAAGAATCTAATAACTCATAATTTAAGAAATTGAGATATAGAATTCCAAGAATTCTAATCTAAAAATGTAAAAAAAGATTCTGGAAAAAGAATATCAATATTTTTCTTACTCAGAAACGTCGGATTTCCTAGATTTTTTAAATTTCTTTTTTTATTTTTTTTTAATCTTAAACTTTTTTGAATTTATAGAATCTTCTTCATTTTTTGATCGTTTCAAATCTTTGAATTTGTTAAATTATCTTTTGTACCTTTTTCTGTGTTTATTACTTTCTTTGAATTCTTTAATTTTTTTATTTGTCTTTAAACTTTTGGATTTTTTGAATTCAAATTTCTTTTTCTATATTTCTTGAATTCCTTAGATTTTTTAAATCTTCACAAATCCTGTGAGGATTGTGAAGCATTTAAAATTCAGGATCTGGATTTCTCAGATTCTTGAGGGTCTTTCTGGAATTGTTAGATAACTTGAAATTTGATTTTCTGGACTTCTAGACTTTTTGAACTATTTAGATTTTTTCCATTTCTCTAGATTTTTTAAATTCTTTAAATTTTTTGGATTCTTCAGAATTTCTTTGTTGATTTCTTAGATTTAGTCCATTTATTAATGTTTTTTTGCTTTTGGATTTCTTAGACTTTTTAAAATTCCCCAATTATTTAGAACTTTTGAAGTTCTGAATCAGAATCTAAAAGCCTTTAACATTCTTAAGTTCTTGTTTGTACTTCATTGTCTTCCGTTTCTCTCCCTTGCAGACTGGAAAAATCCAAGACCGAATTCGAGCACAAAGAAAAAGTGTGCTCACTTATCAACAATTTGCGACTTGCCCTCCGCAACGTAGCCTACGAAATGAAATTCAAAGTCCACAGATTAGACGCCTGCGTCCACTTCTACGCAGACATGTCCAAAACTAACCTCTGGAAGCGCAAACAGTTTGATCTCATGAAACAAGCAGTAGACGACTGTCTAGAAAGAATCAAAGAACTCACAGAGTTACTAACCCACGACTACATCAACAGAGTGGAAGTTCTGCTCGCCGCATCTTTAAACGAAGTAGACACTTTAACCAAAGTAAGTTAATTTTATTAAATGCGTCCGCAAACTTGAGGACTGAGCCTCGCCGGTTCTTTGTACCACTCAGGATCTCTTGTGACGCCTCTTCTTCTGTAGAAAGACTCTTTGATAACTTGCTGTCGGGCGAACTTACTTCCTTTTGTGTTTTTGATGAGTTCCCACATGTTCCAGCCGTAGTTAAAACTGGTGGTTTCCGGGAAGTAGTACCGGAGTTCTGGAATCAGCTTACTTCTTTCTTTCAAATAGATCACTCGGCCTTCACCCTTGATATCTGGAGATTTTTAAGTGTCGAGTTGTAACAGTGGAAATTTTACCTGAGTACATCCTCTCTGTCATTTCTCTATCCACAGGTCGCATGACGCTGTGAACAGCCTCTGGTTCGACGATTGGTGGAACTACTTCTTGTCGTCGCTCGTGATGACTCTCTTTTTGTTTAATATAACTGAGAATTAGTGCGTTTCTTTCTTCTTTAACTTCATCAGGTACTTTGCGTTGTTGACTTTTACGAGCGTATTCCTCTAAGCGATCTTCGTTTCTTTTGAACCATTTTAGACGAAGATTGTCTTCTTTTTCTATTGAGTACTTCCAGAGACGGTACTGACCGAGTGGGATTCCGCGAGGCTCGTTTTTTTTCGGCTCCATTTAAAATTTTGACAATGACTGACAGATTTTTTATGACACCCACGAGACTATAATCAACAAAGGGAAGATCCATGAAAGCTACCATGACTTCATGGAAGAAGTGAACAAGAGTTACCACGGTTTCAAAAAACAAACTACAATACACTGTCTGGAGTGTCTTCAAGAACTGGTAGAACAAGTTTTCCAACTCCTTCTAGTAAACGATGAAGTTTATGAAAGTTTGTTGGTGAAGTTTCCAGGCCTCAAAGTGGACGAAGAGAAGGAAATCAGAAGGAAGTTGACAGAAGAAGCGCTCCTCTTGGATGAGAGAAAGGGGACGTTGGAGGTAAAAACTGAGAAAGGTGTGCTTTTGTACGAAATGTGTTTTAGAAACATGACGACGTTTCTCCGGCTGTTGTTGAAATTGTCCAGGAGAATGAAGAAAGAGAGAGGGTTCTTCGGGGTGTGATTTTGGAGTTGTGGGAGTGTGTGAACGAAAAAAATAATGCAATCGAGAGAGTTGTTAGTGAATTGGGCTCGAACGAAGCGGAAGACGTAGAAAATTCACTGAAATAAATTTTTACCAACTTGTTGTGGTTATGCAACCAGTAAAACAGGAGTGTAGTTTTAAGGACTAGTTTAAGGGGGGAAGTACCACAGTTAAGCGCTTCGGGGATTTATGTTTTCCAAATCAAACATTGAATTTGATATTCTTTTTCTATTTCCTAGAGGAGCTTCATTTTTCAACTTGGAACAAAAACATCTGGTTAGGTTTTTCTTTTTTTTGAGTACATTCAAAGCAGATGCAGATTAAAAAAAAAAACATTTTTATCAGCTTTCCAAATTTGAGTTACAATTTTCTTCTGTTTAAAACAAATCTAGTATTTTCTAGAATTGTACAAAAAGTGCAATATGAACTCCGTAAGAAGGTGTCATTTTTTTTAGAAACTAACAGAGGGAATTTTAAAACTTAGAAAAATTTCCGTTTGATTTTAGATCATTATAGATTTGTTGTAATTCAGCCGATTAAGACAAAATTGTTTAAATTTTATAGAGAATGGTCCAAAAAATAAATAATACATAATTACTGTTTTCCGAGATAACGAAGACCAAAGAAAAAAAAATTTTAAAATTTTTTTTCCACTATTTCCACGAAGAAAAACTAAAATATTTCTAATAGCAATGGAGAAAAAATCATTGCAAGTAAAACGTGAAAAAAATTGACTTGATTTTCCAAATTTTCATTTTGAAAATGTGAAAAAATATAGTCAAATTTTGATTTGCTCTTCCAACTCGAACATCTTAAGTAGTAATAGAGAAAAAACTCTTGTCAACGGAAGGTGGCGTTCATTTTGTTTGTAGTCTCCTGAAGAGAGCAAATTTTTGAAGAAAAAGACGCAAATCGAACCACTACTGCCCCGAAACAATAAAAATTTGAAGCCTGGAGAAAAAATCATCTTCGGCATGTAATTTTCTAGACTTTTCAGAAAGTAATCCTTCTCGCTCCGTTAAATGCTCACATCCCGTTGGTTTTGCGAAGATATTAGCACCATTTGCAAATGCCAACGACCCTTCCCGACCTAATCCCAGTGGCCCAGCTCAAAGAAAACTTCTGCAATAATCAAAAAACTCAACGTGTCGATTCTATTGTTCTCTGCTTTTTTAGCAGTTTCCACCTCTTCACCGAAGCTGCGTAACACAAATTACCGGTTAGCGCTAAAAGCATCAAGATCGTTGAACTCTTGAGCAAATTAGATGCTAAATATAAGACAAAGTCGAGAACCGTTGCGGCGCCAAAATGTGTCCTTCGTTTCCCACCTTGTCAAAAATTCCGGAAAACGTTTCTTCTCACGCGTTTTAATTGTTTCGCGAAGAATGAAGATCGGGTTTGAAGAAGAGGTGATTGGCAGCGCAGTTATTGCAGACTGCATAGCTCAAGACGAGGCAAAAACTTGCCTAGACTTTTATGTCATCGCTTAGTTTCTTGTACGGATGAGATATAAAATTATATGTGCTTTTGCAGCGTTGTGAAGAACGCCATCACTCTTCTGAGACTTGTAAGGAGAGCTATTGAACTGGAGTTGTTCTATGTAACATTCATTAGTTCGTTAGATGTCGACAGAAAAAAACATGATGGAAGGAAATGCGATTTTAGAGACGGTAGAAGCGTTCATTTACACAAGAAAAATGTTGGGTCAATATTTGGACAACAGGGGCTCGGTGGATGGGGATGTGTGCTTTACCAACTGAAGGAGTTCGTTTCGAATGCTAAGCGGTTGTAGTTCAACGAATTAGACTGGTTTCGTTTAATTTATTTATGGAGGGAAATGGAGACAAATTTTAAGTAGCAACTGCCAAACCTAAGTAATAAATAACAAATTAGGTTTTTTGTAAGAAGTCGGAACCTGTAACCGTTTAAGGTGTGGTCTTTGATTAAGAGAACATTCTGGTGCTGACCGAAGACGTTTGCTTTTTTATGAAGCTTTTAAGTACACAGAGTACAGTAGAGGTGTAAACTATGGAAATGGGAACGAACTACTCTTCGTAAACAATTGTTAACAGGATTTTCTACAATTTTTATTTGAAATGCTAAGTTACTTCGAAATTATGGAAAATAATCAAAAGGTGTTAATAAAAATACTTTTTACTTTTTTCAAGCTAACAGAGTAAAGTTTTTCTCTTAAAAAAATGCAAATGGTTTCCCTTTTACAAGTTTATGCTTTAGGCTTAAAATTCCTTACGTAATTCATTTTTGATATTTTTTTCTTCTGCAAAATCCAAATTATAAATTTTTTGTTTCTGTCAATTTTTTTACTTTTTTCATTTCTAATCACATTACTAAAAAGCAGCAAAGATTTTTAGTTCCTCAAATTCAGAAACTTTTAAGCATACTAAAATTAAAACGGAAATTGTTTTCCTTTTTTTTACTAAAAAACGGTTTTTATTGACTTTTTTTCAAACTTGTGGAGTTCTTTTTTTCCTGAAAATTTTTCGTTTTCAGTTTCAAGATTTTTCAAGGGTTTTTTCACTATTTCAGATTAAAAGAGTACAAAAAACAAAACAATTTTTTTTTAGGTTTATTTTGACGTATTTTGCAGTTTTTTAGATTTTCAACCTAATTCTATTATTTTGTTTTTTTAAAGTAACGTAAATTTAGTGATTTTTTTAGGTTTTTTATTTAGTTTAATTTGTTGTTTGTCACTCTAATTATTTTAAATTCTTTAACTTTTTTTATGTATATTTTTGTTTTCTTTTCAAATATCCAAGTAATTAGTTTTTTATCAATTTTTTTCTTAACGTCTTAAAAAATATTAATTAAGTTGAGCTAGTAACTTTGCAGTTTGTCTCTATAAAATTCTGTGAGTACAAATCAATTTATTAAATAATTTCAATCTTTTTTTTTTAATTCAAACACAACTTTTTTGGGACTTTGCTTTTTTTAAAACTTATTAAATTTGGTGTTTTTCTTCATTAAGTTGATAATATTTCATACAATTCTAATTTAAAATTTTCTTTTACAAAATACGAGTGTCAAAATTCTGCGGGTGGTTCTTGTTGAATTTTACAAGATTTTTTCAAAATTTAGAGATTTTTGAAAAAGGGATTTGTGAAGCTTCTTGGCTCTTCACATTCTTTCAAAATTGACATTTTTTTTATTTTGAGTTTTAAAAAAATTATCAGAATTTGAAGGAGAAACAGGGAACTTAACTTTTTTTTTTAAGTTTTTAGATTTTGTGTTTTTTATTTAAATCTCTAAAATTAAGTAATAAAATAAAAAATATTAATTAGTATTTTTTTTTGCAAATCTGTAAATTGTGAAACGTTTTAACAAATTTTCTCTAGAAAAATGCTTCCAATAAGAAAAAAATGTTTTACTTCCTTTTTTTTACGAAAAAAATGTGGCTTAAAAATTAAAATTTAGTGCACAAACAATTTAAAAAAAAACGACAGGTGCCTACTTTAATTTTTACTGCCTTTCTAAAAATATTCTGAAAACTTGTAGTTTTTTACAACCCACCACCATAAATTTGTCAGAAAATTACTGACGCGCGTTTCGGCAGCAAAACTACCATCATCAGAGCGATGCTTTTGTAAATTGTTCCCCGATTGTTACCAAAAAACACAATTTTCTTGAAGGTATAAAAAAGTTGAATAGGGAACTTCCAAGAAAATGACATTAGAAAATTTAAAATTTTATCAGCTTTTCAAAAAGTTACAAAATTTCTGTGTTCAAAACAAGGCTGGTATTTTCTAGAAGTGACCCAAGAAAATTAATTCAACTTGTTGCTTACTAATTTCTACAGTTGTCTTAAACTTTTCAGTTAATTACTTAATTAATTAATAGATAAATAAATGAATAAATGTAAATTCTTTTACCATTTTTTATACTTTAAACATTTTGATTTTTTTTATTTTTAGGCGTATTTTTTCTCTTTTCTGGAAATATTTGAAACTTTAGAAGTGATCCAAGAAAATTAATTCAGTTTGTTGCTTACTAATTTCTACAGTTGTCTTAAACTTGTCAGTTAATTACTTAATTAATTAATAGATAAATAAATGAATAAATGTAAATTCTTTTACCATTTTTATACTTTAAACATTTTGATTTTTTTTATTTTTAGGCGTATTTTTTCTCTTTTCTGGAAATATTTGAAACTTTAGAAGTGATCCAAGAAAATTAATTCAGTTTGTTGCTTACTAATTTCTACAGTTGTCTTAAACTTGTCAGTTAATTACTTAATTAATTAATAGATAAATAAATGAATAAATGTAAATTCTTTTACAATTTTTTATACTTTAAACATTTTGATTTTTTTTATTTTTAGGCGTATTTTTTCTCTTTTCTGGAAATATTTAAAACTTTAGAAGTGATCCAAGAAAATTAATTCAATTTGTTGCTTTCTAATTTCTACAGTTGTCTTAAACTTGTCAGTTAATTACTTAATTAATTAATAGATAAATAAATGAATAAATGTAAATTCTTTTACCATTTTTTATACTTTAAACATTTTGATTTTTTTTATTTTTAGGCGTATTTTTTCTCTTTTCTGAAAATATTTGAAACTTTTCCAAAAATTCTGTTGTGTTTATTGCTAACAATAGAGTTTTGTAATTTGAAAATTTAATACAGTGTTTTGTTTGTTTTTGTCTCACACCGTTAAATAAATATTTTTTTCCTGATTTTAAAAATTTCTTTTTTTAGATTTTAGAAACATTTACAATTTTGTAGATTTTATAATTAAATTTTTTTTATTGTCTATTTTTTTGGTTTTTGCCTTTTTTTGTCTCTTCGTATTATTCATACTTAAAAGTTTTGTTTTTTCTAATTTTTGTCACTGTTTCATTTTGAGTCCAAACAATTTTTTTTTTAAATCTCGAGAAAAATTTCTAGTAATTTTCAAAAATAGTAAAACAGTGACCTTAAGTGAATATATTTTTTTTTATAAAATGACGTTTCGCCGTACAGTACCTACCCTAAAAAATATGCGTTTGAGGTAATTTCTGTAAAATTTTTTTACTTCGATGAAACAGCTTTTTAACAAATTTTTAAATGTTAAAAAAAATTGTTTTAACTGTCCGAAAATCGCTCGCAATAGAGTCTCAGAGTTTTGTTAGATCAAAAAATCACCAAAAACTTTTTAGTTTTAAATAAATTTAACAAAAAAAAATTGTTTATTTTTATCGCCGCTGATTGTAAGCATTTGTTGAGGTAAAAATTGTTCAGCTTGTATTTTTTCTAGGCTTTTTATTACGAGTGTTGTGGCTAATTAAATAAAAGAAATAGATTTTTTAGGCATTTTTTTAGTTTTGTACGATTTGTAAGATTGTTCCCAGCTTCGGTGTATTTTCCCCCATAATTTTTAGATTTATGTAAATTTGAATAGTACGTTATGATTATGCTAATATAGTGGCACCTGCCACCCTCCTGCCCTCTCATTCCGCACCCCAGCGCACTTGTTCAAGGCTGTCTTTTTCGCGCTTCTCCCGGCATCGAAATCTCCCGTTTCCTCCGCGTCCCGATGCGTTTTTTTCCGTCTTCTCCCATAGCAACCGGTCGTGTCAAGTCGAGACGCGCCTCTCACAATAAAAATCAAGTGCATGTGGATGTACGACTAGGTACGGTAATTACAATAAACTATGATCGGCAGTGCCGTCGACTCGAGGCCAGTCGACAAAGCGGCCTCAAACCGGTCTGTTGAGCCCGCCTGACTTTTTACCACGAGCTTCTTTTATTTCATTCTTGGCGGCCCCTCCCCGCCACCGCCATCAGTCGGACGCCAGTGTTGGTACCAGAAAGGTACTCGCGTTTGTGAGATGTGGTACCAGTGAAAGTGACGTCCACAGGAACCGACGGGGTAAGTACCATCGGGTTTCCGGTATCACGCGACTAATCGGATATGTTGCGGTTTTCGTCGGGAAAACTTTCGGTACTGCTTGCTTTTGTTGGTGGAGGCGACGAAAATTCGTTGACCTATCACTGTTTCCAAGGACGTGAAAGATGTGAGGACTACGGTTTGAAGGTTACGTATGGAGATTTTTTGGACAACGGAACTCGCCGGACGGTTGAGAGGGCGAGGAAACGCCCCTGCTTGAGGCGATTTTTTAAGATTCTAAAAAGAAATATTCTGATTGGGGTAGTACTGGAAATGGAAACAAAGAGTAGCTCGGTTTTTTTCTTTCTTCATTTTTATTGCTATTTTTATGCTACCTGTGCTGTGACAACACAGGTCAGATTCTTATATTTAACTTGAACCTGAGCCCAGAAATTTTACAGGTAGATAAATTTCACCCAGTTTATACAGCTGCCACGAAAAAGAATGAGATTATTACTATTATCCTCTAATTTGAGAAACTTGAAAAATCGGACTTTTCCTGGAAACTCAACAGTCGAATTTCCAGAACCACCACCACCACGCATCCCTTAAATGGAAATTTCAGCCATTTCATTGATTTATTTCGATTTTTTTTCTTTTGGTTTATTTCGCTCAATCTTTCTACTTTCTTAGATTTATGTTTTTTTAAGTTTCATTTCATAAATTTTTTAATTAGGTTTCATTACTACAAAACTGAACAAAATTCTTTTAGTTTTTCAGATTCAGAAGAAAAGTATAAAACTAGAACTTAATTTTTCTTAACTCTGTAGAAATTTGTCCTTTTCAGTTTCCAGATCTTTGAATGTGAAATTCTGCAAACGAGAACTTTACAGATTTGCAATTTGATCTGAATTTACTTTGAACAGATTCTGTAAGTACAAATCATTTTTTAATGATTTAATAATTTTTTTAATAAATTATTACCATTTTTTTCTTTTTAAAAATTCCAAAAATATTCTTTTTGGATTTTGATTTTTAAAACTGACATGATGCTTTTTTGTTTAGTTAAAGTTGGTGTTTTTAGAAAAGTTAATATTTCCTACAACATTTTCCTGTGCAAAATTTCTTTTCGTTGTTAAAATTTTGGGGATGGTCCAAAAATTAGACATTCGCTTTTACAGTTTTCTTCATTTTAATACATAATAATAATTTTAATATACTTTGTATATTGTACTTCCTAATTCTTTTAGTTCAAAAAAAAGACAGATTAATATTTCATATTTCGAGTTTTCAAATTATCACAAAACTTTTAAACCTTTATCAATTACAGTTGTGATTTTGAATTTGATATTTATTGATAATTCAAATCAGAAAACGCAAATTTAAATTGCTTAAGTTGTATTTTTTTTCCTGTAGATTTTCAGATTTTAGTATCTTTGAAATTTTCTTTTTGGGAAACTTTTATATTTAGCAAAATCAAAGTTTTGAATTTGTTACTAAATTCTAAAATTTAAAAATGTGGAGTTTTATATTTCAAAATATTTTCAGGTAAAAATTTCGAAAGTACAGAAATTAAAAAAAAATCTGTAAAAATTTAAATTTTAGTTGGGTTTCTGATTTTGTTTTTAATTTTTGTGTTTACTACATTTTTTTAACTCTTTGAATTATTTTATTTCTTTATATTTCTTAACTCATTTAACGTAATTAATTTTATTTTTTTATATTTTTCTATTTTTTTTTTTTGACTATATTTCCAGTTTATTTTATATTTTAGTTGTATTTATTTTCTGATCGTTCTCTTTTTTGAATATTTTGTAAACTCTTTTTTTTGTGATTCTTCACACCTCTACTCTTTTAGGATCTTCAAATTTTAAAAATCTCTGTCTTGCTGTTTAGTTTACAATTTTTTAATTTATTTTTCTTATGTTATTTATTGAATAATTCAGATTTATAGATTTGATAAACCTTCTAGATTTTATACATCTGTTACATTTTTTACTTGTTTCCAATGCAACTCATTGAGACCTTTTGAGTGTCTCGTTTTTTTTTTTAAATTTTTTGTATTTTATTTTAAACACAACGAAAAATATGCGTTACATCAACGAATATAAAATTTAAAAATCAAGAAATAAAAAGAACAGTTTTCAAACTTTTCTAAAACCTTCTAAAAAAAATATGTTTTAAATTTAGAAATTTGACTAAACCTAGAAACCGAAAATTTTGCAAAGTACAAATAATTCCTTTGGTATTTTTTATTTATTTCTTACAGAAAAAAAAAGTTTGAAAAACTATAAAATCGCTTCATTTAAGTACTTCTTTTGTTTTTATTTAAATTTTTCCAGATTATCAGCATAATTTTTTTTTCTGTATTCTTTTACAAATTTTATTTATTTTTTTATCTTTTTTGTTCAGTTATATTTAGTTCTTTTAGATTTTTTTTATAATTCCATTTTTTTTTAATTTTTCAACTTTAATAATTCAGTTAAATTTGTGTTTATCACTCTAATTTTCAACTCCTGAACTACATTTTTTTTTTTAAATTTGTATGAATTTTTTAATAGTACAGGCAGTTTATAGCTTACCAATTTTCTTTAAAACTTTAAAAATATTAATGAAGTCGGGCAAGGAAATTTTTACTTCACTTGTATTACGTGTTTTTAAGATTCTATAAGCATACATAAATTTTTTTTAAATTTAACAATTTTTTTTTTCTTTTTAAAAATTCCAACATTGTAATATTCTTACGACATAAATGAGGTTTTTTGATTAGTTAAAATTGTTTTTTTTATAAATTGAAATTTTCTTCTGTACATTTATTTAAAAAATGTCAAAAATTTGGGGATGGTTCTTGTTAACTACATAGCTGCATTTATATGTTTTTTTTTTTTACAATTTATTACAATTTAAGAAGTGTAGGAAGCTTAAGTCGATTTAGGAAGCTTTTCAAAACGTAAGTCATTAGACTTTTACAGTTTTCTTCAAATTTTAAAAGTTTTTGAAATATCTTTAAAAAAGTTTAAAAAAGGAACAGAAAAACGTATTTAACATTTGTTTTTTTTTAGAGCTTTTTTAGACTTCTGTGATCTTTTTTTCCAATATTCTTAAAAGTAGCCGATAGAATCAATATAAAATGGCAAATTTAGATTCCAGTTGAAATTCTTAATCTCTTTTATCGTCCTTCAAATTTAACTTAAAATAATATAATATAATATCACCTAATTTATTCAAATACCCAAGAAAAAAATGCAGCGAAGATTTTTTCAAATTTTATAGAATTTTTCTAGCTTTCAACAAAATGATATAATTTTTTTTTTTTGAGTTTATTTTTTTTTAAGTTTGTCTTTGTGGAAGCAGTCTTCAGTTTTCTTATTCTTTGAAATTGTGCGTTTTGAGTTTCTTGGATTTTTCTCTAAATAAAGTGATTTGTTTATTATTTTTTCTAAAAGCTTTAACACTTCTATAGTCATTTTCAAACAATTTTAGTAAATTTTGATTGTTTTTTAAAAAAACAAGAATTTTAGTGTGAAAAAATTGAATAAAAATTTTCAGGACTAGTTTCTATAAACCAGTAAAAATACGTGTGAGCTAATAAAATCAAAATCTATTTTTCGGAATGTTTTTTTAAGAAATTTTTGGATTTTCTTAACCTTTTATTAAAAATACTCAGAACGTAGAAGAATAAGAAAAACAAATTTACTTCAGAGCCACAAATGAGAACATAATTAACATTCCTATTCTCTTCAGACTTTCTTAAATTTTTCAAAAATTAAATAAGATTAGTACTTAAAGCGATGCAACCAAAATTTATTCTTTACAAAATAACAAAGAACCTAATTTTATTACCATTTTTTTATATTTCTCGTCTTTTACCAAAATTTTTCGTATTTTCAGAAATCAGGAAAATGCTCACAACAACGGAAAACCTAAACTTAAAAAAACAACAGAGAAACATGTTAAATTTTCATTTTCTCTTTTTAAAAGAGCTAGTGAATTTCTGCATTCTTTTACAAAAATTCCAATAATTTTCTGAAATGAATACGAATGTAACTATACTGAAATTGATCTTTTATAACGAAACTTAAGCGCACAAAAGATACCTGAGACTTTTTAAAAAAAGAAAAATTTCGTTTTTGTCGTCATTTAACAAAAAAATTGTCTTCTTAAAAATTACGAAAAAAATTGACATGTACTTACTTTAATTTTTAATATCTCTCTATGGAAATCGATTTCTATATTTGTCTTCAATAAAAATTGTGGATTAATAAATAGATGGAATTCTTTAAGTAAATGAGAATGAAAGAAATAGAGAAATAAAAAAGTTTCCCTTTGTTCGTTTTTTTTATAGTTTCTAGACTTTATTCTTTATATTTTTCGTTTTTTTTTATTTATCAGATTGTTCACAGCTTGACATGTTAATTTCTGATTTTCCAATTTTTTTGCACTTTTTGTGTTAGACATTAGATTCGGATTCTTTGTATTTTTCAGATTTTCTCAATTTTTTTAAATTCTGTGGTTTTCGCATTTTTTTTTATAATTTTTTGAGTTTCGAGTTTTTTTAACCTTTTACGCTAATCTTTGCCTTATTTTTTTTTAATGAAGTGCATTATTCTAAATTTTATAAATTATTATTATTATTATTATTCCAGCTGTTGTTTTTATTAGGTTATCTTTTTCTGTCATTTCCAATTATGCATGTTATTGCAATCTCGCAATCCGAAACGAATTCAAAGTATCACAAATAAAACAGATAACGATCGATATTATTAATTATAAATAAATCAATATTTATACTACAATAACCACATTTTTACTTCTTTTGCATTGGTAATCAGTTAATCACACTTTCAGCTCTACCTACTCATTCATTCAAATGCAATCCAATCACACAGCATGTAATATATATTTTTTTTTAATCTCACAATTCGTTATCCACGGAGATTCTTATTCTTTTTTTGTAGAATGTTGTTGGAATGTCAAAATCCAAATACGTTGACCTATCTGAATCTAAATTCATGCTCAAGGACGACGAAGAAGAGAGATGAGCGTACTTAATTTATTAGAGTTGAAGTTTTTAACAATACAGGTGTGTTTATGTACACATAATGTAAATCTATACAGTTAAACGGAAGGTTGCGATTGTTGTAATTGTTTGATAGTGTTAATGTAAATAATCTGTCACGAAGAGAGCGAGTAGGGGAAGGTCGACAAACTTGGAACGATGATTTGATAATATGCACTCTAAAGTCTTTCGACTGTCGCGCCCTCTACGACTGGTCACGTGTGGAATCTCGTTTGATATCGAACGTCCACAGTTCGTCTGTAAACTTCCATTTTGACAGTTCAAGGTCCCTGTGTTTTTTTCTGAGGATGTCATTACAATGCGAGAAAAGAGATTGGCCACAGGAAGAATAAACCGATTTCGTCACAGTCAGCCATGCGGGTGCTCGAAATGGCCGACCGCACATGAGGGTGATGAAATGGCCGCCGTTGAATTGAGGTTATGTTCGGCACCGCCATCTTGTCCCTAAATATAACCCGGTCCCTTATTTCCATGAGTGTTTCTACATATTAGAAAGGTGTAGAGGGGAACGGCCTTCAGATTTCATTTCATGGCCGAGGTAAATGGCATCAAGTTCATGTTCAACCAGCAGAGCGTTGGCGGACACTGTCGGTTCATTGCCTAGAAGCATTTTTATGGGGAAAAAATATTTCAAGTTGGTCGCACTGCGTGTTTCCGCCGGGATGTAAAAGTACAAGTGGCATTTTTGACACTTGCTCTAAGACTGTAATTTGCGTGGAAAAGTCACTTTTTTAAATGTCACCTTTGATTATGATAAATGTCCTTTTGACATATCTTAATGTCTTTGCACGTGTCCACACGGCTATTAAATCAAATCTAACGGAAATAAAAATACAACAATAATAACAAGTTCGCGAACAATGGGTGACATTTACGGGCTTCAGGGGACGGCAAGACACGGAACGTTTTTTGTTAAAAAGTTGGCCAAACTGAAATTTTGACGTGTTGGTAGTTCTATGCTCCCTTTAACCTTGTTGGTTGGTAACTCTGTTTAAAAACAAGATTTCTCGAATATTGACCTTAACTCTAATTAACATATTGTGCAGTGTTGCCATTTGAGTGAGCTAAAATCACTAACACTGCTACCAACCTAACGGCTCATTAGCTACTGAAACATTTGATACATTGTTGCGTTATCACCGCCATATACATGCAGTGACTTTTGATTTATGTGGTTGTAACTTTGATGACTCTTTGTCTTTTTAACATATTGTTGCCAACACGTCGATTTTCCACGGTAATGATCTGTTTTATGGGGAAAAAGTGCGAAAATCGATGCTGGTTTTTCTATAGATACAATGTGTATAAAGTGTAAGATACAGAATGGTCTAAAATATCTTGAACATAGCTCTGTTTTCCAGGGTTTTCATAAAAGATTCATTTTTCCAAGTAGGCGTTGATTTTGTTCTGTTTTTTGATGGTGTTATTGTATTATTCTGTCTTCAATCTGTCATTTTGAAGTATATTGCATAAAAAAAAACAAAACAATACTTCAAGAATAAAAATTTCGAATAAAAATTTACTGAAATAAATTAAATTCGAATACAGGGATAACGGAAATAAGTATTTAATTTAGAAATGTCATAATTGATTTGACATTTGACAGTTTTAAAAAGTGGCAATTCAGGAGAATTTTTGTTTTTCATGGGTCTGTAGATATTGATTCTTTTGTGAAAACCCTGTATATTTTTTGTGACACTATAATTGTTAGATTTACAAAAGTTTTTAACGAAAAAAAAATAGAATTTAAAGTTGATTGGAAAAATCTAGATCATTTTGAGAAACCAAATAATACAAAAAATCTAGAGAATATGTGGTACTAAAAATTCAGAGAAAAACCATAAACTTAATAAAGAACGTAGAAATTAGATATTAGGATTTCGATAATTGATCTGAAAATGTTAACCGTTTTTAAATTTAAACCTAACCTAACCTAACTTTTTTCGAGTATTTTGATCATTTATTAAAAAAGCCCGACCTTTGAGACATCTAGAAATGGACGTTATTCTTTTCAAATTCAAATTTCGCGCTCTATTGCTGAAAGTGTCATCTGTTGGCGACAATTCGAAGAGCGGCATCTAGTGGTGAATTTATTTGCATCAGTCCAGTTGACAAAAACAAGCTTGATAGTGGTACTTTTTTTTTGTTGCATAATTGGTGGCACTGCTCGGCTGTTTTAAACTTCAATTTTTATTTAACAATTATTTTATATTTAAAAAACAAAAAAATACCTAACCTCACATTATACGTTGTCAAGAAATGACAGATTATTCTTAAAACTCTAAAGACAAACTTACACCACTAAATTTTTTAAAAATTACACTAGGGAGTGTACGGATAGAAATAAATTATACAGTACAAGTAGTTTGTAATTAGGAATTTTGATCGATTACTAATGCTTTTGATTTAGTTTGTTACAATACAATTTTACCTTTTATTATGTCTGCATAATTTTTAATAATTACAGGTTTCTGTAATAGTAGTAAAACGAACTACAGGCCATGACACTGAGTGAAGATGTGGTGGCATTCTCTCCAAATGCGTTCACTAATTAAAGATAATTAGATGTTTAATGATTAACTTCCAAAAACAATAAAAATGAATTATTGCTCTTAAAAACTACTCAAATTCTGTTGGTAGTTCTGTCTGTTTCAAAACACCCGTAATAACAATTTGAGGTTAAACAATTAGGCAACGATGTCATTGTCGACAGTTCTGCAATGCCAAATTCAAAAGAATTGAATACAATGCTTCTTGTTGAACATATCCTATTAATAATAACAAGGTAAGAGTGCTACCAACATGCCGAAATACTCCAAGGCTCCTCCCTAGACGCATCTATCGGAACGATTATTTTGTATTTTTCCACCAGCTATCCGTCTATATTTTATAGCAGCATGTTTTTGAATACCAAGATAAAAACTTGCGTCATGTCTTATTGAAACGCGAAGTACAACGAAAGTCTAATCACCCTTTTGTTCTTAAAAATGAGTCACTTAACATTCCTGACTGCTATAAAGAAACATGTGTTGTAGTGAACGCCTGCAAACCAAGGTTTTAGTGTTTATTTTGTTTTTTTTTTTTGGTTGTTTTTTTTTGTGGTGTCTAAGTAGGCTTTGTTTAGAACTGTACTGGTAGCCCTGTTTGTCTTTAGTTTGAGGTTAAGGATGTCGTGACAGTTCCAAAACTACCATGTTGAAAGTAACCAAAGCCTACTAGACGCCGTTTTGATATTTTTGAGCCCTTTGACATATTGTGAGGAGTGGTAACTCCACCACCGTTGGCGTGTGTTGTACTGCCAGCGGTTGAGGAGTTCCTTAACCTCGCTATAGTTCTTCAGAAAAACGAAACTTTTCCGTACTAGTCTCTAAAACGCCTCAATTTCTGATATTTCAAGGAAACCTTGATCTAGCTAAATTATTAAATTACTTTCCATTGTGCTCAATTCAAATGACCGAATTATGGAAATCAGCAAAAAAAAATACAGAGTGTTCTTGGAAACCCTGACACACCTCTGTTGCTAACTTCCGCCGCTTTATCGTCTCCAGATAACGGATAAATAAAAATAAACACTTGTCGCTTCGTTTTTGTTTTTCGTTTGACTATCTGATAGGTTGACAACGTTTATATTTGGGATATAGATAATGTTCTAATTAATTGCGTCGAGATAAAGGTAAAAGCGGAGATGATTTGAGTTTTATTTGGAAAAAGGAAATGCTGTTGGGAGGAAGTGATGAAAAAGTGCGTCTTGATGAATTGGAAGAAGAGAGGATCTATCTGCCGGCGTTGGGCAGTGGCGTCGATAGCAAGGAACATTTGAATCGGTAAGTGGATTAAAAGATTATAGATATCACCTTGTTGATTTGAAATGATTGATTTTGGCCAAAGACACTTTTGCAAAAATGTAATTGGTTTATTAATGTTAAGGAGATTAAATTTCTACTTTGGATCAGATCTTAGACAAAAACGTAACCTTACTTATCAAACCTTTTTATCTTTTCTCAAATAGACTAAATTTTTATTTGTTACACAGTTTTTGTTTCTTTGTTGGTAACATTGTTGCCATTGACTTTGACATTTTAGAACTGTCATGTCAACGGTTATATTGTAAACTAATAAATATTTAATCTCAAAGTGTCAAAAACACACTTTGACATGACAAACAGAAGTGCCAATACAAATCATAGTTTAAAATCAGTTTCCATGTCATTTGTGCAATCATGTGACACTTCCATTCTAAACAAAGACGCCTTCTTTGTAAAATTCCATAATTTAATTTATGTCAGAGTTCAAATTGGTTTGATTAATTCCTGTTACGTCTAATTTAGTTCCAATTTAACTCAGTCGTGTCAAATTTAGGTACTTTTCTTTCTCTTTAGTTAAGCGAATTAGATTTTCCCATTTAGTTTATTACTTCCGAATGATACAATCTGTTTATTTTAGTATAAATTAATTAGAGCAGTCAAATCTGAGTTCTAGATTAATATCAGTGTAGTCTAATTTTAGCAGAAATAATTTTAGTTCGAAATAATTAAATGTATAGACTTTGGCTCAGTAATCTCAAATTAAGTTCATTTTTTAGGCTTTAGTTTAGCTAATTAGGTCTAATTTAAGATTTAGTCCGTTTACTTAAGAGTCCTATTCAATTAGTTCAATCTGTTGAACATCTGATCTGTTGAACATAGTCCAGTTTAGACTAATCTTAGTCTAATTTTAGGTGAATTAAAATTAAATTTAGTTTATTTTTGTTTAATTATATATGTTTGTAGTTCAAGATAGTTCCTTTCTAGTGATTCGATTCTTTGTTCAA
Source organism: Cynaeus angustus (assembly GCA_030157275.1). Lineage (NCBI taxonomy): Eukaryota > Metazoa > Arthropoda > Insecta > Coleoptera > Tenebrionidae > Cynaeus > Cynaeus angustus. The sequence goes on from CM058067.1 coordinate 11,653,178, forward strand.
TAAAGTCTAATTTAGACTAATCTCTGTCTAATTTTGCGCGCGCTAATTCGAACTAGTCTAATTTAATTTTAGTCTTGTCTTAAGTCCGTTTTAGTTCTGATTTTCATTGCTGTCTAATTTTATCACAATCAGGCCTACTCTTCCAATCCTAAAAAGTAGTTATTTACAACCAACGTAGTTCAGTTATCATTTTTTTTTTTCAGAATTCCACTGGACTTGTGCGTAAAAAAGCGTCACTTTTTGAAAAACTTGAGACTAATAAAACCTGTAGTTTAAGCCAATAACTTGCAGAATTATGCAAATATGCAATAAATTAATGCCATACGTTCGTGTTTTTTTTTTGCATCAAGGTATCCATTTTTTTAAACAACATCTTGAAAATTTAATTTAGGCATTTGGCGCCAAATATAAACAACACTGTACGACAAAAACTGCCTTTATCCATGTCCGAAGTGTTTAATTTCGTAGAAAATGTGGAGAATGAGCCCTGGAACGTAATTACAGGCGACGTAATTATCCAAGATCCTGTTTGGCCGCTTTGCACTAATCAAAAAGTGGTAGCCGGTCGTGAATTTTTGTATTTTTACTTTCAACGAACTTGCAAGAGAACATATTTATGCAAATACACGGCTGGGAGAAAACATGGATGTCGCAGATGTGACAACTTTTTCAAAGAACGAATTTGAGTAGTTCGTTCGTCATAATTGTTTTGGCATTTCTCTGTCGGCTTAATTTGACAACGAATATTAGAAGGAAGTTGACCATGAAACGGGTCATTATATCATAAATGTATCAAGCGATCATTAAAAACGTTTACTTGTTCTATCAACAATTAAGTTTCTTATTTAAAACGGGTGTGTGAACCTGGCTGGTCCAATAAATTCTAATTAGTTAGACAATTTCGTGTCGTTTGAATTCATATTGAATTAGAACGAGTTTAAGAATTTACAGTGACGGCCAAAATAAAGTGGTACAAGACTTGGAAAGCATTTTTTCAAAAATTTAGTTGTGTAAAGCGGGTGAACGAAGTAGACCTGATGATTTTTACTGTAGGCTTAATGATGACATTACTAAAACAAATGAAAAAATTGACATTCTTTAATTTTTCAAAATGCACCAAAGTCAATCGTTTGATGTCTTTTTGAAGAAAGAAAATGATATAACATTTCGGCATCAAGACATTTTCAAATGAGTAGGTACATGTGATCTCGAATTTCATTTCAATTAGCTACTCACTACTAACTGTCATTAAAAAATAAAACAAGTGAACTGATTTTGGTAGGCACAGATGACTTATTAGTAGTTCAATGTATTAATTTTTGACCCATATTACAATGACAAAATCAAACTGTACCATTTTATTTTGGTCGTCACTGTACTTGAATTAAAGTGAAGGAAACCGTCTTGTTATAACTTGTGAATTGCCCTTGCAGCTATGTCGAGCGGGAATTCCCCCTCAAACTGGGGGTGGGTTCAACTGTTTACAGTGTTCCACGAGTCTTCCAGAAAACTGGGGAAAAACAAGCAACCCTCGCGGAACTGGAAGTCTTTCTCAAACTTACAGGGAGCAAGCTCCAAGGGCTGTGGATGACCTTTTTTCACAGTGCTAGCTACGGAGGACACTCTTTCCGCAATCAACGAGTGGGAAAACTCATGATAAGAGAGCACGACTTTGTTCTCTTCATCAAATTCCAAGGTAAACAAAAACCGAAAGTGTCACAATCACACCGGAAATTTCAGATAAACACTTTGTTGTCCTCATCGAAGTGAAATCCACCAACGACCAGAGTACCTCGAACTTAGAGAAAGTCAGCGACTCTAAAGTCATCAAAAACAACAAGAGATCAGCGCAACATCAGCTCAGAGACCACTTAGAGGTCCTCCAAGGAGTCCTCGGCCAAAACCCCCAAGACATCGGGGTTCAAACTTACATAATGTGGCCCTTTCTCGGCTCCCTGAGCAGAGACCCCAAGCAACAACTAGTCAAGCGGTGGAAAGAAGACAACAATCTCCACGTGTTTCAAGACAATTTCAAAACCCAAGAGACTTTCGATGACTGGTTTTTGAGGAACATCCTCACCGGTGCGAGCGTCACACAAAATGTCTTCGATGCGCTTCTCAACAGGTTGTACCAACGTAAAAACAACAACTCTACTTTTTCTCGTCTTTAGGTTTGTGAATCTGAGCTGTGGTGTCTTCGTCGATGAGATCAACCACGGTCTGATGGCTCTATTAACGCAAGAACAACTTGAATTGTTGGATTCTGACATTTGTCAGCAGTCTAAAGCTCTGGTGGTTCATGGGGCTGCCGGTACTGGAAAAACGCTTCTGGTTTTACGGAAACTTCAGTTGCTGCACCAGACTGGGAGGCTCGATGAGGAGAACCGTGCGCTTTATATCTGCTACTGGCCTGGAATTAGGTACGCGTTGTTATCTAGTGTCTTGGTTTGAATCTGATTTTAGGTACGACATGGAGTTGAAAATGGAGGCTCTTGGTATCCGGGAGTATGTCGACACCACGCGCTTCTTCATCTCCATCGGTGACTTTATGAAGAACAACACGAAGAAGTATAAACATGTGTTTATGGACGAAGTTGAGGCGATTTGTTTGGCTCTTGATGGTAACATTATGAAGAATACCATGGCTGCTATCTATAGAGCGTACCATGATGGTAACTGTACCACTTCTTGCGAGCATCGGGATGTTATCAACGATGATATTGCCACTAGTCTCCAACGACACAGTTCTACCAACTGGGGGGAACTCTGGTTCATGGTTGATATCAACCAAGCGTCACTTTTCCTCCCCAAGCACTCCCCCAAAATCCTCAAAACCCCCTCGCTGGTTTTGACGAAAGTCATGCGCACCACCGGCTACATCTTCAACGTTTTTAAGCAGTTCTACAGCGTCCCCATGCCGCTCCTCCCGAAGAAAATCCTGGATAACGTCAAAATCCCGGATATTACCATAGGGCATCACGTGTTTGGACCACCGATATACTGGGTTGATGCTAAAAATAATATTGATAAGGTGATTGCAAGAATCATTATTGATTTGTGCTCGAGTAAGGGATTCAAAGCACACGATGTGTGTGTTATCCCGTTTCTCGTGAATGAGAAGTTGGTGCCGGAGAGTATCAATAAGTACATTGATGAGGAGTTCGTGGAGAACACTTTCAGGCCGAATGCTATCAGAGATGTTGAGCACTTCTTGAAGTATAGGGAGATTAACAGTTTTTTGATTGCATGGGCTTTGAGAGTGAAGGGATTGGAGTTTAAGGTTGTTATCATGGCGATCGATGAAGACGATTTCGATTATAAGGATGCCGAAGATAGGAAGAAAGCGTATATTATGGCGTCGAGGTGTACGTCGATGTTGATTGTTGTTAGCACTGAGGCGGTGAGGAACGACGTCGAGACGGCTGGGAGGTTTGAAGATTATCCGTTTTCTTTGGATTTATAAGATGACAAATGTAACACTAAGTTAAGTTAATGATAATATGTGTGTATATACATTAAGTTGACTTGTAGTTAAAAATGTGGCTGTTCCTAACAAAAAAATGCGGAAAAAGACGAGCAATGAGAGTCACCTACAGAACAAACAACTGTATTATTATTAATAAAATTAGCAGGTGTAATAATATGGTCTTGTTAATTAAATTTTGAAATTTATTTTTTTTAAAAACTTTCACGTTGTAACGTTGTAATTGGTAATGTCACTAGCAGCTAACTTCACTTCGTAGCTGTTGAAATTCAAATTTATAATCATCAAAGTTTCAATTTTAAATCTAACTTGAAGACATGCATCCTCTGAAAAATTACGAGATCGTTCATTTTCTTGTCTTCTGTAAGTACATTTAAGTTTTCCCTTACTTTTACGTCATAAAACGCAATTTTCATCGATAACATAACCTCACTTTTCATTGTCTCTAAATTTTGGGTTCTTTTGATTAATTTGTTTTTTTAACAGGTTTTAAAGTCTTCTGAGTCTCTTTGACCGTTCTACGGAATGAACAGTAAGATCGTTAACATTTCCGTGGAAGAAAAAAATCGAGTTGGAAATCGGCAAATGAAAATTCGCATGTTGGCCTGGTAATTTTTATTGTTGATATTTTTTTTTGTTAAATTTTATACGTATTCGTGTGGAATCGATTTATATGCATTGATTTATGAAGATTTTGAAATAGTTTGTTTATAATTTTGTTTTAGATTCCACTGAATTTTTAAATACAAAAAGTTAGGTTAGTGATTGGTTATAAAACACTACAAGCATGAAGTTAGGGTCTATATACAGGGCAAATAAATTAGTTATAGTGTATTGTTGGTTGTATACTAATTTCAAAAATTATGATGAATTTCCACTTTCTTTATATACAGTAGTGCTAATTGACATTCATTTTCAGGAAGTGGAAATGTTAGGAAACATTGGGACGATAATTAACAGCATGTGAAGCTTTTTATGAACTTGAATTTTTTTTTCAAGAACTTGTTTTAATCTTCCTTTTTAAGTGGAGAAACACCTTATTTTGGATTTCTATTCTATGGAAGGTGAAATGATTGGTTTTTGATCAGGAGCTTTGAAGAGGTAATTATATATCAATGAACTTTTTTTTTGTGTCAGCATTTTGTATAAATTCGTAGATTTGATGAACATTACAAAAATTTTAGTGTAACTGTAAAGTTTGAACAATTTTTATGTTGTGGATAATGACAAGATCTTAGTACAACTGAATTTCGTACAAAATATGTCTGATTTTTTTTTTCAATGGGTTTTAAAGTCTTCTGAATTTCTTTGACCGTTCCACGGGATGAAGACCAGTAAGATCGTTAACATTTTCATAGGAGAAAAATAGTCGTGTTGGAAATTGGTAAATGAAAATTCGCATGTTTGCGTGGTAATTTTTGTTATTGATCATCTTTTTGTGTTAAATTTTGTACGTATTCGTGTAGAATCGATTTATATGTATTGATTCATAAAGGTTTTAATAGTTTCAGATTCCACTTAACTTTTAATTACAGAAATTCTGATTTGTGATTGGTGATTGGTTCTAAGACATTATAAGCCTGAAGTTAGAGTCTATATGTAGGGCCAATAAATTAGTTGTGGTGTATTGTTGGTTCTCTACGCATCCCAAAAATTAGGGGCAATTTCCATTTTCTCTATATACAGCAGTGCTAATCTACATTCATTTTCAGGAAGCGGAGATGTGAGGAACAATTGGGACGATAATCAACAGCATGTGAATCTGTTTACTTGCTTGGAAATTTTTTCAAGAACTTGTTTTAAATGGATGTCTTCTTCTTTATGTTGAGAATCACTTTATTTTGGATTCTTATTCTTTGAAAGATGTAATGATTGGATTTTGATTAGGAGGTTTAGAAGAGGTAATTATATAAGCAATGAACTTATTTTTGTGTGTTTTGATTTAAAGAACACTACAAAAATTTTAGTATAGCTGTAAAGTTTGAACATTTTTCATGTTGAAAAAGTTTTAATGTCTAACTAACATCTTTAGATGCTTTGATTTTATCAGTTGTTATATATTTTTTAAATTTTATTCACACTTCGTTTTCTAAAACATTATTTTTTATAATGATTTTTTTTTTAGATCTGGAAATTGCGTTAACGAATTTACTGTCGTCAAGAAAATGGAAAATTGTAGAGCCTACAACCGCTGCTTTGATGAATGCTAAATTGACGTTAAAAAAGGTAGTTTCATTATACCTTTTTTTTTTTAAATTGTTGTTTTCTCAATTGTGTTTCATTTAGAAATTGTTGGTTGCTTTGTTGTTTTTTTTTTGTTCCAAATTTGTCTTGGTCAAATTGTAATTATTAAGTTTGGATGATGTACAAATTTGGCTCATTTTTGTCTTGTAACTTGGAGCCGAGCTCCAAAGAAAGTAATTTTATTGTCAAATTTTTTTTTCGATGGCAAAATTGTATTGGTACTTTTAAAAAGTTGATTTTTGTCATCTTGTAAATCTGTCTTTGTTCATTGCAAAGTTCATTTAAGTTCGGTTTCAAAATCGCGTCGCTCACATTCAAACCACTGAGAAATTTATTTTCTTTTGTTAGTATGTATTTTTTTATGTTAAATTGCTTTGTTCTTTCCTATGTTAAATTACTTTGGTGAATTTGTTCAGGTGGGAAGTTTCTTTTTATTGTGTGTATTTTTTTTGTATTTTCTAAACATTGTTTTCGTCTATTCAAATCACTTATTTTCTTTGTAGATTATTTTTTGTGGCATTACTTGCAATTTTTTTTATCATATTATGATTTATGCAATTTCTTTTAAAAATGTACCAATTTACAAAATGTAATCTGATTTTCTCATTTTAGCTTTGAAAAACGCTTTACAAGACGATTGTTATAAAAAGGATGCCATCTTGGTTGAAAACCGAAGAATTTCAGTCAAGGAGACGTCGTCACTTTCGGCTTTTAGATGTCAAGGTAATTTAGTTAAGAATTGTTTTGTGCTCTTTCAAAACGTTAAATTTTGTCATTTTCATATTCTTGTTACTGTTAGGTAAAAATCATGCTAATTGGTGGAATTTGCTGAATTTTATTTTCAAAAATTCTGGTCACATTTGAACCACTGAATTTTGTTGTTTGTTTCTTGTTTGAAAAATTGTTTAGGTCACTAAGTTTTGTCACATTTACATCACTAAGTTTTGTCACATCTTTTTTCAAAAAATCGTCTACTAAACGTAAACCACTAAATATACAAATCTTTACTATTATTATTGAATAATTTTTTATTATTTATAAAATTACCAGATGTAATATGGTCTTGTATGAAACTAACTGATAAGTATTATCTTGTATTGTAAGAGAAATTTTAGACAAGGAAATAACGTGGTAAATTAATTTTCAAATTCGAGACTTTTTAAAATTCGCGCATTGCCATAATAATGGCTTTGGTGATGTCACTAGACGCTAACTTCACTTCATAGCTGTAGAAATTCGAATTTTCAAATGAAAATATGAAAATTGTAATTTCAAATGAAATTATAAAACATCAATTTCGTAAAAAGCTAAAATCGTGCAGTTTGTTGTTTTCTTTAAATACATTCAAGTTTTCGATATATCTGACGTCATAAAAGACAATTTTTATTGAAAACATAACCTCACTTTTCCATGTTTTTAAATTTTTAATTCTTGTGATTAATTTGTTTTTTTTCTTCTTTTAATCAGATTTGAACGTCCTATGAGAATATTTTTCTGTTCCCGGAATGAAGAATTTTGTAAAATAGTTTGCATTTCCATGAAGAAGAAGAAGAAGAAGCAGTCAAGTTGGAAATCAGCAAGCGAAAATGTGCTTTTGGTAATTATTATCCATTGGACTTGTTTTGTGTTAAAATTTATACTGATTTGTGTAGAATCGACTTATACGTATTGATGAATATTTTGACATAATTTGTTCAAAATTTCGTCACAGATTCCACTGAGCTTGAAATTGCGAAAATTTAGATGCTTCTAAGATAATACAAGAATGAAGTTAGGGTCTTAGTGTAGAGTAGAGAAATTTAGTTGTTGTGTATTGTTGGTTGTATACTCACTCAAAAATTAAGAACAATTTATCCAAATGTGTTAATTTGTGTTTTTTTTCCAGATTTGGAAATTGCCGTAACGAATTTGCTGTCCTCAAGTTTAGGAAAAAAGAAAAATCACCCAAGGAGAGGTCGTGAACGTAAAGGTAATTTAGCACAAAATTTTGTTATTTTATTTTGTAATGTAGAGGTTTCGAAATTCTGTTGATCACATTGAAATCAGTAAATTTGGTCATATTGTTAGATTAGTTTGATTGGTAGAATTTTGTGAATTTTTAGTTTAGAAAATTTCCGTGGTCACTAAATTGTCTGGTCTGTCACTAAATTTTGCTAATTTTTCTTTAGAGAGTCGTGCTACATGTTATCACACCCTTTTTTTTAAATTTTCTGGAAATTTAGTGATGAATTCATAAACTGTATTGATCACTTTCAAACCATTTAATTTCGTTATTTTACTATCTTATTAGTTGATGACTTTTTTCTTAAAATCTCTTGTTTTACTTCAAACAAAACAACAAAGCGAATATCTTGTCACCACTTTTTATAAATATTTTGAGTTTTAAAATTTGCTTTGGTCACATTTAAATCGCTCAATTTGACCATTTTGTCACCACTTGTTTTTTTTTTTTTTTTTGAAGTTCGCTTTGATCACGTTGAAACCACTGACTTCTGCAATTTCGTTTCGAAAATAATTAATTAATTATTATTTCAGTGTAAGCAACGGCTGCGTAATACAACAGAGAAGAATGAAGAGGATCACCAGAAGCCGAGAGAAACCGAAGAAATCGCTCAATTTTCTTTTTAAGAAGTGGCGGAAAAGTGAAAATTATGATACGAATTCATTGTTTTGATTGAGACGCAGTTAATTAAATGATCAAGAGATGACCCTAATTGTTCCTACTTCCGCTCGGAAGCCTTCCTTAGACCCTATATCCGGTTTTGATGTTGAAATGGGAGAGGTGGGTGGGTTTACACCATAGAATGGATCCAGACACTTCCTAGCTGCTTTGGTCACTTTTCTAGAAGAGATTCTTATTGTGAGTTTTTATTATTTATAATGTTAAATTAGTAAATATAAATAATAGACGTGTCTATTATTTATAATGTTAAAAATAATTGTTTTGTTTTCATAGTATGAACAAATTACAGATTTCTATAATTACAGTTTCCTGTAGTTACAGTTTCCTGTAATTTGTAAGTTCTTAGTTAGTCTACTAGGTGGCGCTTTTGTTTTTTTTTAAATTAAGAACGTCATATTTGGAAGGTCTTTGACACTCGTCGCTTAAAATCTAAGAAATCTCAGAATTGTAAAATTTCAAAAATTATTTATAAGCATTACTTAAATTTATGTTTCAGATGTTTCAAAGGCCTCCGTCTCTACTTTTTGAAGCATGAGAAGTCCTGAAATATTTTCATCCCTCTCAAAGAAAAACCTGGAATTTATCAGACTTTTCGATCCGCTCTTTTCATCTCCCCACAAACTTGGCGAAAGTAATAAATATCCGTCATCATATCAAAGAATTCAACTATGATTTATTCATATGAAGAAACATTTTCCCTTAAAAATTCGTTCTTTACATCGTCACGGCGAAAATCTAAAAAAGTAGAATAACAATGTTAAAGGAATCAAAACCTAATTTGTGAAATGGCCCGGAAAAGCGTCTTATTCCGACGCGCGAGCGGAAAACGAGTTCCCCCACGAAATTTATTCCCTCTTGCTTTACAGGTGGGTCAAATAAATCTCTTTATAGGTAGTAACTTAATTTATCTACTTTAAAAATCGATCACAAAGTTTCAGTCTTGTACAATCACAAGCATTTCGCGTATTTCTCTATTTGCAAGATCCCGAGGGACTGTAAGAGCCAGAATAGTCCCGACAGGGTGAAGAACACCTCCGTCGCTAACAACACTTTGTCATCCAGGTCTGGGAAATCCATTCTTTGGACGACGGTGACGAGGACCATACATCGCAACAGCTCCAGGAGGCAAGCGCAGGGAGCGTTGTCGAAAAGGAGGCCTATGGATGTGAGGGACGCGATGATGTAGATCACAAAAAGAAGAACGGTCACGGGATTAAGAGCCTGAAAAAAATCCGATCAGTTTCTCGAATTTTCGCTTCGTTAATCTGAAAATCTTAATAAAATTCTCGTTAAATTGTCTCGTCACGCTGAAGATTTATGAAAACGTTGCAAGTTGTTGAAATCAGCTCATTACCATGTGTCTAGCGGCCAACTCTTGAAATCCGTAAACGACGACGCAGAAGTGGAGGAAAAGATACACGTTGCACCAAAGTGGCAATTTTACGTCGTATTTCTCCCGGGGGACCACCTGGAAGTGAGAGAAATGAGTGGAAATTTTTACTGATAATTGTGACTACAAATATACAGAGTGACTTCTAAAGAGCCAAATTGGAGAATTTTTCGACCAAGTACAAATTTTGTCATGGCGAGATTCGGATTTTGATATGACGTAACCTTTATCAGATTTGCAGGGCTGGATTTGAAAATATAGAGCTTGGATGTAAGTTAGGTAAAATTTCAAAATATTTAAAGTAGAAACTGTTCTACAAAACTGAAATTTTAAATGTTTCTGCGACTAATTTTAAATTTTTGCTATAGAACAACAATTTTTAATTTTTTTGTAATTTTGATTAGTTAAGTTTCCACATTTTTTAAAAAATATTTGGTATTTTTTTTGAAAATGTGAATTTAAGCAACTCTGACTAAGAAACTAATAAAAAAAAGCTTGAAGTATTATGTCATCAAAATTACAGAACCGGATTAAAAAAATTTAGACCCGAAATTTAGCCCATGAAAAATTGTAAAATTTTTAAACCACTAAATATTTCAGGAAGTTGAAACTTCAAAAATTCATGTAGATTTTTTTCAACTTCCTATTCAAACTGATTCTAACTTTAATTAAAAATCCTAAATGCCTACATATTTTTTTTGAAAATTTTGGTTGTTTTTTAAATTGTAATTTTGAGAGAATCTAACGAAAAAACTAATAAACGAAAAAAAAAAAAATAGAAAAAAAAAACAGTTATGCTATGAAACTGTGTATGTAAGATGGTAAAATGTCATTAAAATTGCAGGACTGGAGTAAGAAATTTTGGGCCTGAGTTGTAGCTCATGTGAAATTTTTAAATGTTCAATCCGCAAAAAATACCAGTTAAAATTTTGAGTGTTTGTAAATTTTTAATTTTTCTAATTTTATTCACAAATCGATTCTAATTTTATATTAAAAAATTTTAGCGATACACGGAATATTTTTTTTGTAATTTTTGGTAATTTTTCAAAAATGCGATTTTGAGCGACGAACTACGAAATCACTGAAGCAAAAACTTCTGAAAAATATCTCAGGTGTACTCTGAAACCTAAGCCCTAAAATGGTATAATGTTATTAAAATTACAGAACTGGACTAGAAAATTTTGGACCCGAAATGTGATTCATGTAAAATTGTAAAATTTTGGAACGACAAAATGTTCTAAAAAGTTGGAATTTTGAGCATTTGCAAATTTTTAATGTTTCGAAATTTACCTTTTAAAACGATTCACACGCCAAAATTAAAATTTTAATCGACTAAAAAATATTTATAACTCTTGTAATTTTTGGTAGTTTTTCAAAAATGTGACAGAGATTATAACTATGAAACTAATAAACAAAAAAAAAATAAATAAATAAATACAAAAAAACTCACGTTACTTTGACACTTTAGCTATAAAATGGTCCAATATCGTTAAAAATGCAGATCTGGATTAGAAAATTTTAGACCCGGAATGTGGCGCATGTGAAATTATAAAATTTTGAAGCCACAAAAAAGTTCAGGAAGTTGAAACTTGAACCATATATTGATTTTATTTTTATTTTAACGCCTCACTTAACATTTTAAATTGCTTACAATTTTTTTTGTGATTTTTGATTGTTTTTGAAAATGCAATTTTGAGCGACTGTGACTAAAAAAGTAATAAATAAATTAATAAAAAAAAATTCTGATGTACTTTGAAACCGTAAACCTATAAAATGGTACAATGTCGTTAAAATTACAGAACTGGACTAGAAAATTTTGGATCCGAACTGTTAAATTTTAGAGCTACAAAACATTCCAGAAAGCTAAAATTTCAAGCCTTTGTAAATTTTTAAATTTAATAAAAAAATTGTTTATTCATTCGGTTTAGAAAGTACAAAAACTTTAAAAACAAATCACTCTGTATATAAGCGCATAAAACCAAGAAAATGAAACCAGCAGCTCACCTTAATTTTGTCTTCCTCTAGACCCAAGCGCGGCTTCCCCGGCTCCCAACTCGGCCCATAAAAGATAGCAGCTAGTTTATGCTTCCAACAACTCATTTCTTTGAACTTTTGTCCAACATGAACCGTATAAAAGGTCTGGAAACATAAAAGCACCGTCAGCTCCTAAATATAAAATAAATAAAAATCCACATCCTTTTTAGCATTACACAAAGGAAAGTCTTCCCGAGACTTGATTAAATTTCTCGATTTTAAGCGGTTTCCAAAATTCTTACTTGTAAATGCAAGATGTTGAAAGACGGTTGATTCATCACGAGCCCGTAAACGATGTCTTCATCGTGGCGCTCTTCAGCGAAAGTCCCGAAAATGCGGTCCCATATGATGAGGACTCCTCCGTAGTTCTTATCAAGACAGTATAAATTCGATCCTGGAGGAAATTCGGGACGTCAGAGGGAGAGCGGGAAAGTGGGTGGGTTACTCACCGTGGTGCACTCTGTGATGCTGGGGAGTGTTAAAAATGTATTCCAGGGGACCCAAAGTCTTAACGGTTTTGGTATGGATCCAAAATTGATAAAGTAAATTGAATTGCTGGTGTGTAACGAAGTGGGCTGGGGGAATTGCGATTGCCAAGGGTAGATAAAAAATCTAGAAAGATAAAGCATGATTTTTTATGATTTTCAGAAAAATGAAAACGAGGATGGAACGAATAGAATAAAGTTGAGTAATTGGAACGAATGAGGCAGAAGGAATTTTAGCGCGATCATCAATCATGAAACGAAGTTTCTTAATGCCCAATTATTATGAGGGGGAGTGTATAAAAACGCCGTGAAAATGTCTTACTTAAGAGGATTTTTCACCCCGAACGAGGCTGGGGCAAATGTCGATTTTTCCAAGCTTTTAGGAAAATGTTAAATTATTTTTTTTTTAAATTCTAGTCCCCGTAAGTATTCAAGAAACTGATTTTTAAAAGTATTTCATAGTATACTATGATTTTAGTTTATAATGAAACGAATTATGACACTAATGAAAGTTTAGCGCATGAGCGTAGCGAAGCACATCGACCAAGAACTTCCACTTCCACCATTTTAAATGAAGCTGGAGGAGTTGATTATTATATTAAACAAGATAGAAATCTGCGATCAGAATATGTTAAAATTCAAAAGTTTATTTGTATCATAATAACGATAAATGCGCCTGCAATCCCGCAAAAATCAACACGTTTGGGGAAATCCCTGGAAAAGTTGTAAACTACGTGAAATTACTCAGTGCTGATCAGTGCACGGGGCACTCTTTCCGGAGGACGTCTGCCACAATTTTGGTGGATAGTGGTGCATAATTGTGCATAATAACAAGTCGTGCCATAACGTGGCGGATTATAAACAAATTGAAGGTGTCAAAAGACAATGATGAGACTACTCGACCACAAAAACAACTGAACTAAGTTGTGTCAAGTCACCAAATTTTTCATTTTTAAAGCAACAAAAATTAAAAAAAAAAACATCAAAACGTTTAATATTTTAAAGTTACCAAATAGTTAAACTAAACCTTCTTTGAATAACAAATAAGATATTTTTCAAAAATCTTAAAAATTTATTAAGAAATTCGAGATACTGAGCGTCCTAAAATTTCAAAATGTCTAAATGTAAATAGAAGAAAATTGGTTTTGAAACGATAAAAATCGAAATTTTTTAAAATACTTAAATTTTAAGAGAAAACTGTCACATTTGGCAACATAAAAGATTTTAAAATCTGTAATTGCACAAAAAAAAATAATCTAAAATTAGCAAAATATGCAAACATTTTTTATTCTTTAAATTCACCTAAATTTTGATAATATCTCATTTATATCTTAATATCTTATCTTATTTTGGGAACGAAAAATATGATAGGACCATTTCTTAAACTTTTTTAAAAAAATATTTAAAAGTACACAAAAATTTCTGTTATAATATTTAGACATATTTTAAAATATTTAAAATTTTCTAGCACGTTCATAATTTAAAAAAAGTGAACATAAATAATTTATATATAATTTTTATTAATTTTTAAAATTTCTCAGAATATTTAAAATTGTCCAAAAATTATTTCAATGGTCACTTCTCTATTAAAAAATTGCAACTTTTCAAAAATGGAATTGGCAAAATATGCCAAATTTCGTAATTTTAATTCACTAAAATTTTTGTAAAACAGAAAATATCGAAAAATCTAATAAAACCATTTTTAAATATTTGTTAAAAAAATGGTCAAAAGTACACAAAAGCGAGGAAAATCTGCTAAAAATATTTAGACATTCTAAATATTTTTAGCAGATTTTCAAAATCAAAATTTAGTAAAATATTCAAAATTTATGTTTTTAGATGATTTATGATTTGAAAAATTGAACATGATTACCTCAAACTACTTCTACCTGAAATTCTAGTTTCCTGAATTTTTTAAAATATCTAAAGTTCTCAAATGAATGAAAGAAATTTACAAAGATTTTTTTTAGTCATAAATTTTGTTTAGATTTTTCTCCAGATCTGTATTTTTTTTTCTAGAAAACTAAAGTCTTAGACATTTAAAATTTTATTAAAAAATTATTGTTGTCTGAGAAATCTCAAGTATTTGAAAAACTTAATACATCTGAAAAATCTGAAAACTGACAAATTTTGGAATTTTACGAAATCTGAAACTGAAAAATCTAACAAAAATGACATTCAAGAAACATCGGCGAATTAAAAAAAAATCTAAAAAAATTGAGTAATTTAAAACGTCTGAGAGATGAGACACTAAAATTTTCAGGAATTTGAAAAAACTGAAAAATTTAAAAACTACATAATTTAAAGAACGGGAAATATCTGATAGAAAGTATTATACTGTATAATTTTAGTAGACTGAAGACTGAAAAATCTGAAAAAACAAAAAAAATACTGAAAAAATTTGAAGATTAACATGAAATTCTAAAGAAATAAACAGAAATTTTAGAAATAATGCGCGAAAACTGAGAACAAAAAAAAATGAAGAGAATCTAAAAATTTCCAGCTTTTTTAAATTTTTAAAAATTGAAGAAAATTTAAGTAATAGAAGCGACTTGAGAATTCTAAAATGACAAATCTCAGAAATTTAGAGAATTCTGAAGAAATTGACAAAAATAAAAAATAACGTGAGGAAACTGAAGACTTTAAGGATTCTAAAAAATACAAGTAATCTTAAAAATCTATAAATCCTAAGACATTTAAGTATTTCAGAATGCAGAGAAATTAAAATATAAAAAAATAAAAAACTGAGACTTCAGAAATTTTTTTGCATTTGGACAAACTCAGAAAATTGATAAATACAAGAAATTAAGAAATTAAACAAAATTCAAGTTCTCGAGAAATTCAAAAATGTTAAGAAATTTAAAAAATCATGAAAAATCTCAAATATTTTACACACTTAATAAATCTGAAAACACTGAAAAATTTTAGAAAGTTACGAAATCTAGAACTGAAAAATTAAAAAAAAGAGATTTAAGAAAACTAAAAACATTGAAGAATGTTTGAAAAAACTAGGAAATGTGTGAATTCGGACAGACCTAAGAAACTAAAAATCTCAGAAATTTGAAAAAACTGAAAAATTCAAAAACTACATAATTTAAAAAATTGGAAATATTTTATAGAAAGGATTACGGTATAGGCACTCTATAATTTGAAAAAATTGAAGACTTCCAAGAATTAAAAATAAAATAATAAAAAAAGACTAATTTGAAATATTTGAAGCATTTAACCAATCTGAAATTCTAAAAAAACCTAAAAAAAAATGTAAGACGAGGTACAAAAAAGTTAGAAATTTGAAAAATGTAGATGTCTGAAAAACTTGAATAATTTCAAGCATCTGAAAATCTGAGAAAAATTTCAGGAATCTTAGAAATATTGTAAAAATGTCAGTGCGAGAAAACCGAGGAAAATCTAAAAATCTTGAATAATTTTTAAAATCTGAAAAATATAGAAAATTTACGAAATATAAGCAATCTGAGAAAAAAGCTGAAACATTTATGAATATGACGAATTTTGGTCGAAGTCGAAGAAATTAAGAAATTGATTATAAATAGAGAAATCTGAAAAATGGATAAAATCTGAGAAATCTGAATAATTTCAAAAATCTAAAAATTTTAAAAGTATCTAAGGAATCTAAGATATCTGATAAATTAACTAAAGCGAGGTATTTGAAAAACTGATAACCTTAAAATCGATTTTTAAAATACAAAGATTTTATATTTTTTAATTTGTTCAGAATATTGTGATGGTTCCCAGGCCCCAATTTTTACGGTCAGTCCGAAATATTTGGTTTTTATTTTTTTACTTCGGAGAAGACCCAAACGGACGGTTTATTGCGGAAGCGGTCCTTTAAGAGAAAGCGTCCGATGGATTTTCCCAGCGGGTACTTCAAAGCGAATTGCTTCCAGATGTCGTCCCTCCGAGAATGGTCAAATTCCAGAGTTTGGGCAGGGGCAGATTTCTTAGAAAACTTGCATTTTGTCACGTACGCACAAACCCTTGTCTCAAATTGATAATTTGGTGATATCAAACCGATCGAACGTACCCTACGGTTTGAGCAAAACGCGGACACATCGGAAGCATCGTTTTGAATCGGACTTAGATTAAGTTAGAGTAAGATTAGGGAAGAACCGAGTTGTACCTGTTCCTATCACTCGGGGAAGATGCTTCATTAAGTTAATATCATTTGTTGTTGTAATTTGGGTACCGGCCGTTCCTTAATTAGCTTTAAAATTTGGCAAATTAGCAGAATCCACCGAGTAGGGGTAAGACGACTTACGGGGGTAGTTGCGGACCAATAGGGTGAGCGCTTCCGATTAAGCTCGTCGAAGAAAGGGAAAGACGTTAGAGGGGGAGTACCACCCCAAGAGAGTTGATAAAAGTTCGCGACAGATAGCAGTAAGGATCTTTTTCCGATTATCTTTTCGACAAGATTTTTCGAGAGTTTGTTTAGATCTTTACGAGAATTTTTCGGGAGTTTGTCTTAGATCTTTTTGATAATTTTGCGAGAGTCTTTTACGCGATTTAAACCGTCTTTGCGAGACGATCAATTAAAAGTGTTTAGTGTCCTACGCCCAGGAAAAAGCGTAAGTCTTTTAATCTCTTATTACTTATTTGAGTAAAATAAAATTTCGGCACAATTCGGGCACAAAAGGTTGGAGTTATTGTGTGTTAACCGTGTAATATTCGGAATTCTAAATTGATTCTAATTTAACTATCTTATTAAATTCCACGTGCAGTCGCAACGTTCATTCTACGCACTTTTGACTTGATTATCCAATCAAGTACCACCGACGATTATTTCCAAATCTAGAAATAATACTCCGAGTTTAATCGTCTCACGCCGTTTCATTATTTTCTAACTTTTCCTCACTTTGAGACGATCATTAATGTCACTGAGATCATTTTTATTTTGATTATTAATTTCTCATCTATCTAGCACCATTGTATTTCTTTGAACGCTAGTACGACAATTATGCGTTTGGTGCATAAAGAGTTACCCAGATTTTATTAAAATCCATCAACTACAATAGAGGATTAGAGATGAACACTACGATCAAAACCTGCCACCAAAATTACGAGCGAGTAGCTCCAGCAAAATTTTGTTATGTTGATAATGTCATCAACACCATTTTTTTTTTACTACAAATTTACGCCAGGTACTGGCCACCGCAATTAGAACACCACTGCCGAAAATGGCCATCTTACAGTATGACAAATTTAAATTAATTATTTGGTCCGACAAAGAAGTGGCAATGCATATTGGATCCATTAATCAAACATTCCGCCTACGCCTCCTAACGTGCCTATCTTTCCGTGTGGTTTGAGCTTGGCATATTTCGCACCAGTACTCACCCACGGCGGTAGTAAACCGAGTCTCAGACTGGCGATAAGCCCACCGAACAATACATTTTTCTCGTGCCGCCGTCGCGAGGGTCTATCGTACCAAATATCAAAACCTTAGTGTTATCAGTGAAAGGGGTAACTCCTATGCGAACCGCCAAATATGCAACCCTTCTGGCTGCTCTATTGTAGAATACCATTCCGCAACGAAAATTTATCGTAAACAGATTTTATAGTTTCTGTCATTGAAATCTTCTTAGAAAAAATTTAGAACATTTTCTTCTCGACTGCACAAACACCAAATATCTGAAATATTTCCAAACAATTCTAAAGTTTCGCTATCATTCGTTTGATCCGCGCTTAGTCTAGATTTTCCTTCCTTCGTCCGGATCAAACACAAATCGTGAATTCACGTGTGACCTCCACCAACACCAGATCCCGGTAACGTTAGCCATCGACAAAATTTGAGTCACGAATTTCTTCTAAAGTGACCATTCGCTACAAAGAATGAGTCGTTGATAGTCATAATCTTGCAACAATCAAATTCTTTCCGACTCATAATTGATTTCTGTGAAAACAACACTCAGCAAATCTCGTACGAATAGAACACCGGAAATCACACAATGCTCTGACAAAATGCCAACTAATCAACAACTTAGAAGCAAAAGCTTGATCAAAATCTTAGAAAGCACAAAATTTAAGGAGATAAAATTTAAATCTTATTAGAGAACAAGGAACGCATTTTAAATTAGTCAAAAATCAGTTAGGGACTTTGACGGTCGTACCCATAATCAATGATTGAAAATTTGTTAATAAAGTATAAGTGAAGTGTGCCCATCTGTTTCATTACACCTTCCTTTCACAAGACGTCCTCCCTAGAATTTGGATACTACGATAAGTTTTTTTCTTTAATACAACAAAACACAACGTAGAAATTTGGGTCCATAATCTTTTATAAAATTCTTCATCTTCCGGACGAAGTTAAGTTAAGAAAGTTTCAGTGCCATAAGGTCACTGCTAAGTTACCCCGAATATTAATTAGCGATATTTCGCGTGTGTTACAACAGGGTTAGTAAATTTTGGTGGTGGCGCCAATCGTAAGTATTAAACGCCAACCCCAAACGAACGCCGTCTTCAAAGGACCAAAGGATTGCGTAGTCGACCAGAACAATCGAGGATTTCCAAACCTTTACAATATCCAAAAGTACTAAATAAAAACAAATAATAAAAATAATATAATCTTCGTTGATAATTTCAAATATTGATATTAGGTCAGACATTAAGATACAGATAAATAAATAATATAAATGTAAATAATTAAAAAAAAAATCGATAATGTTACTTTGAGCAATTTTAACTAAGAAACGAAGAAATTCAAAAATTGGCTCCAAAATTATAGAATGTTATTAAAATTACAGAATTGGATTAGAAAATTTTGTGCTCCCAATTTAGCTCATATA
This sequence comes from Cynaeus angustus, assembly GCA_030157275.1. NCBI lineage: Eukaryota > Metazoa > Arthropoda > Insecta > Coleoptera > Tenebrionidae > Cynaeus > Cynaeus angustus. The sequence continues at coordinate 11,672,298 of CM058067.1, forward strand.
AGATTAAAAAAATATTTGAAATTAAAAGCTCACGTTCTCTGTGCTTTGCTTAGATGTCAGTCTCAGTTTTTCTAATTAAATTTCGAAACTTTGTGATACAATGTCTGCTTAAAGATTTCAAATCAATCTGTTGACTGTGTTATCTAGAACGTCGCGACGGCGTCGTTTTCACAGACACTCTAAGCTAGACCCAGATACAGAGAAAATCCTTATCGAACTTTAAATTTCAACAAACCCGGCGCCTCCACCATTTTTATTTTTAGAAATATCACATGATCTCGCACCTTTCACTCTTCCCATTAAAACTTCTCAAATCCCTGCGAACTTCCGCTTGAATATTAAATTTAACGCCACTTCTAAATTAAATTCTTCAGATTTTAACAAGTCAAAACCAGCTCAAGTTCATCTTAATTAAAATCGACGAATTCTTGGAAATCTGAGAAGGTGAAAAATTTACAAAAAATGAACAAATATCTAGAAAAATTGGAAAGTTTATAAAATTTTGAAACTGGGAAATTGTGGTAAAATAAAGTAATTTCAGGAAAATGGGAGGCTGAAAATTAATTGAAAAATTTGAAGTCTAGATGGCTGAGGAACTTGAATAATTTCAAAAAGGTGCGAAAAATCTCAGGAATTTGAGAAATGCAACAAAAAAAACTAATGCGCGAAAACTGGGAACGAAAAAAAAAAAATAATCAAGAGAATCTAAAAATTTCCAGCTTTTTTTTAAATTTTTAAAAATTGATGAGAATTTAAGTAATATAAGCGATCAGAAATTTAGAGAATTCTGAAGAAACTTTAAGGATTCTAAAAAATACAAGTAATCTTAAAAATCTAAAAATTCTAAGAAATTTGAGTATTAAAAATTCTAAAAATCTAAGAAAACCGAAAACTTTTGGTAATTTAAAGAAAATCTGAGAATCTAAAAAACGACTGATCAAAAAAATCTAAAAAATCTGAAAAACTGAAAAAATAAGAAAACTGGAAATTTTGAATAAAATATCTAAAAACTGAGAAATTTGAAAACAACTATGAGCAAGATACAGATATAGAAAAAAATCAAGATTAAAATTTAATATTCACAAATCCGGCGCCTTCACCATTCGTACATGAAAAAAAATATATTAAAAAATTCTAAAAAATCTAAAAATCGGACAAAATTTCCGATGTGAAGTATCCAAAAATGTATAAAACGACTGAAGACTTTTAGTAATTTAAGAAAAATCTCAAAAATTTAAAAAACGATTGAATCAGAAAATCTGAAAAACCTATGGGATCTAAACAATCTAAAAAACTGAAAAACAAAAAAACTAATATTTTTGAATAAATATTGATAAATATTGAAAAATGTCAGAAATCTAAAAAATCTACGAGAATATGAGAAATCTGAAAACAACTCTGAGCTAGATACAGTTAAAAAAAATTGCAATAAAAATTTAATATTTACGAACCCGGCGCGTCCACCATTCGTGAAAAACTCAGATATTCAAAGAATCTGAGAAATTAATAAAAATTACTAATGTGAAGTAACTAAAAAATCAAAGGAAACTGAAAACTTTAAGTTATTTTAAGAAAATCAGAAAAATGTTACAAAACAAGTAATTTTGAAAATCTAAAAAATTTGAGTAATTTGTAAAATTTCAAAAACCTAAAAAATCTGTGGAATATTAAATTTAAGAAATTTAATAATTTTATTAGTAATTTAGGAAATAATGAGAAATCTAAAAATCTATGGGAATTAAAAAATCCGAACACAGAAACCGAAAAACATAAACTAAAAATTTTGAATAAAGAGAATAAAGAGAAAATCTAAACAACAACATAAATTGAAAACAACTATAAACTAAATACAGAAAAAAACTGATATCAAAATTATATCTGCATTAAAAAATATAAATAAAAAATTATAAAAATCTAAGAATTTGACAATTTTTGAAAAAATAAAGAACGTGAAGTATTTAATAAAATCGAACAATCTGAAAAACTGAGAAACAGAAAAAATAGGATTTTTGGATAACAAAAAAAAAACTATATGAAAAATTTCAAAAATCTAAAAATATTCGTATGAAAAAAAAAAATAAAAAAACTTAAAATTCTAAAAAATTTTAAAATTTGTCAAAAATTACCACTTTTGTGAAGAAACTAAACATTTAAAAAAACTGACAACTTTTAGTAATTTAAATAAAATCTGAGAGATGTCAAAAAAATAAGTAATCTTGAAAATTTTGAAAACCTATGAAATTTAAAATATTCGAAGAATTTAAAAAACTGAAAAAAATACAGAAACTGAAAATTTTGAAAACAAGAAAAACATTCAAAACATAAAAAAATTGAGTAATTTGAAAAATCTCAAAATTTTGAAAATTCTGTGGGATTTTAAATTTGAAATATTTGACAAAATCTTATGTGCAGTACCAAAAATTTAAGACAACCGAAAACTTTTAGTAATTCAGTAACTATGAGCTTGATAGAGATAAAAAAAAATCGCTATAAAAATTTAATATTTACAAACCCGGCGCCTCCACCATTCGTATATAAAAAATAAAAACTAAAAAATCTAAAAAACCAAAACTTTTAGTAATTTAAATAAAATCTGAAAGATGTCAAAAAAATAAGTAATCTTGAAAATTTTGAAAACGTGTGGAATCTAAAATATTTAAACAATTTAAAAAACTGAAAAAAATACAGAAATTAAGAAAAATTTTCAAAATATAAAAAAATTGAATAATTTGAAAAATCTCAAATTTCTGAAAATTCAAAAATTTGAAAATTCTAAAAATTTAAAAAAGTTCTCAACAATTACCACTCTTGTGAAAAAAACTAAAAAATCCAAAAAAATCTGAAAACTTAGTAATTTAAATATAATCTGAGATCTAAAAAAAAAAAGTGATCTTGAAAATTTTGAAAACGTATGGAATCTAAAATATTCGAACAATTTAAAAAACTGAAAAAGATACAGAACCTGAAAATTTTATGTGAAGTACCAAAAATTCAAGACAACCGAAAACTTTTAGTAATTCAGTAACTATGAGCTTGATAGAGATAAAAAAATCGCTATAAAAATTTAATATTTACAAACCCGGCGCCTCCACCATTCGTATATAAAAAAATAAAAACTAAAAAATCTAAAAAACCAAAACTTTTAGTAATTTAAATAAAATCTGAAAGATGTCAAAAAAATAAGTAATCTTGAAAATTTTGAAAACGTGTGGAATCTAAAATATTTAAACAATTTAAAAAACTGAAAAAAATACAGAAATTAAGAAAAATTTTCAAAATATAAAAAAATTGAATAATTTGAAAAATCTCAAATTTCTGAAAATTCAAAAATTTGAAAATTCTAAAAATTTAAAAAAGTTCTCAACAATTACCACTCTTGTGAAAAAAACTAAAAAATCCAAAAAAATCTGGAAACTTAGTAATTTAAATATAATCTGAGATCTAAAAAAAAAAAGTGATCTTGAAAATTTTGAAAACGTATGGAATCTAAAATATTCGAACAATTTAAAAAACTGAAAAAGATACAGAACCTGAAAATTTTATGTGAAGTACCAAAAATTCAAGACAACCGAAAACTTTTAGTAATTCAGTAACTATGAGCTTGATAGAGATAAAAAAATCGCTATAAAAATTTAATATTTACAAACCCGGCGCCTCCACCATTCGTATATAAAAAAAATAAAAACTAAAAAATCTAAAAAACCAAAACTTTTAGTAATTTAAATAAAATCTGAAAGATGTCAAAAAAATAAGTAATCTTAAAAATTTTGAAAACGTGTGGAATCTAAAATATTTGAACAATTTAAAAAACTGAAAAAAATACAGAAATTAAGAAAAATTTTCAAAATATAAAAAAATTGAATAATTTGAAAAATCTCAAATTTCTGAAAATTCAAAAATTTGAAAATTCTAAAAATTTAAAAAAGTTCTCAACAATTACCACTCTTGTGAAAAAAACTAAAAAATCCCAAAAAATCTGAAAACTTAGTAATTTAAATATAATCTGAGATCTAAAAAAAAAAAGTGATCTTGAAAATTTTGAAAACGTATGGAATCTACAATATTCGAACAATTTAAAAAACTGAAAAAGATACAGAACCTGAAAATTTTATGTGAAGTACCAAAAATTCAAGACAACCGAAAACTTTTAGTAATTCAGGAACTATGAGCTTGATAGAGATAAAAAAAATCGCTATAAAAATTTAATATTTGCAAACCCGGCGCCTCCACCATTCGTATATAAAAAAATAAAAACTAAAAAATCTAAAAAACCAAAACTTTTAGTAATTTAAATAAAATCTGAAAGATGTCAAAAAAATAAGTAATCTTGAAAATTTTGAAAACGTGTGGAATCTAAAATATTTAAACAATTTAAAAAACTGAAAAAAATACAGAAATTAAGAAAAATTTTCAAAATATAAAAAAATTGAATAATTTGAAAAATCTCAAATTTCTGAAAATTCAAAAATTTGAAAATTCTAAAAATTTAAAAAAGTTCTCAACAATTACCACTCTTGTGAAAAAAACTAAAAAATCCCAAAAAATCTGAAAACTTAGTAATTTAAATATAATCTGAGATCTAAAAAAAAAAAGTGATCTTGAAAATTTTGAAAACGTATGGAATCTACAATATTCGAACAATTTAAAAAACTGAAAAAGATACAGAACCTGAAAATTTTATGTGAAGTACCAAAAATTCAAGACAACCGAAAACTTTTAGTAATTCAGGAACTATGAGCTTGATAGAGATAAAAAAAATCGCTATAAAAATTTAATATTTGCAAACCCGGCGCCTCCACCATTCGTATATAAAAAAATAAAAACTAAAAAATCTAAAAAACCAAAACTTTTAGTAATTTAAATAAAATCTGAAAGATGTCAAAAAAATAAGTAATCTTGAAAATTTTGAAAACGTGTGGAATCTAAAATATTTAAACAATTTAAAAAACTGAAAAAAATACAGAAATTAAGAAAAATTTTCAAAATATAAAAAAATTGAATAATTTGAAAAATCTCAAATTTCTGAAAATTCAAAAATTTGAAAATTCTAAAAATTTAAAAAAGTTCTCAACAATTACCACTCTTGTGAAAAAAACTAAAAAATCCAAAAAAATCTGGAAACTTAGTAATTTAAATATAATCTGAGATCTAAAAAAAAAAGTGATCTTGAAAATTTTGAAAACGTATGGAATCTAAAATATTCGAACAATTTAAAAAACTGAAAAAGATACAGAACCTGAAAATTTTATGTGAAGTACCAAAAATTCAAGACAACCGAAAACTTTTAGTAATTCAGTAACTATGAGCTTGATAGAGATAAAAAAAATCGCTATAAAAATTTAATATTTACAAACCCGGCGCCTCCACCATTCGTATATAAAAAAAATAAAAACTAAAAAATCTAAAAAACCAAAACTTTTAGTAATTTAAATAAAATCTGAAAGATGTCAAAAAAATAAGTAATCTTAAAAATTTTGAAAACGTGTGGAATCTAAAATATTTGAACAATTTAAAAAACTGAAAAAAATACAGAAATTAAGAAAAATTTTCAAAATATAAAAAAATTGAATAATTTGAAAAATCTCAAATTTCTGAAAATTCAAAAATTTGAAAATTCTAAAAATTTAAAAAAGTTCTCAACAATTACCACTCTCGTGAAAAAAACTAAAAAATCCAAAAAAATCTGGAAACTTAGTAATTTAAATATAATCTGAGATCTAAAAAAAAAAGTGATCTTGAAAATTTTGAAAACGTATGGAATCTAAAATATTCGAACAATTTAAAAAACTGAAAAAGATACAGAACCTGAAAATTTTATGTGAAGTACCAAAAATTCAAGACAACCGAAAACTTTTAGTAATTCAGTAACTATGAGCTTGATAGAGATAAAAAAAATCGCTATAAAAATTTAATATTTACAAACCCGGCGCCTCCACCATTCGTATATAAAAAAAATAAAAACTAAAAAATCTAAAAAACCAAAACTTTTAGTAATTTAAATAAAATCTGAAAGATGTCAAAAAAATAAGTAATCTTAAAAATTTTGAAAACGTGTGGAATCTAAAATATTTGAACAATTTAAAAAACTGAAAAAAATACAGAAATTAAGAAAAATTTTCAAAATATAAAAAAATTGAATAATTTGAAAAATCTCAAATTTCTGAAAATTCAAAAATTTGAAAATTCTAAAAATTTAAAAAAGTTCTCAACAATTACCACTCTCGTGAAAAAAACTAAAAAATCCAAAAAAATCTGAAAACTTAGTAATTTAAATATAATCTGAGATCTAAAAAAAAAAGTGATCTTGAAAATTTTGAAAACGTATGGAATCTAAAATATTCGAACAATTTAAAAAACTGAAAAAGATACAGAACCTGAAAATTTTATGTGAAGTACCAAAAATTCAAGACAACCGAAAACTTTTAGTAATTCAGTAACTATGAGCTTGATAGAGATAAAAAAAATCGCTATAAAAATATAATATTTACAAACCCGGCGCCTCCACCATTTAAAAAGACTAAAAAATCTAAAAATTTAGAAAATCTGCCAAAAAATTATTTTAATGTGAAGTAATTTAATGAATATTTGAGAAATTTTAATAAAACGAGTAATCTTTAAAACCTGAAAACCTATGTACCTAAAATACTGAGAAACATTAAAAACTGAGAATTTTGAATAAATACGGGAAAAATCTAAAAAATTAAAAATATGTAAAATCTCAAAAATTTGTGGGATATAAAACCCGAAAAATCTATAAACTAGATATAGATATAGATATAGATAGAGATAGATAGATACAGGGAAAATCGTAATCAAAATAATATTCACACACCCGAGATCTCCACCATCCTGCACCTTTCACTCTCTCCACTCAAACTTCTAAAATCCCTGCCAACTTCCTCCCCAAAATGAAATTTAACGCCGCTTCTAAATTAAATTCTTCAGAATTTAGCGAGTCAAACCCTGCTCAAATCCCCTGTACAAGTTTGCACCGTAACCCATCGTTTGTTTCCGTTTTCCCGCATGAAATACGAGCTGGTTTACTTACAAAGCCGCACCATCCCTGCACGATACTCTGACGTAGACCAACGGCCATGTTGAATTCTTCGGAGCTATGGTGGACCTGGTGCTGGGCCCAAAAAATGTGGATTTCTGGAAAAAGTTCTTGAAAAATGCTTTTAAAGTGATGAGTAGGATTTTTACCGTGGCAGGCTCGATGGAGCCAGTAATAACAAAAGTCGACGCCGATTGCGGCTAAGTACCATGTTGCGGGATTGTCCCATGGAAGCTCCAAGAGGCGGAAGTTGTCGTGGAGGTAGACGTAAAAGAAGCTTTCAGCGCCGCGGAATATTAACCTGGAAGAGCAAAAATATATTTTGGGGATTTTTTAGCATTGCTAAGAGCGAGAGTTTGAGAAATTAGAAAATCGGAAAAATTTGAGAGAAATCTGAAAAAAATAATTAAAAAGTATTGGAAGAATTTGTGGATGAAATATTTGAAGAATCTAAGAAAAATAACTGAACTAAATAACAACTATAAAAAACTTGAAAAAAATCTGAGATTCTGAGCAACTTGAAATCTCAGCAATTTTGAGAATCTGAGGATTCCAAAAAATCTAAATAATTTCGAAAAATCTGAAAAAATGTTAAGAAAAGTGAAGGAATCAAAATAATAAATAATTTCAGAACTTTGAAAAATGTGTACAGTCTGAGGAACATAATTAACATGAGGAAAATTAGAAATCTGAAAAAATTAATTATTTTGAAAAAATTATAAAAAAACATTTTTTTTTTTAAATCCTAAAAATATAAAGGAGCAGAAAATCCAAAGAGGTCAAAAAGAACAAAAAAACTATAAAATCTAAAAAAATAGAAAATTTAAAAAATCTACAAAATCTGAAAAATTTGCTAAAAATTACTAAAGAAAAGACACTGAAATTTTTTAAAAATAACCAATGTGAGAAAACTTCTAGAAATTTAAGAGAAATCTGAAACATAAAAAAATACGAGAAATTTTTAAAAATTCTGAAAAGTATCTGAGCCATCTAGAAAAATAAAAAACGGAAAAAAAAAATTCAAAGAACTTAAAAATTTAGAAAAATTGATAAATATGAGAAATGAGAAAAGAAAAAAAAGAGAAGATTAAAATTTTGAGAAATTTAAAGAATCTAGAAAGTTTGGGTAGTCTGAAAAATCTGAGAAATTTTAAAAAATATGTGAAGAATTTGAAAAATTTGGGAATTATGGAAAATGTTAAGAAAATTGAAGAAATCAAAGAATTCAAAACAATTTCAAAAATTTGAAGAATGGGTGAAGACTGAGGAACGTAATTAACGCGAAGGAAATGAGAAATCTGAGAAAATTGAAGATTTTTAAAAAATTTTGGAAAATTGGAAAATTAAAAAAAAATCTTATAAATATGAAAGCTAGAAAAATAAAGAGGTCAAAAAAATCTAGAAAATTATAAAATCAAAGAATTCTAAAAAAATTAGAAAATCCAAAAAATCTAGTCTGAAAAATTTGCTAGAAATTTAAAGAATGTCAGAAGAATCTGAAAAATTTAGGAAATATAGAAAATGTTAAGAAAGTTGGAGAAATCAGGGAAATAAAAATAATCTCAGAAATTTGTTTAAAAATATGAAAGTTTGAAAATTAAAGAAGTCAAAAAGATCCAGAAAACTATAAAGTCCAAAAAATCTGAAAAAATAGAAAATTTAAAAAATCTGAAAAATTTGCTAAAAATTACTAAAGAAAAGACATTGAAAATTTTAAAAAATAACCAATGTAAGAAAACTTCTAGAAATTTAAGAGAAATCTAAAGATAAAAAGTATCAGCCATTTAGAAAAATAAAAACGTAAATAAATTTCAAAAAAACCTAAAAATTAAAAAAAATGAGAAATATGAGAAATGAGAAAAGAAAAAAAACAGAAGATTGAAATTCTGAGAAATTTAAGCAACCTAGAAAATTTGGGTAATCTGAAAAATCTGAGAAATTTAAAAAAATATGTGAAGAATTTGAAAAATTTGGAAATTATGAAAAATGTTAAAAAAATTGAAGAAATCAAAGAATTCAAAACAATTTCAAAAATTAGAAGAATGTGTAAATACCGAGGAACGTAATTAACGCGAAGCAAATGAGAAATCTAAGAAAATTGAATATTTTTAAAAAATTATGGAAAATTGGAAAATTCAAAAAAAAAATCTTAAAAATATGAAAGTTGGAAAAATAAAGAGGGCAAAAAAAACTAGAAAACTGTAAAATCTAACAATAAGAATTCTAAAAAAATTAGAAAATTCAAAAAATCTACAAAATCTGAAAAATTTAGTAGAAAGACATTGGAAACTGAAAATTGAACGAAATTTGGGAATTTGGGAACTAACGTAAAGGAACTCTAAAAAATCTGAAAAAGCTGAAAATATTATGAAATCTTACAGATTTAGAGAGTTGAAAGATTTGAATTTTCTAAGAAATCTGAGAAAATTTAAAAATTTGACAAATGAATAATGTGGGAAAATTTCGAGTCTAAAGGATATAAAAAATACGAAAAATTTTCAAAATCTTGGAAAGTATTTGAGCGATCTAGAAGATTAAAAAAAATTGAATTTAAAAATTAAAAAAAACACTGAAAAATATGAAAGAGTAGGAAAATCAAAGAGGTCAAAAAGATCCAGGAAAGAATAAGATCTAAAAAATCTGAAAAAAATTAGAAACTTTAAGAAATCTATTAAGTCTGGAAAATTTGCTAGAAATTACTAAACAAAAATACAGAAATTTTTTAAATATTAGTAATTTTTAAAAAATTTCAGTGTCTTTTTTTAGCAGTTTCGGTGTGATAAAACTTCGAGGAATTTGAGAGAAATTTGAAGGATCTAAAAAATACGTGAATTTTTAAAAACCCGTAAAGAAAATTTCAAAAAACCTAAAAATAAAAAAAATGATAAATTTGAGAAATGAGACAAAGATAATTTTAGGAAAATGTAAGATATCTAAAAAATCCGAGAAATCTTAAACATTTAAATTTTTAAAAAATCTAAAATAAAAAAAAATGTGTTAAAAATAAAATAAAAATATTTTAGAAAATTGGGATTTTAATAAATTTAGTTTGACTAATTTGAAAAATCTAGAACTTTTAAAAAATCGAACAAAAGTGTAACTAAAATTATAACAATGTGTGAAATTTACTACAAAACTAAAACTGGGAACTTAAAAACTTAAGAAAACCTAAAAACTAAAAATTCAGAATAATCTAAAAAATCTGAGAATTCTAAGAAATCCGGAAAATTTATAAATTTGGTAAAATCTGGAAAAACTAAAGTAAAACAAAATAACCAAAATCTACGAAAACTCAAAATTTGACAAAAACAACGAAAAATTCAAAAAATCTGATAAATTTGAAAAAACAGACAAAAACACCTAATGCAAAAAAGAAACAGATAAATTAAAGAAAATGAAACGTCTGTGTAATTTAAGAAAAATTAAATTAAAGAAAATCTGAGGAATCTAAGGAAACTTGGAAAAAATCTTAAAAATCTGAGTAATCTAAAAAGTCCCAAAAATCAGAAAAAAAAGATAGAATCTCACGGATTTGGAGAACTAAGCAAACCAAGAAACACAAAAAACAAAAAATTTCGAAAAATTTACAAAATTTTGAAAAGCTGAGATATCTAAGAAAAGCTAAATAATTTAAAGTAATTACGAATTTAAAAAAGAAAGAAAAAAATTTTTCACAATGTGAGCAGTATGAAAAACCTAAAAAAAAAAATACGAGAAAGACAAAAAAAATCTAACAAAAATAGCTAATGTGAAAAAACTGGAAAAATTCAAAGAAAAATTAAAAAATCAAAAAATGTTAAAAAAACTGTGAAATCCCAGAATAATTTATGTTGAGAAACTGCAAATAAAAAAAAATTGGTCTGAAATACTGAAAAATCAAAAATTGTGAAAAGAAACATTGATTTGGTAATCAGAGAATATCTAAAAAAATCTAAAAAATAATTTAAAAATCTGAGGATTCAAAAAAACTTAAAAACCTCATCTGGTGGTATATTTGAAAAATCAAAATCAAGGAAGTTTGAGAAATTTGAAAAAGATCTAAAAAATTTTAGATTTCAGAAATCAAAAAAAATCTAAAAAATTAAGAAACCAAAAATTTACAGAGAATCTACAAAATCTGTAAACGAACTGAGTAATTTGATTATCTGGTAAAACTATAAAATATGAAGAATTTGTGGAATTTGAACATTCCGAATTTTTAAAAATTTTTAGAAACTGGGGCATTCGTGAAAATTTGGAGACATTAAATAATTTGAAGAATCTAGACAGCTTGAGATTACTTAATATATAACGAGAATGGAAAAACCAAAAAAAAGAATCTAAAGTAGAATTTGAAAAATCGAAAAGTGAGAACTGCTAGAACAGAAATTGTGATAAAACTAAGAAATTGAGCAATTTGAAGAATCCAAGGATCTGAGCATTCTAATGAAGTGAAAAAAAAGTTATAAATTCTGACGAATTCAAACAACTTAATAAAAAACAAGAAACAAAAAAAACTGAAAATTTCGAAAAATTTACAAAATTTTAAAAAGCTGTGATATCTAAGAAAAACTAAATAATTGAAAGTAATTGACGAATTAAAAAAAACGAAAAAACAAAACAAAAAAATTTCACAATGTGAGCAGTACGAAAAACCTAAAAAAAAACATGAGAAAGACAAAAAAATCTAATAAAAATAGCTAATGTGAAAAACAGAAAATTCAACAAAAAATTGAAAAATCAAAAAATGTTAAAAAACTGTGAAATCTCAGAAGAATAATTTATATTGAGAAACTGTAAAATCTAAGAAAATCTGGTCTGAAAAACTGAAAAATCAAGAAATTACAGAGAAATCTGAAAAATGTAAAAATTGTGAAAAAAAACTTATAATTTTGGTAATCAGAGAATATTTAAAAAATATAAGAAATAATTTAAAAATCTGAGAATTCAGAAAAACATAAGAACCTCATCAAGGCTAGCTTGAAAAATCTGAAAAAGTAGAAAAGTCGAAATCAAAAAAAAAAAAAAATGAAGAAAAAATTGAGAAACCAAAAATTTACAGAAAATCTGCAGAATCTGCGAAAAAACTGAATAACTGAAAAATCGATAAAATATGAAGAATTTGTAGAATTTAAAAATTCTGAGGATCTAAAGAATTTATGCAGTGCAAGGGAATTCCAAATATTCTTAAAAAAAATAAAAACGAAAAAAATTAGCAATCTGGAGGACCTGAGGAGACAATAAATAATTTGAATAATCGAAAATTGAGAACTGCTAGAACAGGAAATGCGACAAAATTAAGAAATTGAGCAATTTGAAGAATCCAAAATATAAGCACTCTAATGATGTAAAATTTAATAAAAATAAATTATTTAAATAGTCTGAAAAAAAACTGCACCGGACTAAATTTTTAGACCCTTTCCACGAATTTTCTAGAACTTCAAAATTTTTTAGGTTTTTTTTTGTAAATATTGATAATCTTCTGTATTAGCATGTTAGTCACAAACAAGTTGCAAATTGAACTGAAATTCCCAAGAAGGACCGAAAATTAGAGAAAATACCTTCCATCAAAAAATTTGCGTAGTATTTCCACAGATCAATACGAAACGACACAATCATGTAAACCGTTAAAATATAAACAGCGAACACCGCGTCGCGACGCGAAAAAAGCAAAAAAAAAACGACAATCATTGAAACCGTCAATGTACAAAATTTGCATAGAAATAAATCTTTATTTTTATTATTTTATTAATTAAAAAAATAATTATTTAAAAAAAAATGAAAAATATGAGAGTAGGAAAATCATAGAGGTCAAAAAGATCCATGAAAGAATAAAATCTGAAAAATCTGAAAAAGATTAGAAACTTTAAGAAATCTATTAAGTCTGGAAAATTTCAAAAAACCTAAAAATAAAAAAAAATTATAAATTTGAGAAATGAGACAAAGATAATTTTAAGAAAATGTAAGATATCTAAAAAATCCGAGAAATCTTAAACATCTAAAATTTTTAAAAAATTTAAAATTAAAAAAAAGTTAAAAATTAGAAAAAAATATAATAGTTTAGAAAATTGGGATTTTAATAAATCTAAGGAATCTAGTAAGTTTGACTAATTTGAAAATCTAGAACTTTTAAAAAATCGAACAAAAGTGTAACTAAAATTTTAACAATGCGTGAAATTTAAAGTACTACAAAACTAAAACTGGGAACTTAAAAACTTAAAGAAAACCTAAAAACTAAAAATTCAGAATGATCTAAAAAATCCGAGAAATCTAAGAAAACTGGAAAATTTATGAATTTGGTAAAATCTGGAAAAGCTAAAGTAAAACAAAATAACCAAAATCCACGAAAACTCAAAATTTGACAAAAACGACGAAATATTCAAAAAATCTGATAAATTTGAAAAATCAGACAAAAACACCTAATGCAAAAAAAAAACAGAGAAATTAAGAAAAATGAAACGTTTGTGTAATTTAAGAAAAATTAAATTAAAGAAAATCTGAGGAATCTAAGGAAACTTGGAAAAAATCTTAAAAATCTGAGTAATCTAAAAAGTCCCAAAAATCAGAAAAAAAAGATAGAATCTGACGGATTTGGAGAACTAAACAAACCAAGAAACACAAAAAACAAAAAAATTCGAAAAATTTACAAAATTTTGAAAAGCTGAGGTATCTAAGAAAAACTAAATAATTTAAAGTAATTGACGAATTTAAAAAAAAATCACAATGTGAGCAGGATGAAAAACCTAAAAAAACACGAGAAGAGCAAAAAAAAAATCTAACAAAAATAGCTAATGTGAAAAAACTGGAAAAACAACAAAAAATTAAAAAATCAAAAAATGAAAAAAAACCTGAAATCTCAAAAAAATAATATGTTGAAAGAAGAAAATCGGGTCTGAAAAACCGAAAAATCAAGAAATAAAAGAGAAATCTAGAAAATGTAAAAATTCTAAAAAGAAACGTATTAATTTGGTAATCAGAGAATATCTAAAAAATAGAAAAATCAATTTAAAAATCTGAGAACTCAAAAAAACGTAAGAACTTGAAAAATCAAAAAAATAATAGAAAAATCTGAGAAGTTTGAAAGAGATCTAAAAAATTTAAAATTTCAGAAATCAAAAAAATCTGAAAAAATTGAGAAACCAAAAATTTACAGAGAATCTACAAAATCTGAGAACAAACTGAGTAATTTGGTTATCTGGTAAAACTATAAAATATGAAGAATTTGTGGAATTTGAACATTCCGAATTCTTAAAAATTTTTAGAAACTGGGGCAATCGTGTGAAAATTTAGTAATCTGTAAAAACTGAGGAGACATTAAATAATTTGAATAATCTAGACAACTTGAGATTACTTAATATATAACGAGAATGGAAAAACCAAAAAAAAGAATCTAAAGTAGAATTTGAAAAATCGAAAAGTGAGAACTGCTAGAACAGAAATTGTGATAAAACTAATAAATTGAGCAATTTGAAGAATCCAAGGATCTGAGCATTCTAATGATGTGAAAAAAAAGTTATAAAATCTGACGAATTCAAACAACTTAAAAAAAAACAAGAAACAAAAAAAACTGAAAATTTCGAAAAATTTACAAAATTTTGAAAAGCTAAGATATCTAAGAAAACCTAAATAATTGAAAGTAATTGACGAATTAAAAAAAAAAAAAAAACAAAACAAAAAAATTTCAGTGTGAGCAGTACAAAAAACCCAAAAAAACATGAGAAAGACAAAAAAAATCTAATAAAAATAGCTAATGTGAAAAACAGAAAATTCAACAAAAAATTGAAAAATCAAAAAATGTTAAAAAACTGTGAAATCTCAGAAGAATAATTTATATTGAGAAACTGTAAAATCTAAGAAAATCTGGTCTGAAAAACTGAAAAATCAAGAAATTACAGAGAAATCTGAAAAATGTAAAAATTGTGAAAAAAAACTTATAATTTTGGTAATCAAAGAATATCGAAAAAATATAAGAAACAATTTAAAAATCTGAGAATTCAAAAAAACCTTATCAAATGGTAGATTTGAGAAATCAGAAAAAATAGAAAAGTCTGAGAAGTTTAAAACAGATCTAAAAAATATAAAATTTCAGAAATCAAAAAAAAAAAATTAAGAAAAAATTGAGAAACCAAAAATTTACAGAAAATCTGCAGAATCTGCGAAAAAACTAAATAACTGAAAAATCTATAAAACATGAAGAATTTGTAGAATTTGAAAATTCTGAGGATCTAAAGAATTTATGCAGTGCAAGGGGAATTCCAAATATTCTTAAAAAAAATAAAAACGAAAAAAATTAGCAATCTGAAGAAACTGAGGAGACAATAAATAATTTGAATAATCGAAAATTGAGAACTGCTAGAACAGGAAACGCGACAAAATTAAGAAATTGAGCAATTTGAAGAATCCAAAATATAAGCACTCTAATGATGTAAAATTTAATAAAAATAAATTATTTAAATAGTCTGAAAAAAAACTGCACCGGACTAAAATTTTAGACCCTTTTCACAAATTTTCTAGGACTTCAAAATTTTTTAGGTTTTTTTTTTCTAAATATTGATAATCTTCTGTATTAGCATGTTAATCACAAACAAGTTGCAAATTGAACTGAAATTCCCAAGAAGGACCGAAAATTAGAGAAAATACATCAAAAAATTTGCGTAGTATTTCCACAGATCAATACGAAACGACACAATCATGTAAACCGTTAAAATATAAACAGCGAACACCGCGTCGCGACGCGAAAAAAGCAAAAAAAAAACCGACAATCATTGAAACCGTCAATGTACAAAATTTGCATAGAAATGAATTTTTACTCTCACTAACCTTCCACATTCTTGTAAAAGACCATGAGAGAGACTCGTTAAACCATCGTTCAAACGAAACGTAGGCTTCTTTTCCACCCACAGAAGAAGATTTTCCAGAAGAATGAAAGCGAGGAAGTAGGGCCACGCCTGGAAAAAAAATCATTTTCGTAAGAGGCTTTGTCTTTTTTTCAATTATCAGAGCTCCCACCTTGCAAAAAGTGTATGTACCAACATAAGAACAAAAATCCCCATTTTACGTCCAATTACACCGTCCGTTTGTCACTTGTAATTCTCCAACAAGCAAACTCCATTATGCGATAATTAATTCACATATTCAACGAGGTGAGAGCGCTCTCCCTTCGCCAAGAAGCTTAATTTGCGCTCCGAAATTAAAACGTCAGCTTTAGTTCCTCCGTAGCCGTTCCTGACAACTATCTAATTAAAAATATCCACATTTCACGAAAAACTGTTTTATTTTGAAATAAATCGGTGTCGAACGGAGGGCGAAAAGTGCTCTTCTTGTTCAATGCCATAGGCGCGCAGGGTTGCC
Organism: Cynaeus angustus; assembly: GCA_030157275.1. NCBI lineage: Eukaryota > Metazoa > Arthropoda > Insecta > Coleoptera > Tenebrionidae > Cynaeus > Cynaeus angustus. The sequence continues at coordinate 11,688,682 of CM058067.1, forward strand.
ATCGTGTTAAAATGTAAATGAAATGCTTGTGATTAAGTCGGTAGGAATGTGATACGGTTTGTTTTCCACAGAGTGAAATTAACTGTATAATTAAGTGTCTGATGATGCGAACAAAGGTCGGTTAAAATTTCTAGATATTTAAAATTTAAATGAAACGCGTAAAAAAAACAACAACAGCGTTGAATCAATGAGTTTGTTTCGAGATCGGCTTCACGGGGTGGTCCGAAAGTGGTTCACAGACTTAAATTTTCATCAAATATTGTATTTTTTCCCGCTTTTGTCACGAGTACATTTGTGAGACTGGTAAGTTTTAAAAATGCCTCGCCTCGCCTCGCCTCATTAAAAAATTTTTTGTTTTTTCAAAATTTGTTTTTATAGATGCTTTTCTAAAAGATTACAGTTGTTAAATTACTGCATTTCTATGATTTCTAGAATTTTAGACTTCAAGAATGTTATTGTTGATAAGTTTTGGAAATTATATATATTTGACATTGAGACGTTATATAAACTTTGATAAAACTTAAATATTCTGAATTTTTTTAAACTTTTAAGCCACCGAAAAATTAAAAATCCTATGAAGTTTGTGAAGTTAAAAAATTAAATATAATCTAGATTTTAAAATTTATGTTACGTTAAAAAATGTTATAACCACTAGAACGCAGAATTTAAAAAAAATATCGATCAAATAATAATATTCTTCACTTTTGTGACGACTACATAGATCTAAATTTAAGGCTGGTGAGTTTTAAAAATTCTTCGCCTCGCCTCGCCTCACTAGGAATTTTTTGTTTTTGCAAAATTTGTTTTTATAGATTTTTTTAATAAATGAAAAATTTCTAGAAATTAAGATACTAAATTTTAGATATTTTGGATAGTTGAGAATTTTAAATTTTGGAAATTTTAAAATTCTTGAAATTGTAGCTACTCAAAATTTATAGAACTTCAACATTTAGACTTTTTGGAGCTCATGTTTGTAATTGTAATTAAAAAAAGTTTTTAACATTTTGAGATTTTTCAAATCTGGTTCAAAATTTTCGTGTTCTGCTTTCAAAATTTATAGTTTTTTAAATTATTGCAATTCTATAAATTCCAAAATTCTAGATACGAAAAACGTTGATGTTGATGAATTTTGAAAATTATATATATTTAACATTTAGATTTATATAAACTTTGATAAAAAATCATTATTCTCTTTTTTTTTTAAACTTTTAAGCCACTGAAAAGTCAAAAATCCTATGAAATTTATGAATTTTGAAAATAACATACAACAATTTATGCTACGTTAAAAATTGTATAGCATAACACTAGACCGCAGACTTCAAAAAATTATCGATTAAATAGTAATTATGTTAATTTTTGTGACGACTACATCGGTCTAAATTTGAGGCTGGTAAGTTTTAAAAATGTCTTGCCTCGCCTCGCCTCAATATAATTTTTTTGTTTTTCTAAAATTCGTTCCTATAGATCTTTTTTGTAAATGAAAAATAGCAAAAAATTTCTAGAAACTAAGACACAAAATTTTAGATATTTTAGATAATTGAGAATTTTAATTTTGAAAATTTTGGAATTCTTAAAAATGTAGTTATTAAAAATTTACAAAATTTTAACATTTAGACTTTTTGGACCTCATATTTCAAGTAATTGTAATTTAAAAAAAAACGAAACTTTTTTGCAGTTTTTGTCATTTTAAAATTTTTCAAATCTGGTCCAAAAATTTTGGTGTTTGGTTTAAAAATTTACAGTTTTTAAATTATTGCAACTTTATAAACTTCAAAATTCTAAATTTGAGTCTGGTAAGTTTTAAAATTGCCTCGCCTCGGCTCGCCTCGCCAAAAAAATCTTAGATTTTTCAAAATTTGTTTTTCGGAGCTTACATTTAGGATCATTTAAGATTAATAATAACTTAAATAGTAAATTTTGAAAATTTAAGGTATTTTGTTTACATTTGAAATATTTTTCCATTTTTTAATTTTGTAATATATTTTTTAATTTGGTCAATATTCATTTTTTTAGAAAAACTTTTTAGAAACCAATCTTAAAGGTAAGTTTTAAAAATTCCTCGCCTCGCCTCGCCTCACTAAGAATTTTTTGTTTTTCCAAAATTCGTTTTTATAGATTTTTTTATTAAATGAAAAATTTCTAGAAATTAAGATACTAAATTTTAGATATTTTGGATAGTTGAGAATTTTTAATTTTGGAAATTTTAGAATTCTTGAAATTGTAGCTACTCAAATTTTATAGAATTTCAACATTTAGACTTTTTGGAGGTCATGTTTTAAATAATTGTAATTAAAAAAAAAATTGAAACTTTTTCCAAGTTTTTAACATTTTGAGATTTTTCAAATCTGGTTAAAAAATTTCGTGTTCTGCTTTCAAAATTTATAGTTTTTTAAATTATTGCAATTCTATAAATTCCAAAATTCTAGATACAAAAAATGTTGATGTTGATAAATTTTGGAAATTATATATATTTGACATTTAGATTTATATAAACTTTGATAAAATTTCATTATTTTAATTTTTTTAAACTTTTAAGCCACTGAAAAGTCAAAAATCCTATGAAATTTATGAATTTTGAAAATAACATACAACTTAGACACAGCTAGAAATTTTTTATGTTTTGAAATTTATGCTACGTTAAAAATTGTATAGCATAACACTAGACCGCAGACTTCAAAAAATTATCGATTAAATAGTAATTTGGTAATATTTGTGACGAGTACATCGGTCTAAATTACAGTCTGGTAAGTTTAAAAAATGTCTTGCCTCGCCTCGCCTCAATATAATTTTTTTGTTTTTCTAAAATTCGTTCCTATAGATCTTTTTTGTAAATGAAAAATAGCAAAAAATTTCTAGAAACTAAGACAAAATTTTAGATATTTTGGATAATTGAGAATTTTAATTTTGAAAGTTTTGGAATTCTTAAAATTGTAGTTACTAAAAATTTACAAAATTTTAACATTTAGACTTTTTGGAGCTCATATTTCAAGTAATTGCAATTAAAAAAAAAAAAAAAACGAAACTTGCAGTTTTCGACATTTTGAAATTTTTCAAATCTGGTCCAAAAATTTTGGTGTTTTGCTTTAAAAATTTACAGTTTTTAAATTATTGCAATTTTATAAACTTCAGAATTCTAAATTTGAGTCTGGTAAGTTTTAAAATTGCCTCGCCTCGGTTTGCCTCGCCAAAAAAAATCTTATATTTTTCAAAATTTGTTTTTGGAAGCCTAGATTTAGGATCATTTAAGATTAATAATAACTTAAATAGTAAATTTTGAAAATTTAAGATATTTTGTTTACATTTGAAATATTTTTGCATTTTTTAATTCTGTAGTATTTTTTTTAATTTAGTCAATAGTCATTTTTTTTAGAAAACTTTTAACTGAAATTGTGGATCTAAAAAAAATTGAATTTTATAATTTAAAAAATGACTACCAAGTCTGGAGATTTTGTTAATTTAGAATATTTTCTATTTTAGCACGATATTCAAAACTTTCGTTAACTTTTAAAAAAATTAGAGGTTAAATTAAAAATCTAATTTAAAATTAAAATTTAAGTAGTCTGAGAATTTGACTTTTAAAAATCTATGTTACATATTTTTCGAATATTAACGATGTTGCCAGTTTTACATTTCATATATTTTCAAAATAAAAGTTAGTAAAAATTTCTATGTTTTGGATAGTTAAAAATTTTCAATATTTTGGAATTCTTAAAGTTGTAACTATTAAAAATTTGTAAAACTTTTACACTTGGACTTCTTGTAGCTGTTACAAATAATTGCAATTTTCAAAAAATTCAAAACTTAAAACTTAAATTTTTAAATTTTTTATTGGTCTGTAAATTTTGGAATTCTAGACACCAAAAACGTCGATGTCGTCGAATTTTAGAAATTAAATTTGTCATTGAGACGTTACATAAATTTTGATAAAATTCCTGAAATTTTTACTGAAAGCTCCAAAATTTCCATAAAAATTAAAAATTAAAAAAAAAACTTTAAAAAAAATCAACATTAAGAAGTCGTGGGCGTCTGGTGCATTTTTGTTGGCAGCTCTGCCCCTTTTAGACCAATCCAGGATTTTCAGAGCTACCAACATACGTCTAAATTTCGGAACAGCCTGTATAGTACAAATTCATTTCATGTAAAACTTAATCGTTGACAACACAATTCTCTCATAAATTAAAATAAATCAGTTTGTATGCAAACAACAAAAATATTCAAATTACAACATCCTGATCATAAATTAGGTGTTAAAACCGAAAACAAATCGTACCAATAATTTTTTTTGTTCGTTTTATAATTGAATGGTTCGATTTTTCTGTAAACATAATTAATAAATTCAATTAATTTTCCTAAGAAACGAGGTCACGACGTTATCACTGTTTACAACACTCATTACCAAAACAACTCCTTATCACTTACGTTTCTGAAAAAATTCGGCACATCTTCCGGTTTCTCGAACGTCGTTTCCGCTGGATCAACAACGTAAAACATTCGTCCCAGTCCTTTGAAAACTTCCTCATAAGGATGCTCCTCTCTCCTTTCATTTTGAACAATTTTCATGAAAACCGAAGCCACATCTTCACTATAATTCTGATAATGTCGTTCCATTCTTTCAAGTGAACTCGTTTTTGAAAATGAGATAATGCAACAGACAGTTCATGAGCTGGCAAATCACCAGAGCTATTTTCAGACAAAAACTCGCGACAGTTCCGATCTATTTACTGCAAAAGCTTCGAGGTTTGTCTTTTATTATGCGAGTCAAAGTAAACGTTTGGTGGGAGAGATTTATTTCTGGACGGTAATCAAGACGAATCTTATCACCTAGGTGTTTATTCCTTTGCTTTACTTAAACTTGACATAAAACGTGAAGCGATAAGGACAACACGAGGGTCACAAAAAATTTTGTTTATCGAGATGATCGCTAAGTTTTCCACGGATCGAGTCGGCTTAGAAAGATATACAGAGTGGATTCAACAACTTCAAGATTTCAAAAATCGGAGACACGCTGATCTTCTACCTTGATAAAAGTTCAACTACATATACAGAATGGATCCAACAACTTCCTCTGATGAGAACTCCCAAAAAAAATCAGCTCTAAGTGAACCACCTTGTATACTATACTAAGTTCGTATCGGAGCTTATTATTATTTTTTTCCTAAGCGAACCAGCCTGTATACAATGAGTGAAGGCGTGATCTTCTACCTTGATAAAAGTTCAACCACGTATACAGAGTGGATCCAACAACGTCTTCTGATGAGGACTTCCAAAAAAATCAGCTCTAAGGGAACCACCTTGTATACTATACTAAGTTCGTATCCGAGCTTATTATTTACTTTTTTCCAAGTGAACCATCCTGTATACAACGAGTGAAGGCGTGATCTTCTACCTTGATAAAAATTCAACCACGTATACAGAGTGGATCCAACAACTTTCTCCTGATGAGGAATACCAAAAAAAAAACAGCTCTAAGTGAACCACCTTGTATACTATACTAAGTTCGTATCGGAGCTTATTATTTACTTTTTTCCAAGCGAACCACCCTGTATACAATGAGTGAAGACGTGATCTTCTACCTTGACAAAAGTTCAACTACATATACACGGTGGATCCAACAACTTCCTCTGATGAGGACTCCCAAAAAAATCAGCTCTAAGTGAACCACCTTGTATACTATACTAAGTTCGTATCGGAGCTTATTATTTACTTTTTTCCAAGCGAACCACCCTGTATACAATGAGTGAAGGCGTGATCTTCTACCTTGATAAAAGTTCAACCACGTATACAGAGTGGATCCAACAACGTCTTCTGATGAGGACTTCCAAAAAAATCAGCTCTAAGGGAACCACCTTGTATACTATACTAAGTTCGTATCCGAGCTTATTATTTACTTTTTTCCAAGTGAACCATCCTGTATACAACGAGTGAAGGCGTGATCTTCTACCTTGATAAAAATTCAACCACGTATACAGAGTGGATCCAACAACTTTCTCCTGATGAGGAATACCAAAAAAAAAACAGCTCTAAGTGAACCACCTTGTATACTATACTAAGTTCGTATCGGAGCTTATTATTTATTTTTTCCTAAGCGAACCATCCTGTATACAATAAGTGAAGGCGTGATCTCCTACCTTGACAAAAGTTCAACTATATATACAGAGTGGATCCAACAACTTCCTCCTGATGAGGACTCCCAAAAAAAATCAGCTCTAAGTGAACCACTTGTATACTATACTAAGTTCATATGGGAGCTTATTATTTATTATTTCCTAAGCGAACCACCCTGTATACAATGAGTGAAGGCGTGATCTTCTACCTTGACAAAAGTTCAACTACATATACAGAGTGGATCCAACAACTTCCTCTGATTAGGACTCTCAAAAAAAATCAGCTCTAAGTGAACCACCTTGTATACTATACCAAGTTCGTATCGGAGCTTATTATTTTTTTTTCCAAGCGCCCCACCCTGTATACAATGAGCGAAGGCGTGATCTTCTACCTTGACAAAAATTCAACCACATATACAGAGCGGATCCAACAACGTCCTCTGACGAGGACTTCCAAAAAAATCAGCTCTAAGGGAACCACCTTGTATACTATACTAAGTTCGTATCCGAGCTTAATATTTACTTTTTTCCAAGCGAACCACCCTGTATACAATGAGTGAAGACGTGATCTTCTACCTTGACAAAAGTTCAACTACATATATAGGGTGGATCCAACAACTTCCTCCTGATGAGGACTCCCAAAAAAAATCAGCTCTAAGTGAACCACTTGTATACTATACTAAGTTCATATGGGAGCTTATTATTTATTTATTCCTAAGCGAACCACCCTGTATACAATGAGTGAAGGCGTGATCTTCTACCTTGACAAAAGTTCAACTACATATACAGGGTGGATCCAACAACTTCCTCTGATGAGGACTCCCAAAAAAATCAACTCTAAGTGAACCACCTTGTATACTATACCAAGTTCGTATCGGAGCTTATTATTTTTTTTTCCAAGCGCCCCACCCTGTATACAATGAGCGAAGGCGTGATCTTCTACCTTGACAAAAATTCAACCACATATACAGAGCGGATCCAACAACGTCCTCTGACGAGGACTTCCAAAAAAATCAGCTCTAAGGGAACCACCTTGTATACTATACTAAGTTCGTATCCGAGCTTAATATTTACTTTTTTCCAAGCGAACCACCCTGTATACAATGAGTGAAGACGTGATCTTCTACCTTGACAAAAGTTCAACTACATATACAGGGTGGATCCAACAACTTCCTCCTGATGAGGACTCCCAAAAAAAATCAGCTCTAAGTGAACCACTTGTATACTATACTAAGTTCATATGGGAGCTTATTATTTATTATTTCCTAAGCGAACCACCCTGTATACAATGAGTGAAGGCGTGATCTTCTACCTTGACAAAAGTTCAACTACATATACAGAGTGGATCCAACAACTTCCTCTGATTAGGACTCTCAAAAAAAATCAGCTCTAAGTGAACCACCTTGTATACTATACCAAGTTCGTATCGGAGCTTATTATTTTTTTTTCCAAGCGCCCCACCCTGTATACAATGAGCGAAGGCGTGATCTTCTACCTTGACAAAAATTCAACCACATATACAGAGCGGATCCAACAACGTCCTCTGACGAGGACTTCCAAAAAAATCAGCTCTAAGGGAACCACCTTGTATACTATACTAAGTTCGTATCCGAGCTTAATATTTACTTTTTTCCAAGCGAACCACCCTGTATACAATGAGTGAAGACGTGATCTTCTACCTTGACAAAAGTTCAACTACATATATAGGGTGGATCCAACAACTTCCTCCTGATGAGGACTCCCAAAAAAAATCAGCTCTAAGTGAACCACTTGTATACTATACTAAGTTCATATGGGAGCTTATTATTTATTTATTCCTAAGCGAACCACCCTGTATACAATGAGTGAAGGCGTGATCTTCTACCTTGACAAAAGTTCAACTACATATACAGGGTGGATCCAACAACTTCCTCTGATGAGGACTCCCAAAAAAATCAACTCTAAGTGAACCACCTTGTATACTATACCAAGTTCGTATCGGAGCTTATTATTTTTTTTTCCAAGCGCCCCACCCTGTATACAATGAGCGAAGGCGTGATCTTCTACCTTGACAAAAATTCAACCACATATACAGAGCGGATCCAACAACGTCCTCTGACGAGGACTTCCAAAAAAATCAGCTCTAAGGGAACCACCTTGTATACTATACTAAGTTCGTATCCGAGCTTAATATTTACTTTTTTCCAAGCGAACCACCCTGTATACAATGAGTGAAGACGTGATCTTCTACCTTGACAAAAGTTCAACTACATATACAGGGTGGATCCAACAACTTCCTCCTGATGAGGACTCCCAAAAAAAATCAGCTCTAAGTGAACCACTTGTATACTATACTAAGTTCATATGGGAGCTTATTATTTATTTATTCCTAAGCGAACCACCCTGTATACAATGAGTGAAGGCGTGATCTTCTACCTTGACAAAAGTTCAACTACATATACAGGGTGGATCCAACAACTTCCTCTGATGAGGACTCCCAAAAAAATCAACTCTAAGTGAACCACCTTGTATACTATACTAAGTTCGTATAAGAGCTTATTATTTATTTTTTTCTAAGCGAACCACCCTATATACAATAAGTGAAGGCGTGATCTTCTACCTTGATAAAAGTTCAACCACGTATACAGAGTGGATCCAACAACTTCATCCTGATGAGGACTCTAAAAAAATCAGCTCTAAGTGAATCACCTTGTATACTATACTAAGTTCGTATCGGAGCTTATTATTTACTTTTTTCCAAGCGAACCAGCCTGTATACAATGAGTGAAGACGTGATCTTCTACCTTGACAAAAGTTCAACTACATATACAGGGTGGATCCAACAACTTCCTCTGATGAGGACTCCCAAAAAAATCAGCTCTAAGTGAACCACCTTGTATACTATACTAAGTTCGTATAAGAGCTTATTATTTATTTTTTTCTAAGCGAACCACCCTATATACAATAAGTGAAGGCGTGATCTTCTACCTTGATAAAAGTTCAACCACGTATACAGAGTGGATCCAACAACTTCATCCTGATGAGGACTCTCAAAAAATCAGCTCTAAGTGAACCACCTTGTATACTATACTAAGTTCGTATAAGAGCTTATTATTTATTTTTTTCTAAGCGAACCAACCTATATACAATAAGTGAAGGCGTGATCTTCTACCTTGATAAAAATTCAACCACGTATACAGAGTGGATCCAACAACTTCATCCTGATGAGGACTCCCAAAAAAATCAGCTCTAAGTGAACCACCTTGTATACTATACTAAGTTCGTATAAGAGCTTATTATTTATTTTTTTCTAAGCGAACCACCCTATGTACAATGAGTGAAGGCGTGATCTTCTACCTTGATAAAAGTTCAACCACGTATACAGAGTGGATCCAACAACTTCCTCTGATGAGGACTCCCAAAAAAAAATCAGCTCTAAGTGAACCACCTTGTATACTATACTAAGTTCGTATCGGAGCTTATTATTTATTTTTCCAAGCGAACCACCCTGTATACAATGAGTGAAGGCGTGATCTTGTACCTCGATTAAAGTTCAACCACATATACAGAGTGGATCCAACAACTTCCTCTGATGAGGACTCCCAAAAAAAATCAGCTCTAAGTGAACCACCTTGTATACTATACCAAGTTCGTATCGGAGCTTATTATTTATTTTTTTCCAAGCGAACCACCCTGTATACAATGAGTGAAGGCGTGATCTTCTACCTTGATTAAAGTTCAACCTTAGATTTTATTTTTGAATAACATAAAACGCATATACTGAGTGTGCCACTAACACCGTGAGTTTTTCAGAGTTCACTCTGTATACTCGGTGATCGATCTCTCGTTCAATTATCAGTTTAAAGTCGGTAGTCATCCTTGACATTGACACTGAAAATTGCTAATTTAATCCACGCCTTCTGGATTTTACTGTCATTCCGTGCATATGTTTCGTTCGCGTTTGTTTCATTTTTTTATGATTTTTGTTATTTCTGCCTCGTCATCGTGATGAAGAAAAATGCAAAAATCTGATAAGATTTGTAACAAAAAGCGGAATTACATCAGAAATGCGGAATTACATCAGAAATGTTTTTATTGATTTTATTTGTCTGAGATGTAATGTCTGAAATTTTTTCATCAGGAATTACGTAACGCGTTTAACGGTTTCTTAATTGAAATCGATATGCAAAATTTGTGGCACTTTTGTGTGTGAAGAATGTTATTTTTTTTTAAGAAGGAAGTTATAATTTGATGTGTAATTGTTGACTAAAAATAAATTCTTGGGTACACAAATTCTGTTGATGGAAGTCATCTTGATGGTCGTTTTTTATTATTAGCGAATTATAAATATAGTTGCTAAAATTCCAAGTTGGCGGTGGAATTGTTATGACTGTTATCATTCAAAGATTAAAAACAAGATCTAGAAAATTTTGGGATTTACATTTTTTTCCAATTTCAGGAAAACAATTTTTGATAATCATTTTTTCAAAAATAGAAACAAATTTTGTAAATATCTGAAAAGTTAAAGATTTGCAGAATCTTTAAAAATTAGAAAATGTTTGAGCGGTTGTAGAATTTTCAAAATGACAGATTTGAAAAAACTTTAACGATTTGAGTAGCGCCCAAAAACTTATAAAATCAAGCACGTTATGAAAATGTTAAAAAATTTCGAAGGTTTATAGATTCTAAAAATTAACATATTTAACTTTATAAATATTGTTGTCACATTTTTGTAGACTTTTATTTATCTACACCTTAAACAAAACATTTTTTTATCTGCTCATAATTAAGGAAAAAAGAATTTAAAAAATCCTGAAAAAATAAATGTTTTTTTGGCATAAATTTTATATATTTTTTAAATTTTTTATCTACTTCAACACTCAAAAAAAAATTTCAAATATCTGCAGAATTATAAAATTAAAATTTTTTTAGCCAAAAAAATGAAGAGGAGGTATAATTTCTAATTTTTTCCACAAGCTTTAATTTCACGAAATGCGAATATTTTCAGGTAAATGTTATCTTTTTAAATACCAAAATAAAAAATGTTTTATATATTCATGAATCGATAAAGCGAATTATTAAAATCCTCGGAATTTCAAATCGTTTTTTAAAAGTATGAGTAATAAAATATGAATGTTTAATTAGATTTTTTTTTAGATCTTTCAGTACTTTATTTTATCTCGTGAAAAATGCAAACGGTTCTCATTCTTGAAACAGCTTAGAAATATTCTAAGGAAATGAAATTCTGCAAATTCTAAAAGTTTTTGAATTTGTGTAGCTTCTGTAATTTTTACGACTTCGGTACTTCAATATTTATCAAAATTTCTGAAAGTGCCAATTATCGATTTTGAAATCTTCATAACCTTTCGGGAAATTTTCGGAAAGTTTATTATTTTTAGAACTACATAGAAATATTTTTATATTTTCATTAAGTGGTGATTTCAAAATTTTCAAAATTTTTGACTGCGCACCATTTTTTTCATTTTTTAATATTTCAAAATTTGTCAATTTTAAACGTTTTTTGTTAGTGTGAAGTATCTTGAAAATGGTAGAAATTTTTAATTTTTTTTTTAATTTTAGAGCTTTGATAATTCTCGACAGTTCTTGAGCTTTCAAAGATTTTGAAAACTACAAATTTAATATTTAGAATATTCTTTAGTTTTAAAATTGCTAGTAAATTATTCTTCAGTCACAGTCAACGTTTGTTATTATTATTTCAAGATAGTTCGGAACTGCTAGAATTATTAAAATTTTCAAATTTTTTAACTTTGTCATCATTTTTGAACATTTCAAGTTTGTAAATTTTAACTTTTTTTTCCTAAATGCAAAATTTATCAATATATTTCTTCGTAAATTCTGTTTAATTTTGACAGAGCACTTTTTTAAATGTTCCAAATAAACATAAGAAAACCAAAAAAAATACAAAGAAATAATTAAGAATTTCTATATTCTTGCCTAAACAGTAAAACGAAAAATTTGCCAAAATTTAGAAAAAAAATATTTTGAATTGCCGCAAAAATAAAATAAAGCTCAATTAAAATCAAATTTTTTTGAACATTTTTTTAAGAGTATTTAAACGAGTTTTTTAAATTTTAAATTTTTTCACTAAATCTTTAAGCACTTGCTATAAAATACCAAAAATATTCGAATGATTTTAGAAATGTGGAACTTCCAAGAAAACTTAAAAATGTCTAGAACTAGAACTAGAACAGATTTTTAAAAACTCATTTTTAAGAATTTATGCAGCTTTAAAAATTTTTGAATTTTTAAATTATCAAATTTTGTTGAAATTGAGTCAATTTATCGGTTTCTTGAATTTTTAGAATTTTCTTTTAAAACTCTAAGAAACTTTTAAAGCTTTTATTATTTTTAGAACTATTGTCAATTTTTTTCTACCTGCCATATAAAAACTGTTTTCAATTTTTTTTGACTGCAGTCATTTTTATTATTTTTCAACATTTAAAATTTCCTTGAAGAGTTTAGAATTCCCAAGAGTTCTAAGAATTTGGAGACTTTATGTAGTTCTTAGAATTTTTGAAATATCGAATGTTGAATATTTGTCGAATTTTTCAAAAAGTGGCAATTTATCAATTTTGGGATTATTTAAAAAAATCTTTGGATCTTTTCAGAAACTTTTTGAAGTGTTATCACTTTTAGAGCTGTTATCAAATTATAATTTTTTCAAATACGAATATTTTTGTTATAATCATTTCAATCAATCCTTAAAATGCTGAAATTATTAAAATTTGCAAAATTTTGAACTTTGTAATCATTTTTGAACATTTAGAGTTTGTAAATTTTTAATATTTTTTTTATCTAAACGCAAAATTTATCACTATATTTTTTCGTAAATTCATCAAATAACCATAAAAAAGCCGAAAAATTTAGTTTCGCACAATCTTTTTTTCTATCCCTTTAAAAAGTAAAACGAAAAATTTTAAGAATTTAAGGAATTAAAAAAAAACGATTTTTTTAATTGCTGCAAAAATTAATAAAAAAATAAAAAGCTGAATTTTTAATTAATTTCCATGATAGCGTTAATTTCATATAGAGCGTTAATTTTTTGTTTTTGTTAACAGAAAAATTATGAATTTTTCATATATCCACAAAATTAAAATGAAGTTAAAAATTTTGAAAATTTTCAGAAAACTAGGTGTACTGTGGCTAATTTTACAGTGCTTTTTCAAGTCAAGAGTTTTCAGAATGTAGAAATTTTACCAATTTTAAAATTTTTAAGATTTTTGAAACTCTCACAGTTCTTCACCGGAACTACAAAATCAAAATTTTGCATTTTTTAAAAAAATTTGAAATGTTTTTCAAGATTTCTTAAAAAATTAAAGACTTTAATTGTACTAGATCTTAAGATCTTAACTAAGAATTTACGCAGTTTTGAAAATCTTAAAATCTTTAATCAGCAAATTTTGTTGAATTTTCACAATGTGTCAATTTATCGCTTTTTGGGATTTTTAGAATTTATTTTAAAACTCTTAAGAAACTTTTGGGGGTTTTAGTATTTTTAGAACTCTTGTAAGATTTTTTTACCTATTATTTCAAAATACTTTAAAACTGCTTTAAAAAAAAATGACTGCAGTCTTTGTCTTTTATTTTTTAACATTTAAAGTTTGCAAATTTCACTAAATTTTTGCTTAAGTTTAGCCCCGAAATAACACATTTCCAAAAATTTTCAAAACAAAAGTAATAAGAAAATTACGTACCTACCGAAAAATCTATGAAGACAAAAAAATCTTAATTAATTTTAGCGTAAGAAAATAAAAAAAATTCTAAAGAAAAACAAAAATTTTAAAATGCTACAAAAATGAAGTAAAGCTCTAATTTTAAATTTTTTGATAGAGTTATTCTTTTTAAATATGAAAACAAAGAATTTCTTTGAAAATTTCAAATTTGAGTAGCGAAATATTGAAAATGCAAAATTTTCTTTAAATCATTTAAAACTTCAAATTTCAGAAAGTTTTTATTTTTTTTTATTTTGAAAATTGTTTTCAGATAATTTTTTTACCAACAATAATTTTTTATTTTTTTTTCTAGAGCTGCTAGGATTTTTAAATTCACTAAAATATTTCGACTGTGCAGTATTTTTTTATTTTTCAGCAAAAAATATTTGCAAATTATAATCTTTAATTAATTTTTTATATTTTTTTTTTATAATCGATGCGCTGGATTCTTTAGATTCTTTGGATTCATTAGATTCTTTGGATTCTTTGGATTCGTTGGATTCGTTGGATTCCTTAGATGCCTTGGATTCTTTGGATTCGTTGGATTTGTTGGATTTTTTGAATTTTTTAGATTCTTTGGATTCTTTGGATTCTTTAGATTCTTTAGATTTTTTGGATTTCTTGAATATCTTGGACTACTTGAATTCCTCGAATTCCTCGGATTTCTCAGATTTCTTTGATGCCTTGGATTCTTTGGATTCGCTGTATTCTTTGGATTCTTTGAATTTTTTGTATTCCGTGGACTTCGTAGATTTCTTGGATTCCTTGGATTCTTTGGACTCCTGGGACTCCTTGTACTCTTCAAATTCCTCGAAATCTCCGATTTCCTCGGATTCCTCGGGTTCCTTTGATGTCTTGGATTCTTTGAATTCGTTGAATTCTTTGGATTCTTTGGATATCTTGGATTTCTTGGATTTCTTGGACTACTTGAATTCCTCGAATTTCTCGGATTTCTCGGATTTCTTTGATGCCTTGGATTCTTTGGATTGTTTGGATTCGCTGTATTCTTTGGATTCTTTGGATTCGTTGGATTCTTTGGATTCTTTGGACGCTTTGGATGCTTGGGATTTTTTGGATTCCTTGGATTCTTTTCCACTCATTGGATTCTTTGGACTGCTTGGATTCTTTGGACTCCTTGAATTCCTCGAATTCCTAGAATTCCTCGAATTCCTCGGATTCCTTTGATGCCTTGGATTCTTTGAATTTTTTGGATACTTTGGATTCGTTGGATTTTGTGGATTCCTTGGACTTCATGGACTCCCTGAATTCCTCGAATTCCTCGGATTACTTCGATGCGCTGGATTCTTTAGATTCTTTGGATTCGTTAGATTCTTTGGATTCTTTGGATTCGTTGGATTCGTTGGATTCCTTAGATGCCTTGGATTCTTTGGATTCGTTGCATTTGTTGGATTTTTTTTACCAACACCGGAATAAAACATTTGCTAATTATTAAAAAAAAAAAAATAGCGAGTTTTCTAATATTCACAGAATATTAAAAATTTTTGAACAGAAATAAAAAACTGAAATTTCTAACATTGAGCAGAAAATGATAGACCCGATCAGTCGCAAAGTTTAAGAATCTAGAAGTTGAAATCTTCTAGATTTTATCTAAGTTTTGTTAGCTATAATGTTCTGTGCCCTAGGAGATGCCACCGAACTTTTAGAGAATTTCCCATATCATTTTTACAACATCTATAAAAATAAAAAGTGTCAATAAATCATTGGATATTATCCCTCGTTCTATATTACATCGGCTCTTATTTATCCACTTGCCTCTATCCATAAAACTAACCAGAAATAATAAAACTTGCCTTGCTAAAACGGCGCAAGAGAACTTCCTCTCTGCGTCTGCCACATCCTCTCATTTCAAAGCTGCCACATCCAACCTGTAGTGTCCGTCGAGCTTTTCATGAAAGCACACTTTCCGCTCTCAGTTGTAACTCGCGATTGATGCCATTTCCTTTGCAAATATTTGTGAGTTATTTTTGAGTTGTCTCAAGATCAGACACCTATTTACCCAACGAAAATGGAAGAAACCGAAGTGGTAAGTAAACCGATACGGTTCCTGCATTTTCTACTCATGTGAAGTTTTTAATTTTCATTAAAATTTGCACGAGCTCGGAAAAAATTAGGAACTTACGAGAGAAAGTAGAGTGGAAAAAGGCGAAGATTGTGAATAACACACAGGTGGCCCATAAAAGTGTATATAAGTTAGAAAGTCCCGATGGGTCGATTCTAGGAAACGTAGTTTGTGTTATCGTAGTATAGGAGTCGTAAAGAGATGGGGAAATGAAAATGAAAATGTCATAATTCCGGTCGTTGACTATAAATAACGAGTTTATGGGAGACGGTTTTGTTTTGATCGTAGTAGGTGGGTTTTGTTGGGCGCTCGTTTCGGAACAGCTGTATGGATGTGTCTATAGGGCTACCAAAAATTGATTCTTACAGTCGGTTTGTACATACAGGTGGTCCGAGTTGAGTTGAGTTAGAAATCAAATTCTCTTTGGTTTCAAGAAAATGGAAATTAAGAAATTATTTAAATTTTTTATTTTATTAAGATTTTGAGTTATAAATGGCTAGAGTTTAAAATTGTATAAAAATTGTTCAAAAATTTTAAATATTGAACGTTCGAAACTTCAGAAAGATTAAAATTAAAAAAAAAACACAAATGTCTATTTTTTTAAAAATAATTTTTAGACACATTTCAGAGCTTAATAATTTTATCAGTGTAATAAAAAATTCTATTTCAGACATTTAGTATATGAAAATATCCAAATTTACTGGCCAAAGCTAAAAATGTGCAATTTTCACATGTTCTATCCTTAAATACCCGAAAAGGCAAAAAATCAATCAAATTTAAATAAATAATACATTTTAAAATGTCAAAAATTGCCAAGGAATATTCTGTTCGTTAGTCATTTAAAAAAGTAGCCACTGAAACAGTTGTAAAAAAATTTAAATTTTCAAAATATCTAAAAAAGGAGAAATATTTTTGATTAAAAGCATCCTCAAAAATGATGAAATTATCACTTTAATCTAAAAAAATATTGAAATTTAGAGTCTGAAAAATAAATTTTGACTTAAATTAAAAATTAGATACTTAATTTATTTCTTAATTTTTTGTTTGTTTCATATATTTTTTTTTATTTAGATTTTTAATTGTTTGGATTCTATATATATTTAAACTTCTCAAAACTTTAAGGCTCGTTGTTTTAAACTATTTGGATCTCTAAAATTCCTAAGAGCCGATAAATTTATTAGATCTTTTAAATTTCTTAGATTTCTTAGTTCTTTCTCTTAGATCTCTTCGATTTTTTGATCTTTTATATCGCTTAGATTTTATAAATCTTTTAGATCTCTTAAATTCCTTAGAACCGTTAGATAACTTAGATACCTAAACGTTCTCTTAAATTTGTTAAAACTTTGAATCTTTTATATTCTTTAAATCCCTTAGATTTTTTAATTGGTTTAGAATTTTTAGATTCTTTAGATTCTTTGGATTCGTTGGATGCTTTGGATCTTTGGATTTTTTGGATTTTTTGGATTCCTTGGACTTCTTAGATTTCTTGGATTCCTTGGATTCTTTGGACTCCGTGAACTCCTTGAATTCCTCGAATTCCTCGGATTCCTTAGATGCCTTGGATTCTTTGGGTTCGTTGGATTTGTTGGATTCTTTGGATGCTCTGGATTCTTTAGATTCTATAGATTCTTTGAATTGTTTGGATTCTTTGGATTCTTTGGATTGTTTGGACTCCTTGGACTTCTTGGACTCGTTGGATTCGGTAGATTCTTTGGATTCTTTGGATGCTTGGGATTTTTTGGATTCCTTGGATTCTTTGGATGCTCTGGATTCTTTAGATTTTATAGATTCTTTGAATTGTTTGGATTCTTTGGATTCTTTGGATTGTTTGGACTCCTTGGACTTCTTGGACTCGTTGGATTCGGTAGATTCTTTGGATTCTTTGGATGCTTGGGATTTTTTGGATTCCTTGGATTCTTTGGACTCATTGGATTCTTTGGACTGCTTGGATTCTTCGAACTCCTTGAATTCCACGAATTTCTAGAATTCCTCGAATTTCTAGAATTCCTCGAATTCCTAGAATTCCTCGAATTCCTAGAATTCCTCGAATTCCTCGGATTCCTTTGATGCCTTGGATTCTTTGAATTTTTTGGATACTTTGGATTCGTTGGATTTTGTGGATTCTTTGGACTTCATGGACTCCTTGAATTCCTCAGATTCCTCGGATTACTTCGATGCGCTGGATTCTTTAGATTCTTTGGATTCGTTAGATTCTTTGGATTCGTTGGATTCGTTGGATTCCTTAGATGCCTTGAATTCTTTGGATTCGTTGGATTTGTTGGATTTTTTGATTTTTTTAGATTCTTTAGATTCTTTGGATTCTTTAGATTTTTTAAATTTCTTGGATTTCTTGGATATCTTGGACTACTTGAATTCCTCGAATTCCTCGGATTTATCTCAAATAAATACTTTGGATTCGTTGGATTTTGTGGATTCCTTGGACTTCATGGACTCCTCGAATTCCTCGGATTCCTCGGATTACTTCGATGCGCTGGATTCTTTAGATTCTTTGGATTCCTTAGATGCCTTGAATTCTTTGGATTCGTTGGATTTGTTGGATTTTTTGAATTTTTTAGATTCTTTAGATTCTTTGGATTCTTTAGATTTTTTAGATTTCTTGGATTTCTTGGATATCTTGGACTACTTGAATTCCTCGAATTCCTCGGATTTCTCAGATTTCTTTGATGCCTTGGATTCTTTGGATTCGCTGTATTCTTTGGATTCTTTGAATTTTTTGTATTCCGTGGACTTCTTAGATTTCTTGGATTCCTTGGATTCTTTGGACTCCTGGGACTCCTTGTACTCTTCAAATTCCTCGAAATCTCCGATTTCCTCGGATTCCTCGGGTTCCTTTGATGTCTTGGATTCTTTGAATTCGTTGAATTCTTTGGATTCTTTGGATATCTTGGATTTCTTGGATTTCTTGGACTACTTGAATTCCTCGAATTTCTCGGATTTCTCGGATTTCTTTGATGCCTTGGATTCTTTGGATTGTTTGGATTCGCTGTATTCTTTGGATTCTTTGGATTCGTTGGATTCTTTGGACGCTTTGGATGCTTGGGATTTTTTGGATTCCTTGGATTCCTTGGATTCTTTGGACTCATTGGATTCTTTGGACTGCTTGGATTCTTTGGACTCCTTGAATTCCTAGAATTCCTCGAATTCTTCGGATTCCTTTGATGCCTTGGATTCTTTGAATTTTTTGGATACTTTGGATTCGTTGGATTTTGTGGATTCCTTGGACTTCATGGACTCCTTGAATTCCTCGGATTCCTCGGATTACTTCGATGCGCTGTATTCTTTAGATTCTTTGAATTCTTTAGATTCTTTGAATTCGTTAGATTCTTTGAATTCTTTGGATTCGTTGGATTCGTTGGATTCCTTAGATGCCTTGGATTCTTTGGATTCGTTGCATTTGTTGGATTTTTTGAATTTTTTAGATTCTTTGGACTCTTTGGATTCTTTTTTAAGATTCATTGTATTTTTTAGTTTATTTAATTAAAATCTCTGAAGAATGAGAAAACCTTCAAAAGTTTAAAAATTTAAAAATTGGAAAAGCTCATGCATCTGAAAATATTAAAAAAAATGGAAAAATATAAAGCACAGAATGAACAGAACAGTCTAGAGAAAATCTAAGAAGTAGAAGTAAAATATCTAAAAATTAAAGTATCTAAATAATTCAAAAAATTCAAATTCTCTGAAACATTAAAAGAGAGTCTGAAATGAGTTTAAAGTGTCTTAAAAGCTCAAAAATTCAAAAAAATTATAGAAACTGGAAAATATAAAAAATCTAAGTCTAAAGGATTTGAAAAGTTTACAATTATTTCAAATATTCAAACAAGTTAAAAAAGTTTACGGAAATTAAAAAAAAGTGTTAAGAATCTAAAGAAATTAGGAAAAAACAACAAAAAAAAAACAACGAAAAAACAAAAATATTTTTTTTAAGAAAGTCAAAGAATACAAAACACTTCAAATCTCTGCATCTGTGTATTAGATAATTTTGTTGATTTTTTATTGTGGTACATGGCAACTTCAATATTTATATTTTTAAAAATATTAGTTATTATCTACTTACATTCTTAAAATTATTAAAATTTTAAAAATCTGTGATAATTTTAAGAAGTATTTAAATAAGTAGGAATCATTTAATTTTTTACATTCTCGATATCCATTTTCTTTTCCGTTTCTTATATCCTTCAATTTCCAAATTTTTATTACTGCCTATAATTTTCACTATAAATATCCATTTAATAAATTAATTAAATCTGAACTTTTGTATATAAATAAAATGCAAATAATTATTTAAATTTTTATTAATTTCTTCATCAACTATTTATGCACGCCACGTTTAGATTTTTATTCATTGTACGCCCTGGAAACTTCATCAAATTTCTGTTCTGTGTCTAGCTTTTTTTTTTAAATTATCTGAACTTCAGTTTTTCTCTCAGTGTCCAGTGGAAATTTAAACAGCTTTCGTGAACCAAAAAGGAAAAAATGACTAAAAATTATTAAAAAATAAAAATAAATGGAAGACTAAAAGTGGTCAGGCTAACAATTCGAGACGACTATCTCCCTCTTGGGACCATTTGGAATCATATGATAAATCGTTGTTTCTTTGTCCTCGTTCCTTTGTATCCTCGTTCGTAAAGTAATATTTCACGAAAACTAGTTACGAAATAAAATATTACAGCACTCCTTGAACCGTCAACCTAAAAAAAAAACAATCTAAATTCTATTTAACACTATTATTTTCCCTTCATCAAAATTCCTCTTCTTGGAATAAAAAACTCATAAAATCTCCTGTGGTATGTTGATATTACTTTTTCAGTTAATATCAGCGACCTTTCATGACAGCGAGATGAATATCTCCCTTATCACCGAATATTAAAATCCGAATTTCCAATTTCTCGAGTTTTCCTTTTTAATTGGAATTTTTTGCGAGAAGTCGACTCCGAAGTGAACTCGAAACAATTAATTGAAGTTTCAACTTAATTTCGTTAAAAAACATCTTGATTGCTGTTTCGGCGGCAAATAAATTGGGTTTAAAATATTCGTTTTTTTTAATTAAAACAGCGGCGCAGACGGTACCGAAATCAAACCGAATTTTCATCTAATTCTACTGAGAAAGCTGAATTACGGGTAACATGCAAATTACTGCAGTAAGAGAAGTTTTAATGGTAAACTTGCAATTTTGAGCTCGCAAAACTGGAGGAAATGAGGCTAATTTGTTGGGGAGCTCGGAAACTTAAGGATACTTCAAAATTGTATTTTTTTAATTAAAAGAGAATATCGGTTTCTTTGGCAACAAGTGCGGGTTGATTTTAGTTTCATCGGCGTTTAATCGGTGTCGATATTAGTTGATTGAGATCCGTTTGATCCGTCAGTAAAACGCTTTTTTTTAGTGGTAGAATTACAGTGTAAACGCGGACGTAAAACGAACTAGAAATAAAAAATCTCGTCTTAGTGGTTGAAAATAACGTTTTATTTTTATTGCTTGTTTTATTACTTCAAGCAGACTTCTTTATCGACAAATTGCTAGACTTCAAGGCAACATTTGTTGGTTGTGGGAAGAAAAAGAAACTAATAAATAAAGAACGAGATTTGTAGATTCTGTAAAGCATAAAAATTAAAATTATATTAAATATGTAATATGTTATAAAAATTGTAATAGTTTTTTAAAACCGATTCTCTATAAAAAAAAGTTACTAAAAGTATTATCATATTATTATTATTATTATTATTATTACTATTATTACTATTATTAATATTATTATTATCAATTATTATCAATTATTATTAATTTTTTGTTTCTATATTCCATGAATTTTTTTAGATTTTGGGATCTGAAAAAAATACAGAAAACGTGATAAATCTGTGAAAAAAAAACTTTTTTGAATATAAAATC
This sequence comes from Cynaeus angustus, assembly GCA_030157275.1. NCBI lineage: Eukaryota > Metazoa > Arthropoda > Insecta > Coleoptera > Tenebrionidae > Cynaeus > Cynaeus angustus. The sequence continues at coordinate 11,710,483 of CM058067.1, forward strand.
TTAAAGAATCTAAAAAACAGAACGATTAAAAATTTAAAAAAAAAATAGAAAATTCGGGAATAACTCGGTGTTTTGGTAAGCAAATCATTTGATTGGACCGATTTAGCTATTTTTTTTGTTCGTATTAGTCCAAAGAAGCTTTTCAGAAAAAAAAAATTGGAAAAGTCCAGAAAAATAGAAAATTCGGAATTTTTCTATGGGATTTCTATATGAACTCAAGACCTTACTGACGAATTGAACGATGGAAAAGCTTTTTTGTTTTGTTTGTTGTAGTTTTGGAATTTTCATGAAAATTGATCGAATGTTATTAATTAAAAAAAAATCTAGGAAATTCGCAATCCAGCCTAAATTAAAATACTCAGATTTCCACAGATTCCTCAGATTCCTCAGATTCTTCAGATTCCTCAGATTCTTCAGATTCCTCAGAGTCCTCAGATTCCTCAGATTCCTCAGAGTCCTCAGATTCCTCAGATTCCTCAGATTCCTCAGATTCCTCAAATTTCACAGATTCCTCAGATTCTTCAGCAGATTCTTCGAATTCCTCAGATTCCTCAGATTTCACAGATTTTTCAGATTCTTCAGATTTCCCAGATCTTCAGATTCTTCAGATTCCCCAGATTTCTCAGATTCCTCAGATTCTCCAGATTCCTCAGATTCCCCAGATTCCTCAGATTCCTCAGATTCCCCAGATTCCCCAGATTCCCCAGATTCCTCAGATTCTTCAGATTACCCAGATTCTTCAGATTACCCAGATTCCTCAGATTCCTCAGATTCCTCAGATTCCTCAAATTCCTCAGATTCCTCAGATTCTTCAGATTCTTCAGATTACCCAGATTCCCCAGACTCCTCAGATTCTTCAGACTCCTCAGAGTCCTCAGATTCCTCAGATTCCTTAGATTCCTCAGATTTTTCAGATTCCTCAGAGTCCTCAAATTCCTCAGATTCCTCAGAGTCCTCAGATTCCTCAGATTCCTCAGATTCCTCAAATTTCACAGATTCCTCAGATTCCTCAAATTCTTCAGCAGATTCTTCGAATTCCTCAGATTCCTCAGATTTCACAGATTCTTCAAATTTCCCAGATCCTCAGATTCTTTAGATTCCTCAGATTCCTCAGATTCCCCAGAGTCCTCAGACTCTTCAGATTCCTCAGATTCCTCAGATTTCACAGATTCTTCAGATTCTTCAGATTTCCCAGATCCTCAGATTCTTCAGATTCCTCAGATTCCTCAGATTCCCCAGAGTCCTCAGATTCTTCAGATTGCTCAGATTCCTCAGATTCCTCAGATTCCTCAGATTCCTCAGATTCCCCAGATTCCTCAGATTCCCCAGATTCCTCAGATTCCTCAGATTCCCCAGATTCCTCAGATTCCCCAGATTCCCCAGATTCCCCAGATTCCTCAGATTCTTCAGATTACCCAGATTCTTCAGATTTCTCAGATTCTTCAGATTACCCAGATTCCTCAGATTCCTCAGATTCCTCAGATTCCTCAGATTCTTCAGATTCTTCAGATTCTTCAGATTACCCAGATTCCTCAGACTCCTCAGATTCTTCAGATTCTTCAGATTACCCAGATTCCTCAGACTCCTCAGATTCTTCAGATTACCCAGATTCCTCAGATTCCTCAGATTACCCAGATTCCTCAGATTCCTCAGATTCTTTAGATTCTTTAGATTCTTTAGATTCTTTAGATTCTTTAGATTCTTTAGATTCTTTAGATTCTTTAGATTCTTTAGATTCTTTAGATTCTTTAGATTCTTTAGATTCTTTAGATTCTTTAGATTCTTTAGATTCTTTAGATTCTTTAGATTCTTTAGATTCTTTAGATTCTTTAGATTCTTTAGATTCTTTAGATTCTTTAGATTCTTTAGATTCTTTAGATTCTTTAGATTCTTTAGATTCTTTAGATTCTGTAGATTCTTTAGATTTGGACCCAAAAATTTTCTAAACACAAAATTTTAATATTAATTTTAATTTTGAATTTTCAAAACCGAAATATTGAACATTTTAGGTCTCAAATTTAGAATCTAAAATTACTTTAAAATGTATGAAAATCACATGAAGTCTTAAAGTTACCAAAATATTAAATATCTGAAATTTATTTAGATTTTTTTTGGATTCGTTAGAGATTCCGTAGATTTTTCGGATTTTTTGAATTCTTTGATTCCTTTAAATTCTTTGGATTTTTTGTATTTTTTCGATTGCTTGGATTTTTAGATTTTTTTGGAACATTATTTTATAGATTTTCAGACTCCCTGAAGCGTTTAGGTTTTACTTATTTTTCGAATTTTTGAAATTTGTTAAGATTCTTTCCACTTTTTTAACTGATTTATTTATATGTATTTTTTGTTTTTAGATTTTTGAAAATTTTGTAAATAAATTGAATTTTTTATCCAAAAAAACTCGAAAAAATAAAAAAATTGAAAAAAAAACAAAAATCTAAAACGTTAAGAAATTGTGTGGAATTCCAGGAAAATCCAGAGAATCCAGAAGAAATTAAAAATACTAAATCATTTCAAAGCGCCAGAGAATACAGAGAGTCGAGTGAAGAAAATCAACGAATATATGAAGTCTAAAAAGAAAATGGAAACAATAGACCATCCAAAAAATTCAAATTATGAGAATAAGTGTCAAGAAAAAAAATTAAAAATAATCAAAATCTGAAAAGTATATATAGAAAATCGTAAGAAATCAATAAATTTTCAGCACTAGAGGAGTAAGAACAACCATCAAAGTTTAAAGTTAAAAAATGTAGAAGATATATTAAAAATCTAAAAATTTGAAAAATCAAAAAAATCTGCCCACCGTGAAGAATGAACAAAAAAATTAAAAAAAACATAAAAATGTAAAATAAATAAAAAAATCACAAGTATGAAAAAAGCTGGAAGAATTTAAGCAGTCAGAAAGTTATAAAATTTAAATTAATCTAAATAATTTATAAATTGTAGAAAAATTCAAAAAATGCGAAAATGCAAAAGTCTAAAGAATACGAAGAATCAAAAAAAACTTAGATATGAGACTAACACAATCTAAAAAAAAATTGCAAAATCTAAAGAACATAAAAATTTAAAAAATCTAAAAATCAAAAAATTCGCAACCTCAAATTTAAATAATCAAAAAAATCTAAAAAATCTTATAATTCAAAATATTTAAACTAACTAAAAAATCCAAAAATTTGGAAGAATCTTAAAATTCTAAAGAATTCAAATAATAAAATATCCCACCTAGAATGCAAAAAATACTCAACATCTTAAAAATTCAAACAATCCAAAAAGTAAAAAATCTGAAATAGCAAAAAAATACAGAAAGTGCAAAAACTGAAACCATTCAAGTAGCTTCCAAATAATTTAAAAATTTAAATACTTAAAAATTTTATCCAAAGAAAGTAAGAAAAGAAAAAAACAAATTTTCTAATAAAGTTTCGTAAGCTTCAGAAATTCTGAATCCGTCCTCTTTCATTTTTTTTTTCATGATTGCATACAAAGTTTTTTATGTGCGAAAAATTAAAATTTCAGAATTTTGTTTCGTAGTCCCAAAATTGTCAAATCGTTTTTATCGCTAAAAATAAGAATTTTTTGGTTTTTGCACTATCAATAATTCTTGACCTGTTTAGACTCCCTGAACTGGTAAAATTTCTACATTGATTAAATTTATTCAAATTACGTAAATCTTTTGTTGTTCTATACACTTAATTTTTCAACTCTTTCTAAAAAGAAACGTTATTTTCCTTTACCTTTAGTAAAACCGAGACGCTTCTCTCCACAAGACAACAATTTTAAATAAAATCTCTTACACGAACTAAATCCTTTAACTCAAATAATACAGAACCTCGCTAAATCCAACCCGTTTTTTTGCGGTTCTGATAATTCTTATCAGCTTTCACCACAATCCTCTTTTCTCTCGAAGAATTTGTTGATGCTTATCCGTCCATGACTCTCTTTTCAACCACCATGTTTAATTAAATTGGAGTTTACTAGACAAAAAAGTATTTCTTTGTGTAGCATCTCATGCATGCTCGATGCGGATTGTGGAGTTGATGGCATGAATATTTTAAACGAGAAAAAAGTCGATTCCACGTATCTTGTAACATAAAATTTTTTCAAGAAAATACGATGTAGGTATTAATTCAACTCGTTTGACATTTAAAGCCGCGTCTATAAAATGAGTTTCCGGACGAGTAATTTATTAATAAAGTTTTAATTCTGCTACCTCAGCTCTCTGTGGTCGTACACATTTGATAAATTTTACGCTCGCCTCAACTGCAGTATCGATTTAGTCATGTTGGCATCAAAATTGGTAGCTAATGGACTCCCGTCCAGAGCCCGAATGAGTATTTATTTTGATTAAAAACACACTAATTTTATTTTCTTGATAACGCACTGATTGCTGTTAGTCTAATGAAAATCCAAATATCTTTCACATCGATGGGATTATTCCAAAGTGACGCATTGCTCGAATGAATGTAAATTTTCGTTTGATCGAAAAATCGAAATAATCGTTGACTAATTCTAAATAAATTGCTCTCGGAACAAGACAAACAAGTGCAGTGTTCCATTTTGTCATTCGTTTTTGTTTCCCCATATTTTCGGGATGTTCGGCTTAATTGAGTGGAAGTTAAATATTTACGTGTACAGGGTGCCCTGCATTTTTTTAAGTTCCTTTTACAGAAAGTTACGAGTCTTTGTTGAAAGATCGAAATATCTACAGTGTGTGGAAAAGCGGAAAACGTGCTCTAAATGTCAGTATTGTTGTTCAATAAAAAATCTCAAACAATATTTGTTATAATTCTCCGAATGTTAATGTTCGATTTTCAAACAAAATTAAAAACTTTAATTTAATAAGCAGCTACTTTCTTGTAGATTTTATCTGTCTGCACATAAAAACGGAAACATTTTCGAATAACCCGACCATTAGCAGAATACGATTTTTTAAAGTTGATGAAAAATTGATAAATGCGTCAAATTGATATTTTATAAAAAAAAAAAATTAATCTTTTCCGGCTGTTTCAGTTTGATGGAATGCTAGCTGTCTCACAGGCTCAAGTAGAAAAAACCACAAAATTAAATAAAATATGTTTTTTTTTAACGTGGCTGTAATAATGGTGGATGCGCCAAATAATTTTTTTATAATAAAAATTTCTATTCTTTTTCCAAAAGCTTCAGTTTAATAGAATGCGGTTATTTTTGTAAATCTCATCAATTTGCACACAAAAACAGGAAATTATTTAAATGGGCATAAAACTAAAAAAATTTTTTAACTTGCTGAAACATGGTAAATGCGCCAACTTTTTTTATTTTTATTTTTTACTTATTCTAGAAGTTTTTAGTAAAATCCAGTGAGAATTTCTACAATATATAGAAAAGCGGAACACATGCTTAAAATATAAGCGTAAAATTGTCGAAAATTTAAAATTTTGAAAAATTCTGAAAATACCTAAAATTTGTCACTAAAAAATTTGCTACAATCTTCAGAATGTTTACGTTCGATTTTTATACAAAATTAAAAGTTTTAGTTGGTTGAGAAGCAGCTAATTTTTTGTAGATTTTATTATTTTATTTTATATATAAACTGCGAAAAAAATTAGAATAAATATTTAATTCTATAAAACCTTTAAAATAATTTTCCCAGTTGAACAAAACGGCGATTTTCAATTAAGAAAAATGTTAAAAAAATGAAATGAATTTGCACATTAAAAAAGAAATTTATTTAAATGAGCACCGAATCGTTCATTTTATGAGAAAAAAAATGTTAAAAATTAAATTATCTACAAAAGTGAAAAATTTGTGACACCCTCTTGGAAATTTAATAAAAACTCTTAAATTTTGAATCCGAATAGCAAATTTTCTCAGTATAACTAACGCTGAAATACAAATTAAACAAAATATCAAAAAAGAACATTAATTTTACAAAAACTTTTTTTTCTCTATTTGGGGAAAACTGCAATTTTCACTTCAAGGAAATGTTTAAAAATTTGTAAGTCCTCCAATTATTAATTTCCAGTTTCATTTTGATGGAATGCATAGGCTTTATCCACCTGCACAAGAAAAAGTAGAAAAAAACACAAAATTAAATAAAAAATGTTCCTTGTAAAGTGGCTGTAATAATGGTGGATGCGCCAAATAAATTTTTTGTAATAAAAATTTCTATTTTTTTCTAAAAGCTTCAGTTTAATAGAATGCAGTTATTTTTGTAAATCTCATCAATTTGCACACAAAAACAAAAAATTATTTAAATGGGCATAAAACTAAAAATTTTTTTTAACTTGCTGAAACATGGTAAATGCGCCAACTTTTTTTATTTTTTTTTTACTTATTCTAGAAGTTTTTAGTAAAATCCAGTGAGAATTTCTACAATATATAGAAAAGCGGAACACATGCTTAAAATATAAGCGTAAAATTGTCGAAAATTTAAAATTTTGAAAAATTCTGAAAATACCTAAAATTTGTCACTAAAAAATTTGCTACAATCCTCAGAATGTTTACGTTCGATTTTTATACAAAATTAAAAGTTTAGTTGGTTTAGAAGCAGCTAATTTTTTGTAGATTTTATTATTTTATTTTATATATAAACTACGAAAAAAATTAGAATAAATATTTAATTCTATAAAACCTTTAAAATATTTTTTCCGAATTTCAATTAAGAAAAATGTTAAAAAAATAGAATAAATTTGCACATAAAAAAAGAAAATTATTTAAATAAGCACTGAATCGTTCATTTTATGAAAAAAAAATGTTAAAAATTAAATTAAAAATAAAAATCTTAAATTTTAAATCCAAATAGCAAAATTTCTCAGTACAACAAACGCTGAAATACAAATTAAACAAAATATGAAAAAATAAATAAAAAATAACATTAATTTTACAAAAACTTTTTTTCTCAATTTGGGGAAAACTGCAATTTTCACTTCAAAGAAATGTTTAAAAATTTGTAAGTTCTCCAATTATTAATTTCCAGTTTCATTTTGATGGAATGCATAGGCTTTATCCACCTGCACAAGAAAAAGTAGAAAAAAACACAAAATTAAATAAAATACGTATTTTTTCAAGTAGCTGTAATAATGGTGGATGCGCCAAATAAATTTTTTGTAATAAAAATTTCTATTTTTTTCTAAAAGCTTCAGTTTAATAGAATACAGTTATTTTTGTAAAACTCATCAATTTGCACACAAAAACAAAAAATTATTTAAATGGGCATAAAACTAAAATTTTTTTTTAACTTGCTGAAAAATGGTAAATGCGCCAACTTTTTAAATTTTTTTTTTACTTATTCTAGAAGCTTTTAGTAAAATCCAGCGAAAATTTCTACAATGTATAGAAAAGCGGAACACATGCTTAAAATATATGCGTGAAACTGTCGAAAATTTAAAATTTTGAAAAATTCTGAAAATACCCAAAATTTGTCACTAAAAAATTTGCTACAATCCTCAGAATGTTTACGTTCGATTTTTATACAAAATTAAAAGTTTTAGTTGATTGAGAAGCAGCTAATTTTTTGTAGATTTTATTATTTTATTTTATATACAAACTACTAAAAAAATTAGAATAAATATTTAATTCTATAAAACCTTTAAAATATTTTTTCTCAGTTGATCAAAACGGCGATTTTCAATTAAGAAAAATGTTAAAAAAAATGGAATGAATTTGCACATTAAAAAAGAAAATTATTTAAATGAGCACTGAATCGTTCATTTTATGAAAAAAAAAGTTAAAAATTAAATTATCTACAAAAGTAAAAAATTTGTGACATATTCTTGGAAATTTAATGAAAACTCTTAAATTTTAAATACGAATAGCAAAATTTCTCATTACAACTAACGCTGAAAAACAAATTTAACAAAATATGAAAAAATAAATAAAAAATAACATTAATTTTACAAAAACTTTTTTTTTCTCAATTTGGAGAAAACTGCAATTTTCACTTCAAAGAAATGTTTAAAAATTTGTAAGTTCTCCAATTATTAATTTGCAGTTTAATTTTGATGGAATGCATAGGCTTTATCCACCTGCACAAGAAAAAGTAGAAAAAAACACAAAATTAAATAAAAAACGTTCCTTGTAAAGTGGCTGTAATAATGGTGGATGCGCCAAATAAATTTTTTGTAATAAAAATTTCAATTTTTTTCTAAAAGCTTCAGTTTGATAGAATGCAGTTATTTTTGTAAATCTCATCAATTTGCACACAAAAACAAGAAATTATTTAAATGGGCATAAAACTGAATTTTTTTTTTAACTTGCTGAAAAATGGTAAATACGCCAACTTTTTTTTATTTTTTTAACTTATTCTAGAAGCTTTTAGTAAAATCCAGCGAAAATTTCTACAATGTATAGAAAAGCGGAACACATGCTTAAAATATAAGCGTGAAATTGTCGAAAATCCAAAATTTTGAAAAATTCTGAAAATACCCAAAATTTGTCACTAAAAAATTTGCTACAATCCTCAGAATGTTTACGTTCGATTTGTATACAAAATTAAAAGTTTTAGTTGGTTGAGAAGCAGCTAATTTTTTGTAGATTTTATTATATTATTTTATATATAAACTACGAAAAAAATTAGAATAAATATTTAATTCTATAAAACCTTTAAAATATTTTTTCTCAGTTGATCAAAACGGCGATTTTCAATTAAGAAAAATGTTAAAAAAAATGGAATGAATTTGCACATTAAAAAAGAAAATTATTTAAATGAGCACTGAATCGTTCATTTTATGAAAAAAAATGTTAAAAATTAAATCATCTACAAAAATGAAAAATTTGTGACACATTCTTGGAAATTTAATAAAAACTCTTAAATTTTAAATCCGAATAGCAAGATTTCTCAGTATAACTAACGCTGAAATACAAATTTAACAAAATATGAAAAAATAAATAAAAAATAACATTAATTTTACAAAAACTTTTTTTTCTCTATTTGGGGAAAACTGCAATTTTCACTTCAAAGAAATGTTTAAAAATTTGTAAGTTCTCCAATTATTAATTTTCAGTTTCATTTTGATGGGAAGCAGCTACTGTCTCATAAGCTTTATCCATCTGTACAAGAAAAAGTAAAAAAAAAACACAAAATTTAATAAAATATGTTCCTTTTAAAGTGGCCGTAATAATGGTGGATGCGCCAAATAAATTTTTTATAATAAAAATTTCTATCTTTTTCTAAAAGCTTCAGTTTAATAGAATACAGTTATTTTTGTAAATCTCATCAATTAGTACACAAAAAACAAGAAATTATTTAAATGGGCATAAAACTAAAAAAAGAAAATTACTTGCTGAAAAATAGTAAATGCGCCAACTTTTTTTAATTTATTCTAAAAGCTTTTAGTAAAATCCAACGAAAATTTCTACAATCTATAGAAAAGGGGAACACATGCTTAAAATATAAGCGTGAAATTGTCGAAAATTTAAAATTTTGAAAAATTCTGAAAATACTCAAAAATTTGTCACTAAAAATTTTGCTGCAATCCTTAGAATGTTTACTTTCGATTAAAAAAAGAAAATTATTTAAATGAGCACTGAATTAAAAATAAATGAAATTTATAATGCTGCTAAAAAAATGATGGCCTTAAACCGTTCATTTCATTAAAAAAATTATCTACGAAAGTGAAAAATATGCGACAATCCTGGAAATTTAATAAAAATTCTTAAATTTAAATCCGAGTAGCAAGATTTCTCAGTACAACTAAATTAAACAAAATATAAAAAAATAAATTAATATTCCAAAAACTTTTTTTTCTGAAGTTGGGGAAAACTGCAATTTTCACAAAGAAATGTTTAAAAATTTGTGAATCCTCCAATTATTAATTCAATTTTTTCTGATTTTTTTTCACCAAGAGCTAGCTTTAAAAGTTGATGAAAAACTCACAAATGTCTCAAATCGATCTTTTATAAATAAAGTTTATAATTTCTTCTAGAAGCTTCAGTTTGATCGAATGCTGCCATTTTCTCGCAAATAATATGAAAAATATGAATTTTTAAATTTATCTAAATCATTTTTTTTAGATAAAATTTCAAACTTTTTCTCAAAGCGTTAGTATAATGCAATACGTTTTTTTTTCATGAATTTTATTCGTTTACGCACAAAAACGAAAAATTTTTCAAATAACCACAGAAGTAAAAAAAAACAGATTTTCAAAATTTCTGAAAAATAGCGAATAAAATCAGTTTTTTTATAAATTAAAGTCCTGACTCCCGAAAGTTTCAATTTAATGGAATACGGCGATTTTCGCCTAGATTTTATCTGTTTATACACGAGAAAGTTTCGAATAAACTACAAAATTTTTTGTAGGTAAATGCTCAAATTGGTTTTTATAAGTAAATTTTTAGTTTTTTGTAAGAGTTTCAGTTTGATGTAAAGTGGCCATTTTTGTAGCTTTCATCTGCTTGCACACAAAAACAGACATAGTATTTTATTTTTTCGTAAACATAAACATAAAATTTTCCGTATAAGCACACGTCCAAAAAAAAAATTGTGAAAAAATAGCAAATGCTACAAATATTTTTTTTATTATTTTTATAGGCTACTGTTTGATGGAACACAACTCTATGTGCCCACAAAAAACAAAAATTTTCCAAAGACAACCACAAAATTAAAAAATGGGCTGTTTACTTTTTTACAAAATTGCGAGTTTGTTTTTTTTTTGTAAAAAAAATTAAACTTCTAAAAAAATCAGTTGGTGATATACTGCTACTTTCTTGAAGATTTTATTTGTATGCACACACAAAAAATTTTTTGGTAAACAACAGAAGTAAAAAAAATATAAATTTTTAAATTGATCCAAATCATTTTTTTAGATAAAATTTCAAACTTTTTCTCAGAGCGTTAGTACAATGCAATACGTTTTTTTTTTTCATAAAATTGATTCGTTTGCTCACAAACACGAGAAATTCTCTAAATAACCACAGAACTAACGAAAAAAATGAATTTTCAAAATTTCTGAAAAATAGCGAATGAAATCAGTTTTTCCTAGTTTATCTGTTTATATATGAGAAAGTTTCGAATAAACTACAAAGTTTTTTGTAGGTAAGTGCCAAAATTGGTTTTTAAAAAACAAAAAACAAGAAATTTTCCAATGAGCCAACTAGAGAATTAAAAAAAGTAAGAATTTTAAAATTCGCTGCAAAAACCCGAAATTTTTTGAAAAAACCGCGAAACTGAAAAATACGAGTTGATGACTGTTTTATTATAAATACAACTTTTTTACTACTTAATTTACTTTAAGAGCTTGGTATTAATGGAAGCCACCCATTTTCTTGTAGATTTTCAAAATAACCACAGAGTTGTAAATTTACCTTATTACAGCCCTGCAAAAATGACGGATTTCTACGAAGTTAAAAACGATGCTAATTTTTCCCCCAGTAAATACCGCAAGAATTTTCAATAATAAAACTTAAAAAATCACCGTCGATGAAAATCCGCCTCCTAAAGTGCCATTCCGAGTCACATTTTTTCATAAGATAAAATGCTATCATCAAACAAGCATATCCCATTTCAGGTCGATAGCTCCTAAAACCTTCAGCTCGCTCCAGGAAGACATTTGCTTTCAGCATACACAACTCTCATCAATGTAATGCGTCTATTACTTCACTCTTCCGGTCTCAAAGTCAATGCAGAATAAATTTAGATGTCGCCTCCATCGACCGAATACATTATCATCCGAAAGATTCTGCTAGTGTTTCCTAACAAACCGAATTCAGCACGTGGTTTAATTTCAGTACAAGGTGTTCGCAATTATCTTAATGAAAAAAACCGGAGCCGACTGTGAAATTGATGTCCGTGTCATGAAAAGCACAATTTCACTGAACGACTATGACATAAAGTTTCAAGGATCAAGATTTGAGCGTGTGGAAACAAGGAACTCAATAAATGTCTTGTTTTATTATGGATTTGTGCTGGAAACTGCTGGAAAAATAAAATGTGTTAACGGTTATGACGAATAAATAAGGGATATGTTAACGAGAAATGAAAGTTTTAGGGAAAAGCTTAATTAAAAAGTTTGACAACTTGGAAAGCTGAAAGCTTGGCCGAGTTTAAATTTGTTTCACGTTGAGATAAATGGATTCTTAATTTTGGACTCGATTCGGAGTTTCACACTAGGCACTAATGAGCGGAATGCTATATTCTGTTAAATTGCCGTTTTTGAGAATTTTTGGAATTTTGGAAATTAATCTTAAGAAAATTAGAAATTTTTAATATGGTAACTGACGGTAAAAAAATATTTCAACAAATTTTAGAACTGTTTGTAACTCTTCATGATTTTTTGAAATGAAATTTACAGTTTTATCAAAATTTTTCAAAATTTCTTGCAAATTTTAACTTATTTAAAGATTTTATTTATAAGGCATTTACGCTTTATAGAAGCAGAAAAATTATTTTAAATTATAATTTCTTACATATTTCGATCTGTTTTCATATTTAAAAATTCTTGTAAATCTAAAATTTTTTTTGACTACGGTTTCAGGTTCCTGAAGTTTGTAATAAAAAAGGTATAAATATAAGTCTTCAATATTAAGAATCTGGTTTTAACCAAATTTCGATTATCGTAAAATTAAAAAAAAAAATGAAATTCGCTTATTTCTACGAATCAGCACCGATTCGAACTTTTTTTTTTCTAATGAGTTTTGACACGATCTTATGATCGACGTTAATAGATCGATTTATCAAAATTCATAGCGTCTTAGAAAAATTTTAAGATGGTTTTGTGATTCTAAACATTTTGAGTACTTTTCAGTTATGCATGTAATTAAAACATAAATTTTTAAAATTACTAAAAAATGTGAATGCGTCAAATCGATTTTTATTAAAATTGAAATATTAATTTTTTATAAAAGCTCGAGTTTGCTGGAGCGCAGCCATTTCTCCGTAGATTTGATCTGTCTACACTCAAAATCAAAAATTTTTCGCACTAACCACAGAGCTAAAAAAATTGGTAAATGCGAAAATTCGTTTTTTCATATAAATAAATTTTTTAATTGTTTCTGAAACCTGTACTCGATTTTTTGTTGGTTTCAGACAAAAAGGAAAAATTTTCTAAAAAAAACAAGAAAACTAAGAAAATTATAACTTTTTTCAGTTGCTGAAAAAACGTAATAGTTCCAAATCGGTTTTTAAAAATAAAAGTTTAATTTCCATGAAAAGATTTAGCTTGTTGAGACACCACAATTTTCTCATAATTTTCCGAATAATCAATAATAAATAATAATAATATTTCTGATTATTTTCAGAACCAGCAATTTGATAAAATATCTTATATATTTGTAAACATAATCATAAATATTTTTTTTTAAGAAGAGATCTAAAAAAAATTGATGAAAAAATTTTTTAATAAAAAAAAAAGTTCAAACTTTTTCTAAAAAATTCAGTTTGATGAAATATTTGTTTGCACACAAAAACAGACATAATATTTTATCTTTTCGTAAACATAAACATAAAATTTTCCGTATAAGCACACGTCCAAAAAAAATTGGTGAAAAAATAGCAAATGCTACAAATATTTTTTTTATTATTTTTATAGGCTACTGTTTGATAAAACACAACTCTATGTGCCCACAAAAACCAAAAATTTTACAAAAACAACCACAAAATTAAAAAATGGGTTCTTTAATTTTTTACAAAATTGCGAGTTTGTTTTTTTTTTTGTAAAAAAAAATTAAAATTCTTCTAAAAAAAATCTGTTTGATGATATACTGCCACTTTCTTGAAAATTTTATTTGTTTGCACACACAAAAATTTTTTTGGTGAACAACAGAAGTAAAAAAAATATAAATTTTTAAATTGATCCAAATCATTTTTTTTAGATAAAATTTCAAACTTTCTCAAAGCGTTAATATAATGCAATACGTTTTTTTTTTTCATGAACGTTATTCGTTTGCGCACAAAAACGAAAAATTTTTCAAATAACCACAGAAGTAAAAAAAAAGATTTTCAAAATTTCTGAAAAATAGTGAATAAAATCAGTTTTTTTATAAATTAAAGTCCTGACTCCCGAAAGTTTCAATTTAATGGAATACGGCAATTTTCGACTAGATTTTATTTGTTTATACACGAGAAAGTTTCGAATAAACTACAAAATTTTTTGTAGGAAAATGCCCAAATTGGTTTTTAAAAAACAAAAAACAAGAAATTTTCCAATGAGCCAACTAGAGAATTCAAAAAAGTAAGAATTTTAAAATTCGCTGCAAAAACCCGAATTTTTTGAACAAACCGCGAAACTGAAAAATACGAGTTGATGACTGTTTTATTATAAATACAACTTTTTTACTACTTAACTTACTTTAAGATGAAAGCCACCCACTCTCTCGGATTTCTACGAAGTTAATAATGATGTTAATTTTTTTCTCCAGTAAATAACGCAAGAATTTTCAATAATAAAACTTAAAAAATCATCGAGTTTGTTTTTTATAAAAAAAAATTCAAACTTTTTCTAAAAAATTCAGTTTGATGAAGAACCGCTATTTTCTGAAAAATTTTAATTGTATGCACACAAAAATATTTTTTTTTTCGATAAACAACAGAAGTAAAAAAAATATGAATTTTTAAATACATCCAAATAATTATTTTAGATAAAATTTCAAACTTTTTCTCAAAGCGTTAATATAATGCAATACGTTTATTCGTTTGCGCACAAAAACGAATTTTTTTTCAAATAACCACAGAAGTAAGAAAAAAAACGAATTTTCAAAATTTCTGAAAAATAGCGAATGAAATCAGTTTTTTATAAATAAAATTCCTAACTTCCGAAAGATTCAATTTAACGCAACACGGCGAGAAAGTTTCGAATAAACTACAAAAATTTTTGTAGGTAAATGCTCAAATTGGTTTTTACAAGTAAATTCTTAAACATTTTGTATTTTTATTTTTAAAATTATTAATAAATTTTCCGTACAAAAATTAACAAGTGGTCTTATTTTTTTTTGCACAATTTTGGTAACACGTCAACGTGCAGCTGTTGAAACGAAATTTTAAAGAAAAAATTTAGCACCGAATATTTATTTCGAAGATAAAACGTCATTGTATTATAACAATATTAATTGTACCAAAGCTGATTTCATAACTTTCATGACAAACTCATTTGCACGTGCTTTCGCCGAGTATCGAATTCTATTGATCAAGTTTAAATTGTTCAATCACGTGATTGGCTAAAAATTTTCGTGGTGAATTGTCACACTTGTCAACAGATTTATTGGTGTAAAAAATTTAGAATTGTTTGTAATTTTTCAGATTTTTTGAAATGAAATTTTCAAAGCTTCATCAAAATTTTCAAAAGTTTCTTGCAAATTTTAACTTATTTAAAGATTTTATTTATGAGGCATTTACGATTTATAGAAGCAGAAAAATTATTTTAAACTATAATTTCTTACATATTTCGATCTGTTTTCATATTTAAAAATTCTTGTAAATCTAAAATTTTTTTTGACTACGGTTTCAGGTTCCTGAAGTTTGTAATAAAAAAGGTATAAATTTAAGTCTTCAATATTAAGAATCTGGTTTTAACCAAATTTCGATTATCGTAAAATTAAAAAAAAAAAAAATGAAATTCGCTTATTTCTACAAATCAGCACAGATTCGAATCATTTTTTTTTCTAATGAATTTTGACACGATCTTATGATAGACGTTAATAGATCGATTTATCAAAATTCATAGCGTCTTAGAAAAATTTTAAGATGGTTTTGTGATTCTAAACATTTTGAGTACTTTTCAGTTATGCATGTAATTAAAACATAAATTTTTAAAATTACTAAAAAAATGTGAATGCGTCAAATCGATTTTTATTAAAATTGAAATATTAATTTTTTATAAAAGCTCGAGTTTGCTGGAGCGCAGCCATTTCTCCGTAGATTTGATCTGTCTACACTCAAAATCAAAAATTTTTCGCACTAACCACAGAGCTAAAAAAATTGGTAAATGCGAAAATTCGTTTTTTCATATAAATAAATTTTTTAATTGTTTCTGAAACCTGTACTCGATTTTTTGTTGGTTTCAGACAAAAAGGAAAAATTTTCTAAAAAAAACAAGAAAACTAAGAAAATTATAACTTTTTTCAGTGGCTGAAAAAACGTAATAGCTCCAAATCGGTTTTTCAAAATAAAAGCTTAATTTCCATGAAAAGATTTAGCTTGTTGAGACACCACAATTTTCTCGTAATTTTCCGAATAATCAATAATAAATAATAATAATATTTCTGATTATTTTCAGAACCAGCAATTTGATAAAATATCTTATATATTTGTAAATATAATCATAAATACTTTTTTTTAAGAAGAGATCTAAAAAAAATTGATGAAAAAATTTTTTAATAAAAAAAAAAAGTTCAAACTTTTTCTAAAAAGTCAGTTTGATGAAATACCGCTATTTTCTGAAAGATTTTATTTGTATGCACACAAAAATAATTTTTTTTTTTTCGATAAACAGAAGTAAAAAAAATATGAATTTTTAAATTCATCCAAATATTTTTTTTAGATAAAATTTCAAACTTTTTCTCAAAGCGTTAGTATAATGCAATACGTTTATTCGTTTGCGCACAAAAACGAATTTTTTTTCAAATAACCACAGAAGTAAGAAAAAAAACGGATTTTCAAAATTTCTGAAAAATAGCGAATAAAATCAATTTTTTTAAAAATAAAATTCCTAACTTCCGAAAGTTTCAATTTAATGCAACACGGCGAGAAAGTTTCGAATAAACTACAAAAATTTTTGTAGGTAAATGCTCAAATTGGTTTTTACAAGTAAATTCTTAAACATTTTGTATTTTTATTTTTAAAATTATTAATAAATTTTCCGTATAAAAATTAACAAGTGGTCTTATTTTTTTTTTGCACAATTTTGGTAACACGTCAACGTACAGCTGTTGAAACGAAATTTTAAAGAAAAAAATTTTTCATGACAAATTCATTTGCACGTGCTTTCGCTGAGTAACTAATTCAATTGAACAAGTTTAAATTGTCCAACCACGTGATTGGTTAAAAATTTTCGTGGTGAATTTTCACACTTGTCAACAGCTTCATTGGTGTAATTTTTAGACATTTGAAGGAAAAATAGAAATCTTTCTGAAGCTTTTTTTTGAGATTAAGGAGACTAAAAAATTTAAAATTTTTCGAAATGGCAGAAATGAATTTTTTTGTGAAATTTTAACTTATCTAGAACTTTTATTCAACGACTTAAAATCAGAACAGATTATTTAATTTTTTCATGTTTTTTTTTCCAAGTTTTCAAGATCTCTAGATGAATTTAAATAAAAATGACATTGAACGATATTGCCAATTACAAATTTTCACGTTGAGAATCGCACAACATTGTACATAAATAATTCCAGTCACAATTTAACCTTAAACTAATATTTATAACTTAGATCTAAATTGGATTTACACAAACAAATTTGAAGCGAAATTTACCAAACTAGAAATTCCAGTTAGTCGAGTTAATTCGGTTTTCATTCAAATCACATCCAATTACGAAAGTAAGTTTTAAAAGTTAGCTGTAATTACAACGAACTATGTTCTGGTATTAATGTAACAACAAACAACAAAAACTGAACAAATTTTTACGTGACGTCACGCTTTCCGTTGCCTATTCGAGTAAAAATTTTTTCCAACGATTCGTATCTTTCCGCTGCAGCCAAAGTTTGGTCGATATCCGAATCGCGACTGTCATTAATGTCAACGTCAAAACCATGGAATCTGCTAAGAATTTAGTGGAAAATCCGAACACAGCTCTTGCTTCAGAAACCGAAAGTGAGCCTCAAACTCCGCAGAAGACTCCAACGAAAAAGAAGAAAAAAAGAAGATCGCACTTTGTAGCAAACTTCGACATTCCAGGCGTCCACAAAGTGATCCTACCTGAAATCACCCAGAAGAGTATCGGTTGCGTCGCTGGAGACACAGTGACTGCAGAAAAGCCATGGATAAACGTGGATAAAGACCTGATAACGGAGCATCTAGACTTGCACGTGGAAAGCTCGGAGTTTTTGCCGTACAAGGACTGGATTGTTTCGTATCCGGAGAACGAATTGTTGATGGGGTACATCCCAGATGAATCCAACGATTTCGATGAGTTCTATATTTGTGTAACCGAGGAAGCGACGCACGCGGTTAATCACATCATTAAGAAGCTGAAGAAGATTCAAGAAAATAAGTTGAATAATGCCATCAACAAGAAGGTGAAGAAGTGGAGGTCGTTGGGATCAGAGAAAGAGGTGGAAGAGGTGATGGTGCGGTACTCGCGATCACTCATCGAGGTTGAAATTGAAAGTAAATATCCGATTCTTCCTTTCAAAGTCCAGTTCCGACTCGTCAGAACTCAGGATCTCCGCGATGGATACATGGAGCTTCGTCCTGGTGAGGAAGTATCTACGATTTTTAAAAAACGCATTGATGCGGCCGTGCAGGTGACTCCCAGTGTCCTCACGAACGAAGCTCAAACTGTCTGTACTTATCCGAAGAATTCGTTCACGCAGTACGAGTACGAGGTCCCGGAGATACAGTTACAGAACGAAGAGACCGTCCGAGATTTCGTCGCTCAGAATCTCGACTCCTTTTGTGACATCTTGAAAGTGAATGGGTGCATCGATCTCTATTCGAACGACTACGAGAACTTGGTCTTGGACATCGTCTACGGGACCAAAGTCACCATCCCCCATTTCAAGGAGTACTTCTGTTTCATCGACATGAATCTCTGTGGCGGCAAAATGATCTCCTCTTTAACGTGGCACCCCATGTGGACCGGATGCGCCATAGCCTCATACGTCGACGTCGCTCCGTCTTTGTATCTAACCGCGCAACAAACCACAGATGAAATTGCGAAGGCCATCCACGATACGAACCCGGTGCTCTTTTGGAGCTTCTGCGATGATCTGAAACCAAAGTTGATTCTAGAGACGCCGCGACCGATTTACGCCCTGTCGTGTTGTCCGCACGACGAGAATTTGATCATCGGAGGGTGCTCCAATGGTCAGATCATCCTCTGGGATATCACCCAGAGACTTAACAACGTGGAGAAGGAGGAAATCTTGACGGTTAACCAACAGAAGTACCGCGACTACATGTTCTCTCTCATGAACTGGATGAAGAACATTTTTGACTTAGGCTTGGTACGACCAACCGCAGTTTCTGATCTGAAGTACTCCCATCAAGGGTGTGTGAACTACATCTCGTGGATGTCACCGTTTTACAACGTCTCAAAGACCGGAAAAATCGAAGCGAGTCAGTATAAACCTCATTCGTTGACACTTTTAACATCTTCAGAAGACGGTAGCGTCATGATCTGGGATCTCCTGAAGAAACCCATCGTGACACCTGGAGGATTCAAAGCGGTACGAAAACTGAAGCGTCTGAAGAAGAAACCAAGCGCACTGTCAGTCATGGAGTCTCCTTTCAAAATTCTCCATCTCAACCTCAAACCCATTTATAAAATCAACTTGATGAGTCCGTCAGATAACAGAATCTTGAGCATCTCTTCGTGTTATATGAACTTCTTCAAAACTGTGTACGAGCCCACGGTTCGCACCAACATGAAGACCGTGAAGTTGTCCGACAGGTTAAGCTATCAACCGGTTTTGAACCCTTCCGATAGCGACACAAGACAGACGTTCCACGTCGGTACCATGGAAGGCGACTACATCCAAGGAACTTGGGACGGTCAAGAGTTTGACTCCGGCGAAATAGTCAACTACGAAGATTGTACTTTCGTCAACTATGGAAAATTCCACGACGGTCCCGTGGTCAAAATCGACTACGCCGAAGACATCGACACCATTCTAACCGTGGGAGGCAAAATCTTCGCGCTCTGGCGTGACAGCTTCAAAAACCGTCCAATTCTCTGGAGAAAAGGCACCTCCATCTACACCCACGGCTCCTTCTTCCAATTCGACAACGCGTCGATCAAGTTAACTCGCATCGATGGGAACGACGAAGTGTGGACACTTTTCTACCAAAGCAAGTCGCCTTTGACAATCCGCTTGATGTCCAACGGAGCCATCACTATGGCGACCACGCATCCACGGAAACTCAAAAACAACGTCATAGCTCTCTGTGACTATCGAGGCTCACTACGAATGTTCTACCGACAACATTTAAGCCAGTCCATCGTCCAGAGAAAAGTAGACTCCATGAGCGACTTCATCTCGCGTGAAATCATCCGAAAGTCTTCTTTTTTGCACTGGCAAACCACTTGGAACGAGCGGTACAAAGTGACGGAGAACACCGAAACCAAGGAAGAACAAATCATCTTCGAAGAAAAAGAAACGAAGCGACAAGAGAAAAAAAAAATCGCGAAGATCAGTCCCGGAGTGAGATACCTAGAGATGGTACAAGAACAACAACGCATCAACGACCAAGCGAGAATCAAAAGCATCATTTTGATAAAGAAGCAGCTAGATACGGAAGACCTGCTTAAAAAACGCGAGCCTTTAAGAAAACTAGAAGAAGAGAACGAGGTCAAGAAACGCAAACAGAAGAATAAACTACGTGAGTCGGATAAAATCTTTAAAGATCAAGTCGCTATGTTGTTCCCGGACGTGGTGAAAGTGAAACCGGCGCCTCCTCCGAATCCTTACGAGGATTGTTATAGTGATGAGTGGAAGAAGCTGAGTTTTGATGAGTATCATGATAAGGCGATTTCTGCACAGGATTACGTGGAGGAGCATCCGTTTAGTTATGAGTTTAGTTGGGTAAACGTGTTGAAAGCTGGGAGAGAGAGGAGGAAGAAGTTAGACGAAGCGAGTAACAAACATACACATAGAGATAGGTTTCAGAAAGCTAGAGAAGAGAAAATGAGAGAGTTACCTGCAGTAGAAGAGGTGTCAGAGCCGCCGAAACCCATGGACGAAATGTCTATTGCGTCTAGCTTATAGAAATTTTGTTGTAATTTTCAATAAATTCCAAAAATTTTTATTAAGTATCATATTCTAAAGAATCTAGAAAATCTAAATAATTCGAACCTCGAATTGAAAAGTTTATGGTGCTACAAGCTTTCCAATCTTTCTGATTTGAAGTCCTTCCATCAGGAGCATGTGAACTACATCGCGTGAATGCTGTGGTTCTAGAGCGCCTAGGAGACTGGAAAAATCGAAGCGAGGCGATATAAATCTTACTCAATGACACTTTTAACATCTTCAGAAGATGGTACTATCATGATCCAAGATCATGAAGAAGCCTATAGAGGCAGCTGGAGGATACAAAGCGGTTCGTAAATTGAAACGTCTGAAGAAGAAACCCAGCGCTTCGCCACTCATGGAGTCTCTTTTTTAGAAACCTTGATCTTAGTGCCAAGCCCATCTCATCAGAGATCTCATGAGAAAATTAGAAGAAGAAAACGACGCTAACAAACACAAAGAAGGATAAAGCTGGGAGAGAGAGGAGCAAACATCAAAACCAAGAAAAAACAAATCGCCTTCAAAGAAAAGAAAAAGAAGCGACAAGAAAAAAAATGAGGGTGCCAAGATCAGTCCCGGGACGAGATACCTACAAGAACAACAACGCATTAGCAGCAGCTCGATACTGAAGAGCTCCTTAAGAAACGCGAGCTTCTAACAAAACTAGAAGAAGAGAACGAGGCTAAGAAACGCAAAAAAGGATAAAGCTGGGGGAGAGAGGAGGAAGAAGTTAGATGAAGCAAGTATCAAACATAGAAATAGAGATAGGTTTCAGAAAATTAAAGAGTTACGTGCAGTAGAAGCGATGTCAGA
This sequence comes from Cynaeus angustus, assembly GCA_030157275.1. Classification (NCBI taxonomy): domain Eukaryota; kingdom Metazoa; phylum Arthropoda; class Insecta; order Coleoptera; family Tenebrionidae; genus Cynaeus; species Cynaeus angustus. The sequence continues at coordinate 11,732,149 of CM058067.1, forward strand.
GCCGGTGAAGATGATGGATGAAATGTCTATTGTCTCTAGCTTCTAGAAATTTATAATAATAACCTACGGGGCAAAAGGATTCTTTGGTCCTGTGGTATAAATGAGACGAGAGCAGAATTAGACTCTACAGGCATAGTCGCACTATTCGCATCTAGAGACCTTCAGGCAAAAAAGTAGATGACCAATATGTCCAAGAAGTACTCCCATTTCACGGAGGTACAGTTGTGATTTGAGGAGGAATTTTTCTTGGAGGCCATGCGGAACTTTTTCTGTGCGACAGGAATATGACAGCTCAAAATGTTAGAGACATCATTAATGATATTCTAGTTTCAGTTTTTGCGTGATAATGCACGTCCACATCGTGCTCATAGTGTGATAGAAATTCAGAATTCTAACAAAATCACACTGAAAATTTCAAAAAAATTTCTATCTAAATCCAAAATCTTAAATTTTAAGTCTCCAGCAAACAAAATTTTAATAATTTTGAAATTGTGATAAATATTCTGAAAATTTCCAAATACAAATTTCAGTTTTGAAAATTTCGAAGTTTCAGCTCCAAAAGAAATATTTTTTTTTAATTTTTTTAAAACAACTAGAAAGCAGAGAGAATTCAAAATTTCGAATTTCTGACTAGAAATTACAAAATATTAGTTAAGTATTAGTTCCAGAGAAATGCATGATTAAAAATATGTTGTTTTAAAAATTTCGAAAATTTCTATTTTTTTTCCATCTTCATTCTTAGCGTCGTAAGCAACTCTAAATTTCCTAAAATTAAAGAAAAAGTCAAAATATTTTAAAGTTTTATTAGTGTCAAATAACAAAGAACCACCAAATTTTCTGAAATATCCGAAGTTGTTAAATTTCTAAAAATTAATTTTTTATTAATTGTAAATTGTGTTAATTTTTCTACAATATTCCGAAATTTTTTTCGTATAAAATTGTGTGATACTTTAAAACTTACTTATAACGCAAATTACTTAGAGAATTCAAAATTTCGAATTTCTGACTAGAAATTCCAAATATTTAGAAGTTTTTTTTTGATATCCTTAAAATTTCTGAGATTTGGAAATTCTCTAGTTTAAAACATTGTTAGAGTTAGCAGATTCTTGAAAATTTCGTAAATCGCCAGATATAAAAATCATAACAAATTTTCAGAAATTTTTAAAATTATACAAATTATCATTACGTAAAATTTGAAATTTTTGACTCTCAAGAATTATAATATCCATTTTTTTCGAATTACAGCATCAGAAATTTCTTTATTGGTATTCTGAAAGATTGGGAAGTTCGGAAATATTGTAATAATTTAATAAATTTTAGACACTTCATGATTATGAAAAATTTCTAAATAATTCTATAAAAAAATTTCAAAATAAATTTTAGTGCCTTTAAATTATTTCCAAATTATTCCAAATTATTCCATTTATTTATATTAAATAAATTTAGACAAATTATGTATCTTTCGTGAGTAGTAAATTAATTTCAAAATTTTGTATATTTTAAAAGTTTAAAAAACTAAAACCTTAAATTAGCTAAGATGTCGGCATTTAGAAAAATTTGAAATTTTCGATAGTTTTTTGCTTTTGTAACGATTTTTCTTAGGTTCCCACCAGTTTCATTTTTTGAACTATCACGTTTTAAAATTTCCATGTTTTAAGAAAAATTTTAGTAATTTATGAATAACCTTTAAAAAATTAAAATATAAAATTTTAAAAAGATTCAAATCTAAAATTCCATTTCTGAGGGTAAAATTGATCTTTGTCTCTAATTTTACCATCCTTAAATTTGACAGCTGTCAAAATATTAGCAAATTTTTAACAATGTCAAGTCAAAGTACGGCTAATATGGCTTAATTTCGAACTAGTAAAGTTTTTGGAGATTTTTAAAATTCTGACAACCTAGAAATCGTAAAATTTTAAAAATTTGAAAAAAAATGCGTTATCATGAAAATTGTAAAAATGAATTACAAAAATGGAATTTGCTAGCAGAATTTTAGAAATCTTTAGAAACTTTGAAGATCTGAGAATAAGGAGAAAAGTGGCAAAATGGTAAAATATGATGAGTTTTATGACTATTTCACTAAAAATCGGAATCACTTTCTAAAATATCAAAAATTTCAAAAATCGTAAAAAAGCGAAAAAAAATTTTAACTTCAGGATTCTAACATAATCACATTGAAAATTTTAGAAAATTTCTATCTAAATCCAAAATCTTTTAAATTTTAAGTTTGTAGCAATCAAAACTATAATAATTTTGATATTGTGATAAATATTCTGAAAATTTCTAAATATTACAAAATTTCGGTTTTTAAAAATTTTCAGCTCCAAAAGTTTTTTTTTAACTTAACTAGAAAGCAGATTATTAAGAGAATTCAAAATTTCGAATTTCTGACAAGAAATTACAAAATATTTAGAAGTTTTTTTTTGATTTTTTATTTCGATCGGTGCCTTAGTTCCAGAGAAATGCATGATTAAAAAAATGTTGTTTTAAAAATTTCGAAAATTTCTATTTTTTTTTCCATATTCACTCTTAGCGTCGTAACCAACTCTAAATTTCCTAAAATTAAAGAAAAAGTCAAAATATTTTTAAAGTTTTATTAGTGTCAAATAACAAAGAACCGCCAAATTTTCTGAAATATCCGAAGTTGTTAAATTTCTAAAAATTAATTTTTTATTAATTGTAAATTGTATTAATTTTTCTACAATATTCCAAAATTGTTCGTATAAAATGGTGATACTTTAAAACTTATTTATAATGCAAATTATTTAGAGAATTCAAAATTTCGAAATTTCAATCATTTTCAGTTCCAGAAGTTGAAATATTTTTTTTTTAATTTTTTAAAAACTTGACTAGAACGCAGATTATTTAGAGATTTCAAAATTTCGAATTTATGAAAATTTTGTAAATCGCCAGATCCAAAAATCATAACAAATTTTCAGAAATTATCGAAACTATCACTATGTAAAATTTGAATAGGCTCTCAAGGATTATAATATTTATATTTTTCGAATTAAGCCTCAGAAATGTAATTATTGGTATTCTCAAAAATTGAAAAGTTTGAAAAATAATTTGATAAATTTCAGACACTTCATGATTAAGAAAAAATTCTAAATACTTTGAATTTTCCAAAAATTTCTGAATATTGAATACTTTATGTAAAAACCTCCCTGTCCAATATTCGCCGAAAAATCCAAAATCGCTAACAACCAAAATAAAAACGTGCGATTTTTGAATTGATAAAATTTCCTCCGTTTGTTTCTTTACCTAAACTTGAATAAATTAGCCCCGTAAATTTAGCAACTTCTCTGAACCACCCACACACAATAAATAAACTTAAAACCTTTCGGAAAACAAGGAAATATTTGTTCGCCGAAAAATCAAACGAATTCGATTACGAGCAATTCGTATCAATATTTACATTGATGCTGACGTTAATGCAATCGTTGTTTCAGCCTGGATATTTTCATTTCCTCTCATTTCTCGTAACTAAACGTTAAATTTGATCCAGTTTTACATTGTAACTCAAACTCTGAAACGGCCATTACACCAACTTTGTTCTGGAATATAATGAGGCCTCTGGATATTTTCTCATCTAACAACGTTGTTAGTTTTAGTTCACGTTGCGTTCTAACTTAATATTTGGATCGGTTCTGGGTGCTAAAAACTATTAGTTGATTAGATATTTGCGATGGGCGGGTCAGAATGTGGTTATCTCGTAATTAATCAAACAATCGGAAATGTGGGAAGTTTCAAATCATCACGGACGTTGTAGGAGGGACACGGGAAGTTGGCGCTAATTGACTATTTTCGTGTTATGGTAAAAGAGAGAGAATGTAGATAAGAGAAAAAAATTGAAAACAAAGATGAAAAATTGGAAAAACTAGATGTAATAACATTTATTTAAATGTCTGTTTTACGGACTTTTTCCCAGCCGTAAAGATTCATTTTATCTATTACAGTAAAATGTACTTTACGGACTGTTCTTTTCAACAAATTTTGTTAGTTTTTTTGTGCACTTTTGCCATGAAGATATTTTTTCGTATGCGCTCGTGCTTCAAACGTCGGTCTTTCAAAAATCGTTGTCTTTACGACCTCGGTATATAAATAGCTATTAATTTACACATTCGGGATTCCCCGGTTTTTGTTTTTTTTTTGTTTCATTGAATGTCAAATTTTAGATTCTAGATTTTTTAATTCTGAAATCTTAATTTTTTTAGATCTTAGATGCTAAGTGCTCAAATTTTTTTGAGTTAAAATTCCAAATGTTCCAGCAGGCGGAAATCTGCGATCTATCACAAAAATGCCCAAAATTTTACATTAAAATTAAAATTTCTATAATTCCTAAATGTGCTGGCAGTTTGTAGTTTTTATTTAAAACGATCCAAATTCATTATTTTTACAATGTTAAAAATTAGTAAATTATAATAAAGACGAAAAATACGTTTTTAAGAAAAAAATTAAATTTTTATAAAGATCAAAGATTTTTTAATTTGAAATTTGTGAGCATTCAAAAAAATACAAATATTTTGATATTAAAATCGTTATAGTTATCAGATTTTAAAAATTTTTTAAAACGACTCAAAAAGTTGCAATTATTTTCTAAAATATTTAAAATTTCAAAAATCTTCAATTTCTATATTAACTCTTTTAAAATTTTAAAATTTTCATCAAAAGCTAAAATCGCTAAGATTTTAAAAGTTTTCAAAATTATTAATATCGGCTCTAATAATAAAAATGAGCGTTAACAAAATCATTTTTTTTAATTTTAAAAATTCTAGTTATTTTTAAAAACTTAAAAAAAACTTCAAAATGTGTTTGTTCCATTTTTAATGCCACTAAAATCTCAAAAATCTCTAAGGTAACAAATTTTTAAAACTCAAAATTTCCTAAAATTTACAAGTGTTAAAATATTAAAAAAATTATTATTTTGTCAAACCCAATTTGTTAATTTGATTGAAAAATTGATTAATTTAAGTTCCAATTAATAGATTTTCTGCAAATTTCTGTAGCTTTAAAAACTTTAAAATTTAAAAAAGTCGACTAAAAAAGTTGGAAATTGCTAGTAAAATTTCTTGACTGAAGAAATTTCAGCAGATTTTAAATATGTGAGAGGAAATAAAAAATGGCAAATTCTTTGGCAGTAAAATTGTTACAATTATCAGATTCTTTAAAAAAGTTGCAATCATTTTCAAAAATATTTATAATCAAAGAATATCAAAAAATTAAGTTTTTTTTTTTCTTATTTTTTTTTAAAATATCTATCACAAATTAAAATCTTTCAAATTTTAAAAGTTTTCAAAGTTATTAAAACAGTCTCCAATGATTATGAAGTTCCCCAAAATTATCAGGGATTTTCTAAGATTATTAAAATTGATATTTTTTCGAACTAGTAAGTAAAGTTCTTGGAGATTTTTGAAATTTTGTAAACCTAAAAATCGTATAATTTTAAAAATCTGAAAAAATGTGTAATCATGAACATTGTAAGAATGAATTACAAAAATGGAATTTGCTAGCGGAATTTTAGAAATGCTTAGAAATTTATATTTCTGAGAATAAGGAGAAAAGTGGCAAATAGTGGTAAAATATGAAGAATTTTGAGACTATCTGATTATAAATAGGAATCACTTTCTGACTAAAAATTACAAAATATTTAGAATTTTTTTTTAATATCTTTAAAATTTGGAAACATTGTTAGAGTTAGCAGATTCTTGAAAATTTTGTAAATCTCCAGATCTAAATATCATAATAAACTCTCAAGGATTATAATACCTATACTTTTTCAAAAATATAAAAATATTTCAAAGTATCCAAAAATTCTAATTAACTTTTAAAAAATTTGAACATTTACTTCAACAACTAAAATTTTTCAAATTTCTAAACAATCAGGCATTAAAACAATTTCTAATTTTCTAGGATGATTTTCAAAAAAAAAACTTCAATTTTTTTGAGATCCTAATCATTTTTTTTATTTTATATTAATTTATTGTAAATATAAAAAATATCTCTTTATTATCTTTAAAATCTTTAAAATGCCTAAGTTCTAAAAACGGTTAAATCTTAAAATTTCCTTAAATGGAAAACTGTAAACATATTTGTAAGTTTTTAATAGATACCAACTGCTAGCGCAATTCCAGAAGTTTTTAAAAACTTCTTAACATTTTAAATATCTAACAACAATGAGAGTAAGTAAAAAATGGCACCCCTTTGATAGTAAAATAGTTACATTTATCAGATTCTGGAAAATTTTGAATTTTCGGGACATCCAACTCGAGAAGTTTGAATTATTCTCTAAAATGGTTAAAAATTAATTTTTAATTAGTTATCATTAAAAAATTCAAAACTTCTATAACCATTGACATTAAAAATTTGACAACATACATAAAAGTTTAAAGTTTCTAAAATCTCAAAAGTTCCCAAAAACATTAAAATAGTTTCTAATAATTGTAAAATGTAAAAGTTTTTCATAATTTGTGTATTTCAAAATTTCCAAAATTGAAAAAAAAATCCAATAAATTCTAATAAACATTTTAAAAAACAACCTTAAAATTTTTAGTAAGACGATAAACGAAATTTTTAAATTTTCTACTAATTTTATTATAAACATAAAAATTAGTCTTTTTGCCTGCACTCGAAAAAAAATTTCTGGAATTTGTTTTGTCTGCTCTATAATTTTGTAATTTGACACACTTAATAAGCAAGTTAAAAATAGTAATCGCTATCAATTTTATTGTTTTAATGTTAAAACTACCAAAATTACAATTTGTTTCATAAAAGGTTGGAATTTTTTAGCTTGTACTCAAAATATATTTTTTTAATATTTGTTTTTTTTTAATATCTTTAAAATTTGGAAAGCTTCTAGTTTAAAACATTGTTAGAGTTAGCAGATTCTTGAAAATTTGTAAATCTGCAGATCTAAATATCATAATAAACTCTCAAGGATTATAATACCTATACTTTTTCAAAAATATAAAAATATTTCAAAGTATCAAAAATTCTAATTAACTTTTAAAAAATTTGAACATTTACTTCAACAACTAAAATTTTTCAAATTTCAAAATAATCAGGCATTAAAACAATTTCTAATTTTCTAGGATAATTTTCAAAAAAAAAACTTCAATTTTTTTGAGATCCTAATCATTTTTTTTATTTTATATTAATTTATTGTAAATATAAAAAATATCTCTTTATTAAAATCTTTAAAATGCCTAAGTTCTAAAAACGGTTAAATCTTAAAATTTCCTTAAATGGAAAACTGTAAACATATTTGTAAGTTTTTAATAGATACCAACTGCTAGCGCAATTCCAGAAGTTTTTAAAAACTTCTTAACATTTTAAATATCTAACAACAATGAGAGTAAGTAAAAAATGGCACCCCTTTGATAGTAAAATAGTTACATTTATCAGATTCTGGAAAATTTTGAATTTTCGGGACATCCAAGTCGAGAAGTTTGGCATTGACATTAAAAATTTGACAACATACATAAAAGTTTAAAGTTTCTAAAATTCCAAAAGTTCCCAAAAACCTTAAAATAGTTTCTAATAATTGTAAAATGTAAAAGTTTTTCATAATTTGTGTATTTCAAAATTTCCAAAATTGAAAAATAAATCCAATAAATTGTAATAAACATTTTTAAAAAACCTTAAAATTTTCTACTAATTTTATTGTAAACATAAAAATTAGTCTTTGTCTCAATTTTTACCACCTTTGAGATCTCCAAAATCCCTAAAATTAACAAATCGTTAAATCACAAAAGTTTCTAGAATTGACAACAACACAGATGTTTAAATATTTAAAACTTTAAGTGCCAAGCAAAAAATTGTTAATTTAGCTAAATTTTTAATTAGTGGATTTGCTGCAAATTTTTGAAACCTACAAAACAAGAGAATTTTAAAATCTAAGCAAAATTTTAGAAGCCTTAAAATTTTTTTTGAAATATAAATATTGTGGAAGTAATTAGGAAATGGCACATACTTCGATAGTGAAGTAAGTATTTATCAGATTTTTATCACAATTATTTTCTCAACTGTTCAAACTTTCAAGAATTTAAAAAATGCAGCTTCGGTAATAACAAAAAAAATCGAATATCTCTCAAATTTTTAAAGTTATCGAAACATTATAATGATTTTAACATGGTCTAAGATTAGTAGAATTTAATCTCTTTTAATTTTTAAGTTTTTGAATTTTCTACAATTTTATTTATTTATTTATAAAAAAAATATTTTTACGAAGATTGTACTTTCGTCAACTATGGAAAATTCCACGACGGTCCCGTGGTCAAAATCGACTACGCCGAAGACATCGACACCATTCTAACCGTAGGAGGCAAAATCTTCGCGCTCTGGCGTGACAGCTTCAAAAACCGTCCAATTCTCTGGAGAAAAGGCACCTCCATCTACACCCACGGCTCCTTCTTCCAATTCGACAACGCGTCGATCAAGTTAACTCGCATCGATGGGAACGACGAAGGGTGGACACTTTTCTACCAAAGCAAGTCACCTTTGACAATCCGCTTGATGTCCAACGGAGCCATCACTATGGCGAGCACCATCCACGGAAACTCAAAAACAACGTCATAGCTCTCTGTGACTATCGAGGCTCATTACGAATGTTCTACCGACAACACTTAAGTCAGTCCATCGTCCAGAGAAAAGTAGACTCCATGAGCGACTTCATCTCGCGTGAAATCATCCGAAAGTCTTCTTTTTTGCACTGGCAAACCACTTGGAACGAGCGGTACAAAGTGACGGAGAACACCGAAACCAAGGAAGAACAAATCGTCTTCGAAGAAAAAGAAACGAAGCGACAAGAGAAAAAAAAAGTCGCGAAGATCAGTCCCGGGGTGAGATACCTAGAGATGGTACAAGAACAACAACGCATCAACGACCAAGCGAGAATCAAAAGCATCATTTTGATAAAGAAGCAGCTAGATACAGAAGACCTGCTTAAAAAACGCGAGCCTTTAAGAAAACTAGAAGAAGAGAACGAGGTCAAGAAGCGCAAACAGAAGAATAAACTACGTGAGTCGGATAAAATCTTTAAAGATCAAGTCGCTATGTTGTTCCCGGACGTGGTGAAAGTGAAACCGGCGCCTCCTCCGAATCCTTACGAGGATTGTTATAGTGATGAGTGGAAGAAGCTGAGTTTTGATGAGTACCATGATAAGGCGATTTCTGCACAGGATTACGTGGAGGAGCATCCGTTTAGTTATGAGTTTAGTTGGGTAAACGTGTTGAAAGCTGGGAGAGAGAGGAGGAAGAAGTTAGACGAAGCGAGTAACAAACATACACATAGAGATAGGTTTCAGAAAGCTAGAGAAGAAAAAATGAGAGAGTTACCTGCAGTAGACGAGGTGCCAGAGCCGCCGAAAGTCATGGATGAAATGTCTGTTCCCTCTAGCTTATAGAAACTTTGTTGTAATTTTCAATAAATTCTAATTTTTTTTATTAAGTGTCATATTCTAAGAATCTAGAAAATCTAAATAATTCGAATCTCGAATTGAAAAGTTTATGGTGCTACAAGCCTTCTAATCTTTCTGATTTCAAGTCCTTCCATCAGGAGCGTGTGAACTACATCGCGTGAATGCTGTGGTTCTAAAGCGCCTAAAAGACTGGAAAAATCGAAGCGAGGCCGTATAAATCTTACTCATTGACACTTTTAACATCTTCAGAAGATGGTACTATCATGATCCAGGATCATGAAGAAGCCTATAGAGGCAGCTGGAGGGTAAAAAGCGCTTCGTCACTCATGGAGTCTCTTTTTAAAAATCTTCATCTTAGTGCCAAACCCATTTCATCAGAGATCTCATGAGAAAATTAGAAGAAAACGAGGCTAAGAAACACAAAGGAGAATATAGCTGGGAGACAGAGAAGGAAGAAGTTTGATGAAGCAAGTATCAAACATAGAGATAGAGATAGGTTTCAGAAAATTAAAGAGTTAAGTGCAGTAGAAGCGAAAATTAACAAATCGTTAAATCACAAAAGTTTCTAGAATTGACAACAACACAGATGTTTAAATATTTAAAACTTCAAGTGCCAAGCAAAAAATTGTTAATTTAGCTAAATTTTTAATTAGTGGATTTGCTGCAAATTTTTGAAACCTACAAAACAAGAGAATTTTAAAATATAAGCAAAATTTTAGAAGCCTTAAAATTTTTTTTTGAAATATAAATATTGTGGAAGTAGTTAGGAAATGGCACATACTTCGATAGTGAAGTAAGTAGTTATCAGATTTTTATCACAATTATTTTCTAAACTGTTCAAACTTTCAAGAATTTAAAAAATGCAGTTTCGGTAATAACATAAAAAAACGAAAATCTCTCAAATTTTTAAAGTTATCGAAACATTATAATGATTTTAACATGGTCTAAGATTAGTAAAATTTATTCATTTAATTTTTAAGCTTTTGAATTTTCTACAATTTCACTTATTTTTAATTTTTGAACTCGTTTTTTTTAAACGAAATTTTTCTTCGTAAATATAAAAATTAGTCTTTCAGCTAAAAATAGAATTTATTTTACGCAGGAAATACCATGGGATAAAAAAAAACAGTGTCAAGACAAGCTTTAGAATTTGATTTTTGTTGGCAACTTTGACAGTCTAAAACAGTTTTTCCAATACTTTGAAATAATTTATGAGATGACAATTCTAAAACATGTTAAAATAACGCATACTACGGTCGTTAAAATAAATTAAAAATTCTGTTAAATCCTTAAACAAAAAATAAAATTTGAGAACCAAAAGCTCAAATGTGGTAACTTTTGAAATTAAATTCCGTCGAAGTTGGTAAGTTCTCATTGTGAACGGGCCCTGTGATTACCCACGAAATTAATTAAATAATTACTGTAATTTTAACTTCAATCCAAACACGAATATTTAGAAGGTTAAAAGATATTTCGATTATTTGACGTAAAAGAAGACGAGAATATCCTCCGGTTATTAAAAAATAAAATCCAATAATTTCACTATTTTTGTACTGAAATCATTCAATAAAAATGCCGATTAATGAATGATTTAATAACTTTGTTATAGGCAGCCAATTATATATTTGACAAATGTCAAACTTTACAAACTGTCAAATTTTTATTTTCACAGATCAGGATTCATTGTAATCCTTCCCAGATGACGCGAAGTGTAAAGATGACATTAAATTTTTTCCCACGTACCGAGGTTCATGTTTGGTTGTAAAATTTATGGTTTATATTCGATTTCCTGTTGTATTTTCAATTTTATAATAATTTTTATTTTTTGTCAATTTCATCGAAATACGATCAATGGAAAATTTTGCAAGTATTTTTTTTGTTGATGAACAATTAATAATATCGATAATTAATTACCGTGATCAATAAACTTGTTCGTTAAATAACTATAAAATTGTCACGGTCAATTTTTATCCACACCGAGAACGACACGAAACGGATAAAAATCTCGAATTTTTCTACCTAAACGCTTTTCTCTTAAATCCGCAGTTTTCCCAGAAAGGTAAAGCTCTTGAAAGCTGACCATGTTCACTCTTCCTTCAGACTAAAAAGATTATTTTATCAGAAATACGCGAGGAATCGTGCGGCGTGAAATTCGGATACATTGTCGTCGAAATAAGCCAGGAGAGGTTTTCTTTGTTCGTTGAAACCAAGCAGAAAAATCAACGTTCGGAAAGTAAAGCATAAACCTGCACGATTCTTATTAACAATTTCTTCTAATAAAAAAAAAAATGGAACGAATCTCTTCGGTGGTAACTCTCAAATTAAAACATTTAGAGTTTTTGAAGACGGGTTGTAAAAATGACCGCACATTTATAAAATCTGTGTACGTTCGCAACATGGAAATTCAATTTCCCCCGCATCCAGTGTGTGAATATTTCACCGTTCGGTGCACCCACAACGTTACAATACAATTAAATAGTTCATTTCTCTTTGTGATCGGAATTACATCAATTCTTTAGAGTATGACAAAATGAAATTAACTAATTCACTGTTTGATTCCGAACCGTCAAATAAATTAATTACTGTTGTTCGCATCACACCAAGTGCTGACATAATCAATATTCCTTTGAACTCGAGATCAAACGTGCACAAGTTGCGTCATTTGTTTCAAGTGTGAGTGAGACAAGCAGGATAATAATGAGATTATGTTAAGTTAACAATGTAAAGAATTTTCTGGAAAGTCGACTTTAATTTTTCAATTACTGGGACAAAAAAATTACTGTGAGTTTTACTTTTTCTTCTATATTTAGAAGCGGGTGGAAGTTTGCGAATTCGAGGAAGTTTGCATGAAGTTATGAAATTTTCATGCAATTAAAGGAGACACGACAAGATGAAAATAAGGAATTATACGAATTTGATAGGTGAGAATGAAAAACAGAATTTATGGCAGAGTCAAGTAGATTTCACGTTTTAGATTCGGTTCAAATACTAAAAAGACGACTGTCTCAAAAATACGTAAATTTTAATTTTGTTTTGCTTCAGATCCAGTTGTACCACCTTCAAAATCTCTACATTCTCCAAAAATCCACGGATTTAAATCTTTAAATATAAATGGCAAACTTTCTGAAATTTTACAAAATTAAAAAAAATCTTTAAGATTCCGAGAATCCTCTTAGTTATTAAAACTTGTTTGAATATTCTGAAAATTTCTAAATGTTACAAAATTTCAGTAATTTCCAACAACTTCTGAAAGTTGAAATTATTTTTAATTTTTTTTACAAATCCGAGTTTTTAAAATGTTGAATTTCTGACTAAAAATTTGTTTTTTTTAAATCCTCAAAAACCCTAAGATCTGAAAAATTTCTACTTTAAAGCATTGTTAGAGTTAGTAGATTCTTAAAATTTTTTCAAATCTTCAGCTATAAAAATTATAACAAATTTCTGGAGTTTGTGAAAGAGTTTTTTAAAGTCGACTTAAAAAAAATAAAACTTTAGAATCTAAGAGTCCCCCAAATTATAAAAACTTATTTGATGTCCTTGAAAAGTTACAATCCTACTATTTTTTGCTGTTGTAACAAATCCATTAACACATTCATTTTGAATGCGTTAATGAATCATCGAAACGAAGGAAGATAATTCACTATGTTATTCTTGGTGCTATAACTCTGTTACCTCAGTGTCTGTAACTTTGAAATTTGGCACAATTACTAAATATCAATCTTTTATTTGGTAGACAAAATTTCAAAATTGGAGAGCTGGAATTGCAAATTTTGGAAAATTTTACTTTTTGTTTGAAGGAAAAATATTCACCATGTTAGTTTTGGTGCCATAACTCTGTTACCTCAGTGTCTGTAACTTTGAAATTTGGCACAATTACTAAATATAAATCTTTTATTTGGTAGACAAAATTTCAAAATTGCAGACCTGGAATTGCAAATTTTGGAAAATTTTGCTTTTTGTTTGAAGGAAAAATATTCACCATGTTAGTTTTGGTGCCATAACTCTGTTACCTCAGTGTCTGTAACTTTGAAATTTGGCACAATTACTAAATATAAATCTTTTATTTGGTAGACAAAATTTCAAAATTGCAGACCTGGAATTGCAAATTTTGGAAAATTTTACTTTTTGTTTGAAGGAAAAATATTCACCATGTTATGTTAGTTTTGGTGCCATAACTCTGTTACCTCAGTGTCTGTAACTTTGAAATTTGGCACAATTAGTAAATATAAATCTTTTATTTGGTAGACAAAATTGCAAAATTGCAGAGCTGGAATTGCAAATTTTGGAAAATTTTATTTTTGTTGGAAGGAAATATATTCACTATGTTAGTTTTGATGCCTTAACTCTGTTACCACCGTGTCTGTAACTTTGAAATTTGGCACAATTACTAAATATAAATCTTTTATTTGGTAGGCAAAATTTCAAAATTGCAGAGCTGAAATTGCAAATTTTGGAAAGTTTTACTTTTTGTTTGAAGGAAAAATATTCACTATGTTAGTTTTGGTGCCATAACTCTGTTACCTAAGAGGCCATAATTTTGAAATTTGGCGCACTTACTAAATAGAAATCTTTTATTTGGTGGACAACATTTCAAAATTGTAGATCTGGAATTGCAAATTTTGGAAAATTTTACTTTTTGTTGGAAAGAAAAATATTAACTGTTAGTTTTGGTGCCATAACTCTGTTACCTAAGAGTCCACAATTTTGAAATTTGGCACGCTTACTAAGTAGAAATCTTTTATTTGGTGGACAATAATTCAAAATTGTAGAGCTAGAAGTGCAAATTTTGGAAAATTTTACTTTTTGTTTGAAGGAAAAATATTCACTATGTTAGTTTTGGTGCCATAACTCTGTTACCTAAGCGTCCATAATTTTGAAATTTGGCACACTTACTAAATAGAAATCTTTTATTTGGTGGACAACATTTCAAAATTGTAGATCTGGAATTGCAAATTTTGGAAAATTTTACTTTTTGTTGGAAAGAAAAATATTAACTATGTTAGTTTTGGTGCCATAACTCTGTTACCTAAGAGTCCACAATTTTTAAATTTGGCACACTTACTAAATAGAAATATTTTATTTGGTAGGCAAAATTTCAAAATTGCAGAGCTGGAATTGCAAATTTTGGAAAGTTTTACTTTTTGTTTGAAGGAAAAATATTCACTATGTTAGTTTTGGTGCCATAACTCTGTTACCTAAGCGTCCATAATTTTGAAATTTGGCACACTTACTAAATAGAAATCTTTTATTTGGTGGACAACATTTCAAAATTGTAGATCTGGAATTGCAAATTTTGGAAAATTTTACTTTTTGTTGGAAAGAAAAATATTAACTGTTAGTTTTGGTGCCATAACTCTGTTACCTAAGAGTCCACAATTTTGAAATTTGGCACATTTACTAAATAGAAATCTTTTATTTGGTGGACAATATTTCAAAATTGTAGAGCTAGAATTGCAAATTTTGAAAAATTTTACTTTTTGTTTGAAGGAAAAATATTCACTATGTTAGTTTTGGTGCCATAACTCTGTTACCTAAGCGTCCATAATTTTGAAATTTGGCACACTTACTAAATAGAAATCTTTTATTTGGTGGACAACATTTCAAAATTGTAGATCTGGAATTGCAAATTTTGGAAAATTTTACTTTTTGTTGGAAAGAAAAATATTAACTGTTAGTTTTGGTGCCATAACTCTGTTACCTAAGAGTCCACAATTTTGAAATTTGGCACATTTACTAAATAGAAATCTTTTATTTGGTGGACAATATTTCAAAATTGTAGAGCTAGAATTGCAAATTTTGAAAAATTTTACTTTTTGTTTGAAGGAAAAATATTCACTATGTTAGTTTTGGTGCCATAACTCTGTTACCTAAGCGTCCATAATTTTGAAATTTGGCACACTTACTAAATAGAAATCTTTTATTTGGTGGACAACATTTCAAAATTGTAGATCTGGAATTGCAAATTTTGGAAAATTTTACTTTTTGTTGGAAAGAAAAATATTAACTGTTAGTTTTGGTGCCATAACTCTGTTACCTAAGAGTCCACAATTTTGAAATTTGGCACATTTACTAAATAGAAATCTTTTATTTGGTGGACAATATTTCAAAATTGTAGAGCTAGAATTGCAAATTTTGAAAAATTTTACTTTTTGTTTGAAGGAAAAATATTCACTATGTTAGTTTTGGTGCCATAACTCTGTTACCTAAGCGTCCATAATTTTGAAATTTGGCACACTTACTAAATAGAAATCTTTTATTTGGTGGACAACATTTCAAAATTGTAGATCTGGAATTGCAAATTTTGGAAAATTTTACTTTTTGTTGGAAAGAAAAATATTAACTATGTTAGTTTTGGTGCCATAACTCTGTTACCTAAGAGTCCATAATTTTGAAATTTGGCACACTTACTACCTATAAATCTTTTATTTGGTGGACAACATTTCAAAATTGTAGATCTAGAATTGCAAATTGTGGAAAATTTGACTTTTTGTTGGAATTTTGTTCTTTGTGCCATAGACAAAACCTTCAAGATTTTGAATCTGTAACTCTTAAAATTCTCAAATGTCTAGAATTTTCTCTAATTTTTAAGTGGCACAATGTTAGTAATTCCGAAAATCCTCCACTGAGACATTAATTTGTTTTTGATGCAACCAAAAAAAATAGATATAGTGTTTCTCTCGCAACGTTTACTTTTAATTGGTTTTCAAATACTTCCAATATTTGTGTTAGTTTTAAACAACCCGATGCGTATTTCTAGCTCCTCTATATATACAGCTGCCGGCAGTCAAGATAAATTATTTCTTTGTCGTCAGTAACAATCCTCCCGACCGCAACAGATAAAACGTATAGGAAATATATTTCTCCGGACAGAACAGTCCAATTTAGCTGTTTTATTCCATTTCCTTTTGCTCTGCCAACGCTAGATAAGAAAGAGTTGCTTTCACATATTCACAAAAGTCAGGTAACCAAGAAATAAGTCTTGATATTTTCTTAAAAATGAGAAATAAAAATGAGCCTCGTGTTGCTCTCTGACATTTTTATTTGTAGTCTCCGGTTTCATATTTCGGATTGGATTTCATGGTTTGAATATTACCCTAGATTTTTATTAACGGCACATGGCAACCAAATACTTTTTATACAGGGTGAGTTAATGGTCAAAACCGATCGATTTTGTCAATACCGATCGATTTTGTCGATCTTGTCTTCTTTATATTTTTTAACTTTTCTCTTCGTACCTAATATTCGGTTTCTTTAATTTCTCATTGAATTTAAGAAATCCTAAAAATAAACACGATATATTTTAATTCCACCCTATCGCATACATTGAATGCAAAATCCGCCGAACATTACAAATCACTAAATAATTTATTGATTTATAGTCTATTACTCCTATTAAATGAGAATCCAATAGTGAACAATCACAGGCCCAGATAATTGCATTTTAATGGTAATTCATGGAGACACAAGTTTTTCAATAAAACTTTCAATCAGTCTGAGCAACTTAAACGTGATAAAATCAGCCCCACGACAATACACCCACAACAATTTTTCTCTAGAAATTCTTGGTAAATGTCACCAACGATTTTCCTCAAATAAATAGAATCGTCGAAGTGAAAAACATGAAAAGTATACGCAAACTTCTTAAAACAAAAAAAAAGGTTCTTAATGATTTTTTGTAGAATTCCGTTTTTTTAAAGAAATCAACATCTCGCTATGTGAATATAAATCTCACCCGCGAAAATCGAGAAATTATAGCCGTCGGCGACCTCTTGGATGGAGCTCGGGAATAAAATGCTGAGAGCATTTTTTGCGATGGCTTTGGGCCTTGTTAGGATTCGTCACAGATATGAGAGAGAAGAATAAATTCCCTGGGAGACTGTCGAAATTTTTGCTCATACTAAATTAAATTTTGTAATTTTCAACAATTTTAAATGTAAATTTTTTTAATTCTACAAATAGTTGAAATATTTACGATTGCGTATTTAAGCAGCAAAAATTTTACAAAAAATAATTTTCTAGTTCTGTAAATTTTTAGAAAATTCATCGTGGTCGAGTTCAGACGGATACACAACAACAAAAAAAAACTTTTTCAACCATTTTTATCAGTTCAAAATTGCTATTTTTTTTTCTTACAAATATTTTTTGAAAAGTGTTTGTTTCTCTTATGTTTAAATAAAAATTTGTTGAAATATTCTCAAATTCATTTTAAAAAATTTCCAGAAACTCCAAAACCACTAAATTTTGAAAAAAAAAGCAAAAAATTTAAAAGTATATGCAGGAATTTTAACAATCTTGAAGAAAATTAATCACTTTTTCTCATTATATCCCACTAACGAATCCTAATAAGGCTCAAAATCATCGAAAAAAAACTTTCAGCATTTTATTCGCGTGCTCCGTTCTTAGGGGTCGCCGACGGCAGTAATTTCTTCGATTTTCTCGATTTTCACAGCTGAGATTTACATTCCGATGGCATGGCGTTGATTTGTTTCTAGATAATTCGGAAAGCTCTAAAAACTCATTAAAAGGGACGCACGAAGTTTTATACATTATTAATTTTTATTATGTCTACTTTTTTTTTCGTTTTAAGATGTTGGCGTCACTTTTTATGGTTTTTGCTTCGACGATTTTATTTATTGAAGGACAATCCTCTTAAAGACATTTTCAAAGAATTTCTAGAGAAAAATTTTTGTGGGTTGTATTGTCTTGAGAATGACTTTATCACGTTTAAGTTGCTCACATTCATTTAAAATTTTATTGGAAAACTTTTTGTACTGTTTCTATTAATTACCATCAAAATGCAATTATCTGATTCTGTGATTGTTCACAGTTTAGTTCGAATCAGATGGACCATAAATCAATAAATTATTTAGTGATTAACGATATCTAGGACAGATTTAGCATTTAAAGCGTTTGATAGAGTGGCACTTCGATTTGCTGAGAATTTCTATATAAATCGTCTTATTTTTGTGAATTTCTTAGATTTATTGAGGAACCAAATGAACGAATATTACTACGTACTAAATTTGAAAAATAAAAAAAATAGAAGTCATAAAGACGTGCTAAATCTAGAAGCATATTAATAAACATAGAAACATATAAAAACTCGAAAGGTTGTAATAGACACAAATATTAAAAAAAAAATTAACAGAAATTGTAGACAGTTTAAAGAATTTTAAGAAATTATTTGTTAATTTTTTTTTGAAATTTTCAAGGTTTTGGTATTTGTATTTTTGTGACTAACTTTAAATTTTAATTTTAACTTAAAATTTTTAGAATTGTTTGTCTTTTTTGTGTTTAATTGAAAACTTGTTGAAAAATTATCGAATTCAATTTAAAATTATTCTAGAAACATGAAAATCACAAAATTTTGAAACTTTTGGAAAATTTGGTTTTGCGTCTGAACGTCCAAAGTTAAGCGAACAGATTACAAAAAAAAACGAAACAGTGGAATTTGTGTTTTTTTTTTTTTGTACAATTTATTTATCGTATATTTTATAAACACTTACAAAATAAAGAAAAATAAAATTGTTAAAAAACTAAAATCTTTCGGAATTAAAAAATAAGTTTTGGTTTAATGAAATGTCTATTTTTGGTGATTTTTTGTATTTTCTTAGATTTTTTGATTTTTTTGAATTCCCATAATTTTTGGATTTTTTAATTTTATTTGCATTTCTTGAAACATTTGGTTCTTGTGGATTCTTGAGGGTTTTTGAGACTCTTTCGCCTTTAGGATCCCTGGAATTTTTTGTAATTTTTAAATTTTTATGGTTCTGGAGAATGTCGAAATTTTCTGGGTTCTTTAGTTTCTTTGTGTATTTTTTTTTTGTATTTTTTAAGTTTTTTAAGACGAGATTTTTGTAGAATCTGAATGTTATCTACGCGTTTTTAGATTTTAGGATTAATTTTTTTGATTTTTGAAATTGTTAGCATTTTTGAAACGTTTAGATCTATGGGTTCTTCAAATATTTTAGTTTTTTTTTGGTCGTGAGAATTTTTCGGCGTTCTTAATATTCTCGAGATTCTTGGAATTCGATAAATTTACCGAGTTTTTGGAATTTTTTAAATTTTTTGGATACTTTGAATTCATTGTATTTGTCAGGTCTTGCGGTATTTTATTTTGGATTTTTGGGAATGTTAGAATTTTTGAGAATATTAAATTATTCAAAAAAATTTTTCGATTTTTATTTCTTTGGTTTTTGGAGTTTTTGAATTTTTATGGTTCTTGAGATTCTTGGAATTTTCTAGGTTTTTTATTTGTAGGTTTTTTTTGGGTTTTTTTAAGTTAGGTTTTTTGAGATTTTTGTGGATGTTATAATTTTTTTTTAATTCTCAAAATTTTTAATTTTTTTAATTTTTAAAATTGTTAGCATTTATTGAAAAGTTCTCTTTTTATGGTTTTTACTTCGACGATTTTATTTATTTAAGGACAATCCTTAGAGACATTTTGAAAGAATTTCTAGAGAAAAATTTTTGTGGGTTGTATTGTCTTGAGGATGACTTTATCACGTTTAAGTTGCTCACATTCATTTAAAATTTTATTGGAAAACTTTTAGTACTGTTTCTATTAATTACCATCAAAATGCAATTATCTGATTCTGTGATTGTTCACAGTTTAGTTCGCATCAGATGGACCATAAATCAATAAATTATTTAGTGATTAACGATATCTAGGACAGATTTAGCATTTAAAGCGTTTGATAGGGTGGAACTTCGATTTGTTAAGAATTTCTAAATAAATCGTCTTGTTTTTGTGAATTTCTTAGATTTATTGAGGAACCAAATGAACGAATATTACTACGTACTAAATTTGAAAAATAAAAAAAATAGAAATCATAAAAAGATGCTAAATCTAGAAGCATATTAATAAACATAGAAACATATAAAAACTCGAAAGGTTGTAATGGACACAAATATTTAAAAAAAAATTAACATAGAAATTGTAGACAGTTTAAAGAATTTTAAGAAATTGTTTGTTAATTTTTGTTTTTGACATTTTCAAAGTTTTTGTATTGGTATTTTTGTGACTGACTTTAAATTTTAATTTTAGCTTAAAATTTTTAGAATTGTTTGTGTTTTTTGTGTTTAATTGAAAACTTGTTGAAAAATTATCAAATTCAATTTAAAATTTTTCTAGAAACATCAAAATCACAAAATTTTGAAACTTTTGGAAAATTTGGTTTTGCGTCTGAACGTCCAAAGTTAAGCGAACAGATTACAAGAAAAAACGAAACAGTGGAATTTGTGTTTTTTTTTTGTACAATTTATTTATCGTATATTTTATAAACACTTACAAAATAAAGAAAAATAAAATTGTTAAAAAACTAAAATCTTTCGGAATTAAAAAATAAGTTTTGGTTTAATGAAATGTCTATTTTTGGTGATTTTTTGTATTTTCTTAGATTTTTTGATTTTTTTGAATTCCCATAATTTTTGGATTTTTTAATTTTATTTGCATTTCTTGGAACATTTGGTTCTTGTGGATTCTTGAGGCTTTTTGGGACTCTTTCGCCTTTAGGATCCCTGGAATTTTTTGTAATTTTTAAATTTTTATGGTTCTGGAGAATGTCGAAATTTTCTGGGTTCTTTAGTTTCTTTGTGTATTTTTTTTTTTGTATTTTTTAAGTTTTTTAAGACGAGATTTTTGTAGAATCTGAATGTTATCTACGCGTTTTTAGATTTTCGGATAAAAGTTTTTTGATTTTTGAAATTGTTAGCATTTTTTAGAACGTTCAGATCTATGGGGTTCTTCAAATATTTTAGTTTTTTTTGGTCGTGAGAATTTTTGGGCGTTCTTAAAATTCTCGAGCTTCTTGGAATTCGATAAATTTACCGAGTTTTTGGAATTTTTTAAATTTTTTGGATACTTTGAATTCATTGTATTTGTCAGGTCTTGCGGTATTTTTTTTTTTTTGGATTTTTGGGAATGTTAGAATAGTTGAGAATATTAAATTATTCAAGAATTTTTTTCGATTTTTAATTTTTTTGGTTTTTGGAGTTTTTGAATTTTTATGGTTCTTGAGATTCTTGGAATTTTCTGGGTTTTTTATTTGTAGTTTTTTTTGGGTTTTTTTAAGTTAGGTTTTTTGAGATTTTTGTGGATTTTGTAGAATTTTTGAATGTTATAATTTTTTTAAATTCTCGAAATTTTTAATTTTTTTAATTTTTAAAATTGTTAGCATTTATTGAAAAGTTCGCTTTTTATGGTTTTTACTTCGACGATTTTATTTATTGAAGGACAATCCTTAGAGACATTTTCAAAGAATTTCTAGAGAAAAATTTTTGTAAGTTGTATCTAGAAGCATATTAATAAATATAGAAACATTTAAAAACTCGAAAGGTTGTAATGGACACAAATATTAAAAAAAAAAACAGAAATTGTAGACCGTTTAAAGAATTTTAAAAAATTGTTTGTTAATTTTTGTTTTTGAAATTTTCAAGCTTTTGGTATTTGTACTTTTGTGACTGATGTAAATTTTAATTTTAGCTTAAATTTTTAAGAATTGTTTGTTTTTTTAGGTTTAATTGAAAACTTGTTGAAAAATTATCAAATTCAATTTAAAATTTTTTTTAGAAACATCAAAATCACAAAATTTTGAAAAAAAAACAAAGAACTTAAAAGTATGTGCAGGAATTTTTGTTGAAAAAAATTACTTTTTCTCATTAAATTTCACTGACGAATTCTAATAAGGTCTAAAATCATCGAAAAAAAACTCCCAGCATTTATACAAAAATAAAAAACTTATTCATTAAAAAAGCTCTTACAAACTCTTAAAATTCGTTAAATTGTTTACAATTTTCCTATTAAAAATTTTTTTTTAATTAATTTGTGTCCATTCTCATTAAAATTTTTAGATATTTTTTTAAGTTGCTATTAATGGAAATGTTTCTGTAAAAATTCTAAGAAAAATCACAAAGATTCGCCTTAACCAAAAAAACTCGAAATAAAAACCGTAAAAAGTGACACCAACTTCTTGAAACGAAAAAAAAACGTAAACCAAATAAAAATTAATAATTCATAAAACTCCATTCTCACCTCTTAATGACTTTTTCGAGCTTCCCGAATTTTCTAAAAACAAATCAGCACCACGCTATCGGAATATAAATCTCAGAAAATCGAAGAAATTCCAGCCGTCGGCGACCCCTAAGAACAGAGCACGCGAATAAAACGCTGAGAGTATTTTTTCCGATGACTTTAGGCCTTATTAGGATTCGTCAGTGGGATATAATAGGAAAAGAGTAATTCTCCGCCTCGAACAATGGCGCTTTGTGCCATCAAATGGTTCGTGAAACATGAGAAAAGCGGAAAATGGGACATCTGTATGCTGGGTGCCCGCAGGAGAGCCTGATCGTAAATAAATAGTGTTTTTATATTTATTTTCTCGCCGGAGCGGCAATTTAACGAGTCGGGGCTAATCCACAAGAATCCGCTGTTTTATTTTTCACGGCGACAAGGTTTAATCATCGACTGTCAACAGCTTTACGGCGCGTAAATAAACGTAAATTGAGATCATCGATTAGTTATTTTTCCCTATCAGATTTCAACTGACGACGATCGGTGTTTATTTAATCCTTGTACTAATTCTCTGTGGCTGTGAGATTTAAAAATGAGTTGGTAGCTCTGACGTGAAAAAAAATGTCACATCTGCTAGAAACTTTCGTTTTCCCCACAACTTTTTATTTACGCCCAGATCTGTCTTAACTAGTTTTTTATTGTTTTAGGTTGGATTATCAAAACTCAAAGAAACTGTGACTCCCACCGACATGGAAAAAACTCCGGATCCTCGTTCTCTTCAATATTATCCTTTCGCTGTCGTTTTCAGACTCCGCGTGTTACAGGTAATTAGTCTGAGCCTCAGTCCTCCACAAAAAAGAACCAAATTTAAAAATGTGTAAACATGACAGAATTCGAGATAATTAATACTCTCTCTAACAAAACAAATTTTTTTTTACTTTATGTATAAATAATTTTTGAGCGGGACTCTCATAATTAAATTTTTATGCAAATATTATTGTTGGAGTTTGAAACAAACCAGTGATTAATGATGTGTCCATTTTTTGCTGTAGATTGTTTGTGGAATTTCGTTTCTGGTAATTGGGACCGTGGCGTTTATCGAAGAGAAAGGAAGAATGAATTTAGGGCTCGGGATTCCGGCAGGAGGAGCGACGATATTGGCCGCAGGTATTTCTTTTATTTCGTCCGATAATTTAACTGGAGGAGATTGTTATCTCGGAGGTGTACAAAAGACGCTTTGTTTCGAAGAACAAGCTAAAATAACCAAAACTCCTTTTTTGGGTTTATTTAACTGATGCGCACGCTTGTTAGAAGCGACGTTTTCCCTTTTATTTGATGCTTACGTCAGTTTGTACTCATTTCTAATAAAATCTACAAGTATCGTCCCATTATTGCGACTCCAACCTCCATCTGGCTATGTTTTGTCATTGCAACGAATTTCAATTTTAGAGAACAAAGGGGACGAAAATTTACATTCGACGGTTTAATTAAACAGGTTTGATACAGGAGGACTCCTGTTATTGCGATATTGAAGTTCAACGAAAATGAAAATGGAAAAATGAGGATGTCGAGTGGAAAGGGTTGAGAGCGATGTGATGAAAACTGCTTACTCGTTTCAAAACTCGGGAAATTATTTTTATCTGCGAAAGATATTGTGAGATCCGGTTTTAAAAAGGGAGGAGAGAGGTGGTAACATATGCAACGTGTGGGAGATTATGCAAAAATTTGGGACCATTTTTTTTTTTTTGGAACGGATGAATGGTAAAAAAGTTATGAAGAAAAAATTACAAATTTGAAAACTTGAAATTTTACGGTGGTCCAAAATTCCGTTTTTAATTAGATTTAAAGTTTTTGCATTTAATTTGATTACGGTTTGTTTATTCGCAGCACAATTTAAAAAATGAGATCGAAAGAAAATTAAAATTTGTTTTTCCAAATAAAAATGTTGCCTTATATTATTTTTATGGATTTAATGATAATCAAGAAAATCGGAGAAATTACAGCCGTCGGCGACCCTTAAGAACGGAGAACGAGAATGAAATGCTGAGAGTTTTTTATTTTTGTATAAATATTGAGAGTTCTTTTTAGATGATTTTAGACCTTATTAGAATTCGTCAGTGAAATTTAATGAGAAAAAGTAATTTTTTTCAACAAAAATTCCTGCACATACTTTTAATTTCTTTGTTTTTTTCTCAAAATTTTGTGATTTTGATGTTTCTAGAAAAAATTTATATTGAATTTGATAATTTTTCAACAAGTTTTCAATTAACCATAAAAACAAACAATTCTAAAAATTTTAAGATAAAATTAAAATTTACATCAGTCACAAAAATACAAATACCGAAACCTTGAAAATTTCAAAAACAAAAATTAACAAACAATTTCTTAAAATTCTTTAAACTGTCTACAATTTCTGTTTTTTTTTTAATATTTGTGTCCATTACAACCTTTCGAGTTTTTAAATGTTTCTATATTTATTAATATGCTTCTAGATACAACTTACAAAAATTTTTCTCTAGAAATTCTTTGAAAATGTCTCTAAGGATTGTCCTTCAATAAATAAAATCGTCGAAGTAAAAACCATAAAAAGCGAACTTTTCAATAAACGCTAACAATTTTAAAAATTTAAAAAATTAAAAATTTCGAGAATTTAAAAAAAAATTATAACATTAAAAAATTCTATAAAATCCACAAAAATCTCAAAAAACCTAACTTAAAAAAACCCAGAAAATTCCAAGAATCTCAAAAATCATAAAAATTCAAAAACTTCAAAAACCAAAAAAATAAAAATCGAAAATTTTTTTTTGAATAATTTAATATTCTCAAAAATTCTAACATTCCCAAAAATCCAAAAAAAAATACCGCAAAACCTGACAAATACAATGAATTCAAAGTATCCAAAAAAATTTAAAAAATCCAAAAACTCGGTAAATTTATCGAATTCCAAGAAGCTCGAGAATTTTAAGAACGCCCAAAAATTCACACGACCAAAAAAAACTAAAATATTTGAAGAACCCCATAGATCCGAACGTTTTAAAAAATGCTAACAATTTCAAAAATCAAAAAAATTCATTCCGAAAATCTAAAAACGCGTAGATAACATTCAGATTCTACAAAAATCTCGTCTTAAAAAACTTAAAAAATACAAAAAAAAATACACAAAGAAACTAAAGAACCCAGAAAATTTCAACATTCTCCAGAACCATAAAAATTTAAAAATTACGAAAAATTCCAGGGATCCTAAAGGCGAAAGAGTCCCAAATATCCTCAAGAATCCGCAAGAACCAAATGTTCCAAGAAATGCAAATAAAATTACAAAATCCAAAAATTATAAGAATTCAAAAAAATCAAAAAATCTAAGAAAATACAAAAAATCACCAAAAATAGACATTTCATAAAACCAAAACTTATTTTTTAATTCCGAAAGATTTTAGTTTTTTAACAATTTTATTTTATTTATTTTGTAAGTGTTTATAAAATATACGATAAATAAATTGTACAAAAAAAACACAAATTCCACTATTTCGTTTTTTTTAATCTGTTCGCTTAACTGGACGTTCAGACGCAAAACCACATTTTGCAATAGTTTCAAAATTTTGTGATTTTCATGTTTCTAGAAAAATTTTAAATTGAATTTCATAATTTTTCAACAAGTTTTCAATTAAACACAAAAATGACAAACAATTCTAAAAATTTTTAAGCTAAAATTAAAATTTAAAGTCAGTCACAAAAATACAAATACCAAAACCTTGAAAATTTCAAGAACAAAAATTAACAAACAATTTCTTAAAATTCTTTAAACTGTCTACAATTTCTAAGTTATTTTTTTTTTAATATTTGTGTCCATTACAACCTTTCAAGTTTTTAGATGTTTTTATCTTTATTAATATGCTTCTAGATTTAGCACGTCTTTATGATTTCTATTTTTTTTATTTTTCAAATTTAGTACGTATTCGTTCATTTGGTTCCTCAATAAATCTAAGAAATTCACAAAAACGAGACGATTTATTTGGAAATTCTCAACAAATCGAAGTTCCACCCTATCAAACGCTTTAAATGCTAAATCTGTCCTAGATATCCTTAATCACTAAATAATTTATTGATTTATGGTCCATCTGATGCGAACTAAACTGTGAACAATCACAGGATCAGATAATTGCATTTTAATGGTAATTAATAGAAACAGTACTAAAAGTTTTCCAATAAAATTTTAAATGAATGTGAGCAACTTAAACGTGATAAAGTCATCCTCAAGACAATACAACCCACAAAAATTTTTCTCTAGAAATTCTTTGAAAATGTCTCTTAAGGATTGTCCTTAAATAGATAAAATCGTCGAAGTAAAAACCATAAAAAGTGACGCCAACATCTTAAAACAAAAAAAAACGTAGACAAAATAAAAATTAATAATGCATAAAACTCCGTGCGTCCCTTTTAATGAGTTTTTAGAGCTTCCCGAATTATCTAGAAACAAATCAACACCATGCCATCGGAATGTAAATCTCAGCTGTGAAAATCGAGAAAATCGAAGAAATTACTGCCGTCGGCGACCCCTAAGAGCGGAGCACGTGAATAAAATGCTGAAAGTTTTTTTGCGATGATTTTGAGCCTTATTAGGATTCGTCAGTGGGATATAATGAGAAAAAGTGATTAATTTTCTTCAAGATTGTTAAAATTCCTGCACATACTTTTAAATTCTTCGAGTTTTTTTTTCAAAATTTAGTGATTTTGGAGTTTCTAGAAAAAATTTTTAAGTGAATTTGACAAATTTCAACAATTTTTATTTAACCATAAGAGAAACAAACACTTCTAAAAATTTTAATCTGAAATTAAAATTTAGTCAGTCACAAAAATACAAATACCAAAACATTTAAAAAAAATCTTGTTACTGTTGAAAAAAACCTGCAAATTGACCTCTGATTTCCTCGAAAAATTCTGCATCAAATAAAAAAAATCTGGATAAGATTAGAAAATTTTCCATTCACGATGATTGAGCCAACTAACAGATTTACCTTTTAGTTTGCGTATTTTTCTCAAGTCGAAAACGCATTTGAATAAAGTTTACTTTCAGTGTTTCTGTAATTTTTATTTTTATAAATTTCCAGGTTTTAGAAACTCATATAATTTTCGGATATTTACGAATTTTAAATGGCTAATAAACAAAATTATTTATAAAAAAAATATCCAACCTTAATGTGGCGTGACCTCGATTTTGAAAAATTTGCAACAGCTATCGCTACAGCGCCATCTCTTAGTAGACTTTTTTAGATCTCTTCGTTTTATTTCCACCGTAGCCGCCCATTATCAGTAAATATTGATAAACTTACTGTAACAAAAGAAAACGAAAATTTTAAACAACCAATTCTTCAATTTTGGTTCCAGAAAAACTTACCATTGGGATCCTCTCCTCGTGGGTTATCGTCACTTTCCCATTGGTCACTTAACACTCACTTTGAATTAAAAACGAATTAGTTAATTAGTTAGTTGATTCCCAAACGCTTTTGATCACTTTAACAACGTACAGAAATGTCGAAATGAAACTAAGTAGAATGACGCTCTTATCAGCGGGGACAAAAAACGATTGCATAAAACAGGCGCAAAAAACATCTCGGTTTCTTTTAAGTGGTGGTAACCATTGGCGTATCGTAGACCGTAAGAAGGGGGGGAAAGAGGTTCTAACTTAAAGTAGTAAACAAATTGTTTGCTACTTACTGTAGGTCTCGTTTCTTTATAATTTACATTAGGAAAAACAAATACCAGTAACACCAAAAAGTCCAAAAAACACAAAAATCCAGAGAAAATGAAAGCTAAATTAAAATTTAAAAAGAAAACAAATTCAAAAAATGTAACAACTTCAAAAATACAAAAAAATCGAAAAATTAGAAGAATTTAAAAAATCTGAAATATACAACAATCTGAAGATTTTAACAAAAGAAAAAATGCAAAGAATTCAAAAAATTTGAAAAAGTTTAATTTCAAAAGACTATAAAAAACAAAAAATTAAAAAATCTTAAAAAATCAAAAACCCAAGTATTCCAAAAACAAAAATATCGAAAGAAGAAGAAGAAACTCGTCGAACTTAAAAAATCTCAAGGATTCAAAACATTCTAAATAATTTTGAAAATTTGATAAATGCCAAGAGTTCAAAAAACCGAAAAAGTTTCAAAAATTTTACAAACTCAAAAAACCCAAAGAATTCCAAGAATCCAAAAAATCCTAAATATCTAAATTATCCAAAGTATTCAAAAAGTCCGCAAAATCTCCAAAAGCCGCGGAACTTAAATTTTTTAGATAACAATCATTTCTAGAATTTTAAAAACCCAAAAAATTACAAGATTCTAGAAGACTGAAATGTTTAAAAAAAATCCAAAAATTTACAGATTTCAAAATAATTAAAGTATTTTAGAATTCCGAAAATATAATTTTTTATTGTTTTTTTTTTAGTTGTGTGGACATTTAGAGAAGTTCTCGAGGTCGTGTTTATTCAATATAATTCCCAAAATATTTAGAATTACTAGCATTGTTAAGATTGAAAAAAATGTTTGAATATTTTTCTGGAATTTAGAGACTAAGATTTTCAAATATTTAAAAATTTCACAAAATCTAGAATTCCTAGGTATATTGTACAAATTCCCTACCTTTTTTTTTTAATTCTTCAAATTTTTTTAGTTTTGAATCTAAATATATAAAGAATTCAAAGAATTAAAACGATTTAAAAAATTAGAGAACATGAAAGTTCAAAAAAATCACTAAATGCAAAGAAATTTGACAAAAAAATCAAAAGAGAAAAGAAATTCAGAAAACAAAGAAACATACAAAAATCATATAAAGTCAAAAATTTTCCTACAATATCAAAAATTCTAATAAATAAAAAAAAAATCCAAGATTTCAGAAATGCCAAATTTTAAAAAATTAAAAAAAAGTATTTAAAAAAATCCTGAGACCTTTGAAAATGGAAGTATCACAATACAAAAATAATCCAGAATTTTGAAGACGCAAAAAAATTAAAATATCTAAAAATTGCAAAAAACAAAAATGCCAAAAATTTTAAAGGCCCGATAAACCCACAGAATTCGAAGAATCCAAAATATCCAAGTAATCCAAAGTATCCAATAAATCGAAAAATGTAAATAATTCCAAGATTTCCTTAATGTCATATTTAAAAAACTCAAAAAATGCCAAGCAGATCAAAAATCCTAAAAATTCAAAACGCGCAAGTATCAAAAAATAAAAATAAACCGGAAATTTAAAGAATCCTATGAATCCGCATGATCCAAAATATCCAAACAATCCAAAGTATCCAACAACTTCAAAAAATCAAAAAAATTAGAAAATCCGAAAATCTAAAAACGCGTAGATAACATTCAGATTCTACAAAAATCTCGTCTCAAAAACTTAAAAAACACAAAAAAATTACACAAAGGAACTAAAGAACCCAGAAAATTTCAAGATTCTCCGGAACCATAAAAATTTAAAAATTACAAAAAGTTCAGTGTTAAAAAACTGAAAAATCCAAAATCAAAAAATTTCCGGGGAAATTCATTTCAAGAATATTGAGAATTTTGAGAAAAAAAAATTGAAAAACCCAATAGCAGCGAAAAATTGTAATATTCAAAAATTCTACAAAATACACAAAAATCTCTGAAAACCTAACTTAAAAAACCCAAAAAATCCTACAAATAAAGAACCCAGAAAGTTCCAAGAATCTCAAGAACCATAAAAATTCAAAAAATCCAAAATCCCAAAAAAAATTTAAAATCCACAAATTTTTTTGAATAATTTAATATTCTCAGAAATTCTAAAATTCCCAAAAATCCAAAAAAAAAATACCGCAAAACCTGACAAATACAGTGAATTCGAAGTATCCAAAAAATTTAAAAAATTCCAAAAACTCGGTAAATTCATCGAATTCCAAGAATCTCGAGAATTTTAAGAACGCCCAAAAATTCTCACGGCCAAAAAAAACTAAAATATTTGAAGAACCCCATAGATCCAAACGTTTTAAAAAATGCTAACAATTTCAAAAATCATAAAACTTTTATTCGAAAATCTAAAAACGCGTGGATAACATTCAGAATCTACAAAAAATTTAAAAAACTTAAAAAAACACAAAAAAAATACACAAAGGAACTAAAAAACCCAGAAAATTTCAAGATTCTCCAGAACCATACAAATTTAAAAATTACAAAAACTGAAAAATCCAAAATCAAAAAAAAATCCAGGAATCCTAATGACGAGAGTCCCAAAAACCGTCAAGAATCCGCAAGAACCAAATGTTCCAAGAAATAGAAATAAACTTAAAAAATCCAAAAATCATGAGAATGCAAAAAAAATGAAAAAATCTAAGAAATTACAAAAAATCTGAAGATTTAAAAATCACCAAAGATAGACATTTCAAAAAACCAAAACTTATTTTTTAATTCCAAAAGATTTTAGTTTTTTAACAATTTTTTTTTTCTAAGTGTATAAAATTCCACTGTTTTGTTTTTTTTTAGTCTGTTGTCAAAATTTAAAAAACTGTAAAATCCGAGAAAACGCTAAACTTTAGTCGTTTAGACGCAAAACCAAATTTCCCAAAAGTTCAAACCCGGATAGCTCCGGAGCCCGGCAGATTCCAGGGACACCGCTAAATTCAGTGAAATTCTACCTAAAATGAGCTCAGATTTACGAATTAACAAAATTATTTAGAAAGAAAATATCACTTTTTCTTCTTTAATAAACGTTTCCATTTAAGCAGTGATCATTGGCGTACTTAGAGGCGGGGAAAAGGTTGAAATTAGTAGATCTGAACATTTCAAAAATCAAAAAAATTAAATCCGAAAATCTGTAACATTCAGATTTTACAAAAATCTCGTCTTAAAAACTTAAAAAACAAAAAAAATACACAAAGGAACTAAAGAACCCAGAAAATTTCAAGATTCTCCGGAAGCATAAAAATTTAAAAATTACAAAAAGTTCGGTGTTAAAAAACTGAAAAATCCAAAATCGAAAAAATTCCAGGGATCTTAATGACGAAAGAGAGAGTCCCAAAACCCTCAAGAATCCGCAAGAACCAAATGTTCCAAGAAATGGAAATAAACTTAAAAAATCCAAAAATCATAAGAATCCAAAAAAATCAAAAAATCTAAGAAAATACAAAAAATTTGAAGACTTAAAAATCACCAAAAATATACATTTCATAAAACCAAAATTTAATTTTTAATTTCAAAAAATTTTAGTTATTTTATTAAATCCAAATAAAATTTTAAATAGTTTTAATAATTTCAAAAATTTTTAACATCCCAAAAATACAAAAAAAAAATCAAAAAATTGCAAAACCTAACAAATCTAATGAATTCGAAGTATTTAAAACGTAAAAAATCACAAAAACTCCGTAAATTTCAAGAACCTCGAGAATTTTAAGAACACTACAAAAAAAATATTGAAAACCCAATAGCAGCGAACTCTTCAATAAATGCTAACAATTTCAAAAATCAAAAAAATTGAAAAATTCGAGAATCTAAAAACTCACAACATTTAAAGATTCTACAAAAATCACAAGAATCTCAAAAAACCTAATAACTTAAAAAACCCAAAAATAACTACAAATAAAGAACCCAGAAAATTCCAAAAATCTCAAGAAACATAAAAATTCAAAAATTCCAAAAACCCAAAAAATTAAAATCCAATTTTTTTTTTTTAATAATTTAATATTCTCAAAAATTCTAAGATTCCCAAAAATCAAAAAAAAAGTACCGCAAAACCTAACAAATACGATGAAATCGAAGTATCCAAAAGATTTAAAAAATTCCAAAAACTCGGTAAATTTATCGAATTCCAAGAATCTCGAGAATTTTAAGAACGCCCAAAAATTCTCACAAGCAAAAAAAAATTAAATATCTGAAAAACCCCGTGGATCTATACGTTTCAAAAAATGCTAACAATCTCAAAAATCAAGAAAATTAAATCCGAAAATCTATAACATTCAGATTCTACAAAAATCTCGTCTTAAAAACTAAAAAAATACACAAAGAAACTAAAGAACCCAGAAAATTTCAACATTCTCCGAAAGCATAAAAATTTAAAAATTACAAAAAGTTCAGTGTTATAAAACTGAAAAAAATCAAAAAAATTCCAGAGATCCTAATGACAAAAGAGTCCCAAAAACCTCAAAAATCCGCAAGGACCAAAAGTTCCAAGAAATGGAAATAAACTTAAAAAATCCAAAAATCGTGAGAATGATTTTGAATTCTGAAGATTTAAAAATCACTAAAAATAGACATTTCATAAAACCAAATTTAATTTTTAATTCCAAAAGATTTTAGTTTTTTTAATAATTTTTTTAATTTTGTAAATGTTTATGAAATACTTCGAGTTTAGATAAATAAATTTTACAACAAAAAAAAAAACAAAAATTCCACGGTTTGTTCTTAATGTATTCTTCGTAGAATTAATAATTTAAAAAATCGTAGAATACAAGAGAACGCTTAATTTCAGTCGTTCAGACGCAAAACCAAATTTCCTAAAAGTTCAAACCCGGATAGCTCCGGAACCCGGCAGATTCCGGGGACCCCGCTAAATTCAGTGAAATTCTACCTAAAATGAGCTCAGATTTACGAATTAACAAAATTATTTAGAAAGAAAATATCACTTTTTCTTCTTTAATAAACGTTTCCATTGAAGCAGTGATCATTGGCGTACTTAGGGGCGGGGAAAAGGTGGAAATTCGATTTAAATTAAATTAAACAAACGGCTCGGAACTTAGCGCAGATCTTTATGATTACGACGTAAAATGGCAGCAACATTAACCATGTTATTGTTAGCCAAGCACCCACTCCGCCTTAAGCAAATTATTAAAAATTCAAGTAAGTAACTAAGAATTTACGCTCTAATTCCGGCAAAACCGCAAGTTTCAACGTGTTTTTGTCTCGTTATACAGCGAAATTAATTCATGACCGTAAAACCCCCCGAGGCAATGATGCATAACATCCCATCTACACGAGGGTAATTAGATAAGCAAGAGGTGACTTCGAATCCGATATTCATTACAAAACCAATATTTCATATCTCTCTGAGAACACGTTAATTTAATGAAGGGCGTGCCTTGACGAAAATACCTAGCATGCGAACTCTTAAATCTTAATGTTTCGCTAACACTCCATTAGCATCTGAACATGGCTATTAATTTAACTAGCAGTTTAATGAGTCAAAACTTAACAAGCCGTCGCACAAAGCAAACTTTGTTTGCGTTCTCTTACTTAATCCAACTTCGCCCGGGAAAATATCGAACAGTGAACGCCCGAGGGGATACATTTTTGAGCTCTCATTTACAAAATTTCTGCTGTTGTGGGAGAGTTTCAATAGATGTTATCAAAACGGTTCGATTGTAGAGTTTGATGTATGAAAATGTTACAAATACGTGGAAAAGTTTGCGGGTTTCTATTGACGGTGAAGTTAGTGGAAATGAGGCGTTGGGGAAACTTGAACGGAAAATAAACAAACTGTTTTGCTGCTTGTTTTGCGATGAATAAATGGACCACGAAGAACGTTGATAATATTTTAATTTCCGGGCAATTTTACGTTTTTTTATTTATTTGTATTCAAATAATTTTATTGTTTGTTCAAAAATATGCTAGAGGTGGCATTTTCAGAAATAAAGAAACTTTTTAGGTGGCTCAAAGTTTTTTAAAATAATTTTCTTTGCATCCTTAGAGCTTGTGAATTACGTTGTGCTTTAAAATTTCTTTATTGTTGCAAAATTTACTAAATTTTTACAATCCAGAAAATCACAGACTTTCTACAATTCAAAATTAAGAAAAGAAACCTAAAAGATTTCTGTATTTAATTATTAAAATTTTTAAAATTGCGATCATTGTTGAGATATTTAAATATCCAAAAAATGTTCTAAAAATTCATGATTTTCGGATGGTCCAACACTTCAAATGTCTAAAATTCTTAGATGTATAAATTCTTTGTTTTTTTTTTAATTCTTAACAACTTTTCAGTTTTTTAATTTTTTTAGATTCGAGTTCTACGTTGGAAGATCCAAAAATCTTAAGAAATTTAATGAACTCCAAAAATACAAAAAAATCAAAAAAGTTACTGTGTGGAAAGAATTTTAACAATCCGAGAAGCTTCAAGAAGTTCTCGCAAAAAAACAATAAAAATCTGAACAAAAAACAAAAAAAAAACAGAAAGAATTTAAACCAAAGAATCTGAAAAATTTAAAGAACCTATATACGGAAAAGTTCCAAACAATCCGGAAAAACTAAAAAATCCGATAAATTCAGGAATTTCAAAAAATTCCAAAAATGCAAAAAATCTAACTATTTTAAACAAAATAAATTGAAAAATGCAAACAATTTATAGATTCTAAGAAAACCAAACGTTTCAAAAATTCCAAAAAAATCGAAACAGTATAAAAAGTTAAAAAATTTGATTATTGATTATTGATTAAGAATTCAAATGTTTAAAGAAACTGAAAAATCTAAAATACAAGAATCTCAAGAATCCTTAGAACTTAAAAAATTTAAAAAAAGCAAGAGTCCTTAAACAATCTAAAAAATTTCAATTTTCGAAAAGTTCACACAATTCAAAAAATCAAAAAAAAAATTGAAGAATCCGAAAAATTCAAAACTTCAAAGAATTTACATAAATCCCAAGAATCTAAAGAACCCCAAAAGCCTGGGGATTTAGAGACATCCTACAAACCTGGAAAACTCAAAAATCCTAAGCATTTCAAGAATGTTGAGAATTTATCAAATTTGAAAAATATAAAGTATCTAAAAGAATTGAAAAATGCAAAAATAAAAATTAAAAACTCCTAAGAACTTAAAAACAAAAAAAAAAGAATTTTGAGAACGAAAAGAATTTTAATAATCTCACACATCCCCAAAGTTTCAACGTTTCGAAAAATGCAAAAACTTAAAAAATCCAGATATCAGAAAATTCTGAGAATCTAAACAACTCAAAATTATAAAATCTAGAAAAATCCAAAAAAATCCAAATCTCACCAATCTAAATAAATTTAAGGTATCAAAAATTTCGAGAAATTTTATTCAAAAAAAAAACAGAATTCTAAAAACACAAAAAATCGAATAATTACAAAATTTCGCAATACCTAGTACAAATAAAAAATCTGAAGTATTCAAAATGTTTAAAAAAAAACTAAAAAATCTAACAAACAAGGATCTCAGGAATCCTTCGAATTTAGAAAATCCATAAAAAAGCAAGTCCTTGAAGAATCAAATCTCAAATATTCAAAAAGTTCAAACGATTCAGAAAATCAAAATAATTAGAAGAATCCGAATAATTTACAAAAATCACAAAAGTCTCAAAAATGTTAAAAGTTCAAAAAATTCAAAGAACCCAAAGAATCCAACAAAGATTTTGAAATATCTCGCTACCCCAGAAAGCTCAAAAATCTCAAGCATTCCAACAATGCAAAAAATTAAAAATTTTAAAATATAAAGTACCTAAATAAATTTAAAAAACGAAAAAACAAAAATTTATTTACTTATTTAAAAACTTAAACAAATTAGGACAAAAAGAATCCTAACAATCTCACACATCTGGAAACTTTAAACGTTTCAAAAAATGCAAAAACTTAAAAAATGCAAATATCAGAAAATTCCGAAAATCTAAACAACTCAAAATTTAAAATATAAAAAAATATAATAATATAACTATAATATTCAAAAAGTTCAAACGATTCAAAAAATCAAAAAAAATTGAAGAATTCGAAAAATCCAAAAAACTCACCAAATTCAAAACAATTGCAAAAATCACAAAATTCTTAAAAACTCAAGTAGTTCTAAGAATCAAAAGATCGAATCGAATCCGAACATTTAGAGACATCCCAGAAACCTGAAAACTCAAAAATTCCAAGTATTTTAAGAATGCTAAGAATTTAAAAAATTGAAAATTATAAAATATCTAAAAAAACTGAAAAATTCAAAAAAATAAAAATAAAACTAAGAACTTCAAAAACAAGACAAAAAATTTGAGCACGAAAAAAACACTAATAATCTCACATCCGCAAAGTTTAAACGTTTCAAAAAATGCAAAAACTTAGAAAATTCAAATATCAGAAAATTGCGAACATCTAAACAATTCAAAATTATAAAATCTAAAAAAAATGCTAAAAATCGCATGATTCTTAAGAACTCAAAAATTTCAAATCTCACCAACCTAAATAAATCCAAAAAATTCAAAAACTTAAAAAATAGAACAATCGAAAAAATCCAAAAAGTCAAAAAAATCCCAAAAATTTTAGGATCCCAAGAATTCTAACTAGGTATTAAAAAAATCTGAAGTATTCAAAATGTTTGAAAAAATTAAAAAACCAAAAAAAACTAGATTCTTAAGAATCCTTAGACCCTAAAAATCAAAGAAATCAAAAAAATTCAAATATCCGATAAGTTCAAACGATTAAAAAATTGCAGAAAATTCAAAATTCTTAAAAGCTCTAGAAATTCCAAAAATATGAAGAACCCAAAAAATCCGAAGATGAAAAAACATCGCACAAATCAGAAAAACACAAAAATCTCAAGAATATCAAAAATGCTAAGAATTTTAAAAAAGCTGAAGTATATAAAAAAAAACTAAAAAATCTGAAAAAATAACTGCTATAAACTTAAAAGAAAAATTACGACGAAAAGAATCTTAATCTCACACATCCGCAAAATTCCAAAAAATGCAAAAGTTAAAAAATCCAAATACAAAATAGTCCCAAAATCTAAACAACTCAAAATTAAAAAAAAATTAAATCTCCAAAAAATCGCAAGATTCTTAAAAACTTAAAAAATCAAAATCTCACTAATATAAATAAATCCAAAAACTTCTAAAATTTACAATAATAAAAATCCGAATCTCAAATTTTCAATCAAAAAAATTCAAAAAAGCACATAATTAAAAAAAAACAGAACTCAAAAATGTCAAGTCAAATAATGCTAAGAAATCAAAGAATTCCAAAAATTGGATAGATCAAAAAAAAAAACGTGTATAATTCAAAAAAAATCTTATAAATAGAAAAGATTCAAATTATATAAAAAATGTTTTTTTTTAAATCCAAAGAATGCTAAAGGTTTGAAAAATTTGAAAATCTAAAGAATCCAAAAAAAATGATGAATCCAAAAAATTTGAAAAAACTAAAAACGAAGAGATAAGAAACATGACAAAAAAATCACAGTATCCTCCAAAAAATCTATAAAATTTAAATTAATCGAAAAAAACTCAAAGTATTAAAAAAAGAATCTATAATATCTAAAAACCTGTAAAAAGTACTTAATTTTTGGAACCCTTGAGAATATAAAATATCAAATAATTTTATAATAATTTCAAAAATCTTAAAAATTAAAGTTTTAAATTCAAATAAAAAAAAAGGATGCGAATTTTCCAAAAACTTTTGCAGTTTCTCGATAAATACTACAAAAATTTTCCATTCGGGCGCATCACTAACTCACGCTGTATATATCATAGATGCACTAAGCTAAATATGCTTTTGTTCACAGTTATTCAATTACATTACTACTAAAAGTTAAAATTTAATCAACTTCCCAACGCTGCGTCCATTAAACCCAATTACAAACTAAAAGGACAAAAATTACATTTTAACACGACAGCATATGATCCGCAAATTTTATTTTAAGTTACGCAAAAAAAATCGTGCGATATACTGACGTTGCCAAAAACAAAAGGGGGCTTAAAACAGATCCCTGCGAAACACCTTTTGATAGATTAAACATATTTAAAGTCAAGTAAGCTAGGTAGCCTTCCCTTTTGTATTATATCAAAAAATTCATATACCCAATGAACTGAGTCCACGGTAACGCGATTTAGACGTTTTCTCCTACACAACCTCCAGTTTATTTTTCCTTCGGTTCTCATTCTAACGAAATAAGTTTTCGTTCCGGTTAACGTTAGCGTTTGTTTCCCACTTTAATTCCTTTCACATACATTTTGTATCTCACGAGCTGGAATCCTTTCAACTTCGTCCATTAGTACATAAAACATAAATCCTGGAAATCCAGAGACTTTTGGTTTTCCTCCAAATATGAGATAATAACTGAAATTGGAGGTAACAATCGATTTTCCCTCGGGTAGTGAGTGCAAAGTTTGCACTTTGAAATCTAAATCGCGCAAATCTGGGTAATTGTGTGTCTAGCCGGGAAGTTCTGGAAGCTGGGAAATCCGAGTAACGGTTGATATTACCCAAGTTTCTAAGAACGGAACGGGAAACAAACCAGCTAATCTTGTAAAGTTATTCCAACTATATTGAATCATCGTCGGATAGACAGAAGTCGATTTTCTTTATTTTCCAGAAAAATCCAATTTAAAATCAACAGTAAACTCGGTATATCAGGTGTCTGAAAAATACGCGCACTCTTAAACAAAATTCGGAGGATTCACGTGACTTCTAATTTCAAAGTTTTTTTTCCAGCCGCCAGCATCCACACGACGAAAGGCTTCGGCGGTTACCGCACCTCGACGTGCATGCCAGGTTCCCACTTGCGATTTTTGGGTCCTTCGGTGAAAGTGGCCATCCCGTTAACGATTCTTTGGGCCACTGCGTGTTCCTTCCTCGCTATCCTCATGCTGCAATCCACGAAAGTCCTAAGTTGCTACCGCCACTACGTCTGCATCAACGAGATGGATCCTTATGAAGAAGAGAGCGACCTTCTTATCCTAGCCTTGGCGGAATTGTTATTAGCTGTTATCACGTTTTTAGCAGTTTTTCTCTTGTTGAGGATCGATTGTAAATACGACCCTGACTGATCAGCGCCTCCCCCGGATCCCCAAGGGGGAGGCGGGGGAGTTAGTGTCATTGGGGGGATTGGGGCGTTCTCAATGCCAGCTACGACTACTACGACATGTGAACGAGGTGGAAGGATAGCATGGGTCGCATAGGTGTCAATTGGGAAATGTACAAATGGGTGGTTAAAAATGTACAGGGTGTATCGTGTTAGGCTTTTTTATTCCGAAATTATTCATATCAGAAAAGACTTGTTTTCATACACCCTGTACATTTTTGTGCGTAGAACCAAAAGTTATTTTCACTGTAAGATACAGTTTCTAAATAATAATTTAGCTAAGTTGAAATAAAAATTAATAAAATTTTTAAATAAATACGGGGTCGACTAGGCTTTGCTTTATTTTTATATTTTAATAACACAACTATCTGAAATTTTGACATTTAAGATCTGTCAGTGGGCATAGTTGAAGGAGGCTGATAGAGACTCTCCGAAAAGTAAAGAGAACGTTTTTTTTTCGCCTAAGTAATTTTCACAAATTTTATTGCTATAGAATTAAAATTTCCAGAATTATAATTTTTTACATTGAATTTTATGACTATAACACCAGAGTTACATTTTTGGCATAAAATCTTGAAAATTTTTTACAAGTTAAAAAAAAATTTTTTTTTAAATATCTTTCAGCTCCTATAATTTTGTACTTTGGCATGGATAATAACCGAAGACAATAACCTCCGTAAATTTGTTCCCTATACTTACAAAATTGTCAGAATTACAATTTTTACATGAAATGTTTGAACTCTTATTCTAGTACTAAAAATAAAAATTTCCAAAATTTGTTTTTTCCGGTCTATAATTTCGTAATTTGGCACATTTAGTAAGCAAGTCAAAGAAAGTAATCTCCTTAAATTTCAAGGCTATAACACTTAAACTGCCAGAATTACATTTTTTGCATAAAATCTTGAAAGTTTTTTTCGTACAACTTAAAATTTTTTTTTTAAATTAGCTTTTAGCTCTATAATTTTGTAATTTGACATGGATAACAACCGAGTCAAAGACAATAACTTCCGCAAATGTGTTCCCTATACTTACAAAATTGCCAGAATTACATTTTTTACATAAAATGTTTGGACTCTTATTCTAGTACTAAAAATAAAAATTTCCAAAATTTGTCTTTTCTGGTCTATAATTTTGTAATTTGGCACATTTAGTGAGCAAGTCAAAGAAAGTAATCTCCTTAAATTTCAAGGCTATAACACTTAAACTGCCAGAATTACATTTTTTGCATAAAATCTTGAAAGTTTTTCTCCTACAACTCATTTTTTTTTTAATTTAGCTTTCAGCTCTATAATTTTGTAATTTGACATGGATAACAACCGAGTCAAAGACAATAGCCTCCGCAAATTTGTTCGCTATACTTACAAAATTGCCAGAATTACATTTTTTACATAAAATGTTTGAACTCTTATTCTAGTACTAAAAATAAAAATTTTCAAAATTTGTCTTTTCTGGTCTATAATTTTGTAATTTGGCACATTTAGTAAGCAAGTCAAAGAAAGTAATCTTCTTAAATTTCAAGGCTATAACACTTAAACTGCCAGAATTACATTTTTTGCATAAAATGTTTGAACTCTTATTCTAGTACTAAAAATAAAAATTTTCAAAATTTGTCTTTTCTGGTCTATAATTTTGTAATTTGGCACATTTAGTAAGCAAGTCAAAGAAAGTAATCTTCTTAAATTTCAAGGCTATAACACTTAAACTGCCAGAATTACATTTTTTGCATAAAATCTTGAAAGTTTTTTTCGTACAACTCAAATTTTTTTTTTTAATCAGCTTTTAGCTCTATAATTTTGTAATTTGACATGGACAATAACTGAGTCGAAAACAATAACCTCCGCAAATTTGTTCGCTACACTTACAAAATTGCCAAAATTACATTTTTTACGTAAAATGTTTGAACTCTTATTCTAGTACTAAAAATAAAAATTTCCAAAATTTGTCTTTTCTGGTCTATAATTTTGTAATTTGGCACATTTAGTAAGCAAGTCAAAGAAAGTAATCTTCTTAAATTTCAAGGCTATAACACTTAAACTGCCAGAATTACATTTTTTGCATAAAATCTTGAAAGTTTTTCTCCTACAACTCATTTTTTTTTAATTTAGCTTTCAGCTCTATAATTTTGTAATTTGACATGGATAACAACCGAGTCAAAGACAATAGCCTCCGCAAATTTGTTCGCTATACTTACAAAATTGCCAGAATTATATTTTTACGTAAAATGTTTGAAGTCTTGTTCTAGTACTAAAAATAAAAATTTCCAAAATTTGTCTTTTCTGGTCTATAATTTTGTAATTTGGCACATTTAGTAAGCAAGTCAAAGAAAGTAATCTTCTTAAATTTCAAGGCTATAACACTTAAACTGCCAGAATTACATTTTTTGCATAAAATCTTGAAAGTTTTTTTCGTACAACTCAAATTTTTTTTTTTAATCAGCTTTTAGCTCTATAATTTTGTAATTTGACATGGACAATAACTGAGTCGAAAACAATAACCTCCGCAAATTTGTTCGCTACACTTACAAAATTGCCAAAATTACATTTTTTACGTAAAATGTTTGAACTCTTATTCTAG
Source organism: Cynaeus angustus (assembly GCA_030157275.1). Lineage (NCBI taxonomy): Eukaryota > Metazoa > Arthropoda > Insecta > Coleoptera > Tenebrionidae > Cynaeus > Cynaeus angustus. Next base: position 11,773,944 of record CM058067.1, read on the forward strand.
TACTAAAAATAAAAATTTCCAAAATTTGTCTTTTCTGGTCTATAATTTTGTAATTTGGCACATTTAGTAAGCAAGTCAAAGAAAGTAATCTTCTTAAATTTCAAGGCTATAACACTTAAACTGCCAGAATTACATTTTTTGCATAAAATCTTGAAAGTTTTTCTCCTACAACTCATTTTTTTTTAATTTAGCTTTCAGCTCTATAATTTTGTAATTTGACATGGATAACAACCGAGTCAAAGACAATAGCCTCCGCAAATTTGTTCGCTACACTTACAAAATTGCCAGAATTACATTTTTTACATAAAATGGTTGAACTCTTATTCTAGTACTAAAAATAAAAATTTTCAAAATTTGTCTTTTCCGGTCTATAATTTTGTAATTTGGCACATTTAGTAAGCAAGTCAAAGAAAGTAATCCCCTTAAATTTCAAGGCTATAACACTTAAACTGCCAGAATTACATTTTTTGCATAAAATCTTGAAAGTTTTTTTCCTAAAACTCAAAATTTTTTTTTTTAAATTTGTCTTTTAGTTTTATAATTTTGTAATTTCACATGGATCATAACCGAGTCGAAGACAATAACCTCCCTAAATTTGTTCGCTATACTTACAAAATTGCCAGAATTACATTTTTACGTAAAATGTTTGAAGTCTTGTTCTAGTACTGAAAATAAAAATTTCCAAAATTTGTCTTTTCCGGTCTATAATTTTGTAATTTGGCACATTTAGTGAGCAAGTCAGAGAAAGTAATCTCCTTAAATTTCAAGGCTATAACACTTAAACTGCCAGAATTACATTTTTTGCATAAAATCTTGAAAGTTTTTTTTTCTATAACCCATTTTTTTTTTAATTTAGCTTTCAGCTCTATAATTTTGTAATTTGACATGGATAACAACCGAGTCAAAGACAATAACCTCCGTAAATTTGTTCGCTATACTTACAAAATTGCCAGAATTACATTTTTTACACAAAATGTTTAAATTCTTATTCTAGTACTAAAAATAAAAACTTCCAAAATTTGTCTTTTCTGGTCTACAATTTTTGTAATTTGGCACCGTTGATAAGCAAGTTAAGGAAAATATTCTCCCTAAATTTTAGGGCTATAGCATTAAAACTACCAGAATTACATTTTTTACATAAAATCTTGGAGATTGTCTGCTAGTGATCAAAATAAAAAATTCTGAAGTTTGTTTTCTTTTGCCTCATAGTTTTTAGATTCGGTACAGTTAATAAGCAAGAGAAAGATAGACACTAAATAGTTCCTAAATTTCATTGCTTTCGTTTTAAGACTATGAGAATTAAAAAAAATGCCTCTTTTGCTCTATGTTCCATATAAACGAACCACAAATCGAAGGGAGAGGCTTTAGAATTCACTACCGTATTGGAACCCTGTTTTTTTAACGCTTTGAGGTTAAGTCCCGGTCTATTCAAATGTTATTCTAAATAAGCTCATGTGACTGTTCTGAAATGTCAAACGTAAAATAATCGATAGATACTAGAACTATCAACATATAAAAGTGTAGGCCCTACCAACCTCCCATCTTTAGTTCAAATAATGTCAAGTTAGAACTATAAAAAATCAATGAAAAAACTATTCCATCTAAATTATCTCTTTTGCACTTTTATATCGTAAAGCACGGAAAAATGTCAAAAATTACTTCATATATATTTTTTTTAATTTAGTCTGTAGAAATGAAATACATACATACATGTTATAGCATATGACTGAAACAAAACGGCGTCTAAGCAGACTTTGGAATTACGCAGGAGCTACCAACATATAAAAACTTCTATGCCTCCTAAACGCCGGATTTTTTCAATCACATGGTAATTTTTCTGTACCTCCTGCACATAGATACCGTTACTTTCATGTTTACTGTTTTATACCGAGTGATCCAAAAAATCCTAAAAAAGTTAATGTGAAAATATTAGCAACATCAATTAAAAAAATATTTTTTTGTTCATAGGTCACTTGATAGAATTTTTTTGAATCGCTCGGTATTTGTCTATAAAGTGTGTAGAATGCTCTCTATCGTTTCTAACTGTACATATCCAATCGTTAACTTTAGTCTGCCTGTTTTCAAGTTTGTTATGTTATTGAAATGGAAAACCAACCAAAATGTAATAAAATTTATATCAATTATTTTAGATTTTTGCTGTAAGTGTGCGGTAGCCTTATCACGTTGAAAGTAGTCACGGCCGGCACTTTCGGATGCATTTGAGGTTGCCTACCCGTCTAGGTGTTTCTATCTCCGTCACGTTTTGTACTGTGACCTCGAGAATCAACACGCTATCACGATTAGTGTAAACAAAACATGACTAATGACAACATTGTGCCCTCACTTCTCCCCGAAGTGCCCCCGTTAAAAATCACCATCACCTACTCTGCCAAGTCACCGGATTTAGGCACCGACCTCACCCCCTTCGAGGTTAGTACCGCCCCCGAGGTCGTCTGGGACGCTGACCCGGATAAGTTTTACACCCTCTACATGTTCGACCCTGATGCGCCAAGTCAAAACTATACGTTTCTGGGCGACGTCGTTCATTGGCTGGTGATAAACATTAAAGGAAGTGACTTAAGCACCGGTGAGACAATCGCAGAGTACAAAGGGTCAGGGCCGCCGAAAGGCACCGGTTCCCATCGCTACATTTTCTTGGTTTTTGAACACGAGCAACCCGTCGTTTATGAAGGTGGGAAAATGGGTGGTTTAATGCAAAGAATGAGGTTTTCCACGAAGAACTTTAGAGAAAAGTATAAGTTTGAGAAAGTCCACGCGTGGAATTATTTCAAGGCGCAGTGGAGTCGTGAAGTTGGACAGGAAACGCGAACGTGTGTGGTGACTTGAGTACATATAGGTGGTCGGAAAAGGTGGGAATTCCAGCGGTTGTCACAAAGTGTGTAATTTAATTAAAATCAAATTCTAGAACTCTAAAATTTTATGTATGGTGGCGTTATGAGAGTTCAAAAATTTTGTTTCTTTTGCTATATAATTTTGTAATTTGGCACAGTTAATAAGTGTATCAAACACAATAATTTATTTAGATTTCACTGCTTTAGCTGTAAAAGAACGAATGAATTATTTTTTTATACATAAAATCATGAATTTTTTTTGCAAGAAATCAAGTAAAAAGTTATCAAATTTGTTTCTTTCTCCATAATTTTGTAATTTGGCACAGTTACTAAGCAAATCAAAACGAGTAACTTCCCCAAGTTGCACTGCTGAATTATGTTTTCTATGTAAAATTTTAGGAATTTTTGGTAGTATGATAATAAAATTTTTAAAAAAATTGTTTTTTTTTGCTCTAAAATTTTGTAATTTAGCACAATAAATAAGTGAAGTAAAGAGAGTAATCTCCCGCAATTTCTTTGCTATTGCATTAAAACAACCAAAATTACATTTTTTACATAAAATTTTAGAAATTTTGTGCTTGTACTCTAAATAAAAATTTCTAAAATTGGTCTCTTGTGCCTAATAATTGTGTAATTTAGCACAGTTACTATACAAGTTAAAGATAGCAATCTCCACAAATTTCATTGCTCTAGCGTTAAAACAACCAGAATTACATTTTTTAAATGTTGGAATTTTTTTGCTAGTACCAGCTCAAAATATAAATTTGTAAAATTTGTGGCATTTGCTCTAAAATTTGGACAATTAAGACGAAAGTTTAAAAAACGAAATTTCCCAAAATTCCATTGCCGTAGCATTAAAATTACTAGAATTACAATTTTTGCATAAAATTTTGGAAAATTTTTGTTAGAAATCAAAATAAAAATTCCTAAAATTCGATTCGTTTGTTCTAGAAATTTGTACTTTAGCACAGTAAATGAGCAAGTCAAAAATAGTAACTTGGCCAAGTTTCATTGCTCTCGCTTTAAAATTACGAGCATTACAATTTTTGAAAAAAAAAATCGAAATTTATTGGAAGTATTAAAAATAAAAATTTATAAAATTTGTCTCCTTTGTTTATTAAGTGTGTAATTTAGTACAGTTACTAAGCACGTTAAAGAGACTAACTTTTAGAAATTTCATTGCTATAGCGTTAAAACTGTCAAAAGTACATTTTTTACATAAAATTTTAGAAATTTTGTGCTTGTACTCTAAATAAAAATTTCTAAAATTGGTCCCTTGTGCCTAATAATTGTGTAATTTAGCACAGTTACTAAACAAGTTAAAGATAGTAACCTCTACAATTCTCATTGCTATAGCATTAAAGCAACGAGAATTACATTTTTTAAATATTGGAATTTTTTTGCCAGTACCAGTTCAAAATATAAATTTGGAAAATTTGTCGCATTTGCTCTAAAATTTGGACATTTAGGACCCAAGTTAAAAAAAAAGAATCTCCCAAAATTTTATTGCCATAGCATTAAAATTACTAGAATTACAAATTTTTGCATAAAATTTTGTAAAATTTTTGTTATAAATCAAAATAAAAAATTCTAAAATTCAATTTGTTTGTTCTAGAATTTTGTACTTTAGCACAGTAAATTAGCAAGTCAAAAATAGTAACTTGGCCAAGTTTCATTGCTCTAGCTTTAAAATTACGAGAATTTCTATTTTTGAAAAAAAAACTTCGAAATTTATTGGAAGTATTTAAAAGAAAAATTTATAAAATTTGTCTCTTTTGTTTATTAAGTGTGTAATTTAGTACAGTTACTAAGCACGTTAAAGAGAGTAACTTTTAGAAATTTCATCGCTATAGCGTTAAAACTGTCAAAAATACATTTTTTACACAAAATTTTAGAAATTTTGTGCTAGTACTCTAAATAATTTTTTTTAAAATTGGTCTCTTGTGCCTAATAATTTTGTAATTTGGCACAGTTACTACATAAGTTAAAGATAGTAACCTCTCCAATTCTCATTGCTATAGCATTAAAACAACGAGAATTACATTTTTTAAATGTTGGAAATTTTTTGCTAGTACCAGCTCAAAATATAAATTTGTAAAATTTGTGGCATTTGCTCTAAAATTTGGGCAATTAGGACGCAAGTTTAAAAGACGAAATTTCCCAAAATCCCATTGCCATAGCATTAAAATTATTAGAATTACAATTTTTGCATAAAATTTTGGAAATTTTTCGTTAGAAATCAAAATAAAAATTTCTAAAATTCAATTCGTTTGTTCTAGAATTTTGTACTTTAGCACAGTAAATGAGCAAGTCAAAAATAGTACCTTGGCCAAGTTTCATTGCTCTAGCTTTAAAATTACGAGCATTACTATTTTTGAAAAAAAACTTCGAAATTTATTGAAAGCATTAAAAATAAAAAATTATAAAATTTCTCTCTTTTGCTTATTAATTGTGTAATTTAGTACAGTTACTTAGTACGTTAAAGAGAGTAACTGCTACAAATTTCATTGCTATAGCGTTAAAACTGTCAAAAATACATTTTTTACATAAAATTTTAGAAATTGTGTGCTAGTACTCGAAATAATAATTTCTAAAATTGGTCCCTTGTGCCTAATAATTGTGAAATTTGGCACAGTTACTACATAAGTTAAAGATAGTAACCTCTCCAATTCTAATTGCTATAGCATTAAAACAATCAGAATTACATTTTTTAAATGTTGGAAATTTTTTGCTAGTACCAAGTCAAAATATAAATTTGTAAAATTTGTGGCTTTTGCTCTAAAATTTGGGCAATTAGGACGCAAGTTTAAAAGACCAAATTTCCCAAAATTACATTGCCGTAGCATTAAAATTATTAGAATTACAATGTTTGCATAAAATTTTGGAAAATTTTTGTTAGAAATCAAAATAAAAGTTTCTAAAATTCGATTCGTTTGTTCTAGAAATTTGTACTTTAGCACAGTAAATGAGCAAGTCAAAAATAGTAGCTTGGCCAAGTTTCATTGCTCTAGCTTTAAAATTACGAGCATTACATTTTTTGAAAAAAAAAATTGGAAATTTTTTGGTAGCATACAAAACAAGAATTTGTAAAATTTATCTTTTTTGCTTAATAATTGTGTAATTAAGCACAGCACAGCTGTTAAATATGGTAACTTCTACAATTTTCATTGCTATAGCGTTAAAACTAACAGAATTACAACAGTTTTTACATAAAATGAAAATTTTTTGCTGGCGGTAAAAATAAAAATTTTTCATAAGTGATGTTGTTCTATAATTTTGGGATTATTCAAAGGTCAGTGGTGTTGTAAAGTTGAGCAGAAAACCCGAACGTGTGTCGACGTGAGTACATACAGGTGGTCGGAAAAGGTGGTTGGAATTCCAGCGGTTGTCAAAAGTGTGTAATATATTTGAAATGAAATTCGAGAAATCTGTAACATTTTTATGTAAGGAAGAACAACATATATAATTTCTGTACATAATTTAGCTTCGTATATACAAAACAATAGATACAAATCTTTGGCGAAATTATATACATCAATGTAACAAAGAGAGTATTTCTGCATAAATAAATTCCTACCACGTTACATAAAACACTCGCAAAAAACCGTAAAACATTGCAAAGAGATAACTTACTATCACGACCAAGGTACAAATATTACAAATTCACATATAAAAAGATTTGTATGTATATAGTCACTTACGAATAATACTCACTGCATAGTCATGAAAACTAGTCTTAACAAAGAGTGTTTTTAATAGTGCAAAAATTGACATATCACGTTCCAACCAAATCAATTAAGTACAAAACAACGTGCACCGAATGTGACGAAAACTTGATTGTACAGCTGCATACGACATGACTATAATTACTTCCGGTTTGAGTAGGTACACTTAACATTAATCAGTGCAGTGTAAATTTTGAACACTTGCAAACATGAACACTTTAAATGGGGGTGTACCTAAGAAACGACAATAATTTAGTGCACCCTGTACTGTGAAATCAGTCGTTTTCTTTAAATTACACTTGATGGTAATTTTTCGAATTGAGGCATCGTTTGACTGCCTCGACGCCGAGGCAAAGTGCCGCTTCCGGGCACACAAGACACTTCCGGACAGCCATAAGACAATAAAAGATCAACTAAGCTTCGACTGGCGGCGGCGGAGACTTCAGCCGTCACGCTATTACTCGTTTGTTGTTTGGCGGCCGCTATGCTGGCGGCGGCGCGGGCGTAGGCCAAGCAAGTACGACCGTCTTGATCTACAGCTTTTACGTTAGCGTTGTGCTAAAATGAAAAAAAAAAACAACGTTGAAATGGGTGTTCAAAAAGACTAAGCTGCGGTGGTTTACCCAGATCAACAGTTGGGCCACGGCTAAGTTTCCCATGGCACAAGCTAAATGGAGAGGAGTCCTCAAGTCTCGAGGGGCTACGGTTGAGTTTACTTGTTCTGTGTTTGCGAGAGCTAGAACGTGGATGATGCTTTTCATGTTTGAGCTGCAGACGGCATCCACCAGTTGTTGTCCCAATGGCATTGTCGTGTTTGGAGGTGGTAAAAATTCTTTGCTTTCGTATTTTGCTCTTATCCACCTTTCTTTTTCCTCTCGGCTGGAGGTGGCGGTTGGGCGAGTGCGGCCCTGGATACGGCATTCCCACACGGAGTTTGCCAAAGTATTGCCGATTGCTAACATTACGCTTAGGTGGCCAGCTCTGCAAGAAATTCGGATTTTTTAATCGAATCAACATTTTTATTCTAAACTGTCTAGAATCTACTAATCTGGAAAGTTGACTTAAAAAATTGCCCTAAATTAAAATTATAGAGCAAGAGAAACAAATTTAAAAAAAAATGAGTTCTAGTACAAAATTTCAAGATTTTATGTGAGAAAATAATTCTGTGTTTTAAAGCTATAGCAATGAAATTTTGGAAGATTACTATCTTGGTCTTGTTTATTAAGTGTGCCAAATTACAAAATTATAGAGCAAAATGTACCAATTTTAGAAATTTTTTTTTGAGCTCTGGCAAAAAATTTCCAAGATTTTATGTAAAAAATGTAATTCTAGAAGTTTTAATGCTGTAGCAAAAAAAAATTGTGGAGTTCATAAAATTATAGAGCAAAAGAGACAAATTTTAGAAATTTTTATTTTTAGGACGAGAAAAAGATTTCCAACATATTACGAAAAAAAAAATCTGGTGTTTTAAAGCAATAACAATAAAATTTGGGGAGATTACTATCTTCGTCTTGCTCAACTGTGTCACTTTACAAAATTATAGAGCAAAAAAGACAAATTTTAGAAAATTTCATTTTTATGAAAAGCAAAAAATTAGTCACATTTTCTGTAAAAAAATGAAATTCTGGTAGATTTAACGCCACTGCAATAAAATATGGAGAGCTTACTGTCTTTACCTTACTTATTATTCGTGCCAAATTACAAAATTATAGAGCCAAAATTACAAATTTTAGAAATTTTTATTCTGAGTAAGAAGCAAAAAATTTCATGTAAAAATATAAAAAATTTAATTCTGCTTGTTTTAATGCTAGAGCAATGAAATTTGTGGAGAATGTTCTCTTAAATTTACTTATTAATTGTGCCAAACTACAAAACTGTAGAGCAAAATGGACCAATTTTAGAAAATTTTATTTTTAGGACGGAAAAAAAATCAAGATTTTATGAAAAAATGTAATTCTTTTTGTTTTAAAGCTATGTTTATAAAATTTAGAGAAGTTACTATACTCGATTTGTTTATTAGCTGAGCCAAATTACAAAATTATAGAGCAAAAAAAATAAATTTTAGAAATTTTTATTTTTAGGACGAGAAAAAGATTTCCAACATATTACGAAAAAAAAAATCTGGTGTTTTAAAGCAATAGCAATGAAATTTGCGGAGATTACTATCTTGGTATTGCTCAACTGTGTCACTTTACAAAATTATGGAGCAAAAGAGACAAATTTTAGAAATTATCATTTTTATGAAAAGCAAAAAATTAGTCACATTTTCTGTAAAAAAAATGAAATTCTGGTAGTTTTAACTCCACTGCAATAAAATATGGAGAGCTTACTGTCTTTAACTTACTTATTATTCGTGCCAAATTACAAAATTATAGAGCAAAAATTACAAATTTTAGAAATTTTTATTCTGAGTAAGAAGCAAAAAATTTCATGTAAAAATATAAAAAATTTAATTCTGCTTGTTTTAATGCTAGAGCAATGAAATTTGTGGAGAATGTTCTCTTAAATTTACTTATTAATTGTGCCAAACTACAAAACTGTAGAGCAAAATGGACCAATTTTAGAAAATTTTATTTTTAGGACGGAAAAAAAATCAAGATTTTATGAAAAAATGTAATTCCTTTTGTTTTAAAGCTATGTTTATAAAATTTAGAGAAGTTACTATACTCGATTTGTTTATTAGCTGAGCCAAATTACAAAATTATAGAGCAAAAGAGATAAATTTTAGAAATTTTTATTTTTAGGACGAGAAAAAGATTTCCAACATATTACGAAAAAAAAAAATCTGGTGTTTTAAAGCAATAGCAATGAAATTTGCGGAGATTACTATCTTGGTATTGCTCAACTGTGTCACTTTACAAAATTATGGAGCAAAAGAGACAAATTTTAGAAATTATCATTTTTATGAAAAGCAAAAAATTAGTCACATTTTCTGTAAAAAAAATGAAATTCTGGTAGTTTTAACTCCACTGCAATAAAATATGGAGAGCTTACTGTCTTTAACTTACTTATTATTCGTGCCAAATTACAAAATTATAGAGCAAAAATTACAAATTTTAGAAATTTTTATTCTGAGTAAGAAGCAAAAAATTTCATGTAAAAATATAAAAAATTTAATTCTGCTTGTTTTAATGCTAGAGCAATGAAATTTGTGGAGAATGTTCTCTTAAATTTACTTATTAATTGTGCCAAACTACAAAACTGTAGAGCAAAATGGACCAATTTTAGAAAATTTTATTTTTAGGACGGAAAAAAAATCAAGATTTTATGAAAAAATGTAATTCCTTTTGTTTTAAAGCTATGTTTATAAAATTTAGAGAAGTTACTATACTCGATTTGTTTATTAGCTGAGCCAAATTACAAAATTATAGAGCAAAAGAGATAAATTTTAGAAATTTTTATTTTTAGGACGAGAAAAAGATTTCCAACATATTACGAAAAAAAAAAATCTGGTGTTTTAAAGCAATAGCAATGAAATTTGGGGAGATTACTATCTTGGTATTGCTCAACTGTGTCACTTTACAAAATTATGGAGCAAAAGAGACAAATTTTAGAAATTATCATTTTTATGAAAAGCAAAAAATTAGTCACATTTTCTGTAAAAAAAATGAAATTCTGGTAGTTTTAACGCCACTGCAATAAAATATGGAGAGCTTACTGTCTTTGTCTTGCTTATTATTTGTAGCAAATTACAAAATTATAGAGCAAAAATTAGAGATTTTAGAAATTTTTATTCTGAGTAAGAAGCAAAAAATTTTATGTAAAAATACACAAAATTTAATTCTGCTTGTTTTAATGCTAGAGCAATAAAATTTGTGGAGAATGTTCTCTTAAATTTACTTATTAATTGTGCCAAACCACAAAACTGTAGAGCAAAATAGACCAATTTTAGAAAATTTTATTTTTAGGGCGGAAAAAAAATCAAGATTTTATGAAAAAATGTAATTCTTGTTGTTTCAAAGCTATGTTTATAAAATTAAGAGAAGTTACTATACTCGACTTGTTTATTAGCAGAGACAAATTACAAAATTATAGAGAAAAAGAGAAAAATTTTAGAAATTTTGTTTTTAAACAAAAAAAATCTGTAAAAAAATAATTCTGGTGATTTAAATCAATAACAATGAAATTTGGAGAGATTACTATCTTGGTATTGCTTATTAACTGTCACATTACAAAATTATAGAGCAAAAGAGACAAATTTTAGAAGTTTTAATTTTTAGTAGCAAAAAATTTCCAAAATTTTGTCAAAAAAATCTGATAATAATGATATAGGAATAAAATTATGGGCAGATTACTATCTTTGAGTTGCATATTAACAGTAGTAAATTACAAAATTATAGAGCAAGAATCAAATTTTATAAATTTTCAATTTGAGTTCTTGTAATTTATGAACAAAAAAAAAATTTATATTAACTGTGCCAAATAGTAAAAATTATAAAGTAAAAAACATAAATTTTAGAAAACTTCACTCCGTGATTTTGAAAATTTTGATATGCTTATTACCTGTGCCAAATTACAATATTATAGAGTATAGAGTAAGAAGACAAATTTTAGAAATTTTCCTTTTACCTATTAGCAAAGAAATGCTAATATTTCAATGCTACAGCAGTGAAATTTGTAGAGGTTACTAACTGTAACTTGCTTATCAACTACGTTGAATTACAAAATTATAGAGCAAAAGAGACAAATTTTCTAAAGTTTTACTTTTAGGACGTAAATTTTCAAGATTTCACGAAAAAAATGTAATTTTGGTAGCTTCAATAAAATTTACATAGATTCCTCTCTTTAACTTGTTTAATAATTATGTCAAATTACAAAATTATAGAGCAAAAGCGGCAAATTTTATTTCGCGCATTTGCAAAAAAATCCAAAATTTTGTGCAAAAAATTGTTGAATTCTCACAAATTAAATCTGATCAAGTTATTGTCTTTGAATTTCTTATTAACTGTAAAAATTTACAAAATTCTAGAGCAAAAAAGACAAAGTTGACAAATTTTACATTTCAGAGCGTTCCGAAAAAATTCAACGTTTTCTAATAAAACCTCCAGCTCTGGTCAATTTAACGCAACAGCAAATAAAATTTAGAGATGTAACTTTTTTTTTTTTTCATTCGCTTATTATTTTTCTACTTACGGCCACTCATCCAGATCCAGTGACCTAACCCTAGAAATATGAGATCCTAAATTCCTATGAATCCCCGAACATTCTATACACATGAGAACGCCGAGATTCAGACTCGCCCAATCAGGATCTACGAAAAAAAATCAAGTCATGGAAGCCACAAACCCATCGCAACTTACTCGTAGCGTCACAGTCTACGCAGAATCCGTTTCCAGGTACACGACTACGTATTGACTGTATAGTTGCAGCTTCCATCGGATTACTCTGTTTCTTTCCTTTCGAAGATTCGTTCAGTTGGAGCGAATTCAAGATCTGTTGTTCTATTGCAGCCACCCAGTCGTCCCGATCTTCGGAACTTGATGCCTCAAAATGCCATTGTTTGTTGTCCAAAGAGACTATGTAAAACTCGTAGCCGTCGGGATCTAAAAAAATTACGTTTTGAGAGCAAAGGAGGAAGGGTCGAAACGTACCGTCATATTCTGAGTTTTTCACTCCGCTGCTCTTCATCCGTCGATGTCTTTTTTTGACGTTGGGAGTTTCTGTTTTGATGCCGTCACCGTTGACGAAGGAGCTACTGTTGGAGAGCATGCCTTCGTCACCACTGACTTGAGAATACTTAGATCCTGGATCTTTGACAGTTTCGAAGGCGCTAAGAAGAACCTTTTCGGTAGTTCTCTTGTCTTTACCACTCAAAGACAGCCCTCCCAGTCCCTCGTTAATACTGCTACTTCCATTGGTCCCAGCTACCGTGATTATCGACTTAGAACCTCTCGGTTTCTGTCCAGGAACTTTAACGGTGACGTATTGCAAAGAAATCTCCTTCCCGTGAACATCATCCATATAATCATGGAGACTCGGATGGTACGTTAATCTCCCATCATCACACAAAGTCACATACTTCTTCTTCCATTCTTTATTGAGCGGTTTACTACTCCTCTTATACAAATAACCTTGCTTCAAAGGGATCGCTCTCCCACTACCAAAATCTCCGACATTCTTCAGTTTGTCGTCGCCTTTCTTCGAAGGAGCAAACAGATTGGATCTTCTACGACTTTTTCGAGCAGTGGTGGGAGTCGAACTGGGCGTTGGTAAGTCCTTCGTATCTTTTGGTTGGAGATTGTCGACAGGATGAGGGGTTGCGAATTTCGCTACGTTGTTGTTTTCTGTAGGAACAGCTTGTACTAACAGGGCTTGGGAGGAACCGTGGCTTAAAGTTGAAGACGAAGAGTTCCATTTTTCGTCGGAGGATTTGAAAGATGGGTCCGTTTTGTCACGGTGGAGGTAGTGTGTCGAAGAGGATAACGTGTGGACTTGACGAGATCCCACAGAATGGAGATTTAGTGAGTCCTGCAAGGAAAAGCGATAAGTTAACAAAAAAATCATACTGTCTTAAAAAAAACAAAAAAAAAACAAAACAAAAGGAATAAAAAACAAAAAAAAAACACAAATTGATTAATAAAATCAAAAAATTTAAAAACAGGAACACACTAAAAAAAAATCTGAAACAATTCATGGGCAATATGAAATTAAGAGTTAGTATGGAAGAGAGTAAGAGTTAGTTGAGAGTTAATGTTGGCAAAATAAGCTCGCAAAATAATAACTAAACCAAAAAAAGAGTTATATATCTCAAATTAGCTCGTCTCGGTTTAAAAATTCATCAAAGTAGTTCATGAGAAAATGAGAGTTAATGTTGATATTAGTTCTTAAACTGTTTAAAACATTGTGATTTTGTGTTACTGAAATTCACTCGTTGCGCTCACAAAAGACAGTTGGGAAGTTTTTGAAAAGTTGAGAGTTAATAATAAAAAAATAGTCGCAAAAGGTTAGGCAGTCCGAGAATAAACATTGACGAATCTAAAAGACAATTGAAAACGCCCTCAAAAATTTGTTCAAGAGTTTTTGAGAAATTGAGAGTTAATAATGAATAAATTAGGCGGGAAGTTTTTGACCAATTGAAAGTTAACATCGACGAGATCAACAAAACACACACTAATTAACTAATAACTTGCTAAAATTAGCATAGAATCTTTGGCAAATTGAGAGTTAATATTAATAGAACAAAAAAACTATTTAAGAATTTAGAGTCGTTAATTGTTTGTTGTTGAAAATTTGTTGCGAAATATAATTAACTTTCAAAATTAAACTACGACAGTAAAAAAGTTTTTCAAAAGTTAAGAGTTAATGCGACAAAATTACTTCGAAAAAACTTTCTGAAAAGTTGAGTTATGTAGGTGAAATTAGACCGTGTCGCTGGCAAAATTTGAAAGTTTTTAAAAAATTAAAGGCCAATGAAAAACAAAGTAGTCAAAGTCTTTGACAAATTGGGAGTTAATATTATGAAAAGAATAACTTTTTTTAACAGTTGGGAGTTGATATTAATAAAATTCGTTTATAAATGGCCGTCCAGGCTTTTTGTGAAAAATGCAATAAGCTTTCAAAATTAAGTTAAGACAGTAGATGAGCTTTTCAAAATTGAAGTTACCAAATTAGCGCTCAAAAGAAGATCAGAAACTTTCAGCAGGGTTCAGTTATGTTGCTGAAATTAGCTTGCTTCGCTCGCAAAAGTTGGTTAAATTTCTTAGGAAATTGAGAGTTAATGATTACAATAGCCTGTTCCGCTCGCGAAAAACAGTTGCCAATATTTTAATAAATTGAGAGTTAACGATGATTTTAAGATTTTTTGACAAGTTGAGAGTTAATGTTGAAGAAATTAGCTCGCTCGAAAAGTTGTTACATGATATTGAAGAAATTGGGTAAATGTTTTGAGAAATTGAGAGTTGATGTAATTATCTTGCAAAACAAATCTAAGACAGTCAGAAATTTTTAAAAATTGAGAGTTAATGTTGACAAAATTACCTTGCCGACCACAAACAAAAATTTTCTGAAAAATTGAATTCTGTTGCAAAAATTAGTTCGGTTTGTTCATAAAAGTTAGTTGAAGATTTTTTGAAAAGTTGAGAGTTAATGTTAAAGAAATTAGCTCATTCTTTGAAATGTTGTTACTTGATATTGATATTAATTACATTGTAAAACTCATCTAAAACAAACGCTCGCAAAAATTAGTAAATTCTTAAAAAGTTGACAGTTAACGTCGAAGAAATTAACAATGTTTTAACACATGGAGAGTTAATGTAATCAGCTTTTAGACAGTCAGAAAATTTTTCAAGATTCAGAACACAGCCAGAAAGTGTTTGACATGTTGAATTATGTTGCGGGAATTCGTTCGCTTAACAGAGTTACTCGAAGAGTTCTTGAGAAATTGAAAATTAATATTGGTGAATTTAACTTGTTAAGAACAATAAGAAATTTTTTGAAGAGTTAGAAAATAACTCGCTTTGTTCACAGAGTCGGAGGTCTCTCAAAAGTCTTTGAGAAACTGGGAGTTAGTGAAAGACGATTGAAAACTGATTTCTTTAAAAAATTTAAAAAATTGAGAGTTAGTTTACTTTTTGAAAAAATTAGACAACCAAAATAAAACCTCGAGCTGAAACCAATTAACTCCCAAAATAAAAACCTCACCTTATGCGACAAAGTATTGTGACTAGGAGACATTTGGGAGAACCCATTGTTCGACGGTGCGCTTGGCAGATGTCTTGGTCCTCCCGCTGGATGGAAATGGTTCGGCGTCGAAGGCCTCGAATTCGTCGGTGTTAAACACGACGTTGAAACCGACAGTCGTTGTTGAACGATCTTTTGACAAGCTGAAAAATCGTTATTTAGCATCGTACAGGTGAAGACGAAATAAAATGACCATAAAAGTTGATTACTCACCGTCTTGGAAGACTCGTTCCACGTTGAGACCGTAGGTGGCACACGTCTCGTAATAGGAACACCTCTTCAAGTCGTTAGCCAGTTTTCTCGCTCGGGAATCGTCGATGACTCGTGGATTATTTTCACTTATTGCATCTGAAATCAATAGATTTGTTGAGAGAGAGGAAACGTTGGATGAAACTCCCGGGAGATTGAAAAGATGAAAGTTTATCTTTTTGTTGTTGGTGCAACCGCAGTGGAGCATTTCGTCTTTTTCAGGCGGTTTTATCTTGTCCCATTTAATTGACTTAGTTTTAAACTTTTCACATTTAGATTACAGGGAGTTCTATTATCAATTAATTCAATGGTAAGAACAATACGAGCTAAACTCAGTTCGTTTTCACGGTTTTATAGAATTAAAGAGATACCTTGAGTTCCCACTAAAATTAGAGGAATCTCGGCTGAATTTCTGTAATGAGACATTTTCGTGTAGTAGTTGTAGATGGCGTTAAATGACGACTCGTTTTCTAAGCTGAAGACGAAGATGACAGCGTCCACCCAAGCAGTAAACTGGAACAATAAAACAAAAGCAAATTAGATTAATTTTTTAGAGATAAATATGAACGAATGTTATCGTTCGAGTTGTTGAATTAATTCCAAACTTCGCCCTTTATATTAATTAAAATCTTAATTAAAGCTGTCACAAAAGAGATAACAAAACTCAGTTAAAGCGAGATCAAATTCCGGCTGTGATTCCAACGTTTGATTTTAAATTTTCCGCCAAAACGTCCCATCTTGAATAACATAAGTACATCTTTTTTCCTCGCTCGAAGTTAATCGACGTGTAAACATTAATTTCTGAAATCAACAGCTAAAGCTAAATTTAGCCACCAGGATCCAGACTTTGTCCTGACCTGATTTTGCATTCTGGTCGATAATGCAGAACACTATTAATAATGAAGGAATCACGTCAACACGACGTTCGTTCGCATTGTTCTGCGTGAATTACTCTTGCATCTATCTACACGGAAGGGATAATACGTTGGACGCCAAAATTAACAAACCTACAAATCCGTAACTTTTGTCGCGCAGTGTAACTTAAAAATCCTCCGGGCAGTTATCACATCTTCAACAGTTTGTTTACGTTTGTTCGCCGGTCATCGACTTGTTCCGAGAACTGAACTAAAACCCTCCGACTTGAATTAATAGGGGTGAAAGAACGTAAGGGATGCAGTTGAAAAGTTTTGCCGGAATAATGTTCGATGCATTCCGGGAAGTAGTGAGATCACTGAACTTTGCAAAGCTCGTGTTATTGGAAAGCTGCGTTTTCTAGAATGGAAGGGTCAAAGGTTGCAGGGTACAAAAAATCGGGATTTACATTAGATTTTAATTTTCGATGACGACAACAATGACGGTTTGACGATCACGACGTTAATATTCTGTGTATATAAATCGATAATGATTGTTATTGTTGTAACACCAGAAGTCGTTTTCTTAAGTTGAGTTAATGGATCTGCGATACCACGAGAGTTAATGTTGGTGAGATTAGCTCGCAAATAAAAATCGGGGAGTTTTTCAAAACTTGGTTAAATCAGTTGAATCAGAGTTAATATTGACCTCGCAAATAGAACTACCTCGCAAATAGAACTACCTCGCAAATAGCAGTTTAGGAGTTTTCCATAGTTTCGAATTGATCGCGTTTTAAGGTAAAATTTACTAAAATTGGGAGCTACTCTTTTCGAAACTGGCTTATAAATAACAGTTGGAAAATTCTTCAAAAGTTGGGAATTGATGCGGCCGAAATTATTGAGAGTTTTTGAGAAATTGAGAGTTAATGCCGATAAAATTACACGGAGAGTGACGAATTGAGAGTTGATGCTGAAAAAATGATTATGAGAAATTGAGAGTTAAAAATGCTAAAATTGTTGAAAAAATCTTTGACGAAATAAGAGGTAATACTGACACAATTAACTCGCAAAAGATATATTAATGAATTTTTCAAAGTTGATAGCTGATGTAGATTTGAGAAAGTTAAAGTTAATGACATGCTACTCGAAAATGAAACTAGTCAGAGAATTTTTGAGATAGTGAGAGTTAATACTAATAAAATTATCTTACAAATCTTAATGTGAGCCGAATTGAAAAATTTTAAATTTGATTTCAGAGATTCTTTGAATTACTGAGAGTTAAAATTTTGAATTGAAATTACAAAAGATCATCGGATAGTTCTCCAAAAGTAGACAAGTCGTCGACAAATTAAGAGTTAACGTGAAAAAAATTAGTCATAAATTAGTCATAGACTATAGTAATAATTTTTGACGAAATAATCGAATTCTCCAACAAATTTAAAGTTAATTTTCACGAAATTAAATTATGTAAATCAAGAGTTAATGTTGAAGAAACAAGTACGAAATTGACAAAGGAGAGATAATATTTACAAAATTAGCTTACAAAGGGCGCTCCCAAACTAATTAAAAAGTTCAGTTTTTATATTGGAGCTAAAATTAGTTCGCTTCGCTCGCAAAAACATTGGAATTATTTATAACAAATCAAGAGTTAACGTTGATATCGACGAATTAGCTTAACTGAAGAATTTTACAAAAATAAAGAAGAATTTTTGAAGAAATAATTGAAATTAGTCTGAGAATTTAATAAACAGAAATTTAATATTGAGGAAATTAACGCGATTGGCTAGCAAAAAACAGTAAAAGCGTTTTTGATAAATTAGGAGTTAATGTTAAAGAAATTACTAGGAAACTGTGACAAATGAGAGTTAATATTAACAAAATTAGTTCCCAAAGAACGGTCGCAAATTAATTGAAAATTTCAGTTTTTTCCTTAGTGAAGCTAAAATTAGCTATCCTCGTTTGCAAAAGGTGAGTCGAGAGTTAATATTGCAGAAATCGGTCAAAAATTCTTAGGCAAAATAAGAGTTAATATTAACGGAATTAGCTCACAAAAAACGGTCACAAACTATTTGAAAAATTGAGTTGAGTTTCGGTGTTGCTGAAATTAGTTTGCTAATTTCAAATAAATGGAAAATTCTTTGCGAAAATGGGAGTTAATATTGACGAAATTAACTTACAAAATATTCAAAAAGTGAAGCTTTTATGTTGCTGCAATTAGCTCGCTTCGCTCGCAAAGGACGTTAGTGGTATTTATAAGTTTAGCGGTAATTTTTAAGAATTCTTTGACAACCTAAGAGTTAATCTTGACGATATTAACTCACAAAGACGGTTACAGAATTTTTGAAAAACTGAGCGTTACTACTGAAAAGAACTCGCTTCGCTGTAAAAGATTGTGTGGATATTTTTGGAAAATTCCTTGACAAATTGAAAGTTAATGTTGACAAAATTAACTCACGGTAATTAGTGAGAAAGTCTTGACGAAATTAAGAGTGAATGTTGACGAACTTAACTCATCAGACACTCATTAACTATTCAAACAGTTGAGTTTTCACGTTGTTTAAATTAGCTCGCTTCGCTAGCAACAGTCGGAAAGTCTTTGAGAAACTGAGAGTTAATGTTGACAGAATTACTTCGAAGATGACAGCTGAGATGTTATGGACGACCATATTTGTGAAGATTCTGAGAAATTGCGTGTAAATCGATAATGAACTACAAGATAAAAAATCGGAGACAAATATAAAAAATTACGAGATCAGATCTTGACGTTACAAAAATTGAACAACCTAGAAAAACCCAAAGAAAAGTGACTAAATAAACTGCGAAAAGCAAGACAGAATAAATAATAATAATAATAATAAAAAAAGATTTCAAACAAAAAGGGCGTCAACTGCATTAAAACAATCAAAATTTTTGCAAAAATTTATACAAAAACATAAATTTATTAAAGCTATGAAAACAAATAAAAAATGAGCAGAAAGATGCAAAAATTACGTGGGTGCAACTCACGTTTCGTCCGCCGCCCCCGCTGCATCAACCAGTCTATCAGGTAGCGAAACCCCAACTGAAACAAGCGTCCCGACAAAAGCAGGGGTTGCGAGCGTCGCGGCGCCTCGCTCCTTCTCTCTCATGTATATTTCTACTCTCCAGAATTTTGTTTCAGAATCGATATATCGCCTGGTGCAGCGAGAATTTTGCGCTGGATGCATTCACAATGCAACGAATTGTTCGAAAATGTGATTAAAGAGAAAAAATTTTGAAATACGAAATGTTCTGTCTTTTTCTTTTTTTGGGGAGTTAGTTTCCGTCCCTCGACGGTCGCCCTTTTCAACCGAATTATTAATGGATTAAGAGCAAGACTTTCTAAATAAAATGGCACGACCTCTTATTACAGGTGGACTTCGCGTGACGTTAAATTGAAGAATGGTAGGTTTGATGGCGACTGCTGAGGCGCCAGTTGGGCTGCTCATGGTAATAAGTCTGATAAATCGAGAATGGGTAATTTGTGGAAAATGTAAACTTTGCTTGTTAAACGATAGTCATTTTGATTTGGTCTTCAGGTGCGTAAAGTGCGAACTTCGCGTACTGCCCGAGGAAATTCCATTCAAAAAAAAATCTACGTAAATTGTGATTATTTTTATCACGACATGGCAGCTAAGTGCCTCCAACTATAACTATAAAACGTATAAAGTCGCTAACGGCAGTCACCTGTAATTCCGGCGCTCCGCCTTCGTCCCTTATCAACAACAGGTAACTTTGATTGTCGACGAGTATTTCCTTTTTGAATCGACCCCCTTCTGGTGACTCTTCCTGCATGTAAGATCCGGTCAAGTAGCGATGAACCAACGCCGATTTTCCGGAGGATAAAGATCCCACTATTCCGAGTCTCAAATCCGGTACGGTCCTGGATAGTGTCCATTCTTGGCTATTGACGAAGGAATCTGTAGAACCAAAAAAAAAGTTAACAACCACATCATGCGAGACACACCCAGAAAATTGCATATAATTACATTTTTGTAAAGTAAAAATAAAACCGTTCCGTGAAATTATTCGAGCAGACGAAGCATAAAATGGAATGTTTTATTAAAGTGTTGGTGTTTTCCGGGGAAAATCCGGTTTGTGGACAGCGAACCGAAATCGATAACAGGATCTAGAACTGTCCTCTCTGGATTTTTGATAGGTGAATCTGTGGAATGTGTCTGGTATTTAGAAACGTGACAGGATATGGAGGTGGGGTATGTCAAGAATGGAAATTGACTGAAAATTCGAGAAAGAAAACAATCGTAGTGTTTAAAATTCTAAAGATAGTTATGTCTAAAGCTACGAAGTCTTGAAGATATATGTAGACAGAGAAGCCTAAAATTCACAAAATTTCACATTGCGACATTTTTAAATTTTTTAAGGTCGTAAAATTCTTACGCCGAATTAAATTCTAATTTGTCCTGCAATCGAAAGTCTTGTGAGCAATTCTAAAATAGTTTTAGGATTCTTTTAGACATTTTTTTAAATTCTTAACTTTCACATATTTTTATTATTTTTTTTATTTTTTTCATTCTCGAGTCTAAAAGTCTAAAATGATAAAACCAACACTCCCAAAAAACCCTAAAATAAAATACCAAAATTTAAAGAATTTTAACGTCTCCGAATTCTTTTTAGATCCTAAAGTTTCTCAAATTGGTCTCAAGACACTCGACGCTACTTTATTAAAATTCTCAAAATTAGTTAAGCCAAAATCCCAAGGCTGCTAAGATCTTGATATTTTTGAGCCCTAAATTTACTCAAATTTTTACACATTTCTTAATTTCGCAGAGCTTTTAAAAATGCTAAAAAATTTCTGTAAATTGATAAATTTCGTAACATTTCCAAAAATTGTTAAATTCTAACATTTTTAGCGTTCTAAAATTTTGCATTTTGTAGAATGATCCTTAAAATTCAAAGATCCTAAGTTTTAGAATTTCTATATCTTTATAATTTTTTCGAGATTCTTGTGATTTTTTTGCCATTTTTTGAAGCTCGTTAAGTCTTCTAAAACTATCAGAAAATTCCGAACACCTTTCTTAAATATTAAAAAAAGAGGAAAACTTTTTAAACTTCTTCAATTTCCAATTTTCTTAACATTTCTAAAACTTCTAGCCACACAGTGTTTGCAAATTTTTTGTTTGAAATCATTTCACAGAATTTTAAAAAAGCACAACAGAACCGCACAATTATAATATTTTGACCTAAAATCCAACCTGACAGCTTATTAAATTTTCTGTACGTTTTTTTCTTTAAAATTAAATTCCTTAAATATCCCTGACTTTTGGCGCCAAGTTTATCCAGTTTCTTCGCTCGACGACTAGTTTGAGTCCTAGTCCAGAATTTTTTAGAATTTTTGAATACTTAGATTTCTGAAAATTGCACACCTTCAAAACTGCTCCTTTTGTATTACATTTTAAAAATCATAAACACTTCGATGACAGCAAAACCTTAACATTGGAAAGAATTGTATTTTTTTTTTAAATTTTTCCGATAGTTTAACGTACCACTTTTTAGTTTCCGAACGAAACCCTAAAGATTCGATTAAAATGTAAGATACCATTTTTCTTCTTTTTCTTAATTAATTAGAATTGCAAATTACTGTCAACAGTGCGGTAACTGTACCGGAAGAAATGTGACTACAGTTAAGTATAAAAAAAATCAAACGACTTTATCGACATCAATCGATGGAATGAGACCTTGACGTTGATTACATATCATTTCTGCGCCATGCAATTAACAAATCGACATAAATCAGACAAACAACCGTAAAGTTCCCATTCCGAGACAACCCTTAAATTATACGTTTGCGTTCCGTCAAGAGGACAAAAGCAGCCCTCTTTAATAAATAAAGGGTCACCCTTTCTACAGGTAGCATGCCCATAAATTAATTCTTAAGAGGTAGAGCTCATTTTCGATTAAATTATTCCATGGGATTTTAGGGACTGGAATTAATTATGATTGGAGTATACAGGGTGAGTAATGTAACAACCGATTTTATTAGATGACCCATATGGGTGTAGGAAGCGCACGTTTCGGTGAGATGGGACAGGTGCGTGACTAGGATGATACCCAGCTGTTTTCCGGACCCGGAAGTGGCGCGCGTGCTACTTGAATTTCCGGAGGTGTTGTTTCGTCGTCCTTTTACGGCTTTAATCGCACAATTCTTGTTTTCCGTTTACGAAACAGACGTTTCTAATTTTTATGGTTCATTATGAGAGGAAGGGGACCGTGGCGGCGATTGCCGTAAAGATTTTTGAAGATAAGAAGGATTTAATGAGAGCCGAAAATGATAAAAAATGAGGTCCAAGGTTTTATGTTCCAAGAAAAGCGTAATAAATGTCAATTGTGTCGATAACTAGATTATCGGCGTATCTTGATGCTATCGTTTCGTTTTATGATCAACGATATTGAAAATTCGAGTTTTTGTCTGATCTTTTTTTGTGGTCCGCGAACTAGATCTAGAGGGCAATAATTCCGTTTCTATATAATTGAAATACGAAACCGTTTGTTGCCCACTTAAGTAATATTTAATTTCCTGTTCGAGACGTGCGTTTCCTGAAACAATACTCTGCGACCGGAAATAGCGACAAGGTGTATTAAATATTGCACACCTATGGGCATTGAAGGTATAAACCTGCTCATTAATGTCATTTCTGTCGACTTAGAGTACAAACGGAAATGCGGGAGAAAAATGTGACACATTTTTTTTTAGGTAAACTTGGCAACAAAAGTTAAGGATATATCGCCACATGTTAGGGTCACAACGGAATTTTCAGGTTTCTTTCGTTTCGCGTCCGTTATCTAAATCGTATTTCAAATTTCTATAAAATTTAAAAATATGTCTCCAACCCAAAAAAATCATTACATACATTATAACGCTTATAGTCAAAGTCAAAATATAAATAATATCAAAATTTTAATAAGAAACTTTCTAGTCTAGTCTGAGAAAACTTTTTCTTGTAAGTAAATAATTAGTTAAAAAAAATTGACACAATTTTCTTGTTTGAAATTATTTCACAAAATTTCAAAAAGTACAGCACAGTTATAATATTCTGATTTAAAATTCAACCTAATTTATAAAATTTTCTATACGCTTTTTCTTTAAAATTAAATTCCGTTAATATCCCTGACTTTTGGCGCCAAGTTTATCTAAAGTTTCTTCACTCGATAACTAAAAGAAATTTGTAACGAAATAGTTGAATTTGAAATAATATTCTATGTAATACCACCGATGAAAAATAGTTTCTGCAAAAGATAACTACTCGGCTCGCTAACGCTCGCCTCGATATGTTGAATATCTTCCAAAGGTTGTCATTATTAAACTGTTATATTTTATAAACGGAAAATTCAAAATGTCAAAAGGAAATCCTTCTAGTCTCGTCTGCCATTAGATAAAGTCGGCGCCAAAACGTCGGGATGCCTTTTTTTCTGTATTTATCAATAATTGTTTTTGCCTTTAAACGAAATTCAAAGTTAAAATATCAAAATCAAAATATACAGGATGTCCTAAAAATTTGAGGTCTCGCTCAATGCTACGCTCTTAAATAACAATGCAATATAGCAAATTGAAAAAAATTAATAAAAAATTAAACTTTACCTCCATGTTCTCTGCGTATATAAAAAAAGTAAAACGAAAAATTACAGGAAAAAAAATGGTGATAGCTTTTATAGAAAATAATTACTCGGCTCGCTAGCGCTCGCCTCGGAATGGTAAGCGGCTTCCAGATATTATCATTATTAAACTTTCCTCTGGTCAATGAAAAAGTCAAAATGTTAAAAAGAGATAATTCTTGCCTGCCAAAATACAAACTGGATAAACTTGACGCCAAAAGCCCGGGATTTAATGATATAAATCCATCTTTAATTTGGCATAAAGCCGTGTGTTTATTTCTTCCAAAGTTTTTAATTTTTTAACTGTATTTTTCTTATCCTTAGACTGAAATTAAAACAAATATATATATAGGTGTCCCAAAAATCAAATTTGATGTCTTCGATTAAGAAAAACATAAAAGCCAACATAAATTAATTCAATTTAACTGAAAAAAGGTTAAGAATTTTTCTTCACAAACTGTATACTAATGTAAAAAAATTAAGCTTAAAAAATACCACTATCTTCGAATTGTCAAAAGATTTAAGTTTGATTTCCGTGATCGTATCGAATAATACATCATTGACATTTCGCCAATTTTAGAAAGGTACAATATCGAAGCGAGCCTTAGCGAGCCGAGTAGTTGTTTGTATAAATATTGTATTTCTATTGTTCATTTTTTAAACAAATCATGCAAGTAAAGAAAAAACAGTGTAAATATGAAGAGATTAATTCCAAGAAATCTTTCCAGCCTCACTTAGCTCACATCTAAATGATACATAAACTGAGCGCCAAAAACTAAAGATATGAAGTCAGAAATTCGGATTTCGATGAAATTGTTTATTCTTATTTTTTTAGAGTTTACTATCTGCATCACTTAATTAATTTACATGTTGAAATCTAAAACCCGAGGCGAGCGTCAGCGAGCCGAGTAGTTTGCCATAAATACAGCACCTACCAAATGATCGATTGAATCGTTTAACAGGCTTTGGAACTTGTAATCTGTTGACAGCTCTGTCTGATTAAACATTAATTTGTATATACAGATTTCATTGTTGAAATAATTCTTAGGACAGTTGTGAAATGTCAAACTCGGTCGACAGCAGCGCTACCAACGCATTTACAATTCCAGCCTACTTAGTCGCCGTTTTCGGGTTAACCATGTGTGAAAAAAAAAATTTTTCAGGAAAACTTGGCGCCAAAAGTTACATGATTCACCTCGCGTAAAAATGCATATTTTGTGCCCTTGATAAACAAACAGCTACTTTAAAATTTACAAAAAGTAAGAAAATAGGCGATGAATCCAAGGTCTAATAAATCGGATTATTGCGATCGTCAACTTTTTAATAGAGCTTCTTATCTGCAGCAATTAGAAGATAAGGATTTTATTACAAATTAATACCAAAAATACAGTTTTAACCGGCTAGAATAAAGTATAGAAATCGTGTCATTTTTAGTTACTAAAATAATAACTTCTAGGGAAAAGTGGGGAAACAGCTGAATTGGGAAGTTTTTCTTAAATATCTTTTATCTGTACATTAATCGCTTCTGAAAAAAACAACCTCGTTGTTCATGTGCGGTTGTTTATGTTTTATATTTATTTTTAAGTTATCAACCCGCAAATATATGCACTAGATCTTATGTCACATTTCGGTAAATAAAGTTTGATAATTTGTTGACCGTGTCGAAATTCAAACAAACAAGAAAAAATCAACACAAACTGACGTTGTACAGCCACAAAATCAACTTCCTAAACCGATTGGACATCGATCACGCAATTTCACATTCTGAATATAAAATCAATTCCCTCCAAGAAAACTATCCACATTCATCCCGAGCCTTCATTCTTTTACGATAAAAGGTTATCATTCTGATGCGAATTATGAATCAAACCGCATCGTACAATTGTTTACTCCCCCAGTATCAATAAATTCTTGAAAACGACATTGAAGTAAAAAAAAAGGAGAAATCACACGTGTCCTAGATCTACTCATCCGCTTTATTTAAGAAAAGTATGAGCCAGCTGACGTCATTGATATCTACGCAGCTGCTCTTTGCGCAAATAATGGGAAAGTTAATCCGGAGTTGGGACCATCTTTCAAAAAATGTGTAAACTTTGATAAGAAAATATTTACGTTGGGATGATGCTGGGGAGGTGATTTATTCAAGATGTAGGTGGGATTATTTTTAATAACTATTTATTGGAGAATTACCAAGCTGGGGGAACAAACTCCACGGTTATTTGTGCAACAAGAGTGCGAAGTATGCACGATTATTTTAGAGCAGGCGGTGTGACAAGCTGTAACTGTTTTTTATATCATCCAACTTTGCGGATCTCTACGAGCTTTCACCAGATAAGAATCAAGGGACATTCACAATTGCTTCGTGCCAAGCAAAACATTCGATTTTATTTCGAATTAGTAATAAACAGGTTTTCTTCAAACAATGCAACTTTCTCTCTGTTTATTTTACGTTGGGAAGAAGGAAATGATAAAGAAGCTGACTAATTACGATAAGAGATAAGAAAATGATTATTTTGATAAACATTCTAGTTGGCTATTTTTTCTTGTGATCACCGTAACGTGCCAAACGGTATCACTTGCCAAAATTTGTAAACAACTTTATTTATAAACAGACCACGAATTCCAAAATTTTGTCCTCGTTTCAATGACCGAAACATGCGCGTATGCCCAAGACGGTAATTACGGGCCTTCTTATACAATACCAAACAACGATAAAATGTAGAGAACGCGATCGTGATTAGAAGAAATACTTCAGCACCGGTACTACTAATCGAACTCATCTAGTTAGCTCGGGGCAAAAACAAAACCACGATCTGCATCAACATCCAATTAAAATCATCAGAGAAACTCAACATCTCAAATCCACGAACTTTCACCGAATTTCCACCTCACGAACACACCACCTCACTCACCGGATTTTCGTTTTTCCGGCAGTACCAAAGACTTGGTCCTTTTCACTCGTAAGGACCGTCTCCGGATTGACCGGAGGAAAGACTCCGGCATCCGCTGGAATTTCGGCGTGTCTTGGTTTTTTTTGTCCGGTAACAGCCAGTTCTTGACTGCCGTCATAGAAATGCCTCTGGACTTTTTCGGCGTCGCCGACATTTCACCTTTTAGATCCACCATTATCACTCACTGTCACCCTGTTCTAGTCATTTTTTTTTTTTCACATTCGACGGCTTTCTTCGCGACTTATCGCACGATCACGGCTGTAGTAGGAACTATTGTAAATGTGTCGCGATAGGGGACCGGAGTGGGCACCATCCCCACCACCTAACGCGACCTCGTGGTCCGAAGATGCGCAAGCGCAAGGGCTGGAAATTCTTGCAGTTGCAGTTTGCCGAGGGCAAAAATCGAAATTCGAAGAGGCCAAAGACTGATCGGAGTCGGAAAATCAAAAAGGATCGACAAGTGAGGCGAGAATCACCGAGTGAAATGTTCTCTGAGAGGCTACGTAGTTATATTTGTTTGGTACACTCTGTACAGGGTCCGCCAACACTTATGTCTCATTTAATTATTAAGTTTAAAAACTTTTTTTTTTCATATAGAAAGAATATATACAAAGTGACCCAATCACATTTTCTCTATTGTCAATCAAGTGAGATGTTTGCAAAAAAAAACCTTTTTCAAAAATCAAAAGATTTTTAACATGTAATTTTTTTCCCTGAAACCTTTCAGGATTCCAGGATCAGCAAACAAACTATTCTTGGTATTGACTGTTTATACCTGTAATTATCTGCAAAAATGTTTTCATCCCGACCGTGGATTTTGGAGACCACTTATGCTAATGAAGGTAGAAGTATTGGGTATTATCATTACTTTAGAAGCAGCTTATGGTTTACCAGTCAATACCATAAATCAAAGATGAATAATTAATCAATTTCTCGGCGGCACATGTTTGACTTTCATTTTTATGCTTTTTACTGCAATTAATTCAACTAGTAATAGAACCTAATTATAATTTAATATAGCCACATAAGTCTTGGCGGACCCTGTATATATAGTTGTATACTGTGCGTCTAGAAATCTGAGATTTTGCTAACTCTGGCCGAGCTCAGATTCTGTTACAACTATTAAAACCAGAATCACACGAGAAACAATTTGATAGTTGATAATTATTGCGCATTTTTCTTTGGTTCTCACGGCGTAGTTACCGAAATTGTGACGTTTCGTATATTACTAAATTTTGTGGTAAAATCTTTGTTACGAAATTAGGAAAAAGATGTTTAGATTAGGTACTAAATCTAGGTTCCAATTCCACAAAAGTCCCTAGTTTTTGGTGACAATCTTCTCGCTTCATACGAATTTAGGGAAAAACAATCAAAAACCGGTTTTTATAGAAAATAATTGCTCGGCTCGCTACCGCTCGCCTCGACATTCCAAAAATCAAGTTTAGTTAAAATTAGCGCCACTGTACATCGATAACCTAAACCTTATCACCCAGTAGTGCGAATTTTTCGCCCACAACCGCACAGCGGAAAAGAACTTCCTTATCCTCCATGCGATCCTAAGAAATACAGTTTTTTGGAATTCCACGACCGAAAACAATTTCGCACATCCGGTTCCATTTTTTTCTATCAAGAAACGAGTATGACCGCAAAAACATAGAACTGATTCATAAACCCAACGTTTTTGCCCTAAGGGTTGAAACAGTTTGTGTGGTCATTTTTTCAACATCTGCCCGACGCGAGACAGGTGCTGAATTACATTGATTTTCAAACAGAATTTTTCGTTATCGGGTAATTGGGCTAATCGAATTGAATTAAGGAAGCGTGACGTCTGATTGGGTATGGTAGCGCTGTAATTAGTGTACATGATCATTTCTGATCAAGATAAGTACAGGGAAGCCGAAATAAAAATCAATCCCTGGTAATAAATTGGGGTTTACTTCGAGACTGGCTATGTAAACGGAAAAACTAGACAAGTGGTTTGGCGTAAAGGTTAAGAACAGACGTACGTCCCGAGTCCAACGCCCACCATAATCACAGTTTTTTTTTTGTAAGCTGACGTGGAAATCAATGTAATTAGTAAAGATGACGAGACAATGAATAAGCGCACAAAAATAAACGTTGCGTTAGACGAAGATGAAAATGCATATCTCGCGGATTTTACACAGATTTGCGAATTTAGAGTAATTGCAAACACGACGAAAAACCTTCATTTTTGCTCCGACTTTCTTAAAAAAAAAACTTGACTATTTTCCAGGTCTGTATTTTTAAACTGTGAGAATTTTCGTTCCGTTGACGACCCAATTATGCCAAGAGCACCGCCTAAAAACCATCCAAATCGCATTGTTTTTTATAATGATGAGTGATTTCTGCAATTAACACCAGCAGATGTGTTTATAAATCATATTGCATGATATTTTGAAGACAGGATGCAAGTGATAGTTTATTTACAAGTGTTATGCTGTGGAATTTACGTTTGTGTTTCTCATGTAACGAGACAGAAATGTAAACAGAAACTGTGAAAGAGTGTGGAGAACGAAACACAATTATCAGTAACTTTTGGCGTCAAGTTTATTACGTAACCGCATTCACTCTTACCCTTTCGCTAGTCCGATGAACTTTTTTTTTTGGGCTGATTTAAAGCGAGCAGATGACTTGCAATAAAAACGGCATCGTGAGATTAAAGCGTGAAATTCGAAGACCATTCTTCGGATCCAGCAGAGCTCAAAAAGATTCGAAGATGCAATAGGCACGGAGTCATTGCATAATCCGAAATTGGTCATGCATGATCGTTCGTTCAAACGGAGGCAGAGATTCGATACGTCGAGAATTGTCTTGTTTATGGAGGGACGGAAAGTTCAGGAGCGAAGCTTTAGCGGATTAAATTATAAATAGAAATAATAGAAATCTAATAAGTCCAAATACAATCTCATGAATTAAGTGACTAGAAAAAGCGTCAAATTTATTTAAAGTTTCTTTACTTGAAAACCTAAGAAGATTTGTAGCAACGAAGTTTTTAATTTAAAATCATATTGTCAAAAAGTTTTTTTGGGAAATAATTACTCGGTTCGCTAACGCTCGCCTCGGCATAATAAGCGTATTCCAAATGCTATTATCGAATCACTAAATTTTACCTTTTCTCAAGGAAAAAGTCAAAATGTCAAAAAAGAGATTATTCTAGTCTCGGCTGCCAATTTCTAATAAAATAAACTTGACGCCAAAACCTCGGGATTCCTAAACAAAACGAAAATATATACAGGCAGTTTCAAAAGACGAGGACCACTTAGTGCTACGGTATTAAATAGAATAAAAAAGTTAACCCACACACCAAAAAGTTAGTTTATTAGCTGACGCGTGTTTCGGTAGCAAAGCCACCATCATCAGAGCGACGATACAAACTACGGTATTAACGAAAAATAAAGCAGCTCAAAAAAAAATGGAACAAAATCCATGTCTTTGACTACAAAGATATGAAAGCTAACGTAAATTAATTCGATTTTGCTATAAAATTGTTTATAATTTTAAATAATAAAGAAAAACAATGCAAATATAAGAGAAAATAAGTATTCGGCTCGCTAACGCTCGCCTCGGCGTAATTACATTTTACCTCTTATCAACGGGAAAGTCAAAATGTTGGGATCATTATAGACTCGTCTGCCAAATTACTAATTATAATAGATAAACTTGGCGCCAAAAGCCCAGGATTTAATAATATAAGTCCATTTTTAATTTGGCCTAGAGCTGGGTGTTTATTTCATACAAACCTTGCATTGGTTAACTGTGTTCTTCTTTTTTTTGTCCTTGAACCGAATTAGGCGCTAAAAATATTAGAATAAAAATACATATATTCAGGCTGGCCCAAAACTCTTCAACCCGCTAAATATTTCTGTAAAAAATGTAAAAAAATCGACTTTGCTGGAAAGTTGTTACAAAATACAACTTCACAAACTTTGTATTAATATTTCTACCAACATAAAAAAAAAAAGATCTGTGTATTAAAATTTACGCATATAAAAATATCAGTATTTTCGAATTGGAATTTTTATTAACTTTTTCGAGTTCTTTTCATTTCTAAAAATGTTACTGAGCGGGCGTGCGAATTTTGGGGAAACCTGAAGTGGAAAGCTACAATATCGAGGCGAGCGTCAGCGAGCCGAGTACATGTATATATAAAATCAAAAAAGTATACCCAAATTAAAAAAATATATACAGAGGTATACTTAGAATTTTGAAAATCTTACACAGACAGGAGAAACGTGTCAATATACGTAAAGAGATTATTTTCAAAAGAACTTTCTAGCCTTACCTGCCAACTAAATAATTACATAAACTGAGCGCCAAAAACTGAACATATGATATAAATGATATATGACATAAATTCGATATTTAACGGAAATTGAAAAGTTTTTTCTTAGTTTTACGTCTAATATTTGCGTTACTACGTAATTTTCTTGTTAAAATCTAAAAATGAAAGTAGCCAATAGAACTCGAGGCGAGCGTCAGCGAGCCGAGTAGTTGTTTGCTATAAACACATCATATGATTGAATCGTAGCAGGCTTCGGAATTTGAAACCTATCGATCAATCCGCCTAGTTAAACATTAATCGACATACAAAGATGTCAAAATGTCAAACTCAATCGACAACAGAGCTGCCAACAATTCAATCGACGTAAAACAAAATCATACCGAGCGACCCAATCTATCAGTAAATCATAACAGTAAAAACGTATGTCGTCTTATTAAATGATTTTGCTAATATTCCGACACTTTATCCTTTTTTAGTGTGTCATTTTTATTTTGTAGTGTTATAAGAAGACATACGTTTTTACTTGACCCTCTTGATGGACTTTTGAATCGCTACGTACGTGAAAACATTTTTTTTAAGTACCTGTTCGCGTCGATATCCGTCCAAATTTCAATCGCCAGCCTTGATAAAATTGTACGACTGGTAAAAAAGCAACCGTTCCGCGATAATTACCTGCTCTTGTACCAATTTGGTGTGGTTCCAGCTAACTGCTAACCGATGTAGGTTAATTAACCGGAACGATACTAACATGCAATCACGATAGTTCAAGGGTCGGCATTTTTCAGTTTTCAATTTCCGATTACGTCGATGTTATTGGAAAATCGAGGTCACCTGTTGAAGCCGGCAAAATTTTCGCAATGGTACACAAAAAACATTCTCTAACAATAAACACAATTCCAAGTTTATTTATCGTATGTAAAAATATCCTCCCCCATTGATTTTTCATCGACAGATGCAGCACGCCACGCGTTGTTGAACATATGCAATTTGCGCCATGTTAATTACACATTAATAAACATACCGTTAACATGTCATCATCATCAAAGCAGATTCTTCATTCCACGTTCGTTTATATTTTAATTCGGGTTACCATATGTACTAAATTTTAACCGCTTATTGTTTTCACCCTTTAACACAGTCAATGGATTTTGATAAAGTGGGGACGTTTTAGATATGCTTTTGGCATTAATTATTATCGTAAATTATTATTCATGACCAAATTAGGGACGTGCGATTGTTGCGGGTGACAGACACCCTTCACGGGTCACAAAAAAAACTGGTGACACGTCATCTCTGTCTGATCAATAAATGAAATCAGTGACTTCCTGGCATGTGCCCGGGTCCCCAAAAAGTGGGCGGCCGACGTCTGTATATGCACCCTCGAATTACCGACATGCAAAACGAAATGTCCAGCGGTGCGAACGGGGTTGACCATCTGTCAAATACCATTAGCTATGCTGGAACCGCTAAAAGGCGAGATGCGATCTGGTAAGCCAAGGGGTCAGCGATCCACGTGCAGTCTATGATAATTATAACCCCGCATGTGAAGGGGTAGTCGACTTTCACGCCCACCGCGACTTGCGACAGCTGCTTTTGTTGAGAAATAAAAATTCAATAAACTTTGGGTATATCAATATCAAAAAACACTGAATGCTCCTCACATTCGTTTCCGATCGACGAGGATGCTTGAAGTTGACAGTAAACAGCGGGACTTCCAATTCGTCCCCTTTTTTCAACAGAAAACTAATCGGCAGGGAGTCCAATAATCCGTGCCGTGTTCTTTCTGGTCTCCCTTTCAAAGCCTAGGAAGCCTCATTTCTTATTATGTTTCCTTTATTTACGACTTTTTTATGAATTTTTCATAAGGAACTGATGACCCTCGTCGTTATGAGAAAATCGTGGCTTTGTCAGTCCGGAAACCGCATCAACTTTTAGGGACAAAGACAAATGAAACAATGCCTCTCTTGGCAAAAATTTCGACTTCTGCTCTGAGCCATTAGTCTCTTTCCTTCCCCTGTCATTAGTGCGGAATTATGTCATGATACACCTATTCAGTGTTCGTTGGATCATCAATTCCATCATGAAAGATGCACAATCATTGACCCTGACCCGAGCATCGTAAGCAATATGATGCTTCGGAGGAACAACGCGAGTTTACGCCCCTGCTGAGCTGTATCGCAACAATGTGAAACTGTAGATCCAACTCCCACTAAAGTCGTGATTTTGGATTTTTACGTCACTGATAAACTACACAGATGGTACAAAACTGTACTCATAAATTCTCCCAATTTTTGTAAAAATTGCAAAAATCACCACCCTACTTTTACGGTTAGTGGAACGGATTCACTCGTGTGTATCTAACCTTTGGTCCCCGCTGGACCAGATTTCTTCCTCTTCCGGATTGTTTCGCCTTTTATGTGCGGCCGACAAGCTGTAGATCCGTTGAGACATCTCCCCGGACAAAACCCCAATCTAAACGAGGGCTTTTTCTCCCCTAAGAGCTCTACCTGGATGACGAGTTTCCCTTGTTGTGCACACCTTGCATTAGACCGTGCGAACCGCCCAAAATTATTACCGAACGCGTTTCCGCGATAGATTCTTGCGAGGCGGTTTAAGCTGAGGATTACGGAGGATATAGGTGCTCGAGTGGAAAATTATTCCGCGGGAGGAAAATAAAGGCATTGTGAGGGGAGATTAAGGATAGGGTAATCCGAAATATAGGCAAACCATGTTAGAAGACGAATGGAATGAGAAGAGTACTTGGCGGAATTTATTTTTGTAAATTCTAGATTTGTGTAGAGCTTTGTCTTTAAACAATAAGTTATCAAGAAAAAAATATAAAACGAAAGAAAAAATAGAATAAGTGTAACATATATGAAAGTATGAATGAGATGCGCAGGAAGAAAAATTGAAATAGTTATTTACCTAACAAGTTCGGAAACTTAATTTTCCCGCATGAGCACTTTGTTTGCAGCACGACTGTAAGGAGTGCTGCATTTAGTGCGAATGCGGGAAAATTCTTTCCGAAAGAGTTAGGTACAATATTTTTTGTAACGAATATCTAAATAAAAGAATTAAGTAATTTAGTTTAGTAATTTTTAATGGTGGTTTGGTAACATAATCTATCTACTGTAACTACCTACTAGATTTTTTAAATTTAAATTATCTGTCATATTTTTCAAAATGAGTGACAGCGAAGAAGTACAACAACGTGCCAAAGAGGCTGTTTCGAGTCTGCTGCCCGTGAAAAGTCGCGGGCGGTATGAACGGACATATGAAAAATTTATTGAATGGTGTCGTCAAAAAGAACAAGGAAAATTTAGTGAAAATGCCTTACTGGCGTATTTTGAACAGCATGAAAGTAAAAACTCTCTATGGTCAATTTATTCAATGCTCAAACTATGTTTAATAACCCATAACAATGTTGATATTTCCAAATTTCCAAGATTAATTGCCTATTTGAAAAGAAAAACGGAACATCATAAACCAAAAAAATCCGCGGTTTTAGATGACAACCAAATATCGAAATTTCTAAATGAAGCCCCAGATTGCTCTTATCTTATGATGAAGGTATTAAAAAAACACATTCTCAAATACATTTATTATTCACATCTTCATATTTTTTTATAGGTAGCCTTAATATTAGGCATTTCGGGGGCATTAAGACGCGAAGAACTCTGCAAAATGAAACCCAGTGATATTGAGTTTCGAAATGATGTAGTAGTAGTGACTATTCCAGAAACTAAAACTGGCACTCCCAGATCCTTTGCTATTACACAACTTGATTGGATAAACAAGCTGAAAACATACACAAATTTAAGAAAATCTAACAGCCAAAGATATTTTTTAACTTATCAGAATGGTAAATGTGTTAATATTCCCGTGGGCATTAACACAATTGGAAAGATTCCTATGAAAATCGCTCAGTTTCTGGGGCTTGAAAGCCCTTGGGAATTCACTGGGCACAGTTTTCGCAGAAGTGCAGCGACCATGTTGGCAAATCATGGTGAAGGATTAATTAAAATCAAACAATTAGGAGGATGGAAATCCAGTTCAGTTGCTGAGTCATACATCCAAGATTCTTTATTTAACAAAATTGAATTATCTAAAAAAATTTACTCTGAGCAAAATCAAAATCTACCAGCACAGTGTTCAAAAACTGAACCACTACTTACCACGGTTAACATTCAAGATACACAACAAGTGTCTTCTACAGTTTCAAATGTTCCAGGCGTAGAAATTAAGAACGTCAGTAACTGCACTGTAAATGTGCGAATTTTTAACAATTGTACGTTTTCTTCCACTTCTCCTGAAAAATAATTTGATTAACATATAAATCATGAATAAATAAACTTACTTCTCTGTTCTGTTCAATAATAAAAACATTTTTGTTATTGATTCCATCAAATGACACTTTACGATGACATTTTAGACATTTGTATTAATCAGGTCTCAATACCAACCGTATAACACAAATATTCCTTACCGCTAGCGGAAACTAAAAAACACCGGGATGCGGGAAAACCGTTTTTCCGTGCATCGAGATTAAGCGGAAAAATTTTGTTTCCATACAATGAGTACAAAAAAGCATTAAAGAGACTCTCCGATCACCAAGTCAAAAAACTTAAAGTTAGAAGAACAGATGGCAAAAGTGGCAATGAAATAGAACACAAGTAACAGAGCAATAAAAAAAACAAAAAATAAAGGAAAAAAAGGAAGCATGAAAATCGGTGCCAAGAAACAAAATTACAAAAGAAAAAATGAGGAGAATGCCGAGAGTACCGGCTATTCTGATCAGAACTAGTTAAAACGGAAGGAGCAAAAGAACATGTGTGAACACCAAAAATGCAAAAAAAAACATAATTACAGAAGACTATGTAAATGAAGGAATACTACACATGGTAATGAAGCTCTTAGATGAAGACAAATGGACAGTAATTATACCCTATGAAGTAAATAATAATACGAAAAAAAAAAAGCAATTTCTATAAGGAATTACACAAAACTATCTGATGAAGAGAAGAAATAATTAATAAAAAAATATATAAAAATCTGTAGAGATTCTGAAATAGAAATCTTTGGTAAAACTAGGCATGGAAGAACAGAAAAGCACAGAAAAGGCCAAAAATAAAAAGTTATAAGCTAAAAGAAATAAGATTACAGAGAGCTGTGCAAGTACAAATATAAGAAACAAACATAAAAAAGAACAGAATGGTGGACAACAGAAATAAAGCAAATTCTTGAACAACAGAAATATAAAGAAAAACTGGAAAAGATTATAAATTAAGAAAAGAAACTAGAAATCATTGATAAAATTTGGAGAGAAGATGACTAAACGCTACAGAGAGAACCAACAATTATTCTAACGTACTTTAAAGTATCAAACAACAACAAAAGTGTTATAAATAATATAATGATATAATTACCATAAAAATCTTAAAGAATATCACCATAGAAAAAATAATAGACAGATGGCGATTACGTTGGAAAATTTTTTGCTCGTACTAAAAAAGAAAATTTCTAAAATTTGTCTCTACTGCTCTATAATTTTGAAATTTGGCACAACTGATAAGCGAGTGAAAAACAGTAATATTCCAAAGGCTCATTGCCACAATTTAAAAATTACTAGAATTACATTTTTTACATGATATTTTGGAGAAATTTTGGCTCGTACAAAAAATAAAAATTTGTAAAATTTTTCTCTACTGCTCTATAATTTTGAAATTTGGCACAACTGATAAGCGAGTGACAAACAGTAATATTCCAAAAGCTCATTGCCACAATTTAAAAATTACTAGAATTACATTTTTTACATGATATTTTGGAGAAATTTTGGCTCGTACTAAAACTGAAAACTTCTAAAATTTGTCTCTACTGCTCTATAATTTTGAAATTTGGCACAACTGATAAGCGAGTCAAAAACAGTAATATTCCAAAAGCTCATTGCTACAATTTAAAAATTACTAGAATTACATTTTTTACATGATATTTTGGAAAAATTTTGGCTCGTATAAAAAATGAAAATTTCTAAAATTCGTCTCATTTGCTCTATAATTTTGAAATTTGGCACAACTGATAAGCGAGTGAAAAACAGTAATATTCCAAAAGCTCATTGCCACAATTTAAAAATTACTAGAATTACATTTTTTACATAATATTTTGGAGAAATTTTGGCTCGTACTAAAAATAAAAATTTCTAAAATTTGTCTCTACTGCTCTATAATTTTGTAATTTGGCACACGTAATATACAAATCATAAATGGTAACTTCCCCAAATTTTATTACTATAACTTTAAAAATATCAGAATAACATTTTTTAAATACAATTTTAGAAATTTTTTGTTCGTACTAAAACCCAAAATTTCTAAAATTCGTCTCATTTGCTCTATAATTTTGAAATTTGGTACAACTGATGAGCGAGTAAACAGTAACAATCCCCAAGCTCATTGCTAGAATGTAAAAATTACTAGAATTATAACAGAGAATTTTTGGCTAGTACTAAAAATTAGAAATTCCAAAACTTATCTCTTTTGCTCTATAATTTTGTAATTTGTTTGCCACATTTAAAAAGTGATTGTAATTCTGGAAAATTGATAAGCTGCTTAGATACTAACTTCCTCAAATTTCACTTCGTTAAAACTGCCAGAATTGCATTTTTACACACGTCGTAAATTTTTTGCTCGTATTATTTTTTTTAGTTGACCTCGTTTGCTCTTACATTTTGTAGCCACACTTAATAAGCAAGTTAAAAATAGCAACCACCGCAAACGTCGTGGCTACTACTTCAGAATTACCAGAATTGTTCACATAAAATTTTGTAAAACTTTTCCTCGCAATAAAAAAAAAAATTAGAAATTTGTCTTCTTTGCTCTATTATTTCGTTGTTCACCACACTTTCTACGCAAGTCCGAAATAATAACTTCCCTACATAAATTTACATCAAATTTTGGAAATTTTTACTTCGCTGTAAAAATAAAATTTTGGAAATTTGCTCACTTCGCTCGCTCTTTAGACCTTTCTTGTTTGACTTTAAATCAAAAAATGGCCACGTAAGATCTCTAATTGTATTGATAAGCTAATGATTAGTGGAGACAAAAATAACTTATTCCACTGTTTCTCGTTTGAACAAGACCTGACCTTTCCTCGCTTTCGCGGAACTGCTTTACCGATTTCGTCCGAATCCCCTACGTCGTTAACCCTGGAATTTGTTGTGTGCACTGACCCCATGAAGTTCGTCAAGACGTGCATTGTCTGAAACTACGTCCATCAACTTTGGCACTCGTTCACTCTGACAGCTGGATCCTCGTGATTCTATAAACGTTACAAATAACCTATTGTAGAACAGGTATTGTTCTACACCTTTTCGGTTGCTCCATTTTTTCTCAAGTTAATGTTACTCCAACAACAATGGATCGGGAAGAAAGTGAGTTTTTGATGAACTGTCAGTTTCGATTACTATATGGCGTTTTTCTCACGTGCCACCCTGGATATGGTAATTCGGAAGCTATGATTTGCTCGTTAAGCTACAGGAGGGTCGTAGATTAAACTAATGCTATCTTTTACAATAAGATTATCGTTAGGTGTACATAAATAGCTATGCTAATGGAAGAGAATGATTTGCATGAGTTTCGGGATGCTCGACAGGAATCTGCAATATTTATGAGGCGAAGATGCAGCGCCTGCTACTTCGAGCTTAATTAAGGTTGTAAAGACTTCAAAACGTTAAAAGCAAAGTTTCAACTATTTTGACAGATAATGTCGCAAATTCCACATTTTTCTAACTCGACCGGTACAGCTGAGATCCACCTTTCAGATAACGCGAGACAGACAAAGTGCACTGTCGTCTTCTACTTGTCTAAACGAGGGCACTTAGTTCCAGATCCGGACTTACTTTGCGACTTTATGACCTCCGTTGGTTTTATTATAATCGTGATGTGTACTTCAGACAATTCACGTTCTGTTTTATATAAAATGTCGCAACGTGATCGGAATAGATGAGGATTTGTGGGACCACAAACACACAACTCTTCAAGCTCCAAGTCGTTGATAGAGAAATTCAATTTGATACGGTTTGCCGTGGTCGTTGAAAAAACCCCTTGGTCTAGTCTAGGTCGCTATGCTAATAGAATTTATCTATTTATTAGCTCAGGTGCGAACAATGCTTCTAAACCGGACCCTAACCGAAGGACCTCTCATTAGACGACAATATTTTACCTAGTGCATCCTTCAATGTACCTAATTACAACAGAATAGTTTTCTAATGGTCAAAGACATCAAAACGCAACGAGTTCTTTAATTTATCTGCTTGTTTGCACTCCCGAGATGTAAACCGGATGGAAATAAAATTCAAACTTACTAGAATCGCAAAGTATGATTTATAGTCCAACGATCCGACTTGAATTCAATTACAGTTCCCCTTATTCTAAGGTGTTCTCGAAACTCACCTGAAACAAAAACAAACTTTAAATAAATGTGTCAACTACTAGGAAATTTTCAAAAATGATTTATTACGTCGCTGGGTGAATTAAAGGCAACGAATCAATCTCACGTCAATCATGTTCTCCCTTCGTTTTATTCAATCGGTATATAGTGGGGACAACAATACACGAGTGAGGCTCAGTTCTTTTACTGTTATCGATTACAGTTTTATTAAGTTATTTGTTAGACCCTTCGAAGAAGATAAAGACACTGTTTTAAAGTACGCTCTTTCTCTTCCGCTCTGTCAGTTAAGGCTGCGATCCCGAGATAAATTTCGACTCACTGAATATGCCTTTGGGAAGTGCTGCCCACTGTCGTCCCTAAAATAAATTAAATAGTTTTTTTGCTATTTTGTAACAGAGGACGCTTTTATGTACCTGCCTATGCCAATAGTTTTCTTTTTTAACACAAATTTTAACCCTCCAAGTGAGAAATACCCCAGCTGCACCCATAAATAAAGCCATAAACCTTTAGAGGTCTCGGACACTATTTGCTTTAAAATGTAATTCTTTAATTTTTGCATTTTACAGATATTATGAATCTATTAAATCCAAATTTATAAATGATTGAAAAAAAAAATTATTTTTTGTTTTAATGTTTCTAGCAGTGGTATTTTTTTAAGCAATTTTTTATGAGAGAAAATGTAGCATTGGTCAACCCTTTTTTTAACATTTTGATACAAAAATTACTAGGTACAAACACTATTCCTCGCACAAAAGAAAGTAATAATCTAAAAGTTTATACATGGTGTCCCAAAGGATCGCACTAAATTTTATTGGTGAATTCTTAGTCAAAATCTGAGTGGACTTTTGAGTTGCACATTGGTTAGGCATTTATTACCATAATGAAACTTGAGCAAACCTTATTTTGATGTCGGTTTGGGAGTTTTTGAAAATTCTTAAATTGTTTTTATTTAACTGAATCAAACAAATTATTATTTTTTCATCACCTATCGCCTAGTAATTAGTTACTTACATAGACTACTCTACTGGTTAATTTTGATCGAACCTATTTTATGTTTATTTGTGTGACCTTTTTTGTTCTTTACCTTGGAAAAACGTGCAAACCGCAACCATACGCGTGTAAAATATTTAGGGTACTATCCATTTTTAATATTAACTCTAAAATGACACATTATCGGAAAAAAAGTGATTATTCTTTTGACAAGTTCTCTTAGCAGCCAGAGTTCTACATATATTTCTATAACAACCTGTATACATGTTCTAAAAAAACTACTGCAAACAAAAGCTCCTTTATAAAATAAATAAATAAAAAAATAAAATAATCCATTTGGGTCCATAAATACTAACAGTAATAAATAAATATTTTAGAAATATTCTTTGATGATAAAATAAAACCCAGGCCCCAATTTTACGGTCAGTCCGAAATATTTGAATTTTATTTTTTTACATCGGAGAAGCGTCCGATAGATTTTTCCCAGCGGGTACTGCAAGGCGAATTGCTTCCAGATGTCGTCCCTCCGATAATGGTCAAATTCCAGAGTTTTGGCAAGGTCAGATTTCTTAGAAAACTCGCATTTTGTTACGTACACACAAACCCTTGTCTCAAATTGATAATTTTGTGATATCAAACCGATCGAACGTACTCTACGGTTTGAGCAAAACGCGGACACATCGGAAGCATCGTTTGAATCGCTTCAAGTACCACATTAATCTTCTGAAAAGTCTCAAAAAGCCAGGTAAGGTTTTCGTACCAAATATTATTTGGCTAATATAATATGTATCTATTTGAACTAAATTCAGTCAGTTAAAGCGTAAATTCAAAATTTGGCACCCCATGCTTGCGCGCCCTCTTTTAGACGGTAGCTGAACAATATTAGTACCATTTCGACCACGGACGCCACTCCACGCAATTCTATGCGAAAAAAATGTTAGAGAATTTTTCAGAGCCAAACATGGCAAAACCTTTAGATTAATCACTTAAAACGTTACAGCAAAATGTTGCAGAAACTTGGGAAAAGGGCTTGTATATCTCAGTTTTTTGATTTACTTCTATTTTATGCGTTAAAAAAACATTGAAATGTACACAATTTAAACCTCTAGACTAACCAAAATGTAACAATGTTTTTTTTACTATTAGACTCATTATTTTGCAATAAAAAATAGCAGACGCCCTGCACACATTCTTTAGCTTTCCAACAGTACCCAACTTTTGTCATTTTATCAAATATCTTGCCCATGTTTGGCTCTGAAAAATAGTCTTGCAAAATCGTGATGCCACTCCCCGTTTACATGGACTTTTTCCCGCCTCTTTTAGTCCAGGATCGCACCCTTAAAGCGTGAGGTCTTTCATTTTAGGTCACATTGATAGTTCTTATATCGTTCATTTCCGTATTATCCTTCCTCCGCTCTCTCATCCTTGCTCAGGTGGTTATCACAAGTGTTAATATTATTATTAGTATAATTTTGTAGTTGTTTTTTAATTTCGTGTGTTCATATTTCATATATGAAAATCAAAAAATATATCAAATAAAATTTACAATTTTACATTCTTTTGCAAGCAAAGCGAGCAAATTTTGATATTAACTCTCAACTTTCTAAGATTTTTATGAGCTACTTTGGTCAAAAACAACTGCCGACTTAGTGAAAAATTAATAAGGGAAGCAGGTCAATTTTTTTCTGAACTTTTAAATTTTCAAATATCGACAAATTCCAACTACACAAAAATTTCTTAGGAACCACGACTGGCAGGAGGGAAGCATATTTCATCGAAATGAGCTCAAACTTCTTAAAAAAATCTGAGAACTTTTTAATAACGACTGCCCTTTGCGAGCGCAGTGAGCTAATTTCAACCATACCCACTTTACAATAAAAAAAATCTCGGCAACTGTATTTTGCGAGCTAAGCGAGCTTTTTCCAATAACAACTTTTGACTTTTTGTATTCCTAAAATTTATAGGTGAAGCGAGTCGATCTTTACGTTAACTTTTAACTTTCCTAACACAGAAAGCTTATTTCATCGACATCAACAAGCTAAAAGCTTGTCGGTTGTTTTTTACGAGCGAAATAAGATTATTTCATCGAATTCCTAAGCAAGTGGCCCCCCTTTTGGCGAAAATACATTGGTAAATATATAACGACTGTTTTGCGAGCGCAGTGAGCTTCACTACTTTCATAGAAAGCTTCTCAACAGTCTGTTACGAATAACGCAAGCTTTTTTCATAGAATTCCTAAAACAATAGTTTCTTTCTTTCTTTTTTTGTAAACAGTGAGCTTATTTCTTCACCAACAGCGAACTTTTTAGAAAAAAATCAAAAGTATACAAGGAGTGTGTTTTGCGAGCGCAGTGAGCTACACTAGCTTTATAAAAAGCTTCTCAATTGTCTTTTACGAGCAAACAAACTTATTTAGTCGCATTTCTTAAAAAAAGTTTGTTTTTGCTAAGAGTGAGCCAATTTTTTCAACAAAAAGTTAATAAATATACAACAATTGTCTTTTGCGAGCGCAGTGAGCTACACTAACTTCATAATAAGCTTATCAACTGTCTTATACAAGCAATGCAAGCTTATTTTAGCAAATTTCTGAAAAAAGGTGTCTTTTTGCAAAGCGTGCGCTAATTTCTTCCATACCAACCCCTAACTTTCTAGGAAAAAAAAAGAGTATATATAACGGCTGGTCTTTTGCGAGCGCAGTGAGTTATTATACATCAACTTCACAAAACGCGTGTCAACTGTCTTTTACAAGCAAAGCGAGCTTATTTCATCGAATTCTTAAATAAACGTCCTCTTTTTGTCAACAGGAAGTAGTTATTTCAACTTCAAACTTCCTAGAAAAAAAAAATATATAAAGACTGTCTTTACCAACTTTATAAAAAGCTTTTCAACTGTCTTTAACGGGTAAGGTGATCTGATAATTTCTTCAATACCAACTTCAAAGCTTTCAAAGTTTACAAAGTTTCAAGTTGATTGTATCAAGATTAGCTCCCAAACTTTAGAAAAAAACACGCCTACTTTGTAATACATTTTACAAACAAAAAAAAAAACAAAATTTGTAATTTTACAAAAAAAACAGCTGTCAGTGCTAATTTGGTGAAACTCTTTGAACTCTTTGGCGAGCAAAGTGAGCTAATTTCATCAAACTATTACAAAATCGTGATACGTTTTCTTTTTTTTCTCTTCTTCACATTCATTTTCGCCTGGTTTTTTATCCTCTTTGCATTATTTCTTCACCTTACTATCTTGTCAGATGTTTTATCTTTCATT
The DNA here is from genome assembly GCA_030157275.1 of Cynaeus angustus. NCBI lineage: Eukaryota > Metazoa > Arthropoda > Insecta > Coleoptera > Tenebrionidae > Cynaeus > Cynaeus angustus. The sequence goes on from CM058067.1 coordinate 11,817,882, forward strand.
TTTTTTTTCGTTTTTCATTATTGCTACCACTCTGATTGCTTTTGTTTCACGATAACTTGATCCTGGTGATGTGTTGTTTATGGTCGTTGCTTTTAAGAGCCACCTGTATCTATACTAAAGCGAACCTCACGTTCAACGACACTAATTGACTTTGAAAGAGATAAGGCCAAACTAGCCGTCAATCTGATGAGTCAGGAAACTCGAGATTGTCATTGGGGCCATAATTACACCCCCTAAATCGCATGGGGTGTCTCTGATGTTTATCAACGTCCGATGACTCAATCTTTTGTCATCATCTCCATCCAATCAATAAACGACTTTCGTCAAGTCTTTCACTGCACTCTAACCTCGTCTCTTTGCCTTTTTCACGGTCTTTCATCCAGGAATCGTCATGGTTAAGGTAATTACCGCTGAAAATTTCATACGTTCCACTGCTTCAATAAATCAGTCGAGACAATGCTGCCAACGTTTTAAATGTGACCATTTGCGGTGCATCTACAATAGCTAGATGTCTCATAAATATTGTATTGTATCAAGACGCATTGGTCAACCGGTAGAATCTCTAATTCATCCAAGAAAACGGTTAAAACATGTAATGAGAGCGTGAAATTACCCCCATGTTGCAAAAAAAAAAAAATCGGTCATTTGGTCAAAACAGTAGTTCCTCGCTCCGAGGCATTGCACCGGTTGTTGGTCAACCGAAACCTCAAAATCTTCTTATCTGACCACCGGTCATTGTGAAAAAAATCCTACGTACATGAAAAACTCCGACCGGTAAATCCACTTGATGGATTGTCCCCTCTTGTTTTCTAAATTGGAAATGAGGGGTCCGGACTCAACCTGGACCTTTACCAGCGTCTCGTGAGTGCACTAGATTCACGCTGCAATAACAACATCATAAAATTTCAATACAAACTCGTGTATCTTTCGCAACCGGTTTCAGAAAAGTTATTAAATGTTACGTGCACCATAAAGGTGTACGTTGATGGAAAAAAAAGCTGGGTGAACTGATCGAACCGTATCGTGGTATGGCGCTCAATTGCGGCCCAAATTTATGTCTTCGTCTTGTCAGGTAGCGAACACCTGGAGCTGCATTTTTTCGCCCCGCAAGATTCGTTTCGAACCCCCTTCCGGCAATATTAAATTCGCACAATACAACGTTAATTGCATGAAAATAACGGGCTTCGTGTATGTAATTGGTGATAAATTTTCGTCAATAGTGCGCCCGAGGCGCTATTCTACCTGTTATATATTTATGAAAATTGAAGTCGTAAATTGCGATTGTGTGAAAACGTTTAGGGTTGGTAAAATGGGAAGCTGTTTTATTGCAAAGAATGGTTAAGGAGGTTTCAATCTGTCGCGTCGAGTTAAGAGAAAATCAAACCCCAATTTATGCACCCTATATGCATCTGAGTCATCACCACCCTCGTAATTACAGATAAAGACTGGCAGTATTATAGTGAAGCCTCAAGATCTTTTTAGTTACCCGAGAGCTACATTCAAGTCTTCGACGACCTCCCAACCCTAAAAGAATTAATCCAAGTCAACCACACCTTTATAAGTGTGTAACGTCAAGTACTTTCTTTATAAAGAAGCAGTCAAGCTGATGCATATAGAACATCCCCATACTGTCTCGATCAATCAACATCTAAATGTCAACGTAAAAAAGTGACGTCCTGCGTAGATTTCCATAACATCTTTCGATCCTTGGAGAGAATAATTTTGAGCCATTACACTCTCCAAGTACTTAAACAAAACTCTACTCTCCACCCTTTCACAGGGACTCAGCTAATAAGCACTGGATCCCCGACACGTGTTGCCTGAGGGTGAAATAATGCACCAAGAGAGACTTTCTATGTGGGGGGCGTCAAACAATGCGAATCTATCCGAAACTCTCCAGACGAAGTTGTTCTTGCGTCATTTGTGCAGTCACAGCGTGCCCAACTTTCGGGGCATAACTCGGGGGTACTTCATTACAGAACAATTCTTGTCGTTTACACTTGAAATACTGGAGTTTGTGGCTTCTCGTTTAAGAATCCCGCCCCTTTCTTGATAATTTTCTGTATTTTTTTTCTGTTTTTCTTGAACTCCTTTCTCCCTTCTTACCTATAGTGATTTGGTCTCCTCTCTCCCCCTCCTACTTTGAAATTTACCGCTTTTTTACAAGTCTCCTCAATCGTTATCAGCACAGTCCCTTCTTTATGCGGGCAAAGCGAGCGCTGTTCAGCACCAAAGACAAACGAGGGAAAATGTATTGAACAGAGAGCCCAAAATAAGATTTTAAAACTTTCAACACCAATACGACCCCATTCCTTTTTTTCATAATTTCTAGTATTTTCTGTCTAGGCATTATTTGTTGGTTTATCACTGTTTTTTTGGTTTTCTTTACGTTTCTTCCCATACCTTAACATTTTCTACTCAACCAGTCGTTCCTGCTGCCCCACACTCTTACGATCTAGCCAAGTTCTTTTAACAAGCCATAAAAGTTTTTTTCTTTGCTTTAAATATTCTTCCTTCTTTTTCCTTTTTTTTTACTACTTTTTTTTCGCTTCTTACCTCCATATTTACTCGACCAGTCGTTCCTGCTGTCCTATATTGTTGTTGTTTTCCTTTCTGTACCTGCTTCTACGAACTGATCCTCTTTTGACATGTCATCGGCGTTCTGTTTTCCTTTAAACGTTCTTCCCTTCTCTATTTTTTTCTTGAACTCCTTTTTCGCCTCTTACTTCCAGTGGTCTGATTCTTCTGTTTCCTACACCGAATTCTATCATTTTCTTTCCAAGCTTCTTCTTGCAATTTCGTGTTGTCCTTCTTGTATTTATTTCTTACTTTTTTAACGTTTCTAGACATTGTTTATTATGTTTGCTTTCTCTACATTTATTCCTATATCTTGTTGTTAACTTACTAGACCAGTCGTTCCTACTATCTCATCTTGTTGTTATTTCGTTCTCTGTAGCTCCTGCTACGATCTACGAGTTTTTTTAACACGTCATCGACGTTCTCTTTTACCTCGATTCTTCGTCTTTCATTTTTTCTTGAACTCCATTTTTACTTCTTACCTCTAATGGTCTAATTCTCTCTCATATCTTATACTTTGAATTTTATCACTTTTTTCAAAGCATCCAATCGCTAACGCCAAACGACAAAAATCACATTAAACGATAGTGTCTTGCTGTCCCATATTGTTGTCGTTTTTTTCTCTATACTTCGTTCTACACGTCATCGACATTCTTTTTTGCTTCAAATATTTCTCCTTCTTTTTCCTCGACCAACTATTTCGCTATTTATTCTACAGCCTCTTGTTTATCCTGACATTCGCAAGCGAAGTGAGCGCCATTCAGCGTCAAGGCCAAACGTAGAGAATACAAACCACAAAAACAATCCGCATGGAAGAAAATGGTGGACCGAATATCTATAAAAATTTAAAAATCGTGAATTTCAACTTCAATATGCAAAAGCTCATTTCCATGCAACACAAGGGTTGGATTCAATAACGACGTGAAAGCTCGCAAGTACCACCAACTTTTCATGTTTTATGCCGCGGGCTTTTTACAAACAAGTTTTCCTGCCGTGTCGTTTTCAATCACCCCAAACATCGGAGGGGGTTGCGACGGATACTTATAGTACAGTTCGACATAAAGAAAAAAATCCCCAGAGCTTAATGAAGCGCACATAAAAAGCGCGAATCACACTAGCAGAAGTAATGAGTTTATTTTTGAAAGTGTCAAATGGCAGATGGCGCACGTTGACCGTCAAGACCCCCACTAATTGATAACAATGATTTCAATCTGCATAAAAAAAGATTTGGATACCGTTGCTGGTAATGAGAAAGTAAACAAAAATTACACAACACGCCACGGATTAAAACTCAACCGGTGCGTAACTGTAATTGTTTCCTTGAAAATTAAAAACAAACCGCAAAAAAACTATTACATAATGTTACGGTTGGAGGTTCTTAAAAATATCGTGATTATGAAAACGATGTAATTTGTGTGGTAAACGAAAATTTTAAATTTCATTCGTTCAATTTTCAGTCGCCAGCGCCTTCTGTTGGCCGGAGGATTTAACTAAGAGTGTAGTTACCGACCGCGAACTGTAAAAGCGCGCGCTCTCTATCCAACGGTAGAGTAATCACGCTCCCTGGACTCAAACCACGGCCGAACTTCACACTTATGCAACCATTTAAACCATTGATTACATCAGAAAGGTACCCAGCTAAGCTCAATTAAACATTTTTATATTGAACCATAAAATATTTCTTCGATCGATAATCTGGCGCCCACAAATCGCGTCGGTTTTCTAAATCAATTATTGCGAAAGCTAACAACACAAAACCGTTGAGAACAGACTAATAAATAATTCCTCGAGTTTACGGTCTTCCACCGAACCAATTTTCCGTGTCCGAATACTAAATCAGACCTACATTAATTAATTTTAGAATGGTAGATTAGCTAACTGAAATAACAGAGTTCCTCGGTCAACACGTCTTAATTTAGGTTGGATTAGTCATCTCACTGTTCCAGAGCGAAATTGTTATTCCAGAAACGAGACATCCCATTAGCGGCCGGAGATGAATCCAATCGTGGCATTTCCTAGTTGAACTATTACCAGGAAAAGTCATTAGCGTGCCGCGAAAATGTAAATTGAAGTCTTGTAGAAAACAGCTGTGGGAAAATGTCTTCGCAAATCTTCTTAAAGAGCGTACGTCGTTTAAACTGCGCTCTGAAACATTAGACGTGGTGAAGCCCCAAACACACGGCCTGTTGCTGACGATACGAGTTTTAATTTGCACTTGAACTATTGAAGTTTGTCGGTTCGTTTAAAAATGTCGGAACTTTCAAAGGAAGTTCGAAATCTTGAAAATGACCGGGGGCGAAATTTTCCCCTAAGTGCTAAACCAGACTTTATCTTTCAAACAGCTCAATATCAGGTCAAACTTTGGAGAAATATTTTGAATATAATTTTTTGAGATAGACGGAATAGAGCTCGAGGTTCGTGCGAGCGAAGCGAGCACTGTTGCACATCAAGGTCAAGCAGAGCCACGAATGATTGACCGAGAGAAAATAAATGTATTGGACGATACGGAACGTAGGAAACAAGTCAATTCTGAAATGATAGCTCTCAGGCGACTAAAGCAATCACAATAGAGGTCCAGGTTTGTCCACGGCGAGCGAAACGCGCTTTGTCACGCAACGATCAAACATATCACGCATGACTTCAAAAAAATGAACATATCTAAAACATACGACTGAATAGACCGTGAGCTGATATTTCTAAATCTCTTTCCTCATTTTTAAACTTTTCATTTTATTTTATCTTTTACTAGCTTTTTTACAAGCTCCTATCTTTATTCTCACTACGTTCTCAGGTTTTTCGAAATATTGTACTCAAATTCTTACATATTTGTTGTTTACGGTTCAGTATCTTAAATTTTAGGTCCTAGATTCTTGAAACTTTAAAAGTTTTGTGTTCCAAAATTCTTTTTCTTGTTCCCTCTATTGCCCTTTTTTCGGTTTTTCAGATTTCAAGTTTTCAAAAGTTTGAATTCACATGTAAATTTATCTTCTTTTCAGGGCTCTCTTATTTTTTCTCTTTTCTTTTTCCTAGCCATACCAGTTTATATTCATCTCTTCTTACTACATGTTCAAGCACTCTAAGCTGTCATTGGTTCAAAAAGCTCTATTTCTAGCTTTTCTCTAAATGCTTGTTCTCTAATTTTATCTTAAAGATATAGAAAAACCTTGGGTACAAAAGAGGAAGAAATGGAGAGAAACAACGTTTTTTTCTATAAAACTATATTGAAAATGAATTAATAAAATTTGAAGATAAAAACTTCCAGAAAATTACGTTATTAAGTAGAACACAGTAGAAAGAAATAATTTATAACTGATTATTTTTTGATCCAAAAAAAATGATAAAAAATGGTAAAAACCTCAACAGAAGTGAAAATAGGAAGCGATCATTATTTGGTGAACTAGACAAGAAAAAACAAAAGAGTGGGAATAAGGTGAAAAGAAGACACAAAATAAAAAAACACAAGGTAAAAAAAATAGTTAAAGAGAAGCAATACAACTGAAAAATTTATTTATAAAATCGAAATCGGAAAACCCAACACAAAAAAATAGTGATAAAAAATAACAACAAAACAAAAGACATGCAAGAACGAGTTTATATAAACAATGAATTAACAAGGGAAGAACGAAAAACTCAAAAAATGAAGAAACAAATAGTAAAGAAAGAATGGAAAAAATTGTAACGCCAAAAAAGGACACGGAGGACTAGAAAAAAACTGAAAGAAAAAAGAAAGCATTAGAATCGGTACGTGAACTGTACAAGTGAACTGTACAAAATATAAAAGATAAAGAAGAAACTGTTGAAGAAATGATAACACACAGTGGATGTAACACGAATTACATGCAAAAAAGAACAAAAATGGTAAGGGAAGAACATACGGGAGTACTGGTTAAAAGAAATAAAAGAAAAGATGGGAATAATTATAAGACCAAATAAGATAAAGAACATGATGAAAGAAGACCGTATAAATGAAACAGTAACGAAGATGGAAATAAATATCTTAGATGAAGAGACGTGGACAGTTACAAGGTCAATAGAATGAATAAAAACGCATGAAAAGAAAGCAAAAACGATGTCTATACGAAACTACAAAAATTAATCTCAATAAGAAAAAAAAAATAAAAATTTTAAAATTTCTAGAAAAACGGTTTTTGGTAAAACTAGACCATAAAAAACAAAACAGAAAAAAGCAAAATAAAGACAGGGACTAACTCAGAAAATAACGTCAAAAGCTAAAAGAAACAAACTATAGAAAGAAATATCAAGAGACATTGAATAATAAAAGATGACCCAAAAGAACATAGATTGAAAGAACGAAAAACAGAACTATAAAAAAAAACGGAAAAAATATGTACAAAATAAAAAAAAATGATTTAACTTGATTGAAAAATTGAAGATTTAAAAAATCAAGCTAAAAAATAACAAAATAAAAACATGCAGGAACGAGTTCATATAAACAATAAATTAACAATAGAAGGACCAGAAACTAAGCTAAACGGGAATAAAGGAAAAAAAACGAGTGAGAAAATAATAAAAAAATAAAAATGAAGTATAAACAAAGGTACAAAATAGAGAGAGAGAAAAAGAAAGCATAAAAAGAAAGAATATGTAGAATATACGAAAGATAAAAGAAAAAGAAACTGTTAAGACAATGATAAAAGAACAAATGGATATAATAAGAATTTCAGACACAAAAAAAGAAGAAAATGGTAAGATAAGAATAAAGCATTAGTACATTAGTCCATAAGAATAAATATTAACCAAATACGCTAAAAACATAATTAAAGAAAACTATATAAAACAAAAATTACCAAAGATAAAAATTAAGCTGTTGGATGAAGAGAAGTGAGCAATAATTATAGGCTAGAAGAAAATGAAGATGCAAGAAAAAAAGACGATTTCCATAAGAAACAACCAAGAAAAGAAAATTATAAAAACGTAAGAGTGTCTAAAAAAGACAAAGTAAGAAGGAATCTTAATTTGGTGAAATTGGACAAAAAGAAACAGAAGAGTAAGAAAAAAGTAAAAAAAGAAGACATGAATTGCTCGACAAATGGAATTAATTATGGTAGTAATGTAATTATGAACATTATGATACACCAAAATAATAAAGAAAATAGTTAAAGAGAAGTACGACAACTGGAATAACTACATATGTATAGTATAGACAAAAAAAAACGAAGAGATCAAAAAAACAAAAAAATGTAAAAAAAAGTGGAGAGAGAGAGATTATGAAAGTAAAAATTGGAGGGAAGCCGAACAAAAACTACAGAGATAACTTTACCACAATAAAACAAAATAAGGAATGTAATATAATTAACATGAAAAACAAATAGAAAATAAGACAAAAAGAAAAGCAAATAATGATAATTCTGATAATAATACGGATGACGCCACCAAAAACTTAGATTCGTTGTTTACATATTAAGACCATAGATGGCGTCTCATGGATGCCCACATAACCAACCCTAATCGACATAAACACCCATTTACTTGGATTTCGAGACTCCGCGACGCCCAAAAAAAAAACACCAAAGAAAAGAACCGTTCCAGCAGTTAACGAGCTGGTGAATGTCTGCCACGCGTCCTTCTACGTATTTCCACGATTCTAATTGATTTAAAAACAAAGCTAGCGACAAAAAAAACACAAATAACATACTCCCAATCAAAATAATGAGGTATTAAGTGCGCCATAAACGTAAAATTAACCACACATTAAAAACCTCTTAATTAACGGCAGCGTCGGCGACGTGTTAACAACGTTCAATCTCTGCATTTTGCATCAATTACCGTTTCTAATAAGTTAACAAAAGACGAGGTGTTAACTAATTTCCAAGTCCTGAAACGAAGTTTATCTGCTTCTAATGCAGCGTTCGTTAAGCTAACGCGGCAATTAAAATGTCAGAGGATAAATCTGCATATACAGGGTGATGTAACACCGCGAACGCTTACCAAGTGACCACCTGTAGCAACATTCATCATTACATACTCACTAAAAGTAGTTATTGATTCCCTGTTAAAGTTGGGCATCATCGCGGTCACTCACCTGAAAAAATAGAAAACGTAATTAAAATAAGCATAACATAAAGTCTACGACAAAAATTTACAGTCGGATAAGCATAAATTGGAATCCAATTACGTCCCAACGCGCAATGAAAAAAAAAATGAACGACATGTTCGCGTGATTTCATGCAAGAACAAAAAAGATAAAAATCGGAACATTGCCGTATTTTTGCAAATGTGAACAGTTCGGACGTGGACTCAAATTCCGACGACCTTGATTTTACCGGGGAAACCGCAAATCGTCCAAGAGTTCGATGGACTCTACACCAAGTTTTAAACCGTTGTCGTGTTGTAGATCCACGTCTTAATTTTCGATCAATTAGAACGGTCTCCACCCCTGGAAGCATTTTAGAGGCGAGAGCTCCCCTAAGAAATTCACCCCGGCGTGTTTTCGAAGCACACTAAGCCGGCTATTGTGGTACCATATTTGGACACGAAATGTTAACCCATCGGATGACATTTAAAAAAAATCAAAGGAAAGTGTATGTACAACTTTGTTTTTTGATGTGATGATAACATAACCTCCAAAATGTCAACGAGGGGACGACGAGCAGGGCTACCAACTGTTTTCAAGTTTTAAGGTCTTTCTTCTCTTTGTGTTGTGAACCGGCTGGAAAATCACCATAACTCTTATTCTGAATAATTAAGGCTTTGTTTAGTACACGCTAATTCGCCCGTCACAATAGTCTGTCACGCAATGACTATAAAAAAGAAATATCTACTCTGCTTTTAGAAAGAGAGCGAAAATAGGTTTGGATCGAGCCTCTGATTTCTCAACAGGTATGCCAACTATTTTCCGATAGTCTGTTAATATACAGTCGTAGCCCGCCTTGAACATTTCCACAGGCTCCGAACCTGGTACTTTTGGTGGCCACATCTTGTGAGCTTCATGGAGGACGAAATTGTCTTTACATTAAGACGATTCAGCTAATCATTAAATGTTACATTTTTTCTCATTGTTTTCCTTACAACATTGCCATGTCGTGCGAAAAGTACTTTTTTGATTCGTCTTCAATTTTTTGTTAAAAAAATGATTGAAAATTGAAATTGAATTGATTTCAACATCTTTGTGCGTCAATTAATGTTTAACTAGGCGGATTTATCAATAGGTTTCAAATTCCGTAGCCTGCTACGATTCGATCATATGATGTGTTTATAGCAAACTACTCGGCTCGCTGACGCTCGCCTCGAAACAAAGATGGTCCTATATATTATTAAATCCCGGGCTTTTGGCGCCCAGTTTATTTGATTAGTAATTTGGCAGACGCGACTAGAATGATCTCCTGACATTTTGACTTTCCCGTTGATGAGAGGTAAAATTGAATAATTAAATTATGCCGAGGCGAGCGTGAGCGAGTCGCTTATTTCCATTGTATTTATTTATTATTTAAAATTGTAAACATTCTTATAGTACGTCGTGTTTAACACTATAAATAATGACACACTAAACAAGGTTAAAGTGCCAAAATATTAGCAAGATCAATTAACAAGACGACATGCGTTTTTACTTTCATGACCAACTTGATTTGAAAGACAGTGTTTTACATCAAGTTTATATTTTTCTTAAAACACCGACCGAGATTCTATCAGCAATTAACCAAGTCGTACTCCACAACAGAAAATCTCCATATCCGGCATTTAGCAACGGAAATGCAAACTGTCGTAACGGCATCCGTAAGGTTATCGTTCTTAGTCCTCCCTATACAATTGCCCTGATACGTCTGTTATTTGGGGATGTTGCGTGGGTGTTGCTCGTCTGACAAAACAATCTCATCCACCTGTACGATACGAAACGTCCCCTCACTGTTTATTTATAAACGGCAACGATGATGGTCTATGTTTGTCTTGTTGCGGTTCGTGTCGCGACATGGAGACTGCTATAAATTTTCATGTTGCGTCATTTCCGGAAATTTGACCGTGAAAATAGCAAAAGCATCGTAAATATGGCGACGCCGGCGAATAGATTTAGTTTATGGATACTGGAGCTTCGCTTACACGTGTCAGAAATCTTTATTGCTGCTGGGAAAAGGATCACGTAGACTTGGGTTAATGTGGAAGTTGCAAGAATTTTACATATAGAATTTCGAAGGAGATACCACATCAAGCGTTCTATTGTGCGCGTCAGATGTCGAAAATTAAAGGATTTGAGAAGGTGGGAAAAGTTTACAAACCAAAGAACTGGAAAAGTAAATTTTCTTATACTGTAATTCAAAGGTCTAAAAAACTGACCGGGTGTTTAAGAATTTCCAAAATTTAAAAAACTGCCATATGGTGTAAACCGTAGAAATCTAACACGTAAGTCACAATCGAATTTTGGGAATCTGGAAATATATAAAGCCTGAGAAAACCAAAGAGCCAAAACATTGAAAAAATTATAGTTATCAAGCTTAACCTTAAAAACTGCTAAAAAATTAGAAATCTGAATATATGAAATTTCAACCCTGAGAGCCTAAGAATTTGAAAAACTAAAACCTGCCAACCTAAAATCCGAGAATGTACGAAACCTAATCAAACCCAAAAACATACGAATCTAAGATTTTACAAAAAATTAAAATTTTGAAAACCTCATATTCAAAAAGTTGGGACACTGAAAACGTAATAAACCAAAAAATAAGACAACCTAAAAGTATTTCAAAATTTTCAATATTTTATGAAACCAAATAAAAAAATTAAACACGATACAACAAAACCTGACAACCTGAAATCTAAAAATGTGGAACTGATAAAATAAAAAACCTAAATAAAAGTTCAAACTGACACTGAACACTTAAAAAAACTGACAAATGAGACAACCTAATTCTTTCAACTTTCTTTAGGAATCTAAATAAACTGTAAAATTAGAATCTGAAAACCTACATCATATAGAAAAACTCTGAAAAATTAGCAGCTTCTTTTCTAAATATTTTTATTCAATAAACTGAGATTCTGGGAAATAAATTTCGAACCTAAATGAGAGTTCAAAATACTGAGAAAATAAACCAAGAAAACTTTAAACAGTGCCAGGCTTAGAAACTGAGAAACCTAAAGGCTACAAAATGGAAAAATGAGAATGGAGAACCTAAAATCTTTAAAAAGTGCAATGATTAGAACCTGAGAAACCTAAAAACATCAAATAAATTAAAAATATAAATACATATAAATCTAAAAACCTAAAAATCTGTGTAAAAATATCTAAAAAAGAGAAAAACAACCTGACAACCTAAAACCTAAAAATGTGGAACTGATAAAATAAAAAACCTAAATAAAAGTTCAAACTGACACTGAACACTTAAAAAAACTGACAAATGAGACAACCTAATTCTTTCAACTTTCTTTAGGAATCTAAATAAACTGTAAAATTAGAATCTGAAAACCTACATCATATGGAAAAACTCTGAGAAATTAGCAGCCTCTTTTCTAAATATTTTTATTCAATAAAACGAGATTCTGGGAAATAAATTTCGAACCTAAATGAGAGTTCAAAATACTGAGAAAACAGAACAAGAAAACTTTAAACAGTGCCAGGCTTAGAAACTGAGAAACCTAAAGGCTACAAAATGGAAAAATGAGAATGGAGAATCTAAAATCTTTAAAAAGTGCAATGATTAGAACCTAAAAATATCAAATGAATTGAAAATATAAATATATATAAATCAAAAAACCTAAAAATCTGTGTAAAGTATCTAAAAAAGAGAAAACAAACCTGACAACGTGAAACCTAAAAATGTGAAATGTATAAATTGACAAACCTAAATAAAAGTTCAAACTGACACTAAACACTTAAAAAACTAAAAAATGAGAGAACCTAATTCTTTAAATTTTCTAAAAAATGTTCAGTTTTGAGAACGTAAGAAACCTAAAAACTCACAACTAAAAATATAAATGATAAATAAAATGTGACAAAATTGTTAGAAAGTAACCAAACAAAAATCCAAAATTCTACAACCTGATAACCCTCAAAAACCTAAGAAACTGACAAGCCAAGAAACTAAGAAATGAAACAACCCAAAAAGCTATAAAACTGACAGTTGAAAGTTTTAAAACCTGCGAATTTCAATAAGAACTCGGAATTCGAAGAGCCTGAATCTACCAACTCAAGAAGCCTAAAAATGAGAAACCGAAACCGATATTAAACCAATGATGCAATGTAAGCCCATTCTCACACTATCAGCACCCACATCCTGTTCAAAACAGAAATGCCCCGATCAAAGTGCCGTTTTCAATTATTGAAAATTGCCGTACCTACTTTATCAATAAAACGTCACAAATCGACCCCACAATAACGTAATTACATAAAATACCCGCAGGTCTGTTCCAGTTCCACTAGATCAAGCACAACCGATTATTTTCCATTATTTCGAAGCAAACTGTCGCTAATGAAATTCACTCAATTACGTCTCAATATCGAACATTCCTCCGAGTCCAGCGAAAAAACGCTAGTGAAGACGTCTTGACAACAGTTACGCTATTGATTTGTCATAATGAGTCTTTTTCACCCTTCAAAAACCGTCATGAATACGAATGTCTGATTAGATAAGTTCTACAAGTTTTTCTCGTCTTTTTCAGTTTGTGACTCACTTCTTGTGTAAATGAAAAGAAAATGGATGATGCTTTTAATGAGCAACTTCCGACGACACTTATAAATAGTTTGCCAGTGTCTGCTGACATGCGTTAACGAACAGGTAACGGCACAAAAAGTGAATTTTTTAGTGGAAAAGCCACCGACGTTTCGCTTTTTGTCCCTTTGTTTCACAAGCTCGGAAGGCGAAAGGAAAATGAAGTCTCCGCATAATAACTGCCAGCAATGATTGATGAATTTTACTGCAATAACTACGTCTTGATACCTCGGTAAATCCGCCAATTTCACAACCCCCATCGCTTAAGCAAACAAGCAACGGGGTAAGTCACCCTTGAAGAAAACGTAGCAAAGCGAAATCAATCAACATCGTTGCGCATCACAATCAATCATTAGTTCAAAAAATCTACAATCCGCGATGAAATTCTGTAATAAATTGGATCAAGTCGATGGATTCAGTTTGGAATCGTATCTTTTTCTAACCACAGATGTTAAATGTACCAGATTTGATAAAGACGGAACAGACACCAATCTGTTGCCATTTTACCGAAGAACAAATGGGAATTATGTAACGCGAAAAATCACGTTCTGGGAGTGTAGGTCAAACGGTAGTCGTAACAATGCAAAGTAGTTCACATAACTTTTCGATGATTTGGAGCCAATTAAAAAGTGAAATTTTGCGGAATGCCCGTCATTACGATTATTAAGTATTAATCAACGTCCGAGTAGCGACGTCACGTAATAGTTTGTTTGTTTATTTACATAATTTAGGTAAACAAACAAACGATTACGTAGAGAACTAAACATAACAATTTTGGTTTAATTTAAACATGAATTCACACGGGACAATGCAAGGACTTTGGTAATCCTCGTCGACCTTGCGCTTTAAATCTGCGTACTTTCTTTCGCGTTTTTTTCTAGCGGTGTTGGTTTCAGTGACCCCGCTTTTTCTTTCTTTGGGTAATTAACGATTATCGGCCTCCTTTTATTGTGACCTGAAATTTCTTCGTGTAAAAGACGTAGTAAATTTTGATGAGAAGATAACCAACAGTGAGAATCCCATATCCGGCATCGAGAATTGTCATCAATTTCTTAATTTATCAATGACTAAGTTTTCGGTTTTCGGGTTTTTAGATTCTCAAAAATTATTGGTTATCGCGTTCTCAGCGTGTCAAAATCATATTTAGTCCTTTGGGTTCTTCCATCTCTTAGTTTCTTGGTCTGCTAATTTCAGAACCTCTCAAAATTTGGTTAGCCCGAGTATCAAATATCTCATCATTTGTTCCTCTTTCTCCTTTTTTGCTATGGTTTTCTTCTAGTGGCGTGTTATGCTCCTATTGTACCCCTCTGAAGCATAAGCAGACAAACTTTGCAGTTTCTCCCATTTTTTTTTTTTGAAGACTGAGTGAAAAATTTTAGATTTTAGTCCCAAAAATTATTTTTTTTTTAATTTGCTTTCTGTATGCCTGTAATTTTGTTACTTAACACGGTTAACAATCACGCTAAAGATAGAAAGTTTTATAGCCACAGTTTTAAAATCAGCGGAATGACATTTTTTAGATAAAATTTTGGAGAATCTTTTCCCTGTACAAAAAATTAAAATTTCTAAAATTTGTTTTATTTTCCTGTCTATTTTTTTTATTTGATAGAACATTTAATAAGCAAAACGAAAATGAAAATTCATCAAGTTTTAGTGTTATAGCTGTAAAACGATCAGCACAATTTTTTTTTACAGAAAATTTTGAAAATTTTTTGTCGTAGGTACTAAAAATCCAAATTTTTGCAAATACTTGTCTTTTGGTGTTGTAATTTTCCAATTTGACGCAGGTAACAAACTAGTCTAAAATTAAAATATCTACTAATTTCATTGTTATAGTTTTAAGTTACTAGAATTACATTTTTTTAAATTGTAAAAGTACTAAAACTGAAATTCTTCTCTTTTTTGCTCTATAATTTTGTTATTTGACACAAGTAATCAGCACTCCAAAGAAAGAAAACTCATTGAATTTCATTGCTCTCGCTTTAAAAGTCTACCAGAATAACATTTTTAGATAAAATAAAAATTTATCCCTTGTTCTCAAAAAAAAATTCAAAAATTTGGGTCTTTCGCTCTATAACTTTGTAATTTGGCACATGTAATAAAGAAGTCAAAAATAGTAATCTCCCTAAATTTCATTGCCATAATTGAAAAACTACTCTTTTTTTGTTCACATAATTTTGGCAATTTCTTAATAGTGCCAAAAATAAAAATCCTAAAATTTGGCTTATTTCCTCGATCATTTTGTAATTTAACACATCTAATCTAAAAATCACTGCTAGTATTTAAAATAAAAATTTCTAAAATTTGTCCCTTTTGCTCTATAATTTTGTAATGTAAGTTACAATAAAAAAAAAACAGTAACCGCCCTAATTTTTATAGCCACAATTTTGAAATCAGCTGAATGACATTTTTTAGATATTTTAGAAATTCTTTTGCTTGTACTAAATATAAAAACTTTCTAAAATTTGTCTTTTTTGCTCTCTAATTTTCTAATTTACCAGAACATCTAGTAAGCAGGTCAAAAATTCATAAAATTTTAATGTTATAGCTTTAAATGCAGTACTAAATTTTTTGCTGCAAGTAGTAAAAATGCAAATTTCTAGAATTATTTGTCTTTTGTGCTGTAATTTTGTAATTTAAGGCAAGTAACAAACAAGTCCGAAATAGCAAACTCCCTAAATTTCATTTTTTACATAAATATTGTCAATTTTTTGCTAGAACCAAAACTGAAAATTTCTTGTCTTTGTTGGTCTATAATTTTGTAATTTGGCGCAAGTAATCAGCACTCCAAAAATAGAAAACTCCCTGAATTTCATTGCTCTAGCTTTAAAAGTCTACCAGAATTACATTTTTTCATAAAATGATAAGAATTTTGATTTTGACCTCAAAAAAAAAATTCTAAAAGTTGTCTCTTTCGCTCTATAATTTTGTAATTTGGCACCTCTAATAAAGAAGTCAAAAATAGTAATCTCCCTAAATTTCATTGTCATAGCTGAAAAACTATCAGTGATTTTTTTTTCACATAATTTTGGAAATTTTTTTGATAGTACCAAAAATAAAAAATTCTAAAATCTGACCCTTTTGCTCTATCACTGTGTAATTTGGCACAGCTGATAAGCAGGTTAAAAACAGTAACTTCCTAAAAATTACAACTTTAAAATTACCAGAACTGCATTTTTACATAAAAAATAAATATAAATTCATTGCTCGTATTTTAAATAAAATTTCCTAAAATTCGTTCCTTTTCCTCTATAATTTTATAACAAGCAAGTCGGAGAGGGGATCGTAACCTCCATAATTACATTGCTAGAACTAAAAAACTAGCAGAGTTACACTTTCAATACAAAAAATTAAAAAATTTCTTGATCGAATCAAAAATGAGAATTTCTACAATTCGTGTCTTTTGCTATAGAATTTTGTAACTTAGCACAGTTAATAAGCAAATTAAAAATAAATTTGATTTCGTTGTGTCCTGATACTTTTCGTCTTCAGTTTGTGTATTGCTTTGTGTTTGACTGCTCCGTATTGTTCCATTTTTTTTATATTCTCTCCATTTTTTCTTTCAAAAGTACTTTTTGGTCTTCCATTATCTCCTTCATATCCATTCCTCTTCTTCTTTCTAACACCTCTAGTATTTAATTTTCTTCCAATGTTTCATCATTCTCCTTTTAATGTTGTCGTTGAATGTTTTCTCTTCTTTGTTTTATTTCCTATTCATTTCCTTCCTTCTTTATTTTAGCTTTTTTGTATTCCTTTTTCCTCTCAAGTCTTTAATCTCTTCCTAACAGTCGTTTCATTTTATCCTTATTTTATCTTCTACCGTTTTCATCTTCTCTTTTATTTCTCGCTTCAGATTGTTTCATTTTTGCGCCCCTAATTCCAAATCGATTTCCCCAGAATTTTAAAGACCACGCTATATATCAACACCGCCAACATTATCACCGTCACCGATCCCCGCATTTGCTCCCATTTAATTATCTCGCTAGATAAAACGTCATAAAAAGGATCAACCTTCCGGAGTTTACATTAAACAGCTAATCCGGTGAAATAACGTCAACTACCTGCATCGTCCCGATGCGGTATTGTTTAATTTAGCGACGCGGCACTTCAATTATCTACACATAATAGAGGGAGTATTCGCATGAACGAAGTGGATGAGAGGACGATAAAAGAAAAGTGGCAATTGCGGAAAAAACGAGAAGGTCGCCGGTTTGAACCGGCCAAAAAATTTGAATGTCAATGGAGAATGAAAAGTTCAATGCGTGCGTTCGGAGGACTAAACCCTTTTTTGGTAAATGGGAATAAAATGATTCTTTTATGGAATGGCGTCATAAATGTTTAAATAATGATGAAGGGTATTGATTAGATTGAATTGGGAGAGTTTGATGGAAAATACACGTTGAATGTGTAGCTATTGATTTTTAGTGTACAGTGTGACGCATTGTCGACGTGATATTTATTTGTTTATTTGTTTGGTGCACTACACAAAAAACGAGTTCCACATGTTCTGGTTATCTAAACAAGCAAGTTTTAAATAAACATCAAGTCTTCCGATATAGGGTAAAACAGGGAAATGCGCTCAAAGGTAGTGGTACTCGCCTAGCATCATTTCCCCACTTCGCCCTATCACGAATTTTTGAATTTGAATAACAAATCTCTATTTACATAAAAAGAAAACAACGACAGCTCAATAATTACCAGGAAGTTCTACGTGAGTGAGTTTGTGTTTGTTTTGCGGTTTCCGTTGAGTAGAACAGTGAAATTGTGTTAATTAATTTTACAGTTGATATCCGAGATATTTCCCGTGTTGGTGCAAGCGACGCATAAGATTAGCATAATCAAGCAGACAGATGAAAAATGATACCGAAAGGTCAAACGATCAATTGATTTATGCATCTAATAACGAAAGGGAAAAGTCGAAGCGTGAAAGCGGGGAAAAACGGAGGATGCACTCACAATAGATTGTAGAAAACAAAGTTGGCGCATAAATAATAAAATCGTGACGTTTCGCAACTGCGACAGTTCTCAAATGTCAAATCACCATGGCCCACTTGACACTGCCAATTTCAAGAAGATTAATAATGAACTTCATTACAAACACGGAGAACGATTTTTACAACAGTGCCGTTTCCGACGTTAATCCGAGCAGGTGAACGTGGCCCTGAAGGTCCGAACGAACGTTCTTTGTACTTTAGAAGCAATGCGGGTGGGTGTTCCATTATGGCAGCAGGTGATTATATATTGTGCTCTCGAATTGTTTTCTTCACATCGTTCCTGTCTGCCACTGATCGAACACCATGGACTGTCTTAACTGTTTTTCGATCCACGTAGAAGCCGAGGAAGCTGCCACCATTTGAAGGATCACCTTTCGCTTTTGCAAGCAATTTTTCAGTCGCTGAATTTCATTATGTTTCCGTTCCATTTTCGTTATCATATTATCAGTGAATGAGCGTTTTAGAATTTCAATGGGCGTCCTATCTCTTTTCACTTTGCATAAGAAATAAGCTGCGGAGGTGCGTGTGTGAAATTCAAGCACACGTTCACGTAATCGCCTTTGCTATCAAGGGCTGAGATTCAGAGATTTTGCCCTTTTTGTGTTCATACTATAAATACCCATCTAATAGTTATCACGACGCCCCACCTACGCTTCGGTCTTTCACCCACGATGCACTAGGTGCGTCAACCCTTTTCGCAAATTAAAGGGTAGTAAAATCAGTAGCGAAATGAACCGTGACTTACGTGGGGTGCAGCGTAACACTGAATGAATCAAAGCTAAACTAACGGGGTTTAACAGGTATGAAATCAATAAATTTGGAGATTTTAGAATTTTAGAAAGTCAATTCGTTCCGAGCTCCAGACTATGAGTCGCGGCTATGTTTACATTTTCCCTCTTGGTTGCATGGGACAAAAGCAATAAAAATTTTGTAGTGTTTTTAACTTTCCTTTGCAATAAAAACTGCTTTTATTGCCACATTTTTACGGCGGGCAGAACGAATTTTTATTACGGGATCAGTTTATGAAGACTGTCTTTTCGGAAGAGAGGGCTAGCTTCCAGTTCGTTTACATAATAAGGAAAATATAATCAAGGTGGAGGGAATAAATGGGTTTGTTAGGTTGGGGGAGATGAATTAAGAAACGGGACAATACAAAAGAAAATTTAATAGAATTTTGAGGACCTCAAGAATTTTTAGAAACTCGAAAAAAACAAGGCAAATCAGGAAAAACAAACAACTATCCTATCAGATGTACGAAAAAAATGAAGATGTGAAAAACAAATTTTAAAATTACAGAACTGATCCAAATCTTAGATGTGTAACAAACTGAAAATCTAAGAACTTTACTGAGACTCCAAAATTCTGAGAACATGTAAACTCGAAACAGCCAAGAAACCGAATAACGAAGACAGTAAAATTTACAGGAATTTTCCAACCTAAATGAGAATAGCATTTATAAATTAAATTAAAATTCTGAGAATCAAAGAACGTGTAAACTGAAAAATCCGAAGAACACAAAAAAAAAACCTGAGAAGCTCCAAGCCTAAAGATTCCTGAAATGATCTTCAAATTTCTACGAATTTCGGAATTTCAATCCAAAAACACATTTTTCCTCTTACCTGCTAAAAGAATTTGGTGGCCACCCTGCGACAAGACATCCTTCATCCTGTCGAATACCCTCCGTAATCAACTTCCGATGTCAAGCGTATTTCCGGCTCGGAGCTCAGCTTCCTACAGGACGCTAACGCTATTCGTAATTTCCGTTGTGTTATCAATACATTGTCTACCGGATTCGGCGATTTGATTCATCGAAGAAGTACAAATATGGACGGAATTAACGCTGAGTTCGACACATTTTGAATATAAAGAAGTGAGTCAGGATGAGTAAGACGTTCCAAATGTCAACACAAAAAGGAATTCATGAATCAGGAGAAATCGTGAGTTTAGTTCTGAAGTGTAATGATAAATTCCGAGGCAACCTAGAATTTGATTTATGGAGCTGTAGGTCGATAAGGTGTCGACGAAGTGACCTCCATTGTTAGACGCTGCGTAGGCAATTTAATAAAAATAATTAGGTTGCATGTAGTTTGCACCACCATCCAAAAGTGCATTTAAGGAGATTAGGGGAAAGTGGGGCAATTCCGACAGCGGGTACTACCATAATTTGAATTTTTCATTGACTGACATCGTAGGTGGCTGTTACTTAATATAAAATGATGGATTGGTCGGTCGCCTCTCTAGAATCTATATTTGACATTTGAACGCCTTTGGTCTGTTAGATAACACTCAGTGTTATAGGAGTTAGATTTTCATGACGTCATTTTTTTCAACTTCAAAGGAACCCATACACAAAAGGAATTCCACGTTAAATAACATCGAAATGCCGAACTGCGGCGGCGGCTATACTAAAAATACCAACACTAGCAATGAGACTATTGTCCACGACGGTATTCGCACTTCTTTGAATGTAAATAGAGCTTGATGCATTCACAGGACGTCGTGGGTATGTGATTAAAATTGAAATTGTGGGTGTGGAAACCATTTTTTCAACCTTTTAGTATATGAAACATGATGATCAATGGAGTCTTGTAACACCTCTTCAAATGTATAGCGGCGCAAATTCATAGCCACATGTTAATTACTATATTCGTGGCACTTTGCATACAAAATCTTGTTGCATAACGCAAGGTCGATTATCATCAACATGAGCCAACCGTGTTCTTCCTCTTCGGTTATGCAAATTTTGGATGCTCGGGAAATTCAGTTAATACACTGAATGACAAAAGTTGGGACTTCTGATGAAAAATCGTATTCAGCTATTGTACCTACATTTTCCCCATCTTCTGTTTTTTGTTTTCTTTATATGTTCTTTACTTTCCCAAATATTTATTTTCTTTGTTCTGATCAGATTATGTTGCACGCACCACCATTTAGAATAAGAGTGGTCCTAAAGCAGATCCTTGCTGCAAACGGGATTTTGCCATACTGGCATTGAAATTTTCTTCTAGTGTGAAAATTAATTTTTCTAAAAAAAAAAACAAAGTTCCTCCTTCTCCTTTTCCCGTTTCATCTATATCCTTTACGTATCCGTTTTATTTCTGTTTGTTGTTTGGTCAGTTCATTCATCTGTTTTTCTTTCCCCTCATACCTCTCATCCTTCTTATTACTATTTTTAATACTTTATTAATTTTCCCACTTGTTTTCCACCCCTTCGAGCTCATCTTTCCATCCTCCACATCCATCATAAGCTTACCTTAATCAACATACTAAAATTTCAATACACGAAGCGTGTACAGGAGTATATAATTACTCGGCTCGCTACCGCTCGCCTCGATATTAGCCCATACAAAAAAACACACTGAATGGTAATTTTTTGTAACTGCGTTTAAATTTAGTGTGATTACAAGGATCAACGACTAATTCTTTACTGCGTTGTATCCACGTGGGCCCGAGCTTCGTGTGGGCTGACCTTTAGGCACAATGATAACATTAGCATTTTTATTACACGGATCGGGAGCGGTCCGAACGAAAATCTGCACAAATGATTCCCTATTTTACGTATTCTTCGGTTTTCGCACTTCTTTCCAGGAACGCGAACAATTAAGAAACCAATGAATAAATTATATGGATTGACACGATCGTTGGATCGGTAATAAACAATAAATAATTAATGATATTCTACGGCTTTGATGGTAGCAGCGTTACTAGCCTTGAACGAAACAAACAAGTGCGGATGGTATTGGATTTCCTTTCTGTTTGAAATCATATCGATTTTAATTGATGCAATTCGAAGAAATCTGTGCACTTTTTGTTACAGAATAACATCTATGTATATTGTCTGAATCTAAATCTGTTCTTAGATCACAGCATACTAGGATATTGGTTACGATAGTTAATTTTGGCACCCCTGTATATTAATTAGACACAAATAGCCAAATACTGTTACGCTAAGTAGAAATCTGTGTTATGTGTGCTATAAAATGGCGGTCAACAACCGTTCAACAAAAGTACTGCAATTTACATGTACTAACTTGAAACCGCTGAACAGTGCTACCAACACATTTCTAAAATTCATTCACTCCTATTAGTGTATCGATTCGTCTTGTATGGGCGACCACAAGCTTTTGTACCATCGTCCAGCGCCAACTATTATTTATGCATCCGTTTTTGTGTAAGGGGACCTTTGTGTGTTTATTTAACTTGTCTGCATTTATGTTGTTAGATGACTACAATTGACACTAATAATGCCATATGCGAAACAAAGAAATGAAGCGTTTACAAAGTAAGGAAAGACAGTTACACACTTGCATTATGAGCTTTTGTGTATGATAAATGACATGTTTTTTTTTTATTACTTAAAGAACAGCCTGTGAACAACATGGTCAGATCTTTTTGTAGTTGTATTCAGCGAGACAATCCAAATCTTTTATTGGCTGATAAACAATGAGATCAAGGCTTTTTTTTGTTGTTGTTAACTACGTCCTCTCTATTCGTTCCTTATTTCCATCCACGCCGTAATAATTCACCCTCGACCGCCGCAATAAAGATAATTGAGAGCGTCTCGGCGCCAACATTCAGTTTTATGAACGCCACAGTATTTACAACACAAAATGAAATAACTATATCACGATTTAATTACCTGGTCCATATTGCGAAATTGCGGAAGAAAACGTGACAATATTAAAAAAAAAAACACTGAACTATTTCTATAGTTTTTTGAGACTCACTGTATATACATAAATAGAAGAGCGTTATTTTAACTGCGTTGGTGACGAATAGTTGCAAAAAAAAACACCAAATTTGATCTCTAAAATAATTCGCAACCACCAAGAGCTGTTAATGTGAATTTCAGATAGAGAGTGGTTCATAAATAACTGACTTATTTTAAACACAAAACCACATTTTTAATGTGTAAAAATTTAGAAAGCAAAGTATCTTGAAGGTTATCCAAAAATATACGAAGACCGAAAAAAAAGTAAGAAAAATTCAGAATATCTAAAGTCTAAATTCCTATAATAATAAAAAAAAAACAAAACGATGAATTCGAAGAAAACAAAAAACAATATATCAAATTCAAAATATCACAAAAATCTACAAAATCTAAAAAATGAGAAAAACCTGAGCTGTCTAAGAAGCCTAAAAAAATTAGAAAGAAGATAAAAAAAATCTAATGAATCCGAAAATTCAATTTATCCAAAGAATCTAGAGAGTCTAGTAATATAAAGTCCAAAAAAATAAGAAAATAATAATATAAAAAATAGAATATTATAAATAATATAAATAACAGAAATGCTTTCAAAACATAAATATTAAGGGCATTTTGGACATTTTGATATAGGGTGGTCGGAAAAAAAGAAAAATTTGGTTAAAAAAAGGCAATTTTTTTATAACAGGGACATGTTTAGAGCCAATTTAAGACAAAATTTACCAAAAAAAATTCTAATTAAAATAAAAACATCAATATTGAAAAATGCAGATAATAATTCTGTGGCGTTTGTGAAAATATGTAGCCTACAACATGCCTAATGCCTACAACATTAAAATAAATTTAAAGTAATTGAAAAAATTCAGCCCAAAAAATTTCAAAAATGCTTTTAAAACAAAAATATTAAGGTCTTTTTAGACATTTTGATATAGGTGGTCCGAAAAAATCGCACGAAAGTTGCAAAAAACGGATATTGTAGTTTCAAACCAAATTTATCAATAAGTGTCTAGTTGAAAACAGAAATCAAAAAATGACATGAAAATTCTGTATCGTTTGTCAAAAATGTTTAAAATAAATTTCAAAAATCAATTAATTAAACTCAATATCTTTAAGTATATTATAATATCTTTAAATAGCAAAATTATATAGAAAAAACAGAAGAAAAACAGTTTTAGGCTAAATGTATTCATAAGCGCTTAACTGAAAAGAACGACAACCTATCATATTAAAAAGTGACAGAAACAGAAATTATATAGTTCGTCAGAAATATCTACGAGCTTTAAATAAATTTTAAGAAATTTAAAAAAAAGCCAGGTCAATTTTTTTTTTTTACAAATCCGTTTAAAACATACATATGTAGTTCATTTTAGAAATTTTAATACCGAGTGTTCGAAAAAAAATGCAAAATAATTTTTTTGTGAGGATAGCGTGATTTAAACCAAATTTATCAAAAAAGCGTCTTAGCAAAAAGAAAGAAAACGGTCAACATTGACAACTGACAGATAATAATTCTGACGTTTGCCAAAATATGTAGTCCGTCAAAAATGTCTATTGCTTAGAATAAATATAAAGTAATTAAAATAAAAAAAATATTAAAAAACATGTTTTTCGAACGATAGCGTGTTCAAAAATAGTTTTAGACTAAATTTATCAATAAATGTCCAAGTAAAATTAAAGAGAACAATATAGAAAAATGACATAATTGTGTCAAAATGTGTAGGTCCTTAAAACAGCTTAAATCAAATTAATTAATTCGTGATTCAACAGAAATTGTTAGAAAAGCCATTAGAATATAAATATACATGTCATTTTTATTATGTTCATACCGGGTGTTTACCAAAAACGTTAAAAAATTTATTTTTTCGTTTAAAGACCGTTTGTACAAAAGTGGTCAAATTTTTATGAAATTAAGAGAGCAGATCAATATATCAATATGAAAAAATGACGTGTATCAAAATATGTACCGCTTTAAAAATTTTCACAGAACACATTAAAGATGTTGATATCGAGCGTTAAACGACTTGAAAAATGTCATAATTTAAGACACGTGTCAGAAGTGATTGTGAGCAGAGACTTCTTGACCGGTGTTCGTTATCATTCCATGTTAACGTAAAAAAACCAGTGTTGGTAACAATGACAGTTGCCAATAACAAAAAATCATAGCACTCTCGAAGTGGTAAGGTCAACTTTTCGCGGTTGCACCACTTCCTTCAAAAACCATCTCGTAACGACGCGTTCTTTGTGGTTTCTTTCGGTCCTCCGCAACAAGTATGCGTTTACCGTTACCAACACGTCCATTCTCCCCCGAAACCTGTACCTGCGTCTTCCTCACAGGTAGCAAAACACAAAAGAGCCCCACTCACCTTCAATGCAAACGACGTGGTCCCGAATCTGCTGAGCTACCAAGCCATCAGGAATAAGATCGATCAAGTCATAAATGGCATAAATCGACGGATGCACACTTTCGAACCTCTGGATCTCCTGGCGGATCGCCAGGGAGTTGTTGAGGAACGGTTGCAGCTGGGCCCGAGAGTTCATTTTAGCACTGTTACAAACTTGTAAACATTGTAATTTTTTTCACCGCCTCGCGTGGAATTTCGTGACAGGTGAAAGTCGCGGAACACTATTTTTACAGGCACTAGGGAAACTAGAACGCACAGGATAAATCGAACGATCGGAACGATTTGAAATGGAGAGGTTAGGATGAGACGTCCGAACACTCCCACCACACGAACTCCATTTGTGTTTTGGCGAATACAGCGACAAGACATGTGGACTCGGGTGGGAATTTCGGAAGGTACAAGTTTGGGAATGGGGCCCCGCTGAGAGAGACGCTTTACAGAACACAAACAAC
The DNA here is from genome assembly GCA_030157275.1 of Cynaeus angustus. Classification (NCBI taxonomy): domain Eukaryota; kingdom Metazoa; phylum Arthropoda; class Insecta; order Coleoptera; family Tenebrionidae; genus Cynaeus; species Cynaeus angustus. The sequence continues at coordinate 11,843,667 of CM058067.1, forward strand.
AAAAACAAGATGGCTGACACTCGTAATTTAATAATCTAGCGCGAGAGGACACTACTACGCAAAACTACTACAGCTTTAACTAGTGCGCAATAGAGGGCGCACAAAAAAATTAAAAAATTAAATAACAAAAATTAACAACATAAAATACCAACGCAGTACTTTGAAAATAATTTAAAATAAATTACCTCACATAGTTTTGTTTGTATTCAACGATTAATTTTATTATTAAATTAGTGGTTATGCAACCAAACATACACTTTTACAAAAAAGTTTTCAGATATTTTCTTAATGATTTTCACAATTTTGGTTAATTTAATGACCAGTGCTGATCGAAAGCTGAAAGTAACAAAGTGATACAGTTATTTTGTTTATTTTTCAACATCCTCCATGGCAATATATAATTTTACACACTTCGATCTTGTAGTTTTACTAAGTTTTGATTGATAGTAACTTATTATTTGTGATCGATTAAAAATGATTGTCTTTTGTTTTTTCTCTGTTTTCACAGCTTGTAAATGTTGAAAAAAGAAACACAGAAACAATTTGTCTTTACATGCCGTCTATAATTTATGCTATTATGTTAAAATTGAAGTCACAACTGTGCAGTAACATGATATAATTAATAGCCACAGAGCATGACACGATATTATCAATGACATGATTATATTGCATGGTACAGTTTTACATAGTCACATCACTGCCACATTCATTCTAAAAAAAAGTAAGTAGTTGATTCCGATTGTGGTCTCAGACTTATTCCTTTCGGTGCCAGACAAAAAAATGATAGTCCGAGACCTTGGGACCGTCACCGGTCATAGAACCACCAAAATCTCGATGGAAACAGCCATTTCTTTATTATTTTTAACACATTACGTGGATTTTCACACCTCTTCAAGGTGACTCCAATTCCCAGGGTGATCCCATCACTTTTAGAAAAAACCAGTTTCAGGTTCGTTTTGCTAGTTTATGAGATAAATTTAATCACGTCCTTCGTCTTGGTAATTGATTTTGGCCTCAAAACGATAAACTTATGACACTAATGTGATGAAATTTCGTAAAAAGTGGAATTTTATGTCTTGGGCGTTGCTTTTTACAGATTTTGCTAATAGTTGCGAGTGAAAGATTAGTTTCTTGTTGACTTGCGGTCGTTGGCCATCCCAACCGGTCTTGACGGTGTTGTTATAAAACAGAAGATAACTATTAAGTGTGATTCACGAAGCAGTGTTGCAACGCAAAACGTAAGTCTCTTATTTTATTGTCTTTTTACGTGCAAACGCTATATTTCATTTTCTCAAGGCCAATAAATATTGTTTATTAATATTATTTTATTGTGAGCTTGTTTTTATTACTTTTCTGTTTGTTGCAACAATTTTGTTGCTTGCTGTGTTCTTAAGATAAACAAAATTTTGTAGAATGCTAAATCGAGGTGCACTTCTGTTTCTGCTGTTCTTTTTCTACCGAAATGTTGCCACCACAGATCCAGAAATAGAAACGGAAGAACTTAGAGCGAGAGATTTTCTGCAACTTCTCAATAAGAAGAATGAAGAAAATCAGAATAAACTCACTTTGGCGCATTGGGCTTATGCTTCTAACATCACTGATGCTAATCTTCAGAATCAGGTAAATATACAATGCGAAAAAAAAGTCGTAGCAGGATTATTGCTGAAAAAACAATTTCTAGTTTTTTCCAGTTTTTAGTGCCTACATTTTCACAATTTTTTTTTTTTAATATTGTTTTTATTTTAGTTTTCTAAAACTAAAATAGATGAACCGTTAAAATAAATGACCGTTTTCGGGCAACACTTTAGAACATTTTCGCAAATTTCTCACTTATTGTTAGATCATTAAGATTCCCAAAAATCTTCAGTTTTTTAAGATTTGTGAGTTTTCTAATTTTTTATTTTGCTAATTTTTTCTAAGAAACAAATTTCTTGTTTTTTGAGACATCAAAATTTTCTAAAATTTTAAAATTCTCAACTTATATGATTTCTAAAATTGCAAATGATCTGTAAAATTGCTAAAGTTTAATTTCTTACAAATTTTAAAATTGCTAATGCAAAGTTTCTTGGCCTTTATAATTGCTAAGCTTCTTAAGAATTTCTAAGAATTTTTTAATATAAGTAGTGTTCCTAAAAATTTTAACTTTTTTAAGACCTGAAGATTTCTAGAATTACAAAGTGTCTATAAACTTTTAGTTACTGTAAAAGTCTTAAATTTCGTAAGATTTTTAGAACTGTTAAATTTTTGAAGAATTATAAGTTATCTAAAAGTTCTAAAATTCCCGAAATTTTCAAAAAACCGCAAGTTTTGGGTAGTTTGTTAAAAATCTAAAAAAAATCTAATTTCTAAAATGCTCAACATTTTTAATTTTAAGAAAAAATTTAAGCATGCATAGAATTTCTAAAATTGCTAAGATTTTAAAGCATTTTTGGGTTCTAAGATATTCTAAAATTTTAAATATTTTCAAAATGCTTGAAATACTACGTATTCTGAGAATACATATAACTTTTTTTTTTTAATTTCTAGTATTTTAAAGATTCTCGGGAATTTAACCGCGAAATGGTAGAAATTTCGTAGTGTATTTTAGAAAATTTTAAATTCCAAGACTAAAAAAATTCTTATAATTTGATTTTTTAGATATTTTATTAATCATAAATATCTAAAATAGCGAACATTAATAAGTCTTCTAAAAATGCTAAATTTCCTAAAGATTTTTGGTTGCTAAAAATTCTTAAAATTCTCATTCCTCATTTTTTCAGGTTTTTTAATATTACACTTTTTGGTGTAAATCTAAATATTATAAAACTTTAATTCACGATTCTTACAGTTTCTAAGATTGAGAAATTTTTGTAAGAATTTAATATTCTTACTTCTTAAATTTTATTATTTTTTTTAAATTCGAAAACAATTTTTTAAAGTGTTTTTGGTTTTATAGATATTTAAAAATTGAGATATCAAATATTCTTAAATCTTATCAAGTTGCTAAGTTCTTAAAGATTACGAGCATTTCTAATATTTTTGAGACAGTCAGGATTATCAAAATTCTGATTTTTAAATTTTTTTTATTTTTTTAGAATTTTTAAGATAAGTTAGTTTTTCTGAAAATCTTATAGTTGCTAACATTTCTTGTTCAAAAAGATTTAAAAGATTTCAAAATTGCTAAGTTTCTATAACTTTGTAGACATATTACAAATTTTTCAGCTTTTTCAGTTCCTGAAATTTGTAAGATTATTTTTTCTAAGAGAAAAATTAAATTTCTAAGAAATCTAAAATTGCTAAAAAAAAAATACTTTTGACATATTTCTAAGATTGCTATTTTTCAGTTTTATATAAAACCTACAATTTCCTTTAAATTGTGTGGAATTCCTAAAAGAGTTTAATTTTTTTAGCTTTTGGTACATATACTTTACTTTTTAGATTTTCCAGATATTTTTATTCGTTTAAAATACTTTTGATGTTAAGATTAATAATTTTAAATTTTGTAAAATTCTGGGATCTTCTAAGAGAGCTTAGATTTTTATAATTTCTAAGTTTTTGAAAGTTGTAGGATGTCTTAAAGACATAATTTTTCTGAGAAACTTTTTTCAGTTAACAGTAAGCGCCGAAGTAGCCAAAGAGCGCAAGAAGGACTGGCTCGAAGTAATCAAATTCAACTGGAACACCTTCTCAGACCCCGATCTCAAACGCCAATTCAAAAAATATTCCAAACTAGGCTCAGACGCCCTCCCCGAAGAGAAACTAAACCGTCTAAACAAAATCATCAGTGAGATGCAAAAAATCTACTCCACGGCAAAAATCTGCTCTTTCGATAACTCCTCCAGATGCGATCTAGCTCTAGAACCGGAACTAACACAAATCCTCACAAACTCTCGCAATGCCGAAGAACTAAAACACGTGTGGGTGGAATGGAGAAACGCTGTAGGTCCTCACTGTAAACGGCTTTTCGAAGAATACGTTGATTTATCCAACGAGGCAGCTCGTTTGAATAATTTTACTGATAATGCTGAAGATTGGTTGGAAAGTTATGAGGATCCTCAGTTTAGGCAGCAGATTGAGTCGCTTTGGGAGCAGTTGAAGCCGTTGTATTTACAGATTCATGCTTATGTTAGGTTTCATTTGAGGAAGAAATATGGGGATGTGGTTTCGGAGAAAGGACCCATTCCGGCACATCTTTTGGGTACGTACTTTGGAAGGGTTTGAAATTAAGGTTAAAGTGGGTTGTAGGTAATATGTGGGCTCAAAAATGGAGAAGCGTGTCGCAGTTTACGTTACCGTTTCCTGAGAAGAAGGACGACGATTTGACGCAGGAGCTTATAAATCAAGTAAGTCTGAAAAGTTTTTTTTCGCAGATTTTTGAGAATGATGGGGATAAAAACAATTTTAGATATTAACAAGTTTTAAAGATTTTAGGGTTTTACTCAATTTTTTTACAATTTTTAAATAAAAAAAATAAATATCTGGTATTTTCTAGATTTTACTCTATATATTTTAAATAAAATTCATTTTTTTTTAAATGTATTGGATTTTAATTTTCATAACAAAATTTTTAAACGTACTTTTTGAAATTTTTAGTTTATAGAATTTTCGCATTTTAATATTTCCAACATATTTAAAAATTTTAGGAATTCATTTAATCTTTACTTTCATTTTTCAGGGGAAACAAAATATATTAGAATTTTTAGAATTTCTAAAGAATACTCACAAAAATTCTGAATTTTGTGTTTTTAGAATTGTTCTTAATTTAATTTTTTTAAAAATATTTGGCAATTTTATAGCATTTTATATCTATAAGCTTAATTATTTTAAGATTTCTAAAATTTTTTTTGGAGATTTAGGAAATTAAGGATCACCCTAATTTTGATCTTTATCAATTTTTTTGGGGTAAAATGATTCTGAAAATTCTGAAATTTTTGAACTTAGGTAAAAATTGAGGTTTTTAGTCATCATTGACCATTTTTGAAATTTTATAGATTTTTTTCAAAATTTACTGTAATTTTTTAGATAAAATAGAAATATTTGATTCTGAATTTTACGTATTTAGAATTGCTCTCAATTTTAGTTTTTCAAAAATATTTGGCAATTTTATATCATTACTTTAAACATTTGAAGATTTCTAAATTTTTTTTTGGAAATTCTAGAAAATTAAGATCACCCTAATTTTGATGTTTATCAATTTATTTTGAGTAAAATGATTTTAAAAATTCTGAAATTTTTAAACATTTTTTGGAGATTCTGGAAACCTATGATCACCCTAATTTTGATCTTTATCAGATATTTTTGGGTAAAATGATTCTGAATATTCTGAAATTTTTGAATTTAGGTAAAAAATTAAGTTTTTAGTTTTCATTGACAATTTTTGAAATTTTATAGATTTTTTTAAATTTTACTATAATTTTTTAAATAAAATAGAAATATGTGATTCTAAATTTTACGTATTTAGAATTGCTCTCAATTTTAATTTTTCAAAAATATTTGGCAAATTTGTAGCACTACTTTAAACATTTTGATTTCTAAAATTTTTTTTGGAGATTCTGGAAATCTAGGATCACTCTAATTTTGATCTTCTTCAATTTTTTTGAGTAAAATAATTCTGAAAATGCTGAAATTTTTGAATTTAGGTAAAAATTTAAATTTTTAGTCTTCATTGACAATTTTTGAAATTTTATAGATTTTTTTCAAAATTTACTATAATTTTTTAGATAAAATAGAAATATTTGGTTCTGAATTTTACGTATTTAGAATTGCCCTCAATTTTAATTTTTCAAAAATATTTGGCAATTTTGTAGCACTACCTTAAACATTTTAAGATTTCTAAAATTATTTTTGGAGATTCTGGAAACCCATGATCACCCTAATTTTGATTTTTATGAATTTTTTTTTGGGTAAAATTATTCTGAAAATTTTGAAATTTTTGAATTTAGGTAAAAATTTAAGTTTTTAGTCTTCATTGACAATTTTTAAAATTTTATAGATTTTTTCAAATTTTACTATAATTTTTTAGATAAAATAGAAATATTTGATTCTGAATTTTAGGTATTTAGAATTGCTCTCAATTTTAATTTTTCAAAAATATTTGGCAATTTTATAGAACTACTTTAAACATTTTAAGATTTCTAAATTTTTTTTTGGAGATTCTGGAAACCTAGTAACACCCTAATTTTGATCTTTATCATTTTTTTTTGGGTAAAATAATTCTGAAAATGCTGAAATTTTTGAATTTAGGTAAAAATTTAAGTTTTTAGTCTTCATTGACAATTTTTGAAATTTTATAGATTTTTTTCAAAATTTACTATAATTTTTTAGATAAAATAGAAATATTTGATTCTGAATTTTACGTATTTAGAATTGCTCTCAATTTTAATTTTTCAAAAATATTTGGCAATTTTGTAGCACTACCTTAAACATTTTAAGATTTCTAAAATTTTTTTTGGAGATTCTGGAAACCCATGATCACCCTAATTTTGATTTTTATCAATTTTTTTTGGGTAAAATGATTCCGAAAATTCTGAAATTTTTGAATTTAGGTAAAAATTTAAGTTTTTAGTCTTCATTGACAATTTTTAAAATTTTATAGATTTTTTCAAATTTTACTATAATTTTTTAGATAAAATAGAAATATTTGATTCTGAATTTTAGGTATTTAGAATTGCTCTCAATTTTAATTTTTCAAAAATATTTCGCAAATTTATAGAACAACTTTAAACATTTTAAGATTTCAAAAAATTTTTTAGAGATTTTGGAAACCCATGATCACCCTAATTTTGATTTTTATCAAATATTTTTGGGTAAAATGATTCTGAAAATTTTGAAATTTTTGAATTTAGGTAAAAATTTAAGTTTTTACTTCATTGAAAATTTTTGAAATTTTATAGATTTTTTTCAAATTTTACCATAATTTTTAGATAAAATAGAAATATTTGATTCTGAATTTTACGCATTGAGAATTGCTCTCAATTTTAATTTTTCAAAAATATTTGGCAATTTTATAGCACTACTTTAAACATTTTAAGATTTCTAAAATTTTGTTCGGAGATTCTGGAAACCTAGGATCACCCTAATTTTGATCTTTATTAATTTTTTTTAGATAAAATGATTCTGAAAGTTTTGAAATTTTTGAATTTAGGTAAAAATTTAAGTTTTTAGTCTTTATTGACAATTTTTAAAATTTTATACATTTTTTTAAATTTTGCTATAATTTTTTTGATAAAATAGAAATATTTGATTCTGAATTTTACGTATTTAGAATTGCTCTCAATTTTAATTTTTCAAAAATATTTAACAATTTTATAGAACTACTTTAAACATTTTAAGATTTCTAAAATTTTTTTCGGAGATTCTGGAAACCTAGGATCACCCTAATTTTGATCTTTATCAATTTTTTTTTTAGGTAAAATGATTCTGAAAATTCTTAAATTTTTGAATTTAGGTAAAAATTTAAATTTTTAGTCTTCATTGACAATTTTTGAAATTTTATAGATTTTTTTCAAATTTTACTATAATTTTTTAGATAAAATAGAAATATTTGATTCTGAATTTTACGTATTTAGAATTGCTCTCAATTTTAATTTTTCAAAAATATTTGGCAAGTTTGTAGCACTACTTTAAACATTTTAAGATTTCTAAAAATTTTTTGGAGATTCTGGAAACCTAGGATCACCCTAATTTTGATCTTTATCAATTTTTTTTAGGTAAAATGATTCTGAAAGTTTTGAAATTTTTGAATTTAGGTAAAAATTTAAGTTTTTAGTCTTTATTGACAATTTTTGAAATTTAGACATTTTTTTAAATTTTGCCATAATTTTTTTGATAAAATAGAAATATTTGATTCTGAATTTTTCGTATTTAGAATTTCTCTCAATTTTAATTTTTCAAAAATATTTAACAATTTTATAGAACTACTTTAAACATTTTAAGATTTCTAAAATTTTTTTTGGAGATTTTGGAAATCTAGGATCACCCTAATTTTGATCTTTATCAATTTTTTTGGGTAAATTGATTCTGAAAATTCTGAAATTTTTGAATTTAGTTAAAAATTTAAGTTTTTAGTCTTCATTGACAATTTTTGAAATTTTATAGATTTTTTCAAATTTTATTATAATTTTTTAGATAATATAGAAATATTTGATTCTGAATTTTACGTATTTAGAATTGCTCTCAATTTTAATTTTTCAAAAATATTTGGCAATTTTATAGCACCACTTTAAACATTTTAAGATTTCTAAAATTTTTTTGGAGATTCTGGAAATCTAGGATCACTCTAATTTTGATCTTTATCAATTTTTTTTGGGTAAAATGATTCCGAAAATTCTGAAATTTTTGAATTTAGGTAAAAATTTAAGTTTTTAGTCTTCATTGACGATTTTTGAAATTTTATAGATTTTTTTAAATTTTACTATAATTTTTTAGATAAAATTGAATCATTTGATCCTGAATTTTACGTATTTAGAATTGCTCTCAATTTTAATTTTTCAAAAATATTTGGCAATTTTATAACACTACTTTAAACATTTTAACATTTCAATTTTTTTTTTTTGGAGATTCTGGAGACCTAGGATCACCCTAATTTTGATCTTTATCAATTTTTTTGGGTAAATTGATTCTGAAAATTCTGAAATTTTTGAATTTAGTTAAAAATTTAAGTTTTTAGTCTTTATTGACAATTTTTGAAATTTTATACATTTTTTAAAATTTGCTATATCTTTTTTGATAAAATAGAAATATTTGAGTTTATTTTAGTATTTTTCAAAATTTTACTATTTTGAATTAGTGACAATTTTTGTATTTAGTATTATATTTACTTTTAGGGATCTAGAATGTCTAAAAATGTTTTAAATTTTAGAAATTATAAAATTTTTGAATAAATAAAATGGCCACAAGTTAATGAGAATATTTTAGGAATTTTTAGATTTTTTAAAAACGAAATTTTGAATACTTAGTTTTTTTGACATTTTAAATTTTTTTTAATAGTTTCAACTTTTCCCACAGAATTACACCGCCGAGCGAATCTTCCGCACATCCGAAGACTTCTTCAAATCAATCAACTTAACCGAAATGCCCGAAACCTTCTGGGAACGCTCCATTCTCAAGAAGCCCACCGACCGAGAAATCATCTGCCACGCTTCAGCTTGGGACTTCTACGACCGCAAAGACTTCCGAATCAAACAATGCACTGAAATAACTTTGGAGCATTTCATCACAGCCCATCACGAAATGGGCCACGTCGAGTACTTCCTTCAGTACAAAAACCAACCGGTGACTTTTCGACGTGGTGCTAACAGCGGCTTCCACGAGGCTGTTGGTGATTTGATCGCTCTTTCTGTGGAGTCTCGCAAACATCTGAGGAAAATCGGGCTTCTGAAATCTGAAACCGACGATCCAGATAAAATTTTGAACAATCTGTTCCAGGTTAGGCTAGAAGACGATTTTTTGCTAATTATTGATTATTGATAATGTATCTGTAGATCGGATTGGATAAAATCGTTTTTCTTCCATTTGGATACTTGATGGACCTGTGGCGATGGGGAGTTTTCGAAGGGAAAATCACACCAGACGAGTACAATTGTAAATGGTGGGAACTAAGGGAAAAGTATCAAGGAGTGGAGCCTCCGGTGAACAGAAGCGAGCAGGATTTCGATCCTGCTGCCAAGTATCACATCGTCGCCGACGTACCCTACATTAGGTGAGTTTGATTACTCCATCAAGCCTTGCGTTGCTCCCACAGGTTGGTAACACTGTCCTCACGATTTCAACGCAGTACCAACATTATAAAATTCACCTCGTTTTTAGATACTTCGTCAGTTTCGTCATCCAGTTTCAATTCCACAAGGCCGTCTGCGAGAAAGCCGGACAATACGAAGCCAACAATCCTTCTAAGCCTTTACATGAATGTGACATTTACCAAAACACGGACGCCGGAAATGCACTAAAGTACCCACGGAAATTACTAAATTTACAAACTAAATTGTGATTTGCAGACAAATGTTACAACTAGGTTCTTCTAAACCTTGGCCCGAAGCTATAGAAATCCTGACAGGACAAAGGACGATGGATGCTAGTGCTCTCCTGGAATATTTCAAACCGCTACAAAAATGGCTAGAAGCTGAAAATAAAAAAAATGGGGCGTTTATTGGATGGGAGAAGTCAGAAAAAGGTGACTAGAAAAAAAAATAGATAAATACTGACCTGTGTTATTTTTAGTGTGTGCTGGTGGACAAAAAGACGAGAAGCTGGAATAGAATTTTAGGAGTGTAGAATAAAATTTAGTGATGAAAATTAATTCGTTCTTTTTGTGTATCCTAAAATTCCAAAAATCACAACAAAAAAAATTTTTCTTAAATTCTAAAAATCAAAAAAAAATAGAATCTTCAGTTTCAGTAATTTTATTATTTTATTTTTTCAGAATTTTGTAATCAAGGGCTAGGGATTTTTTGAAATTTAGAATACTTTTGCTCTAAAAACATTCTCTTCGTTATAAATTTATAAAAAAAAAATCTACCACTAGCATGTTTCTATCTACGTCAAAAAAGCTTAGCACCTACTTGTAATTTTTAAAATATTAATAGTATACAACTCTCAAAAATATTTAAATTCTTAAAAAAAAAATATAAAGTTTAAGAATATTGAATATCTTAGAGACTAAAAAAATAGAATATTTGAGAACTCAAAACGGCTTTAAAAAATAGAAATTTTACGAATCTGAGTAAATTTTAAAATTTAGAATTTCACAAACTTTAAAAAAACGCTAAATATCTTGAAAATTAAAAAATTTTGTCACATCTAAAATTGGAAAATGTTGTCAGAAATTTGAGAGTTTTCAAAATTTAAAAAAATTTAAGAGGAGATTTAATATTTGAAAAAAAAAACAGATTTATACTACTTTTAGTAAACCCAATTTTTTTTAAAATAGAAAAAATCTATAGAAATCCTGCCAGGACGATGGATGCTAATGCTCTCTTAGAATATTTCATCCCGCTACAAAAATGGCTCAAAGCTGAAAATAAAAAAAGGAGCGTTTATTGGGTGGGAGAATTCGGAAAAAAGTGATGAGAAAAAAATAGATAAATGCTAAACTGCTTTATTTTCAGTGTGTGCTAGTGGACGAAAATACAAGAAGCTGGAATAGAATTTGAAGATTGAAGAATAAAGGGAGCTGAAAATTATTTCGTTGTTTTTGTGTATCCTGAAATTCCAAAAATCACAACGAAGTTTTAATGGAGAAAATTTCCAGAGTTCTTAAAATTGCATTTTTTTTCTTAAATTCTAAAAATCAAAAGAAAGGAATTTTCAGTTTCAGTAATTTTAGTCTCTTATTTTTTCAAAATTTTGTAATCAATGCTAGAGATTTTTTGAAATTTAGAATACTTTTGCTCTAAAAACATTTTCTGCATTATAAATTTATAAAAAAATTCTACCAGTAACATGTTTTTGTCTACGTCAAAAAAGCTTAGTACCTACTTGTAATTTTTAAAATATTAATAGTCAAAAGCTCTCAAAAATATTTAAATTCTTAGAAGAAAAATAAAATTTTTATAAAGTTTAAAAATATCTTAGAGACCAAAAAAATAGAATTTTTGAAAACTTAAAACGGCTTTAAAAATAGAAATTTTACGAATCTGAGTAAATTTTAAAATGTTTTAAAATTTTTGACTCATTTATTTATAGAAAACTCGAGATATTTAAAACAGTTAATAATCTTCGAATTTCACAAACTTTAAAAAAATGCTGAGTATCTTGAAAATTAAAGAATTTTGTCACATCTAAAATTGCAAAATGTTATTAGAAATTTGAGAGTTTCCAAAATTTCAAAAATTTTAAGAGGAAATTTAAGATTTAAAAAAAAACAGATTTTTACAATTTTTGGTAAACTCATTTTTTTAAAATAGAAAAAATCTATAAAAATCCTGACAGGACAAAGGATGATGGATGCTAATGCTCTCTTAGAATATTTTATCCCGCTACAAAAATGGCTCAAAGCTAAAAATAAAAGAAAGAAGCGTTTATTGGATGGGAAAATTCGGAAAAAAGTGATGAGAAAAAAAAATGGATAAATGCTAAACTGCTTTATTTTCAGTGTGTGCTAGTGGACGAAAATACAAGAAGCTGGAATAAAATTTGAAAACCGAAGAATAAAGAGAGCTGAAAATTATTTTGTTGTTTTTGTGTATCCTGAAATTCCAAAAATTACAACAAAGTTTTAATGGAGAAAATCTCCAGAGTTCTTAAATTTGCATTTTTTCTTAAATTCTAAAAATCAAAAAAAAATTTTCAGTTTCAGTAATTTTATTATCTTATTTTTTCAGAATTTTGTAATCAAGCTAGAGATTTTTTGAAATTTAGAATACTTTTGCTCAAAAAACATTCACTGCATTATAAATTTATAAAAAAATTCTACCGGTACCATGTTTTTGTCTACGTCAAAAAAGCTTAGTACCTACTTGTAATTTTTAAAATATTAATAGTCAAAAGCTCTCAAAAATATTTAAGTTCTTAGAAAAAAATATTTTTTTAATAAAGTTTAAGTATAAATAAAAAAAAATATTTGAGAGCTCAAAAGGGCTTTAAAAAATAGAAATTTTACGTATCTAAGTAAATTTTAAAATGTTTTAAATTTTTTGACTCATTTATTTGTAGAAAATTCAAGATCATTAAAACAGTTAATAATCTTCGAATTTCACAAACTTTAAAAAAATGCTGAATATCTTGAAAATTAAAGAATTTTGTCACATCTAAAATTGCAAAATGTTAGAAATTTGAGTTTCCAAAATTTCAAAAATTTTAAGAGGAGATTTAATATTTGAAAAAAAAAAACAGATTTATACTACTTTTAGTAAACCCAATTTTTTTAAAATAGAAAAAATCTATAGAAATCCTGCCAGGACGATGGATGCTAATGCTCTCTTAGAATATTTCATCCCGCTACAAAAATGGCTCAAAGTTGAAAATAAAAAAAGGAGCGTTTATTGGATGGGAGAATTCGGAAAAAAGTGATGAGAAAAAAATAGATAAATGCTAAACTGCTTTATTTTCAGTGTGTGCTAGTGGACGAAAATACAAGAAGCTGGAATAGAATTTGAAGATTGAAGAATAAAGGGAGCTGAAAATTATTTCGTTGTTTTTGTGTATCCTGAAATTCCAAAAATCACAACGAAGTTTTAATGGAGAAAATCTCCAGAGTTCTTAAATTTGCAATTTTTTTTCTTATATTCTAAAAATCAAAAAAAAAATAGAATCTTCAGTTTCAGTAATTTTATTATCTTATTTTTTCAGAATTTTGTAATCAAGGGCTAGGGATTTTTTGATATTTAGAACACTTTTGCTCAAAAAACATTCTCTGCATTATAAATTTATAAAAAATTTCTACCAGTACCATGTTTTGTCTACGTCAAAAAAGCTTAGTACCTACTTGTAATTTTTAAAATATTAATAGTCAAAAGCTCTCAAAAATATTTAAATTCTTAGAAGAAAAATAAATTTTTTATAAAGTTTAAGAATATCTTAGAGACCAAAAAAATAGAATTTTTGAAAACTCAAAACGGCTTTAAAAAATAGAAATTTTACGAATCTGAGTAGATTTTAAAATGTTTTAAAATTTTTGACTCATTTATTTATAAAAAATTCAAGATATTTAAAACAGTTAATAATCTTCGAATTTCAAAACTTTAAAAAAATGCTGAGTATCTTGAAAATTAAAGAATTTTGTCACACCTAAAATTGCAAAATGTTATTAGAAATTTGAGAGTTTCCAAAATTTCAAAAATTTTAAGAGGAAATTTAAGATTTAAAAAAAAACAGATTTTTACAATTTTTGGTAAACTCATTTTTTTAAAATAGAAAAAATCTATAAAAATCCTGACAGGACAAAGGATGATGGATGCTAATGCTCTCTTAGAATATTTCATCCCGCTACAAAAATGGCTCAAAGCTGAAAATAAAAAAGGAAGCGTTTATTGGATGGGAGAATTCGGAAAAAAGTGATGAGAAAAAAAAAGATAAATGCTAAACTGCTTTATTTTCAGTGTGTGCTAGTGGACGAAAATACAAGAAGCTGGAATAGAATTTGAAAACCGAAGAATAAAGAGAACTGAAAATTATTTTGTTGTTTTTGTGTATCCTGAAATTCCAAAAATTACAACAAAGTTTTAATGGAGAAAATCTCCAGAGTTCTTAAATTTGCATTTTTTTTCTTAAATTTTAAAATCAAAAAAAATCTTCAGTTTCAGTAATTTTATTATCTTATTTTTTCAGAATTTTGTAATCAAGCTAGAGATTTTTTGAAATTTAGAATACTTTTGCTCAAAAAACATTCACTGCATTATAAATTTATAAAAAAATTCTACCGGTACCATGTTTTTGTCTACGTCAAAAAAGCTTAGTACCTACTTGTAATTTTTAAAATATTAATAGTCAAAAGCTCTCAAAAATATTTAAATTCTTAGAAAAAAAATATTTTTTTAATAAAGTTTAAGTATAAATAAAAAAAAATATTTGAGAGCTCAAAAGAGCATTAAAAAATAGAAATTTTACGAATCTGAGTAAATTTTAAAATGTTTTAAAATTTTTGACTCATTTATTTATAGAAAACTCAAGATATTTAAAACAGTTAATAATCTTCGAATTTCACAAACTTTAAAAAAATGCTGAGTATCTTGAAAATTAAAGAATTTTGTCACACCTAAAATTGCAAAATGTTATTAGAAATTTGAGAGTTTCCAAAATTTTAAAAATTTTAAGAGGAATTTTAAGATTTAAAAAAAAACAGATTTTTACAATTTTTGGTAAACTCATTTTTTTAAAATAGAAAAAATCTATAAAAATCCTGACAGGACAAAGGAAGATGGATGCTAATGCTCTCTTAGAATATTTCATCCCGCTACAAAAATGGCTCAAAGTTGAAAATAAAAAAAAGAAGCGTTTATTGGATGGGAGGAGTCGGAAAAAAGTGTGAGAAAAAAAATAGATAAATGCTAAACTGCTTTATTTTCAGCGTGTGCTAGTGAACGAAAATACAAGAAGCTGGAATAGAATTTGAAGATTGAAGAATAATGGGAGCTGAAAATTATTTCGTTGTTTTTGTGTATCCTGAAATTCCAGTTTTAACGATGAAACGTAGAGATAATTCTAATCTGCAATAGTTTACGATTTCAGAATTTTTTACCAATATCTTTTCTAAAAAATCTCAATTTTAAATTGTTCAGTTTCAGTAATTTGATGTTTCTATTTTTTCAGAATTTTCTAATCAGTGCTAGAAATTTTATAGAAATTTAGAATATTTTTGCTCTAAACAGTTAAAATAATAAATCTGTGACGACAAACTTTACAAACTGTCACTTTTTACACAACACAAGATGATAAAGATAGACGCTAAAGATGCAACTTTAATCCTTTTGAAAGTGCAGAGATGACAATAAAAAATTCAGAAAAAGCTTCAATCAAATTCGTTAGTGAAGCTAAACATGGATCAATGTAGTTTGTGGCAATAAATGAAGCTGGTTATGAAATCTTTATCTAAGTTTGTCGGATTAAAGCGGAAATGGAGAATCCAGTTCGTATTATCTGAAAAATATCCTGTGCATTATAAATTTATAGAAATTTCTTACCAGAAGAAGCATGGTTCTGTCTACGTCAAAAAGACCAGCTCCTGAGAGACGAACTGGTTTTTGAGCTTTCATTATCATAAATAAAATATGTTTGGAAATTCGTAAATCTGTGACGTTGTACCAGTCGATATCGTAGATGATTTCGGGTAAATTCTCTATCTGTAAGCCAAAAAGTTTAAAATTTAGGAATGTATTGGTAGCTCTGTCGGTTTGACATTTTGAGGTTAGGGAGTCAGCCATATTATTGTCTGACGGTTTGAAAATGTCGAAATCGATAGAAAATTAAAAAAAAAAGTAGCAACGTTTAATTTGCCCACTGCAAAAAATAAAATTTTCATAATTAAGAAAATAAAATTAGAACTTCTTAGTGCTTACTTTTAATTTTTTAAATAATAGTAAAAAAATTTCAAAAATATTTAAAAAAATAAATAAAACAAAAAAAATAAATATTTGAGAACTCAAAACGGTTTGAAAAATTAGGAATTTTACAAATCTCGGTAAGTTTTAAATTGTAAGAACTTTTTGAATTGTTTAGAAAATTCAAGATTTTTAACACACTTGGTAATCAAAAAATGTTGAGTATCTTAGAAATTAAAGAATTTCCTCACATCTAAAATTATAAAATGATATCAGAAATTTGAGACCTCAAAATTTCAAAAATTTTAAAAACAGATTTAAGTGCTTTAAAATTTAAAAGAAACAGAATTATAATAATTTTGAGAAACTCATTTTTTTTTTAAACAAGAAATTTTAGAATTTTTTTTTCTTTTAGTCTTTAAGATATCTTAAAAACCCTACGATTTTCACAAATTCATAAATAAATTTTGTGGAAAATTTTCATATTTATCCAAGAAATTCGGTTAAAAACGGGTCCAAACTTGCCGATTTTTCATCCACGAAAATGTGGAAATATTTGTTATAAATAAATTCGTTTGTGTAGCAAGATTTTTGGAAGTTTGGTGGAAAGTGGGCTGAAACTTAGGGACAGCTGCTATTTATACCGTTGGTATTATAATGCAAAGTTTCCCTTAACGAATAACTAGTAATTGAGGTAAGTTTAAAATTATTTTTTTTTTAGAAAAGTTACTCTAATTTTTTTTGGTTCCTAACATTTTTAAGTTTTGCTAGATTGCTAGAATTCCTAATCTTTAGAATTTCTGGGGTATTCAAAATTACTAAAGCTCTGTCCCGCTGACTTTTTAAAAATTTGAAAATTTCAAGTTTCTAAATTAAAATTTTGAAATTTCTAGGATTGCTACATTTCAAAATTTTCTCAAAATTCGAAGATTTCTAGCATTTCTAACGTTTCAAAGATTTTTGACGTTGCCACAATTACTGAAATTCTGATGTTGTTTTGGATTCTTAGATTTTTCTTTAAAACTTTTAAATTTTCCTTTTTTTTATATTTTTGTTATTGCTATTACTTATTGCTCTTGCTAAATTTGCTAAAAATACAAAAATCTCAAGTTTTTTTAAAATTCCTAAATTGCTGTAATTTTTATCATTTAATAAATTTTTCGAGATGCTCAAGATTCTGAAGTCTTCTGAGTTTCTTGGATGTTTTCATTTTTTATACCTAACATTTTTGTTTTGCTGAAATTGTTTTGGATTCTTGTTTTTTTTCGTAAGACAGCAAGTTTCCTAAAGGTTCAAATTTTTTTAAAATTTTTAGATCTGTTTTCTATAAAAATTCTAAAATTTTTAGAACGAATACACAAAATTACTAAAATTCTGAAGTCTTTTTGTTTCTTAGATATTCTAATATTTCTTTTATATATGTGATTTTCTTAAGCTCCTTAAATTTTCAATTTCATTTCTAAATTTCTTAATTCTTCAAATTTCCATATTTTTTGTATGTTTAGAAATTAGATTCATCAAACATTTTAAATTTAATAGTTTTTTTTATTTTTATTTAGACTTTTTAAATTTTTTAAGAATTTTAAGCTTGGCAGTTACCAAATTTTTGAAGATCCGAAAAATTTAGAAATGTGTTGGTAGCTCTGTCAGTTTGACATTTTGAGGTTAAGGAGTCAGCCATATTATTGTCTGACGGTTTGAAAATGTCGAAATCGATAGAGAAATAAAAAAAATAGCGACGTTTAATTTGCCCACTGTAAAAAATAAAATAAATATAATTCATAAATAATTCATAATTTAGAAAATAAAATTAGAACTTCTTAGTGCTTACTTTTAATTTTTTAAATAATAGTAAAAAAATTCAAAAATATTTAAAAAAATAAATAAAACAAAAAAACTAAATATTTGAGAACTCAAAACGGTTTGAAAAATTAGAAATTTTACAAATCTCGGTAAGTTTTAAAATGTTAGAACTTTTTGAATTGTTTAGAAAATTCAAGATTTTTAACACACTTGGTAATCAAAAAATGTTGAGTATCTTAGAAATTAAAGAATTTCCTCACATCTAAAATTATAAAATGATATCAGAAATTTGAGACCTTAAAATTTCAAAAATTTTAAAAACAGATTTAAATGCTTTAAAATTTAAAAGAAACAGAATTATAATAATTTTGAGAAACTCTTTTTTTTAAAACAAGAAATTTTAGAAATTTTTTTTCTTTTAGTCTTTAAGATATCTTAAACACCCTACGATTTTCACAAATTCATAAATAAATTATCTAAAAATTCTGAAGTTTTTCCAGCCTTAAATATTAAAATGTAAAACTGTCTAATTTGTTTAAGATTTCTAAAATTGTGGTACCTAAGTTTATATAAAATATATAACTTACGCAAAAAATTCTGTAAAAAAATTATTCAAAAAAATTGAAAGTAGTCAAAAACTATTCTAGAACTGGAAGAATTTTATTTTTTTTTAAATTTTTTATTTTAAAAATATCTTAGAAATTGATTTTGTAATCCTACAATTTTCTAATTCTAAATTTTAAATTTTAACCAAATTAAAAAAATCAAAAACTTAATCGTTGTAATTTTCATCCTCAGAATCTTAGCAATCTTAATATTTTTAAATTACTTAACAAAAATTTAACAATATTAAAAAAATTAGAAATATTACGTATGCTAAAAATTTAAATAATTCCGAAATTTTTAAAAAAAGCTAAAAAACATCAAAATTTTCGTAATTAAAAAAAAAAACAAAATTTTTAGAAAATTTAAATAAAATAGAAAAAAAAAACTACTAAATTTGGAAACTGAAAATGTCAAAAATCGTTGAAGTTTTTAAAATGCTAGGATTTTTAATAATTTTAAAATTCTCAGAAAACAAAAGTAATTTTAAAAATTTTACTAAATTTGAAAATTTTAAGTCCCAAAAACCGTTAAAAATCTAGAAAATTTTGTAATAATAGTTAAAAACCAAAAAAATAACTTTCGTACGTTTGAAAATTTTGATAATTTTTAAAAAGTTACGTCAGCAGATTTAGAAATCCTAGAATATTAAAAAAAAGTTTTTCATACCAATAAGATTTTTCCATCTTAAGATAGCCTTAAAATTGCATTGTAAATACAATAAATAAAATTCACACGACAATTTTTGAACAAGACGGCATTAGCCTTGAAATAAAAAATATCAAAATTTTTTTAGACATGTAATTTGAAAAAATAAAAAAATAAAAATTTTGGAATAATTAAAAACTTATAAAAAATCTAAATCGTAGTAATTTTAGAAATTGGGAATTAAATTTAATGATTAATTAATTAAACAAAATAACACTAAATTCATAATAAAAATTGTGGAAAATTTAAAAAAAAAAAAAAAAAATTGTGAAAATAGTTTACACAATTTTTCGAGAGAAAAAATGTAGCATTCTCAAAATATTTACAAAAAATAATTAAATATTGAAAAAGCTATGAAGACTAAATCTGTAGCAATTCTAAATACCGTAGAAATCTAAGTACTAAAAAATTTTTTTTTTTTGGATATTTATCAAAAAAAAAAAAAAATTTAAAGTGCTGAAAATTTCTATAATTCTAAACTTACTTCAATTTCCAAGTTGCTCGCTGATAAAAACGTGAACGAACTCTGCATTATAATCCCAGCAATATAAATAGCGGCTATCGTAAACTGCCCCCATGTTTCAGCCCTAAAACATTTTCCATCAAACTTACAAAACTTTTTTTTCTCAAAAACGTACTTATTTATCACAAATATTTCAATACAGAGCCCTTCTATCGACAGCAAAAACTGAAGAAGGAAAAATTCCGAAAAGATTTTCTTCATCTTATCGTGTTCTCTACAAGTGAAATTTCACGTGTGTGATTTTTTAAATTTCTACTCACTTTAGCAAAAACGAGTGATACTTCGAACAAAACTTGAGTTTATCGTAACAAAAATTTTCGTGTTTTCCACCGCCATTTTCCCCAATCCGAATATTCTTCAGAGTTCGTTTTAAAAGAAAAAACTGTATTTCCATTTCCCCACACATCAGCAGAAACGTACCATCAATAATGACAGCAACTGGAATGCTCTCAGACAAACACACAATTTGTAAAAAATAAATGAGACTTTTGGAAAATTTCCCTTTTCCGGGAATCCAACTCGCTTGAGGCAACTCCACACTTTTATCAAAAACAGGAGTCAAAAAAAAGTACGCCAACATCACAACACTGATAGCACTCAAACTTTTAATAATGAAGTTCCGCCGTGACATTTTTCGCCCAAAAGCTGCACTCAGAACTCCACCGAACAAGTCGTACTTCAAGAAGAAGCGTCTGTCGTTGATTAGTTCCTCTATCAAAAAAGCGTGTTTCAAAACTGCGAGTTTTCGTCCGAAAACCTAAAAAAATCGTGAAAGGTGAAAAAATTAACGAGTTGTGATTTTTACGTGGCCGTGCGTTGATAACGATTCGAACGTCGTTGCAATTTCGAAAATGTCATGGTGCATGCTGCCGAAATTGTAAACGACGAAGATACATAAAGTTGACATTATCGGAGTTAAAATGAGGGTGAAAACGTGAGTTCTGAACGTTTTGTGACTAGGCAGATAACCGCTGAGTTTAAACGTGGTTTTAACGTAAGTTAAGTAATCTTGAGTCGACATTTTAATGACGTTCGTTGCAACGGAACGTTGGTTTTGTAAGAATGAGGTTATTATGAATTTATAGAGGATCACAGGCAACGTGTAATTAGGAGAATAATTGAACGGAATGAACAATCGACGGTTTGTGATATTTTATGAAAAAGACTTTCTCTTAATTTATGGTACTGTTATATTAACTCGAGGAAAAGCATTTAAATTTTTTATTGATTCATTATTTCTAAGAGAAGTAGCTTAGAAGTTTCATAATTAATTTACAAGATTAATTAATGCAACTGTGAAGTTCACCAAGTGTTGCTTGAATTTTTTATAAGACAAGCAAAACTTGCATCACAAGGTCTTAAATAATTCATTGTGAATGTTTTTTATTTTATAATTACAATTGAAAGACAGAAATCAAAAGTACCGACAAGAGATGAAATCGGATTCGTTTGTGGAAAATTTTCATAAAAACGGGTCCAAACTTGCCGATTTTCCATCCACGAAAATGAGGAAATATTTGTTATAAATAAATTCGTTTGTGTAGCAAGATTTTTGGAAGTTTGGTGGAAAGTGGGCTGAAACTTAGAGACAGCTGTTATTTATATCGTTGGTATTATAATGCAAAGTTTCTCTTAACAAATAACTAGAAATTGAGGTAAGTTTAATTTTTTTTTTTTTAGAAAAGTTACTCAATTTTTTTTTGGTTCCTAACATTTTTAAGTTTTGCTAGATTGCTAGAATTCCTAATCTTTAGAATTTCTGGGGTATTCAAAATTACTAACTTTTTAAAAATTTGAAAATTTCAAGTTTCTAAATTAAAATTTTGAAATTTCTAGGATTGCTACATTTCAAAATTTTCTCAAAATTCGAAGATTGCTAGCATTTCTAACGCTTCAAAGATTTTTGACGTTCCCACAATTACTGAGATTCTGATGTTTTTTTGGATTCTTAGATTTTTCTAAATTTTGTTGTTTTTTATCTTTTTGTTATTGCTGTTGCTTATTGCTCTTGCTAAATTTGCTAAAAATACAAAAATCTCAAGTTTTTTAAAAATTCCTAAATTGCTGTAATTTTTATCATTTAATAAATTTTTCGAGATGCTCAAGATTCTGAAGTCTTCTGAGTTTGTTAGATGTTTTCATTTTTTTATACCTAACATTTTTGTTTTGCTGAAATTGTTTTGGATTCTTGTTTTTTTTTCGTAAGATAGCAAGTTTCCTAAAGGTTCAAATTTTTTTTAAATTTTTAGATCTACTGTTTTCAATAAAAATTCTAAAATTTTTAGAACGAATACACAAAATTACTAAAATTCTGAAGTCTTTTTGTTTCTTAGATATTCTAATATTTTTTTATATATGTGATTTTCTTAAGCTCCTTAAATTTTCAATTTCATTTCTAAATTTCTTAATTCTTCAAATTTCCATATTTTTTGTATGTTTAGAAATTAGATTCTTCAAACATTTTAAATTTAATAGTTTTTTTTATTTTTAAGTTATTTAGTCTTTTAAATTTTCTAGAAATTTTAAGCTTGGCAGTTACCAAAATTTTTGAAGATACGATTGCGAAGACTTTTAGCACCTTCTAGAATATCTAATATTAATAAAACTGACAATAAAATTCTGATCTCTCTTTAATTTCTAAGAAGCTTTTAAAACTGCTAGGTATCTTAAGAATCTTGGAGTTTCGAAAAGTATAAATAATGGAAACATTTCTAAAGTTTTCAGCGATTCTCAAAATTGCAGAATCAAAAGATTCTGATTTTTTTTTTGATTTTTAGACACTTTAAATTGCTAAGATATTTATTCGTTTTCAATTTTATATTAATAAGTTTGTCAAGAATAAATTTAAATTGTAATTACGTTGAATATATTTTTTTTTTATTTCTGAAAATAATGCTTTATTATAGTGTTAACAAAATTTTGGATTTTATAAATAATTTTATGAAGTATATTTTCGTAATAATTGTTTTTTTCAGTTTTAGACGTATTTTAGGAAATTCTGGAAAATCTTTGTAATTTTTTTTTTAAACTTTTAGCTTCTTCCAATTTTTTGTTTTTTAAATTAATAAATTAAAAACAAAATAAATTAAATTTAAATAAAGTTTTCAAATCTAGTGTGAAAATTTCACAAATACTTATTCTGAGTTAGAAAAGTTTTAAACTTTTGTGAAAATTATTATTATAATTGTAATTAGTATGATTTTTTGGATTAATTTTTTTTTTGTAATTTTCAAAATTATTGATTCTAATGATTATTTGATTTCTAAAATATTGCAAATGTCTCAAGATTAAACATTTATAACATTTTTAAAAATTGCAACAGTTTTTGTTTTTTTTTTTGGATTTTTAAATATGTTGATTTTTTTGCAAATTCTTAAGTGTTTTAACAATCTCCAAAAGCATCTAAAACATCTAAAACATCTAGTGCATTTAAATAATCTAAAAAAATAAAAAATCAAATAATCCAATTAATCGAAAAATCCAAAGAATTGAATAAATCTAAAAAATCCTAAAAAAATTTAAACAATTCGGAAAATCCAAAAAATCCCATAGATTTAAATAATTTAAAATGTCCAAAAATAGAAAAAAAATAGAAAATCTAATAAATCTAAAGAAACCAATCCAAATAATCCAAAAAAAAAAATATTAAAAAATACACAAACCAAATACATAATCAATTCAATAAATAGAAATAATCTAAAAACTCCAAAGAATCCAAAGAATCCAAAGAATGCAAAGAATCCAAAAAATCCAAAAAATCCGAAAACATCATTTAATTTAGCTAAAAAATCCAAATCATTTGAAGCATCTAAAGATTCTCAAATCCAAAAATCAAATAATCCAATAAATCGAACAAATCCAAAAAAATTATGAAATCTAAGAAATCCAAAAAATCTAAACAATTTGAAATATTCAAAAACTCGTAAAAATTTAAATAACTTAAAAAATCCAAAAAAAAAAAAAATCTAATAAATCGAGGAAATTTAAAGAAACCAAAAAAATCTAAAAAAAAAATTAAATCCATACAGAGAAAATCCAATAATTAGAAATAATTCAAACAATAAAAAAAAATGAAAGAATCCAAAAGCATCCAAAGCATCTAAAGCATCTAAAGCATCTAAAGCATCTAAAGCATCTAAAGCATCTAAAGCATCTAAAGCATCTAAAGCATCTAAAGCATCTAAAGCATCTAAAGCATCTAAAGCATCTAAAGCATCTAAAGCATCTAAAGCATCTAAAGCATCTAAAGCATCTAAAGCATCTAAAGCATCTAAAGCATCTAAAGCATCTAAAGCATCTAAAGCATCTAAAGCATCTAAAGCATCTAAAGCATCTAAAGCATCTAAAGCCTTTAAAGCTTTTAAAGCATCTAAAGCATCTAAAGCATCTAAAGCCTTTAAAGCTTTTAAGCATCTAAAGCATCTAAAGCATCTAAAGCATCTAAAGCATCTAAAGCATCTAAAGCATCTAAAGCATCTAAAGCATCTAAAGCCTTTAAAGCTTTTAAAGCATCTAAAGCATCTAAAGCATCTAAAGCATCTAAAGCATCTAAAGCATCTAAAGCATCTAAAGCATCTAAAGCATCTAAAGCATCTAAAGCATCTAAAGCATCTAAAGCATCTAAAGCATCTAAAGCATCTAAAGCATCTAAAGCATCTAAAGCATCTAAAGCCTTTAAAGCTTTTAAAGCATCTAAAGCGTCTAAAGGGTCTAAAGCATCTAAAGCATCCAAAAAATTTCAAGAATTGAACTACCCGGAGCATCCAAAGGTCGTAGATTTCAAACAATTAAAATAATCTAAAAAATTAAATAAATCTAAAAATCAAATAATCCGTTGAATAGAAAAAATCTCTCTCAGGAGCGATCGATATCGCACTATTGCCTCTTTTCGCAACTTAAAACCTAAAAAAATGTTAAAACTGAAAGCTTGTCAAAAAAGCTTTAAAAATAACCTCTGGTATTTCCCAATGGTCAGACATTAACATTGTCGTTAAATTTTGAACCTCAAAGTGTCAAATCAGCACAGCTATCATCACATTGCTAATCTAGAAAGTTTTTTGAAAACTCTTTTTATTACCGACAGAGAATTTACTCTTAACCACATATACAGAGTGATACAACGTAACAGAGAATCTTTTAAGATTACAAACTGAAGGCTTCATTGCTACCAACTTAGACACCTAACTTTTGCAAAGCCTTAGAAGTTGGTGGTACGACTTCATAAGCAGCTTCATTTCTGTCCACAACCCAAATCGAGCCATGTTTTCCTTCTTTGACAACTTTAACCAAAGCCTTGGCTACATTATCAGGCCTACCAACAAAACGAGTCGCTTTTTATCCAACGACTTGAAAAAAACTCACGTCTGTATTCTTTCTTTCGAATTTTCCAACTCTTCGATCATTTCCTCGGGAAAAAGGAACCGCTCGTTTACTGTTGTGAGTAAAGGAGTGTTCACAGGACCAGGACAAATAGTTAGTATCCGGACTTTGTATTTTTGGTGATATAACTCAGTTCCTAGAGTTTTTCCCAGACCAACCACTCCGTGTTTGGTGGCACAGTAAACTGGCACTGATCTGACAATGTCGAAAGCTAAAAGAGAAGCTATGTTGACAATGATTCCTTCTTCGGTCGATTTGAATTCTGGAAGGTACTTCTTCATGGCGAGATAAGTGCTCTCAATGAGAGCCGTCTAAAAAAAAATATCAAACTGGCAAAAATAAAAAAAATAACGTACAAGATTGACCGCTATAGCTTGCTTCCAGTTTTTCTCATCTATGACACCGGCGTTGTTCACGACGATATCCAATTGATGGTACTTTTCCACGGTTTTCTTAAAAGCGTCTAACCACTCATTTATTTTCTCTGTCAAAAATAAACTCACCTTCAAGTTCCTCGCTTTTGGTGATGTCAGCTTCGATGAAAATGATCCTGTCGAATTCTATCTCTGATTTTTTGCACACGTCCACTACGGCTATTCCCTTCAAAAAAAAAACATTTTTGGGACCACGAGTTCGATTCTTACCTTCACGTCTTCTTTTAGTAGTTCTTGGATCATTTTTGATCCAATTGACCCTCCGCCTCCGGTCAAAAAAACGACTTTATTGCGCAACATTTTTTGGTTTAGCAGGTGCTATTTTGAAGTGACCCACAAAAGTGTGTTGTTTACTGCAAAAGTTGGTTACTAATTATATTGATAAGATAAAAAAAAAACATTTTTGTAAAATTATTTATATTTTTATATGTTAATTTTTATCATAGCTATAAACCATTTTAGAAATAAAAAAATGAAAACATTGCATAAAATTGCCATTCATCGTATTGATGAATTAATTTTCCTGAAAATTTTCAATGCTTTTTGTCAGACATTATAAATTTGGCAACTTCTAACAATACCCACAAGTTTCATAATTTTCTAGAACCGTCAAATTTCATCACCAGTTTTTTGAAAATTTGAGATTATTAGTAGGCTAAAAAATGAAAAAATCGGATTTAATAAATGTTGAAAATTTTGTTAAAAAACTTAAGTCACCATCCTTGCGAGAAAGAGACAGTGAAATAATTACTTGCAACAGAAAAAGACAAAAGTTCCAGTCCAAGTCGTAGCAGTGTTTCAGTTTTAGCCACGCCCCCCAACTCTCTGCACGTCATTTTTTATTTATAGCGACATACGTTTTTCCTTTCATGACCCTCTTGATACCGGGTGTTCATTTAATTTTCTGGTAGTATTACTTATGAAAATTTTGCATGTCGTAACGTCATTCAATTTTTTTCTGTCAACTGTCAACTTGAGCTCGTGAGTATCGTGAGTCATGTTTATTTGCGCTGTTTGTTGCTTTTTTACCAAAATTAGTTCTCCTGGAGCTACGTTGTAGCTACTCAAGCCTTCCGTCATTTATTATTGAGGTTATGTCCATTAATAACACGACGTACGTTTTCCAAAACAAATGATTTCCACAGGTGATGCTACCAGAATATGAAATAGACACCCGACAGAAATACTGCAAAACTTAGCCCTTTTTGTGTTTTATTGGTTGCATAAACAAAACCCACTTGCTTTTATTTATTTAAGTTACTTAAGTCTAGTTCTAACTTAATTTCTGTTCCAACTGACTTAAAGCGAGACAAAGGAACGTCAAAAAAGTGGGTTGTTTGAACTATTAACAGTGAAAGTAGCGAATTTGGCCCTTATGTCACTCATTCTTAAACCTGTCGTAGTGAAAGTGCTCCAGTTCTCACGCTTCTTCCCGTCGAAGGTCGTTTAGTCCAGTCCAAACAACAACAAGAAACCAGTTTCGCACCTGTGGCGCGTGCCACAGAAAGTGAAGTTTCTTGAAGGGCGACCGAACCGATTAGACTCACAAAAAACGGAAATCGAAACAAAAAAAAAACGAAACAATTGACAGAAGATGCTAAAAATTACGACTCAATTAAAGAAAAAAAAAAACGAAAAATTAGTAGGCATTTATTTATTTTGATATGAAATATGTATTTCTCATGATTTTGCTTGCTTTTTTAATTAATTAGAAAGTTTAATTTCATATTAATTAGACAGATGATATTGATAATTGCGGTACAATTGACGAAAATTTTTAGAAATATTGTCAAAATTTGCAAAAAATTAAAGCCGTTTTTTTTATTTAAAATTCTTCGAATAATTTTGCTCACTCTTGTGATTTCTAAAGTGTACAAGTCATAATGTGGTTTAACAAACTTTAGAATTTGCAGATTTTTCTCAATTTTTATTTAAAATTGTTTGCATAATTTTTCTTGCGCTTATAACTGTCTAATTGTCTAATTTTAAATTAATTATTTGGTTTAAGTAAAAAAATGGAACAATTATTAACATAAAATTTATTCAAATTAGTAAAAAATTAGAAATTTTTAATTTTGAATTAAAATTTGTAGATTTTTTTGTTAATTTATAAGAGGGTTTAATTTTAAATTAACTGCGTAGTTTAAAATAGAAGATGCTAAAAATTACATAATTAAGAAAAAAAAATTCGAAATTTTTTAACATTAGTAAGATTTTTTAAAAATTTTGCTCGTTCTAACATTTAATAAATTTTAAATTATGATTAAAGTGCTTGATTTTAAATTATTTATTTAAAAAATATTTTTGAATTTTCATTTGAAATACAAATTTTGTATAATTTTGCTAGCTAGTTGATAAAAACGTTTAATTTTAAATTAATTCATAATTAATATTAATCTCAGAATAAAATCTTAAAATCATCGGAAAAGTATAAAATATTTATTGACTTATAGTGGAAATTTTTTTGTAATAATTTTTGACACTGTTATAATTGATCAAAGTGTCCAGTTTTAGAGTAATTATATACATTAAGTAAAAACATGCTACAAATTTTTCTATAATTGTTAAAGAAAAATTCCAGAAAAACTTAAAATTACTAACAATTAGGGTTTAATTATTAGTAACAATTAAGAGTCTCGTAGAATTATTTTAATTTTATTAATTCAAAATTAATTATCTAGGTTAAAACAAAAAATGCTAAAAATTGGGATAAAAAAATCTGGAAAAAATTCTAAATTATTAGATTTTTTTTTGATTTTTATTCAAAATTTTTGCATAATTTTACGTGCATCTATAAATGCCTAGAGTGTTTAATCTTTAAGTAATTATTTGGTTTAAGCAAAAAAATTATACAATTATTAAAAAATAAAAAAAAAATATTAATAAATTTCTTAAAATTAGTAAAATATTATGAAACATTTTTTGATTTTTATTTGAATTTCGTAGAATAATTTCTCTTTTTTTGTATATTAATTAGTTAGTGTAATTTAAAAAAAAAATACCTACTTTAAAGTAAATGTCACATGATGAAAATAATTTAAAAAAATCCAGAAAAAAAAACAAAATTTGTAGAATTTTTTGATTTTTATTTTTTTGCATAATTTTATTCGTGTTTATAATTAATTACAACGCAATTAAAAAAATCATCTCAAAAAATTTAAAAATTATTAGAATTTTTTTAATTTTTATTTAAGATTTTTTACACAATGTTGCTCGTTGCTGAAATTACGGTGAAATTGATAAAAAATATAAAAAAAAAAATTCAAAAAAATAAGGAAAAATTAAATTTTGATGTTTATTTGAAAAACGTTTAATAATTTTGTTCGCTCTTACAATTAATTACAGTGTCTAATTTTAAATTAATTATTTAGCTTGAGTGTAAAGATGCTACAAATTATCGCACAATTATGAACGTAAAATCCAGAAATTCTCTCAAAATTAATAAAAAATCAGAAAACATTTTTTATTTGTATTTAAAGTTTGTAGAATAATTTTCCTTTTTGCTAATTAATTAGAGAGTTTAATTTTCAGTTAATTACCTAGTTTAAGCTAAAATATGTAGAAAATTAAGGTAAAAAAAAATTGCAGAAAATTTTTAAAATTAGATTTTATTTTCCAACTAAAAAGTTGGAAACAATTCATCACCTTACAATATGAAGAACAAAAATCTAATTGTAAGATGCTTAAAACAGAAAAAAAAATTTTTTTTTTCTTCATCTACACTTTCATGCTACTCCTGTGAGCCTCCACAACCTCATAAACCGGTTTCTCATCCTCTATAACCCACAACGAGCCACTTTTCCCCTTTCTTACAATTTCAATCAACGCCTCACCGACAGTCTCCGACCTGAAAAACTCTTTCGTTAAAATCTCAACAGTTTTAGAACGTACGATTGAACCACGGGATTTATTGCTTGCATTTCCCCGTGAGCTAGATGAGGAAAGAGCACCTTTTCTGTTGTTTTTATTATAGACGTATTAACCAATCCTGGACAAAGAGTCAAAATGCGAACTTTGTATTTGTTGTAAAATTCTTCGCCACCGACAGATTTTCCGAATCCGACCAAGGCGTGTTTAGTGGCGCAGTAAACCGGAATGGTTTGGACGGTTGTTAGACCTAG
Source organism: Cynaeus angustus (assembly GCA_030157275.1). Lineage (NCBI taxonomy): Eukaryota > Metazoa > Arthropoda > Insecta > Coleoptera > Tenebrionidae > Cynaeus > Cynaeus angustus. The sequence goes on from CM058067.1 coordinate 11,873,191, forward strand.
AACGGAAGCGGTGTTGATTACGACGCCTTCTTCGCCGGATTTGTGGATAGGGAGATACTTTTCCATTGCTAGGTATGTTCCTTCGATGACGGCCACCTGACGGAAAAAATAGGTCGTTCGAACGTGGTTCACTCTGACACTGTGTGCTCGAATGGAACGAACGTTTTTATAACGACTGTGAGAACTTACCAAGTTGACAGCAACTGTTTTTTTCCAATCAATTTCGTTGGAAATTCCTGCGTTGTTAATAACAATATCTAATTGTTTGAAGATTCTTATCGTGGACTCGAATGCGTCTAAAAATATCCTGTGAAAATTCGTTCTTAAATTGGAGACTTACTTTCAAGTTCTTTTTTTACAGTGACGTCGGTTTTCACGAAAATTACTCTTTTTTTATCAAACTCACTGATTTTTTCCTCGCATATGTCCACTATAGCTACGCCCTGGAATTTTCAAAAATTACGTAGAAAGTAAATGAATTTTTTTAACCTTTGCTCCATTCTCCAGCAGCTTTTGGACGACGGCTAATCCGATTCCTCCGGCTCCTCCTGTAATCAAAATCACTTTTCCTTCCACTTCCATGACTTTTTGAAATCTGTTTTAAAACTTGGTTCACAAAACAAAAGAACGTTGCTTTGTTATCATGTAGTTAGACATAAAGTGTTAATTTAAATTTATCAAAGGTCACGTGGATACAAAAACAAGGTCATTAGTCAAAGTTGGACTATAAATGGACGAATTTACGTGTGCCGTATTAGGAGACACTATGTGAACAAGTAAATAAATAAATAAATTGTTTATTTATTCTAACGGACATTGTCAAAAGTAGATAAAATCCAAATGTTACAAAGATAACGATAACGACGTAACAGTAAGTTACAAAAGTACATGATGAGGTACATGATAACAAAAAGTATAAAAATGTAAAAAAAATATATAAATATAAATGAATATATATACAAATACACTAAAAAACGAAAAATTAATTAATTAATTGGGTACTTAAATTTTTAAATGTTTTGATGAATTTGATTTTTTGATTCCCATTTTAATTATTTTACATCTTTTTTTTTTCGAACTTTCAGAATCTTGGAGAACTTTATGATAACTATAGATAACACTAACGAGTTGATTGGAGTATCTAATCTCAAATAAATTAATTGATTTATAAAGAGAAATTTATGGAAAAGTTTAAAAATCGTTAAAATAAAAAATTTTAAAATTGTTTTAAAACAAATCGAAATTTTTGGCATAATTTTGTTAAATTTTATAACCGATTAGAATGCACTTTAAATTAATTACTTGGTTTAACTGATACAGTGTTGAAAATGACGGTCCAACTGATAAAAAAAAAATCAAGAAAATTCAAAAAAATTGCAAAAAATTAAGATATTCTTTGGTTTTCGTTTGAAATATTTCGTAAAATTTTGCTTGGTTTGATAATTTATTGGAATGTACAATTTTAAATTAATTACATTTAGTAGCTCACAATTAAATTGTATTACAATTAATACAATAAATATTAAAATATTGGTAGATATTTTTTATTCTAATTTGAAAAACAAAGATGCTAAAAATTGACCCACCGCCTCCGGTCAAAAAAACGACTTTTTTGCGCAACATTTTTTGGTTTAGCAAATGCTATTTTGAAGTGACCCACAAAAGTGTGTTGTTTACTACCAAAGTTGGTTAGTAATTATATTGATAAGATAAAAAAAACCATTTTTGTAAAATTATTCATATTTTTATGCTAATTTTTATAATAGTTATATACTATTTTAGAAATAAAAAAAAACATTGCAAAAAATCGCCATTCATCGTATTGATGAATTAATTTTCGCGAAAGTTTTTAAGGCTTTTTGTCAGACATTATAAATTTGGCAACATCTTACAATACTCACAAGTTTCATAATTTTCTAGTACCGTTAAATTTCATCACCAGTTTTTTGAAAATTTGTGATTATTGGTAGGCTAAAAAATGAAAAAATCGGATTTAATAAATTGAAAAGTTTGTTAAAAAACTTTAGTCACCATCCTTGCGAGAGAGAGATAGTGAAATAATTACTAGCAACAGAAAAAGACAAAAGTTCCAGTCTAAGTCGTAGCAGCGCTTCAGTTTTAGCCACGCCCCCCAACTCTATTCTGTCATTTTTTATTTATAGTGTTACAAGATGACATACGTTTTTCCTTTCATGACCCTCTTGATACCGAGTGTTCATTTAATTTTCTGGTAGTATTACTTATGAAAAATTTGGATGTCGTAGGGTCATTCAATTTTTTTCTGTCAACTGTCAACTTGAGCTCGTGAGTATCGTGAGTCATGTTTACTTGCGCTGTTTGTTGCTTTTTTACCAAAATTAGTTCTCCTGGAGCTACGTTGTAGCTGCTCAAGCCTTACCGTCATTTATTATTGAGGTTATGTCCATTAATAACACGACGTACGTTTTCCAAAACAAATGATTTTCACAGGAGATGCTACCAGAATATTAAATGGACACCCGACAGAAATACTGCAAAACTTAGCCCTTTTTGTGTTTTATTGGTTGCATAAACAAAACCCACTTGCTTTTATTTATTTAAGTTACTTAAGTCTAGTTCTAACTTAATTTCTGTTCCAACTGACTTAAAGCGAGACAAAGGAACGTCAAAAAAGTGGGTTGTTTGAACTATTAACAGTGAAAGTAGCGAATTTGGCCCTTATGTCACTCATTCTTAAACCTGTCGTAGTGAAAGTGCTCCAGTTCTCACGCTTCTTCCCGTCGAAGGTCGTTTAGTCCAGTCCAAACAACAACAAGAAACCAGTTTCGCACCTGTGGCGCGTGCCACAGAAAGTGAAGTTTCTTGAAGGGCGACCGAACCGGTTAGACTCACAAAAAACGGAAATCGAAACAAAAAAAAACAATACAATTGAGAGAAGATGCTAAAAATTACGATTCAATTAAAGAAAAAAAAAATTGAAAAATTAGTAAGCATTTATTTATTTTGATTTGAAATATATTTTTCTCATGATTTTGCTTGCTTTTTTTAATTAATTACAAAGTTTAATTTCAAATTAATTAGACAGATGATATTGATAATTACGGTGCAATTGACGAAAATTTTTAGAAATATGGTCAAAATTTGCAAAAAATTAAAGCCGTTTCTTTTATTTAAAATTCTTCGAATAATTTTGCTCACTCTTGTAATTTCTAAAATGTCAAAGTCTTAATGTGGTTTAACAAATTTTAAAATTCGTGGATTTTTCTCAATTTTTATTTAAAATTGTTTCCATAATTTTTCTTGCGCTTATAACTGTCTAATTGTCTAATTTTAAATTAATTATTTGGTTAAAGTTTTAAAGGAACAATTATTAACATAAAATTTATTCAAATTAGTAAAAAATTTGAAATTTTTAATTAAAATTTGTAAATTTCTTTGTTAATTTATAAGAGGGTTTAATTTTAAATTAACTGCGTAGTTTAAAATAGAAGATGCTAAAAATTACATAATTAAGAAAAAAAAAATCGAGATTTTTTAACATTAGTAAGATTTTTTAAAAATTTTGCTCGTTCTAACATTTAATAAATTTTAAATTATGATTAAAGTGCTTGATTTTAAATTATTTATATAAAAAATATTTTTGAATTTTCATTTGAAATACAAATTTTGTATAATTTTGCTTGCTCTTATAGTTGATAAGAACGTTTAACTTTAAATTAATTTATAATTAATATTAATCTCCAAAGAAAATCTTAAAATTATCGAAAAAGTATAAATTATTTATACTTATATATTTATATTTATATTACTTATATTGGAAATTTTTGGAATTTTTTTTGTCACTGTTATAATTGATTAGAGTGTCCAGTTTTAGAGTAATTATATAGTTTAAGTAAAAACATGCTACAAATTTTGCTATAATGGTTGAAGAAAAATTCCAGAAAAAAATTACTAATTAGAAATTTCGTAAAATTATTATTATTTTTTTCCTAATTGATTAGAAGGTTTAATTTTAAATGAATTACCTAAGTTAAAACAAAAAATGCTGAAAATTGTAATAGAAAAAAATCTAGAAAAATTTCAAAACTCGTAGATATTTTTTGGTTTTTATTTAAAAAAATTTGCATAATTTAAAGTGCGTTTATAAATGACTAGTGTCTAATTTTTAGGTAATTATTTAGTTTAAGTAAAAATATGCTATATCAGTTAAAAAAAAACCAAAAACCTAAAATTAGTAATAATTAGAACTCTCGTAGAATTATTTTAATTTTATTAATTTAAAATTAATTACCTAGGTTAAAAAAAAATGCTGAAAACTGATAAAGAATCTGAAAAACATTCTAAATTCCTCGATACTTTTTTGATTTTTATTTAAATTTTTTTATTTTTTTTATAATATTTTTTATAATTAAAATTTTAAATAATTATTATAATTATTTGGTAAAAAAAATTATACAGTTATTAAAAAAAATCTCCTAAAATTAGTAAAATATTAGGAAATATTTTTTGATTTTTGTTTGAAATATTTCCCAAAATTTTGCTTGGTTTGATAATTAATTGAAACGTAAAATTTTAAATTAATTACATTTAGTAGCTCAACATTAAATTGTATTACAATTAATACAATTAAGGAGAAATTTTAGAAAAATATTAAAATATTGATAGATATTTTTTGATTCAAATTTGAAATTTGTAGAATAATTTTACTTATTTTGATAATTGACTGTGAGATATAATTGTAAATTAATTGCTTACTTTTAAATGTACAACAGAAAAAAAATAGAAAACATTTTTTTATTTCCATTTATATATTGAATTTCTTGCATAATTTTACTGACTCTTAAAATTTATAAAAATAACTAATTTTACAATAGTTAATTTAAGACAGATGATGCTGAAAATTACGGTACAATTATTGACAAAAAATTCCCAATTTCCGCCTTGTTATATCCATCGAAACGAGACATAATTTGACTCACTCGAAGAATTAATTAATTAGGCTTTAATTAAAAAACAAATTAATTACAATTAGGTTAACAAAATTAGTATATATCATAATCACTTTGTTCACTTGATCTCAGCTTCTAATTTATGACAATGCGACTTACTTGCAGACCTAATCAGATTACTACGAAAATTGCAATAGAATTAATATGATTTTTGACCTTAACATGATTCAAAATGGTCACATTACTAATAAATGACGTGACTAGAAAATACATGCGCTGGTGATGAATACGTTTCCTATGAACAATGATGAAATGACAATACGCTTAAGTTTATGAATTTATCCACTTATGAATTTTTATGTCTCATTTTTAGATCTCGCTTGCATCATAAATAACCATCATGTGTTGTTGTGAAACACTTGTCAAAATTATTTAAATTTTTATAGGGGTCTTATATATAATGGTGATGAATATTCGACAGTCCATTGTCTGTTTTAATTAATTTGTGAATTTCTGATTTTGTTTCAAGGTAATTAATAAACGTGATTGTGACTAATGGGGAAGTTTGTATCGAGCTTTAATGATAAAATTAAAAATTAAGAATAGCTACTGTTTTTTTTTTTTTATTAATTTTTATAAAAGTGAGGCCGAGATAAATCTCTGTGGGAAAACTACACTCACTAAAAATCCACTTGTTTATTTTGTCGTAATTATTAATAATAACATGGTTTAATTTGAAAGACCTTTATTTAATGATTCACGACATTTTTTCCGTTTTCTCACATGAATAAGACGACGATAACGACAAAAAACAAATTCATTAAGTAAACAACCGGAAAAAAAAACGTTTTCACGCGAGATTTTGCTCCAGGTCTCGTTTCCAAGAGCATCATTTCGTATTTTCAGGGTTAGATCACACTCGTATGCAAAACGGTTTTATTACAGATAAATCACCAAGAAATTAGTTGTATTTGCTTCAAGGTTTTGAAGTAGAAATTATACAATTGAGTTAAAATTCACAAATGATGTGAATATTTGCGTCTGCGGTCAGTACCTCAATCGATCCATTGTTTTCTTGTATTTAGGGACAATGGCTTCTGTCAACGTGGTATTCAAGTACAAATTGCAAAATTTTTGCTATTCATCAGCTTAATTCTAGATGTGATTCTAGCTGGGACATGTGTGCGTGGATACTATAATTATTTTTGTTGTTTGTTATGTAAAAGTTGAAGATTGAAGGCTGCGACGATTAGAAAACAGAAAATAGAAAGAAAAAGCGACATGTGGGGAATTTTGTGGTTTTTGTTTTAACAGCTCTGAGTCTTAATTAGCAGAAAAATATGTTAGAATTACTCACTAATTAAGCATTTCTGTACCAAGCTAAGTAATTATTTAGGAATTGGATTTTTTTGTTACAGAAATTACAAAATTAGCACTTCACTATTTTGGAAAAAAAATTTTTTTTTATTAATTTTATTTATATTTTTTGCTAATTTTATTTATATTTTTTGCAAATTTTGTTTCTATGTCTAAAATAATGAAATTTACAAAAAATAGTTCGTAAATTTTAAAATAAAAAATTTTAGAATAAAAAAATACATTTGATTAAATGGGGAACTCTGGAAACGAAATAGAAAATTTTTCGAGACTGTTTTAAAAATATTGCAGCTTCGCATTGAAATCAAAACTTTTTTTTAATTTAGAAAGTTGTTTCATTTTAGAACATTTTGGAATAGAATAAAAATTTCAATATATATATTTCAATATTTCATAAAATTCAAAATTTTGGAATTAATTATTTTTTTCTTTAAAAATAACAGATTTTATTTTCGCAGTGAATTAAAAAAATCGTAATTTTCTTAATTTTCTGTGTTGAAAAAGGCGACATGTACAAGAAAGTATTTATATTTCATAAAATTAAACAATTTGAAAAAAACCCAATTTTATGTGAAAATGACAGATTTGTGCATTCATGATTCCGACAAAAATTTTTTTTAGAAAATCAAATTTTGGGAAATTTAGAATTTTACATTTGAAGAAGACTTAAAAAGACATTTTAAAATAAATTCAATTTTTGTATGAAATTTAAAAATTTGTACATTTTTTGATTTTATAGATATTTGAAATTTTCTTTGTTTTTGTGCTTAAAAAGGAAAAATTTATAAAAAATGATCACATAAAATTGCAGAATTTGAAATAAATTTAAAATTTTATTTTAAAACAATATCTATTTTTGCAGCAGTTAAAAAACTTTTCTTAATTCTGTGAACATTTGAAAAAATTTTCATTTCTGTGTTAAAAAAGTTTGAATGAATAAGAAAATTATCGCATTTTATTAAATTAAAGAATTTCCTATAAAGAAGAAATTTTATTTTAAAGTAATTTAAAAAAGATTCTTGTATTTTGTACTTCAAAAGACAAAATTTACACAAAAGCCCTCACATCTCGTAAAATAGTAAATTATGAAAAAAAAAAATTAAATTGTTACACAATTATTACACAAATTAAAAAAAAATCTATATCTAAAGATAAAGGTAATGAAAAATAGTTACATTTTATAAAATAATAAATTTGAATATTTAGGAAGGTACAATTTATAAGAAAACATTTTACGAAATTGGGAATAAATTAGAAATTGAAATAACATTCGCATCGAAATTCGTATTTTTCATAATTTTAGCAAATTTTTTGTTGATGTTTAGCAAGACGAAATTTATAAAAAAAATTAATCATTTTTATGAAATTTGACTTTCAAACATACAACTGAAAAAAAAATTCCTTGGCAAACAATTTTTGGAAAAATTTAGTGTTTTTTAAGCGCAGTTTAAAAAATTCTTTTCATAATTATAAAAAAAAATTGACTCCATCAATGAAATTTATGAATAATTAATTCTGTGTTTCTTTGTTTAGAAAAATAGCCACGGTTAATAAAATTATAGGATTTAAAATAAATTAAAATTTTATTCTAAAAGTAAAAATTCTAGTTCCACAGTAAATTCATTCGAAAATTTGCATTTTTTTCAGTTTTGTAAATATTTGAAAAATTCTTTGTTTCTATTTAGAAAAACGAAATTTACAAAGAAGCTGTCACATTTTATTAAATTAAACATTTCGGAAAAACTATAAATTTTCTATGGAAATAAAATATTTACACATCCACGATTTTTTCAAGAATACCTTGCATTTTAAAATATTTCTTAATTTATAAAAAAAATTGTTATATTCTTCCTTTTTTTGTGAGCTAAAATATACAAACAAAAAAATATTTTATTCTTGCACCAAATTTGAAAACGTGCTTTTCTTAAGTTTGTAGATGTTAAAAAAATTGTTTGTTTCTGTGGCTGCAAAATAAAAATTTTTTCGTAAAACTCAACATTTTCTTGTTTTTTTTTTGTTATTTTATAGACATTTGGAAATTTGGAATTTCTATTTTTAATAATTTTGTAGATATTTGAAAAGGTCTCTGGAAAGGTGGAATTTATCAAAAAATAGTCATATATCAATAATAATATCCATTTTTGCAGCAAATTGAGAAAATTCGTTTTTTTCTCAATTCTGTGAATTTTTGGAAAAAAATTCGATTCGGTGTAAAAAAAGTTTGAAAGAATAAAAAATTATCACATTTAAATAAGAAATTTTATTTCGAAGCAACAAATTGCATTTTTTAACATTCCAAAAGTTCTTGGATTTTGTATTTAAAAGAAGAAAATTTACAAAATAGTAAACTATGAAAAAAATATATATGGAAATGACCGATTTGGCGCATCCACCATTTTTGCAAAAAATAAGATAATTTTTAATTCGACAAATTCTAAAAATAGAAGTGAAAATTTGTGTATCTTCAGAGTTAAGCTTACGAAAAAGGCACAATTTATGAAATTATAACAATATTTTTTTTACAAAATTTACATACACATATTTCTACAGCAAATTTAAAAATTTCTATTTTTTAATTCTGGGAACATTAAAAAATATTTTCTGTTTACAGAACCGAATTTTAGAAAAAAATATTGCTACATTTTGAAGAATTAAGTATTTTAGAAAAATTGAAATCGCATGGAAATGTATAAAAAAATCTCAAAATTTGATGATTTTTAATTTGATAAATATTTAAGCATGTAAATAAAGAAAACTTCAATTATATGTTGAAAAGATTAAATTTTGTTAAAAAAAATATTTGTGTGCCGTAAAGTCAAAAATAATTTAAAAAATTTTTGAGTTTTTTGTAAAAAAAAACATTTGATCAATTTTTTACATTATTTCTAGAAACTCCATAAATATTTGAAATTTTGTGTACCAGTAGATTTTAAATTTCTGGCATTTTAAATATTATTAAGTTTCTAGAAACTCTTCAAAATTTGAAAGTATTTTAGATTTTAGAAATCTCAAAACAAAATTATAAATTTTATTATAAACTATTCATATAAAAATTCATGTAAAGAAATTCTAAAAAAAATATGGTGTTACTTAGACATTTTTTAAAATTTTTTTTCGAAAAATAAATTTTATTTAAAATGTGTTAGACCTTATAGACGTCATATTTTAATACCAGTTGCCAAAACTAGCAAAATTATTTGACAAAAAAAAAATCTTAGAAATATCTAGAATTTTGCATTAATCGTACTACAATTTTTAGTAAATGACAAATTTTACAATTTTTTTTTGTTCTAATTTTGATTAATATGTAATTAGTTAATAATAATAAATAAAGTTTCTAAAATATGCGTTCAAAATAATTGAAATTTAATTAATTAGTAATATTTTTTGAAATAAACATAATAAATTTGTTGTTAAAAAATACAAAAACTGTCACTACAAATTTTGAACTTTTGTGTTTTTAACAAAAATAAATTAACCAATATAAACCATCCTGTATATAACTTCACTTTATATTAAATTGTTCACACTTTTTTACATTTCTCCCCCCCTGAGTCATTTTCCTTGCAGCCCAATTATTCCAGTTCTGTCTATTCCTGTTCACACGCTAATTGCCCTGAAAAAAACTGCAATTACTGACCAATAACCATAAAATGAATCATTTCTAAGTCAGTTAACCCTCCCAGAGCCCTCCCAAGGTGAATCGCGCCCCTCCCACCCACACATCCTCACGTGTATTCCCGAAGAATCAACTGTCAGTTCGACTATGCACGTGTAACAATCAAGAACAAAAATGTGCGACATTAGCAACACACGCAAATTTTTCACAATAATTTTAGTGGTTTTTATCCGTAACGTGCACCCCCAATTCAACCCCAACGCTTACAACCCTCAGACTGTAAATCCGGCGAGACAAGACACGAGATTCGATGGACAGTTTGACAACAGGTTCAATCAAAATGACGGGTTTAGTATCAATCAAAATGACAGGTTTAATGGCAATCAGAACGACAGGTTCAATGTCAATCAAAATGACAGATTTAACGTGAATCAGAATGACAGATTTAACGATAACCAGAATGACAGATTTAACAACCCCGATCAAGATAGAGCTTTAAGAGGAGACGTGAGGCAGTTATTGCAAGCTCTGGATGCTCAGGGCTCCGAACAATGTACGAGAAATGTGGCGGCTCAGTGGAATTTTGAAACAAACGTCAATCAAGCGACTCAGTTGGAGGCGGTAAGTGAAATTTTATCTAGCAGGAAGTGGGCTTGGGAAAAATAATATAGAGCGACATGTTCTCAAGCTATTGTTTTAGAAGTTTTACTTTCAGTTCGGTTCTTATTATGTAAAATGACACAATGTTGGGTGTTGAAAGGAAATTTTGGCTTCGGAAAAACACTTTTCAATTAGAGACTGGAAAAAGTGCAATTACAATCAATGTTATGAGGTCGTACTTTATTCGCGGTAATTATAGAAGTTTTATAAAAAGTAACCTCCGGTGCGTCTTTAACAAACAAGACGTAGATCGCAAGGAATTGCATGAAAACTGTCTCAAGACTATATACTGGGTGTTCTAACGATTTAGATAGTCTAGATCGAGTGTCCTTATTTGTCTACTAGACACCGTTTTTGGATCACACTGTATAATGCAAAAAAAAATTAATACGCCATGTTCGTGTTGATTTACTTCACTTTTTCCATCACCACCATGAAATAAAAGAAATTACAAAAATTAAAATTTGCCATTTTTGAATCAACTGTGTTAAAAATCACAGAAATCCTAAAAATTCTGAAATTTTTGGTTTATATTTCAATTTTGAAATTTAGAAAAGTTTTGAGTAAATTCCTCAATTACAAACTTTTAGTAATTTTTGAAATTTTCAAGTATCAAATTTTAGTATTTTTTTAGAATCAGCAAAATTCAAAATTTTAGTTTAGAATTTTTAGCTATAAATCTTTTCGAAGATTTCAAGATTGCAACTTTGTAATTTGCAAGATTAAAACTTACTCATTTCTAGAAATTGTTTTTTTATTAATGAAGGGAAATTAGAGGTTTTAAAAATTTTGAAAAAAATTTAAATGTTTAAATTGAAATACTTGAACTAGAATCTCAGAAATTTCAAAAAATTTGATAATTTTGGTTTTAGACCTTTTATTTTATTTTATTTTTTGAGTTATTGCGACAGTAAAAGATCTAAAAGTTCAATTTCAATTTTGGAATGGTAAATCCAAATTTTTTTAAAGTTTTTGAAAATTATGGGAATTTAGAAAACTTTATAGTCTTACACGCTTCACTTGAAAACTGCGGAAATATTAGAAATTTTTGAAATTATATTAATATAAAAAATTATCAAATTTAGGTATTCACTTCGTTAAAATTCTAACTTAAATGTTAAAATTATTAAGTATTTTGAAACTGGCATAAACTTCAAATTTCAATTGTGAAAACCTAAAAATATAAGATTTTTTAAAAGTTTCAAAATTTTTGCGATTTATAAAATTACAGTAATCTTGGAATTTGTAGAATTGAAAAAAACATCCTAAAATTTTTAAGAATTCTAAATTCATAGATTCTCTTAAACTCATAGATTCTCTCTTAAAATGCTTTAACTAGAATTTTTTGGTAACCTAAAAAATTTGAGAAGTGAAAATTTTGATTTCTATAAATACAAATTATAAATAGAATTTTTTGGGAATTCAAATGTCCCCCAAAGATTTAGAAGGAAGTTTTTGCGGCAATAATGAAACCTGAATAATTCTATTTCAATTTAGTGACGGTAAATCTAAGAATTTCAAAAATTTTTAGGTTTTGAAATTCATATAAATTTTTGTAATTTAGAAATTTTAAAACAATTAGACCCTTTACTTAGAAATTTCAATACTTTTAAAAGCGCAAAAATGTTGACTTAATCTTTTAAGTATTTTAAAATTGTTATGAATTTTAAAATCTGTTTTAAATTTCAGTTTTTTTATTTTTAATTTTAAGTTTTTTAATTTTTCCAAAATTTTGTGCACTGAAGTCCAGAAAATATTTCTAATACGAATTTAAGCTTATTTAGGTTTATGCTCTTATTTATTTCCAAAAACCTAAAAATGTTAGAACTTTTAAAAATTTCTGAATTTTAACGATTTAAAAATTGACCGCAATTTTCAAATTTGTAGGTTAAAAAACATGTCAAAGTTTAAAGATTTCTAATAATTTGATTATATTTTCAACAATTTCGTGAATTTAGAGGTTCTAAAAATTTCCTGAATTCTTAAAATTAAACTTACACTGATATCTTAAAAATTTCGAAAATTGTGAAATAGAAAATATCAATTCAAAAATTTAGTTTTTTGAAAGTCGAAATGTCTTAGAAGCTTTTGGGATCTGGAATAAAAAAGAGCTTTTAATTTTTTGAGTTATTGCAGCAGCTATGGCCCAAAAATTTTGTTCTGTTTTTGAAATATTCATCTGATTTTTTTTGTTGAATTTAGAAAATATTTACACGTTTCACTTGAAAATTGTGGGAATCTTCGGAATTTTAGCAATTTCGAAGAATCAAATTTAAGTATTTATTTCACAAATTATTAAGTATTTTGAAACTGTCATAAACTTTAAGCTTTAGTTCTAGAAAAATAAAATAATAGTTTTTTAAAAATCTCAAAATTTTAGCTATTTTAAAAATAAATTTTATTTTTTTTTTTATCAATCTTACGACTTAAAATTACTTTTGATTCTAATTCTTCAAAGATTTTAGATTTTTTTTTAGTTTTTTCAAAGCTGTAAAAAAACTCATATATAAATCTTCAAAAATTTAGCAACTCTTAAAGTTTGTAAAAGAATTGAAAATTGAGTGCTTTGAGCTTTAAAAGATGTTGGTAGTTCTGTTTGTCTTTTAGCGGTTCTGAAATGCTAAAATGATGTGGAACAGTGTTACCAACATGTAAGAAAAATGTAAACCTCCTTTAGGTAAAAGTTTCAAACTGTAAAACGCTGAGAATCTAACAAAATCTTCTTAAAATTTATAATTCTACTATTTATTTTGCGTGCCCCAAAATCCCTAAAAATGTCAGAAAGTTACCAACCGATTTTAAAATTCTGCAGTCTATTTCGGTTTTAAAAAGCGTAAACGGTGTTCGGTATTAATCTTAAAAAAAAGTTGTTTATTTTGAACGAGAAATTGTTATTGATTTATGTTTTTTTTAATTTCGGTTGGTAGCTTTGGCTGTCATTTGGAAAAAGGTGTGCAACGGATACTAATATTGTTTGCAATTCTGAAATGTGAAAAATGCGAAAAATTCTTTATCTTGTTTGTTTTCGTAATGAAGGTGACAGACTGTGGTTTTTCGCGCCCACAAGTGTAATACTTTTTCTCCTACTGCCACAAATAACAATTTGCCGTGTTTACATCAAAGGTGATTGTTCGAATAAAAATGATCACCGAGTTTGAGTTAGTATAAAAATATTCCTGCGTTTTGCGTCGTCATTTTTTTCTTGACCCAGATTCTCGGTAAATTATTCTAACCCTGACATTGAAACCGTCACGTTTAAGCATAATCACTTTTTTGTTGTAAAGAGATGGAATTTGAAAAAAACGGGCCAAATTATCTCTCGACAGATCTTATCACCTTCGGCAACGATAAACTGCTTTTGTTTATAGTGTAACAACAATAGCGACACATTGACATTGACATTACACATATTCTAGCAGCCTGCGTCCCTTATAATGTTGCAATAATTCGACCATGCTAATTGCACTTATCCAACTGTGTCGTGTTGAATGACAGATCATATGTGTTCAAGCTGGACGAAACAATGTGTGATGTGGTTGTTACGAAACGGTTGGGAGCGACCATGAATGATTCCCAGAGTTTACATTTTTATTAAGGAAAACACCTTCGCTGACGGTTGCTTATTGTACATAGGCATACCCAGAACGGACGGTAATCAGGCGTCATAGATAAGAACTTTTTTTTTTTAAATATCTTTCTTAGGTCACACTTTCACGTGGCGACATTTTTTAGATGTTGGTACCACTGGGCGAAGTTGATATTTAAGAACTGTCAACAATGATGTATTACACTAAGTTTAGATTCATCGTGTGGTAGCTCTGCATCACAGTAATGAAAAAAAAGACATATAGTAGATGTTCATTTGTTCGATATGTTGGTAGGACTGTTTTTACCGAGTTTGCCCTTTCAGGACTGTCATAAAAATACGTAATCAAGTGGTGATAGTTGACATTTAAGAATTGACAACAATGATGTATTAAACTGTGTTTAAATTCTTGATGTTGGTAGCTCTGCAGCACAGTAATTAAAAAAAAATGTCGTCTAGTAGATTTTCATTTGTTCGATATGTTGGTACGACTGTTTTTTACCAGGTTTGACGTTTCAGAACTACCATAAAAATACGTAATCAAGTGGTGATAGTTGACATTTAAGAATTGGCAACAATGATGTATTAAACTAAGTTTAAATTCTTGGTGTTGGTAGCTCTGCAGCACAGTGATTTGAAAAAAAAAATTGTCGTCTAGTAGATTTCCATTTGTTCGATATGTTGGTACGACTGTTTTTACCGAGTTTGACGTTTCAGGACTGTCATAAAAATACGTAATCAAGTGGTGGTAGTTGACATTTAAGAATTGGCAACAATGATGTATTAAACTAAGTTTAAATTCTTGATGTTGGTAGCTCTGCATCACAGTAATGTAAAAAAAATGGCGTATAGTAGATTTTCATTTTTGTTGAATATGTTGGTACGACTGTTTTTACTGAGTTAACGTTTCAGGACTGTCATGAAAATACGTAATCAAGTGGTGATAGTTGACACTTAAGAATTGGCAACAATGATGTATTAAACTAAGTTTAAATTCTTGGTGTTGGTAGCCCTGCATCACAGTGATTTAAAAAAAATTGTCGTCTAGTAGGTTTTCATTTGTTCGATATGTTGGTGCGACTGTTTTTTAACAGGTTTGACGTTTCAGGACTGTCATAAAAATACGTAATCAAGTAGTGATTGTTGACATTTAAGAATTGGCAACAATGATGTATTAAACTAAGTTTAAATTCTTGGTGTTGGTAGCTCTGCATCACAGCAAATAAAAATAAATGGGGTCTAGTAGATTTTCATTTGTTCGATATGTTGGTACGACTGTTTTTTACCAGGTTTGACGTTTCAGAACTGCCATAAAAATACGTAATCAAGTGGTGATAGTTGACATTTAAGAATTGGCAACAATGATGTATTAAACTAAGTTTAAATTCTTGGTGTTGGTAGCTCTGCATCACAGTGATTTAAAAAAAATGGCGTCTAGTAGATTTTCATTTGTTCGATATGTTGGTACGACTGTATTTACCGAGTTACCGTTTCACGACTGTCATGAAAATACCTCATCAAGTAGTGATAGTTGACGTTTAAGAATTGGCAACAATGATGTATTAAACTAAGTTTAAATTCTTGGTGTTGGTAGCTCTGCATCACAGTGATTTGAAAAAAAATTGTCGTCTAGTAGATTTTCATTTGTTCGATATGTTGGTACGACTGTTTTTTACCAGGTTTGACGTTTCAGAACTGCCATAAAAATACGTAATCAAGTGGTGATAGTTGACATTTAAGAATTGGCAACAATGATGTATTAAATTAAGTTTAAATTCTTGGTGTTGGTAGCTCTGCAGCACAGTAATTAAAAAAAAATTGTCGTCTAGTAGATTTTCATTTGTTCGATATGTTGGTACGACCGTTTTTACCGAGTTTAACGTTTCAGGACTGTCATAAAAATACGTAATCAAGTAGTGATAGTTGACATTTAAGAATTGGCAACAATGATGTTTTAAACTAAGTTTAAATCCTTGGTGTTGGTAGCTTTGCATCACAGTGATTTTAAAAAAATTGGCGTCTTGTAGATTTCCATTTTTTAATATGTTGGTACGATTGTTTTTTACCAAGTTTGACGTTTCAGAACTGTTATCAAAATACGTCGTCAAGTAGTGATTAACCTCAAACTGTCAAAATGAGAACAGAGCTACCAACAGAATTCAATTAAAAGCCTCAGGTTTTACAAAATTTTACGTTCTTTTTTTTCAAATTTGTTTTTTTTTTAATTTTTTTTAGTTTTTTTAGCTTAAAATGTAGAAAAATAATTTGGTTTTATAAAATTGAAGTTTTAAGCAAATTAGAAATTTTACTTGAGAGTAACAAAGTGAATTTTCTACAATAAATTAAAAATTATTATTTTTTAATTTTTGTACCACATTTTTTTTGTTTTTGTTTCGACAAATTTACCAAAAATTATTTTTTTTTAATTTATAAAGCAGCAGCTATCTAATTAGAGTTCTTCGGGAAAAATGCTAATTTTATTTGGAACAACAAACTGAATTTTCTGCAGAAAGGTTTAGAATTTCAGTGTATTGCTCATTTTTTTGGATATTTGAAAATTTTTTGTTTTTTTTTTGTTTTTTTTTTGTTTCGAGTGTTAAAATTTACCAAAAAATAGACAATTTTTGAATTTTAAAGCCTACAGTCATAATTATAAATTTTATTACAAAATCATTTTGATACGATATTAAAAATATATCCTCCAATTTTTGTATTGGTTCCGTTAAAATTACAAAAAAAATAAACAAAATTTTAAGCAGTAATGGAAGCCTTTAGAAAAAATTAGAAATTTAATTTGAGCAACAATTTTTTTTTCAATTTTTTTGTGTACATAAAATGTAATTTGTCATTTTGAAGCTTTCAGCAATTAGATAATTCCTCATCGTGTTTACTAAAATTAATAAAATAAGAAAACAGACGTGGAAACAGTACTACCAACCCAAAAAAAACCTCCAAGCTTCCTAACAGTTTTTCCCCATTTCAATAAAACTTTCTTTGTCTCCAGTTTTGCAGCACTTGCGTAGTACTTCCATTAATTATTACCCAATGAATTGTGTCACACCATGTTTTCCTTTAGACCATGGTGAAATTGGAATAAAAATGGACAACGGAATTCGCACGGAAAGTAGAATGTGGTTGATAAAACACCAAACCCAACATCGAACGATGACCCTGTTTACATTATCGTCAGTTCCACTTTTACTATCTTCTTGTTTTGTAACACAAATGGTAACATTGGCATTGTTAAAGAGCCCAACGTTAATATTAACCTTTTGTTGGGCTTGGAAACGATGGGAAATTATACGGTGAAGAAAATGCTCCCAATATTCAAATTTCTAGAAAAGTTCCACAGACTTGTACTTTCTAACAATGGAGCTGTGTGCGAACCATTTTTGGGGAAAGTGTCTGAATAAGCTTGACAGTTCTGAGTGTCATTTCATGAGCTCGTTTTTAATAAAACTGCATTTCCTGCCCATTCATTACCATTGCCGAGTCATCCTTCCGATCAAGGTTGCACGCAAATAAAGTAATAATTACAGTTATTTTCTAATGAAGCTTAGTCTTCTCGGAACTGAAAAAACTGAAACATTTCAGGATGTTTTCAAAATCAAGGTTAATTCACAACGGCACACCCTGATCGTGACCGTCGGAAATCTGTAGCAACGTCCCAGAATATCGATTATAGCGTGCCCATAATTGAAGCATTCCGATAAACACGTTATGTAATTATTACAATCATAATAGAATTTTTTCTGCATGTCGGATGAGACATATTTTGTAACAATTCCCAGCACACCTAATTTTACCACACCTTCGCGTTTATTTTTCATATTTCTCTAGAAATTGTTTACTATATTTAAGTACTGACGTTGACAATTAATGATGGTGTCAACGTTTCAAGGGTACTTTTTATGGACGGCTAGTTTTATTTTTATTGCTCCGTATTTGGTGGCGTGATGATTAACCCTGGTCGTCCTTAATGGTATCAAATTATTAATGATTGTTTTTTTCAGCTGGGTGCTCAGCAGGAATATTCGGATTTTCAACATGGAGTCTGGGAGTTACTGAACAAAGTTGGCCGTGTTAATGTTGCTAATCCTGCGACGGCAAGACAGCTCAGATATTTGTCGATTGTTGGTCCTGCTGCGTTGTCGCCGGATCAGCTCGATAGAGTAAGTAACAAAAAAAATGAGAAGAGTTGTTTGCGTTCTTGATGTACAAATAACTACAGAAAGGGGAGACGTACATATACAGAGTGTTTCTTTAAATAATTGTTGGCACACAATTTTTGGTTTTGAGGTTTTTTAAAACCGAGCTATGAATAAAAAAAAATTGTTTTTAATTTTGCTATGATGCAAAGCCGACTAGCTTCATCAAAAATATTAAAAATCTGAAAAATAATTTTTACTTCTTAAACTCTTGAATTGCAGCAGAAGAACCGTTAGCACGACGTAAACTTTCTAATTATTACAAATTAATTAAATTAAATTTATAACTTTTAACAAAAATTGCTGGCTGGTTTTACACGCGTGTATGATTGGTTGCCTGCTCTGTAAAAAAAAATAAAACGGGAATACAGCATTAGATTATTTACATGTTAGTGGTCAAGACTTTTTTACAAAAATCCTAGAACTAGAATTACAAAATTTTATTGTTTTCACTTTTTTGTTTTTTGTCAAAAATAGGAACGATCTAGTCATCGAAATTTTGAAAATTACAAAAACTTTGCAGTTACAAATTTTGAAATTTTAAAGAGTTTTTGAGAACGCCAAGATATCAGTTTTTGTTTTTTTTTTTTTGTGAGTTTTGTATATTTCGTATATTTGATGATTTTATTAATCAAAGAAATTATATTAAAAAAAATGTTTTCAGCACAAAAATTTGAGGCATTCTTAGTCTTTATTTTTTTTAGACAAGCTGAACAATAAGTTTAAAAAAAAATGAAAATTTTTTGCTCATTTTCAAAATAAAATTTCTAAAAATTGTTTTTCGTTGTTATATAATTTTGTACTTTAGCACAGTTATCAAGCCACTTAAAAATAGTAAGCTTTTTGAATATCATTGCTATGGTGTTAGAACAATAGCATTTCATTTTTTATTAAAAATGTTGAAAATCAAAATGAAAGCTTTTAAAATTTGGCTCATTTGTTCTAAAATTTTGTAATTTAACACAGTTAATAAGTAAGTCAAAAAAGATAAACTTCCTAAATTTCATTTCTCTGCTATTAACATGATCAAAATAACATTTTTTATATGAAAAGTCTAAATTTTTTCACTCGTACTCAAAATAAAAATTTCTAAAATTCATAGCTTTTGCTCTAAAATTTTATAATTTGACACAGTAAATAAGTAAATCAAAGATAATAAACTTCCTTAATTTCAAAGTCGTAGCGCTTAATTTAGCATAATTACTTTTTTTTTAAATAAATATTTTTTTTTATTGGTATTCAAAATAAAATTTTTTAAAATTGGTTTCTTTTGCTCTATAATTTTGTAACTTGGCATAATTAATAGTCAAGCCAAAGATAGTATCCACCTTAAATTTTATTGCTCTAGTTTCAAAACTACTAAAGTTATGATTTTTACATAAAATGTTGAATTTTTTTCCTAGTACTCAAAATGAAAATTTGAAAAAAAAAATTCTTTCTATCCTATAATTTTGTAACTTGGCACAATTAATAGTCAAGCCAAAGATAGTATCCACTTAAAATTCTATTGCTCTAGTTTCAAAACTACTACAGTTATGATTTTTACATAAAATGTTGAATTTTTTTTCCTAGTACTCAAAATGAAAATTTGAAAAAAAAAAGTTCTCTTTATCTTATAATTTTGTAACTTGGCACAATTAATAGTCAAGCCAAAGATAGTAACCACCTTAAATTTTATTGGTCTAGTTTCAAAACTGCTAAAGTTATGATTTTTACATAAATGTTGAATTTTTTTTCTTAGTATTCAAAACGAAAATTTGAAAAAAATGTTGTTTTTGTCCTACAATTTTGTAACTTGGCACAATTTATAGGCAACTCAAAGATAGTATCCACCTTAAATTTTATTGCTCTAGTTTCAAAACTACTAAAGTTATGATTTTTTACATAAATGTTGAAATTTTTTTTTCCTGGTACTCAAAATGAAAATTTGAAAAAAAATGTTCTTTTTATCCTGTAATTTTGTAACTTGGCACAATTAATAGTCAAGCCAAAGATAGTAACCACCTTAAATTTTATTGCTCTAGTTTCAAAACTACTAAAGTTATGATTTTTACATAAAATGTTGAATTTTTTTCCTAGTACTCAAAATGAAAATTTGAAAAAAAAAATTCTTTCTATCCTATAATTTTGTAACTTGGCACAATTAATAGTCAAGCCAAAGATAGTATCCACTTAAAATTCTATTGCTCTAGTTTCAAAACTACTACAGTTATGATTTTTACATAAAATGTTGAATTTTTTTTCCTAGTACTCAAAATGAAAATTTGAAAAAAAAATGTTCTCTTTATCTTATAATTTTGTAACTTGGCACAATTAATAGTCAAGCCAAAGATAGTACCCACCTTAAATTTTATTATTCTAGTTTCAAAACTGCTAAAGTTATGATTTTGGATAAAATGTTGAATTTTTTTCCTAGTACTCAAAATGAAAATTTGAAAAAAAATTGTTGTTTTTGTCCTACAATTTTGTAACTTGGCACAATTAATGGTCAAGCCAAAGATAGTAACCACCTTAAATTTTATTGGTCTAGTTTCAAAACTGCTAAAGTTATGATTTTTACATAAATGTTGAAATTTTTTTTTCCTGGTACTCAAAATGAAAATTTGAAAAAAAATGTTCTTTTTATCCTGTAATTTTGTAACTTGGCACAATTAATAGTCAAGCCAAAGATAGTAACCACCTTAAATTTTATTGCTCTAGTTTCAAAACTACTAAAGTTATGATTTTTACATAAAAAGTTGATTTTTTTTCCTAGTACTCAAAATGAAAATTTGAAAAGAATTGTTGTTTTTGTCGTACAATTTTATAACTTGGCACAATTAATAGTCCAGCCAAAGATAGTAACCACCTTAAATTTTATTGCTCTAGTTTCAAAACTGCTAAAGTTATGATTTTTACATAAAATGTTGAATTTTTTTTCCTAGTACTCAAAATGAAAATTTAAAAAAAAAGTTCTTTTTATCCTATAATTTTGTAACTTGGCACAATTAATAGTCCAGCCAAAGATAGTAACCACCTTAAATTTTATTGCTCTAGTTTCAAAACTACTAAAGTTATGATTTTTAGATAAAATGTTGAATTTTTTTCCTAGTACTCAAAATGAAAATTTGAAAAAAAATGTTGTTTTTGTCCTACAATTTTGTAACTTGGCATAATTAATAGGCAACCCAAAGATAGTATCCACCTTAAAATTTATTGCTCTAGTTTCAAAACTACTACAGTTATGATTTTTACATAAATGTTGAAATTATTTTCCTAGTACTCAAAATAAAAATTAAAAAAAAAAGTTCTTTTTATCCTATAATTTTGTAACTTGGCACAATTAATAGTCAAGCCAAAGATAGTAACCACCCTAAATTTTATTGCTCTAGTTTCAAAACTACTAAACTTATGATTTTTTCATAAATGATGATTTTTTTTCCTAGTACTCAAAATGAAAACTTGAAAAAAAAAGTTCTTTCTATCCTATAATTTTGTAACTTGGCACAATTAATAGACAAGCCAATGATAGTAACGACCTTAAATTTTGTTGTTCTAGTTTCAAAACTACTAAAGTTATGATTTTTACATAAAAAGTTGAAATTTTTTTTCCTAGTACTCAAAAAAACATTTGAAAAAAAAAATTCTTTCTATCATATAATTTTTTAACTTGGCACAATTAATAGTCAAGCCAAAGATAGTATCCACCTTAAATTTTATTGCTCTAGTTTCAAAACTACTAAAGTTATGATTTTTATATAAAATGTTGAAATTTTTTGTCCTAGTACTCAAAATGAAAATTTGAAAAAAAAAAGTTTTTTTTATCCTGTAATTTTGTAACTTGGCACAATTAATAGTCAAGCCAAAGATAGTAACCACCCTAAATTTTATTGCTCTAGTTTCAAAACTACTAAACTTATGATTTTTTCATAAATGTTGATTTTTTTTCCTAGTACTCAAAATGAAAACTTGAAAAAAAAAGTTCTTTCTATCCTATAATTTTGTAACTTGGCACAATTAATAGACAAGCCAATGATAGTAACGACCTTAAATTTTGTTGTTCTAGTTTCAAAACTACTAAAGTTATGATTTTTACATAAAATGTTGAAATTTTTTTTCCTAGTACTCAAAGAAACAATTGAAAAAAAAAAATTCTTTCTATCAAATAATTTTTTAACATGGCACAATTAATAGTCCAGCCAAAGATAGTAACCACCTTAAATTTTATTGCTCTAGTTTCAAAACTACTAAAGTTATGATTTTTATATAAAATGTTGATTTTGTTCCTAGTACTCAAAATGAAAATTTGAAAAAAAATGTTTTTTTCATCCTATAATTTTGTAACTTGGCGCAATTAATAGTCAAGCCAAAAATAGTATCCACCTTAAATTTTATTATTCTAGTTTCAAAACTACTAGAGTTATGATTTTTAAATAAAATGTTGATTTTTTTTCCTAGTACTCAAAATGAAAATTTGAAAAAAAAAATTCTTTTTATCCTATACTTTTGTAACTTGGCACAATTAATAGTCAAGCCAAAGATAGTATTCACCTTAAATTTTATTTCTCTAGTATCAAAACTGCTAAAGTTATGATTTTTACATAAATGCTGAATTGTAGCAATACAAAAGTCATAGAAATTTCAGATTTCTATAAAGGAAGACAGGCAACCAATTGTGCGCCTTCGTACCGCAAATCACCTATATCTATTAACTATCTCCAACTTTTATAAACAATTAGTCATTTTGTTATTTCCGTACGTGAAAAAATAAAAACGTGCAAGTCAAACATCCATCTAATTACGCTTTGTCATCGGTAAAAAACTAAAAAAAAACTCTCATTTTTTCACACCAATCTCGGTAATGAACGAAAGTTGTTAACATACATAGACATTTTTATCTAATATGAAATGACACGAGATCCGTCAACACCGTCACAAAAAGAAGTTATAACACTCATCAACATCCTGTAATAATAATCCCGCCCGAAGCGAAAACCCACAGAGAATTTCTCCACCTCTCTCGCAATTGAAAAAAAATCAAAACAACTCCAATCTAGACCTCTTCCATCTTCACTTTACCTTCACTCGGACCACATTAAAACAATTTACATTAATTACTCTCACCGTTACCTGTTAATGAAAAATGGGCAAAGACGCGGAAAGAATTTTCCATCGGTTACATAACGTAAAAAAAGAATGATTCGATTTTAATTTAGAGGACTAAGGTGTTATTATTCGAAGACGCTCCGGGCGATTTCACCACTTTTTTGCCTTTGATAATTTATTAATGATGATTTTTTGTTGCAGTATAATCGATTAATCAACGATATGTTGGCCGTATACAACAGTGCTTCGATTTGTGCGTTAAAAGAGCCGTTCAAATGTGGGCTTCGTCTTCAGCCTGATTTGACCAACGTCATGGCTTTTAGCCGGAACTGGGATGAGCTTCAACACACGTGGACCGAATGGAGACGGAACACGGGACAGAATGTAAAAGACACTTTCGAACAAATGGTGACTTTGTCGAATGAAGCTGCCAAGTTAAATAGTGAGTTGCAAAAAACAAACATTTTTGTGAAAGTCGCAGATTTTGAATAAGAATTACATAAAACCAAACATATGCAACGCGCTCGAAACTAGCATAATGAGCTTTACTTTCATTGTGATTTCCTGTCGAGTTACATTAGTAATTGCCGTATTGCAAGATTTACTAGTAATAAAGAAATCTTATTGTATCGAACAATCTTATCGATCATTAAAGGATACAGTCAAACCAGTTTCACTTTCGGAGACTAATTGGAAAACGATAATGGCTTGACAAGAAGCGTCACGATTAAGAAGTTAACGGAATGATTGGTTCATGACAGATTGGCAATAATGAGAGATTTATTCATTTTTTACTAAATTTTTTCACGTTTTTGGAAACTCTGATGTGCTCTCTTGATTAAAAGCGCAGTTATCCCAATTTGACTGAGTCTTCGCCTTAAGTTAAGTAATTACAAATCTGTTACTAATTCTTTGGTGTCGTTTTATGAAGAATTTGAGAAGCAATTAAGCGGTGTGCTCAGATTTCTCGTACGTTTACGGGTTCCCGAGATTTTCGCATTTGAAAGTTTGCGGTCGCCCAAAAAATGAGGCTTTCAAAAATGTTCTTTTAACTGCTCAGCTAGTGCTTCGGTGTTCAAATTGTCTTTACTTTCGGATTTTAACGCGTTTTTTACATTAGTTTTATTTTTAACGGAATTTGAGAAAATTTTAGAAAAAAAAAACTTATAATATGTAATATGTAAGACGATTTTTTTAACTGTGTTATATATGCCGTCATTAAATAGGTAACTTTAGCTATTTTGCTATTAAATAAGAACTAATTTACGTGTAATTTCACGAGCAATTCAGCGATGTGCTCAGATTTCTTACATCTTTAAGAATTTTCGAGATTTTCGCATTTGAAAGGTGGCAGGGTCTCAAAATTTCTAAAAAATGACGTTGCTAAAAATGTTTTTACAATTGCTGAGCTACTGCTTAGATTGAGTTAAAATTGTTAATGCTTTTAGATTTTAACGTTTTTTTTAATAGTTTTATTTTTACCCGAATTTGAAAAAAAATTACAAAAAAAAAATTCGCTCTATGTAAGACATCGCGATTTTTTTAACTGTGCTATATATGTCGTCATTAAATAGGTAACTTTAGCTATTTTGCTATTAAATGGAAACTAATTTACGTGTAATTTCAAGAGCAATTCAGCGATGTGCTCAGATTTCTTACATCTTTAAGAATTTTCGAGATTTTCGCATTTGAAAGGTGGCAGTGTCTCAAAATTTCTAAAAAATGACGTTGCTAAAAATGTTTTTACAATTGCTGAGCTACTGCTTCGATTGAGTTAAAATTGTTAATGCTTTTAGATTTTAACGGTTTTTTTTGTTAATAGTTTTATTTTTACCCGAATTTGAAAAAAAATTACAAAAAAAAAATCGCTCTAAGTAAGACGTCGCGATTTTTTTAACTGTGCTATATATGCTGTCATTAAATAGGTAGCTTTAGCTATTTTGCTATTAAATTCAAACTAATTTACTTGTAATTTTAAGAGGAATTCAGCGATGTGCTCAGATTTCTTACATCTTTAAGAATTTTCGAGATTTTTCGCATTTGAAAGGTGGCAGTCTCTCAAAATATCTAAAAAATGACGTTGCTAAAAATGTTTTTACAATTGCTGAGCTACTGCTTCGATTGAGTTAAAATTGTTAATGCTTTTAGATTTTAACGTTTTTTTTGTTAATAGTTTTATTTTTACCCGAATTTGAAAAAAAATTACAAAAAAAAAAATCGCTCTAAGTAAGACGTCCCGATTTTTTTAACTGTGCTATATATGCCGTCATTAAATAGGTAACTTTAGCTATTTTGCTATTAAATGGAAACTAATTTACTTGTAATTTCAAGAGGAATTCAGCGATGTGCTCAGATTTCTTACATCTTTAGGAATTGTCGAGATTTTCGCATTTGAAAGTTTGCAGTCTCTCAAAATTTCTAAAAAATGACGTTGCTAAAAATGTTTTTACAATTGCTGAGCTACTGCTTCGATTGAGTTAAAATTGTTTATGCTTTTAGATTTTAACGATTTTTTTAAGTTTTATTTTTACCCGAATTTGAAAAAAATTACAAAAAAAATTCGCTCTAAGTAAGACGTCGCGATTTTTTTAACTGTGCTATATATGCTGTCATTAAATAGGTAGCTTTAGCTATTTTGCTATTAAATGCAAACCAATTTACTTGTAATTTCAAGAGGAATTCAGCGATGTGCTCAGATTTCTTACATCTTTAGGAATTGTCGAGATTTTCGCATTTGAAAGTTTGCAGTCTCTCAAAATTTCTAAAAAATGACGTTGCTAAAAATGTTTTTACAATTGCTGAGCTACTGCTTCGATTGAGTTAAAATTGTTTATGCTTTTAGATTTTAACGATTTTTTTAAGTTTTATTTTTACCCGAATTTGAAAAAAATTACAAAAAAAATTCGCTCTAAGTAAGACGTCGCGATTTTTTTAACTGTGCTATATATGCTGTCATTAAATAGGTAGCTTTAGCTATTTTGCTATTAAATGCAAACTAATTTACTTGTAATTTCAAGAGGAATTCAGGGATGTGCTCAGATTTCTTACATCTTTAGGAATTGTCGAGATTTTCGCATTTGAAAGTTTGCAGTCTCTCAAAATTTCTAAAAAATGACGTTGCTAAAAATGTTTTTACAATTGCTGAGCTACTGCTTCGATTGAGTTAAAATTGTTAATGCTTTTAGATTTTAACGGTTTTTTTTGTTAATAGTTTTATTTTTACCCGAATTTGAAAAAAAATTACAAAAAAAAAATCGCTCTAAGTAAGACGTCGCGATTTTTTTAACTGTGCTATATATGCTGTCATTAAATAGGTAGCTTTAGCTATTTTGCTATTAAATTCAAACTAATTTACTTGTAATTTTAAGAGGAATTCAGCGATGTGCTCAGATTTCTTACATCTTTAAGAATTTTCGAGATTTTTCGCATTTGAAAGGTGGCAGTCTCTCAAAATATCTAAAAAATGACGTTGCTAAAAATGTTTTTACAATTGCTGAGCTACTGCTTCGATTGAGTTAAAATTGTTAATGCTTTTAGATTTTAACGTTTTTTTTGTTAATAGTTTTATTTTTACCCGAATTTGAAAAAAAATTACAAAAAAAAAAATCGCTCTAAGTAAGACGTCCCGATTTTTTTAACTGTGCTATATATGCCGTCATTAAATAGGTAACTTTAGCTATTTTGCTATTAAATGGAAACTAATTTACTTGTAATTTCAAGAGGAATTCAGCGATGTGCTCAGATTTCTTACATCTTTAGGAATTGTCGAGATTTTCGCATTTGAAAGTTTGCAGTCTCTCAAAATTTCTAAAAAATGACGTTGCTAAAAATGTTTTTACAATTGCTGAGCTACTGCTTCGATTGAGTTAAAATTGTTTATGCTTTTAGATTTTAACGATTTTTTTAAGTTTTATTTTTACCCGAATTTGAAAAAAATTACAAAAAAAATTCGCTCTAAGTAAGACGTCGCGATTTTTTTAACTGTGCTATATATGCTGTCATTAAATAGGTAGCTTTAGCTATTTTGCTATTAAATGCAAACTAATTTACTTGTAATTTCAAGAGGAATTCAGGGATGTGCTCAGATTTCTTACATCTTTAGGAATTGTCGAGATTTTCGCATTTGAAAGTTTGCAGTCTCTCAAAATTTCTAAAAAATGACGTTGCTAAAAATGTTTTTACAATTGCTGAGCTACTGCTTCGATTGAGTTAAAATTGTTAATGCTTTTAGATTTTAACGTTTTTTTTGTTAATAGTTTTATTTTTACCCGAATTTGAAAAAAAATTACAAAAAAAAAAATCGCTCTAAGTAAGACGTCCCGATTTTTTTAACTGTGCTATATATGCCGTCATTAAATAGTAACTTTAGCTATTTTGCTATTAAATGGAAACTAATTTACTTGTAATTTCAAGAGGAATTCAGCGATGTGCTCAGATTTCTTACATCTTTAGGAATTGTCGAGATTTTCGCATTTGAAAGTTTGCAGTCTCTCAAAATTTCTAAAAAATGACGTTGCTAAAAATGTTTTTACAATTGCTGAGCTACTGCTTCGATTGAGTTAAAATTGTTTATGCTTTTAGATTTTAACGATTTTTTTAAGTTTTATTTTTACCCGAATTTGAAAAAAATTACAAAAAAAATTCGCTCTAAGTAAGACGTCGCGATTTTTTTAACTGTGCTATATATGCTGTCATTAAATAGGTAGCTTTAGCTATTTTGCTATTAAATGCAAACTAATTTACTTGTAATTTCAAGAGGAATTCAGGGATGTGCTCAGATTTCTTACATCTTTAGGAATTGTCGAGATTTTCGCATTTGAAAGTTTGCAGTCTCTCAAAATTTCTAAAAAATGACGTTGCTAAAAATGTTTTTACAATTGCTGAGCTACTGCTTCGATTGAGTTAAAATTGTTAATGCTTTTAGATTTTAACGTTTTTTTTAATAGTTTTATTTTTACCCGAATTTGAAAAAAAATTACAAAAAAAAAATCGCTCTAAGTAAGACGTCGCGATTTTTTTAACTGTGCTATATATGCTGTCATTAAATAGGTAGCTTTAGCTATTTTGCTATTAAATTCAAACTAATTTACTTGTAATTTTAAGAGGAATTCAGCGATGTGCTCAGATTTCTTACATCTTTAAGAATTTTCGAGATTTTTCGCATTTGAAAGGTGGCAGTCTCTCAAAATATCTAAAAAATGACGTTGCTAAAAATGTTTTTACAATTGCTGAGCTACTGCTTCGATTGAGTTAAAATTGTTAATGCTTTTAGATTTTAACGTTTTTTTTGTTAATAGTTTTATTTTTACCCGAATTTGAAAAAAAATTACAAAAAAAAAAATCGCTCTAAGTAAGACGTCCCGATTTTTTTAACTGTGCTATATATGCCGTCATTAAATAGGTAACTTTAGCTATTTTGCTATTAAATGGAAACTAATTTACTTGTAATTTCAAGAGGAATTCAGGGATGTGCTCAGATTTCTTACATCTTTAGGAATTGTCGAGATTTTCGCATTTGAAAGTTTGCAGTCTCTCAAAATTTCTAAAAAATGACGTTGCTAAAAATGTTTTTACAATTGCTGAGCTACTGCTTCGATTGAGTTAAAATTGTTTATGCTTTTAGATTTTAACGATTTTTTTAAGTTTTATTTTTACCCGAATTTGAAAAAAATTACAAAAAAAATTCGCTCTAAGTAAGACGTCGCGATTTTTTTAACTGTGCTATATATGCTGTCATTAAATAGGTAGCTTTAGCTATTTTGCTATTAAATGCAAACTAATTTACTTGTAATTTCAAGAGGAATTCAGGGATGTGCTCAGATTTCTTACATCTTTAGGAATTGTCGAGATTTTCGCATTTGAAAGTTTGCAGTCTCTCAAAATTTCTAAAAAATGACGTTGCTAAAAATGTTTTTACAATTGCTTAGCCACTGCTTCGATTGAGTTAAAATTGTTAATGCTTTTAGATTTTAACGTTTTTTTTGTTAATAGTTTTATTTTTACCCGAATTTGAAAAAAAATTACAAAAAAAAAAATCGCTCTAAGTAAGACGTCCCGATTTTTTTAACTGTGCTATATATGCCGTCATTAAATAGGTAACTTTAGCTATTTTGCTATTAAATGGAAACTAATTTACTTGTAATTTCAAGAGGAATTCAGGGATGTGCTCAGATTTCTTACATCTTTAGGAATTGTCGAGATTTTCGCATTTGAAAGTTTGCAGTCTCTCAAAATTTCTAAAAAATGACGTTGCTAAAAATGTTTTTACAATTGCTTAGCCACTGCTTCGATTGAGTTAAAATTGTTAATGCTTTTAGATTTTAACGTTTTTTTTTAATAGTTTTATTTTTACCCGAATTTGAAAAAAAATTACAAAAAAAAAATCGCTCTAAGTAAGACGTCGCGATTTTTTTAACTGTGCTATATATGCCGTCATTAAATAGGTAACTTTAGCTATTTTGCTATTAAATGGAAACTAATTTACTTGTAATTTCAAGAGGAATTCAGGGATGTGCTCAGATTTCTTACATCTTTAGGAATTGTCGAGATTTTCGCATTTGAAAGTTTGCAGTCTCTCAAAATTTCTAAAAAATGACGTTGCTAAAAATGTTTTTACAATTGCTGAGCTACTGCTTCGATTGAGTTAAAATTGTTTATGCTTTTAGATTTTAACGATTTTTTTAAGTTTTATTTTTACCCGAATTTGAAAAAAATTACAAAAAAAATTCGCTCTAAGTAAGACGTCGCGATTTTTTTAACTGTGCTATATATGCTGTCATTAAATAGGTAGCTTTAGCTATTTTGCTATTAAATGCAAACCAATTTACTTGTAATTTCAAGAGGAATTCAGCGATGTGCTCAGATTTCTTACATCTTTAGGAATTGTCGAGATTTTCGCATTTGAAAGTTTGCAGTCTCTCAAAATTTCTAAAAAATGACGTTGCTAAAAATGTTTTTACAATTGCTGAGCTACTGCTTCGATTGAGTTAAAATTGTTTATGCTTTTAGATTTTAACGATTTTTTTAAGTTTTATTTTTACCCGAATTTGAAAAAAATTACAAAAAAAATTCGCTCTAAGTAAGACGTCGCGATTTTTTTAACTGTGCTATATATGCTGTCATTAAATAGGTAGCTTTAGCTATTTTGCTATTAAATGCAAACTAATTTACTTGTAATTTCAAGAGGAATTCAGGGATGTGCTCAGATTTCTTACATCTTTAGGAATTGTCGAGATTTTCGCATTTGAAAGTTTGCAGTCTCTCAAAATTTCTAAAAAATGACGTTGCTAAAAATGTTTTTACAATTGCTGAGCCACTGCTTCGATTGAGTTAAAATTGTTAATGCTTTTAGATTTTAACGTTTTTTTTTTGTTAATAGTTTTATTTTTACCCGAATTTGAAAAAAAATTACAAAAAAAAATCGCTCTAAGTAAGACGTCGCGATTTTTTTAACTGTGCTATATATGCTGTCATTAAATAGGTAGCTTTAGCTATTTTGCTATTAAATGCAAACCAATTTACTTGTAATTTCAAGAGGAATTCAGCGATGTGCTCAGATTTCTTACATCTTTAGGAATTGTCGAGATTTTCGCATTTGAAAGTTTGCAGTCTCTCAAAATTTCTAAAAAATGACGTTGCTAAAAATGTTTTTACAATTGCTGAGCTACTGCTTCGATTGAGTTAAAATTGTTAATGCTTTTAGATTTTAACGTTTTTTTTAATAGTTTTATTTTTACCCGAATTTGAAAAAAAATTACAAAAAAAAAATTCGCTCTAAGTAAGACGTCGCGATTTTTTTAACTGTGCTATATATGCCGTCATTAAATAGTAACTTTAGTTATTTTGCTATTAAATGGAAACTAATTTACGTGTAATTTCAAGAGCAATTCAGCGATGTGCTCAGATTTCTTACATCTTTAAGAATTTTCGAGATTTTCGCATTTGAAAGTTTGCAGTCTCTCAAAATTTCTAAAAAATGACGTTGCTAAAAATGTTTTTACAATTGCTGAGCTACTGCTTCGATTGAGTTAAAATTGTTAATGCTTTTAGATTTTAACGTTTTTTTTTGTTAATAGTTTTATTTTTACCCGAATTTGAAAAAAAATTACAAAAAAAAAATCGCTCTAAGTAAGACGTCGCGATTTTTTTAACTGTGTTATATATGCCGTCATTAAATAGTAACTTTAGCTATTTTGCTATTAAATGGAAACTAATTTACGTAAAAATTCACGAGGAGTTTAGCAGTGTGCTCAGATTTCTCGTACATTTACGAGTTGCTGAGATTTTGTCATTTGTGTTTTTGGAGTAGCTCAAATTTTTTTGACAATGACAGTTTTGAGTATATCTTTCTAACTTCTGAACTATCACTCTGATCACATTGAAATTTTGCATACTTATAGATTTTTAATCACCATACAGATTGTATTCAAATTTTATGTAGAAATTTACAAGCAATTTAGCGCCGTGCTCGTATTTTTGGCTTTTACGTGTTGCCGAGAGTTATTAGTTTTGGAGTCGCTCAAAAATTTTAAAATGACATTTTCAGAATATTTTTATACCTTCTAAGTTACTCTTTAGATTTTATTCCAATTTTGTATGCTTGTAGATTTTGATGTATTCTTTTGAGTGACATTATATTTAACCAAATTCGAGGAAATTTTGATTGAGTAAAACATTGTCAAATGTAAGTCGTCTCAATATTTCTAACTGTATTTCATATGCCGCTGTGAATTGGTTATTTTCTTTAAATTTTGTGTGCTTATACACTCTGATGTGTTTTTTTGATTGGTATTATACTTAACCATATTCGGGTAAATTTTAACTAAAAAAAAATGTTGTCTCTCGATGTTTCTAATTGTATTTTATATACGGCGATGAAATAGTTAACTTTAGCTATTTTAATATTAAATGGGCATTACTTTACGCAAAATTTTATGAGAAATTCAGTGGTGTGCTCAGATTTTTTTTACGTTGAGGGGTTGCTGAGATTTTTTAGTTTGAGTTTTTAGAGTCGCCCAAAACTTTTTGAACTGACACGATAATGAATGTCTTTATAACTTTTTAACTACTTTTTAGATTTTGCTTAAATTTTGTGTGCATATACATTCTGATGTGTTTTTTGATTGGCATTATATTTAACCAAATTCGGGTACATTTTCACTAAGAAAAATGTTGTCATATGTAGGCCGTCTCGATGTTTATAATTGTACTTTATATACGCCGATGAAATAGTTAAATTTAGCTATTTTGATAATAAATGGGCATTACTTTACGCAAAATTTTATGAGAAATTCAGTGGTGTGCTCAGATTTTTTTTACGTTGAGGGGTTGCTGAGATTTTTTAGTGTGTTTCTAGAGTCGCCCAAAAATTTTTGAACTAACACGATCATGAATGTCTTTTTAACTTTTTAACTACTTTTTAGATTTTGCTTAAATTTTGTGTGCTTATACATTCTGATGTGTTTTTTGATTGGCATTATATTTAACCAAATTCGGGTACATTTTCACTAAGAAAAATGTTGTCATATGTAGGCCGTCTCGATGTTTATAATTGTACTTTATATACGGCGATGAAATAGTTAAATTTAGCTATTTTGATAATAAATAGGCATTACTTTACGCAAAATTTTATGACAAATTCAGTGGTGTGCTCAGATTTTTTGTACGATGAGGGGTTACTGGGATTTTTTAGTTTGAGTTTTTAGAGTCGCCCAAAAATTTTTGAACTCACGCTGTCAAAAATGTTTTTATATCTTCTAAACTACCACTCTGATTTCGTTAAAATTTTACACGCTTATAAATTTTGGTGACTTCTTTCGGTTGGTACTCTACTTAACCAAATTCGGCAAATCTTCACTAAAAAAAAAAACCATTGTACGCAGTCTCACATTTTCTAAAATTCTCTTTTAGACTTTACTGACACCGCTGAATACTGGAGCTTTCCCTTCGAGTCCTCCACTCTAAACCTTGACCTTGAAGACGCCTGGGAAGACGTCAAGCCTCTCTACGAGCTCCTCCACGCCTACGTCCGCCGCCGCCTCCGTGACTACTACGGCCCCGAAAGGCTCAGCAGAAGAGCCCCACTTCCCGCTCATATTCTTGGTAACATGTGGGCTCAATCTTGGGTCAACATCTTCGACATAAGTCAACCATATCCTGGCCAACACTTCCTCGATGTCACTCCAGAAATGCTCAAACAAGTAAGTTACATCACGTTCGTGTTACGTCAGCGTATTTGTTATGTTTACTGCATATTCCTCTTGTATTCATTAAGATCGGAAGCTATGTAGCTACGCACACAAAAATATAAGTGAAAGTTAAAATGTAAAACTCACACTTTTGAGACGGCGGTAATTAGGTGTGCACTGAAAAAATATAGCAGTTTAAACATCGACCCGAGAAGATATGGAATTTGAAAGTGAACGCACAGTATTTTTCACGGGGAATTAATTTGAATGATTGGAGAGCGAGGATGTGCAAGCAGTTGCTCGAAATGGTACTTTTACTACGCATATAAACTCGATTTTTACACGAAACGCCCTGTATATGTTTATTTTCAAGACACGAGAAGCCATTTCTTTTTTTTATGGAACTTTCTGTATTTTTTTGTAGTCGTTAACTGTGTTACGAATTAATTTTCACCCAGCAAGCGAATGAATTTACTAAATTAACATTTTTTTTTGTACTTCCTGTATACTTATTTTAGATCATTAAATCAATCACGATTATTATAATTGGCCTTACACGTTAAAGCGTGAGAAAAAACATCAGAGAAATGTGTTTTTTAATGGACAAAAATAAAAATTCTAAACATTTTTTTTTTTTGGAACGGCTTGTATTTTTTTGTTATTAAGTTTGTCACAGTTATTCGTGTTGGCTTAAAATGTCAAAGCTGAAGTCACCAGAGAAATAAATTTGTTTTTAAAAACAGATGAACATACACGCTTTATAAAGTCAAAAACTATTTTTGAGTTGAACCTCCCTGTATATTTATTTTTTACCATTGAGTTTTTACGACCATCACTATTGCCTCAAAATGTCAAAGTTTGAGCCACCGGAGAAATAAATTTGTTCTTTAAAACGAACGGAAATAAACACAATAAATAGTCAAAATTACTTATATGTTGGAACACTCTGTATATTTATCTTTTATTATTAAATGTATTGCGATCATCTTTTTTGACGTAAAATGTCAAAAATTAAGTCACCAAAAAGTGAATTGTTTTTTTGAAACGGATGAAAATAAACACTATATAATCAAGATTTTTTTGAAAATTGAAACTCCCTGTACATTGAAATATTGATTAACATTGTTGCTTCAAATGTCAAAGCTTGAACCACTGGAGAAATAAATTTGATTTTTTAAACAAATGAAAATAGACAATAAATAGCCAAAATTTCCTTATATGTTGAACCACTCTGTATATTTATTTTTTATTATTAAATGTATTACGATCATCTTTGTTAGCACAAAATGTCAAAAATTAAGTCACCAAAAAGTGAATTGTTTTTTTTGAAACGGATGAAAATAAACACTCCAAATAATCAAAAATTATGTATATATCGGAACTCCCTGTATATTTATTTTTGGTTGTTAAGATTTTTATGATTAACATTGTTGACTCAAAATGTCAAAGCTTGAGCTATCGGAGAAATAAATTTGTTTTTTAAAACGAATCAAAATAAACACAATAAATAGTCAAAATTACTTATATGTTGGAACACTCTGTATATTTATTTTTTATTATTAAATGTATTACGATCATCTTTGTTAGCACAAAATGTCAAAAATTAAGTCACCAAAAAGTGAATTGTTTTTTTTGAAACGGATGAAAATAAACACTCCAAATAATCAAAAATTATGTATATATCGGAACTCCCTGTATATTTATTTTTGGTTGTTAAGATTTTTATGATTAACATTGTTGACTCAAAATGTCAAAGCTTGAGCTATCGGAGAAATAAATTTGTTTTTTAAAACGAATCAAAATAAACACAATAAATAGTCAAAATTTACTTATATGTTGGAACACTCTGTATATTTGTTTTTTATTATTAAATGTATTACGATCATCTTCCCTAACATAAAATGTCAAAAATTAAGCCACTAACAGAGTGAATTGGTTTTTTGAAAGGGATGAAAATATACACACTAAATAATCAAAAATTATTTATATATTAGGACTCCCTGTATATTTATTTTTGATGGTTAAGTTTCTCATGATTAACATTGTTGACTCAAAATGTCCAAACTTGAGCCACCGGAGAAATAAATTTGTTTTTTAAAACGAATGAAAACAAACGCAATTAATAGTCAAAAATTGCTTTTATGTTAGAACACTCTGTATATTTATTTTTTTATTATTAAGTTTCTCATGATTAATGTTGTTGCCTCAAAATTTCAAAGCTTGAGCCATCGGAAAAATAAATTTGATTTTTAAAACGAATGAAAACAAACGCAAAAATTGCTCGTGTTGAAACACTCTGTATATTTGATTTTTATTATAAGAGGTATAACGATCATCTTTATTGACTTTAAATGTCAAAATTTGTAAGCCACCAAAAGAATAAATTGTTTTTTTGAAACAAACGAAAATAAACACTATATAATCAAGAATTTTTTGAAAATTGAAACTCCCTATACATTGAAATATTGATTAACATTGTTGCTTCAAATGTCAAAGCTTGAACCACTGAAGAAATAAATTTGATTTTTTAAAACAAATGAAAATAGACAATAAATAGCCAAAATTTCCTTATATGTTGAACCACTCTGTATATTTATTTTTTGTTATTAAATGTATTACGATCATCTTTGTTGGCATAAAATGTCAAAAATTAAGCCACCAAAAGAGTGACTTGGTTTTTTGAAACGGATGAAAATAAACACACTAAATAATCAAAAATTATTTATATATTGGTACTCCCTGTATATTAATTTTTGTTTAATAAGTTTTTGACGGTCATTATTGTTAACTCTCAATGTCGAAGCTTGACGGACAAAGAAATAATTATATTTTTGGAAACGAATGAAAATAAACACTAAAACGTCAAAAAAAATTATTATTATTATTGGTTTAAAATGTCAAAGATTGAGCTACCAGGGACATAAGTTGTTTAAATTGTTGAAACGGACAAAAATAAACGCAAGAAGTAGTACAAAGCTTGTTTTTTTTATTGGACCTCACTGTATATAATTTTTTTAATTGTTTAGTTTTTTACTTTGACCATTGTTGCCTGAAAATGTCACAATTTTAGCCACCAGCGAAATAAATTTGTTTTTTGAAACAGACGAAAATAAACAACGTAAATAGTCAAAAATTGATTTTATATTGAAACTCTCTGTATATTATTTTTTGAATATTAAGTTTTTCACAATCATCATTGTTGACTCAAAATGTCAAAGTTGGGGCCAAAAACGAAAATAAATTGTCTTTAAAAGTGGATGAAAATAACACCTTAAATAGTCAAAAATCATTTTTATATTGGAACTCCCTGTATATTTATTTTTAGTTATTTTGGTTTGTCATGAGTTTTAATGTATACTTAAAATATTAAGGTCTAAGCTTTTAAAGACTATTTTTTTTATAAATAAAAATACACGAAATAATATTTTTTTAAATCAAACACCCTGTATATTTGGTCACGATTTCAATTTAGAATCACCAGAGATACCAATTTATGTCTAAAGTAGAAAAAAAGGTCATCCTCTGTAACAAATTAGCAAATTATAGAAAATATGCCATACCAGGTGTTTCTAAAATATAAAATAAATATAAATAATAATAATAATAATAATAATATAAAACTACTAATTTATAGCAGCTATCGTCGCTATTACGGCTAATAATTATTATTATAATTAAAATTGTTATTTACATGTACAGGGTAATTCACATACTCCTTACCGTAGTCTTTCGTCATTATTTTGACACACTATATATGTACCAGTTTCCAATTTTCGCATATTCTGTTTACGGTACCGTAAAATAATTTGCTCTAAAAATTAATTAGAGCTTACTTCACCATGGAAGTTCGTCCACCTTTGTTCCATTGTTTAAAATTGTTACGCATTCTTATCCAAGTCACTCTGTATATTTTTTTCTAGGGCTACACTCCCCTTGACATGTTTAGACTAGCTGAAGATTTCTTCGTCTCTCTTAATATGAGTGCCATGCCTCTAGAATTCTGGCAAACTTCAGTTCTAGAGGAGCCTGTGGATAGAGTCGTATTGTGTCAGCCTTCAGCTTGGGACTTTTGTAACAGGCGGGACTTTAGGTAACGTGTATCTAGAGCCACTATATAGGGTGGTTATAAAATAATGTTTCAGGATCAAGATGTGCACCAACATCAATATGAAGGATTTGATCACAGCTCACCATGAAATGGCACACATTCATTATTTTATGTCGTATAAAAATCAACCGAAAGTGTTCAGAGATGGGGCAAATCCAGGTAAGATCAGAAAAAAAAGATAAAATAATTTTTCGGTTTTTTAAAATTCACAGAATTCTAGAAGGAAAAAAATTATAAAAAAATAGAATTTAAGACAAATTAAAAACAGACAGAATTTTTGATATATTTAAAATTTTTAAAAAGGCAAAAAATACAAAAAAAACTAGAATTTAAAATGAGTGCAAAACGATTAGAATTTTAAAATTATTAAAAGTTTATAAAATCAATTTAGCTTAAAGTGAACAGAATTTTAAAAATGTTCAAAATATGAAAAGTAAAAGAAATAAAAATAAAATTTAACAAGTTGGATAAACTCAAAATTAGGAAAATCAAAAATTTACAAATAAAATTTAGAATTTAGAATGGTTTCAAGATGAACAGAATTCTAGAAATATTTAAAATTTAGAAATTAAAAAAATTCTAAAAGTAACCTACGTATTAAGACAAAACTAGAATTCAAACCTTAGAAAGCCAAAATAATATTAAAAAGATCTAAAATTTAGAACAAACCAAAACGATCAAAATTTTAGGAAATATTTAAAAAAATTAAAA
Source organism: Cynaeus angustus (assembly GCA_030157275.1). Classification (NCBI taxonomy): domain Eukaryota; kingdom Metazoa; phylum Arthropoda; class Insecta; order Coleoptera; family Tenebrionidae; genus Cynaeus; species Cynaeus angustus. The sequence continues at coordinate 11,911,660 of CM058067.1, forward strand.
AATCAAAAAATTTAAAATAAAATCTAGAATTAAGAATGAATCTGGGGTAAAATTTGGGAATATTCAAAATTTAGAAAATCACACAAAATAAAAAAAAAAACTGGAATTTCAAAGCCACCCAATAAAGGAACAAAGTTATAGAATTATTTAAAGTTTAGAAAATAAAAAATGAGTTCTGGAATTTTAAATGAGTTTAAAACGAGATATTCCAAATTTACAGTTAAAAATTATAAAATATAGAAGTAGAATATAGAATAAGCCTAAGACAAGCAGACACAGTCAAAAAACTAGATGAAACCAGAATTTAGAACGAACTGAAAGCGAACAGAATTCTAGTTTAGAAAATTAAAAAAATAGAAACAAGATCTAGAATTTAAGATCGGTTTAAGACGATAAAAATTTAAAAAATATTCTAAACTAAAAAACACACAAAAAAGAAAAAAAAATCAGTGAGGCAAAAAACTACAAATAAAAATAGGAATTGTAAGAAGGTTAAAACAGGCAGATTTGAAAAAATATTCAAAATTTAGAGAGTTAAAAAAAAATTAAAATAAAATTTACAAAATAAGACAATTTTATTTTTAATTTTCAAAATTTACAAAATCAAAGAAATTGAACCAGAATCTAGAATTTTAATAGGACCCCAACACAAACAAAATTTTGAAAATATTTAAAATTTTGAAAGTCGAAAATTTTAAAAGGAAACTAAAATTTAGAATGTGCTTTAGAATAATAATTAAATTAAAGTACAATTTAGAAAAAGACAGCATTTAAAAAAAAAAATTATTCGTAAATTTGAAAATCTGGAGAATTTTAAAACTTTGAGAGTAGAATGATCAGAATTTGAACGAGTAAAAAAATTAATAGATTTTTTTTAATTTGCAATACAATTGTGAAATTAAATTTTGGAAACAAATTTCAAATTTTTAGATTGCATTTTTTTTGCCATTTTGAAAAAACAAATCGTAAGATATTTTGGATTCCTCTTAAATTTCTCGATTTTTAAAACTGAATGCTATAAAAGTTCCAGAAATTGTATAAATTGTAGAATTTTTAAAATTCTTTACAAGCCTCCATTTTGTAAATTTTCAAAAATTGTAGATTTTTTAGTAATTTTTGAAAAATCACATTTTAGATTTTATTATTTTTTGCAAAACTAAAATAGTCAGAAAAATTAAAAAAATCTAAAATTTAGAATGTGCCCAAGACAAACAGAAATCTAGAAATTTAGTGAGTCAAAAAACTACAAATAAAAGTAGAAATTAGAATAAGCCTAAAACAAGTAGATTTGCAAAAATTTAAATTAAAATTTCGATTTTTGACTGAGTCCAAGACGATGACAATTTTAAAACGATTTTAAAATTCAATTCAATTAAAATTTTTAAAATTAACAAAATTTAAGATAGAATTAGAATCTAGAATTCAGACTGACCCCAACACAAACAGAATTTTAGAACTATTTAAAATTTGCAAAGTCAAAAATTTTGAATGTGCTCAAGGCGAATACATTTCATCAAAATCTGGTAGGTAAAATAATAATTAAATTAAAGTAATAAATTCTACAATTTTAAGTGATCTAAAAGAAAACGGCATTTTAGATTTTTTTATATTACAAAACTGATTAAATTTGTAAAATTTTAAAAAAAATTACAAATCTGATTACATTTGTAAAATTTTAAAACTTCGAAAATAAGTGTAGAATGATCAGAATTCGAACGACTAAAAAAATTAATAGATTTTTTTTTATTTGCAATAAAATTGTGAAATTAAATTTCGAAAGCAAATTTAAAATTTTTAGATTGCATTTTTTTCTGCCGTTTTGAAGAAAACAAATCGTAAGATATTTTGGATTCCTCTTAAATTTCTCGATTTTTAAAACTGAATGCTATAAAAGTTCCAGAAATTGTATAAATTGTAGAATTTTTAAAATTCTTTACAAGCCCCCATTTTGTAAATTTTCAAAAATTGTAGATTTTTTAGTAATTTTTGAAAAATCACATTTTAGATTTTAGATTCTGCAATTTAAATTCAAAAATTTAAGAACAAAAAATTATTATTTTTTGCAAAACTAAAATAGTCAGAAAAATTAAAAAAATCTAATATTTAGAATATGCCCAAGACAAACAGAAATCTAGAAATTTAGTGAGTCAAAAAACTATAAATAAAAGTAGAAATTAGAGTAAGCCTAAAACAAGTAGATTTGCAAAAATTTAAATTAAAATTTCGATTTTTAACTGAGTCCAAGACGATGACAATTTTAAAAATATTTTAAAATTCAATTCAATTCAATTAAAATTTTTAAAATTAACAAAATTTAAGATAGAATTAGAATCTAGAATTCAGAATGACCCCAATACAAACAGAATTTTAGAACTATTTAAAATTTGGAAAATCAAAAATTTTGAATGTGCTCAAGACGAATACATTTCATTAAAATTTAGTAGGTAAAATAATAATCAAATTAAAGTAATAAAATCTACAATTTTAAGTGATCTAAATGAAAACAGCATTTTAGATTTTTTTATTTTACGAAACTGATTAAATTTGGAAAATTTTTAAAAAAATTACAAAACTGATCATTTTAAATTTTTTTACAAAACTGATTAAATTTCGAAAATTTTAAAAATTTTTACAAAACTGATTAAATTTTGAAAATTTTAAAACTTCGAAGATAAGTGTAGAATGATCAGAATTCGAACGACTAAAAAAAATAGATTTTTTTCTAAATTGGCAATAAAATTTTGGAAGCAAATTTCAAATTTTTGATTTGGAAGATTTTTTTCAGACTTCAAAGATTTAAACTTTAATTTCTTGCGAATTTAGAAATGTTTTAAATTTGAAAGAAAAGCCTGAAACAAGCAGATTTGCAAAAATATTCAAAATTTAGAAAGTCAAAAAAATCTAAACAAAATTTAAAAAACGAAAATTTTAAAACTATTTTAAATTTAAAAAATCAAAAAAATTGTAAAGAAGTTTTAGAATTAGAATGAGTTCAAAACAACCACATTTCTAGAAATAGAATAAATTCTAGACAAATGAAGTTCCAAGATAACTAAATGTACTCTAAGATCTAACTATTTGACGTCAAAAAATTAAAAACTAGAACTAGAATTTAGAATCAGTTTAAACTAAGTTAAAAATGAGAAACGAAACTTGGTTTGAAATGTTACGTTAAAAATAAGCGTGGAATGATAACTAAAAAATAATTTTTTAAATAGCGTCGAAATCTTAAAAAATGTGAGAAATTTTCGATACAAATTTTACGAAATGCCGATAATTTTCAGTATATTTAGTTTAAGTTGGAAAGCATTAATTATCGTAGAAAACAGCTGCATCTCCATCACGCTACATTACGTATTAATTAAAGTGAAAACGATCCATTTTTCCCCACGTAATTTTTAATTATTTTCCCTTTTCGACAGTTTTTATCGTAACTAGTTTTCTCCACTGTAATTCACCGTAACAGCAGGAAAATAGCTGTAATTCTCGTCAACATGCGAGCTCGATTGTTAATTTTCAGATCAACATCTGTGACGACTTAGTTATACACCTTTCAATCCATTTATTTCTATCGTGAAGTTTTTCTGTTGGTAATACTGTCACTCACATGCGGGTTCCTAATTCAAATACCATCTCAATAGAGAAAGTACATATAAACTTTCTTATTATCCGCAATTAAGACGTTTCGATGAAATTCCAGCTTTTCATGAAGCCATCGGCGAAGCTATCGGACTTTCTGTTGGTACTCCGAAGCATTTGCAGAGTTTGGGACTCATCCAGAAGACGGTGACTGACTCGGCCGTTGATATTAACTTCTTGTATTCCATGGCGTTGGATAAAGTCGCCTTTCTACCGTTCGCCTACGTCTTGGACAAGTGGAGGTACGACGTCTTCAACGGAAACGTGGGGAAAGATCAATATAACTGTCATTGGTGGCGTCTAAGGTACCGGGTGGCTCAAAAAATGAACGGATAGAACTGATTGCTTTTTTTTAGCGAGCAGTATATGGGGATTAAGCCGCCGGTTTTGCGCTCGGAGCGCGATTTTGACCCGGGGGCGAAGTACCACGTTCCTGCCAACATCCCGTATTTGAGGTAAGTACCAAAAGAGAGTTAGAGAAGTACGAGAAATTGAAAACAAAGTCGCCAACAAAATCTTTTCTTCGGAGGCTTTGTACATTTTTTAGATTTTGGTAGCACTGTTTTTTGACAGATTTGACATGTCAACAATGACATCTGTTGATATCAATCGAGATTTAACCTCGAACTGTCAAAAAGACAGTTAGGATGACGGGCAGAGCCACCTACGCATTTCAAATTGCGATTTTTTTTAAAGATTCTTGAAATTTTTATATTTAAGAAAATTTTAACAGTATAAATAAAAAAATGAAATGTTTTCTACTTAAGAATTTTTTTGAAATACAGAGTGAGGTCGAAGAAAATAATTCGAAATGGGACGATACTAAATTTTCGAAAAAAATTGCTCAAAATGTTTAAAACAAAATTGGCATTTTAAAAATTTGGATACATATTTTGGCACTCTTTAAGACCTGGAAACACAGAATTTGCTTAAGACAGAATGCAAAAAAAATGCCAAAGAAATTTTCAAAAATTTTGAAATTTGAAAAAGTTTAAAATGAACAAAATTTTAGACGACTAGAATTTGAAATGAGTGACCAAATTTCAAAACATTCAAAAATTAAAAAAGTAAAAAAAATATAATAAAATTTAGAATTTAGAAAAAACTCGAGACGAATAAAATTTTGAAAATATTTAAAACTAACTAGTCAAAAAATTTAAAATTAAATCTAAAGTTTAGAATGAGCTCAGAGGATTGAATTTGTGAAATATTTTATCGAGTCACTAATAATCTTTAAAAAAATTAATGTTTCGGTGATTTAAGAAAAAAAAAGTGCTTAAAACAGAATTTATAAGACTTTTAAAAAAACAAAATTTTGAAAATTAAAAATCAAATTTTGAACTAAGAAAATTTTAAGACATTCTAAAAGAAAAAGCTCGAAATCAAGTCTAAAAATTTTCAAAATATTTAAAATCTGAAATTTTAGAATATGTTTATAAAGTAAAAATCTAGAAATTTTCAAAATTTAAAAAATTAGAGGGATAGAACCAGAAGCTAGAATTTAGAATGATTCTAACATAAACAGAATTTTGGAACCATTTAAAATTTGGAAAGTAAAAAATCTTAAAAAGAAATGATCTAAATGTAAACGGCATTTTAGAACTTTCTAAAATTTTACAAAAATAATTTAATTTGAAAACCTGCAAAATTTTAAAACTTTGAATAGATTTGCAACAAAATTGTGAAATTAGATTTTAGAAACAATTTTTCCAGACTAAATTTTTTGCACATTGTTTTAAAATTTGGAAATAGTCGAAATTTTTAGATTGCAAAATTTTGGATTTTTTTCAATATTTTCAAAAAATAAAATTGAAAAAATAAGATGGTTTGGATTCTTCTTAAATTCCTCAATTTTTATAACTAAATATAAATTTTTTTAAAATTGTATAAGTTCTAGAATTTTTTAAATCTTTACAAACTCATTTTGTAAATTTAAAAGATTATTTGTTATATGTTAAATTTTTAGACTGTTACATTTTAGATTTTAGAAATTATTAATTAGTACTTTTTAAGAAAAATAAAAAAATAAGATAATAAAAAAATGAGTTTTTACTAAAAAATTTAGATTAATTTTTGGTTTTCGATGGACCTTAAATTTTTAGTAATTTTAAAAATTTCCACATTATTGCTACAAATTGTAAATATTTTCAAAATTTTGAGATTACATTTTAGTAGAAAAATAGAGGTTAAGCTTTCCAGAATAATTAAAATTCTTAAAATTCGTATAATTTAGGTAATATTCAAAAGAAATTTTGAAGCAATTTTTGGACATGGACAAAAATTGTTGAACTTTTTCCAATTTTGCATATTTTGCAAAAATTGAGAATATTGTGGAAATTGTGGTAATGCAAACTTTTCAAATTTTTGAAGATGTTAACTTTTTCGAGTTTTAGGCCCGGTTTATAAAATTTTAACAATAAGTGAAGTTAATTCGCATTCCTATTGGCTAAAGTACCTGGTTTTGACCAATGAGATGTCAGCATTTCAAATTAACTCGATGTTAAAATTTAACACGCAATTAAATATTTAAGTCGCGTTCTATAAACTGGGCCTTAATAGTTGAACGTGTTTTTAAGGATTTCGTTCGATTCTTAAACCAAAAAAAAAAACTTGATAATAGAAAAATTTGTTTTAATAACAAAATCACATAAAAGCAACAGGTAATACTGATGAGAGTATAAAAGTACAAAAAAATAGAAAACGTGACTAACTAGTAACCGTGTCCCCCGAAGTCTTGACCGCCTCCAGAGAAATCATGGCCTCCTCCGGAGATTTGTTGACCGCCTCCGAAATCATGGCCTCCACCGGAGATTTGTTGACCTCCGAAATCATGGCCTCCACCTGAGATTTGTTGGCCGCCTCCGAAGTCATGTCCTCCCCCGGAAATTTGTTGACCGCCTCCGAAATCATGGCCTCCAAAACTTTGTTGTCCTCCTCCTAAACCGTGTCCGTGTTCTTCATGCACTGGTACATGTACTGGGACTTTGATTGGTACCGGTACCGGTTTCTTTACTTCGACTGGTACTTTCTTGACAACTTCGAAGGGTACTGGGTTGAAAATCGGGATTTTCACGGGATAGGGTACAGGTTTTTCCACCGGAACGGGGATGTTCTTTTCTACAGGGTATGGTACCGGGTAGGGTACTTTAACAGGTACTGGTTCCGGTTTTTCGACTGGGTACGGAATGTGTCTGTCTACTGGTACTTTAACGGGGTAAGGTACCGGTTTGTGTACCGGATAAGGAATCTTCTTTTCGACGTGCACGGGGTAAGGTGCCGGGATGTGCACGGGGTAAGGCCTGTCAACTTTTACTTCGACGGGGTAAGGTACGATTTTCTCCACCGGGTAGGGTTTGGGTACATGAACCGGGACTTTGACGGGGTAAGGGACTTTTTTCTCGACGGGGTATGGCTCGGGGACGTGGACTTTGTAAGGCACGTGGACGGTCTTCTCTACGGGGTAAGGTTGTGGAACTAGTACCTTAACGGGGTAAGGTTTATCAACGTGGACTTTAACGGGGTAGTGCACGGGCTTCTCCACAGGGTAAGGTTTGTGTATCGGTACCGGGACTTTAACGGAGACTTTAACAGGAACGGCGACTTTCTTCTCAACGGGGTAAGGTTGAGGAACGTGCACCGTGATGGGGTAAGGTACTTTCTTCTCCACGGGAACGCGAACTTCCTTCACGACGGGGTAAGGCTGTGGAACGTTCTTGTATACCGTGACGGTCTTGACGTGATGTTCTTCGTGGCCTCCGCCTCCGCCACCGCCGCCGCCTCCATGTTCAAATCCGCCGCCTCCACCGTATCCCAATTCCAGCCCGCGCTTCTCTTTCTTTTCGGACTGCACGGCTTTGCCTTCGCGGTTGTCTTCAGCGCTTGCCAAGACGAGGAGTGCGCAAAGCGCCGAATAACCCTGAAAGTACATTAGATTTCACTAATTTCACTTCACTGTCACTTACCAGGAACTTCATTGCCGCACGTTTGCTGTTTTGACCCGACTGTGCGATCTGTCAGTGTTGGATAGTTCTTTTATAGGAGCTTCCACACTTTCGCTCGAGAGGGGCACAGAAGCGCAACAAAACACCCTCCTTCCTCGAAAGTTTCGAGCATCCGAAGTAATTAGTTCATACGATCATAGCACTAGTGCGGTTTTCGCGACCTTGGAAGACATGTCAACATGAAGATGAGCGGAACCGATTGTCTTAATGACATTTTTCTTCGATCCGATTACTGGAAACTCGCGGAGAAATTGGATCGGAGGTCGTTAATACGATTTTGTTACTGTCTACCAGTTTTAACGTCATAAATTATTCATAGATGAGTTTTGATGGAAAATAATTGGGAAGCGAGCATTAAAAACTCGCCCAATTTAAATTTTACGTAGAAAGTAATTCATTCTAATACAATCTTATCGATCGATCGTGATAGAAACTGTTTAATTTCCACATAAAAAAGCATTTACAGTAAAATTCCTTCAAAACTTTGGTCCTGCATAAATGAAAGGTCATTATATAAAACCGGAACTGCGATTTGAGTTCTTAAATTAGTTTAGTTCATTTTTTGTTTCTTAATTATGTAAATTAATTGATACATACCGACAATGCGTTCATAACGTTGGAAACAATTAATCGCTAAAAAAAAAACATCACAGTTGGCCGGGAAATCTACAATTGTGTTGGTAACCTGCCTGTCAAACTAATAAATTGACAGTTGACATTAATGACATTTCATATCTGTCAAATAACAAACAAATGAAATTTTAGTTTCATAGCATTATCTCAATTTGTACTAAAACTGCAGAGAATTTTCTAGTAACTTTAATGTTACTAGGTCACCGGTTGTGATAATCACAGTGTGCGAAATAACAATTCCTTATATATAGAGTGCACTAAAAAAAAACTCCCAACTTAGTAACAATTAACAAACAAAATAAAAACTAAAACTAAAAAATCAAGCTTGCCATGACCACATGTCACTTGTAATAAATGTCAATTAAACAATTTTATCACCTAAGTTGGTGGATAAATAACAGAGTTATGACAATTTTCATCGATTTCATTAGCCAATAGGATACTTTTTCTAACAATACAAAAATATATACAGGTAGCTTCACAAAAATTTTACTACACGTCTGTTTTCGTTTGACAATATGAGGTTAGGAACTAATGGCGTCATTGTTCACATGTCTTATGACATTTTAAATGTCAAAATAACAGACCAATGAGTATGCAAAGCCCACTTGATGCATAAAATATTTCCGAGATTAAATTGTTTAGATTTTGGAAAGTTGGTCTGGACTGGTAGTTAAAACTGTAACAATATATTCTGGGCGCGTAAATAACAAAACTGCTATGTACTTACGTGATTTTTAATTTTCGGGTTAGGTGTGTAAATAAATACCGTAAGAACGATTATAAGCGTCTAAGCAGGCTGTGGAATTCTTCCCGATTGTTAACTCAAGTTTTTTGACAGTTTGAGGTTAAGTACTAGTGACGTCATTGTCTTATGACGGTTATAATGTCAAAATAACAGACCTACCAACATTTCCATCCATAAAATATTTCTGAAAATGTATTGTTAAGATTTGAGAATTCTTAGTATTTTTTAAATTTCACAAATTTAGACATTTTAAATTTAATCTGTAGTTTTAAAAATTTTCTAAAAAATTTATTATTAGTTTTTTTTAAACTCTTACATATGCTGGTCCTATAAGAAATGTAAAATTTTGGTTTAGAATTCAAAACTGTAATAATATACAGAGTGTCCATATAATAATGTTATCGGTAATATGTCATCTCGTTAGAAAAAAGTTAACCACCTTTTCTAAATCAAGTGGCAATAGATTTTGATATGACATTCAAAGGTGTCGTCAAATACACTGTCCCCAAAAATTATAATTAAAAGTGTAAAAAAAACACCTGAAAGTGAATAAATTATACAACATTTCTAATTCAAAAAAAAAAATAAACAAAAACTCAAAGTCTACCATCAACTTTTATCAAGAATTTAACAGGTGGCATAATATACAGAGTGATCCTGTATATATAAAATACAGACTAGAGCTAGAAATGTCAAAAACTACAGTTTTGTTAGTCAGTTAAATGTAAGAAGTGCTTTACTATTTTTATAGAAAATTCAGAAAATTTATTAATATACAGAGCAGCCACAGAAAATAAACTAAAGACTAAACCGAACGTGTCAAAACTGTCATCCTATAAGCTGTAGAAAACCATCCTGTAACTTAAACCATCCTGTAAATTATATAAAAGTTATTTGTCTAGAATTTCAAGGTGCAATCATATACAGAGTGATTGCGTGTAAAGTAATAGGCAAGAACTGGAAATGTAAAAAAAATCTTTTTTTATTATAGAAAATTCCATACTTTTTTTTAAACTTTAAACTTTAAAAAGTGATATCAACTTTTACTCAATATACACAAATTGTAATATACAGAGTGATCTCATATAGAATAACAAACTAAAATAAGAAATATCAAAAAATCATATTTTTGTAAAAGTGAACCCTGTAAATAATACATAAGTTTCTATAAAAAAAATGAAACATAACCCGGCTACTTTTATTTAACATTTCCGACTTGATATACATATACACATAATAAATTTGCTAAGAATGAGGTTAAACTTTTACCGAGAATTATGAGATTCAGAAGTATAATTAATACTAGAAGTATCTAATTTAATAAGACGACACAGAGCCATAATTTTTTCAAAATTAAAGTAGATCACTCTGTATTTATAAGGTTTTCGAAAAGCTAGAATCAAACAAAGTGGCCTTTTATTTTTTTCTGGGATCCAAACGGGTAATGAAGTAATATAGATTTTTTTTTATAACTTTAAAATCTAAATACATGTAGAATTAAAGAAGTAGGATAATATACATAGTGTCTCATATATAGTAGAAAACTAGATTTCCAAATTTCAAAATATTTAAGCTCAGACTGAACCACCCTATAAAAATGAATAAATTTTTAGTATTTTTAAAACTTTAAAATCTGTAATAATATACAGTGCGGTCCTATATATAATAACAGATTAGAACTACAAATGTCAAAGCTGTTCTCGCTACCTAGTTACATTTTCAACAACTTGGGGCAAAATTTAAAATGTGAAGTGATATACAAACATAGAAGTTTACAATATATCTATCTTTTTTATATATACACCCTGTATATGTTTTAATTTCAAATTTACTTAAGTTCGAAAAATGTAAAGCAAACAATTGGACAACTTCACTGTATTCCGCTTGGAATTTCAATTGATTTTGGCTTAATATACAGAATGGATCATTTTTGTGGCAATTACAATATAAGATTCAAAATACACTCTGTATATTTTTTAGTGGATGGATCTAATTTTAATTAGCAATTATAGAGGACAAAACACGAAGATTTTGTAAAAGCAGCATATACAGAGTGACTGAGTAACAAAGACTTTTTCCACCACTTCGATATTTTTTCAGATTCACCCTGTTTATAAACTTTGTGTAACGTTTATTTATCATGTTTTATAAGTTTTCACTAACTAATGAAGAAAACAAAAAAATATATAAGTTTCCCTTTTTTTTGTAACTAAAGTGAAAGACAGATATACATAGTGACTCTCTTAAACTTGCAAGACTAAGGTACCAAGTATTTTTATTCCTCTAATTTACTATAAAGATTTTTTACAATTAGATAAGTTTAACACATTATAGGGTTTTTTAAACTACAAGTTTCCTAATTTAGGCGAACACCCTGTATGTTGCTTTGAAAATAATTTTACGAGCACACAGTATCATTCAGTCTCATCAGTATCATCAAAAATATATTAAACTTGTTTTCTTTTGAATGACAACATGTTATTATTATATACAGGGTGAACGACAAAAAGCAGAGTTGTTCGGTTCAGGCATTTTTGATCTGAACAGTTATCAACTGTTTTTTTTTTTATAAATAGTGAGATCAATTTTCTTACATTTTAAGTGAGTTGGAAATTCATCAGTAATTTTACTTAATGCTAGAGATTTTTTTCTTTTTTGTAATACACCCTATATATTTTTTCTACTCTAATTTTTAAATAGTCTTTGGAGATTCTAAGAACCAAAAGTTTTACATTGTTTTGTTTTGAATTTCTGTTATTATATATACATACATATGTTACAAAGTGAGGTTATGACGACGGCATTTTTTGAACAGCATACTTGATGGCTGTTTGAATGGTATCACTTTCACTATCTCTTCGTCGTCGGAAAAATAGAGAGCCTACTGGAGCTTGTTTTTGAATTATATTATGTCGAGAGGTCTGAAAGTGCAATTTTTTGGTACGAATAGAAGCCGACCGTGACAAAATGGAAATATCGGAAAATAATAAAGTGCAGTAGATGCAAATTTCATAATTCGTTCCCGTTTTGGGTCACTCACACTTCAAGAACTTGTGGTACTGCACTAATTTATTCTTTAATGTAAGTTTAATTACAGTCGAACCTCGAAAAAAGTACGTGATTGATTTTTCATGTGGCGCTTTATTTTCATTAGCCAAGAGGTAACGCAACTAATTGCGGACTCCGTGTTGCACTTTCTTTTTGCGTTTGTTTACTCTCGTTTTCTAGAGTAATTTGATAAGCCTGGGGCGATCTAGTTTTTTTGTTGTTTGTGATAAGCCTTCTTTATACACTTTCTATGAAAATAAAACAAAGTTGGCTGTGGAAAACGTTGTTGCGACAACAGCTCCAATTTAAAGAAAAATACAAACAATGGAAGGTTTATTTGAAATATTACAGTGGTGTAATTAAATACAGTTATGAAATAGTTATTACGACACTCTTAATAAATTAGAGAAATCACCACTTTCCTAAGTCGCCTTCTTCTTCCCATTTCGGAAACTCTTCTTTCCTCTCTTCTTCTTTTTCTTCCCACTTCTCTTCTTTTATCGGTACTGGTACTTTCTTTTCAACGGGATAAGGAACGTGTTTTATTACCTCGTACGGTACCGGTCGTTCTACTTTGACCTCTACAGGATACGGTACTTCTTTGATCACAGGCACCTTGATTATTTTTTCGACAGGGTAGGGTTGGGGTACCTCAATTTTGACGGGGTACGGTACTTCCTTTTCGACCTTGTATGGTACAGGCCGTTCCACGTAGACTTTGACGGGGTAGGGTTTTTCCACCGGGTACGGGACGTGTACTTTCTTTTCGACTTTGACGGGGTAGGGCTGGATCACCTCGTACGGTACGGGACGTTCCACGGGGACTTTGACCGGGACTTTGACGATTTTCTCGACGGGGTAGGGTTTCGGGACGTGGACTTCGACTTTGAAGGGAACTCGGACTTCTTTTTCCACGGGATAGGGTTGTGGGACTTTGACTTCCACAGGGACGTGGACTTCTTTATAGACGGGGTATGGTTTAGGCTCGTAGACTTTGACGGGGTAGGGTTGATCCACGGGGACTTTTACCGGGACTTTGACTGTTTTTTCCACCGGGTAGGGTTTGGGGATGGGGACGGGGATTTTGACGAGTTCTTTGACCGCGTAGAAAACTTTTTTGAGGACGGGGTAGGGTTGCGGGACCGGGACTTTGACGGGGTAGGGGACTTTTTTTTCCACGGGGACGAAGACTTTTTTCTCCACGGGGTAAGGGACTTCGACTTTTTTCTCGATCGTCACCGTTTTCTCGGGTTTTTTCCATTCCCAGGATTCTTCTTGGTGCCAGTTGGACAGCTGCTCGTCGTGCCATAGATCTCTCTTCTCTTGTTTCGCGGTTGTGGCGGCGATGACGACGAAGATGTAGAGCTGGAAAAGAAAAAAAATCACGCACTACACTTTACACGGAAAATCACTTACTAGGAGTCGCATTTTGGTTTGGGAACTAGAAGTTCGTTTCGGATCACGGGGCATTTATAGACACACTTTCAGTACCCTTCCACCATGTGACAAATATAATCAATAATTAATAATAATAAGAAACTGTTACAAAACGAGACCGAATCACGTGCATAGATAATACAATAATGGCATTCATAACAGACAAAATTGCATGAGAAAACTTTATTTTTTCTTGTAAGTAGGAACTACACGTATAGTTACTTTCAAGAGATTTTTTCTTGGGACTTTACCATTTCACTAGAATTCAGGTCAATCAAATGTAATTCACTTTGCTAATATGGAAACTGCACAAAATATTTGGGTTACTGTTAAATTTGATACTCAATTTTGCCTCCTCACGTTTTTTTTTTTGCTTTTTTACTTTCACTGTGATTCTTAGGTTTGGAGTTTTCTTACTGGCTCTAAAACGTGTGAGTATATACAATAAAGAAATAAAGAAAGTAATGTAAAATAATTTCCATAAAAGTAATTTACGGAAATTAAAGTACGGTGATTTTGTTTGCTTCTGCTTATTAGCATATTCTTGTTACAAAGTTTACTGTGAGAAAATACTATAAGAGGTTTTTTAATAAAAAAAAAAAAATTTCCAAAAATTTTGGAAAAGAAGTGGTTGGATCATTTTAGTAACAAGGGGTTTCTAGATTTTACTAATTTTGCAATTAAAAAAAAAAAAATTTGGGAAAATTTTCAAATTTTCATTGTTTTATAAGAATTTCCACATTTTCAATTTTTTTAAACCAAAAATTTCAAAAATATTACACAGTCCATAGATTCTTCTCAGAATGAAAATTCGGAAATGGAATTTTGTAAAAATGTTATTCCTTTACATTTTTGTTTTAATTTCGAAAAATTTATACTGTAAGAGATTTTTCTAATAAAAAAAAAAATCCAAAAATTTTGGAAAAGAAGTGGTTGGATCATTTTAGTAACAAGCGGTTTCTAAATTTTACTAATTTTGCAATTAAAAAAAATAGATTTTGGGAAATTTTTCAACTTTTCATCGTTTTATAAGAATTCCCACATTTTCAATTTTTTTAAACCAAAAATTTCAAAAATGTTACACATTCCATGGATTCTTCTCAGAATGAAAATTCGGAAATGGAATTTTGTAAAAATGTTAATCCTTTACATTTTTGTTTTAATTTCGAAAAATTTATACTGTAAGAGGTTTTTCTAATAAAAAAAAATAAATTTCAAAAATTTTGGAAAAGAAGTGGTTGGATCATTTTAGTAACAAGCGGTTTCTAGATTTTACTAATTTTGCAATTACAAAAAAAATCTTGGGAAAATTTTCAAATTTTCATTGTTTTATAAGAATTTCCACATTTTCAATTTTTTTAAACCAAAAATTTCAAAAATGTTACACATTCCATGGATTCTTCTCAGAATGAAAATTCGGAAATGGAATTTTGTAAAAATGTTAATCCTTTACATTTTTGTTTTAATTTCGAAAAATTTATACTGTAAGAGATTTTTCTAATAAAAAAAAATTCCAAAAATTTTGGAAAAAAAATCGTTGGATCATTTTAGTAACAAGCGATTTCTAGATTTTACTAATTTTGCAATTAAAAAAAAAAAAATTGGGAAAATTTTCAAATTTTCATTCTTTTATAAGAATTTCCACATTTTCAATTTTTTTAAACCAAAAATTTCACAAATGTTACACATTCCATGGATTCTTCTCAGAATGAAAATTCGGAAATGGAATTTTGTGAAAATGTTATTCCTTTACATTTTTGTTTTAATTTCGAAAAATTTATACTGTAAGAGATTTTTCTAATAAAAAAAAAATTCCAAAAATTTTGGAAAAGAAGTGGTTGGATCATTTTAATAACAAGCGATTTCTAGATTTTACGAATTTTGCAATTAAAAAAAAATTTTTTGGGAAAATTTTCAAATTTTCATTGTTTTATAAGAATTTCCACATTTTCAATTTTTTTAAACCAAAAATTTCAAAAATGTTACACATTCCGTGGACTCTTCTCAGAATGAAAATTCGGAAATGGAATTTTGTGAAAATGTTATTCCTTTACATTTTTGTTTTAATTTCGAAAAATTTATACTGTAAGAGATTTTTCTAATAAAAAAAAAATTCCAAAAATTTTGGAAAAGAAGTGGTTGGATCATTTTAGTAACAAGCGGTTTCTAGATTTTACTAATTTTGCAATTAAAAAAAAAATTGTGGGAAAATTTTCAAATTTTCATCGTTTTATAAGAACTTCCACATTTTCAATTTTTTTAAACCAAAAATTTCACAAATGTTACACATTAAATGGATTCTTCTCAGAATGAAAATTCGGAAATGGAATTTTGTGAAAATGTTATTCTTTTACATTTTTGTTTTAATTTCGAAAAATTTATACTGTAAGAGATTTTTCTAAAAAAAAAAAAATTCCAAAAATTTTGGAAAAGAAGTGGTTGGATCATTTTAGTAACAAGCGGTTTCTAGATTTTACTAATTTTGCAATTAAAAAAAAAAATTGTGGGAAAATTTTCAAATTTTCATCGTTTTATAAGAACTTCCACATTTTCAATTTTTTTAAACCAAAAATTTCACAAATGTTACACATTTCATGGATTCTTCTCAGAATGAAAATTCGGAAATGGAATTTTGTGAAAATGTTATTCCTTTACATTTTTGTTTTAATTTCGAAAAATTTATACTGTAAGAGATTTTTCTAATAAAAAAAAAATTCCAAAAATTTTGGAAAAGAAGTGGTTGGATCATTTTAATAACAAGCGATTTCTAGATTTTACGAATTTTGCAATTAAAAAAAAATTTTTTGGGAAAATTTTCAAATTTTCATTGTTTTATAAGAATTTCCACATTTTCAATTTTTTTAAACCAAAAATTTCAAAAATGTTACACATTCCGTGGACTCTTCTCAGAATGAAAATTCGGAAATGGAATTTTGTGAAAATGTTATTCCTTTACATTTTTGTTTTAATTTCGAAAAATTTATACTGTAAGAGATTTTTCTAATAAAAAAAAAATTCCAAAAATTTTGGAAAAGAAGTGGTTGGATCATTTTAGTAACAAGCGGTTTCTAGATTTTACTAATTTTGCAATTAAAAAAAAAATTGTGGGAAAATTTTCAAATTTTCATCGTTTTATAAGAACTTCCACATTTTCAATTTTTTTAAACCAAAAATTTCACAAATGTTACACATTCCATGGATTCTTCTCAGAATGAAAATTCGGAAATGGAATTTTGTGAAAATGTTATTCTTTTACATTTTTGTTTTAATTTCGAAAAATTTATACTGTAAGAGATTTTTCTAAAAAAAAATTCCAAAAATTTTGGAAAAGAAGTGGTTGGATCATTTTAATAACAAGCGATTTCTAGATTTTACGAATTTTGCAATTAAAAAAAAATTTTTTGGGAAAATTTTCAAATTTTCATCGTTTTATAAGAATTTCCACATTTTCAATTTTTTTAAACCAAAAATTTCAAAAATATTACACGTTCCATGGATTCTCCTCAGAATGAAAATTCGGAAATGGAATTTTGTGAAAATGTTATTCCTTTACATTTTTGTTTTAATTTCGAAAAATTTATACTGTAAGAGGTTTTTCTAATTAAAAAAAAATAAATTCCAAAAATTTTATAAAAGAAATTGTTGGATCATTTCCATTTCAAAATTTCCACATTTTAAATTTTTATAAACCGAAGATTCCAAAAATATTGCACATTCCATGGATTGAATTTTGTAAAAATATTACTTCCTTACATTTTTTTTTAATTTGAAAAACTTACTGTTTTAATAATTAAAAAAAATTAAATTCCAAAACATTTACATTTTTAAAAATATTTGGACACTGTATAAATGTCATAAACTCTGCATTTTTAGCCTCTTAGATATTGGGAAAAATTTTCGCACAACTTAGAACTCTTTTATTCGAATTTTTTTAAAGAATTTACATAATTTTGTATTTTGAATGATGTAAGCTTATGCTTTTTTTACATATTTACAATTTTTATAGAAATTTTTCAAATTTTGCAATATTTAGAAAATTTTGGATACTGAAGAAATTATATTTTTTTCAATACTTTTGAAAATCCTGACATTTTCATTTTTAGAAAACTTATGCCAGTATGGGGACATTTTTAAATTTTAAAAGTTTCTAAAATTTCCTTTTAGTTTTCCAGAAATTTTAAAAATTTATTGATCTTGAGATGTTTATTTTCTACAATTTTTCAGACTGTTTTCTAATTTTTGGGACATTTTAAAAATTGTTCTGAACGTTTTAAAAGTTCTAAAAAATTCATAATTTTTTTAAAGATTTTTTTTCTTTCAAGCTTCTTAGATTTTAAGGTGTTTGACATTGTTAAAATTATCCCAAAAATTATACAAAACATTTTTTGGGAATTTTTTGATTATTGGAAGTTTATAATGAAAAAAAAAATTGTGACTACAAATTTTTGAGCTCTTTAAAAATTAGAGATTTTTTTAAGTTTTAATTAGGTTTTAACATGACATTTTCAAAATTTGAAAAGTTTTACAATTTAATTATTCTAAAAAATTAAAAATCAATGTTTTCAAAAACTGATTACGACGTTAGAAAATGAACATTTTTTGGTCACTTTTCCGCATATTTTCTAAACTCTCACACACATACATTCATTAATCATAAATAAATAAATTTTTTACACCGTTCTAAGAATCTAATTTCAAAGAATTTTTATAAATATGCAATCAGAGATCAATGACTGCTGCTACACGTTTTTTTCCAACAAACTAAATGAAATTAATTAGTTAAGGTATTTTGATTCATTAAAATTTTAATTGTTTCGGTTTTAGCGCACCTTTATGCTTGGTGATTTTTTCCCAACAAACAAAGAAATGTTAAAGTTTATCATTAATTTCTCAAAGAACTTTTTGAGGTAGGCAACACACTATACGTTTTTGTATTGTTGTTTGCTTCTTATAAAATTATTTCATTCATATTTATTTATACAAAAGTAAGGATTAAAATTAATTTTTATTATTAAAATGCTAAAATTTTAACAACATAATAATTTGTAAAAAAATATTTTACGCACATTACTGAAATAAAAAAATTGGGTGTTTAAAGTAACAATTTTGGTAGGTAACTTATTATACATCCTGTATATTGTGTCCTCTATGTTAAAGCCTAGAACATCGTATTTTCTTTATTAAGCATTAAAATTTAAAATAGTTTTTTTAAATTTAGTAAAATTTCTAGAAACTCTAATTTTAAAAAATTAACACCTTCTGAATATCTAAATCAATTTTTTTTAATCTTTACAGATTTAAAAAAAATGCCTGTGATGTCTAAAGGCTCTAAACTTCTCAAGTTTATAACATTTTCGAAAACTCTAAATTCTAGGAAAGTTTCTATAAATATTAAATTTGTAAAATCTTCTTTTAAAAAAAATTTAGTGCCTTAAAAAGCTCATAGATATAAAAAATGCTCTATAAATTCTAAAAGCAGGAACAAAAATAATTTTAAAAATTATGTGCTTATCTTTTTGTCAGATTTGATGTACAAAATTTTCATATTTGGAAAACTTTTTATTTTTGAAAGTACCCGAAATTTTTTTCTGAAACTGTCAACTTGTAGTTTTCGATAAGTTCTTTAGATTCTCAATTTTGTTTTTTTTTTATTTAAAAGTAAAGATAAAAAATTTCAAAGTAGGAAAAAAATGTAATCTAGATTTAGATTGTTCTATATTCGCCAACTTTGATGTCTGTTTCTACGAGCTTATTTTATTTTATAGAAAACTACTGCTTTCCAACGTATTAAAAGATCAAGTTGAAAAAAAATTCTAATTTTTATCGACTTCTCAAACTGTATCTATAAAATTTTCATGTAGAGAAAACGTGTCCCATTTTCCACAGTACTATAGGATTATCTAGAAAATTTATAAACTTTGATGTGTTATTTTGACCCCCAACAAAACCACAATTGTTTTAAGCAATAAGTTAAGATAAATGAAAAACCAAAGTTCCAAAAAATTTACGTTGAGCTCTAGATCGTTCTAAATTCGCTAAATACAAAACTTATAGGCCCGATCTTACTTTTATTTAATAGATAATCGTACAGAGAATTCTGTTCTGTTTTTTTTTTGTCTTACGACCACTGACTTCCACGATTGTGAATTTCAAAGTTGAAAGAAAAATTGTTGACTCGTCAAATTCAATTTTATGTTGGAAAAACTTTTTTATTTTCTAAAATACTACAAGAATCTGGATCAAACTTCAGAGAATTATTGATTTTAATGTGCTCTTTCAATTTCCGGTTGGGAAAACCTCAATTTATGTCCTGGATGAGAAAAAAAAAATTAAAATAGAACTTCAAAAATTGACGTTCGGCTCTAGATCGTTTTAAATTCGCTAAACTAAAGATCTATTATTACAAATTTATTGTAATTGTTTGGAGAATTTAATATTTTTTTATTTTGTTACTTCCAGTTACTGCTTTCTAAAATATTGGAAATTAAAGTTGAGAAAAAATTGTAATATTTATCAAGTTATCAAATCTGATCTACAATATTTTTATATTTGGAAAAAGTCTTCTATTTCTCAAAGAACTGCAAAAATTTAGATTAAACTTCATGAAATTATAGATTCTGATGTGCTTTTTTAATTTTCAGTTAAGAAAACTCAAATTCATTGAAAAATAGACAAACATTTTTTTTTGAATTTGAGCTTCAAAAAAAAGCAGTGTTTGGCTCTAGATCATTCTAAATTTGCTAAATTTAAGATCTATTACTACAAATTTACTTTATTTTATAGAGAATTGTTTGGAGAATTCATTCTTTTCTAATTTTAGCACTTACGGTTACTGCTTTTTAAATTATTGAAAATCAAAATTGAGAAAAATTTGTAATTTTTACCAAGTTATCAAATTTGATCCACAATATTCGTATATTTGGAAAAAAAAAATCAAGAACTGCAAGAATCTGGATTAAACTTTATACAATTATAGATTCTGATATTATTTTTCAATTTTCAGTTAAGAAAACTCAAATTCGTTGAAAAATAGATAAAAAAATAATTTTGAATTTGAGCTTCAAAAAAAGCAATGGTTGGCTCTAGATCATTCTAAATTTGCTAAATTTAAGATCTATTACTACAAATTTACTTCATTTTATAGAGAATTGTTTGGAGAATTCAATCTTTTCTAATTTTGGTACTTACGGTTACTGCTTTTTAAATTATTGGAAATCAAAGTTGAAAAAAAATTTTAATTTTTACCAAGTTATCAAATCTGATCCACAATATTTGTATATTTGGAAAAAAAAAATTAAAGAACTGCAAGAATCTGGATTAAACTTTATAGAATTATAGATTCTGATATGCTTTTTCAATTTTCAGTTAAGAAAACTCAAATTCATTGAAAAATAGACAAAAATTTTTTTTTTTGAATTTGAGCTTAAAAAAAAGCAGTGTTTGGCTCTAGATCATTCTAAAGTTATTAAATTTAAGATCTATTACTACAAATTTACTTCATTTTATAGAGAATTGTTTGGAGAATTCAATATTTTTTTATTTTGGTACTTACGTTTACTGATTTCTAAATTATTGGAAATCAAAGTTGAGAAAAAATTGTAATATTTATCAAGTTATCAAATTTAATCTATAATATTTTTATATTTAGAAAAAAAAATTAAAGAACTGCAAGAATCTGGATTAAACTTTATAGAATTATAGATTCTGATATTCTTTTTCAATTTTCAGTTAAGAAAACTCAAATTCGTTGAAAAATAGATAAAAAAAAAATTTAAATTTGAGCTTCAAAAAAAGCAATGGTTGGCTCTAGATCATTCTAAATTTGCTAAATTTAAGATCTATTACTACAAATTTACTTCATTTTATAGAGAATTGTTTGGAGAATTCAATCTTTTTTTATTTTGGTACTTACGGTTACTGCTTTCTAAAATATTGGAAATTAAAGTTGAGAAAAAATTGTAATATTTATCAAGTTATCAAATCTGATCTACAATATTTTTATATTTAGAAAAAAAAAATTAAAGAACTGCAAGAGTCTGGATTAAACTTTATAGAATTATAGATTCTGATATGCTTTTTCAATTTTCAGTTAAGAAAACTCAAATTCATTGAAAAATAGACAAAATTTTTTTTTTTGAATTTGAGCTTAAAAAAAAGCAGTGTTTGGCTCTAGATCATTCTAAAGTTATTAAATTTAAGATCTATTACTACAAATTTACTTCATTTTATAGAGAATTGTTTGGAGAATTCAATCTTTTCTAATTTTGGTACTTACGGTTACTGCTTTTTAAATTATTGGAAATCAAAGTTGAAAAAAAATTTTAATTTTTACCAAGTTATCAAATCTGATCCACAATATTTGTATATTTGGAAAAAAAAAATTAAAGAACTGCAAGAATCTGGATTAAACTTTATAGAATTATAGATTCTGATATGCTTTTTTCAATTTTCATTTAGGAAAACTTAGATTTGCTGTATAATAAATAATAATTTTTTTTTTTAATTTGAGCTTCAAAAAATCTATGTTTGGCTCTAAATCATTCTAAAGTTGCTAAATTGAAGATTTATGACTACAAATTTGTTTCATTTTATAGAGAAATATTTAAAAAAATTAATCTTGTTTTATTTTGTCACTTACGGCTATTGATTTCTAAAATATTGGAAAACAATGTTGAGAAAAATTGTGATTTTTGTCAACTTGTCAAATCTGATCTACAAGATTGTTATATTTGAAAAAGAGCTACAAAAATCTGGATCAAATCAAAATTTTTAAATAATAAATGAAATCAAAATAAATAAAATTGAGTTTCAGATTTTTTGCTATTATTATTGCTCCAAATCAACTCCGTTTTATATTGAATTGATAAGCGAATCCAGTGCCGTCCTAATTTTTGCGTATCATTTTTATTTTTTAAATATCTGATTTCAAAAAAAAAATTTTTGATTTATGGAATTTAGTTTACAAAATTTCTATATTCAGAAAAAGCCTCCTATTTATTAAAGCACTATAAGCAATTAGATACATTTTTATAAACTTATAGAATTTATTATTCGATTCTCGACTGAGATAACTTAGATTTATTTAGTAGTAATTGAGAAAAAATGACATGACAAAAATGAAATTAAAGTCTCGAAAAAACTTAGAAATTTTGAAAAGTGTTGGCAGCTCCCTTAGAGTGCGAAATTAAGCAATACAGGGTGTTCATAAAAAATGAAAATAAGAACGCACATAGTTTTAATGATTTCGTCTTCGCTTTCTCGTTTTTTGACATTCTCGTCGTGTAATTACGACCGGTGACATTTGAGTTTCCACCAGGAAGCCATACGCTGCTATTAAATTTCATTTTAGAAAAACGTGTGTTTTTGTAGGTGTCATTGCCAACTTGTGGAATCTATAATTAGATTGGTTTCCCTGTCGTTTCGTTTCTTGACCTGGTATTGAAGTTTCTCGGGGATTTTTCCCATTGCGTCATCGAATGAAATTTTCAATCCGATATTCGCATTGCGTGTGTTTATTACAAAACGCATTGTGTCGGCACAGGAAATCCCTCTCGCAACAGCTCATTATCTATTGTCTTATGATAGGTTAATGGTGGTAAAAAAAAAAGTTAAATTAAATTATTTATTAAGAAACATAAGTCACAAGTCGTAACTAGCAATATTTTGGTATAAATAACGCGAAGTTATAAAAATAAAACGGGATTTGTAGATAAATAGAAACGGGCACACATAGTGTGGATCACTGGCTTAGTAGTGGTCGATGTGGTGGTGGTAGTGGTCGTGGACGGGATAGGCCACGGGGAATTTTACAGGTACTGGAACAGGTTTCTCGACTGCGTACGCCACTGGCTTGATTACGGGCACGGGGACTGGCCTATCGACGGCGACTTTCACAGGGTACGGTACTGGTCTCTCAACTGGAACGGCAACTTGTTTCACCACCGGGTACGGGGCGGGTACTGGCACTTTAACTTCGACAGGGTACGGTTTCTCAACTGGGACAGCTACTGGTCTATCTACGGGTACTTTGACGGGGTATGGGACGAGTTTCTCGACGGGGTATGGGACGTGTTTCTCGACCGTTACCGGGTAAGGTTGTGGTACATGAACGGGGTAAGGTCTATCGACGGGTACTTTGACAGGTACTGGGACCTCTTTGTAGACGGGGTAGGGTTGGGGAACATGCACTGGTACTTTAACGGGGTATGGAACGCGTTTCTCAACCGGGTAAGGTTGGGGCACTGGGACTTTCACGGGAACGTGGATGTGCTTCTCGACGGGGTAAGGTTGTGGAACGAGTACTTTGACGGGGTAAGGCCTGTCGACGGGTACTTTGACGGGAACGTGAACGATCTTCTCGACGGGGTAGGGTTGGGGTACCGGTACTGGGACTTTCACGGGGACTTTGACGGGGTATGGGACGTGTTTCTCAACCGGGTAAGGTTGAGGCACCGGGACTTTCACGGGGTAGGGGATGTGTTTCTCAACCGGGACGGCCACGGTCTTCGTCACGGGATACGGAACTGGTACTCCTCTAACGAGAGTGATGGTCTTCTCGACGGCCGTGCTGTGTCCCAAATCGATAGCTCCCAACCCATAACCGTAACCTGAAGCGAGTCCGAGTCCATGGCCGCCTCCGACCAAGTATCCGTGGTCAATATCGCCACCATATCCGTAGCCCAAGCCAAGTAATCCACGTTTGGTTTGTTTCTTATCGGCGGCGGCTTTACCGGTCTTCTCCTCTGCCTCGGCTTTGATAGCCACTGCAGCAAGGACTAAGAGCGATAGCGCAAACTGAAACGAAATAAAAATTATCACAAAGTCCTTTAACACTACACTTCACTTCACTTCACTCACCAAAGCTTTCATCTTCGTCATGTGAGCTCAACTAGTTCAAGAACTGAACTGAATACACTTTGGGGTCCTTCAGTCACTTTTATATATCTGGGCGCTTCACCACCATCGACTTCTCCCTCTTCGAGAAAGTAAAGATGTCCTTTACGTAACGTTCAAGTATGCGTTTACGCGTCAGTTGGCACTCGAACGTCTCTAATTAATATTCGAAAATTTTCAATTGTGTCCTAAGTGTTGCGTTCAATTTCAGGTACTTTGTCAGCACGCTCCTCCAGTTTCAAATTTACCGGGCGCTGTGTAAGGCGGCGGGACAATATGATTCCGGGGATCTCAACAGGCCGTTGCACAAGTGCGACATCTACAGGAGCAAAGAAGCGGGAAGGATCTTGACGTAAGTTTTTGACTTAAATTATTGCGAAATTATTATTCAAAATTGAAATTGGAACGAGATTATATCAATTAAACGTAAAATACCAAAGCAATTTCGATTTCCAGTTTTTAATTCGAGGATAAGAAACTAGGTTAATTTTTCTGTTTTCTATAGTGAAAAAAAACATATTAAATAACACAAAAATTTTATTATTAAATAATGCACAATTTGAACGGGACTTTTTTACATAAATTTTACCAGTTTATTTTAATATAATAATTTTTAGATTCGTAAAATTCGATAAGATTTTTTGTGTTTTGGAAAAATTAACAACAAAAATAAAAAAGCTCCAAAAACTGAAAAAAATTATAAAATATTTTTGATATTTATACAACTCAAAAAAATATTTTGGAATTTTATTAAACATTTTTAAAATATACAAAAAAATTAATTCCTTTTGCTTCTAAAGCTTTTAAAATAAAAGTTAATGCAGATTTTTAATGCTTTTGTTAAATCTGAGACCTTCCGTTTTTTCATTTTTTTTAAAATTAAATGTGCAAATTTTAAAAATTTTTACAAACTTCAAAACTTAAATCTTTAACATCTCTAAATTTTGAAAATTTAAAGATTTTGACTTTTAAAAATTTTTACAAACTTCAAAACTTAAATCTTTAACACCTCTAAATTTTAAAAATTTAAAGATTTTGACTTTTAAACTCATGGAAACATTAAATGGACAATTTTTTTTTTTTAATTTCACAAACTTAGTAATGTTAACGATTCTTACTTCTACAATGCTAAAAATTTTTTAGATTATTTGAATCGCTATTACTAAAAATTTTATTTTTAAAAAACTCTAAAATTTCTAATTGTTTAAAATAAAAATTTCTGAACGACTTTGGAGTCGCTAAACTTTCTAAAATTCCAAAAATTTTCAAAAAATTTAAATCAACTTTAAAATAAATTGGAAAATTTTAAAAAGTGTTTGAAATATCTAAAACTAAATTCCCCTAGAACTTATTTCTGAAAATTTTTGTAGATTCTAGAAAACTTTTAACTCTATTTTAAAATTTCAAAAATGTTTGCGATTTTACAAATCTAAAAATGACTAGAAATTTCTAGTTTCTGGCAGAGTCCCAAAATCTTTTTAAAATAAATTCCATCATATCAAAATTGCTACCATTTTTCAAATTCTCTAGATCTCAACGTTTTCTAAAAATTTTATTCGTTTTTAAAAACGCTCTATAAATTCTAGAAGACGTAATTTAGAAAAAAATCTTTCCTAAAAAAATTGTTAGTTTTTTTTATTTTAATAAGTTTCGTATTTTCAAAAATACTGAAACAATTTGGCTGAAATAGTGCATGGTGTATTCATTTCCCCTGCAAAAAAATTTAATTAAAAAAAACAAATAATATAAAAAATGGAAATAAAGCTTCAAAAATTAATTTTGGATTTTTATTATTCTGAATTTGCAAAATTTAAGATCCTTTACCCCAAACTGGTTTAAATTTTTCTTTTGATAACTCATGAGATATTGAAAGTGAAAGTCATAAAAAACGTAATTTTCGTCGACTCTCAGATTTGATCTACAAATTTCCACGTTAAGAGAAAGCTTCCTAATTCTCATTGTACTGCAAGAATCTGGATCAAACTTTGTAAATTTGTACATTTTTAAATGCTTTTGCTATTTAAATAAATTAAAAAAAAAAATTATACGAAATAAAAAAATTGAACCAAGTTTAAAAAAAATACGTTTGACTCTAGATCGTTCCAAATTCGTTAACTTGAAGACATATTGCCATGAACTTACTTTGATTTTATAGACATTGCGGTCCTGTCTTGGGTCCTGTCTTAATATTTTTTATACGATCACTGACTTTCAAAATATTGAAGGACAAAGTTAAAAAAAAATATTCTCACGTTGAACTTAATTTGCAAAATTTTAATTTTTTATGTTAGCAAGTATTGCAAGAATCTGGATCAAACTTCGCAGACATTCAGATTTTGATATTTTCTTTGGATTTCGCTTTGAAAATAATTTGATTTGTTAAAGAAAAAATAAGAGAAAAAAATTACGTTTGTTTGTAATTTTTTCTAAATTCACAAAAAATAAATGTACCCGACTGAGGCACTTTTAGCTTGTTCTGACAATCCGGTCCTGACTTTTTTTGTCCTACGATCACTGACTTTCAAGATATTGAAGGTTAAAGTTGAAAAAAAAATTATTAATGTCAAATTTGATCTACAAAATTTCCATGTTGAGAAAAAGTATTCTATTTTTTAGAGGACTGCTGGATATTTGGACATTTTGATAAATTTTTCTGATTTTTGGCAAGAAAACGTAAAATTAAGAAGTAATTAAAAAAAAAATTGCTAAAAATCTCTTATTTTTAAAAACACTAAGAATTTAAATAAAACTTAAATATTTATACATTTGGAGCTGTTTGTTCCATTTTCGGCCTAGAAAACTTAAATTTGTTGTGTACTAAATGAAAAGAAAAATTAAATGAAGCTACAAAAAATATTTTAGCTCTATATCGTCCTAAATTTGGTAAATCAAATTATTTTATCCACTTAGAAGAGTAATAAAGAATTTGGAAAATCTAGAGCAACTTTTTTTGCTCCTACGACCGCAACTTTCCACAATTTTAAAAATTAATCTGTCGCAAATTGTGAATTTTATTTATCCGAGGCACTGAGGCACTTTTAGCATGTAAAAAATTGTTCTGACAATCCGGTCCTGACTTTTTTTTGTCCTACGATCACTGACTTTCAAGATATTGAAGGTTAAAGTTGAAAAAAAAATTATTAATGTCAAATTTGATCTACAAAATTTCCATGTTGCCAAAAAGTGTTTTATTTTTTAGAGGACTGCTGGATATTTGTACATTTTGAAAAGTTTTTCTGATTTTTGGCAAGAAAACGTAAAATTAGGAAATAATAAAAAAAAAATTGCTAAAAATCTCTAATTTTTTAAATCACTAAGAATTTAAATAAAACTTAAATATTTGTACATTTGGAGCTGTTTGTTCCATTTTCGGCCTAGAAAACTTAAATTTGTTGAGTACTAAATGAGAAGAAAAATTAAATGAAGCTACAAAAAAATATTTTAGCTCTATATCGTCCTAAATTTGGTAAATCAAATTGTGTAATTTTTTTGAGAATTGTTCAGAGAACCAGGACCGTCTTAAGCACATCTACAGCTTTCTGAGTCGAGAAAAATTGTTATTTTATCCACTTAGAAGAGTAATAGAGAATTTGGAAAATCTAGAGCAACTTTTTTTGCTCCTACGACCGCAACTTTCCAGAATTTTAAAAATCAATCTGTCGCAAATTGTGAATTTTATTTATCCGAGGCACTGAGGCACTTTTAGCATGTAAAAAATTGTTCTGACAATCCGGTCCTGACTTTTTTTTGTCCTACGATCACTGACTTTCAAGATATTGAAGGTTAAAGTTGAAAAAAAAAATTATTAATGTCAAATTTGATCTACAAAATTTCCATGTTGACAAAAAGTGCTCAATTTTTTAGAGGACTGCTGGATATTTGGACATTTTGATAAGTTTTTTCTGATTTTCGGCAAGAAAACGTAAAATTAGGAAATAATTAAAAAAAAATTGCTAAAAATCTCTTATTTTTTAAATCACTAAGAATTTAAATAAAACTTAAATATTTATACATTTGGAGCTGTTTGTTCCATTTTCGGCCTAAAAAACTTAAATTTGTTGAGTACTAAATAAGAAGAAAAATTAAATGAAGCTACAAAAAAATATTTTAGCTCTATATCGTCTTAAAGTTGGTAAATCAAATTGTGTAATTTTTTTGAGAATTGTTCAGAGAACCAGGACCGTCTTAAGCACATCTACAGCTTTCTGAATTGAGAAAAATTGTTATTTTATCCACTTAGAAGAGTAATAGAGAATTTGGAAAATCTAGAGCAACTTTTTTTGCTCCTACGACCGCAACTTTCCACAATTTTAAAAATCAATCTGTCGCAAATTGTGAATTTTATTTATCCGAGGCACTGAGGCACTTTTAGCATGTAAAAAATTGTTCTGACAATCCGGTCCTGACTTTTTTTTGTCCTACGATCACTGACTTTCAAGATATTGAAGGTTAAAGTTGAAAAAAAAATTATTAATGTCAAATTTGATCTACAAAATTTCCATGTTGCCAAAAAGTGTTTTATTTTTTAGAGGACTGCTGGATATTTGTACATTTTGAAAAGTTTTTCTGATTTTCGGCAAGAAAACGTAAAATTAGGAAATAATAAAAAAAAAATTGCTAAAAATCTCTAATTTTTTAAATCACTAAGAATTTAAATAAAACTTAAATATTTGTACATTTGGAGCTGTTTGTTCCATTTTCGGCCTAGAAAACTTAAATTTGTTGAGTACTAAATGAAAAGAAAAATTAAATGAAGCTACAAAAAAATATTTTAGCTCTATATCGTCCTAAATTTGGTAAATCAAATTGTGTAATTTTTTTGAGAATTGTTCAGAGAACCAGGACCGTCTTAAGCACATCTACAGCTTTCTGAGTCGAGAAAAAAATGTTATTTTATCCACTTAGAAGAGTAATAGAGAATTTGAAAAATCTAGAGCTACTTTTTTTGCTCCTACGACCGCCACTTAAAAATCAATCTGTCGCAAATTGTGAATTTTATTTATCCGATATTAAAGACAAATGTCGCAACTTAATTATAAAAACACAAGCCCGACCTTAATGTACTTTGTTCCATAATTAAAATATTGTGCAAAACTTTCCTTGTAAGGCAAACAAAACATCAAACTCGTACAACTGGTAAGATTTTTTTAGGGTCAAACAGCTCCATCCTGAATACAAAATAATAAAAAAAAAATATGAAAAATGCCAAGTTGTACAGCTTTTTGAAGGTGTTGTACAAGACCTTGCACCAAAAAGACTTGTTTTATTAAGAAATAAAAGTAGTGGTTTTAATGTGATCATTACAATTTTTTCACCTAATTATTCAAACAAGGAAACGTTTGCTTGTTGACTATAAATAGAATAATCAAAGCTACGGGTACAGCGGACAAAACTGAAAACTTTCCTATTACGGTAACCTAAATATTTCACATTCATAAGCACCTCCTTCGTAACTCGCGAAAGTCACTATGAAAAAATCGCCCTGTGGCACTTTTTGTTACCGTATTCCAGTAAACTGGTCGCAACTACTTTCATAGAAGACTCTCGTTGACCGGAAGACGGTTCAACAACGGAAAGTATTTTGTAATTGTCGAGATTGTTACCCAACACACGATAACCTGTGAGGAAACATTGTCTGCTATCAATCTCTGCGTGAAAGCTCGTGACTTTGCAAATGCACGATTCTATGCAACGCTCACACTGTTTCTTGCAAGGTTAGATCGGTATAATTGTGGTTATGGAAATCGCGATGAGTGTCAAGTTCGCCGGAATTTTGGAAAACGGTTCCGTTTGACATTTTGACGAGTTATGCAAATTTTTAACGTTGCTTCATTCAGTTTTTCAAAATTATCACATTTTCTAGGTTAATTGCGTTAAATATTCGGATTTTTCGGTTTAGCAACTGAAAATGGAATGTTAGGTTTCAAGACGTGCTGTAATTAAGTGTTCCAATTTTCTTTATTTCTTCTGGCACGTTCGCGATTGCTTGAACTTTGCTTGAAAGTGAAAGAAGTTAATTGCATGGGACGACGTGGCCCTTTGACAAAATGCTAAAAGTTTAACGGGTTTTCTTACAATTTCGTAAGAAAAAATAAAGGCCTCCAGATTCTTCAAAAAATTCTCAAGAAAAAAAAATGCTAGTGGTACAAATTTTCCTCACAGGGAAAGTTTTGCGTAAGATTTTGATTGTGGGGCAAAGCACATTAAGCTCGGTGTTGTATTTTATTATCGAATTGCGACATTTATCTTTTAATACGTAGAAACGAAATTTGTTTAATTATAGTCTTCAAATCGAACTCTCAATTTTCCGGAACGTGGTAATCGGAGGAGCGAAATTAAGACAGTTAGTTTTCTAGAAAAAGAACGCAGCTGTAGCGATGTAGAGTCAAATGTATTTTTCCGACTTTATTTTCCAAAGTTTTTTTTTGATTTTCAAAAATTATTGACGTTTTTTAGCGAGGAATCGGAAGAGCAAAATTAACAAGTTTGTACAATTTTTTCACTATTTGGAAAATGCAAGACTTTTTCTTAACAAGAAAATCTAATTTCACCTACAAATTCCAATTTTTTCAACTAATTTTTTTTTATAAAAAGAAATCTTGTGGCAATAAATTTCAAATTCGCGAATATTTTTTGAAAATCTCTTAGCTAATTTTGTACTTAACGAATCTTGCTTTTCTTGACCGGAAATTGAAGAAGCGTATTAAGATTTTTGCACTAAGACGAAATTTTGGAGATTTTGGAAATTTAACGAGTCGATTGAAATGTTTTTTTTTTGACTTTGTTTTGTAATATCTCAAAAGTTAGTAATCTTAGAAAAAAATTAAACTAGAATCGTGTTTTCTAATTAATTTTCTATAAAATGAAAAAGAGTTCGAGGCAATATTTCTACTATTTAACAAATTTTAAGGCATTTGGAGCCAAATGTATTTTTTTTTAAACTTTGGAACAAATCTAGGTTTGGGTGTAAATAAAAAAAAATAAAAAATTCTAAAAGTTCCTCGCAGTACGTTAAAAAATTCGAGGTTTTTTCTTAACGTAAAAATTTGGAAAAATAAAACATAGACAAAACTGGATTCTCTGGAAATTTTCTATGAAATAAAATTAAGTTCGTAGTAAATTTCCTTTTATTTAGCGAATTTAGAGCAATTTAGAGCCAAACGCTTTTTTTGAGCGGCATTTTAAATTTTTATTTTATTTATTTCTTAACAATTTTTGGTTTTCTTGACCGATAATTAAAAAGTCTAAGTTTGATCTTGATTGTTGCAGTTGTTTTATAGAATAGAATTCTTTATCTTGGAAGTCAGTGGTCGTAAAACAAAAGTTAAAACAATTTAGGACGACGTAATATTTTTGAGCGAAAATTGAAATTTTTATTCATTAGTTAATAATTTCAGATTTCCTTGACCAAAAATCAAAAATTAAAAAAAATTAAATACACAGAGTTAGATTTAGAATTTTGCGGTTTAAAAAAAATGGAAGGTCTTTTCTCAACATCGAAATTTTCTAGATAAAATTTGACGAATACATTGGACAAAAATAAAAACAGAACTGGATTTTCTGAACAATTTTCAATAAAGTAAAAGTGAGCTCGGGGTAATATTTCTTCTATTTAGCAAATTTAGAGCGATCTAGAGCCAAACGTGTTTATTTTTTTGAGCAACATTTCAAATTTTTGTGTTTATTTATTTCTTAATAATTTTAAGTTTTCTTGGCCAAAAATCAAAAAAGTATATCAAAAAGTACTAATACTTAGAGTTTCGTCCACATTCTTGCAGTTCTTTTAAAAATAGAATACCTTTTCTTAACAGAAATTGTGCAAACAGAATTTGACGAGTCGATAAAATTACATTTTTTTTTTAAATTTCACTTTCAACGCTTTGGAAGTCAGTGCTCGTAGGACAAAAATAAAGACAGAATTATTTAAACAATTTTCTTTAAAACGAAATTAAGTTTATAGCTAAATTTCTTCTATTTAACAAATTTAGAACGATCTAGAGCCAATCGTGTTTTTTTTTTGAGCGGAAATTTAAATTTTTATTTTTATTTGTCAGTAAATAATTTTAGGTTTTTTTGTCCGAAAATCCAAAGAATATACCAAAATGTATAAATATCCAGAGTTTGATCCAGGATTTCGCAGTTTAAAATAAAATAGAAGTTTTTTTCTCAACGTAGAAATTTTTAAGATCGAATTTGACGAAGACACAACAATTACATTTTTTTTTATTTTAAGCTTCAATATCTTAGAAAGCAGTAATCATAGGACAAAAATAAAGACAGAATTGGATACTTCGAACAATTTTCTATGAAATAAAAGTGAGCTTTGAGCAATTTTTTTTTATTTAAAAAATTTAGGGCGATCTAGAGCCAAACGTGTTTTTTTTTTGAACAGCTTTCTCAATGTTTCTGTTTTTGTATTAATTAATAATTTTAGGTTTTTTGACCGAAAATCAAAAAAGTATACCAAAATGTACAAATACTTAAAGTTTGATCCAGATTCTTGCAAATATTTTAAAAATAGAATGCTAAAAATAGAATAGAATTAATATCGTAAAAATCAGTGCTTTTAGAACAAAAATAAAGACAGAACCAATTTTTTTAAAGAATTTTCTGTATTTTGAAAGTGAGTTTGTAGCAATTTTATTTTTATTTAGCAAATTTAGAACGATAGAGCCAACCGTATTTTTTTTTGAGCAATAAATGATTTTTTTTTTATTTCTCAGTAAATAATTTTAGGTTTTCTTGTCCAAAAATCAAAAGAGCATATTAAAATGTATAAATCTCCAAAGTTTGAAGTAGACTTTTGTAGTTTTAAATAAAAAAGAAGTTTTTTCTCAACACGGAAATTTTTAAGACCGAATTTGACGAAGACAACAATTAAATTTTTTTATTTTAATTTTTAATATCTTGGAATTCAGTAGTCGTAGGACAAAAATAATGACAGAAATTGATTCTTTAAAGAATTTTCTATGAAGTAAAAGTAAGCTCGGGGTAATATTTCTTCTATTTAGCAAATTTAGAACGATCTAGAGCCAATCGTGTTTTTTTTGAGCAACATTTCAAATTTTTGTCTTTATTTATTTCTTAATAATTTTAAGTTTTCTTGGCCAAAAATCAAAAAAGTGTATCAAAAAGTACCAATACTTAGAGTTTCGTCCACATTCTTGCAGTTCTTTTAAAAATGGAATACCTTTTCTTAACAGAAATTTTGCGAACTGAATTTGACGAGTCGATAAAATTACATTTTTTTTTTATTTCACTTTCTACGCTTTGGAAGTTAGTGCTCGTAGGGCAAAAATAAAGACAGAATTATTTAAACAATTTTCTTTAAAACGAAATTAAGTTTATAGCTAAATTTCTTCTAATTAGCAAATTTAGAACGATCTAGAGCCAATCGTGTTTTTTTTTTGAGCGGAAATTTAAATTTTTATTTTTATTTGTCAGTAAATAATTTTAGGTTTTTTTGTCCGAAAATCCAAAGAATATACCAAAATGTATAAATATCCAGAGTTTGATCCAGAATTTCGCAGTTTAAAATAAAATAGAAGGTTTTTTCTCAACGTAGAAATTTTTAAGATCGAATTTGACGAAGACACAATTACAATTTTTTTTATTTTAAGCTTCAATATCTTAGAAAACAGTAATCATAGGACAAAAATAAAGACAGAATTGGATACTTCGAACAATTTTCTATGAAATAACAGTGAGCTTTGGGCAATATTTCATTTATTTAAAAAATTAGAGCTATCTAGAGCCAAACGTGTTTTTTTTTGAGCAGCTTTCCCATTTTTTCTGTTTTTGTATTAATTAATAATTTTAGGTTTTTTTGTCCGAAAATCAAAAGAATATATCAAAAAATAAAGAATTGGATACTTCGAACAATTTTCTATGAAATAAAAGTGAGCTTTGGGCAATATTTTTTTTATTTAAAAAATTTAGGACGATCTAAAGCCGAACGTGTTTTTTTTTGAACAGCTTTCTCAATTTTTCTATTTTTGTATTAATTAATAATTTTAGATTTCTTGGCCGAAAATCAAAAAAGTATACCAAAATGTACAAATACTTAGAGTTTGATCCAGATTCTTGCAATTATTTTAAAAATAGAATGCTTGTTCTTAACAGAAATTTTGCAAATTAAATTAAGTTGATAAATAATATTTTTTTTAATAGAAATCAGAGCTTTTAGAACAAAAATAAAGACAGAACCAAAATCTTTAAGAATTTTCTGTATATTGAAAGTAAGTTTGTAGCAATTTTATTTAGAACGATTTAGAGCCAACCGTTATTTTTTTTGAGCAATAATTGAAATTTTTTTTTTATTTCTCAGTAAATAATTTTAGGTTTTCTTGCCCAAAAATCAAAAAAGCATATTAAAATGTATAAATCTCCAGAGTTTGAGGTAGACTTTTGTAGTTTTAAATAAAATAGAAGGATTTTTCTCAACATGGAAATTTTTAAGACCGAATTTGACGAAGACAACAATTAATTTTTTTTTAATTTTAATTTATAATATCTTGGAATTCTATGGTCGTAGGACAAAAATAATGACAGAACTGGATTCTCTAAACAATTTTGTATGAAGTAGAAGTAAGCTCGGGACAATATTTCTTCTATTTAACAAAAATGGAGCGATCTAGAGCCAAACGTATTTTTTTTTTGTGAAACATTTCAAATTTTTTTTATCATTGTTTACGAAACAATTTTAGGTTTTCTAACTCAAAAATCAAAAAAATATATCAAATTGTACAAACATCCAGAGTTTGATTTAGATTCTTGCAGTTCTTAAAAAATAGAAGGATTTTTGACGAATACATAACAATAACAATTTTTTTAACTTTTACCTCCAATATCTTGAAAGTTTGAAAGTAGGATATGTTTCGAAACTCAGTGATTGTAATGTAAAAAAATAAAAAAAACTGGATTCTGTACAAAATCTTTATAAAATAAAATAAAACCTATTTTCTGTGTTAATTAATTAATTAAATAATTAAACGTTTAGGAATTTAGGAATTCATTTTAAGGAATTTTAAGAAGCGAATTTAGAGTTACAAAATCTTTTTTTGGACTTCAAAAATTTGGAATTATCACAATGTTACACATGATTTGGTACCGAACAGTATTTTTTTCCTCTTTCTGCTTTGAATATTTATTAAATAGCTATTTGTGTTACAAGTGTTGAAACGAGGACACTGCATGACGAGCGTGAGCTGCTGTAAATGGGAAATGCGTGTCTTTTCAGCACGAGTAACACATATTTTTGTATCATTTGAATTTTGTCATCACAAAAAAACAATTGAACTCTTTACTATCTCGCTCTAAATTACGTTTTACATCCGCTTCCAATAAACACGCTCAGATTCCTCCATGTCCTGCTTCAGAGGTCACCACAGGGTGCTAAAAAATGTTCTAAATAACTTTCTAATAGGAACTCTTTATTTTTTCAATCGAGCTTAGAAAAATCGAAACCTTGACGTTCGTTGACAATAAAATACGTTCGAAACCGCTCAGAATAAGAAGAAGTGGTGAGAGGTTCCGTACAAGGTCTTTCTGGAATTGGGTACAGACGTTCAAATTAAGTAATCGCATTTTGCGCTTTTGTTTCCGTAAAAACGGCGCGAAATTCAAAATTAACGTGGCCTTGACTCGGTAAAAATTTCATTTATAAGTCAACAATGGATGATGTCATATTTAGCCTAATTCTCAACAAACAGTTCTTGTTTTGTAATTAAGGCCCGACTAATTTATTGCACAAAATGTACTGCACTGGAAACGTACCATTACCGAATTCCTGTCTTGCACAATCTTATAATAAGACCTTTCCAAAGCCAATATGATTTGTGTGACGTCCGATAACCTAATTATTCCAATTAATTGCTTGCAATTTGTGGTCGCCTTGAATTACTTTGTGTTGTTTGCGAGCGCAAGCTTCGAAAAGGTCCAAGGTGGGTCGCCAGGAAATTGATTTCGGACAAAATGCAGTCGCTTCCTTGATGCTCAAAATGTTGTCTGAAAAAAAAATTTCCTATGGGATTGAGACAGAAGAAGGCAAATATAATTGAATTTTTATTAATTGTGGGAAAATTCAAAATTCGAAAGTAGAAGCTTCAAGAAATTTTCAAAGCGAACAAAAAATTTAGGAAACTTTAAATTTTTCATTTTTAGAACCAAACATTTTCGACATTTGATAATAACAATTGTTGATTCGTTAACAACGGAATTTGAAAAAGTTACTACTACTAGTATTTTTGACTTGCTTATTAACTGTGTTAAATTACAAAATTTTAGAGCACTAAAGACAAATTTTAAAATTTTTGACTGAAAAATTACAATATTTTATACAAAAACTTGAAATTTTCTCATATTTGACCCTTCCACATTTTTTTAAGAGATTATTTAAAGGATCATATTTTAGAGCAAAAAAGACCAATTTTAGAACTTTTCATTTTAAAAATGAACTAAAAATTTCTAAAATTTTGTATTAAAATCTGTAATTTTCATATAATTAATGCTATTGCGATAAAATTTGTGGATATTACTATTTTTGACTTGCTTATTAATTGTCTCAAATCACAAATTTATAGAGCCGTAGAGACAAATTTTAGATTTTTTTAATTTTTAGGGATAACTAAAATATCAAAATATTTTATGCAAAATCTTGTAATTCGCTTATTACAAAAAAATTAATAAATCAATATGTTGAAGGAGCTTATTAAATCAAATTAATCATATTATAAAGCGAAAGAGACAAATTTTAGAATTTTTCATTATTTATACGAATTAAAAATTTCTAACATTTTATATTGAGGCTTGTAATTCTTGCAGTTTTTACGCCATCGCAATAAAATTTGAGGAGGTTACTATCCTCGACTTGTTCAATAACTGTGCTAAATTACAAAATTATAAAGCATTAAATATAAGATTTCATTTTTTTTTTAGTACAAATTTTGTATTAAAGTCTGTAATTCTCGTACATTTAGCGCTATCGCAATAAAATTTGGGAATATTACTATTTTTGAACTACCTATTAACTGTGCCAGACTGCAATATTATAGAGCCCCAAAGACAAATTTTAGAAATTTTCATTTTTAGTACAAACTAAAAATTTCTAACATTTTGTATTTAGGCCCGTAATTCTTGTACTTTTAACGCCATCGCAATAAAATTTAGGATGATTATTGTTACTAACTTGTTTTATAACTGTGCTAAATTACAAAATTTTAGAATGTTGGTAACAAATTTAAAATTTTTATTTATAATTCAAACCAAAAATTGCCAACATCTTGCATTAAAGCTTGGAATTTTCGCATATCTAGAGTTATTGCAATGAAGTTAAGGAGGATTACTATTTGGACTCGGTACCAAATTACAAAATATTAGAGCAAAAATGAGATTTTTTCCATCTTTGGTGGAAGTCAAAAATTTTCAACATTACAAATTTCTAGAGCACTAAAGATAAGTTTTAGAGTTTTTCATTTTTAGATCGAACTGATTTTCTCGGTTTTGATGCTATGCAAAATTTTTTTAGAGAATTATTATCTTTAACTAGCCTAATTACTGTGCCAAATTACAAAATTATAGAGCTCTAGATCAAATTTTAAAATTTATAATTTTTAATTCCAATTAAAAAATTACGGCATTGCATACAAAAGCTTGTAATTCTCTCAAATTTGCTCTTTTACAATGAAACTTTAACAATTTAATATCTTGAACTAGCTCTTTAATTGTGTTAAATTAATCATATTATAGAGCAAAAGAGACAAATTTTAGACTTTTTTATTATTTGGGAAAATTATAGACTTGTAGCATTTTTGATTGAAGCCAGTAATTCTTGCAGTTTTTACGCCATCGCATTGAAATTTGAGGAGATTACTCTTCTTGACTTGTTCAATAACTGTGCTAAATTAGAAAATTATGAAGCATTACAGACAAGATTTAAAATTTTTATTTTTAGTACCAACCAAAAATTTCTGACATTTTGTATTAAAGTCTGTAATTCTCGTACATTTAGCGCTATCGCAATAAAATTTGGGGATATTACTATTTTTGAACTGCCTATTAACTGTGCCAGACTGCAATATTATAGAGCCCCAAAGACAAATTTTAGAAATTTTCATTTTTAGTACAAACTAAAAATTTCTAACATTTTGTATTCAGGCCTGTAATTCTTGTAGTTTTAGCGCTATCGCAATAAAATTTAGGAAGATTATTATCATTGACTTGTTTTATAATTGTGCTAAATTACAAAATTATAGAGCTCTAGAAACAAATTTTAAAATTTATAATTTTTAATTCCAATTAAAAAATTACAGTATTGCATACAAAAGCTTGTAATTCTCTCAAATTTGCTCTTTTACAAAGAAATTTTAACAATTTAATATCTTGAACTAGCTTATTCACTGTGTCAAATTAATCATAATATAGAGCAAAAGAGACAAATTTTAGACTTTTTTATTATTTGGGAAAATTAAAGATTTGTAGCATTTTTGATTGAAGCCTGTAATTCTTGCAGTTTTTACGCCATCGCAATAAAATTTGAGGAGATTACTATCCTCGACTCGTTCAATAACTGTGCTAATTTACAAAATTATAAAGCATTAAATACAAGATTTAAAATTTTTATTTTTAGTACCAACCAAAAATTTCTGACATTTTGTATTAAAGTCTGTAATTCTCGTACATTTAGCGCTATTGCAATAAAATTTAGGAATGATACTATTTTTGAACTACCTATTAACTGTACCAAACTGCAATATTATAGAGCCCTAAAGACTAATTTTAGAAATTTTCAATTTTAGTACAAAGTAAAAATTTCTAACATTTTGTATTCAGGCCTGTAATTCTTGTACTTTTAACGCCATCGCAATAAAATTTAGGAACATTATTATCATTGATTTGTTTTATAACTGTGCTAAATTACAAAATTTTAGAATGTTGGTAACAAATTTTAAATTTTTATTTATAATTCAAACCAAAAATTGCCAACATCTTGCATTAAAGCTTGGAATTCTCGCATATCTAGAGTTATTGCGTTTGAAATTAAAGAGGATTACTATTTTTGACTCGGTTATTAACTGTACCAAATTACAAAATTATA
This sequence comes from Cynaeus angustus, assembly GCA_030157275.1. Classification (NCBI taxonomy): domain Eukaryota; kingdom Metazoa; phylum Arthropoda; class Insecta; order Coleoptera; family Tenebrionidae; genus Cynaeus; species Cynaeus angustus. Next base: position 11,951,153 of record CM058067.1, read on the forward strand.
GAGCAAAAATGAGCTTTTTTCTATTTTTGGTGGGAGTCAAAAAATTTCAACATTACAAATTTCTAGAGCACTAAAGATAAGTTTTAGAGTTTTTCATTTTTAGATCGAACTAATTTTCTGGGTTTTGATGCTATGCAAAATTTTTTTAGAGAATTATTATCTTTAACTAGCTTAATTGCTGTGCTAAATTACAAAATTATAGAGCTCTAGAAACAAAATTTAAAATTTATAATTTTTAATTCCAATTAAATAATTACAACATTGCATACAAAAGCTTGTAATTCTCTCAAATTTGCTCTTTTACGAAGAAACTTTAACAATTTAATATCTTGAACTACCTCTTTAACTGTGTTAAATTAATCATATTATAGAGCAAAAGAGACTAATTTTAGACTTTTTTTATTATTTAGGAAAATTAAAGATTTGTAGCATTTTTGATTGAAGCCTGTAATTCTTGCAGTTTTTACGCCATCGCATTGAAATTTGAGGGAATTACTCTTTTTGACTTGTTCAATAACTGTGCTAAATTAGCAAATTATGAAGCATTGAAGACATTTTTATTTTTAGTACCAACCAAAAATTTCTGACATTTTGTATTAAAGTCTTTAATTCTCGTACATTTAGCGCTATTGCAATAAAATTTAGGAATGATACTATTTTTGAACTACCTATTAACTGTACCAAACTGCAATATTATAGAGCCCTAAAGACAAATTTTAGAAATTTTCATTTTTAGTACAAACCAAAAATTTCTAACATTTTGTATTCAGGCCTGTAATTCTTGTACTTTTAACGCCATCGCAATAAAATTTAGGAAGATTATTATCATTGACTTGTTTTATAACTGTGCTAAATTATAAAATTTTAAAATGTTGGTAACAAATTTTAAATTTTTATTCATAGTTCGAACCAAAAATTGCCAACATCTTGCATTAAAGCTTGGAATTTTCGCATATCTAGAGTTATTGCGTTGAAATTAAAGAGGATTACTATTTTTGACTCGGTTATTAACTGTACCAAATTACAAAATAATAGAGCAAAAAAGAGATTTTTCCCATCTTTGGTGGGAGTCAAAATCTTCAACATTACAAATTTCTAGAGCACTAAAGATAAGTTTTAGAATTTTTCATTTTTAGATCGAACTAATTTTCTTAGTTTTGACTCTATGCAAAGAAATTTAAGAGGCTTATTATCTATAACTAGCTTAATTCCTGCATCAAATTACAAAATTCTAGAGCAAACAAGACAAATTTTAGAACTTTAGTTTTTAGATCACACTAAAAGTTTAAGAGTCTATAGTTTTCGCAGTTTTAACATTGTCAGAACAAAATTAGAGCAAATGACTATTTTTGAGTTGTTTATCAATTGCACCAAATTTCAAAATTATAGAGCACTAAACAAAAATTCTAGAAATTTTCATTTTCAAGAGAAACCTAAAATTTGGAATATTTTTTATTAAAATTTGGAATCCTGATACTTTTAACACTATTACAATAAAATTTAGAATAAAAAACTATTTTTGAGTAATTTATTAACTGTACCAAATTACAAAATAATAGAGCAAAAAAGAGATTTTTTCCATCTTTGGTGGGAGTCAAAATCTTCAACATTACAAATTTCTAGAGCACTAAAGATAAGTTTTAAAATTTTTCATTTTTAGATCGAACTAATTTTCTTAGTATTGACTCTATGCAAAGAAATTTAAGAGGCTTTTTATCTATAACCAGCTTAATTGCTGCATCAAATTACAAAATTCTAGAGCAAACAAGACAAATTTTAGAACTTTAGTTTTTAGATCACACTAAAAGTTTAAGAGTCTATAGTTTTCGCAGTTTTAACATTGTCAGAACAAAATTAGAGTAAATGACTATTTTTGAGTTGTTTATCAATTACACCAAATTTCAAAATTATAGAGCACTAAACAAAAATTCTAGGAATTTTCATTTTCAAGAGAAAGCTAAAATTTGGAATATTTTTTATTAAAATTTGGAATCCTGATACTTTTAACACTATTACAATAAAATTTAGAATAAAAAACTATTTTTGAGTAATTTATTAACTGTACCAAATTACAAAATAATAGAACAAAAAAAAGATTTTTTCCATCTTTGGTGGGAGTCAAAATCTTCAACATTACAAATTTCTAGAGCACTAAAGATAAGTTTTAGAATTTTTCATTTTTAGATCGAACTAATTTTCATAGTTTTGACTCTATGCAAAGAAATTTAAGAGGCTTATTATCTATAACCAAATTTTAGAACTTTAGTTTTTAGATCACACTAAAAGTTTAAGGGTCTATAGTTTTCGCAGTTTTAACATTGTCAGAAAAAAAATAGAGCAAATTACTATTTTTGAGTTGTTTATCAATTGCACCAAATTTCAAAATTATAGAGCACTAGACAAAAATTCTAGAAATTTTCATTTTCAAGAGAAACCTAAAATTTGGAATATTTTTTATTAAAATTTGGAATCCTGATACTTTTAACACTATTACAATAAAATTTAGAATAAAAAACTATTTTTGAGTAATTTATTAACTGTACCAAATTACAAAATAATAGAGCAAAAAAGAGATTTTTTCCATCTTTGGTGGGAGTCAAAATCTTCAACATTACAAATTTCTAGAGCACTAAAGATAAGTTTTAAAATTTTTCATTTTTAGATCGAACTAATTTTCTTAGTATTGACTCTATGCAAAGAAATTTAAGAGGCTTTTTATCTATAACCAGCTTAATTGCTGCATCAAATTACAAAATTCTAGAGCAAACAAGACAAATTTTAGAACTTTAGTTTTTAGATCACACTAAAAGTTTAAGAGTCTATAGTTTTCGCAGTTTTAACATTGTCAGAACAAAATTAGAGTAAATGACTATTTTTGAGTTGTTTATCAATTACACCAAATTTCAAAATTATAGAGCACTAAACAAAAATTCTAGGAATTTTCATTTTCAAGAGAAAGCTAAAATTTGGAATATTTTTTATTAAAATTTGGAATCCTGATACTTTTAACACTATTACAATAAAATTTAGAATAAAAAACTATTTTTGAGTAATTTATTAACTGTACCAAATTACAAAATAATAGAACAAAAAAAAGATTTTTTCCATCTTTGGTGGGAGTCAAAATCTTCAACATTACAAATTTCTAGAGCACTAAAGATAAGTTTTAGAATTTTTCATTTTTAGATCGAACTAATTTTCATAGTTTTGACTCTATGCAAAGAAATTTAAGAGGCTTATTATCTATAACCAAATTTTAGAACTTTAGTTTTTAGATCACACTAAAAGTTTAAGGGTCTATAGTTTTCGCAGTTTTAACATTGTCAGAAAAAAAATAGAGCAAATTACTATTTTTGAGTTGTTTATCAATTGTACCAAATTTCAAAATTATAGAGCACTAGACAAAAATTCTAGAAATTTTCATTTTCAAGAGAAACCTAAAATTTGGAATATTTTTTATTAAAATTTGGAATCCTGATACTTTTAACACTATTACAATAAAATTTAGAATAAAAAACTATTTTTGAGTAATTTATTAACTGTACCAAATTACAAAATAATAGAGCAAAAAAGAGATTTTTTCCATCTTTGGTGGGAGTCAAAATCTTCAACATTACAAATTTCTAGAGCACTAAAGATAAGTTTTAAAATTTTTCATTTTTAGATCGAACTAATTTTCTTAGTATTGACTCTATGCAAAGAAATTTAAGAGGCTTTTTATCTATAACCAGCTTAATTGCTGCATCAAATTACAAAATTCTAGAGCAAACAAGACAAATTTTAGAACTTTAGTTTTTAGATCACACTAAAAGTTTAAGAGTCTATAGTTTTCGCAGTTTTAACATTGTCAGAACAAAATTAGAGTAAATGACTATTTTTGAGTTGTTTATCAATTACACCAAATTTCAAAATTATAGAGCACTAAACAAAAATTCTAGGAATTTTCATTTTCAAGAGAAACCTAAAATTTGGAATATTTTTTATTAAAATTTGGAATCCTGATACTTTTAACACTATTACAATAAAATTTAGAATAAAAAACTATTTTTGAGTAATTTATTAACTGTACCAAATTACAAAATAATAGAGCAAAAAAAAGATTTTTTCCATCTTTGGTGGGAGTCAAAATCTTCAACATTACAAATTTCTAGAGCACTAAAGATAAGTTTTAGAATTTTTCATTTTTAGATCGAACTAATTTTCATAGTTTTGACTCTATGCAAAGAAATTTAAGAGGCTTTTTATCTATAACCAGCTTAATTGCTGCGTCAAATTACAAAATTCTAGAGCAAACAAGACAAATTTTAGAACTTTAGTTTTTAGATCACACTAAAAGTTTAAGAGTCTATAGTTTTCGCAGTTTTAACAATGTTAGAAAAAAAATTAGAGCAGATTACTATTTTTGAGTTGTTTATCAATTGCACCAAATTTCAAAATTATAGAGCACTAGACAAAAATTCTAGAAATTTTCATTTTCAAGAGAAACCTAAAATTTGGAATATTTTTTATTAAAGTTTGGAATCCTGATACTTTTAACACTATTACAATAAAATTTAGAATAGAAAACTATTTTTGAGTAATTTATTAACTGTACTAAATTATAAAACAATGAAGCAAACAAAACAAATTTTAAAAATTTTGGAACGAGTAAAAAATATTTTTATGTAAATCCTTGTAATTTTCTTGGTTTTAACGCCATTGCATAAAAACTTATAACTTTTACTACCTTTGAGTAGTTTGTCCAAATGACAAAATTATAGGGCAAAAGAGACAACTTTTCGAAAATTTCACACCTATACAGTGTGTCCCGAAATAATCCCACATTTTTTTTTTTAATTTCAGACAAATGATGGAAAAAGGCTCTTCCCTCCCCTGGAAGGAAGTCCTTTTCCAAACAACAGGAGAAACTCGTCTCGATGGCAGCGCCCTCCGTGAGTACTTCCGCCCTCTGGAGGACTGGCTCCGCAACGAAAATCTAAGAACTCAAGAATACGTCGGATGGTTATATGACGGTGACTATTGCAAACAAAGTATAGAAACGGCCGGTCTACAAGTCTATGGTGGATTTTATAATGCTGCGTTCACAACTAAGCCTGCTTTCACACTCGTCGTATTTTTGTGTGTGTTTTTGATTATAAATAGGTTGTTGTGATGTTGGTAGCTACGACATGCGTTCATTAAAGTAGAGATGTATATATTAGGTTTTTAAATAAAGTTTTTTTGATAAAAATCCAGTTTTTTCATTGCACGACTTAACCTCAAACTGTCAATTTGCCAGGTCTGCCAACATCGTCCCAAATTGCATAGCCTCTTGGCCAACTTTTTTTAATCATACTTTATCCGATCTATTTAATCTCCCTCTATTGTTTCATTATCTTCTCACTATAAGTAACGTGAGAGAATAATAAACTCAGTGACGTCACAGTTGGGTAACCGCGGTTCTATGATGAGATGATGAGGAACCAGCTGGTGTCCCACAAAGCCGACAAAAGTGAAATGAACTAGATCTTTGCATTGAAAATTTCAAGTTTGAAAGAAAGTAGACCAATTACACAACGTGTCGAAATTCGCTCTTGTTTTAATTATACCAAATTCCGACGGTTTTACACCTAAGAGAATACATAATTCGGTATAAATATTTAATTAACGCGCACTTTTGGTGTCACGTACCATACTTTCTTCGGCGTTTAATTACCTAATTAAAGTCCATCTGACTTCCTACTGCGACAAAAAAAAACAGAACCAGTTGTTCAAAATTGCGCAACAATTAGTTAAATCTGAAAAAATTCGCTTATTGATAGAAAACGAATTGAACGGGAACGAAATGGAAATTGTCTCCAACGTCGTTTAATCAACTTGATATTTAGATCTTGTGTAACAACTTATGCAATTAAAAGTAGATGTAATTTTCAATTACAGGAGATGGAATTTTATTTAACTTGGAAGTGCAATTGGTTTAGTGTGGTAGTTACATTTTCGTAATCGTGTCAAAGTAACTGCTAAAATATTAAATTACATGTGTTACGTACCGAATTCGTGTTGTAAAAATGTGAATGTAACAGCTAAATTAATTAATTTATGTAGTATAGTTGTTGCGCCATTTTTCACATAAATTTAAAAAAATGGGGGAAAATTCGTGCAATAATTCCAGGAAATTGGGGAAAGTGGGGAATTTTTAGAGATTCGCAATGGGAAGTGGAAAATTTTTCGTGAATTTTCGATTTCCCAATTGTAATGAACAGCCATGTATACCTGAGAGAGTTCATCGTTTGTTTGTTTTTTTGATTGTACACCTGTTCTTGTACGTGAATTTTTTCAAGAATTTTGGAAATTGAAGATTTTTCGAATAGGCAAATTTTTGTGGTTTTATATAGCACAGTTTTAAATCTTTGAGTTTTTAAATATTTGGGTCTGATATACTTTTATAGAAATTTTGAATTCTATACAAACTATTAAAAAAATGTGTGAATTTGATTGACCCGAAATCTGAAAATTAAAAAAAAACTGTATAGGCGCCACATTTTAGGAATTTTTAAGCTGTAAGATGAGTCGAAAATTGACAAAGTTTATAGTTAAATTTTTGACTTTATAAATAATTTGAAACTACTTTTCTGGGACTGCAAAATGTGAAATTTTTTTATTATACAACTTTTTTTTCCTAATTTAGCCACTAAAATTTTATGAATTCTTAGTTTTTCGTAAATTCATTTATTAAAAAGTTTCTGGTATTCTTCAGATTGGAGAAATTATTGGAATTTTTATAGATTTGAGACTCTTAGATTATTTTTTTTAGTTTAAAGTTTTTTAGGTAAATTTGTGTATTTCTATTTGTGTTTTGGTAATTTTAGGAAAATTTAGACATTTTGGTGTCTTTTTTGTTAGGTTACTTATTTCTCTATAAAAGTTTTGGAGCTAAATTTGATTTTGATAAATTAATAATATTAATTTAATTTATTAAATTAATAAATTGATAAATTTGATAAATTTAGGAACTAAAATTTTAAAGCCTTTGAGTAAATTAGTGTTGGACTTTAACATTTATTTTATATTAAATTATTCTTGAATTTTTGAATTTTAAGGATTCCAGGTTATTTGAAGACTTAAGATGTTTCAAAAAGTGCTTCAGTTACCTAATTGGCTTATTTTTTAAGATATTAAAGTTTTTGTTTTAATTTTGATGAGTTTTGTAATTTTTTTGTCATTATATAATTAAAGACTTTATAAAATATAATTATAAAAATTAAAAAATTGAAACGCCCCCAATAAAATTTGAGGAGATTGCTATTTTTGATTTGTTTTATACCTACGTCCTAAATTTAAAAAAAAAACTCTAGAATATAGAAACAAATTCATTTTTTTTATATATAAATAATATAATAATATTTTTTTTAATATAAATAATTTTCAATATATTTTTGGTGATATTCATTTCTCAATTTTTTTAATATAAAAGTTTATATAAGTTCAATTTAATTTATTGTTTTCGTGTATTAAAAATTATAAATTATTGAGAAATTAGGGATTCTACTGTTTAATTAGTCAATTTAAAGACTAAATTAAAAAAAAATTGTTGGACTTGAATTTTTTTTATATTAAATAATTCTAGAATTTTTGAAGATATTGAGTTTTTTTTTAATTTTGAAAAGTTTCGCTTTTATTTTGTTTTTGTCATTTTACAATTAAAGACTAGAAAAAATTAATTTAAATCTTAAAAATACTACAATTATAATTTTATTTATTTACCACAATTTTCTGCAAATTTTCTTCGTTTTCTTCTTTTTTCTGTTTTTTTTTGTTTTATTTTATATTTCTTACATTTTTTGGTTTATTCCATTGTTTACTTTTCGATTGATATTTTTATTTATGTTTGTCTAGCTCTTTCGGTTGTTTGGTAAATTTTTGTCTTTTTTTTTGTTTTAGTTCTTTCCATTTAATTATTCTTCTTGTTTCAAATTTATATATTTTTTGACAAACTGACATATTTGTATAATTTTTTTATTGTCAGCATTACAATTTTTTTTAATATTTTTACGAAACTTCGAAACCTTTAAGAATTTTTAATTTACTACTTTCTAGTTTATATTTTTTTTATTTTTGAGTATAATTAATTTTTTAATATTGAGAAACTATTAATGCCGAATTCGAAAAGAATTTTAGAAACGTTTTAAAAAATGTGCAAAATTTAGAAATTTGACATATTTTTGAAAAAAATTAAATTTTACGTTACAAAATTTGGACAAATTTAGAAATCTGGCGTATTTATGAAAAAAATTGCAAAAATTAGACATTTAAATTATAAAATTTTGTTTGATTTTAAACATTTCAATTTTTGGCTTAAAACTATAAACAGTTAATAAGCAAAAAAGGTAAAAAAAATACAAATAACATTGAAAACTATAAAAAATTGTGTTCTGATAAAAAATCGATTAGTTGAATAGGCGAAAACTGATAAAATTGTTAAAAATTTTGAAAAATTCTAAAGTAGTGCAATTTTTCAAATGATTGAAGCACAAACTATTAAAATTTTAAAAACAGCAGCAAAAAAATTTAAAATTTTGTATTTTCCAAAATCTAAATTTTTATGATTTATCTTGTTTTTTTATAATATATTTCGCATGTGCTGGTTATTAAACCAAAAAAAGTGTTTTTTAAAATGTTATTTTTTTATATAAAATTTCATGTTTTACTCTAAAAAATTAGAAAAAACTTTCAAATATTTCAACAAATATAAAATTACTTTGTTAAATTTATTTTCTATTTTGACCTGAACCTGAAATGGAAAATTCTAAGTAAAAAATGAGCATCAAGAAAAAAATTCCTTCATCTATTCATTAAAATATTTTTTTTTTCTTAAAATATTCAAAACTGAATTATTAAAATTGAAAATTTAAAACTAAAAGAAGCATAAAAAATGTCATTTTGATAGAGAAACAAGACAAAAAAACTAAAAGTAAATTGTAAATATTTTTGTAACAAAATCTCCCAAATAAAAAATTCCAAAAATTTTGATACCACATTTTAAGTTGCTCCGAGCAATTTAAATTACAAATTACAATTAGTGTTATTGAATTTCCGGGTGAATTTGATTACAATCTAAAAAAAACTAGAGAAAAAAACTGCTAAACATTTGAACAAAGTAAAATGTCAAGAAATTTTATATGAAAATATATATATTTTATATTTATATTCAATATTTTATACTGAAAACAGTAAAAACAAGAATCTAATTATAGTTATGACACTTTAAATGTCTTTACTTTACTTTCAAACGATTGGTGATTGTTTCAAAAATCATTATTTTCAAAATTTTATTATTATACAATCTGACTACTGAAAGGTGGGCAGAATTTAAAAAAAAAGTTTTTTAAAATTATATCTTAGACTGACTGTTTTTTCAAAATTGTGTTAACTTAAATAAAAAACGAGTTTTGAACGTCACAAAAGAGTTAAATTTAAAACAATTGAAATAAGAAAAAATCCACAAACGGGATCCAAAAAAATTTTATAACGTGTGGTTTGGATTCAAAAAAAAATTGTTTTTCAGTTTTAGTTTCAATTTTTTAACAAGTAACTCTTTCAATTAGCCTTAAAATTCTACAATATCAGCTGTTTTCAAACACCAAAAAATTTTGAATTCTGATTATATTTTTTTGCAATTTTTTTATTTTTTATTTTAGATTCACTTTAATTTGAGGTTTAAAAAATGGAAAATTTTAGAACTGTTATTAAATACGAACAATTTTTTTAATTACTTGTTTTCATCCTCTTAGAAAATATCTAGAATATAATTTATGTCAGAAAAGGAATCTAGCGCAATTTTTATTGAAAAAGCGTGAAAACTTGTTTTAATACAAAATATTGATTTTGGTTTATCCTGAAATTTGTCTATGACTTTGTAATTTGGCACAGTTAATAAGCAGGTTAAAAAATAGTAACTTTCTTTATTTATATTGTTATAGTGTTGAAATTGCCACGATTGCAACTTTTGAAAAAAAAAATTTACATTTTTGATTGGTGCTAAAAATGAAAATTTCTAAAATTTGTCTCTAGTGCTCTATAATTTTGTAATTTAACACAGTTAACAAGCTAGTTAAAAATAAAAAACTTTCAAGTATTTCAACAAACATAAAATTACTTTGTTAAATTTATTTTCTATTTTGACCTGAACCTTAAATGGAAAATTCTAAGTAAAAAATGAGCATCAAGAAAAAAAATCCCTTCATCTATCTATTCATTAAATTTTTTTTTTTTTCTTAAAATATTCAAAACTGAATTATTAAAATTGAAAATGTAAAACTAAAGAAGCATAAAAAATGTCATTTTGATAGAGAAACAAGACAAAAAAACTAAAAGTAAATTGTAAATATTTTTGTAACAAAATCTCACAAATAAAAAATTCCAAAAATTTTTGATACCACTTTTTAAATTGCTCCGAGCAATTTAAATTACAAATTACAATTAGTGTTATTGAATTTCCGGGTGAATTTGATAACAATCTAAAAAAAACTAGAGAAAAAAACTGATAACATTTGAACAAAGTAAAATATCAAGAAATTTTATATGTCAATCAGAGAAAAAAACTGATAACATTTGAACAGAAAGTGTCAAGAAATTTTATATGTCAATCATTGCATAAATGCATATTTTACCACATTTGATCGTTGACAATGATCTTCTAAAATTTTTCCTTAAACCCAAAACCGCACGTCCTAGATCTTTACCGAATCCCGTTATCCTTTTTAGTCCGCCAACGCTTGTAAATGCAAATAAAGTTATCTTAATTATCAGTTGCATTAAAACGTGTTCTGATAAACAAAACAGGTCTCATGTCGCAACCTTAAAACAATCAAAATGCAACGAAATTTGAGCGTGAATGCGAAAACCTTGGTCCCAACCGAAAATAACAATATTCTCTCACAACCTGTCGAAAGAAAATCCTGAAATTGCAACAGGAGCCAGTGAAAATAAATCAAGAGCTACAAGGTGTATTTCTGTTACAAAATTGTGCAGTTGAGACAGAACTTGTTACAAAAGTGGACATCCTCCAGTGAGGTCAAATCTGTATATGCAAATGGACGTGTGAAATCATTTTCAATAAAACAAATATTTTTTATAGCTAATTTCACGTTTGATTGATCGCTCATCAAAACCTTACGAAATTTGTATCTCGGTCTCCACTCCTTGAAACCGAAGCCATCCAATAAATCAATGAAAGTGAAGAAACAACTAATTTATTTATCACTTCCGATGAATATTCCAAACGCACATTTCTCAGCGTTTCACGCACTGAAAATTGCATTACAAAATTTCAGAAGGTTAAATTCCTTTACGTCACGGATTCTTGTCACAATCTTCCGGTTTTCAGAGCCTTAATGATGTTATTGTTGTGGTTTTCTTAATCTCGTTAATTACATTAACCGTGTGTTGAAAATGTTATTCGAACGAGAATTATCATTGACACATTCAAGTGAAAATTTCGTTTGCCTCAAGGACCAATCAGAGACAGGAAACGTACTTAAGTCATGTTGCAAATTTAAGTTGTCCTGTGAGTCATAGAATTATGTACATGTGCTTTTTATTATTCATAGTACTTGGAGAATTTCATTTCAATTATGCAGTGCTCCAGTTTGAATCGTTTGTCTCGATTAAAAAAATACGCAAATTATTACGTGGCTCGAAAATTTTGTTTTCTGTTGGTACCACTGTTTTTCGTTTGTCTCGATTAAAAAAATACGCAAATTATTACGTGGCTCAAAAATTTTGTTTTCTGTTGGTACCACTGTTTTTCGTTTGTCTCGATTAAAAAAATACGCAAATTATTACGTGGCTCGAAAATTTTGTTTTCTGTTGGTACCACTGTTTTTCGTTTGTCTCGATTAAAAAAATACGCAAATTATTACGTGGCTCGAAAATTTTGTTTTCTGTTGGTACCACTGTTTTTCGTTTGTCTCGATTAAAAAAAATACGCAAATTATTACGTGGCTCGAAAATTTTGTTTTTTGTTGGTACCACTGTTTTTCGTTTGTCTCGATTAAAAAAATACGCAAATTATTACGTGGCTCAAAAATTTTGTTTTCTGTTGGTACCACTGTTTTACGTTTGTCTCGATTAAAAAAATACGCAAATTATTACGTGGCTCGAAAATTTTGTTTTCTGTTGGTACCACTGTTTTTCGTTTGTCTCGAATAAAAAAATACGCAAATTATTACGTGGCTCGAAAATTTTGTTTTCTGTTGGTACCACTGTTTTTCGTTTGTCTCGATTAAAAAAATACGCAAATTATTACGTGGCTCAAAAATTTTGTTTTCTGTTGGTACCACTGTTTTACGTTTGTCTCGATTAAAAAAATACGCAAATTATTACGTGGCTCGAAAATTTTGTTTTCTGTTGGTACCACTGTTTTTCGTTTGTCTCGATTAAAAAAATACGCAAATTATTACGTGGCTCAAAAATTTTGTTTTCTGTTGGTACCACTGTTTTACGTTTGTCTCGATTAAAAAAATACGCAAATTATTACGTGGCTCGAAAATTTTGTTTTCTGTTGGTACCACTGTTTTTCGTTTGTCTCGAATAAAAAAATACGCAAATTATTACGTGGCTCGAAAATTTTGTTTTCTGTTGGTACCACTGTTTTTCGTTTGTCTCGATTAAAAAAATACGCAAATTATTACGTGGCTCGAAAATTTTGTTTTTTGTTGGTACCACTGTTTTTCGTTTGTCTCGATTAAAAAAATACGCAAATTATTAAGTGGCTCGAAAATTTTGTTTTCTGTTGGTACCACTGTTTTTCGTTTGTCTCGATTAAAAAATACGCAAATTATTTACGTGGCTCGAAAATTTTGTTTTCTGTTGGTACCACTGTTTTTTTTCTACTTCTAAATCCTAAGAAAATTAAATAAATCGAAAGGAAACAACCAACGCAGTACACGGTCGTAAATTTAGCTAACTAATTGAAAATTGTAAGTACTTCATTCTTTGTGTTTTACAGCTGTATCGTAACGAAGAATTGAAAACAGTAGAAACAAGAATCTAATTACAGTTATGACACTTTAAATGTCTTTACTTTACTTTCAAACGATTGGTGATTGTTTCAAAAATCATAATTTTAAAAATTTCGTTATTATATAATCTGACTACTGAAAGGTGGGCAGAATTTAAAAAAAAAGTTTTTTTAGATTATATCTTAGACTGATTTTTTTTTTCAAAATTGTGTTAACTTAAATAAAAAACGAGTTTTGAACGTCATAAAAGAGTTAAATTTAAAACAATTGAAATAAGAAAAAAAATCCACAGACGGGATCCAAAAAATTTTATAACGTGAGGTTTGGATTTAAAAAAAAATTTGTTTCTCAGTTTTAGTTTCGATTTTTTAACAAGTAACTCTTTCAATTAGCCTTGAAATTCTACAATATCAGCTGTTTTCAAACATCAAAAAATTTTGAATTCTGATTATATTTTTTTGCAATTTTTTTATTTTTTATTTTAGATTCACTTTAATTTGAGGTTTAAAAAAATGGAAAATTTTAGAACTGTTATTAAATACGAACAATTTTTTTAATTACTTGTTTTCATCCTCTTAGAAAATATCTAGAATATAATTTATGTCAGAAAAGGAATCTAGCGCAATTTTTATTGAAAAAGCGTGAAAACTTGTTTTAATACAAAATATTGATTTTGGTTTATCCTGAAATTTGTCTATGACTTTGTAATTTGGCACAGTTAATAAGCAGGTTAAAAAATAGTAACTTCCTTTATTTATATTGTTATAGTGTTGAAATTGCCACGATTGCAACTTTTGAAAAAAAATTTTTACATTTTTGATTGGTGCTAAAAATGAAAATTTCTAAAATTTGTCTCTAGTGCTCTATAATTTTGTAATTTGACACAGTTATCAAGCTGGTCAAAAATAAGAACCTTTTTACATTTCATTGCAATAAACTTAAAACTAACAAAATTACAAGGTGTCATATAAAAATAGCGTGATTTTCAGAGCTCCAACTATAGCAATTTTTTTTTTTTTTAATTTTGTCTTATCTTTTCTATTTTTTGTTTCGTTTTTCTACAAAATAATAAGATTTTAAAAATTATTAAGCTTTTTTTATTTATTTAAAATGTTTTTAATTTTATTTTATTTTGGAGTTTATAAAACTTTTTTTTTGGAGTTTTTTTTTTGATCTTAGAAAACAGAATACACTAAATGAGTAAATAAAACAAATATTTTTTTATACGAAAATGCTTATTTTCAGTTTCAAAATTCTTTAATTTTAGGTATTTTAGTAAAAATTTTAATAAATAAAATTTTCTGATTTTAATATTTTTAACTATTTTGAGTTTCAGTTTTTTTGTTTGTAACTTTCATGTGCTCGAAAATTTGGAAATAACTAAGCTATCTATGAAAGAGAAGGTAAAAATGTAGATATTAAAAAAACAGTTTTTTGGAGTTTTGCTAAATTATTTTAAAATATTTTAAGAAAAAAATTTAAGAAATAATTATAAAAATAAACCCAGGGACGAGATCTAAAAATATCTAAAACGTGTGGTTTGGATTTATTTTTAGTTGACATTTTTTCCAATTTTGACAGTTTTCTTTTTTTTTGTTTTATTTAATCTCCTTATTTTTAGTTTCAAAAAAATTTCAGAAAAAATTTCAATTTTTGAAAATATCTTTAACTTGAGGTTTAAAAGGTTTAGAACTTGTAGCAATTGATTTTAAATATTGAAAAATTTTGATTGGTGCGAAAAAAATTCAAAAATTAGACAGTCCTGTAAAAGTTTGTAATTTTTGCACAGGTAAATAAGTAAGTCAAAAATACGAATCTTATTACATTTCATTGCAATAATGTTAAAACAAAATTATAAGCTCTAATACGAAAATTTTTGATTTTTTTTGGATTTTGATTATATTTCTTACAATTTCTCTCCAGTTTTAATCATTTTAAAAAATTTTCGATTTTTAATTTTAGATTGAAAAGCGTGATTTTCAGAGCTCGAAGCATTTTGAAGGAAATAGAACTGTAATTTTTTAAAAAATTTATTTATTTATTTAGAAAACTGAATACAATAAATGATTAAGTAAATGAACAAATACTTTTTTTTGATACACAAATGCTAATTTTCATACTCATAATTTTTCAATTTCTAGATTTTTTAAGAAGAATTTAAAAAAATTTTTTTTTCTTTTGTATAACTTTTATGTGCTGGAAAACTACAAATAACTAAGCCATGAAATAGAAGTAAATCATAAAAAATCAGTCTATTGGAGTTTTTTAAAATATTTGTGCTTTTTTTAATGTAATATAGCGCCTCGAAATTAAAAACAAAAAAAAAACAAAATAAAACGTGAAATATGAAAATTAATTAATTTCGCGATTTAATGGCACTGGCATATATCGAAATAAAAAGACGAAAACAAACAAAATAAATATTGAAAAAGCGAAATTAATAAAAAAAATGCAATTAATAGATAACTGTATGCTTTTTATACTAATTTTTTACAATTTTTGAACTTTCATAGATTTTGAATGCGTTCATTTTAAGAACTTGCAGTATTTGAAAATTTTTCAGAATTTTTAACATTTTTAAGATATCACACTTAAGCACATTGTGACTGTTTCACCATTTCAATTTTTATCAATTTTTTTCTGTCGTTTTAGATGCTTTGAATTTTTACATTTTTGTCACTAAAAACTAAAATTTTTGTGAGATTGTGGCGCAATTTTCGGTTTGATTTTTTTGGTAATTATTTGAGTCCCTTAATTTTTATTTTTTTAAAAACATTTTTTTTGATTTTTAAAATTTTATTAGTTCTGAAAATCAATAATGCCGATTTAAAAAAAACATTTTCTGTCATTTTTTTGAATTTTAATGGCTCAGTTTTTTTTAGCTTTTCAAGTAATTTATAATTTAGACATAAAATTTTGCAAAGGCTAAAAGTTTTAAATTTATTAAAAAACATTTCATGGACATCTTAAATTATTAATTATTTGTTTCTAAAAATTATATCATATTCAAATATGTATAAAACTCAAGAAATTTTACAAATATAGCAAAAAATGAAAAAAAATGAAATGTTTCGGTACCTCAGTCGGTTTGAACGCCTCATGACAGATCTGAATGCGAGAAAAAATAGTGTTAGTAACATGTAAAACCACGCTCACTAGATCCCGTTTTTGATAAAGAAAAAAATATTCAAAATAAATAGCACTATAAAAATGAGCCAACAAAAAAGTTTTAGCCTGAATAATCCGAGCAGCAAATTGAACTTTAATAATGAGAACTTAGCGCCCTCATTTCTTCCGCATCACAGAAGAAAGTCTTAAGAAACGAATATCTCAAACAATGATATCAGTGTTGCAATTCATGCTCGGCTGAAGTTTTTCATTCTAGCGAACCGCCATTGTTTCCGATCATCCGATCGCTCTTCTAAAAATATGATTTTCTAATGACATCATCTTTAAAACGTAACATTCATAATTCCATGGCATCCTATTACATCTTATGCAATCTCATGTGCATGTCTCTGAAGAAAAACAAACCACGAAGCAAGCTCAGACAAATCGTCGTCAATTGGACTCTCGAGAAGTAAATCACGCAATATTAAAACCATATGAGCCTTCCGCTGTTAAACGAATTGAATACACACATGATAACAAAGTTAAAGTGAAGATTAACAGTACAGTGGCGGCAGTGAACGATGGTGATATGGTTTTGTTGTGAATGGGGCTAGGTGGGTGAATTTCAACCACAATCGTGATCGTTTGTGAAAAACCATCCAAATTCTAAACCCTGAACTTTCATACCGTCCGATTGGGTAATTTGGACGACCTCTCTCGTAAAAGAACGAAAGTCTCCAATTTTTATAATAATAAAACAGATCAAGGTTTGACAATTAGTCTAATAATTCGATAATGTAAGTCAATATCACCGTAGAAAATATTTAATTAAGATAACGTTGCAAGTCGTTGACTTTTGTCAGAAACGGAGGAAACAAGAAATTAACTTGTTTGTTGCAGGCGCCTACATTTTATGTTAACAGATGCAGAAGTTAGATTTGGTCTACTTAATTATCGTCAGACTGCCACTAATTTACGTAATTTTGGGTAAAAGGCGATAAAATTATGTAACTACCAACGACGGATTATATGTAAACATGGCTGTTTTGTACAAGTTTTAATCGAATTAGTAATCTGATTGGGCAATTGTGGTGGAAAATCCATTACCCAACGCTTCCTATGGCGTCTCGTTTAAATACTAACGATCTGTATTTTGGTCGCATCTGACATTTATCAAATTTGATATGCAATCGTCGGGTCGGTTTGTTTTGTGGGATTCAATTTCGGTTTTCCGTCGTTAAACATCAAAATTTGTTCATTATTCGCCGCGGGCTTTCTAATTGAGCAAGTGGGTTCCATGACACCACATCCCACGTAATTTATTTATTAATTTACTTTTTCTAGAATTGTTCAATTTGAGATACGAATTTTCTGTAATTTGTAACAACTCGGGTGACTCAATCTCGTTAAAAACATCTAAAGGTAAAAGCACAGGTAATGGGCAAGTCATAAAAGTAATTTCTTAAACTTTTATTGCTAAAGCTTTATAACTACTTTAATTACAATTTTATTAAAAAAAATTTTTTTTTGGTTTGTTTTAAAAATGAACATTTCTTAAACCGAATTTATCTGCTCTACAATTAGCATTTAGTACAGTTGATAAGTAAGTTTAAAATTATAACATTTTCAATTTTGTTGGTATTTTGTTTAAACTACGGGAATTACAAATTTCAATATTTTTTTTTTCGAAAATTTTTATTGGGTTATTTGAAAAATGATTTTTTTTAAAATCAATCAAATTCACAATTATGTCGTTTGGCACAGTTAATAGATAAATCTGTAATAGTTACCTCTCCAAATTTTATTACTATAACGCTAAAACTTACTGCTACAGATTTTAAAGTAAAAAAAAAAAATGTTTTTCTAAAAATTGAATTTTTTGAAATCTATTTTTTCTTCTATAATTTTGTGATTTGGCACAGTTAATATACAAGTCAGAAATAGTAACTTTTTAAATATTATTCCGATAACTCCGAAACTTCCTAAACTACAAATTTAAAAAAAATGGTAATTTTTCGTTCATTCCAAAAGTTAAAAATTTCAAAATATTTGTTTTCTGCTTCATAACTTTGCTAAGTACCAAGTCCGAAACAGTAATCGTTCCAAATTTTCTTGCTCAATTCAAAACTACTTTAGTTGCAGATTTTAATAGAAAATGTTAAAAAAAATTGTTTTTTTTTTTGAGAAAGCCATTTTTTTTAAATTTGTCTTTTTTTGTTCGCTATTTCTATTTGGCACAGTTAAAATAATATTGATATAAAAACACTAATCTAAATTTTATTGATGTATTTTTTAAAGCAACTACATCAGGTACAGTTTTTAATAAAAAATATTGAAAAATTTTTGCAGATTGCAATAAAAAAATAATAATAAATTATTTTTTTCGAAAAACTAAAATTAAAAAAAAAAATTTTTGCTTGCTATTTTGATTTGACAGAGCCAATAAGCAAATTTAAACTGGTAATTTTTTCAAATTTTATTACTAGTAGACAAGCCGAGTTACTACTTTAATAATAAAAATTGAAAATTATTTATTCGTTCCAAAAAAATTTTTTTTTTGTTAATTTTTTTTTTTGTTGATTTCTCAGGTAAATAGTAGCAACCCCAAACTTTATTGTTATAGATATAAAACTACTTAAGTTAGAGGTTTTAGTAAAAAAATGGATTTTTTAAATTTGTTCCAAACATAAAAATTAAAAAAAATATTTAAATTTTATTACTGTAGCATTAAAACTGACTGAATTAAAAGTTTTTCTTGATATAGGTAATATGCATATCAATGACAGTGAATACTTCAAATTTTATTCCATTGGCTACAAAACATCCTGAATTACAAAATTATTGATGTATCTTTAAAACAACCTCACTTACAGGTTTAATAAAAAATACTGAAAATTTCGGATCCATATTTTGACACCTTTTTTCTCGATGATAACATGATAGAATTCGGAACTTTTTGCATCGATAGATAACTCCCGTCGAGTTCTTCTAGCGTACAAAAACTCATTCCGATATGTCAACCGGTTTAGAAGATATGAACGAATTTCTAAAAATCAACAAATTTCCATCGATTGAGTAAGAAATTATTTCGAAAATTTTTGCTATTTTCGAGGTCGAGTTACCACCGGATTCTCAACATTTAGGATCCCAGAAACACGATGGCGTTGACCGCATCTCGAAATCGGTCCAAATAAAAAAGTTAAAGAATCGTCGAAATCGCCAAATTTTTGCCCTTCCGACGCAAAATGCAACTTTCTAAAACTTTGGATGGCGATAACTCCGGAACTATAGGTTGTACGTGAATTCCTGTGGCACCGTTGGATTCCTCGTGAAATTCTACGTAAGATGGGACCAAATTAATCACCAGAAATGCAATAATAAAAGATTTATAGAGGTCCATACCTTTTCAAAAGATTTTTCAGATCAATATTTTGGCACACTTTTTTCCGATGATAACACGATTAGAATCCTGAAACTTTTTGCGTCACCAAGTGGCTTTCGTGGAGTTCTACAAACGTGCAAGAACTCATCTCGATCTATCGAGCGGTTCAAAAGTTATGAGGGAATTTCTAAAAATCATCAAATTTCCAGCGATTGTCAGAAATTTCGAAAAATTTTGCCATTATCGAGGTCGAGTTAACACCGAATTCTTAGCATTGCGGACCCTATTAACACAATAACGACGAGATATTCAAGAAATCTCTTCAAATAAAAATGTTGAAAAATCGTCGAAATCACCAAAATTTTGCTCTTTCGACGCAAATGCAACTTCCAAAACTTTGGATGGCGATAACTCCGGAACTGTAGGTCGTACGTGAATTCCCGTGGCACCGTTGGATTCTTCGTGAAATTCTGCGTAAGACTGGACCACATTAATCACCAGAAATGAAATAATAAAAGATTTATAGGGGTCCATATATTTTGAAGAGATTTTTCGGGCCCATATTTTAGCGCCCTTTTTTTCGATAATAACACGATAAAATCCTGGAACTTTTTGCGTCACCAAGTAGCTCCCATAGAGTTCTACTAACGTCCAAAAACTCATCCCGATCTATCGAACGGTTCAAAAGTTATGAGGGAATTTCTAAAAATCAACAAATTTCCATCGATTGTGTCAGAAATTTTTTCGAAAAATTTTGCCAATTTCGAGGTCGAGTTAACATCGGATTCTTAGCATTTCGGACCCCAGAAACACGAAAACGAAGAGATATTCAAGAAATCTCTTCAAATAAAAAAGTTGAAAAATCGTCGAAATAACCAAAATTTTGCCCTTTCGATGCAAAATGCAACTTCCAAAATTTGGATGGCGATAACTCCGGAACTACAGGTCGTACGTGAATTCCCGTGGCACCGTTGGATTCCTCGTGAAATTCTACGTAAGATAGGACAAAATTAATCACTAAAAATGCAATGATAAAAATATATAGGGGTTCTTATTTTTCAAGAGATTTTTCGGACCAAAAATTTATGACCCTTTTTTTCGATGATAACACGATAGAATCCTGGAACTTTTTGCGTCACCATGTAGCTTCCGTTGAGTTCTACGAACGTGCAAAAAGTCATCCCGATCTATAAAACAGTTCAAAAGTTATGAAGGAATTTCTAAAAATCAACAAATTTCCATCGATTGAGTCAGAATTTTTTTCGAAAAATTTTGCCATTTTCGAGGTCGAATTAACACCGGATTCTTAGCATTTCGGACCATAGAAACACGATAACGAAGAGATATTCAAGAAATCTCTTCAAATAAAAAAGTTTAAAAATCGTCGAAATCACCAAAATTTTACCCTTTCGATGCAAAATGCAACTTTCCAAAATTTGGATGGCGATAACTCCGGAACTACAGGTCGTACGTGAATTCCCGTGGCACCGTTGGATTCCTCGTGAAATTCTACGTAAAACTGGACCAAATTAATCACCAGATATGGAATAATAAAAGATTTATAAGGGTCCATATATTTTCAAGAGATTTTTCGGGCCCATATTTTGGCACCCTTTTTTTTTGATAACAACACGGCAGAATCTTGGAACTTTTTGCGTCACCAAGTAGCTCCCGTACAATTCTACAAACGTACCAAAACTCATCCCGATCTATCGAGCGGTTCAAAAGTTATGAGGGAATTTCTAAAAATCAACAAATTTCCATCGATTGAGTCAGAAATTTTTTCGAAAAATTTTGCCATTTTCGAGGTCGAATTAACACCGGATTCTTAGCATTTCAGACCCCAGAAACACGATAACGAAGAAATATTCAAGAAATCTCTTCAAATAAAAAAGTTGAAAAATCGTCGAATTCACCAAAATTTTACCCTTTCGACGCAAAATGCGACTTTCCAAAAATTTGGATGGTGATAACTCCGGAACTACAGGTCGTACGAGAATTCCCGTGGCACCGTTGGATTCCTCGTGAAATTCTACGTAGAATAGGACCAAATTAACCACAAAAAATGCAATAATAAAAAAGTTATAGGGGTCCTTACCTTTTCAAGAGATTTTTCGGACCCATATTTTGGCACCCTTTTTTTTGATGATAACACCTTAGAATCCTGGAACTTTTTGCGTCACCAAGTAGCTCTTGTGGAGTTCTACAAACGTACAAAAACTTATCCTAATCTATCGAGCGGTTCAAAAGTTATGAGGGAATTTCTAAAAATCAACAAATTTCCATCGATTGAGTATGAAATTTTTTCGAAAAATTTTGCCATTTTCGAGGTCGAGTTAACACCGATTTCTTAGCATTGCGGACCCTATTAACACAATAACGGCGAGATATTCAAGAAATCTCTTCAAATAAAAAAGTTGAAAAATCGTCCAAATCACCAAAATTTTGCCTTTTCGACGCAAAATGCAACTTTCCAAAATTTCGGATGGCGATAACTCCGGACTATAGGTCGTACGTGAATTCCCGTGGCACCGTTGGATTCCTCGTGAAATTCTACGTAAGACTGGACCAAATTAATCACCAGAAATGGAATAATAAAAGATTTATAGGGGTCCATATATTTTCAAGAAATTTTTCGGGCCCATATTTTAGCGCCCTTTTTTTCGATAATAACACGATAGAATCCTGGAACTTTTTGCGTCACCAAGTAGCTCCCATAGAGTTCTACTAACGTGCAAAAACTCATCCCGATCTATCGAACGGTTCAAAAGTTAAGAGGGAATTTCTAAAAATCAACAAATTTCCATCGATTGGGTCAGAAATTTTTTCGAAAAATTTTGCCATTTTCGAGTTCGAGTTAACACCGGATTCTTAGCATTTCGGACCCCAGAAACACGATGGCGTTGACCGCATCCCGATATCGGTCCAAATAAAAAAATTGAAAAACCGTCGAAAAATCAACAAATTTCCTTCGATTGATTTTTTCGAAAAATTTTACCATTTTCGAAGATAAAACCATTTTTTTAGCATTTAGGATCCCAGAAACACGCTGTCCAATGAATCCATTTGTCTAAATAAAAAAGCTGAAAAATCGTCAGAATCGCCAATTTTGTACCAAAAATAAATATTTTTAAAGTTTGTCGCTTCTGTTTTTGACACACATAATAATCAATTCAAAAATATTAATCTCTCTAAATTTTGTTGTAATAAGTATAAAACTGCCTGAGTTACATCATGTTATCATTAACTGAAATTTCTGAATTTCTGAAATTTATCATTTCTGTTCTATATTTTTGTAATTTGGCACATGATACACATAAAAAACTTTTTAAAACTACTATAATTATAACACTACTTGAATTACAAATTTTATTACTCACCTAACTCATTCTCAACGTTTTTAACTAGTAATTATGGTAATTCCCGAGTTGCATCAAAGTATCAAATAACAAAACAATAAAAAAATTATCTTTATAGCGTAAGTTGGCATGAAATTGTGTGTTTCATTAATTAATTTGATTAATTACCAATAATTATGATAATTGAGTTATTTCCAGCGAGTTACAATTGGATCTGGGAAAAAATTTAATCTCTGACCAAATTTAGAATTAAAATATGTTAACATATGTTAAAAATTTTGATGTCAATTTGACCTGTTCATCAATTAATTAGTTCTAATTATCATTAAGTGGGCTAAATTTTAGCTGTAAAATTAAACTGTGAACTTTAATTCTGGGTATTATCAACCCCTCAGGCATACTTTGAAACATTGTGTGATTCATTAATTAATTAATTTAATTATAGTATAGAGGTCGTGTCAGATAAATCAATACTTATTATTATTAATGATTAAATCATTATTAATTATCGGTTGCATAATCAAAAACGAGTTGCAGAATAGAAGTCAAAGTATCACAAATCCCCAAAAAAAAAATCAGACGACAGCCTACAATTTTTTTTTTTGACATTGATCTTTAGTCTTTAATTGCAAAAATTTGACACGTGACAATAAAAAAATATTTCGAAAGCAACAGAAAAATGCAAAAAATGTGTATATCAAATTAGCATAAAATCTGAATTTTGCAGAAATAATTTCTGAATTAGCAAAACGATGCAGGAAAGAAACAGATTAATAAATAAAATGTCAAGGTAGCGCAATCTAAAAAATAAAATTAGGAAGCTGTATTTGGCTATTTTGAAACAGTTATTTATGGCCAACACGAGTCAAATAAAAATTTGTGGTGATTTCAGCAAACGAGCAAAAATAGGTCATTGATATCTGTCTCATTAAGCACACTGCTTGTATTATTTTTCGTGCACATTATGGTAATTGTGCAAAGACCTAGTTAAGTTTTTACTACAATTAGCTATTCATTACAACATCAAACCTTTCGAATACTCCTACCAAAGAAACGAGTTTTCCTGCAAAAAATTTTATAAAGAGCGTTAATACCACCAACGAAGCAACTTTCTTCGCAAGCTGACATTAACCCTGGAAATGTTGCAATGTCGCCGAAAAACAATGCTAAAATCATAGATGCTCCGCCTGACGAAATCTCCAGTTTAACCTTTCATCCCAATTTGACAATTCTTCGATTTTGCAACAACTGCATTAATGTAAAATTCGCGCTGATGTAGGCCAATGCTAGTCGCTTTGGAAACACGAAAAAAAGCGTGTTGAAATTTTCATCAATTGTTCGATTGAAAATTTAATTGATTTATTTAATTTACTGTGTTATAGCCCGCGGCTAAATTATCTAATTTTGATCTAGTTTTCGCTAATTTGATGTTTTTTCAGGTTGACGGAAATGTTGGTCTTCTTTGGGTTGTTAGGACTAGCGGGGACAATTTTCGGGAAGCTGACAGGAGAAAATGTCTGTCCCGAAGAACAAAGGTAAAAATTCAAGGTGGCTTTGAAATTTGAACCAAGTTGGTAGCCCTGCGTATGTTTGACAGGTTAACTGACATGTGTCAAAGTTGTCAAATTACGCAATGGCTACTAGACGAGCTAGTAGAACAGGAGAAAATCGCCGTTTTGAACCAGAAATCGACACCACAACATTGCAAAACTCCAATATTGAAACGAGGTTAACGTGTTAGTCGTCAAATACAATTTTTATATTAGAATATCGCCCAGTCAAGTGATTACAAAACCAAGTCTTTCACCAAATACGACGTACGAGCAAACAGATAGTACTTTTACTTTCGTTACAAATGCTGCTTCGGTAGTTTGACACATATTCTGTAATCAGATCGTTTAAGCACGTGTTCCGGTTTTCCGCATACGCTGTAGCAGACTTGACTGTTTATTTTAGACGATGAGGAATGAATTAAAATAACGGAAAAATAAGAAGCAAAATGAGAGAGGTTTTTAAACCACCTGTATAGGATTTTTCATTTTCAGGTTAGGTGTGCAAATAATTAACGTAAACGATTAAAAACTGGGTCTAAGCAGGCTGTGGAATTCTTTCCGCTTGTTAAGTTTTTTGACAGTTTGAGGTTAGGTACTAGAGATATAATTTTTATCTAATGACAATTTTAAAGATTTTATTAATTTTTACTTAAAACTATTTTATATATGCTGGTCCTATAAGAAATGTAAAATTTTCGTCCAAGATTCAAAACTTTAATAATATACAGAGTGTCCATATAGTAATATCATCAGTAAAATGTAGAAAACACTTTGTATAAATGCGGTGGCCTTTAATTTTTATATGAAATTCAAAAGCTCAATAAAATACAGAGTGTCCTATTTAAAATTACAAACTAGAACTATACAAAAGTAAAGAAACGATATAGAAATTTCTAATTAAAAAATAAGAAATGCCTAACATTGATGCAAAATACAGAGCAGTCACATATACAACAAGTCAAAACTGTTATTTTATTAGTTCTAGTAAAACGTTTAACGTTGGGCCACCCTGTAAGTTATAGAAAAATTTCCAAATGGGCTATCAACTTTTATTTAGGTAGAATTTAAACAGTGCAGTTATATACAGAGTGATTTTATATAAACTAACAGACAAAAACTAGAAATGTCAATAAAAGTGACTGTAAATAATATAGAAATTTCTAACTTTCTAAAAGCCTCAAAATATGTCGTGCTTACGATTTTTGTACGGAACTCAAAAATATATATATACAGGGTGATCTCAAATAATGTCAAAAATTGCTGTTTACAGTTTACAGAAACGTTTAACGTCTGTTAAAAGCGAACGCCTTGTAAACTATATCGAAATTAAAAAAATTTCAAAAACTTAGAAATAATAAAAGTTTCTAACAATTTCAATGAAAAATCGAAAAATATATATAAAAAGCGTTCAGATATAAAGTAATCGACTAGAATTGGACTTGTCAAAACTGTCATTTTATCAGTTGCAGAAAAACGTTTAACGTTGAACCACCCTGTAAGTTATAAAAAAAAAACAATTTTAAATGCCTTAATATTTTAAAATCGTTTATTAATTTTTATCTAGAAAAAAAGAAAATGTCAGTAAACGCCGGTTTTTTGAGCTATACAGAATATTTAACGTCAATTAAAAATGAGCCATCCTGTAAATAATTATTGTAAAATAAAAATTGTGATAATGTACAGAGTGGTTCCATATAATATCAGGAACTAAAACTAGAAATTAAAATATATACTGAGCGTTCACATAACTGTAGACTAGAACTAGTGTCAAAACTGTCATTTTATCAGTTTTAGAAAAACGTTTTCCGCTGAGTAAGTTATAGAAAAATTTTCAAGTGGTCAAGAGGACAATTACACACATCAAAAATGTCAAAAAGCTTTCTCTTTTTAGACAAATATACAAACAGACCTAACTCCAGGTAGAACCCTGTATATAAAATAAAAATTTTGTGCATAAATTAAAAAGTGCTAGAATATACATATTTTTCTATCTAAAACCAGAACCTAAAGCATGAAATGTCAAAAAACTGTCATTTTGCTAGTAAGTTGTAGAAAAGTGTTTAGCGTAAGCTCATAGTGAACCATCCTGTATATGAAAAAAGTTATTAGATTTTTTAAAATTTAATTTCTAATAAATGGCCACAAACTCATACACAGTATACAGAGTGGTCTTATATAAAACAAACTAGCATTAAAAATCTCAAAAAAACAGTCATTTCTTAATCAATTGCACAAAAAAACTAAAAATAAATACAACATTCTTAAATCTCATCATTTACAGGGAGGACTAGAATTAGAAGTTATTTCATGGATTTTAGAGTAATGTTTAACGTCGAACCACCCTGTAAATTGCAGAAAAATTAATAGTTTGAAAAACCTTAAATTCCAAAAAATAGTCATTTTCTCTTATCCAAAATTTAAAAGAATGATAATGTACAGAGTGTTCTGTATAGATCAGCGTTAAAGTATTACATTTTTTTGGCCAGAAAATTCGTTATCCAGTTGCAGAAGAATGTGGACCATCCTGTATATAAAAGTTTTCCAATAACTCAACATAAAATTCACAAATTTATTAAAATACAGAGTGTTCATTTGAAACATACAAATTGGAACGTTTCACGTAAACTCAGCGTAAATCACTCTGTATATGTATTATTCTCTATTTTCTGAAAATGTAACGTCAAATGTAACATAGAATTCAAAAACGTAATGTAATACAGGGTGTCCAAAAAGTCATTTTTGTTCTCTTTTTAACCGTAAACAATCTGATGTATGTATATAAATATATATTATATAAAATTAAGAACTAGGACTCACAGAGAAAAACGAACCACCCTGATATAACGAGTGTCCCAAAAACTTTAGAACATACAATTCATAAAAGTGTCCCAATTAAAATATAAATCTAAATATGTCAACACGTGCTTCTTACGGTAATTAGAAATTTGATTTATATAACTAGTTTTCTAAAATTTGTGACATAACCACAAACTAAAATTTGGAAAATGCTTCTGCATCTCGCACCAAACTTTCTCTCTAAAAAATGTATAAAATGACCCATTGACTATGGTCAGTACTTGTCCCAAATCAAATGACATTGAGTGTCTTAAAAGGTCTTAAAAGATTTACATCTAATCCTCAACTTACACAATGTTTTAATAACGGACATCCGAAATCCTTGACTCAGTAAAACTGTGACTTAATTTAAGTCAGTTTTACTAATATGAAAGTGAAAATTTGCTTTCCAACACCGATCGATGGTTCTAGAATTACAACGAGGAAAGTGAGCGCTTCCTGGAAACAAAAATCCAAGTACTCTTCACTATCATTTTTTTTTTCAGATATACTGTTAATGTGACAGAATTTGTTCTTCGCAACACGACAGTGAGACATTACAAATGGTGTCTCAACGTTCCTCCGAGGTGTTCTTTTTACACGACAAAACTAGTCAACCAATCACAAGTTGTGGTAAGTTTTTCATAAAAACCAATGAAATTAATAGTTCCAAGGTCATACACTCACGTATCGCTTTCACCTAACCTAGAAAAAACGCCCACTCGTCATTTAAATTTTAAATTCACGCAAGAGTGCTTTGTGTATATTTCCGATTGTCGGAAGTATCAATAGCGTTTGAAGTGGAAATAAAAATTTTATAGGTGATAGTTGCACATACTGTAAATTAATAGTAAATAGTTTTAAATTAGTCGTGGAAAGTGAGGTTATACAACACGACCAATTTTCGCTATTTATAGATCAAGGGTAAAAATCGGTGTTTTATTCCGGACGTTATAAATCACCCTTCCAACTAATTGTCACTAATCCGTGCCTACGTAGTTAAGAAGATAAATTATCATCTTTAAAACGAATTCGTTTTATCGCCGGATATAATCATGCTTTCACTCTATAGTTTATACCAATGAGATTACTAGACCGAAACGTTATTAGTTTATACGTGTGTTAAGAGCCGTACATCGTGTTATGCAATAACACAACTACTTAACTAAATTATTTTAAATCACGTCAGTGTAGTAGTAGTTTATTGGCCAATTTAGACCAACGTATAGGGATATTGAGAATTGGTTAATTTTACAACATAAACACGCGATTGGTGAAATAAATACAGTTACAAAATAAAACAGTTTGTACTGGAAATACTTATACTACTACGATCACATTGGAGCCACTCGTGAGAAAAAAATTAATATTAATGGATATTTATAACAAAATTATAAAACAATTGAAGAATAAAGTAGAATAAAAAACAAATATGGCAGAGAGAGAGAGAGAGAGAGAAACAGACTAATCGAAAAAGTGAAGATACAGAAAGACGAAGAAGAACAAAACAAAAATAAGAAATCGAGGAATACGAGGAAGGACAGAAAGAGAAAGATAGAACTATATGTGGAGACACATCAAAATGTCAAATGTCAAAAGTCGAAACAGATCAAATAAGAAGTAGGATGGAAATATATAAACAAATTCAAACTGATAATAAAAAAAAGAGATTAGCT
This sequence comes from Cynaeus angustus, assembly GCA_030157275.1. NCBI lineage: Eukaryota > Metazoa > Arthropoda > Insecta > Coleoptera > Tenebrionidae > Cynaeus > Cynaeus angustus. Next base: position 11,980,070 of record CM058067.1, read on the forward strand.
AGGATATAAGAAGCAGAAAAAGAGAAGAAGTATAGAAGTAAATATGCGAAGAAATGAAATAAAAACCCTAAAACATAAATAAGAAGAAGATAAATAGTCTGAAAAGAAATGGAGCATAAAATATGAAAAGGGAGACACATAATAATGCAAGAAAAAAATGCAAACAGAAAAAATAGAAGATTTATTAAGCTAGTAAAAAAAGAAAATAAAATTAATATAACAAACATAATAACAAGAAGAAAAAAATAAAATAAATAGCAACAGAAGGAGAAAAAAGGGAAATGTAGAAAAATGTGTATAATTATTTATTTATTTTTGAAAACAAAAAATCAAAAAAAAGAACCTCTTTATTTGTAGAAGTGGTATAAGTTAAAAACGGGGAAAAATAACAAAAATTCGAGGAAGGAAGAAAAAAAATAAAATAAAAAGATTTAGAAATGTAGTGTAAAAAAAACCTACGATAAAAAACTTAGTGAAAAGTGATAAAATAAAATAAAAGAGTTGTATAGAAAAATAAATGAGTTTACAAATGAACATGTGAGAAAAATAAGCAAATAAAAATAAATATTGAAATGAAAAAAATTAAATTTAAGAAAACTGAAACAAAAGAAAAAACATGAAATGTGAAGAAGAAGAAACACAAACATGTGACAGAAAACAAAGAAGTGCAAGGATAAAAAGATAAGAAATAACGGAAACAAAGCAAACTGAAAAGAAATCAAGAAAAAGTAAAATTTCCTACCAAAAGATCATAACAGTGAAAATCTGTAAGAAATATAGAATTAAAAAAAGGATTGAAATGTTGTAAAACTGAAACAAAAGTAAAAAAAATACGAAGAGATACAGATAGAAAATCGTGGCAGAATACAAGAAAATACAAATAAAAACAAATATAGAAATAAAAAAAATGATAAAACTGAAACAACAGTAAAAAAAGATACAGAAGAAGAAACATAAATGTGAAAAAGAAGAAACACAAACATTCAACAGAAAACAAAGAAGTGTAAGAACAAGAAGGGATGAAATAATAGAAGCGAAGAAAAGTCAAAAAAGAAGAAAAAGTAAAATTACCTACCAAAACATCAAAACAGTGAAAAAACTGTAAAAAAAATAGAAATAAAAATAAAGATTGAAATGCTGTAAAACGGAAACAAAAGTATAAAGTATACAGAGTTGTACAGAAAGAGAGTAAAAGACACGAAGAAAAAAGTAAAGGAGTGCGATACAGAAAAGCAGAAAAAGTGAAAATAATTTTAAATCATAAAGAATAAAAAAATAATAAAACGGTCATCAAAACAAAAAGTTAAAAAAAAAACAAAGATAGCAAAATATGTCAAAAAGGTTCAATAAAAATGGAATATGGGACAAAAAATTGGTAAAAAAATCTGAAGAACCAAAAAGATGAAGAGATAAAAAATAATAAAATCAAAGGAAAATGGAGAGATATCTAACGGAAATATTGAATGGTTGCAAAAAATACAATTAACAATAAAATTGAAAGACAGAATAAATAGAAAAAGAATGAAAGTAATATTAAAACGGACAAAAAAACAAGAACAGATAAAACTGAAATCAAAAGAGCGTTAGCAAAAAGTGAAAGAAAAAATATAAACGAGAATTGTAAAATTAATGTAAACAATTTTATAAATGCTATTAAAAGCGTTGATTGGATTTTGTTATTTACATACAAAGATGGCAATTACGTTTTCAATTATTCTCACAATGTTTTATTAAATTACTCTAAGTTTATCTTTTTTTTCTTTCTTTATTTATTATTTCTAATTCTTCTTTACCTTCTTCTTGGTGTACGATTTTTTCATTATGGTAATTTTTTTATAAATTCATATCATTTTCGCTATTTTCACTTTTTGGTTAAGTATATTTCTAATTCCTTCTATTCTCTTTTATCGTGACAGCTATTTTCCACTCACTTTTTTTCTTTTTACTTTATTTTCTATAACCTTGTTGTATTAACTTTTTTTATTTTTATTTATTATTTCTCTGTTTCATTTCCTACCAGTTTATTTCATTTTTTTTTATCTCATTTTCTTCCCGTTTTTGTTAATTGTCTCATTTGTTCTTGGATAGTTAATAATAATAATTTTTGTCTAATTTTATTATTTACTTATAAATAAAATAAAAGTACAAAACAATAGAAAAAACAAGGCAAAAATAACAACCTATTTGATTCGCTTTAGTTCCAGTTTTCTGACGAATGGCTTCAATGTGATCACCGCGACATTTCAAAAATAAATTGTTAACGCCCAACAAACCACACAAGAATTTGCCCGTAGCACAAAATCTACCTTGAAAACAATTCTTTTGTATAAAAGGGCGCGGCATCTCACCAACAAAAAATCAAAATTAATTCTGCTCAAAAAAGATAGGCATTATTCCGTGAAAGTAAATACTAATATTCCATTGTATTAAAGTATTCGCGTCAATAAAGGAGTGCCTCTTGAAATATGCATATGCAAAAATCCTTGCTTCTTTCCGGAAATCTACATCTTCCTAGTCGTAACAGAAATGAATAATCAAGTTCTCATAATTTTCACTCCACGCCCATCGGAAAAATGTAATTAATTGGAAGGCGGTTTTGCAACAAAGAATATCGCAAATGTGATGAAAATATCCGTAATAGCCAATTGAAAGTTGCGCAATGACAAGTGGCTCCAATGTGATCACAATAAAATTTCAGGAAAAAGAAGTCACGGATTTCGTCGACAAATGCTGTTCCGGGTACGTCGAAGATAAATCTACCAACAGGTGTACACCAGTTTGTCCACATTGCTTCAATGGAACATGTGTAGATGGAAAGTGCGACTGTTTTCCTGGTTACAAAGGCGAACATTGCGACATTGGTATTTTTCGGTAATTTTTTTCCATTTCTACAAAACTTACTTCCAGAGTGCGATAAATCACAATGGGGACGTAACTGTCGTTTTCATTGTAAATGTGACCATGGGGGTAGCTGCCATCCACAGACCGGAAACTGTGAGTGCGCTGCAGGATGGACCGGAAACGAGTAATTGTCTTAATTACTACTAATAAGTGATTAAAATTCTCCCACTTTCTTTCAGATGTGAGTTACCGTGCCCCCGCGGTTTCTCAGGCCCCAACTGTCAAACTCCTTGCGATTGTGACGATAACTCACCGTGTGACTCCACAACTGGTCAATGTTTTTCCACCTCTCCACCTCCTCCGACCAACATCCAGTTCACCAACAACGGAAAATTCGAATTCGTTAAAACCACTCTTCTAACGGAAGCTCCGTTTCCTCTCTTTGAAGATGAAGATAAAACGAAGATCAGTCAGATGCCTGCTAACAACCACATATCGATTTCAAGAAATGACGGTTTTTACACCACGGCTGGAACTATTATGAAATCGAAAGCGAAAGTAAGAAGCGAAAATGAAGAAAATTTTCTGAATGATGATGCACGAAGAAGAGATGACAGAAATGATTTAGTGAGCAGTGCGAGTGCTGCCACGGCGATTTCCGCCGGGATTATTATCATCGCGGGGGTGATTGTGGCGGCTACTCATTTTAAGAAGAACAAAGAGAAAAAGGAAGAAGGGGAGAAGAAAGGGGTGTCGACGGTTGCTGTATATACGCACAGTATTTTTCACACGCCTCTACCAGGTAATAAGAACGAAGACACAAAGCTCACAATTTTACATTTTTAAAAGAAACAGTAGCTGAAAGTATGCAACTTATTATACACCTGCGACGACGATGGACCTTTTTTAATATTACGCCTGGTTGTGTATGCAACCAATTTAACACAAAAACAACAAACCGTCAAGGAATTCACTTTCAATTATACAAACACAGTAGGTTTTGTTTGCTAACAGACTCCGTGGCGCAACGGTAGCGCGTCTGACTCCAGATCAGAAGGTTGCGTGTTCAAATCACGTCGGGGTCAACCCTTTTTTTTCCTACATTTTCTTTCATGGAAATTCAAGTCCTTTATGGTGTTTTCCTTGAATTCCATTCCTCTTTTAGTGCAATTCAAGTGGGCCTTACAACAAATTTTCAAAAATTAAAATTTAAAAAAAATGTTTTGTTTTAAAATTTATGAATTTACAATACGTAAAAAAGATCTAAGATCCAAAAAATCTAAAAATTAACTTTGAGTGTATGTTTGATTGCAGAGCCCCCCACTTTCGAAACTCCAATATTTGTGAGTCCTGTGGAAACTAATCCTGAAGGACGAATCGAAACGCACGTTGTCTGTAGCATGAATTTTCCCGCCCCCAACAAAGGTAATTTTGTAATTATTGCGACAATGTAATTGACGACGTTTTTAGATCCTAGAGAATTTCTCTACGACCATCCTCCATCAACTGGAAGTTATAGAGCCGCCTCTATACCGGAGCCTCCGGACATTGAGATGAACTCGACGAGTGCACATTCGGAGCCAGTTTACGATGAGATTCCTTCGGGAATGCCTATATCACAGCCTCCTTCGTATAAGTCGTCGTTGTATATGAACACTTGCGGGAAGACGAGATTTTAATAATTAATTAATAATTAGTTATAATTTCATGTATTTATTGCATTTCGCTGTGCTCTGAGAAGGCGTTTTTTTGTAAAGGACTTTCAGTTTTTAAAATTTTAAAATAAAATATTTTCATATCTCTAAAATATCAAGTGGCATTTTTTTTAAATTATCACAGTCGAGGCATAATTTCAAATTTTATTAATTAAATTATAAGAAAATGGAAATCATTGCAAAAAACAGCCTTCCAATCACAATGCACTTTTGTATACTGTATTACGAAAATGTGTTCCTTTCTAGATTTATTTTTAATAATTTACCTTTATAAATCACGAGTTTATTATAAATCACAGTTTTGTAATAAAATTTTTAAATAATTAATTTTAATCTAATGAAATATGCGAGTTGGTGGGTGTTTTCCTCATTTCCGCTCATTTATAATGATATTTTAATGATACATTTAAAAATAATTACAACAACGTAGCGTTAAATTTCATGGAAACGATAAAAATATTGGGATTTTTTTTATTTTGACACAGTTGATAACCAAATCAGAAGTAATCTTTATTTTTAATTTAGTTGTCATTGAGTTGGGGGTTTTAATTAAAAAAATGGAAAATTTGATTTGTAAAAATTAAAATTTTTTGAATTCGTTTTTTTTTCTTCGTTTTTTATTTTTGTAGTTAATAAGTTAACAAGCAACTCAAAAATAAACTTTTGATCAAATTTTGTTGCTATTGGTCTAAAACTCTCTAAGTTACAGGTTTTAATTTAAAGATAAAAATTACTAATTTTTTAAAAAAAACCTAATTTTTTTTGTGTTCTATATATGTGTATTTTTGCATAATTAAATAAGTTATAAATGTTACTGTTTCTAAATTGCATTACTATGATTTTAAAATTACTCAGACTGCAGATTTTAATTAAAAATGTTGGAAATTTTTGATAAATTCACAAAAAAAATTGTTAATATTTATTCCTTTTGTTTCTAAATTTTTGTATTTTAGCACAGTTAAAAATCAAGTCAAAAATAGACTTTTTTACAAATTATGTTGCTACAGCTTTAAAACTTTTTGAGTTACTACTTTTAATTAAAAAAATTGAAATTTTTGAATACAACCTCTAAAATTTGATTTTTTTCTTGTTCTATATTTTTGTAATTTTGCACAGTTATTAAATAAACAGAGAAAGTAGTTTTATCAAATTTTATTGCTGTAGCTTTAATAGTATCTAAGCTACAGATTTTTATAAAAAATGTTAGAAACGTTTGGTTCATTTTAAAAAATAAAATTTCGAAAAATTTGTTTTTTTTTTGTTCGAAATTTTCGTATTTTGACACAGTTAATAAGATAGCCAAAAATAGTCTTTTCTACAGTTTAGGTTGCTATAGCTTTAAAACTTAAGTTACAGAGTTCAATTAAAAAATAAAAATTATTTATTCGTTCAAAATAAAAATTTCTAAAAATTTTTTTTTGTTTTATATTTTTGTAGTTTTGCTAGTTAATAAGTTAAAATAATGACTTATTTAAAATTATATTAGTATGACATAACTATTAAAGCTACAGATTTTAATTAGAAGTGTTGGAAATTTTATATTTATTCCGAAACTTAAAATTGATAAAATTTGTGTATTTTTTTGTTTATATCTTTTGTATTTTAACACAGCTAATAATCAGGTCAAAATACGACTTTTTTCCAAATTTTGTTCATATAGCTGTAAAACTTTTTAAGTTACAAATTGTAATAAAAAAATTGAAATTTTTGAGCTGTTCCAAAAATTAATTTTTATTTTTTAAATTCCTCGTGCTTTATTTTTTTGTAACTTTGCAGTTTGTAAAAATGCCAAAAATAGTAATTTTTACAAATTTTATTGCTATAGCTTTAAAATTACCCAAGCTACAAGTTTTTGTAAAAAATGATAGAAATTTTTGGTCCATTTTGAAAATTTAAATTTTCAATTTTTTTTTAAGTTAATATTCTTGTATATTGACAAAGCTAATAAGCAAGTCGGAAACAGTCCATTTGTCAATTTTTATTGCTATAGCTTTAAAACTGTCTAAGCTACAAAATTTTATAAAAAATAAAATTTTTCGTTCATTTTGGAAATAATTTTTTTTTAATATTTTTTTTTTATTTTTTATTTTTTATTTTGATACAGTTAATAGAAAAGACAGAAATAATCTTTTCTATGAATTTTGTTGCTATAGATTTCAAACTTTCTAAGCTACACGTTTAAATTAAAAAAAAAAATTTGAATAGTTTCAAAAATTAATTTTTTTAAAATTGTTTTTTTTTGTTCTAAACAGTCATTTCATCAAATTTTATTGTTTTAGCTTTAAAACTATTTAAGTTGCAGATTTTAATTTAAAAATGAAAATTACAAATTCGTTCAAAAAATAAAAATTTGAATTTTTTTTTCCGTGTTCTAAATTTTTGTAATTTTGCATAGTTAAAAATCAAGTCAAAAATAGATTTTTTTACAAATTATGTTGCTATAGCTTTAAAACTTTTTGAGTTACTACTTTTAATTAAAAAAATTGAAATTTTTGAATACAACCTCTAAAATTTGATTTTTTTCTTGTTCTATATTTTTGTAATTTTGCAAAGTTATTGAATAAACGGAGAAAATAGTTTTATCAAATTTTATTGCTGTAGCTTTAAAAGTATCTAAGCTACAGATTTTTATAAAAAATGTTAGAAACGTTTGGTTCATTTTAAAAAATAAAATTTCGAAAAATTTGTTTTTTTTTTGTTCGAAATTTTCGTATTTTGACACAGTTAATAAGATAGCCAAAAATAGTCTTTTCTACAGTTTAGGTTGCTATAGCTTTAAAACTTAAGTTACAGAGTTCAATTAAAAAATAAAAATTATTTATTCGTTCAAAATAAAAATTTCTAAAAATTTTTTTTTGTTTTATATTTTTGTAGTTTTGCTAGTTAATAAGTTAAAATAATGACTTATTTAAAATTATATTAGTATGACATAACTATTAAAGCTACAGATTTTAATTAGAAGTGTTGGAAATTTTATATTTATTCCGAAACTTAAAATTGATAAAATTTGTGTATTTTTTTGTTTATATCTTTTGTATTTTAACACAGCTAATAATCAGGTCAAAATACGACTTTTTTCCAAATTTTGTTCATATAGCTGTAAAACTTTTTAAGTTACAAATTGTAATAAAAAAATTGAAATTTTTGAGCTGTTCCAAAAATTAATTTTTATTTTTTAAATTCCTCGTGCTTTATTTTTTTGTAACTTTGCAGTTTGTAAAAATGCCAAAAATAGTAATTTTTACAAATTTTATTGCTATAGCTTTAAAATTACCCAAGCTACAAGTTTTTGTAAAAAATGATAGAAATTTTTGGTCCATTTTGAAAATTTAAATTTTCAATTTTTTTTTAAGTTAATATTCTTGTATATTGACAAAGCTAATAAGCAAGTCGGAAACAGTCCATTTGTCAATTTTTATTGCTATAGCTTTAAAACTGTCTAAGCTACAAAATTTTATAAAAAATAAAATTTTTCGTTCATTTTGGAAATAAATTTTTTTTAATATTTTTTTTTTATTTTTTATTTTTTATTTTGATACAGTTAATAGAAAAGACAGAAATAATCTTTTCTATGAATTTTGTTGCTATAGATTTCAAACTTTCTAAGCTACACGTTTAAATTAAAAAAAAAATTTGAATAGTTTCAAAAATTAATTTTTTTAAAATTGTTTTTTTTTGTTCTAAACAGTCATTTCATCAAATTTTATTGTTTTAGCTTTAAAACTATTTAAGTTGCAGATTTTAATTTAAAAATGAAAATTACAAATTCGTTCAAAAAATAAAAATTTGAATTTTTTTTTCCGTGTTCTAAATTTTTGTAATTTTGCATAGTTAAAAATCAAGTCAAAAATAGATTTTTTTACAAATTATGTTGCTATAGCTTTAAAACTTTTTGAGTTACTACTTTTAATTAAAAAAATTGAAATTTTTGAATACAACCTCTAAAATTTGATTTTTTTCTTGTTCTATATTTTTGTAATTTTGCAAAGTTATTGAATAAACGGAGAAAATAGTTTTATCAAATTTTATTGCTGTAGCTTTAAAAGTATCTAAGCTACAGATTTTTATAAAAAATGTTAGAAACGTTTGGTTCATTTTAAAAAATAAAATTTCGAAAAATTTGTTTTTTTTTTTGTTCGAAATTTTCGTATTTTGACACAGTTAATAAGATAGCCAAAAATAGTCTTTTCTACAGTTTAGGTTGCTATAGCTTTAAAACTTAAGTTACAGAGTTCAATTAAAAAATAAAAATTATTTATTTGTTCAAAATAAAAATTTCTAAAAAATTTTTTTGTTTTATATTTTTGTAGTTTTGCTAGTTAATAAGTTAAAATAATGACTTATTTAAAATTATATTAGTATGACATAACTATTAAAGCTACAGATTTTAATTAGAAGTGTTGGAAATTTTATATTTATTCCGAAACTTAAAATTGACAAAATTTGTGTATTTTTTTGTTTATATCTTTTGTATTTTAACACAGCTAATAATCAGGTCAAAATACGACTTTTTTCCAAATTTTGTTCATATAGCTGTAAAACTTTTTAAGTTACAAATTGTAATAAAAAAATTGAAATTTTTGAGCTGTTCCAAAAATTAATTTTTATTTTTTAAATTCCTCGTGCTTTATTTTTTTTTGTAACTTTGCAGTTTGTAAAAATGCCAAAAATAGTAATTTTTACAAATTTTATTGCTATAGCTTTAAAATTACCCAAGCTACAAGTTTTTGTAAAAAATGATAGAAATTTTTGGTCCATTTTGAAAATTTAAATTTTCAATTTTTTTTTAAGTTAATATTCTTGTATATTGACAAAGCTAATAAGCAAGTCGGAAACAGTCCATTTGTCAATTTTTATTGCCATAGCTTTAAAACTGTCTAAGCTACAAAAATTTATAAAAAATAAAATTTTTCGTTCATTTTGAAAATTAAATTTTTTTAATATTTTTTTTTTTATTTTTTATTTTTTATTTTGATACAGTTAATAGAAAAGACAGAAATAATCTTTTCTACGAATTTTGTTGCTATAGATTTCAAACTTTCTAAGCTACACGTTTAAATTAAAAAAAAAATTGAATAGTTTAAAAAAATATTTTTTTTAAAATTGTTTTTTCTTTGTTCTAAACAGTCATTTCATCAAATTTTATTGTTTTAGCTTTAAAACTATTTAAGTTGCAGATTTTAATTTAAAAATAAAAATTACAAATTCGTTCAAAAAATAAAAATTTGAAATTTTTTTTCCGTGTTCTAAATTTTTGGAATTTTGCATAGTTAAAAATCAAGTCAAAAATAGATTTTTTTACAAATTATGTTGCTATAGCTTTAAAACTTTTTGAGTTACTACTTTTAATTAAAAAAATTGAAATTTTTGAATACAACCTCTAAAATTTGATTTTTTTCTTGTTCTATATTTTTGTAATTTTGCAGAGTTATTGAATAAACGGAGAAAGTAGTTTTATCAAGTTTTATTGCTACAGCTTTAAAAGTATCTAAGCTACAGATTTTTATAAAAAAAAGTTAGAAACGTTTGGTTCATTTTAAAAAATAAAATTTCCAAAAATTTGTTTTTTTTTTGTTCGAAATTTTCGTATATTGACACAGTTAATAAGATAGCCAAAAATAGTCTTTTATACAGTTTATGTTGCTATAGCTTTAAAACTTTTTAAGTTACAAGTTCAATTAAAAAATTAAAATTATTAATTCGTTCAAAACAAAAATTTTTAAAATTTATTTCTTTTGTTCTATATTTTTGTAGTTTTGCTAGTTAATAAGTTAAAAAAAAAACTTATTTAAAATTATATTACTATGACATAACTATTGAGGCCCCAGATTTTAATTAGAAGTGTTGGAAATTTTATATTTATTCCAAAACTTAAAATTGATAAAATTTGTGTCTTTTTTTGTTTATATATTTTGTATTTTACACAGCTAATAATCAGGTCAAAAGAAGGCTTTTTTCCATTTTGTTCATATAGCTGTAAAACTTTTTGAGTTACAAATTGTAATTAAAAAATTGAAATTTTTGAGCTGTTCCAAAATATTTTTTTTTATTTCTCTTGTGTTTTGTTTTTTGTAACTTTGCAGTTTGTGAGAAAGCCATAAATAGTAGTTTCACAAATTTTATTGCTATAGCTTTAAAACTACCCAAGCTACAAGTTTTTGTAAAAAATGATAGAAATTTTTGGTCCATTTTGAAAATTTAAATTTTCATTTTTTTTTAAGTTAATATTCTTGTATATTGACAAAGCTAATAAGCAAGTCGGAAACAGTCCATTTGTCAATTTTTATTGCTATAGCTTTAAAACTGTCTAAGCTACAAAATTTTATAAAAAATAAAATTTTTCGTTCATTTTGAAAATAATTTTTTTTTAATTTTTTTTTATTCTTTTTTTTTATTTTGATACAGTTAATAGAAAAGACAGAAATAATCTTTTCTACGAATTTTGTTGCTATAGATTTCAAACTTTCTAAGCTACACGTTTAAATTAAAAAAAAAATTGAATAGTTTAAAAAAATATTTTTTTTAAAATTGTTTTTTTTTTGTTCTAAACAGTCATTTCATCAAATTTTATTGTTTTAGCTTTAAAACTATTTAAGTTGCAGATTTTAATTTAAAAATAAAAATTACAAATTCGGTCAAAAAATAAAAATTTCAAATTTTCTTTCCGAGTTCTAAATTTTTGTAATTTTGCATAGTTAATAAGTTAAAACTACAATTTTTTTCTAAATTTTATTAGTATGACTTAAAGGTCACTTAGACTACACGTTTTAATTAAAAATGTCAAAAATTTTTTATTCATTCAAAAAATTAAAATCGTTACAATTTGTATCTTTTGTTTTTATATTTTTGTATTTTAGCACTAATAAAAACAGAAATTTGTGAGTTGTTCTCAAAATTACATTTACAATTACAATTACATTTTCTCTTGTGTTCTATGTTTTTGTAATTTTGCACAGTTATTGAGCAAATTGAAAATAATAATAATTTTTACAAAATTTCAAAAATTTATAAGATTGCTTTCTTGAGTTTTCTTATTTTGTGATTTTGCACAGTTAATAAGCAAGTCAAAGATAAAAAAAATAGTTTGTTGCTATAGTTTTGAAACTACATAAATTACAGGTTCTAATAAAAAGTATTAGAAATTTTTAATTCGTTCAAAATAGAAAAATTTCTCAATAATTGGTTTCTTTTGTTCTATATTTTTACGACTTTTTACTGTTGTTAAATAAAAAAAAAAACAAAAATCTGTATAAAATTTATTGATGGAAAATTGCAAGAGTTAGAAAATTTGACAAAACCAAATTTTTGAATCATTTTGAAAAATTTAAATTGGACTATAAGACAGCTTTCAGCTTTTTGCAAGTCATCCCAAAACTAAAATAACAATTCCTCATCGCCTCAAATTGTCAACAAACACATTTCCGATTACTGAAATCAATATAAAAAAAATGTGTAAAAATGATCTGATAAAAAAATTTCAATACTTTTATGAACTCCTCCACTAATTTACCAACTCAAGTTCATACCTCCATTGATTAGCTTCTCTGGATGCACGGATCGATTTAATTACCGCACTGGTAATGAACTTGAAATTGAGCTCTTGATGCATCCTATATTTTCAGAGTGCCTCAAGTTCACTTGTATTCCAGAGAATTAATTTATATAGAGCTTATGCAACGTCCAACTTTTACCAGCGTTGGCGGGATGTTTTATTAAATCAGAGAGCAAACGGCACGAATTTAAACGGACGTTCGTTTACTTGTAGAGGAGACGGAGTGACAACACGCATCGTTCTCTCTACTCCCAAATTGTAACGAACAACTTGGCTACGAAGCCAGATAAAGACGCTATCAAGCATCCGTCGATGTAAACTTTCACGAATTCAAACGAAACTTTTATTAGTCATCAGTTAAAAGTCGACGATGTTGCTAAACAGAGCGTTTCTCTCGGTCGTGATTCTCTTCGTTTCTCTTTGTTTTACGGATGGACAGGCCCAGAAAGGGCTCTATCCGAATCTGGGAGGGCTGAACTTATCCAGAGCTGGAATATGTACGTTGGAAGTGCCGTAAGTAGAAAAATGGTATCTCGTGACCTATAATTTCACACATTGCTTTGTTGATATGTAATCTGCAATTGACCTTGCTTGATGTATAAATAAACATATTCATGGTTTCTTCAATGTCATTGGGTTTCCAGAACCATTGACCTTATCAGTCCTGAAGATCGCGCCTCCGGAGTCCGGCCACAAGGAAACGGGGTAAGGTACCTGAGTCTACAGTGTGTCCCCGAATTGAGTTCACTAAAGGAAAACACAAAAATGACAACGATTGATGATGGGTCGTAAATTTGGTCCTATCTTACATTTTTTTTTTTATTGTGAACTCAATCCGGGGACACCCTGTAGAAATTTCCTCGAACTATTTTTTTTTCTAGACCAAACCCGGCTTCAGTAAAATCGAGATCTGCTGCTCCGGCTGGGCCCGCAAGCCCCACAGTCACTTCGAATGCGAACCTGTCTGCGATAACGGCTGCCCCAACGGTAACTGCACGTCCCCCAACGTCTGTTCCTGCAAACGCGGCTACGTCAAAGACACCCTTGGTGAGTGCATTCCGACCTGCCCCATCGGCTGCCTCAACGGCGTCTGTACCAACCACGGCCTTTGTTCTTGCAACGCTGGCTACCAACTGAGTCCCGATGGTAAATTCTGCACGCCCGTCTGCACCGGAGGCTGTGGAATCGGCGGCGATTGCATCGGAGCCGAAGCGTGTCGGTGTCGCACCGGGTGAGCTGGAATAACCTCAGGTTTTCCATTCTAATCTCTCTTCTTCAGTTTTACCTTGAATCGCAACACCAACAAGTGCGAGTACCATTGCGAAGGCGGCTGCGGGGGCGGTACTTGTATAGGTCCGAATAAGTGCTCTTGTAAACCTGGATTCAAAATGGTACAAAATGGGTGTGTCGCTGAGTGTCCTCGGGGGTGTCAAAACGGGATTTGTACCGCCCCCAATGTTTGTAGTTGTGAACCTGGATGGACTTTGGACAAGACGGGGACGATTTGTCAGGCTCATTGTCGGGAACCGTGTCTGAATGCAGATTGTACCGCTCCCGACACTTGTACTTGTAAAAAGGGATACGCTGTGGATCCTAGGAGTTCCCAAGGGAACCGATGTCTTGCGTTCTGTCCCGGGGGATGCGAGAACGGGACGTGTTCCGCACCAAACTTTTGTATCTGCAATCCTGGGTTCGTTAAGGAGGCGAAGGGAAGCAACCGATGTGTCAGGAGACTGAAGAGATCTTTGATGCACTTCGACCTGATTCCAGAGCAATACAGAAAATAATTGAGCCGATATAACCAATCAAAAGTGAAGTAACTCTGTTTTAACAATATACGAGCTTATATCTAATTTGTTTTTTTTTCACCTTGTATATTACTCACACTAAAATTATTATCTCTGTTCTTTGATATTAACATTGGGACAAAAGCTGGCAAAAATGACTCATATCATTTTTATCTAGAACAGTTCAAAAAAAATTATCATTATCTATAAATATCAGTATTTAGTGTCATTTCCTTCCTATTACCAACTAAATGTCATAATTATTCATTTCATCAGAACAATATGATGCTCCAACTATCACTCAGTTTTTTAGTTATTTTTTTAGTGACACGTACTCACAGTGTTGGTATTTGTAGTAGATTCAAACCGTAAGTAAAATATAACCAGTCGGCTTTGAAACTTGCTTCTACGTTGGTAACACTGATCTTTGGCAGGTAAATTTCATTTCATACATTTTAGACTGTCAGACTAAGTTACCAACTTTCTAAGCTCAAATATCAAAAGGTAGCCAAGAAGTCAACTGGAAACTATTTTTGTGTTGGCAACACTTTTTAATACTTTGACAACTCTTTCAACGGTTAAGAAGTATTTTTTTACAATGGGAAAATGTTTTCTCACATTTTGGGAAAACTAATTTCGAAACGTTAATTTTTTATATAGTAGGCTGTAGTTTTTTAGAAAAACAAAACCATTTTTAAAAAAAATATATATGCAAATATTCACAATTGTAGGTCTTTAGAACGATCATTAGCTTTACAGTTTTGAAATTCGTCGTTTCGGGCCTAAGATTTTCTAATCCGGTCCTGGAATTTTAGTGACAATTATATCACTGTAAGAGCAAGATTTTAAAAATTATCATGATTTTTTTTGTGAATTTTTTTTGTAATAAATTCATATTTACAGCTTACATTTTGAGAAAACTAAAATTGCAAAAATTTGCTAATTTTTATATAGTCGGCTATGAATTTTAAAAATGTCGTTAAAACCGTTTCAGAAATAAAAAACTAAAAATACGCAAATATTTAAAATTTTAGTTTTTTAAAATGCTTTATTGGTTTAAAATTTTGAAATTTTGAGTTAATCTTGCATTTTATAAGTTATTATCTAGATGGCCTTGGAGTAGTTTTGACAGTTCATTTCTTTAGAGCTACTTATTCAAAATCTCATTTCTCTCTTAGTGTTGACAGTTTAAAGTGGCTTTGAAACTCATCGCTTTGTTGGTAACACTGCTTTTAAACAGTAAATCAAAGTCATAACAATCATGACAGGGTTACCACCACAGTTTCTATTTTTATAGTCCCAGATAATTTTAATTTCTTAAATAGGGTATCAAGAATAAAAACAAGAACTTATTGGTCCACATATACGATACCAGAAACCTTCAAATGTGGATTTCTTTGGACCAAAAGTTGTACACGTTACAAAAGTGTCTGTTGCGAACAACGTTCAGAGAATTATGTAAGTTTACAGAACAAATGTAACAATCACGAACAGTTTTAATTACAGTATTATACTGACCGTATATCTGAAGAATTTTGTTGCGACGGATACACCAAAGACTTGAGATATTTTAAACTTACGTGTTCACCAATATGTTGGCAACAATGTCAACAAGCTACGTGCATTGCACCTGACACGTGTTCTTGTAAACCAGGATATAAACCGAGAACAAAGTACATTTGTGATCCAATTTGTTCTACTCCATGTTCTGATGGAACATGTGTAGCTCCAGAAACGTGTTCTTGTAATCATGGATATCAACTGGATGAGAACAATAAGTACATCTGTAAGCCGCTATGTTCTACGCAATGTTACAACGGAACATGTGTAGCTCCAGAGACGTGTTCGTGTAATCGTGGGTTTACTCGGAACGATAGAAACAAGTATATTTGTGATCCTGTATGTGCAAAGCTGTGTTTCAAGGGAACATGTGTAGCTCCGGACACGTGTTCATGTGATCCCGGTTTTACACTAAACCCTTTAAACAAATTTACATGTAATCCTGTTTGTTCGCCACCTTGTTCCAACGGAACATGTGTAGCTCCAGACACGTGTTCTTGTGACCCTGGGTTTGCACTAAACCCATTCAACAAATTTACATGTGATCCTGTTTGTTCGCCACCTTGTTCCAACGGAACATGTGTAGCACCAGACACGTGTTCTTGTGACCCAGGTTTCTCACTAGACCTCTCCGACAAATTCACCTGCAATCCAGTTTGTTCCCCCCCTTGTTCCAACGGAACATGTGTAGCTCCTGACACATGTTCTTGCGATGACGGCTACGAACTTGAAAACCAGAACACGTGTACACCAGTATGTTCCGTGGAATGTCTCAACGGCAACTGCACGTCTCCCGATACTTGCACATGCTTGGAAGAATACTATCTGGAACAGGATGGATACACGTGTTCCCCAATTTGCCTGGATGAGTGTGTAAACGGTTACTGCGTATCACCAAACAATTGCACATGTAACGACGGTTATGTTTATAACACAAGTTGTGTTCCATTTTGTTCCAATTGTTCTAATGGAGAATGTACGGAACCGGAAGTGTGCCAGTGTTGGGAAGGATATGAACCGGTTGGCTCGGGTTGTGTTTCTTTGTGTTACCATGGAAATTATTCTGAGGGAGATTGTGAATGTGATGATGGGTGGATGGGCGCTAACTGTAATACAACAAGCACGACGACATTTTTATCAGCTGTAAATCTGAAGTACGGTAAAAATTTGTGATTTATAGTTTGTAAAGATGATATTACAGATACCTGTATTTAACTAGTACCACCCTGATGATGCTACTGATACTAGGAATTTTAACTGTGGTTTTACTAAAAAGAAGAAAAAATCAATTAATTATCGTTAACGACATTTATGGTATTTGTTAATTTTTTTACTGGTTTTTCTTTCTAATTTCTAATTTCAGAGTTATCTGTGACGGATCCAAGCAAAGAAAGGTCATAAAATTATCACTTTTAGAACATATCATATATATAATAAAAATAAATTTTTGTACTTTTAGCTACATAGATTTTTTTTTATCCACAGATAACGTACTTTCCCTCTTTCTACTGCACGCATCCGCTGATAACCAATCAAATTTAGCTCAGTTTTCAGCAACCTCTTTATCATAGAAACATGCATGTCCCATTTCGGTATCTAATTGTGGTCATCACTGTCATCGAGTTGAATTTCGCACAAAAAAACGGAATTTGCTCGAAAACCATCACGTAAGTTCTAATTTAATTAGAAATTAATTTTGAGTTTCATTTCTTCACTAGAAAACAAAAAAAGCGAACAGTTCCATACACAGTAACCTTTCGAGGACCATGCGGAAATCGTCCTCTTTATTTTTGTCCTCCTCAACGTGTCACTAAATACAAAATTGAAGTAAGTGTGCTTTTAATTTAATTTAATTTAATTATAATTTATTTATAGCCTTACACTGCTAAAGAAACTATAAACGAATGCTGCAAAGGCTACACGAAAATCAATAGCGCTTTATGTGTTCCTCGGTGTTCAAAAAAATGTGCTAACAGCAAATGTACTGCTCCGGAAACTTGTACTTGTATTCCTGGCTACACTAAACATTCTACTAATAAGTATTTGTGTGTTCCTAAGTGTAGCCAACCGTGTATCCACGGCATGTGCATAAGACCAGAAACATGTTCCTGCATATCTCGGTACATAAAAAATCCAAAAAATAAGTACGAATGTAAACCACATTGTAGCAAACCGTGCGTTAATGGTAAATGTGTGAAACCAGAAACTTGTTCTTGTAACAGTGGGTACACTTTAAACCCTAAAGATCGTTATCAGTGTCAAAAACTGTGTTCTAAAAATTGTATTAATGGGGATTGTATTGGGCCCGAAAAGTGTTCTTGTAAGGTCGGTTTTATTAGAGATGCTAAAAATAAGTATGTTTGTAATCCCGTTTGTAGTAAACCTTGTGTTAATGGAAAATGTGCAGGAGCTAACAGATGTTCTTGTAATGGAGGCTATATAAAAGACAATAAAAATAACTACTTATGTGTTCCCAAATGTAGCACTTCGTGTATTAATGGGAAATGTGTGGCTCCTGAAAGTTGCTCGTGTAACTCCGGTTATAAGAAAGATGCCAAAAATAAATATTTGTGCAGTCCGATTTGTAGTAAACCGTGCGTTAATAGTAAGTGCACAAATCCGGAAACTTGTACTTGCAACTCCGGATTCGTGAAGGATAAAAACAACAAATATTTGTGTAATCCAATTTGTAGTAAACCGTGCGTTAATAGTAAGTGCACGGCTCCAGAAATTTGTACTTGTAGCTCCGGATTCGTGAAGGATAAAAACAACAAATATTTGTGTAATCCCATTTGTAGTAAACCGTGCGTTAATAGTAAGTGCACGGCTCCAGAAATTTGTACTTGTAGCTCCGGATTCGTGAAGGATAAAAACAACAAATATTTGTGCAATCCAATTTGTAGTAAACCGTGCGATAATAGTAAGTGCACAGCACCGGAAACTTGTACTTGCAACTCCGGATTTGTTAAGGATAAAAACAACAAATATTTGTGTAATCCAATTTGTAGTAAACCGTGCGTTAATAGTAAGTGCACGGCTCCAGAAATTTGTACTTGTAGCTCCGGATTCGTGAAGGATAAAAACAACAAATATTTGTGCAATCCAATTTGTAGTAAACCGTGCGTTAATAGTAAGTGCACGGCTCCAGAAACTTGTACTTGCAACTCCGGATTCGTGAAGGATAAAAACAATAAATATTTGTGCAATCCAGTTTGTAGTAAACCGTGCGTTAATAGTAAGTGCACGGCTCCAGAAACTTGTACTTGTAGCTCCGGATTCGTGAAGGATAAAAACAACAAATATTTGTGCAATTCGATTTGTAGTAAACCGTGCGTTAATAGTAAGTGCACAAATCCGGAAACTTGTACTTGCAACTCCGGATTCGTGAAGGATAAAAACAATAAATATTTGTGCAATCCAATTTGTAGTAAACCGTGCGTTAATAGTAAGTGCACAGCTCCGGAAACTTGCACTTGCAATCCCGGATTTGTAAAGGATAAAAATAACAAATATTTGTGCAATCCAATTTGTAGTAAAGCGTGCGTTAATAGTAAGTGCACAGCACCGGAAATTTGTACTTGCAGCCCCGGATTTGTAAAGAATAAAAGCAACAAATATTTGTGCAATCCAATTTGCA
Organism: Cynaeus angustus; assembly: GCA_030157275.1. NCBI lineage: Eukaryota > Metazoa > Arthropoda > Insecta > Coleoptera > Tenebrionidae > Cynaeus > Cynaeus angustus. Next base: position 11,999,162 of record CM058067.1, read on the forward strand.
GTAAACCGTGCGTTAATAGTAAGTGCACGACTCCGGAAACTTGTACTTGCAACTCCGGATTTGAAAAAGATCAAAGTAACAAATATTTGTGCAATCCGATTTGTAGTAAACCGTGCGTTAACAGTAAGTGCTCGGCTCCGGAGACTTGCACTTGCAGCTCCGGATTTGTAAAGGATAGAAACAACAAATATTTGTGCAATCCAGTTTGTAGTGAACCGTGCGTTAATAGTAAGTGCACGGCTCCGGAAACTTGCACTTGCAGCTCCGGATTCGTGACGGATAAAAACAACAAATATTTGTGCAATCCAGTTTGTAGTAAACCGTGCGTTAATAGTAAGTGCACGGCTCCAGAAACTTGTACTTGTAGCTCCGGATTCGTGAAGGATAAAAACAACAAATATTTGTGCAATCCGATTTGTAGTAAACCGTGCGTTAATAGTAAGTGCACAAATCCGGAAACTTGTACTTGCAACTCCGGATTCGTGAAGGATAAAAACAATAAATATTTGTGCAATCCAATTTGTAGTAAAGCGTGCGTTAATAGTAAGTGCACAGCACCGGAAATTTGTACTTGCAGCCCCGGATTTGTAAAGAATAAAAGCAACAAATATTTGTGCAATCCAATTTGCAGTAAACCGTGCGTTAATAGTAAGTGCACGACTCCGGAAACTTGTACTTGCAACTCCGGATTTGAAAAAGATCAAAGTAACAAATATTTGTGCAATCCGATTTGTAGTAAACCGTGCGTTAACAGTAAGTGCTCGGCTCCGGAGACTTGCACTTGCAGCTCCGGATTTGTAAAGGATAGAAACAACAAATATTTGTGCAATCCAGTTTGTAGTGAACCGTGCGTTAATAGTAAGTGCACGGCTCCGGAAACTTGCACTTGCAGCTCCGGATTCGTGACGGATAAAAACAACAAATATTTGTGCAATCCAGTTTGTAGTAAACCGTGCGTTAATAGTAAGTGCACGGCTCCGGAAACTTGCACTTGCAGCTCCGGATTCGTGACGGATAAAAACAACAAATATTTGTGCAATCCGATTTGTAGTAAACCGTGCGTTAATAGTAAGTGCACGGCTCCAGAAACTTGTACTTGCAACTCCGGATTCGTGAAGGATAAAAACAATAAATATTTGTGCAATCCAGTTTGTAGTAAACCGTGCGTTAATAGTAAGTGCACAGCTCCGGAAACTTGCACTTGCAATCCCGGATTTGTAAAGGATAAAAACAATAAATATTTGTGCAATCCAGTTTGTAGTAAACCGTGCGTTAATAGTAAGTGCACAGCACCGGAAATTTGTACTTGCAGCTCCGGATTCGTGAAGGATAAAAACAACAAATATTTGTGCAATCCAATTTGTAGTAAACCGTGCGTTAATAGTAAGTGCACAGCTCCGGAAACTTGCACTTGCAACTCTGGATTTGTAAAGGATAAAAACAATAAATATTTGTGCAATCCAATTTGTAGTAAACCGTGCGTTAACAGTAAGTGCTCGGCTCCGGAGACTTGTACTTGCAACTCCGGATTTGTAAAAGATCAAAGCAACAAATATTTGTGCAATCCAATTTGTAGTAAACCGTGCGTTAATAGTAAGTGCACGACTCCGGAAACTTGTACTTGCAACACCGGATTCGTAAAAGATCAAAGTAACAAATATTTGTGCAATCCGATTTGTAGTAAAACGTGTGTTAATAGTAAATGCACAGCTCCGGAAACTTGTACTTGCAGCTCCGGATTCGTGAAGGATGAAAACAACAAATATTTGTGCAATCCGATTTGCAGCAACCCCTGCATCAACAGCAAATGCACGGCTCCAGAAACCTGCACTTGCGACTTCGGTTACGCAAAGGATCCCAGCAACCCATCTTCGTGCAATCCCATGTGTAGCAAGAACTGTATCAACAGCAAATGCACGGCTCCAGAAACATGCACTTGTAACGAAAATTTCGTGAAGGCCGCTAACAATTCTTGTGTAGCATCTTGCGAACGAGAATGCATTAACGGCTTCTGTAACGCCCCTAACACTTGCGAGTGTTACAGTGGTTACATCCGCGATGCTAACGACATGTTTCAATGTAACGCCTTCTGTGAAATTGACTGTTTAAACGGTTACTGTGTAAAACCAAATTTTTGTAAATGTTATGAAGGATACCACAGAGACGAAAACGGAAGCTGTGTGCCAATTTGTCGGCGTTTTAAAGAGTTTGTGTGCCCATGTCCCCATAACTACAAACTCATGAACGGTAGCTGCATTTTCGAGGAAATTGACTGTGATGAGACAAACTGTTTTGATTACTGCACGGTGGAAGACTGTAACAACGAAAACAAAGCTACAACGTTCTTAATTAGGTATTAAAATTAAAATTCTCGTATAGGACTAAATCTGAACATTGTAGTACAATTCTAAGTGAAAATCTCACGACCCTCATTTCCGTTGGAGTAACGGTGTTACTTATTGTAACAGCAATTGTTACAGTTTCGGTGGTAATACTTAGAAGAAGGAACCAAGAGCCTGAAAACGACATCGAACTTCCTTTTTACGGTACGTAAATATAAAATTGTTAAAAAAATTATAGTCGGTTTTAGAAAACTTGATACGGAATCCTGTCTTCATCGCGGAGCTCCAAGGACCCAGGATGACCCTCCCAGATGACAAAATCGTCAAATCTGACTTTAATTCGTAAATAAAGGTTGCAATTGAAAAACGTCTCTTTTGTTTATTTTGAAATAAATCAATGCACGAACGTTGCTAACCGCAATGAGAGATTAAATTACCACTAAAATTATCTCGGATCTGTTTGCTCCGGTCGTTTGCCTCTTTATAAAAATGTCCTGGTTTGACCTAATAATGCACTCTTCGATTAAAAGTACAACAAAAAATAAACGTGTTTTGTTATTAGAATGTTAAAGGATCAAGAGAGTTTAGAATTTGAAAATTTGGAAATTCACTGAAAATATATTTTTTTATTGTTTTCAGGTTTTGAAATTGTCAAAAATTTGCACACGGCTGCAGCTTTCATAGTGACACACATAAAATGTCAAATTATCAGATTGACGTGCTTAGATTTTTATCTTGTTAAATTTTCAAATTGTTAAATTATCAAAACCTAAAGTTTTAGCATTTTTAGCGTTTCATTTTCTCAAATCTTCAAATTACCAAAATAGTAGTCAATTCCTAAAGTGTTCCGATCTTTTTTTTTCTTCTTAAATCATCAGATTGGCAGTCTCCCATCCTCTCAAATTCCCAAGTTTTAAAATTTTAATGTTTTTTTTTAAATCTGCAAATTGACAAAAAGATTTTTAATTTTTTTTATTTACAATTGTCAAAGTGTCAGGTTTCAAAATTTTTAGATTTTAAAACTTTGATCTATCTAAATCATCGAATTGTCAGTTTTCTGCAGTATCAAATAGCCAAAAACTCTAGGATTTTATATTTTGATATAATTAAACTTTTTATTTTAATTAATAATAATTTATTTTTTAATTTTTAGATACTTCAATTTTCAAACTGTCAGATTGAGTTGAAAATCAAATTAGTTTCATAAACTTTTAAATTCTCAATTTATCGACAAGTTCTAAGATTTCTAGATACTAAATTTTCATTTTCTCAAACCTTCAAATTGTCAAATTCTCATATCTACAAACTGCCAAGTTCTAAAATTCTTAGATTTTCAAAATCTCATTATCTTAAATTCTTGTTAGATTTCCCTGTTTTAGATTTTTTAATTCAAAGCTTACCAAATTCTCAAATTTTTAGAGTTTTGAATTCTCAAATTGTCAAATTATCAAGTTTCTTAAATTCGTAAATTTTTAAGTTTTTATTAAATTATCAGAATTTCGTTAAAAATTACTCAAGTGATTTTTTTTATTGTTCAAAATTCTCGAATTGTTAAGATTTCTAGTCTTTTCAAATACTTTGAACTTTTAGTAATTAAATCTAAAATTTAAACATGAGTTCCCATTTGCGGAATTTTAGATTTTTGAACTTTTTAAAATGATTACACCTCGTTTTGAATCTTTAAATCTGCTAGAACTAATTTTTGAAAAAATCGGTTAAATTTTTAAAGTTTCCTTTCTTAAATGATTAAATTTTTCACTACAAATTGCCAGATATTCAAGCACTTTGACTTACAAGTTTCTTCAAAACTTCGAATTGTCAATTTCTCATATCTCAAAACTCCCAAGTTCCAAAATTCTTAGATTTTCAAATTCTCATTATCTTAAATTCTTGTCAGAGTTTCCTGTTCTTTCCAATCGTTAGATTATCGTAAATTTCCAAATCCTCATCAGGCTCTCAAACTTTTAGAACTTTAAAATCTCAAATTCTCAAAGTATCCTAGAATTTTAGGATTTTATTTTTTCAAATTATCAATCTTTTCAAGATTTACCCAGGTTTTCATGCTATTCATAATTATTTTAATTTTAGCTAGATTAGAAAATATTAGGCCTCAAATTAAAATTTGGAAAATGAAGTAAGAAACAAAATTTAATTTGTATTAACTGAATATCTGGTCACGCATGTAAAAAACTAATTTCACTAATTTTAAATATTATTATTATTTTGTGAAATGTAACTACTCGGCTCGCTTACGCTCGCCTCGACTTCGGTGTGATTGTAAACTGAATTGTTTTATTTTTAATTTTGCCTACTCTGCTGTACTCTAAATGTATAAAAAAATATGTTAAAAAAACAAAAATCTAAACAATAAATTTTCACATAATTAGGAAAATTTTTGAATTAGTACGAAAATTTTATTCAAATTAAGTTGCCCAAATCTTCCATACGACGTAATTTAACCATTCTAGACAAGAAAATAAAAAAAATTCTAAAAATGTGTAAAAATATAAAAAGATCTAATTTTTTGAAAATAATTACAAAATGGTGAATGCGCCGAAGCTATTATTTCAAATTCTCATTATCTTAAATTCTTGTCAGAGTTCCCTGTTCTTTCCAATCGTTAGATTATCGTAAATTTCCAAATCCACATCAGGTTCTCAAACTTTTAGAACTTTAAAATCTCAAATTCTCAAAGTATCCTAGAATTTTAGGATTTTATTTTTTCAAATTATCATTATTTTCAAAATTTACCCAGATTTTCATGCTATTCATAATTATTTTAATTTTAGCTAGATTAGAAAATATTAGGCCTCAAATTAATATTTGGAAAATGAAGTAAGAAACAAAATTTAATTTGTAGGAACTGAATATCTGGTCACGCATGTAAAAAAGTAATTTCACTAATTTTAAATATTATTATTATTTTGTGAAATGTAACTACTCGGCTCGCTTACGCTCGCCTCGACTTCGGTGTGATTGTAAGCTAAATTGTTTTATTTTTAATTTTGCCTACTCTGCTCTACTCTAAATGTATAGAAAATACGTTAAAAAAAAAACAAAAATTTAAACAATACATTTTCACATAATTACGAAAATTTTTGAATTAGTGTGAAAATTTTATTTAAATTGAGTTGTCCAAAATCTTCCATACGACGTAATTTAACCCTTCTAGACAAGAAAACAAAAAAGTTTCTAAAAATGTGTAAAAATATGAAAAAATCTAATTTTTTGAAAATAATTACAAAATGGTGAATGCGCCGAAGCTATTATTTGAGAATTAAATTTTAATTTTATCGAGAATCTTTAATTTCACAAAATGTGAGCACTAGTTGGTAAATTTTAATTTTTTAATTTTTTTTGATGCAAAGCGATTCTAAAATTCTTAGATTTTCAAATTCTCATTATCTTAAAATCTTGTCAGAGTTTCCTGTTCTTTCCAATCGTTAGATTATCGTAAATTTCCAAATCCACATCAGGCTCTCAAACTTTTAGAACTTTAAAATCTCAAATTCTCAAAGTAACCTAGAATTTTAGGATTTTATTTTTTCAAATTATCGTTATTTTCAAAATTTACCCAGATTTTCATGCTATTCATAATTATTTTGGTTTTAGCTAGATTAGAAAATATTAGGCCTCAAATTAAAATTTGGAAAATGAAGTAAGAAACAAAATTTAATTTGTAGGAACTGAAAATCTGGTCACGCATGTAAAAAACTAATTTCACTAATTTTAAATATTATTATTATTTTGTGAAATGTAACTACTCGGCTCGCTTACGCTCGCCTCGACTTCGGTGTGATTGTAAGCTGAATTGTTTTATTTTTAATTTTGCCTACTCTGCTCTACTCTAAATGTATAAAAAAAATATGTTAAAAAAAAACAAAAATTTAAACAATAAATTTTCACATAATTACGAAAATTTTTGAATTAGTGTGAAAATTTTATTTAAATTGAGTTGTCCAAATCTCCCATACGACGTAATTTAACCCTTCTAGACAAGAAAACAAAAAAGTTTCTTAAAATGTGTAAAAATATAAAAAAATTTAGTTTTTTGAAAATAATTACAAAATGGTGAATGCGCTGAAGCTATTATTTGAGAATTAAATTTTAATTTTATCGAGAATCTTTAATTTCACAAACTGTGAGCACTAGTTGGTAAATTTTAATTTTTTATTTTTTTTTTTGATGCAAAGCGATTCTAAAATTCTTAGATTTTCAAATTCTCATTATCTTAAAATCTTGTCAGAGTTTCCTGTTCTTTCCAATCGTTAGATTATCGTAAATTTCCAAATCCACATCAGGCTCTCAAACTTTTAGAACTTTAAAATCTCAAATTCTCAAAGTATCCTAGAATTTTAGGATTTTATTTTTTCAAATTATCGTTATTTTCAAAATTTACCCAGATTTTCATGCTATTCATAATTATTTTGGTTTTAGCTAGATTAGAAAATATTAGGCCTCAAATTAAAATTTGGAAAATGAAGTAAAAAACAAAATTTAATTTGTAGGAACTGAAAATCTGGTCACGCATGTAAAAAACTAATTTCACTAATTTTAAATATTATTATTATTTTGTGAAATGTAACTACTCGGCTCGCTTACGCTCGCCTCGACTTCGGTGTGATTGTAAGCTGAATTGTTTTATTTTTAATTTTGCCTACTCTGCTCTACTCTAAATGTATAAAAAAAATATGTTAAAAAAAAACAAAAATTTAAACAATAAATTTTCACATAATTAGGAACATTTTTGAATTAGTGCGAAAATTTTATTTAAATTAAGTTGCCCAAATCTTCCATACGACGTAATTTAACCCTTCTAGACAAGAAAACAAAAAAGTTTCTAAAAATGTGTAAAAATATGAAAAAATCTAATTTTTTGAAAATAATTACAAAATGGTGAATGCGCCGAAGCTATTATTTGAGAATTAAATTTTAATTTTATCGAGAATCTTTAATTTCACAAAATGTGAGCACTAGTTGGTAAATTTTAATTTTTTATTTTTTTTTTTGATGCAAAGCGATTCTAAAATGCTTAGATTTTCAAATTCTCATTATCTTAAATTCTTGTCAGACTTCCCTGTTCTTTCCAATCGTTAGATTATCTTCAATTTCCAAATCCACATCAGGTTCTCACTTTAAAATCTCAAATTCTCAAAGTATCCTAGAATTTTAGGATTTTATTTTTTCAAATTATCAAATTATCAATCTTTTCAAAATTTACCCAAGTTTTCATGCTATTTATAATTATTGTAGTTTTGGTTTTATAGAAAACAATTAAATTATTATTATTGGAAATATCAGCGTAATTATTAAAAATTCTCAAATTATTTAGTTTTTTAGTCTTTTCAAATACTTAGAACTTTTAGTAAATATTTCAAATTCAATTTCAAATTCTGTGCTTTTTAGAAATTGTTAAAATTCTCAAAATTTTTACATTAGAAACTTGAAACTTAGCTACAACTTTGAGATACTTAGAATGTTGAATTTTTCTGAATTATTAGTGTTATTAGTGAAATTTGTAGAAAATAGTGAATTCTCAAAATTTTAACTCCTAAAAAGTTTTTTTTTTAATTTTTGCGATGTGCACTTCTCATTTTAACCAAACATCTACATATACAGAGTAGCGCATTTTATACTTTTAAAAGAAGTGAAAAAGCGATTAACCGCAAAACACCCTGTACATTTTCGCTCGAAAATTCTTAACAATTAAGTTCCATTCTACACTAGCCACTACGTCATTCTCGCTATAAATAGTCAATACCAATAACGATTTTTCCAGAGATCAATTTCCAAACTTCGAAAATAGCTCCCGCTTTGAATAATACATCCAACTTAAAATAACGCAAAGTTGAGATCAAACGCGTTTTATTTTATTTTAAAGTGAAATAATTAAACACGTTTTGACAGCGCCCGCCGACTCGGATTTGAGCAAACTCCGGGCGTCTGCGTTATGACCCTCTGGTTAACCGGCAGCTCCTGTCCACGCACTCTTCTTCTACTTCAGTTGTGATTTCGACTTTGTGCGAATCGGTTAGCCGATGTTTATTTCTACAGCGTAAATATCTAGTAAGTACTTAAATCCCCCATTTCTCCCTGTCTCACCCGAACCTGGACGACTCACACTTCCCCCAAAAACTCCGCTTATATTGATCCGGTGTCCGCTTAAGATCAGATTTGGTTACGTCGGCATACAGCAACCGAATTTCCTTTCCCGATGATCGATAATCTGATAAACAAGTCGTTGTTTCAGCTAAAATGTTAACGAATGAAGACGATAATCTGGAGGATTTGCTTAGCCTCTGGATATGAAAATCTTTGCTGTAGTTGTGATGCTACTTTTCTACTCCCCTTTACCTCGATTGGGACAACGGCTGGTGCCTCCAAGGAATACGCAGGCGACCGATGATGACGACGACGAGGAGATTAGACAAGCACTCAGCAACCACGAAGAGGAAGAGATTAACGCAACAGGTACGAGATGTTAAGTTTGTTACGGAGGAAATTGAAAACGACGTGACCACGTGGCATGGGACTGTTTTTCTGGTGAAGACAGTTTTCGGCTTCTGGGAAACTGTCAAAACAGAGAAAGGAAATTCAAATCTCCTCCTAAGCTGAGCTTTCGTTTTTAGGTCACGATGAACGTCAACGTCCTGAAAGCTCCGGATCATTTGAAATTTTCTGATTTTTTTTTTGTAGAAACGGGGATGTATTTGGGGGCTTCCTGCGAACACTTCTGTCACCCCAAGCTCCTGCATGTTTACTGTAACCCCATCAGCGGGGTGTGTGAATGTGAGAAGAACTACCCCGTCAAACTTAACCCTACTACGGGGTGTGGAAAACGTAAGTCTGGAGACTCTTAAATCGATTTTACTTCGATTTTTTTAGCGAAACGCTTAGGAGATCAGTGTTACTACAGGGAAACTTGTCGGTACACTGACGCTCATTCTGCCTGTGTGCAAGTGGACCATAATGCCATCTGTCAGTGTGAACCAGGATACCATTTTGTGGCTCTACAAAAACCGTCGAAGAGAGTTTTTTGTGCTGAGGGTGAGTTGGCAACGTGGAACTAAAAAATGAACCATCGTCGATGCAGATTTTGGAATTTGGAATTTATTCGGAGCCTCTTTGACAGTTTGAGGTTAATTAATTGCGTACGTTATTGTCACGTGCTTCTAAAACGTCAAAATCGACAGATCACAGTGATACCAACTCTCCAAAATAATGTTCGTAACTGAAAGCATTGAAAAGGTGAAATATAACTTCTCGGCTCGCTACCCCTCGCCTCGATTTTAGTGTGGCCTTGAAAGTCAGCGTTGTCAATTTGAAAGTTTAGCTTCAAAACAACAAAGCTTTCACAGAATAAGCAGAGGTGGATTAGAAAATATTAAGCCTCAAATTAAAATTTGGAAAATGGACTATAAAAAACAAAACTTAATTAACACGCATGGGAAAAACTAATTTCACTAATTTTAAATATTATAATTATTTTGTGAAATGTAACTACTTGGCTCGCTTACGCTCGCCTCGATTTTAGTGTGATTGTAAGCTAAACTATTTTATTTTTAATTTTGCCTACTCTGCTTTACTCTAAGTGTATAAAAAATATGTTAAAAAAACAAAACTTGAAACAATAAATTTTCACATAACTAGAAAAAATTTTGAATTAGTGCGAAAATTTTATTTAAATTAAGTTGCCAAAATCTTCCATACAACGTAATTTAACCATTCTAGACAAGAGAACAAAAAAGTTTCCAAAAATTTATGAAAATATTAAAAATTCAAATTTTTTGAAAAGTATTACAAAATGGTGAATGCGCCGAAGCTATTATTTAAGAATTAAATTTTAATTTTATCGAGAATCTTTAATTTCACGAAATGTGAGCACTCGTTGGTAAATTTAAAAAAAAAAAAATATTTTTTATTTATTTATTTTATAGAACATTTTTAAAGATTATTACCAAATCTGTCAATTTCAAATAAACTTTCTAATTTCTTCTTAAATCTTCTATGCGACGAAATATGATTGTTTTCTTGTTAGTTTTATATTTCTAAACATGAAATCAAAAATTTTTCCAAATATTCACAAAAATTAAAAAAATACGAATTTCCAAGTTTAATGCAAAATCGCTCCAAATATAATTTTAATTTTTTTCAAGAACTTTTATTTTTACTAAATTTGACTATTTTTTTTATAAATACCAACTTTTTAGACAAGAAAATAAAAAATGTTTTAAAAATCAATAAAATTATTGTGATTTTTTTAGACAAAAATGGTGGATACTCCAAATCTGTTATTTAAAAAAAAAAAATTTTTATTTTTTTAGAATTTTTAACCATATAAAGTGTGACTAATTTGTAGTTTGCTCTTTCTTTTTAGGCATAGAAACAAGAAAATTTTCAAAAATCTATAAAATAAGAAAAAATTAATTTAAAATTTTGTGTAAAAATGCAGTGTTATTTTAAATTTATTCTAGCATCTACAATTTTACAAATATTTGACATGTAGAGGCCACGCATGTCAGAAATAAGCTCCACTAATTGCTAGATTATTATTATCATGTGAAAGATAACTGCTCGGCTCGCTTACGCTCGCCTCGATTTTAGTGTGATTTTAAATTAGTTAAATAGTTAATTAGTTAGTTGATTATTATTTTTAAGTTCCAAAGTTTAGCTGTGTAAAATTTTATTTAATTTAAGTTTTCAAATTACAAACATTCTAAAATCTAAAAATTTGAATGTTAGTGTATTTTAAATTTTACCCTAAAATTTTGAAACCCTCAGTTTTATTTTTAGAGCGATTCTGACGTCATCACAGGTACATTAATAAAAGAAAACTACGATATAGATTTCCAAAAATTGAGTACAAAAAATATTTACTAGAATTGCTGGGAATCATAAACTTGAAAAGAAAATTCAAAAATTGATAACTACTCGGCTCGCTGACGCTCGCCTCGACTTTAATATGATTGCGAGCTAAATATATTTTTTTTATTTTCATCTACTCTACTCTACTCAATAAAATACGACGAAATATGATCATTTTTTCGTGAATTCTATATTTCTAGGGGTGAAGTCTAAAAATTTTTCAAAAGTTTACGAAAATTAAAAAAATCCGAATTTTTAAATTTGGTGCGAATTTGCTCTAAAAAAATAAAAATTTTTCAAGAACCTTTATTATTTACGAAAATATTATTATTATTTTGTGAAATGTAACTACTCGGCTCGCTTACGCTCGCCTCGACTTCGGTGTGATTGTAAGCTAAATTGTTTTATTTTTAATTTTGCCGTTATTTAGTGTCGTTATTTTCTGTAGATTTTATCTTTTTTAATATAAAAGCAATGAAAATTTTTTAGAAACGTATAAAATTATCATTAATAAAAAATCTATAAAATAAGAAAAAAAAATTTAAAATTTTGTGTAAAAATGCAGTCTGTTATTTTAAATTTATTTTAGCATCTACAATTTTACAAATATTTGAATCCACAATTTTACAAATATTTAACAGGTAGGGGCCACGTATGTCAGAAATAAGCTCCACTAATTGCAAAGATTATTATTATTATAATGTGGAAGATAATTACTCGGCTCGCTTACGCTCGCCTCGATTTTAGTATAATTTTAAATTAGTCTAATAGTTAATTAGTTAATCAATTATTAATTTAATCTAAAAATTAGAATGTTAGTGTGTTTTAAATTTTCCCAAAAATTTTGAGACCCTCAGTTTTATTTTTAGAGCGATTCTGACGTCATCACAGGTACATCAATAGAAAAAAACTCCGATATAGATTTCCGAAAATTAACAAAAAAAAATTGATTTGTTGGGAATCATAGACCTAAGAAGAAACTTTAAAAATAAATTTTTATTTCTAAATTTCTTTGTTTCCAGATCTTAACGTCATGACCACAGACTTCTCCACGTTCGCCGGCGTTCTCTCCGGCATCGCTCTCCTGTCGGGACTCCTCTGCTTCGTCCTTCGACTCTTTAATCAAAACTTGTACGGAACAAGACGACATCGATTTGGTAATGCCAATTTGGCCCCTCCCATTTTGTTTTCCAGTGACCCAGGTGAGAAATGGGAATTTAGAAAAGTCCCAGTAGAAATCAATAGATTTATGAACTAGTACAATTCCCCGTGTTGTTACAGCTTTCAACAATATAATTTGATTTTTGAACAAGTTTTATTGTTGACAGTATAAATGTTCGTCTTGCTTGATGAAGCAGTTGATGAATTGAACCGGTAAAGTTGCCACAAAGAGCTCGAGAAAGAGGGAAATTTTCGTGATAGAGAGCAATTAAGGGAAGGTAAATTCATACGTGTCTCGAGGAGGGTAGTCTATATTCTTCTTATTGACTTATTGAATGGATTACGTAGAAAATGGTTTTACTGCATTTCCGTTCAAACTTGGTTCGATTTTTCGCTCGACATTCAAAGTGAAGCTCTTTGTGGAATCTTTACCTCTTTTGATTCTATTTGGTGTTGACTTTTCTTGATGTTTACAGAAACTAAATAGGAAATATTTCTAAATGTTTCGTTTGGGCACATATACAGGGTGGAGAGACTAAGTTGTTTCAAGTTTCAGATATTAATACTGACATTTCACTGTTCGAAGGTAAAAATTCCATATTAAATGACATCATATGAGTGCATATACAAAAAGTCTTAAAAAAATATGTATCCACAGAATTAGAAAAAAAAAAATTTTTAAATTTGGTGCCTATTATTTCCAAGGTCACTCAAAATCTTGTACTCTAGACAATTTTTTTTCTAAATATCCGCAAAAGTAAGAAAAATACGAATTTAAAAATTTGGTTGGAAAATGTAATGGTAATAATAATAATAATGATGATAGTGATAATAATAATTAAAATAATAATAATGATAATGGTGATGATAATGATAATAATAATGATAATAATAATAATAATAATAATAATAATAATAATAATAATAATAATAATAACAATAATAATAATAATAATAATAATAATAATAATAATAATAATAATAATAATAATAATAATAATAATAATAATAATAATAATAATAATGATAATAATAATAATAATAATAATAATAATAATGATAATAATAATAATAATAATAATAAAATACATTATAATTTTTGATTATTGCGAAAATGGATTAGCAAAATTTTTTATTTCCACTTAACATTTCCGACTTATTTCAAATTTTCAGCGTAATGAAATATGATCGCTTTCTAGTAAATTCCATCTTTTGAAACGCAAAAACAGACTTTTCCAAAAATTGACATAATTGAAAAAATTAAATCAAAATTGGTGGTTATTATCAAGTCAAATTTTCAAATTTTCCTAAATTTCATTTTCTTGCAAATTCTGTTTCTACGCATAAAAACAAAAATTTCAACTATTTTTTTGAAAATATAATTTTTCTAGGTAGGCAAACATTTTTTTTTTTATTTGTACAAAATGGTGGATGCGCCGACTCTATTTTTTTAAATTTGAATTTTGATGTATTTCTTGATTTTTAATTTCATGAAATGTGACCATATTCATAAAATATATTACTTAAAAAAGATGTTTTAATATTCCAGGACCGTACTCAAATTAATTATTTTAAATGGAACGTTATGAGCTTCAATCTGTCATCTCTAAATAAAATTTTTAATTTTGTCATAAATGTTTAATTTTACTAAATGTGACTATTTTCTTGATATCATTTTTTTACATAGGCATACAAAAAAATATATAAAAATCTGTAGAAATATAAACGACAGATTTTTTTAAATTTGTGCAAAATGGTGGATGCGCCAAATCTATTATTTTAAAATAAAATTTAATTTATTTCTAAATTTTTAACTTTATGAAATGTAACCAAATTCTAAAAATATGTTATTTAAAACAGGTGTTTTAATAATCCAGGACCGTACTTAAATTAATTACTTTAAATGGAACGCTTCAAGTTTTAATCTGTCATCTCTAAATAAAATTCCTAATTTCGTCATAAAATTTTATTTTCACGAAATGTGACTATTTTCTTGTAAATTTTATTTTTCCAGATAGGCATACAAAATTTTTTTAAAAAATCTGTAGAAATATGGACCACAGTTTTTTTTTATTTGTACAAAATGGTGGATGCGCCAACTCTATTTTTTTTAAATTTAAATTTTGATGTATTTCTTGATTTTTAACCTCATGAAATGTGACCATATTAAATATATTACTTAGAAAAGATGTTTTAATAGTCCAGGACCGTACTCAAATTAGTTATTTTAAATGGAACGTTATGACTATTATGAGCTTCAATCCGTCATCTCTAAATAAATTTTTTAATTTTGTCATAAATGTTTAATTTTAACAAATGTGACTATTTTCTTGTGAATATCATTTTTTTACACAGGCATACAAAAAAAATAATAAAAATCTGTAAAAATATAGATGACAGATTTTTTACAATCTATGCAAAATGGTGAATGCGCCAAATCTATTATTTTTAAAAAAAATTTAATTTATTTCTAGTTTTTTAAATTTATGAACCAAATTCGAAAAATATGCTACTTAAAACAGGTGTCTTAATAGTCCAGGACCGTACTCAAATTAATTATTTTCAATGGAACGATCTAAATTTTAGAAAGAATTTCTACATTCGTCATAAATTTTTAATTTTACGAAATGTGGCTATTTTCTTGTAAATGTCATTTTTAGATAAACACACAAAAAATATTTAAAAAAAATCTATAGAAATATAGACGACAGATTTTTTTTTATTTATACAAAATGGTGGATGCGCCAACTCTATTTTTTTTAAATTTAAATTTTGATGTATTTCTTGATTTTTAACCTCATGAAATGTGACCATATTAAATATATTACTTAAAAAAGATGTTTTAATAGTCCAGGACCGTACTCAAATTAATTATTTTAAATGGAACGTTATGACTGTTATGAGCTTCAATCCGTCATCTCTAAATAAATTTTTTAATTTTGTCATAAATGTTTAATTTTAACGAATGTGACTATTTTCTTGTAAATATATTTTTTTTACACAGGCATACAAAAAAAAATAAAAATCTGTAAAAATATAGATGACAGATTTTTTAAAATCTGTGCAAAATGGTGAATGCGCCAAATCTATTATTTTTAAATAAAATTTAATTTATTTCTAGATTTTTAAATTTATGAACCAAATTCGAAAAATAAGCTACTTAAAACAGGTGTTTTAATAGTCCAGGACCGTACTCAAATTAATTATTTTCAATGGAACGATCTAAATTTTAGAAAGAATTTCTACTTTCGTCGTAAATTTTTAATTTTACGAAATGTGGCTATTTTCTTGTAAATGTCATTTTTAGATAAACACACAAAAATTTTTTTTAAAAATCTATAGAAATATGGACCACAGTTTTTTTTTATTTGTACAAAATGGTGGATGCGCCAACTCTATTTTTTTTAATTTAAATTGTGATGTATTTCTTGATTTTTAACTTCATGAAATGTGACCATATTAAATATATTACTTAAAAAAGATGTTTTAATAATCCAGGACCGTACTCAAATTAATTATTTTAAATGGAACGTTATGAGCTTCAATCCGTCATCTCTAAATAAAATTTTTAATTTTGTCATAAATGTTTAATTTTAACAAATGTGACTATTTTCTTGTAAATATCATTTTTTACACAGGCATACAAAAAAAAATAATAAAAATCTGTAAAAATATAGATGACAGACTTTTTAAAATTTGTGCAAAATGATGGATGCGCCAAATCTATATTTTTTAAATAAAAGTTAATTTATTTCTAGTTTTTTAAATTTATGGACCAAATTCGAAAAATATGCTACTTAAAACAGGTGTTTTAATAGTCCAGGACCGTACTCAAATTAATTATTTTCAATGGAACGATGTAAATTTCAATGACATATTTAGAAAAAAATTGCACTTGCGTCATAAATTTTTAATTTCATGAAATATGACTATTTTCTACTAAATTATATCATCCAAAACACAGAAACGGAAATTTTTTCAAAAATTCCTACTATCAAAGAAAAAAATAATTTTCGAATTTGGTATGAGAATGTAATCTGTTAAGTGTCCCAGTTAAATTTCTGATTTCTCCGAAAATCTTCTATATGACAAAATATGACTATTTTCTTTTAAGTGTCATATTTTTAAACCCAAAACCTTTTTTTCCAAGTTTAAGAAAAACGCGTTTTTTTTTTAATTTGGGAAAAAATGCCATTCGTTCTTTCAAAATAAAATTTCTAATTTGCTCCAAGTTAAAAACATAAATAAAATACGAATTTTTGATTTGGCGTGGAAATGTAGTCTGTTACCTGCAAATAAAAATTTTCCAAAAATTTGTAGTATTATAAGAAAATTTCCAAAATTCTTCAAAAATTTTAAGTACGACAAAATGTATTTTTTTTGTTTAATTTCACAAAATGTGACCATTTTCTCCCGATTTTCATTTTTTTAATGCAAAAACAATGTTTTTTTTTAAATGTCTACAGAATTAATGAAAATCATTTTTAATTATTTTTATATACATCCAAATATCCAAAAAAGTAAGAAAAAAAAAACAACAAAAAATTTGATGCCAAATAAAATTCAAATTTTTTATTAAAAACTTCTTCGTGAAATCTATTTTTTGTAATTTTTTTTTTTTATACAGAAAACCAAAGAAATTATTAAAAAAATGTTTTTTCTTAATTTTACAAAAATGAAGGATTTGCCATTTCTGTTAATTCCTAAATAAAAAAAAAATATTCTAAAATCTTTAACTTTACGAAATGTGACCAATTTCCTGTGAATTTCAAAATCTATGCATATTTCAAAATCCGGAGACAAAGAATTTTCAAAAATTTTGAATTTGGTGCAAAGACGCAATCTTCCATCTCCAATTTTTTTTTTTTAATTTTTAATACTAAAAAACGATTCCCTTGATGATTTAACATGGAATTTACCACCTTACTCCTCCCCCTGCTCTCCAACCCCCCTCTTTTTTTTTATAAAGAGAAGTAACTTTTGATGGTGTGCAGGATCCTTACCGATGCCTACCATCGACCGAAGCTTGACGTCGCGGACGTCGAGTCGCAGGACAATAGCGTCGCTGCCGTCGCGACGGGCCAGCAGTGCCCAGGGATGCCGCGGAATAACCGCCTCCCGTGCAGGTGCGGCCCGCACCGCCGCCATCTTGCTACTCTCTTGTCCCTCCGCTCCCTCAGACGTAAAACCCACTAGTTTCGGTAGTGTGCCGACTTCTATGTGTTGTACTAGAATAGTACTCTGACACGGTTAGTACACTCAGACAGGACCACACTCGAATTTCCGTCTTCTTACACTTCATCTACATCTTTGTGTTCATTTCATTCCATTCTAGCACGGAGAACGCAAGATGGCAGCGGTTTAATTCGACTTACAGTTTCTTCACTTAAAAGTCTGAGAAAATCAGCAACACTAAGAACACGACACAAGCACGCACACTCTGACCTGCATGTATGTACCGTTTGATGTCTTCTTTGTGATCAATTCCAGCATGAGTGTTCAATTTTGACAAAAACTCTTGAAAAGTGTTTGCATGTTTTGCACCATCACCAAGAGCAAGCGGTTAAATTCTTTCTACTTTGTGAAGGCTCCCGAAGGCCGAGCTTAACCTCAATTCATAGTACCACCTCTGTGAAGAGCTATAGTCAACGAAGATACGAACGCGAAAGAGAACAGAAAGAGGAAAGAGAGATGCAGAGGCGTCTGGCTAGGATGACTTCCTCTTCCAATTCTAGTGGAAGGGTTGCTCCAACTCCTAGTCCTCATTCCACGGATGATCTTCTTCCGACGTTGGAGGAAGACAAACAGGTGAGAAACTTGATCAGCCCACCTCAAAGGTTGGGAAAAACTATTCCATCCAAAGAAAATCAACAGGATGTTATTTTGCAGAGAGAATCTTCATGGATCGCTATTGTAAGTGACGAGTTTGGGAATGTCAATTTCAGCTTTTTTCACTTTGTAGATTAGGTTTTTCTGCTTACTTCGAGTTTTCAAACTCATGACTTAAGTCAGTTTTCACGCTTTCGCCCCTACACGTTTATCTCTCTGTTCTGGCCAAGTTTTATCTTCTCTCTCTCTTCTAGGTTCCTCCCTTAGCGATTCAAGAGGAATCTTCATCGAGTTTTCACGAAGAAATGCCCTCTACTTCGAAACAGTTTCCATGAACTTTTTTTTAAAGTGAATCATTTGGCCTAGCTAAGTTTTTTTTTCTACGGACTTGGGTCCTGCAGTTTCATTTAAGTAGATCGAAATCGTTAGGGCTCAATAATGAAACGATTGATCGACTTAAATCCATTTTTTGTGGTACTCAAGTCTTGTTGTATGTCATGTGCTGGTGGATCCCTGAATTGTATGTTTATGCATCTTTGTGAATTATGTTATTCAGGATTTCGATGTACATTGCAATGTTATTTCATGTTAATAGAATTATATAACTTAGATTACAAACATTTCCTAACTTCAGTGCTTCCATACTTATAGACAAAACAACTATCTTCAGTACTTCTGTTTATTTTAATCACTTCTTTAACACGCATCCAACCTCTCTAAGTCTGAAATGTCCAAGTAGACTCCAGTTTCTTGCTAACGACCTAGAATAGAGAAATCTCGAAGTTTGAAACCTGAAACCTAAATGTAGAAGCTGAAGTTGCTATTCTAGCACGAAACTTGTGAAAGTTGAAACCTGAAAAACTCTCTTGTCGGTTAGCGTTTACAGTTTGAAACCTGGAACCGTACGAAACTTTGGAACTTAAACAAAAACCTTGAATTTGCTGCTCACAACCTAAATAAAAGAAACTTTAAAAACTTAACCTAAAAATTTACAAAAAACAAAAACTGTAGTTTAGTCGTCTGAAATTTGTTACTCAGCTACATAAAAACTTAAACCTGAAACCTAAATCTTGTTTAACATACAAACTTAGAATTTGCTGTTTCACTCCTAGGCACGAAAGACTTTCAAGGCTCATCACAGTAAAATGCAACCTGGAACTTGAGAAATAGTTTTAAAGCTTGAACAAGTTTGGTTGTAACATAAAAATCTTGAATTCGCTGCTTACAACCTAAATAAGAGAAATCTTTAAAGACTAAAGCCTGAAAGCTTAGGAAATTTATCAGAGATTATAATTAAATTGCCAAAAATTTGTGACTTCCTTACATAGGAGTTGAAACCTGAAAGCTAGACTGTGTTTGTTAGCATGCAAACCTAAAATTGCTGCTCCAAACCTAGACAAGAAACTTTAAACTTTAAAGTCATCACTGCATACAGAAAACGGACACCTGAAGCTTAAGGAATAGTACAGAAGCCTAAACTGGCTTGACTACAAGCAAAAAAACCTTAAATTAGCTGATCACAACCTAAATAAGATAATTTTTTGAATATTAGAACCTAAACCTGGTTTGGTTTTAGCATAAAGACCTTGACTTCACTGACCACAACCTAAATAGAAAAAACCTTTTAAAACTAGATCCTGAAACCTTCCAAAACAGCAATTCCAGTTTAATCTCCTTAAATCTGAGACACATTTAGATGGAAGTTAAAACCTAAAACCTAAGCTGCTCCGTTTGTTAGTATACAAACCTAGAATTGCCGCTCCATACCTAGGCATCAAAAATAAATTTGAAGCCTGAAATCAGCGAAACTTGATGAAAGTGTAAATTTGTAACTTATTACCGAAAATTGCAACCTAAAACTTGAAATAGTTTTAAACCTAGAATTGGCTTGTTTGTAGCAAAAAACCTTGAATTCGCAGCTTACAACCTAAATCCGAGAACCTTAAAATCGCAATTCAAAGCCTGAAATTTGTATGTAGTAACACTCGAAAATTATATTTTAACCTAGAATTTCTTGAATACGAAACCTAAAACCTTGCGAATAAAACTTGAACACTGGGAGTCTGAACCCGAAATTTAAAACCTAACACCTCAGTTTTTGGACTGTTAGCATAAAAACCTATTTTTTGCCTACGAACTGAGGAATCTTAACCTTAATAAGATCTATAATTTCCTGAAAATAAAAATAAAAACACAAAATGGATTCCAAAACGATTTATTTGAGAAAACGGTAGTAGAGACGAAAACTGGGTGGTATTTGAAACAAACTCAATTCGAAACTTGTCAACGTAATACTGCTTTTAAGTAAAAAAATGGAATGGAAAATATTTAATCGACTTCTTCGATGGTTGGTCCGGCACCGCCAGCCCCGGGAGCAGCACCAGGAGCAGCACCTCCGGCACCAGGGAATCCAGGCATGCCACCAGGAGCACCACCAGCTCCCTGGTACAATTTGGTGATGATGGGATTGCATAAGTTTTCTAATTCTTTTTGTTTATGTTCGTATTCTTCTTTCTCGGCTAATTGGTTAGCATCCAACCAAGCGATGACTTCGTTGCATTTCTCCATGATGCTGTTCCTTTCCGAGTCGGTGATCTTATCTTTAACTTTTTCGTCTTCCATGGTACTCTTGATGTTAAAGCAGTAAGATTCCAAGCCGTTCTTGGCAGCAATAGTATTCTTCTGCTTCTCGTCTTCACTGCGGTACTTTTCTGCTTCGTTAACCATGCGCTCGATGTCTTCTTTGCTGAGACGACCCTTGTCGTTGGTGATGGTGATCTTGTTTTCTTTGTTGGTGCTCTTTTCGACGGCAGTGACGTTCAAAATACCGTTAGCGTCGATATCGAAAGTGACTTCGATTTGGGGTACTCCTCTTGGTGCCGGGGGAATACCAGTAAGTTCGAATTTACCTAACAGGTTATTGTCCTTTGTCATGGCACGTTCGCCTTCATAGACCTGGATAAGGACACCAGGTTGGTTGTCGGAGTAAGTGGTGAAAGTCTGAGTCTGTTTGGTTGGAATTGTAGTGTTACGTTTGATCAGGGCAGTCATGACACCACCAGCGGTCTCGATACCCAACGACAAAGGAGTGACATCAAGAAGCAAAAGATCTTGGACTTCTTCAGACTTGTCACCGTGCAAGATTGCGGCTTGGACGGCGGCACCATAAGCCACAGCTTCATCGGGATTGATACTCTTGTTGAGTTCTTTACCATTGAAGAAGTCTTGGAGGAGTTTTTGTACTTTGGGGATACGAGTAGAACCACCGACAAGGACGATGTCGTGGATTTGCGACTTGTCCATCTTAGCATCTCTGATGGACTTCTCCACAGGTTCCATTGTAGATCTAAACAAATCGGCGTTCAATTCTTCGAATCTAGCACGAGTGATCGATGTGTAGAAATCAATTCCTTCAAACAAAGAATCGATTTCAATGCTAGCTTGAGTTGACGAAGACAAAGTACGCTTCGCTCTTTCGCAAGACGTACGCAAACGACGAAGCGCTCGCTTGTTTGAAGTCAAATCTTTCTTGTACTTCCTCTTGAATTCTTGAACGAAATGGTTGACCATGCGGTTATCGAAATCTTCACCACCCAAGTGAGTATCACCAGCCGTGGACTTGACCTCGAAAATGCCATCTTCAATGGTCAAAATCGACACATCAAAAGTACCACCACCCAAATCGAAAATTAACACGTTTCTTTCCCCAGTTCCTTTCTTGTCCAAACCGTAAGCGATAGCGGCGGCAGTGGGCTCGTTAATAATACGCAATACTTGAAGCCCAGAAATAGTACCAGCATCTTTGGTGGCTTGTCTTTGGGAATCGTTGAAGTACGCTGGGACCGTGATTACGGCATTCGTGACGGATTTCCCCAAATACGCTTCCGCGGTTTCCTTCATTTTGGTCAAGACCATGGAACTCACTTCTTCAGGGTAGAAAGATTTGGCTTCTCCTTTGTACTCTACTTTGATTTTAGGTTTGCCGCCATCGTTGAGGACTTCGAAGGGCCAGTGTTTCATGTCGCCTTGGATGGCGGGGTCATCGAAACGACGCCCAATAAGACGTTTGGCATCTAAAAAAAGAAAATACGTTAAGAAAATGACAAAAAGAAATAACAGGGTGAAATAACGGTAAATTTTCAGTTGGTTAAATAATCACAGAAGTAGCTCATAAACTCCAGTCTGGCGTGACTTTCAATATCATCATTTTTGGGTAAAAAAAAAAGAGCCTAAGAGACTTTGGGTTACTCTCTAGATACAAATACTGTGTAGCCATCAATAAGTCTGATTAAAAGTAGAATTAATTCAGTTTTGGAGGACGTCTCGACAAAAACGCAGTGACACATCGAGCAATATAGATAATTCCTAATCAAGTCATCCTTGAAACCGACAACGTATGTTCATATTTGATTCACCCATAAATGTCAGTTATTGTTAAAAATATTTGAATTTTTAAGAAAACTGCATTTTTTATTGGACTATTAAAATAAATAAATAAATGTTCTCCTAACAATAACACGTCGTAACATGACGTATAATCGCGAAAGACATACGTTTTTGGTTTCAAGGGTAACTCGATTACAAATTATCTAGAAAGGTCGAAAAATAATCTTGAAAATTCTAAATTGAAAAATAATGTCGCAAATTATCAAGATTACAAATTCAAATTTACATCAATACCCGTATCACATGACCAAATATCGGTTACTGATTGGCTAACGGCTATAAACCGACAGATGTGCAAAGTAGGCGGTTATTGAAACGACGACTAAAAAAAAAGGTCCTGACAATCTATTAAAAGCGGTATATCCGCATTCTCGCTCTTTTTATCATCTCTACCTAACCTCACAAAATGGCGGGTACACGCCCTGCATGAAATTCCCCAAACCATCTAGTGCTCAAGGTCACTATTGATTTCCTATAAATGACTCATTTCTTTACTTTAATCGTCATAACTCACCAAAAATTGTGTTATTGGGGTTCATGGCCACTTGGTTCTTGGCAGCATCTCCGATGAGACGCTCCGTGTCTGTAAATGCAACATAGGAAGGAGTAGTCCTGTTTCCTTGGTCGTTGGCGATAATTTCCACTTTTCCATGTTGGAAAACTCCCACACAGGAATAAGTTGTTCCAAGATCAATACCAACTGCAGGTGCTTTAGCCATCTGAAAATGAACGCACTTTTTAGGATCTTGAAATTTTGTGAAAAACTGTCAAGCGTCAATCAAATTTCAACTGTTTTCTAAGAATTAAAGATCTTTACCTTGAATTATTGTGTAGTTTTGTCTTGAGTCTTGAAAAATTCGTGTTATCTTGTCGAGCTACAGCACTGGAATCGCCGGAAATCGCAAATGGCCGGCTTTATACGGGGTCAATGATGTTTCTAGAAGATTCCACGGCTTGGCCAATCGCGAATCATTACGCATTCCTATGATTGGTCGACGAGCGTAATCTAGAAACTTCCCAGAAAAGCAGAAAATTTTCTTAATTTTTTCCAAGAAAATGGCAACAGAAATTCTATTTGCAAACCCACAAAAAATCATTAAATATTTTTACAAATGTTTTCCTTGGGTGTTTTTAATCAACTACGCTCTTTGAACGGAAGGGGATAAAAGCGCCAACTTCCCCTATGAATGGGCGCGAAAACACTATAATTTGAAATTTTAAGGCGTTTTGGATTCTCAAAATTGCAAAATTTTGAACGATTTTGAGAATTCAAGGGGCTTCTCTTAACTTTTGTGACTTTTGTCCCAGTTTCAAGGTCGGGCGAAGTAGATAACTTCCACGTGTTCGTACGCAAGGTTATGAGAGGTTAGTCCAGAAAAAATGTTTTAATAAAATATTAACTTCGAAATTGCGTAATTTTTCCTTTGATTAAATCAACGATTGATTGGTAATTATCGGAAACGTTGAGGATAAATCAGACTACTTATAAGTGACTTGCATTTTTTTGTTCTAGAACATCCTAAATGAATTGTGCTTTTGGTCAAAAAATTTGTTTAGTTGTTTATGTTTTTATTTTGGCATTTTTGCAGCAATTTCTTACACACATAGTCATAGAATAATCAAACACAAACCACCCACTTTATTTTTTCTTATTTCAAACAACAAACTTAGTTCTTAGCATACAAAAGTTTCGGTTACACGCTATATTACTGAAAAATACGTCTGATAGATGAGCCCCACTGACGTCGTAGCAAAATACACGAAACAACACCACCACGTCGAAAAACCCAAAAGCCCTCTGAAGACTTCAGCTGAGAAGACCTAAAAAACACAGTGAGAGAAGAAAAAGTGATTTCGGCCCGTACCGCTTTCAAATTTTCAAGTGCCAAATGAAACTCAGCCGCTGATTGTACAATGGATTCGCTTGAACTAAACGGATCCACCGATTTCGGAGTTGGAGGACTGAGAGGGCATTCATTAGGATCCGGAGGCTCCCTGAAGAGTCCACTCCAAGTGTATTCCCCCAGACTTTTATACATGAATGATAAAATTAGGCACATGATAATCGGGATAATGTACTGCAAAGTCACCACGCACAGATAGTAAAAAACAGCTGCAATCTAAAACGACAATTAGAAGGAGGCTTTAAAATTCGAGCACGTACTTTTTTTTGGTACTCAATGTTGGTAATTCTCCCAGCCTCCTTTTTTTGTTCTTGGGTTCTGTTGTAAGCCATATCTAGGTAAGCTTGAAGGTACCACGGCATTAGTGCTAACTTTATGACCACCGTTGCAACAATGCTGATGATCCGTAAAGTCTCGAAACCATGAGAGGTCAATCTGGAAGTCATTCTAAATAAAAACGAAATCTGATGTTTTGGACTTACAGTGGTCCCGTCATTCCTGAGAAAACTCGAACTGTCAGGTAAAACCTGGCGACTGGTTTGATCCAGAAGATGACCAAAACAAAGGGGAGAGCGAAGCTGATGTTCAACAAGATTTGGACCATTTTTCGTTCTCTGAAATATCTACAAAGAGAAGTTGAAAAAGTGGAGCGTTGTTGTGACCATCGTTGCTTACTTCAGCAAGTCCCAGTGCATTTTAGCCACTCTCAGGCCAGGGAACGTGAAGAGAGCTCCTAAGATTCCACACCACAAAGCCATGAAGAATTTCAACACGATTTTCGAGGCGGGGCCGCTGGAAACAAAAAGTCTATGAAATTTTGAAATATGTTGGTAGCAATGTCTGTCATTGTTTGTCGATTGCGACTGTTATTGAAACTGTTATAATATGCGTATAAGGATTAAAATTTGAAGGGTGTTGTAGCAATGTCTGTCATTGTTAGACAGTTTCTATCATTACAATCTAAAAAGCATTGAAATTTAAAATGTTTTGGTAGCAATGTCTGTCAAGACTAAAATTGAGTCAATAAGAATTTAGACCTTAGTTAATAAGAAAGGTGGATGCATTGTTGTTAAAAATGAGTTGGTAGAAATGCTTGTCATTGTTTGAAAGTTGCTACCATTAAAGCTGAAGAATTTTGGTAATTTTGGTAGCAATGCCTGTCAAACCTTCTAACGTTGACGTACAAATGGTCGAATACATTGTTGTCAGAATTGTTATATGCATCTAAAAAGGTTCAGTTTTAGCTGTTTTGACAACAATGTTTGTCAGTTGCTACGATTAGTCTAAAAAACACTGAAATTTGGAATGTAATGGCAGCAATATCTGTCAAACCGTTTAAAATAAATTTGAAGTGTGTTGGTAGCAATGCCTGTCATTGTTTGACAATTATTAGCATTACAGGTTAAGAAGCATTGAATTTAAAAATATGATAATAGCAAGGCTTGACAAGCCTCACGAAGAATCTAAGCCTTGTTAGTATGTTAGTAACAATGCCTGCCATTATTTGACAGTTGCTACCATTAGTGTCCAAAAAGCATTAAAATTTGGAATGTGCTGGTAGCAATGACTGTCAAGCCTCCTAAACTTTACTTACGAAGAATTTAAGTCTTGTTTGTTGAGAAAGATTGATGCTTTGTTAAAAACTGTTATATGCGTCCAAAAAAGTTTTAAATTTCCAGTGTGTTGGTAGCAATGCTATCATTGTTTGACAGTTGCTACTATTAGAGTGTAAGAGGTATTGAAATTTGGTAAGTGTTGGTAGCAATGCCTGTCAAACCTTTTAAAGTTAACTTACGAAGAATTTAGGCCTTGTTTGGTGAGAAAGGTCGATGCGCTGTTGTTAAAACTGTTATATGCGTCCTCGAGCCCTAATTCGAGAGTATTTTCGTCCACAATTAAAATCATCATTGCTATTAACAGATAGGTGAAGCCCATTACGATACACGTGGAACGTTCGCCTACGGATTCTTCGCCCTTGAAGTATTGGACTGTCAAACTTAGAAGTAATTTGCTGGTTATGTTAAGAAAAAGATACGGCGAAAGTGCTACAACTGCTAAAAAGAACATTATTGAAAAGGCGTCTCAGAGGGTTCGGTTTTTTCATGTTGACAGCACTGCCATATTATTGGTGTAATGAGCAGAGTTACCAACATATGTCGAATATCAATGCCTCCTTAGATTCCGTTTTTTTTTAATTGCATTTCTAGAATTTTTGAAAATTTAAAATCTACGAGCGTGGGACTAAAAACTTTGAAAAATGTGTGTGAGAGTGAGATTTTTGAATGACAGTTTAACCGATTTGATCACATGGTACGCCCTTAGCCAATCACAGAGCTCTTCTCAAAAAGGATACATTGAAAACAACAAAACCAAACCACACCACATCATGCTCAAATTAACCTCGTCCTTGAGCGGAAACCACGTCTGATAAACCTACAAAACTTGATAAACAAACAACAAGCCCTAAAATCATATAAATACCTCACTAATAACATACACAACAACAGCATAAACTGTAAAATCAACAAGCCACTGGTATTCAGTGTAAAATCTGAGATGTATAACATCCAATCTTGTAACTTTGGCCGTTTCTAACTGCACATCTAAACTCCTCGGTATGTGAAAAGTGTCAGCTAATTTTCCATTTGCTTGTGCTTTGCCCCCTTTCTTGGCTTTGGGGATACTCGCTAGTTGTCTGAGCTCTGCATCCGTGGGGTAGAGATATCGAATAAGTCCAGTGGAACAAAGCAACCACCTCGCGAAGGAAAAATGGGGCCCTAATTTCTGAATCACACTGATCATCACTAAAGTGATAACCAATTGAGCCCCCAGCAGCGCCTGGAAAAAAACCCACAAAATCTTGAATGAAAATTACTTAAACTTACCATTTTCTCGGTTTTTTGCAGAGAACTAAGCCATGCTTTCTCCCGAGTTTTTATTTATAGCAACTGTAGGCTGGAAGCTGACCTAACCTATAAAAGGTCGTATTTTTAGCTGCGAAATTTTACATAATGACCAATGTTGCAACAAAATCACCCGAAAACCAATCACACCTTGCACTTGAACGTGAAATTACGAAAAAACCGGCGATTTTGTGATTTCGAGTGCCGGTGATGCTGCTTAAATGACAGATCACTTTAAATTCCATTTGTGTAATTAATCTTAATTTGTAGATAAGACTGAAAATTACGCCATTCGTTGTTTTCTTGTAGACTCACTACAGAGAACCACATGATCTTTGCAGTTTCCACGGGAATTTTCTGTTTGAGGTTAGGTTAGAAAATGTCTCTGAGGGCTATCAAATACGAAGCGAACACTCTTGAGATCCTTGATCAGTTGCTTCTTCCCGCGCAGTCGAAATACGTACAAGTGAAAGGAGTGGAAGATGGGTGGAAAGCGATAAATAAGATGCAGGTATGTTGGAAAAGTCTGTATGAAAAGGGTAATGTGACTTTGTAGGTCAGGGGGGCCCCAGCGATCGCTATCGTTGGGTGTCTTAGCCTTGCGGTGGAGCTCCGGAACCAGAAATACGCGTCGAAGAAGGAACTAAGGCAGGATGTTGAAGGGAAACTTAATTATTTGGTGTCGTCGAGGCCCACGGCTGTAAATATGAAAATAGCCGCCGATGAGCTGATCACTTTGGCTAATAAATTGTATGAGGATGAAGATGTCTCGTTGGAGACCATGAAGACGAAGTAAGACGTATAACAATTGAATTGGAATCATTTCAAGTCTTATATTTGCTAATCCAGTCATGGAGTTTTTATAAAATTTTCTCATTTTAATATTTCAGCGATTCATTTTGAAAAAACTAACAAAAAGGAAAAAATCCGATTTCCATTCTTTCTCCAAAGTTGGCTGCACTTTTCAGTATGACATTAGAGCTCTTATAGAAATAAAATTAAAAAGAAAACACAGAAAGCTTTGTAGGCCATTTTAAAATACGAAATTGTGAAATGTTACCCAAGCTTCACTTAGAGGGCAATATGTTCTAATCCTGTCCTGAAATTTTAATCACAATCGTACCACCTTAAAGCTAAAATTTAACACCGGAGTAGTTGCTTCCCACTACCACTGATCACTTCTTTTTTTCCAGCTTTATCAGCACAATAGAAGAGATCCTGAGCAAAGACATCGCCGACAACAAAGCCATCGGTAACTTCGGCGCCCTGGAAATCCTCTCGGTGGTCCCTGGCGACAACCTCGTCCGCATCCTAACCCATTGTAACACCGGCTCGTTAGCCACCGCCGGTTATGGAACAGCCCTAGGTGTCATCCGAAGACTCCACGAACTAAAACGTCTCGAACACGTCTACTGCACCGAAACACGTCCTTATAACCAAGGAGCACGCCTTACAGCCTACGAACTCGTCCACGAAAAAATTCCATCCACCCTCATCGTCGATAGTATGGTAGCAGCCCTTATGAAAACCCGCAGCATCTCTGCAGTCGTCGTGGGGGCTGATAGAGTAACTCTTTGAATTAATCCTCTTCAAACTACTTTTTTTAAGGTTGCAGCTAATGGAGACACTGCCAATAAAATAGGGACGTATCAAATTGCTGTTTTAGCGAAATTTCATGGGGTTCCGTTTTATATCGCCGCTCCTTTTACTTCCATTGATATGAAGATTGTTAGTGGGGATCATATTGTTATAGAGGAGCGTCCTGATCATGAAATGACGCATGTGGGAGAGCACAGGATTGCGGCTAAAGGTGGGGACTTTTTTTTAGATTCTTTTGTTATTAAGATTGTTGCAGGAATTAGTTGTTGGAATCCTGCTTTTGATGTGACTCCTGCGAGTTTGATTGCTGGGGTTATCACAGAGAAGGGAGTCTTCCGGCCCCAGGAAATTCAAAAGCAGTTTAACAAGGATTAACGGTGATGGAGAAATTTGACTTGTATATTATGAATTTTGATATTTCCTGGTATTTTAATACAAGGTTTTAATTACGATAATTTTAATAGTATTTTGTGAATCAAGAGTGGAAAGTTAGTTTTAACTACGCAAGGCTAACTTACACTCTAACCTCAAAAGGTAGATACCGATGTAGATAAAATACTAACTTATTGTGGTGAGATTTTCGCAAAGAATCTGATTGGTAACGGAAATTTCACTCGATACAGGCTCAATATAGTTTTCTGCCACCGAGAATGATTTCCATCTGCCTATTCGTGCAATGGTGACAAGATCAGCACCGCGTTTGCCAACATCGTGGCTGCAGAACGGCGCAACGAATGCCCAGTTTCAGGATGATAGTTGTAAAAAACTGGCTTCTTCGGAACTTTATTATTTCAAACAACAAATTTATCACTCAGCAATAATCAATGTCAATATTTTTTTTCAACGACAAATCGACGATTAGAGGATTGTGAAAAAAAGACTGAAATATAAAAAAACAATGCTGCACCAACGATGTTTAATGAGCAGATCAGATCTATAAGAAGGTCCTGGGACTGACGTAGGAGGGCTCGATGTTTGGTCATCTCCTAAAATCTTGTGGGCACCAATCTTGTTATTCAGGGTGTTCTCCACATAGTCTCGGCAACAGTTGCCGACTTCGTTCCACCATGTTGTTTTAAAATATCTACAGTCGCACCGGAATCAGCTAGTAGAGATGCAGAGGTTCTTTGCCAGCGATGGTAGCATCTGGTAGATTTAAAAATTCTGCAACTTTCTGAGGCAGTTTTACAAATATATTTTTTCATGTAGGTTGCACTGCCCTCTGCTTGTTAACGAACAAAAAATCTGAGGAGTGCAATTGTATACGAAATTGCTGGTTGCCTAACAACACAACAGAAAGAACAATTTTAAGATCCACTACTTAGAAATCTGTAATTACACACTTTCTCCTAATTACATTTCCGAGCTCTTAACGCGATTAATTTGGAGGTTTTCCAAAGTGGAAAGTTTCTGATGTTCTTTACCGAAAAAATCTAAAAATAAAATTCTTTATGTTTCGTATCAGACGAAAATTATTGTGATTTATACCCGCAACTGTTACTGTAGTTATATAACTCGTCAAACTCCACAAAATAAAAAAGGTGACTGAACCGAAAGAAAAATTCAAAATTGTGTTTTTTTTTTAAATTTTTGTTCCACCTTTAAACTGCATAAATTTATATATTTTTTTAGTAATTGGTGGCAGAGTTATGGATGACTGAAACATTTTTATTCATTTTGTAGAGTTCGGCTAAATTTAGGGCAGCTCTTGGCGGCCTATTCTTGTACATTTTACGGTTAATTTAAATTCTAAAGTTGGTTCAAATTCATTTGTAAGCACAATGCCAAGTTGTTGTCAGTAGCGTAACAAGAATTTTTAATGGTGAATCGATAGAGTCAATTTTTAGAACGACATGTGAAATGAACGAGACTTTTGTTAGTCTAAATGAGAACAAAAGGATATTACCTACACAATGACAACTTTAGGATGTTTAAGTGTCAATGACTGATTGTGTCGGCAGGCAGCCAATGTTGGGCAAAATCTTTCCAAGTAGGTTGTTTTTCTGACACTGAAATGGAAAAAAATGTACCGATGTGTAATTTTACTCAGCTGCTTTCAACAAGGAATTAAATTTGAAGAAGACAGTCGTAGTTTGGACCAAAACTGACATAATGCTCACAGGATTCTAACGTAATAAAAAATTAAATAGGAAATGTTTTTTAACTTTTTTATTTCGTTATTATTAAATAAATTACATTAATAACAAATTAAATACAAACATTTCCAGCTTCTTAAGACATTTTTAATTTCGAAATTTGGCCCGAGATACACTTTAATAACAATATTTTCTAGTCCGGTCCTGGAATTTTAATTACAACGACAGAAATTTAAAACTAAAGCTTGACAGTTTATCTCTATTTAAAAAAAAAGTGTTACATTAAAATTTTTGTGATTCAAAGACATATTTTGAAAAAACCAACAAAAATGATAAAAAAATTCTACTTTAATTTTTACCCCAAGGTTGGCTGCACTTTTCAGTATGACATCAGAGCTCCTATAAATTAAAAAGAAACCACAGAATGTGCTTTGGAGGGCATTTTAAAATACGAAATTGTGAAATGTTACCCAAGCTTCACTTAGAGGGCAATATTTCCTAGTCCTGCCTTGAAATTTTAATCACAGTAGTACCACTCTAAGGCTAAAATTTAACACTGCATTTTTTTCAATTGTCTTGTATTAGTTTCATATTTTTAGTGATTTAAAGTCAGTTTTTGAAAAAACTAACAAAAATGTCAAAAAAATTTTTTTTTCTATATTTATGTGAGTATGACTTTAGTATGACCTCAAAACTGTTCTAAATATTCAAATCTTCAAAATTTTGGCGTCACAGCAATTTTTAAGTTTTGATATTTTAAAATTGTAAACGGGGTGCTTTTTGGGCTCAGTACTTTATAATCCAGTCCTGTAATTTCAGTGACAGTTATGTCAGTTTAAAGCCAAAGTTTTAGAGTATAACTGTGATTTTTTTCAGATTTTTCGTGTTGTTAGGTCACTAGTTATAGTCTCTTAAAGATGCATCTTGTATAAGTTACGAAAAAATATTTTTAAAGACGGCTGTGGTCTTTTTAAGTAACTATTCGGCTTGCTGTCGCTCGCCTCGATCTTTCTATGACCTTGAAAAATAATACTTTTAATAGCATCTATAATGATAATTATAATAATAATAATAAAAAGAAGGTGAAATTTTGATATCAGTAGATTTTTTCCGATCTAATCAAAGACGTGCCAAATTAAAACATAGCCTTCCTTAACCAGGTTCTCTTTTTTTAATGCTTTGAATTAACCGTAAAAAAACTTAAAACCCTAAAATAACCTAAAATTAATTTAAAAAAATTAGTTTTTTTTTTCAGTTTCTGCAATAGTGCTACCAACTTAATTTCATTTTTTACGTTTGTATAGTTTGAGAAATTTAACTCGTAAAGTGCAAAATTACCACAAATTTTTCAAAAATTAGTTCGAAAAATTTTCAGATCAGAGTGAACCTAGCAAATATTTTGCACGTTATTAATAAATCTTGAAAATGTCAAAAACTTTAAAATTATTGAAGTAAAACATCAATGGAATGTAAACAACCTTAGCAATAAATTTTACTGGTCTAATCAAAGACATGCGGAATAAAATTGTAGCTTCATTGGTTTAAAAAAAATTTATATAAATTTTCTTCGAAAATTATCATACTGTGAGTTTTTAAAAAACAGTTTTGCCAACAAAATTTCTTTCTTTGCGAACCATTTTGAAAAGTGACTTTCAAAATTGGAAAATTAAGAAAAAAAATGACTAAAATAGGTGGCAAGTCTTAATAAATAAAATAAATAAATAATAATAAATAAATATAAACAATAAAACGTGACAATACGTCAAAACTAATTAGCGATAATAAAGAAATTTTGCCAATTTTAATCACTGTTTTTTTGGTAGTCTAATCTAAGCCAACTAAAATAAAACTGAGGCCTATTTTTTATTGCAACAGTGTTACCAATTTTATTATTACGTTTTGGTCCTTTCGAACAATTTTTGAAATTAAGGCAAACTTTAACTATGCCGAGTAATTTTTTTTTATATTTAATTCAAACAATTTCAGATTAGAATGAGCCAAGCAAACATTTTGTATGTCTGTGATTAAACATCGAAGATAAAATGATGTCAACATCAGTAGCCAGTAGACAATGCAATTTAGGAATTTTGTTGTTCTAATCAAAGACGTGCGGAATAATACTGTGGCTGACTCTAACACAAACTTTGTTCTCGCTATTAATTTTTAATTTAACACTGCTACCAACATTTTTTTTAACTCATGGAAATCAAAGACAGAAAACTATTAACTATCAAGAGCAGTTTTTTCAGAGTCTAAGAAAATTTGAATTTGAGGGAGCTAAGCAAATTTTGCACGTCTTTGATTGCACCTGAAAATTTAGAAGACGACAGTAGTACATTAGCTTAGTTCATTTTGCTGGTTTTATCAAAGACATGCAAAATAAAGTTATAACTCATACCAATTCTGTTTTTTTATTTACGTTTTATTCGAGATTTATCAACTGGGACAGTGCTACCAACTTAATTTCAAATGTACATGCTTCATTTAAAAAAAAACTAAAAAACGAAAATTATTGGTTCAATTGTTTTTTATTGAATTGTCAACAAAAAAGACAACTTCCACAGTTTTAAGCAGTTTAAATTTTAGTAGGTTTAATCAAAGACATGCAAAGATTGAACTGTGGCCTACTCTAACCATTTTTTTATCCACTTTTAATTATTTTTTTACAGTTTATTGATTTGCGAGGTGATAAAAATAGAAAATCGAGAAGAGATTTTAAATATGCATTTTTTCCAAAACAGTTGAAAAAATTGATTACAGCCGGTCTAATCAAAGACATGAGAAATAAAATTGTAGCCTCCTCCAACACAATTTTTGTCAAGATTTTCACTCGCAAAATTCAGTGAAGACTTACTCTTATCCAATTTTTTTCGGGCGATATGTGCTCTTAATTTTGTGCAGTGACAGTGATACCAACAAAATTTTTGTTTTCTTTCTTATAACCCAAAATAGTGAAAAATCGAGAAGCTGGTGGAGATGTCAAATTGAAAGTTTAGCTAATGCGAATTGTCATGTTCGAACCTCACTTTTGAGTGACTTTGACGTTTAATTAAAAGAAAACTGTCATATCTAAAGTGTGAAATTAAATATTCGTCCGTGAGAGGAAAAAAGCAAAGTTCATGTTAATTTATCGTTTACTGACATTTTTCAAGAAACGGAAGAGAAATCGCATTGTTCCATAAGGAAAAATATTTCCTTCCCCTCCCATCGCTCGCCCATCGTGAATGAAGATCTCGTCCGTTTTCCACCAACATGAACGCCGCGTTTACACAGTAGTAGGACATGGTACTTCCGCTCAGTCAAGAAAATTAATTTTAGCCTAACGCGCCAGTCTTGCACGCGTTTCGACGGCGAATAGTTCGGGTGACTTTGAGTGTAAATTCCTGTTGTAAATTGTGACATTCACAGCAAGAATGGCCGAAACGGTCGAAGAGAGCTACGAGACGGAAGTCCGGCGGAAAGTCGTTCGGACCAGCTTCAAAATCGAAGAAGTAAGTCGGTTTATATAACACATGTAACCGAAGTAGATGTCATCACCACGTGCCCTTTCTGGAGATGACGAATTTGGCAAAAATAGAGCTTTTTTCTATTTTGTTTTCGACAAAATGTGGCGCCAAACTTTGAGCTGATGGATATTTTTGGACGGGCTCGAAAGGCGAAATGTGCACCTTTTTTTCGGGGATTTTTGTATTTACATAAACGTCAATTATTGGCGATTGCTTGAGGCTTGAAAATGAGTTTCAGTGCCAAAAGATAAAAACCGACTAAAAATAACACCTACATAATAGATAAAAGCTGTTTGTTTAGCCTGTATTTATTATTCGAAGGAAATGATCGCACCCTGACGCGGTTTTATGACTGGAATTTTCGAAAAAAATTCCTTCTGAATTACATGTTTATTTGAGTGGATGCAAATCGTAATGAAGCCATTAGCAGAACGCCCACGTCGTTCATGAAATACTATTTTCCAGGTGATGTTAAAGGAGACATTAAATTGTCAAAATGATTTATTTGCGCGCTTTATTACAAGGTAGGAAAATTTAGACTCATTGTAAAAAAAAACTCTCAGACTCTGCGTAAAAAAAAACACATTAAGTTGGTAGCGCTGTAAAATCTAAACATAAATCTTGAATATTACGGTTAAAAAATGTTAAATTGGAGTAGGCTACAAGCTTATTTTGCATGTCTTTGATTAGACTAGCTAAAACTGTTTATTTCGTTGATTCGACACTTTCAGGTTCAATCAGCGACAGGCAAAATTTGCTTTGTTCACTCTAATCTAATTAGTTGGCAACACTGTTAAATAAAAAAATATCTCGAATATATTTCAGCTACTGTTTATCGTGCATGTCTTTGATAGAGTTGGTAGCACTGTCACAGTTGATGAATTTCGAACAGAACGTGGATAAAAAAATAGAATTAGTGTGAGTCGTAATTCTATTTTGCATGTCTTTGATTACACTTGCCGGAATTCGAACTGTCAAATCAAGTTTCCTTAGCTTACTCTGATCTTGATTTTTTAGACCTTATTTTGAAAAAAAAACTTTACAGCTAGAAAAGTTTTTTTATTTCAAATTTGAAGAGCCACATTTCAAAATACCATACTTAAAAAA
Source organism: Cynaeus angustus (assembly GCA_030157275.1). NCBI lineage: Eukaryota > Metazoa > Arthropoda > Insecta > Coleoptera > Tenebrionidae > Cynaeus > Cynaeus angustus. The sequence continues at coordinate 12,034,920 of CM058067.1, forward strand.
GAAATTTAGTTGGCAACACTGTTAAATTAAAAAACTGAATACTAGAAGAAAAAAAAGATTTAGAGGAGGCTTCTATTTTATTCCGCATGTCTTTGATTAGACTGGCTAGAACTGACGTATTTTATTTCGTTGATTCGACACTTTCAGATTCAATCAGAGACAGGTGAAATTTGCTTAGCTCACTCTAATCTGAATTTTCTTGAACTCAAATTGCTCTAGATACGAAAAAAGACAAAGAATTGGTTGGTAACACTGTTAAATTAAAAAATTATCTCGAATACATTTCAGCTACAGTTTATCGTGCATGTCTTTGATAGAGTTGGTAGCACTGTCACAGTTGATGAATTTCGAACAGAACGTGGATAAAAAAATAGAATTAGTGTGAGTCGTAATTCTATTTTGCATGTCTTTGATTACGCTTGCCGGAATTCGAACTGTCAAATCAAGTTTCCTTAGCTTACTCTGATCTTGATTTTTTAGGCCTTATTTTGAAAAAAAAAACTCTACAGCTAGAAAAGTTTTTTTTATTTCAAATTTGGAGAGCCGCATTTCAAAATACCATACTTAAAAAAGGAATTTAGTTGGCAACACTGTTAAATTAAAAAACTGAATACTAGAAAAAAAAATGGTTTAGAGGAGGCTACTATTTTATTCCGCATGTCTTTGATTAGACTGGCTAGAACTGACGTATTTTATTTCGTTGATTCGACACTTTCAGATTCAATCAGAGACAGGTGAAATTTGCTTAGCTCACTCTAATCTGAATTTTCTTGAACTCAAATTGCTCTAGATACGAAAAAAGACAAAGAATTGGTTGGTAACACTGTTAAATTAAAAAATTATCTCGAATACATTTCAGCTACAGTTTATCGTGCATGTCTTTGATAGAGTTGGTAGCACTGTCACAGTTGATGAATTTCGAACAGAACGTGGATAAAAAAATAGAATTAGTGTGAGTCGTAATTCTATTTTGCATGTCTTTGATTACGCTTGCCGGAATTCGAACTGTCAAATCAAGTTTCCTTAGCTTACTCTGATCTTGATTTTTTAGGCCTTATTTTGAAAAAAAAAACTCTACAGCTAGAAAAGTTTTTTTTATTTCAAATTTGGAGAGCCGCATTTCAAAATACCATACTTAAAAAAGAAATTTAGTTGGCAACACTGTTAAATTAAAAAACTGAATACTAGAAAAAAAAATGGTTTAGAGGAGGCTACAATTTTATTTCGCATGTCTTTGATTAGAATGGCTAGAACTATCGTATTTTATTTCGTTGATTCGACATTTTTCGGTTCAATCAGAGACATGTGAAATTTGCTTAGCTCACTCTAATCTGAATTTTCTTGAACTGAAATTGCTCTAGATACGAAAAAAGACAGAGAATTGGTTGGTAACACTGTTAAATTAAAAAATTATTGCATGCAAAACCTCGAATAAATTTTTGGGTAAAGAGAGCTACAGTTTATTCTGCATGTCTTTGATAGAGCAACAAAAGTCAGTGCTAGAACTGCCTAAATTGACTTATTGGCTTCTTCAGGTTCAATCAAAGACATTTAAAGTTTGCCAAAGTCATCTTTGATGTTTTCATGTTTAATCAAAGACATGCAGAGAATGTGTTTGGCCCACGCTAATCATTTTTTTTTTTTGAAGAAATTTGATGAGTTGATCGATTTGCTGTCCATAAATAAAAAAAATGTCTTCGTTTGCAAGTTTTACAGATTTAGTCTTCCAATATACCAAAACGTAAAAAAAATAGTTGGTAGCACTGTTGCAATAAATAATTAATGGCATGATGATTGTGGATGAAAAATTGTTTAGAATAGGCTATGACTTCATTTTAGTTGTCTTAGATTAGATCACCAAAATTCCGCTCACTAAAACTATCAAAATTTAATTAATTTCGACATTTTCTCACCTTGTAAAATATTTACTTTGCTCACTTTAAACTGATTTTTTTTACTAATTTTGAAAAAAAGCTACAGAACCAGAAAATCATTCTCTTTTTTTTTAATTTTTATAAATTAAAAGTCACCAATAATAAGACAAAAACTGAAATTTAGTTGGTAGCATTGTCACAGTTGATGAATCCCGAACAGAACGTTGATAAAAAAATAGGATTAGTGTGAGTCGTGATTTTATTTTGCATGTCTTTGATTACACTTGCCGAAATTCAAACTGCCTAAATTTTATCAAATTAGGTTTCCTTAGCCTACTCTAATCGCGATTTTTTAGACCTTAGTTTAAAAAAAAACTCTACAGCTAGAAAAGTTTTTTTTTACTTTCAAACTTAAAGCGCCACATTTCAAAATACCGTACGTAAAAAACAAATTTAGTTGGCAACACTGTTAAAATAAAACTATAACAAAAAATTTGGGTTAGAGGAGGCTACAATTTTTTTCGCATGTCTTTGATTGGACCAGCAAAATTCACTACTAAAGCTGTCTAAATTTTGTCGCTGTTTTACTTCATAAATTTTGACGTCTTTGACATTAGAAGGTTTAATCGGCAACTTGCTAAATTTCTGCTTTGCTCACCCGATACTGAAATTTTTTTTGGACTAATTGTGGAAAAAAATTCTCTGCGCAATTAAAAAAGTACATTTCTTGTGTTAAATCTGTCAAAATATCAAAACGTAAAAAATGAAATTAAGTTGGTAGCACTGTTGACGTGAAAAATTATTGTAAGGTGAATGCGGAGAAAAAATGCTTAACTTTATTTTGCATGTTTTTGATTAGACCGTCAAAAACTCGTCTTTCAACTGTTGCATTTACAGGTTGAATATACAGGGTGAGTCTGAAAATTCAGAAAGAGTAAAAAAAAATGTCTAAATTTTCAAAAACAACAATAGAATTACATATAAATAAGCATAAAATGTTGACATTCCAACAAGTAAACTCATTGAAAATAGCCGAAAATTTGCTTATTTGGACTAATTTATGATCGCGTTCACTCATTTCATTAATCATTAATTACTAATTAGCAAACCAAAACATTCTCGTTTATTTACATTTAAGAAACTTATTATTTTCCCAGGAAATTCCATGCTTAGTGAGCTCATCTAAATATGAAAAGAATTGTTATCCAACACGTTTCACTTGTTTATTTTTTTTATGAAAACATTTCAATATGAAGTGTTCAAAATGTCATATTTTTGGACTAATGAAGTCGGTGGTAAATGAATTTTATGAGTTATGAACAGTTGTCGTAACGTAATAAAAATTATTACAAAAGGAAACGAGAAAATTCTATTTTAAACTACAACGAATGTTGAGCACACTATCATTTGTGAGTTTTTAATTAATACACTCTGTATATAATGCCAATAATTTTACAGATGGTGGAAAAAATGACCAATGTAAATGTTATTAGAAAGCGAATCGGTAAAAATGTGTAATGTTTATAAATGAACAATTTAATGGAAAATGTGATTGTTCAATTTTTTCTTGGTTTGGGAATTCGATGTTCACAGTTTGAAGTCCATAAATTTAGAAACTCGAGAATGTTTATTGAGAATTTATTATTTCTATAAAATTATGTAATTTGGAAATTGTAAACTAGACAATTAGAAGTTCAGTATTCATAGTTGCAAATTCCGAAATTGGGAATTTTGGTTTTTGAGACGTAGAAATTGTATGCTGAGAATTTAAAAATTTAGTGTGCATAAAATTTAGAAAGTTAGAAAGGTTTCTGAACAGGATTTAATTTGGGAATTGAAAATGTGAGAATTTGGGTTTGAAAATTCGTTGATTAAGAAATTATGCTTTTAGTTTTGAAATTGGAAATTTTAGGATTTGAAATGCATAAAAAACAAGAGAACTAGATTTATCAAAAGGAATTTGAAATTTGAGAATTGAAAAACTGAAAATTGGAATTTCTGATTTGTAAATTTTAAATTTGCGAATTTCAGTTTTTAAAACGTATAAATTAGACACTGAGGATTTAGAAATTAATTAATGAATTTAGAAGAATTTGGAAACCAAATCTGGAAATTTATTATTCATGGTACAAATGTTTCATCAGATATTGAGAATTTGAAAAATCGAAGAAATTCAAACCAGAGACTCAGGTAACATAAATTTATGATTAGAAATTTTTCATATAAAATATGAGAAACTGGAAAATTGGAAATTTGATTTTCATGCGTTGGATAACTAATAACTTTGTTAACTTAGTGTAGACTTAAAACTGCGAATTTCTAATTTGGAAATTGAGAAATTGAAAATTTGCAAATTTAAAAATGTATAGCTTAAGAAAATTTAATAAATAGGAATTTGGACAGCAGAAAATCATAAATATGTATCGGAAATCGTCATTTGAGAATTGGAAGCACGGAAATTGGAAATTTGGTATTTATAGCATAGTACAGACATTTTAGAAACTCGAGATTTCGTGATTTGTAAATTTGCTAAAATTTTAAGTTCTACAAATGTACAATTTTGACATTAAAAATTTAAGAACTTCAATCTTTCCACTTTCAAATTTCAGAAAAGCAAACCAGATAATTGGGTATGAAACTGCGAATTTGTAATTTGGAAAATATGAAGCCAGAAATTTACAACTGAAATTCGTAGCCTCAAAATGATTTGAAACTCGAGAATTCACGTATTCATATATGTTTGTAAATTGTGAAACTGGTTCAAATTTTGACATAAAAAAATTAAAAACTGAGAATTAGAAACTGGGAATTGGGAAACTAAAAACTAAATAATAAACGTTTGGAAACTGATAATTTGAAAATTGGAAAACTGGAAAATTGATAGTTATAGTTTGAAATTGATAACTTAGTTAATCAAAAATTCTATAACTTGGAGTTTAAGCTTTATGAATTTTATTGTGAATTTGTAATTTGAGAAATATGAAGCCAGAAATTTACAACTGAAATTCGTAGCCTCAAAATAATTTGAAACTCGAGAATTCACGAATTCATATTTGTTTGTAAATTGTGAAACTGGTTCAATTTGTGACATAAAAAAATTAAACATTGAGAATTAGAAGCTGGGAATTGGGAAACTAAAAACTAAATATTAAACGTTTGGAACCTGATAATTTGAAAATTGGAAAACTGAAAAATTGATAGTTATAATTTGAAATTCATAACTTAGTTAATCAAAAATTCCATAACTTGGAGTTTAAGCTTTATGAATTTAGTTGTGAATTTGTAATTTGGGAAATATGAAACCAGAAATTTATAACTGAAATTCGTATCCTCAAAATGATTTGAAACTCGAGAATTCACGTATTCATATTTGTTTGTAAATTATGAAACTGGTTCAAATTTTGACATAAAAAAATTAAATACTGAGAATTAGAAGCTGGGAATTGGAAAACTAAAAGCTAAAAATTAAACATTTGCCACCTGAGAATTTGAAAATTGGAAAACTGGAAAATTGATAGTTATAATTTGAAATTGATAACTTAGTTAATCAAAAATTCTATAACTTCGAGTTTAAGCTTTATGAATTTAATTGTGAATTTGTAATTTGAAAAATATGAAGCCAGACATTTACAACTGAAATTCGTAGCCTCAAAATGATTTGAAACTCGGGAATTCACATATTCATATTTGCTTGTAAATTGTGAACTGGTTCAATTTGTGACATAAAAAATTAAACATTGAGAATTAGAAGCTGGGAATTGGGAAACTAAAAACTAAATATTAAACATTTGCCACCTGAGAATTTGAAAATTGGAAAACTGGAAAATTGATAGTTATAATTTGAAATTCATAACTTAGTTAATTAAAAATTCCATAACTTGGAGTTTAAGATTTATGAATTTAATTGTGAATTTGTAATTTGGAAAATATGAAGCCAGAAATTTACAACTGAAATTCCAAGCCTCAAAATGATTTGAAACTCGAGAATTCACGTATTCATATTTGCTTGTAAATTGTGAACTGGTTCAATTTGTGACATAAAAAAATTAAACATTGAGAATTAGAAGCTGGGAATTGGAAAACTAAAAACTAAATATTAAACATTTGCCACCTGAGAATTTGAAAATTGGAAAACTTGAAAATTGATAGTTATAATTTGAAATTCATAACTTAGTTAATCAAAAATTCCATAACTTGGAGTTTAAGATTTATGAATTTAATTGTGAATTTGTAATTTGGGAAATATGAAACCAGAAATTTATAACTGAAATTCGTATCCTCAAAATGATTTGAAACTCGAGAATTCACGTATTCATATTTGTTTGTAAATTATGAAACTGGTTCAAATTTTGACATAAAAAAATTAAATACTGAGAATTAGAAGCTGGGAATTGGGAAACTAAAAGCTAAAAATTAAACGTTTGGAACCTGATAATTTGAAAATTGGAAAACTGGAAAATTGATAGTTATAATTTGAAATTGATAACTTAGTTAATCAAAAATTCTATAACTTCGAGTTTAAGCTTTATGAATTTAATTGTGAATTTGTAATTTGAAAAATATGAAGCCAGACATTTACAACTGAAATTCGTAGCCTCAAAATGATTTGAAACTCGGGAATTCACATATTCATATTTGCTTGTAAATTGTGAACTGGTTCAATTTGTGACATAAAAAATTAAACATTGAGAATTAGAAGCTGGGAATTGGGAAACTAAAAACTAAATATTAAACATTTGCCACCTGAGAATTTGAAAATTGGAAAACTGGAAAATTGATAGTTATAATTTGAAATTCATAACTTAGTTAATTAAAAATTCCATAACTTGGAGTTTAAGATTTATGAATTTAATTGTGAATTTGTAATTTGGAAAATATGAAGCCAGACATTTACAACTGAAATTCGTAGCCTCAAAATGATTTGAAACTCGGGAATTCACATATTCATATTTGCTTGTAAATTGTGAACTGGTTCAATTTGTGACATAAAAAAATTAAACATTGAGAATCAGAAGCTGGGAATTGGGAAACTAAAAACTAAATATTAAACATTTGCCACCTGAGAATTTGAAAATTGGAAAACTGGAAAATTGATAGTTATAATTTGAAATTGATAACTTAGTTAATCAAAAATTCCATAACTTGGAGTTTAAGATTTATGAATTTAATTGTGAATTTGTAATTTGGAAAATATGAAGCCAGAAATTTACAACTGAAATTCCAAACCTCAAAATGATTTGAAACTCGAGAATTCACGTATTCCTATTTGCTTGTAAATTGTGAAACTGGTTTAATTTGTGACATAAAAAAAATTAAACATTGAGAATTAGAAGCTGGGAATTGGGAAACTAAAAATTAAACGCTTGGAACCTGATAATTTGAAAATTGGAAAACTGGAAAATTGATAGTTATAGTTTGAAATTGATAACTTAGTTAATAAAAAATTCTATAACTTGGAGCTTAAGCTTTATGAATTTAATTGTGAATTTGTAATTTGGGAAATATGAAACAAGAAATTTATAACTGAAATTCGTAGCCTCAAAATAATTTGAAACTGGAGAATTTACTTTATATTTTTGGAATTTATAATCCGTAAATTTAGAAATTCAAGTGTTTGAAATGTGAATTTGATACTGAGAATTTGGAAAATTGGAAAATTCTAAACTAGAGAACTAAATAACTGGATATAAATTTACAAATCTCGGCTTAAAACTGATACGAAACTAATAAATTCGCGTATTTATAGAATTTCAAAGTATGAATTTTTGAGATCCATAAATTACATTATGAAATTGAAAATTACGATATATAAACTGAGAATTTGTATTTCGGGAATTTAAGAATCGGAAATTTGGCTTAATGGCTTGATAATGAGTTGGAATTAGCAGTTTGAATTTTTCACATTTGAAGTTGAAATTTGAGAATTTAAGAGCTAATGGTTTGAAAAACTAGATAAACTCTGATAATTATACTGGGTGTCTCATACAAAGCTTTTCAAGTGTATATATAGTTAGAATGTCTGAATTAAAAACCAGAATTTGACAATGACATTATTCGAAAATAAAATAAAATAATTCGTCAATAAATAAGTCAAAATTTGTCCTTGTCCTTAGAGTAGGTACATCGCACTGAAATTTTGCCCAAGGCCCCAATAAAAACAAATTGTCATGATTGCCATTTAAAAATGAAATCACAAGTGACGTAAAACCGCGTTATTTTTGTCTTTCGAAAGCAGCTCAAAACGTTCAATAAACCAACCGATAGAAGATGCGGAACCAAATTCAGTTTTTCTTTAATTTTCTTCATTTAATTACCAAAACAGCCGTGACTTCATTAATTCTCGCTCAATGGTTCAAACGGATTCCGTTACTACAAACAAACAGAATTACACCAAACAGTTAAAAATACAAGAGAATTTTTGGCAGCTTTTCTGTATTCTCGGCAGTCAATCCAGAATCGAAAAACAAAGATCCCAAAAGTGCACACCTAAAATGCATGAAAATCACAACAAAACCTTGAAGCTATTTCTGTGCGAAGAATGAAATATTTGCTTGGTTTTTCGCGTTTTTCTATAATTAAATCGATGCGCATTAGGTACCTGTTATTAAAATAGCAAAGCAATAAAAATCGAAGCTAGTTCGATTTTTATTGGGAATAGTTAAATGAACAGCTGGTTGCAGACTATGACGTCGGACCCACGTAGCGACGCTTGGGGCGCTATTTCTGGCACGGCCCTGTAAAACACGGGCTCAATTATCAAAAACATCCTCTCGGTGGGAAAATACTCTTAATCACACACGTAAAAGAACTCCGGATCTGAAGATGTCGCCAAAACGAGATGAAACGTAGATTGATCTTTTAGAGCCACCCGATATAGTTCCAAGGCAATTAACCGTAATCTCCAGGAAATGGCAGTCATTTAGCCGCGAACTAATGAATCTCGCAAGTAATTGCTTTTAAAATTGGCAGTTTTGTATTTAATGATATCTTCACGCCAGCGATGACAGATTAGCCTCCTTGTGTTCATCTCCGACGTCGTTGACAGAAACAGTACTTCGATCAACTATCTCCGTATTTCCAGAATTTATTTTCGGGCATATGTCATCAGCACATTGAAATTTCGCAATGGCAAGCTGGATACCGTATAAATATGAATTATGGACTAAAATATCCGGTCTATATGTTACCACGCAAAATTATCTTCATGCTGTTCGAAAACGTAAACGCATGGATTAAATACAAGCGAAAATATCTGGCAAAGTCAAGGTGTGGAGAAAGGACAAGAAGAGAAGTGTTGAAAGCAATATGAGCGGGGAGAAATTCAACGTTCTTAAACTAAATGAAAGAACTAACATTTTTATTTTCGTTTACGGCTATAATTAACGTGGTTCGTTCGTTTATTCGTTCTGGGGCAACACGGAACGAATACGCGAACGAATGCACAGGTCGGTTTGGTCGAATTGGTTGTGAAAAACGAACAAATTTGACGAAAAAACAGATTTTGCCGCTCTTTCACGCCATCCTTCGCGCTGTCAAAAATTGAACTGTCAAAAGTAGCGAATTGCTCTAGATGTAAGAGAACGGTTGGAGTGAAGCCCTAATAAATTTTTATCTAAGCTTTAGTGTACTGGTCTTATTTTTTCATGAAACAATGACAACAATGACTTCAGTTGTAATTTTTTCCACAGGATGGGGCTACAGCTCATACAACTGTGAAAATTTACAATATGAACAAGAGTTTTTTGGAAATCGAATTATCATCATTTTTGTCACGGTGAAAATTACTCCATTGTGAACTGCTCTTAACCTATAACTGCATCACATTAATTTCTGTCATTAGAATCTCTTGACAAGTGTCCATATTTGATTGACAGTTATAAATGTCGAATAAAATGTTTAGAAACAAGAAAAAAATTGATTCTATTCGACTGTTTCAACAAAAACTGAAAATGTTGTAAGCAACAATGCGCCCTTGGTCTAACTCCGCCAATGACACGACGCAACATAAAGTATCAATCGCAAAAGACATACGTTCTCGGTTTCAAGGATGATTCGATTACAAATTATCTTGATCGTTCGATACAACCAATCAAATTTCGAGAAATTTCTATAATAAATTACAGTCAGTTTGACAGTTAAAAAAATAATAGTCCGACCAATCAATCATTATGATGTAAAGTTTAAACGATTTGCTATAAGTTTCGGTAATTACATATTAGCAGTAGTTTATCTGTGTACATTAAAATGAACCTCCAATTTATGGTCTGCTTATGTTTGTAATAAAATTGTGAATGGAAAAATAAAATTATCATTGTTTGTTCCATGTTCCACGTCGTCAATGTCAGTTTGGTAATTTGCTTCTCTTAAACGAAATTAGCAGAAATTACATACAATTTGGTTTAACAATAAGTTGGTGGCCGCTTTTATCTTTCACTGGCCTTGAAATCGAATTTTAAAAATTGTCAACTCCGAAAGGGAGAGGAAACGATAAATTTGTTCATTTTGACTTTTTTGATATTAAATGGTTCTCATCTTACGCAGAATTTTACGAGGAGTTTAACAGTGTGCGCAAATTCTGCATACCTCTGCGTAGTATTGAGATGTGTGCGTTTGAAATCTTCAAGCAGTTCAGAAATTTTTGAACAAAGAAATTTGATATTTGGCTTTGTAATTTTTATAAAACTGCATCGATTGAGTTCAATTTTTGCACACGTGTAGATTTTGACACGTCCTTTTGATTGATGGCACTTTGAAGCAAATTTAACTACGATTTAGCCATTGAAAGTGTCATTAATTTTGAGCCGTTACAAATATCTTGAACCAAAGTAACAAATCGCGATAAATTGCTTAATTTTTGCTTTTTTGCTACTGAACTGGTCTTGTTTTATGTACAATTTTACGAAAAATTTAACAGTGTGAGCAAATCCCATATAGCGTTACGGACTACTGAAATATTTGCATTAGAATTCGTCGAGTAGTTCAAAAATTTTTGAACGGATGAACATGGGAATGTGCTTATAACTTTCAGAATCCGGCACTGATTGTAATCAAATTTTGCACAGTTAATTATGTTCGTATTTTGTTCCGATTGACATTACCTCTGATCGATTTTCACCAAGTCTTCATTGCAACAACTGTCATTTTATAAGAATCGCTTCACATATCCAGATCGAAGCATATCTATCGCGATAATTCGATTATTTTCAACTCTTTTACTATAAATTTGGTCATATTTTCTGTAGAATTTTACGAGGAGTTTAACAATGTGCGCAAATTCTGTATACCTCTACGGAGTACTGAGATGTGTGCGTTTGAAATCTTCAAGCAGTTGAGAAATTTTTGGACAAAGAAATTCGATATTTGGCTTTGTATTTTTTAAAAAACTGCATCGATTGAGTTAAAATTTTGCACACGTGTAGATTTTGACACGTTCTTTTGATTGATGGCACTCGGAAGTAAATTTGACCACGATTTAGCCATTCAAAGTGCCGTTATGTTTGAGCCGTTACAAATATCTTGAACCAAGGTAACAAATCGCGATAAATTGCTTAATTTTTGTTTTTTTGCTACTGAACTGGTCTCATTTTATGTAAAATTTTACGAGAAATTTAACAGTGTGCGCAAATCCCATATAGCGTTACGGACTACTGAAATATTTGCCTTAGAATTCGTCGAGTAGTTCAGAAATTTTTGAACGGCAGAACATGGAAATGGGCTTATATTTTTTAGAATCCGGCACTGATTGTAATCAAATTTTGCACAGTTAATTATGTTCGTACTTTGTTTCGATTGATATTACCTGTGATCGATTTTCACCAAGTCTTCATTGCAACAACTGTCATTTTATAGGAATCGCTTCACATATCTAAATCGAAACATATCTATCGCGATAACTCGATTATTTTCAACTCTTTTATTATAAGTTTGGTCTTATTTTATGCAGAATTTTACGAGGAGTTTAACAGTGTGCGCAAATTCTGCATACTTCTGCGGAGTATTGAGATGTGTGCGTTTGAATTCTTTAAGCAGTTGAGAAATTTTTGGACAAAGAAATTTGATATTTGGCTTTGTAATTTTTAAAAAACTGCATCTATTAAGGTCAAATTTTGTACACGTGTAGATTTTGACACGTTCTTTTGATTGATGGCACTCGGAAGCAAATTTGACCACGATTTAGCCATTCAAAGTGCCGTTATGTTTGAGCCGTTACAAATGTCTTAAACGAAAGTTACAAATCGTGCTAAATTGCTAAATTTTTGCTTTTTTACTACTGAACTGGTCTCGTTTTATGTACAATTTTACGAGAAATTTAACAGTGTGCGCAAATCCCATATAGCGTTACGGACTACTGAAGTATTTGCGTTAGAATTCGTCGAGTAGTTCAGAAATTTTCGAACGGAAGAACATAGAAATGGGCTTATAATTTTTAGAATCCGGCACTGATTGTAATCAAATTTTGCACAGTTAATTATGTTCGTACTTTGTTTCTATTGATATTACCTCTGATCGATTTTCACCAAGTTTTCATTGCAACAACTGTCATTTTATAGGAATCGCTTCACATATCCAAATCGAGACATATCCATCGCGATAATTCGATTATTTTCAACTCTTTTGCTATAAGTTTGGTCTTATTTTGTGCAGAATTTTACGAGGAGGTTAACAGTGTGCGCAAATTCTGCATACCTCTACGGAGTATTGAGATGTGTGCGTTTGAAATCTTCAAGCAGTTGAGAAATTTTTGGACAAAGAAATTCGATATTTGGCTTTGTATTTTTTAAAAAACTGCATCTATTAAGGTCAAATTTTGTACACGTGTAGATTTTGACACGTTCTTTTGATTGATGGCACTCGGAAGCAAATTTGACCACGATTTAGCCATTCAAAGTGCCGTTATGTTTGAGCCGTTACAAATGTCTTAAACGAAAGTTACAAATCGTGCTAAATTGCTTAATTTTTGCTTTTTTACTACTGAACTGGTCTCGTTTTATGTACAATTTTACGAGAAATTTAACAGTGTGCGCAAATCCCATATAGCGTTACGGACTACTGAAGTATTTGCGTTAGAATTCGTCGAGTAGTTCAGAAATTTTCGAACGGAAGAACATAGAAATGGGCTTATAATTTTTAGAATCCGGCACTGATTGTAATCAAATTTTGCACAGTTAATTATGTTCGTACTTTGTTTCTATTGATATTACCTCTGATCGATTTTCACCAAGTTTTCATTGCAACAACTGTCATTTTATAGGAATCGCTTCACATATCCAAATCGAGACATATCCATCGCGATAATTCGATTATTTTCAACTCTTTTGCTATAAGTTTGGTCTTATTTTGTGCAGAATTTTACGAGGAGGTTAACAGCGTGCGCAAATTCTGCATACCTCTACGGAGTATTGAGATGTGTGCGTTTGAAATCTTCAAGCAGTTGAGAAATTTTTGGACAAAGAAATTCGATATTTGGCTTTGTATTTTTTAAAAAACTGCATCGATTGAGTTAAAATTTTGCACACGTGTAGATTTTGACACGTTCTTTTGATTGATGGCACTCGGAAGCAAATTTGACCACGATTTGGCCATTCAAAGTGCCGTTATGTTTGAGCCGTTACAAATGTCTTAAACGAAAGTTACAAATCATGCTAAATTGCTTAATTTTTGCTTTTTTACTACTGAACTGGTCTCGTTTTATGTACAATTTTACGAGAAATTTAACAGTGTGCGCAAATCCCATATAGCGTTACGGACTACTGAAGTATTTGCGTTAGAATTCGTCGAGTAGTTCAGAATTTTTCGAACGGAAGAACATAGAAATGGGCTTATAATTTTTAGAATCCGGCACTGATTGTAATCAAATTTTGCACAGTTAATTATGTTCGTACTTTGTTTCGATTGATATTACCTTTGATCGATTTTCACCAAGTCTTTATTGTAACAACTGTCATTTTATAGGAATCGCTTCATATATCCAAATCGAAACATATCTATCGCGATAATTCGATTATTTTCAACTCTTTTGCTATCAATTTGGTCTTATTTTGTGCAGAATTTTACGAGGAGTTTAACAGTGTGCCCAAATTCTGTCTATCTTTAGAGGTTACTGAGATATGTGCGTTTGAATTCTTCGAGTAGTTCAAAAATTTTTGAACAAAGAAATCTAGAAATATCCATATAACTTTTCTACTACTGCACTGTTTGAATTCAAATTTGGCACAGGTGTAGATTTTTATGCATATTTTCGATAAATACTACATGTAACCGAATCTAGCTAAGTTCTCATCGTCACAACTGTCATTTTATACGAGTCGCTTCACATGTCCAAAGAGAAACTTATGCCTCGCAAAAAAATTATTAATTGTAGTTTTTTGCCATAAGTTTGTTCTCATGTTGTGAAGAATTTCACGAGGGATTTAGTAGTGTCCCCAAATTTTATCTCCGTCCACGAGGTTCCATGACGTGCGCGCTTGAAATTTTCAAGCTGTCCTGAAATTTTTAACCAAAGTATGTCTGTAACTTTTAAACCATGGTACTGATCGAGCTCAAACTCCGTACACTTATAGATTTTGACACAATCTTTCACATGATTTCAGATATTCAAGCCAAATTTCAACGGTGTGCTCAAATTTCACCTACGTCCACGGGTTGCTAAAATGAGAGGTAGTATCGATTAAAAAATATCAGAGCATAAAATTTCCAATCACGATGTATGTCTCAGATAACAGAAGTACCAATTTATCTCCGGAAGTTGTTATTTTGCCACAGTTATCTTTGCACCAGGAGAAAAAGTATGTACCAGATCCGTGACAAACTAGGTCTCGGTATTAACAACAGTTTGTCGTCCATCGCTTGATGCCCACAATTTGTTGTAGTCTAGATAAATTGGCTGCAAAAATCGGCGCGAGTTAAATTTACCTCCATCAGATGGTACAAATTCGTTGGTGCATTCATTCATATAAATAAACCGAAGCTATTATTGCACCATTCGTACAACAAACCGGATATCAAATGTTAACGTTCGAACCTACCTCAAAGTGCACGGCAAACAGCGGGAAATCTTCACATCACTTTGCGCCCGTTTCAAAATATAAATAATTCGGAGTTAATCAACGACGCGTAATTCTATTAGAAACAGTTATATCATTTGTTGCGCGTGTCTTAAATTGAACCGTAACATTTGAGCGACCAAGCGAAGAACGACAGGAAGGTACTTTCAAGATAATTAGAGGAAGTAGAACGAAAGTGAGAATCGGATTGGATTTTTGGGAGTTGTTTGAAATTACGCCAAAATTTTTGCCACATTCTTGTTAGTTTCGAAAGAATTAGATGTACCTTGGATACGATGCGATGTCGACATTCTTTTCCGTTTCGCCTTCGTTTGCAGAAAAAGTCTTGACCCAGTTCCTTAAAAATAATGATGCGAATGAATCACAGTTTGGTCCCTGAGCAACATCATGGGAATGGGCACGAAACTGACAATGGTAACGTCGGAGGTGTAAAGTTGGTTGCCTACCACGCCCGAACGATGGTAATCCGAAGCACATTTTTTTAAATTCTCTAGCAACAGGTGCATGTGATATAACCGCCACGATTTATTTTCGATTCTTACAAAGCTAGATTTTTACTGCCTTTTCAGTGTCGCATAAAAGTCGCCTAATTTTGAAGCTTTGAGTGATTCTGGCACACGAATCTAAACAGCTAAAAAAAAATTATAAATATTCAGAAATATTAAACCAAATCCCGCCAACATTCTCTTCATCTGTAGCCAAAAAGCAGGAGATAAAATCAAGTGGGCAATTTGTATGGCATGAAAATCGGTTTATTTTTGTGGATTTAAGCAGTGTTTACGAAAATAACTGCGACCAGATCGGAGTTTATGTTTTTAATGTGACGATATATTTCAGAGGATCAATTCGATGTGTCGAAATGGCACTGAAAACGGTCGCTTCCGTATAGTAGGAAACTTTGAAACAAAAATAAAATAGGAGTAAAAACGATCTCGTATTTTAGTTCGGAAATCGTCTGGGAAAAGTAGACGAGAATTTATTGTAGATATTTTGAGAAATAAAACAAGATAATAAATATATTTGTATGTTTTTGGCGTAGCGGAAATACATTTATACTAAAATTTTTGGCTACAGAATTTATTCATATTAATTGATAAGCTGACCTGACAGTGATGATAAATTAATTATTTTTGGTTCTTGGTCCACGGCTTGCTGAGATATTTGGATTTGAAGTCTTTGATTAGTTCAGAAATTTTTTCACAAAGAAACTCAAAAATGTTTTTGTAACTTCAACATTACTCCACCGATTTAGTTCAAATTTTGCACACATGTAGACTTTGATATGTTCTTTTGATTGTGAACACTTTTAATCGATTTTGACTCCAATTTCGTCATTAAAATTGCCGTTATATACGAGCTGCTTCAAATAATCTAACCGAAGGATACACATTTCAATAAATCAATTAATTTTAACTTTTTTGCTGTTAAGTTGGTAGAACATCATGTCAAATTTTACAAGAAATTCAACGGTGTGTTCGAATCTTACCTACGTCCATGGGCTGCTGAGATATCCGGGTTTAAAATGTTCGATTATTTCAGAAATTTTTGAACAAGCAAACTTGATATTTGATTTTGTGACTTTTAAACCACTGCACAGATTGAGCTCAAATTTTGCACATGTGTCGATTTTGATATGATATTTCGATTGATGGCACTTGTGATCGATTTTGACTACGATTTTGTCATAAAAAATGCAGTTATATATGACATGATTCAAACAACCTAAGCGACACTTACACACCACGATAAATCGATTGATTTTTGCTCTTTTTCTATTAAATTAATCGCATCTTACGTAAAATTTTACAAGGAATTTAATGGTGTGCAAAAATCTTATCTAAGTTCACGGGTTGCTGAAATATTTATGTTTAAAATTTCTCAATCGTCCAAAAATTTTTGAACGGAGTGATTTGATATTTGACCTTGTGATTTTAAAACCAGTGCATCGATTAAGTTCAGATTTTGCACATTTGTAGATTTTCATATGTTCTTTTGATTGATAGGATTTCCAATTGAATTGAGTGCAGTTTTGTCATAAAAGATGCAATTCTATACGAGCCGTTTCAAATATCCCAAACGAAACTTAGATTTGCGAAAAATTGATCAATTTTTGCTGTTTTGCTATAAAATTATTTACATCTGTCGTAAAATTTCATAAGGAACTGGACAATGTGCAAAAATCTTAGTTACGTTCACTGGTTGCTAAGATATTGAAATTTGAATTTTCCGAGTGGTCCAGAAATTTTTGAACCAAGAAACTTGAAACTTGATCTTGTCATTTTTAAACCAGTGCACTCATTAAGCTCAAACTTTGCACATGCGTCGATTTTGATACATAATTTCGATTAATGGTACTTGTAATCGATTTTGACTACGATTTTGTCATCAAAATTTAGTTATATATGACATGATTCAAACAACCTAAGCGACACTTACAGACCAGGATAAATCGATTGATTTTTGCTCTTTTCCTATTAAATTAATCACATCTTATGTAAAATTTTACAAGGAACTTAATGGTGTGCAAAAATCTTATCTAAGTCCACGGGTTGCTGAGATATTTGGATTTGAAGTCTTTGATTAGTTCAGAAATTTTTTCACAAAGAAACTCAAAAATGTTTTTGTAACTTCAACATTACTCCACCGATTTAGTTCAAATTTTGCACACATGTAGACTTTGATATGTTCTTTTGATTGTGAACACTTTTAATCGATTTTGACTCCAATTTCGTCATTAAAATTGCCGTTATATACGAGCTGCTTCAAATATTCTAACCGAAGGATACACATTTCAATAAATCAATTAATTTTAACTTTTTTGCTGTTAAGTTGGTAGAACATCATGTCAAATTTTACAAGAAATTCAACGGTGTGTTCGAATCTTACCTACGTCCACGGGCTGCTGAGATATCCGGGTTTAAAATGTTCGATTATTTCAGAAATTTTTGAACAAGCAAACTTGATATTTGATTTTGTGACTTTTAAACCACTGCACAGATTGAGCTCAAATTTTGCACATGTGTCGATTTTGATATGATATTTCGATTGATGGCACTTGTGATCGATTTTGACTACGATTTTGTGATAAAAAATGCAGTTATATATGACATGATTCAAACAACCTAAGCGACACTTACACACCACGATAAATCGATTGATTTTTGCTCTTTTTCTATTAAATTAATCGCATCTTACGTAAAATTTTACAAGGAATTTAATGGTGTGCAAAAATCTTATCTAAGTCCACGGGTTGCTGAAATATTTATGTTTAAAATTTCTCAATCGTCCAAAAATTTTTGAACGGAGTGATTTGATATTTGACCTTGTGATTTTAAAACCAGTGCACCGATTAAGTTCAGATTTTGCACATTTGTAGATTTTCATATGTTCTTTTGATTGATAGGATTTCCAATTGAATTGAGTGCAGTTTTGTCATAAAAGATGCAATTCTATACGAGCCGTTTCAAGTATCCCAAACGAAACTTAGATTTGCGAAAAATTGATCAATTTTTGCTGTTTTGCTATCAAATTGATTACATCTATCGTAAAATTTCATAAGGAACTGGGCAATGTGCAAAAATCTTAGTTACGTTCACTGGTTGCTAAGATAATGATATTTGAATTTTCCGAGTAGTCCAGAAATTTTTGAACCAAAAAACTTGAAACTTGATCTTGTCATTTTTAAACCAGTGCACTCATTGAGCTTAAACTTTGCACATGCGTCGATTCTGATACATAATTTCGATTAATGGCACTTGTAATCGATTTTGACCACGATTTTGTCATAAAAATTCAGTTATATATGACATGATTCAAACAACCTAAGCGACACTTACAGACCACGATAAATCGATTGATTTTCACTCTTTTACTATTAAATTAATCACATGTTGTGTAAAATTTTACAAGGAATTTAATGGTGTGCAAAAATCTTATCTAAGTCCACGGGTTGCTGAGATATTTATGTTTAAAATTTCTCAATCGTCCAAAAATTTTTGAACGAAGCGACTTGTTATTTGACCTTGTGATTTCAAAACCAGTGCACCGATGAATTTTTGCTGTTTTGCTCTCAAAATCTAACGTAAAATTTCATAAGGAATTTAACGATGTGAAGAAATCTTAGTTACGTTCACTGGTTGCTAAGATAATGATATTTGAAGTTTCCGATTAGTCCAGAAATTTTTGAACAATTTCAAACTTAGTTTTGTAATTTTTAAACTTCTGCACTGATTGAGTTCAAATTTTGCAAACATGTGAATTTTAACGCGTTCTTTCAATTCCTGAAACATTGAACCAACTTTGACTTTGACTGGTCAAAAATGAGATTACATGTATAGTTACTTCAAATGTCACATCAGAAATTATATATCGCTATAAATTGATAATTTTTAGCTTTTTTGTTACAAATTTTGGTAAGGTCCTACGTAGAATTTGACAAAGTATTCAGTGGTGTACTTAGGTCAATATCTTTGGCAAATAGATAACTGTTATAGATTATATAGAGTGTATACGGGGCGGTCACAATGTAAAAGCACATTGTAATCACATTGTAAATAAATTATTTATAGTTGTACGCACGGACATTTTAATGGATCATTTAGAACTCTTATTTTATGACTTGGAACTTCGATCCACCTCGCTACGCTTACATTATCGAGTCAATGACTGTGAATCGTAAAATATTTTTAATTTATTAACGGTATAGAAATATTTTCAAGGATATACTGCAATATAAACAGAATTCTTCGAACGAAGTAAAGTGAAAATTCTTCTAAAAGTTTTCGCGAAAGCTGTTGGTTTTTAGTTTCTAACTTCTTAAGCTCCTTATTATTTTCGAATTGTCCTATACATAAAGTGTTCAAAATTAGAAAATTGTTGCAGTTCCTGATAGACTTCTAGTGTGAGCTTAACGTGAACCACCTGTATACACACTTACTCAACAAAAATTCCAAAGAAGCAAAACTTTGGTGTCGGTAAAATAGAAATCTGTTTTTTCCAAAATTATATACAGAATGTTTTTTCATGCTCCACACGACATGTAGTCGATCCTGATTAATTCTAACAAGCCTTTTCCCCATCTCCCCGTTAATCTTCCACATTGTTTACAAATTGCAGATTTGCGTGTGGTAGAACCGCAGCCAAAGCAATGTCGCTTCTCGACCGAATTAATTGAAGCGATCTGATGCACTTCCGCCAAGTTAAGCGTTAAATTATAAAACCGTTGATAAAATAAACTCCACGCGGTTCATAACTGTCGAGTGAACACGTTGACTCATAAATAACGTCTTGTGAGATGAGATATTAAAAGTTAGTGAAATTAGGTCCGTAGAAATTTCGAGCGATTTATTGTTTTAGTAAAATGCGCAAAACGGGACGTAAACACTGGAAGATTTCAGGAGATTTCAGTTGCAAAGTGAGCGTTGAACCGTGCATTTGTGATTTTCAAGATGGTGCTTTCTGCGTGGTTTAAACATGTGAGTTTTTTGAATTATATTGTAAAAATCGCGTTATGGTTGTGGTCGGGGTGGGAAGTAATTACTCGGCTCGCTGACGCTCGCCTCGTTTGTCATATTGACAAGCGGAGCTACCAACATACTTCTCAATCTCGAACTGAAATTGAAGCGAGCGTTAGCGAGCCGAGTATTTGCCACAAAAATCATAGCCGTTTTTCGAAAAAGTTTTTTAATTCTGAGCAGTTTAAGAGAAAAAAAATGATAGATACTTTTTAAAATTTAGACTTTAATTTTGTAGTAAAAATCGTGTTATGGTTGTGGTCAGGGTGGGAAATAACTACTCGGCTCGCTGACGCTCGCCTCGTTTGTCATATTGACAAGCGGAGCTACCAACATACTTCTCAATTTCGAATTGAAATTGAAGCGAGCGTTAGCGAGCCGAGTATTTGCCACAAAAATCATAGCCGTTTTTCGAAAAAGTTTCTTAATTCTTGGCAGTTACAGAAAAAAAATGATAGATACTTTTAAAAATTTTGACTTTAATTTTGTAGTAAAAATCGTGTTATGGTTGTGGTCAGGGTGGGAAATAACTACTCGGCTCGCTGACGCTCGCCTCGTTTGTCATATTGACAAGCAGAGCTACCAACATACTTGTCAATTTCGAATTGAAATTGAAGCGAGCGTTAGCGAGCGGAGTATTTGCCAAAAAATCATAGCCGTTTTTCGAAAAAGTTTTTTAATTCTTGGCAGTTACAGAAAAAAAAATGTTAGATACTTTTCAAAATTTAGACTTTAATTTTGTAGTAAAAATCGTGTTATGGTTGTGGTCAGGGTGGGAAATAACTACTCGGCTCGCTGACGCTCGCCTCGTTTGTCATATTGACAAGCGGAGCTACCAACATACTTCTCAATTTCGAATAGAAATTGAAGCGAGCGTTAGCGAGCCGTGTATTTGCCAGAAAATTCATAGCCGTTTTCCGAAAAAGTTTCCTAATTCTTGGCCACTATAGAAAAACCAAAAAAAAAAATCTGAGTGCCTTTCGAAACTTTAACTTTAAAATGATTTTATTATTAAATTGCAGACCGGGAGTAGAAATTATGGCTAAAATTTCGAAATTTTACAAAACGTCCTATCAAATCTAAAAATTTTGACATATATAGTTATCATTAATTTTTAAACGTTCTATGAACCCAAAATTTTGAAAATTCGCCAAATTCTATTTTTTTTTTGTTTTTAAAAGAGGTTTGCCGTCAAACTGAAAATCGCAGCCAACAATAGAAAAATTGGAATTAATTGTCATTTTTCTTAGTTTTTCCAAAACGTGTCTTTGAGTCGTGAAAATTACAAAACTGGTAAAGGAAAAAAAATTGTAAAAAATCAAAGATAAGCTTCAAAGCGTTGGCTTAAAAATTATATAACTGCCAATAAAATTACAGGCCTGAATTAGAAAATATTCAGCTCAAAGTAAATTTAAAATAATCAAAATTTGGAACCTACTACGAACCAGAAATTTTGAAAATTTGCAAGTTTTCAATTTTTTTTGACTTTTTCAATATTGTTTTTAGGCGACACCCATATACAATTGTCAATTTTAAAATGTTGCTCTGAGCCACAATAATTAAGAAACTAGTACAAAAAAATAAATTACTCGAACTAAAATTCCAGGACCGCATTAAAAAATATTGCGCTTGAAGTGTAGTTTGGGTAAAATTTGAAATTTTCCAGTTTTAAAACGTCTTGTTCTCTATTTTTTGTTTTATTTTTATTGTTTTTGTTATCGTTCTTATATCAACAAAAAATCTCAAGCAATAGTCGAAAAATTTTTTTGTTTTTTTTTTTGTTAGTTTTTTTCAATTATAGTGCTTACTTAATAATTTCCTTTTTTAGGTATGTTCTCAAGTTTGGATCATTCCAAAAAAAATGATGCACTAAATCTTAAAATCACACTAAAATTGAGGCGAGCTTCAGCGAGCCGAGCAGTTACCACAAAAAAAATTCTTAATTTGGAGCTCAAGCGGCTGTTACTATGAAACCAACTACAGAAAAGCAATTAAAAAAAAAAGATCTTTTTCAAAACATGGGCTTTAAAATGAGTTAACTATTATTGAAATTGCAGGGCTGGACTAGAAATTATTGAGTCCGGAGCCTGAGTTAAATTTCAAAATTTTAACCAAGCTGAAATTTTAAGTTTTTATCACAATTGCTATTATTTTTGTTCTGTTTCTAAAACGACTTTAATGTCACTAAAAATCATAGCTTTTTCTAAAAAAAAATATCTGGTATTTTTTTTTTAGTTTTTCCAAAATGTGACTGAACGGTTCTAAGTAACGAACTATTGAAGAGAAAAAAATGAAAAAAATAATCCAGAT
Organism: Cynaeus angustus; assembly: GCA_030157275.1. Classification (NCBI taxonomy): domain Eukaryota; kingdom Metazoa; phylum Arthropoda; class Insecta; order Coleoptera; family Tenebrionidae; genus Cynaeus; species Cynaeus angustus. The sequence goes on from CM058067.1 coordinate 12,057,681, forward strand.
GTCTTCTGAACATTGGCTTCATAGGGATGTAACTGTCAGTGAAATTGCAGGGCCGTATTGGAAATTTTTTTCAAAATTAAAATGTGATTCTGAGGCACCGTAATTATCAAACTAATACAAAAAAATTAAAATGTTTGGATACAACTTTAAATTTTTGAAGTTTGAAATATCTTACGAAATTGAATGTTTTTTCAACTGTTTTTGTGACGCCTTTAATGCGTAGTAAAAAATCGAAGCCAACTATAGAAAACATTTTTTTTTGTCATTTTGATAATTGCAAAAAATGTATTTTTTAGCACTTATCACTACAAAACTAGGAAGAAAAAATTTAGGTTTAGCTTTTTTTATAAAATTTCCAGGGCTGGATTAGAAAATATTGAGGCCGAAGTATTCTTTAGGTTGAGACCTTCGATGAGATCATCATTAATTTTAAAAATGATTGTTCATAACGTTCTTCAATGACCCAAAATGAAGACGGCCAAATAATGAAATTTGTCGCCAAATTGCCATTGAAAACATTCACATTTAAAAATAAAATCGATAAAAAGTGTCACAATGAAATACGATTCGTTTGAACTTGTACAAAAATACTTATTAAAAATGCAAAGTTGGAAAAACAAGACTTTATCGAATGTCGTAAACCCGTTAATTTCCACCATATTACATAAACAGCTAATGGTGCCAATTTAACTTTAATGCAACTTTAAGGACCGTTCAGCCATCATCACGACATTAATTAAAAATACGCGCAAGGTCGCCGGTGCACTATTTCCGCTTTCGAAAAAAAATAACTGCCGATTTAATGGCAATCAATAAAATAACATTTTTGATGGAGGATTTCCTACTGGCACCACCTGGTGTGTTATAAATCCTGGTGACTTTTGACGACCGACGTTGGTAGTACTGTACACACGCAACCGCGGCTAAATCTGTGGTTATTGGTGATAAAAGAAGCGCTTATTTTTTTAACTCGTGACCTGGAAAATTTTATTCGGCAATAAAACGATTTGCTTGTCTCACAAAGATGCAACGTGGTTTTTATTTTTAGATCTCGTTGCATCAAGGGTTTTTTTGACAGACGGCGGTACCAACACACTTGAGAATTCCAAAGCCTTTTGGTAGCATTGACTGTGGCCGTTGACCGGATATTTTCGCTAGATTGGTACGGAAATATACCGAAAAGGTCAGACAATGAGTATACAATGCTAATTTTAGTAACTTTTTTTCAATTAGAATATCGTGGCTCAACGCCCCTCGCAATTTATATGGACGCTTTTTAAATAAACGCGTGTGTTTTCAAGTCGCTTTCTAAGAATTATATTCTTGTGCGTGTGTGGGCTGAAATAAGGTCGCTGGAAGTAAATTGCAAAAAGGTCCAGCTAAAAAAACACAATTTATACAACCAGTAATACACTAAATCTTTGTCGGATAAATTTAACATGACTGCAGCAAGTTCAACAAGACGTTTCATCGTCTAGCGGTTGTAACATGTTCGAGAAGAAGTTGTAATAACAATTATTATAAATAATACGACACAAGCAGTTCGCTGTGACAGTTTTATTTTCCCGTAATGTAATGCAGGCATTACTCTTCTAACAGGAATAAGCAAAACATGTTAGTGAACTGTATTTTATAGTGCTTGGGTTCTATTTTGAGAATTTCAAGTTAATCTTGTCTTAAGATAACTATCAGTGCGTGTCTGGTTAGTCACAGAAAAAGTACACAGTCTGAAGTTTTTAGTTCTAATTAATAAATTTAGCACTTGAGGTGATGATTTTTGCGATGTTCTGTAGCGCGGAAAATTTTTATTTTACACGTGCTACATTTCGAGCTCGATATTCGGTGATTTCAGGCAAAGAAATTAAATTTCGGAGCACACCTGTGACATTAAAAAAAAATTCTTAGTTGTTGCAAATCGAACTCGTATTTCAGAAAACTAGCATCGTGCTAAATTCGGTGATTTTTTAAGTCGCTTCAATAACAAAACTGGAAAAATTTGGAAAATATGCAGTTTCACAAATATTTCAAAGTTTTTTTTTTTTTTAATTTTTCATATGAAATTGTACACCGAGAAATATTGTCTAGTTCAGTCCTGCAATTTTATTGATTATTTATTTTTCTTTAATCGGCTACGATTTATAGTAAGTCGTCAAAGCCGTTAAAAATAAGACAAGCAAAATTAGGAAAACTTGGAGATACTTAAATATTGAAATATTGAAACCTAAGACGTTTTGTACCCTTACAATTTTGAAATTTTATATATATTTTTTTAAAATGTTATGTGCTTTTAAGGCTCAAAATTTTGTAAACCGGCTCTGCACTTTTAGTGAGCTATATTATTCTAAAGTCAAAATTTCAGCGATCACGTGTCTTTTTGTAGTTTTTTTCAAAAATACATTTTTAGTTACAGCCGCTCGAAAAAATCCCAAAATTAAAAATGTACAAATATTTGAAATTTTGAAATAATACACGAGTTATATTTACAGCCGCCCGAGTTCATATTTTGGAAAAACTAACAAAAATTTCAAAAAGTTTGTAAATTTTAGATAGATGGCTGTGCTTTTTCAAAATGATGTCAGAACTGTTTTAAGAATAGAATCGGAAATCTTCAAAATTTTTTTGGACGTTTTGTAGCTTCAAAATTTGGAAATGACACGAGCTAATTTCGGGCTCAATATTTTTTAATCCTGACCTGCACTTTGCACAACAATTTTATCGCTATAAAGCCAAAATTTTAAAATTTATTAGTGTTTTTTTTTTATTTTTTTTCCCTTGATAAATTATTAGTAACAGGTGCTCGAATTCAAGTTATTGAAAAGCTAAAAAAAACGCTAAAAGTTTCAAATTTTTACATAGTTAGCTGTGATTTTATTATGACGTCAAAATAGTTTTAAAAACAAAAACAGAAATACCCAAATATTCAAAATTTTAGTTTTGTGGACATTTTGCAGCTTTAAAATTTTGAAATGTTACACGAGTTACACTTCGAGCTCAATATTTTTAAATCCTGACCTGCACTTTGCATAACAATTTTATCAATGTAAAGCCAAAATTTTAAAATTTATTAGTGATTTTTTTAGGTTTTTTCCTTGATAATTATTAGTAACACGTGCTCGAATTCAAGTTATTGAAAAGCTAAAAAAAATGCTAAAAGTTTCAAATTTTTACATAGTTAGCTGTGATTTTATTATGACGTCAAAATAGTTTTAAAAACAAAAACAGAAATACCCAAATATTCAAAATTTTAGTTTTGTGGACATTTTACAGCTTTAAAATTTTGAAATGTTACACGAGTTACACTTCGAGCTCAATATTTTTAAATCCTGACCTGCACTTTGCATAACAATTTTATCACTATAAAGCCAAAATTTTAAAATTTATTTGTGATTTTTTCAAAGTTTTTTCCTTGTTAATTATTAGTAACAGGTGCTCGTATTCAAGTTATTGAAAAGCTAAAAAAATTGCTAAAAGTTTCAAATTTTTACATAGTTAGCTGTGATTTTTATTATGACGTCAAAATAGTTTTAAAAATAAAAACAGAAATACCCGACATTTTGCAGCTTTAAAATTTTGAAATGTTACACGAGTTACACTTCGGGCTCAATATTTTTAAATCCTGACCTGCACTTTGCATAACATTTTTATCACTATAAAGCCAAAATTTTAAAATTTATTTGGGATTTTTTTAAAGTTTTTTTCTTGCTAATTGTTAGTAACAGGTGCTCGTATTCAAGTTATTGAAAAGCTAAAAAAATTGCTAAAAGTTTCAAATTTTTACATAGTTAGCTGTGATTTTCATTATGACTTCAAAATAGTTTTAAAAACAAAAACAAAAATACCCAAATATTCAAAATTTTAGTTTGTTGGACATTTTGCAGCTTCAAAATTTTGAAATATTACACGAGCTACATTTCGGGTTCAATATTTTCTAATCCTGACCTGCAGTTTGCATAACAATTTTATCACTATAAAATAAAAATTGTAAAATTTTCTTGTGATTTTCTTTTAGGTTTTTCCTTTGATAAATTTTTTGTTACAGGTGCTCGAATTCAAATTATTGAGCAGTTAACAAAAATTGCTAAAAGTTTCAATTTTTACATAGTCGGCTGTGATTTTTATTATGACGTCAGAATAGTTTTAAAAACAAAAACAGAAACACCCAAATATTCAAAATTTTTGTTTTTTTGGTCGTTTTGTGCTCAATATTTTCTAATTCAGAAAATTATTTGATTTTGATTTTTCTTTTTAATTAATTTCTTATAACAACCACTCAAATTCACATTTTGCAAAAACCAACAAAAATTGCAAAAAAATCAAATTATTAATATAGTGGGCTACGATTTTTTAGTATGACGTCGGAACTGTTTAAAAAACAAATCCAACAATCAATCACTCAATGAGCTTCAAAATTTTTAAATGTTACACAAACTACATTCCGGGCTTAATATTTTCTAATCCAAACCTGTAATTTGCATGTTAGTTATGTTAATTAAAAGCCAAAATTTCCGAAGCTATTTGTGATTTTTTTATTTTAGTTTTAGATTTTGAAAAAACTGACAAAAATTGCGAAAAGTTTCTAATTTTGATATAGTCGGCTATGAGTTTCTACTATGACGTCAGAACCGTTTGAAAAACAAAACCACTGATACTAGAAATAAGCAAATATTAAAAATTTTGGTTTTAGGGCGTTTTGCCGTTTCAAATGTTGAATTTTTTTACGAGTTACATTTTGGGCTCAATATTTTCTAATCCACACCTGTAATTTGAATGACAACCATTTTATGCTAAATCTAAGATCTTAAACCACATCTGTGGTTTTTTAGATTTTTCTTATCAAAAATTCAAAAATTTTGTTGGTAATAACAGGGGAGAATTATGTTTTTTTTTAAATTTTTTTGGTTGGTGGTATTTTTTAGTGTGATTTGAAGCGTTTTAGAGACAGAATTACCAAAATGAGAGATAATTCGAAATACACACATCTTCAAAATTTTAGTTTACTTGGAAGTTTTTGAGCTTCGAAATAGACGGGCCCATTTTTTTAAATACAGCTCTGCAATTTAAACACAGTTAAAGTTAAAGCTTCAGAACACCTGCGATTTCTTCATATATTCAAGTAGAAGTATTTAATTTTTGATAATGAATAACAGTGGCCCCAAAACGTAACCTTGTGGTACACCCAACTAATTAATTGATAAATTTAACTAATTAAGTAAGTTAATTTCTTAGATATAAAAGCTAGCGAACTTTACGCCACAACAACCAAAACGAACTCAAATCCGCGTCCCCGCTCTCATCATCGCATTAAAATAACGTAAAACTTCAGATAAACAAAGTGAATATAGCGCCAGCAGATCATAATCTTTCAACAGTCGCCACAGCTTTTCTCCATTTTGTGGAAATTAACACGTTTTAAAATTAGTCGACTTATTTATAAACCATTCACAATCAAAATGCGTCTCGCCGCATGACAAAAAGACTCCAAAAATCCAATTCTGAAAAGTTGTTTTTCTATAGATTCAGGTGTAAATTGAAAATATAGAGAGCGCTGGTTCTCACCACTAAAATGCGTCTCCTGAAATACGATTTTAGTCGAGTGCTGTTCGCGATTGTAGCTCATCGTCAAATTTTTATACAGTGGTGGAGTGCCAGTGAGTGCTTTTCGAAAATTTGTGTCAAAACGGCTATGGGCCATGGAGTTTTTTCAAGAATGGTCGTCGATCAAGGTACCTGATTTTTCATTTTGTAAAAGGACGTGAGGTTGGCGAGCTTGAAAAAGTCACCGGAGACTTTTTCGAAAAAGCCAAAATTTTGACTCCGGGAGTCAACGCCACGATAACGTTGCATTATTATTTATAAAATTTTATTATAGCTTTCTGAAATAACCGCATTACAAATTCGCTACATGTACATCTATCGATTGCCAACTTCCAATGAATCACTTGAAATAAACACTTGCAGATTTTACGATTTAATAAATCTAATTTGATTTTGCGAAATCTTCTCCTTTTTTGCGTCAGATTGTTTCAATCTGCTTGTCATTTTTTCTTTTTTTTATTATCAGTTTTGCACGATTTCCTGTTCAAAATTGTAGCGGTTGAAAAATACCGACATTATTCTTATTCTTATTATTATTTTATAGTACATAAAAAACAGCTGGTCCGTTTGCAAAACCGGAAATTACCTTCATTTATTTATTTTGCGATTCAGACGTTAATTAGAAATCTGGGGGGAAATTTGGCAAATTTTTGGCCGCGTAATTAGAACAGATTTTAATTTTCAACGTTCTGTCAACAATCTGGTTAAAAATATGTTGTTTCTGGACAGGTGCGGGCGGAGGGAAAGTAGGGGCAAATTTTGAAATCCGCGCGAATTTTGTGACAGTTTTTGCGTTGTGAGTGGGAGAAATGAATATGGAATTTTTTTGGTCTGTTCTAAAAATGTTAAAGAATTAGGAAGAAGTTTACTTTTAGAAGTTTCCCAGAATTAGGTTTTCAGGTTCTAAAAATTATGAATTTTTACGGATTCTTAGATTTTAAATTTGTCACATTCAGATTTTCAGATTTCTGAAAAAAGTTTTTCAGTTTTCACTTTTGGATTTCTCAAATTCTCTGATTTTCAAATCCTGAACGGGACAGATGATTATTTCAAATTTGTGAATTTTTAAATCCTCAAAATGTCAAGTTGGCGAATTTTTAAAGTCTTCAAATTTTAGGTTTGTTAAAGTCTCAGGTTTTTGAATTCCCAAATTCTCAGGTTGTCAAATTTGCAAATAATCAGACGCTAGGTCTCTCTCAAATCCTTAAGTTTTCAAGATTTAACCTTAAGTTTATTTTCAGATAGTCAAATTTCCAAGATATTTCAAGTTCTCAGTTTTATAATTTTAAATTCTCGGTTTCTCAAAATATTACAATATTAAGTTCTTAAATTCCAAAATTATAATTTTCTTAAATTCATAGATTCTCAAAGTCTCAAACTGTTAGCTTTTTGATTTCAACTCTCTAAATTACTAAATTCTCAAGACTCAATTTTTTTTTATATTTTAGGTGTTCAAATTCTGAACTTATCTCAATTAATTATCTCAAGAATATAAATTAATAAATTCGCAAATTCAAAATTTTAATTAATAATTTTTTAAGTTCTTAATTTTTAGACCTTTTAAAGTCTCAAATTGATATTTTTTAGGGTTCTAAATTCGCAAATTTTTTTTTGCTGAAATTAATAAATTCTCAAATTCTCAAATAAAAACTTTTGCATTTATTATATTAACCTTAATTAATATTAAAGAAGTTTTTGAATTTTTATACCTTCAAATCTTTGCAACTTGTTAGATTCTTGAATTCTCATGTCGTCAAATTATTTGTTCTTAAATTCTGAGATTTTAGAATTCTCAAATCCTCATGGTTGAATTTTGTTGTTATGATATTTTTACATATTATCAGCTTTTCTAAAGTTTTAGATTCTTGGTTTCTCGAAACATTACATTAGCAGATTCTCAAATTCTTACGTTCTCAAATTCTCAAATTTTCAAATTCTCAAATAAAAACTTTTGCATTTATTATATTAACCTTAATTTAATATTAAAGAAGTTTTTGCATTTTTATACCTTCAAATCTTTGCAACTTGTTAGATTCTTGAATTCTCATGTCGTCAAATTATTTGTTCTTAAATTCTGAGATTTTAGAATTCTCAAATCCTCAGATGGTTGAATTTTGTTGTTATGATATTTTTACATATTATCAGCTTTTCTAAAGTTTTAGATTCTTAGTTTCTCGAAACATTACATTAGCAGATTCTCAAATTCTTACGTTCTCAAATTCTCAAATTTTCAAATTCTCAAATAAAAACTTTTGCATTTATTATATTAACCTTAATTAATATTAAAGAAGTTTTTGAATTTTTATACCTTCAAATCTTTGCAACTTGTTAGATTCTTGAATTCTCATGTCGTCAAATTATTTGTTCTTAAATTCTGTGATTTTAGAATTCTCAAATGCTCAAATGGTTGAATTCTCTTGTTATGACATTTTTAGATATTATCAGCTTTTCTAAAGTTTTAGATTTTTAGTTTCTCGAATCATCACATTAGCAGATTCTCCAATTCTTACGTTCTCAAATTCTCAAATTCTCAAATTCTCAAATAAAAACTTTTGCATTTATTATATTAACCTTAATTTAATATTAAAGAAGTTTTTGCATTTTTATACCTTCAAATCTTTGCAACTTGTTAGATTCTTGAATTCTCATGTCTTCAAATTATTTGTTCTTAAATTCTGAGATTTTAGAATTCTCAAATCCTCAGATGGTTGAATTTTGTTGTTATGATATTTTTACATATTATCAGCTTTTCTAAAGTTTTAGATTCTTAGTTTCTCGAAACATTACATTAGCAGATTCTCAAATTCTTACGTTCTCAAATTCTCAAATAAAAACTTTTGCATTTATTATATTAACCTTAATTTAATATTAAAGAAGTTTTTGCATTTTTATACCTTCAAATCTTTGCAACTTGTTAGATTCTTGAATTCTCATGTCGTCAAATTATTTGTTCTTAAATTCTGAGATTTTAGAATTCTCAAATGCTCAAATGGTTGAATTTTCTTGTTATGACATTTTTAGATATTATCAGCTGTTCTAAAGTTTTAGATTCTTAGTTTCTCAAAATATCACATTAGCAGATTCTCAAATTCTTACGTTCTCAAATTCTCAAATTCTCAAATTCTCAAATAAAAACTTTTGAATTTATTATATTAACCTTAATTTAATATTAAAGAAGTTTTTGCATTATTATACAATCTTTGCAACTTGTTAGATTCTTGAATTCTCATGTCTTCAAATTATTTGTTCTTAAATTCTGAGATTTTAGAATTCTCAAATGCTCAAATGGTTGAATTTTCTTGTTATGACATTTTTAGATATTATCAGCTTTTCTAAAGTTTTAGATTCTTGGTTTCTCGAAACATTACATTAGCAGATTCTTAAATTCTTACGTTCTCAAATTCTCAAATTCTCAAATAAAAACTGTTAACTTTGATTAATATTAAAGAAGTTTTTGCATTTATATTCCTTCAAATCTTTGCAACTTGTTAGATTCTTAAATTCTCATGTCTTCAAATTATTTGTTCTTAAATTCTGAGATTTTAGAATTCTCAAATGCTCAAATGGTTGAATTTTCTTGTTATGATATTTTTACAGATTATCAGCTTTTCCAAAGTTTCAGATTCTTAGTTTCTCAAAACATCACATTATCAGATTCTCAAATTATAAAATTAACAGATTCTCGAAGATTTGAACTGTTGGATTTTAAGCTTTCAGTTTCTCAAAATTAAATTCTCAGCATTTGAAAATCAAAATTTTTTGATATTCAAGTTTTCAAATTTACAAATTCTTAAATTCTAAGAGTTTTACTAAAATTTCAAATTATTATTTTCTCATTGTAATTTTAAATCTCGGATATTCAGTTTGTTAAAAGCTCAAATTATCGGAGCTTTAAAATCTCAAATTATTAATATGATAATTTTTTTTGTTTCTTAGGTTCCAAAATTTTTATATTATCGAGTTTCTAAAATCAAAATTATCAGATTTCTATTTTTACAAATTTTTTAAATTGCAACTTGCTCAAATTTATAGATTCGCAGGTTCTCAAATTCTCACTTTTTTTGGAGTTAAATTAACTAACCTTAAAATGTTATCAACTCTAAATTTATAAATTTAAATAATACATTCTGTAATAAAAATTTTTGCTTCTAATTTTTTTTTTGTAAATTTTCTAAATTGTCAAATTTTCAGTTTCTCAAATGTTCAGATTGTTACATTTTCAGGCTTCCCATTTTTTTCGTTAAAATTATTGTACTGTATTCTTATGCAGTTTTAAACGTCTAAAAATTTTACATATTTTGCTTTTCTAGATTTTTATACATAAAATTTTGAGGCTCTATGACTATTTTAATTTTACATAATTTTGAGAATTTTAGAAATTTCAGAGTTTGGTTTTACAGTTACACGAAATTTATATATTAGAAAAACCAAATTTTGTAAGAAAAAAATGTAAGAACGAAAAAATTTCTGTATGAGAATTTTAGAACCGGTGAATTTACAATGAAAATTAAAAAACTTAAAATTTGACAACATGCAATTTTTTAAAATTAAAGTTTAAAAGTCTAAAATTTTCAAAATCTGTCAATTTTTTTCAAAACTTACAAATTTTTGAAAAATCGAAGCTGTTTGGATATTAAACATTTCTAGAACTTCTAATAAAAGTCAGGGAATTCTTCATTTAATTTTTTTGGCTTCCAAGAATGCTCGAAATTTTAAAGCACTTTAAAGATTTTATGGTGCTCAAAGTCTAAACCGTCGCACCAAAAATTCCATGTGCATCCTGTCCCCTTTGAATTATAGCCCACAAATTTCGCTCTAACCGTCACAATTAAATCTTCGAACAGATGGTCACTCAAACCTTGCCAAATTTTTCCCAGAAAAATGAAGATCCACTTTAAATATTACAAAAACCTTCGGTACAGACATCGACATAGCATTGTAAATTATTTATAGCCCACTTTTATCCCATTTCAAACACGATTTTTCATTCGTCCTTCACATTTCTATTTCAAAATATCACATGTTTTTGATTTAAAAGAGCCCACATTTAAATTGCAAGGAAGAAGTTTATAAATTGGTTGGTTGTGATTACAACAGCGGAAAGTGCGTAATCGAGTTTGAATCTAACGCTCGCCAAATACAATGTGTTTGGTCAAGAGCCAAGATGCGTTCGAGTTTGTGTTTAATAAAGTTGGTTTATTTTGCGATGTGGGAATTGGGAGGTTCGAGTAAAATTTTTGACAGGTTTCGTCATAAAATTTCTCCGGTTTAAGAGTAGAATAAGTTTGCTAATTTTAGAATGACGCTAAAAGCTTTGGAGGCAGAAATAATGAGGTGCTTATTTTATGGGCCATATTTGCGAAAAAATAACGAAATTCTGACGGCTTCGTCAAAATAAGATGAAAACGAATTTTTCTGTTTTTTAACGTTTTTATGTATTTGGATGAGCATTGTTGTGGACCACCTGTATACATGATCGACTCTAATTTTGATCACTTCATGTCAAAATGTGGTGCGATTTTTGACACTTCCTCGAAGAATTCTTTTAATGAAGCCATAAAATCTAGAAAAAATTAAAAAAAATCTTATAGCTTGAAAATCTTGAAGATCAAAAATGTCCAAATGTGTTCAAATTTTTATATTTGATAATGTGTAAGAGTACCTAAGAATCACAGAATTATATTTCGAGAATTCCAGGAATTTAAGAACCTGATATTTTGAGAATTGAAAAAGCTGATGGGCATAAAGCTAGTAATTTGACAGTTTTAGCTTATCGCAATTTAGAACTTGACTCTTTGACAGTTTGAAGGTTTTAAAAAATAAAAATTTAATAATCTGAGAATTTTAAAACCTGACAATTTTTCAATTACGTTTGGAAAGCTGAGAATTAAAAAAAAAGAATAATTTTACAATTTGAGTGTTTGGAATTGAGATAATTTGAAAATTTGAAACTCGAAGAATTTGAGAATTTGAAATCCGAATAATTTGAGAATTCAAATAAAAATTTTTAAACCTGAAAATTCGAAAATATGTTAAAACTCACAATTTAATAACATGAGAATTTAAAACTTTAAAAATTTACAATATGACAAGTTGGAAATTTGGGAATTGGAGGAAATGACAATCTGAAAATGTAGGAACTTATGAATGTGATATTTTAAGAATTTGAAAACATGAAAATTTAATTTGAGAGTTTTGGAACCTGACAATTTGACAACTAGAAGATTAGGAAACTTGAGATTTTTTTTAAAGAAAACGGAAATATGTTATGATTTGGGCGTTTGAAAACCACATAATTCGAAAATTTGAATTCCGAAGAATTTGAGAATTTAAAATTCAGATAAATTGAGAACACAATATAAAAATTTTAAAACCTGAAAATTGAGAATACGTTGAAATTTATATAAAATAACTAACTTGAAAGATACTTGACAATTTGACTATTAGAGGATATGAAAAACTGAGAATAAAAAATTTAGAAGTTTGAAATACGGGGAATTTGAGAATTTGAAATTTGGAGGAATTGAGAATACATTAAATCAGCCAATTTAATAACGTAGATGAATAAAAATTTGAAAATTTAAGTACTTTAGAACTTTACAATGTGACAATTTGTGGGTGACAATCTGACAATTCAAAATAAATAAAATAAAAATGTGAGAACCTATAAATATGACAGTTTTAGAATTTGAGAAACTACGAATAAAGAATTTGAAAATATGGAAACCTAAAACTTGAAAATTTGAGAAGATGATGACAGTTTTTAAATTTAAGAGAATCAAGATCTGGCAACCTGATCTGAGTTTAAAAATTTGAGAATTTGAAAATTTAGGATTCTAAAAACCTGACGACATTTTAAGGATTTGAGAACTTTACAGTTCATTACATCTGGGAATTGAACAAATCGAAGAATAGAAAAAAACAATATGAGAATTTTGGATTCAGAGAATTTAAGAACATAAAAAATAAAATTTGACAATTTGAGAACTTTTGGTCTTGACTATTTAACAATTAAAATTTTGAGAAAATAAAAATTTGAAATTTTGAGAACTTTAGAACTTGACAGTTTAACATTTTGGATAGTTGAGACGATAAAAATTAAAAATCAGGAATTTGAGAACCTGACTATTGAAAGATTTGAGAACTTGGTAATTTGAAGAATAGATAACTTGTTAAGTTGAAAATTTACTGATTTGAGAAATTGAGGACTTAAGATTTCAATAATTTACAAAACTGAGAATTTGAAAATCTAGTAATTTGAGGTTTTGGGAACATAAGAATTTGAAAATCTGAGAATTAAAAAAAATAATAACTAGAGAACATGAGGACGAATTTAGAACTTAAAATTTTTTTATTTCGAAGATTTGAGAACTAGCAATTTATAGATTTGAGAACTTAAATAAAACCTGAGATTTTATACCTAGAAAAACTAAAATCTTGAGATTTTGTGAATGTGACGATACGTGGACTTTAGAAACCGGAAAACTGAATTGTTTAAGAATTTGAGAATTTGATAAAAAACATGAAAATTTTAGGCTTAGAGGAACTGACAACTTGAGAGATCAGGATTTGAGAATTTGGTAATTTGAGGAATTGATAACTTGTTGACTTAAAAATTTACCAACTTGAGAAGGCTCAAATCTGAGAATCTAGTAATTAAATGTTTTAGTAAGATAAGAATTCAAAAATATGAGAATTCAAAAAAATAACCAGAGAACATGAGACGAATTTAGAACTTAAAATTTCTTAATTCTAAGATTTGAGAACCAGCAATTTAAAGATTTGAGAACTTGAAAATAAAATCTGAGATTTTATAACTTTAAAAACTAAAATCTTGAGATTTTGTGAATGTGACGATACGTGGACTTTAGAAACCGGAAAACTGAATTGTTTGAGACTTTGAGAATTTAATAAATACTTGAAAATTTGAGGCTTAGAGGAACTGACAACTTGAGAGATCAAGGATTTGAGAATTTGGTAATTTGAGGAATTGATAACTTGTTAACTTAAAAATTTGCCGACTTGAGAAAGGCTCAAATCTGAGAATCTAATAATTAAAGGTTTTAGTAAGATAAGAATTCAAAAATCTGAGAATTAAAAAAAATAACCAGAGAACATGAGACGAATTTAGAACTTAAAATTTCTTAATTCGAAGATTTGAGAACTAGCAATTTAAAGATTTAAGAACTTGAAAATAAAACCTGAGATTTTATAACTTTAAAAATTAAAATCTTGAGATTTTGTGAATGTGACGATACGTGAACTTTAGAAACTGGAAAACTGAATTGTTTAAAAATTTGAGAATCTGATAAAAAAACTTGAAAATTTGAGGCTTAGAGGAACTGACAACTTGAGAGATCAAGGATTTGAGAATTTGGTGATTTGAGGAATTGATAATTTGTTGACTTAAAAATTTGCCGACTTGAGAAGGCTCAAATCTGAGAATCTAGTAATTCAATCTTTTAGTAAGATAAGAATTCAAAAATCTGAGAATTAAAAAAAATAACCAGAGAACATGAGACGAATTTAGAACTTAAAATTTCTTAATTCGAAGATTTGAGAACTAGCAATTTAAAGATTTGAGAACTTGAAAATAAAACCTGAGATTTTATAACTTTAAAAATTAAAATCTTGAGATTTTGTGAATGTGACGATGCGTGGACTTTAGAAACCGGAAAACTGATTTGTTTGAGAATTTGAGAATTTGATAAAAAACTTGAAAATTTGAGGCTTAGAGGAACTGGCAACTTGAGAGATTAGGATTTAAAAATTTGGTAATTTGAGGAATTGATATCTTGTTGATTTAAAAATTTGCTAACTTGAGAAGGCTCAAATCTGAGAATCTAGTAATTAAATAGTAAAGTAAGATAAGAATTCAAAAATCTGAGAATTAAAAAAAATAACCAGAGAACATGAGGACGAATTAAGAACTTAAAATTTCCTAATTCGAAGATTTGAGAACTAGCAATTTAAAGATTTGAGAACTTGAAAATAAAACCTGAGATTTTATACCTTGAAAAAATAAAATCTTGAGATTTTGTGAATGTGACGATACGTGGACTTTAGCAACCGGAAAACTAATTTGTTTGAGAATTTGAGAATTTAATAAAAACTTGAAAATTTGAGGCTTAGAGGAACTGACAACTTGAGAGATCAAGGATTTGAGAACTTGATAAAAAACTTGAAAATTAGAGAAACTGACAACTTGGCACATCAAAATTTTGAAATTCAGATACTTGGAGAACTTGAGACTCAGAAAAACTGAATCAGTGCAAACATTCATTCAGAAAAAAGTGACCCTCTAGGTCAAAAATGAATGTATTTTAAGAGCAGTTCGTATCAACAGAATAATTACAGAAACTGAAAGTGCTATAAATACACCATAAACTTCAGAAATTTACGTACACGAACATATGTTACAAGTCACTCAGCTGATACGACATTTAGAAGGACAAATGTATTTTTTATTTTCACGATATTTTAAGATTCCCATGAATTTTTGAATTTGAACCGTTGCCACCACCATCACCACGAGATTGTTATCATTTCGATAATAACTTTACGACTGGCGCGACGAAACAATGTAAACATTTTTTGGCATAACTGCAGCGTCGATAATAATCATAATGAAAGCTTCCTTGGAGCAAAGCCCAAATTAATATTTTAGGGGATCCACAAGGTGCAACTTTGGGTCCACTTTTTTCGAGCAGACGGTGCACGGGTGGACTGGTGCAACGCACTAATAAAATCTATTCCATGCCGACTTTCTTGCCCAACGTAAACATCGTTAGGCAAGTATTGATTGGCAGTTGACATGTTTTCGAAAATAGCGGCCGCGTTATAAAAATTCGATTCTAAAAATAAAGGAGGTGATATCATGGAATGAAAGCGGTGGAGAATTGTTCTTCCTCGTTCCAGTAAAGTGCGTTTGATCTATTCCCGGCATTGTCGGTGCAAAAAAAAATATTTTTGGAGTTTGTTTTGAGATTTGATGCACGGAAATAGAACCGAAGTGGAAAATTGGCGTTAAATTTGGATTTTAGTGCGCGAAACGCGGTTTATGGAGCTCTAAAACTACATAGTTGAGTGGAAAGAAGAGACAGAAAGTGGACGATTTTTCTGGGCTTTTTTCAGTGATGGTGGTCATCACATAAAATGCGATTGTTTTTCATAAATCTGAAATATTTCCTAGCGAGCGGTGCCAACTAAAATAAAAATGTAGCTGTAACCATTATCAAAAGAACCAGATCTCAAAATTTATCATAAATCGAAAATGGTGGTGACATCCAGCGAGTTTGTTGAACCCGAGCCCATTAATTTTTGGCAAAAATGACACTCTAAACACTCTTTTGTTTTTCACCAAGCCGCCTATAAATAAGGAAGTAATCTTCGTTCGTGTTGAGCGAAAGAAAAACGATTTCCTGGCCGAATTTTTGCGAGACAACCTGTTAAGAATTCAGGCGAACCAAGCTAAAATTAACCGACGTGGAAATTTTGCGATTTTTGGTCATCGGCGCGTGGATTTTGTTCTTGGCCTTGAAACAAAGTTTCCATGGTATTTATACATTAAAATATGTCAACAGATGGTTTTCGATACACAAAAATAAATAATAGAGATAGCCAATTTACCAAGGTCGCAGCTAACTTCAGACTGGATACAATGTAGAAGCCTAAATTCTTGAGCTAGGCTTTCGGTATCAAAGCTCTTGATAATAAGCGGCCTTGAGTCGAAGCCTCTAGATTCTAGAGCGTGTTGACCACTTGAATGAAGCTGTAGGTCACGGGCGCCGCCATTTTGTAGCAAGAAGGCCAGTGGCCGAACACTACGTCCTATAAATAATCGGTTTCGAGCGAATCTCCAAGTATAGCGCGTTGGAGGGATGCCAGAGCAGCCTCTGTTCCGGCCCCCGGACCCCACAGCTTTTCACGGTGTAGTACCAGACGTGTGACCTTGAACAAGCATATTACATCGTAAATTTCTATGGTTTAGACTCGATGTTTACACGGCGAAAATGGGCTTGATGGAGCGAGACGCGCCGCGATTTCGAACAGGTGGGAAAATGGTGGAGGCGCCAGGTTGAGGCAATTTTCAGAATAGATATTAGTCAATGAGTTATTTTTGTGTAAATGGAGTCATTGGCAGTGTTTATGAGGAGAAATAGTTTTACTTGTTTATTGTAATAAAAAGTCAAATTTTAGTGTTACTGTCTCTTCGGTTTTTAAAATGAGAGGCTCAAAATTTACTGGATACGACTCTGACAAACAATTTATTTCATCTATGTTTTAATTATTTTTTTTATTTTTCATCTCATTTTTTTTTTATTTTGACTTTGTTTATTTTATTTAAATATTAAATCGTTTTCAGGGAAATTTTTTTCGTTTTTTTTTTCCCTGCTTCTTTCTTTATATTTTTCTATTTTTTTGTGCTCTTTAGCTTCAATTTCTCCTAGTTTCCTTTTTCTTGTCTTGCTTCTGATCTTTTCTCCTTTCTTCTTTCTTAATTATACTTCTACAAACTTTATTCCCTTAATTTCCACCTCTGATGTCTATGTATATCTAATCTCCTTTTTTCTATTCCATCTTTTCTTTTTCCTCTGTTTTGTTTTACCTTCCCCGACAACTCTTTTTTGCGTTCTTTCGTGTCATTTTTTCTACTCTCTTTCTTTTATTTTTATGTATGCATCTTTCTGTTTCTCTGTTTCTCATTCTGCTGAGTTTTTGGACCTTCCTTATTCATTCTTTTTCAGTTTTCTTTTTTTAATTTTTGTCTGTGATTTTTTTGGAGTTTCCCTAATTACCATTTTTTGCTTGTGCGTCTTGCAATTCTGTACAATTTTATCTGTTTATATCCCTAGTTTCTTTTTTCTTTTCTTCATTTTTTATGCTTCTGTTTTTTTCTATTTCTTTCGTTCTTTACTGTATTTCCGTAAACTCTTTCTTTTCTTTGTATTATTTCTTTCTCTTTTTCTTATTATTATTTTTACCTATTGGATTGACTGTTTTTATACAATACCATTGTTGGTAAGAATCCTTTCTTTAAGTCTCATTCTTCTTTCTTTCAAAATCTGTCTACGTTTGGTATTTAAATTCTTGTTTTCTTTTTGTTTCTTTCAAAATTTGGCATGGGGTTCTTTTTTCTGATTTTTTAACTTCTTTCTTTTGTATTTTTTTATCGGTGATTTTCGATCTCTCATGTTCTTTGTTTTTCTACATTCTTCTCTTTATTTTTGTTTCTTTCTCTTAACTTCTCTTTTGCGGTAACTGGCAATGTGTTTATTCTCCATTTTGACTGTTTTTTCTGTACTTGCTGGTAGCTGATTTTTATCATTTTTCTTTTTGTTTTATTCCTAAAGATAGAACCAAGTTTTTATTCGTTTTTCTTTTTTTCTTTTTTTGTGTTTTACTTTTTACATCAGTAATTGCTACGTTTTTTTCTGAACCTATCTTGGCATTTGATAAAATTCCGTCTTTCCTCTTTCTTCTCATTTTCTTCTTTTTTGTTCAGTCTCAAGTTTATGTTTTACTCTTCATTTTTTTATGTTTTTCCTTTTGGATTTTTTGCTACTCTTTTTCTACTTTCTACTAAAATTTTTGGATTCGTTTTGTTTTGTTCACGTCTTTCTCTCTTTCTCTTTTTCGACCCTTTTTCTCTTTTCTAATTTTTTAATGGTTTTTTTTACAATTTTTCACACTTCTCATTATATTTACCTGTTCCTGATTTTTTTCTTGATTTTTTTTTGTGTTTCTATTCTTTTTTTCCTTTTTCCTTCTTTTCATTTTTATCTATACTACAGCGGATTTTTCTTGTTACATTTTTTTCTGCTTTTATCATGTCTTTTTCCTTCTTTCTAGCAAAGTCGGGAGAGGGATTTCTATTTTTGCTTACTTCTTCCTTAAATTACTTTCTTCTGATTCATGCTGATTATTAAATTTCTCTATTTCTTCTTCCTTCGACTAGCTCTAAATCTAACAATTGTTTCTGATACAATTTGCTACTTTCTCTTTATTTTTGTCTATGATTTCTTCTGGAACTTCTCAAAATTTCATTCTCCTTTCCATTTTTATCTTCTTTGATTCTTTCTTTCTATACTTTTATGTCTTTATTTATATTTATGTTTTCTTCTGTATATAATCGAACTGCTATTTTGCTTTCTTTTGCAAAATTTCTCAGTAGTATCTCTATTTTTTGCTTCTTTGTTTCTATATTTTTATCGGTGTTACTTGTTGCAATTCTCCCACTTTTCTTTTCCTCTCTTTGACGATCTGACAGTTATTTCTTAGTTTTTTATTTGCTTCTGTCGCCATTTTTTCCTGTCTTATTACTGTTTCGTTTTACTTCTTTTCCTTGTTTTTTCTACTTTTTTCTCTCTTTTTCTGTTTTCATCTTTTTATTTTTGTCTGAGATTTTCTCTGGAATTTCCCCATTCCTCGTTGTTTGCTTCTCTATATTCTAATAATTTTTTTGTGTTTCTTTCTGCATCTCTTCCACTCTTTTTCTTAAAAAATTGTTGAATTTTTTATCTTTCCTTCTTCTTTCTTTCTACTTATCATTTTATTCTGTTTCCTTTTGCAATTTTCTTTTCTATGTTCTCTTTTTTTAATATTGGGTCTCTTTTGCTTGATTCTTCTCTTTATTTTCTCGTCTCAGACATCCGACGTCTCTCTTTTTTCATTTTACCAGACTTGGGCAGTGTGTCTTTGATTGATTTTTCTTCTATCTTTCCCTTCTTCCTTTTCTTTGTTTGCACCTATTCTACTGTTTATTTCTAACTCCACTTGTTACGACTTGTTTTCGCATTTGTCCCAGGTCTAATTTATCTTCCTTTAAAAATCTGTCCTTGGGTTTCTACTTTTGTTTGCATCTTCTTTTTTCCACTTTCTTCCCTTTATTTTGATATATGTTCTTCATGTCTCTTTCCTTCTCTTTCTTTTACTTTTTCTCTCTCTTTCCTTTTGTGTTTCTGCCACGTCCCATCCTTCTTTCTTTCAAAGTGTAGCAGAGTGTTTATGTTGTTTTTCCTTTTCTCGTTCTTCGCTTTGCTACTCTTCATAGCTTCGTTATTTCAATTTTATCTATGCTGTTGTTTGTTTTCTTTCACTGTTTTCTCTTTTCTCTCTTATTGTTATTGATGCACTTATACAGGTAGTCATGATTTGGTGTTTTTATTGTTACATAAATAAAATTACTGTAATCATCGTCTTGCTTCTTCGTAACTATTACTTCACACTCTTGATACATAAATAGATACAATTATTAAAAAATGTATAATTAAGTGCCCAATTCAACTAAAATTATGGTAATTTTATTATTTTCTTTACGCTTATGAAGAAAACAGGTTTATCTCCTATTTATCTAATTATAGCCAACGCCGATTCTATCTAATGACACGGCTTCTTATGTCAAATGCAATCTAAACATTTTCCATCTCTCCCTAACCCACATATTGATCCGAGTCTATTTGACACTGACCGATTCACTCAATCAATACAACGAATAAAATTCGGGTCAGAGAGTTTTGGGTGTGTAACATCAATAAAATCTTTTGTTAATTTAAGGTAAATCACTGTATAAAACATTGTCCCATTGTCCCGTTTTGTATAAAATCATGGTTATGTATCCACCCAAGTTACGCCCAATTTGACAGATAAACTAACCAAAATTTCATTTTTCAGACGTCGTCTACGACGAAAACTACAACAATGACAACACCAGCCAAACTCTACGGCAAAGATCTCAGTGAATATGACGAAATAGATGTAGACGAATTATTGAATAAGTTATCAGCTGAAGAAATCAACATTTTAGCCAAAGAAGTAGACCCTGATGTAAGTGTTATTTGAGGTTATGTCGTTTTATTAAAGCCACCTTGATTTAGGACACATTCTTGCCTCCATCACAAAGGTGTAGTTATGATTGTGAAAAGGAACCCACAGGACCTTTAAACCGGAAACAGTTGATTGATCATATAAATAAACAAGCAATTGAGACTCCTGATAAACCTGAACTCAAACCTTACGTGGCTGGGACTATCAGAGGAAAGAAAGTAGGTTTGGAAAATTGGAGATTAGATGGGATTTTATTGTGTTATTGTAGTGGATTCCACCGCCCCCACCAGTGAAAGAACAAGAGGCTGATGAACAAGTTGCTATAGACTTAGGGGACGAGTATGAGCAGGCTTTGTCTTTGGCGACACAGGAAGAAATTATTGATTTGGCGGGTAAGTCATTTGTAGCGATTTAATTGATCTAATTGAGATAGCTCACGTTTAAACATAGGCGTGATTTCATACGTCCCTTGATGGGGTAGATAGGCAACCAGTAATACACACCTTGCGTGCTTAGCTCGTTTCAGGGGAAATTCTTTCTGCAAAAATTAGTGTGTCAGCACTGGAAAAGGAAAAAGTGTAGACAAGAATTTGTCGGTTTCTGTAAACGGAAATGAAAATAAGTACAGAAACAGAAATAGAAGAAATACATAAACAGCATCTAAGGAATCTAAGATAAGAAAAATGTAGCAATAAGCAGCAGAACAGATGAAATTAAAAAAAAAGAAGATAAGACCAGAAATTTGTCAGAAAGAAGAAAATAAGCGAAATTAAAAGAAAGAACTAGCGTGTTAAAAAAGGGAGAAAGATAGGTAGAGGATTGCAAAAAACAGTTGCAAACAGATTAACAGAAGCAAAAATGCTAGACAGAAGGAAGAATGAGACTTGGCAGAAATACAAAAATAAACAGATTAAATTAAAGAGAATGAAGCGAAAAGACTGCTAGATTTTAAAAGTCGAGGAAAAAGAAATAGCAAACATGGATCAAAATAAGGGGAAGAAAGTGGAGAAAGGAAGAAGCAGACAAAGGCAAACAGCCAAGGACAGATTTTAAAAGAAAGAAGAATTAGACTTGGGACAAATGCGAAAAGAAATCGTAACAAGTGGAATTGAAGAGAAACATGCTGATAAATGGATGAAAATAAAGAGAAGGGAAAAGGAAAAGATAAAAGAAAGAGGGATCAGAGAGGAGTAATATATTCCCATGTTTTGAAAGGCAGGAGAATTGCGAAAGAAAACAAACGGAAATAAAAAACAAGAAGAAAGACGCAAGCAGGAAAGACCAGGAATTTTTTTAAGGAAGGAAAAAGGAGATTGCATTCTCGCGAAATACAGCTACAAACAAAGATGAAAACAAAGAGAATTGAAAAAAAAATGCGAAAAGGAAATTGAACAAATTTTGGAAATTAGAAGAGCCTTGAAGCGATAGAGCACTAAGAAAAGGATAAAAACACGGAGATAAAGAGCAAAACAACAACGAAACAAATTAAAAAGTAGCGAGAATGTAATGTGAAGAAGGAACTTTTGATAGAATGTAGAATGAAGGTAAAGGGGAATCCAAAAGAAAACGAAAAGGGAATAGAATGGGAATTCGCAGAAACACAGAAACAAGCCTAGATTGAAATAATAGGAATAAAGTAGAAAATCAACAAAAAAAAGAGTTGAAAGAGTATTGCGGGGGATGTAAAAGGAAACAAAGAATAAAGAGGAGGGAATAGAGAAATATAAAGTATAGAAGAAGAAAGGTAGAAGAATGCAAAAACTCTGATAAAAATATAGAAATGGCAAATCAAAGAGGGTGTACAAAACGAAACATTAATGAAAATAAAAATATAAGTGTATGGGAAGAAAGTAGCAAAGACAATCAGAAGTATTATAAAAAAAGGAGATGAGAATTAGAAGAGTTTCAGAATACGGACGGAAATAAAAGAAGTACAGTGCGATAAGAATTGCGAAAAAGAAGAAAAAACATCAGGAATGAGACATGACAAAAACACAAAAAAGATAAAACTACAGAGAAATAAAAACAAAAATAATGACACTCAGATTCTGAGTCAGAGGAAAGAAAGAAGCAAACAAAATTACAAACTCATTTTTTGACACTAACAACTAAGCTACTCGTATTTTGTAGTAACTTTGAAATAGAATGACTTTATTGTACTAGTAATTAAAAGTGCCAAATTATATCTGCTTTATTTTGAGTTACAAGAGAGCAGGAAAAGAATAAAATCCCAAAATTGCGAAGCTTTTTTTCTCATTTTTCTTACTTTGCAGCTATTTTGGGTTTCCACTCCATGATGAACCAAGACCAGTACCACGCATCACTATTAAACAAAGGCCAGCCAGTCGGTTTAGGTTGGGACGGCATCACCAAAGCTTCCAAACAAAAAATATTCCCCATGGAACCCCCCAATTCGACAGATCCAGATGAATCAATAAAAAAAGTCCAGGACGACGATTCCAGATATATCGACCTCAACTGGAACAACATCAAAGTACCGATGATGCAACGCATTAACTTTATTTCTAATTCCTCTTTTTTTAGAACATATCAGACGAAAAATTCGACAGTTTGTTTGAAGCTCTAGCCAACAACACTCACCTTGAAACGTTGTCTTTGGCGAACGTGGGTTTGACGGACCGAGGGGCGGAAAAACTAGCACAAGCTTTAGAAAAAAATAATACTGTAAGAGTTGTAAATGTAGAAACAAATTTGATCTCGCCGAATGGAATCGTACGTTTAATTAAGTCGCTGTTGAAGACGAAGTCGGTGGAGGAGTTCAGGGCGTCCAATCAGGTTCGGCGCTTCGCGCCTCGGTGTATGACTAACGTTTTTTTTTGCAGAGATCACAAGTTTTGGGTAACAAGATAGAAATGGAAATCACGCAGTTGATAGAGAAGAACACGACGTTGTTGAGGTTGGGATTGCATTTAGAATACAACGATGCCCGCCATCGCATCGCCTCACATTTACAACGTAACATTGACACAAGTAAGTCACACTCACAACAAACAACGGCTACTTTTTTTTTTCTACACTTTCTTTTTATTTTATTTTAGTTTTATTTTTATAGGTATTTATTTGCTGCGTTGTCAGCTCTATTTTCGAGGTAAAAACTCCCTACATGTCTTGTTTCACACGTCACTTTTTATTTCACTGTTACTTTTGTATCTTTTTTTTGTTATTGTCCCTTTCGATCGACTTGTAGATTGCCGCAGTGTGAAAGCGAATTACCGGATCACTCTCGGTAAAGACGGCGCCGCACTTAAAATCGTGAATACCGATTAATCCCGTGAGTAAAGGGTTTCCCCGGGTAACTTTATCACGATTTCGATAGTTTGGTTATTTTGTGAATGTGCCTTTGCAAAGCAGCCACCAGCAATTTAGGACGTGCTGGGACATCTTACACTGTACTTTCAAAGAAAACGGAAGTGGAAACGGGGGGAACACTAATTTCGCGTGGGGGAAGTTCAGTTTTCGCGCTAAATTGGTTTAGGGTGAAAAATGGAAAGTTACTAAAGTTGACGCGCCGCTGACATTGACGTTTCGTATTTTTATCAGAGATTATTTGGGACAACAAACGTCCGCAGCTCTTTTGGGACAACAAACGTCCGCAGTTCTTTTAATTGCGATTCTGGAATCTCGAAATTGGAATGTTACGACAAAATTGAACATCTGCTCTTAAAAATGTCTGTGCCAGTCACTAAAATTCTCAAACACCCGAATTCTCTGAAATTGGGGCCAAAATTTTCATTTGTCACTATTCTGATTTAATTTAAGTCTCTACAAACTCCTCGAAATTCAGTCAAAAAATTTCTAGAAATTTTGAAAAAGTTCAAAAATCACTATATAAGCCAAAAACGTCTTATATTTAGTAAATTTTAGTCAAAAGTGTCTTTGACTACAATTCGCCAATCGAAGAATGTTGAAATTTGAGAATTTGTAGCCACTCAAGAAACTATGAATTAACTTCCTGCGAATTCTAAAATCTTTGAATTCTCAAAAATCTATAAATTTGTAGTCTCTAATTTACCAAATCTTGAAATTCACAAATATCTCTAAAAATTCGTTATTTTTTTTTTAAAAGAGTGCAAGTTCTCAAAAACTCTGAAATTGCGTTCAGAGTTTTCAAAATTTGCTACATTTCCAATTTATTGATGTCTTGAGAATTTCCAGAATCTTAAAGTTCTCAATTCCAGATAAACATGTGTAAACCAGGTAGGCCCAGAGATTTTTGACTACAATTTACTAAATGGGAGAATGTCAAAATTTGAGAATCTGCAGGCTTTGAAAAAAAATTTGTAGTAAGAATCCTTTGGAAATTTATTCAAAAAAAATTCCAGAAATTTTCAAAAAGTATAATGATCTCAAATTCATGTCGTTTTTCCTAATATTTAGTAAATTTTGGTCAAAAGTGACTGGCTACAATTGGCGAATTGAAGAATGTTGAAATTTGAGAATTTGTAGGCACTCAAGAAACTATGAATTTTCAAAATCCTACAACAAATTCGTGGGAATTCTAAAATCTCTGAATTTTCAAAAATCATAAATTTGTAGTCTCTAATTTACCAAAATTTTGAAATTCACAAATATCTCCAAAAATTCGTTATTTTTTTTTTAAAAAGATTACAAGTTTTCTAAAATTTTGAAATTGAGTTCAGAGTTTTCAAAATTTGCTACAATTGCCATTGGGCTCTCAATTTCAGACAATGTAGAAATTTTAAAATTTGTAGGCACTCAAAAAACTTGGAATTTTCAAAATCTTACTACGATCTCTTTAATCCGCTAAATCCACCAATATACTCATAAATTCGTTGAAAATTTCTAAAAAGAGTGTAAGTGCTCAAATATTGCGAATTTGAGTTCGGAGTTTTTAGAATTTGCCACGGTTAAAATTTATTGAAATTTATAAAATTTCCAGAATCTGTAGGTTCTCAATAAAAAAAAAAGTGTTAACCGGGAGCCTAGACCCCAAAATTTGAGATTTTGTAGGCAATCAAATTCTTATAATGTCTTTGGAATTTATAAATTTGTACTCTCGTGAATTCACTTTGTTTTTAAATTCATTAATAACTAATAATAGTAGAAATTCTCAAAGTTAGAATTTGTCACAGTACCAATTTATTGAACTCTAGAATTCACAGAACTTTAGGACCTCAATTTTGAAGAAATATGTGTAAATTGAGTAGGCGTATACTTTTGAGAATCAATTTGACAATTTGAGAATCTTGTAATCAGTCAAAAAAAAACACGAATTTTAAATTTTTACGGTGTTTCAGGAATATTCAAAATTTATAAATTTGTAGTATCTTGAATTCTCCGAATCTTTTGAATTCACCAATAATTGTTTGTAATTATCTAAAAATAGTACAAATTCTCAAATGGATTGAGTTTTTAGTGAATTTATTGAAATTTCTAGAATTTCAGAGTCTTCAGGTTCTCAATTTTAAAGAAGCATGTATAAATAAGGTTGGTCTAGAGGTCTAGAGTAGAAAAACGTCAAATTTCGAGAATTTGCAGGAACTTAAAAAAAAACTTCGTCTCCAGAATTTCTAAATTTAAGTGTACAAATTCTTAACTATCTTGAAATTGAGTTCAGAATTTGTCGTTAGTAATTTTTTAAATTACCAAATTTCCAGAGTGTGAAGGTTTTTAATTTTGATTACAATGTATGAGATGGGTTGTCAGAATTTGAAAATTCGCAGGCATTAATAAATTAATTAAATTTTCGAAATTTACTTAAGAAAAAAATTCAATTTACCAAGTAGAAAGTTTATATAATCAATTTAGAATTTTGAACTAAGTAGAATGTCAAAATTTGAGAATCTGCGGGTAACCAAAAAAATTTGAATTTTCAAATTCCTACATCTCTGAAAACTCTAAAATATTTGGAATGATATGAATTAAGATTCTATAAATTTGTAGTCTCGTGAATTCTGCGAACCTTCGAATTCACCAATAACTTAAAAAATGACACTTTTTGAAGATAGTAGAATTTCTTGAATTCTTCGAAATTGGATTGAGTATTCAGAAATTTCTAGAATTTTTGAATCTTTAGGTTCTCAATTTTGATCAATTACGTGTAAACTAGGTAGACTTTGGCTACAATTTACTAAATAGAAGAGTGTCAAAATTTGACGATTCACAAAAAAATCCCAAAAATTTTAAATTTAAGCGTTTTTGACTACAATTTGCCAAAGAGAGGAGTGTCAAAATTTGAGAACCTGTAAACAAAACAAAATCTAAAATCTTTAGAATATCAAAAATCTATAAATTTGTAACCTGTTGTATGAATCTTGAAATTCAGCGATAGCTCAGAAATTCCTAGAAATTAAAAAAAAATGCAAAAAACTATAGAAACTTTTGGCCACAATTCACTTAATAGAAGGACGATTTTCTTGCATTAAAAAGATATAAAATTTAAGACGTAGCTGCGAACATTTGTTGTCCCATGCGTCGCCGTCACATCTATTTCCGAAAAGTCAATGTTATTTAAAGAACCCAAGGCGCGAAACTTGAATCTTCCGTTAAAATCATCTCGGGCATTAAAGGTGGCAGCCGGCCGGTATCAGAACTGCGACATTCGACCCTCAAAAGTTGTCGAAAAAGGCATCGAGCAGATCGACATTTTCCCGTCTCTGCTCTTTGTCTCTCGCCCCATTTCACGAACATCCCAAGTGATTTTTCTCTTTGTCCCGCCAGTTCGAAAAGACTTAACACTGCGACTGCAGTTCCGATTCTTTAACCATCGGAAAACTCCCCTGATCAAGTGAAGGTACCAGTGTCGTGCAGTGCCATAACACACGAATAACACCAGGACGTAAGAGTGGCTTATTAACTCCGGAGTCGTGGAAATAACGCACGAGCGAAACGGAGTTACTAAGCCACGTGCTGTACTTACTAAAACGAGACTCTGACGCATTCACCTGCACACTTACCAGAAGAGACGAAAACACGTAACGACGTGACGTGGTTTTATGAGGAGTTACATTTTTGTTTATTTTGGAAAAGTAGGCTCCGGTGTGTCGACATCGTCCTGAGTGCTCTGAGCAAAACCGATGTCGACGCCGATCGGACCACTTTTGACGCAGTTTTTCCGTTGGAACATCACCGAGCATCCGCAATTTAACCAAAGCATGCGCTTGTTTCACCTATGATTTTTTTTTATCGATTTTCTCTCTAGTTTGTGATTTTTTTCAACAACGGACACTTTTTTTTATTAACGTGACACACAGTTTTTTTACTATTTTTGTGTCTTTTTTGTTTCATTCACAGATGTCAGAACCGGTGTTAGATGTGCGAATTGGTAATTGAAAGTAATCGATGTTACTAGAGATTTAAGGCGCATGTACACGGATGCGAACCTTGGACATGCCGCTTTAGACCAGAGATTTGGAATAAATAGATGGGGGGAACTTTTGTCTTTTTCTGTTGCAAGTAATTATTTCTAGTTAAGTATCGCTTTCTCTCTCTCAAGGATGGACACTTTCTGATAGGCTGATTCGAAAACTTGACATCCAACTTGATCATAACCTCACTGTGTCATAAGCATTCAAATTGATCATAACCTCACTGCGTCATAACTTTTATTGCATTGATTCATTGATTGATTTTTACCGCAGCTATCGATTTATGTCTCAACATCCTAATAATAGTAGTTCAAGTGTATAATATAAAGTTCACTGATTGGCTCCATCCTTACGAGAGAGACATCCATATGCTTCCCATTGTAATAGAAAGAAAGAAAAATAAATTGTTATTTCCATTCTATTATTTCCAAATCTCTGCTTTAGAGCCTCAATTTTTGCATTTTGAGTAAATAACTGTAGTCTTGAAACTAACGATGTTTTTGTTGGGCATTTTGTTCCAGCATGTCTTTGATTAACAGCGATGCCGAGATGTCTGCCATTTTGGATTTTCATGATAATAATAATAATAGTATGGTGGAGACATCTCTGTATTCGCCCCCGCCCCGCCCCGACCTCCCATCTGACAGTGTTTTGTCCTCTGTTCACAGAACGCCGCCTGTCTCGGCTGGGGGCGACCAGCTCATAGTGTGCTGTGGTCGCGACTACGTATGTACCTACATTTTCATTCTACCGCATAAATGTTGCACGTTGTGTCGCCTGTATTCCCACTAACTTTGCATCTGCACTGCATCACAAAAGTTGGCACTAGTACTTTAACTTTAAACAAGATACTTAAAAAAAGGGTTAAATGACAGATACGAGGATGAGAAGAATAAAACACATATATAAATACTTCAAATTAAACTCTAATTGCTTTTGTATGGCCGTAGATGTAAATTCCCTTAGAAGGGCTGATCATCTTAGAGCTTTATCATGTCCACATTATAATCAGTGGCTTAGCTGGTTTTATTTATTAATTTTGTACGGATGTCACCTCTGAAATCGAAAACCTTTTGTCCTTTCCTTTTAGTATGGCACCAACAGGGTCCCCGAAAGAAGACTTCAAATCATATAGTGGGTGGGTTTGTAAGGATTAAAGCTTAGTCGGTGGTTTGGGACACCAAGCGTCCGCAGCTCTTTCGGTTGCGAAAAATTCAGTATCGAATTTCAAAAATATCTGTTTCTATACATTTTCAGTCACTAGAATTCACAGAATTTTTAAGAGTACAAATTCTCAAATACTCTAAAATTGAGTTTCAAATTATTAGAATTCACATTTCAAATTTATTGGTATCTTTCAGTTCCCAATTATTTTTAGTTTTGTGTATATTTATGTAATTTGGAAGTATGTAAAATTTTGAAAGAGTTAAAATAATCAGAAAAAATGTACCAAAATTTTCAACTTTTTAAAATTTCAAGAAAATTTATCACAATTTTTCGAATTTTTTGTTATAAAGAAATCTTTAAAATATTTTTATTTAGTATATTAGAGGACAGAAAATTTTAGAATTTCAGTCCAATATAAGCACTTTTTGTAGAATTTTAAAATTTTCTGATTTTCTAGAAAATCTAGGGATTAAGCACGGAGAAAATTTTGAAGAATTTCATTGTACATCTTTAAGATTTTTTTCTTGGTATATAATTTAGGAGCGAGTAGATTCTGGAAATTATATTTATATGGTAATTTTGAAGAATTTTGAATGTTCTATATATTGAAGATTTATCTACTTTTACTCTAAATTGTTTTAGGTTTTTCACATTCTAGGGATTTTGTTCTTTTCTTGTCAATCAACTCTTTAAGTTACTAGAACTTTTGGATTTTTCAAAATTTTGGTCACATTCTAACGAAAAGATTTTTGCAAAATTTCACTGTATATTCTAGAAACTCTTATGTGGAATTTTGCCTGAAAATATCTAAATTATAAAAATTTAATAGTAGATTTTAGTTAAAGGTTCAAGAATTGCACATTATGCAACTTTCAAATTGATTCCATAGAAATTTTCAAAAGTTTTGGCAAATTCCAAAGATTTTAAGAAATTCTAGGAATTGCGTAAGGAGAAAATTTGACAAAATTTTGGAATATGGAAAATTCTGACTGAATTTCTAATGTTTTAGACATGAAGAATTTATCTACTGTTGTTCTAAAAATTTCTCTACTGTCTACATTCCACAGATTTTGTTCCTTTTTTTCCAATTCTTATTTTGGGCAATTTTTGGGAACTCGGCAGACTGTAGCTAAAGTTTAAGAACACAAATTTTATAGATTTTTAACTTCATTTCAAAAATTTTGACCGATTCTAAAAATTTATAGAAATTTCATCAAAAATTTGCTTCGTATTTTAAAGATTCTTTTTTGAATATGTAATTTTGGAATATTGGGCCCCGCAGATTCCATAAATTCTAATTATGTGGAATTTCTGCTAAATTTCGAATATTCTAGAGATTGAAGATTCTTTAACTTTTACTCTAAATTTTTTTAGATTTTCCACATTCTAGAAATTCTGTTCTTTTCTTGTGAATCCATTTCTCAACTTTTAGATTTTGGGCACTTGGTGTATATTTTTTGCTCGATTCTAAAGATTTTTAGGAATTCTGAATCTAATTTTAAATTCACTACATTCTCAAGATCTTTTTTTTTTTATTTTGATGATTTATCTACTTTTTCTCAAAATTCTTTAAAAATTCCTCGTTCTAGAGATTTTGTTTTGTCATGTTAATTCACTTTTTAATTTTTAGGACTTAGAGTTTGAGCAATTTCTAGAAATTCTAATGACCGACGATGAAAATTAAAAAAAAAACACTATTGATTCTAGAAACTCCAATTTTGTGGAAATTCTAATTGAATTTCAAATATTCTAGAAATTGAGAATTTACATTTTTTTTTGTGAAAATTTCTAGATTGTCCACATTCCAGAGGATTTGGAAATTTAAATTTTTGAAATTTAACAGATCTTGGTTCAAAATTTGAGAATTGCACATTATGCAACTTTTATTTGGACTTCTAGGAAATTTTTGGCAAATTCTAAAGATTTCTAGATTGTCCACATTCCAGATTTCTTTTTTTCTTAGATTTTGGGCATTCAAATTTTAGTTAAAAAATTTAATGTGATTTGAAAGGGATTTTTTTAATTCTTCCAAATTGTAGATTTCTAAAGATTCTGTGGATTGAGAACGAAGAAAAATTTGAAGATTTTCCTGCCCGTTCTGAAAACTTAAAAATTTCAATAATAAGTTGGAAATTAGAATTTACACAAGCTGTCGGTGGATTCTGGAAATTCTAGTTATGGGAAATTTTTGCCAAATTTCGGAAGATTTATTTGCTTTTATTCTAAAATTTTCGAGATTTTTCACATTCTAGAGATTTTGGAACTGTATGTACAATTTTTCGAAAATAAGAATCTGAGTCTAAAACTGAAATTTCAAAAACGTGAAATTTGCAGTTTTCAAAATTCCATGTTTTGGATAATTTTAGAACTTTAAGACAAAGTTCTAAGAAATTTTAATACAAAGATTTTCAAACTTCAATTGTTGGAACTTTTCCCGCTGTAAATGACCGTTGATGACGTGGAATTCTTTCAGGATTTCAAATTTTTTTGATTTTTTATATAGGGATAAATCCAGTTTTAGAACTTTGGAAAATTGGACATTATTTGAAAGTTTTTAGACCAAATTCGATCGCGGAAATTCGCCATCTTGTGCAGTTTTTAGAATTTTTGCATGGTCTAGAGTCGTTGAAAATTAGTCAATTTTGGGACTACAAATCTTCTGATACTTTTCCTTTCCCTTTCCCGATCGATTCCATTGATTTCCAGAGGCGATATCCACGTCTTAAACCAACCCATCGAAGGAGATTCTTATTTTCCAGGTCGTAGGCGCCGCATGGGTCAGCTGCCTCGTAACTACATGGTAGGCTACCTCTGAGCCTTCGTCTTCGCTTCTGAAGCCCACATGCAGTGTTGTTAGTCCAGCCGCGCTTGAATCTGCCTTCACTAAAAATATATTTAACGCTAAGTTTATTATTACTATGTCAGACTATATATTTTCTTTATGTGTCGTTATTTTTTAGATTTAAACAGATAATATTATCGAGTTCTCCTCTGTCAAGGTTTGTTTTTTTTTTTCTGAAATAGCGCAATAGATTGTGTTTAAAGGGTCATAAATCCCTCATAGTTTATCACTGCCAAAACTCGGACAATATTTCTCAGTGTAACTAGAGCACTAGTATCTTCGATTGTGATAAACTTAAAATCGTCTCGGAGGTGAACTGAAGTTGTATAATTTTAAGACTATTTAATATAACATATTTTAATTAAAATAGTTATGAGATTTTTCTGTAAATATTGTTTGCAAAATGTCTGCTTGGGCTAAATTGTCACGTTTTGGTTTTTCAAAGTCAGTGGAGCGCTTACGATAGGTTGTGAAAAGTTGGACCAAAAATTTACACAGAACAACGCTCCAGCTCAACATTTTATTACGGTTTTAACACGTATTGTTATCATTCGTTCATTTATTTCACTAGGAAATAGACACATTTTCAGGACTTGGCACTTGCATTAAATGTAGCAGTAGAATTGTAATTTACATAAAATAAAATGTTGGACATTCTCCTTGATTCTTATTTCTGTTCACCAAGGAAAAAAAACGGTAAGTCAGGTCTAAAAAAACGACATCTAGTAGCCGAAGATAAACCACCAAGATGTAAGTAAATTGGTCAGGTTAGCCGACAAACTAGACGAATTTACTTACGTTTTTAAATGTCGCTTTATTGGTTGCCTGCCCAACAGGCGGTTTATTAAGAACGAAGAATCGGCGCCATATTTATAGCATCAATACATGAAGAAACAAACCAATTTGTCTCCGAGGTAACTGTCCTCTGAGCCCCCTTTCGCTCGCAAACAAATAAATCTCCTTCTCTTTCGTTCCACGAATTTCAAACCTTTCAAATATCGTCTCTGGAAACCGTGACGACGCGGTGAATCCGTTGAATGCTGTGACAATCTAATATTGCAATCGTAAAAGCGGCATAAATCCGGCGAGCGATTTGACCCAATTTGTTTAGAGAGGAAGTGCATGTCGAGGGTTCCACGTTCGACACCTCGTTGCATTCGCTTTTTAAATTGACGCAGACACTTCCATTTGCACGGAAATGATTGCATTCCAATCGGAAGCTGATTAGAGTAATGATGAGTTATACTCAATATGTAATAAGTGTTTTCTAGTTCACTGTGTAGCGAAAATTTCACGAAAAAAGACACGAGACATGAAAGGATATTAGGTAAAAAAGAGCTAAGCCGATGATGATTATAACACGGACGACATGAAAAAGCTTTTATGTTTTTGCCAAAGAGAGATGGACGGTTCTCCTAAGGGGATTTACAGAAAAAGCGATTAAAGTTGTATGTGAGATATTTAAACGTGTGTTTTTATTGTTACTCATGGAAATATCCAGGCAAAAAATATATGGGATTTAAAAACTAGAACCTCTGTGAAAAATTGCGCTACGTTTGACAAACAGCTGTAACTTTATAACTTAACTTGATTTTTGTATATGAAATAGTGTCTAACCTCAAATTATCAAATATATATACAAGCAGAGCTGCCAACAGTTTTTTTTAATTAAAAAATCATCTATACTTAAGGTATTGTCATATTATGTCAACAACGCATGCAATGCTCACTAGACGCAATTTTTTTTAAACATATGATATATTGAATCTCAAGGTTATATAAAAATCGAGGCGAGCGTGACCGAGCCGAGTAGCTGTTTTTTAGCCCGTCACAATAACATGTTTTAGGACACTAGGAAATTAGTAA
This sequence comes from Cynaeus angustus, assembly GCA_030157275.1. Taxonomy (NCBI): domain Eukaryota; kingdom Metazoa; phylum Arthropoda; class Insecta; order Coleoptera; family Tenebrionidae; genus Cynaeus; species Cynaeus angustus. The sequence goes on from CM058067.1 coordinate 12,091,326, forward strand.
CTTCTGAAATTAAAACCTGGACACACACAAATATTTAATGCATTCAAATTTGGAATTGTGATGGCAGCTCTGATTGTTTGACAGCGTAAGGTTATAGTAGAAGAGAGAATGACTTTTAGGTTAGTTAGTTTCTAATCCAATCCTGCAATTTTAACGACAGCGATACCACGTTAAAGTAAAAACATTAGAGCACACTCACCTTTTCTCTAGTGTGACCTTGAATCATATTGTTTTTTAGTCGCACCTGTAATGATAATAATATCAATAAAGATAAAGTAAAATTTTGCAGTTTCTATCAAAACAAACACTCGAACTGTCAACAATGTTGGTAGTTCTATTTCTCAGTCTCATACCGTCACTTTGATAATTTGAGGTTAAGCTGAAATGTCAAACTGGATAGATAACAGAATTACCAACATGGAAAAAAAATGAATAGTGAACGCTACCACAGTAAAAATATTTTTAAAATCACTTACAGGGGTGGCGACAAAAATTTGGACGTCATTTCAAAAATTTGAGTGCATTCTACACAGTACTGTCAAATTCTTTGTCGAAAATAACAAAAATTAAGTTAGAAATACGTAAAGAGAGCTTTGTAATTTGCGACAATCGAATTTGGCTGAAATTTTATTATCTAACCATAAGTTGAATAAGTTGGTTGCTCTGATTTTTGCGGTTAAGCAAAGACGTCCTTATAGATAGTTCTGAAATGTTAAATTCGACAAATGTCAGTTCTCATGTAAAAGGTAACGTTTGATGTTATCAAGGTCACGATAAAAACGGGGCGAGCGTAGCGAGCTCAGTAGTTAATTTTGAGATTGTTACTTACTGGATTCGCATTTTGTAAATTTAAAACTAAAAAGATATTATCTTCATAAAAAATTGAAAAACGCAAAGAAACGATGAGATATGTATTAAAATTTAGTATAGTGTTGGTAGCCCTTATTATTAGACGGTAGACAGAGAAAATCGGAGAAAATGACTGGCCCTTTGAAGTTCTTCCACATTTTCCTTGAGGAGCCACCTGCCTAGGTGCAAAACTTGTTTCTGTTATTTAGAACAAGTAGGCAAGCTTGCTACAAAAATGCGTGGGAATTGGGCCACCTTCGCTCCGTTGCATTTTTGATACAGGGTGTGATATAAAAATGAGAACGTCTGGTGCGGGCGCTCTTATTAACCCTTTTATCTGAAAAAATAGTTAATCATAACCATACATTCTTTTTTTTTCTAGTATATCCTGAAGTGTCAAATTCGATTGGAAGCTGAAATTTGAAATCTGTTGGTAATTTTGCATGGTATCTTAAAGTGTCTTCATATTATGTCAACAACGCATGCAATGCTCACTAGACGCATTTTTTTTAAACATATGGTATATTGAATCTCAAGGTTACATAAAAATCGAGGCGAGCGTGAGCGAGCCGAGTAGCTATTTTGTAGCCTGTCACAATAACATGTTTTAAGGCACTACGGAATTAATAATTTCTGTAAAATTAAAACCTGGAAATAAACAAATATTTAATGCATTCAAATTTAGAATTGTGTTGGCAGCTCTGATTGTTTGACAGCGTAAGGTTATGGTAGAAGAGACAATGACTTTTAAGTTAGTTAGTATCTAATCTGGTTCTGCAATTTTAACGACAGTTATACCACGTTAAAGCAAAAGTTTTAGAGCACACTTACCTTTTCTTTAGTGTGACCTTGAATCATATTGTCTTTTAGTCGCACCTGTAATGATAATAATATCAATAAAGATAAAGTAAAATTTTGCAGTTTTTATCAAAACCAAGACTCGAACTGTCAACTATGTTGGTAGTTCTATTTCTCATTCTCAAACCGTCACTTTGATAATTTGAGGTTAGGCTGAAATAGTTTTTATGTAAAAGGTAACGTTTGATGTTATCAAGGTCACGATAAAAACAGGGCGAGCGTAGCGAGCTCAGTAGTTATTCTTGAGACTGTTACAATATTGTGTTTTAAGACACTATAAAAAATATATAATAATAATACTACTAAAAATAATATCTTTATAAAAAATTGAACAACACAGAGAAACGATCAAATATGTATTAAAAATCTAGATTTGTGTTGGTAGCTCTAGTTTTTTGACGAATTGAGGTTATAGTAAAATAGACTAGGGATAGACGATCTTTATGAAAAAAGAAAAATCCAAAGAATCCAATGTCATTTTAACGTAAAAGGTAACTTTTGACTTTATCAAGACGAAAATAAAACGAGGCGAGCGTTAGCGAGCCGAGTAGTAATTTTTGTCGTAACATGATAATAATTGCGTCATCTTTGAAACCAAAAACGTACGTCCATATTTAAGTCTATTTCTATCAATGCCACGCAACAACGTATCAATGGGAAAAGACATACGTTTTCGGTTTCGAAGATGACTCGATTACAAATTATCTTGATCGCTCGGTACTACCAACATAACAAAATACAAGCTTCACAATGAATTGACACTTTTCAAATGACGTACATCGCGCTCACTTTTTGTTTTTCACAGCTGTCTAGATATGTTGCAGATTTTCCAAACGTAATGAAGTTTTAGCAGACAACGGATTTGACCTAAAAAAGAAATGTCCTGAATCCTCCATTTCTGACAGTTATCGAGCGCTTAATTTCCTGGTGCTTCCCAAGTATTTCCCGAAACATAACAACGAATAGTATATTTTTACTAGTTGTAAAACACCAATAGCAAAGTGATTTTCCGCGCTGACTCTAAACCGTAAGAAATTTTTCATCTAGTTTATTTTTAACGAACAGGAGATTACATATTGGGGACGGATATTGAACATCGAATGCTTGAAAACCCAGCAACCAAAACAACAAAATTACATTTTACAGTTGCAGGAGCGACGGCGGCTTAGATGAAATGAAAGAAATAAACTGTGACGTCTTTCCGCAAAATTACTTTGGAACGTTAATTTCCATTTCCAGGAAAAATGGAACATAACTCGCCGGAAAGTTTTTTCCTACACTCATGGAATTTCTGCTTTCGGTCGTGAACTAAACTATACGAACATCCTGTATATAGCATGTATTTGCTTACAAATGCAACCTATTTTTGGAACAAGCTGTAAATTTTTTCGCAGTGCCATGCACGATTTTACGACCAGCTTATGCATACGGTAAATCTGCTGGGAGTCTTGTAGCCCGTCGTAAAACTTTCCCAACAAAATAATAATCAATATCCACCCCTTATATACTTTTCACAACAATTACTTATTATGCATCTCGTGCAGTGGCATGGAAAATAATCGGCGACATTTCTTTCAAATCCATCTTTCGGAATTAATGGAGAAGCGAGCATTAACTTGAGTACTTTTAAAGCGGAAAAGTAACAGACAAGTCTAAAACTGACGCGAAATTTTATGATACCAGCTGTAAACTGCTTGAAAATGAACTATATTTTTGACATCGATCGGTCAGTTTTAATCAATTAAAATAGTTTATTTCGTTGTGGCGTTGGAGTTCGTTATTAATTAATTATTTTCACCAAAATATATTAAACTTTTTAGTAATTTTTTTATTTTGGTTGTTAACGAGTAAGCTCGTTCAGCTTAATAAACTTACAAAGGTACTAAGCTTACTAAAGTTTCGCATTACATTTTAAGCCCAATTAAAAGTTTGCTCAAGCAATTACGTTTTGTTTAGCTAGACAGAGAAAATCGGAAAAAATGACTGGGCCTTTGACGTCCTGTCACATTTTCCTTAAGGAACCACCTTCCTAGTTGCAAAACTTGTTTCTGTTGTTTTGAATCAAGTAGGCGACCTTGCTACAAAAAAGCGTGGGAATTGGGCCACCTTCGCTTTGCATTTTTGATACAGGGTGTGATATAAAAATGAGAACGTCTGGTGTGGGCGCTCTTATTAACCTTTTTAATTGAAAATGTAATTAATCACAACCATACATTCCTTTTTTTTTTTAGTATATCCTGAAGTGTCAAATTCGATTGGAAGCTGAAATTTGAAATCTTAAGGTGTTTTCATATTATGTCAACAACGCATGCAATGCTCACTAGACGCATTTTTTTTTAAACATATGGTATATTGAATCTCAAGGTTGTATAAAAATCGAGGCGAGCGTGAGCGAGCCGAGTAGCTGTTTTTTAGCCCGTCACAATAACATGTTTTAGGACACTAGGAAATTAGTAACTTCTGTAAAATTAAATCCTGGACACATACAAATATTTAATGCATTCAAATTTAGAATTGTGTTGGCAGCTCTGATTGTTTGACAGCGTAAGGTTATAGTAGAAGACAGAATGACTTTTAGGTTAGTTAGTTTCTAATTCAGTCCTGCAATTTTAACGACAGCGATACCACGTTAAAACAAAAACATTAGAGCACACTCACCTTTTCTTTAGTGTGACCTTGAATCATATTGTCTTTTAGTCGCACCTGTAATGATAACAATATCAATAAAGATAAAGTGAAATTTTGCAGTTTTTATCAAAACAACCACTCGAAGCTGCCAACAATGTTGGTAGTTCTATTTCTCAGTCTCAAACCGTCACTTTGATAATTTGAGGTTAAGCTGAAATGTCAAACTCGATAGATAACAGAATTACCAACGTGCGAAAAAAAATATGAAGAGTGAACGCTATCACAGTAAAAACTTTTTTTAAAATCACTTACAGTGGTGGGCACAAAAATTTGGACGTCATTTCAAAAATTTGGGTGCAGTCTTCACGGTATTGTCAAAATTTTTGTCAAAAATAACAAAAATTAAGTTAGAAATACATAAAGAGAGCTTTATAATTTATGACAATCGAATCTGGTTAAAATTTTATTATCTAACCATAAGTTTAATAAGTTGGTAGCTCTGGTTTTTGCGGTTAAGCAAAGATGTCATTGTTGATAGTTTTAAAATGTCAAATTCGATAAATGTCAATTCTCATGTAAAAGGTAACGTTTGACGTTAGCAAGGTCACGATAAAAACGGGGCGAGCGTAGCGAGCTCAGTAGTAATTTTTGAGATTGTTACATACGGAATTAGCAATTAGATATTATCTTTATAAAAAATTGAAAAACGCAAAGAAACGATGAGATATTTATTAAAATTTAGAATTGTGTTGGTAGCCCTTATTATTTGACGGCAGACAGAGAAAATTGGAAAAAATGACTGGCCCTTTGACGTTCTTCCACATTTTCCTTGAGGAGCCACCTGCCCAGGTGCAAAACTTGTTTCTGTTGTTTAGAATCAAGTGGGCAACCTTGCTACAAAAATGCGTGGGAATTGGGCCATCTTCGCTCCGTTGCATTTTTGCTACAGGGTGTGTTATAAAAATGAGAACATTTGGTGCGGGCGTCCTTATTAACACTTTTAATTGAAAAAGTAATTAATCACAACCACACGTCCTTTTTTTTCTAGTACATCCTGAAGTGTCATTCATTTTCTCCCATCAATGGAAAAACCACTCCCACCACTTCTCTTTTAATTTTCCGCTCATTCCCAGGTACTTTTCACTTACCAACGGTTAATTTAATTATTCAACTTATTCGCCGGCTGTTACAGTCAGATCTGGAATTTCGTAGGACATTTCGGTGCTTTACATACACAATTTGCATTTAAATTGGCTTCACGGCAATTACTCCACGCAAACTTTCTCGCTTGTTTTATAAGTTTGGGAAGAAAGTGACGGTTGTGTTTAAAAAAACACTATGCTTTGAATTACTAAGTGAAGTTGGCGGCTTTTTTGACATAAAACGGCTCGGTCACGTTGGCGACACAACTTCGATCTGAACTAAAAATTTACGGGGACGTAAAAGTAAAAAATTCATGAAAGATAGAAAAACACTCGAGATCCATTGTTATGAGGTTTTTATTTCTTTTCACGGGGGTTCGTGAAATTTTAAGTTTGGTGAAAACTTTGTGGAATGACCCGGTAAATCGACGGTGATTTGGTTTATCATTTTCAGAAATCTTCTTTAATCTCTAAACAGTAACAATTTTAAGAATATAAACTATTTTTAATAGACACTCTGGAAAATTTAGATATCCAAGGAAATTTGACAAGCTTTGAAATGGACGAAAGTTAGTAATTTTAAAAATTAGGTGTGAGTTCGAATTTTTGCAAACTTGGCTGTTTTCATATTTTAGATTTTTTTGTAATTTTAGAAATCTTAGAAATTTTTAAAATTTGTGAATAATGATTTTAATTTAGGAGCATCAGAAAATTAAAATGTCTTTTAACAAATTTGAATTATTTGTTATCATTACATTTTTTGAGTTTTCCAGATTTTATAGATATTTTATATTTTCTTTTTGTTTTCTTTTATTTTTTTCTTAAAATCGTTTAATTTTTTTGTAGTTCTGGTATGCTTTAAGTTTTTTCATTTTATTTTATTTTATTTTTTTATGTTTTTTTAGATTTTTCATATTTTTTTTAAACTTTTAGATTCTGTGGACTACTTGCATCCATTAAAAATTCATTTGAATAGTTTGTACAGTTGAATTTCTTAATTTCTCTATACTTTATAATCTGATGAATTTGAGATTTCTAAGAATACGAAGTATCTGAAGTATCCAAAGAATCCAAAAAAATTAAGGAATTTGAAGTGTACGAAGAATCAGAAAAAGCAGAACAATCCAAATATTACAAAGAATTCGAACGATTCGATGAATTTGAAGAATCCTATGAATATTATGAATCCAAAAAATCCGAAAAATTTGTAGAATCCGACGTATCTGAAGAATTTAAAGTATCCGAAGAAACAGAAGAACCCAAAAAATCTGAAGAACAAGAAAGAATCTTATGAATCCGAAGAATCCAAAAAAACTGTAGGATCCAAAGCATTCGAAGAATTCGAAGTAATCGAAGTAACAGAAAAATTAGAAGAATTCAAAGAATCCGAAGATTCTGAAGATTTCTAAGTATCCCAAGAATCCGAACAATTTGTAGAATCTAAAGTATCCGAAGAATTCGAAAAATTTGAAGAATTCGAATTATCCGAAGAATCCGAAGAATCCATAGAATCATCAAAATCTGAAGAATGATAAGAAGCTGAGGTATCCGAAAAATCAGAACAATTTAAAGAATTCGAATAATCTGAAGAACACGAACAATCCTATGAATCCTATGAATTCGAAGAATCTGGGAGAATCGAGGAATCTGTAGAATCCAAAAGATTCAAAAAATTGAAATATTCGAAAGAATTCGAAGTATTCAAAAAATCAGTAGATTCAGAACAATTCAAAAAATTTGAAAACTCCGAGGAAACCTAAAAATCTAAAAAATTCGAAGAATCAGAACAATTCGAAGAATTTGAAGAATTCTAAGAACCGAGGAATCAGAACAATTTAACGAATTCAAAGAATTCGAAGAATCTGAAGAACACGAAAAATCCGAAGTATCTAAAGAATCCAAAAAATCCGATAAATTCGAAGTGTTCCAAGAATCAGAAGAAGCAGAACAATCCAAAGAATCTTAAGAATTCTAAGAAACGAAGAATCAGAACAATTTAATGAATTGAAAGAATCCGAAGAATTCGAAGAATCTGAAGAACACGAAAAATCTTATGAATCCGAAGAATCCGAAAAATCTGTAGAATCCAAAGCATTCGAAGAATTCGAAGTAATCGACGTAACAGAAAAATTAGAAGAATTCAAAGAATCCGAAGAATCTGAAGATTTCTAAGTATCCCAAGAATCCGAACAATTTGTAGAATCTAAAGTATCCGAAGAATCCGAAAAATTTGAAGAATTCGAATTATTCGAAGAATGAGAACAACTTAAAAAATTCGAAGAAGTCGAAGTACGCGAAGAATCCAAAGAATCATCAAAATCTGAAGAATGATAAGAACTCGAGGAATCCGAAAAATCAGAACAATTCAAAGAATTCTGAATAATCTGAAGAACACGAACAATCCTATGAACCCTATGAATTCGAAGAATTCAAAAAATCTGTAGAATCCAAAATATTCAAAAAATTGAAAAAATCGAAGAATTTGAGGAATCCTAAAAACCTAAAAAATTCGAAGAATCAGAACAATTCAAAGAATCTTAAGAATTCTAAGAACCGAAGAATCAGAACAATTTAACGAATTCAAAGAATCTGAAGAATTGGAAGAGTCTGGAGAACACGAAAAATCCGAAGTGTCTAAAGAATCCAAAAAATCTGAAAAATTCGAAGTGTTCCAAGAATCAGAAGAAGCAGAACAATCCAAAAAAATCCGAAAAATTCGAAGTGTTCCAAGAATCAGAAGAAGCAGAACAATCCAAAGAATTCGAAGAATTTGAAGGACACGAGGAATCCTATGAATCATATGAATCCGAACAATCCGAAAAATTTGTGGAATTCAAAATATTCAAAAAATTGAAGAATTTGAAGAATTCGAAGGGTTCAAAAAATCAGAAGATTCAGAATAATTCAAAAAATTCGAAAAATCCGAGGAATCCTAAAAACCTGAAAAAATCGAAAAATCAGAACAATTCAAAGAATCCGAATAATTTGAATAATTCTAAAAATCCAAAGAAACAGAACAATTCAAAGAGTCTGAAGAATTCAAAAAATCCGAAGAATCCGAAAAATCTGAAGAACCTGAAGAATCAGAACAACCCAAAAAATCCGAAGAATTCGATATATCCGAAGAATCAATAGAAGTAGAACAGTCTAAAGAATCTGAAGAATTCGAAAAATCTGAAAAATTTGTAGAATTCGAAGCATCCGAAGAATTAGTAGAATCCAAAGTATCCAAAAAAATGCGAAGAATTCGAAGTATCCGAAGAATCAAAAGAATCAAAACAACCCAAAGAATCCGAAGTATCCGAAGAATCTAAAGAATCCTAAGAATCCGAAGAATTCGAAGTATCCTAAAAACCCAAAGAGTCCGAAGAATTCGAAAAATCCGAAGAATCCGAAAAATTTGAAGAATTCAAAGAATGAGAACAACCCAAAAAATCCGAAGAATTCGAAATATCCGAAGAATCAATAGAAGTAGAACAGTCTAAAGAATTTGAAGAATTCGAAAAATCTGAAAAATTTGTAGAATTCGAAGCATCCGAAGAATTAGTAGAATCCAAAGTATCCAAAAAATGCAAAGAATTCGAAGTATCCGAAGAATCAAAAGAATCTAAACAACCCAAAGAATCCGAAGTATCCGAAGAATCTAAAGAATCCTAAGAATCCGAAGAATTCGAAGTATCCTAAAAACCCAAAGAGTCCGAAGAATTCGAAAAATCCGAAGAATCCGAAAAATTTAAAGAATTCAAAGAATCAGAACAACCCAAAAAATCCGAAGAATTTGAAATATCTGAAGAATCAATAGAAGTAGAACAGTCTAAAGAATCTGAAGAATTCGAAAAATCTGAAAAATTTGTAGAATTCGAAGCATCTGAAGAATTAGTAGAATCCAAAGTATCCAAAAAAATGCGAAGAATTTGAAGTATCCGAAGAATCAGAAGAATCTAAACAACCCAAAGAATCCGAAGTATCCGAAGAATCTAAAGAATCCTAAGAATCCGAAGAATTCGAAGTATCCTAAAAACCCAAAGAGTCCGAAGAATTCGAAAAATCCGAAGAATCCGAAAAATTTAAAGAATTCAAAGAATCAGAACAACCCAAAAAATCCGAAGAATTTGAAATATCTGAAGAATCAATAGAAGTAGAACAGTCTAAAGAATCTGAAGAATTCGAAAAATCTGAAAAATTTGTAGAATTCGAAGCATCTGAAGAATTAGTAGAATCCAAAGTATCCAAAAAAATGCGAAGAATTTGAAGTATCCGAAGAATCAGAAGAATCAAAACAACCCAAAGAATCCGAAGTATTCGAAGAATCCTAAGAATCTGAAGAATCCTAAGAACCCGAAGAGTCCGAAGAATCTGAAGAATGGATGCTTTAAATTCTTAGTATTTAAAAAAAATCTTTCAATCCTTCACATTCACATCTTCACAGCAAATTTTACTTTTCTAAACTATCTTACCAACAATAACTCTATTTATTAGTAAAGAGAGAAAACTTTCTACGTACGTGAAATTTTTATTTCCCTCGAGAAAAGTGTAATATTCTCAAGTTTCAAGTTGGGGAATGTGACATATTTACAATGAAGCCTAAATTGAATCTGGTGCTGCGTATTTATTATAGGGAGCGAATACAAAGCGGAGCAAAGCGAGAACAGCATTGGTATGTATAATTAATAAGTGTCGCCAAGGTTACGGATTTCAGGTATTGCGGAGACGCATCCGCTATATATAGAATATCACCACGAATGTGAACATGAGACGTTTGGGGTTGAAGTTCGCGAATTTTATCAAGCATTTTTTGATAATTCTCTTTTTAGTTTTAGAAAAATCACTCTGTATATAACCACTGAAATGTAAAATTGTTCAGAAAAATGTTATAATTTTATAATAATGAATTTCTTGGGATTTTAGGGTTTGCTACTTTTCGGAACCTGCTAAACTGTCTAAATTTCTAAAGTTCCTAGATATCTGAGGATACTATAAATTTTCTGAAGTTGGTACTTAAGACAGTAAAAATGTTGTTCTTAAGTTGGCTATTTTTTAAGGATTCTAAAATCTTACTTTTTCAGCCTTTTTAGTTTTTTCCGATTCTTCAGTTTTTTTACTTTTCTTTAGTTTCTTGTAAAAATTTTTGAAAACTTTTGCATTTTTAAAACTTTCAGAGCATTAAATTATTATTATAAAAAATGAGGTTCTTAATTACCACAAGGATACAATTTTACAAAGAATTTTAAAAATCTGTAGAATCTAAAATGCGTCAAAATTTAAAGGATCTAAGCGAATAGAGTTAACGAGACCAGAACATTTAAATTGTCGTAAGAATTCGATGAATGGAAACAATACAGAAGTTCAGTTAAAATTTTCTAAATAATTTTAAATTTCTGAAAATAATTTTGGAAAATAGTTAAAATTGTTAAAATACATGAAATTTTCTAGTTTCTAAAAATGTGTAAAACTTTCTAAGCCAAGATTAGTAAAATATAATTTTTTTTTAATTTTCTGTAAAATTGCCAAGATTTTTACATTTTGCGAAATCTTCAAAAATTTTGATTTTCTAGAATATATCTTCTCTAAAATACGCAGAATATTTTTCATGGGTTTTCTTCGGCATTTCTTGGAATACTCAGACTTCAAGCGTCTTTTGATTACAAATTTCTAAAAGCTTTAATTTGCGAAATTGTTAAGATTTCTAAAAACCTCTAAAGATATCTAAAATATTCAGAATTTCAAACTTTTGTAAGAATTCTACGATTATAAAATTTTTAAGACATTTAAGTTCCAAAAATTTTGTAAAATTTCTTACGCTTTACAAAATTGTCGAAATTCCTGAAAATTTTCAAAAATTTTTAGATATCACAAAATTTTCAAAAAAAATTTTTTTTTCTACTTTTTACTATGTATCTCTAATTTTCAAAGATTCGTAGGTTTAATCCCCGAAATTTTAAGAGTTGCAAAAAATGTTGAAGTACTTCGCACATCGAATACTTCTCACGTAATTAAAAAAAATATATATATTATTATTACGATCGTTGCCCTTTCCGAAGTTTATAAAATAAATTCACGAGTCTTCTAAAAGGTTCTGAAAACAACTTCTAAAATGAATGAATGACAATTTAATGAATTCAAAGAATCCGAAGAATTCGAAGAATCTGAAGAACACGAAAAATCTTATGAATCCGAAGAATCCGAAAAATCTGTAGAATCCAAAGTATTCAAAGAATTCGAAGTAATCGAAGTAACAGAAAAATTAGAAGAATTCAAAAAATCCGAAGAATCTGAAGATTTCTAAGTATCTCAAAAATCCGAACAATTTGTAGAATCTAAAGTATCCGAAGAATTCGAATTATCCGAAGAACGAGAACAACTTAAAAAATTCGAAGAAGTCGAAGTATGCGAAGAATCTGAAGAATCCAAAGAGTCATCAAAATCTAAAGAATGATAAGAACCCGAGGAATCTGAAAAATCAGAACAATTCAAAGAATTCGAATAATCTGAAGAACACGAACAATCCTATGAATCCTATGAATTCATTAAATTCGAAAAATCTGTAGAATTCAAAATATTCAAAAAATTGAAAAATTCGAAGAATTCGAAGTGTTCAAAAAATCAGAAGATTCAGAACAATTCAAAAAATTCGAAAAATCCAAAGAAACAGAACAATTCAAAGAGTCCGAAGAATTCGAAAAATCTGAAGAATCTGAAGAATCAGAACAACCCAAAAAATCCGAAAAATTCTTAATATCCGAAGAATCAATAAAAGTAGAACAGTCTAAAGAATCTGAAGAATTTGAAAAATCTGAAAAATTTGTAGAATTCGAAGTATCCGAAAAATCAGAAGAATCAAAACAACCCAAAGAATCCGAAGTATCCGAAGAATCTAAAGAATCCTAAAAATCCGAAGAATTCAAAGAATCCTAAGAACCCGAAGTAAATTTGTAAATTTACAAAAAATTTGATTCTCTAGAATATATCTTCTCTAAAATACGCAGAATATTTTTCATAGGTTTTCTTCGGCATTTTTTGGAATACTCAGACTTCAAGCGTCTTTTGATTACCAAATTTCTAAAAGCTTTAATTTGCGAAATTGCTAAGATTTCTAAAAACCTCTAAAGATATCTAAAATTTTCAGAATTTCAAACTTTTGTAAGAATTCTACGATTATAAAATTTTTAAGACATTTAAGTTTCAAAAATTTTGTAAAATTTCTTACGCTTTACAAAATTGTCGAAATTCCTGAAAATTTTCAAAAATTTTTAGATATCACAAAATTTTCAAAAAAAAAATTTTTTTCTACCTTTTACTATGTATCTCTAATTTTCGAAGATTCGTAGGTTTAATCCCCGAAATTTTAAGAGTTATAAGTTGCAAAAAATGTTGAAGTGCTTCGCACATCGAATACTTCTCACGTAATTAAAAAAAAAAAATTATTATTACGATCGTTGCCCTTTCCGAAGTTTATAAAATAAATTCACGAGTCTTCTAAAAGGTTCTGAAAACAACTTCTAAAATGAATGAATGACAATTTAATGGATTCAAAGAATCCGAAGAATTCGAAGAATCTGAAGAGCACGAAAAATCCGAAGAACACGAAGAATCTTATGAATCCGAAGAATCCGAAAAATCTGTAGAATCCAAAGCATTCGAAGAATTCGAAGTAATCGAAGTAACAGAAAAATTAGAAGAATTCAAAGTATCCCAAGAATCCGAACAATTTGTAGAATCTAAAGTATCCGAAGAATTCGAAAAATTTGAAGAATTCGAATTATCCGAAGAACGAGAACAACTTAAAAAATTCGAAGAAGTCGAAGTATGCGAAGAATCTGAAGAATCCAAAGAGTCAAAATCTAAAGAATGATAGGAACCCGAGGAATCTGAAAAATCAGAACAATTCAAAGAATTCGAATAATCTGAAGAACACGAACAATCCTATGAATCCTATGAATTCTATGAATTCGAAAAATCTGTAGAATTCAAAATATTCAAAAAATTGAAAAATTCGAAGAATTCAAGGAATCCTAAACACTTATAAAATTCGAAGAATCAGAACAATTCAAAGAATCTTAAGAATTCGAAGAATCTGAAGAACACGAAAAATCCGAAGTATCTAAAGAATCCAAAAAATCCGAAAAATTCGAAGTGTTCCAAAAATCAGAAGAAGCAGAACAATCCAAAGAATCCGAAGAATTCAAAGAATTTGAAGAACACGAAGAATCCTATGAATCATGAATCCGAACAATCCGAAAAATTTGTGGAATTCAAAATATTCAAAAAATAAAAAAATTCGAAGAATTCGAAGTGTTCAAAAAATCAGAAGATTCAGAAGAATTCAAAAAATTCGAAAAATCCGAGGAATCCTAAAAACCTGAAAAAATCGAAAAATCAGAACAATTCAAAGAGTCCGAAGAATTCGAAAAATCCGGAGAATCCGAAAAATCTGAAGAATCTGAAGAATCAGAACAACCCAAAAAATCCGAAGAATTCTTAATATCCAAAGAATCAATAGAAGTAGAACAGTCTAAAGGATCTGAAGAATTCGAAAAATCTGAAAAATTTGTAGAATCCGAAGTATCCGAAGAATCTAACGAATCCTAAGAATCCGAAGAATTCGAAGAATCCTAAGAACCCGAAGTAAATTTGTAAATTTACAAAAAATTTGATTCTCTAGAATATATCTTCTCTAAAATACGCAGAATATTTTTCATAGGTTTTCTTCGGCATTTTTTGGAATACTCAGACTTCAAGCGTCTTTTGTAAGAATTCTACGATTATAAAATGTTTAAGACATTTAAGTTCCAAAAATTTTCTAAAATTTCTTACGCTTTACAAAAATGTCGAAATTCCTGAAAATTTTCAAAAATTTTTAGATATCAAAAAATTTTCGAAGATTCGTAGGTTTAATCCCCGAAATTTTAAGAGTTATAAGTTGCAAAAATTGTTGAAGTGCTTCGCACATCGAATACTTCTCACGTAATTAAAAAAAAAAACAAACTAATATTATTACGATCGTTGCCCTTTCCGAAGTTTATAAAATAAATTCACGAGTCTTCTAAAAGCTTCTGAAAACAACTTCTAAAATGAATGAATATTTTTGTTATAGCAGCCAGAACAATAAAGCTTAAAAAGTCCGTGCATCTGCTCACTCCGTGATCACTTTTTATATTTTTTCCCAATTAAAAGTTCCACGAATTGAAAGAATCTTTTCTGTAAATCTCGTTAAAATTCCCTGTATTCTAAAAATACATCCGGTTGTAAATATTCCTCACAAATCTAAAATCCGTGTTAAATAATTTCCATACACAAAGCCTCGCTTTAATAAAGCCGTTTTCCGCTTGCTTTTCATGTTATTTTTGTAAAAATTTTCTCGTATCGAAAACATTTTCACAGACCGTAAATTAATAACGTTATTAGTTATACGAAAAAATCAGAACACACGATAACGTGTTGCCAAGCTCACGAGTGCCATAATCCCCAAATAAAAGCGAGTTCGATACTAAAAATAAAATAAAGATCTCAGTTGTGGCCTCGAACTAACTTCCAACCCTCGCCTACATCAAAAGGTCAACATTTCCGTGGTGGTGAAAAGAGTCAATAATTAAAAATGAACTTTCCGTAGCTTGTGCAACATTCGGGGCATAAAATTCAGAATGAAATCGCCAATAAACGAAATTATAGTCACAATGAAATCTGCCATTATAAAGCTGACTCTGCAAACCTTCATAATTATTTCCTATAAATGTACGAATCTGATTAAATTTGAAGCACGATTGTCAATTGCTATCATCATAAAACAATTCGCTTTCGCTCTAATTAAATGAACCGCGATTTACATTTTGGATCCACGCGAGAAATTCAAAAAGTTTGATTTCCGGAAATATTTTATTGGTTTTTTTCATGGCTTAGAGAAATTCATTTGAAGCTTTCGGCAACTTGTCAACGGAACGAGTAACAATTATAAAAACTAATCCAATGGGAGAGAAACTAAAAAAATGCGTTTCCATCGAATCCATTTGAAAAGTCAAAGGCAGGCATGTCTTTCATCTCCGTGTGTCATTGTAATAAATGCATGGACAGCGTGGAAGAATTTACAATTTGCTCGTCGACCACGATGAAACGTTTTTTTTTGTCGGTTAACAAAATTCTAACAATTTCAACTAATGTAAATTCGTTACCAATTTAATATCTATTTTTGTTCCACTTCCGGCACAATGTAGCTACATCCACCTATTGAAAATTTCATCTCGGACCGCTTGAAGATTGGATGGAGCTACTAAAAGGGTTTCTAATTAAATATGAATTAAACTCGAAATGCTCAATTATAAACGAATTACGTCCAGTTAATTCTATACCGAGCGCAAGATGTGGACGAAGAAATGCAAACCACCAAAAAAAAAAATTATAAGCTTTGGAGGTTGAAAAATGCATTTACGGACAACGCTGTGTAATAGTGCTATAATTGCAACTGCAACAAGCTTTCATGCAAACGACAAAAGCTTGTGTTATTGGTTTTGAGTTTTCATAATCTTTTTTGAGCTTTCGGGGCTTTTACACCACGCCAACTACGTTTTTTATATCGTGAAACAATTTGTAGTTTCGTTTGTTTTCTAATCTTTGAATACATCACGTGATTTAGGAATTAACTGCGATTCGTGAGCTCAGATGTTGAAGAAAGAAAGTACATTAAATTGCTTTTTTGCTTTTATCCAAAGAAATGAGAAATTTTTCGTTTCCCAGGATCTATAATATTAAATAAAAACGTTGGTTTTTGTAGGCGAAAAATGGTGGATGCGCCAGGCTTGTGATTTAAACAATAAAAGTTTTGTTAAAAGCTCCCATTGGTCCTTTTACATCGAAAGTTTTTATATGATCCTGGAATAATAGAACACTTTTCACATTTATAATTAAATTTAAATAAAGTATTTTTGAGAGCTTTTTTTATATGGTTTCCCTGTATACAATTTTTTAACATTCTAATTGAATCATTTTAATTGAAAGTGGAGCTTTTAGGAGTTTTGAGTTTCTATGTTTAGGAAGCTCAAAAACGATGAAAGCTCTGAGTTTGTTGTTGTTGGATTTCAAAAATTTTATTTTAAGTTCTAAACTTTTAAATTTCTACGCACTAAAAAATTCCAAAGTTTTTATGCTTTCCAAAAATCTTGTCATTTTTAATTCTTTTAAAAATTTGTAAAGTAAAGTTTCTGGCACTAATAAAGTTCTTAAGTTTTAAGATTTTTGTGTTTTGAGATTCATAAACTTTCAAAATAACAAGTTCTTAAAGAATCCAAATAATTAAAAATTTTCAAAAATTTCTGTTCTTCGCAGATTTATTTCTAAAATTGTTATATTTTTGGAGTTACTTAATTTTGAATAATGTTGATGTAAATCGTCTTAAGTGTCTTAAATTTTTGAGGTTTAACAGAAAGTTTATGGTTTCTAAAACAGTTGAAATTGTTAAAATTTTTGAATTTTTCAAGTTGACGATTATTTATTAAGCGTCTAAAATTTCTTCCGATTTTTGTCTACGAGTTCTTAAAAAATCAAAGTTATTGGAAAATTCCTGAGTTTTTCAGTATGTCTAAGTTTCCCAAACTGGAGTTTAAAAACAATTAATTTTTTTAAAATTTTTTAGAATTTCTAAAATTTTGTTTTTTTTAAGATTTCAAGTTTTAGGTAGTTACCTTGGTTCTTCACAATTCTAAAAAAAATACGTTTTGTAAATTTTACAATATTTTAGTTTTTCTAAAGGACTTAAGTATCTGAAATACTTAAGTAGATTGTGGTTCTTAAAATTCCTAACACTTTTTTATTTTTTATATTTTTTTTGTTTTCTAAGGTTTATCAAATTCTGATGATTTTTTACTTGCTTAGATGTCTCAGATTTTCAAAATTTCTAGGTTTTTTAAAACATTGGGAATTCTAAATTGTTAAGATTTTTAAAACTTTTAGAATTTTCAACAGAAATGTACATTTAAAAATTTTAAAAAAATTATAGTTACTTAGTTTTGTTTACGAAAATTTCTTGGATATGTAATAATTTTTTTAATGTACTTATGATTGTGGAAATTGTTCAGTTTGTAACTTGACTGCGAGTATATGATTTCTAACATTTGCAAACCTTGTAGTTTTAAAAAAAATCCAGAATTTTCCATTCTCAGTTTCAAAAAATTTCAGTTTTATATATTTTTTTAAATTCTCAGTTCAAGTTTAAGCAGAAAGTTTGTTTTCTAAAACAGTTGGAATTGTTGAAATTTTTGAATTTTTCAAGTTGACGATTATTTATTAAGCGTCTAAAATTTCTTCCGATTTTTGTCTACGATTTCTTAAAAAATCAAAGTTATTGGAAAATTCCTGAGTTTTTTAGTATGTCCAAGTTTCCCAAACTGGAGTTTTAAAACATTTAATTTTTTTTAAAATATTTAGAATTTCTTATTTTTTTTAAAGATTTCAAGTTTTAGGTAATTCTTAACAATTCTAAAAAATACGCTTTGTAAATTTTACAATATTTTAGCTTTTCTAAAGCACTTAAGTATCTGAAATACTTAAGTAGATTGTGGTTCTTAAAATTCCTAACACTTTTTTATTTTTTATAATTTTTTTGTTTTCTAAGGTTTATCAAATTCTGATGATTTTTTACTTGCTTAGATGTCTTAGGTTTTCAAAATTTCTATGTTTTTCAAAACGTTGGGAATTCTAAATTGTTAAGATTTTTAAAACTTTCACAATTTTCAACAGAAATGTACATTTAAAAATTTTAAAAAAATTATACTTAAAAATTACTTAGTTTTGTTTACGAAAATTTCTTGGATATGTAATAATTTTTCTAATGTACTTATCATTGTGGAAATTGTTCAGTTTGTAACTTGCCTGCGAGTATATGATTTCTAACATTTGCAAACCTTGTAATTTAAAAAAAAATCCAGAATTTTCCATTCTCAATTTCAAAAAATTTCAGTTTTATATATTTTTTTAAATTCTCAGTTCTCAGTTCTCTCTTAAATTTTTTT
Source organism: Cynaeus angustus (assembly GCA_030157275.1). NCBI lineage: Eukaryota > Metazoa > Arthropoda > Insecta > Coleoptera > Tenebrionidae > Cynaeus > Cynaeus angustus. The sequence goes on from CM058067.1 coordinate 12,109,801, forward strand.
AACAGAAATTTTGTTTTCTAAAACAGTTGAATTTGTTAAAGTTTTTGAATTTTTAAGTTGACAATTATTTATTAAGCGTGCAAAATTTCTTCCGATCTTTATTTTGTACACGATTTCTCAAAAAATTCAGGACATTAAAAAATTGCTGAGATTTTCAGGATGTCTAAGTTTCCCAAACTGGAGTTTTAAGACATTTAATTTTTTTTTAAGATTTTTAGAATTTAGGATTCCTAGTTTTAGATAGTTACTAAGGTTCTTAACAATTCTAAAAAAATTACGCTTGGTAAATTTTACAATATTTTAGCTTTTCTAAAGTACTTAAGTATCTGAAATACTTAAGTAGATCTTAAAATTCTTAATACTTTTTTATTTTTTATGAATTTTGTGTTTTCTAAGGATAGTTATTTATTTTTTTTGATTTTTTGATTTTTTACTTGCTTGGATGTCTTAGTTATACAAAATTTCTGCTTTTCAAAACTTGAAATTGTTAAGATTTTTAAAACTTTTAGAATTCTCAACAGAAGTGCGAAATTTAAGATTTTTAGAAATTTTACAGTTACTTATTTTTTTTCGAAAATTTCTTGACTGTGTAATAATTTTCTACTATACTCAAGACTGCAGAAATTGATAATTTTCTAACTTGACTACGAGTATATGATTTCTATCATTTGCACACTTTGTAGTTTTCCAAGAAAATTCAGTTTCTCTAAATTCTTAGACCCAAAAATTTCTAAAATTCACAGATTTTCCAAAATATAATTTTCGTACTTCACAATTTTTGAATTTCTTCGAAATTTTCAAATGTTCCAAATTTTTAGGCTAAGTTCAAAACTTTTTACATTTCTAAAATTCTAGATATTTAGGTTTCAAAAACTTTTGTAATTCTAAAATTTTAACAGTTTTCCTAATAGCATCGTAAGGGTCGTAAAATTTTCCAAATTTTTAAAATAACTACGATTTCTAGGTTTTGCGATTTTACGACTCTTTAATTTTACAATTTTTTTTTAATGTCTATAATTTTCAAAATATCAAATGTCGTTTTTTGATGTTTCTAGGACTGATAAGGCTTCTAAATGTCAAAATTAGTAAAGTTTTTGAGATTCCAAAAATTGCATTAATTTCTGAGTTTCTGTCCTAAGAGCTGGGTACTGAAAAATTTTAAAGTTTTTAAGTTGCTATCTAACTTTTCAAAATTTTAAAACTTAGATAGCTTAAGTTACCAAGTTCTGAAATTTTGCAATTTTTAGGATTCTAAAATTTTTGTTTTTTCTCTTAAAATTCGTCAAAACGTTCCTAAAATTAACTTAAATTTTGTAAATTTTTAAAATTTGAAAAACTAAAAATCACGTTTTTGATTTTTTAGGATTTCCAAGTAAAATTGTGTTAGACTTCTCAGGATTTCAAAATTTTTAAAGGACTTACACTTATGCTATTTATCAAATTTCACTGTGCCTACAAAGTTTTCAAAAATTTTTAAATAGTTTTTCTAATTTCTAAAAGATTAAGTTCAAAAATTTTCAAGTTTTTTAAGATTTTGGTTTAAGTTTTAGTCTCCCAAAAGCTTGGATTTTTGGTTTCTACAAGTTTTAGAATAAAAATAAAATTTTGAAAAAAGTGATTTTAATTTTTTTGAGATTTCTTTTTCAAAAATTACCAAATTGAATCAGAACCAAAAGCACTGAAATTTGTGAGGCCGACTTTGGAATTGGAAATGTGTTGGCAGCTCTGACTGTCTTCTTCTGACAAGCAAGTTGACATGTCCAAGATGTCAAAGCAGTGCTACCAACAAGTACTAAAACTAGCTCGGTTTTTTAAATCCACGATTCGTGATGATTAAAATTAAGCGTTCATCACGTGGTAATAATTGGGTGAGATAATCCTTGACCTATAACGTTCAGCTGCTTGAGATTAATTAAAATGTTTGTGTAAATTTTGATCTGACGTTTCCACAGCGAATTTGTGCCACTTTCCGGCGCCTTCTTCTTCTTTAAATCAATGCTTCTCATCCCATCAAAATTTATTAAATTAAACTAATTATTAAAAATTTTTTTCCTTAGAAAACCACAAATTTCCAACGCCCCCGTCTATTAAAAACTCAACCCGGAATTCCGGACTCCGGACGCCGCGGCGCACTTTACCTTACGTTGCGTTTGCGTGCTATGCGCTCGTGAATTGGTGGGGATATCCTACGTTCTCTTCAGTCTTCTTCGATTTCTCCGTGTGTGAGTGTCGGCTTCGGTTTGTGGTCAACGAACTTTACGTATTTAGTGCAGTGAAGTTAGTGCAATGAAGACTCCACAAATGTGGTTCGGACTTAGACTTTTCTTCATGTTTGCATGTCTTCGGGGGACTTTAGCCCAGTCCATCGAGGAGAAAATTCGTAGCGATCCCGATCTTTCTGAGGTAAACTTTGTTGGGTGTTGTTGATGGTCAAGGTTATGTGGGAAACGGTCGGCGTGCGCGTTTTTAATGATACGAAAAAAGTTTTTTGTTGTTGCAAACTTTTCTTGTGTTTATGACTCATTGTCCATGAGATTGTTACATGCTTACATGAATAAATAACGCGGAAAATAATATTTGTTGCCGCAAGCGGTTTGGCACGATGAAGCGCAATGACGGGTATTAGTTGGCGGTTTTTGCGGGTGACATGAGTTAAATAACTCTTGGTTAACTCAACCAACGAAATGTCAAATGGAAAATACCTCTCTGAGTTTTTTTCTCAGAGCTGGGAAAATTATGACTACATCTCGTTATGATGTTATTATGTTACCCACAATATACAGGGGGGCTCTAATAATGATTAGTTTCAGCAGCGCTAATCACCCACTCTCGCATAATGTGTATGACCGCGAGAGTTTTTTTTGTTATTTTTTTCTGGGAAAACACTTTTTTAATGGAATCTCTGTCTAGTTTTTCATTCTTTTTGTACCGACGCAGTTTAGATTATTCAATCAAAAGTTTTTATTACGGCGCTGAAAAAATTTGCAAACTTTGCAAACATGACTCACCATCTATCAAAAAAAATTTATTTAATTCTAAGGAGGCTTTGGAATTGAGAGTATGTTGGTAGTTCTGTGAATTATGATTGTAGGCGAATTTAGGTTTCTAACCTGGAAACCTAACAAATTTTTACTAGGCGCTCTAAGTTTTTATAAATTCTACTTTGGAATTTCCAAAATGGTTAGAATAGAAGAATTTTAGAATTCTAAGGACTTTCTGAAATTTTGAGTTCCTTAAACTTACAAAATTTTGAAAGTTTTCAATAATCTCCAGTTTATAAAATTATAGGGTTTTTTTAAAAAAAATTCTAGGTTGACTAATTTTTTAAAATTCGTGATGTTTGGAAAAGCAAATTTTTCTAAGATTTCTTAAAACTAAAATTACAAAAAAATTATTTTTTTTAATGAATCTAGGTTTCTTAAATTTTCTAGGCGATTTATGTTTTCTAAAATATTTAAATTAGATAAAGTTTTTGAAATTCTTACTTAACTTCTAAATTCAAAGTTTCTATGATGCTCGCTTTTAAAAATTCGAAATCTTTTGAAAATTACTCATTTAAGTTTTCTCAGGTTTCCTCTAAAACGCTTAAAATTTTTAGGTTTCTCAAATTTTATCAAATTCATACGTTTTCTAACGTACTTAAATATTTCAAAGTTCTAAAATATGTAAGTTGATGATGAAGGTTCTAAAATCTTTTCATTTTTTTATACTCTTCTAAAAAAAATTGTTGAAGGTTCTAGAATTTCGAAAAATCTTAATATTCTGATAGGTCAGGAGAAAATTTAGGATATCTAGATCTAGTAGTCTTCCAAAATTTTTAAATTATATCGTTCCTAGAATTCTTACTTTATTTACTCAAAATCTAAATTCTAAATTCTAAGTTACTCCAAATTGTTATTTTCTGAAGTTCTAAAAAATTCAAAATTTTGAAAATAACTAGGTTGTCCTGCATATTTAAGTTTTTTAAGGCACTTAAATCTAAGTTCTAAAATTCTTATAAATTTTCTAAAATTCTCAACATACTTTAAAATTTCTTTTAAAGGTTCTAGAATTTTCAAGAAAATTAATATTTGTTTTTTTTTAAAAGTTTTCTGGATTTTGGAAAAAAATTAGAATGTCTAGATGTAGATTAAAAGCTTTTAAAGTATCAAGTTTCTATGTTGAATATTTTAAAAATTTTCAAATTCAGACTGCAAGAATTGTGGATATTTGGCTTTTAATTTTTTTCCGTTTTTTAAAATTGTCAGGATTTCTCAACTTTCTAGGTTTCCCGGGAAATTTAGGTTTTTTAAAGCCCGTGAGATTTCTAAAGTTCCTATAAAGGTTAATTTTAGCAATGCAAAAATTTTAAAAGTATGAAACCTAATAAATTACTAGAACTAGATATTTTGGATACTTTAGAATTTTGAAAATTTTGGAAATTTTTGGAATCTAGAAATGGCAAAGTTTTTGGAAATGTCGAAGGAATTTAAGGATTTCTGAAATTGTTATATTTTTTTAATTGAGCTGATGTTCTCAAAATTGTAAAATTTTTGTATTTTCCAAGGAATTTGTTGTTTAAAAGTCTTAAAATTCATTATTTTATTATAACGTTTTTAAAATTTGTAAAAATTCTAACGATTCTAAGATTTCTGATTTTCTAGTTTTATTAAAATTAGATTTTTTTTAGAGTGCTATTAAATTTTCAAAAATTTTAGATCTCTGAAAATTTCTATAATTCATTTTCATTTGGGAATTCACAATTTCCCAAACTAAAAATTCTCAGATTTCTAGGTCTTTAGATTCTGAGATCTTCAACTTCTATAAAATTTCTACAATTTCAAGACATTAGTAGCTTTCTTTGCAAAGAAGTTTCTAATTTTTTTCAGATTTTAGATTTATAAGATTTTTATAATTTTGAATCAGATATTAGTTTTTTCAAATGGCTAACATTTTGATTTCTCAATTTCATAAATATCTTCAAATGCTTGGGCTTCTGAGATGCCTAAGCTAAAATTTCCAAAAATTCTAAAAATGTAATTTTTCAGATTTCCTGAATCTGCTTCAATTTCAAAACTTCTTAAAATTTTTGAGTTTTCCTGGATTTTTAAACTTTTTAAAACCCTAAAAATGGCTAAAATTTGTAAAGGTTCTTTTATTTTTTATCTATAAGGCTTCAAAACTTTTAGAAATGTCTAAGTTTCTTAAAACTTGATCTTATTTTTTTGTAATTTTTCTTGTGTGGCTGAGATTAACAATTCCGAAATTTTTCTCAATTGTTTTAGATTCTTGAAATTCCATATGGAAGTTCACCAAAACTTGATATTTTGAGAAATTTGGGAATTTTAGCTTTAGAAAACGTAGAAAGTGTTCATTCTTGAAAATTTTGTGTTTACAGAAATGTCGAAATTCTAGAAATTTCAAAAATAAGTAAAAAGAGGAAGTGATAATACGCCACAAACGCAAAGTTTGCATTCTGGTCCACGGGAGCCGGATTCCCGTTCAAGCGTAAATATAAACCACAAAGTTCTTTTTTGATAAAATATTAAATCAAGTAAAAACTTCATACGAAAGTCAAACTTCCCGTGCTTACTACAAAATTCACGTACAAATTTACACCAAAACTTTTCATAATGGCTCTTTTGTTTAATTATTAACCGTCGCCAACTTGTCTCAAGAAAACCTAAAATATACAAGTTCCTAACTAAAACCAATTATCAATAACTCTCGAACCCAATTAATAAAAAGCAATTATTTCGGTCACATTGTACGAACGATACAAAATTTTTCCAATTACCCTAATTTAGTATGAAAGCACGCAACTCTCTAACGTGAAACTCATTCTGCGATCGATCGATCTAAAAATAAAAATGTGGAAACGCGAAGTTGGAACCGTGTTAAAGGTCGTGGTTGGAATCAGAAATCCTTTTGGGGTAAGATGATTATCTAGGGTTTCATTTTGGATAAAAGGCGGGATCATTTTCAAAATTACGTGGATGGAAATAAACCTGGCGCCAAAAGTTAAGGTTTTTTTTTGTATATCTTATTTCTAATGTTCTTAAAGAACGTAGATTTGAAGAATACAAAAATGCAAAGAAACCAAAAAATCTAAAGGAAACAATACAAAAAAGTATCTAAAAAAATTTAAACAAAAATTTAAGAATCTAGAAAAAAAAGTATATGGGGAAATCAAAAGGATCTAAAAAATTGAAAACCGACAATTTGTAGAATTTATAAAATTCTTCTAACTTAATATCTTCAAAATTTATTATTATTATTATTATTTTTGAATAAATGGACTCTTTTTGGAATACTTCTGTTTTTTTTTCCAATTTCTTAGTCTTCGCATGTTTTCATTTCTCTTATCTAGATTTCCTTGTTAATTTTTCAAATACTATTTTTTTATGAAATCTGTAAATTTTTTGTTTTTTAGCATCTCTAGTTTTCAGAACAATAAATAATTAGAAATTTTCGAAAAACTGGTAAATAAAATTTTAACGGTTCTAGAGGATTATGAAAATTACGAGTAATAGAAAAATTGTGAAAAACAACTAAAACATGTTTCAAAAGAAAATTTACCGAAATAAAGTCAATTCGCACTCGGAGATAACGGCCATTTATAAATTTTATCATTGTTTTGACATTTGACAGAAGTGACAGAATTTAAAAAAAATGATGAAAAAGTAACAAATCAACAACGTTCTTGTTTTTTTACAGGTGAGTTGATGCATGGATCATTTTTGAGGTAAAACGGTAAATCTGGGAAGATTGTGAAATTGTTAATAATTACAAATAGTTTATTAATAAATTTTGAATTTTACCTCTTTTTTTAAATTAAACATAACTAAATTTATCATTTTTGGATTTTTTTAATTTTTTTTTTTAATTTTTGCAAAACTTTTAAACCCACTGACAGATTCTTAAAATTTTGAGTGTGAACAAAGTTTTTCTCTTTTGGCTAAAGAGGAATTATTCTTGTTCTAAAAGTGCTCGAAATGCATGTAAAATTTTTGAATTATCTGTTTTTTTCAAGTTTATAGACATTTTGGAGATATGCTTGGTGTTAACCTAACATTTTTCTGTTTTGTTCAAGTTTTAAAATTCTGAAAATTTTTGATTTTAAGGTTGGTACCATTTTCAGCTTTTAGGTTCATCACATTTAAAAAAAAAAATGAGTTTTACCTTGTTTTGTCTTCAAATTTTGTAAGTGAAATAGAATGTTTTTGGTACTTTTGGATTTCTAAAACATTTTTGGAATAATTATAAAATTTTAATTTTTCGTAGATTAAATCTTATGCTTTTTACATAAAGTAAAATTACTAAAAAGACATTTTTTTTCGAAATTTCAATGGTTACTGACAGTTTTTTTTTAATTTTATTTTCTTTTTAGGTAAAATGTATCGTTGGATATGCCTCAAAAAAAATACTGCAATAAAATCAATTTGAACTCTGAGACAACGACAATTTGCAAATTTTATTATTGTTTTGACATTTGACAGAAGTAACGCATGAATCTTGATGCATGAATCTTTTTTAAAAGCCCTGTATACAGATTACGTAAAAGTTTGACCTAAACCGGTAAATCTCAGAAGATTGTGGAATTTTTAATTTTTACAAACAGTTTATTTATAAATTTTGAATTTTCCTCATTGTTTTTTTAATAAAACAACTGAATTTATTATTTTTGGATTCTATAATTTTTTTTTAGTTTTTCTTTTTTGGATAAAAAGAAATTATTCTTGTTCTAAAAGTGCTCAAAATGCATGTAAAATTTTTGAATTTTCTGATTTTTTCAAGTTTATAGACATTTTGGAGATATGCTTGGCGTTAACCTAACATTTGTCTGTTTTGTTCGAGTTTTAAAATTCTGAAAATTTTTGATTTTAAGGTTGGTACCATTTTCAGTTTTTAGGTTCATCACATTTTTAAAAAAAAAATAGCTTTACCTTGTTTTGTCTTCAAATTTCGTAAGTGAAATAGAATATTTTTGGTATTATTGGATTTCTAAAACATTTTTTGAATAATTACAAAATTTTATTGTTTCATAAATTCAATCTTATGCTTTTTACATAAAGTAAAATTACTACAAAAAAAAATTTTTTTCGAAATTTCAATAGTTACTGGCAGTTTTTTAAAAATTTTTTTTTCTTCTTATGTAAAATGTATCGTTGGATATTTTTCAAAATAAAATTTACTGGAATAAATTCAATTTTGAACTCGGAGACGATAACTTGCAAATTTTATCATTGTTTTGACATTTGACAGAAGTGACTTGATGTATGAATCTTTTTTAAAAGCCCTGTATACAGATTACGTAAAAGTTTGAGGTAAACCGGTAAATCTCAGAAGATTGTGGAATTTTTAATTTTTACAAACAGTTTATTTATAAATTTTGAATTTTCCTCATTGTTTTTTTAATAAAACAACTGAATTTATTATTTTTGGATTCTATAATTTTTTTTTAGTTTTTCTTTTTTGGATAAAAAGAAATTATTCTTGTTCTAAAAGTGCTCAAAATGCATGTAAAATTTTTGAATTTTCTGATTTTTTCAAGTTTATAGACATTTTGGAAATATGCTTGGTGTTAACCTAACATTTGTCTGTTTTGTTCGAGTTTTAAAATTCTGAAAATTTTTGATTTTAAGGTTGGTACCATTTTCAGTTTTTAGGTTCATCACATTTTTTAAAAAAAATTAGTTTTACCTTGTTTTGTCTTCAAATTTTGTAAGTGAAATAGAATATTTTTGGTATTTTTGGATTTCTAAAACATTTTTTGAATAATTACAAAATTTTGTTGTTTCATAAATTCAATCTTATGCTTTTTACATAAAGTAAAATTACTACAAAAAAAATTTTTTTTCGAAATTTCAATAGTTACTGGCAGTTTTTAAAAAATTTTTTTTTCTTCTTATGTAAAATGTATCCTTGGATATTTTTCAAAATAAAATTTTCTGGAATGAATTCAATTTTGAACTCGGAGACGATAATTTGCAAATTTTATCATTGTTTTGACATTTGACAGAAGTGACTTGATGTATGAATCTTTTTTAAAGGCCCTGTATACAGATTACGTAAAAATTTGGGGCAAACAGCTTATAAAAAATTATATTTTGGTTTTTTAGAAGGTTAAGTCAGGTTCCATTTCATTGCTTTTGATTTTTGAAAAAGTTTTCTTTGGTAGATCTCAAATATGGGTACCAATATTGGGTCACTTTTTAGCGTGTGAAAAAAATCATATATTTGCCTTAGTAAGTAAAGGGTCCGTCGGTTTACAGGCCGAAATCCAAATTCGTTTTAAGAAGAACAACAATACAAAGAATCTGAGCATTTATTTAAAATTCGAAAAAATCCATAGACTTGAGTAAATCTCTGCTTTTCGTCCCAAACTTTTGTCGCGTAGTTTATCCGTCATGTAATGCTTCCATGAGTAAAAAGCGGATCTCCACTCCACAAATTCAATGGCATAAAATACCGCATCTTCCGGTATATTCCTAACAGTACAATAATGACACACTAGAAAATAATAGAAAACTGACAAAATCGGAAACAAACCCAAATAATAGCTTTTATCACCATAAACTTCGTCGCGAGCTCCCTTCATTTAAAATTCTAGTTTTCAACGAAAAGTGATAAAAGAGAACAAAATTGGATTGGCGGCTGATGTGCACAAATATGGCAAGTCAAGAGTGCTGATTTAACTGGAGAACGTACCCGAAAATCCACGGGAATACGGGATCGGGATATTGATGGTGGCGGCGGTTTGGAAAATGTCGAAAGGGAATAATTTGATATGGTAATAAAAGTGGACGGTTTATAATGAGATTTACGGACGCAAAATGGACGGTGATGGCATGTAATGTGGTTTTAACAGGAAAATAGACTGCTCCGAAATTAATGGTCTATATACAGTTTTTTTCTCCGTTTGTGGAAAATAATTCGAGTGTGGAAACCAGATATTAATTTTGCTATTAATTGAGAAAGTTTCTCTCTAATAAAAGTTCGTTTGACTGGAAAAAACGTTAATCAAAATTAGAGAATATTCAAAGGATTTAATTATTGGAGAAATGTATTAATTGGTTCTGGTCTACTGAACCGAATTTGTACAAAAATTCTAACTAGTTACGGCCCAAAAACTAATTAAATCTTCGCCGAGTTTAAATTATTGCTATTTTATTGCCGCTATTGGTCACAGATTTTGATAGAAATTCATTATGGTCATAAATCGTGACTCATATCAGTGGAACGAATGCATAAGACGATTACTCACCTTAAATTACAATTTTTTTCTCGTTTTAATCGACAATAAACAACAGCGCATCTCCACGTTGCCTTGAACATGTTTTTCTTTCGATTCGAATTTCGGATTCTCTGCTTTTTTTTTTCGTTCGCTTTTAAGCGCGTTTCCTCCGAAAATCGAAGCTTCATTAAATTGGAAGCGATGGACACACCCAACGATGGTTTTGTTGACCCCGGAATGGGTCGATTCCAGTTGCTGATGGATGAGTCAGTCTGGGGCTGGTCACTAAACACCTGTCTGTGTCACGGAAAATAAAAAAAAAAATGAGGGAGGTGAGGGAACGGTCACGCACGACTTGGGCGGAAATGACGGTGTTTGTTTAAAATTTTGGGGGGTATGTGTCTATTTTGTTCCTTTTTGGGGGAAAGAAGGAAACGTGGAAATTTGTTATGAGTGTGTTACGTGGAGAAGGATTTCCGGTTTAATTAGATGACGCTTCTATTCTAAATATTTTTTTACCAGTCTTCCGTTTATTATAATTTAAACAAAATTAATTCTAGAACTGATAAACGGTCAATTATTTGTAGATTTTAAAAATTATGAGTCATCGTTTACTTAAATTTTTTAAAGTTTTGCGAATCTTTAAATTTACAAATTAATAATTTTATTTAGTTAAAAAAAAATGTCTAAATTTCGAAGATTTCAAATCGTTTAAATTTCCAGAATGGAACGAGAATTACGAAAATTATAATTTTATTAATTAATTTTTTAAAAACTGTGAGCTGCAAATTGTGCTGATTTAGGTAAAAATTATGAGTCATCATTTATTTAAAATTCTTAAAGAATTTTATTTCTAAATCTCGCAAGTCATCGGAGTTTGAATATTCGTGGCAGTTATTTATCGTGAAATTTTAATTAAATTATTAGAGAATTTTTTCGAGATTTTAAATTTCAAAGGTGAATAGACAATTTTCTTTTTTTTGGATTATTAAACAAAAATAAATTTATTTAACTATTAAAATATAGTAAGATTCAAATCGTCTAAAATTTCTACAGTTTAAACTTTTTAACATTTTTTTAAAATTTTGAAAATTCAAAAAAAAATGTTCTAACCTCACATATTTTAAAAATCTTTGTTAAAAACTATAGGAATTGGCAAAATTGTAAAAACTAAATTTCCTATTTTTTAACGTCTTTTAAAATTAAGTTTTTCGAAATGTTCCAAATTTTTAGAGAATCCGAATCTTCAAAAATTTTTTTTAACATGACCAGATAAAATACAAAATTAAAATTAAATTATGAACAAAATGTACAAGACACCAAATTGTCAAAGAAATCGATACATGGAAAATTGGTTAACATGTAAAAAAAGTGACCAAAGTAAAAATGTAGAATTTCGCAAAATATCCAAATAATTTTTAGAATTTTTCCAATTTTTAAACTTGGAGAAACTAAAATAAATTGGATTTCAAAAAAACAAAAAATTGTAAATTTTTTTAGATGTTTTTAATTATAAAATTATGTTTTGATTTTGGTTTGATTTTTTTCTTATATGGTCCCAAAAAAAAGATTATAAAATTGGGTACAATATCTAGAATTTTACTTTTTATTTTTTTTTTCAAAATTATCTAGAATTTAATTTTGATCATTTTTAGAATTACCTGCTGTTCTGTGGAATTTTAGAAATTTGAAAAATGTCTTCAATTTACAAAAAACGCAAAACTTAAAAAAATCAATAAATTTTACATTAATGCTGATTTTCAAACTTGATATTTCTGGAAATGGCAAAATTGTGAGTAGATACATAGAATCTTCAATTTCTTTAAAAATTTTGGAAAGCTCTTTTTCACATTTTTAAATGTCTTAAATTTTGCAATATTTTTATGGGAGTTCCCAAATTTTTATTTTCTTTAAATTTCTAAAATTGCAAGTTTTGCAAAATTATATTCATAATGTTGCAAAAAATTAAAAATCACAAAATTAAGTCTCCAAAAATTTCGATTTTTTTTTCTTTCTAAAGGTTACTGCAACTACAACTTTTCTAAATTTTATAAAATATTACAAATAAGTTTTACAATCTCTAAAAAATTTTCTATTAAAAAAACACAATTTTTAAAATGACGTCAAAAATTAAAATTTTTATTAAGTATAGTTTAAGTCATTTTGAATCCATTATTTCTGAAAATTTTCATTTTTAAAGGTCATAATTTTTACGCATCTGTTCAAATTTACAATTTAATTTAATTTTTTTTCATCTAATTTTCGAATATTTCAAATCGTTTAAGTCTCCAGAATTAGGGTATTAGAAATTTTTCTTTTTAAATAAATAAAAATAAATTTATTTAACCACAAAATTTAATAAGATCCAAATCGTCTAAAATTTATACAGTTTAAACATTTTAACATTTGCTGTTTTAAAAATCGTAAATAAAATTTTGAAAATAAAAAAAAATCTCACATTTTTTAAAAATCTTTGTTAAAAATTACAGGAATTTGGAAAAATTGGAAAAACAAAATTTTTTTTTCTTCCTTTTAAAATCTTTTACAATTGTTTTTCGAGATGTTTTAATTTTTAGAGCGCCCAAATCTTCAAAATCTTTTATAGCATGCTCAGATAAAATCTAAAAATAAAATTAAATGTAAAAATGTTGAATTTCGCAAAATATTTAAATAATTTTCAGAACTTTTTCAATTTTTAAACTTGGAGAAACTAAAATAAATTGGATTTCAAAAACACAAAAATTTGTAAATTTTTTTAGATGTTTTTAATTATAAAATTATGTTTTGATTTTAGTTTGATTATTTGTCAGTTTGTTATATGGAAAAAAAAAAATATAAAATTGGATACAAAATCTAAAATTTTATAATTTTATTTTTTTTACAAAATTATCTAGAATTTAATTTTGATCACTTTTAGAATTACCTCCTGTTCTGTAGAATTTTAGAAATTTGAAAAATGTCTTCAATCTACAAAAAACGTAAAACTTAATAAAATCAATAAATTTTCCATTAAAACTGATTTTCAAACTTGATGTTTCTGGAAATGGTAAAATTTTTAGTAAATACATAAAATCTTCAATTTCTTTAAAAATTTTGGAAAGCTCTTTTTCACGTTTTTAAATGTCTTAAATTTTGTAATATTTTTATAGGAGTTCCCAAATTTTTATTTAAAAATCACAAAATTAAGTCTCCAAAAATTTTTCGAATTTTTTTCTTTCTAAAGGTTACTGCAACTACAACTTTTCTAAATTTTATAAAATATTACAAATAAGTTTTACAATCTCTAAAAAAATTTATATTAAACAACACAAGTCTTCAGAAATCTCCAGAGTTAAACCTAAATTTCGAAAATTATAAATTTATTAATTAACTTTTTAAAAACTGTGCAAGCCGGAAATTGTTCTGATTTAGGCCATTCACTTATTTTTTTATTCGTGGCATTTATTTAGTGTGAAATTTAAATTAAATTCTAAGAGAATTTTTGAGATTCTAAACTTCATAGGGTATTAGAGATTTTTCTTTTTAAATAAATAAAAATAAATTTATTGAACCACAAAATTTAATAAGACCCAAATCGTCTAAAATTTATGCAGTTAAACCTTTTAACATTTGCTTTTTTAAAAATCGTAAATATTTTTTGAAAATTAAAAATAATAATAAATGTTTCATTTTTTTTACAAATTTTCATCGAAACCTCACGTTTTTTAAAAATCTTTGTTAAAAATTACAGGAATTTGGATAAAATTCAAAAAACTAAATTTCTTTTCTCTTCCTTCTAAAATCTTTTACAATCGAAATGTTCCAAGTTTTTAGAGCGCCCGAATTTTCAAAATTTTATTGGATAAAATCTAAAAATAAAATTAAATGGTAAAAAAAGTGTCTAACGTAAAAATGTTGAATTTCGCAAAATATCTGACTGTCCAATTTTTAAACTTTGAGATACTAAAATAAATTGTAGATTTATCGATTTTCAAAACACAAAAATTTATAATTTTTTATATTTTTTTTAATAATAAAATTATATTTTAAATTTGATTCTGATCAATTTCTAGAATTTTTACTTCAAAAGTTTTTTTGCAAAATTATCTAGAATTTAATTTTGATCATTTTTATGTTTTGTAGAATTTTGAAAATCTTTTCAGTCTACGAAAAACCCGAAACTTCGAAAATTCAATAAATTTTACATTAAAAGTATTTACACTAAAAAAAATCTAGAATAATTTAATTAATAAATTAATTAAATTAATAAAATAATAAATTAATATTTGACAAGAGTATATTCTATCGTCTTAAGAACTTCATGAGTCTGAAAGTTATGAAAATTTTCTTCATTTTTCTAAAAATTAAATTTCCCTAGAGATTTTTTACACTTTTTAAATGATTTAAAAGATTTAAGAGATTTTGTAGAATATTTCGGATTTTAGATTTTAATTGTTAAATTTTTTAACGATTTTTATGAATTTCTTTATTTTTGACAGATTGATCCACGTATTGTTGTAAATTTTTTTCCCATAGATTTTAGCTAAGTTGCGTATAAATGAACGTTTTGATGAATTTCCTGCTGTATTTTAAAACCAGAGATAATTTTTTTTTTTTTATAAAAATCCGCTTTTTGTTGACGGAGATTTTGTTTTTTAATGATTAGTAATATTCGCATTGATCATATTCATTAGCGAAGACTTCAAATTTCATCCGATATCATCGGGATTATCAGAACCGTAAATTTTCAGCATCCTAACAAAAACCGGAACAATATTTTGACTGGGTCAACTCGTGCAACATTTCTCGATCGTTTTTTAATCGAACTCGGCATTTTCTAATATCTGCACAAATTCTTAAACTTCTGCCATTTTCGTTTTTCTTCCCCAAGTTTGTCTTCCAAATATTAAAGAAACTCGGAAACAACAAAAGCTGCCTTTATCGAATATTAGAGTGTATCGAAGTATTAAAGCAATCGGAGCGGAAATTCTGATGCACAAACAATTGAGGAAAAATTCCCTTAACCTGGCTCCGTGCGCTCACATTGCGATTGTCAGCGCATCAAGGACGTTATTTTAATACACACGGAGCAGTTTCCTGTGTTTCATGAGTGAATTGTTCAAATGGAATTTAATGGCTCAGTATAATTTCAGACTCAACAGAGCAAATAACTACGTGGAGTGAAATTGCGGCGGTTTGTCTCAAATCCTTCGATCGAATTTTTCGGGTCATACATGATAAATGCCGGGAATTATTCGACGTGGCATCATGCTTTTGACGAGGGTTTCCGGTTATCGGATCGGACGAGGCTTGATCTAAAGTCTTGGAGTTGCGTTTGACCTTGCCTTCCAGGATTGACGTCTGCTTACATTCGGGACGCCGATCCGCGGACGCAAATCAATTACCTTTTTCTTCGTTGTAAAGTCGAGGAACATTTAGTGTTGATTTTGTTTTTACTGGAAAAACATTGTTCTAGGATAAGTTCCACACTTCGGATTTTAACATTAGCTTGTGGGAAAACTTCGAGATTTGCTCGCGGAATGGAAGGATGTTATTTTAACTCGTTCAGGTTTTTTTCTTTTAATTCAAGTTGGGGAATTGCAATTTCAGCGCGGCGGCCGCAATTAACGTTAATTTTTTTTTAAAAAAACTTTATTTATGAAGCTTACGATTTTCTGGGGCGGAGGCAGAATCGTATAGCCTTGATTTGTAGCTGTTGGTAACACCGAGTTTGATATTCGCGTCTTGACAGTTGAGGCCTAACCTCAATAACCGCGTTCAATATTTGGAAAATGGACGTTCTTAGGATTTCTGGAGGCTTGAAACTAAGATATTCTAAAGTTTTAACTAATTTCGTTTTTTTTTATTATTTTTGGAGGTTTTGTTCATGTTTGTCGATTTTTCAAGAGGTTGTGATCTCAAGAGCAGATTTTAGACGTAAATAATTTGATAGGATCGAAAAATTAAAATATTTTCGGAAACGTGAAAAATTCGACATTAGAGATTTAAAAAGAAAATTTGATCTAGAAAGTGGTCAAGTTTGAGCCTTGAACAGATTTAAAAATTGGTTCGTCGATTGACATCTTTAAAAATTCGTGGGCAAAATTATTAAATATTTTGAATTTTAGATTTATTTACTGAAATTGCAATTTTCAAAAAAATTGATGAGCTTTTTGAAGAGAAATCGAATTTTTTAAAATTTTCGGAAATATATTGAGCTTTTTTACGGTAGATTCTGTCGATATTTTACAGTTTTTAGGTTTATGGCCTTAACAAAAAATATTTAGAAGAAAAAAGTTACATTTAAAAAATTACTATTAAATTTTGGCGCATCCACCATTTTCCGCAGTTTAAAAAATTCTCATTTTTTTTTTTAAATTTGAAAGTCTTCTGTTTTAGACTTTTGATAGAAGAAATCTGTAAGAAAACGGTAGCATTTTTTAGAAGCATCTCTAGAAATTTGCACTTTGGGGAAATTTGAAAATTTGTGGAGCTTTAAGCTTTTGTGCACATTTTCAAAGTTTAGGGATTTTGACTATTTGAATTTGAAATTGAAATTAATAGATTATTTTTGAGATGGTACTTTTAAAAGATGAATGTTTGTTAAATTGTTATCTTCCTAATTTAAATTTTTTTTACAATAATTAAACACTATATTTAACGGTAAAATATTTGAAAAGTTCTAATTTGAAACCAAAAATTTGTGCGCTTTCTAAGGTTCAAAATCTTTAAACTTCCAAGATTTAGGATTTTTATATTTCCTTAGAGATTTAACTAATCCACAGATTTGGAATTGTAAAATTTTGTAGATTATCTTAGAAGTTCACTAATTCTAGATGTTCACAAAAATTTCCAAGAATTTTAGGAACTTCTACTGATTTTAAAATTATGAAAAGTAAAAATCAAGATTTTGGTCAGTTTTCAAGACTTTAAGGTGTTGCAGCGTTGGTCCAGAAAATTTTCAGTAATCGAAATACGTAATTTTCATAACTAGGATTTTCCGCGGATTTTAAAAACTTTTACATTTAAAGGTAATGTCGTTATTTTTGAGATTTCACTAATTTAAGTATTTTTGTGAAAATTGTGAAAACTTTGAATTCTGAGAAGTTTGATTTTTTTTTAATTTGTAAGTTTCAGAAATTTTAGCAGAATAATAAAAAAAATCGTAAAATTGGCATTAACATTCAAAATCGTCTTTCCCAATTTTCCAATTTTCAATACAATCCGTAATTTCATAATTTTAAAAATAAAAAGTCAAAATGTTCAAAATCTCTCAAAACAAAAACAAAAATTCGAAATCGTATTTTTGAGCGATTTTTAAAAATCTAACGGAAATTAAATCTAATTAAAATTTTTGCTTAACATTTGTAGAATTTGACTTGTTTCTTATAATTTCAAAAATCGTATTCTAGTTAATTTTGTCGATATTTTGCAGGATTCAGGTTTTTGACTCCAAACAGAAAACATTTACAAGAAAAAGTTATATTTAAAGAAATAATTAAATTTTCCATAATTTCTCGCTTTGATTAATTTTTTTAAATATTTTGTAAATTTGCACTCTGCTCATCTTTGGGAAAATTTGAAAATTTGTGGAATTTTGACGTTTTAGTTGAGTTTTAGGCTCTTGTGCACATTTTGAAGGTTTAGGGATTTTGATTTACTTGTATTTAAAATTATGAAACATTTTTGAGATGGGACTTCTAAAATTTGAATGTTTGAATTATTTCCCGTTTTTTTTTTTTTTGTAAATTTAACAGTTGCACGGATTTTTAGAAAAATTGAATACATTAGATTTAAAGAGAAATTTTAATTTAAAACCAAAATTTATAAGAATCTATAAGTTTGGTATATAATTTGAGATATTTTGGGGATTCTGAAACTGAAACTGAAAATTTTTAGAGATTTTTATGAATTTTGGCCACTATCTAGAATTTTTTTATAATTTAAATATTTCTCAAGTTTTTGGACATGCAGAAATTCCAACTATTAAAAAAATAATCAGAGAAATTTTAATTTAAAACCAAAAATTTGTGCGGGTCCAAATCTTTCTAAAATTTGAGACAGTGAAAATTTTGGATATTTATATTTCCTGAGAAATTTTTTACTTAGTTTACTAATTTTAGATGTCTAAAGTCAGCTTCCTAGACTTTTAAAGTATTGAAACTGTGATCCAGAAAATTTTCAGTAATCAAGACAGTACTTTTCAGGGATTTTAAAAACCGTTAAAAGTACAATGTCGTTATTTTCCAGATTTCACAAATTTAAGCATTTTGTGAAAGCTTCTTAGATCTTAAATTTTGAAAAGCTCCAAGTTTTTTTTGCAAATTTATAAGTTTGGCATTATACTTTGAAATATTTTGGGGATTCTGAAACTGAAACTGAAAATTTTTGGAGATTTTCATTAATTTTGGCGACTATCTAGATTTTTTTTATAATTTAAATATTTCTCAAGCTTTTGGACATGCAGAAATTCCAACTAATAACTTTAGATTTAAAAAAAAAACAGAGAAATTCTAATTTAAAACCAAAAATTTGTGCGTCCAAGTCTTTCTAAAATTTGATAGTGAAAGTTTTGGATATTTATATTTTCTCAGAAATTTTTTACTTAGTTTACAAATTTTAGATGTCCAAAGTCAGTTTCCAAGACTTTTAAAGTGTCGGAACTTTGATCCAGAAAATTTTCAGCAATCAAAATCGTTAAAAGTACAATGTCGTTATTTTCCAGATTTCACAAATTTAAGCATTTTGTGAAAGCTTCTTAGATCTTAAATTTTGAAAAGCTCCAAGTTTTTTTTGCAAATTTATAAGTTTGGCATTATACTTTGAAATATTTTGGGGATTCTGAAACTGAAACTGAAAATTTTTGGAGATTTTCATTAATTTTGGCGACTATCTAGATTTTTTTTATAATTTAAATATTTCTCAAGCTTTTGGACATGCAGAAATTCCAACTAATAACTTTAGATTTAAAAAAAAAACAGAGAAATTCTAATTTAAAACCAAAAATTTGTGCGTCCAAGTCTTTCTAAAATTTGATAGTGAAAGTTTTGGATATTTATATTTTCTCAGAAATTTTTTACTTAGTTTACAAATTTTAGATGTCCAAAGTCAGTTTCCAAGACTTTTAAAGTGTCGGAACTTTGATCCAGAAAATTTTCAGCAATCAAAATCGTTAAAAGTACAATGTCGTTATTTTC
This sequence comes from Cynaeus angustus, assembly GCA_030157275.1. Classification (NCBI taxonomy): domain Eukaryota; kingdom Metazoa; phylum Arthropoda; class Insecta; order Coleoptera; family Tenebrionidae; genus Cynaeus; species Cynaeus angustus. The sequence goes on from CM058067.1 coordinate 12,129,193, forward strand.
CAGATTTCACAAATTTAAGCGTTTTGTGAAAGCTTCTTAGATCTTAAATTTTGAAAAGCTTCAAGTTTTTTTGCAAATTTATAAGTTTACTTTGAGATATTTTGGGGATTCTGAAACTGAAACTGAAAATTTTAAGATATTTTCATGAATTTGGAATATTTTGTAGATTTTTTTCATGATTCAGATAATTCTCAAGCTTTCGGACATACAGAATTGCAACTATCTAATTCTTATGACTTGCCAAAATGGCAAAAAACGACTTTTAGAATTTCGTAGGATTTTGAGAACGCTTACAAAAATTTCTCATATTATTTGAGACGTACGTTGATTTACAAATTTTTTAAAAGGGTCAGGTGATACAAATCTATCTAGAAATTGTAAAGATTCACAAAAGCATAGAGAGAAATGTTTTTTTTTAATAATTTCGTTTTTCTAGAGAGAGTTTCTTCAACAATTCAATTTACGTGGCTCGATATCACATTAGAACGTCAAGGTTCCAACATGCTCCGTGCTCTTTTTATGAAAACACCCTAAAAATGAAGTTACATTTACGTATTATACAAAGTTGCAACTTCGCACCCTCTTTTTCCACCCTATACCTCTCCCAATCGAAAAACATAAATTACAACCTTGATACACCAAGAACCCCAAACGCGATAGGAGCGTTGATAACGCATATTATGCGAATCCACGCTTTGTATTTACTTCGTCCGGAAGTTGAACCCACTTTCATCAACAGTCAGTGAGCATTAGCTTTCACAATGGTAACGGAGGTAGTATTTTGTGTAAAATAATCCACGGATTTAGCGTAAGCGCATTTGTCGAGGGGTTCAAGTTTTGTCATCCCTACCATTGTCATTAAACTAGTTCTTTTTTGTAACAAGATTACGATCTTTTTTTCTTGTTTATCCAACACGTAGCGTCCGGGGAAAGATTGGATTTTTAACAGTCGCACATATGGCGGCTTCACACTATTAGATTACAGTAAAAAGTCGAACTTCCAGCTAATACGGACAATGTGACGCCACGGGGTTTAATGATGATAATGGCGGTCGTTGGAGGGGAGAAATTACAATGTCGCGTGCTAATATACGTTGCAAACCACAGGAAAAATAAAAAATTTACATGTTTTGTCGTACTAGTCCGATAAAGTACCACTTGGAAACTTTACTGATTTTAATAAAGTTATTGTTCTTGTCCGGTTGTCTCGCCGTCATTAAGCCCTTAATAAATCAAATCAAGCCAACCAGTGTTTCCCATGATTGATCGACTTTGGCTTAGTCAATCATAATCGTGAAAAAGTTAGATGCACAAGTTAAAAAGTGTGACGTCTTGTCTAATGGTACATTGATGATGATGTATTACAGTTCATGTTTTCCTCGAATTCGATCGATTTCCGTTGATAACTTCAATTTATTGTGTAAATGAGGAAGAATTTGACCTTCGGACCACCTCCAGGAGGGTACTTAAAATTGTTCTTAAAAACGTGAAAATTTTGGAGTTTAATGTTTAAAATTTTTACTAGAATAATCAGAAAATTTTTAATTTACCTGGCAAGTACGGAAACTTAATTTTCCCGCATGAGCACTGTGTTTAGTGCGAGTGCGGGAAAATTCTTTCCGAAAGAGTTACGTACAATATTTTTTGTAACGAATATCGAAACAAAAAAAATTAAGTAACTTAGTTTTTTTTTAATGGTGGGTTGGTAACATGATCTATCTACTGTAACTACCTACTAGATTTTTAAAATGTAAATCATCTGTCATTTTTTTTTAATTATTAACAAAAATTGTTGAAATGACTGACAGCTAGCTAGCGTCGGCTGCACGAGAAAAATCGCGAACGGTATGAACGCACTTATCAAAAACTGATTGCTGGTGTCCTCAAAAAGTCGCAACACCAACCATATAACCCAAATATCCCTTGCCGCCAGCGGAAACTAAAAAACACCGGGGTGCGGGAAAACCGTTTTTCCGTGCATCGGGATTAAGCGGAAAAAATCTGTTTCCGTACAATGAGTACAAAAAATTGTTTTTCATATCTTTTCCACTTCCATCACAATTCGTATTTCGAAAATTTTGAAAATGAGAAGACAAAATAGTTAAAATCTCACAATGAAAAAAGAATTTCGAAAACGCATTTTTGACAGGTTTTTGACAATTTGACACGAGTGTGGGATCCACTGCTTCCAAATAATAATAATAATAATAATTTTAGACTAGGTAACAAGTTTTTCTATTTGCAGAATTACCAAAAATGCGATTTTTTTAATATGTTGACAAAATCGTGTTTGTGTCAAACTCGCTGTTTCCATGTAAAATTTTGAATTTTTGGAGAGAATATTAATTTTGGGAAATGTAAACTAAACACAGGAAAAAAATCAAAATGTTATCTACTTAATTTTGGCACATTATTTTTGCGACTATTCTGATTAATTCTACAGGTTTCAAAAATATTAAAATTTTATTTTGGAGAAAATTTTGGTCAGTTTTCACGATTTTCAACGCGTTGAAAGAAAGAAAGTTTCATGTTTTTTAACATTCAGGTATTGAATTAAGTTATATTCATGATCAGTCTAGGGATTTTAAAATCATTTAAAAAGCATAATTGTGTTATTATTTTTAAAATTTCACAAATTACTAATTTTAGTAATTTTAGTTTTGCGGCAGCTTCAAAAATTCGTATTCTAGATAATTCTGAGGATATTTTACAGTTTTTAGGTTTTTGGCTTCAAACAGGTAATAAATATTTACAGGAAAAAAAGCAACATTGAAAAATTTTTTTTGGCGCATCCACCATTTTCCATATTTTATTTTTTTAATTTTGATTAGTTTTGTAAATATTTTAAACAAAATGGTGTTTTATATTTCTGATAGATGAGATCTATAAGAAAACGGTAGCATTTTTCAAAAGCATCTCTAAAATTTGCACGTTGGGGAAATTTGAAAATTTGTGATGTTTTAGGCTTTTGTACACATTTTCAAAGTTTTGGGAATTTAATTTATTTGATTTTGAAATTGAAATTGGAAGATTAATTTTGAGATGGTACCTTTGAAAGTTGAATATTTGTTGAATTTTTTTCTCCTGAGATTAAATTTTTTTGGAAGTTTTAGAGTTATATGGATTTTTAGAAAAATAAAATACTTTAGATTGAAAAATAAAATTTAGAGAAATTTTAAATTGAAGCTAAAAATTTGTGGACTTTTAAAATCTCAAAATTTTGGATCTTTATATTTCCCTAGAAATTTTTTTCTTTTACACACTTGGAATTGTAAAATTTTCTAGATTATTTACTAATTCTTTACTAATTCTTTACTAATTCTAACTAATTCTAACTAATTTACTAATTCTAGATGTTCATAAAAAATTGCAAGAACTTTGGGAACTTCTATTGGTTTTAAAATTATGAAAATTAAAACTCAGAAGATTTTGGTCAATTTTCAAAACTTTTAAGGTGTTGAAGCGTTGGTCCAGAAAATTTTCAGTTATCGAAATATGTTATTTTCAAATCTAGGTTTTTCCGGGGATTTAAAAACTTTTACGTTTAAAGGGAATGTCGTTATTTGTGAGAAATCACTAATTTAAGCATTTTTGTGAAAACTTTGGAGATTTTGAATTCTGAGAAGTTCTAATTTTTTTAGTAAAACAATAAGCGAATTTCAAAACTGGCAAAAACATCAAAAATCGTTTTTTATAACTCTCCAATTTGCCTTACAATCCGTAATTTCATAATTCTGAAAATGAGAAATTAAAATATTCAAAATCTCTCAAAATAAAAGAAATTTCGAAATCGCATTTTTGACAAATTTTTAATTTTTTTTTCTTTAAAATTTGTGAGCTGTAGCTGTTTTCCTATAAGTTTGGACCATTTAAACCTGAAAACAAAAAAAATCAGGTATGCATGAATTTAGCAAAATTTTGAACGTGCTAGAAAAATTTATCGTGTCATTTCCAAGTAAAATTTGTAATTTTAAGATCTTTAATTTCAGAAATGTTGCTATTTTATAAATTTTAGCTATCTAGATAAACAACAAAAATGCAACGTCTAGTCATAAAGGCGGAGAACTAAAAAAAATAAGAATTTTTTTAAAATGATTAAAATATGATGGTTTGGTTGAAAAAAAAATTCCAAATGAATTTTCGAATTTTTACTGAAAGCTTCAAATTTATCAATTGTACCCAATTTTCTTATAAATTTGAACCATCTAACCACAAAAAAAAATCCAATGACTATAGAATTAGCGAACATGCCAATTTCCTGGAAAAAATGTGATGTGTTACACCGAAATAAAATTTCTCACTTATTTCAAGATTTTTTCTTTCTGACAATTTTTTCGTAAGTTTTATCTGTCTGGATATAGAATCGAAGAACTTGCTAATATTTACAGAAAGAACAAAAATTCCAATTTTTGACTTTGCTGGAAAAGTGCGATGGGTTATTTCAAATTTTTTTTTTTATTTATTCTAAGTTTTTCATTTTTATGAAATATGATTTATTTTTTTCAAGTTTTTTCTACCTAGAGATAGAAACGGAGAATTTTCCAACTATCTACAGAATTAAGAAAAATACGAAATTTTAAATATGCCGAAAAATTCACAGTTTCAGAATAAAATATTTAATTTTCACTGCAAGCTTTAAATTTGTGATTTTTTTTTAATTTATTTGCTTGTACTGTCTATCTACAGAAACTAAGAATTTTCCAAACATCTTTAGAATTATCAAAAATGCGAATTATTTATTTTCGTGGAAAAACGAGATATTATTACGAAATAAATTTTTTAACTTATTCCAAAATTTTTTAATTTAATGAAAGGTGACTATTTTTCTATGAGTGTTATTTGCCTGGATGAACTTTCTAAATATCCACAGAATTAACAAAAATACGGATACTTTAATAAAAAAATTCCAAATATCTATAGATTTGTTATTTCAAAATAAGATCTAATAATGAAATGTTAAAAAAAATGAAAAAATTATTGATGTGTATGTCAGTATTCCAAATACATTTCTAATTTTTGTTGGAAATTATTTAAAAAAGAAACTAAGACTATTTTGCTATAAATTTAGGCCATCTGTACTTACAAAGAATTTTCCAAATATTTGTAAAATTGGCAAAAGGTCGAATTTTTGCATTTGATGCGAAAATGGGATTGAATCTAAGATTTTTGTGTCAAAGAAACCTCAATTTATTTAAATATAAATTCGGAACTGACAAAAATACGAATTTTTAAGTATGTCACAGAATTACGAATTTTTCTGCAAATTCAAATTCATGAAATGTAACTATTTTCTGATTTAGATCATTTAAATTTAAAGACCAAAAACTTAAAATTTCTATAAACCCTTCCAAAAATTTTAATTTTTATTGCGCGAATTTTCATCGCGGCTGTTCGAAGTTCGAAACGTTATTGCAGCCCGTGATTATTCTCCAAACCGATCGATTTGTGCTCGAATTAAAATCTCCATTTTCGCACTTTTTACGCGTCCATAAACGAGAAAGTGAAAAGGAACGTAGAAATGGACCTCTTAAATACAAATATTCAGAATTAAGAATTCTGAGCGCAATTTGAGACACATTTAAAGTGATTGGAAGCGATTGGCTGAGATTGCTTAGAGAACGACACGACCTTTTTAAATCGAATCGGAAAAGAGGATTTTGAATACAAAGTGAAAGATTAACACCTAATAGCCAAAAAAAAAGTAAAACGTCAGTTCCGACGTAAAAAAATTCAATACGGCTCTGTGTATCACTTCGCCGTCGTTAAAACTTAACAACTTGTACCAAACCCCAAATAATAGGATCATAGTACCACGGTAGTAAAATGTGATTCGAAATTACCCCAATTACGGCTTTTAAAGTCACCCCATTCATGGAGGTTGTTTGCATCTTATGTCTGTTCTGGATTAATGTACATCCAGTTTCGTCTGGGTAATTATCCTGGTCTCTTTGGGGTTGATATTCAAAGAAACGCCCTTAAATGTGGCCAAAACAGGTAAATGTACCTGCAGGCTGAAGCTTTTATTAATAGACTTATTACTAGCTTTGACCGAGTAATTAAGGTTCGTGGACTTGAGCGAGCTTTCAGACGAAGCCTTAGAAAAGTGTCGCCTTTGTTAATTTAGTAGTGAAGAGTTTATTTCGAAATGGAAAATTATAAAGAACGTGGAATTTTATCAGTGCGAATGCTAGTCGCAGTTTTTAAATGAAAAGCAAACTGAAAAAAGCTAAAGAAAAATTTTTGTTTGGTTATGATGAAAAGCTTTTGGAAGGATTTGTTTTAGTCTGGCATGTTGGTAGCGGTAATTACACTGAATTACTGTTTAACCTCAAACAGCTTGGGATAACACGCAGAGCTACCAACATGATTATTCAGTATTTAACTAGAAACGTAATATTCTGATCACTTCTGCAGTTTTTCAAATATTGATTTTGGTGGGAATTGCTCCGATGTATTTTGTTTTAATTCCCAAAATTTAGAAAAAAAAACAGTTTAATTTTTTTTTTCAAAATTAATATTTAGTCGAATTTTCCCGTTTGCTATCGATTTCGTAATTTTATATAGCGAGTGTTTAGCCTTTTTTTTTCCAAAATGTCAAATATATGAGAGAACTTTGAACTTTATTTCGAAATATCAAATGCCACTTTCCTACTAAATTAAAAAAAAAAGGATTTTTCTTAATTCTGTGAATATTTGTGAAGTTCGTCGTTTTTATGTCTAGACAGATGAAGATTATGAGAAAATAGTAACATTTTATTAAAAAAAAATTGTAGAATAAATTAGAAATTTTGTTTTGAAATATCATTGAAAATTTCCTACCAAATTTAAAAATTCGTATTTTTTTTAACTCTGTAAATATTTGCAAAATTTGCCGTTTTTGTATCTAAACAGATGAGAATTACCAGAAAATAGTCACATTTTATAAAATTGTTAATCGTGGAATAAATTAAAAATTTTGTTTCGAAATATCACTTTACATTTTCTTACCAAATTAAAAATTTGTATTTTTCTTAATTCTGTAGATATTTAGAAAATTCTTTGTTTTTGTATCTAAACAGGTGAAGAATAAAAGAAAATAATCTTATTACAAAAAATTGGAGATCGTAGAAAAAAAACAGAATTTTTGTTTAAAAATATCCGATCACATTTTTCCATTAAAGTGAAAATTCGTATTTTTCTTAATTCTGTAGATATTTAAAAAGTTCTTAGTTTCTAGATAGATAAGGGTTGTAAGAAAACAGCAACATTTTTGGAAATCGAACATCATGGAATAAATTAAAAAAAATATTTCGAAAGATTATATCATACGTTTCCATCAAATAAAAAAGAATCGCATTTTTTTTAACTCTATGGATTTTTGGAAAATTCGTAGTTTTTGCATCTAGACAAATGAAGTATATGAGAAAATAGTAACATTTTATAAAATTAGAAATTTTAGAACAAAATGAAAAGTTTATTTGAAAATGTCAGAGTACACTTTTTCACCAAATTAAAAAAAAACGTGTTTTTCTTAATTTTGTAATTACTTGTATAATTCGTCGTTTTTGCATCTAGTCATATGAAAATAACGAGAAAATAATTGTATTTTATAAAATTGAATTTTGTAGAATAAATTAGAAATTTTGTTTAAAAATATTGGATTACATTTTCTCATTAAAGTAAAAAATTCGTATTTTTCTTAATTCTATGGATTTTTCGAAAATTCGTAGTTTTTGTGTCTAGACAGATAAAGGTTACAAGAAAATAACATATTTCGTAATTTTGTAAAAATTATACTTTTAAAATTTATCAATTTTGTATCGACACAGATAAATATTACAGGAAAATAGTCACATTTTATAAAATTGAAAATTGTAGAATGAATTAGAAATTTTGTTTTGAAATATCATTGAAAATTTCCTACCAAATTTAAAAATTCGTATTTTTGTTAATTCTCTAGATATTTAGAAAATTTGTTGTTTTTGTATCTAGACACATTAGGATTTCTCGTAATTCTATATATATTTAGAATTTTTTTTTATAATTTATTATTTCATTAAATTGAAGCTCGTGGAATAAATCAGATATTTCGTTTAAAAAAAGTGAGATCGCATTTTCTCATTTAAGTAAAAAAATTGTTTTCTTAATTCTGTGGATATATGGAAAATTCGCAGTTTCTGTTTAAAGCTTTTAGAATTTTTATTTTTTTTTAAATTTAAGCTTTTAGAATAAATTAAAAAATTTTTCTCAAAATATTTACTCCTACCAAATTAAAAAAATCGTATTTTTTTTAACTCTGTAAATATTTGCAAAATTTGCCGTTTTTGTATCTAGACAGATGATAATTACCAGAAAATAGTCACATTTTGTAAAATTGATAACCGTGGAATAAATTAAAAATTTTGTTTCGAAATATCACTTTACATTTTCCTACCAAATAAAAAAATTGTATTTTTCCTAATTCTGTAGATATTCAGAAAGTTCTTAGTTTCTAGATAGATAAGGGTTGTAAAAAAAACAGCAACATTTTTGGAAATCGAACATCATGGAATAAACAAAAATTTTAATTCGAGATATTATATCATACGTTTCCATGAAATAAAAAAGAATCGTGTTTTTCTTAACTCTATGGATTTTTGGAAAATTCGTCGTTTTTGCATCTAGACATGAAAATAACGAGAAAATAATTACATTTTATAAAATTCAATTTTGTAGAATAAATTAGAAATTTTGTTTAAAAATTTTGGATTACATTTTCCCATTAAAGTAAAAAATTCGTATTTTTCTTAATTCTATGGATTTTTGGAAAATTTGTAGTTTTTGTGTCTACACAAACAAAGGTCACAAGAAAACAGCAACATCTTATAAAATTGGAAATCTTAGAACAAATTGAAAACTTTATTCCAAATATCAGAGTACACTTTTTCACTAAATTAAAAAAAAATCGTATTTTTCTTAATTTTGTAAATACTTGTAAAATTCGTCGTTTTTGCATCTAGACAGATGAAAATAACGAGAAAATAGTCACATTTTATAAAATTGAATTTCGTAGAATAAATTAGAAATTTTGTTTAAAAAATTTGGATTACATTTTCCCATTAAAGTAAAAAATTCGTATTTTTTTTAATTCTATGGATTTTTGGAAAATTTGTAGTTTTTGTGTCTACACAAACAAAGGTCACAAGAAAACAGCAACATCTTATAAAATTGGAAATCTTAGAACAAATTGAAAACTTTATTTCAAAATATCAGAGTACACTTTTTCACTAAATTAAAAAAAAATCGTATTTTTCTTAATTTTGTAAATACTTGTAAAATTTGTCGTTTTTGCATCTAGACAGATGAAAATAACGAGAAAATAGTCACATTTTATAAAATTGAATTTCGTAGAATAAATTAGAAATTTTGTTTAAAAATTTTGGATTACATTTTCCCATTAAAGTAAAAAATTTGTATTTTTCTTAATTCTATGGATTTTTGGAAAATTTGTAGTTTTTGTGTCTACACAGACAAAGGTCACAAGAAAACAGCGACATCTTATAAAATTGGAAATCTTAGAACAAATTGAAAACTTTATTTCAAAATATCAGAGTACACTTTTTCACTAAATTAAAAAAAAATCGTATTTTTCTTAATTTTGTAAATACTTGTAAAATTCGTCGTTTTTGCATCTAGACAGATGAAAATAACGAGAAAATAGTCACATTTTATAAAATTGAATTTCGTAGAATAAATTAGAAATTTTGTTTAAAAATTTTGGATTACATTTTCCCATTAAAGTAAAAAATTCGTGTTTCTCTTAATTCTATGGATTTTTGGAAAATTCGTAGTTTTTGTGTCTATACAGATAAAGGTCACAAGAAAACAGCAACATTTTATAAAATTGGAAATCTTAGAACAATTTAAAAATTTTATTTCCAAATATCAGATTACACTTTCTCACTAAATTTAAAAAAATATCGTTTCACATTTTCATATCAAATTAAAAATTCGCATTTTTCATAATTCTGTAGATATTTAAAAAAAATCTGTTTTATGTATCTAAAGATATAAAGAATTCAAGAAAATTCTTTTTTTTAACTCTATGGATATTTGGAAAATTTGTAGTTTTTTTGGGCCTAGACACATAAAGGTTACAAGAAAACAGCAACAATTTCAAAAATTCGGGACCTTAAAATAAATTAAATTTTTTTTTTCAAAATATCTGGTTACATTTTCCCACCAAATTAAAAAAATCGTATTTTTCTCAATATTGTAAATATTTGTAAAATTCGTCGTTTTTGTATCCAGGCAGATAAAGATTACGAGAAAATAGTCACATTTTCTTAAATGGAAAATCGTGGAATAAATTTGTAATTTTGTTTCGAAATATCAGATCACGCTTTCCTACCAAATTAAAAATTTCTATTTCTCTTAATTCTGTAGCTATTTCGAAAACTCTTTGTTCTTGCGTCTAAGCAGATAGAAAATACAAGAAAATATTTTTTTTGCATAAAATTGAAACCGTAGAAAAAAACGGAAATCTTGTTCAAAAATATCGCATCGCATTTTCCCATTAAATTGAAGAAATCCTATTTTTCTTAATTCTATGGATATGTGAAAAATTTGTCGCTTTATTGTTTAGACACGTAAAAATCACAAGAAAACGGCAACATTTCCTTAAAATGAAGGTCTTGGAATAATTTAGAAATTTTTTTTTGAAATATTAGATTACATTTTCTCACCAAATAAAAAAAATCATATTTTTCTAAATTCAATAGATATTTGGAAAATTCGTCTTTTTTTGTTTAAACAGATGAAAAACATAAGACGATAATCTCTTCATAAAATTGAAGATCGTGGAAAAAATCAGAAATTTTATTTTGAAATATCAAAACGCACTGTCCCACCAAAATAAAAATACGTGAAAAATAAACCGATCGAAAAAAATTGGGGACACCTATTACTAAACTTTTATTTCTAAAGTTTCACAAAACGCAAAGCAAGCAGTTTTCTACTTTGTCTAGTTCGCTAGTAGAACAAATTTACGTTAGAGACACCTTTAATGACACAGTGGAACTATTCAGGACTGCAGTTTCGGTTTTTGGATGATAATGCACCTCCACATCGTGGTCACTGTGTGATAGAAAGACTAAAATCCTGGAATCCCAGCTCGTTCGCCAAAGCTCAACCTAATTGAGTATGTGCTTGGTTGTAGGGGACCACCAACCACCAGTGGCGCACCTACGCGATTTGGGGCTATACTGCCCATATTGTGGGACAAATTGAATCAAGACGCTTTGGATCAGCTACCTTTCTTATTTTTCAAAAGGAATTAATTAAAAAAAAAAGTTGCTAATTTTTTTCTTTTATGTTGAAACATCAACAATATCCTTAACTTTTTTCGATTAGTTTATTTTAAATGGATGAAATTTTGTAAATCTTCCATTAGACAAAAATATCCGGTCTACGTTACTTAATGTTATTTAAAGCATCTAAGCGTTGCGATAATTCCAGCAAATTGTTCTAAACGAACCCTAATGACACCGGCAATGCAAAAAGGCAAATTCGCCTAACTATAATCGCCCTCGTTAAATGAATTACTAAACCACTCTGAATTTCCATAAAAAATGGCCACGTTTTGTGCGAACTCAAAACTCGATCTCTGCCCTTTCCAAGAAACTTCCCATAAACACGTTGAACGTTCCATTAAGGCCACTAAAGCCAAGGGTCATAACTACAACAGCGTCTTCCAACAGTAAAATTTATTACGTTAATTTGGTAGTTTGTTTAATGAAATGTTTAGCTTCTGTAGCTTTCACCCACAAACAAAACGTGTTCGCACTCGAATTTGGATGAGATTAAGTCGGGAAAGATGCCGAGGATTTTTCACCGACGAAACCATACAAGTGTGAGTTATAAATGGTCATGAAACCGTACAAGCATCATCTGCGAGCTTGGCGGACCGTAAAGCAAAATAAGGTAAAACCACACCTTCGGTAATCCATCAAGCTGATAAACTCCGTTTCGGCTACGTCGCGTATTCGGGATTTTATTTGCCCGATTAGGGAACCCATAGACTTTTAACGGAAATTATAGAGCTGAAAATTTTAAGTAACGCATGTAGTTCCCAGTTAAAATCAAACAACAGACCAATTCCCCATTTATGAACTCTAGCTCTTTTATTCCCATTAAATTTAAGCAATATTTTCTAAAATTGGATATTTTAGAATGAAATAAAAACTTTATTTCGACATATTATAATACACTTTCCTTTCAAATTAAATAATCTCCATTTTTCTTAATTCTGTAGATATTTGTAGAATTTATTGATCATTGCTTCTAAGCAGATAAGGATTACGAGACCATAAATCTTATTACATAAAATTGAAGATCATAGAAAAAAAAGTTTAAAAAAAAAATGTCCGACCGCATTCTGCCATTAAAGTGAAAAATTCATATTTTTCTTAATTCTATGGATATTTGAAAAGTTCTTAGTTTTTAGGTTCTTGATTGACAAAGATAACAAGACAACTGCAACATTTCTTGAAATGGAACATCTTGGAATAAATTAAAAAAAATATTTCGAAATATTAAATCATACGTTTCCATCAAATTAAAAAAATCGTATTTTTCTTAACTCTATGGATTTTTGGAAAATTCGTAGTTTCTGGGTCTAGACGGATGAAGGTTATGAGAAAATAGCAACATTTTTTGAAATTGGAGAGTTTAGAACAAATTAAAACTTTATTTCAAAATTTTAGATTACACTTTCTCAGTAAATTAAAAAAATCGTATTTTTCGTAATTTTTTAAATACTTTTAAAATTCATAAAATTTTTTATCGAGACAGATAAATATTACAGGAAAACAGTCACATTTTATAAAATTGAAAATCGTGGAATAAATTAGAAATTTAATTTCAAAATGTCCGTTCATAATTTCCCACCAAATTAAAAATCCGCGTTTTTCGTAATTCTGTAGATGTTGAGAAAATACGTTGTTTTTGTGTCTAAACAGATGAAAAATACAAGAAAATAATTTTATTTGATAAAATTAAAGATCGTAGAATAAATCAGCTATTTCGTTTATTAATTTCGTGTCGCATTTTCTCATTAAATTCAAAAAATTCTATTTTTTTTCAGTTCTATGGATATTTGGAAAATTTGTAGTCTTTATGTCTAGACAGATAAATATGACACCAAAGCAGCGATACTTTCTGAATTTGGATATTTTAGAATAAAATAGAAACTTTATTTCAACACATTATAATACACTTTCCTATGAAATTAAATAATCTCTATTTTTCTTAATTCTGTAGATATTTGTAGAATTTATTGATCATTGCTTCTAAGCAGATAAGGATTACGAGACCATAAATCTTATTACATAAAATTGAAGATCATAGAAAAAAAAGTTTAAAAAAAAAAAATGTCCGACCGCATTCTGCCATTAAAGTGAAAAATTCATATTTTTCTTAATTCTATGGATATTTGAAAAGTTCTTAGTTTTTAGGTTCTTGATTGACAAAGATAACAAGACAACTGCAACATTTCTTGAAATGGAACATCTTGGAATAAATTAAAAAATTTATTTCGAAATATTAAATCATACGTTTCCATCAAATTAAAAAAATCGTATTTTTCTTAACTCTATGGATTTTTGGAAAATTCGTAGTTTCTGGGTCTAGACGGATGAAGGTTATGAGAAAATAGCAACATTTTTTGAAATTGGAGAGTTTAGAACAAATTAAAACTTTATTTCAAAATTTTAGATTACACTTTCTCAGTAAATTAAAAAAATCGTATTTTTCGTAATTTTTTAAATACTTTTAAAATTCATAAAATTTTTTATCGAGACAGATAAATATTACAGGAAAACAGTCACATTTTATAAAATTGAAAATCGTGGAATAAATTAGAAATTTAATTTCAAAATGTCCGTTCATAATTTCCCACCAAATTAAAAATCCGCGTTTTTCGTAATTCTGTAGATGTTGAGAAAATACGTTGTTTTTGTGTCTAAACAGATGAAAAATACAAGAAAATAATTTTATTTGATAAAATTAAAGATCGTAGAATAAATCAGCTATTTCGTTTATTAATTTCGTGTCGCATTTTCTCATTAAATTCAAAAAATTCTATTTTTTTTCAGTTCTATGGATATTTGGAAAATTTGTAGTCTTTATGTCTAGACAGATAAATATGACACCAAAGCAGCGATACTTTCTGAATTTGGATATTTTAGAATAAAATAGAAACTTTATTTCAACACATTATAATACACTTTCCTATGAAATTAAATAATCTCTATTTTTCTTAATTCTGTAGATATTTGTAGAATTTATTGATCATTGCTTCTAAGCAGATAAGGATTACGAGACCATAAATCTTATTACATAAAATTGAAGATCATAGAAAAAAAAGTTTAAAAAAAAAAATGTCCGACCGCATTCTGCCATTAAAGTGAAAAATTCATATTTTTCTTAATTCTATGGATATTTGAAAAGTTCTTAGTTTTTAGGTTCTTGATTGACAAAGATAACAAGACAACTGCAACATTTCTTGAAATGGAACATCTTGGAATAAATTAAAAAATTTATTTCGAAATATTAAATCATACGTTTCCATCAAATTAAAAAAATCGTATTTTTCTTAACTCTATGGATTTTTGGAAAATTCGTAGTTTCTGGGTCTAGACGGATGAAGGTTATGAGAAAATAGCAACATTTTTTGAAATTGGAGAGTTTAGAACAAATTTAAACATTATTTCAAAATTTTAGATTACACTTTCTCAGTAAATTTAAAAAATCGTATTTTTCATAATTTTGTAAATGCTTGTGGAATTCGTCGTTTTTGTATCCAGGCAGATGAAGATTACGAGAAAGTAGTCACATTTTCTTAAATGGAAAATCGTGGAATAAATTAGTAGTTTTGTTTCGAAATATCAGGTCACGCTTTCCTACCAAATTAAAAATCTGTATTTTTCTTAATTCTGTGGATATTTGTAAAATTCGTCGTTTTTGGATCTAGAAAGATGAAAATTATAAAAAAATAGTGACATTTTATAAAATTGAAAATTGTGGAATAAATTAGAAATTTTATTTCAAGATATCGTTTCACATTTTCATATCAAATTAAAAATTCGCATTTTTCATAATTCTGTAGATATTTAAAAAAAAACTGTTTTATGTATCTAAACATATAAAGAATTCAAGAAAAAATGTTATTTCATAGAATTAAACATGGTAGAAAAAAATAGAAATTTTGTTTAAGAATGTCGGATCGCATTTTCCCATTAAAATGAAAAATTCGTATTTTTCTTAACTCTATGGATATTTGGAAAATTTGTAGTTTTTTTGGACCTAGACACATAAAAGTTACAAGAAAACAGCAACAATTTTCAAAATTCAGGACTTTAAAATAAATTAAAAATTTTCTTTCAAAATATCTGGTTACATTTTCCCACCAAATTAAAAAAATCGTATTTTTCTCAATATTGTAAATATTTGTAAAATTCGTCGTTTTTGGATCAAGAGAGATGAAAATTATGAAAAAATAGTGACATTTTATAAAATTGAAAATTGTGGAATAAATTAGAAAATTTGTTTCGAAATATCGTTTCACATTTTCATACCAAATTAAAAATTCGTATTTTTCATAATTCTGTAGATATTTAAAAAAAAAACTGTTTTATGTATCTAAACATATAAAGAATTCAAGAAAAAATGTTATTTCATAGAATTAAACATGGTAAAAAAAAATAGAAATTTTGCTTAAGAATATCGGATCGCATTTTCTCATTAAAATGAAAAATTCGTTTTTTTTAACTCTATGGATATTTGGAAAATTTGTAGTTTTTTTGGGCCTAGACACATAAAGGTTACAAAAAAACAGCAACAATTTTAAAAATTCAGAACCTTAAAATAAATTAAATTTTTTATTCAAAATATCTGGTTACATTTTCCCACCAAATTAAAAAAATCGTATTTATCTCAATATTGTAAATATTTGTAAAATTCGTCGTTTTTGTATCCAGGCAGATGAAGATTACGAGAAAATAGTCACATTTTCTTAAATGGAAAATCGTGGAATAAATTAGTAGTTTTGTTTCGAAATATCAGGTCACGCTTTCCTACCAAATTAAAAATCTGTATTTTTCTTAATTCTGTGGATATTTGTAGAATTCGTCGTTTTTGGATCTAGAGAGATGAAAATTATAGAAAAATAGTGACATTTTATAAAATTGAAAATTGTGGAATAAATTAGAAATTTTGTTTCGAAATATCGTTTCACATTTTCATACCAAATTAAAAATTCGCTTTTTTCATAATTCTGTAGATATTTAAAAAAATCTGTGTTATGTATCTAAACATATAAAGAATTCAAGAAAAAATGTTATTTCATAGAATTAAACATGGTAAAAAAAAAACAAATTTTGCTTAAGAATATCGGATCGCATTTTCTCATTAAAATGAAAAATTCGTTTAGAGCTGAAAATTTTAAGTAACGCATGTAGTTCCCAGTTAAAATCAAACAAACCAATTCCCCATTTATGAACTCTAGCTCTTTTATTCCCATTAAATTTAGCTCATATTGTGTAAGAACGCAGCTACACTTCTTGGCTTTCAACGAGTTGTTTTAGCTCCGCAATGAGTTACTGTTATTACGAGCCGGGGGCTGTGGATATTACTTTCAACGTTATAAATTTTCTTTCATCTTTTATTACATGTTATTCAATTAAGTCATCTGAAAGAAGTACAAGAGTCGGATAAGTGCCACAGTTAATTTTATTGTTGTAATTAAACACACTTTAGTTTGAAGGGTTAGAGCTTCAATTTTCGTTATGAACAAGAACAATTTGGTTTCATTATCGTCCTAATCGTTTCGGAAAATATTACGATCTGAATTATGCAAGGGGAGCGTTTTGACCCCCGTTTAATAAAATGCGAATGTGATGGGCCGTTTGGATTTATAATTTGGACCGAACGAAATAGTTGTAATAACTGGAGAGTTATGAAATGCGTTAAATTCGGATGATGGGGCTATAATTTTTATGGATTTATATGGAATTGATTGGAAAAAATGGAGGTTGTAAAATTTACTGCTCTGGTTGCTTGTGATTTTTTTTTATTTTAGAAAATGTCTGCGTGTTTGTTTTGAATTTGTATGATTTTAGTGATTTATTTTGTTTATGTTTCTCATGGTTTGTTTTTAATTTTTATGATTTATGATTTATTGAACGATTTCGACTGAAAATTTTACTAGAAAGTAGTCATATAATTGAAAACATAAAATATCAAATTTTTTTTTGGAAGTAACACTTCTCATGAAATTCATCAATTCGTGTCTTTAGTGAATAGTCGTGAATAGGTCAATTTTTTTTCATTTCAAAAATATGTTTAAAATATTCTTGCTTTATGAATGAAAATAGTGTCATTTTTTTAAAATTGAATATCATGGAATAATTTAGTTTTTTTTTTTTTTTTAAAGCAAAAAGTAGCACTTTTCTATCAAATTCAAAAATGCTAGATATTTTTTATTTTATGATGTTTAAAAAAAATTATTTGTGATGAATTTTTAGAAAAAAAAATGATGACTTTTTGGAAATTGAAAATCTTGGAATAAATTTTCTTTTCAAATGAAACGAAGTTTTCCAGGTAAATTTAAAATGTTGCATTTTTTTACTTTTGTAGATGTGCTAACAATTATTTGAAAAAACGGGTCGCATTTTCCTACCAAATTCCAAAGTTTTTTTTTTAGTTCTATGGATAATTTCTGTGTTCAACAGATGAAATTGAAGCTCTTTGAATACATTAGAAATTTTATTTCGAAAAAAATGGAATATACAAGAAATTAGTCACATTTAATAAATCTAGAGATTTGGGAACAAATTAGAATTTTGTGACAGATTCCATTTTACTAAAAGCAAAATTCAAAAATTCCATTTTTTCATTTCTTTAGATATTTAGAAAATTTTTCTTTTTATAATCTAAACTGATGAAGCGTAAAAAAATGTTTCATTTTATGAAATTGAACATCTCGGAATACATTTAAAAAAAAAATTTTCAAATGAGACAACGCAGTTTTGCAGTAAATTTAAAATTTTGCATTTTTTTTTAATTCTGTGGATATACCAACAATTTTTTGTTTTCTATTAAGACAGATCAAATTTATAAGAAAGTTGTCACAGTGAAAATCTTGGAATAAATTAGAAATTTTATTTCGGAATAACAGGGTCACTTTCCAATCAAATTCAAAAATTCGTACTAATTTTTATTAATTTTATAGATATTTCAAATTTTTTTTATTTTGCGGCCGAACAGACGGAACTCACAAGAAAATGGCCAAAGTTTATGAAATTGAAGGTCGTTTGAGTTTCTGTCTTAAGTAGGTAACATGCTTCCATCAAATTAAAAAATTCGTATTTTTCTTAATTTTAGAATATTTGGACAAAAGTCGTTTTTTTTTTCTTGAGAGATAAAACCTTTAACTAAATGGCAATTTTTTTTATCAAATTGAAGGTCTTGAAATAAAATCTTTTTTTTTTTGAAATACCACTTTTCAAAATTTAGTATTTTTTGTTTGAATACTTTGAAATTTTTTGTTTTTTCCTCGAAACAGATGGAATGTTTGTAATAAAAGAAGTGAGTTTATTTATTGAAATTGAAAATTGTTTAAGATTTATAGAAATATCAAAAATTTAAATTTTTAAAAAAAATTTGTACATACATATTAAAAAAAAATATATTCTACGTTCAATTTTCTAAAATTTCAATATATTTTTTTTTAATTTATTTTTATATAGCGACAAACTAGGAATTTTTCAAATATTTGCGGAATTGAGAAAATTGCGAATTTTTGAATTTGATGCGAAAATGGATTTTGTTGTTTTGCAATAAGATTTCTAATTTATTCCAAATATTTTAATTTTATAAAATTTTACTATTTTTTTGTTCAATTGGGTTTTCTAAACACTAACGCGACGAATTTTTCAGATATTTACAGAATTAAGAAAAATTTGGAATTTTGAATTTGATGTGAAATACTAAGTAATTTGTAATTTCAAAATAAATTTAATTTCTTCTAAAATCTTAATTTTTATAAATTGCGACCATTTTCCTGTAGGTTCTATTCTTGTGGACGCATAAACTATCAATGGTTCAAGTATTAATAGAAATTAGAAAAAATTGAATTTTTAAAAAATTCTGGTACATACGTCAAAATTCTTGTTTCTATTAAAAAAAATTCTAAAACGATCAGTTTATTAAAATTTCAGTATTTTTTTTGTAAAATTTATTTTTATAAAGCGAGAAACTAGAAATTTTTCAAATATTTGCGGAATTAAGAAAATTGCGAATTTTTGAAATTGATGCTAAAATGGATCTTGTTATTTTATGTTTTAATCTTGTTTTATGTAATAAAACTTCTGATTTTTTCCAAATATTTAATTTTCATAAAATGTGTCATTTTTTTATTTATTTGGGTTCTCTAAACACAGAAACAATGAATATTCCAAATATTTTCAGAATTATGAAAAATTAGAAATTTTTAAAAAATTCTCATACATGCGTCAAACCTATTTCTATTGAAAAATTTTGATCTTTTCTGATACATTCAATTTCCTAAAATTTTCGTATTTTTTTTTGTAAAATTTATCTGTATAAACAGAGAAACGAAGAATTTTTCAAATATTTGCGAACTTAATTTGATGCGAAAATGGATCCAGTTATTTTGTAATAAAATTTTTGATTTATTTCAAATATTTTAATTTTATGAAATTTGACTATTTTTCCATCAATTTGGTTTTCTAAACACAGAAATGACGAATTTTGCAGATATTTTCAGAATTAAGAAAAATTTGAAATTTTGAATTTGATGTGGAGTAATAATTTGTTATTTAGAAATAAAATTTTTAATTTATCCTAAAATTGTAATTTTTATAATTCCGATTTTCTTGTAGGTTCTATTCTTGTAGGCGCAGGAAATACCAATTATTGAAGTAATTTTAGAAATAATAAAAATTTGAATTTTTAAAAAAATCTTATGCATGCCTGAAACCTATTTCTATTGAAAAATTTTGATTTTTTTCTAATACATTCAATTTCCTAAAATTTTCGTATTTTTTTTTGTAAAATTTATCTGTATAAACAGAGAAACGAAGAATTTTTCAAATATTTGCGGAATTAAGAAAATTACTATTTTTTGAATTTGACGCGAAAATGGATGCTGTTGTTTTGTAATAAAATTTTTGATTTTTTCCAAATATTTTAATTTTATGAAATTTGACTATTTTTGAATTCAGTTGGGTTTTCTAAACACAAAAACGACGAATTTTTCAGATATTTACAGAATTAAGGAAAATTTGAAATTTTGAATTTGGTGTGAAATACTTTGTAATTTGTTATTTCGAAATAAAATTTTTAATTTCTTCTAAAATCTTAATTTTTATAAATTGCGACCATTTTCCTGTAGATTCTATTCTTGTGGACGCAAAAACTATCAATTGTTCAAGTATTTATAGAAATTAGAAAAAATTGAATTTTTAAAAAATTCTGGTACATGCGTCGAAATTCGCGTTTCTATAAAAAAAAAATTTTTCTAAAACGATCAATTTTTTAAAACATAAGTATTTTTCTGTAAATATCATCTTTATGAAGAGAGCAACGAAGATTTTTCCAAACATTTGCGGAATTAAGAAAGTTGCGAATTTTTGAAATTGATGCTGAAATGGATCTTGTTATTTTATAATAAAACTTCTGATTTTTTCCAAATATTTAATTCTCCTAAAATATGTCATTTTTTTATTTATTAGGGTTCTCTAAACACAGAAACGACGAATATTAAATTTTTTTATTGAATTATGAAAAATTTGAAAATTTTGAATTTGATGTGACATTGTAATTTGTTATTTAGAAATAAAATTTTTAATTTATCCTAAAATTGTAATTTTTATAATTCCGATTTTCTTGTAGGTTCTATTCTTGTAGACGCAGAAACTACCAATTATTGAAGTAATTTTAGAAATAATAAAAATTTGAATTTTTAAAAAATTCTTATACATGCGTCAAACCTATTTCTATTGAAAAAAAAATTGATTTTTTTCTAATACACTCAGATGCCTAAAATTTTCGTATTTTTTTAGTAAAATTCATCTTCATATACAGAGAAACACAGAATTTTTCAAATATTTTCGGAATTAAGAAAATTACGATTTTTTTAATTTGATGCGAAAATGTATGCTGTTGTTTTGTAATAAAATTTTGATTTATTCCAAATATTTTAATTTTATGAAATTTTACTATTTTTTTGTTCAACTGGGTTTTCTAAACACTAACGCGACGAATTTTTCAGATATTTACAGGATTAAGAAAAATTTGAAATTTTGAATTTGATGTGAAATACTTAGTAATTTGTTATTTCGAAATAAAATTTTTAATTTATTCTAAAATCGTAATTTTTGTAAATTGCGACCATTTTCTTGTAGGTTTTATTTTTGTAGACGCACAAACTACCAATTATTGAAGTATTTTTAGAAATACCAAAAATTTGAATTTTAAAAAAATTCTTATGCATGCCTGTAACCTATTTCTATTGAAAAATTTCGATTTTTTCTAATACATTCAATTTCCTAAAATTTTTGTTTTTTTTTTTTTTGTAAAATTCATCTTCATAAACAGAGAAACGAAGAATTTTTCAAATATTTGCGGAATTAAGAAAATTACTATTTTTTGAATTTGACGCGAAAATGGATGCTGTTGTTTTGTAATAAAATTTTTGATTTTTTCCAAATATTTTAATTTTATGAAATTTGACTATTTTTGAATTCAGTTGGGTTTTCTAAACACAAAAACGACGAATTTTCCAGATATTTACAGAATTAAGGAGAATTTGAAATTTTGAATTTGATGTGAAATACTTTGTAATTTGTTATTTCGAAATAAAATTTTTAATTTATTCTAAAATCGTAATTTTTGTAAATTGCGACCATTTTCTTGTAGGTTTTATTTTTGTAGACGCACAAACTACCAATTATTGAAGTATTTTTAGAAATAACAAAAATTTGAATTTTAAAAAAAATCTTATGCATGCTTGAAACCTATTTCGATTGAAAAATTTTGATTTTTTCTAATACATTCAATTTCCTAAAATTTTCGTATTTTTTTAGTAAAATTCATCTTCATAAACAGAGAAACGAAGAATTTTTCAAATATTTGAAAAATTAAGAAAATTACGATTTTTTTAATTTGACGCGAAAATGGATGCTATTGTTTTGTAATAAATTTTTTGATTTATTCCAAATATTTTAATTTTATGAAATTTGACTATTTTTCCATTCAATTGGGTTTTCTAAACACAGAAATGACGAATTTTCCAGATAGTTGCAGGAGTAAGAATAATTTGAAATTTTGAATTTGATGCGAAATAGTAATTTGCTAATAAATAAAAATTTTAATTTATTCTAAAACCTTCAGTTTTATGGACAGAGACAATGTTGCTGTAGATTGGCGCAAAACAAAGAGACGTCCAAATATTGATAGAATTAAGAATTTGATTTTTTTTTAAATTTCTTGCAAAAATAGATGCGCCCTCATTGAATTTTTGCCAATACGTTAGATTTTTTTTTAGAAAAATCGTCTGTCTTAAGTCAAAAATGTGAGAATTTCAATACATTTTCGACTTAATTAAAAAAAAATACGAATTTTTGAATTGTATGCGAAAATTAGAAATACATTTTTCAGCCTATTCTAATTTCTAAAATTATTATTCTTTATAAATTCTACAAAGAACTTTTCTAATAGTTTGAACTCATACAAAATAATCACATAAATAAAATTAACTGGAAAATAGTCACACAGAGAAAAGATTTTCTTACAATTTTTCCAAAGTCTAAAACTTCATTTTTCGAGCTTTAGCCCCAAACTTGAAACTTTTCTTCATGACTTGAAGTTTGGTCTGCACATTCGCACAAATTCACTTCCATGTCTTTCAAAGACCCTTCCGAATTCCTTCCCTTCGTCCAAATTCCAAAACCCACCGCCCCCAACTCACCTTCTATGTAGTCTAAGTTAAATTTTATTATCTAGAAATAATTTCTCCCAACTTAATAATAAACGAATTCCGAAAACGTCCCGACTTTGTTTACGATTTACAATTCCGAGCGTATTTACTCTCACTGCACGTCTCTTCATTGTTAAATAACGCGCTTGGATGTCGTTTGCGGGGTCTTACTGTATTTTAGAAATTGCGATTTTTGAGCTAGAAAGACGAGAAAATGGGAAATCAATTGGATACTAGGATCCTATTAAGGAGTTTAATCGATGTGATTCAGATTGCGGATTTTGTTACTCTCTTCGGTGATTGGATTTTATGGGGTTGTGCTTATTAAATTTTGCTTGAGAACAGAGCCGTATTGACTTATTCGAGGTCCTAGGGGGGCGTGAGGGACATTTCTTCTTGAATCGTGTTGGTAACGCTCTCGATGACGTTTTACGGTCCTGTTATTGTCATGCAGTGCTACCAACTACCCACTTGATTAAATACCGGAACCGCAACTCTAAAATTAAGCAAAGATTAAGTATGGGAGCAACCTCTTACTAACCATATTACAACTTCACGTAATTAATTACGGAGGGAACGATGATAGGTGCTTCACAAATCCTTGGCTCTTTTGCTTCAATTCGAACTTAATTTACCGCGTAAGTACCTAACAAACTTTCTGGAAAAAATTCTGGATCTTAGCTCTGGCGAATACGATAGTTCCTCTTAATTACCACTAATTTTTATTAATTTGACCGTCTCGTATTATACAAACTTTTCCCATTTAAGCTTAATTATATTTGATGAAGAAATGTGTTCTTCTGAGGTCAAAGATGTTCTCGAATCACCCTCGATAATTTAATATCCTCTAAGCAGCCATCAGCAATTATAAATGTCTGAAGTTGGAACAAAACGACTTTTGTAATATCAACTGTCTATAATTATTTGTCGTTTGTTTCAGGTGAGTTTCACTTAATCCACGGAGTTACGGAGAACAGGTAAAAATCAAAAACGAATTATTCAGTTATCGTGACGCAGATTTTTACAAATCTCGATTTATAAACTAATTTGGGTTTAAATTTGGATGTTTTATGCATGACTTGGGGTTAAGAAGAGGGGAAAATTGGATTGGTTTGTGCTCAGAGACGGCGATAATTTCGCTTTTACATGGGAGGGTGACGTCATAAGTTCCTGGAGTTGTTTTTTTAGTCGTTTTAGTGTGAAAATGATAATTCATTTAATTTCAATAAATTTTGTAAAAAAACATGAAATTTCCAAGTTTCTTAAACAGTCTTTTTTTTTAAATAAAAATTATAAATCTTCTAAAATCGAAAATTTTAGGTTTTAGGATTTCAATAAAATTGTGACTTTAAAGTTTTATAAAAAATTTATATTCTCAGAATCTACAACTAAAAATTTACAAAAGAATCTGATGAATAAAAGCTTGAACATTTTTTTTTTGAATCTCTAAAAGATTTAACATATTTTTAAACCTTTTAGAAATTTTTGAATATTCACGTATATTCCTTTTAGAATGCTAAAATTGTTCAAGATTCACAAAGTTTTCTAAAATACTTTCAAATCTCTAAAATAAAATTTTTAGATACTAGGAACTATTTGAATAATCTAAAATTTACGATTTCCCGAATACATGAATCTCAGCAAATTTTCAAAAAATATTTCAAAATTATCTATAATAACAATTTATGTTTATTTAAAAAACTTTTTAGCTAGTTCAGCTTTTTAGAACCTGTGAAAATTTCAAAACGTCGGAACAAAAAAAAAGACTCAAAATGCTTCAAGAGCTTTACAAATTTTAAAATTTGTAGAAAGTTTAAAAATATTCACATTATGTATGTACATCTTGCTAAACAGCAGACACGAAATAATTCTCAAATTTGGATATTTACCTTCTTTTAATTTTTAGAAATTGTTTCGAATTTTTTCTTCGAAAAGTATGCGAGTAGTTTTCTAAAGTTTTCAGTCTTAAGAAATGTCACCTTTTTTTTGTAAATTTCATCTTTGTAGACACAGAAATGAAGAATAGTCTAAATTTGGATTTGAGTAAAATCTGAATTTGGAATATTTTGCAGAAATGGTGGATGCGCCAAATCTGTGATTTTTATAAAAAATTATTTTAAGTGATTATAATTTTTAGAATGTGGCTACTTTCTTGTAAATTTTATCTTTCTAAATACAGAAACGAAGGATTCTCCAAGTAGTTACAAAATTAAGAAAAATAGGAAATTTTGATTTTGCTGTGAAAATAAAATCTGTTATTTCGAAATAAAATATTAATTTATTCCAAAATAGTCACTTTCATGGATTGCGACTATTTTCTGGTAGATTCTATTTTTGTAAACGCAGAAATTACCGACTGTTCAAGAATTTATAAAATTTAAAAAAAATGAATTTTTAACTTTTTTTTTGTGTTGCGTATTTCAATTAAAAAAATATTTTTTTCTAATACGTTCAGTTTTTGAAAATGTAACTATTTTTTTTTGTAAAATTTATTTTTATAAATAGAGAAATGAGGAATTTTCCAAATATTTGCAGAATTAAGAAAACTGTGAATTTTTGAATTTAATGCGAAAAAGGATTCTGTTGTTTTGTAATAAAATTTCTAATTTATTCCAAATATTTTAAGTTTATAAAATGTGGCTATTTTTTAAATCCTTTCGGTTTATTAAACACAGAAACAACGAATTTTTCAGATATTTACAGAATTAAGAAAAATTGGAAATTTTTCTTGGGAGGGTGACGTCATAAGTTCCTGGAGTTGTTTTTTTTAAACGTTTTAGTGTGAAAATGATAATTCATTTAATTTAAATAAATCTTGTAAAAAACGCATGAAATTTCCAAGTTTCTTAAACACTTTTTTTTTAAATAAAAATTTTAAATCTTCTAAAATCGAAAATTTTAGGTTTTAGGATTTCAATAAAATTGTGACTTTAAAGTTTTATAAAAATTTTATATTCTCAGAATCTACAACTAAAAATTTACAAAAGAATCTGATGAATAAAAGCTTGAACATTTTTTTTTGAAGATTTTATATATTTTTAAATCTTTTAGAAATTTTTGAATATTTACGTATATTTCTTTTAGAATGCTAAAATTGTTCAAGACACAAAGTTTTCTAGAATACTTTCAAATCTCTAAAATAAAATTTTTAGAAACTAGGAACTATTTGAATAATCAAAAATTTACGATTTCCCGAATACATGAGTCTCAGCAAATTTTCAAAAAATATTTCAAAATTATCTATAACAATTTATGTTTATTTAAAAAACTTTTTAGCTAGTTCAGCTTTTTAGAACCTGTGAAAATTTCAAAACGTCGGAACAAAAAAAAAGACTCAAAATGCTTCAAGAGCTTTACAAATTTTAAAATTTGTAGAAAGTTTAAAAATATTCACATTATGTATGCACATCTTTCTAAATAGCAGACACGAAATAATTCTCAGATTTGGATGTTTACCTTTTTTTTTTAATTTTTAAAAATTGTTTCGAATTTTTTCTTCCAAAAGTATGCGAGTAGTTTTCTAAAGTTTTCAGTCTTAAGAAATGTCACCTTTTTTTTGTAAATTTCATCTTTGTAGACACAGAAATGAAGAATAGTCTAAATTTGGATTTGAGTAAAATCTGAATTTGGAATATTTTGCAGAAATGGTGGATGCGCCAAATCTGTGATTTTTATAAAAAAATATTTTAAGTGATTATAATTTTTAGAATGTGGCTACTTTCTTGTAAATTTTATCTTTCTAAATACAGAAACGAAGGATTCTCCAAATAGTTACAAAATTAAGAAAAATATGAAATTTTGATTTTGCTGTGAAAATAAAATCTGTTATTTCGAAATAAAATATTTAATTTATTTCAAAATAGTCACTTTTATGGATTGCGACTATTTTCTTGTAGATTCCATTTTTGTAAACGCAGAAATTACCGACTGTTCAAGAATTTATAAAATTTAAAAAAAATGAATTTTTAACTTTTTTTTTGTGTTGCGTATTTCAATTAAAAAAATATTTTTTTCTAATACGTTCAGTTTTTGAAAATGTAACTATTTTTTTTTTGTAAAATTTATTTTTATAAATAGACAAATGAAGAATTTTCCAAATATTTGCAGAATTAAGAAATTTGGGAATTTTTGAATTTAATGCGAAAAAGGATTCTGTTGTTTTGTAATAAAATTTCTGATTTATTCCAAATATTTTAAGTTTATGAAATGTGACTATTTTTTAAATCCTTTCGGTTTATTAAACACAGAAACAACGAATTTTTCAGATATTTACAGAATTAAGAAAAATTGGAAATTTTGAATTTGAAGCGAAATAATAATCGGTTGTTTCAAAATAAAATTTTTATTTTATTCTAAAATCTTACTTTTTATAAATTGCGAGTATTTTTTTGTAGGTTCTATTCTTGTAGACGCAGAAATTACCAATTGTTCAACGATTTACAGAAATAAGAAAAATTTGGATTTTAAAAAAAATCACTTGACATAATTTAATTTTTTCTAAAACGATCAATTTTCAATAATGTAAGTATTTTTTTGTAAAATTCATCTTTATGAAGAGGGAGAGACGAAGAATTTTTCAAATATTTGCGGAATTAAGAAATTTGGGAATTTTTTAATTTGATGCGAAAATGGATCTTGTTGTTTTGTAATAAAATTTTTGATTTTTTATTCCATACATTTTAATTTTGTAAAATGTGTCAATTTTTTGAATCATTTGGCTTCTCCAAACATAGAAACGACCAATATTCCAAATATTTACAGAATTACGAAAATTTTGAAATTTTGAATTTGATGCGAAATAGTAATTTATTTCGAAAAAAAATTTTTAATTCTAAAATCTTCACGTTTATAGACTGCAAATCTTTTTTTTGTAGATTGTAGACACAGAGACGGACAATTGTTAAAGCATTAAGATAATTAAGAAAAATTTGAAATTTTTAAAAATTTTTGTAGACGCGTCCCAAACCTAATTTCTATTAAAAAAAATCAATTTTTTTAATACGATCGATCAAAATGCAAGTATTTTTTTTAAATCTATCTTTCTAAACAGAGAAACGAAGAATTTTTCAAACACTTGCAGAATTAAGAAAATTACGAATTTTTGAATTTGAAGCAAAAATTGATTCTTTGTGTTGAAACAAAACTTTTGATTTATTCCAAATATTTTGATTTTATAAAATGTGATTATTTTTTATTTATTTACGTTCTCTAAACACAGAAACAATGAATTTTCGAAATATTTACAAATACGAATTTTTTAATTTGATGCAAAAATAAATTCTGTTGTTTTGAAATTGAAATTTCTACTTATTCTAATTTCTTCTATTTTATTTAATGTGATTATTTTTTTCAATAATTTTAGCTCACTTAACGTAGAAACGAAAAATTGTTTGAATAGTTACACGGCTAAAAAAAAAATAGAATTTTTTGGGAAAATCGAATTTGTGATTTTGATATAAAAATTTTATTCCACGGTTTCCATTTTCAAAAAATGTTGCTATTTCTATGTGATTTCCACCTGTCTAGATATAGAAACAAAAAAAATAGAAAAATTTATAAATCAAAAAAATACGAATTTTTGAATTTGACAAACAAATGCAATTTAATATTTCAAAATAAAATATTGTTCATGCAAAATGTTCTAATTTTATAAAATGTGACGATTTTAAAAATAAATTTCGTCTTTCTAAGCAGAAATAATTTTTTTACAAATATTTACAGATTTTTTTTTCTAATTTTCTGCAGAAATTCAATTTATTTTGACACAAAAATTTATTCCACGATCGATTTCAATAAATTTGACTTTGTCTAGTAGCTTCCATCTGTGTAGATAAAAAGCCAACGAATTCACAAAAATTGACACAAAACTAAGGAAAACACAAATTTTTGAATTTGACCCAAAAATCTGTTTTTTTCAAAATAAAATTTGGTTAAAACCAAAGTCTTGAATTTGATGACTTGTAGATTTTTTTTATATAACTTTAATCCTTTTAATTATAGTAACCACGAATTTTTCCACAAATTTCCACAATTAACTAAAATACAATTTTTTGAATTTATTGGGAAAATGGAATCTGTTGCTTGAAATGAAATTTCAATTAAATGAAATGTAACAATTTTGTTATAAGGTTCAACATATATAGACAAGAAGCTTTTTTGAATATCTGCAAAATTAAGAAAAGTGCGGCGTTTTTGAATTTAATGTCTGTTATTTTAAAAGAAGAAAATTAATTTCTTCGAAAGTTATTTTAATGAAATGCGCCATTTTTTTTAAAATTTTGTTTTTGTAGACACAGAGATGAAGAATTTTGGGATCTGACGTGAAATTGTCGGTTCGAAATAAAATTTTTAATTTAGTCTCAAAATTGCGTTACTCCACTCTGTATATAAATTTGGCCCCGAATACCACTAACATATCTAAATGTTTCCATTTCAACTGCCCTTTTGACGGAATACATAATGTAATGGCTTTAGCAATCACATAACGCTTGGCAGCTGTTCATAATTAGAAATCTATCACAAAGCTGCAGATTCGCCCGCAGTAACAAAGGAAGCCGAGATCTCATTTGGAATCCAATTAAAATTTTTATTTCCAGATCCAACCACCAACTTTTCGTATCAGATCCTCAGATATTTCAAGTCGAATATAAAAAGTGTCGAGTTTTTGACTGCGTCCACTTTTCCCATTAGTCATCATCGCACAGTTGCTTTAAAACCGATTACATCGACATGCACCACCGACCCCCGACACGTAAACTATCGTGCAACCCTTTTTTACGGTAACAGTTCAGTAGCGCACCGGTCTAGAGGGTGCGTAATCGACAAACAGAAGGGTGCCAACCCTCCAAGTCTACAAATATATTTCACATTCATTACACAATGTACCTACCACTTAGTCATGACGGTGTCCTAGTAACGTTGTCAACATCGACACATGCACCCTGCTGAATTTTCCACCCTTAAATTAACACAACAAAAGTTGGCACAACGAGCCGTGGGGCTATAGAAATTGAAAAATGAGCTCGAGAGGTGTTAACGTAAGTTACAAGCTTGTTATGAGGGCTGACTTTGCTTCGTGGACCATCCTGTAGAGTCCGATTTCTTATCACGTCTCTTTTCGAATCATTTGTCGCAAAGCTGGATCAAGTTTTCTTTAAATATTCCATTTTACGACTAGTCTCTTCACTTTTTGCAGTGAAGCGAATTTACTTCAACGTCTTATTCACATTGCGAAAATATCAAAAACTTGCTTGGTTTTTTAAAAATCGGTGACGTCTCGAGGTGCTGTGTTTTTCAAAGATAAAAATTCCATTTAGACGAAGCGTGTTTCTTTAGATGAAATACGTCGATTTTTGTACAGGAAGGTGAAAAACTAATCGGACGAAAATGGTTGGAAATGTGGGGATTTTGATATACAGGCTGTTTCGTAAGTTTCGCGTGTTTTAGTTCCGAGCTGCATTCGAGCTGAATATTTCCTAATCCAGCTCTGGAATTTTGATGACGCGTATATCGATTCAGACTTAAAGCTACGAAGTTCATGTCTAATTTTGTTGAATTTTTTTTTCTTTCCTAATTTTATAATTATACTGTCTCAAAGACACATTTTGGAAAAATTAACAAACTGACGAAAAAATCTTGTTTTTTACATAGTTGACACGTAAATTTTAGATATTTTTGCGTCGAGCACAATTTAAATTTTAAAATTTTGAAATCCCACCTGAGCCACATTTTAGTCTCAATGTTTTCTAATACAGACCTGGAATTTTATTTACAGTGGTACTATTTTTAACCCAAAATGTCATATTTTATGTTTACAGTAATTCAAATGTATATTTCGAAAAAACTAACAAAAACGCCGAAAATCCATTTAGCAAAATTGCCATTTTATAAAAATTTTCTGAATTTTTTCAGATTTTTCGTTTTGTCAGTTTTCTAGTTATATAAAGTGCATTTTGTAACAGTGTCAAAAATTAGGATACATTTTTAAAGACAGCCGTGATTTTTGAAGTGACTACTCGGCTCGCTGACGCTCGCCTCGAATGTAACATTGGATCGCAATATTATCTTTTATTAGCTCTAATGATGATAATTATGGTAAAATTTTGAAATATCATTTTAAAGTGTGATCTAGAATTTGTGAATTCTAGCACGAAAAAATTAGTAGTTGTTTTTTTGAATTGTGCCTTTGTGAATTTCGTAATATTTGTACAGTCTCGAAAAAGATACAACTTATCATGAAAAATTTTCTAAATTTTTGATTGTCTGTGGATTTTTGAATGAGTTTTCATAAAAACATGAAAAAAGTACTTTTTGTCGAAATATACAGTGTCTAAAATAAAACAATTTTTCTAGATATCTCTTAATTTTTAATTCTGTTTATTATTCTCAAGTGTTTTTTGGTTTTGATTTTAATATTTTGTGGAGACTGTAGCTTACTTTAGACCGTTTCCGGAAGAAATTTTTCCAAAATTTTTAGTTTATCGCTAAAACCCTTTTTTTATTTTTGAAGTTCTAGAAAATTTGGTACTCTCGAGACATTCTTAAACTCTAAAAGTTATTTTTATTTTATTTTAAATTATATCAAGAATTGAATTTTGGTAAGTTTAAAAGTTTTTTTGGAATTTTTTAAATTTGAAAGATTTTATCTTAATCAATGTTATTTCTTAAATAGAGTTTTGGTGGAATTTTAGTATCTTAAAACACTCAGGAACTTTTAGAATTAGAAAAATAATTTTGGTTATCTTAAAACTTTTAAAAATTCTGAACGGCAAGAATTTTAGAATTTTACAAAAATTTTGAGCTTTTTTTTAAATTTGGATTTACAAGAATACGAAGAATTTCCGAAAACTTTGACAAATTCTAAGAATAAACAAGGTCTCTAGTTTTTAAATGTAAAACCTTAAAATTTGTAAAATAACTAAAATTTGAAGAAAGTGTATTTTTGGAAGTATATAAAAATTATTAATGCTTCCAAAAGTTTGGCAAATGATATTCAAATTTTAGATATTCACATGTACGTGCAAACATTTATAGACCTTTGGAAGTTTTGAAAATTTGCAACTTAGAGGATTTTAGCAAATTTTTGCGTGCTTGAACATTTTGTGAAACTTGAAAATTTTAAGATATTAAAATCTAGAATTTTCGAGATGAATTAAAAAAATCTTGAAGCTTTATTTCCAATTTTGGAAAACAAAAATTTTTAAAGTGTTGAAAGGCGTTTCCTTTCAACAGTGTTCCAACTTTTAATTTTAGCTCAACAAACTCGAATTTCGAATTGAAAAAAAATGTACACAAACCACACTCCGAGCTGATTATTTCATAATCCAGCCCTGCAATTTCAATAACACTTACATAGATTTTTCAGATTTTTCAATTCGTTAATTTTCTAATTATAGCCCCTTAAAATCACAAAAATTACATTTTTTTTAAAGACGGCTGTGATTGTTATAGTAACTACTCGGCTCGCTGCCGCTCGCCTCGACTTCAACATAACCTTTGATTGTAACAATGTCTTATGTTATGGGAGGTGACAGTGGTCCATCAAACCCAATCGATGGTTGCAGTGGCCAATAATCCTTTTTTTTATACCATTTCTGGATGTTTTTGAACTCTATCGTATATTTGAAAATTTGAAATTTATCATCTTTAAGTTATTTTTTCATTGATCAAAAAGTTCAGAAAATCAAGAAACTTTTTTTTAATTCCAATTGGTGGCATTTAAATTTTTGAAGTTTTCGAAAAGTTTTGAAGATCTTGAGAAATTCTTTAAATCTGATTTTAGTAGATATTACAAATTTTATATGGAACATTAAAATTTTATAATGATCACAAAATTTTAGAAGCAGTTTTTAATGAAATTTTTGATGAAATTATGAAATATGCTTCATAAAAATTTCAATTTTTAAAAATTCTACACTTTTTCTAATAAATCACAAATAAGAAATATACTTTCGGGCAAAACTCTTAATTTCAAAAAACCTTAAAATTGCCAATTAAATTTGAAAAAAAAACTTTAAGAAAAAAAATCCTAATAATGTTACTTTGAGTGACCAACCCTCGTTAGCTTTAGAAAAAAATATTTACTAATAAAAAATGAACAATTTATTACAAATTGAAAATTATTTATCAATATCAAATTTAATAAACATACTTGCAACCTTAGCAATTTTCGTCACAACTGCTCGTGATTCAAATTAATAACGTAGATCAGAGAGCCACGTAAAGTTGTGTTTGTTAAACTAAATAATTAACTAAACAAACTTCATGGTTGTGTTTGTAGAAGCCTAAGTAAATCCTAGGTTTATCTTAGTGTATCAATATTTGAAATGACGTTTGTGACAAAAACTACCCGAACTCG
Source organism: Cynaeus angustus (assembly GCA_030157275.1). Taxonomy (NCBI): domain Eukaryota; kingdom Metazoa; phylum Arthropoda; class Insecta; order Coleoptera; family Tenebrionidae; genus Cynaeus; species Cynaeus angustus. The sequence goes on from CM058067.1 coordinate 12,162,567, forward strand.
CTAGGCTTAACGAATCAAAGCAATTAAGATTAATTCGCACACTAAAAACGAAAATTGAGTTGATCGAAAACAAGAACAAGAAGAGACAGTTTGTAGTGATCAAATCAATCAAGTAAATATTTTATTCAAGTTTTGTTGAACGCACCGAGGGCGAGGATCTTTGGGAATTGCTTCGGGGATTTCCTCCGTATCTACTTATCGTGGTAATCGTCTTATCGATTTCAGGCAAATTTCCTGGATTATAACAAAAGAAATACATTAGCGACGTCATTTCTCCTTTTTTTTAGATTCTTAGTTTAGATTTTCAGATTTTAAGATTTTTTGATTTTCAGGTTCTCAGATTTTCAAATTTTCAAATTCTGATTCTCAGATTCTTGGGTTCTTAAATTCCCAGATTTTCAGATCTTCATATTCTCAGATTCTCAAATTCTTAGGTTCTTTAATTCTTAGATATTTGATTTCTTAGAGTTTATACTTTTTTTAGATTTTTAGTTTCATGAATTCTAAGATTCTTAGATTTTTAGAATCTTAGATTCTTAGATTTTTAGAATCTTAGATTCTTAGATTCTTATGTTTTAAGATTTTTTGATTTTCAGGTTCTCAGATTTTCAAATTTTCAAATTCTCAGATTCTCAGATTCTTGGGTTCTTAAATTCCCAGATTCTCTGATCTTCATACTCTCAGATTCTCAGATTCTCAAATTCTTAGGTTCTTCAATTCTTAGATTTTTTGATTTCTTAGAGTTTATACTTTTTTTAGATTTTTACTTTCATGAATTCTAAGATTCTTAGATTTTTAGAATCTTAGATTCTTAGATTCTTAGGTTTTAAGATTTTTTCATTTTCAGGTTCTCAGATTTTCAAATTTTCAAATTCTCAGATTCTCAGATTCTTGGGTTCTTAAATTCCCAGATTCTCTGATCTTCATACTCTCAGATTCTCAGATTCTCAAATTCTTAGGTTCTTCAATTCTTAGATTTTTTGATTTCTTAGAGTTTATACTTTTTTTAGATTTTTACTTTCATGAATTCTAAGATTCTTAGATTTTAAGATTTTTTGATTTTCAGGTTCTCAGATTTTCAAATTTTCAAATTCACAGATTCTCAGATTCTTGGGTTCTTAGATTCTTAGATTTTAAAATTTTTTGATTTTCAGATTCTCAGATTCTCAAATTCTTAGGTTCTTCAATTCTTAGATTTTTTGATTTCTTAGAGTTTATACTTTTTTTAAATTTTTAGTTTCGTGAATTCTAAGATTCTTAGATTTTTAAAATCTTAGATTCTTAGAATCTTAGGTTTTAAGATTTTTTGATTTTCAGGTTCTCAGATTTTCAAATTTTCAAATTCTCAGATTCTCAGATTCTTGGGTTCTTAAATTCCCAGATTCTCAAATCTTCATACTCTCAGATTCTGAGATTCTCAGATTCTTAGGTTCTTCAATTCTTAGATTTTTTGATTTCTTAGGGTTTATACTTTTTTTAGATTTTTACTTTCATGAATTCTAAGATTCTTAGATTTTAAGATTTTTTGATTTTCAGGTTCTCAGATTTTCAAATTTTCAAATTCACAGATTCTCAGATTCTTGGGTTCTTAGATTCTTAGATTTTAAAATTTTTTGATTTTCAGATTCTCAGATTCTCAAATTCTTAGGTTCTTCAATTCTTAGATTTTTTGATTTCTTAGAGTTTATACTTTTTTTAAATTTTTAGTTTCGTGAATTCTAAGATTCTTAGATTTTTAAAATCTTAGATTCTTAGAATCTTAGGTTTTAAGATTTTTTGATTTTCAGGTTCTCAGATTTTCAAATTTTCAAATTCTCAGATTCTCAGATTCTTGGGTTCTTAAATTCCCAGATTCTCAAATCTTCATACTCTCAGATTCTGAGATTCTCAGATTCTTAGGTTCTTCAATTCTTAGATTTTTTGATTTCTTAGGGTTTATACTTTTTTTAGATTTTTACTTTCATGAATTCTAAGATTCTTAGATTTTTAGAATCTTAGATTCTTAGATTCTTAGGTTTTAAGATTTTTTGATTTTCAGGTTCTCAGATTTTCAAATTTTCAAATTCTCAGATTCTCAGATTCTTGGGTTCTTAAATTCCCAGATTCTCAAATCTTCATACTCTCAGATTCTGAGATTCTCAGATTCTTAGGTTTTTCAATTCTTAGATTTTTTGATTTCTTAGGGTTTATACTTTTTTTAGATTTTTACTTTCATGAATTCTAAGATTCTTAGATTTTTAGAATCTTAGATTCTTAGATTCTTAGGTTTTAAGATTTTTTGATTTTCAGGTTCTCAGATTTTCAAATTTTCAAATTCTCAGATTCTCAGATTCTTGGGTTCTTAAATTCCCAGATTCTCAAATCTTCATACTCTCAGATTCTGAGATTCTCAGATTCTTAGGTTCTTCAATTCTTAGATTTCTTGATTTCTTAGGGTTTATACTTTTTTTAGATTTTTACTTTCATGAATTCTAAGATTCTTAGATTTTTAGAATCTTAGATTCTTAGATTCTTAGGTTTTAAGATTTTTTGATTTTCAGGTTCTTAGATTTTCAAATTTTCAAATTCTCAGATTCTCAGATTCTTGGGTTCTTAAATTCCCAGATTCTCAAATCTTCATACTCTCAGATTCTGAGATTCTCAGATTCTTAGGTTCTTCAATTCTTAGATTTTTTGATTTCTTAGGGTTTATACTTTTTTTAGATTTTTACTTTCATGAATTCTAAGATTCTTAGATTTTTAGAATCTTAGATTCTTAGATTCTTAGGTTTTAAGATTTTTTGATTTTCAGGTTCTTAGATTTTCAAATTTTCAAATTCTCAGATTCTCAGATTCTTGGGTTCTTAAATTCCCAGATTCTCAAATCTTCATACTCTCAGATTCTGAGATTCTCAGATTCTTAGGTTCTTCAATTCTTAGATTTCTTGATTTCTTAGGGTTTATACTTTTTTTAGATTTTTACTTTCATGAATTCTAAGATTCTTAGATTTTTGAAATCTTAGATACTTAGATTCTTAGATTTTAAGATTTTTTGATTTTCAGGTTCTCAGATTTTCAAATTTTCAAATTCTCAGATTCTCAGATTCTTGGGTTCTTAGATTCTTAGATTTTAAAATTTTTTGATTTTCAGATTCTCAGATTCTCAAATTCTTAGGTTCTTCAATTCTTAGATTTTTTGATTTCTTAGAGTTTATACTTTTTTTAAATTTTTAGTTTCGTGAATTCTAAGATTCTTAGATTTTTAAAATCTTAGATTCTTAGAATCTTAGGTTTTAAGATTTTTTGATTTTCAGGTTCTCAGATTTTCAAATTGTCAAATTCTCAGATTCTCAGATTCTTGGGTTCTTAAATTCCCAGATTCTCAAATCTTCATACTCTCAGATTCTGAGATTCTCAGATTCTTAGGTTCTTCAATTCTTAGATTTCTTGATTTCTTAGGGTTTATACTTTTTTTAGATTTTTACTTTCATGAATTCTAAGATTCTTAGATTTTTAGAATCTTAGATTCTTAGATTCTTAGGTTTTAAGTTTTTTTGATTTTCAGGTTCTTAGATTTTCAAATTTTCAAATTCTCAGATTCTCAGATTCTTGGGTTCTTAAATTCCCAGATTCTCAAATCTTCATACTCTCAGATTCTGAGATTCTCAGATTCTTAGGTTCTTCAATTCTTAGATTTTTTGATTTCTTAGGGTTTATACTTTTTTTAGATTTTTACTTTCATGAATTCTAAGATTCTTAGATTTTTAGAATCTTAGATTCTTAGATTCTTAGGTTTTAAGATTTTTTGATTTTCAGGTTCTTAGATTTTCAAATTTTCAAATTCTCAGATTCTCAGATTCTTGGGTTCTTAAATTCCCAGATTCTCAAATCTTCATACTCTCAGATTCTGAGATTCTCAGATTCTTAGGTTCTTCAATTCTTAGATTTCTTGATTTCTTAGGGTTTATACTTTTTTTAGATTTTTACTTTCATGAATTCTAAGATTCTTAGATTTTTGAAATCTTAGATACTTAGATTCTTAGATTTTAAGATTTTTTGATTTTGAGGTTCTCAGATTTTCAAATTTTCAAATTCACAGATTCTCAGATTCTTGGGTTCTTAGATTCTTAGATTTTAAAATTTTTTGATTTTCAGATTCTCAGATTCTCAAATTCTTAGGTTCTTCAATTCTTAGATTTTTTGATTTCTTAGAGTTTATACTTTTTTTAAATTTTTAGTTTCGTGAATTCTAAGATTCTTAGATTTTTAAAATCTTAGATTCTTAGAATCTTAGGTTTTAAGATTTTTTGATTTTCAGGTTCTCAGATTTTCAAATTGTCAAATTCTCAGATTCTCAGATTCTTGGGTTCTTAAATTCCCAGATTCTCAAATCTTCATACTCTCAGATTCTGAGATTCTCAGATTCTTAGGTTCTTCAATTCTTAGATTTCTTGATTTCTTAGGGTTTATACTTTTTTTAGATTTTTACTTTCATGAATTCTAAGATTCTTAGATTTTTGAAATCTTAGATACTTAGATTCTTAGATTTTAAGATTTTTTGATTTTGAGGTTCTCAGATTTTCAAATTTTCAAATTCACAGTTTCTCAGATTCTTGGGTTCTTAAATTCCCAGATTCTCTGATCTTCATACTCTCAGATTCTCAGATTCTCAAATTCTTAGGTTCTTCAATTCTTAGATTTTTTGATTTCTTAGAGTTTATACTTTTTTTAAATTTTTAGTTTCGTGAATTCTAAGATTCTTAGATTTTTGAAATCTTAGATACTTAGATTCTTAGATTTTAAGATTTTTTGATTTTGAGGTTCTCAGATTTTCAAATTTTCAAATTCACAGTTTCTCAGATTCTTGGGTTCTTAAATTCCCAGATTCTCTGATCTTCATACTCTCAGATTCTCAGATTCTCAAATTCTTAGGTTCTTCAATTCTTAGATTTTTTGATTTCTTAGAGTTTATACTTTTTTTAGATTTTTACTTTCATGAATTCTAAGATTCTTAGATTTTAAGATTTTTTGATTTTCAGGTTCTCAGATTTTCAAATTTTCAAATTCACAGATTCTCAGATTCTTGGGTTCTTAGATTCTTAGATTTTAAAATTTTTTGATTTTCAGATTCTCAGATTCTCAAATTCTTAGGTTCTTCAATTCTTAGATTTTTTGATTTCTTAGAGTTTATACTTTTTTTAAATTTTTAGTTTCGTGAATTCTAAGATTCTTAGATTTTTAAAATCTTAGATTCTTAGAATCTTAGGTTTTAAGATTTTTTGATTTTCAGGTTCTCAGATTTTCAAATTTTCAAATTCTCAGATTCTCAGATTCTTGGGTTCTTAAATTCCCAGATTCTCAAATCTTCATACTCTCAGATTCTGAGATTCTCAGATTCTTAGGTTCTTCAATTCTTAGATTTTTTGATTTCTTAGGGTTTATACTTTTTTTAGATTTTTACTTTCATGAATTCTAAGATTCTTAGATTTTTAGAATCTTAGATTCTTAGATTCTTAGGTTTTAAGATTTTTTGATTTTCAGGTTCTCAGATTTTCAAATTTTCAAATTCTCAGATTCTCAGATTCTTGGGTTCTTAAATTCCCAGTTTCTCAAATCTTCATACTCTCAGATTCTGAGATTCTCAGATTCTTAGGTTCTTCAATTCTTAGATTTTTTGATTTCTTAGGGTTTATACTTTTTTTAGATTTTTACTTTCATGAATTCTAAGATTCTTAGATTTTTAGAATCTTAGATTCTTAGATTCTTAGGTTTTAAGATTTTTTGATTTTCAGGTTCTCAGATTTTCAAATTTTCAAATTCTCAGATTCTCAGATTCTTGGGTTCTTAAATTCCCAGATTCTCAAATCTTCATACTCTCAGATTCTGAGATTCTCAGATTCTTAGGTTCTTCAATTCTTAGATTTTTTGATTTCTTAGGGTTTATACTTTTTTTAGATTTTTACTTTCATGAATTCTAAGATTCTTAGATTTTTAGAATCTTAGATTCTTAGATTCTTAGGTTTTAAGATTTTTTGATTTTCAGGTTCTCAGATTTTCAAATTTTCAAATTCTCAGATTCTCAGATTCTTGGGTTCTTAAATTCCCAGATTCTCAAATCTTCATACTCTCAGATTCTGAGATTCTCAGATTCTTAGGTTCTTCAATTCTTAGATTTCTTGATTTCTTAGGGTTTATACTTTTTTTAGATTTTTACTTTCATGAATTCTAAGATTCTTAGATTTTTGAAATCTTAGATACTTAGATTCTTAGATTTTAAGATTTTTTGATTTTGAGGTTCTCAGATTTTCAAATTTTCAAATTCACAGTTTCTCAGATTCTTGGGTTCTTAAATTCCCAGATTCTCTGATCTTCTTACTCTCAGATTCTCAGATTCTCAAATTTTTAGGTTCTTCAATTCTTAGATTTTTTGATTTCTTAGAGTTTATACTTTTTTTAGATTTTTACTTTCATGAATTCTAAGATTCTTAGATTTTAAGATTTTTTGATTTTCAGGTTCTCAGATTTTCAAATTTTCAAATTCACAGATTCTCAGATTCTTGGGTTCTTAAATTCCCAGATTCTCAAATCTTCATACTCTCAGATTCTGAGATTCTCAGATTCTTAGGTTCTTCAATTCTTAGATTTCTTGATTTCTTAGGGTTTATACTTTTTTTAGATTTTTACTTTCATGAATTCTAAGATTCTTAGATTTTTGAAATCTTAGATACTTAGATTCTTAGATTTTAAGATTTTTTGATTTTGAGGTTCTCAGATTTTCAAATTTTCAAATTCACAGTTTCTCAGATTCTTGGGTTCTTAAATTCCCAGATTCTCTGATCTTCTTACTCTCAGATTCTCAGATTCTCAAATTTTTAGGTTCTTCAATTCTTAGATTTTTTGATTTTTTAGAGTTTATACTTTTGTTAAATTTTTAGTTTCATGAATTCTAAGATTCTTAGATTTTTAAAATCTTAGATTCTTAGATTCTTAGATTTTAAGATTTTTTAATTTTTAAATTCACAGGTTCTCAGATTCTCAGATTCTCAGATCTCCATATTTTCGGAATTTTAGATTTTCAGATTTTCACGTTCTCAGATTCTTAGTTTAGAATCATAAAGTGCATTTCCCTCTTTTTTGTGCTCACGTGTAAAACAAAATGGCGCTTTGTATTTAAATCTCCCGAGTGCCATCAATCATTTTAATCACGGTGCCGATAATGTCACTCACATAATTAAAGCGTTAAATACCATTCTGATCCAACATGCACGCCTCTTCTCGTGTACTTTACATCAAGAATGTGACACTTCCGCCTTTGTCCGCTGTGGTGCAGCCAATAGCTGCAGGATCGCGCAAGAATTCCAGTTATTTAAGGACTAGCTTCCGGTCGGTGACTAGCAGGAATTCCTAAGCTTTTTCACTTCAATTCTCTAATTTTAATTGTGACTACTAGAAATCCAGGAAAGCGGTTGACCACGTTTCAGTGATGTATGTTAAATTATTCGCGTGCTTCAATCTAGGGATTTTTAGTTAACCTCGGTACGTGTGGTAGAACTGGAATTTTAGAGGGATTCAGAAACACACTGATCGTTCCGAATAAGATAAGTTTTCTTGCACCGCTTTACTCTATGAATATTAATTGTTTCAGTCTGCGCGAATCGTGAAAATGTTACTCGAATTTTGCTTTGTTTATTGGAGTCTCGGAACTAATTATTAATTATTACTTTGTCGCTGCTGTTGCTTAATTAATTATCATACTTGATGCACTTCGTGTAGATTAATTTCATTAAAAATTTTATACTGTCAATGCAAAATTATATGAAATTATGTTTTTTTACGCAGCTTAAAAATATAAAAAACAAAACAGAATTCTTGTACTTGTAATAAAATTATTACAAAAGGCAATGAAAGCCTCGGGAAATTCTAACTTAAAAAAAAGTAGAATGGTGGATGCGCCCAATCTTTTCTTTAATTAAATTTTCTTGAGAGCTTCAATTTTCTGTTCCCTGGCTATTTATTTATATTCTCAGTTTTTCAACATAAATGAAAAAATTTAGAGACGTCACCAAAAAAAATTTTTGAAATTAAAGACAATTTTTTTATATTTTTCGTTTTGGGTCAATTTAGGCAAAATTCCAATATTACAACTTACTCCAAAATTTACTTTAAAATTGTTAAGTTTTAGAAACTTTTTTTTTTAATTCTAATTGTTTGCGCGTTACAGTTTGCGTTATTAAGATTTTAAAGAATTTGTTGTTTCAAAATTCCTCACAAATTAAAGATTTCAGGAATATTTTAACATTAAAAATTCTACAAAAACTATTTCTTAAACATATTGCAAAAAATACTCTTTCGAAAATGTTAAAATATTAACGGATTTCAGAATTTTTAACAATCTTCATCCGCATTTTTTATTTTGAATAATTTACAAATTCTAACGATCCTAAATTCTTAACAATCTCAAAAATAAAAATGCAAAAACAAAATATTGGAAGTTTGTAATTCTAAAGAATTCATTTCTCTATGAATCTATGAATATATGAATCTATGAATCTGAGGATCTGAGAATTTGAGAATCTGAAAATCTAAAATTCAGAAAATCTGGAGATCTGAGAATCTGGGAATCTGAGAACCTGTGAATCTAAAAATCTGAGAACCTGTGAATCTAAAAATCAGAAAATCTAAGAATCTAAGAATCTAAAAATCTAGGAATCTAAGAATCTAGAAATCTAAGAGTCTACGAATCTAAGAATGTAAGAATCTTAGAATCCATGAAACTAAAAATTTAAAAAAAAAGTATAAACTCTAAGAAATCTAAGAATCTAAGAATCTGAGGATCTGAGAATCTGAGAATCTGAGAATCTGTAAATCTGAAAATCTGAAAATCTGAAAATCTGAAAATCTGAGAATCTGAGAAACTAAGAATTTAAGAACCCAAGAATCTGAGAATCTGAGAATTTGAAAATCTGAGAACCTGAGAATAAGTGAATCTGAAAATCAGAAAATTTTAAGAATCTAAGGATCTAAGAATCTAAGGATCTAAGAATCTAAGAATCTCAGAATTTATGAAACAAAAAATTTAAAGAAAGTATAAACTCTAACAAATCTAAGAATCTCACAATCTAAGAATCTAAAAATCTAAGAACCTTAGAATTCATGAAATTAAAAATCTAAAGAAAGTATAAACTCTAACAAATCTAAGAATCTAAGAATTTAAGAACCTAAGAACCTAAGAATCTGAGATTCTGAGAATCTGAAAATCTGAGGATCTAAAAATCTGAGAATCTAAGAATCTGAGAATCTGAGAATGTGAGAATCTGAGAATCTAAAAATCTGAGAATCTGAGAATCTAAGAATTTAAGAACCCAAGGATCTGAGAATCCGAGAATTTGAAAATCTGGAAATCTGAGAACCTGAGAATAAGTGAACCTGAAAACCAGAAAATCTTAAAATAGGAGAATCTGATCTAAGAATCTAAAAATCTAAGAACCTTAGAATTCATGAAATTAAAAATCTAAAAAAAATATAAACTCTTAAATCGAAGAATTTAAAAATTGAAGAACCCAAGAATCTGAGAATCTCAGAATTTGAAAATTTGAAAATCTGTGAATCTAAAAATCAAAAAATCTTAAAATCTGAGAATCTGAGAATCTGAGATTTTGAGAATCTAAAAATCTGAGACTCTGAGAATCTAAGAATTTAAGAACCCAAGGATCTGAGAATCCGAGAATTTGAAAATCTGGAAATCTGAGAACCTAAGAATAAGTGAACCTGAAAATCAGAAAATCTTAAAATAGGAGAATCTGATCTAAGAATTTAAAAATCTAAGAACCTTAGAATTCATGAAATTAAAAATCTAAAAAAAGTATAAACTCTAAGAAATCGAAGAATTTACGAATTTAAGAACCCAAGAATCTGAGAATCTCAGAATTTGAAAATTTGAAAATCTCTGAACCTAAAAATCAAAAAATCTTAAAATCTGAGAATATAAAAATCTAAGAATCTTAGAATTCATGAAACTCAAAGTCTAAAAAAAGTATAAACTCTAAAAAATCTAAGAATCTAAGAATTAAGAATCTGAGAATCTGAGAATTAAACTTTATTATGTCGTGTTTGTCTATCGTTAGCTTTTTTTTTAGTATTTCTCTTTACTCATAAATGACACGCAATTTTTGTAGTGGCTTGGAAAAATCCTGAACTTTTGTCGTGGAGTTTATTTGTGGAAACCAATGAGAAATGAAAACACATAAGTTTTTTTTTGGATTACGTTCGATGCGAATTTAGAAATTTTTAAAATTAAGTAAAAATACAACATGACAACATTCTATTTTATTTATTTCCCATTTTGGGTTGTGATGCATAAAACATTTATTGTTAAAATCCGCTTGAAAAGAAAAAATCGACACTAATTAATAACGATAATGGAAATTGGTAATGAATTAATGATTAAAAACAAATAGCGGCATCATCATTGCCGAACAGACAAATAAATTACTCAATTGTACGTTTACCTGATATGAAATTAATTCCACCCAAAACGTAAACAGAAATTTTCCTGTACACTCAGTTTTGTAGCCCCTCTAAGATTTTATCCCTCGGATACGGTCTGGTGACTACCACCTGCTTTGGCCGAACACCTGCCCTGGATATATTGCTTGTTACTTACGGCTTAGGATCATCTTATCATTCTTTCATAAACTTGAGACTTCGATATACTGGGTGTTTAAAAATGAATACGCTAACGTTACGTAGGATATTGTAGTCGTTCCAGATCGATAAGCGTGTAATCTCATCAGTGAAGCTTCATAAAGTTGGACTAAATTGATCAATAGTTTCTACTGTCATTGGCAATGACCGTGCATATTGTAGTAATTGATGGATGCGGGAAGATATGAAGAGGTGTTAGTTCCGTTGGTAACTCGATTTTTTTTATGTAAATAAAAATCTCAAAGATCTTTTAGAGATTTATAAATCATTTTATAAATTTTGCAAAAATGTCATTTTTACTAAATTTTCTGGATTTTTGCCAAAAATGGGTATTTGGTCACAATATTTTTCAAGTTCAGAATTTCTTTCGGAAATATCTGTGACTAAAAATCTTTTTTATTTAGTTTGTTTTAAACTAAATGTAACTCAAGTCAAATAAAATAAAGTAAAATTAAAAAAAATACAACTAAAAAAAGAATGAAAATTGTCAACGATGGATATTATTAAATATTAAACATTTTCTAGGTATTTTTGTAAATATTTAAGACATTTTGCGTGTGCTAGTAAATTAGATTCGAAAGCTCTTGGATGTTTTACATAATTTCGGGATTATAAATTTTTAGTTTCTCGGGTTTTAAATTTCCAAATTTTGAAATTGGTGGATTAGGAGATTTTCATGTTTCAAAGTTTTCAGGTGCTTGTTTCTCTGTTTTTTAGGTTTTCAAATGAAAGATTTCTAGATTCTAAAAGGCGTTTTCAGATTTTTAGATACTCAGGTTTCCAAATAAATCCTCGATCTCTCTGGTTTTCAGTTTTTCAGATTTTTCAGATTTTTAAGATTTTTTCATTTTATTATTGCGTTTTCAAATTATCAAATTTTAAATTTTAAAATTTTTTATTTTCGTTTTTAGTTTTTAGAGTTTTAGTTCTCCAAGAATTTACGTTTGGAGTTTTACAAAATCTAAAATTTAATTTTTTTATTTATCAGGTTCGAAATTTCAAAGGACTTAAGGCTTTAACGTTGATAGATCAACCTGTGCTCAGATTTTTAGATTTTAGATCTTTTTAGAGAATCTGAGAATATGACAATCTAAAAATTTAAGAATGTGAGAATTTAAGAATCTAAAATAATTTAAATCTAAAATCAATTTAGAAAATTTTTAGAACTATCGAAATTTTTTAGGAATTTGAAAATCTAAGTACCTCAGAATCTTGAATCTGAAGACCTAACAATTTACGAATCTGAGGATCTGAAGATCTGAGAAACTAAGAATCTGAAAATTTGAGAGTCTGAAAACCTGATAATCTGAGAATCTGAGAACCTAAAAGTCTGAGAATCTGAAAATTTGAAAATCTGAGAATATGAGAATGTAAAAATATGAGAATCTGAGAATATAGGTATTTGAGATTTTGAGAATTTGAGAATCTGAGAATCTAAAAATCTGAGAATTTGAGGATCTGAAGATATAAGGATCTAAGAATCTAAGAATCTAAGAATCTAAGAATCTAAAAAAATCTAGCAATAAGATTCTAAGGATTTAAGAATTTATGAAACTAAAAGTTTAAAAAAAGTCTAAAACTCTATTAAATCTAAGAATTTAAGAATGGAAGCACATAAGCAGCTAAGAACCTAAAAACCTAAGAATCTGAGAATCCGAGAATCTAAGAATCTAAGAATCTAAGAATCTGAAAATCTGAGAATCTGAGAATTTGAGAACATGAGTATCTGAGAATTTGAGAATTTGAAAATCTGAGGATCTAAGAATCTAAAAATCTGATGATCTAAGGATCTAAGGATCTAAAAATCTAAGAATCTAAGAATCTAAGAATCTAAGAATTTAAAAATCTAAAAACATCTAGCAACAGGATTCGAAGAATTTAAGAATTTATGAAACTAAAAGTCTAAAAAAAGTCTAATACTCTATGATATCTCAAAATGTGAAAATGGAAGAATATAAGTATCTAAGAACCTAAAAACCTAAACCTAAGAATCTGAGAATCTGAGAATCTAAGAATCTAAGAATCTGAAAATCTGAGAATCTGAGAATTTGAGAATCTGAGGATCTAAGAATCTAAAAATCTGATGATCTAAGGATCTAAGTATCTAAAAATCTAAAAATCTAAGAATTTAAAAATCTAAAAATATCTAGCAACAGGATTTGAAGAATTTAAGAATCTATGAAACTAAAAGTCTAAAAAAAGTCTAATACTCTATGATATCTCAGAATGTGAGAATGGAAGAATATAAGCATCTAAGAACCTAAGAACCTAAGAACCTAAGAATCTGAGAATCTGAGAATCTAAGAATCTGAAAATCTGAGAATCTGAGAATTTGAGAATTTGAGAATATGAGAATTTGAGAATCTGAGGATCTAAGAATCTAAAAATCTGATAATCTGAGAATCTGATGATCTAAGGATCTAAGTATCTAAAAATCTAAGAATCTAAGAATTTAAAAATCTAAAAACATCTAGCAACAGGATTCGAAGAATTTAAGAATCTATGAAACTAAAAGTCTAAAAAAAATCTAATACTCTATGATATCTCAGAATGTGAGAATGGAAGAATATAAGCATCTAAGAACCTAAGAATCTGAGAATCTGAGAATCTGAGAATTTGAGAATCTGAGAATCTGAGAATCTGAGAATCTGAGAATCTGAGAATCTAAGAATCTGAGATTCTGAGAATTTGAGAATATGAGTATCTGAGAATTTGAGAATCTGAGGATCTATGTATCTAAAAATCTGAGAATCTGAGAATCTGAGAATCTGATGATCTAAGGATCTAAGGATCTAAAAATCTAAGAATCTAAGAATTTAAAAATCTAAAAAAATCTAGCAACAGGATTCGAAGAATTTAAGAATCTATGAAACTAAAAGTCTAAAAAAAGTCTAATACTCTATGATATCTCAGAATGTGAGAATGGAAGAATATAAGCATCTAAGAACCTAAAAACCTAAACCTAAGAATCTGAGAATCTGAGAACCTGAGAATCTAAGAATCTGAAAATTTGAGAATCTGAGAATTTGAAAATTTGAGAATCTGAGTATCTGAGAATTTGAGAATTTGAGAATCTGAGGATCTAAGAATCTAAAAATCTGAGAATCTGAGAATCTGGGAATCTAAGAATCTGGGAATCTAAGAATCTGGGAATCTAAGAATCTGAAAATCTGAGAATCTGAGAATTTGAGAATATGAGTATCTGAGAATTTGAGAATTTGAGAATCTGATGATCTAAGGATCTAGGTATCTAAAAATCTAAGAATCTAAGAATTTAAAAATCTAAAATCATCTAGCAACAGGATTCGAAGAATTTAAGAATCTATGAAACTAAAAGTCTAAAAAAGTCTAATACTCTATGATATCTCAGAATGTGAGAATGGAAGAATATAAGCATCTAAGAACCTAAAAACCTAAGAACCTAAGAACCTAAGAACCTGAGAATCTGAGAATGTGAGAATGTGAGAATCTGAGAATGTGAGAATGTGAGAATGTGACAATCTAAGAATCAGAGAATATGACTATATGAGAATTTGAGAATCTGAGAATCTAAAAATCTGAAAATCTGAGAATCTGAGCATCTAAGAATCTAAAAAACTAAGATTCAAAGAATTTAAGAATCTAAAAAAAAAATTAAATCTAAAATCAATTTAAAAAATTTTTAGAACTAACTTTTAAATATTTTAGCCACATTTAATGTCCAGGAATTGCAATAATTTCACAAAATTAATGTTCAACATTTAGACTTTCTAGATTGAGGATTTTTAAGAAACTTCAGAAAGTTTGAAATTTTTTGTATCAGGTACTCCAAATATCCGTTTTCTTATATATTAGGTGAAAATTAAGTGCACTTTTTATCGTCGCGTCGGAAGAAAATAGGAAAACCGTCATAACGATTGAAGCTGAGGAAAAATAAACTTCACTTATCGAGTGTTTACTTGGTACTTACGTCAATGGTGACACGAGAAGAATGTAAAAAGCGTTGAGGGGAAATCAATACGTACACAGAAAAACAAGACGTTCCACAGTTATAGAGAGAAGAAATACATGTAGACGTTTGTGGTTTTTCGAAGAGACCTCACGAGACACTTCATTTCCTAAAGGCCTCGATCCATTATTTTAAAACCTGTAATCTTCTAATGGAACGGTGACAAACAACTTGTATATAGAGGTGTCAGTATCAGATGTTGGGGTAATGGCAATTTTAGTGTTGGTAGCAACTATTTAAGTAGATTACAAACGGGAGTTTTTGCTCCATTCTAGGAATTTTCATTTTGTGTAGTTCACGATTTTAGTTAGATATTACCAATCCTCTCTCGTAACACGTTCAATAATATTCCACTGAAAATTTTAGAACCGATTATTTTCCAATATTGGTAAATGGAATTAACTTAATACCATCCTAACAGATGGCGAAAGTATGAATAATTAAATTCATTTTATGTGGGCATCCAATTAGTATTAATTGAAACCTACTGTACTCTAAATAAACAGGTCGTAAATGCAACAAAAAGTTCATTGTTGTACGTCGTCATTCGATGTTTGTAGGGGAAATACAACGGCTGTTTTTGTCTTCAAATGTACAGGGTGTTTGTTTTTTACGTCCCACAAATGTTTTTTACTAATAGAGATACGAATCTCTATCCTTTGGCGCCGAGTTTATTCGGAAACTTTGTGGTATTGATTGGAATTTTTAAAACTTTCTAAGAAACATCTTAGGCTCGGAGGTCCTAAATTTAGAAGCGGCTACCAAAATGCTTTAGAAATTCCAAAATTCGAACCAATACGTGATTCAATCTGATTTTATAAAGACCATCGAATTTTGGTTCCTAAGAATTTCTAATATTTTGAAAATTTTTTTCGGAACTTTTGAAATTGAAAGAAACACGGACCAAAACATTCAAAAATTTGAAATTCATTTTAAAATGTTCAGAAAATTGAATAAAACCTATAAAATAAAACTGACAGATCATCAAATCTGAATAGCAAAAAAATACGAATTTATTAATGTAAAAAAATCTTAAAGATCTTTTTATTCATCAAACTATAAAATCTTGTAAAATGCAAAAATCTATATGTATCTCGAAATTTTTAAATTTTTAATTTTTTCATTTTCACCAAAGTTCCTAGATCTTAGCTCAAAATATGGTCACCTAATATTTTACAAGTTTAAAATTTTCTCTTGAAATATTTGCGACCTAAAAAAAATTTTTTTAGTTTGTTAAGATCTTTTCAAAAATTTTAATTGTTTAATTTTAACTCTTTTTCAATACGGAAAAAATCTGTATAGAAACGCCAGTAACGCCACTTATTTATTTTTTTGTGAAACTAAAAACGAACACTTACAATAAAGTTCAAAAATTTTCATAGTTAAAGTTTTTAAATTTGAGCATTTTCCAAAATTTTGTAAAAAACAGGAAATTCTAAATTTCTAGATGTACGATTTTATGTTCTGCTTCTTTAAGCCTTTAAAATGAAAAATAAATAAATAAATAAATAGAAATAAAATGAAAAAATTACCCAAAATTTTAAGAATCTTTTAAATCTAAAATTACAAATTGCAAATGTTAGTAAAAACTCAAAAAACACTGAAACTGAAAGAAACGTCTTGAATGAAAGAAAAAATTCTTCTCCAAAAAAATTTGCTCGAATTTAAAAAATTTCTAGATTTTAGTTTTTAACAACAAAATTTTATCATTTTTTTTTAAATTTCTTCTTTCGAATTTTAGAGGCTTTTTTGAAATTACATGAAAACATGCCGATACAAAATGCTAGAAGTTCAAAAAAAAGTTCGAATACTTCAGGTTTACAGATCTGAGGTGAGATTTCTAAATTTGTATTAAAAATGCTTGTGATTTTTAAGTTTTTCTCAAATTTATTTATAATTTGTGTAGAAATGTCAACGATATTAGAAATTCTATTACGCCAATTTGTTTTTTTAGAAATTTTGGGCTTTCAGAAACTTTTCCGAGTTCTTATTTAAAAAAAATAACGTTTATAATAAAAATTTAAATTTTTAGAAATTTTAAAAAATTTGAGACAGATGTGCTGGAGAAACATTTCTAGCAATTTTGTCTCAC
The DNA here is from genome assembly GCA_030157275.1 of Cynaeus angustus. NCBI lineage: Eukaryota > Metazoa > Arthropoda > Insecta > Coleoptera > Tenebrionidae > Cynaeus > Cynaeus angustus. The sequence continues at coordinate 12,179,330 of CM058067.1, forward strand.
GAGTTAAAGTATTTCTTCAAGTTGCGGTAACAAAAAAAAGCTCAGATTTTAGAGCACGCCAGTTTTGACTCTAAAGGTTTGTATACATTTTTTTTTAATTTAGAAAAACTTAGATTTTTTGACTTAGCGTTCGGTATGATTTGAAAACTTTTAATTTTTTTAGAAACTAAGAACTTAGCAAAATTATTTAGAAAATTTCTGAATTTTTGAGAATCCAGTTAATTTCGAGTCATTTTGGAATTTAATTCTTTGCAATTTTAGATTTTTCTTTTAGTTTTAAAAATCTTAAGGTTTTTTATAATCTTTTATAATTTTTTTCTAGATTGAAAGACTTTAAAATTTCACGCTTAGGCAAACGTTCAATCCTCCTTTTGTTTTTTAGTATCTTCAAAAAAATTCTCTTCGCATTTTTTAAAAATTTTTGATTCTAAAAAACTAGAAATTAGAGATTAAATTAAATTATTTTTTATTATTTTGCATATATTATTTTTTGAAGAATATAAGAAATTGTGCTTTTTAAGTTTTTCAAAATTTTCGGCGACTTTTAAAAACTGTTGTGATTTCTAAATTCTTCTAAAATTTATTTAAATTTTGGAAATATCAACGATAGAAATTGTACTGGACCAATTTTTTTTAAATTTTTTTCAGAAGCTCATCGGAGCTTTTATTTCAAAAAAAAATCAGAAAATTTTGAGACCGACTTGCTCGAGAAATATTTGTAGCGATTTTGTCTCTTATAAATTACAGAAGTTCTCCAAGTTGTGGCAACAGAAAAAGCTCAGATTTTAGAGCACGCCCGTTTTGGCTCTAAAGGTTTGTATACAATTTTTTTTAATTTAGAAAACCTTAGATTTATTATAATTTTTTTCTATATGGAAAGACTTTCAAATTTTACGCTTAGGCAAACGTTCAATCCTCCTTTTGTTTTTTAGTATCTTCAAAAAAATTTCATTTTTGTAAGCTAATTGTTTTTTGATGCTATAGTCTTCGCATTTTTCAAAATTTTTGATTCTAAAAAACTAGAAATTCGAGATTAAATTAAATTATTTTTTATTATTTTGCATATATTATTTTTCGACGAATATAAGAAATTGTTGTGCTTTTTAAGTTTTTCAAAATTTTGACTTATATTTTACAAATTTGAGATTTCTAAATTTTTCTAAAATTTAATTAAATTTTATATAGAAATATCAACGATGCGATATGTACTAGACCAATTTTGTTTTTAAATTTTTTTCAGAAGCTCATCGGAGCTTTCATTTCAAAAAAAAATTCAGAAAATTTTGGGACCGACTTGCTCGAGAAATATTTGTAGCGATTTTGTCTCTTATAAATTACAGAAGTTCTCCAAGTTGTGGCAACCGAAAAAGCTCAGATTTTAGAGCACGCCCTTTTTGGCTCTAAGGGTTTGCTTGTATGCATGTACGTTGTCAACATTCAGAGAGTAAATGTCTCTCAAGGGGGTAAAGTTTTTCGTGACATATAAAAGCATGCTAACCTACCTTGGTCTAAAATAAGCGATCAATAACGCACTTGTCCGCCGTGATTTAATGAAATTCTTTGTTTCGGACAACGATGATGGATTGTCGATGTCACACCCCGTCAGAACAACCCTCGATAATTATTTATAAAATCAACTTGCGAAAAATGCGATTTCCACTGCGTTTTCTGCGGTGTTCTCGATTCCCGAAATAAAGGTCAATTCTGTGGTACCCTGGCATTTACGGCGTCCTGCAGAGCTTTTATGGAGTCCTGTCATTATTATTTCGAAAGAGCTTATTGATTGGGGCTATCCTCGGTGTTTTCAACGCGGAGGGTGCCGGAAAGTTGTCCAGCAACATTTTTGCTTCTCATAACGCACAATTCTCCATTTGTGTTTCCAACTTGTAAACAAAGCGGGTAATTACGATCGCTGTTTGTGGGCTTTTGAAATTAATGAAAAAAATATTTTTCGAGTTTAATTAAAACGAAAAAGGCGCCTACGCTGCTTTCTTTCGTAAACGCTTCTTGTTGATAGAATTGCGGCATTGAGGGAATGTGCCCGATTTTTATGTAGGAGATTTTCATATTTACGTAATTAATTCTACAAACATTTACCGGTTTTAGGAGCCGCAGAAAAAAAAATCCACGCTTTCGGTGACTCCGCGATTCGTTCATTTTACTTCGAAAAATGCTATTTCGCACGATTCGTAACGCAAAAATCACAACAGTTTTGATACTTGACAACCACGACAATTTCTCATATTTGTCAAAAAATTATATTTTTAAAATAAAAAAAAAATTGTCACCAATATTCCCATAGTGTCAATTTTTTAACAAAAATTTTTGGTCTAAAAATCTTTAAGAATGTAAACAATGTAGCACTAATAATCAATCAGGCACTGACTGAAATTTCCAAATATCTAAAGATCCTAAAAGTTCTAAAGCTTGGATATGTAAACTTTTTTGAACTTTTTCATTTTATATAGCAAAAATCTCCAATTTTTCAGACTTTCTTAAAAAAAAATTCCGAGTGAAAAAAACATGAACTTCTGAAAAAATAATAATAATTCTAATAAAATCTACGAAACTGAAAAAAGAAAATTTTACATTAAACTTGTTGAAAGGTTTTACGTTTTAGAACTTACACAAAAATAGATATTTAATATAAAAAGCTGTCCAAAATTTCCACCAGCGTGCCAATTTAAAAAAAAAAAAACACCTAAAATTTCTAATAAAACGAAAAACATTTTGACTAGATAAAAGTAGTCCACATTTAAAAAATACGTTCTCAATAATATTCAAAATATCTTAGATCTACAGCACGTCTAAACCTATTTAATAAAATTCTAAAAAATTCTTTAGGGCATTTTCTTTAAACTCGCAAAAATTCCAAAATTTGCATATTTTTAATTGTGCTATTTTCTTAGTCTTGTTTCTAAAAGGTTTCTCACGTCAAACTGAACAATCGCAGCCAAATATTGAAAAAAAATTGACTTTTTGAAATAGAAGATAAAGGAAGATACAAAGCGTACAGATACAGGGTGAACCACCTTAAAATCTCAACGTGAGAATTTACAATAAACGCTTTCAGGCCTTGCGTCACAAATAACTGTTCACGAACGAATTATATCTAAAATCTGAATTTTTCCCCTAACAACTTGTAAAACTTTCCAACTTTTAGTTAATACATCAATGACTTTATTGTTCTTTCCATCAGAAGTTGTTGAAGTTTTAAATGCGTGCTTAAAAGATAAATTTTTACAAGTAAGATTTCATGCGCCTCAAAGGAAAAACCATCGATCAACGTTTCCAGACGAAATTGTTTCTCTCTCTGTTTCTCTTGAAGATTATTACGTAAATACGCTTTAAACCCGTTTAGATATAATTAAGGAGAGAGCATGAAAGGTAAACTATGTAAATTAATCCAAAGTTGGAGAACGACATTTGGTGCTAAATTTAATTTTTGGTAGAACCACTTCGATTTTACGATCAAAGTGGCTGAGGTCGTTTGACATTGTAACTCAAAACTGACAGATAGTTTGTGACAGACAAAGGTGCCAATCTGTTTCAACTTTCAAACGGTCAAATAAAGTTGTTGACAGGCAGAGGTGCCAACCTCTTTCAAATTTCGAAGCTCACTATTAGTGGTTACATGACGTTTTTGATACACCGAGGTGCGAACCTGTTACCAATTTCGAAGCCTACTACGAATGGTCAAATGAAGTTGTTGACAGGCAGAGGTGCCAACCTGTTACAAATTTCCAAGTCTAGTATGAACAGTCAAATCAAGTTTTTGACAGGCATAGCTGCCAACATCTGTCAAATTTAGAAGCTCACTATTAGTGGTTACATGACGTTTTTGATACACCGAGGTGCCAACCTGTTTCAAATTTCGAGGCCTACTACGAACGGTCAGATGAAGTTGTTGACAGGCAGAGGTGCCAACCTGTTACAAATTTCCAAGTCTAGTATGAACAGTCAAATCAAGTTTTTGACAGGTATAGGTGCCAACCTCTTTCAAATTTCGAAGCTGACTATTAGTGGTTACATGACGTTTTTGATACACCGAGGTGCCAACCTGTTTCCAATTTCGAGGCCTACTACGAACGGTCAGATGAAGTTGTTGACAGGCAGAGGTGCCAACCTGTTACAAATTTCCAAGTCTAGTATGAACAGTCAAATCAAGTTTTTGACAGGCATAGTTGCCAACATCTGTCAAATTTAGAAGCTCACTATTAGTGGTTACATGACGTTTTTGATACACCGAGGTGCCAACCTGTTTCAAATTTCGAGGCCTACTACGAACGGTCAGATGAAGTTGTTGACAGGCAGAGGTGCCAACCTGTTACAAATTTCCAAGTCTAGTATGAACAGTCAAATCAAGTTTTTGACAGGTATAGGTGCCAACCTCTTTCAAATTTCGAAGCTGACTATTAGTGGTTACATGACGTTTTTGATACACCGAGGTGCCAACCTGTTTCAAATTTCGAGGCCTACTACGAACGGTCAGATGAAGTTGTTGACAGGCAGAGGTGCCAACCTGTTACAAATTTCCAAGTCTAGTATGAACAGTCAAATCAAGTTTTTGACAGGCATAGCTGCCAACATCTGTCAAATTTAGAAGCTCACTATTAGTGGTTACATGACGTTTTAGATACACCGAGGTGCCAACCTGTTTCAAATTTCGAGGCCTACTACGAACAGTCAGATGAAGTTGTTGACAGGCAGAGGTGCCAACCTGTTACAAATTTCCAAGTCTAGTATGAACAGTCAAATCAAGTTTTTGACAGGCATAGCTGCCAACATCTGTCAAATTTAGAATCTCACTATTAGTGGTTACATGACGTTTTAGATACACCGAGGTGCCAACCTGTTTCAAATTTCGAGGCCTACTACGAACGGTCAGATGAAGTTGTTGACAGGCAGAGGTGCCAACCTGTTACAAATTTCCAAGTCTAGTATGAACAGTCAAATCAAGTTTTTGACAGGTATAGGTGCCAACCTCTTTCAAATTTCGAAGCTGACTATTAGTGGTTACATGACGTTTTTGATACACCGAGGTGCCAACCTGTTTCCAATTTCGAGGCCTACTACGAACGGTCAGATGAAGTTGTTGACAGGCAGAGGTGCCAACCTGTTACAAATTTCCAAGTCTAGTATGAACAGTCAAATCAAGTTTTTGACAGGCATAGTTGCCAACATCTGTCAAATTTAGAAGCTCACTATTAGTGGTTACATGACGTTTTTGATACACCGAGGTGCCAACCTGTTTCAAATTTCGAGGCCTACTACGAACGGTCAGATGAAGTTGTTGACAGGCAGAGGTGCCAACCTGTTACAAATTTCCAAGTCTAGTATGAACAGTCAAATCAAGTTTTTGACAGGTATAGGTGCCAACCTCTTTCAAATTTCGAAGCTGACTATTAGTGGTTACATGACGTTTTTGATACACCGAGGTGCCAACCTGTTTCAAATTTCGAGGCCTACTACGAACGGTCAGATGAAGTTGTTGACAGGCAGAGGTGCCAACCTGTTACAAATTTCCAAGTCTAGTATGAACAGTCAAATCAAGTTTTTGACAGGCATAGCTGCCAACATCTGTCAAATTTAGAAGCTCACTATTAGTGGTTACATGACGTTTTAGATACACCGAGGTGCCAACCTGTTTCAAATTTCGAGGCCTACTACGAACGGTCAGATGAAGTTGTTGACAGGCAGAGGTGCCAACCTGTTACAAATTTCCAAGTCTAGTATGAACAGTCAAATCAAGTTTTTGACAGGCATAGCTGCCAACATCTGTCAAATTTAGAATCTCACTATTAGTGGTTACATGACGTTTTAGATACACCGAGGTGCCAACCTGTTTCAAATTTCGAGGCCTACTACGAACGGTCAGATGAAGTTGTTGACAGGCAGAGGTGCCAACCTGTTACAAATTTCCAAGTCTAGTATGAACAGTCAAATCAAGTTTTTGACAGGCATAGTTGCCAACATCTGTCAAATTTAGAAGCTCACTATTAGTGGTTACATGACGTTTTTGATACACCGAGGTGCCAACCTGTTTCAAATTTCGAGGCCTACTACGAACGGTCAGATGAAGTTGTTGACAGGCAGAGGTGCCAACCTGTTACAAATTTCCAAGTCTAGTATGAACAGTCAAATCAAGTTTTTGACAGGCATAGCTGCCAACATCTGTCAAATTTAGAAGCTCACTATTAGTGGTTACATGACGTTTTAGATACACCGAGGTGCCAACCTGTTTCAAATTTCGAGGCCTACTACGAACGGTCAGATGAAGTTGTTGACAGGCAGAGGTGCCAACCTGTTACAAATTTCCAAGTCTAGTATGAACAGTCAAATCAAGTTTTTGACAGGCATAGCTGCCAACATCTGTCAAATTTAGAATCTCACTATTAGTGGTTACATGACGTTTTAGATACACCGAGGTGCCAACCTGTTTCAAATTTCGAGGCCTACAACGAACGGTCAGATGAAGTTGTTGACAGGCAGAGGTGCCAACCTGTTACAAATTTCCAAGTCTAGTATGAACAGTCAAATCAAGTTTTTGACAGGCATAGCTGCCAACATCTGTCAAATTTAGAAGCTCACTATTAGTGGTTACATGACGTTTTTGATACACCGAGGTGCCAACCTGTTTCCAATTTCGAAGCCTACTACCAAGGATAAAATGAAGTTGTTGACAGGCAGTGGTGCCAACCTGTAACAAATTTCCAAGTCTAGTATGAACAGTCAAATCAAGTTTTTGACAGGTATAGGTGCCAACCTCTTTCAAATTTCGAAGCTGACTATTAGTGGTTACATGACGTTTTTGATACACCGAGGTGCCAACCTGTTTCAAATTTCGAGGCCTACTACGAACGGTCAGATGAAGTTGTTGACAGGCAGAGGTGCCAACCTGTTACAAATTTCCAAGTCTAGTATGAACAGTCAAATCAAGTTTTTGACAGGTATAGGTGCCAACCTCTTCCAAATTTCGAAGCTGACTATTAGTGGTTACATGACGTTTTTGATACACCGAGGTGCCAACCTGTTTCCAATTTCGAAGCCTACTACCAAGGATAAAATGAAGTTGTTGACAGGCAGTGGTGCCAACTTGTTACAAATTTCCAAGTCTAGTATGAACAGTCAAATCAAGTTTTTGACAGGCATAGTTGCCAACCTCTTTCAAATTTCGAAGCTGACTATTAGTGGTTACATGACGTTTTTGATACACCGAGGTGCCAACCTGTTTCCAATTTCGAAGCCTACTACCAAGGATAAAATGAAGTTGTTGACAGGCAGTGGTGCCAACCTGTTACAAATTTCCAAGTCTAGTATGAACAGTCAAATCAAGTTTTTGACAGGTATAGGTGCCAACCTCTTTCAAATTTCGAAGCTGACTATTAGTGGTTACATGACGTTTTTGATACACCGAGGTGCCAACCTGTTTCAAATTTCGAGGCCTACTACGAACGGTCAGATGAAGTTGTTGACAGGCAGAGGTGCCAACCTGTTACAAATTTCCAAGTCTAGTATGAACAGTCAAATCAAGTTTTTGACAGGCATAGTTGCTAACCTCTTTCAAATTTCGAAGCTGACTATTAGTGGTTACATGACGTTTTTGATACACCGAGGTGCCAACCTGTTTCCAATTTCGAAGCCTACTACCAAGGATAAAATGAAGTTGTTGACAGGCAGTGGTGCCAACTTGTTACAAATTTCCAAGTCTAGTATGAACAGTCAAATCAAGTTTTTGACAGGCATAGTTGCCAACCTCTTTCAAATTTCGAAGCTGACTATTAGTGGTTACATGACGTTTTTGATACACCGAGGTGCCAACCTGTTTCCAATTTCGAAGCCTACTACCAAGGATAAAATGAAGTTGTTGACAGGCAGTGGTGCCAACTTGTTACAAATTTCCAAGTCTAGTATGAACAGTCAAATCAAGTTTTTGACAGGCATAGTTGCCAACCTCTTTCAAATTTCGAAGCTGACTATTAGTGGTTACATGACGTTTTTGATACACCGAGGTGCCAACCTGTTTCCAATTTCGAAGCCTACTACCAAGGATAAAATGAAGTTGTTGACAGGCAGTGGTGCCAACCTGTTACAAATTTCCAAGTCTAGTATGAACAGTCAAATCAAGTTTTTGACAGGTATAGGTGCCAACCTCTTTCAAATTTCGAAGCTGACTATTAGTGGTTACATGACGTTTTTGATACACCGAGGTGCCAACCTGTTTCAAATTTCGAGGCCTACTACGAACGGTCAGATGAAGTTGTTGACAGGCAGAGGTGCCAACCTGTTACAAATTTCCAAGTCTAGTATGAACAGTCAAATCAAGTTTTTGACAGGTATAGGTGCCAACCTCTTCCAAATTTCGAAGCTGACTATTAGTGGTTACATGACGTTTTTGATACACCGAGGTGCCAACCTGTTTCCAATTTCGAAGCCTACTACCAAGGATAAAATGAAGTTGTTGACAGGCAGTGGTGCCAACTTGTTACAAATTTCCAAGTCTAGTATGAACAGTCAAATCAAGTTTTTGACAGGCATAGTTGCCAACCTCTTTCAAATTTCGAAGCTGACTATTAGTGGTTACATGACGTTTTTGATACACCGAGGTGCCAACCTGTTTCCAATTTCGAAGCCTACTACCAAGGATAAAATGAAGTTGTTGACAGGCAGTGGTGCCAACCTGTTACAAATTTCCAAGTCTAGTATGAACAGTCAAATCAAGTTTTTGACAGGTATAGGTGCCAACCTCTTTCAAATTTCGAAGCTGACTATTAGTGGTTACATGACGTTTTTGATACACCGAGGTGCCAACCTGTTTCAAATTTCGAGGCCTACTACGAACGGTCAGATGAAGTTGTTGACAGGCAGAGGTGCCAACCTGTTACAAATTTCCAAGTCTAGTATGAACAGTCAAATCAAGTTTTTGACAGGCATAGTTGCTAACCTCTTTCAAATTTCGAAGCTGACTATTAGTGGTTACATGACGTTTTTGATACACCGAGGTGCCAACCTGTTTCCAATTTCGAAGCGTACTATGAACGGTCAAATGAAGTTGTTGACAGGCAGAGGTGCCAACCTGTTACAAATTCCCAAGTCTAGTATGAACAATCAAATCAATTTTTGACAGGCATAGGTGCCAACCTCTTTCAAATTTCGAAGCTCACTATTAGTGGTTACATGACACCGAGGTGCCAACCTGTTTCCAATTTCGAAGCCTACTACGAACGGTCAAATGAAGTTTGTGACAGGCAGAGATGCCAACCTGTTTGAAATTCCGAAGCTCACTGTGATAGTAATATGCTCGCACAAATTTTAATCTGAGAACTCTGATGTCGGCTCATAATAGTGGAAAGCATGTAAGCTTACATTGTGTAAATATTTTATAAAGATGAGTCTGGGAGCGGTGTCAGCATGCAATTACAAGGAAGAAAACGGGCGAATGCAATCATGTTCCCCTGAGCTCAGGAATTGATTACCAATTTCGGCTTTTGTACCAATAATTAGTTCAATTAGTAACTTTGTAGAGAGTATGTCAGTTGTTGGCAACATGCCACTGTCTTTTCTCTCAAAGTCCATAAATAATGCATTAATTGCGCATTGTTCCACAGAACAATATTTGTAGATCCGTCTCTCATGCTAATAGAAGCGTAAAAATCAACGAACTCGAGTGTGTCATGACGGGAACTCGCTGTCATAACACGGAATTCTTCCTTCCGTCCGTGATGGGATTCATTGTGTTCCCGAAAACAAATACCTGAATTGTTAAGGACTCTCTACTTCAATTACGAAATCAGTTCATATTTACTGATTCGTATTCAAGATCTGGACTTTTTTCGATGGGGAGAATGGAAGACGCGTGGATACACCATCGTATCAATATTTCATAGGTGTATGAAGAGGCGAGAATATAAATGCCGACTTGTTTGCAATCAGGATATGGCCATTTTGCATGAGAATCTCGACTGATGAATGCTTTACGACTTTTATGGAAGTGAAGCACAGGAACTCCGGCTATGGGCCATTTATTTCTCACATTTATTACAAAAGGTGAATCAAAACATCTCTCAAACTTTAAACTGACATTATTTTTGATATAGTTACCATATTCAATTTACAAAATCTGCGAACCTAGCTCAACATGAATCACCCTGTATTATGACAAAACGTGAAAGTTTGTGAGCAAACCGAACTGAAGTGCACTGATGACAGTTCTTAACACTGCTACCAACATCGCCAATAATAAAATCTCCTCAAAGTAATAAAATAAAGTTTGAACCGGAGATGGAATATAACTTTCAAATTTTCCTTTTCTCTGTTTTCCTTCCTCCTAATATTTATTGTGGACCACCTGTATATGCCGTTCGTGAACGATTCCGCATCGAACATAAATCGTTAGCTTTAACGACAAACTTCCAGCTTCTTTTAGAATGCATCTAAATAGAACATTTAGAAAGATTCAAATCGTAAAATACGGTAATATACAGGGTGAATCACCTTATCGATATTCAAATACAAACGCATTGATTATAAATTTTAATAAAGTTCGATTTGAGTGTGTTTGTGTGGTTTGACGGATATTTCAAAATTTCACTGTATCTTAATTATTATTATTATTATTACTTGTACTAAACGACATTGTTACGATCAAAAATGTTAAAGTCGAGGCGAGCGGTAGTGAGCCGAGTAATTACTTCACAAATCACAGCCAAAATTTTCGTTTCTTTGTAATTTTTACAAGAAAATTTTAGAGGGCTACAATTAGAAAATTAACAAGTTGAACAACTTGAAAAAATCACAAGTGTACACTAAAACTTGTTTTAAAACGAAGTGTCATTGGAATTACAGGACTGGATTATAAAATAATCAGCCCGGAATGTGGTTTGTGTACAATTTTTTTTATTTCAAAGCAAAGCGAAGCTTAAATTTCGTTGGCATACTTAAGATTTTCTGTTTTTTTTTTTTTTGGTTTAAATTATATTTCTGAAAAGGTTCTACCGTCATACTAAAAAATCACAGTCAACAATAATCATCTCGTATTTTGCTCAACACTCTCGTAAAATTCTCCTTTCAAAACATAAAAAAAAAATCCAAAGTTAGAGGTGAAAATTTAAAATTTTTTTAATTTCTCTCAAAAGATTCTAGATTCTTGATATGTTAGAATTTTCAAGTTTTTGAAATAAATTTCCAAAATGTTTTGAGTCCCCCAAGTTCCAAATTTTCAAGCATTACAAAGGCCCAAATAGAACATAAAGGGAAATACAAAGCATAAAATAAGGTAATATACAGGGTGAATCACCTTGTTCAAGTACAAGCGAATTGATTATATATTTGATATATATTATATATTTGAATAATGGTTTGACAGAAATTTTGAAAACTTCACTGTATCTGTATCCGCTGTATCCGCAAAACTATCTTTATTATTATTATTACTATTGTTACATGAACTAAAAGACATTGTTAGCATCAAAAGTTATGTTGAAGTCGAGGCGAGCGGTAGCGAGCCGAGTAGTTACTTTAAAAATCACAGCCGTCTTTAGAAATTTTTTTCGTGTTTTTTTTAAATTTCAAAACCAAAAAGCTTGGAAAGGTAAAAAATTGGAAGCATGCTTGCAATTTTTGAATTTTTTAGCGATTTTGTTAGTTTTTCTAAAAAGTGCTTTTGAATTACTAAAAATATCAAACTAATTTAGGTTTAGAGAAATATTTGAAAAATGAAATACAGATGAGCTTTTGAGCTTTAGCATTAAAATAATATTACTGTAAATCAAATTCCAGGTCAGGATTATGAAATATTAGGCTCGAAATATGGCTCAGGTAAGAGTTAAAAATGTTCCAAAAAGCTAGATTTAAAAAATTGCATATTCTTAATTGTCTTAATTTTTCAGTTTTGTTTCTAAAAGTTTTCATTGACTTTTTGACATTTTTGTTGGTTTTTCGAAAATGTACTTTTGAATCACCAAAAATATAAAAACAATAAAGAAATACACATAAAAAAATTAAATGGGTTCCTCAGCTTTAGCTTGAGAATGATACTATTGTAATTAAAGTTCCAGGGCAGTACTAGAAAAAATTGAGTCAAGTTTAAATTAGATTAGTTTAAATTAAGTTAGAAGTCATACTAAAAAATCGTAAGCAAATATAGAAAAAATGGATCCCTTGTAAATTTTCTCAGTTTTTCAAAAATATGGTTTTGAATCAGTAAAAAATCAAAATTAATAAGAAAAAAAAATGAAATATACTTCTCAATTTTAGCCTTAACATCATACCAGTGATATTAAAATTTCAGGAGAGGACTAGAAAATATTGAGCTCCCAGTGAACATCGAGAAATTTTTCGAAATTTAAGCTGACGTCGTTCCTTATTTTTTCATGCTTTTTTAATTATGTTTCTGTAAGATATCTGTGGTCAGAGAAGAAAAGCACAGCCAACTATAAAAAAGAAATTTTCGTCGGTTTGTTTATTTTTCCGAAAACTAGCAAAGATCTATAAAAATCATTGATCGTCTTTGGAACTTTAGCTACGAGACGAACAATTACGAACACCAAATTTTCAGTGCTGGATTAGACAATATTGAGCCCGAAACGAAGCTCGATTTTGAGAAAAATGTTGTTTTTTTTTTGGTAAAATTGACTAATCTTGGATCACACTGTAGGTTACTTTGAAAAGTTATGACACTGTGTCAGCGTTCGTTTTTCCAATTTTGTCATCAAAACAAAAAAGCAAATTATTTTTCAGAAAATAAAATCGCGATATATACGTGTCCCAAAAACGTGAAAATTGTTTAATAAAGGGCATAGGGAGATAAGAATGCTAAAATTGCCCCCAGAGCGTATCTTAACGATACTTTCAGGATATGTTCGTACTATAGAAATACTTTGATTCTGAAGTTTTTAGATCTCAAAGTTAACTAGATTTTGAATAATAATAAAAAAAGACAAAAACATAAAATATTTTTTTTCTCTTCATAGACTAAACCGATTTAAATAAAAATTTTATGGTAATTTAATATCTATAGAGATACTCTTTTGATAAAAATCTCAACTATATAGCTCTACATTTTCATTGAGAAAAAAATTTTTTTTTTAAGAAAACTTGATTTTTTATTATAAAACTTAAAAGTACAATTTTGAAAATATTTTTTTTTGGATTCCCTAGCAAAAAGTACATAAAATATATTTTTTTCAAATTTTTTGTAATGGTACGCCATATTGAAAAAAATTAAAAACTCTCATGTTTCCGAAAAAATGTTTTTTTTGATTTATACTCTCTTTCTCTCTCTCTCTCTCTATATATATATATACATCTAAAAAATGAAATTCTGAGAACGCATAAACGGTTTATTGCTCTCTTAACCTCCCAGCCACCCCCGACCAGTAATAACAAAAAGAGCATGATTTAAGTGTAGTTACGCTTGAACATTCCCAACGTGAATATGAATAATAATTTTTGAAAAATAATGTAATCTAGATTACAATTTATTTAACATCATCATCGCATTCTTAATTAATTGTTACGTTAATATTATCATCATTAAATAAAATAGTTTCGCATTTTCAAAGAAAAAAAATTTTTTTTCAAGAAAAATTGTTGAATTGTGCAATTTTAATTTTTTTAAATTTTTTAACAAAAAATACATAAAATATGTTTTTTCCAATTTTTTTTCTAATGGTACGCCATATAGAAAAAAAATTGTCTTTGTTGCAAAAAAAATTTTTTTATTGCTTTGACAACAATACACACACGCACACACACACACACACGCACACACCCACACACACACACGCACACATATATATATATATATAGAGAGAAAGAGAGTATAAATCGAGAAAAACATTTTTTCGGAAACATGACAGTTTTTAATTTTTTTCAATATGGCGTACCATTACAAAAAATTTGAAAAAAATATATTTTATGTACTTTTTGCTAGGGAATTCAAAAAAAATATTTTCAAAATTGTACTTTTAAGTTTTATAATAAAAAATCAATTTTTCTTGAAAAAAAAATTTTTTTTCTCTATGAAAATGTAGAGCTATATAGTTGAAATTTTTATCAAAAGAGTATCTCTATAGATATTAAATTACCATAAAATTTTTATTTAAATCGGCTTAGTCTATGAAGAGAAAAAAAATATTTTCTGTTTTTGCCTTTTTTTATTATTATTCAAAATCTAGTTAACTTTGAGATCTAAAAACTTCAGAATCAAAGTACTTCTATAGTACGAACATATTCTGAAAGTATCGTTAAGATACGCTCTGGGGGCAATTTTAGCATTCTTATCTCCCTATGCCCTATTGCATCATAGTGTTGTTGATGGGACAAAGGAACTATGTCATATATTTATCGATGTTCAGGTACAAACGAATTTGGTTGGAAACTAATAAAAGTGTCAATATAAAATTATCCAACCAATGAAAATAGTAATAATTAGTCAATATTAAACTGTGGAATTAAATTTATGCAACGTTGGTAATCAATTTATTGATTCGGATATGAATGTCAACAACAGAGAAATCAATCAGTACACAGATCAGGTATTTATATCAAAAATACCACATGCAACAGAAATTCTTGAATCAGCTTGGAAAAGCAATATCGCTCAACACATGCTGTAGGATGTTTCTCAACTTGTACTTGTCACCATTATTGGATCTGTCACAAAAACTCTCCTTTTCGAGTATCAATAAAAGCGATCCATAAAATAACTTTTAAGGGGATTTATGGTTCCGTCCAACAAACAACTTTCAATTAGAACAAGTGCAACGAACTCATCGATAATTTCATTCGGACCGTCTTCTCTCAAATTTATTAAATTCTACTAACCTCCACGATTTTTAATATCTCTGTTTTCGATATCGACCGGATCCAGATAAATATCTGAAACTGGACCCTTGAGGGATTTCCGAGCTTTTTCCTTTTATTGTTTCAACTTTTGTTCAGACGCTAAAAAGGTCGTGTCCTTTTCGAAGTAAAATTGTGATGATTTCGAGACGGCCAAGTTTGAAATCGAGTTAGAAATAGAGCGGGAGCTAAATTTGAAAAAACTTTAGGGAGTTTCTAAGTGTATTCGAAAGCGATTTTTATAACTTTAGGGTTGGAATTTTAAGAATTGTACGCAAATTTGCTGAAATTTTAAGAATGGATAAAACACTAAGCTTCTCGTATTTTGCTCAACATTCTCGTAAAATTCCCCTATCAAAATATTTATAATCTTTGTAATTTTTGGAGTTTGAAACTTTTTGCTCTTTTAGATTTTTGGGAGTAATGATTTCACTAGAAGCTTTAAAATTCCTTGATTTTGTTTTATCTTATAAATTATAAGATTATAAGAATTTTTCAGATTCTTTGGAATGATTTTTGAATCATTGAAATTTTTAAGTAACTAATACTTTAGGATTTTGTAGGTTTTTTGATTTTTTAGAATTTATTAATTAAATAGAAACTTCAGAAGGTCTGAAATATTTTTGATCTAAGTTTTTTTGAAAATTTTTAAGCTATTTGATATCTTTGTAATTTTCAAAGTTTCTGGCATTTTTTCTTTTTGGTCAGTTTTTGGAGCAAGTGCATTCTCTACAAGCTTTGAAATTTCTGGATTTGGTAGGATTTTTGAAGTATTAAAATTTTCGAAACTTGTGAACTTTTTATATCTGGAATGTAGGATTTTCGGAATTTTTGGAATTTTTAAAATTCTTGGAATTTATTGATTCATCACAACTTGAACGTCTAAAATACTTAGAATTCATAGACTTCTTACTATTTTGATTTAAAATTATTTGAAGCATTTAGAAATCTTGAAAGCTTCAAAACCTTTGGATTATGTGAAATTTTTGACATTTCTCTAGCTTGTGGATTTTTTTTAATAAATATCTAGATTTTTTCGATTTAGAAAAAAAAATACAAATCTATAGGAACTATATCATCTAAGAAAGTATTTGCAACACTTTAGGCAGTTTTTAACTTATTTGGAATCTTTGGCCTATTTAATCTTTTAGATTTTGCAGATTTTTTGGAATCTTCGAGATTTATGTGTTCCGCCGTTGAATCTTTAAAATATCAAAAATCAACTTGGTGAAATTTGCACGATGTCGAAAATTATAAGAACAAACTTTAAAAACTGTTCTAAAATTCATTCATTCATTAGAAAATTTTAATAGTTTATGTAAAATATGTAATATTTACTAAAATCAGATTTAAAATAATTCCTCATGATCTTCAACCTTCATATCTCTAAATTTTCGAAAACTTCAAAAATTTAAATGCCACCAACTGGAATTAAAAAAGAGTTTCTTGATTTTCTGAACTTTTTGATCAATGAAAAAATAACAAAAAGATGATAAATTTGAAATTTTCAAATATACGATAGAGTTCAAAAACATCCAGAAATCGTATAAAAAAAGGATTATTGGCCACTGCAACCGTCGATTGGATTTGATGGATCACTGTCGCCTCCCATAACATAAGAAATTGTTACAATCAACGGTTATGTTGACGTCGAGGCGAGCGGCAGCGAGCCGAGTAGTTACTATAACAATCACAGCCCTCTGTAAAAAAATCATAATTTTTGTGATTTTAAGGGGCTATAATTAAAAAATTAACGAATTGAAAAATCTGAAAAAATATATGTAAGTGTCATTGAAATTGCAGGACTGGATTATGAAATAATCAGCTCGGAGTGTGGTTTGTGTACAATTTTTTTCAATTCGAAACATAAAAGAGTTTGTTAAGCTAAAATTAAATGTTGGAACACTGTCGTAAAATTCGCCTTTCAACACCTTAAAAATTTTTGTTTCCAAAATTGGAAATAAAGCCTCAAGATTTTTTTAAATCGTCTCGAAAGATTCTAGTTTTTAATATCTTAAAATTTTCAAGTTTCACAAAATGCTCAGGCACGCGAAAATTTGCTAAAATCCTCTAAAGTCCAAATTTTCAAAACTTCCAAAGGTCTACAAAAGTTTGTCCGCACATGTGAATATCTAAAATTTGAATACCATTTGCCAAACTTTTGGAAGCATTAATATTTTTTATATACTTCCAAAAATACAATTTCTTCAAATTTTAGTTATTTTACAAATTTTAAGGTTCTACATTTAAAAACTAGAGACCTTGTTTATTCTTAGAATTTGTCAAAGTTTTCGGAAATTCTTCGAATTCTTGTAAATCCAAATTTAAAAAAAAGCCCAAAATTTTAGTAAAATTCTAAAATTCTTGCCATTAAGAATTTTTAAAAGTTTTAAGATAACAACTAATTCTTAAAGTTCCTGAGTTTTTTAAGATACTAAAATTCCATCAAAACTCTGTTTAAGAAATAACATTGATTAAGATAAAATCTTTCAAATTTCTAAAAATTCCAAAAAAACTTTAAAACTTGCCAAAATTCAATCTTGATATAATTTGAAATAAAAAAATTAACTTTCAGTGTTTAAGAATGTCTCGAGAATGCCGAATTTTCTAGAATTTCAAAAATAAAACTTGAAGGTTTCAGCGATAAACTAAAAATTTTGGAAAAATTTCCTCCGGAAACGGTCTAAAGTAAGCTACAGTCTCCACAAAATATTAAAAATTCCTATCAAAAAAAAACTTGAGAATAATAAACAGAATTAAAAATCAAGAGATATCTAGAAAAATTGGTTTTATTTGAGACACTGTATATTTCGACAAAAAGTACTTTTTCATGTTTTTATGAAAACTCATTCAAAAATCCACAGACAACCAGAAATTTAGAAAATTTTCCATGATAAGTTGTATCTTTTTCGAGACTGTAGATATATTACGAAATTCACAAAGGCACAATTTAAAAAAACAACGATTGATTTTTTTCTGCTAGAATTCACCAATTCTAGATCACACTTTAAAATGATATTTCAAAATTTTACCTTATAATTATCATCATTAGAGCTAATAAAAGATAATATTGTTATTCAATGTTATATTCGAGGCGAGCGTCAGCGAGCCGAGTAGTCGTTTAAAAAATTCTGTAATCGTTTTAAAATTTTAATAGCCCTTATAAAGTTTGTAATATTTACGAAAATCAGATTTAAAGCAATTTCTCAAGATCGAAAACTGAGTGGAATTAAAAAAAAAAATCTTCGTTTTCTAAACTTGTTGATTAGTAAAAAAATAACAAAAATATGTTAAATTTGAAAAATTTCAAAAACATCCAGAAATCGTATAAAAAAAATTTTAAGCGGTGTTCTGGAATTAAAAAAAATGTATTATTGGACACTGCAACCATCAACAGGATTTGATGGATCACTGTCGCCTCCCATAACAAAAGCAATTGTGTCCTGGACCGAATTTAAAACGTGTCCACATGCTTTATCTCTTTTCAGCCCAAACGAATACATCAAAAAATTAATCAAATTACAATGAGATGACAGTCGAAGGGATCTGTTGAATACACGAAACCAACAAAGCGTGTGTCACATTCAGAAAGGGCGAAATAATTATTGTATAACCGCACCGTCTCACCCTCCTAAAGTTATTTTTGTTGGAGCTTTATCTCTTCGTGGGTCTAAAGGTAGGACGATAAAATTTTCATAGGACAAATGTGCGATAGGCAATAAAAGCGGTGTGTTAAACTAACATTCACGTTTTCATGACTGGCACAAATTTCCCTACGAGTCGCAAAAAAGACTTTTTATGAGCTTCGACTTTCTATTTAACTTTACTGTTTTAAATTTGATTCTCGAGAGACGTGATCAAAAAGCAAACTGGAAGTCTTGTTAGTGACAGTTTCCAATGTCACTAACAAGTCGAACTTTTTGCAGCTTTTATGGAGAAAATTAGTGCGATTATTCGTTGTCCAGATTTCCCGCCCTCAGATCTCAACTCGAATAAAAAATATTTGCTAACAAACCCTCGAGCACATTAAAGGGCTCCTCTAATTAATTCCTTTGTTGTAATAATTAAACTTGTGAAAGAACCGACGAGAGAGTACACCGTGGAAAAATCAATAGGTGATTAATTAGATATAGATCATCCTTTTATGAAAACAGTTAGTGGAAATTGGACGATGTATCTCTGCAACACGGCACTGTTAAATCGGCGAACGTCGTCGGCTACCACGCTGCTGCTTTATGAATGGCTGTGATAAATTGGTTCATTGAACAGTGAACGGAAGCGGAGATGATTGTCCATGCTGTGAAAGCATTGTTAGGTTGTTTAGAAGACATCGGGAGCTGTGGTGTGCAAGTGACACTGAAATCTGTTTGTAGTCGGCGAAAAAAATTGTGCGTCACGGCTGTAAAGTTTGCGCTTTTGCTCCGAGGCGAGAGCCGAGGCAAAACCTACAACAAATTTGTTTTTCTGGTTTTTGATTGATCACGATATGTGGAACAACCGCTTAAATAACAACATATTTTTAATAATTATTATCTGTGTGTCGCGGCTGTGAGGAGAAATTTTTTGATCCGAGGCAAACGAAACGTTAAATCTCGATTTTCATAGAGGTACATCAGTAATTATTTATGAATTAGCTGTGAAACAAAATTGTCGTTTTATTTCTTTTTTGGGATTCTTCGGATTCTTGGGATTCTTTAGATTCTTGAGATTTTTTGGATTCTTTGGATTCTTTGGATTTTTGGATTCTTTGGATTCTTTGGATTTTTTGGATTCTTTGGATTTTTTGGATTTTTTGGATTCTTTGAACTCTTCGGATGTTTTGGATTCTTTGGATTCCTTGGATTCTTTAGATTTTTTAGATTCCTTGTATTCTTTGGATTCTTTGGATTTTTTGGTTTCTTTGGATTCGTTGCATTTTTCGAATTCGTTGGACCCTTAGAATTTTTTGGATTCTTTGGATTCTTCGGATGTTTTGGATTTTTTGGATTCTTTGGATTTTTTGGATTCTTTGGACTCTTCGGATGTTTTGGTTTCTTTGGATTCCTTGGATTCTTTAGATTTTTTAGATTCCTTGTATCCTTTGGATTCTTTGGATTTTTTGGTTTTTTTGGATTCGTTGCATTTTTTGAATTCGTTGGACCCTTAGAATTTTTTGGATTCTTTGGATTCTTTGGATTCTTTAGATTTTTTGGCTTCTTTGGATTCTTTGGATTCTTTAGATTCTTTCTATTTTTGGGATTTTTTGGATTCGTTGCATTTTTCGAATTTTTTGGACCCTTTGGACTCTTTGAATTCTTTGGATTTTTTTGGATTCTTTGGATTCTTCGGATGTTTTGGATTTTTTGGATTCTTTGGATTTTTTGGATTTTTTGGATTCTTTGGACTCTTCGGATGTTTTGGTTTCTTTGGATTCCTTGGATTCTTTAGATTTTTTAGATTCCTTGTATCCTTTGGATTTTTTGGCTTTTTTGGTTTTTTTGGATTCGTTGCATTTTTTGAATTCGTTGGACCCTTACAATTTTTTGGATTCTTTGGATTCTTTGGATTCTTTAGATTTTTTGGCTTCTTTGGATTCTTTGGATTCTTTAGATTCTTTCTATTTTTGGGATTTTTTGGATTCGTTGCATTTTTCGAATTTTTTGGACCCTTTGGACTCTTTGAATTCTTTGGATTTTTTTGGATTCTTTGGATTCTTTGGATTTTTTGGTTTCTTTGGATTCGTTACATTTTTCGAGTTTTTGGACCCTTTGGATTCTTTGGATTTTTTTATTCTTTGGATTCTTTGGATTCTTTGGATTCTTTGGATTCGTTGCATTCTTCGAATTCTTTGGACCCTTTAGATTCTTTGGACTCTTCGGATGTTTTGGATACTTTGGATTCTTTGGTTTCTTTAGATTCTTTTTGTTTTTGTGATTCTTTGGATTCGTTGGATTTTTCGAATTTTTTGGACCTTTTGGACTCTTTGGATTTTTTGGATTTTTTGGCTTTTTTGGATTCTTTGGATTCTTTGGATTTTTTGGATTCTTTGAACTCTTCGGATGTTTTGGATTCTTTGGATTCCTTGGATTCTTTATATTTTTTAGATTCCTTGTATTCTTTGGATTCTTTAGATTCTTCTTGTTTTTGTGATACTTTGGATTCGTTGGATTTTTCGAATTCTTTGGATTCTTTGGATTCTTCGGATGTTTTGGATTCTTTGGATTCTTTAGATTTTTTGGATTTTTTGGATTCTTTGGACTCTTCGGATGTTTTGGATTCTTTGGATTCTTTAGATTCTTTCTATTTTTGGGATTTTTTCGATTCGTTGCATTTTTCGAATTTCTTGGACCCTTTGGACTCTTTGAATTCTTTGGATTTTTTTGAATTCTTTGGATTCTTTGGATTTTTTTGAATTCTTTGGATTCTTTGGATTTTTTGTTTTTTTGGATTCATTGCATTTTTCAAATTTTTGGACCCTTTGGATTCTTTGAATTTTTTTATTCTTTGGATTCTTTGGATTCGTTGCATTCTTCGAATTCTTTGGACTCTTTGGATTCTTTGGACTCTTCGGATGTTTTGGATACTTTGGATTCTTTGGATTCTTTGGATTCTTCGGATGTTTTGGATTCTTTGGATTCTTTAGATTTTTTGGATTTTTTGGATTCTTTGGACTCTTCGGATGTTTTGGATTCTTTGGATTCTTTGGATTCTTTAGATTCTTTCTATTTTTGGGATTTTTTCGATACGTTGCATTTTTCGAATTTCTTGGACCCTTTGGACTCTTTGAATTCTTTGGATTTTTTTGGATTCTTTGGATTCTTTGGATTTTTTGTTTTTTTTGGATTCGTTGCATTTTTCAAATTTTTGGACCCTTTGGATTCTTTGAATTTTTTTATTCTTTCCATTCTTTGGATTCTTTGGATTTGTTGAATTCTTCGAATTCTTTGGACTCTTTAGATTCTTTGGACTCTTCGGATGTTTTGGATACTTTGGATTCTTTGGACTCTTTAGATTCTTTTTGTTTTTGTGATTCTTTGGATTCGTTGGATTTTTCGAATTCTTTAAATTCTTTGGATTCTTTGGATTCGTTGGATTTTTCGAATTTTTTGGACCTTTTGGACTCTTTGGATTTTTTGGATTTTTTGGATTTTTTGGATTCTTTAGGGTTTTTTGATTTTTTGAGTTTTTTGGATTCTCTAGATTCTCTAGATTCTTTGGATTTTCTAGATTCTAGAAATTATCGATTTTTTCGAATTTTTGTCTTTTGGACATTTGGAATGTTTTAAATTTTTTGAAATTTTTAGATTCTCTGGAATGATTAGATTTTTTGGATTCTTTCGATTTTCTCAATTCTCTTGATTTTTAGATGATTTCGATTTTTGGAATTCTCTGGACTTTCTGGATTTTGCGGACTTTTTGGATTTTTGTACTTTTTAAGTTTGTTTTTAATTTTTCTTTATTTCCGTAGGTTTTTGGGTTTTTACTTTTCTTGGAAGAGCTTATCAATTTTTTCGAATTTTCGTTTTTTGAACTTTTGAAATGTTCTAAATTTTTTGGACTTTCTAGATTCTCTGGTTTTTTGGATTTTTTGGATTTTTTGGATTATCTGAATTTTTTAGATTTATTGTATTTTTTATGTTCTTTGGATTCTTTGTATTCTTTGGATGCTTTGAATTTATTGGATTCTTTAAGATTTTTTGATTCTTTGGATTTTTTGGATTCTTTGGGTTTGTTGCATTTTTTGAATTCTTTGGACCCTTTAGATTCTTTGGATTTTTTGGACTCTTCGGACTCTTTGGATTCTTTGGATTCTTCCGATTGGATTTTGTTGGATTTTTTAGATTTCTTGGATTCTTTGAATTCGTTGCATTCTTCGAATTCTTTGGACCCTTTGGATTTTTTTAGATTCTCTAGATTCTCTGGATTTTTTGGATTCTGTGGATTCTTTGGATTCTTTGAATTTTTTGAGGTTTTTGGATTCTTTCGATTTATATATGTATTTATTTTAGATTTTGTAGAGATTATTATCGATTTTTTCGAATTCTCGTCTTTTGGACTTTTGAAATGTTTTAAATTTTTTGGACTTTCTGGATTCTCTGGTTTTTTGGATTCGTTGCATTTTTCGAATTTTTTGGACCATGTGGATTTTTTGGATTTTTTTTAATTTATTGGTTTCTTTAAGGTTTCTTGATTTTTTGAATTCTTTGGATTTTTTTTTAGATTCTCTGGATTCTTTGGATTTTCTAGATTTTTGAATTCTTTATATTTTTTCGATCCTTTGGATTCTTTAGATTTTTTAATGTTTTTGGATGTTTTGATTTTTTGAATCTTCTGGATTTTTGTCTTTTATAATTTTTTATTTTGTTTTTTTGTTTCTGTAGGTTTTTAAGTTTTTTTAGATATATCAAATTTTTCATATTTTTTTAAATTTGGTGGAGCTTATCGATTTTTTGAATTCTCGTTTTTTTTAAACTTGTAATTTTTCAAATTTTTAGATTCTTTTTTGGATTTAGAAATTTAAAAATTGAAATTAGACAATAAAAAATTGAACTTATAGAAATTCAACAAATTTGAGAAATTTCAATAACGTTTTTTATTTTAGTAAATTTTGGATCTTTAACCATTAAAAACTGTTTTTTTTTTGAGTTTCTGATTTTATTTTCTTGAATCTTAGAAAATTAATTAAAATATCAAAAATTTTAGCCGATTTTTTTAACTATTATTTTGAAATTTCCCTAAATTCGAAATTAAACTTTAAAGTACCTACGAGCAATGACATGTTGTGAAATGTCAGAATTGATCGTCAAGAGTGCCACCAACTTGTAAAAATATTGCCAGCATTACATAGAGTTTTAGAAATTCTCTCTAAAATATTGTTGCTCATACATCACCCGCCGAAAGAAGCAGATAAATCGCCATTTCCCGTCCCGTCTAAGGAATTCTCAAATTAAAACCATAATTTAAACTCCACAAGCATTTTAATAATAAATAATACCATTAAAACTCATAGCATTATTAATCCGCATCTTTCTTTCCCTATTTCATCTGAACTCGTACAATAAAACGAATAATACGAAACGTCCGATCTTCAAATAGAATAAATGACATAATCTACTCCACCGCGCGGTTATCATTGAACACTTTTAAATAGTTTATTAACCGTGACAGGACTAAATCAGTTTCATGATACGTAGTCCATCTAGTCACTGATGCGTTAAAATCAAAGCGGGAAATTTAAAGGAAAACGACGTCCCAAAAGGATTCAAGAAAATGGAGAAGCTACACAAATGGAGATTGCAGACAGAGAGGATTACAAACATAGAGATTGAAATAATATCAAGCGAGCTTAGGAAGCGGAAATGTCACATGGTCGTTCCGGGAAATATTATGATAATTTTGGGTTTTATTGGTCGTTTTTTATAATACACGGTGTCTCGAAATTAGAATCCGTCTTTGCATTCAAACATCTTTAATTTAGTGTCTCACCCTGTAGCTCGTTTCTCTTTAATTATAAATGTTCTCTAAGTACAGCCCACATCAAAATTAATGATGTCATTGGTCTGGTTTAATGGGACATTGACATTGTTCCTATTAAATTATTAACGGTTAGACTACGTGTAATGTATTACGGTTCAGTTGATACTTAACTGGCTGAAAAGTGCGGAAATTTGCGAATAATTTTCTAAAAAACGGTTCTTGCTAATTGGGAAAAAATTTTGAAACGGTAGTTCGAAAGAAGCGGAGACAAAGTTTGTTTAGTTACAAGCTCTATACAGAAATTCTGTTGTTTTAAAAGTTTAATTAATTGATTCAAAAATTTTAAAATTAAAAGCTTACAATTTGGCACTCATTCAAATCAGATTAAATTTTTAAATTTTTACTTCAAAATAATTTACATACACAATTTAAAAATGGCTAGATAATGAGAAACATTTTTAAGTACAAAACGGTTTCAAGTCCTACAATTATCAGTTTATAAAATCAAAAAATTTTCAAGAAATTCTAAAACTTTAATAATTCTGTTGAATCTCGATAATTTTTACGTTGTCTAGATTCTTAGATAAATTAAATCAAATATTGATATACGACTTAATTCTCAGTTTCCAGATTTTTTAGATTCTTGGATGTTTGAAAATTTAAGTATTCCAAATTGTAGGCTCTTTATTTGTTTGGGTTTTCCGATTTTCCAATCTTATAATTAGTTTGCTAGTTTTTAGGTATTTAGTTTTTTAAGGCTTTTTCAGTTCTTTCCATTCGTTCCATTCATTCTTTAGATTCTTCATATTCTTCCGATCCTTCGGAGCCTTCCGATCCTTCAGATCCTTCAGATCCCAGATCCTTCAGATCCTTCACATCCTTCACATCTATCAGATCCTTTACATCCTTCAGATTCTTCAGATTCTTCAGATCTTTCAGATCCTTCAGATCCTTCAGATCCTTAAGATTCTTAAGATCCTTCAGATCCTTCAGATGCTTCAGATTCTTCAGATTCTTCAGATTCTTGAGATTCTTCATATTCTTCAGATTCTTGAGATTCTTCAGATTCTTGAGATTCTTGAGATTCTTCAGATTCTTCAGATTCTTCAGATTCTTCAGATTCTTCAGATTCTTCAGATTCTTCAGATTCTTCAGATTCTTCAGATTCTTCAGATTCTTCAGATTCTTCAGATTCTTAGGATTCTTAGGATTCTTCAGATTCTTCAGATTCTTCAGATCCTTCGGAGTCTTCCGATCCTTCAGATCCCAGATCCTTCAGATCCTTTACATCCTTCACATCCATCAGATCCCAGATCTTTCAGATCCTTTACATCCTTCACACCCATCAGATCCATCAGATCATTCACATCCTTCAGATTCTTCAGATCCTTCAGATCCTTCAGATGCTTCAAATTCTTCAGATTCTTCAGATTCTTGAGATTCTTCATATTCTTCAGATTCTTGAGATTCTTCAGATTCTTGAGATTCTTCAGATTCTTCAGATTCTTCAGATTCTTCAGATTCTTCAGATTCTTCAGATTCTTCAGATTCTTCAGATTCTTCAGATTCTTCAGATTCTTCAGATTCTTCAGATTCTTCAGATTCTTCAGATTCTTCAGATTCTTAGGATTC
Source organism: Cynaeus angustus (assembly GCA_030157275.1). Lineage (NCBI taxonomy): Eukaryota > Metazoa > Arthropoda > Insecta > Coleoptera > Tenebrionidae > Cynaeus > Cynaeus angustus. Next base: position 12,205,262 of record CM058067.1, read on the forward strand.
TTAGGATTCTTCAGATTCTTCAGATTCTTCAGATCCTTCGGAGTCTTCCGATCCTTCAGATCCCAGATCCTTCAGATCCTTTACATCCTTCACATCCATCAGATCCCAGATCTTTCAGATCCTTTACATCCTTCACACCCATCAGATCCATCAGATCATTCACATCCTTCAGATTCTTCAGATCCTTCAGATCCTTCAGATGCTTCAAATTCTTCAGATCCTTCAGATTTTTCAGATCCTTGAGATCCTTCAAATTCTTCAGATCCTTCAGATTCTTCAGATTCTTCAGATTCGTTCAGATTCTTCAGATTCTTCAGATTCTTCAGATTCTTCAGATTCTTCAGATTCTTCAGATTCTTCAGATTCTTCAGATTCTTCAGATTCTTCAGATTCTTCAGATTCATCAGATTGTTCAGGTTCTTCAGATTTTTCAGATTTTTTCGTTTTTTTCGATTCTTTGGATTCTTTGGATATTTTTGATTTTTTGGATTCTTTTGATTTTTTCTGTTCTTTTGATTGTTTTGACTCTTTCAGTTCTTTCCATTCGTTCGATTCTTTCAATTTTTTGGATTCTTTGAATTCTTTCGATTCTTTGGATTTTTCTTTCTGTTTCTTCGATTCTTTCTATTCTTTTGATTGTTTGGATTCCTTGGATTTCTTGAATTTTTTGAATTCTTTGAATCTCTTGATTTTTTTTGGATCTTATCATATTTGTTAGTCTTTAGATTTTCCGGAACTTCTGAATTCTTTAGATTTTTTGAATTCTTTGGATCCTTTCGGTTCTTTCGATTCTTTCGGCTCTTTCAGTTTTTTCCATTCTTTAGAATTTTTAGATTTTGAAATTGTCTAGATTTTTGGATCATTTGTGCTTTTCGAGTTCTTTTTATTTTGTTTCTATATGATTTTAAGGTTTTTTATTTTTTTTTTGTATTTTTGTGTATTTTTTTATATTTTGTAGAACTTATCGATTGTTTCGAATTCTCGTTTTCCAAAATTTTAGAAAATTTTTAATTCTTTGAACTTTCAAATTGAATTTTTTGAATTTATTATAATTTTCTTGCGATTTTTAGGTTTTTTCAATTCTTTAAATTTTTGAGTTTATTGGATTCTCTAGATCTTTTTGATTACACTTAGATCTGTTAATAAATTGTTTTTTTTTTGTTTTTGCGCGAATTTTTTGGATTCTTCAGATTCTTCAGATTTTTCAGATTCTTCAGATTTTTTAGATTTTTCTTAGAGTTTGTAGATTTTCGAGATTTTCAGACTTTTTATGCATTTTAAGCTCTTTTTTTTCGTTTCTATATGTTTTTCAAATTATTTGGATTTTTATACATTTTTAGATTTTGTGGAGTTTATCGATTATTTATAATTCTAACTGTCTCCAGATAGCTTTTCTGGATTTGTTGATTTCTTAGGCTTGTTTGATTATTTGCTTTATTAATTTTTTAGAATTTATATTCTAGAATTTTTTTTGGATTCTGTAGATCTTTTGTATTCTGTTTTTTTTGGGGTTTTTTGAATTTCTCTGAATTGTCGGAATTTTGGATTTATTCGATTTCTTTACTATTTTGGGTTCTTACGATTTTTTAAATTCCTTGTTTTTTTTGTGGATCGTTGGGATTCTTTAAATTTTTTAGATTTACGTGAATTTTTTTATTTTGTTAGATATTTTGGATTTCGTAGATTTGCTGTATTTCTTATTTTTTTTGCTTTCTTTGGAATTTTTGGGGATGCTTTAGATTCTCTCCATTTTTAAAGTCTTGAAAAATTTTTTTACTATTTTTTTTAATTGTTCGAACATTTTTCGAATATTTCGTAAATGTTTAGAATCTTTATGATTGGAATTTTTGAATACTCTAGATTTTTTGAATTTTTTGGATTCTCTGGATTTTTTGAATTTTTTGTATCTTTAGGTTCTACGGATTTGTTAGTCTTTAGATTCTCCGGATTTTTGGGATTCTTTGAATTTTTTTGAATTTTCTGGTTATTATAGTCTTTAGATTCTTTATATTTTTTAAAGTCTTGAGATTTTTAAATTTTAAAATTTATTGGATTGTTTGAACATTTTTCGAATATTTTGAATTTTATACATGTTTAGGATCTTTAGGATTCATTGAAATTTTTGAATTCCCTAGATTCTTTTTTTTTTTTATTGTATCAAACAATTGGGATTCTTTGCATCTTTCCTTTTTTTGGAATTTTTTTTCAACTTTGTTCTTGCTTATAAATTTTAAATGAACAAGAATTGTAGAATTCATAGAGGCAACCAAAACTAATTAAATAATAATCGCCACATTTTCAATCAAAATTGTTTGGTATAAAAAGTAATAGTTCTAAGGTTTTAGAAACGTCTAAAATAAAGTTCTAAAAATTTTCTTTTCAGAATGTTAAAATTTTCCTATCAGGTTTCATACAACTGAGTTTTTCTAAAACCTAAAAATTTACAAAATTAATGTAAACATCAAGAACTAATTACATTCTTTTGTTTGTAAAATTTCTCCAATTAAAGTTGTGATAATACACATGCTCAAGTAACTAAAAACATTTTCTAATCCCACTTGATATAATTATTTGAACTATAAAAATCGTAGACGGCTTTTTTGCAAAAAACACTTAATTTCGATATAAAATCAAGAAGGCGTAAACGATCAATCTATACTAAAATTTCCACAGCCATCTCAATTCCACATTTTTCATACCTTTATCGCGTCCGCTACTTTCGCACCATAAACAATGAATTCTTCCACTCAATGCCCAATTTCCGATCGAATGAAGTTAAAATGAATTTTATTTGTTGCAGGTACGTTTCCAACTTTTAATTAATCTATAGCCGACGTGGGTGAGTAACAAAAAATGTATTTTTTATCTCCGTTTTGTTTTGAACAAGCTGACGACCAATTAGGGACGAAAGTTTCGTCCCACGAGGTGGTGTCAAAATAAAACTTGAAGGGAATAAAGTTAAAGTTGGAAGGGTCGTTAAAGAAACAAATTACTGAAGCGAACTTGACATTATATAGACGGATATAGATTTCATGATTGTTAGGGATTTTATTTGGTTTGAGTTGGTGAATTTGGAGCGATTTTGCTAATGCGCCTTAGGCGAAGTGGGTTGATTCTATCCTACCTGGAGCTGTGGTGGATGTTAATCGAAACTGAGTTTGGAGGAGTTTCATAGAAATATGATGCTGTTCTGTATGTGTAGTTCTATTGTGGAGATTAGAGAATAATTAGGATAATTACTGTCTGAATTATATTGCACACGGTTATATATTATCAGTTCTAATCCAGTTAGATCCAGATTTTTCTTGACCACAAAAATGTAGAAAACAATGAAAATTGCCGCTAAAATAAGTTGAAATGTCAGTAATGAATCAAAGAAGAAATTGTCTTTGCGCACTTAGTTTATCAGGTTCTCATTGTCCGAAATTGTTAAATTCTTGGACATCTTCAAGGTTTTTGGTAGTATTCTTTAGGTTCTAACTTTTAGGTTTTTAGGTTCTCAGATTTAAAAAAAAAAAAACATTTTCTAGGCTTTTAAATCAACTTGCGAACTTTTAGATTCTAACATTAATACAATTATGTTGTCTTACTTTGGTGTTCTTAAGTTTTTTTGTATTCTTAGTTTAGAATTTAATTTTTTTAGATTTGTTAGATTCTTTTGGTTCAGTGGTTTTGTGTTTTTTTTTTATTTTGCGATTTTTTTGGATTTCTCTAATTTCTTGGATTTCGTGAATTTTTTGGATGCTTTGGATGTCTTGAATTTTATGGATTTTTTGCATTTTCTAGATTCTTTGAATTTTTTGTTGTTTTTTTTTGGATCTTAAAATTTTCCGGATTTGTTAGTCTTTCGATTTTCCGGATTTTTTGAATTCTTTGGCTTTTTTGGATTCTTTGAATTCCTTGAATTGTTTGGATTCCTTGGATTCCTTAGATTCTTTGAATTTCTTGGATTCCTTGGATTTCTTGGATTCTTTGAATCTCTTGAATTCTTTGGATTCTTTGGACTCCTTGAATTTTATGGATTTTTTGGATTTTCTAGATTCTCTGAATTTTTTGATTTTTTTTGGATCTTAAAATTCTCCGGATTTGTTAGTCTTTCGATTTTCCGGATTTTTTGAATTCTTTGGCTTTTTTGGATTCTTTGAATTCCTTGAATTGTTTGGATTCCTTGGATTCCTTAGATTCTTTGAATTTCTTGGATTCCTTGGATTTCTTGGATTCTTTGGACTCCTTGAATTTTATGGATTTTTTGGATTTTCTAGATTCTCTGAATTTTTTGATTTTTTTGGATCTTAAAATTTTCCGGATTTGTTAGTCTTTCGATTTTCCGGATTTTTTGAATTCTTTGGCTTTTTTGGATTTTTTGAATTCCTTGAATTGTTTGGATTCCTTGGATTCCTTAGATTCTTTGAATTTCTTGGATTCCTTGGATTTCTTGGATTCTTTGAATCTCTTGAATTCTTTGGATTCTTTGGACTCCTTGAATTTTATGGATTTTTTGGATTTTCTAGATTCTCTGAATTTTTTGATTTTTTTGGATCTTAAAATTTTCCGGATTTGTTAGTCTTTCGATTTTCCGGATTTTTTGAATTCTTTGGCTTTTTTGGATTTTTTGAATTCCTTGAATTGTTTGGATTCCGGGGATTCCTTAGATTCTTTGAATTTCTTGGATTCCTTGGATTTCTTGGATTCTTTGAATCTCTTGAATTCTTTGGATTCTTTGGACTCCTTGAATTTTATGGATTTTTTGGATTTTCTAGATTCTCTGAATTTTTTGATTTTTTTTGGATCTTAAAATTCTCCGGATTTGTTAGTCTTTAGATTTTCCGGATTTTTTGGATTCTTTGGGTTTTTTGAATTCTCTTGATTCCTTGAATTCTTTGGATTCTATGGATTTCTTGAATTTCTTGGATTTCTTGGATTTCTTGGATTCTTTGGACTCCTTTAATTTTATGGATTTTTTTGGATTTCCTAGATTCTTTGAATTTTTTGATTTTTTTTTGGATCTTAAGATTATCCGGATTTGTTAGTCTTTAGATTTTCCGGATTTCTTGAATTCTTTGGCTTCTTTGGATTCTCTTGATTCCTTGAATTCTTTGAATTCCTTGGATTCCTTAGATTCTTTGGATTCCTTGGATTCCTTGAATTCCTTGGATTCCCTGGATTCGTTGGACTCCTTGAATTTTATGGATACTTTGGATTTTTTGAATTTTTTAGATTTTCTGAATTCTTTAATTTTTTTTAATTTTTTTGGATCTTAAGATTCTCCGGATTTTTTTTGGATCTCAAGATTCTCCGGATTTGTTTGATTTAAAATTATTAAGGCTCTTTGGATTCGTTGAATTTTTTGGATTCTTTAGATTTTTTAGATTCTTTAGATTCTTTGGATTCCTTAGATTTTTTGGCCTTTTTGGATTCTTTAGTCTTTGTGTTCTTTGGATTTTTCGGATTCTTACATTCTTTACACATTTTAGATTCTTTAGGATCTTTAGATTCGCTGGTTGAAGTTTTATATTTTATTTATTTTTTTTGGTTCTGAAGGTTCTTTAGATTCTTTAGGTTTATATTTAATATATTTTCTTGCAGTTTTTTGATTTTTTGAATTTTTTGAGGTTTTGATCTCTAAATTTTGTCAGATTTTTTAATCCTGTGGATTTTTTTTGTATTTAATCGATTTTGCGAAATATTTGAACTCTTCGGACTGTAAGGATTTTTTGAATTTTTTTTTTTGATTTTCTATTATAAATCGTTTAAATTTGATTGATTTTTCGGATTTTTTGAAACTTTAATTTCTGTCTTTTATGTGCTTCATATTTTACGTTTTTATAATTTTTAAATTTCTTCAATTAATTCTCAAGAATCTGAAAAATCAGAAAGTTCATTAAAGCTACAGAATTCAAAAACCATAAATAACAGATATAGAAAAACTAAAATTCTATAAATATTAAAATTTTAAAAATCTAGAAAATGTAGTAAGCATAAAATTCCGAAACTTTTAAAAATTTAAATAAATTTGAAAAAAAAAAGTGATAACTGTAGAAAATCCAACAACTTGAAAATGTGAAAAAAATTAAAACCACATTAGATTTCTAAATTTAAATTTAAAAAGAAAATCAATAAATTTAATACATCTAAAATTTATAGAGACGAAACTTAACGGGATCAAGGGCTTCAAAATCCAATGCAACAAAAATCCATATATAGTGTGTTTACAATTTCCCTAAATTCCAAAAATTTGCGTCTTCAATTTTTAAGCGTTTCAGGCGTTAGAAATTGTATAAAACTAACCAGAATTTTGGTGACTTTCTCACTGATTTTTGATATCTCCTTCTAAAGGCTTTAATTTTCGAATGTAGAAAACATATTCGGATCAAAATCCCGAGATTCTGAGAATTTAAAGAACTTAAAAAATCTAAAAAAACGAGTACCATATTTTCTAAAATTCCTGACCAAAAAACCACAATATTCTCGGCTACTTCGATTTATAAAAAATTGTTATAGAAACAGTTTCCGTCAGATTTCCAAATTTTCTCTAAAAAAATTTTCAAGTGTACAGCGTACCTAAGTGTCGTGTTTTCAAAAAAAAAAGCATCCAAATAAAACTTGTCAGAATTAAACATTTCAATGCGCACTTTCTATTTCTAAGCGAGAAAACCATAATTTTGTCAGGATACGAAAAAATTTGCATAGATTTGTCTCGGCTACAAAATTTCCATTTTTAGAAAAATTCGTATTTTTTAAATACGGGAAAAATCGGGATGATATTTTGCCTACTTCTAGAGTTTTTTGGAGCTGTTTGGATTTCGGTAAAAAAGTGTCAATTTCCTAGTGGAGCAAAAAACGTAAATGTGAAATTTTACTGAAAAATTTTAGTTATTACACTTGTTAAGTTAATTAAAATTTCCAAATTTCTTGAGATATATTAAAGATCAATAGTTTTGTGCGTTTTTGAAGTGCGAGATTGCGAACTTTTTGGGGAACAACGAAATGAAATCGACATTTTTGATGAAATTTGAGATATTTCTGAAGCCGAAGCTCTCAATAAAAATCAGAGAAATTTACCAAAATCTCGGATTTTGCGCATCCAATATTTTTTAACGACACAGTGTTTTCTCAGATTTCAAATTTTAGCGAGCATTGTAATTTGCCTTCAATCTCCAGCCAATCAGGTGACATATCGTTTAGTTAGAAAGTCAATTTGCCGCGGTTAATGTCAGCCGAGAAGCAAGAAAATTTAATTACGTGACGGCTAATCTTGACTACAAATATTCCTAATATGATTGAGACGTCATCCCCAAACCGCTCATTACGAAGAAATTCGAGACTCAAACAAGAATAATGAAGCGCTTGTAACCCCAAAAACACCGAAATATCGAAGCCAGAATCAATAAAAAAAATATTTATTGTCACCGCCTTCGATGTTGATTTTCTATAACAAAAGACTCAATTTCTCATTTCTACTTTATCAGACTTCCAACAAAGTGAAACAAATGCAAATCGAATTTTGCGTGAGATCGCGCATCCCTCGATTCGTCTTCCTATATCCCTTGAACTTTTTCCGGTTATTATTTTTCCTGAAACCGTTCGAGGTAAACAAGCAGAATTTGATTTTTCTTTTGATGTAAACACTTCGAACTCGGAAATGTAAGGTAAGTGAGAAAGAAAATTTTATTTGACTTCTAGAGCCGCCCGTCGTTTATCTGTTTACATTTAATATAATATGATATTAATATGTATGAACGGTCATAGGAGTTTGAGTCGTCGTAGAAAGTTTTAGCGAATGATATTCAACACTGGAAGTGTTTGTTTGTGGCTCAAGTTGGTGAAAACAAACATTCGTCGAGAGAAAAGGGAGCAATAAAGATTCGTCCCGTGCGCTACGGTAAATATTTTATTTTAACGAGTTGAGTTGGTGCGGAAAATGAACAATAATTAATCAGAATGGAAGAATTCGATCAATTGGTGTTTACTTATTCATCGAATTCGAAATTGCTCAGAGATTCTTTGATTTCTTTAAATTTTTACTGTTAAGCGAGTACTTTGAATTGTTTGTTTTTAATTTTCAGATATTCAAAAAATTATAAAATTTAAAAAAACTAAAGAAGAGTATAAAATATTGCAAAAAATTTTACAAAACCAAGAGATCTGTAAATTACAAAAAAAATTGTAGAAATTTAAAGCGCCAAAGAATCTAATAAATCTTAAAAATCAAACATCCGAACAATCTAAAAAAATCCACAAAATGGACAATACCAATACAAATAAACAATCTATATAAGTCAAAAAAATCTACAAAATTAAAAACAAACAAAGAACCAAAAAATTTGTGCAGCTAAAGAATTGGAAAAAATTGGAGAAATCCAAAATTTGAATAAATCTAAAAAATTAAAGAATACAAAAGATCAAATAAATTGAGCCAATTAAATAAAACTAAAAAAGTTTAAAATAAAAATGTAAAAAAAACACAATATTTAAAGATTAAAAATATTCAAAAAATTACAAAACAAAAAAATCAGAGCTTTAAAAATTTTTAAAAAAAAACTACAGTATAAGATAATTATTAATCTTTGGGTTTAATAAATTTTTTCAATTTATTCAGACTGCTTAGATTTTTTGTGGATTTTAGGTGCTTTTTTTATTGTATTTTTGTAGTTTCCATATACTTAATATTTTTAGTTTTAAAAACTTTTTTTTTCACAGTTTTTATTTTTCTTTAATTCTCTTCATTCTGTTTTTTTTTTTGTTTTTTTTAGTTTGTGTCCCGTCCATTTTTTGAGTTTTTTATATCCTTCGAATTTTCTGAATTTATGAGATTCTTTGGATACTTGGATGCTCCAAAATTTGTTTTTTTTTTGTTTTTGGATTCTTTGGATCTTTTGCTTTTGTTAAAATTACTTGGTTCCTCACATTTTAGAATTCTAAACCTTTGATCCCTTAAAGTTAATGAATTTTAAATTTAAATTTAAAATTTCAATTTTTTTAAATTTTTTCAAATTATTATATTTTTACATTAATCGGATTTTTTGTATTCTTTCGATTTCGGAATTTTGGCTTATTTTCTAGGTTTTTAAAATCGTGAAATTTTTAGAATTTAGTTTTTTCGAAACTTTGAATTTTGATTTTTTTCTTTCTGTTATTTATGGTTTTTGAACTCTGTTGAATTTTTGAGGATTTCTGAATTTTTGAGATTTTTTGTATCTTTGAAAATTATTGGTCTATGACGTTGTGGAGCATCAAGCTTTCTATATTTTCTAGATTCTTTAAGTTTTTTTACTCATTTCATAAATTTTAGATTCTCAAAATTTTTTGAATTCAGATTTTTTATGAATTTTGAATGCTTTATTTTTTTTTGTATCCGGTTATTTTTCTCCATTTTGAGTTTTTGATATTTTTTCACAATTATCAATTTTTTTAGATTATTTAGACTTTCGTGGTCTCTGAGTTTATATTTTCAGGATTTTCCTAATTTTGATTTTTTTTAGTCTCTAATTTTTTTTTAAATTTGATTTTGTTCTATTTGTATCATATTGTGTCATTTTTTTAATTTATATTTTTTCTTTTGTCGAAATTACTTGGTTTTTCACATTTTCTGATTTTAAGCCCTTAATCCCTTTAAGTTTAGTCTGTCTCTAAATTTTGGATTGATTAAATTTATTGATTTTCTTTTTTAAATTTAAATTTGGAAATCTAATGTGGTTTTAAATTGTTTCACATTTTCAAGTTGTTGAATTTTCTATAGTTATCAAATTATTGGAATTTTTTGAATTTTGAAAGTTTCGGAATTTTATGCTTTCTATATTTTCTAGAGTCTTTAAGCTTTTTTTACTCTTCAGAAATTTTAGATTCTAAAAATTTTTTGAATTCAGTTTTTTTATAAATTTTGAATGCTTTATTTTTTTGTATCATGTGTTATTTTTCTCCTTTTTGAATTTTTGATATTTTTTTACAATTATCAATTTTTTAGATTATTTAGACTTTCGTAGTCTCTAAATTTATATTTTCAAGATTTTAAAAATTTTGATTTTTACAGTCTCTAATTTATTTGCTTAAATTTTATTGTTTTTTTTTTCTATTGTGACATTTGTTTAAATTTTTTTAATTCTTGGGATTTTCTGGATTTATGAGTTTTTTTGTGGATCTTTAATTTTTGTAAATTTTTTGATTTTTTTAGATTTTTTTTGTTGAAATTACTTGGTTTTTCACATTTTGGTATTCTAAACCTTTAATCCTTAAAGTTAATGAATTTAAAATTTAAATTTAAATTTTTTTATTTTTCAAATTATTGTATTTTTACATTAATCGGATTTTTGTATTCTTTCGATTTTTAAAATTCTCGAAGTTCTCGGAATTTTGACTTATTTTCTAGGTTTTTAAAATTGTGAAATTTTTAGAATTTAGCTTTCTCAAAAGTATGAATTTTAATTTTTTTTTTCTTTCTGTTATTTATGGTTTTTGATTTCTGTAGAGTTTTTGAGATTTTTCGTATCTTTCAGAATTATTGGTCTTTGGCGTAGTGGGGCATCAAGCTTTCTATATTTTCTAGATTCTTTAAGTTTTTTTTTACTCTTCAGAAATTTTAGATTCTAAAAATTTTTTGAATTCAAATTTTTTATAAATTTTGAATGCTTTATTTTTTTGTTTCCTGTTATTTTTCTTCTTTTTGAATTTTTGATATTATTTAGACTTTCGTGGTCTCTGAGTTTATATTTTCAAGATTTTCCAAATTTTGATTTTTTTTAGTCTCTAATTTTTTTTTAATTTGATTTTTGTTCTATTTGTATCATATTGTGACATTTTTTATTTTTTTTTTTCTTTTGTTGAAATTGCTTGCTTTCTCACATTTTCTGATTATAAGTCCTTGATCCCTTTAAGTTTAGTCTGTCTATAAATTTTGGATTGATTAAATTTATTGATTTTCTTTTTTAAATTTAAATTTGGAAATCTAATGTGGTTTTAAATTGTTTCACATTTTCAAGTTGTTGGATTTTCTATATGTATTTATCAAATTTTTGGAATTTTTAAAATTTTTGAAAGTTTCGGAATTTTATGCTTTCTATATTTTCTAGATTCTTTAAGTTTTTTTTACTCTTCAGAAATTTTAGATACTAAAAATTTTTTGAATTCAATTTTTTTATAAATTTTGAATGCTTTATTTTTGTGTTTTCTGATATTTTTTTATTTTTAATTCTTGGGATTTTCTGTAATTTTATGAGTTCTCGAATACTTCGAAATTTTCCATTTTTTTTGGATTTTTTGGATTTCTTGCTTCTGTTTGTAATTTGACTTTTTATTTTTATTTGTATTTTTTTTTGCGTTAAGAAAACTAAAAACTTAAAATCCCTAGCATTTCCACAGATATTTTCAAAAATTTTAAAATTGAGAATATCAAGAATCAGTGTTCAGTTCGAGGAAAATTCACCATTTTTTTTAAAATTTTGTACAATTCTTTATACTCAAAAAAAAAGCAATTTTAAAAAGGCGAAATACATTTTTTCGTGCATTTACGACAAAGAATATTTTTTTTTGGAATACTTAAATTTGTAAATTTAAAATTGTTTTTGATTGTTTTTCAATTTTTAAATTCTTAGAAATTTTGCTTGTATCGGATTCTTTACATTCTTTAAATCCGTTATGATCTTGGATTCTCTGAATTTTACATTTTCTTGATTTTCAAAATTTTGATTACAATTTTTTGTTTTGATGCTTCTCTGTTTCGTTTAATGAAAATTAAAACGCCAGATCTCCAGTGTATCTTCAAATATTTTTGAGGTCTTTAAACGGATTAAATGCTTTTGAAATTCAATTCTTTCGTGGAAGTTAAGAATATCAGTTCGTTTGAAACTTGAAACTCTTGAAAATGGAAAAAAAACTGTTACAATTTCGTATATTTATAAATCCAATACGTCAGAGAAACGAAACTTTCTCAAATTGCATGAACATAAAAATAAGTCTCATTTCTGCGAATTACTCTCTGTAACGTGTAGCTTATTGTTTGACATCATTAGTACATCGAATTCGACGAAGCTTACTCTGGTTTCTACGCTAGAGAATGTGAACAACACTTTCAAAAGTTTCCATGTCATCGGATTTTTGTTCAGTAAAATTAATGAGATTTATTTCGAAACTGCGATGTTCAAAGTTAGTTTTTGATGTAAATATTTAAATGCACGTAAAAATAAACTTGAATCTCTTTCCGCATCGCTATTTTTGAAAGCATCACATTCATGAGATTGTTAAATATCATTCAACCATTCCAAATGTGCGCGATAGTGGAAATGTGTCGTTAATAAAAAACCCATCACGAAATTTTTATTTAAAAAATTAACAACGCACGACAAAACCAAAATTCTTTGATCATTTTCGTATAAAAACCTAACAAGTTTAATCCCTGTCGTTACAACCCTGGAGCTATCTATCCCTTTTCTCGAACTTAATCCAAGCTTCACCCCCGAAACGTTGAATGGATTTCGTGGTTCGAGACGCCAATCTTGGATCGAGTCCAGCGTTCAATACCCATCCATCGGAAAAGAAGCTTTATGATGACTGTTATCACGTTCTTCTAGATAAACACGGTGATCCGAGGTGGATTTTTTTACTCGACCTAAATAATATCGAAATTTACGTGAATCTGAGCCGGGAAAAGGGAAAAGGTCGGGCGGTAATCCGGGGAAATACACAAATAGGAAAATAAACGTGAGCCAATTTTAAGGGTTTTATTGAAAAAAAATGGAAGGTGGTGGTGATCAAGAGATGGAGCATCCCAGTTTGTATTAGAATTTTAATTGTATTTAGATTATGCTGTTATCCTTTGGATTCTTTGGATTTTTTGGATTCTTTAGATTCTTTAGCTTTTCATATTCCATAGATTATTTGCCTTTTTTAATTTTTTGGGTTTTTTAGATTCCTTAGATGCTATGTGTTCTTTAGATTTTCCCATTTTTCTTTTATTTTTAGAGTTTTTAGATTTACCACATTTTTTGAATTCTTTGGATTCCTTGTATTCCTTGGTTTCCTTGAATTTTCTGGATTCTTTGGATTTTTTGAATTTGTGGATTCTCTATATTCTTTAGATTTTTTATATTTCATACATTATTTGCAATTTTTGTTTTTTTGGGGGTTTTTTAGATCTTTCAGATTCCTTAGATTAAATTGCGTTCTTTGGATTTTTCGTTTTGTTTTTTTTTCATTTTTAGTTTTTAGATTTACCAAATTTTTTGAATTCTTTGGATTCTTTGGATTCATTGGATTCCTTGGATTCCTTGGATTCCTTGGATTCTTTGAATCCCTTGGATTTCTTGGACTCCTTGAATTTTTTGGATTCTTTGGATTTTTTTAATTTGTGGATTCTTTAAATTTTTTGAATTCTTTGGATCTTTAGATTCTCCGGACTTGTTAGTCTTTAGGTTTTCCTGGATTTTTTGAATTCTTTGGATTTCTTGGCTTCTTCGGATTCGTTGGATTCTTTGGATTTTTTGTTTTTTTTTTGGATCTTATTAGATTTTTTATATTTCATACATTATTTGCAATTTTTATTTTTTGGGGTTTTTTTAGATTTTTTAGATTCTTTAGATTCTTTGAATTTTTTGAATTCTTTATATTCTTTAGATTTTTTATATTTCAGAAATTATTTGCATTTGTTTTTGGGTTTTTTAGATCTTTCAGATTTCTTAGATTTAATTGCGTTCTTTGGATTTTTCGTTTTGTTTTTTTTCATTTTTAGTTTTTAGATTTACCAAATTTTTTGAATTCTTTGGATTCATTGGATTCCTTGGATTCCTTGGATTCCTTGGACTCCTTGAATTTTTTGAATTCATTGGATTTTTTGAATTTGTGGATTCTTTGAATTTTTTAAATTCTTTGGATCTTTAGATTCTCCGGACTTAGTTAGTCTTTAGGTTTTCCGGATTTTTTGAATTCTTTGGATCTTGGCTTCTTCGGATTCGTTGGATTCTTTGGATTTTTTGTTTTTTTTTTTTTTGGATTCTTTAGATTTTTTATATTTCATACATTATTTGCATTTTTTATTTTTTTGGGTTTTTTTTTAGATTTTTTAGATTCTTTAGATTAAATTGCGTTCTTTGGATTTTTCGTTATTTTTTATTTTTAGAGTTTTTAGAATTACCAAATTTTTTGGATTCCTTGGATTCATTAGATTTCTTGGATTTTTTGGTTTTTTGAATTTCTGGATTCCTTAAATTCTTTGAATTCTTTGGATTCTCTGGATTCTTTGAATTTTTTTGGATCTTTAGATTCTCCGGATTTGTTAGTTTTTAGGTTTTCCGGATTTCTTGGCTTCTTCGGATTCGTTGGATTCTTTGGATCCTTTGGATTATTTGGATTCTTTGCATTTTTTGAATTCTTTATATTTTTTAGATTTTTTATATTTCCGGGATTATTTGCATTTTTTTTTGGGTTTTTCAGATCTTTTAGATTCCTTAGATTAAATTGCGTTCTTTGGATTTTTCGTTTTGTTTTTTTTTTCATTTTTAGTTTTTAGATTTACCAAATTTTTTGAATTCTTTGGATTCCTTGGATTCATTGGATTTCTTGGATTCTTTGAATCCCTTGGATTCCTTGAACTATTTGATTTTTTTGGATTCTTTGGATTTTTTGAATTTTTGGATTCTTTGAATTTTTTGATTTCTCCGGATTCTCTGGATTCTTTTAATTTTTTGAATTCTTTTTGGATCTTTAGATTCTCCGGATTTGTTAGTCTTTATGTTGTCCGGATTTTTTGAATTCTTTGAATTTCTTGACTTTTTCGGATTCGTTAAATTCTTGGGATCCTTTGGAGTCTTTGGATTTTTTGGATTTTTTGGATTCTTTAGATTCTCTGAATTTTTTGGATTCTTTAAATTTTTTATATTTCGTAGATTATTTGCATTTTTTTTTTTTTTTGTTTTTTTTAGACTTTTTAGATTCCTTAGATTAAATTGCCTTCATTGGATTTTTCGATTTTTTTTATTTTTTCAGTTTTTAGATTTACCAATTTTTTTGAATTCTTTGGATTCATTGGATTCCTTGGACTCCTTGAATTTTTTGGATCCTTTGGGTTTCTTGAATTTTTGGATTCTTTGAATTTTCTGAAGTCTTTGGATTCTCTGGATTCTTTGAATTTTTGAGTTTTCTTGGATCTTTAAATTTTCGGGATTTGTTTAGGTTTTCCGGATTTTTTTAATTCTTTGGATTTCTTGGCTTCTTCGGATTCCTTGGATCCTTTGGATTCTTTGGATTCTTTAGATTCTTTGGATTCTTTGGATTCTTTGAATTTTTTGGTTTCTTTAGATTTTTTATATCGCATAGATTATTTGCATTTTTTTATTGTTTTTTTAGACTTTTTAGATTCCTTAGATTAAATTGCGTTCTTTGGATTTTTCGATTTTTTTTAGAGTTCTTAGATTTACCATTTTTTTTAATTCTTTGGATTCTTTGGATTCCTTGGATTCCTTGGATTCCTTGAATTTTTTTGATTCTATGGATTTTTTTGAATTTTTGTATTTTTTGAATTTTTTGAATTCTTTGGATCCTCTGGATTCTTTGAATTCTTTGATTTTTTTTGGATTTTTAGATTCTCCGGATTTGTTAGTCTTTAAGTTTTACGAATTTTTTGAATTCTTTAGATTTTTTAGCTTCTTGGGATTCGTTGGATTCTTTGGGTCATTTGGATTCCTTGGATTCCTTGGATTCCTTGGATTCCTTGAATCTCTTGGATCGCTTGGACTCCTTGAATTATTTGGATTCTCTGGATTTTTTGAATTTTTGGATTCTTTGAATTTCTTGAAGTCTTTGGATTCTCTGGATTCTTTGAATTTTTTGAGTTTTTTGGATCTTTAGATTCTCGGGATTTGTTAGGCTTTAGGTTTTCCGGATTTTTTGAATTCTTTGGATTTCTTGGCTTTTTCGGGTTTTTAGTTTTTTTTTAATTTTTTGGATTTTTTAGATTTTTTATATTTCATAGATTATTTGCAGTTTTTATTTTTTTTGGGTTTTTTAGACTTTTTAGATTCCTTAGATTAAATTGCCTTTATCGAATTTTTCGATTTTTTTTTATATTTAGTTTTTAGATTTACCAAATTTTTTGAATTTTTTGGATTCCTTGGATTTATTGGATTCCTTGGCTTCCTTAAATTCCTTGAATTCCTTGGACTCCTTAAATTTTTTTGGATTCTTTGGATTTTTTGAATTTTTGGATTCTTTGAATTTTTTGAATTTTTTGGATTCTCTGGATTCTTTGAATTTTTTGAATTTTTTTGGATCTTTAGAATCTCCGGATTTGTTAGTCTTTAGGTTTTCCGGATTTTTTGTTTTTTGAATTCTCTGGATTTCTTGTCTTCTTGGGATTCGTTGGATCCTTTGGATTCTTTGAATTTTTTGGATTTTTTGGATTTTTTAGATTTTTTGAATTTTTTGGATTCTTTAGATTTTTTATATTTCATAGATTATTTGCATTTTTTTTTGTTTTTTAGACTTTTTAGATTCCTTAGATTAAATTGCCTTGATTGGATTTTTCGATTTTTTTTTATTTTTAGAGTTTTTAGATTTACCAAATTTTTTGAATTCTTTGGATTCATCGGATTCCTTGGATTCCTTGGATTCCTTGAATCTCTTGGATCCCTTGGATTCCTTGAATTATTTGGATTCTCTGGATTTTTTGAATTTTTTGAGTTTTTATGAATCTTTAGATTTTCGGGATTTGTTAGGCTTTAGGTTTTCCGGATTTTTTGAATTCTTTGGATTTCTTGGCTTTTTCGGGTTTTTGGATTTTTTTTTTTGATTTTTTGGATTTTTTAGACTTTTTAGATTCCTTAGATTAAATTGCGTTTATCGAATTTTTCGATTTTTTTTTATTTTTAGTTTTTAGGTTTACCAAATTTTTTGGATTCCTTGGATTTATTGGATTCCTTGGCTTCCTTGAATTCCTTGGATTCTTTGGACTCCTTGAATTTTTTGGATTCTTTGGATTTTTTGAATTTTTGGATTCTTTGAATTTTTTGAAGTCTTTGGATTTTCTGGATTCTTTGAATTTTTTGAGTTTTTTTGGATCTTTAAATTCTCGGGATTTGTTAGGCTTTAGGTTTTCCGGATTTTTTAAATTCTTTAGATTTCTTGGCTTCTTTGGATTCGTTGGATTCTTTGGGTCCTTTGGATTTTTTGGATTTTTTGGATTCTTTAGATCCTTTGAATTTTTTGGTTTTTTTAAATTTTTTATATTTCATAAATTATTTGCATTTTTTTTGGGTTTTCTATATTTTTTAGATTCCTTAGATTAAATTGCGTTCTTTGGATTTTTCGATTTATTTTTTATTTTTAGAGTTTTTAGATTTACCGAATTTTTGAATACTTTGGGTTCTTTGGATTCCTTGAATTCCTTGTATTTTATTGGATTCTTTTGATTTTTTGAAATTTTGGATGCTTTGAATTTTTTGAATTCTTTGAATTTTCTGGATTCTTTAAATTTTTTTAATTGTTTTGGATCTTTAGATTCTTTAGTTTTGTTAGTTTTTAGATTTTCCAGATTTTCTGAATTCTTTGAAATTTTTTGGTTTCTTCAGATTCGCTGGATTCGTTGGATTCCTTGGATTCCTTAGATTCTTTCGATTCCTTGGATTCCTTGGATTCTTTAGATTTTTTTGAATTTTTGGATTTTTTGAATTTTTTGAATTCTTTAAATTTTTTGAATTTATTTGGATCTTTAGATTCTCCGGATTTGTTAGTCTTTAGATTTTCCAGATTTTCTGAATTCTTCGGATTTTTCAGTTTCTTCAGATTCGTTGGATTCTTTGGATTTCTTGGATTCATAGGATTCCTTGGATTCCTTGAATTTTTTGAATTCTTTGGATTTTTTGAAATCTTTGGATTCTCAGGATCCTTCGAATATTTTGAATTTTTTTGCATTTTAAGATTCTCCGGATTTGTTAGTCTTTGGATTTTCGGGATTTTTTGAATTTTTTGGATTTTTCGCATTCTTTCGATTTTTTGGATATTTTGGATTTTTACATTCTTTACACTTTTTAGATTATTCTCTGGATTTTTCGGATTTCTAGTGCTTTTGAAGTTTTATATTTTATTTATTTTTCGTGCTCCGTATTTTACATTTTTATACTCTTTCTTAATTTTTATATATTTTTAATTATCTCATACTGTATTATACATAATTATCTCATACTGTTAAAATTTTAGAAGCTCTGATTTTTTTTGTTCTGTAAATTTTTTAAATATAATTATTCTATATTTAATCTTTGATTGTTTTTTTAGATTTTTTTTTTAATAATTTGAAATTTTAATCTTATTTAATTCGTTCAATTTATTTGATCTTTTACATTTTTTATTTTTTTAGATTTAGTCAAATTTTTAGATTTTTTCAATTTTTTGGAATATTTGGCTTCTCTAATTTCTTAGATTTTTTAGATTTCTTTATTCTTTAACAGCACTAATTTTTTTGGTTCTTTGTTTTTTCCTAATTTTCTAGATTTCTTGGTTTATGTAGATTGTTCAAATTTTTAATTTTTTTTAAATTGTTTGGATTTTGTGGGTATTGTCAATTTAGTGTTTTTTTAGATTTATCATAAATTTAAATTCTCGGTTCTTTCTATTTATTTTTTTATGGTTTTTTGAATGCCGAAATTTTTTTGGGTTTGGCTTTGGGAATTTTTGAGATTTGGAGGATTTATCAGATTCTTTGGACGCTTTAAATATTTACAATTTTTTGTACTATTTGTAAAATTTTTTGCAATATTTTGTACTCTTCATTAGTTTTTTTTTAATTCTTTGGATCAATAAACGGAATAAACGTGAGCCAATTTTAAGGACTTTATTGAAAAAAAAAAAAGGAAGGTGGTGGTGATCACCAGATCGAGCATCCCAGTTTATATTAGAATTTTAATTGTATTTAGATCATGCCATTATCCCGAGTCTCCTCCTTTCCGGCATTCATCATCGCACCTCCAACCCCCATCCGCCCTCTTATAATTACTGGCTATTCCGCTCTTGCAACTTTCAATCTGAGAGCCCTCGACAATCGCAGCGGTTAAACTCAATTTTCTGTCAAACGATACAATGGCCGATGACAATAGGAACGTCATTTTCGAAGCAGAGTTTGGAACAAGTAGCACACTTTGGGCCTAGGTGGTCCCATTGCGTCTCTAATTATTAATATGGAATACAGCTGCGACCAGTTAGATAAGTTTAATTCCGGAATTTATTCCCTGCGAGAACAGAAGTCGGGTCTAAAGTTTAATTTGTATCGAATTCGCCCCGAGTTCTTGTTTGTGTACTCTAAATTCTCTAATTTTCTACAGAAATTTAACGCAACTTTGGGTTTTATAAAGGCATTAATAAATCTCGCGGAAGGGTACGCAAATGCGCTGAATTTAATGAACATGGATTTATGTGGAGAAAAATACGAAGGAAGTTAAATAAAGTTCATTTAGGATGCATGTTGCATGTGGAATTAATCCAATTATGCTGATTCGATTTTACAAACTACTAATTTATTGTAATTGGTAACAGACATTATTTGGACCTCAAGTGTCTAAACAGACAACTTCGCATTTATTTTAATCACACAGTTTAGACACTTGGAATATTTAGATAAAATTATTTATAAAGCTCTAAATTAAAAAAAATCAAATTACAGAGATCCCTAAATTTGGAGTTTTAAATTTTGAATTTTTAAATTATCAAATATTTTCAAATTTTTTTCTTTCTTTAATAAAAAGATAAATTATAAAATCTTTGAATGCTCTCAGAATTGAATTAAAACATTTTTTTTAATTAAATATGGAAATGTTCAAACTTTTCAAAATTTTAAAAATCTCTGCACGAATTCCTAAAAAAAATCAAATTAAGTAGGCTTTGTAGAAAACCGAAATTTGCGATTAGAATTTAAGCTATCTGAAAATGTCATAAGTTAAAATTACTAAAATTTCGGCTAAAATAACAAAGAGCAATTATAATTTTTTATTTCTAAAATTTTCAAATTATATACACTTGCATCAGTTTTTATGAAAAATTATCCGTCTAAAGATCGGTCATTATGATTATTAAATATTCCACCAATGATAAAGGTTTCTAGAAATTCTAGGATTTTTGATTTTGGAGAAAATTTTTGAAATTCTGAAATTTTTGAAAAAATTAAACATATGAACATTTATTTGTTTTGAACATTCTTAGATTCTTAAAACTGCGATTAATATAGAAATTTTCTTAAATTTTACGTTTATTTAAATTATTAAAAAATTTCTGATTTTCTTTCTAGAATTAAAA
Organism: Cynaeus angustus; assembly: GCA_030157275.1. NCBI lineage: Eukaryota > Metazoa > Arthropoda > Insecta > Coleoptera > Tenebrionidae > Cynaeus > Cynaeus angustus. The sequence continues at coordinate 12,225,527 of CM058067.1, forward strand.
ACTTGATTATGAAATCTAAATGATTCTAGAATTGAATTTAAAAAAAGTTTTTAGTTTTTACATTCAAATAAGAATAACTAAATAAGGAAATGTTCAAACTTTTCAAAATTTTTAAAATCTTTTCACGAATTCCTAAAAAAAATTCAAATTAAGTAGGCTTTGTAGAAAACCGAAATTTACATTTAGAATTTAAGCTATCTGAAAATGTCAGAAGTTAAAATTACTAAAATTTCGGCTAAAATAACAAAGAGCATTTATAATTTTTTATTTCTAAAATTTTCAAATTATACACTTTGTATCAGTTTTTATGAAAAATTATCCGTCTAAAGATCTGTCATTATGATTATTAAATATTCCACCAATGATAAAGGTTTCTAGAAATTCTAGGATTTTTGATTTTGGAGAAAATTTTTGAGATTCTGAAATTTTTGAAATTTTACGTTTATTTAAATTATTAAAAAATTTCTGATTTTCTTTCTAGAATTAAAAACTTGATTATAAAATCTAAATGGTCCTAGAATTGAATTAAAAGAAAGTTTTTAGTTTTTACATTCAAATAAGAATAAATAAATATGGAAATCTTCAAACTTTTCAAAATTTCAAAAATCTCTTCACGAATTCCTAAAAAAAATCAAATTAAGTAGGCTTTGCAGAAAACCGAAATTTACATTTAGAATTTAAGCTATCTGAAAATGTCAAAAGTTAAAATTACTAAAATTTCGGCCAAAATAACAAAGAGCAATTATAATTTTTTATTTTTAAAATTTTCAAATTATACACTTTGCATCAGTTTTTGTGAAAAATTATCCGTCTAAAGATCGGTCATTATGATTATTAAATATTCCACCAATGATAAAGGTTTCTAGAAATTCTAGGATTTTTGATTTTGGAGAAAATTTTTGAAATTCTGAAATTTTTGAAAAAATTAAACATATGAACATTTATTTGTTTTGAACATTCTTAGATTCTTAAAACTGCGATTAATATAGAACTTTTCTTAAATTTTACGTTTATTTAAATTATTAAAAATTTTCTGATTTTCTTTCTAGAATTAAAAACTTGATTATGAAATCTAAATGATTCTAGAATTGAATTTAAAAAAAGTTTTTAGTTTCTACATTCAAATAAGAATAACTAAATAAGGAAATGTTCAAACTTTTCAAAATTTTTAAAATCTTTTCACGAATTCCTAAAAAAAATTCAAATTAAGTAGGCTTTGTAGAAAACCGAAATTTACATTTAGAATTTAAGCTATCTGAAAATGTCAGAAGTTAAAATTACTAAAATTTCGGCTAAAATAACAAAGAGCAATTATAATTTTTTATTTCTAAAATTTTCAAATTATACACTTTGTATCAGTTTTTATGAAAAATTATCCGTCTAAAGATCTATCATGATTTTTAAATATTCCACCAATGATAAAGGTATCTAGAAATTCTAGGATTTTTGATTTTGGATAAAATTTTTGAGATTCTGAAATTTTTGAGAAAAATTAAACATATGAACATTTGTTAGTTTTGAACATTCTTAGATTCTAAAAACTGCGATTAATGTAGAAAATTTCTTAAATTTTACGTTTATTTAAATTACTAAAAATTTTCTGATTTTCTTTCTAGAATCAAAAACTTGATTATAAAATCTAAATGGTCCTAGAATTGAATTAAAAGAAAAGTTTTTGTTTTTACATTCAAATAAAAATAAATAAATATGGAAATGTTCAAACTTTTCAAAATTTCAAAAATCTCTTCACGAATTCCTAAAAAAATTCAAATTAAGTAGGCTTTGTAGAAAACCGAAATTTACGATTAGAATTTAAGCTATCTGAAAATGTCAAAAGTTAAAATTACTAAAATTTTGGCTAAAATAACAGAGCAATTATAATATTTTATTTCTAAAATTTTCAAATTATACACTTTGTATCAGTTTTTATGAAAAATAATCCGTCTAAAGATCTGTCATTATGATTTTTAAATATTCCACCAATGATAAAGGTTTCTAGAAGTTCTAGGATTTTTGATTTTGGATAAAATTTTTGAGATTCTGAAATTTTTGAGAAAAATTAAACATATGAACATTTGTTAGTTTTGAACATTCTTAGATTCTAAAAACTGCGATTAATGTAGAAAATTTCTTAAATTTTACGTTTATTTAAATTACTAAAAATTTTCTGATTTTCTTTCTAGAATCAAAAACTTGATTATAAAATCTAAATGGTCCTAGAATTGAATTAAAAGAAAAGTTTTTGTTTTTACATTCAAATAAAAATAAATAAATATGGAAATGTTCAAACTTTTCAAAATTTCAAAAATCTCTTCACGAATTCCTAAAAAAATTCAAATTAAGTAGGCTTTGTAGAAAACCGAAATTTACGATTAGAATTTAAGCTATCTGAAAATGTCAAAAGTTAAAATTACTAAAATTTTGGCTAAAATAACAGAGCAATTATAATATTTTATTTCTAAAATTTTCAAATTATACACTTTGTATCAGTTTTTATGAAAAATAATCTGTCTAAAGATCTGTCATTATGATTTTTAAATATTCCACCAATGATAAAGGTTTCTAGAAGTTCTAGGATTTTTGATTTTGGATAAAATTTTTGAGATTCTGAAATTTTTGAGAAAAATTAAACATATGAACATTTGTTAGTTTTGAACATTCTTAGATTCCAAAAACTGCGATTAATGTAGAAAATTTCTTAAATTTTACGTTTATTTAAATTACTATTTTTTTTGATTTTCTTTCTAGAATTAAAAACTTGATTATAAAATTTTAAATGGTCCCAGAATTGAATTTAAAAAAAAAAGTTTTTGGTTTTTACATTCAAATAAGAATAAATAAATATGCAAATGTTCAAACTTTTCAAAATTTCAAAAATCTCTTCACGAATTCCTAAAAAAAATTCAAATTAAGTAGGCTTTGTAGAAAACCGAAATTTACAATTAGAATTTAAGCTATCTGAAAATGTCAGAAGTGAAAATTACTAAAATTTCGGCCAAAATAACAAAGAGCAATTATAATTTTTTATTTTTAAAATTTTCAAATTATACACTTTGCATCAGTTTTTGTGAAAAATAATCTGTCTGAAGATCTGTCATTATGATTTTTAAATATTCCACCATTGATAAAGGTTTCTAGAAGTTTTAGGATTTTTGATTTTGGATAAAATTTTTGAGATTCTGAAATTTTTGAAAAAATTAAACATATGAACATTTGTTAGTTTTGAACATTCTTAGATTCTAAAAACTGCGATTGATGTAGAAATTTTCTTAAATTTTACGTTTATTTAAATTATTAAAAAATTTCTGATTTTCTTTATAGAATTAAAACTTGATTATAAAATTTTAAATGGTCCCAAAATTGAATTTTAAAAAAAAGTTTTTAGTTTTTACATTAAAATAAGAATAAATAAATATGAAAATGTTCAAAGTTTTCAAAATTTCAAAAATCTGTTCACAAATTCTTAAAAAAAATTTAAATTAAATAAGTCTTGTAGAAAACTAAAATTTACAATTAGAATTTAACTTATCTGAAGATGGTAAAAAAAATAGTTGAAATTACTAAAATTTCGGCCAAAATATCGAAGTAACAATCATAATCTTTGATTTCTAAAATTTTTCAAATTATGTACACTTTGTATCCATTTTTATTAATAATCTGTCTAAAGATCTGACCATAATTTAGAAACTATGAACGTTTATTTAGTTTTGAACATTATGAATTCTAAAAACTGCGATTAATATAAAAAAATTCAAAAATTTTACGTTTATTAATTTTGAGGGAGAATAACAGTTTTGACGAGCTCGACTTTTTTCTAATTTTTTTGGATTTTTCTTTTTCTGAAAATTTATAAAAATAAAATCTGATTTTAAAAATTATCCAGTTTTCCATGCACTGGACATTTCAGAATTTTACGAAGTCATTTTTTTTTCTTTCAAATTTTAATTATATTAATCCTAAAATTTAAGTTAATCCTAAAATTTTTGAAGAATTCTTAAAACTAAATTATATGTTTTAGAGAATCTAAATATTCTGAAAATATCTTAAAATAACTGAGTCTGACAAAATCATTTTCAAATTGTTTAAAATTTTACAGAAGCTCAAAATTTGGTAAAATTTACCATGTACAAAAAATTTTAAAGTACAATTCTATAACTTTTAAAATCTTCAAATTTTTAGATTTGTTTAAAAAAAATTAAAATGTAGAATTATTAATGACAATAAGACCCGAAAGAGGCCTAAGAAGCTTTATAAAATTTTCAGGAATTTTAAAATAAAATTTCAAAAAGTACGCTTTGTAGAAATAAAAAATTAGACTTGTACAGTTTACAGTTATCTGAAAAGCTCCAGATTTTTAAAAATTTATAGTTAAATTGGTGAAAGTGAAATTTCTGTTTTTTTTTAAATTAGATCAACTTAATTTTATCAATTTTCATAAATTTTAGTCCAAAATTTTACAACGTTAAATAATTTTAAGAAATTCTAGAAGGTCTGATATCGAATAACATTTTTGAAATTCTAAAACTTTTCAGTAATATAATTTAGAATTCTGTAGACTCTAATACAACAAATTTTAAAAACATTTTACATGAAAAAAATTTTTGATGTACATTTTTGTTTCTCAAATGTTCCAAAAATTTATATACTTATTAACATTTTGGGAATTTTAAATGCTCTTTTGTAAATAAACGTTTAAAATCTTATTAAAATTAAAAATTTTCGCAAACTAAAGATTCTGCATAATTTTTCAAGCCTAATTTGTTTTTTTTTTCTAAATCCTTCCAAAAAATCTATTTAATTCCACTTAAGTTTTGGAAATTCACAAACTTTTTATAACCTTAAAGAATTTTTCAAAATCAACTAAAGACTCGATGATATCTGTTTTGAAAATTGATCTAAAATATTGAATATTTAAAATGTCTGAAAATCGTATTCTAATTCTTCAAGAATTTATAGAACTAGCTAAATAAATAAGCTAATAAAAACTGATATATCTCAGAGAAACTCAAAAAATTTTCTAAAAATTTGTAGACGCCTCTTAACGGGCAGAAAAACCTCAATCTTGAAAAATTTAAAATACAAAATTAAATTTTTCCAAGAGCGTTTAATATTGATCCAAATTTTAAATTTTAAAGATCTAGACAAAAAATCCTGAAGATCATCCATGTCAAAACAAAATTTCAAAATTATCTAAACATTTCTTTATAACTTTTTAAAATTGTTTAAAATGTTTCAGTGGTCCAAAAATAGTTACCGTATTGGTAGCACTGATTCCAGAGGTGCCAAAATATTTCAAATGACATTTTTGCGAGATCCAGAATTCTAAAATTTGAAAAAGTTCACTCTTGTGTATGTATCACTAATTTAATTTAATTTTTTAATTAATTTAAGTTAATTTTTCTCTTTGTTGTTATGAACGTTTTACCAATATAAGCGCACCATTGTGTCTCTTAAATTAATAAAATTCAAAGTTATAAAACAAATTATGAGGTATTTAGCGAAATATAGTCTCAAGCAGATTTTCTGTGCTCTAAAGGAATCTTCAATGAATTATGTATAATGCAAATGAATAAGGTAGATAATAAATAATTCCTAACAGTGACTTTAGCACTTCTCGAGACTTTTTCCACCAATAAATGTAAAACAAAGTAAATACTCAAAACGCGAACTGAATTCCCGGAGCAGCTCGAATTCTTGACATTTTATTGTGTCTGAAGTAAAGTATTGAAAAAGCCACTTTCAAGATCTAACTTCATTTAGTTTTTTTTTTTTGCATCATTCGATCCTTCGAAGTTCTCCAAACTAACGTGAGATGTTTAAATTAGCATTGAAACTCTATGTAGATTGACGTTTTCCTCGGAAACTTTTCTAAATTCTAATCTCTCGGCCAGAAATTGCAAATTAATGCCAGAAAACGACTTCTGCCTCGGCTTATAAAAATTTCATTTGAAAAATTCGTCGGCCTTAATAAGTTCCAAAGGAGAGAATTTACATCTCAAAATGACTGTAATTTATTTGAGCTTGGTTGAAATAAACATGGGAAGGAGGTTGCAAGTTTTGTATATCTTTCTTGGGAAAGTTTACACGCTGACGCCAAACGAGAACCTATCGTATGAAGTGAGCAGTGTTTAATCGTTATTTATTATTTTGCATGTTCGCATGGCGGAAAATTTGACTTTTAAAGGGAAAAGCAGCCGTGCTCTAGAGAACTGACAAAATGTTGGTTGGAATTTCTAGAAAAGTTTAAAAAAGAATTTTTAAATTGGTGTAATAATTTTCAAGTTTGGTGGCAAAAGTTTTATGTTGTATCCATGATTTCGAAATTTTTAGGAAAAATGTTAAATTTACTATATTTCTTAGATATTTTAAATAAAATTCTAAAAGGAATTCTTAAAATTTCGAAGTTTTCAAAATTTGGGAAATTTTATCAAAAAGCAAGTGAATAAAATTATCAAAACTTTTTACAAATTAAGAAACAAATTTTTAGAATCTCTGAAATTTTTGGTAAAAAATGTTCAAAGTTTTGATTTTAAGAACGGTTTAATTTTTTTTTTATTCTTAAACAATTTTTACTATAAAATAAACAGATTCAATTCTGTTTGATCAAAGTAGATATCATTGGAAACTTTATTGTGGAAACCGTTTCATAAATTTTGGAACACAAATTTGTGTAGTTCCACTTTCATCATTTTTTTCTAGAGTCGATAATTCCATAAATTTTAATTTTAAATAGCTAAAAAAAATAGTTATATCAAGATCATTTTAACGCAGTGGAATTCAAGTTTGTCGTACATATTTAAAGTTATCTAGCAATAAAAATAAATTTCTCGTGGTTCTGATTTCAAAGTTTTTAATAGTTTTTAAAATAAAACACTCTAAATCTAGAAAATTTGTAGTCTGAATTTGGCAAGCTGATGGATACTCGAATTTATTTTTATTCTAACTGTCAATATCTTAGGAAACTGTGGTCTTAAGAAAAACATAAATTCGCTATAAAATTAAATAAATTTAACCTAATAAAGCTCCGGTTGATCAAATCTAGAACAATGTTGAATTTAAAAGGGAAATTTGTGTAGTTCCACTTCCACCATTTTTTTCCCAGTCATCTTTAGAGAACCCCGGGGATCTTTTGCTCGGAAATCGAAAAAAATGATCAAGATCTACTCTTCTGCAAAATTTTATCCAGATTTTTCCAGTGTTTTAGACAACGTGACACATTTTCTAAATCCAGAAATTTTGTAGATTGAATTTGACAAGCTGTTAGATAGTGAAATTTATTTTTATTCTTGATGTCAATATATCTCAGGGAACAGTAATCGCAGGATAAACCAAAGGTAGCACTATGTTCTTTGAGCAATTCTCTATTAAATAACGTAATTTGAACATAATAGAGCTGAGTTTGTCAGATCTAGAGCCACCTGGAGCTAAACGTAAATTTTTTGTGACTTCACTTTTATAAAAAAAAAACAGTCATTTTTAGAAAAAATTGTCATTTTCATGGTCACGAATAGAAAAAACAGACCAAAATGTATAACTCTGCAAAGTTTTATTCAAATCTTCACAGGATTTTAAAAAATATAACACTTTTTCTAAACCTGGCAACTTTGTAGATTAAATTTGGAAAGCTGATGGATAGTCGAATTTATTTTCATAAAAACTGTCAGTACCTAGGAGAACTGTGGTCGTAGGGAAAAAATAAACACACTACTGCTTTTTTTAAACAATTTTCTATAAAGTAATTTGAACGGAACAAAGCTACAGTCTGTTGAATCTACAACAATCTAGAGCCCAAAGTAAAGTTTGTGTAGTTTCACTTTCAGAATTTTTTTCTTCTTATTTTTACAGAAAATCGTATTTTTTTACTTGGGAATCAAAAAGTCGATGAAAATCTACAACTCCACAAAGTTTTGTCCAAATCCTTCCAGTATTTTGGACACGATGAAACCTTCTCCAAACCTACAAATTTTGTGAATAAAATTTGGAAATCAGGTAGCTGCTAGCAGAATTTATTTTCATTTTGGCTGAGTATATCTTGGAGAGTTGTGGTTGTAGAAAAAATTAAGAAACGATTCTCTATAAAATGAGGCAGCTTGAACATAATAGAGCTCAGCTTGGCTATTCTAGAACGATCTAGAGTCAAAAATCTTTTTTTTTTGACTTCACTTTTATGATTTTTTTCAGTCATTTTTAGAAAAAAACTTGGTTGTAATGGTCAAAAATAAAAAAAATCTGACTAAAATCTACAACTCTGCAAACTTTTATTTAAATCTTTCCAGTGTTTCAAAAATTATGACACTATTTCGAAACTTAGCAGTTTCTCAGATTAAATTGGGAAAGTCAAATTTATTTTTATCATATTATACCGTCAATATCGTGAAGAACTGGAGTCGTCGGAACAAAATAAGGACCGTACTTCATTCTTTAAATGATTCTCTCTAAAACAATTAAACGCACCAAAGCTACAGCCTCTTGAATCTAGAACAATCTAGAACCAAAAGTGAGTTATTTGTAGTTCCACTTTCATGATTTTTTCCTCAGTTATTTTTACAAAAATTGTAATTTTTTTGTTTGGTAATCGAAAGAGCAGACAAAAATCTACAACTTTGCAAAGTTTTATCCAAAGCTTTCCAGTATTTTGGAAAATATGACACACTCTCTGGACCTATAAATTTTGTATATGAACTTTAGAAAGCAGAAAGGTGATAGTCAAATTTATTTTTATTTTGACTGTGAATATCTTAGAGAATTGTGGTTGTAGCAAAAAAATAAGAAACAATTTTCTACAAGTGAGGCAGTTTGAACATAGCAGAGCTAAGCTCGGCTATTCTAAAACGATCTTCAGTCAAAAATCTTTTTTTTTTGACTTCATTTTTATAATTTTTTTTTCAGCCATTTTTAGAATAAAACGTGCTTGTAATGGCCAGAAATCAAAAAATCAGACTAAAAACTACAACTCTGCTAACTTTTATTTAAGTCTTTCCAGTATTTCAAAAATTATGACACTGTTTCTAAACTTAGCAATTTCGTAGTTTAAATTGGGAAAGTCAAATTTATTTTCATTATATTATACCGTCAATATCGTGGAGAACTGGGGCCGTCGGGAAAAAATAAGTACCGTACTTCATTCTTTAAATAATTCTCTATAAAATAATTAAACGCACCAAAGCTACAGCCTCTTGAATCTAGAACAATCTAGAACCAAAAGTGAGTTATTTGTAGTTCCACTTTCATGATTTTTTCCTCAGTTATTTTTACAAAAATTGTAATTTTTTTGTTTGGTAATCGAAAGAGCAGACAAAAATCTACTACCTTGTAAAGTTTTATCCAAATCTTTCCAGTATTTTGGAAAATATGACACACTCTCTGGACCTATGAATTTTGTATATAAAATTTAGAAAGCAGATAGGTGATGGTCAAATTTATTTTTATTTTTGACTGTGAATATCTTAGAGAATTGTGGTTGTAGCAAAAAAATAAGAAGCAATTTTCTATAAAATGAGGTAATTTGAACATAATAGAGCTCAGCTTGGTTAATCTAAAACGATCTAGAGTCAAAAATCTTTTTTTTTTGACTTTATTTTTATAAAAAAAAATTCAGCCATTTTTAGAGAAAAATGTGGTTGTGATGGCCAGAAATCAAAAAAATCAGACTAAAATCTACAACTCTACAAACTTTTACTTAAGTCTTTTTAGTATTTCAAAAATTATGACACTTTCTCTAAACTTAGCAATTTCGTAGACTAAATTGGGAAAGTCAAATTTATTTTTATTATATTATACTGTCAATACAGTAGAGAACTGGGGCCGTCGAGAAAAAATAAGGACCGTACTTCATTCTTTAAATGATTCTCTATAAAATAATTTTAACGCACCAAAGCTACAGCCTCTTGAATCTAGAACAATCTAGAACCAAAAGTGAGTTATTTGTAGTTCCACTTTCATGATTTTTTCCCCAGTTATTTTTACAAAAAATTGTAATTTTTTTGTTTGGTAGTCGAAAGAGCAGGCAAAAATCTACAACTTTGCAAAGTTTTATCCAAATCTTTCCAGTATTTTGGAAAATATGACACACTCTCTGGACCTATAAATTTTGTATATGAAATTTAGAAAGCAGATTGCTGATAGTCAAATTTATTTTTATTTTGACTGTGAATATCTTAGAGAATTGTGGTTGTAGCAAAAAAATAAGAACCAATTTTCTATAAAATGAGGTAATTTGAACATAACAGAGCTCAGCTTGTCTATTCTAGAACGATCTCGAGTCAAAAATTTTTTTTTTTTTGACTTCATTTTTATAAATTTTTTTCAGCCATTTTTAGAGAAAAATGTGATTGTGAGGGCCAGAAATCAAAAAATCAGACTAAAATCTACAATTTTCCAAACTTTTATTTAAATCTTTTTAGTATTTCAAAAATTATGACACTTTTTCTAAACTTAGCAGTTTCGTAGATTCAATTGGGAAAGTCAAATTTATTTTCATTATAACTCTCAATATCGTGAAGAACTGTAACCGTAGGGAAAAAATAAAGACTGAATTTCATTCTTTAAATGATTCTCTATAAAATAATTTAAACGAAACAAAGCTACAGCCTGTAGAATCTAGAACAATCTAGAGCCAAAAGTGATTCTTTTGTAGTTTCACTTTCATGATTTTTTTCCAGTTATTTTTAGACAAAATCGAAATTTTAGAAAGCAGATAGTCAAATTTTTATTTTGGCTGTCAATATCTTTGAAAATTGTAGTTGTAGAAAAAAATGAGAAAGTACTGCATTTTTAAACAGTTCTTAATAAAATGAAATAAATTGAACGCAATAGAGCTCAGTTTGTCTAGTCCCGAACGACCTAAAGCCAAAATTAAATTTTGGTTGGTTGACTTTCATTTTTTTTTTTCATTTATTGTTAGAGAAAATCGTGGTTTTCATGGCCAGAAATCAAAAAAGCAGATCAAAATCTACAACTTTACCAAGTTTCATCCAAATCTTTGCAGCATTTTGGAAGATGTGCTAGATTATTTGAACCCAGAAAGTTTGTAGATTTAATTTGACAAGCTGATGAATAGTCGAATTAGGCTGTCAAAGGAAAATTTTCTAATTTTTTTCCCGTCGCTTTTAGAATCTTTCAAGATAGAAAGAAAACAATGCGAAATTTTCAGAGCTAAATTTTATAGCCTCGACTATCATTTTAAGGAATTCTAAATCGATTTTGAGTTCGATTTTTAAAACTTTGATTTATCTTTCAGGTGAGTTGCTGAATTTTTTGACTTTCAACTCGGACGTGCACGTAAGTACAATATCTAGAAATAGAACGAGGTAGTTTAACTAAAAAGGTAAAGATCCGCAAAAAAAATATAAAGAATTACAGATAACCACATTCCGAATTAATTACGACACCCTTTCAGGCACGTTCTTTTTTATCACTTCGGAGTGAAAATTTCAGCCTTCATCCTCCATCAAGCCATGAATTAATTCCAAGACAATGAAATTTCATTGGGATTTAGATCTGGGGGCGATTAATTAACTTAATTCCGGGCAATTCCATCTAATTCGTGTTTTCGACTGCTTTTTCATTCAGGAATTTTGATACTTGTATTGTATTCCCTAAACCGAATCAATTGAGTTTGTTCAACGGCGCTGAAAATTGTCCTTCTACGTACAAAAAAATCGTTTTTTAAATCCACCGAAACTTTGATTAAACGGAAGATTTGTGAATGCTGTGTTGAATATAGTTTTTTATTTCTATTATTTGTAACAAAGATGGAAACTGGCAACGTTGCATCCGCCTTCGGTGTATTTTTTTTTGCAATTTATATTAATATATGCATCGACAAATAAAACAAAACTCTGTAGACTGCGCTGCCTGTGAATTTAACAAATTCGAACTGTTGAAATAATAAATAAAGGAAAACCTCGCAATTTTCGCCAACATTAAATATTTCATACCTCCGTCCAGCATTGAGACGAAAACAATTTATTTCAGCAACGCTGTCTTTCATGAATATAAACATGTGAAGTTTAGGTTTTTCCGTCTAGATAAAGAAGGGCCAAGGGCGAACTTCCCTAAGACTCCGATAACCACATGTCAGAATTATGAATGAGCACAGTCTAACTTTTTCTTTCGGTTTATGATAATTTCATCTCGACATCAAACCGCTTTTCCACTTCGCATTTCGGATTAGAATGTGATTTAGACAAATTTTAGACTGCGGTGTAGTATCGAAAACGTGGATGTAAAATATGCATTTTTGTATACATTAGAGGAAAGCTGGGTTCATAAATATTGCATAAAGGGCTTCTTTATATGCTTTTAAAAAGGATAATCCATTAAGGGCGCCTTATAAGTCCATCGCAATAAACTTTTATTTTAGCAAGCGAAATTTGCTTATTTGGAATTCAGGACGTGGAAAACCATTAAAAATGTTTGGGTAGTGTGTTTTAAAAGCATCTGGTTAATCGATAATGCAGAGGAATTTTCACTATTTTTAGAGGGTGTAGTGGGCTTTTTCCGCGTAAGAGTCTGTATAAGTAGATTGTTTTCAGCAAGTTTCAGTTGAAGTTTTTAGAATACAAACGCTCCACATGCGTATAACTCGAAGTCGACATTTCTCGCGTCAAACAATGAAAAAAAATATATTAAATGGAAATTTACAAAAACTACACGTTCCGCTCTTTTCCAACAAAAATCGTGAAATACACGCTTTTTATTTTCTGAATCAAAGTACCTTTATTTTATGGAAAATCGTTGAAAGAGCACGTGCCGCGTTTATTTTTGTCCTACGATAACAATATAATTACCACCTTGCCAGATTCAATCTCCAAAATTTCGGGGTGCTGAGAAAAAATCTGTTTGTGATCTGTTTTTTCGATTTCCAAGCAAGAAAAACACAATCTTCTCTAAAAATGACAGGGGAAAAATTTGAAAATGGAGTCACACAAAATCTACTTTGACTCTAGATTTGAGAAATTTGACAGTTTTAATTATCTTATTTTATTTAGAATTGTTTAAAAAGTGCAGTGCTCGCTTTACTTTTTCCTATAGCCGCAGTTCTCCGAGATATTGACAGCCAAAGTTCGATTATTATGAATTCGACTATTCATCAGCTTGTCAAATTAAATCTACAAACTTTCTGGGTTCAAATAATCTAGCACATCTTCCAAAATTCTGCAAAGATTTGGATGAAACTTGGAAAAGTTGTAGATTTTGATCTGCTTTTTTGATTTCTGGCCATGAAATCCACGATTTTCTCTAAGAATGAATGAAAAAAAAATGAAAGTCAAGCCACCAAAATTTAATTTTGGCTTTAGGTCGTTTGGGACTAGACAAACTGAGCTCTATTGCGTTCAATTTATTTCATTTTATTAAGAACTGTTTAAAAATGCAGTGCTTTCTCAATTTTTTTCTACAACCACAATTTTCAAAGATATTGACAGCCAAAATAAAAATTTGACTATCTGCTTTCTAAAATTTCGATTTTGTGTAAAAATAACTGGAAAAAAATCATGAAAGTGAAACTACAAAAGAATCACTTTTGGCTCTAGATTGTTCTAGATTCTACAGGCCGTAGCTTTGTTTCGTTTAAATTATTTTATAGAGAATCATTTAAAGAATGAAATTCGGTCTTTATTTTTTCCCTACGGTTACAGTCCTTCACGATATTGAGAGTTATAATGAAAATAAATTTGACTTTCCCAATTTAATCTACGAAATTGCTAAGTTTAGAGAAAGTGTCATAATTTTTGAAATACTAAAAAGACTTAAATAAAAGTTTGTAGAGTTGTAGATTTTAGTCTGGTTTTTTGATTTCTGGCCATCACAACCACATTTTTCTCTAAAAATGGCTGAAAAAAAATTATAAAAATGAAGTCAAAAAAAAAAAGATTTTTGACTCTAGATCGTTTTAGATTAACCAAGCTGAGCTCTATTATGTTCAAATTACCTCATTTTATAGAAAATTGGTTCATATTTTTTTGCTACAACCACAATTCTCTAAGATATTCACAGTCAAAATAAAAATAAATTTGACTATCACCTATCTGCTTTCTAAATTTCATATACAAAATTCATAGGTCCAGAGAGTGTGTCATATTTTCCAAAATACTGGAAAGATTTGGATAAAACTTGGCAAAGTTGTAGATTTTTGCCTGCTCTTTCGATTACCAAACAAAAAAAATACGATTTTTTGTAAAAATAACTGGGGAAAAAATCATGAAAGTGGAACTACAAATAACTCATTTTTGGTTCTAGATTGTTCTAGATTCAAGAGGCTGTAGCTTTGGTGCGTTTAAATTATTTTAGCGAGAATCATTTAAATAATGAAGTACGGTCCATATTTTTTTCCGACGACTCCAGTTCTTTACGATATTGACAGTATAATATGATAAAAATAAATTTGAGTTTCCCAATTTAATCTACGAAATTGCTAAGTTCAGAAATAGTGTCATAATTTTTGAAATACTGGAAAGACTTAAATAAAAGTTTGTAAAGTTGTAGATTTCAGTCTGATTTTTTGATTTCTGACCATGACAACCACGTTTTTTTCTAAAAATGGCTGAAAAAAATTATAAAAATGAAGTCAAAAAAAAAAGATTTTTGACTCTAGATCGTTCTAGAATAGGCAAGCTGAGCTCTGTTATGTTCAAACTGCCCCATTTTATAGAGAATTGTTTCTTAGTTTTTTCTGCAACCACAACTCTCCAAGATATTCTCAGCCAAAATGAAAATAGATTGTACTATCAGCTACCTGATTTCCAAATTTTATTCACAAAATTTGTAGGTTTGAAGAAGGTTTCATCGTGTCCAAAATACTGGAAGGATTTGGATAAAACTTTGTAGAGTTGTAGATTTTCATCGACTTTTTTGATTCCCAAGTAAAAAAATACGATTTTCAGTAAAAATAAGTGGAAAAAAATTATGAAAGTGAAACTACACAAACTTTACTTTAAGCTCTAGATTGTTCCAGATTCAACAGACTGTAGCTTTGTTGCGTTCAAATTACTTTATAGAAAATTGTTTAAAAAAAGCAGTGGTGTGTTTATTTTTTCCCTACGACCATAGTTCTCCTAGGTACTGACAGTTTTTATGAAAATAAATTCGACTATCCATCAGCTTTCCAAATTTAATCTACAAAATTGCCAGGTTTCGAAAAAGTGTCATATTTTTTAAAATCCTGTGAAGATTTGAATAAAACTTTGCAGAGTTATACATTTTGGTCTGTTTTTTCGATTCGTGACCATGAAAATGACAATTTTTTCTAAAAATGACTGTTTTTTTTTTATAAAAGTGAAGTCACAAAAGATTTACGTTTAGCTCCAGGTGGCTCTAGATCTGCCAAATTCAGCTCTATTATGTTCAAATTATGTTATTTAATAGAGAATTGCTCAAAGAACATAGTGCTACCTTTGGTTTATCCTGCGATTACTGTTCCCTGAGATATATTGACATCAAGAATAAAAATAAATTTCACTATCTAACAGCTTGTCAAATTCAATCTACAAAATTTCTGGATTTAGAAAATGTGTCACGTTGTCTAAAACACTGGAAAAATCTGGATAAAATTTTGCAGAAGAGTAGATCTTGATCATTTTTTTCGATTTCCGAGCAAAAGATCCCCGGGGTTCTCTAAAGATGACTGGGAAAAAAATGGTGGAAGTGGAACTACACAAATTTCCCTTTTAAATTCAACATTGTTCTAGATTTGATCAACCGGAGCTTTATTACGTTAAATTTATTTCATTTTATAGCGAACTTATGTTTTTCTTAAGAGCACAGTTTCCTAAGAGATTGACAGTTAGAAGAAAAATAAATTCGACTATCCATCAGCTTGCCAAATTCAGACTACAAATTTTCTAGATTTAGTGTTTTATTTTAAAAACTATTAAAAACTGAAATCAGAACCACGAGAAATTTACTTTTATTGCTAGATAACTTTAAATATGTACGACAAACTTGAATTCCACTGCGTTAAAATGATCTTGATTTAACAATTTTTTTAGCTATTTAAAATTAAAATTTATGGAATTATCGACTCTAGAAAAAATTTTGAAGTAGCGATTACCTTGGGTACTGATTTCCTTTCAATCTCATTTCCATTTCCACGAAACATTAACATTATTTATAAATCATGAAAACGAACCCGAACTTTATCAGAACGTTTCCAGTTCATGAAAAACGTGCTTTGGACAAAGAAGGAAAAAGTTGGATCAATATTACACCGCTACATCTAATAAGTCCTAGAAACCTGTGCTCCGAATTCCGTCCATTTTTGCATACCACCACCCGTGGAAACTGAATTTCCCCAACAGCCTGTATTAATCAACACATCTAAATTACAATTTTTGCATTGTAACACGTGCCGTTATACGGCCCATGATAATCTTTATTTACAACACACGTTACGTTATAAATAGGAATCTAGGGACATGTGTGTTTTACTGATGAGACCTGGTAGAATTGAGGTCAAGTTTCTTCTCGTCGTGGTGCAGGTGAACTTGTTACCGGAGGCCCGGAAGCGCGTAATTTAATGTTGGGGTGGTGTTTACCGGAAACGCTCCGGTTCGTTCCTAGAACTCGTTTTTTTGGAGTTGAAACCGTCCGTCTGAGTGGATGATATTTGTCACAGTCGAAGTTGCCTGTTGAACTCCAATCTAATTTCTGGTTGTTGGAAGTGGGACTCAAGAAGAAAACTAGTTGACGTTTAGAAGAGGACGTTTAATTTAACCCGAAATTAACTACATACTTGCTCAACCTCACGAGTAATCGTACTTCCTCTAATATTATAACATTTCGTTGGGGACGGAATTCTGCTTGCTGTCACGTAACAAACAATGGATTTAACGTGTACACAGAAAATTTTGATGAAATTTTCGTGTCCACGGCTTGTTGTAAGGGGGATTTATGTTACAAGGATATACTAAGTGACGTAGGGGCGGATAGACGGAAGGAAATCTCGGGAAAGGAGGATTTTGTTGAAGTTCTCATTTTTCGGGGTTATAGGAGATCGATAGTTTCATGAGTTTTTGATAATCTTTGATAATTTTTTGAAATTGACTGGAATTGACTTGTTTCCATGTATTTTTTCGCGAATTTTTGGAAAATTTGTTGGATTATAATTTCTGTGAGATTTTTAATAACAAATTCAATAGATAGGTTAAATTTTAATATTATCGAAAAACATAAAAAATGTTACACCTTCAATCTGCGAGGTTTCAGCTCAAAATGTTGAATTTTTTTTTTTAATTTAAACTTTCGCTCCTTTTTACTCTAGAATTTTATAATATGGCTGAGTTAGTTGCCAAGTCAAAGATATTAACCTTCAAAAATTTCATTGCCAAAATGTTAAAACTACCAGAAGTACATTTTTTACATAAAATGTTGGACATTTTTTTCTTATACTAAAAATGAAAATTTCTAGAATTTTGTATTTTTGTATATTTTGTATTTTTTGGTCTATAATTTTGTAATTTTATATAATTAACAAGCAACGTATATTTAGTGAGCTTACTAAATTTTATTGCTAGAGCGTTAAAATTACTAGAATTACATTTTTTTGTTCTATGGTTTTGTAATTTGGCATAATTAATGAGCAAGTCAAAAATTGTAATTTTTGAAAATTTTATCACTACAACATTGAGGTAATCAGAATTACATTGTTTAAATTAAATTTTGGAAAAAAAATCTCCAACGTTAATCAAAAATTTTTAAAATTGGTCTTTTTAAAAAAAAATTGTGTAACAGTACAAGCTACCCATACCAAGTGATTTACTCACATTTTATTGCTATAACGTTAAAACTGTGTTTAAATTTTTTAGCTTATACTCAAAATAAAAATTTCTAAAATTTGATTTTTTGCTTTATAATTTTGTAATTTAACACACTTAATAAGCAAGTTAAAAATAGTAATCGCTATAAATTTTATTGTTTTAATGTTAAAACTACCAAAATTACAATTTGTTTCATAAAAGGTTGGAATTTTTTAGCTTGTACTCAAAATAAAAATTTTTAATATTTGTCTCTTTTGCTCTATAGTTTTGTAATTTTGTATTTTTAATGACCAAATTAAAAATACAAATTTTTGTAAATTTTATCACTATAACGTTAAAACTACCAAAATTACAATTTTTATTTAAAATGTTGGAATTTTTCAGCTTGTACTCAAAATGAAAATTTCTAAAATTTGATTTTTTTGCTTTATAATTTTGTAATTAAACACACTTAATAAGCAAGTTAAAAGTAGTAATCGCTATCAGTTTTATTGTTTTAATGTTAAAACTACCAAAATTACAATTTGTTACATAAAATGTTGGAATTTTTTAGCTTGTACTCAAAATGAACATTTTTAAATTTTGTCTCTTTTGTTCTATAGTTTTGTAATTTTTTATTTTCAATAAACAAATTAAAAATACAAATTTTTATAAATTTTAGCACTATAACGTTAAAACTACCAAAATTACATTTTTTTTATTCAAAATGTTGAAACTTTTTGCCTACACAAAAAAAAAAATTCTGGAATTTGTTTCGTTTGCTCTATAATTTTGTAATTTAACACACTTAATAAGCAAGTTAAAAGTAGTAATCGCTATCAGTTTTATTGTTTTAATGTTAAAACTACCAAAATTACAATTTTTATTCAAAATGTTGGAATTTTTTAGCTTGTACTCAAAATGAAATTTTTTTAAATTTGTCTCTTTTGCACTATAATTTTGTAATTTTGTATTTTTAATGAACAAATTAAAAATACAAATTTTTATAAATTTTATCACTATAACGTTTAAACTACCAAAATTACAATTTTTTTATTCAAAATGTTGAAATTTTTTAACTTGTACTCAAAATAAAAATTTCTAAAATTTTATTTTTCTGCTTTATAATTTTGTAATTTGACATACTTAATAATCAAGTTAAAAGTAGTAATTGCTATCAATTTTATTGTTTTAATGTTAAAAGTACCAGAATTACAATTTTTTCACATGAAATGCTAGAATTTTTTAGCTTGTACTCAAAATGAAAATTTTTAAATTTTGTCTCTTTTGTTCTCTTTTGTTTTGTTTTGTAATTTTGTATTTTCAATAAATAAATTAAAAATACAATTTTTTATAAATTTTATCACTATAACGTTAAAACTACCAAAATAACAATTTTTTTATTGAAAATGTTGAAATTTTTTGCCTACACTCAAAAAAAAAATTCTGGAATTTGTTTCGTTTGCTCTATAATTTTGTAATTTAACACACTTAATAAGCAAGTTAAAAGTAGTAACTGCTATCAATTTTATTGTTTTAATGTTAAAATTACCCAAATTACAATATGTTGCATAAAATGTTGGAATTTTTTAGCTTGTACTCAAAATAATTTTTTTTTTAAATTTGTCTCTTTTGTTCTATTGTTTTGTAATTTTGTATTTTTAATGACCAAATTAAAAATACAAATTTTTGTAAATTTTATCACTATAACGTTAAAACTACCAAAACTACAATTTTTTATTCAAAATGTTTAAATTTTTTGCCTGCACTCGAAAAAAAAATTTTTGGAATTTGTTTTGTCTGCTCTATAATTTTGTAATTTGACACACTTAATAAGCAAATTAAAAATAGTAATCGCTATCAATTTTATTGGTTTAATGTTTAAACTACCAAAATTACAATTTTTATTCAAAATGTTGGAATTTTTCAGCTTGTACTCAAAATGAAAATTTCTAAAATTTGTTTCTTTTGCTTTATAATTTTGTAATTTAACACACTTAATGACCAAGTTAAAAATAGTAATCGCTATAAATTTTATTGTTTTAATGTTGAAGCTACCAAAATTACAATTTGTTTCATAAAAGGTTGGAATTTTTTAGCTTGTACCCAAAATAAAAAATTTTAAAATTTGTTTTTTTTGCTCCATAGTTTTGTAATTTTGTATTTTCAATTAATAAATTAAAAGTACAAATTTCTATAAATTTTATCACTATAACGTTAAAACTAACAAAATTACAATTTTTCATTCAAAATGTTAAAATTTTTTGACTGCACTCGAAAAAAATAATTGTGGAATTTGTTTTATTTGCTCTATAATTTTGTAATTTGACGCACTTAATAAGCAAGTTAAAAATAGTAATTGCTATCAATTTTATTGTTTCAATGTTAAAACTACCAAAATTACAATTTGTTTCATAAAAGGTTGGAATTTTTTAGCTTGTACCCAAAATAAAAAATTTTAAAATTTGTTTTTTTTGCTCCATAGTTTTGTAATTTTGTATTTTCAATGAATAAATTAAAAGTACAAATTTCTATAAATTTTATCACTATAACGTTAAAACTAACAAAATTACAATTTTTCATTCAAAATGTTAAAATTTTTTGACTGCACTCGAAAAAAAAAATTGTGGAATTTGTTTTATTTGCTCTATAATTTTGTAATTTGACGCACTTAATAAGCAAGTTAAAAATAGTAATTGCTATCAATTTTATTGTTTCAATGTTAAAACTACCAAAATTACAATTTGTTACATAAAATGTTGGAATTTTTTAGCTTTTACTCAAAATAAAGATTTCTAAAATTTGATTTTTTTGCTTTATAATTTTGTAATATAACACACTTAATGAGCAAGTTAAAAGTAGTAATCGCTATAAGTTTTATTGTTTTAATGTTAAAACTACCAAAATTACAATATGTTGCATAAAATATTGGAATTTTTTAGCTTGTACTCAAAATATATTTTTTTTAAATTTGTCTCTTTTGCTTTATAGTTTTGTAATTTTGTATTTTTAATGACCAAATTAAAAATACAAATTTTTGTAAATATTATTACTATAACGTTAAAACTACCAAAATTACAATTTTTTGTTCAAAATGTTGAAATTTTTTGCCTGCACTCGAAAAAAAAATTTCTGGAATTTGTTTGATTTGCTCTATAATTTTGTAATTTGACACACTTAATAGGCAAGTTAAAAATAGTAATCGCTATCAATTTTATTGTTTTAGTGTTAAAACTACGAGAATTATAATTTTTTTTATATAAAATTTTAGAAATTTTTAGTCACTGAAAATGAAAATTTCCCAAATTTATTTTTTCTTAATCTACAATTTTGTAATTTGGCTTAGCAAACTACTAGAATTACAACTCTTTGCATAAAATGTTAGAATTTTATTTCGCACCCGAAATTAGAGTTTCTAAAATTTGTCTTTTTTGCTCTATAATTTTTATTTTTTAATTGATTTTTATGTTTCATTTTTATTAATTTATAATTATTTCTGTTGTTGTAGTCTGATTTTATTATCACCGCCATAATCCGAAAATTCGAAGTTCGAGAATTTTTAGTATTTACTTTATGTACCTACAGTGGAAATTGTCGAAATTTTAAACAAATGAACAAAAAATGTAGATGAATGTAGTCATCATTTCCGACACTTTGTAATAACAGTTCTGCCAACCATATCATTTCAAATCCGAGTTACCAACCTGAATTTCTAAGCATCGTAAAACTCAGCTACCTGTACCAAGTTGACCCGTTTCTTTCTCGTGGTTCGCACTAATGACCGTCCAAAAAACTTGCCCTCGAAGTACAAAATTGTTGCTACGTCACCGCCATTACTACCAGATCCTGTCTTGTTTTTCTCACGGCGTTAATGAGCTCGCTGTTGTGTCGACACGAAAATTTGGCAGGAAAGACAAGAACTAATTATGATGTTCGTGCCGAAGCTCGAGAAAAATTCCGCTAAAGAAATTAAGTTGTACACTTTGAAGGCGAAATTTAAATAGAGCAGCAAGTCAGAGTCTAGCAATTTCGTCTTAAATATCGAACTTAATGACTTTCCTTCATCTCTACACTTTCTCGGAGGTTGGCTTATGAATATTAGCGAAATGAGGTCGTCATTTAGGCAGCAGACGTGCCGGAAAACATGCATCTTGGGATAAAAGGTTCTTATAGTCTCTAGCGCCGTCGTAAGATCGCAGTTTCCAATTAGGATTAAACTTGTTTCTAGGAAACTATCTCCGAGGAAAGTTTCTTGAGGAAAAAACGATGTCACTTTATAAGCCGGCAATAATTTCGAGAGAACGGTAAATATTTCGCGCTATCTTAAGAAGTTGCCTTCCTTTTTGTTCCGGTTTTATGTTTTGTTATTAAGAGAAAATGTGGAGGTGCTTTACGAGTGTGGCAGATAAAAGAAATTATTGTTGGGGAGGGTGATAACAGCGGAATATGAAGTGGAAGTAAAGAAAAAAGGTGACGTAAAAATAAATGGATTCAAATAACGAAAATTGATGGAAACAAATGTTTGGAGAATATTTTTGCGAGGGAGTAAGTGGTAGGCGTCGAAGCAACGTAAATATCTTGTCACGAATTTGCAATAAAAATGTGACGAAAATATTACGTTCAAGTGGGACGGAAAGGGTGCTCTGTTATCCTAAACAAAAAAAAAAACGTATTTCAAATTTTTATTTATTTTATTTTATTTATCATATAAAATTAAATAAAGTGCTACTTTATGACAATGTTAAAAAAAATTGATTATCTAGAAATGTAAATTAATTTTTCAAAATTTTTAAACGTTTCTAGACTATTTGGTACATTTTTCATATTTTAGCTTTTTTTTAAATTTCGATATCTTAAAGATTTTATTGACTTCTTTGGTAAATTTTTCCTTTGAAGGTTTATACCTACAGATGACATTGATAAGAAAGTGGTCATATTTGAAACAAATTAAAATTTTATATGGAAATTATAGATTTGAATGAAGGCGCATCCACCAATTTTGGAGAAAAATTTAAAAATTAATTTTTTTATAGTTTTATAGACAAACTTTGTTTCTATGTTCATAAAGATGTAATTTACAAAAAAATAGTCACATTTTGTAAAATTTAGATTTTTATTTCTTGATAACAAAAAGTCGTTTTTTTAATTTTGTGCACATTCGAATTTTTTTTTTTTTTTGCATCCAAGCAGGTGAAATTCACAAGCAAATTGTTACGTTCCATTATTAAATGACGGGACTCTAGAATAAAGGAGGATTTTTTACATTTAAAAATTTTGGATAAATTTGATTTATTGTCACAGCAAATTAAAAATTCATATTTTTTTTATTTCTGTATATTTTTGGGAAATTGTTTGTTTCTGTGTTTAAGAAAACTGAATTTACAACAAAGTGGTCACATTTTATGAAATTGAACATTTTTAAAGCAATATATCAAAATGACTCGTTTGGCGCCTCCACCATTTTTAAAGGAAATTTTAAAAATTTAGTTTTTTCTTATTTTGTAGATATTTTGAAAAAAATCTTTTCTGATGTCTACAAAGATACAATTTACAAGAGAATAGTTGCAATTTATGAAACTGAAGTCCATAAAATAAATCAGAAATTTATTTTAATAAATATATAATAAAATAAAATAATTTAATTAAATAGCAAATATAAATATTTGTACTTTTCTCAGTTTCATAAATATTTGAAAAAAATTTTTGTTTCTATATCTAGACAGATGAAATTTACAAGAAAGCAATCACAATTAATAAAAATGGTTATTAAAAAAATATTGTACGCAAATGATAAATTGACTGCAAAATTTTTGTCAAAATCAATTTTTTTTAATTCTATGGATGCGTGGAAATTTTTTTATTATCCATTGTCCGAAGATAAAAATAAGAAGAAAACAGTCGCATTTACTTAAATTAAGGACTTTAAAACAATTAGAATTTTTTGTTGCAATTTACACTATCTCAACAAATTCAAAAAAGCTTATTCTCCATAATTTTGTAGATTTTATAAAGATTTTGCATTTCTGCATCTTGACAAGCGAAACTTACACAAAAATAGTCGCATTTCGTAAAAATTAAGTCTTTGGAATAAATTAAAATTGTTTTTACACGAACAGATTACATTTTTGCTCTGAATTTCGAGGCTTGTATTTTTCTCAATTTTGTAAACGTTGGAAAAAAAAATTATTTCTATTTCTAGATAGATGAATTTTAGGTAAAGGCAGTTACAATTTATAGAAATAATAATTTAAGAAAAAAAGAAAATTGTATACGAAAATTATAAGCGCATCCACCATTTTTGCAAGAATTGTAAAAATTTACGTTCTTTAATTTTATAGATACTTAAAAAAAATGTTTGTATATTTACAAGTGTTTAATTTACAAGAAAATAGTCTCATTTTATAAATGACAAGATTTTAGAATCGAGGAGGATTTTTTTTTCAAAATAACAAATTCTGTTTTTGCGTCAAATTAAAAGATCCGCATTTTTCTCAATTGCGTAATTATTTGAAAAGTTTTTTGTTTTGGTATTCAGGAAGTCAGAATTTACATGAAAATGGTCGTCTTTTATAAAATTGAAAGTTCTAAAATAAATTAGAGTTTTAATTTCAAAATTGTAACTTTCACTTTCGTTGCAAAATTAAAAATCAGATTTGCCTTATTTTTGCAAATATTTAAAAAAAACTTTTCTGCGTCTAGACACACAAAACTTGGAGAAAATTATTTACATTTAAAATTGATATTTTTGGACAAACTAGAATTTTTATTTAGGAATTGCAAATTTTAATATCACCGCAAATTAAAAATTCATATTTTTTTAAATTTTTGTATATATTCGGAAAAGTATTTGTCTCTGTTTATAATAAGGCTGAATTTACAACAAAGTGGTCACATTTTATGAAACTGAACATTTTGGGAGCAACTAAGATTTTATATCGAATTGACTGGTTTGGCGCCTCCACCATTTTTAAAGGAATTTAAACAAATTATTTTTTTCTTATTTTGTAGATATTTTGAAAAAAAATCGGTTCTGGTGTCTACAAAGATACAATTTACAAGAAAATTAGTTGCAATTTATGAAACTGAAATTTACAATACAAATCAGAAATTTATTTTAAAATAACAAAGTTAAATATTTGTACTTTTCTCAATTTTGTAAATACATATTTGAAAAATTCTTCGTTTTTTATATCTAGACAGATGAAATTTACAAGAAAGCAGTCACAATTAATAAAAATGATTATTTTGGAAAAAAATAAAATTTTGTATGCAAATCGCGTATTGACGCATCCACCATTTCCGCAGGATTTTTTTTAAAACTTTATTTTTTTAATTCTATAGATAACGTGGGAAAAATTTTGTTACTGATTCTTCGAACAGAAAAGTAAGAAGGAAACAGTCGCATTTTTTTTAAATTAAGGACTTTAAAACAAATCAGAATTTTTTGTTGCACTCTCTCAACAAATTCTAAAAGCTTATTTTCGATAATTTTGTAGATATTATGAAGATTTTGCATTTCTGCATCTTGACAAACCAAACTTACACAAAAATATTCATATTTCATAAAAATGAAGTCTTTGGAATAAATTAAAATAGTTTTTACAAGAAGCAGATTATATTTTTGCTATGAATTTCGAAGCTTGTATTTTTCTCAATTTTGTAAATGTTGGAAAAAAAATTATTTCAATTTCTAGACAGATGAATTTTATGAAATGGCAGTTACAGTTTATAGAAATAATTATTTAAGAAAAAAAGAAAATTGTATACGAAAATTATAAGCGCATCCACCATTTTTGCAAGAATTGTAAAAATTTACGTTTTTTAATTTTATAGATACTTAAAAAAATGTTTGTATATTTACAAGTATTGAATTTACAAGAAAATGGTCTCATTTTATAAATGACAAGTTTTTAGAATCGGGGAGGTTTTTTTTTTTCAAAATAACAAATTCTGTTTTTGCGTCAAATTAAAAGATCCGCATTTTTCAATTCCGTAATTATTTGAAAAGTTTTTTATTTTTGTATTTAGGAAGTCAGAATTTACATGAAAATGGTCGTCTTTTATAAAATTGAAAGTTCTAAAATAAATTAGAATTTTTATTTCAAAATTGTAACTTTCACTTTCGTTGCAAAATTAAAATTCAGATTTGCCTTATTTTTGCAAATATTTAAAAAAAAATTTTTCTGCGTCTAGACACACAAAATTTGGATAAAATTATTTACATTTAAAAATTGATATTTTGGGACAAACTGGAATTTTTATTTACGAAATTGCAAATTTTGTTATCACCGCAAATTAAAAATTCATATTTTTTTTATTTCTGTATATATTTGGGGAATTATTTGTCTCTGCATTTAATAAGGCTGAATTTACAACAAAGTGGTCACATTTTATGAAACTGAACATTTTGGAAGCAATTGAAATTTTATATCAAAATTATTCGTTTGGCGCCTCCACCATTTTTAAAGGAAATTTAAAAAAATTAGTTTCTTCTTATTCGGTAGATATTTAGGAAAAAATCTTTTCTGGTGTTTACAAAGATACAATTCACAAAAAAATTTGTTGCAATTTATGAACAAATCAAAAATTTATTTTAAAATAGCAAAGTTAAATATTTGTACTTTTCTCATTTTTGTAAATATTTGAAAAATTTTTCGTTTTTTTATCTAGACATGAAATTCACAAGAAAGCAGTCACAATTAATAAAAATGATTATTTTGGAAAAAAAATTCTGCAAGATTTTTTTAAATATCTTTTTTTTTAATCTAAAGATGCGTGGAAAAATTTTTGTTATTATTTGTATGAACGGGGAAACGAGAATTTTGTTAACAATAATTAAAATTTGTCGGAATTTGTAAGTTGTGATAAGAACCAAAATATGAATTTTAGAAATTGCTGTTTTTAAGTAAAATTATTAATTTTTTTTTGAAATTTAATTTTTTACGAAATATGATGATTTTCTTATACAGAAAAATTTTGATTTTTAATATTAGCGTAAACATACATTTTATTGTTTTCAAATAATTTTTTGTTAATTTATTATAAAATCTTCGGTTTTACGAACTGTGTAGACAAAACGAAAAATTTTAAAACTATTATATCTATAAAACTGGAAAAATGCGAATTTTTCAAATTGCTTAAAAAACACGTTCTGTTATTTTCAATTTTTTTTTCTTAAAAAATTATCTTGAGACATTAATTTTTATATAAATTGCGTTTCTAGGGCAATTTTTTTTTTCAAAATAAATTCTATTTTTGCGTCAAATTGAAAGATTCGTATTTTTCTAAATTTTGTAATCATTTGTAAAGTTTTTTGTCTTTCGTGTAGGAAGTCAGAATTTACAAGAAAATAGTCGTCTTTTATAAAATTGAAAGTTTTAAAATAAATTAGAATTTTTATTTCAAAATTGTAACTTTCACTTTCGTTGCAAAATTAAAATTCAGATTTGCCTTATTTTTGCAAAAATTTAAAAAAAAACTTTTCTGCGTCTAGATACACAAAACTTGGAGAAAATTATTTACATTTAAAATTGATATTTTTGGACAAACTAGAATTTTTATTTAGGAATTGCAAATTTTAATATCACCGCAAATTAAAAATTTATATTTTTTGTAATTTCTGTATATATCTGGGGAATTATTTGTCTCTGTATTTAATAAGGCTGAATTTAGAACAAAGTGGTCACATTTTATGAAACTCAACATTTTGGAAGCAATTGAAATTTTATATCAAAATTACTCGTTTGGCGCCTCCACCATTTTTAAAGGAAATTTAAAAAAATTAGTTTTTTCTTATTCGGTAGATATTTAGGGAAAAAAATTGTTTCTGGTGTCTACAAAGATACAATTTACAAGAAAATTAGTTGCAATTTATGAAACTGAAATTTACAATACAAATCAGAAATTTATTTTAAAATAACAAAGTTAAATATTTGTACTTTTCTCAATTTTGTAAATATTTGAAAAATTCTTCGTTTTTTATGTCTAGACAGATGAAATTTACAAGAAAGCAGTCACAATTATTAAAAATGATTATTTTGGAAAAAAATAAAATTTTGTATGCAAATCGCGTATTGACGCATCCACCATTTCCGCAGGATTTTTTTTAAAACTTTATTTTTTTAATTCTATAGATAACGTGGGAAAAATTTTGTTACTGATTCTTCGAACAGAAAAGTAAGAAGGAAACAGTCGCATTTTTTTTAAATTAAGGACTTTAAAACAAGTCAGAATTTTTTGTTGCACTCTCTCAACAAATTCAAATAGCTGATTTTCGATAATTTTGTAGATATTATGAAGATTTTGCATTTCTGCATCTCGACAAACCAAACTTACACAAAAATATTCATATTTCATAAAAATGAAGTCTTTGGAATAAATTAAAATAGTTTTTACAAGAAGCAGATTATATTTTTGCTCTGAATTTTGAAGCTTGTATTTTTCTCAATTTTGTAAATGTTGGAAAAAAAATTATTTCAATTTCTAGACAGATGAAGTTTATGAAAAGGCAATTACAGTTTATAGAAATAATTATTTAAGAAAAAAAGAAAATTGTATACGAAAATTATAAGCGCATCCACCATTTTTGCAAGAATTGTAAAAATTTACGTTTTTTAATTTTATATATACTTAAAAAAATGTTTGTATATTTACAAGTATTGAATTTACAAGAAAATGGTCTCATTTTATAAATGACAAGTTTTTAGAATCGGGGAGGTTTTTTTTTTTCAAAATAACAAATTCTGTTTTTGCGTCAAATTAAAAGATCCGCATTTTTCTCAATTCCGTAATTATTTGAAAAGTTTTTTATTTTTGTATTTAGGAAGTCAGAATTTATAAGAAAATGGTCGTCTTTTATAAAATTGAAAGTTCTAAAATAAATTAGAATTTTTATTTTAAAATTGTAACTTTCACTTTCGTTGCAAAATTAAAAATCAGATTTGCCTTATTTTTGCAAATATTTAAAAAAAATCTTTTCTGCGTCTAGACACACAAAATTTGGATAAAATTATTTACATTTAAAAATTGATATTTTGGGACAAACTAGAATTTTTATTTACGAAATTGCAAATTTTGTTATCACCGCAAATTAAAAATTCATATTTTTTTAATTTCTGTATATATTTGGGAAATTATTTGTCTCTATATTTAATAAGGCTGAATTTACAACAAAGTGGTCACATTTTATCAAACTGAACATTTTGGAAGCAATTGAAATTTTATATCAAAATTACTCGTTTGGCGCCTTCACCATTTTTAAAGGAAATTTAAAAAAATTAGTTTTTTCTTATTCGGTAGATAT
This sequence comes from Cynaeus angustus, assembly GCA_030157275.1. Taxonomy (NCBI): domain Eukaryota; kingdom Metazoa; phylum Arthropoda; class Insecta; order Coleoptera; family Tenebrionidae; genus Cynaeus; species Cynaeus angustus. The sequence goes on from CM058067.1 coordinate 12,254,564, forward strand.
TTAGGAAAAAAATCTTTTCTGGTGTCTACAAAGATACAATTTACAAAAAATTTGTTGCAATTTATGAACAAATCAGAAATTTATTTTAAAAAGCAAAGTTAAATATTTGTACTTTTCTCAGTTTTGTAAATATTTGAAAAATTCTTCGTTTTTTTATCTAAACATGAAATTCACAAGAAAGCAGTCAAAATTAATAAAAATGATTATTTTGGAAAAAAAATTCTGCAAGATTTTTTTAAATATCTTTTTTTTATTCTAAAGATGCGTGGAAAATTTTTTGTTATTATTTGTATGAACGGGGAAACGAGAATTTTGTTAACAATAATTACAATTTGTCGGAATTTTTAAGTTGTGATAAGAACCAAAATATGAATTTTCGAAATTGCTGTTTTTAAGTAAAATATTTTTTTTTTTTTTTTGAAATTTAGATTTTTACGAAATATGTTGATTTTCTTATACAGAAAAATTTTGATTTTTAATTTTAGCGTAAACATACATTTTATTGTTTTCAAATAATTTTCTGTTAATTTATTATAAAGTCTTCGGTTTTACGAACTGTGTAGACAAAACGAAAAATTTTAAAACTATTATATCTATAAAACTGGAAAAATGCGAATTTTTCAAATTGCTTAAAAAACACGTTCTGTTATTTTCAAATTTTTTTTCTTAAAAAATTATCTTGAGACAGATTAATTTTTATATAAATTGCGTTTCAAGGGCAATTTTTTTTTTCAAAATAAATTCTATTTTTGCGTCAAATTGAAAGATTCGTATTTTTCTAAATTTTGTAATCATTTGTAAAGTTTTTTGTCTTTCGTGTAGGAAGTCAGAATTTACAAGAAAATAGTCGTCTTGTATAAAATTGAAAGTTTTAAAATAAATTAGAATTTTTATTTCAAAATTGTAACTTTCACTTTCGTTGCAAAATTAAAATTCAGATTTGCCTTATTTTTGCAAATATTTAAAAAAAAACTTTTCTGCGTCTAGACACACAAAACTTGGAGAAAATTATTTACATTTAAAATTGATATTTTTGGACAAACTAGAATGTTTATTTAGGAATTGCAAATTTTATTATCACCGCAAATTAAAAATTCATTTTTTTTTTATTTCTGTATATATTTGGGGAATTATTTATCTCTGCATTTAATAAGGCTGAATTTACAACAAAGTGATCACATTTTATGAAACTGAACATTTTGAAAGCAATTAAAATTTTATATCGAATTAACTGGTTTGGCGCCTCCACCATTTTTAAAGAAAATTTTAAAAAAATATTTTTTTCTTATTCTGTAGATATTTAGAAAAAAAGGATCGTTAGATACAATTTACAAAAAAAAATTGTTGCAATTTATGAACAAATCAGAAATTTATTTTAAAAAGCAAAGTTAAATATTTGTACTTTTCGTTTTGTAATTATTTGAAAAATTCTTCGTTTTATTATCTAGACAGATAAAATTTACAAGAAAGAAAATTATTATTTTGGAAAAAATTTAAAAAATTTATACAAATGGCGAATTGGCGCATCCATCATTTCTGCAAGATTTTTTTTTAAATATATTTTTTTTAATTTTTTAGATGCTTGGAAAAATTTTTGTTATTGATTCTCCCAAGATAAAAGTAAGAGAAAATGTTGCTAAAATTAAGGACCTTAAATCAAATTAGAATTTTTGTGGCAATTACAGTTTAGATTTTCTCAACAAATTTGAAAAAGACGTATTTTCCGTAATTTTGTATATATTGTAAAAATTTTGCGTTTCTGCATCTAAACAAGCGAAACTTACGCAAAAATTGTCATGTTTCATAAAAATAAAGTCTTTAGTATAAATTAGAATTGTTTTTACAAGAAGCAGATTACATTTTTGCTCTGAATTCTTAAGCTTGTTTTTTCTGATTTTTGTAAATGTTGGGGAATTTTTTTTATTTCTATATCTAAACAGGTCAATTTTATAAGAAAGCAGTCAGTTTATGAAAATAATGACTTTAGAAGAAAATAAAATTATATACGGGAATGACAAATATAGGGCATCCACCATTTCTGCAAGAATGTCTTAAATGATTAAAAAATTTCATAATTTTATTAATATTTGGAAAAAAAAATGTTTCTGTGGCGACAAAGATGAATTTTACAAGAAAACTTTTGCTGTTCATGAAATTGAAGACTTTAGAATAATTACATAATTACATAATGTATCAAATTCAAGAAGGTGTATTTTTTCTTAATTTTGTAAATAATTGAAAAATTTATTTAAATTTATTTCTACGTTCTAAGAGACGGAATTTATGAAAAAAACAGTTATGTTATGAATTTTATTTCAAAATAACAGATTTCATTTTTGTGATAAATTCCATTATCCATTTCATTTTCGCCTGAAAATAGTCTGATTTCATGAAAATGAAAACATTTTAAAATTCATCTTCGCACATTTTTTCCGTTTCCACATTTTAAAATTTTCAGAGGTTTCAAAGAAACTTAATGAATGTTTGATTTTTTTTTTCTTCTCAGCGACCGATTGTGTGCTTCTTTGCGCATTACGGCTGTAAACCGCGTTAAACTCCCAATTTCGCCCCCCATTCAAACAAACCTTGAAACACTTGTGTATACATAAAACACAAAAAAGCTCAACAAAAGCTCATTTCGGTGATCAAACATCCAAACTTTTTCCTCTCCGTATGTCACGTCCTTTTTTGCCAACTCGGAATTAACACAGGTAGACAAACATCACGAAATGTACACAAATTTCGACGCCAGTACACACTAATGAAATTTTAGTTATGCGCGTCCGTTTGAATTGGCAAATAGACGAACTTTTAGCCTCATTAACGGCTTAAACTGGCGCATAACCGAAGGTATCTGTACGGAGGACGAGCCTAGAGCTGCGCGGTTTGGATCCGAGTTTTTTTTTTTTAATAAATTGAGTTCGGTGCGTGAGACTCCTGGATTATTTTAGGGGATATAATTTAGTAGTTTTCTTTGCGTTCGACTTTTTATTTCGCTTCGTTTAATTTATGGGAAAAGTCGACGGCTAAGCGAATAAACTCTTGTTACGACCGTCGCTAACAGCAGTTTATTTCAGGCCATTTATTACAAGCTGATCGAATTTGGAGGAATTTGTTAGAGAAAAGTATTTTATTTGTAGCGTTTTGAACATATTGTGAATATTTTATTACTCTTACGGATTCAGAGATTCTAAATAGAATAATGCAAATATCAACATTTTTACAATAAAAAACTGAAAATTTTCTAGAATTAACACTTTATTTTTTATTTTCGGGATTTTAAAAATACCGAAATCTGAATGTTTATTTTTACAGAATTATCAAAGATTTTGAAAAAGAACTAAACATATTGTCTCTTGTAAACTTTAACAAATTTTAATTTTCTGGATATTCTAAAATAAAAATTATGGTTAGAAGCTTTGAATTTTTAGAATTTAAATTCTAGAAGCATTTCTAGGGAATTTTTAATTTATCCACCAATTGTCGAATATTCTAAAAACCCTAGAATTTAAAATTGGAACCTGAGAGAAACTTTTGGTGAAATTGAAGCTCTAAATCTCATTTTTTGCAAGCTCAGAATTTTTTTATATTCCATTTGAAGACAAAAAGATCTAAAAATGTAAGTTTTATATACAATTATGTAATATGATGTTAATTTTAGAAAGATTTTAGCGCTTTTGATGGATTTTGAAAATTTTGAACGCTATTATAAAAAAATTGAAAACGCAGTGGTCTTAAAAATGAAAACTTTTGCGTTTATTTTAATCTGAAAATTACATTAAAACATTTTAAAATTTTCCCAAATTATTGAATTTAACTTAATATTCTGAAGTTTGTGTGAATTTTAAACAAAAGCTTTTATGACTTTGGTGGTTTTTGAAATTTAGAAAAAAAACTCACTGTTCTTATCATTTTCAAAAATTTTTAATCAGTTTATTAGTTTCCCAAATTTTTATTTTCATTTTTTCTGTGTGGAATCGAATTTTAAATTGTTATACAAATTTAGAATTCGGCATTTTTTTTGTAGAATTTCCAAAATGCAAATTTTGTCTATTTAATAGTTTCTGAATTTTAGTACATTTTTATATTTCAGACAGTTTTTCAGTTGATTTCTAAACGTGATCTCAAAATGTTTGAAAGGATTTGCGGAATATTTTAATATATTTGCTAAAATTTCAAAACGAATGCGATTTTGTTGGAAATTTTTAAAAAATCTGTTGTAATAATCGTTGAGTAGGTGAATTCTGGACTACAAATATTTTTGAGGTATTAGAAATGTCTTGTTTCGTCATTTAAAAATTAAATTAAATTGGAAATTAAATTAAAAATTTTTGGGTGTCAAAATGTCTTCTGAGTTTTTAGCTGTTTAGGATATGAGCTTTGTAAAAATTTAGAAGTCTAAATCACTCATACAATTTTATTTATTTACATCTTTCAAAGATTTTGAGCTTGGAATTCTGCATATTTTTCAACGATTTTTCAAAAATTTTTCAAAACTTTAGAGTTCTAAATTCTAAAATAAAATTTTGGGGTAATGAATTTTCAAAGTACAAAAAACTGACCTGGAATTTGTATTTTTTTTTTAAATCTACAGAATGCAAATTTTGTCCGTTTGGGATTTTTGCATTTTGGAACATTTTCGATGTTCCACAAAGTTTTTAATTTTTTTTATTTCTAATTGCTAAAATTTTCAGTTGAATGAGATTTTGTTAAAAAACTCTGTTCTAATAATTTTTAGGTACGTGAATTCTATAAATGTTTTTGACATAATCTTCTGGATATTTTTGAATATTTTGGGACCTGAAATTTTAAAAATTAATGTAAAATATTAAAGTTTTTATTTGGTTCTTTCAAAGTTTCTATGCTTAAAATTCTGCAAATTTCAATACCAAAATTTCAAAGGTTTTAATTCTAAAATAGTTGTAACATCAAAATATCTTAAAATTTTAGAATCTAGAATATTATATATAATGTAAAACTTTAGAATTTAGAATCTAATAATTTTTATATTTTATAGAATCTGCAAAATGCAAATTTTGTTTGTTTGATAGTTTCTAATCTTGATGAATTTTAGGACTTTTTTTTAATATTGCACAAAAAATTTAATTTGATTTTCTGTGGTTCTAAACGTGATTATTTTTTATGTTTCAACATTTAAAAATTTGTAGGTGGCAAAATATCTTCTGAATATCTTAGAATTTTTGGGTACTTGAAATATGAACTCTTAGTAATCACTGTAAAAAATTATAACTCAAACAATTATACAATTTTATTTATTTGGAATTTTTAAAGTATTCAAACTTAGAAATCTGCACAATTTTCAACGATTTTGATAATTTTATTTACCAAAATTTTAGAGGTCTAAATTCTAAAATAGTTTTAGGTCAAGAATTAGATTTTAGAACCTGGAATTTATATTTTTTATAGAATCTACAGAAAGAAATTTTGACGATACAAATTTTGTTGGTTTCAAAGTTTCTAAGCTTGAATTTCGGGACATTTTCTATGTATCACAAACAGATTTTTCCTGATTTGAAACGCGGCCTTAAATGTTATAGAAAATTTTATACGAACTGAGATTTTTTTTCATATTGCAAACATGTCGCTTTAAATGCTAGTAAAAATTCTAAACGAATTGGGGAATTGCCAGAATTTTCTATTAAATCAGATTTTGTTACAAATTCAGGAAAATCGAATAATTCGTGGGTACGTGAATTCTACAAATATTTTCGAGATATTATAAATTTTTTGGGAATCGAAATATTTTCTGAATATTTTAGAGTTTTGAAATTTGAAAGTTTTAAAAATTGTTGTAAAAAATTAAAACCAAAATTTCTAATTTTCCAAGTTTTTCTGCAAATTTTTTAGCAATTTTAGAGATTTGAATACCAAAATTTCGAAAGCAGTTCTAGAAAAAACCTTTAAGATTTTTGACTGTAGAATTTGTATTTTTTATAAAATCTAATAATGCAAATTTCGCTTCTTAAAAATTTTGTAAATTTGATGAACTGACCCATTTTTGAGGTTCCACAAATTTTTTGAATTTATTTCTTCTAGTTTTACACGTTGCCTCAAATATTAGAGAAAATTTAAAACCATTTGAGGAATAATAATTGAAAATTTTGGAATTTAGGAAAAGTTTGATCTAATAATTTTACAAATATTTTCGAGGTGTTAAAAACATTTAAAACTTCTGGGGGTCAACATTTCATCAAAATTTTTTAGAATTTTTTGAAATTTTGTGACCTAAAATCTGATAAATTAATGTAAAAATAAAAGCTTCAAAATTTTCAAAGATTTCTGGTACCAAATATTCAAAAGTGCCAAAATTGTGGATTTTTAACATTTTGCGGCTCATTTCTAAATAATTGTCAAAATTAAAAATAAAATTGATTTTTTTGTAAATTACAGAAAATTTAGTTTCAAGTTGTAAGGACCAGAAATATTTCGAGAAATATTTTGTTTCAACATTAAAAAAAATTGTGATTTGAAAAATCTTCTGAATATTTGACATCGAAACGACTGAAAACATAAAATTTCTAAAACAGTTTTCAGCTTTTTTTTCAGCCTCACCAAAATTCAGCACGAGTCGCAATTCAACAAATTAAAAATTCAAAAGCTTTTAACACCAAACAAGGCTTTCTCATGACACTTTAAATTAAACGGCCCAACGCTCTGTAATTACAACAAATAAACAAAAAACTACGCGACTAATTGCAGCGTGATTAAACGTGTAAAAAAATTGGCGGAAGAAAAGCTTCCAAATCTTATATTTTCGCCCGTATAAAAATGGGGTAAATGGATTTTTGTTTGCTTTTTGTATGTTGTAATGAAGACGTATTCGCGAGATCGATCTGATATTCATGAAATCCCTAAGAGTTATGAGTGTAACGTTTTGCCTGAAATATTATATTTGTGCATAACTGAAAGTCGGTTTCTTGGTTTTATTGAAAGTCTACCTGAAATAAAATTGTGATACGACAGAATTACCTTACCTCATTTCCATGAATAAATTTCTGCTTTGATCTTAAAATAATCGGAAATATAATTGGAGAAGGTAATAAAAATGGTGGATGCGCCGGGATAGCGCGCTTTTCTAATTAAGAATTTATGGCGCTTTTATTTTGTAATACGAGAGATTGATGGAGTTGTAAATACGAAAGAGCTTTAGTTCTTTGTTCATGTAACACGTGTGGCCCACGGATTTTCACTCCAAACCTATTCTTAAAGAACTACAGATCTGAACTTGAGATTTCAGTCGCCGCCCGTTTTCATTTACATTTTTTCTAAAATACGTTTTAAGCATAATCTTCGAGGCCATTACGCCCCAGATAATTGCGTGAGTTTCTCTTTATCTTCTTTTAATATTCTCGACGTGGTTGGGATTTCTCCCGAGGAGGGGGAGCAAAAATAACGTTGTTAACATTTTTGTCGTCCCGATCGTAAAACACCCTAAACGGTAAGTCTGGTGAAATTCTGAAAGAGGCCGTCGCATGTTGTCAACGTCAGCGAAAGGGCGACCTGGCAGATCAATATGAAGGCTGTAGGCACATCGCCAAGTCGACTGACTGGCGCCAAGCCGCCTGGCACCGCAACCCTTGGCGCCCCAAAACGACGATTCTCCCCAGTCGTTGTTCTGCAGATGCTTTCGACATCGATTTCGTCTCCGCAGACCGTAATTGTCGGGGATTACAGGAAATCGACAGTGGAAAGAATCTATTACGGACGGTGGAGTGAAGATTGTCTTTGTTTAAAACGGAGCTTTTTGCGCTTGACCCACAAATACCAACTAGCCCACGGCTTCGTAATTAGATTTTCAGAGCAATTTGGATATTTTTGAAATTTTGGGTTAAATAACTCCAATTATTGAGCTTTTTGTACGTTAAAAATGGTTGGTGCAGGCAAAGCGTTATTTATGGAACGAATGAAATTAATTGCGTTTTTTTTTTTCAGGTGAGTGCCGTCAGATAATAATTAATTCACGTAAGTATTATTTTGAGCATAAAAACCGCTTTATTGGACATATTTTAACAAACTCGGTTAATTCCGTCCACTTCGAAGCTTTCATTGAAAAGATCGATCACCAATTGAGTTTCGTGTTGTCTTTTTCTATTGGCGGCAGAGCGTTCACTAATTTTCGGCTATTAATTCACTTTTACCCACGAATGTTCAGTAACAAAGCGAACATTTTGACACTAAAAAAAAATTGGAGGTTTTGACATGTCCGCATTCAATTTTAATGGAGTTCGACTCATTTGAAGGCAAACGGTCAATTATTATATAACTGGATTTGCGGAGGTTTTTGGACATTTTGTTGGCTGAAAACATGAATGAAAGTTCTGGATACTGGAAGCTGAGGATTTTTTTTATGTTTTTTTTTTTAGTTTTCAGAAGTGTGATGCTTGATATTTTTAACTATTTTTTGGAATTAATTGAACTTGATCATATTTGGAAGCTAATGATTGAATGCTTAGATTTTGACCTTGATGGGTTTTTTTTATGGGATTCTTGGAATTTTTGGACTGATTTGGAGTTGGATCTTGTATTTGTTAGAAGTTTGTTGAGCGTCTATTTTTAGTCAATTTTTTCTAGTTTTTATAAATAATCACTTTTTTGATTTTTTATTTTTTTCATATTGCTTGAATTTTTCTTATATTCTTTAAATTCTTTAAATTTTCTAGGTTCTATAATTTTCTGAATTTTTAAATTTTTTGAATTATTGCGATATGAATATTATTTTTTTTAATGCATTTGACATTTACTATAGTTAAGTTGATCTTTTTTGTTTTCTATGTTTTTAGTGTATTTTGACCTTAAAATGCGTGAAATTTTTTTCCGCACTCTCAAGATTGTTTACAGTTTCGTAGTTTTTATCATACAAATAATTTTTTTTAATTATCTCTATTGCTTGCATTCTATAGATATGATAATCTAATTGTTTTTTTTTTGTTTTTTTAATTTTTTTTTTGGATTAATTGAATCTATAGAATTTTTTCATTTTTTTAGAATGTTCTGAGCTATTTGAATTCATAAAATTGTTTGAGTTTTTTGAATTTTTCGTATTTGTAGTATTCCTAAAATTCATCTAATGTTTAAGAATTTTCAACTTTCTTGAATCCTTTACATTTTTGGATATTTGGGATTTTTTGCAACGTCTATATTGGGCTGATTCAATTTTTTTGTTGGATTATTATTATTTCGGATTTTTCGATTTTTTAAAATTTCTATAGATCGTGTGTAAATTTTTTGTACTTTATGAAAGTTTGACCTTTTTCAGTCTTTGGTTTTTGTTTATCAGATTTAGTTATATTTTTTTTAAATTTTTGTGTTTGTCCGATTTCACGAATTTTTTGGAATTTCAGATTCTTAATTTTTTTTACACTTTATATTTTTTTAAATATTTTTTCTATTTAAACTTTTTGAATATTTTTATAGGCATTGCTTAGATTTTTAAGACTTCTCGGGTACCGTGTGATTTTATAGATTTTTTTTGGTTACTCCATTTCGAAGATTTTTTTTTTGATTCTTAAAAATTCTTTAAATCATTATTTTGTTTGTTTTTTTGGATCTTTGAGTCTCATTAGAGTACTAAATACTAATACTACTTTCGTACAAACTTCGTACTTTTAGGATTTTTCAAATTCCTATTTTTTTTAAATTCTTTAAGTTTTTGAGTTTCTTCGAATTATTAAGATTTTTGAACACTTTGATTTTTCCGATTCGCGCATGTTGGGATTTTTTCCTAGCTTCTATGTTTTGAGAATTCTATAAATTTAAATGTTTTTTTTTTGAATAAATTTCAGTTTTTGTAGTTGTAATTTATTAATTAATTTATGTTGTTCCTTTTTTTTAATTCTTTCGATTTTTTAATTCTTAGACTTTCGAATCTTTGGCATTTTTTATTCTTCTCATTTCTTCTTTATTTTCTAAGTTTTTATTATATTATATTATATTATGTTTCTTGATATTTTTACATTTTCAAAATTTTTAAAATCTTGATGTTTTGTTTTTCAGTGCTTTAAAAATTTTAGATTTTTAAAATGTTTGAAATTGTTTGAATTAGGTTATTTCAAATTCTTCAGATCGATAGAATTTTTTAGAATCTTTTAATAATATTTCTTTTAGTTTTCGTATTTTTCTTTATTTTTATTTTTTTAATTTTGAGTGATTTTTATTCTCGGATTTTTTTAGATTTTTGAATTTTTAATTTTTTATTATTACTAGATTTTTTAAATTTTATAAATTTAGATATTTTTATTACTATTACATTCCTTGTTTATTTTTATATTGTTGATTTTTTCAAAATTTTTAAACGTTTTGTTTTTCAGTGCTCTAAAAGTTTTAGATTCTTGAAATGTTTGAAATTTTTGGATTAGGTTATTTCAAATTCTTCAGATCTAAAGGATTTTTTGGATTTTTTTTATATTTTTTTTAATTTTCGTAGTTTTTTTCTGTTTAAATTTTGAATCATTCTCATTCTTGAATTTTTTTAGATTTTTGAGTTTCTAACTTTTTATTGCTTTTATATTTTGTAAACTTCATATGTCTATAATTTTTTACATTATTTTAATATTATTGCATTTCTTGATTTTAAATCGTTTTGAAATCCTTAGATTCTTAAGATTTTTCCGAATCTCGGAATTTTTTCTATTCTTAGATTTTTTTCTTACATATTCGAGTTTCTAAGTTTTTTAAATTATTGGAATATTTCACATATTAGTTGATTCTATCAATTTTAATATTTTTTTTTTATATATAACTTTTTCTGTTTTTGTAATTGTTTTTTTTTCTGTTGTTCCTTTTTTAATTCTTTCGATTTTTGGAATTCTTTAGAATTTCGAATTTTTGATTTTTTTTTATATTTTCTAAATTTTATAAATTTAGTTTTTTTATTAGTTACATTCTTGTTTTTTTCATATTTTTGATTTTTTCAAAATTTTTAAACTTTTTGTTTTTCAATGCTTTACAAATTTTAGATTCTTGAAATATTTGAAATTGCTTGAATTAGTTTATTTCAAATTCTTCAGATCTGATCTACAATTTTTTTTTGTTTTCTTACTTTCTTTCAATTTTTTTTTAATTTTTAATTATTTTGATTCTCAGAATTTTTTACATTTTTTAATTTTCTAATTTTTTATTACTTCTATATTTTCTAAATTTTATAGATGTCCATTATTTTGACTTTTACTTTTTAACATTATTTTAAATCGTTTTGAAATCCTTAGATTCTTAAGATTTTTCCGAATCTCGGAATTTTTTCTATTCTTAGATTTTTTTCTTACATTTTCGAGTTTCTAAGTTTTTTAAATTATTGGAATATTTCACATATTAGTTGATTCTATCAATTTTAAGAAAAAAAAATTATATAACTTTTTCTGTTTGCGTATGTGTTTTTTTTTCTGTTGTTCCTTTTTTAATTCTTTCGATTTTTGGAATTCTTTAGACTTTCGAATTTTTGATTTTTTTTATATTATCTAAATTCTATAAATTTAGTTTTTTTATTACTGTTACATTCTTGTTTTTTTCATATTTTTAATTTTTTCAAATTTTTTAAACTTTTTGTTTTTCAGTGCTTTACAAGTTTTAGATTCTTGAAATATTTGAAAGTGCTTGAATTAGTTTATTTCAAATTCTTCAGATCTGATCTACAATTTTTTTTTTGTTTTCTTACTTTCTTTCAATTTTTTTTAATTTTTAATTATTTTGATTCTCAGAATTTTTTACATTTTTTAATTTTCTAATTTTTTATTACTTCTATATTTTCTAAATTTTATAGATGTCCATTATTTTGACTTTTACTTTTTAACATTATTTTAAATCGTTTTGAAATCCTTAGATTCTTAAGATTTTTCCGAATCTAGGAATTTTTTCTATTCTTAGATTTTTTTCTTACATATTCGAGTTTCTAAGTTTTTTAAATTATTGGAATATTTCACATATTAGTTGATTCTATCAATTTTAATATTTTTTTTTTATATAACTTTTTCTGTTTTTGTAATTGTTTTTTTTTCTGTTGTTCCTTTTTTAATTCTTTCGATTTTTGGAATTCTTTAGACTTTCAAATTTTTGATTTTTTTTGTATTTTCTAAATTTTATAAATTTGGTTTTTTATTACTGTTACATTCTTGTTTTTTTCATATTTTTGATTTTTTCATAATTTTTAAACTTTTTGTTTTTCAGTGCTTTACAAAATTTTAGATTCTTGAAATATTTGAAATTGCTTGAATTAGTTTATTTCAAATTCTTCAGATCTGATCTACAATTTTTTTTTGTTTTCTTACTTTCTTTCAAATTTTTTTTTAATTTTTCATTATTTTGATTCTCAGAATTTTTTACATTTTTTAATTTTCTAATTTTTTATTACTTCTATATTTTCTAAATTTTATAGATGTCCATTATTTTGACTTTTACTTTTTAACATTATTTTAAATCGTTTTGAAATCCTTAGATTCTTAAGATTTTTCCGAATCTCGGATTTTTTTCTATTCTTAGATTTTTTTCTTACATATTCGAGTTTCTAAGTTTTCTAAATTATTGGAATATTTCACATATTAGTTGATTCTATCAATTTTAATATTTTTTTTTTATATAACTTTTTCTGTTTTTGTAATTGTTTTTTTTTATGTTGTTCCTTTTTTAATTCTTTCGATTTTTGGAATTCTTTAGACTTTCGAATTTTTGATTTTTTTTATATTTTCTAAATTTTATAAATTTAGTTTTTTTATTACTGTTACATTCTTGTTTTTTTCATATTTTTAATTTTTTTAAAATTTTTAAACTTTTTGTTTTTCAGTGCTTTACAAGTTTTAGATTCTTGAAATATTTGAAAGTGCTTGAATTAGCTTATTTCAAATTTTTCAGATCTAATCTTTTATTTTTTTTTTGTTTTCTTACTTTCTTTCAATTTTTTTTTAATTTTTAATTATTTTGATTCTCAGAATTTTTAACATTATTTTAAATTGTTTCGAAAAGCTTAGATTCTTAAAATTTTCGGAATTTCGGGATTTTTCGAATTACAATTTTTCACACATTTTCACAGTATCCGGACTCTCTAATTTTCTGGCATATTGTGAGAATCTTGGATTTTTTTTGGTATTAAGATAATTTGGTTTCTTTACAATTTTTTCTTACACCTTTTGAGTTTATAAATTTTAATTTTCCTAAATTTCTGACGCTGAAATTATGACATTTAAACGTTTCATTGCAGGTTCTTAACATCATGCTTAATTTTCCAAACGTACTTCTTCGAGCCAATGAAAACCGCAGATCAAATCAAAATTTTATCATCAGAATTTTTACAGTTATCCGAGTTTTATAGTTCCGGCTGAAAATACTCCGTATACGCTTTCAGATTCTTGCCATGTTTGATATTATTTTCATAACAATTTTATCCAATTTTAGTAGATGTCATCTCAGTTTGAAGCTAAAAATTCGCTCGGTAAATTCTAGAAATTTGCAAGTTTGAACATTACATCTCCGTTCTGTATTTTTTGTTGTTCGATTTTGGACTTATCTCGTCGCGAAAATTTGTAGTTAAAATAAATCCGCTCTGAAACCATGGAACTTCTTTTACGACTTTTCTTATCAATGTTTAAAGCTTAAGAGCTTTAAGTTTCTACTTTTCCAATTGAAATTAATAGCATTTTCTTAGATACTTTCCTAATAAAATTACAATCCCACGTAATGTTTGTACTGAAATTTGTGGTCATGGCAACGAAACTTCACATCTAATTATACTTTTCCACGAGGAAAGGTGAATTCTAGGAATCGATAAAAAGCATTATTTTCCTTCAATTCAACACTGTAACCACCACCGAACGGAAAATTCTCTTTGTAGTTTTACTTTGAATAAAAAACGTGAACTTTTTCATTATTTCTCTCTCAATTAATTCAAGCCCAAACTCGAACTCAGAACTAAATTACCGCCTTTTGTCCTTGCTTCAGAAATAGTCGCGGCACTTGTATACCTCACAACCCTTTGAGACCTTTTCAGGTTTCATGCGCTGTCCATTGCGGATTTAAGTGGAACCCCCTTCATGAGGGTAGATAAAAAGTTGGAGACTTGATATAAGAAGAGCGAGGGTGAAATGCGGGTAATTTTAGTGACGGCGGCGCCATACTCCCCAAATTCGCGTCACGACACTCAAATGATTGGCGTTGCTGTTTTCCACCCTTGTTTATAATCAACTTTGCGCATTAACATTACTTATTTAAGGGCGGTTGAAGAGGAACGGCTAATTGAAACAAACACATGAGGGGTGGGATTAGGGACGAGATTTTTTAAGTTTATTGTTGGAGTAATTAGGGAAATGGGTGCGATTAGAGAGGGACAGCGAGGAGAAAAATATGCAAAAATGTGCAAGGGTAATGACTTAATTTGGTTTAATTGGTTTTGGGAATTTTTGCCTTGGGACTTTTGGGCTTTGTTTTTATAGAAGATAATTATTTAAAGTACTCACATTTTCTGAACTGTTTTTGTACTGAGCTCTTGCATTTTTCCTGGAATTGTTTCTATGTTTCGTACACTTTTTTTTATGTTATTTAGATTTTTTTAACTTGCTGTTTTCTCGATTCTTAGAATTTCAACTTTTTTCAGTTTTTGAATATGTGAATAAATTATTTGGATAATCTTCGGATTCTTCAAATTTTTGAATTCCCAATTCTCATTTTATTTTATCTTTCGTATTTTTTTATTTCTTCAAATTCGTCAGATCTTCCCAATTGTTTTCTTTCTATATTCTCAAGATTTTGATATTTTTGTACAATTTGTTCAAATTTTTGAAACACTTCGAATTCTTGTTTTTGACTCTATGTATAGTTTTCGTTTTGTTGGACTCTTGATTTTGATATTTTTTAGAATTGTGAAATTTTGCAGTCTTGGGGTTTTTAAGATTTCTCGAATTCTTCAGATTTGTTCCGCTTATTTGGATCCTTCGGATTCTTTTGTTTCTTTAAATTCCCGGATTTTCGAAATATTTTTCAAGTTTTTTAAATTTTAATAAATTAGTTTTTTTTTGTATTGTTTATGAATTTTTTAAATTTCTTGAATTTTTGTTTTTTTTTTTTGTACATCGTGATTTTCTCATTTTTTTGGATTTTTCTACTTTTTTGTAACTTTAGATTTTCAAAATTACAATTTCTTGTACTCTATGTTCTCCGAAGTTTTTTTTATAATTTTTAAATTTTTGAACGTTTTTTTTCCAAATTTTCGAACTAATTAATTATATTTTTAATTTTTCTATTTTTCAGGTTGATTAAATTCTTTGTGCACTTTAATTTCTTTTGTTTTTATGTTTTTTAAATTTTTATAATTTTTCCAAATTCGAATTTGGGGGATTTTTGGAATTTTTCGAATTTGGAGGATTGTTTTGATTATTTATGTTTTCTAGAATTTTTATTACTTTTGCAATAATAAAGTTTTTTGATTTTTTTGAAATCATTTAGATTTTTTTGATTTTCTATATTTTCTAGATTCTTAGAATACCAGCTTTTTAGTTTTTGAATATGTGAATAAATTATTTAGACTTTTTGAATGCTTTCGATTCGTGGTGTTCTTCCGATTCTTCAAATTTTTGAATTCCCATTTCTCATTTTTAAAATTTCAAGACTATTTTATTTATACTTTTTTTATAATTTATTCAAATTTTTGAAACATTTCGAATTTTTGTTTTCGACTGTATGTATAGCTTTCGTTTTGTTGGACTCTTGATTTTTTAATTTCTTTGAATTGTGACATTTTGGAGTCTTGGGATTTTTAAGATTCCTCGAATTCTTCAGATTTTTTCCGCTTATTTGGATCCTTCGGATTCTTTTGTTTCTTTAAATTCTCGGATTTTCGAAATAATTTTCAGTTTTTTAAATTTTAATAAATTAGTTTTTTTTTGTATTGTTTATGAATTTTTTATATTTCTTGATTTTGTTTTTTTTTTGTACATCGTGATTTTCTCATTTTTTTGAATTTTTCTACTCTTTTGTAACTTTAGATTTTCAAAATTTTACAATTTCTTGTACTCTATATTCTCCGAAGTTTTTTTTTTATAATTTTTAAATTTTTGAACGTTTTTTTTTTCTAAATTTTCAAACTAATTAATTATATTTTTAATTTTTCTATTTTTCAGGTTGACTAAATTCTTTGTGCACTTTAATTTCTTTTGTTTTTATATTTTTTAAATTTTTATAATTTTTGGATTTTTCGAATTAGGAGGATTATTTTGATTATTTATATTTTCTAGAATTTTTATTACTTTTGCAATAATAAAGTTTTTTGAGTTTTTTGAAATCATTTAGATTTTTTTGATTTTCGGATTTTTATTTTGCTTTTCCCGTTGCTTGGAATTTTGTCAATTCTTGAATTTTCTCGATTTAGCAATCCTCGAATTTGTAGAATTTTGAATTTTTTAAATTCTACGGATTCTTGATTTTTTCCAAATTATTTTTTGTTTTAATACAAAAAATGGGTTTTTTAAAATTTCGAATAATCTTAAAATTGTAATTTTTCAGATTTTTAAAGTTTCTCAAATTTTTGTAATTTTTTTACAATTTTTAAATCATTTTGATTTTTTTGATTTTTTTGAATTTTTCGTATTTCTCAAGTTTTTATATCTTTGGCATTTTTCAGATTTTGAAATTTTGGAGCTCTTATCGATATTTTTTTTTTTTTGATTTTTCCAGATATTTCTAATTCTTAGGATTATTTGTACTTTTTGGATTCTTTAAATTCTTCAATTTTGTAATTTTTTTTATTGCTTTATAATATTCTGGTTTCTTCGAATTTGCAATTTTTCGAATTGTTCCAATTTTTCTGTTTTTTTTTTAATTTTACGTAATTTTTATTATCTTTACAAAAAAAATGTTTTTTTTAAGTCATTAAGATAATTTTTGAATTCTCGGATTATTGTTCCGTGCTTTGGATTTTTCGATTTTGCCAATCCTCAAATTCGTAGAATTTTGGATTTTTTAGTTTTCGAAATTTTTTGGTTTTTTGAATTCTTCGGATCCTTTTTTTTATTTTTTTTTTCTAATGCAAAAAATTGGTGTTTGAAATTCAAAAAATTGTTGAAATTTTAGTTTTTCAAAATCTTAAAATCTCTGAAATTTTCGTGATTTTTTTACAAATTTTAACTAATTTTGAACCTTTTGGGTTTTTATTATTTGCATTTTTCAAGTTTTTGTATTTTTAGTATTTTTCAGACTTTGAAATTTTGGGGCTCTTATTTGATTTTTTTTAGATATAATTTTTAGAATTATTTGTACTTTTTGGTTTCTTTAGATTCTTCCAATTTTTGTAATTTTTTTATTATTTTATAATATTCTGGTCTTCGAATTTGAGATTTTTCGAATTTTCCATATTTTTTATTATTTTCACAATAATAATAAAGTTTCTTGAGTTTTTTTAAATCATTTAAATTTTTTGCATTCTCGGATTTTTTTTGCTTCGGATTTTGTCGATTCTTGAATTTTTTCAATTTTACCAATCCTCGAATTCGTAGAATTTCAGATTTTTATAATTCTCAGAATTCTTTGGCTCTGAATTCTTCGGATTCTTGATTTTTTTTTTTTGATTTCTTCGAAATAATTTTTTGTTTGTTCTAATGTAAAAATGAGTGTTTGAAATTTCGAAAAATCTTGGAGTTATAATTTTTCAGTTTCCTAAATTTTCACTAATTTCGAATACTTTTTGCAAATCTTCCAAATTATTTTGAATTTTTTGGCATTTTTTAAGATTTTTTGAAATTTTCGTATTTTTTAAGATTTTTGAAATTTTGGCGTTGTTATTAGGAATATTTACATTTTTTGAATTTTATAAATATTTCGAATTCTTAGGATTATTTGTATTTTTTGGATTTTTTAGATTTTTCAAAATTTTGTAATTTTTTGTATTATTTAGATTTTTTGATGTTTTAAGCTTAATTTAATTAGACCATTTGAGCTTTGTTTATCAACTTTTTTATATTTTTTCCAATTTTTTAGTGTCAGGGACCCTAAAAATTTTAGATTTTTTTAAAATTATTTGATTTTCTTCAATTTTTTAAGATCTTAGGAACTCTGTATTTTTATTGCTTTGGATTCCGTAGAATTTTGAGAATTCTTTAGTTTTTTCGAGTTTTTGGAATTCTCCCATTTTTTTGAATTTTTGCATTTTTTAGCATTTTCTGCTACTTTAAGAATTTTGAGTTTTTAGATTTTTGGAATTGTTTGGATGTTCAGTATTTTCAATCATTTTTGCTTTAAGAACTTTAAAAAATAATTCTAAGGATTATTCGAATTTTGGACCTTAATTTCGTGAAATTTTAGAATTATTTTTTCACATTTAATATTTTTTATTTTAAGATGCTTTTTTTCAATGTTCTATTGTTTAAGTTTTTTTGAATATCCTTCAATTGCTTTAATTTTTTCGATTTTTGCATGTTAGTGATTTTTTTCGCTTCTTTCTTTGTTTTTTTTTTGTGAGTTTTTAGAAAATTTAAGTTCTTCAATTTTTAAAACAGAATCACTCCGTATATTTCGCGACGAGCATGGCATTGTATTTCTTTAAATCCTCCTTCTTTTGATATTAAATAAGCCCTCCTGAGATCCCATTCAGTCCGTCCAGACCTCAAAAGCGAGAAGACTAGAATTTTATCTTTCCAAGACAGCAGCTCCATTTCCATTCAGATTTTTCTAATCAATATTTAAATAATTGATAACGTTAACGTTTTCATCCCTTGACGTCACAACCCTGATCCTAACAGTTCTCAAGACGCCCATTTTTTGTATCCTCACGCAATAACACGGCAACTTCTATTTATATTCTCCACCACACTGTTTTCCACCCTTCGCAATCCGTCCCAACGTTGATAAAAATACCAAGCAAAATTTTCTATTTTTATACCGCCTTGTCGTCTCATTAAATATCTCGACGCTGTCAATAAAAAATTACCTTATTATTTTTGATAGAAAAACCGGTTATTTTTGTGTCGGATCGATACAAAGAAAGAGGGCGACGTCCGGATTTCCGGCACGTGACCGGCTTCGATTTCACAAATTACGGGATTAAGTCAAAGTGCGGGGTGACTCAGAAAAGTTCTACCGAGACGATTTTATTGTGTGCAATTCCTAATGTCTTTTGCTCCCTTTCTTTATAAATCATCGTTTTTATGGTTTCGGCTTCTAGATTGCGATCGTAATGATTTTAGGGAACGGGGGTGCTGGACTTAAGGGTTCGAAGGGCGAATGAAATGGAGGGGTGTAATATTTGATTTGATAAAAATGGAAAATATGGAGGTTGTGGGTCTCTTGAGACGGCGATTTTTAAATGAATGCTGAATTCGTGCGTATTTTTCTTATTTAGGGGATTTATGTTGGGGAAATGACGTTCACGAAATTTGACTATTTTTCGGCATATTCTACGGATTTGACGCAGAATTGGGAGTTTTTTCATTTCGTGCAAAAATACTGTTAATTCTATCATTCTACTTTACACTCGGATTTCGGGAATCGGGCTCGTTTTTTTCAAATTTTTTTTTACTGGGGACAAGGAATGAGATTTTTCGAGTTTTCACGGAACTAAAAAATGTTCTGATATTTTTAAATTAATTTCCTCTTTTTTAAATTTTTTTTGCCTTTTCTAGGCACGGTAACGAAACGTTTTCCAGGAATCAAGTTTTCGAAAAAAATGCACCCAATTTATGGAATTTATTTAGTTTAAAATTTCTTTAAAAAAAGTAAAACCAGTAACTAAATTTCGAATAATCTTGGAATTGTAATTTTTCAGATTTTTAAAATTTCTCAAATTTTTGTAATTTTTTTACAATTTTTAATAATTTTGAATTTTTGGATTTTTTTGAATTTTTCTTATTTCTCAAGATTTTGTATTTTAGGCATTTTTTAGATTTTGAAATTTTGGGACTCATCGGTATTATTAAACTTTTTTTATTTATTCAGATATTTCTTATTCTTAGGATTATTTGTATTTTTTTAGATTCTTTAGATTCTTCAGTTTTGTAATTTTTTTATTATTTTATTATATTCTATTTTCTTCGAATTTGGAATTTTCCGAATTGTTCCAATTTTTCTGTTTTAATTACTGTTTTAATTTAACGTAATTTTTATTATTTTTACCAAAAAGTTGTATTTTTTGAACTCTTAAAAAATGCTCTGATATTTTAAAATTAATTTCCTCTTTTTTTTAGTTTTTTTGCCTTTTCTAGGCACGGAAAAGAAAAGTTTTCCAGGAATCAAGTTTTCGAAAAAATTCACCCAATTTATGGAATTTATTTAGTTTAAAATTTCTATAAAAAAAAACTAAAACCAGTAACTAAATTTCGAATAAGCTTTTAATTGTAATTTTTTAGATTTTTAAAATTTCTCAAATTTTTGTAATTTTTTTTGCAATTTTTAAATCATTTTGAATTTTTGGATTTTTTTTAATTTTGCTTGTTTCTCAAGTTTTTATATTTTAGGCATTTTTTAGATTTTGAAATTTTGGGACTCATCGATATTATTAATTTTTTTATTTTTTCAGATATTTCTAATTCTTAGGATTATTTGTATTTTTTGGATTCTTTAGATTCTTCAGTTTTGTAATTTTTTATTATTTTATTATACATATTCAATTTTCTTCGAATTTGGAATTTTTAGAATTGTTCCAATTTTTCTGTTTTTATTTCAACTTTACGTAATTTTTATTATTTTTACCAAAAGATGTTTCTTGAATGTTAAAAAATGCTCTGATATTTTTAAATTAATTTCCTCTTTTTTGATTTTTTTTGCCTTTTCTATGCACGAAAACAAAAAGTTTTCGAAAAAAATGTACCGAATTTATGAAATTTATTTAGATTAAAATTTCTTTAAAAAAAACTAAAACCATTAACTAAATTTCGAATAAGCTTGGAATTGTAATTTTTCAGATTTTTAAAATATCTCAAATTTTTGTAATTTTTTAACATTTTTAAACCATTTTGAATTTCTGGATCTTTTTGAATTTTTCTTATTTCTCAAGATTTGGTATTTTAGGCATTTTGTAGATTTTGAAATTTTGGGACTCATCGGTATTATTAAACTTTTTTTATTTTTTCAGATATTTCTTATTCTTAGGATTATTTGTATTTTTTTGGATTCTTTAGATTCTTCAGTTTTGTAATTTTTTTTATTATTTTATTATATTCTATTTTCTTCGAATTTGGAATTTTCCGAATTGTTCCAATTTTTCTGTTTTTTTTTATTTTACGTAATTTTTATTATTTTTACCAAAAGATGTATTTCTTGAAATGTTAAAAAATGCTCTGATATTTTTAAATTAATTTCCTCTTTTTTGATTTTTTTTTTGCCTTTTCTAGGCACGAAAACAAAACGTTTTCGAAAAAAATGTACCCAATTTATGAAATTTATTTAGTTTAAAGTTTCTTTAAAAAAAACCAAAACCAGTAACTAAAGTTCTTTAATTTCCATTTCAAAAACTCAGAACTTCAGAAATTTGTACAGATTTTAAGAAATTTAGGGATTTTCAATAGAACCAAGTTTTACCTTTTTTATGAATTTTTGAGATTTTTTGGAATTTTAGATGTTAAAAAAATTCTTCGAAGCTTGAAAATTTTGATGTTCTAGACACTATAAATTATTAATAAACATGTTAAATTTTATTTGAGATTTTGAGATTATCAACTTTTAAATTTTAGAAATTTTAAAACTTGTTTAATTGAAAAATTAAAGGTCACAAATCATTTCTACTGGCAGTTGAATATAATTAAATTATTTCAATATATTTTATATGGGTTTAAAGTTTGTTTATTGCATTGATCGTATTTCGGTTACCTAAAATTGACATCCAGGTTTAAGTAAAATTGGTTCGAATTTTCATTAAATTTGCTGTTTCAAAATTTCCATTTTCAGAGAAAAGTTTATCTGTGTGAATATGGAAACGAGAATTTTGTTAATAATTAAAATTAGTTGGAAATTTTAAAGTTGTGATAAAAACCAAGCAAAATACGAATTTTTAAATTGATTCGAAATTGCTGTTTTTTTTTTTTGAAATTTAGATTTTCACGAAGTATGTTGATTTTCTTATACAGAAAAATTTGGATTTTTAAAATTAGCGTAAAAATACATTTTATTGTTTACAAATAAAAGTAGTAATTTGTTATAAAATCTTCGGTTTTACGAACTGTGTTAATTTTTTGTAAAGAAAAACGAAAAATTTTAAAACTTTATAAAACGGAAAAATACGAATTTTTCAAATTGCTTCAAACACCCGTTCTGTTATTTTATTATTATTATTTTTTAAACCGTAATTTTGAGAAATAGATTAATTTTTATATAAATTGCATTATTAGCGCCTAAAAACGCGAAAATCATAATTTTTTTTTCTAAAATCTTCAATTCCACGAAATATTTTTTTTTTTTTTTTTTTCATAAAATCTTTTTTTTTACAGGATCCATTTGTTTTCTTCTACATTTTATCTTTTTAGGTCTTTTTAGAAACAAAAAGAATTTTAAATATTCCGAATTAATGAAAATGCGAATTTGGCTCAAAAGTACGTTATCTGTTACTTTAAAAAAAATATATTAATTGTTTCCAAAATCGTCATTTGTGAATATTTTTCGTAAATTTCGTCTTTGTAGAGACTGAAGCGAAGAATTTCCTTAACGTTAACAGAATTAAGAGAAAAACAAAAATATTTTTCAAAGAAATTTTGAGAAATTCTGTCATTTTTACATAATTTTTTTTCTACTTTCTTGTAAATTTAATTTTTCTAAACACAGAAACGATGAAATTTCAAAATATCCACATAAATGAGGAAAATGGAATTTTTCAAATTGCTCCAAAAGCACGTTATGTTATTTGCCAAAAAAAAATCTTCAAAATGTCTATTTTAATCAAGTAATTTTTTTGGAGATGTTATCTTTTTGGACGCAGAAACATATAAAATACAAATATCCACAGAGCTGGAAGAGGCATTTTTTTTAAATTGCTTTACATGTACGGCCTTTTTATTAATTTTTTTAATATAAATTTTTAGCTCTTTCTAATCACTTTTTTTACAAAATTTGTTTATTTTTTTGAAAATTTCGTATTTTTAGATACAAAAACGATTTTTTTTAAATATCTACAAAATTAATAGAAATACAAATTTAATACAAAAATGAAAACTGATATTTTGAAATAAAAAAATCGAGTTTATTCTAAAGTCTTTAATTTCATGGATTGCGAATATTTTCTTGTAAATTTTATTATTGTAGATACAGAAACAAAAATACTTCTAAGTATCTAGAAAATTAAGAAAAATTTGAAATTTCAATTTTTTTTGCAGAAATGGTGGATGCGCTAATTTTGTCACCTTTTCATAAAATTTCAATATCTTGTAAGATGCTTAATTTTATAAAATGTATTTTTTTGTAAATTTTGTCTTTTTTTGTACAAAAAAGAAGAAATTCCTTAATATGGACGGAATTAAAAAAAATACAATTTTTAAATTTGCTGCAAAAATTAAAGCTGTTTTCAAAAATTAAATTTCTACTTCTACTGAATTTGATCTTTGTAGAGACAGAAGGGAAGAATTTCCTTAACGTTCACAGAACTAAGAAAAATACAAGAATATTTTTCAAATATCTATAGAATTGAGAAATTTTATCATTTTTACATAAAATTTTATTTCTTTTTATGTGTGCCTACTTTTTTGGAAATTTAATTTTTTTTAAAATAGAAACGATGAAGTTTCTAAAAATCCACACAAATGAGAAAAATGCGAATTTTTCAAACTGCTCCAAAAGCACGTTATGTTATTTGCAAAAAAAATCCTTAAATTTTTTTTGTAGATGTTATCTTTTTGGACGCAGAAACAAAAAAAAGTACAAATATCCACAGAGCTAAAAGAGACATTTTTTTAAATTGCTTCAGAAGTACGGTCTTTTTATTTATTTTTTTTTAATATAAATTTTTAGCTTTTTCTGAACACTTTATTTTTACTAAATTTCTTTATTTTTTTGAAAATTTCAATCTTTTAGATACAAAAACGAATTTTTTCAAATATCTACAAAATTAATAAAAATGCGAATTTTCAAAACATTTCCACAAAAGATGGTGTCTTTTTGAATTTAATACAAAAATGAAAACTGATATTTTGAAATAAAAAATCCAGTTTATTCTAAAGTCTTTAATTTCATGGATTACGAATATTTTCTTGTAAATTCTATTATTGTAAGAGAAACAAAAATACTTCTAAGTATCTAGAAAATTAAGAGAAATTTGAAATTTCAAATATTTTTGTAGAAATGGTGGATGCGCCAATTTTGACACCTTTTCATAAAATTTCAATATCTTGTAAGATGCTTAATTTTATAAAATGTACTTTTTTTGTCAATTTTGTCTTTTTTACACAAAAAAGGAGAAATTCATAAATATGGACGCAATTAAAAAAAATACAATTTTTAAATTTGCTGCAATAATTAAAGCTGTTTTTTTTTAAATCAAATTTCTACTTCATTTTTTTTATAAATTGTGACTATTTTTCGTAAATTTGATCTTCGTAGAGACAGAAGCGAAGAATTTCCTTAACGTTCACAGAACTAAGAAAAATACAAGAATACTTTTCAAATATCTATAGAATTGAGAAATTTTATCATTTTTACATAAAATTTCATTTATTTTTTAATGTGTGCCTACTTTCTTGTAAATTTATTTTTTCTAAACATAGAAACGATGATGTTTCTAAAAATCCACACAAATGAGAAAAATGCGAATTTTTCAAATTGCTCCAAAAGCACGTTATGTTATTTGCCAAAAAAAAAGTCTTGAAAATGTCTAATTTAATCAAGTAATTTTTTTGGAGATGTTATCTTTTTGGACGCAGAAACATATAAAATACAAATATCCACAGAGCTGGAAGAGGCATTTTTTTTAAATTGCTTTACATGTACGGCCTTTTTATTAATTTTTTTAATATAAATTTTTAGCTTTTTCTAAACACTTTTTTACGAAATTTGTTTATTTTTTTGAAAATTTTGTCTTTTTAGATACAAAAACGATTTTTTTTAAATTTCAACAAAATTAATAAAAATACAAATTTAATACAAAAATGAAAACTGATATTTTGAAATAAAAAATCCAGTTTGTTCTAAAGTCTTTAATTTCATGATTTGCGAATATTTTCTTGTAAATTTTATTATTGCAGATACAGAAACAAAAATATATCTAAGGACCTAGAAAACTAAGAAAAATTTGAAATTTCAAATATTTTTGCAGAAATGGTGGATGCGCCAATTTTGTCACCTTTTCATAAAATTTCAATATCTTGTAAGATGATTAATTTTATAAAATGAATTTTTGGAAATTTTGTCTTTTTTACACAAAATGAAGAATTTCCTAAATATGGAATTTAAAAAAAAAAAAAATTTAAATTTGTCGCAAAAATTAAAGCTTCTTTTTAAAAATCAAATTTCCACTCCATTTCAAAATTTTCATAATCCATAGAATTAAGAAATTTTGAAATATCTCAATATTTTTTTTTTTTTCAAAAAATGTGACTACTTTTTTGTAAATTAAATTCTTTTAAACACAGAAACGCAGAAGTTTCTAAATATCCACATAACTAAGAAAAATGGGAATTTTTCTTATTTCTTGAAAATTACGTCTTTTTTTTAATAAATTTATCGATTTATCGCAAAAACTTTATTTCTACCAAATTTGATTCTTTTCTTGTAAATTCGATTCTTTTAGACACGAAAACGAATATGTTTTAAATATCTACAGAACTAAGAAAAAGTGAATTTTTACATTGGTTTAAAAACGTTTTACAATTTTTAAAACCAATGATTAATTATTTCTAAAATATTATTTTACGTAATTCTCGTATAAATTTCATCTTCTAAAAAAAACGAAGAGAATTCTAAATTTCTATAGAACTGACAAAGACGCCAGTTTTTAAGATTGTACTTTTTGTGATCTCCCAAAAAAATTGATAAAATGTTGTTTTTTTTAATAAAATTAAGTGTAGTTATTCTATGAAATATTGGTATAAATAAGAAATAAGTACAAAATTTTGGTACTAGATGTGAATTTAATTATTTAATAGAAAATATGTGAAAATATAAATGGAATATATTTTTTAAACCACAAACTATTCCGCGTCATTATTTATTGTTGATGGGAATTTTGTTGAGTCCGAAATCAATAAACTATTCCACCTGCACGGCATTTCCGATAAAAATGAGTTTATTACAACATTTCCCCATCTCATATATACAATGTTATGCCACTAATATATTCAAACATAAATGGGTTCAACACGTTATAATACTACCCACGTCAATGTGAAATTTTTCACTACGGTCCTATTAAATGGCACAAAGCGTCCTTTAATTATTCCAATACAGACACACGCAAATTTATCAAATTTACTATTCAGTGTGGATTTTATAATCTACATATCTGCCCGTTGCAGACGTTCTATTGAAAATGACAGGTCACTGCTGATCCTTAGGCAATTTAATTAGTAGATCGAATTTACATTTAAGCTAGTAATTAATAAATTAAATTGAACAACGTATATGCAAGAGGAATAGGAAGCAATCTTGTTAAAAGGGTGGTCTGGGAGTGTTTACAAACTTTACCTTACCATTTATCACAGCGAGAGTGCCAACTTTGCCTTGCAAGTTCTAGGAATTTTTTTAGTGTCTTGAGTTCATCGTAGACGTCATACTTAATTGAACGTGGAACAAGAGGTCTTGTTCTCAAACTATAAATTAACGACGACAGCCGGAAAATTATTCCGGGAAAAGCGGTGAAATCAATAGTTGATACGTGATATAGTGAGGGAGTTTGATACAGATATCTCCGAGATGTTGCCTGGAGGCTCTGGAATTTGAAATAGGTTGGTAACTCATTTAATGTAACCTCGGACTCGCAGTGACGGCAAGGGCTACCAACAAATCTCAAACTCGGAGCCCCTCGCTCAGAAACATTCCCGATTTGTATAAAAGTTCGCACTAAAGTTAATTTATGCCCCCCGCGTTCACCAATGACTGCAACAAAATGAAAATTTATGACATGTGAAAAACACAAATATCCACAGAGCTAAAAGAGGCATTTTTTTAATTGCTATACAAGTACGGTCCTTTAATTTTTTTTTAACAGAAATTTTTAGCTTTTTCTAAACACTTTATTTTTACGAAATTTGCTTATTTTTTTGAAAATTTCGGCTTTTTAGATACAAAAACAATTTTTTTAAATATCTACAAAATTAATAAAAATGCGCATTTTCAAGACATTTCCACAAAAGATGGTGTCTTTTTGAATTTAATACAAAAATGAAGACTGATATTTTAAAATAAAAATCCAGTTTATTCTAAAGTCTTTAATTTCATGGATAGCGAATATTTTCTTGTAAATTCTATTATTGTAAGAGAAACAAAAGTACTTCTAAGTATCTAGAAAATTAAGAAAAATTTGAAATTTCAAATATTTTTGCAGAAATGGTGGATGCGCCAATTTTGTTACCTTTTCATAAAATTTCAATATCTTGTAAGACACTTAATTTTATAAAATGTACTTTTTTGTCAATTTTGTCTTTTTTTACACAAAAAAGGAGAAATTCATAAATATGGACGGAATTAAAAAAAATACAATTTTTAAATTTGCTGCAAAAATTAAAGCTTTTTTTTTAAATCAAATTTCTACTTCATTTTTTTTCATGAATTGTGACTATTTTTCGTAAATTTGATCTTTGTAGAGACAGAAGCGAAGAATTTCCTTAATGTTCACGAACTAAAAAAAATAAAAAATATTTTTCAAATATCTATAGAATTGAGAAATTTTATAATTTTTACATAAAATTTTATTTATTTTTATAATGTGTGCCTACTTTCTTGGAAATTTAATTTTTCTAAAAATAGAAACGATGAAGTTTCTAAAAATCCACACAAATGATAAAAATGCGAATTTTTTAAATTGCTCCAAAAGCACGTTATGTTATATGCAAAAAAAATCTTTAAAATTTTTTTGTAGATGTTATTTTTTTTGACGCAGATACAAAAAAAAGTACAAATATCCACAGAGCTAAAAGAGACATTTTTTTAAATTGCTTCAGAAGTACGGACTTTTTTTTTTAATATAAATTTTTAGCTTTTTCTAAACACTTTATTTTTACGAAATTTCTTTATTTTTTTGAAAATTTCATCCTGTTAGATACAAAAGCGGAAATATTTTTTAAATATCTACAAAATTAATAAAAATGCGAAATTTTCAAAATATTTTCTCCAAAGATGGTGTTTTTTTGAATTGAATACAAAAATGAAAACTGATATTTTGAAATAAAAAATCCAGTTTATTCCAAAGTCTTTAATTTCATGGATTGCGAATATTTTCTTGTAAATTTTATTATTGTAGATACAGAAACAAAAATACTTCTAAGTATCTAGAAAATTAAGAAAAATTTGAAATTTCAAATTTTTTTGCAGAAATGGTGGATGCGCCAATTTTGTCACCTTTTCATAAAATTTCAATATCTTGTAAGATGCTTAATTTTATAAAATGTACTTTTTTGTAAATTTTGTCTTTTTTATACAAAAAAGAAAAAATTTCTTAATATGGACGGAATTAAAAAAAATACAATTTTTAAATTTGCTGCAAAAATTAAAGCTGTTTTCAAAAAATAAATTTCTACTTCATTTTTTTTATGAATTGTGACTGTTTTTCGTAAATTTGATCTTTGTAGAGACAGAAGCGAAGAATTTCCTTAATGTTCACGAACTAAAAAAAATACAAAAATATTTTTCAAATATTATAGAATTGAGAAATTTTATCATTTTTACATAAAATTTTATTTCTTTTTTTAACGTGTGCCTACTTTCTTATAAATTTAATCTAAACATAGAAACGATGAAATTTCTAAAAATCCACACAAATGAGAAAAATGCGAAAATTATTCCGGGAAAAGCGGTGAAATCAATAGTTGATACGTGATATAGTGAGGGAGTTTGATACAGATATCTCCGAGATGTTGCCTGGAGGCTCTGGAATTTGAAATAGGTTGGTAACTCATTTAATGTAACCTCGGACTCGCAGTGACGGCAAGGGCTACCAACAAATCTCAAACTCAGAGCCGCTCGATCAGAAACATTCCCGATTTGTATAAAAGTTCGCACTAAAGTTACTTTATACCCCCGCGTTCACCAATGACTGCAACAAAATGAAAATTTAATTCTAAAATCCCTGAATGAAAATTTATGACATGTGAAAAACACAAATATCCACAGAGCTAAAAGAGGCATTTTTTCAATTGCTATACAAGTACGGTCTTTTAATTTTTTTTTTAATAGAAATTTTTAGCTTTTTCTAAACACTTTATTTTTACGAAATTTGCTTATTTTTTTGAAAATTTCGGCTTTTTAGATACAAAAACGATTTTTTTTAAATATCTACAAAATTAATAAAAATGCGAATTTTCCAAACATTTCCACAAAAGATGGTGTCTTTTTGAATTTAATACAAAAATGACAACTGATATTTTGAAATAAAAAATCCAGGTTATTCTAAAGTCTTTAATTTCATGGATTGCGAATATTTTCTTGTAAATTTTATTATTGTAGATACACAAACAAAAATACTTCCAAGTATCTAGAAAATTAAGAAAAATTTGAGATTTCAAATATTTTTGCAGAAATGGTGGATGCGCCAATTTTGTCACCTTTTCATAAAATTCCAATATCTTGTAAGATGCTTAATTTTATAAAATGTACTTTTTTGTAAATTTTGTCTTTTTTATACAAAAAAGAAGAAATTCCTTAATATGGACGGAATTAAAAAAAATACAATTTTTAAATTTTCTGCAAAAATTAAAGCTGTTATCAAAAAATAAATTTCTACTTAATTTTTTTTATGAATTGTGACTGTTTTTCGTAAATTTGATCTTTGTAGAGACAGAAGCGAAGAATTTCCTTAATGTTCACGAACTAAAAAAAAATACAAAAATATTTTTCAAAAATCTATAGAATTGAGAAATTTTATCATTTTTACATAAAATTTTATTCCTTTTTTTAACGTGTGCCTACTTTCTTATAAATTTAATTTTTCTAAACATAGAAACGATGAAGTCTCTAAAAATCCACACAAATGAGAAAAATGCGAAAATTATTCCGGGAAAAGCGGTGAAATCAATAGTTGATACGTGATATGGTGAGGGAGTTTGATACAGATATCTCCGAGATGTTGCCTGGAGGCTCTGGAATTTGAAATAGGTTGGTAACTCATTTAATGTAACCTCGGACTCGTAGTGACGGCAAGGGCTACCAACAAATCTCAAACTCAGAGCCGCTCGATCAGAAACATTCCCGATTTCTATAAAAGTTCGCACTAAAGTTGGTTTATACCCCCCGCGTTCACCAATGACTGCAACAAAATGAAAATTTAATTCCAAAATCCCTGAATGAAAATTTATGACATGTGAAAAACACAAATATCCACAGAGCTAAAAGAGGCATTTTTTTAATTGCTATACAAGTACGGTCCTTTTATTTTATTTTTTAACAGAAATTTTTAGCTTTTTCTAGACACTTTATTTTTACGAAATTTGCTTATTTTTTTGAAAATTTCGGCTTTTTAGATACAAAAACAATTTTTTTAAATATCTACAAAATTAATAAAAATGCGAATTTTCAAGACATTTCCACAAAAGATGGTGTCTTTTTGAATTTAATACAAAAATGAAAACTGATATTTTGAAATTAAAAATCCAGTTTATTCTAAAGTCTTTAATTTCATGGATTGCGAATATTTTCTTCTAAATTTTATTATTGTAGACACAGAAACAAAAGTACTTCTAAGTATCTAGAAAATTAAGAAAAATTTGAAATTTCAAATATTTTTGCAGAAATGGTGGATGCGCCAATTTTGTCACCTTTTCATAAAATTTCAATATCTTGTAAGACACTTAATTTTATAAAATGTACTTTTTTGTCAATTTTGTCTTTTTTATACAAAAAAGAAGAAATTCTTTAATATGGACGGAATTAAAAAAAATACAATTTTTAAATTTGTTGCAAAAATTAAAGCTGTTTTTTTAAAATCAAATTTCTACTTCATTTTTTTATGAATTGTGACTATTTTTCGTAAATTTGATCTTTGTAGAGACAGAAGCGAACAGTTTCCTTAATGTTCACGAACTAAAAAAAATACAAAATTATTTTTCAAATATTATAGAATTGAGAAATTTTATCATTTTTACATAAAATTTTATTTCTTTTTTTAACGTGTGCCTACTTTCTTATAAATTTAATCTAAACATAGAAACGATGAAGTTTCTAAAAATCCACACAAATGAGAAAAATGCGAAAATCATTTTGGGAAAAGCGGTGAAATCAATAGTTGATACGTGATATAGTGAGGGAGTTTGATACAGATATCTCCGAGATGTTGCCTGGAGGCTCTGGAATTTGAAATAGGTTGGTGACTCATTTAATATAACCTCGGACTCGTAGTAACGGCAAGGGCTACCAACAAATCTCAAACTCAGAGCCGCCCGATCAGAAACATTCCCGATTTGTATAAAAGTTCGCACTAAAGTTAATTTATACCCCCCGCGTTCACCAATGACTGCAACAAAATGAAAATTTATGACATGTGAAAAACACAAATATCCACAGAGCTAAAAGAGGCATTTTTTTAATTGCTATACAAGTACGGTCCTTTTATTTTATTTTTTTTAACAGAAATTTTTAGCTTTTTCTAGACACTTTATTTTTACGAAATTTGCTTATTTTTTTGAAAATTTCGGTTTTTTAGATACAAAAACAATTTTTTTAAATATCTACAAAATTAATAAAAATGCGAATTTTCAAGACATTTCCACAAAAGATGGTGTCTTTTTGAATTTAATACAAAAATGAAGACTGATATTTTAAAATAAAAATCCAGTTTATTCTAGTCTTTAATTTCATGGATAGCGAATATTTTCTTGTAAATTCTATTATTGTAAGAGAAACAAAAATACTTCTAATTATCTAGAAAATTAAGAGAAATTTGAAATTTCAAAAATTTTTGCAGAAATGGTGGATGCGCCAATTTTGTCACCTTTTCATAAAATTTCAATATCTTGTAAGACACTTAATTTTATAAAATGTACTTTTTTGTAAATTTTGTCTTTTTTATACAAAAAAGAAAAAATTTCTTAATATGGACGGAATTAAAAAAAATACAATTTTTAAATTTGCTGCAAAAATTAAAGCTGTTTTCAAAAAATAAATTTCTACTTCATTTTTTTTATGAATTGTGACTATTTTTCGTAAATTTGATCTTTGTAGAGACAGAAGCGAAGAATTTCCTTAATGTTCACGAACTAAAAAAAATACAAAAATATTTTTCAAATATTATAGAATTGAGAAATTTTATCATTTTTACATAAAATTTTATTTCTTTTTTTAACGTGTGCCTACTTTCTTATAAATTTAATCTAAACATAGAAACGATGAAGTTTCTAAAAATCCACACAAATGAGAAAAATGCGAAAATTATTTTGGGAAAAGCGGTGAAATCAATAGTTGATACGTGATATAGTGAGGGAGTTTGATACAGATACCTCCGAGATGTTGCCTGGAGGCTCTGGAATTTGAAATAGGTTGGTAACTCATTTAATATAACCTCGGACTCGTAGTGACGGCAAGGGCTACCAACAAATCTCAAACTCAGAGCCGCTCGATCAGAAACATTCCCGATTTGTATAAAATTCGCACTAAAGTTAATTTATACCCCCCGCGTTCACCAATGACTGCAACAAAATGAAAATTTAATTCCAAAATCCCTGAATGAAAATTTATGACATCAGCTGGATGCAATTACGGAAAATTTAATTAGCTTATTATAACAATACCTGTGATATGATGCACCGTTTTCCCGGTACTTATTCATGATTATATCCGTGTTAGAACCCCCCACCATTTCTTCCCAACATTATTAAAAATCGCCACCATCGGAACTTGAGCGTTCGCAATATTTTACAAAAGCAAAATCATCGGCTTACGTTCAGAGAGCTTTCTTAAGCTTTCAAACTTTCAGAGTTCGGGGATGAACACCCTCGAGGTTCATTATTCAAATAAATAATTATCGTCGAGGTGAAAAAACGACCGGGGAGCTTTTTGTTTACGTGTTTGTTTGGAACGGATATTGTAGCTTTCCGGTGAAAGCTCGAGCGAAATTTTATTCACAATCGGTTAGTAATCGACGTGTTATTGAGCTTTAAACGAAAACGTTGTGTGGAAATATACAGGATGTTCTTTAATTAGCGAGATAACTTGATGTGACCATAACGGTGAAAAAGCTCTCGAAGTTTTTGCCCTTTTCATCAGATTCGCACAACGCATGATTGCCCCACCGCGTTTTTTTTTATTATTATTTATCACGATTTCTGTTTCTCCAGCTCCAGTGAAGCTGTCGCAATTATTAATGGAGACCGAAATTAAATTGAACTCGAAGATTAGATTAATTATATTTGAGTAAAGCTTACGAGCTTTTCAACTTCGCCGGTGGTGCTGAATTAATGAATTTGACACTTTGGACGACACGTTTTGAAATAAATGGGCGGTGACAAAGGTCTAATTGAATTTTATAAGTTTTTTTTTCCACGGTGTCGTGAATCGAATCGAATTTTATTTGCAATTTAGATGATTCTTTTTCGGTTCGTGATTAATCCAATCATAAAAACGTAATTTGTTGATTGAATTGGGAGCGGCAAGTAAATAATTGGATTTGTAAATAAGCGGTTTTAAAGTGGATGGGAAAAACGTTTTGTGGAAAGCTAGAAATGTTTGAATTTACAATTTTGATGTTGCAAATAAAATTACCTAATTTAGGAAATTAAGATTTTAGTATAAAAATTTAATATAAAACCTGAAATTTATTATATTTTGGCATGAAGTTTAAATATTTTCAACCAATTTTTTTAGTCTCTATTTTCACGAAATATGTTGTTTATTATTAGTAAATGTAATTTTTTCGTTGGAATGTGTATAAAAAAAAAATTATAACCCCGTTCTAAAACTCCCAGATCCATAAAATATGCTTCTTTTCTTGTAAATTCCATCTCTGAAGACGCAGAAAAGACGAAATTTTTAAGTATCTAGAGAACAAAAAAAAAAAATTTCTGAAATTTTTGTAGAACTAAGAAGAGCTTTCTTTTTAGTTCACGCGGCAATTTTTTCAAGTTTACATAAAAATTTAATAACTTAGAAAATGTTCAGTTTCATAAAATGCTACTATTTCTTTGAAAATTCTACGTTTCTAAACACAGAAACTTATTTTTGTAGACAGAATTAAGGAAAATACGAATTTTTGAATTTGCTGCGAAAGTCGAAGTTCTTTTGAAATAAAATTCCTAGTTTATTCTAGATCACAGTTTTATGATGGTATTATTTTTTTGCAAATTTTATCGTTATAAACCCAAAAATGAAGATTTTTTCAAAGACCAATAAAATTAACAAAAATTATGCAAAAATGGTGGATGCGTTTTTTTTTCATCTTTATATTTTTTTTAATATAACTGCGTAGTTATAAATTTCATTGGTTATATTTGCAAACGTTGATTTTTTAAAGGTTAGTGGAATTATAAAATAAAGAAAGGAAGAAAGCGAAAACGGAATCTGTTGTTTTAGCAATTTTTGTAAAAAAAAATTAAGAGTACAATTTTACGAATATCTGTATAACTAAGAAAAATACGAATTTTTTTAAAATAGAAAAATGGTGGATGCGCTCAATCTGCTTATGCAAGGGCAAGAATTTGAGTATGTTGAAACAGAAAAAATTTAATTTGATTTGAATTAATTGTTTCAAGTCAAAAGCGTTTAACTGTCTTGAAACATGAAATCAAGACATTTTTTTACATGAAGCCCAAATTTTTAGTGGTGGAGATCTGAGCCTCTGGAAAGCATTTATAAGGTAAAGAATTATAGGCCTTAAAAATGGTGAATGCAATAGACTTTAATTTTTTTTCGACTTTTAATATTGTTACGTTTTCAAAAATGAAATGTTTCAAAAATCAAAAACCATGTGAAAACGTCTAAGTCCCAGCTAAAAATTTTTAGAAACTTTAAAAACTCAATTCGTTTTAGTATATACAAAAACTTCTAAAATGCCTTCATAATTTCAAAATGGTTGTACTTTAATAAAGTCCTGAATTTTTTTCTACATTTTGGTCACCTACATCGCTAAACATGTATCAAGTTTATAAAATGCCTTTAACATTTTTATATTGCTCAAAATTTATACACTGCTCAAAACATATTTATTTCTAGCGTGAAAAATTTGGTGAATTTACTTATAGAATTTATTTGTATTGACTCTCTAAATTTCTAAAAGTTTATAAATCTTAAAAAAGGTTATAAAAAAATTAATTTTTTGTTGGTTAATTTTCAAAATTTCTTCTTTAGATTTCTAGAAGAATTTACACCTTAAAATCACCAAAATAACTTTAAAAGAATGGTCATATCAACCGTCACAAATAATTTTTGTAAAACTTTTCAAAAAATTCAAAAAGAATCCATTAGAAGAGATACAAAAATTTATAAAAATTTTAAAGACTTTATAATTTTAAAATGAGTAATTTAATCAATTTTTGAGATTTTTTTGTAGATGTTAGTCACCTACATTGAAGTAAGCAAAATTTCTAAATTTCATAAATTTGAAAGATTAATAATAATAAAATCAAAAATGCGTACAAAAAATAAAATCTTTTAAATAACTAAATTAAACAAAAAATAAGTTAACTTAGTTTTTCTACAAGTCTCCCAATATGTTTCTAAAAGTCTATAAAGTGCCTTTATTATTTTTAAAATGCTCAAAATATATTTATTTGTAAAGTTAAAAATTTGATGAATTTGTTTCTAGAATTTGTAAAATTTATGAATTTGCACGAAGTGCTCAAAAGTTCGAAAAATCTCTAGTCAAATTTTAAAATTACAGAATGTTTCACATATGTCAATATTTACAAAATTTCAGTAGTTTGATACAGTTTTTAATGTTACACAATTAAAATAATTAGAATTTAGTTAAGTTTGTTGGTAGCTCTGCTTGCCACCATGCCAGACAACGAAGTTGCCAACATGAAAAAAAATACAAAGGCCATCAGATGTCGTTTTTTCTCAACAAATGATATCTGAAAATTATAATCTGACGCTCTGATCTATTAACTTAAATTGAAATAAAAAAATAGAGTCCTGCGGCAAATGAAAAAATGGGATCTAGAAACGGTCCTTTTTGATTTTCTCCCTCTACTTCTAATTTAAAGTATTTTCCCAACTTTTTTTCTACAAAGCGGTTTAAAAACTCCAATTTCCATATCCTCCTTCTATCAAAGAAAATCCCGAATGGATATTGCCTTTTATCCCTTTGATGGAAAATCCGCGCCGATATTAAGTCTTTTTATTTTTAATTCCTCAAGGACGATTTTATCAATGGATTCTAAATCTGGCTAAATCCACCCTTCTTGCCGAAATTCGTACTGTATTCAAGCGAGTTGCTTGTAAGCATAGCAAGCGAGAGACTGCTTCTTGTTAGGTAATTGTTGAATTGAAGTGAGCCACGCTAAACCCGTGTTAGATTATTCACGACGAGGATTAAAAGGATTTAGCTAACGTAACCACAACACCGAGTTTCATTTTTGTCTAGTCTACACAACGATGCACTTTTAGTCCTTGGAACGGAGATTATTTCCGAACATCTCTGGAAAGTAGATTGCCCGTTTTGTCTTGTTCAAAAAAGCGGAAACTCTCTTTGACGGGTGCAGTTCTTTTTCAATTTCTCAAAGAAAATGTTATCTGAGTCCGAAAATCACACTATTTTGACTAGACGGAAAAGTGCGTTTTTCTGCCGCTCTATTTGTGACCAGAGCGGCGCCTGAAATGATTATATATGCAACAAGCCGGTGAAGACGCGATTATAGTTAGGAAAAAAAAACAATCGATCTCACAGATATTCTGACTTAACAAGCTATCAAATCCCTTTCATATCCGGTTGATTAACGACGTCCTTTTCTTACACCCTCGTCTTATTGTTTGTCTTTTACGCTTTCTCTTCAACATCGATCCTCGTGGATTCTGACCGCAAAGCCAAAGCGAGCTAGCAGCAACATAAATAACAAAAGTTGGGGGGAAAAAAATGGAGACAATTCTCTCCTGGGCGATTTGTCTAGAGCCAATTTGTTCTCCATTAATTAGTCATAAACACCAGTGAAATAAGTTGGATGTGTGATGATAAGTCCCTGTCTCCTGTGGGAACATGTTCCAGAAGCTTGACGTTCCCATCTAAGTTAATGTACGTGAAACAAAGCAATTGTTTCAACAGAAAGAGGAAGATGTAAAGGGACGAAACGGGCAGATATTGTCCCTTAATTGAAATGCTTACGTCTGTTTTACTGCGCATTACAGAGTGAAATTTACATTGATTTAATGGATACTAAAATTTTGTTTAAATGGTTGGCAAAATTATGTTTCGCGGATATGAGGAGTAAAATATTCAAACGAGGCAGCACAAATAGAAAGCTTAGACTCTGAGACAGATGAAAAAATTTCAAATGGCTCAAAAAACGCATGAAATTTGATTAAATATTTTGTAGTTTCGATATCGTCAAATTCTTGTCATTTAAAATAATCTAATTAAATTAATTTAAAATGTCAAATTCTTCTGCTCCACGGATGGCAAATTCTAACATAATTTTCAGATTTACTATTTTTAGACTTCGACTTTTTATATTTTGGTTCTTGACGCAATTAATTTAATTACAAATTGAAAAAAAAATGCCGTTAAAAAAGTCAGATTCAGATTATAATTTGAAAATTTTCTCATTTTTGATGATTTCTACCTTTGATTTTCAAATCTCAAAATTGACAAATTCTTGCCGTTTCATTTAATCAAACTCTAAAATCGCAATTTTCATTTCCATTTTTTTTTTACTCTCACTGCCAAATTCAGGCTCCAAAATTGTGAAAATTTTGTTTTTTAAAAGTATCAGACTCGAATCCTAATTTCATTTCAATATTTTATTTCACTTATTTTTTTTTAAATCGGCAGTGGTAGCCAACCGTACAGAAAAAAATTTAGATTTTAATTTTACTTTTCTGAACGGACATAATTTTGAAATTTTGAATTAATAAAATTGAATTGAATAGGTAAAAGTGAATGCAATAGAATACGCAATGAATGCAACAGATTTTTAAAAATTAAAACGTCGCAAAAATTTAATGAACAAATTTCCTAGTCTTTACTCAAAAATAAATCCGTCATTAAAAACAAATTCAAATTAAAAACCACGGATCAACCGTCCCAAGTAAATTCCTTAAAAAACTTTTTTTCTCTATAAAATTCTAAAATTACTAAAAATTTGCAAAATTTCAAAGCTCAAAAGCTCCTTTCGAAAATCTCCGACTTATTCAAAAAATTACGTAACTTTTCTTAAAATTTTTTGAAATTCTCGCAATTTAGTTTAAATTTTCCAGACTTATTTATTTTCAAATTCAAAAAAATTTTTTTCAGGACCAAACTCTTTAAATTTTTCCATTTTATAATTTACAACTTCAAATCAGCAAAAAAATCAAAGAACAATGTTTCCAATCACTACAAATAAAATGCCTTTCCCAAGCCCTGATAACTCTCAAAAATCGTTGTAAAATGCCCTTAAAAGTTTTAAAATGTATTTACTCTGAAATGTTTCAAAAATCAAAAACCATGTAAAAATGTCTAAGCCCCAGTTAAAAATTTTTAGAAACTTTAAAAACTCAATTCGTTTTAGCATATACAGAAACTTCTAAAATGCCTTCATAATTTCAAAATGGTTGTAATTTAATAAAGTCCTGAATTTTTTTCTACATTTTGGTCACCTACATCGCTAAACATGTATCAAGTTTATAAAATGCCTTTAACATTTTTATATTGCCCAAAATTTATACACTGCTTAAAACATATTTATTTCTAGCGTGAAAAATTTG
Organism: Cynaeus angustus; assembly: GCA_030157275.1. Classification (NCBI taxonomy): domain Eukaryota; kingdom Metazoa; phylum Arthropoda; class Insecta; order Coleoptera; family Tenebrionidae; genus Cynaeus; species Cynaeus angustus. The sequence goes on from CM058067.1 coordinate 12,293,504, forward strand.
GTGAATTTACTTAAAGAATTTATTTTTGTTGACTCTCTAAATTTCTAAAAGTTTATAGATCTTAAAAAAGCCAATAAAAATGCCTTCTTTTTTTTGATAAGCTCAGGAGTTGGTTAATTTTCAAAATTTCTTCCTTAGATTTCTAGAAGAATTTACACCTTAAAATCACAAAAATAACTTTTAAAAAATGGTCATATCAACCGTCACAATTTTTGTAAAAATTTTCAAAAAACTCAAAAAAAATCCATTAGAACAGATACAATAATTTATAAAAAATTTCAAGTCCTTATAATTTTAAAGTGACTAATTTAATCAATTTTTGAGATTTTTTTTTAGTTTGAAGTAAGCAAAATTTCTAAATTTCATAAATTTGAAAGATTAATAATAATAAAATCAAAAATGTGTACAAAGAATAAAATCTTTTAAATAACTAAGTTAACTTAGTTTTTCTGCAAGTCTCCGAATATGTTTCTAAAAGTCTATAAAATGCCTTTAATATTTTTAAAATGCTCAAAATATATTTATTTGTAAAGTTAAAAATTTGATGAATTTGTCTTAACAACCTTCATAAATAATTTTTGTAAAAAATTTCGAAAAATTCCAAGTTAGTGAAAATCTCCAATATTTACTTTTTGAAACTTGATCTTACGTGAAATTTGTGATAAACAGAAACACTATAGCTTAAAAATATAAAAAAAAATGATTGAAAAAAAAGTAATATTATAGAGGTTAATTTTTTTAGAAATTTCGACAATTTTGGTTAATTTTAAAATTTATCGAAATTTTAAAAATTTTGGAGAAATATAAAATTAGGAAAAATCTTAGAATTTTTCAGGAATTCTAAAAGATACTGATTAATATAAAAAAATACAAGATTTTATCTACAGGATAAGAAAGTTTCAATAATTTGAAAAATGGTAAAAAAATCTTACTTTTTAAATTTTTGCAATTTTTATAAGTTTTGGAACTTTCAAACGTTGAAATATTCACGAAATGTCAAAACAATTCACAATTTATGAAATTCATAACCTTAGGACTCTAAGATTTTTGAAAATTTGAAAATTTTAGTAAATATTTAAAATTCTACAATTTTAGAACCTTAAAAAAAAATTAAGTAGATATAAAGAAATTTAAAATTTTAGAAAATAAAAAAGATTACTCTAAAAATCTCCAAAATTTCTAAATGGAAAATGTGAAAATAAATCAAAGAAATTAAAATTTTTCCAAATTTAAATTTAAAATTTATTTTTCCAAATGCACAAAATAAAAAACTGTTGGTACCGCTGTTTAAAGTTGAGCATTATACTTGGAACTACGTAACACGGCTGCCAACATTTCCATGAATTTCACCCCCTAGTACACATCCCCGACCATATCCCCTGCGAAATTCTCTCAGTCAATCAATACAAAACAAAACAACATTTTAAATTACAGTGACGAAAAAGGCAATTCCCACGTTTTTCCCTGGATTTTTACAAATCCACTTAACTCATTAACGACGTCGATCTTCGCCCCTTTTGATAAATTACCTTCCCTTCACCCTAAAAACTCGGACACTAATGTTGAGTAATCGCCCTTCCCGTGAAGAACAAAGCAAAATAAAGTGTTCCCAAATTAACGATCAGCCAAGACAATAAAAAATATTCCTTCAGCTGTGGGCCGGTGACAAGCTTCCTCCCTTCCGACACGAAATTTAATTATGTTGCATGTTCAGCTGCAGCAAAGTGCAATATTTGTTTTAAGAGCTTGTACAAATACAGTTTGAAATTCTGCTAAACTGTGCAACCACAACATAATTATAACTGTCGAGACACATTTCATGGCTTGTTATATTTGTCTTAGAACTGGATTGGTTTGGTGTTCTCGTGACATCATTAATAAACTACAAATGCAGTCATGATGACGTAAATTCGTCGACGAAACGTTCTTGAGACAGATGTCACTTCATTCCTTCGTCATATTCTAATTTCGTAATTATGGTTAGTCATTGTCTTAAGGATCGACTTCCGGCGCCCACTGTCCATCGATGACCTCTGCTCACGACAATTCACAGCACACTATGACAAGGGGTAATGGAAGTGTTTCACCAGTGACCGATCTAATTAATTGGTTTATTTATTTGCAAATTAGCACCAGCGTCTGCTTGGAATTATCTAGTTTGCTTAATTCGCCCAATTTACGAAAATTGGATCGAGCAAGATAAAGAGGATTATTACGAATTTGTGTTTAGAAGCTCTAGTTTTTTTTTTGTTTGGAGGTTGTATGAAAAAATTGCGATTTTCGTGGACTTCAAGAACTTTTGAATGAACGAGACTCCAAAAATTCTAAAAAAAGTTATTCAAAAATTACACCAAAACATTTTTTAGGCCATAAACTTTGTTGTTGCTAAAATCTAATCAAAGCCTACTTTTACGAATAATTATAATTTTAGTTCGAAAAAAAATGGCTAAGTAGGCATTGATATTCAGAATATGTTGGTAACCTTGTTAAAGCCTACTTGTGTCGTTTTTTTTTTCGATTTTGTCATGTAGAGATTTAAGAAAACTGAAATTTTAAAAGATTTTGAGTCCTTGAAAATATCAGAAAATTAAGACACTTTGAAATTGTTGAGATCATTTGAAAATTTTACGAATATTAGAAATCCTGAAGCTTGAAGAAATTTTAGAAAGTTTAGAGATTTTTGTTTTAAAAATGCAGTTCTGCGAAACTTGGAAAAAAGAAGCATTCAATATAATAGTTATCACAAAATTTGGTTATTTTTTTAAATTTTACGTACATTTTTTTTAAAATACTGAAAATGTTGAAAAAATTGTGAAAAAATACAAGGAAATCCACTGATTTTTTGGGATGATACAATCAATAACTAAAAAATTTAAGAGATTTAAGAATTTGGAAAATGTAAAATACCTTAAAAATTCTAAAAACTTCGTAAATATAAAAAAAAATAAGTTTTAATAATCCTAGGATTTTTTTTTCTCAAAAGTAAACTCAAAAATTCGGAAATATTAAAAATTTTGAACATTTTTGAAATACATTCTTTGTGATTTCTAAAATTTCAAGATTCAAAAACTCGGGAAGGTTCAAAAACAGAATTTCTAAAAAAATTAAAAAAGATTTAAGAATTTGGGAAACGTAAATCTCAAAAATTTTGAAAGAATGAATTTTGAAAATAGTGAAAAATTAAAAAAATCTAAACATTTTAAGAAAACCGCTTAAGTTCATGGAAAATTCAATGAACGTTAAAAATGCAATAAATTTTAATATTTTTAACAAAAAGTTTAAATATTTATAAATTTTTGAGAAAATTTTTAAGAATTACTAAACATCTTATAAAATTATATTTTGAAAACTTTTGAAATTTTCCCTAATTTTAATATAATAACAAATTGGAAATTGAAAAATCTACTATATTTTGGCGTTTTGTTTGAATATCCTAAAATATCTTAGAAAACTCAAAAAGCGAGCAATTTTTTTGAATTTTTTTAAATTTAAAAATTTTGAGATTGATAAGCATCTATGAAAAATTTAAAATTTGGGAATAAAAATTGAAACTCCAGAAATTTTCAAAATTTTGTGGAAATTTAAAAATGTTAAAAATTTTAGGCTTTTTAGAAATGGCAACGAAAATTTCCAAAAGTTTTTAGAAATGTTTCAAAATAAAAAACTTGGAAGAAGTTTTGGAGGTTTTTCTAAAAATTTTAGCATCAATAATTAAAATAATAGGAAATTTGTAAAAGTCAAAAAAAATCAGAGAATTGGTGAAGAATAAAGAGGTAAATTTAGAGATTATAAAAAATGTAATAAAGTTAGAACAAATTTTATCTAGCAATTTCTTGCAGTTATAAAAATCTCGAAGAATTTTGAAAATCATTTATTGTGAATTCGTCAGAAATATTAGGAAACTTATTAAAGAGATTTGGGAATTTGGAAACTGCAATTTCTAAACTGTTGGAAAAATGGTGAATTCTATAATATAGTAAGAATTAAGAAATTTTAAAATTTTTTATACTACGAGTCAAAAGAACGTAGAATATTTTAGAAATACATATTTAAAATTTTAGAAAATTTCGCACATTAAAAATCTTAAGAGAATGAAAAATTTTCAAAATAAAGAAAAATTAGAAAATTCTAAATATTTTAAGAAAACTGCTCAAACTCTTGGAAATTTCAATACACATTAAAAATGCAATAAATTTAAAATTTCCAATAAAAAATTTTGAAAATAAATCTGTGAAATTTTCCAAAATTACCGAATATCTTCTACTAAAATTATATTTTGAAAACTTTAGAATTTATCTCCAATTTTAAAGATGCTGAAGGATATAACAATTTGAAAACTAAAAAATCTAAAATATTTTAGCATTTTTTCGAATAACGTAAAATATCTCAGAAAACGATCAATTTTTGAATTGTTAATAAAATTGAGTCTAAAAATTGTACGAAAAAACATTTATCTATTAAAAAAAATAAATTTCAAAAATTCTGAGATTGATGAACATCTATAAAAAATTAAAAATTTGGGACTACAAATTTAAAATTTTGTGAATAAAAAAATTAAAAATTTTAGGTTTTTCAAAAATTGCAACAAGAATTTCCAAATTTTTTTAGAAATATTTTAAATTAAAAAACTTGGAACAAAAATCTTTGAAAGTTTCTCTAAAAATTTTAGTATCTAAAATTAAAATATTAAAAATTTGTAACAAAAAACAAAAAAAAAACAAAATTCTTAGAATTTTATTACTACCACTACAAATTTCAAAACCGCTAAATTAAATGTAGGTAAATTTGGAGTTTTTTTGAAAATCAATTTTTCTGAATTCCTCAGAAATATTAGAAAATTTAGTAGAGACTTGGGAATTTGGAAACTGGAATTCTTAAGTTGTTGGAAAAATGGTGAATTCTATAATACAGTAAGAGTCTAACAAATTTTAAAATTCTTTATAATACGAGCCCAAAAAAACGTAGAATATTTTAGAAATATACAATTAAAAATTTTTACATATGCTACAGTTATGAATAGTAGAATCAATTTTAAAATAAACAATTTATGAATTATGGAAGTTCTAAAATTCGTAGTATTTTTTGAAAAGATCTAAATTAATAAAAAAACAAAATCTTTAAAAACATTAAGAGAATCTTCTTTTTCTTTTTCTTCCTTCAATTCTTGATTCTAAAATTCTTGGAATTGTAGAAACTTATTGATTATTGAAATTTAGTAATTTTAATGAAATAGTTTTTTTTTGAATAGATTATTAAAAAACATTGAAAACATTATTTACAAAACGATGATGGTGAAAAATTGCATTTCTAGACATTAAATTAAAAATTTTTCCAAAAATTTACAAAAATAAAAAAATACGAATTTCTAAATTTGAGCAAAATTGCTCCAAATGCAATTTAAAATTTTTTCAAGAACTTTTATTTTTACTAAATATGACTATTTTTTTATAAATACCAACTTGTTAGTTAGACAAGAAAACAAAGAATGTTTTAAAAATCAATAAAATTATTGGACTTTTTTTTTACAAAAATTGTGGATGTGCCAAATCTGTAATCTAAAATTTATTTTCTAATTTATTTTAGAATCGTTAACATCATAAAGTGTCGTTATTTTTTGTAGATTTTATGCTTCTTAATATAAAAGCAATGAAAATTTTTCTAAAAACGTATAAAATTATTTATTTTTCATTTTTACAAAAATGGTGGATGCGCTAAATCTGTAATTTTAATTTTTTTTTTAATTTTTCAGAAGTTTTAACCATATAAAATGTGACTAATTTGTAGTTTGCGGTTTCTTTTAGGGCATAGAAACAAGAAAATTTTTGAAAAATCTATAAAATAAAAGAAAAATAAATTTCAATTTTTCTGTGTAGATGTAGTCTGTTATTTTAAATTTATTTTAGCATCTACAATTTTACAAATATTCGACATGTAGGGGCCACGCATGTCAGAAATAAGCTCTACTAATTGCAAAGATTATTATTATCATGTGAAAGATAACTACTCGGCTCGCTTACGCTCGCCTCAATTTTGGTGTGATTTGAAATTAGTTAGTTGATTATTAGTTTTAAGTTCCAAGGTTTAGCTATGTAAAATTTAACTCAAACCTCGCCAAGTTTTCAAATTACGAACATTATAAAATCGAAAAATTTGAATGTTAATGTATTTTAAATTTTACACTAAAATTTTGAGACTCTCAGTTTTATTTTTAGAGCGACTCTGACGCCATCATAGATACATTAATAGAACAAAACTACGATATAGATTTCAAAATAGTTACTAGAATGGTTGGGAAACATAAACCTGGAAAGAAAATTTAAAAATTGGTAACTACTCGGCTCGCTGACGCTCGCCTCGACTTTAATACGATTGCGAGCTAAATTTTTTTTTTCAGAATTAAAAAATTCTTAACTTCTAAAAGACCTTCCTATCTTCAGCTTTAGGTCATTAGAACCTCCTTTCAGACAGTTTCCCTTCAATATCTTAAGTTCTAACCGTCGGAATTTAAATTTTAAATTACAACCCAGAAACTAAATAAAGCTGTTCACTAATAATTCTCCAATCGATTTTATGGAAATTCTAAAATTCGTAATATTTTTTGAAAGGATCTAAATTAATAAAAAAACAAAATGTCTAAAAGCATTAAGAGAATCTTCTTTTTCTTCTTCTTCCTTCAATTCTTGTTTCTAAAATTTTTGGAATTGTAGAAACTTATTGATTATTGAAATTTAGTAATTTTATTAAATAGTTTTTTTTTGAATAGATTATTAAAAAACATTGAAAACATTATTTACAAAACGATGATGGTGAAAAATTGCATTTCTAGACATTAAATCAAAATTATTTCCAAATATTTACAAAAATAAAAAAAATACGAATTTCTAAATTTGATGCAAAATTGCTCCAAATGCAATTTAAAATTTTTTCAAGAACTTTTATTTTTACTAAATATGACTATTTTTTTGTAAATACCAACTTGTTAGTTAGACAAGAAAACAAAGAATGTTTTAAAAATCAATAAAATTATTGTATTTTTTTTTTACAAAAATTGTGGATGTGCCAAATCTGTAATCTAAAATTTATTTTCTAATTTATTTTAGAATCGTTAACATCATAAAGTGTCGTTATTTTTTGTAGATTTTATGCTTCTTAATATAAAAGCAATGAAAATTTTTCTAAAAACGTATAAAATTATTTATTTTTCATTTTTACAAAAATGGTGGATGCGCTAAATCTGTAATTTTATTTATTTTTTTTTAATTTTTTAGAAGTTTTAACCATATAAAATGTGACTAATTTGTAGTTTGCGGTTTCTTTTAGGGCATAGAAACAAGAAATTTTTTGAAAAATCTATAAAATAAAAGAAAAATAAATTTCAATTTTTCTGTGTAAATGTAGTCTGTTATTTTAAATTTATTTTAGCATCTACAATTTTACAAATATTCGACATGTAGGGGCCACGCATGTCAGAAATAAGCTCTACTAATTGCAAAGATTATTATTATCATGTGAAAGATAACTACTCGGCTCGCTTACGCTCGCCTCAATTTTGGTGTGATTTTAAATTAGTTAAACAGTTAATTAGTTAGTTGATTATTAGTTTTAAGTTCCAAGGTTTAGCTATGTAAAATTTAACTCAAACCTCGCCAAGTTTTCAAATTACGAACATTATAAAATCGAAAAATTTGAATGTTAGTGTATTTTAAATTTTACACTAAAATTTTGAGACTCTCAGTTTTATTTTTAGAGCGACTCTGACGCCATCATAGATACATTAATAGAACAAAACTACGATATAGATTTCAAAATAGTTACTAGAATGGTTGGGAAACATAAACCTGGAAAGAAAATTTAAAAATTGGTAACTACTCGGCTCGCTGACGCTCGCCTCGACTTGCGAGCTAAATTTTTTTTTTCAGAATTAAAAAATTCTTAACTTCTAAAAGACCTTCCTATCTTCAACTTTAGGTCATTACAACCTCCTTTCAGACAGTCTCCCTTCAATATCTTAAGTTCTAAACGTCCGAATTTAAATTTTAAATTACAACCCAGAAACTAAATAAAGCTGTTCACTAATAATTCTCCAATCGATTTTATGGAAATTTTCAAGAAAAATAACAACTCGTGCTTTTTAAATTAATCCAAGGATCTCTCCAAATTCTCTTGCTGTCGACAAAAACTCCAATAAAGTTGGAAAGAAGTTGCCGTGAATAATATTCTTCAACGCAATTGAGAGAAGTGGATCTAATAATCCGTTCGACGGAAAATATTTGTAGAGGATCTATTCCCAGATAGTTACCTTCTCTCGTCCTAATTAAAATTTTCCGTGTTTGATACATAAAAACCGCTCGGGTTTCACGTTTATAAAGCAAATTTGTAGGACGCAGACGAAGTTTCTTCAATGGAAATGACCACTGGTCACTTGTTCACTTTATAAATATGGATAGGACGTCTACCATGAATATTTCTCTCATAATATGTAAAGTGGAATTCTCATTTGCACGCGGGCTTTGAAGCAGATTTATTAATGTCACAAAGTCTGATATGCACTCGGTTAATTTTTAATAAGAAGTTGAAAAAAATCGACGCGATCCATTTCAAAGTTTCATTAAGTACAATGACTTCGTAAAGTTTAGGGATTTTTTTTTTGAACAATTGCACAGATTGCTGATGTTATCCCGAGGGATATTTCACTCCTGTTTTATACTTCCTAACTCCTTCAAAAAGTTTGACGGTCTTAAACGGAGAGATCAATTTAAGGTGACGAAAAATTAATCGACAAAATTCCCAGAATTTGAATGAAAAATATCGAATTCAGAGTCTGGAATTTGAAGCACGCTTTATTGGAGTTTTGCAACATCGGACTTTGAAATGGATGAAAGAATAGTTCTTCCTATAGACTCCAATTCGAGTTATTGTTATAGAGATCTGTATTCTTGACCCATTTACGGGCACACGGTCTGAGCTGAATTCCGAACAACGATAAAACGATATTGATTTTTATCATCCGGAAAATTTTATGTATATACACGACGTCGTAATAAAAATGATGAATTTTGCGCAGCTTACACCTGTAGCAGTCAATATTTTACGTCCACGTTGGTTTTGCTATATTTGTAAATAACTTTATTGTATTTATAAATTTCTAAAAAAAATTTTTCTAATATTTTCCAAAAACATTCTCTGCTTGCCTAAAATGATCAAATTTCTAATATTTCGAGCCTAAAATTTCTGACCGTTTCAGAATTTTATAAATAAATTATAATAAATAATTATATATAATAGTTTATAATAAAAAATGTGAAATTTTAAAATTTGTAAATATTAGAAATTTATGACACACTTTATGTCTTTAGAAATTTTAACAAATTTGAGATTTGAATATATTGAGTATTTTTGAATCAGTAAATTTCCAAAAGTTAAATTTCATAACAATTTTTAATTACACAAAATTCACAAATTCTTGTTACAATTCTTTCAACGTTTATCAGTTTTTAATTTTTTTATCCAAAATTGTCCATATTTGTAACAGTAAATAATAATTTTTGACAAATTTTCAAGATTTTTGGGTGGCTAAAATATTATCAAATTTTTTTAGGAAAATTTTTTTTTCGTGCTTCGGTTTGAAAATTTTAACTAATTTTCTGAAATGATAAAAATTCGAAGATCCAACATTGCAAAATATTTGGCAATAAAAAATTCCAATAATTGTTTCTAAAATTTTAAAATTGTGCAAAATTGCATTTTCACTATCTTTTAAATTTGTCGTTTGTGAGATTTCTTGTATTTCAAGAATTTCTTAAATTTCCAAAATTAACCGAGCGTGGAACATTTTTTATTTTTAAAATTTTCAAAATATCTAAAAGTTCGTGTTTTCAAATATTTTAAAGATTTCAAAGATTTTTAAGAAACGTTCTTAAAACTATTTTTTTTTTTTCATTTTAGAATTTTTAAAATTATTTTCGGAATAAAATTCTTAATTTTTAAAAAATTTTTCAATTATTTTAGTATTTTTTATAACAAAGTATATTTTCATTCATTCATTTTCAAAATTTTAACGTTTCTAAATTTTTTTTAATAATTCTTAAAATCTTATTTTTTTTTTAATAAAAATTATTATTATTAATATTTTTCAAAAATTATTTACCATTTCCCTGATTTTCCATAATTTCTATAATTGCTTTTTTTAAGATGTTTGAGATATTCTACATATCAAATATTTTTTCAATTTTTTAATATTACAGTATTTTTAAACTTTAGAACGTTTTGAAACTTACAAAATTTTACAAATTTTAGAAATCACAAAAATGGCTTTCAGAGACTCAAAATTTGCTCAAATTTTTCCTAAAAATGTAAAATCTTCCAAATCTTTCCTACATCTTTACTTTTTATTTTTTTCTAATTCACACTAATACAATATTACAAATTCAAAAAAAAAGATCTAAATTTTACCATTTTGTAACATTTTAAAAATCGTTTCAATTTTTAAAACGCCCGAAATTATCACAATTTTTGATGTTTGTGAATTGGCAAAAATTAAATTTGTAATTTCGGGATAGTGTGAAAATAATCAAAAACAATTTAATGCCCAAAATTATTACATTCACAAATTTTTTAGATTACTACGATTTTTTCCACAAAATTTTTAGATTTTAAGAATTTAGATCTCCCTAGATTCGTAAAAAAATCTAACTAAATAATTTTTTGTAAAATTTTTAGAATTTACAAGTGACACTTAAAAAATTCCTCAGGTTTTTGAAATTTCTAAGACATTTCTGAATTGTTAAGTTTGTAAATTTAACGTCTACAAATTTTAATGAATTTTAGATTTGGGTATTTTAAGTATTTTTTGATCAGTACATGCCTCGAAATTTCCAAGAGTTAAATTTCATAACAACCTAAAAATAAAATTCACAAATTCTTGTTCTAATTCTTTCAATCTTTATCAATTCTTGAAAATTTTTAATCTGAAATTGCCCATGTATTAAAAAGATTTTTCTTTCGTGCCTTTCTCCAAAAATTACAAATATCTTCAGTATTTCTAAAATTATAAAAATTCAAAAATCCTTAACATTGCAAGAATTTCGCCAATAACAATTCCTAGAATTTATAAGTTTCTAAAGTACTCGTATTAATAAACTTTAACAATTTTCAAATTCCAAAATTGCATTTTCAGTGTCTTCAAATTTGTCGCTTATATTTTTAAGATTTTCTAAATTTTCAGAATCAATAAATCTTGAAACATTTTTAATTTTAAAAATATTCAAAATACGTAAATTTTGTTAGGTTTACAAATATTTTAAAGATTCCAAAGATTTTTAAGAATTCATTCTAAACGTTCTTAAAATTTCGTTTATTTTTTTATACTTCAATTTTTTAAAAATTCTGCTTTTTTACATAAAATTTCTAAAACTTTACGTGTTTAATTTTTTTTAATAATTCTTAAAATACTAAATTTTTGAATAAAGATTTTTTAAATTGATTGCATTTTTAACGTGTTACAAAATTCTTAAATTAAATATTAAAAAAAAAATGAATATTTTTCTGAAAATTTTTACAATTTCTCCGCTTTTCCATCATTTCGGTAATTGCTTGTTTATAAGATTTTTGAGATATTTTAAATATCAATTTTTTTTTAATTTTCTACAATTTCAGTATTCCTTGAAATTTTTTTAATAATTCTCAAATTTTAGAAATCACAAAAATTGCCTTTAAGGATACCCAAAATTTGCTCAAATTTCTTCCAAAAATGCCCAAAATTATTACATTCTCAACATTTTTTAGAATTCTACGATCTTAAAAACTCTAAAATTTCCATAAAATTTTAAGATTTTTAGAATTAAAATATGCACATATTCAAAAAACTTCTAAATAAAGATTTTTTTGTAAAATTTAGAGTGACTTTAAAAAATTTTCATGTTTTTAAAATTCCCAAGACAGTTCCCATTTTTCAAATTGTTAAATCTGTAAATTTCAGAATTTCCGGACCGTTGGAAAATTATTAAAATTTCAAATATTTGTTTTTAAAATTCGCTAAAAAATGTATTTCACAGATCTCCAAGATTTTAGAAATTGACGCAAATGCAAATGTTAAAATTTTTAATCCATCCTAAATGCTCTCTAATTAAATTTCCCAAATTCCTATATTTATATATTTTTTTATTTCACATTTTAAAAATTTTCAAAGCCTAAAAAATTAAATTTAAATTTTGCCTACTTTCATCATTTTAATAATCGTTGCAATTTTTGAATTTCTCAAAAATTCAGTACATTTAAAACTCTTCAGGTGACAAAAATTTTTAAAATTCTTAAATTTTCTTAGATTTTTAAAGTTTTTTGAATCCTCTCCACAGAATCGAGAAAATGGCAATTTTAGTCAAAAATTTTAAATTTTACACTACCTATACACTTCGAAAATTGTTTCTATTTCTAAAATTTTTGGGAAATTGCCCTTTTTCCAAAATTCATAATCTGTTCTAAATTCACGAGATTTTGAAAATTACTAAAATTTCGAATATTTCTGTCCCCAAAAAATGTCAAAAAATGTAGACACTCAAAATTTGTTCAAAATTCTTAAATTCTTTGCAAAAATTCCAAATTTGCACTTTCGAAATTTATCATTTTTCTTACATTTTTTCTGCTTTTTTTTAAATCACTTAAGTAATTAAAACTTTTGAAACATTTTCTATTCATCTTAAGATTTCAGTGATTCAAAAAAAAATCAAAATTAAAAAAAATCCTCCTCTTTTAGACTTCCATTTTGCTGTATATTTTGATATTTGTAATGTTTCAAAAAAAATCTTGGATTTTTTGAACTTTGAAATATCAAAATCAGTAGATAACAGCGCTACCAATATATAAAAAAATAGAGCCTACTATATCTTTTTTCATGTTGGTAACACTGTTATCTTTTAGAGTTGCATATCAATAACGTTGAAGTTTAAGGTGTGAAACGAGCCGAGCACCAACTTCCTTAGACGCAATTTTTCTTCGATCATACTGTATAATAAAAATGATGAATTTTGCGTAGCTTACACCTGTACCTCTAATATCTCACTTTGATGTTTAATCTTGCCGCTTTTTCTTCACGTTTATTACTTTCATTCTATTTATGGTGCACGGAAAATGATTCATTTTTAGCCTCTCCAAAATTCGTCATATTTAAATGGCAAAATATTTTTGTGAAAGTGACAGATTCGTTTTTATTCCTAGTCGTCGCTTATATTTATGTTTCAATTTCGGGCGGCAATATTTCAGTGTTAAAATTCACATCGCATTTTTTTATTTAAAAAAATAAACTTTCATACTTATTCACATTAAAAATGGTGGATGCGTCGGAAAAAGCATCTCTTTGTTCTTAATCATGCCTTTTTCAGCGTATCCCTCGTAATATATGCGGACTGGAAAGGTTAAACAATGGCGCGTAATTTCCTGGAATAGGTTATGGCGTCTGCTAGAGAGTCACAGCGTAATGGACAAATATCCGCCTGGTGCTAACAAACTGACACGGCTAGTTTAAATCATTAGCCTAATTTGTTCCGACATTTGCTTAGATAAAGTTTCAAGCTGTAATTTATATCCAATCAATCAAACTTTTTATCGTCGTGCGCGTGGGTGGACTTCTTTACAATAAAATCAATAGATTCCACATAAAATTGTATTCAACATTCAGATACTTAACGTTTTATTTTGACGATCAAATCGTCTATGCACATTTTAGAATTGTGGTAGCACTGTTTGACATTTCAAAAACATCAAGATGACAGTGCTACCAACAAATGAGTATTCAGAGCCACCCACTTACGAGCTTTGTCAATGAACTCCCGCCGACGCTGAAACTTCGATGATTGATTAAGAATTTCGGTGAATACCGATTGATTTATTGGGTATACGAACAAAATCGTGGATAATTTACTTCACCGAGCTATTTAATTTCGTTCAAGAAGTGGGTGAGTTTCACAACTTTTAATATTATTTCAGCTTCGGGAATGTAATTACGGAAGTTTTGTGGTTTCTGCATTCTTGTTGTGAATGTACGGAAAAATATTTGTAAATTGTTATTGATGAAATATGTTCGACAGTTTGAGTTTAATTGATGGAGGAAGGTGTGTTAAGGCTACCAACTGTAAAAAAAATTTCAAGACCTCTCTTACAATCTAAGTTTTAATCTGCTAATGTCGTTGCTTCAGGATGGATCAACAACTGCTTTGCAAGTTTCTGCGTAAATTCTTTTCTTTTGTACACAGTGTCAACAGCAAGTTAAATGTCTAGAAACTTTCATAAACTTGTTAAGTCCGAAGCATGCTGCCGGCTCTTTTCTTCCTCGCGTTTTCTTTTTAAAATTATAATTTAAAGCTTCTTGATGCTCTTATAAATTGGTTATTGAAAAAAAGTTTAAAATTTTTCGACGTAACAACAAAATCTTTCAATCGCTGAAATATATATGAAATCTAAATACACTGGCGAGCATAAAATTCGGGTCATCAACAAACCATTTAGTTTTTGAGATCGTGGTCAAAGTAAATTCGCTTACCTCTGACCCATGTAAAGTTCCCGTCCTCAAGAGGGCTCGGGAGGATAAAAACACCAGGGTTACACAATATTTGTGTATTATTTAACATTTTATTCAGTTATAAAAAAATTAGAAACAATAATGATGATTTTTGACCATAATAAACAGCGACCTCTTCTAAAAAAACTGGTTTATTTCCACATTCTAGTAACGAGTGTTACCTCCCCTTGCATTTATCACCGCTCTCATGCGTCGAGAAATGCTTTCTATCAGGTTTATTATCACATCTTGAGGGATTTCGTCCCAAACCTGAAGCAGCAGGTTGCGAAGGTCTTCAGCACTACGTGGGGCCGGTATATGGCGCCGTACCCTGACTCCCATCTGGTCCCATAGGTGTTCTATCGGATTGAGATCCGGACTTCGAGGTGGCCAATCCAATCTCTCAATCCGGATCTCATTAAGGTATGCAGAAACAATTCTAGCCACGTGAGGTCTCGCATTATCCTGCATATATACCGCTTCATCTCCTAGAAATGCCATATAAGGCACTACATGCTCTTGTAGAATTTCCTCAATGTATCTGTGTGCATTAAGTGCCCCATTTGCAACAAAGACCAACTCGGTACGTGCCTCCAAAGAGATCCCAGCCCAAACCATAACTGAACCTCCACCAAAAGGTAGGCGCTCGGCTATACATGCTTGAGCATATCTCTCGCCACGTCTTCTCCAGACACGGACACGTCTGTCAGACCCAGTGAGACAAAAACGGGATTCGTCTGAAAACAGAACTCTGCCCCAGTCTGCAAGATTCCAATCCAAGCGGCGGTCCCGTAGCTCTGCAGCGAGAAGATAATTCAGCACAATGAAGTCTTCTTCGAACAGTCCATTCGCTAATATCGATATTTCTCACTTCCTGGAGATGATTTCGAATGTCAACTGCCGTTAATGTACGATTTCGCAGGGAAGTTAACACAATGAACCGATCATCTCTTGCTGTTGTCGCTCTTCTACGGCCAGAGCCTGCTCTCCTTGCCAAAAGCCCTGTCTCTTGATAGCGTTGGAAGATTCTTTGGACTGTGGAAAGACTCACATTCAGCCTTCTGGCTGTCACACGTTGTCCATCACCGTTTTCTAAAGCCGCCACAATTTTGGCCGATGTCACAGGATCTATAGGCATTTTAGTGAAGAAAATGTAGAGACTATGTGTTTTCAAGCACCACGTATCTGTCACAATTGACAACAAACGGAAAAGTGACCGATAAAAAGCATTCAAAGAAGGTGGTAGATTGGTTATTTTTATACAGTCGCAAAAAGACGAGTAAAAAGAGCCCCGATACGGATGCCTTCTGCCACGCTTATTTGCAGTAAACGTTCAAAAATATGCCACCTAAGAGCTAATAGTCATAGTGAGAAAATAGACAAGACACAATTAATTTTTTTTGGAAAAATGTTTATGACCCGAATTTTATGCTCGCCAGTGTATTTCCAATGTGTGAAATGATAACTAAATGTTAAAATTTTTGATTCAAAAAATCGTTTTATTTAATTTGTCTAAGAATCTAAAAATAAGCTCGTAAGAATTTTAGGTTTCAACAAGTCTGAAAAATCCACAAAGTCCGTAAAATGCCTAAAATTTTCAAAATTCTCGTAATCTATTTCATTCACTAAATCTTCAAAATTTAAAACGTCCACAATTTGTACAGAAAATAAAGTTCAAAGTTCAACCACAGAGTTGTCACAGTTTTTCCTAACACGGTTTAAAATTTCTTCTATTTTTGAAAAAATAGACAAGCCTGAAAATTGTCAATCTGTAAAGTGTAAACGACAGATATTTATCATTTTTGAAACTTGAAATTTCAGGACTTTGTGGCATAAATCTATCTTAAAAGTGAAACCTTTAGAAACCGACAAAAATTTGGTTATTTTTCTACCCGAAAATTGAGAATATATTTGTACCAAATGTAAGAAGCAAAATTCTAAAGATAAAAATTCAGAATTTTAAAGATAAAGTTTTAGAAAAGTAAATATTGGAGATTTTTTCCAACTTTTGGAATTTTTCGAAAATTTTTACAAAAATTATTTATGACAGTTGATAAGACTATCCTTATAAAGTTATTTTTGTAATTTTAAGGTGTAAATTTTTGAATTGATAGCTTCTGAAATTCCATAGAAATAGAAGAAATTTTAAAAATTAATCAACTCCCAAGCTTTTAAAATTGCTATTTTTTTCTATTTTTAGAATTTGTAAAAGTTTTCAGGTTTTTAGGATCTCTATAAATTTCTATTTTTTTTCTGTTTTTAATTTTTAATTTTTTAATATTTCAGAAATTCTTATCAAGGAATAACATCCAAACTTTGTAGTTACTTCTATTTTAAAAATTTCTAAGTTAAAATTTTAAAAAACTTATTATATTTATTATTATTTATAAGATTCCAAAGATTTTAAAAATTTTAAAATCACGTTTTAATATCTCTTGGATTTTTTTAAAAATTCTTTAATTCTTCTTAATTTAAACGTTTTAGAATTTTTAAACTACTAAGAATCAATAATTAAAAAAAATACTATTTCTGATAATTTTAGAGGTTTTTAGGAATCTGTTTCTCAAAAAAAATTCAATAATTTTCTATAGTTCCAAATTTAGGTTTGAAATAAAAGTCAGACTTTTTTTGCAAATTTTGCAGTTTCCACATTTTTAAAAAAAATGTACAATAAAAATGATGAAATTTTTTTAGTTTTTATTACTAATTTTCTTAAAATTCATAATTTCTTGAACTTGCTAAAAATCTTAGATTAAATGTTTTTTTTTATTAGTAAAATTTTTGAATTACGTTGACTTAAAAATTTCAAAAATTTGTAAAATTTGTTAGCCTTTCTCGATTTTTTTAAACGCATACAATTTTAGTACCTAAAATTAAAAAAAATAATTTTTAACATTTTTCAAATTATTGAAACTTTCTTATCTTGTAGACAAGATCTTGTAATTTTTTTTATGTTAATCAGTATCTTTTATAATTCCTGAAGAATTTTAATATTTTTCCTAATTTTAAATTTCTCCAACATTTTTAAAATTTCTGTAAATTTTTAAATTCACCAATATGTCGAATTTTTTAAAAAATTTAACGTCTATAATATTACTTTTTTCAATCATAATTTTTTGATTTTTTTAAGCTATAGTGTTTGTGTTTATTACAAATTTCACGTTTTTTTAAGATTTTATAGTTCCAGAATTTTTCATTATTATTTTTTCAGCGTCTTCGAAATTTAAGCAAATTGTTTCAAAGATCAAATATTTCAAAGATTTTCAAAAAAGATATTCTCAAGGTTTTTAAAATTCTAAATTTATATTCAAAATATCAGCTGTGAAATTTTCTGATTTTTTTAATACCTATTAGAATTTCCTTGTTCAAATTTCTAAGGAAGAAATGTTTTTTGAAAACACTAGAATTTCCATAAATTTTTTCGAAATTTTAAAATTGCTTATGTTTGGAAAACTTCTGACATATTTTATATTATCGACTTTCTTAAATTTCTCTTTAATTTGTTAGAATTTTATTATTCTTGAAATTTTATAGTTTGGCGTTTTTTATAGATTGTGAAATTTTAGATAATTCTGAATGGTAAAAAATTTTTAAAAATTCAAAAAATTCACAAATTTATAATGTGTTCAAAATTTATTACATTCTCAACAGTTTTTAGACAATTTTTAAATTAGATTTTAATTAAATTAATTAAATTAAATTATTGGATATTTAAAATTTCGAAATTTTCTTCTTTTTACGAATTTCTAAGAATTTTGACGCTTTTAGGATCTCTATAAATTTCTCATTTTTTTCTATTTTTATGATTTTTTTTTTAATTTGTAATTTTAGCTTTTTTAACATTCTGAAAAAACAACCAAATTTTGTAAAGTTACTGCTATTTTAAAAATTTTTGAAAATGTTCTCATATTTTTGAGATTCTTATTTTTCAAAGCTTTCAATTTGTAATTTTTTTAACTTTTTAAATTAGGCCAAAATTCATAAATTTTCGAATAATTAGCTTAGATTTTTCTCACAATTAAAATTTCTTGTATTTTATATTATTTTTAAGATTCCAAGGATTTTTAAAATTCTTTAATTTCTTTAAATTGAAACGTTTTAAATTAACCAAAAGTCTCACCAATAATTAAAAAATTGCTGTATCTTTGAAATTCTTTAAAATTCTAAAATATGAGGATTCAATTTGTATCACCCTGTATATATACTTCGGAACTTGGATGCCTGTCGTCTATCATTTTGACATTTCCGAACCATCACATCAGCTTGACACTTCATATAAACTACTGACAGGCAGAGCTACCAACCCCTTCCAACGCCTGCTTTGATTTTCTCTTTCACTTATTTATCAAATATCTTAGCTACGTCGTCGTTTTCATAAACCTCACCTTTTTCCATTAGATCCAACAAAGAAACAATAAATCTTTCAAGAAGCGAAAAATTCCGGCAACATCCCGTCATAAACCGACGGCTTGAGACAGTTTATATTAAAATCAGGACGTCTAAACAAATTACGCTCTCGAGACATCGAACAAATTTTACGTTTGCGATTGTTTTAATTGCAAACTTAGAAATAATAAAGTTCCTATCGTGAAAAAAATCTCATTCTTTATTAAAATCGGGTAAATCGTGGAGCGAAGAAATTCTGCGGTTCGTACATGCTGTTATAAACTTATAAAAGCATAGAAGCGGCCATTTGAGAGAAATTTCTTAATTTAATTAGAGAAACTTTCGTAAAGCATCAGCCATCAAAAGAACAAATTAAAAATTTATAGCGGGACGGGGGTTCCTTTATTGCTGCCGAAATAACGACTTCACCTGGAGAAATTCGGGGAGCGAGCTAATTTATAGAGCTATTTTAAATTTCTACTTGAAAAGAGATTAATATTGATCTTTTGTACGAAATTCACTCTGTATATTGTTCCCTCTTTAATTCGTCGAATACAAGCAGGCTTTGCAATTTGAAGTATGGTGACAGCCTGTCGCTGTTTGACAGTTCTTACTACCAACATATGGAAAAAATGCAAGGCCCACTAGACACAATCTAAATTTAAGTCCTTCAGGAGATGGCATGTTATTCATCGCCCGACAAACAAAATCCGACAATCTGTTTACAAGAAGAGACAATTTAACGCTAACATATTTCTTTATATTCTTTAATATTTATTCCGTCTCTGTTCCAGTTTCTCGCGTTGTTGGAACGAAGCGAGTTGGCCAATGTGACTCTTCAGTTCAAGCAGGCGACGATTTTTGCCCCAATCAATCAAGCGTTCCAATTATATGGGAAATCCGCGAACGATCCGAACGGACTGGTTTTGTACCACATGAGTAAGTAATTTTGACTTTTCTAGGGATTTTCACAGTCAACGGTTGGTACCGCTTTTTGACTACAGAAAATCAAATTCTCTCCGAGATTTATTATACAAAATTTCCTTTTGATAAAGTCAATACTAAACGGACCTTGCTAAAGACATTTCTCATTGGATGCACGAGGGCAAACACAATTTAATCTCCATTTACATAGCCAGATGTCATAGGATCCGGACTTGGGCCTTATCTCCGTGAAAATTTGCTCGTTACGGCTTTAACCGGGGCGAAATAGCATTTGCATTGATAAAAACGGCTGCTATTTGAACGCCGTTTAAATTACCTTGCAATGGAAATTTAACTAGTGCGATATTTAATATGTTTGGCACAAAAACGGGATTACAACGGAGATTTATCTCGCCGCAAAAACTGCACTTCGCAAACAAGCGGTGCAATATACTGTTTATCGGACAAATTTTAATTACAATACGTTTTCTTGTTTGGAGTGGTGACAAAAAAATCTGTGGGTTTTTTTGACTTTGGTTATTTCCAAATAAACAAAACTGGGAAAATTAGACAGGAAATTGTGCATTTTCAACTGTTTTTGACTGAACAGGGGAAAAAATCTGTGACAAATACAGGGAGGCGCAAATTAAAAATTGTACGCATTTTTACTACACTCTATGTGTAAACGAAATGAAAACGACACAAAGTTTTATAAAAATATACAGGGTGATAATAATAAATAACGTAAATTTCTTCAAAATATTACTACGAGATGGAGAATATTTTGCACTGGCAAGATATTCAAAATATTTCTAAAGTGGACCAAGTTTGTAAAATATTTTGGATTTAGCAAATATCACAAATTTCTGAGGTTCCTAGAATTAACAGTTTTTAGTTTTTGAAATTCATTTCAAAACTGCTAAATTATTTTTTTTAGATATATGCTATTTCTACATTCGGTAAAGTTTCTAAATTTAAGTCTAGAAATTGGAATATTTTTAAACTTTTAAGAATATTTTAATTTGCCAAAATATTTAGCATATCCGAAATTTTCAAACTGTTATTTTTTAAATCGGCAAAGGTTGTAAAACAACAGATAACAGCTGACATCGTATTTGCAAACTGACATCTGACATTTCTGCCAAACTGTCAAAATCGTAGTTTTAATGATGGAAAATTCTTTAGATCCTTTAGATTCTCTAGATTCTTTGGATTTCTTGGATTCTTTCAAATCTTTGGATTCTCTAAACTCTCTGAATTCTTTCGATTTTTTTGATTTTTTTGATTTTTGGAACTCTCTGGATTCTTTCGATTTTTTCAATTCTTAAGATTTTTTTTCGATTTTTTGGACTCTTTGGATTCTTTTGAATTTTTCGATTTTCTGGATTCTTAGGATTCTTTGGATTCTTTGGATTTTTTGTATTTTTTGGATTCTTTAGATTCTTTATATTCTTTATATTCTTTAGATTCTTTAGATTCTTTAGATTCTTTAGATTCTTTAGATTCTTTAGATTCTTTAGATTCTTTAGATTCTTTAGATTCTTTAGATTCTTTAGATTCTTTAGATTCTTTAGATTCTTTAGATTCTTTAGATTCTTTAGATTCTTTAGATTCTTTAGATTCTTTAGATTCTTTAGATTCTTTAGATTCTTTAGATTCTTTAGATTCTTTAGATTCTTTAGATTCTTTAGATTCTTTAGATTCTTTAGATTCTTTAGATTCTTTAGATTTTTTTGATTCTTTAGATTCTTTAGATTTTTTTGATTCTTTAGATTCTTTAGATTCTTTAGATTCTTTAGATTCTTTAGATTCTTTAGATTCTTTAGATTCTTTAGATTCTTTAGATTCTTTAGATTCTTTAGATTCTTTAGATTCTTTAGATTCTTTAGATTCTTTAGATTCTTTAGATTTTTTAGATTCTTTAGATTCTTTAGATTCTTTAGATTCTTTAGATTCTTTAGATTCTTTAGATTCTTTAGATTCTTTAGATTCTTTAGATTCTTTAGATTCTTTAGATTCTTTAGATTCTTTAGATTCTTTAGATTCTTTAGATTCTTTAGATTCTTTAGATTCTTTAGATTCTTTAGATTCTTTAGATTCTTTAGATTCTTTAGATTCTTTAGATTCTTTAGATTCTTTAGATTCTTTAGATTCTTTAGATTCTTTAGTTTTTTTTGATTTTTTAGATTTCTTACATTCTTTGGATTATTTGGATTTCTTGGATTCTTTCAAATCTTTGGATTCTCTAAACTCCGAAAACTACCAAAATATTCTGAATTACCATTTTGAAATCGCATGGACTTTTATTGCTTCATAAATCTTCAAAATGTTTTTTTTATCCATACTATTTCTAATGGTAAATTTCACAAAATTGCATAATTTTTTTTAGAATATTTAATATTTAAAATATTTAGAATTTTTTAAATTGTTATCACCTCCAAAGCATTTAAAATGCAATTTTTAAAATCGATGCGTTTTCTAAAATTGACAAAATTTCTAAAATCTTTAAAATTAACCAAATCTTATCCTCGGAATGTTAAAAAAAATAAGTAGTCACAATCTATAAAATTTTTGAAATTTTTCACGTCATAAAATTCTAAAGGTTTTTGAGTTTCTATAAAACTCGGAAACCAGTCGATTTTTAGAACCTCGAAAATATTTTTCCAGAATTTTTTAAACCGCTTAGGGATACAGTTTCAGAATTTAGGAAACCTGACTGACATTGGTACAGTTGCAAATTTGACAGTTATTAATTCGACTTTTTTGACAAAACTGATAAACTGTGTCAGTTGTAAAGTTGACGAGTCTCTAGAAAATGAAGCTGTGTAGTTTAGAAACTAACAAATATCAGCTGACATCGTGTTTGCAAACTGACATCTGACATTTCTGCCAAACTGTCAAAATCGTAGTTTTAATGATGGAAAATTGTAAATCTGCCAACGTCTACTTAGCAAATTTTTTTTTTTATGTTATTGTACAAGTTGGCAATTTGCCGTCTAAATCTTTTCCTAATTGAGAAATAATTACAAAGCCTAATAACGGTAAAGTAAAACAATTAAAAGAACGAACAATGCTCTGTGCTTCCTTAACTCCATCATTCGCTGCGAAATACGCGAATTCAAAATCCTTCCTTCCATTTATTATTCCATTTCCTTGCATCACTTTATTCATATCTAAATTACTTTACAGTATCGTGCCATTCAGCTTGAAATATTTTCCAAGGATTCCATTAGACCGAATTCCGTATCTGCACATGATTTTCAATTCATTTATTTTGTAATACTCGATATAGCCTAAAAATGTCAAATAAAGTTTAATTTCACTGATATAGAGGGTGATGCGTCTGACGTAAACTCATCGCGGACCACCCTGAGCATATTATGGTAATTTTCCGTCACAATTTTCTCGGTATCTCGCTAATTAAAGCGGCGTGTCATAATTAAGTTTTAATCAAAACCGCGCTGTTATTTTTAACGCCAGTAAGATAAAATGAAGTTCATATATGTCCGGGTTGAATCTATTCAGTGTCAGCAGATGTGGTGGTCTGCTCCTAACTTCATGAATATTTACTTCTTTCGCTCCGGATAAAATAAATCATTTTCAATTCAGTTATTCAATTTTATACATTATCCACTGACTTTATTAAACATGCGACTGCTCTGGGAGATTTACTTGCAGCTTTATTTTATTTAAAAATAACATCTGGCTGTTTTTCTTTCATCAAAATTGAAGCATTTAATAACAAATTATAGATAAAAAATGATGTGAAAAATCCAACCGACTACGCCACTTGTTGCTGTCATTACGTTCGACCGTCGTGAAATTCTCAACTACTGTTTCTTATTTAATTAAAGGTTGTAAATGGAAATGGGATAACCAATGAGGTTGCGTGAAATGTGACTGGGCATTTCTGTTATTATTGTTGGAATTGCTTTCGGGGTGCCAATTTCGATAATGCGCTGGTTGAAACGTGCTACACAGGGTGGCCGTTAAGGGATTGTGATCGATATACATTGCAGGTCAGGTTGAGGTAATTTGTGCTAATTGTGAGCGGGGAGAATTCAATTAGCAAAATTTTATTGAGGCGAGATTATGCGAATTTTGGTGGATGCGCCGGGATCACGGTGGTCAATTTATGATTTCGGAAAATTGCTACAGATTCTTGGATTTTTTGGATTTTTTGGATTCTTTCAAATCTTTAGATTTTCTGGACTCTCTGGATTCTTTCGATTTTTTCGATTTTTTCGATTCGTAGAATTTTTTGGATTCTTTAGATTCTTTAGAGTCTTTAGAGTCTTTAGATTCTTTGGATTCTTTGGGTTCTTTATATTTCTTACATTCTTTGGATTATTTGGATTTCTTGGATTTTTTGGATTTCTTGAATTCTTTCAAATCATTGGATTTTCTGGATTCTCTGAATCCTTTGGTTTCTTCGATTTTTTGAATTCTTAGGATTCTTTGCATTCTTTAAATTCTTTGGATTCTTTAGATTTTTTAGATTCTTTAGATTCTTTAGATTCTTTAGATTCTTTAGATTCTTTAGATTCTTTAGATTCTTTAGATTCTTTAGATTCTTTAGATTGTTTGCATTCTTTCGATTCTTTAGATTTCTTACATTCTTTGGATTTTTTTGTTTTCTTGGATTCCTTCAAATTTTTGGATTTTCTGGACTCTCTGAATTCTTTCGATTTTTTCGATTTTTTGAACTCTGGATTCCTTCGATTTTTTCGATTTTTTGGATTCTTAGGATTCTTGGGATTTTTTAAATTCTTTGGATTCTTTGAATTCTTTGGATTCTTTCGATTCACTAGATTTCTTACATTCTTTGGATTATTTGGATTTCTTGGATTCTTTCAAATCTTTGGATTTTCTGAATTCTCTGAATTCTTTGGTTTCTTCGATTTTTTGAATCCTTAGGATTCTTTGGATTCTTTAAATTTTTTGGATTCTTTAGATTCTTTAGATTCTTTAGATTCTTTAGATTCTTTAGATTCTTTAGATTTTTTAGATTCTTTAGATTCTTTGCATTCTTTCGATTCTTTAGATTCTTTAGATTTCTTACATTCTTTGGATTATTTTGAATTATTGGATTTTTTTGATTTCTTGGCTTCCTTCAAATTTTTGGATTTTCTGGACTCTCTGAATTCTTTCGATTTTTTCGATTTTTGGGCTCTCTGGATTCTTTCGATTTTTTCGATTTTTTGGATTCTTTAGATTTTTTGGATTCTTTCGATTCTTTAGAGTCTTTAGATTCTTTGGATTCTTTGGATTCTTTGGGTTCTTTATATTTCTTACATTCTTTGGATTATTTGGATTTCTTGGATTTTTTGGATTTCTTGAATTCTTTCAAATCATTGGATTTTCTGGATTCTCTGAATTCTTTCGATTTTTTCGATTTTTTGGACTCTCTGGATTCTTTGGTTTCTTCGATTTTTTGAATTCTTAGGATTCTTTGGATTCTTTAAATTCTTTGGATTCTTTAGATTCTTTAGATTCTTTCGATTCTTTAGAGTCTTTAGATTCTTTGGATGCTTTGGATTCTTTGGGTTCTTTATATTTCTTACATTCTTTGGATTATTTGGATTTCTTGGATTTTTTGGATTTCTTGAATTCTTTCAAATCATTGGATTTTCTGGATTCTCTGAATTCTTTCGATTTTTTCGATTTTTTGGACTCTCTGGATTCTTTGGTTTCTTCGATTTTTTGAATTCTTAGGATTCTTTGGATTCTTTAAATTCTTTGGATTCTTTAGATTCTTTAGATTCTTTCGATTCTTTAGAGTCTTTAGATTCTTTGGATGCTTTGGATTCTTTGGGTTCTTTATATTTCTTACATTCTTTGGATTATTTGGATTTCTTGGATTTTTTGGATTTCTTGAATTCTTTCAAATCATTGGATTTTCTGGATTCTCTGAATTCTTTCGATTTTTTCGATTTTTTGGACTCTCTGGATTCTTTGGTTTCTTCGATTTTTTGAATTCTTAGGATTCTTTGGATTCTTTAAATTCTTTGGATTCTTTAGATTCTTTAGATTCTTTCGATTCTTTAGAGTCTTTAGATTCTTTGGATGCTTTGGATTCTTTGGGTTCTTTATATTTCTTACATTCTTTGGATTATTTGGATTTCTTGGATTTTTTGGATTTCTTGAATTCTTTCAAATCATTGGATTTTCTGGATTCTCTGAATTCTTTCGATTTTTTCGATTTTTTGGACTCTCTGGATTCTTTGGTTTCTTCGATTTTTTGAATTCTTAGGATTCTTTGGATTCTTTAAATTCTTTGGATTCTTTAGATTCTTTAGATTCTTTCGATTCTTTAGAGTCTTTAGATTCTTTGGATGCTTTGGATTCTTTGGGTTCTTTATATTTCTTACATTCTTTGGATTATTTGGATTTCTTGGATTTTTTGGATTTCTTGAATTCTTTCAAATCATTGGATTTTCTGGATTCTCTGAATTCTTTCGATTTTTTCGATTTTTTGGACTCTCTGGATTCTTTGGTTTCTTCGATTTTTTGAATTCTTAGGATTCTTTGGATTCTTTAAATTCTTTGGATTCTTTAGATTCTTTAGATTCTTTCGATTCTTTAGAGTCTTTAGATTCTTTGGATGCTTTGGATTCTTTGGGTTCTTTATATTTCTTACATTCTTTGGATTATTTGGATTTTTTGGATTTTTTGGATTTCTTGAATTCTTTCAAATCATTGGATTTTCTGGATTCTCTGAATTCTTTCGATTTTTTCGATTTTTTGGACCCTTTGGATTCTTTGGTTTCTTCGATTTTTTGAATTCTTAGGATTCTTTGGATTCTTTAAATTCTTTGGATTCTTTAGATTCTTTAGATTCTTTAGATTCTTTAGATTCTTTAGATTCTTTAGATTCTTTAGATTCTTTAGATTCTTTAGATTCTTTAGATTCTTTAGATTCTTTAGATTCTTTAGATTCTTTAGATTCTTTGCATTCTTTCGATTCTTTAGATTCTTTAGATTTCTTACATTCTTTGGATTATTTTGAATTATTGGATTTTTTTGATTTCTTGGCTTCCTTCAAATTTTTGGATTTTCTGGACTCTCTGAATTCTTTCGATTTTTTTCGATTTTTTGGATTCTAAGGATACTTTGGATATTTTGGATGCTTTAGATTTTTTGACTTTTTTGGATTCTTTAAATTCTTTGGATTCTTCGGATTTTTTGCATTCATTGGATTCTTTGGATTGTTTAGAATTTTTAAGTTCTTTACATTCGATTTAATTGTATTCTTGATTTTTTTTTAGATTCTCTAATTTTTTTCTGAATTTTTTACATTCCTTAGATCATTTGGATTTTTTTACTTTTTTAGATTTTTTGGATTCTTTGGATTCTTAGATTTTTCGGATTCTTTGGATTATTTGGATTTCTTGGATTTTTTGGATTTCTTGAATTTTTTAAAATCTTTGGTTTCTATGGATTCTCTGAATTCTTTCGATTTTTTCGTTTCTTTTTTTTATTCTCTGGATTATTTTAATTTTTTGGATTTTTCAAATTTTTCGATTCTTCAAATTTTTTGGATTTTTCAAATTTATTGAGATCTTTTAATACCTTAATTTTTTTTTTGTTTTTTTGACTCGTTAGATTCGCGGTTCTTTAAATTATAATTTAAAGTATTTTTTTTAAGAATTTTAGAGATTCTTAAGATTTTTCTGGAATTTTTAAATTTTTCGCTTTTTTCTAAATTTTTACCAACAACTTCCGAAATTATACAAACGTAATGTTTTAAAGTAAAAAAATGTAATTGTAAATGTATTAGTGTAAAAATTCGTTTGAACAAACAAATTTTGTAAATTTATACAGAGTAAATGTAAAATTTAAGAATCTAAGTAAATATTTTTTTTAGAAAATATTTCAAAATTTCAAATTTGAATTCAACTTTTTTTAAATTGCAATAGTTTTAGAAAATTCCATGGATTTGAAAATGGAATAATTTTAGAAATTTTTCAGTTTTAGAAAAGAAATGCATTATAGACCTGATTGCAATTTTGGCAATTTTATCAGTTTTGGTGATTTTTCTAGTAAAAAATTTGCAAATTTTTAAAATTGTAGTAATTTTGAAGATTCTCACAAGAAATCAGAATTTTAAAAATTATAGATTTTTAATGTAGATAAGACATTTTGTATTGAATTGCAAAAATTGAAAAACCAGGAAATCGAATACTTTTGCTTTAGATATTGAAACTTATTTCGGGGTTAAGAGAAATCGAAAAAAATTGTAAAAATCGAACATTTATCAAAATCCTACAATTTCTTAAATAATTTGGAAACTTCTAAAATCGCTTTTCTCTATCTTAAAAGTTAGTCTAAAAACAAACCATTTGTAGCGAGAATTCAAAGACAATAATTTCTATTCGTTTTAAGGCGTCACTTTCGAATATGTAATCAAACATTCCACTCATCAATCTCCCCAGAAACGCACCAATCTATTCATTCGCAAAACAAAATCAATAACTGCCAATTATCCGCCCCAACTCTCATAAATAATTAATACGAATGTCAGTTTCATAAATCCGACGTCCGGATTAATCCGTTGGGGCCATTTGTTTTCCAGAAACTCCTTGAACTTACATTAAACGTGCAATTAATAAAACCGTCGGTTTGACACGTAGCCCTACAACTTTGAATTTCATCACTTATTAAAGTATAGAAGCGGGCAAAACATCCCCCTATGAGGCCTTTCAACCCTCATTGTTTCATAGATCAAGTGGCCACCAGTTGAAGCCTAACAATGTTCCCTCCTGAATTTATGCAAACGAATGATTAAATTGACGCTGTCTTTTATTCATGAGGTTAAATTTTATAGTACACTCTGTATATGGAGGAATTTTCCGCTTCGTCTCTGTGAAATCGTCGTGTTTAACAAAATGGATGTTTTATGTCACTTTATTATTTAAGAAGTAGCTCATGCAAGATGTAGGACCGTCAGTTTCGTCTTCTTGGTCTTTTTCTTTTATCGCCTTTTCATTGCGCTTTTATGCGACGCTCCATTAATCTGAATGGATCAAGTTTTTGTTTTATCTTATATATTGTTTCACGAAAGTGGAGGGTCGAGTTTCACGGTTTCAGAGAAAAAGAAAATGTTCTTTAATTCTATCAGTTAATGCCGATCGACGGATTTGAAATAGAAATTTCAGGCAAGAAATGGAAACAATGTTGTAGGCTTTTTTACGTGGCAGTGGGTTTGTATTCTTCAATCTAAAGTCACTAAAACTATTGCTATTTCCGAACCTTTTGAATTTGAAGTGTATTAAAAAGCTTTTTAAAGAGTAAAAATCTTTAAAATTGAGAATTTTTTTAAAATTTTTACAAGTTATGCAATTTTTAAGAGACTGAAATTTTTATTATTCTTCAAATAAAATAAATATATTCATAAACCCAAACGAACTATCCGAAAAGTAAATGTACAGAGTGAATGTAAAATTTCCATTACTTTCAAAACTGACAGTTTTATGATCATCTCTAAAAAATTTTGAATAGTACAAATTTTTAGAAACAAATTTATTTCGAAACATGCATCGTTTCTTTGGATTCTTTGTTTTTTTTTGGATTTTTTTGATTTTCTGAACTTTTTGGATTCCTTGGATTCCTTAGATTCTTCGGGTTCTTTGGATTCTTCGGATTCGTTGGATTCCTTAGATTTTTTGAATTCCTTGAATTTCTTGAATTTTTTGAATTTCTTGGATTTTTTGGATTCCTTCGATTCCTTGAATTTCTTGGGTAATTTGGATTCTTCAAATTCTTCGGATTCTTTGCATTTTTTGAATTTTTTGCATTCCTTGGATTCCTTGGATTCCTTGGATTCTTTGGATTCCTTGGATTTCTTGGATTACTTGGATTCCTTAGATTCCTTGAATTCTTTGGATTCCTTGGATTTCTTGGGTAATTTGAATTCTTCAAATTCTTCAGATTCTTTGGATTCCTTGGATTTCTTGGATTACTTGGATTCCTTAGATTCCTTGAATTCTTTGGATTCCTTGGATTTCTTGGGTAATTTGAATTCTTCAAATTCTTCAGATTCTTTGGATTCCTTGGATATTTGAATTTCTTGCATTCCTTGGATTCCTTGGATTCCTTCGATTCCTTGGATTTCTTAAATTTTTTGGATTCCTTGGGTTCGTTGGATTCCTTAGATTTTTTGAATTCCTTGAATTCCTTCAATTTTTTGAATATCTTGGATTTTTTGGATTCCTTCGATTTCTTGAATTTCTTGGGTCATTTGGATTCTTCAAATTCTTCGGATTCTTTGCATTTTTTGAATTTTTTGAATTTCTTGGATTCCTTGGATTCTTTGGATTCCTTGAATTCCTCGGATTTCTTGGATTCCTTGAATTTCTTGGATTCCTTGGGTTCTTCGGATTGTTCCGATTCTTTGGATTCTTTGGATTTCCTGAATTTTTGAATTCGTTGGATTCCTTAGATTTTTTGAATTTCTTGGATTTCTTGAATTTCTTGAATTTCTTGGATTTCTTGGGTTCTTCGGATTGTTCCGATTCTTTGGATTCTTTGGATTTCTTGGATTTTTGAATTCGTTGGATTCCTTAGATTTTTTTAATTTCTTGGATTTCTTGAATTTCTTGAATTCCTTGGATTTTTTTGATTACTTGGATACTTGGATTCCTTGGATTTCTTGGATTTCTTGAATTCTTTGAATTCCTTAGATTTCTTGGGTAATTTGGATTCTTCAAATTTTTTGCATTTTTTGAATTTCTTGGATTCCTTGGATTCTTTGGATTCCTTGGATTCTTTGGATTACTTGGATTCCTTGGATTTCTTGGATTCCTTGAATTCTTTGGATTCCTTGGGTAATTTGGATTCTTCAAATTCTTCGGATTCTTTGGATTTCTTGGGTTTTTGAATTTCTTGGATTTTTTGAATTTCTTGCATTCCTTGGATTCCTTGGATTCCTTAGATTCCTTGAATTTCTTGGATTCCTTGGGTTCTTCGGATTGTTCCGATTCTTTGGATTCTTTGGATTTCTTGGATTTTTGAATTCGTTGGATTCCTTAGATTTTTTGAATTTCTTGGATTTCTTGAATTTCTTGAATTCCTTGAATTTCTTGGATTTTTTTAATTTCTTGGATTTTTTGGATTCCTTTGATTACTTGGATACTTGGATTCCTTGGATTCCTTGGATTTCTTGAATTCCTTGAATTCCTTGGATTTTTTTAATTTCTTGGATTTTTTGGATTCCTTCGATTACTTGGATACTTAGATTCCTTGGATTTCTTGGATTCCTTGAATTCTTTGGATTCCTTAGATTTCTTGGGTAATTTGGATTCTTCAAATTTTTTGAATTTTTTCAATTTCTTGGATTTTTTGGATTCTTTGGATTCCTTGGATTCCTTGGATTCCTTGGATTCCTTGAATTCTTTGGATTCCTTGCGTAATTTGGATTCTTCAAATTCTTCGGATTTTTTGGATTCCTTGGGTTTTTGAATTTCTTGGATTTTTTGAATTTTTTGCATTCCTTGGATTCCTTGGATTCCTTGGATTCCTTGGATTCCTTGGATTCTTTGGATTTCTTGGATTTCTTGGATTCCTTAGATTCCTTGAATTCTTTGGATCCCTTGGATTTCTTGGGTAATTTGGATTCTTCAAATTCTTCGGATTCTTTGGATTCCTTGGGTTTTTGAATTCCTTGGATATTTGAATTTCTTGCATTCCTTGGATTCCTTGGATTCCTTCGATTCCTTGGATTTCTTAAATTTTTTGGATTCCTTGGGTTCGTTGGATTCCTCGGATTCGTTGGATTTCTTGGATTCTGTAGATTTCTCAGATTCGTTGGATTCCTTGGATTCTTTGGATTTTTTGGATCCTTTGGATTCTTGGGATTCTTCGGATTCTGCGGATTCTTCGGATTCTTCGGATTTTCGGATTCTTCAGATTCTTCAGATTCTTCAGATTCTTCAGATTCTTCAGATTCTTCAGATTCTTTAGGTTTTTTAGTTTCAACTTTATTGAATTCTTGAACTGTTTCAAATTTTTTCAATTCTTTAGAATCTCTAGATTTTTTTGGATTCTTTGGATTTTTTAGATTCTTTAGGTTTTTTGGATTTTTTGCATTTTTCGTATCTATTGAGATTTATTAATTTTTTGGATTTTTTTAAGTTTTTTTTTAATTCGTTTGATTCGTGATTCTTGAAATTTAAATTTAATTTAAAGATTTTTTTATATTTCTCCAGAATTTTTGGATTTTTCAAAATTTCAAATTTTTTTGTTTTAAAATTTAAATAAAAAAACCTCTTTAGATATTTATGAATTTTACGAAATGTAGAAAACATTTTAAAAACTGCAACATTTTTTGGATTTACCGAATTATCTAGGATTGCTAAAATTTATGTCACAAAGTCAAATTTTTCCAAATCGCTAAATTCTCTGAAATTTTTAAAACTTCTTAAATCGTACAAATTTCTAAAAATTGTTTCAAAAGTGCAAAAGTTTTAAACCAAATTTTTTTTTTTTTCCAAATCTTTCAACATTTTAAACATTTCAAAAATGTCGCTAAAAGTTCTTAAATGTTTTAAAATTTATTTAATATTAGGAACAGAATTTAGAGTTGAGAATCTTTAGAATTAGCAAAATTTTTGCAGTTTTTTAAAGTCAGAATTCTTAAATTTTTTGTAATTTTCTAAATAAAACAGAACTAGAATTAGATTTATTCGATTTTCCTATTGATATCACTGTCAAAGTTGCATGTAATTCAAAAAAATTAGAAAATTCTAATATGACAGGTTCTCGAAAATGTTAAGAAATTGTCAAATATACAGTTTATGAATTAGAAAATTGATAAACCTGAAAAGAATTCTATTCGTAACATTGATAATTTGTTACTCTGACATGTCTGTCAAAGTTATACGAAAGACGGAGAATGAGCATTTAATCTAGAAATTTTTGGAAAACTGTCAAATTTATACTGTACGACCTGAAAATCGTTAAACCTGACAATTGTTTCACAATATAATCAATTAAATCTAAATTATTCAGTTACTCTGATTTGCCAGATGAACTAGAAATGCTCATAATTTCCGCACGTTCTTTCTCCCATTAAAAAATACAGAACCGTCACAGTCTTCTGCCACAAATCACACTTTGTAAGAGACTTCTTTATAACTCCTCATAAAAGTTTGTAAGTCCTTTAATATGCCAACCCCGTCTACTTTACATTATAATCACGCGAGTTCCAACAATTAAAACTTCACTCGCTATATCTCTGATTGTCCACAATTATTCGGTTTTCTTTGAAGTCTCGTTCATTTTCTTTTTTTTTTCTAGCATCAATTCCAAAACGAACAACACAACTCGGCACTTCATACAGCTCTCTGAATTCAGAACTCGACGGAAATCCACCTCTTTGGATCACACACACCACTGGCAATTATCATAATGACATCTACGTCAACAATGCAAGACTCTTAGTCAGCCAATCCAACGTACAGACGACGCAGAAGAACGGAAACACTCAGGTAAACACTTTTTTTTCGTGGCTCATACTGTATGTACAGAATTTGTCGTAAGTCGTGGATAAACTTGACGAATTCATAAAGGGAGGTCTTTAAAAACAGTTTTCGGTTTTATCAGTTTAACTTCTCAAGATTGAATCAGTTGAAACAAGCAGACGAATACTCTTTTATTAGGAAATTCTGAGAACTTTAAATGAAGCTGTAACCACAATTATGAAGTTTGAAATCATTTACAGCAAATACAACCAATTGTAATAAATAAAACAGCAGTACTATTAGGTATTGAAAATGTTAAATTTGAAGAAAAAGTTGTGTGTCACACCTTTGATAATGAAATGAAATCATCGAAACTGCGAAATTTTATGTATAATTGAAAGAATTTAACTTTTGGAAAAAAAATTAAATTGAAAATTTTTTGTTTTGTTCTTTCGATCTTCAGGATTGTTCGAAATTTTCGAATTATGATTGTAATCTTTTGAATTTTTTAAATGCGTTGGATTTTCTGGATTTTTTGAAATTTTTTGTTTTTTTTGTTTCTTGTAATTATTTTCTTTTTATATTTTTTAGATTCCTAATTTTTTTAGATACTTTGGTTTTTTTTTAATTTCTTGGATTTCTTGGATTTTTTAGATTTTTTGGATTCCTTAGATTTCTTAGATTTCTTAGATTCCTTGGATTTCCTAGATTTTTTCAATTTTCTTGATTCA
This sequence comes from Cynaeus angustus, assembly GCA_030157275.1. NCBI lineage: Eukaryota > Metazoa > Arthropoda > Insecta > Coleoptera > Tenebrionidae > Cynaeus > Cynaeus angustus. The sequence goes on from CM058067.1 coordinate 12,327,556, forward strand.
TTTGATTCCTTGGATTTCTTTAGATCCTTTAGATCGTTTATAACTTTTAGATCCTTTAATTTTTTTAGATTCTTTAGATTCTATAGATTCTTTAGATTCTTTAGATTCTTTAGATTCTTTAGATTCTTTAGATACTTTAGATCCTTTAGATCCTTTAGATCCTTTAGATTCTTTAAATTCTTTAGATTCTTTAGATTCTTTAAATTCTTTAAATCTTTCTATTTTTTTTGGTTTTTTTTTTTTGATTTTTTGGATTCTTTGGATTTTTTGCATTGTTTTCATTCTTAGGATCCTTTGGATGCTTGGGATTTTTTGATTTTTTTGTTTTTTGTAATTCTTTTCTTTTTAAATTTTTTAGATTCCTATTTTTTTTTAAATATTTTGGATTCTTTGAATTCCTTGGATTTTTTGGATTTTTGGGATTCTTTAGATTTCTTAGATTCTTTGGATTTTCTAGATTTTTTGAATTTCTTTGATTCTTTTGATTCCTTGGATTTCTTTAGATTCTTTAGATCGTTTATAACCTTTAGATCCTTTAATTTTTTTAGATTTTTTAGATTCTTTAATTTTTTTAGAATTTTTACATTCTTTAGATTGTTTAGATTCTTTAGATTCTTTAGATTCTTTAGATTCTTTAGATTCTTTAGATTCTTTAGATTCTTTAGATTCTTTAGATTCTTTAGATACTTTAGATTCTTTAGATTCTTTAGATTCTTTAGATTCTTTAGATTCTTTAGATTCTTTAGATTCTTTAGATTCTTTAGATTTTTTAGATTTTTTGAATTCTTTCGATTTCTTGCATTCTTTAGATTATTTGAATTTCTTGTTTTTTTTTGATTTTTTGGATTCTTTGAAATCTTTGGATTCTCTCGACTCCCTGAAATTTTTTCGATTTTTTCGATTTTTTGGACTTTCTGGATTCTTCTGATTTTTTCTCTATTTTTTTTCTGCAATATTAAAAATTCTAAATATTTTGCTAATTCCGAATATTCTGTAATTGTTTTGTTTTTTTTGAATTTTTTAGATTCCTTGAATTCCTTGTATTTCTTGGATTCCCTGGATTATTTTAATTTTTTCGATTCTTTGGATTCCTTGGATTTCTTTAGATCTTTTAGATCGTTTATAACTTTTAGATCTTTTAATTTTTTTAAATTCTTTAGATTCTATAGTTTCTTTAGATTCTTTAGATTTTTTAGATCCTTTAGATCCTTTAAATTCTTTAGATTCTTTAGATTTTTGGCATTCTTTGAATTTCTTGGATTCTTTGAAATCTTTCGATTTTTTTGATTTTTTTGATTTTTTGGATTCTTTGGATTTTTTGCATTGTTTACATTCTTAGGATTCTTTGAATGCTTTGGATTTTTTAGATTTTTTGATTTTTTTGTTTTTTGTTATTCTTTTCTTTTTAGATTTTTTAGATTCCTATTTTTTTAAAATACTTTAAATTCTTTGAATTCCTTGGATTTTTTGGATTTTTGGGATTCTTTAGATTTCTTAGATTCTTTAGAATCCTTGGATTTCCTAGATTTTTTGAATTTCTTCGATTCTTTTGATTCCTTGGATTTTTTTAGATTCTTTAGATTCTTTAAATTTTTTAATTATTTAAATTTTTTAGAATTTTTAGATTCTTTAGATTCTTTAAATTCTTTGGATTCTTTCGATTTTTTAGATTCCTATTTTCTGTTAAATACTTTGGATTCTTTGAATTCCTTGGATTTTTTGGACTTTTGGGATTTTTTGAAATCTTTAGATTCTCTGGACGCCCTGAATTTTTTCGTTTTTTTCGATTTTTTGGTCTCTCTAGATTCTTCCGATTTTTTCTGCATTTTTTTTCTGCAATATTAAAAATTCTAAATATTTTGCTAATTCCGAATATTCTGTAATTGTTTGGTTTTTTTTTTTTTTTGATTTCTTAGATTCCTTGAATTCCTTGGATTCCTTGGATTCCCTGGATTTTTTTAATTTTTTCGATTCTTTTTATAAATTTTGAATTTTTCCTAATCTCTGAATTCATGCAAAGCATTTTTAAACTTTGAGACTTTAAGGACGATAAATTTTTAATTATTCTAAAAATTCTTAGATTCTGAAGTGATTTGAATTTAGTGATTTGCTTTTTTTTTGTGTGAGATCCAAGCGATCGTAAAAGAAATAAAAGGCGTTGGTTGGTCTTTCTGTCTTTGATGTTAAATTGTTTATTTTTTTTAATCTGGTGAAGTGTTCAAATTCTTAAAATTTTTAGGATCTTATGAATACTTTGAAATTTGGGTTTTTTATTTATTTATTTTTTCTATCGTTTTTGGATACTTCGCTCTTTGTTTTGGTCGAATTCCTGGATATCTTAACATTTTTGGAATTTTTCAGATTGTTTGAATTCTTTCATATTCTTCAGGTTCTTCAAATCCTCCACGTTCTTCAGATTTTTCAGATTCTTTAGATTCCTTAGACTTTTCAGATTTTTCAGATTCTTCAGATTCTTTAGATTCTTCAGATTTTGCAAATCTTTTACATTCTTCAGATTCTTCTGATTCTTTACATTCTTCTTTAAATTCTTTAAATTCATCGGATTCTTCGGATTTTTTTACATTAATGCCATAATTTAATTATTGTTACATAAATGTCTGGCCCCCACGTTCGCCGGATCTAAATCCTATGTACTTTTTCTTCTGGAGATACATGAAAGACGTGGTACCGTATGACACCAGCTTAATAACCAAATATGGATAGAATTGTTGGCAATTGAGCATGACTCAGCACTGAATTTACAAGTGCACGTTACTAAATAACAGCGTTGTCAAATTTTGCTCAAAAAATATCTCAAGAAATTTGTAGACATTTTTTTAAGAACTTCCCAAACATGATGGTGAAGTGTTCACGCGCGACTTGCGACACACCCTGTAGAAAAAATCATTTTTCCTGCGCCTTGCGAACAGGACATAAAGGCAGACGACCTTTTAATATGTTCCTTGACAAAAGTGGGACGTGAAGTGGTCTGTCTGCGTGTCATCTTCAATAGATCGCGCCCAGAAGAGAGGATTACATTTCAGGATTCTAATAGACCGCGTTCACGGAAAGCATTATTGGGGTTTCTTTCCAGCTCCGGGGAATATCGAAGAAATTGTGCTATAAATTTGTATTAATATGTCCACGGAAGGCTGTAGTTAACTTCATTTTTTAATAAAACATGCGAGAATCGATCGGTTTGAGGTGAACAAACCACGCGTGTCTGACAAATAATCGTGGGGAATTTCGCTAGGTTGATGGGGCGGAAAATATCTAGAATCAGTTTGCATTAATTAGTTTGTGGTTTATATTAAAGTTCAACTATGAATTCTAAACAATATAGAACTCGTAGTTAACAGAACCATAAAAGGGAAGTAAAATGACCCAAGTGTTATAAACTCGCCAAAGTTGGGTTCCATCGTAAGCTTTATTGTTATCAAGTGTATAACGAAATTTATTGGTTGCCCAAAATTAACCATTAGCGATCGTGTTTATAGGCTTGTGAGTTATGGAGGAAATAGGAAAGGAGTTGCTCAAGGCGATTTTCGAGAGAGGAGAGAAAATAGAGAATTTTATCAATTTTCGGCAATCCGTGGTTTTTACTTCTGTAGATTTCATTGTCAAAGTTGCGACTTCCAAAATTTGGAAAAGAAACGTTCTTGGGATCCTCTCCTTGAGGTGGCGCGCGAACCTGTTTGCTCGCATCTTCAAGGTCGCATTTCCGGTTGGCGCCAGGTGTAAAAACTTGTTTCTTGTTATTGTTTTGAATCAAGTAGGCGACCTTCATTGAAAAAAACGTGGGAACTGGGTCAGTGTTGCTACTTAAAGGAAGCCATGAATGAGTGACGTTGTGAGGGTTGTTGAATTTTGAAAATTAATTTCTTTGAATGTTTATTTTTTTGTTTTTTTTTTCAGATCTTTTGGATTCCTTGAATTCTTTTGATTTACCTGTTTTTTTTTGATTTTTAGACTTTTAGGGATTCTTTTTTTAAGTCTTTGATTTTTTATATTCTGTGGGTTCCTTGAACTGTTTTTTTTTTTTTAAATTGTATTATTTTGTTTTTCTGATCTTTAGGATTGTTTGAAATTTTGGAATTATGTTTCAAATCTTTTGAATTTTTTAGATTCTTTGGATTTCTTGAATTCTTTGAATTCCTTGGATTTTTTGAATTTCTTCGAATCTTTGAATTCTTTGGATTGCTTAGATTTGTTAAATTCTTAGAATTTCTTGGATTTTTTGGATTTCTTGTATTTCTTGGAGTTCTTGAAGTCTTTGGATTCTTTGGATATTTTAATTTTTTTTGATTTCTTAGATTTTTTGTATTCCCTGGATTCCTTGGATTCCTTGGAGTCCTTGGATTTCTTGGATTCCTTGGATTCTTTGCATTTCTTAAATTTCTTGGATTCCTTGGATTCCTTAAATTCCTTGGATTACTTGGATTTTTTGGATTCATAGGATTCTTTGGATTTCTTGGAATTCCTTGGATTCTTTGGATCTCTTGGATTCTTTGAATTTCTTCGTTTCTGTTGAATCCTTGGATTCGGTGTCTCCAAATTCTTTGGATTTAGTGGAGTCCTTGGATTCTTAGAATTTCGTGAATTCTTTGGATTTCTTGGAATTTTTGGATTCCTTGCATTCTCTAGATTATTTGTATTTTTTGAATTTTTTCGAATCTTTTGATTCCTTGGATTTTTTGGAGTGTTTGAATTCTTTGGATTGCTTGGATTTGTTAAATTCTTAGAATTTCTTGGATTCTTTGAATTTCTTGTATTTCTTGGAGTCTTTGGATTCTTTGGATATTTTAAATTTTTTTGATTTCTTGGTTTTTGTACACCCTGGATTCCTTGGATTTCTTGGATTCCTTGGATTCCTTGGATTCCTTGGATTCTTTGGATTTCTTGAATTCCTTGGATTTCTTGGATTCCTTGAATTTCTTGGATTCCTTGGATTCTATGAATTTCTTCGATTCTTTTGAATCCCTGGATTTCGTGGTCTCCAAATTCTTTGGATTTAATGGAGTTCTTGGATTCTTAGAATTTCTTGAATTCTTTGGATTTCTTGAATTTTTTGGATTCCTTGCATTCTTTAGATTATTTGGATTTTTTGAATTTCTTCGAATCTTTTGATTCCTTGGATTTTTTGGAGTCTTTGAATTCTTTAGATTGCTTGGATTTGTTAAATTCTTAGGATTTCTTGGATTCTTTGGATTTCTTGGATTTCTCGGAGTCTTTGGATTTTTTGAATAATGTAATTTTTTTTGATTTCTTGGATTCCTTGGATTCTTTGGATTTCTTGAATTCCATGGATTCCTTGGATTCCCTAATTCCTTGGATTACTTGGATTTTTTGGTTTCGTAGGATTCTTTGGATTTCTTGGAATTCCTTGGATTCTTTGGATTTCTTGGATTCTTTGAATTTCTTCGATTTTTTTGAATCCTTGGATTTCGTGGTCTCTAGATTCTTTGGATTTAGTGGAGTCCTCGGATTCTTAGAATTTCTTGAATTCTTTTAATTGCTTGGATCTGTTAAATTCTTAGAATTTCTTGGATTCTTTGGATTTCTTGTATTTCTTGAAGTCTTTGGATTCTTTGGATATTTTAAATTTTTTTGATTTCTTGGATTTATTGTATTCCCTGAATTCCTTGCAATTTTTGGAGTCCTTGGATTCCTTGGATTCTTTGGATTTCTTGTATTTCTTGGAGTCTTTGGATTCTTTGGATATTTTATTTTTTTTTGATTTCTTGGTTTTTGTATACCCTGGATTCCTTGGAGTCCTTGGATTCCTTGGATTCCTTGGATTCCTTGGATTCTTTGGATTCTTTGGATTTCTTGAATTTCTTGGATTCCTTACATTTCTTGAATTCCTTGGATTCCTTGTATTCCTTGGATTCTTTGAATTTCTTCGATTCTTTTGAATCCTTGGATTTCGTGGTCTCCAAATTCTTTGGATTTAGTGGAGTCCTTGGATTCTTAGAATTTCTTGAATTCTTTGGATTTTTTGGATTCTTTGGATTCCTTGCATTCTCTAGATTATTTGGATTTTTTGAATTTCTTCGAATCTTTTGATTCCTTGGATTTTTTGGAGTCTTAGAATTTTTTGGATTCTTTGAATTTCTTGTATTTTTTGGAGTTCTTGGAGTCTTTGGATTCTTTGGATATTTTTTTTCTCTTGGATTTTTTGAATTTTTTGTATGTCTTAGATTTTTTAGATTCTTTGGATTCCTTGGATTCCTTGGATTCGTCGAATTCCTTGGATTCCTTGGAGTCCTTAGATTCCTTGGATTCTTTGGATTTTTTGTATTTTTTGAAGTTCTTGGATTTCTTGAATTCTTTGAATTTTTTCGATTCTTTTGATTCCTTGGACTTCTTGTGGTCCTTGGATTTTTTGGATTCTTTGGATTCCTTGGATTCCTTGGATTCTTTAGATTCTTTAGATATTTTTTAAATTTTTTGATTTCTTGAATTTTTTGGAATTTTTTGAATACCTTAGGCTTCATGTTCTTCAGATCCTTCAGATTTTTCAGTCTTTAGATTCTTCACATTCTTCAGATTCTTCATATTCTCCAGATTCTCCAGATTGTTCTTCAGATTCTTTAAGATCTTTTGGATCGTCAGGTATTTTAGGTTTTTTACATTCATAACATACTTCATATTCTTTACATTTTTCATATTTTTTAAATTCTTTAAATGCGCCGTGTTTTTGGGATGTTTTGGATTTCTATGTTTTTTACATTTTTTGAATTCGAAATTCTTTAATTTTTTTGGTTGCTTCAAAGTCTTCATATTCTTGAGATTTTTGTTTTGGATTCTTCGGATTACCGGAATTCTCGCAATGCGAAAATTCATAAACTGTAAAGATTTTAGAAATATTGGCGGTTTCAGAGAAGTGGTCAGTTTGACGTTAAGCTTCATAATTAACACATTTTTAGACCACCCTTGTTTCAAATCGTGAAATTTTAAATTTAGAAAATGTTGGTAGCACTGTCGTTCGATTCAACGGCTGTAGATTAAACATTAATTTAAAATATTTTTGACTAAAACGTAGGAAATTCTAACAAAATACAATGAAAAGTAATTATTAGTGTCACTTTAAACTTAATATATTTTAAGAGCATCTAGTGATGACTAATTTTATTACAGTTTGAGGTTAAACAATTGCCTCAGTAATGAGAACCAGAGCTACCAACGTGTAAAAAATGCAGAGCCTTCGACGCGACTTGCACGAACAAGATTGAAATTAACTTGAGCCGACTTCACAACTAGTTGCTATAAATTACTAAACAGAGGGGAGCATTTCTCGGTCTGCAACAAAGGATGAATCGGACAGAACGTGAAATTCACCTATTGTAATAATATGTGTTGTTACATTGCAGAAACAACAACACTGTGTATATATACAATACAAACAATGTTTAGAACAACAAATAACTGCCAGTTGGGGTGCGTTGATTTGAGCGGGGTGGTGGTCAGATGACGAGACATTACAACAAATCTTTTACCCAACCTCCATAATTTTTAATATCAATATCCAGAGTACATCTCTAACCGAATTACCTCCACGATAATTCGATTACAAAGAACCCGAATTCTCAGTTTAACCCTTTTCCGGGGGTTGCGTCTACGTTTTACGAGCCTTCCACTTTAATGTAGGCAATATTTCTGAAAAACTTTCTTTTTTAGATCCTACATAAAATCGACGAGGTTTTGGTGCCCACGAGGTCTAGCAAGACGGCATCGCAAAGGATCTACAACCCAACGGCTTACGAGTTCTTGGAATATTACGAATCACTGATCATCAATCCGCATCGGTTGAGGTGAGGGGGGTGAAATTTAAAAGGGTAGTTACTAAATAGCGAATTCATTAGAGCTGTAACAATTTTCAATCAGGGATGGGGGCGCTGATAAAATATACAGTTATTGTTTTGCAGCGCTGATCAAAGCTGCCGGCACAAAGCTCCAGATTAAATCAGATATTTTTCGTTTGATTCTGAATTTCATTTCCAGAAACTTCCGCCAGAAGGTCCAACAAAACAACAAACAAGACATCTTCAAAACGGAAGGCGGACACACGTTTTTCATTCCTGTCGACGAAGGATTTAAGGTTGTCCTTTAGAGAGTTAGTTCTTGTCCTGATTCGTCAATTTTTAGAACAAACGCGCTGAATTCATCGACGGCAAAATCATCGATGGACACGTCATCCCCAAGAAGGTCCTGTTTACCGCTCCAACCAGAAAAGACGTCCCTTTCCAGACGCTCGCAAACGGTGACAACAACGTCCGAGTCGTCATCTCCTTCACTCAAGAAACGAGGGGACCTAACAACATCATTAGTACGAATTTTCGCTGAGAAATAAACAAAACTAGAGAGTTTTTTTCAGACTATGTTAAGAGCCACACTTTACTCAGCGACGGAAAACACTCTCAAGGCGTCGTGTTGTCCGAAATCGTCAAAGCCAACATTCCCGTCAAAAACGGAGTGGTCCACCTCATCCAGAAGCCCTTGATGGTGGTCGACAGCAACGTCCGCCAGTTACTAGAGGTAGGTCACAAAGTGACTCATTTTCGGCCGGTTTTTTCACGCAGTTTTTCTGCTTTTTTCACTGGATTTCGTTCCATTTTTTTTTCATCGGTACAAAACCACACGAACAATATACACATTGCGTAGTTCCCCTTAAGAATAGTCCCATATTAATCAGTTTTTTGGAACAGGAACAGCTGGATTTTGTTTGCAACATTGGTTATAAAAAGGAAGAAGTACAACTTTTTGAAGACCCGTATCTTCTTGTACGTGGAAAGATTTCAGGTTTTAGTTCGATCAGTATTCAAAACAGAGCTGCATCGCTTTCATTGTAGTCATAGTAAATTTACCGAGGCGGAAATGTTGTGTGGATGCTTTGGCCATATGTAAATACCGAAATTTTCGCTGTATATAGAGCGTCAACAAACCAACGAAAACTTCCACTTTTACACACACACCATGCGCATCCCCATTACATTTACACACGATTTATTGACAACAATCCGATAATAACAGCAACCTTTTTGGGTTTTTATTGCGCTTTGTGTTAAGCTCCGAAAGTGGTATTAAAATGCTTAAGACCACTTTCTTTAAGCCAATTTGTGTCGCAACATTAATTCATGCGCTTATTTCCTCTGCCCATCTTTCGGAAACCGCCGCAGAATAAGGTAAATTAATGGTATTGTAAATGTGTAATAAGACACAGCTTATGTCGGCGGTTAGAAGCACGCTTTCGTTTTAATGTTTAGTGGAATCTGTAGACTTTCAAATTTCGCGCTTCGGTGACAGCTGTCACTTTAAACGCGAAATTTGAAAATTCAAAATCTGAAGCAAACAGGGTAAGTTGCGATGTACAGAGTGTTTATAAATGACTCGTCCAAGTGGCTGTGATTTTAATTTGCTTGTGCCACCGACTGAACATTTATTACAGTTATCTTTTTATCGCATGTGTGTACGTGTAGCTCTCTTTTTAAATAAACAGCTTAATTATTTTCGTTAGAGTAAGTAAATGGATTTGATTAATGACTCGGTGGTCTTATCTGAGTTTCTACGCAAAAAAAAACGTTGTGTATATTGGCCCTTATCGCCGCTGTAATTTAATGTCGAAAGCTTCTTTCATTGGTTCCTGCATGTGAATCACGCTTTTGTTATTGTGAGCCAATCAGCGACGCATTTTTGTCGAATTTGGTCACTTTTAGCCAATGAGAACGAAGATGCGTCGCCATGACAGTAGTTTTTTTCACTTTATGTCTCCTAGGAAAAGGACAGTGGAATTCTGAGCAGTTTCGTGAAGGCGATTAACGATGCGGACTACAAAGAGTTTTATAACACTCTTGAAAGATCTCAAGATATCACTTTGTTCGCACCTTGCAATAACGCGTGGACCGACGATTTCACCTTGAATAGTATCATCAGCAACAAGAACCGTTTCAAGGACATCCTGAAGATGCATTTGGTAACCGAAAACCGTTTGTACGTCGACAAGATTATCGGGATTGGCCACAGCAGGGATAAGAGGGTGAGTCGGTAATGCAGGGAATTTCATTATTGTTAAATTAACCACAGAGCAGAGGCCGATTCGAAGTTAATTACTAATGGTCACGATGAGATATGCATAGTTAGCTGTGCTTTTGTTGCGCATCTGTCACATTACACAGACTGTCTCTCATTCGTTATTCTTACGTTACAAGCTTTTATTTTAGACGTAGACGTTTATTTACGGTACGCCACTCTCAGGAATACAAAAATATATCGCAAGCAGGCTTCGGAGTTTGATTTGTGTTGGTATCTCCTGATAGTTTGAGGTTAAACATTAATGATCCTCATAACAGGGCTGCCAACCTTTTTCCAATACGTGTTTTTATATCAACAAATCGTTTTTACGATGATTCTTTTCAAAGGTACACACCCTCGACCCTCGCAACGACCTCTACTTCAACGTTGTAACATCCGGCACTAACAGGACCGTAACTGTCGAAGGAGGCGGCGTTAATGCTACCGTAATTCAGCCGGATCTTGCAGCTACCAACGGTATCATTCACATAATCGATAGGGTCTTGGGAGTCCCCTATACAACCGTGTACGATAAATTACGAACGGATTATTCTCTCAAGTGAGTTGGAACTATTTCCTAACGAAATACTAATAACGTTCTCTAGTTCTACTTATCGTCTTGGCAACCAAGGAGGATTCAATAACCAACTTAATGACACCACGAAAAAATTCACTTATTTTGTGCCGAGTAATCTAGCTTGGGAGGAGGCCGCCGTCGACCACCCATCGTCCGTGAAGAAGCTCTTCATGCCGGAGTATCATTACCATGTAAGATTTTTGGTCTTGTGCCGAAATCACGGTGCGAGTTTCACACCCTTGTTACATAAATAAACACTTTTCAGGCTAACAACATTTTGGAGCGCCATCTGGTTGTTTCGGACGAGCCCTACACCATGGAACGCATCAAACAACTCACTTCCGAACGCAGCAACGACAATCTTTACGGCCGTAGAACTGAAATCAGCTTACCAACTGTACGAGGCGAACTTTCTCTGTACGTCGAGGAGTCCAACGACCACAGTAAGTATCCAGAATTTCGCTTACGTCGCTTCGCTCTTCAATTATTACATTTTTTTTTAATTTTCATTTACAAAGGTGACCCATCTCTTAATAAAAGTAAGTTGAACGTTGAAAGAAGAGTGCGTCTAAGTGCTTATTGTATCGTCCATTTTTTTAATATCATTGTAAATGTGATTAGCTTGACGCTTTTTCTTGGCGTGATTTTTTATTGATTGGAAAAATGAGGTCGGTGGAAATCTGATAATTGCACTGCGACACGCTAATTGCAAGCAGGCCAAGTAGGGCACCGACGCACGGGTTTGGTTTGCACGAGATGAAAAAAGAAAAAAGTAATTATAACTGTGATGGAATAAAAATGCTGGCTGAGAAGGCCTTGGCATTTTTAATATATTGGTAGCTCTGTCTATCTTGGTTTGACAGTTTCAGGTTAAGCGATAAATAAATGTGAGGGTTTCTAATGGGCGTTTCCATCACTGAAGCCTTCGTTCAATTTCCTAGATACGATTTAACTAAAAATTAAATTTAAATACAAGTGGTGCAAACGGATTTTCTCTATTCTCTACCTTTTCTTTCCTAAATTCATTTTCATTGCCTAGATTTTTTTAATTCCTTAGATTCTTTAAGTTCATATCTTTCTCTAAGTAGATTAGACTTCCTGTGTATTTTCTGGATTTTTTCCTTCTGTAGATTTTTTAGGATGTTCTTCCTAGAATATTTTTGTATCTAGGTCTTTTTTTTTTTCCTAAATATCTCAAACTTTTTGATTGCCTTAGGTTTCCCATGTTTATTCGATTCTTCCAATTCTCTAGATTTCCTGGATTTTTATAATTTTCTGGAGTCTGTTCTATGTCCTAGGTTGTTTCTTTTTAAATCTCTTAGAATATCTAAATTTTTTAATAGGTTAGTTTCTCCAATTTCCTAAATTTTTAGACTTTAGGTTTCCTAGATTTTTTCTATTTTCTCGATTTTTTAAAACTGTATTTTTATTCTCCAAATGGAGGCTTTAATTTTTCTAGATTTTATCTATTCTCTAAATTTCTTGGTTTTTTTTAACCTTCTAGATTTCTTAGATTTCTAAGGTTTTTTTTTATTCCCTAACATATTAAAACTCAGATTGCCAAAATTTTATAAATCGTAGAAATTCCTAAATTTTCTAGATTTTTCAGTTCGTAGTTAGCTCTGTTTTCTAATATATTTTCGGAATATATTAAACTTCTTGGAGACTTTAGATTTTCTAGATATATTAGATTTTTTCAATTTTCTAGATTTCTAAAATTTTTAAGAAGTAGATCTTATAAATTGTTTAAATTCTCAAATTTTCTAGATTTTTTAAATTCGTAGCTTGCCAAATTTTTTTCTCTAAATATCTTAAATTTCTTAGAAGGTTTTTTCGATTTTTACGATGTTCTCATTTTTTTTGGTTCCGTAAATTTCTTTGAATTCTTTAGATAATCTAAATTTGCTAAGTTTAAAGTTTGACCATTTTTTTAATTTCCTAAATATCTTAAGATTTTTAGATCTTTTCGATTCTCAGATTTCTTAGGTTATCTAAGTTCTTAAATTTTTTAGATTTCTTAAAGTCATAGCTTGTCCAGTTTTGTTTTTACTCTCTAAATATCTTAAACTTCTTAAAAGCCTTAGATTTTTAGATTCTATAAATTTTCTAGATTTTCTGGATTTTTTTTTATTCTTTAGGTCTTCTGGATTTTTTTAGTATTCTAGATTTCTTAGTTTGCTGAGACTTTCTGGATTTTTTTTCTGTTCCATAGAACTCTCAAAATCTCTCAGACTATCTAGATTCTTTGATTGATTTAGATTTGAAAACATTTGAGAAACGTTAGATTTTTTTAGATTTTTAAAATTTTGTATATTTCCTGGATTATAATTTTTTTTTATATGTATTAGAAAACTAAGACTTTCTGGATATTTTTCTATCTTCTAGATTTTTTTAATTCGTAGCTTGTCCAGTTATTTAAATTTTTCTTTTAATTTGCTAGTTTCCTTATTTATTTTTTGTTTTTTTTTCTTTTAATTTTCTAGATTTTCTTCTGGATTCTTTAATAGTTTAGATTTCTTAGTTTGTTAATATTTTCTGGATATTTTTTTTCTATTTTTTATTTTTTCTTTTAATGTTCTAAATTTCATGGATCTTTTTTATTTTTTTAGATCTTCTTTTTTATTATTCTAGGTTTCTTACTTTGCTAAGACTTTCTGTTTTTTTTTCTATTTCTTAGATTTGCTAACACTCCTGACCTTGCTTAGATTTTTTCATCAATTGTGTAAATTCTCAAATTTTCAATTTTTTTAAATTAGTAGTTTGCCTAGTTTTTTGTTTTTTAAAAATTTTAAATTTTGTAGAGGTGTATTTTTTTAGATTTTTTCGACTCTCGAGATTTTCTGGATTCTGTTGATTTTTTGAATTTCTGGATTTTTTCAATCTTCAAGGTTTCTTCGATGGCTAAGACTTTTAGAATCTCTTCTATGAATTTCCTAGATTTTTTTTATTTCTTAGATTACTTGGATTTCATAGATTGTTTAAATTGCCGAATTTTCTTATTTCTTGCCTATTTATTTTTTTGTTTTTTAAGTATCTTACTTAATGGCGTTAGATTTTTAGGTTTTTTAGATTTTCTAGAATTTCTAGATTCTTTAAAATTTCTTACATTACCTAGATTCAAAAAAAAATTTCAAAATTTTCTAGACTTGTTAAGCTCGTAGATTAACCTATTTTTTTATTATCTAAATATCTTAAATTACTTAGAGGTTTTAGATTTTTTAGATCTTTTCCATTATCTTGATTTCTTTTATTTTTTTTATTTTCTAGGCTCTTTCAAAAGTGACTAGATCCGTTTAATTTTTCTAGACTTCATAAATTCTATTTCTAGATATCTTACATTTTTTATAATTTCTAGTTTTCTAAGATTCTATAGATTTTTCAGGGTGTCTGAAAAATAACTTGACCGAAACATACTTTAATTTTACTGCTGTATAACATAGTGAAATATAGCTACTCGGCTCGCTATCGCTCGCCTCGACCTTCGTGTGACCTTGGAAGTCACATTGTTTTAGCGTCACCTAACGTGAAATATAAAACAAAAACGCAACGGAGCCGCGGTGACAGTCCTGAAGTGTCAAGTTTGAAAACCAACTGTTTAATTTAACTTTAAAGCATCATCTACTTTGTAACAATAATAAAAACGTTGGTAACTCCGTTTAACAGAACTGCCAACGTAGAAAAAAAAATTAAGAACCTCTATTAAAACGTGTATTTTCCACAGCTTTCATCATCCACTGGAAAGGCGAACGTATTCCCGTATTTCGACCAAACGTCGCGTGTACTAACGGTGTCATCCACGTCATCAACGCTCCTTTCTTACAAGACGGCGACATTCAAGTCAGCAGCGCTTCGTCCTTGGGTTTTGCACCTCACTTCATCATGATTCTGGCTGTCAAATGGGTACTAATGTAATGGGCGTCCGCTTCTTAGTCACTTAAAATGGACGCTGGACGTGGAGGATTGCAGTTATCTTAAGTTGACTGCAGTTCTTTACAGTTTTCGTGCTGCAATTCTTCAAATATCATGAAAATGACACGTTTTCTGAATAATTCATAATCAATTCTTGCACCAAAACTCGGAAATAATTTTATCAATTAGGTGTATTATTTACGATTTGTAAATAAATCAGTTCGATTAGTAAAATTATTTTTGCATTGTATATAATTAGGACCTAAATTAGTGTATTTTTAAAGGAGAGGTTTATAAGTTGTATCTGTCGGAACGCACTTTTTCGACGAGAACTGAAATTTGGTTGAATTATTTTGTTGAAATTGTGCGTACAATTCACTGAAGCATTTCAGGTTTTTATGTCATGTTCTATAGATGTTGATTAAAGTTGGATCCCTATTTAATAAAATTAAGAAACTGCCTTGTCACAAATCATTCTACAGAGTGTTCATAAATGTTGGCACCGGACATTCATTTGTGAACACCATGTATTTGGCATTATGCTGTTATAAATCTAAAAATGTTGACTGATCATAATTGAAATGTTTTCTCTATATATATAGGTATATTTAATACTAAAAGATAATAATTATTTGTAGTGCCCTTACATTCCAACATTGTCACAGTCCAACCGCTTTATTCATGGAATTTGCTTGAAGTTGGCTATTAGAAATGTCTATGTAACGTGTGAATTCTAGATTGATTGCTTTGGAAAAAAAACCGATAAGTTATTGTAAATATATGTGTGTATAAATGTTCATATTTTTGACAGTACATGTTTATAAGTGTTAGATCAACGCTCCTTAATTGCTTTCACGTAGTTTATAATTAATTCTAGGAATTTGGGCACTGAAATGCTTCATCTTAGCGGAGATACTTAATTCATACATTAAGAGCTCAAACTTAAGCAGCACAATTTTTTAGGTGTAACTTCTTTCACATGTTTATTTCTTTGAACTTTTGATGTATGAAAGAAGGCGTCACATGTTACCAAAGAAATAGCCCGAATCTCATTCTCAACTGGAAAAATTCATGTTACACAGATACTCATAAATGTTAACATTATAATAACCTTAACTGTCATAGAACAAAGCTAATATACATGTGAATATAAATGTAAAAGAAGCACTGCCAATGTCAAATTTTGTAGAAATGGTAGAGTTTCATTGCGGTTCACTCTCTTTAATGATTTTTCTGTGGTTTTGTTAGCCCTGGCCTAGGATGTATATAATTTGAGTTCAATAAAGCATTCAGTGCTCCTATCTTGGGTTTTATTCTTATTTTATAAAGTAAAAAATAAAATAAAGAAGTGAAGCACAAAAATATGAAGAGTTCGACAAAAAAATTCCTAATTTTCAAGTAATCTGCACACGCCACTGGACTCCTTTGAGATTCTGTGTGCTCCTGATACAAATTTTCTTAAAACCAAGAAAATACCGAAAATTTTCAATAATTTCGCTAGAATTTGATAAAAATTCGTTTTGATGTACTAGAATCATAGGAGGTGTGAGGAGGTCTTCGATTACTCCTAATATTCGGAGACCTCTTCTCATCTGATGTGCTCCTGATACAAATTTTCTTAAAACCAAGAAAATACCGAAAATTTTCAATAATTTCGCTAGAATTTGATAAAAATTCGTTTTGATGTACTAGGATCATAGGAGGTGTGAGGAGGTCTTTGATTACTCCTAATATTCGGAGACCTCTTCTCATCTGATGTGCTCCTGATATAAATTTCCTTAAAACCAAGAAAATACCGAAAATTTTCAATAATTTTGCTAAAATTTGATAAAAATTCATTTTGATGTATTAGGATCATAGGAAGTGTGAGGAGGTCTTTGATTACTCCTAATATTCGGAGACCTCTTCTCATCTGATGTGCTCCTGATACAAATTTTCTTAAAACCAAGAAAATACCGAAAATTTTCAATAATTTCGCTAGAATTTGATAAAAATTCGTTTTGATGTACTAGGATCATAGGAGGTGTGAGGAGGTCTTTGATTACTCCTAATATTCGGAGACCTCTTCTCATCTGATGTGCTCCTGATATAAATTTCCTTAAAACCAAGAAAATACCGAAAATTTTCAATAATTTTGCTAAAATTTGATAAAAATTCATTTTGATGTATTAGGATCATAGGAGGTGTGAGGAGGTCTTTGATTACTCCTAATATTCGGAGACCTCTTCTCATCTGATGTGCTCCTGATACAAATTTTCTTAAAACCAAGAAAATACCGAAAATTTTCAATAATTTCGCTAGAATTTGATAAAAATTCGTTTTGATGTACTAGGATCATAGGAGGTGTGAGGAGGTCTTTGATTACTCCTAATATTCGGAGACCTCTTCTCATCTGATGTGCTCCTGATACAAATTTTCTTAAAACCAAGAAAATACCGAAAATTTTCAATAATTTCGCTAGAATTTGATAAAAATTCGTTTTGATGTACTAGGATCATAGGAGGTGTGAGGAGGTCTTTGATTACTCCTAATATTCGGAGACCTCTTCTCATCTGATGTGCTCCTGATATAAATTTCCTTAAAACCAAGAAAAATACCGAAAATTTTCAATAATTTCGCTAGAATTTGATAAAAATTCGTTTTGATGTACTAGGATCATAGGAGGTGTGAGGAGGTCTTCGATTACTCCTAATATTCGGAGACCTCTTCTCATCTGATGTGCTCCTGATACAAATTTTCTTAAAACCAAGAAAATACCGAAAATTTTCAATAATTTCGCTAGAATTTGATAAAAATTCGTTTTGATGTACTAGGATCATAGGAGGTGTGAGGAGGTCTTTGATTACTCCTAATATTCGGAGACCTCTTCTCATCTGATGTGCTCCTGATACTAATTTTCTTAAAACCAAGAAAATACCGAAAATTTTCAATAATTTCGCTAGAATTTGATAAAAATTCGTTTTGATGTACTAGGATCATAGGAGGTGTGAGGAGGTCTTTGATTACTCCTAATATTCGGAGACCTCTTCTCATCTGATGTGCTCCTGATACAAATTTTCTTAAAACCAAGAAAATACCGAAAATTTTCAATAATTTCGCTAGAATTTGATAAAAATTCGTTTTGATGTACTAGGATCATAGGAGGTGTGAGGAGGTCTTTGATTACTCCTAATATTCGGAGACCTCTTCTCATCTGATGTGCTCCTGATACTAATTTTCTTAAAACCAAGAAAATACCGAAAATTTTCAATAATTTCGCTAGAATTTGATAAAAATTCGTTTTGATGTACTAGGATCATAGGAGGTGTGAGGAGGTCTTTGATTACTCCTAATATTCGGAGACCTCTTCTCATCTGATGTGCTCCTGATATAAATTTCCTTAAAACCAAGAAAATACCGAAAATTTTCAATAATTTCGCTAGAATTTGATAAAAATTCGTTTTGATGTACTAGGATCATAGGAGGTGTGAGGAGGTCTTCGATTACTCCGTATATTCGGAGACCTCTTCTCATCTGATGTGCTCCTGATACTAATTTTCTTAAAACCAAGAAAATACCGAAAATTTTCAATAATTTCGCTAGAATTTGATAAAAATTCGTTTTGATGTACTAGGATCATAGGAGGTGTGAGGAGGTCTTTGATTACTCCTAATATTCGGAGACCTCTTCTCATCTGATGTGCTCCTGATACAAATTTTCTTAAAACCAAGAAAATACCGAAAATTTTCAATAATTTCGCTAAAATTTGATAAAAATTCGTTTTGATGTACTAGGATCATAGGAGGTGTGAGGAGGTCTTTGATTACTCCTAATTTTCGGAGACCTCTTCTCATCTGATGTGCTCCTGATACTAATTTTCTTAAAACCAAGAAAATACCGAAAATTTTCAATAATTTCGCTAAAATTTGATAAAAATTCGTTTTGATGTATTAGGATCATAGGAGGAGTGAGGAGGTCTTTGATTACTCCTAATATTCGGAGACCTCTTCTCATCTGATGTGCTCCTGATACTAATTTTCTTAAAACCAAGAAAATACCGAAAATTTTCAATAATTTTGCTAAAATTTGATAAAAATTCGTTTTGATGTACTAGGATCATAGGAGGTGTGAGGAGGTCTTTGATTACTCCTAATATTCGGAGACCTCTTCTCATCTGATGTGCTCCTGATATAAATTTCCTTAAAACCAAGAAAATACCGAAAATTTTCAATAATTTTGCTAAAATTTGATAAAAATTCATTTTGATGTATTAGGATCGTAGGAGGTGTGAGGAGGTCTTCGATTACTCCTAATATTCGGAGACCTCTTCTCATCTGGTGTGCTCCTGATACTAATCTTCTCAAAACTAAGAATTCTAATAATCTCGTTTAAATTTCATGAAAAGCAGTTTTGGTGTATTAGGATCAGATATGTTACCATTAAGTCTTTAATCAAAGAGTAATGGAGGAATTTTGGAGTAATTACTCCAAATATGTTAAGACCGCCTCGTGCTTAATGTGATCCTAATAGTAACACTAGAATAGTAGAAGAAGTAGAAGAAATAAGCCAATATCTGAAAATGAAGAGGTTCCTGTTTAACTTGCAAGGGTGTTTTGTTGATTGCAGATCCACACTTATTTATTTCTTTTTATATTAATACACGCGTATATTTTTTTAATCAAATTTTTATAAATCGCAATACATATATAAAACAAATATTGTTATTGTTTAATAAAACCACCTTAGGTATATAAAATTTTTACTATAAGTTGTATATGCAATCAACAATACAATTACTTGATTTTTGCTTCTAACTTCACACTTGTTTCAGCTAATCAGAAACTTGTATTTTGAACCAATAGAATTTGAACCTTTAATAAAATGGAGGTAAATTTTAAATTTTATCTTTCAACAATAGCACCTTCATTTTTTTCATTTCTTTTCTAATCAACACTTGACTATGATTATTTCGCATGTTTTTAGCGATAACAGCGCTATTAGATTCATTTACAGTCGATATAAATAATGCTAAATAAATGATAATGATGAATGAAAAGATAAGTACAGTAATGGAAAATGATGAAGTTAAATATACACCATGTAATAGAAAAACAGCAACCATATGGATCTGCATTTTTAAATGAGTCTAGGTGCTCTATCTTCAACATTATGCTGAAGCTGAAGCGAACGTTCGCGAGCCGAGTACTTATAAAATGTCATTTTAAAAAAGTCAGAAAAACAAAAAAATATTTTTGAGGACTTCAGATTAATAATTAATCAGTAAATGTATTAATAAGTTATAAAATATAACAACAAACAATGTAAAATTTGGAATGTTGATTTTCAGATTTTACTCTATTTTTGAACAAAAGATGGCGCCAGGATCGTTAAAATTGAACGTCCCCTTGACTTTGTTGGACCAGTTTATTTGGTCAAACTTGTATTTTGTGTTACATAAGCAAAAAGTACTCATTAAACAAACCAAATATGGTTTAACTCGAGAGTTATGTACAAACTGTTTTTCATTCCCCCCCCCTCCACTGTTTTTCACATCCTTGACTCACAAATAACGACCAAGGTGTAAAAACTTGAACTTCGATGAAATTACCATTTTAAAATTCTATCTTTGTACCATTAAAAAAATCCATCACCGCCCATGCTCCGAAATCCCCCCAAATCGCACTTCGTCCCTGAGCACCGCAGGCGAATTTAAGAAACCCAGCAATTGGCCCGCGTCTTTGGGTCCCTCCATCTAGAAGGTCTTCGACTCCCCAACCATGACAAGCCTCCTAGACCGAGCTGAAGACATCGATTTCGTCACGAAAACAGCAAGTAAGTACCCCCCCAACCTCCCCAAAAATCCAAAATTCTATAAAATTTCCCGGTCATATTTCGAAAATCGATAAAGCTCGTGTACCGGTCGAGTGACGCGTAGAAGTGAGGTTATGTTTTGGTATCCATGTTAAATAATTTTTTAAATAAATTAATAAAGCTGTCAATATTCTAAAGGATGAGTTCAGGTGAGTTTCACGTCTTTTGTCGTTGAACTGGGAAAAATTTGGGAGGATAAGTATGAGATCTGTGCTTTTTGCGACTGCCCAGATTGGCAACGTTTCCACTTTTTTTTTCGGGGTTTTAATCAATAATTGCAGCTTCTTTAAAGTGAGACTTAATGGATTTTTTAACAGTTGAAAGGGACCCCAATAAGAGAAGAGTGAAGCCTGTGGAGACGCAGGCGAGTATTTTGGATTTTGATCTCGAAGAGGAGAGCTCTGATGACTCAGATTTTCGGATTGAGGATCATCCCGATGCCAGTGATGATGATGATGATTCGGGGAAGAGTAATGACGATGGTGAGATGACTTTGAGAGAGGGCTTACATTACAATAATTATTTTAGATGATGATAGCAGTGATGAGGAATCTGAGGGCTCAGATTTGGAGGAGCTGAAGAATTTAAAGCTGCCAAATGGAGATGGACTCTCTATTTCTGCCGTTATACAACAGGCGAATTTGCAGCTTAATTCCGTAAGATTTTGAGGCGCTTGGAGCCGATATTTAGTAATAATTATTTTATCCAGCAGCCTGGATCTCTTCTCAAATGATAGTTTCAATTTTGATCATTTTAAGTCATGATAGACAAACTGACACTATGATCAAATGAGCCACTAAAACAAAAGAATCTCTGACTTTTATGACACGTTAAATTTTTTCGTTCTAATTTTTTAATTTTTTTAAACAAATTTCATAATTATTCAGTAATATTGCATTTAAAATCGTAATATTTTTGTAGAATTATGTTTCGATTATCGATTACTTTTTTCGTTTTTGATCATTTTCAGAACAATACTTTTGACATTCAAGATCATGAAAGACAAGTGACAGTTTGATCAAATGGTCATTAAAACAAAAGAATCACTGATTTTTATGACATGGCTTCTAGTTTTGTTGTTTGATTGTTTTTCAAACTAACATTTGCAGAGTTTGTATGTAGTGAAAATTAATTGCAATATTCATTTTAAACGTTAATATTTTTGCAGTCAACGAGACTTTTTGTTTCAATTATCGATTGATTTTTTTCAATTTTTATTAATTAATTTTGCAAATATCTTAACATTCAGCTTTATTTACTCTATCATTTTTTATGTCTGACGTTATAAGACGACATACGTTTTTACTTTCATGACCCGCTTGATAGAAAGACTTTCGGATCGCCTGAACTTTTGGAGCGCTATTTTTGACATTTGACTTCTAGATCATAAAAGACAACAGTGACAGTTTGAAATATTATAAATAACCCGCACACCAAAAAGTCAGTTTATTAGCTGACGCGCGTTTCGGTATCAAAGCCACCATTATCAGAGCGATGATACAAACTTCAGTAACCGTTTGTGGCACACTTTGAAATAGGCATTTTGTTGGTAACCTTGCCTGTCACAAATAGTTGGTATTTAATCATGAGTTTATATGCAAATTTGACAGATCTGTAATATGATAAACAGTGCTACCAACACGTCACATGAATGCAATGTCTACTCGATAATTTGTTATAATTTCAGAAGTTAAATTTTGCCACCCTGTATATTTTAAAATTAGAACAATTTCGAGCTCCGCCCCCGAGCTCGCATCTTTAAAACTTTAATCACTTTTAACCCTTTAATATTGATTTTATTATATTTTATGCAGACAGTGGGAGAATAACTTCATCTATTATTTAGACCCACTGTTTTCCAATACTTGTAATTTTAATTAACATAAAGAACGAGACAGTTTCAGTCTGTCACAGTCCACAGAACATGTCCGACTATTTTCTTGTAATCTACTTAGTTTAAGTATTTACTTATTTTCTAACATTTTTTCTTCCTTCTAGTTCAACGAAAAAGATGCCCAGATCCTCATCTGTTGCGGCTGTCTCGGCGACCAAAGCGACGGCATCAACGAGATCGTCGAATGCGACAGTTGCGGCGTGACAGTCCACGAAGCCTGTTACGGCGTCTCTGACTCTGCAAGTCTTGCAAGCACCGACTCGTTATCGCCGACAGCCCCATGGTTTTGCGAAGCGTGCAAAGCCGGTGTCAAAGACCCGATATGCGAGTTGTGCCCCAATTCAGGGGGCATATTCAAAGAGACGGATGTTGGAAAATGGATACATTTAGTTTGTGCCCTGTATGTCCCGGGGGTGGCGTTTGGCGAGGTCGATAAACTGACCAGTGTGACTCTTTTCGAGATGCCGTATAGCAAATGGGGGGCGAAAAGTTGCAGTTTGTGTCAGGATGATCGCTTCGCTAGAACTGGAGTCTGTATTGGGTGCGATGCGGGGATGTGTAAAACGTACTTTCATGTTACTTGGTGAGTGAGACTTTGAGGAGTACGGAGATTAGTTTTTTCTTGTAGTGCTCAAAGAGAAGGGTTCTTGTCGGAAGCTCATTCTGAAGAAGTAGACCAAGCGGATCCGTTCTACGCACACTGTAAATTACACTCGGACAAGACTTTGGTGAAACGACGGAAGAAGAATTATTTGGCCTTGCAACTAAGGACACATTATAGACAACTCCAGTTCGAAAAAGAAGGACACAGCGACACACAAGAACAAGTCAGGATCAGAAGAAAGTTGGAGAAACAGAAGGTGCACTTTTTGAACCACAAAGCGTTGAAGCCACCACCGTGGGGTAAAATCTATCCGTGGGAGAGTTTTAGACTTACAGTTTCTTGTAGTTCCAACCCAGAAAATGCCTCGTTTGTTAACTACCAGCGCATCTGCGTGTCGGAAACTCCTCCGCAAAGCTGAGCTCATGGGAATCAACACCATGGTGTTAGAAATGCAAGAGGCTCAAACCGCTGCTTTGGTGGACGTCCGCAAAAAGTGGCACATTCCTCCAGCTTTCACGGTTGAATTCATAGCCTATTACCTCGATCGCAACGATCGTCTCAAAGGTATGAAAGAGACTCTAGAAAAACTCTTAGAAAGCAACGCGGACTTGTTGGACGAACAACAAAAACTCAGAATTAAATACGACGAGGTAAGTCACTTTTCATTGTCGCTTTATTGCTAATAATTTGTGCAGTTGTTGAAGACAAACGCTGAAGAAACCAAGAAGAATCTTGATTTGAAGCAAACCGTGCACAAATATCACTCGGCGATTCTAAGCGCTTGCCCTACTAAAAACTTGCCGAATATCGAAGATCTAGGGAAGCCGGCGGTGGCAAAGACGAGTCAGCCCATGATGGTACCCACAGCGGCGGCGTTGAAGATGGGCGTTGGGTTCCCGCTGAATAATATTCCGGCTGGGAGGTCCGATCGAGTCCTCAGCAGCCACGCCAAACAAGGTATATGTCGTCGATGTTTAATCTAATATCGGATTTTTTTTCGTCCGTTGTAGATTCGCTGATGCTCAACGAATGCGGGATTTGCCGCCAAAAACGCGATCAGCACCTCCTCGCCAAATGCGACACTTGCCACCTTTTCTACCATTTAAACTGTCTCAATCCTCCACTCACACGTCTCCCAAAAAAATCCAAACTTTACGGTTGGCAATGCTCCGAATGCGATAAAACTTCCGATTCCGAAGTCGAAGAAATGAAAACTCCACGTCGTAGTAAAAGTAGATACAGTAGAGAACGCTCAGATCAAGAAATGACGACTCCCAAACTTAAAATAAAACCCGTGGAAGAACCCATGGAGAAACTTCCAATGCATGAAGACAACCACGTGACAACTCCGGAAGTTCTGGTTCTGGAAACCCCGGAGATGAACGGATTCGAGAGTAGCAAGCATGTGAGTAAGTCGGGGAAGAAGAGAAGAAGAGAGAAACACAAGAATCGGTATTCCCCAGAGTTAGGGGGGTCCACGAAGGAGCATAAGAGGAAGAGGAAGAAGAAAAGTTTAGATCTGGATGAGCCGTTACCACATCCAAGGATAACCATCAAGGTAACTTTTTTTTTTTGTTATCCTTGTTTTAATTTCTTTGTGTAGATTAAACCCATTCCGTTGCCGGCCGGCGAAGTGGCCTCTGAATCCAACCCGCAATGTTTCTACGTCCCCAACGAAAACAACGACAATGCGCCGCCCCCAGTCTCCGTTAAACTTGTACCTCTACCTGAAAAAGAAATCGAGAAACTGACGTCCCCCAAGACGCCGCCAAACAAACCGCAAATTTCCGTCAATTGTGATGTTTGCCAAAATGGGACGTTACCGAACAATGCTGTCAGATGCGACGATTGTCAGAAAATCTATCATTTCACGTGTCTGGATCCTCCGTTAAAGAAAAGCCCGAAGAAACGAGGATACTCATGGCATTGTGCAGATTGTGATCCTACTGTAAGTATTTCAAAATGTTGGTACCACTAACCTCAAAACTGTCAAAAGTGACAGAGTTACCAACACGTTTCAAATTTCACTCTTTTTTTTCAGGGATCGGAATAGGTTACGATTTAACTGTAGCTCATTTATACCAATAAAATTTTTCAACGACTTTATTTCAAAACGATACAAAATCCTGCAAAGCACACAAACTTCCCACGTTATTTTCAGTTTTTACCATTTCACAGAAGTGAACGTCAGGAATGGGGTAACCTATTCTATTAAAAACGTCGGTTTTAGTTACTAAGAAAACTTTGGACGGATGTTTCTTTTTGTATAAGTTCAAAGTTTGTTGGGCCATTCTCATTGCGGCTTCGGTACAGTTTTGGATGCGGAAATACAGAAATAAGAGCTGGGGATTTAATTCTAGGAGTTCTTTTAGAGGGGCTGCGCTGAATTTGTCGATGTCATTACAAATTAAAACGAGGCGTTCCAGTTTTTTGGATGCGATGATGCACAGGCGTTCCAGGAGTTTGTCCAGTTGGATACGATGGTTCTCGTACCTAAAAGAAATTTTAAATCTGTTGGTAGCACTGCCCATTGCTGATAAAGATGTCGTTAGTGGTGCATGAAATATCAACTCGAAAGGCAGCGCTACCAACACACCCAGAGACCGTTAAATTAAAATCTGTTGGTAGCTCTCAAATACGTCATTGGTGACGTGTGAAATGACAAACTCAGAAGCAGAGCTACCAACAGATTTCAAATTTTATAGTTGTCTCTATTTACCTAAAATCTTTTAAAGCCGATGCTTCTGGAACACCGATACAAATATTGTAATTAAGTTTTTCGTGTTGGGCCAACGATGTTATTTTCAACCTTTGTAAACTTCTACACTTTTTTAAAACCTGAAACTTTAAGTCAGAAAAGAAACTCCTATCATTAAACTCACTTCTATCAAGAAACTCCCATCTAAAGTAATCGGGATTTCCAGGGTCAAACTGTCCAGATTTTCAAAAAGGGAAATCAGAGGATATCCCTGGATCGCGCTATGATGGGCGGTTCTAAAAACGAAGATAATCACGCTGTTAAGACTCACTTCACAAACTCACTGATGACAAACATAAATTTCCAAGTGGTGTAAACTTAAAAAATTCCGGAAAATGTCTCCCACTGGATGTGACGACACTGAGTTTTCCACCCCGATTCGTTTTCTGGTGAAGGTGTTAGAATCCTGGACATGGACAAAATCTCTCGCGTTTTTATCTGGAACTAAACGGTTTTCTCACGATCATATTTAAACAACTTACTTTGTAGCAAGCACATCATCACACAGAGTTTCTTCAGGTCTGTAGCACCAGGAGATTTAAGTATTTCTTCGACCGCTTCTCTGCATCTGTTGTTGCAAATAGGGCCACTATGGTAGAAATTCAGCTCCTCGAAGTGGATCGTGTCGAGAGTTCTTTCATTAACTATCAAACGCTAAAAAAAAATAAGTTGGTACCACTGATGTTGTTATTTACTCTTGCGTCTTTGGGTCCGTAGGGTTTGGAACAATGCAGTTCATCGAGGACTTTCCAGCTGCCCAATTTTCCTTCAATTTCAAAGATACTTTTAGAGCGTAGCTGCTTCGCGCTGAATTTCTCTACAAAAAAAACTTTAGTGTTGTGTATACTGTTTTTTCCACGGTATGTACCACAACACATTACGTACGGCTGGCACGCTCTTCTGTTGTTATAATACGTAGTGAGCCAATAGTGATCGAAATTGATTGAAGGAATAGGAGCGTTGACTTGACAGAAGATTTTATTCTTATTTTGAGCGTTTAGACAGTGGAGGATGATTTCCCTTCCGCACGGCTCTTCCACGTCAATCTAAGCAATAAGAATTGTACAACAAACAAACAAACTTAATTAACAAACCCATAATTTGGTCAGCCCGGGAAACACCATTTCCAAGGTCATGGGGCTAATCAAAGTGTTCACTTTAACAATGTTGATGTACAGAGTTTGGACGGATTTTATTCTATGAGTGCCTAATTCGTCGTGTCTTTTCACAGAGATTCCCAGTTTTCTAATCTACAATTAAAGGGTCAGAATCTTAAGTTTGGAAATTAAGGGGGCACCTTTAATTTAGAAAAGGCTTCAGTGTCAGTAGGAGAGAGGCTTAAATTAGTTTGCATCGCATATAAAGTGTCCAAATTGACTAGCCGAGAGACAAATTTTCGTAGTTTCGCTGCTTGGACCCAATACAAACAATTCACGTTGAGAGTTGAAACATGTTCGAATGCGATTTTTTTAGAAATCTGGGACAAATCTTCCAGTGCATACTTCTTGTACAAATCGATAGTCCTACAAAAATCAATCTCGCATATAGCAGTTACTGGAGTTAACACCAGATGGCGTATGTAGATATGAATATGACTTTTCGTTATTAAACTGTATGTATACTTACTTAATAACACTCCTGTCTTGAAAAAAATAGTCACAGTCATAGACCTTACAGAAGTTTAACAGTGTAAACGTATCAATGCCACTTAAAATTTGGATCAGGACTTCATTGGGTAAGTTGTAAAAGTAGGAATTGTAGAAATCTTGAGACATGTCACGTAAAATTTGCAAAAATGAACCGGGACAACTTTGAGGTTATGTGAAATGTCAAATGTCACGTGGAATGGGAATGTTGTGTCGTTTGACAGTTTTATTTAATGTGAAATGTTTCAGAAAAATGCAGAGAAAACGCAACAAACTCTACAAGCACGCAAAATTTGAGGTTTTGGGGTTCATCCCGGAAAAATAAAAACTCTATTAGTTATCATTTAATAGATTAAATGCGAAAATGCACAATATGAAGCCCCCATCAACTTAAGGTTTACAATGGTTCAGATATCTCGGATACAGACAGACTTCTCTGATATGATATCTATTCAGCAACCAACAAACTAATCTCTCCAATCCAAGTCCGTATCCCCCATGTGGGCACGTCCCGTATTTCCTCTGATCAGTGTACCAGAAATACGGCGTTGGATCAATCCCCTCTCTCTTGTATCCTTCAAACAACTCCTCCAAATCGTGTATCCTCATCGACCCTCCAACGATTTCCCCAACATTCGGCAACAAGACATCGACACTCTCCGTCAACCGTGCGTCTTCTGGACATTTCGACATATAGAAAGACTTTATGTTTGCCGGAAACCGGCAAAGCATGATCGGTTTATTGATCTTATCCGTCATTTTCCGCTCGGGCATCTCTGGAATGTCTTCCCCGAATTCGTAGAAAGAGCCATCTTCCTTTGTGATGTTGTTCTTCTTAAGATACTCGATGGCATCGGAGTAGTTCATGCGGAGGAATGGTCTTTGAGGAACTTGGAAGTTGGGGTTCAATTCGTAGACGATGTCGGCGTACGGAGACTTTAAGACTCGGTCCACGACGTCACAGATTAAGTCTTCCAAGCGATCTAACAAGTCCTCGAAAGTTATAAAAGGACACTCGGCTTCCACGTGGGTGTATCTAAGAAGAAGATAAGTCACGGGCTTATTGACTTAAGTAACTTACTCAGCTAAATGACGCCTGGTTCTGCTTTGCTCGGCGCGGAAGCTCTCGGCGACACAGAAGACGTCGCCCATGGACGGGAGACATGTTTCTAGATACAGTTGGGAGCTTTGTGTCAAATACGCTTCCTCTCTACACGAAAAAACAACGAAATTCCAGTAAGGAAAACGCCACCAACTTACCCGAAATAGTCCAACTTGAACAAGGTGGAGCCACCTTCGCATTGTGTCTGGACAATCGACGGCGGTGTCACCTCACAATACCCCCGATCCAAATAATGATCTCTGAAAGCTTGAAGAAGCACCGATCTCATTCGTAAAATTTTAGACGTGTTTTCGCCCCTGATCATAATATGACGGTTTTCTGCTTGCACGTCTGGGAGTGCTTGCTCATTGAGAATAGCATCGGCGCCACCTGGTGGTGCTAACCCAATAAGTTCCCAATAGTCGACGGCTAATTCGTGGCCGCCTGGAGCAGTTTTCCCTTCTGGCACCGCCTTCAAAGTACCATATAGAAGCACCGTCGACTCCGTAGACAACAAGAGGGCGTTGTACGTCTGACAAAGACAGTCTGTTAAGACACTCTGCAAGAACCCAGTTCCGTCTCTGAGCGTAATGAACATCAATTTTTGCCCTTGTCGTCTTAGTCTGTGGACCCAGCCGTGGATTTTCACTCTTTGATCTCTGTACTCTTTAGCTAAAACACTTTTCAGTCACTTCTTTAACATCTCCGTTCTTACCTTTGTTAATTTTGACGGATTTGGCTGCAGGAAGAGACTTATCTTCAGTGATAACAATTTTCTTTGCTTCTTCCAAGTTCTTCTCTCGTTTGGCTGCGTCTTCTTCTTCTTTCTTTGCTGCGTCGGCATGTTTGTATGACTCTCTGAGCCAAATCTTCTGGATCTTCTTTAGCTGGGACTTGGAGGCTGGTTCGAATTTCACGTTTTCTTTGCCGTCGACGTAGATGACCGGAAACGGTTCTGCACCAGCGTGGCGCATGGCTCGAAGAATCGTCTTGAAAGGTTTTTCTTCAGTGCCAAGACCGGTTTCGTCATTGCCGGATTTTTCAGAAGTGTAGATGGCTGTAAAATGAAAAGTTCGAACAATCTGTAAAATTTGGAACTGGAGTGGCCAATGGAATCGGGAAGTACGACGTACGAAATAGCAATTCCTAATACAGCGTTTTTAAGTTTCTAGATATGTGAAAAAAATGACGGAAATTACGTAAAAATTAATGAAGATAAAACGATTATTCACGAAGAGATATGACGTCATGATTCCAAAGCCCACTACAATTTCAACTTTTATCGGGCTTTATTAACACAATCACTTGTAACTGAGTTTCATCATTTGTTTGGGTTTTCCCAGCAGCAACAAACATGATGGATAAATTTAAACTCATTCATAAAAGATAAATGTTATATGGCACGTTTTGACATTGAGGTTTCAAGTATTTATGAAACAAAGGCATAAGAAAGTTTTACCAACAAGCTAAAAATAATATATTAATAATAAATAATAAATTAATTGGGGTTTCCAGGTAATTATATAATCTTGATCATTTTTTGGTATCAAATCAATAATCAAAGGCATTTTTAAAGAAGCGATAATTGAATTCATGTATTGGTCCCCTCGACAAAAAGTACGGTTGGTACTGCTACATTTTAGTACCTTCCCCGCTGTAAATTGGCAGCTCTGCTCGGCTCCTTTTAACTTGAAATTTTGATTTAATATTTATTTAATATTCAACAAACAAAAAAACAACCTTACGCTTCGTCTTGATCTGACAGATGAAAAAAAAAGGTCCAAAAATGACAAAAGACTTATTTAACATTTCTAGAATTTTCCAAAAATCCCTAAAAATGTGGGATAATATTCATAAGAAACATTATTCTAACGCCTACTCCAATTTGAACTTTTTGATCACTCCTCAAGTGTGTCATCAAAGAAGGCGATGAACTAAATACACTTGATTCTGACAAGTCTGGCAGTCCAGAGATGACAATTTTTCCACAGCTTATTGTAATATTATTTTTTTAATCAAATGACACGTTTTATTTCTATTTTCCTTATATGAATCACTCAAATCTTATCACGAATTTCTCATGCGTTAAAGGCCAGCTTCTTACCATAAGTTAAATTTCAACACAAATTCAAGCCCTAGTCACGAAAATCCACGTTTTGATTAAATTTTTATGAATAAAAGTGCATGCCGCAAAATTTCTAGGTTAAATAAAAAAAAACACTCACGATTTCCGCCCTCTCCTGACATTTTCACAAAATTATTTTTATA
Organism: Cynaeus angustus; assembly: GCA_030157275.1. Lineage (NCBI taxonomy): Eukaryota > Metazoa > Arthropoda > Insecta > Coleoptera > Tenebrionidae > Cynaeus > Cynaeus angustus. The sequence goes on from CM058067.1 coordinate 12,358,235, forward strand.
AGTGCACTACGAAGCAAATGCAACTAAATGCAAGAAATTTCTGATGCAATTTTCCTCCAAATTGGTTTTTTAGCTTATTGCACAGACCTCACTTTTGACAGTGGAAGGGGCTACGGTGCGACAGAAAAGTGTCATCTGTCACATCTGTCGGTGACATAACCTCATTGTCAGAAAGAATTAATTATTTGAATAAGATAACTGTTAAAAATGCCGTTTTTTCACGTTTGACTACGAGTTTTTGACCGCAAATCTGCCAAATTGGGGGAGGGAGGAAGAAAAACGATGGATTTTGATGTGTGAGGTTAGAAAGAATGGAGAACTATAAAGATAGTGGAAAAGTAGACCCCGACTATGAGAGCTACAATTCAGCCGTGGAACTAAATGAAGAAGAAGGTAGAAATCCGGTCGTTATTACTAAGCTCCAACTTTCTTTTCAGACAAGAAACAGAACCTTCTTAAAATCCAGAAGATCATAGAAGAAGAATACAATAGAGAAATTAATCAAAGACAGGAACAAATAGAACAGATTGAGCTCCAGATATGCAAAGTCAGAAAAGTCCTCCACTTACTCCGCTACGCTTTAATTAAGTCCTATTACAAAAAGAAAGAATTAGAACACAGTGGAAATGAAGATGAAGCTTCCACTTCTGATCTCCTGTTAGATAAACAAAACCGGATACACCCAGCCATCAAAAAACTGCTTGGTAAAAACCTAGACAACCTCAGCGTTTTGAATGTTAGAGATAAAAGGAAAAGTAACGCCAGAGCTGTGGCGGAGGTGCCCCCCCAGTCGCCTGAAACAAAAAGAATAAAGTTGAATCCAGAGCCTGAAATTAAAGAGACTAAAATTTGTGTGAAGAACGACTTGGAAAATATCCAAAACAGAAAAAAGACCAAGTGTAGGGTGGTAGTAGGGAATATTTCTAAATGGATGCCGTCATCCGAAGACGACGCTTTGACACACAAATGGATGGTATATGTGAGGGGACCAAAAGAAAACCCAGACGTTTCACATTTTATCGAGAAAGTTGTTTATTATCTTCATCCGTCGTATAAACCACACGATGTTGTGGAAGTTAGGTGAGTTTTGTTGAGTAAAGAGAGAGAATTTCTATTTATGATTTTCAGTGAATCTCCTTTTCATCTGTCGCGCCGAGGCTGGGGCGAATTCCCTGTCAGAGTACAAATTTTTTTCAAAGTAACGCTAAACAAACCGATTGATGTTGTTCACAATATAAAATTAGACAAAACGTACAGCGGTAGACAAACTTTAGGTAAAGTTTACGTTTTCGTGATCTTCTTTGAATGTTTTTATTTTCAGGCAACGAAACGATCATAGACGTGTTCCTTTACGATGACAATTCGTCGCTAGAAAACACAGAGAACGAAACCAAGGACGTAAAAAAAGAGAAAATAGAGTCAGACGTAGACATAGTGACAGGAGCGGAGCACGATTATTGCTTCGAAACGAAGAATGAACACATCAATTTTGTGCATTCATATTCTCTTCCTCCGTCTCACCAAGGCCTCCCCAAGCCCAAAAAAGAGAAAATCGAACAAGATGAAAGCAACGCTTTGATCTACGGCTTGGAAACTTACGTTCATGAAAACGCGAAAATAGCCCCCAGTTTCAAACAACTCATTGAACTAAACAGAAAAGACATCAAATTCAACAATACCAAAATTATAGTTTTTGGGAAAAAAATGGAAGGCTCTTTTTTAACCAACTTTGGGAAACTCATTCAAGTTCCTACACGTCACCTCACGTCTACCAAGCCCGAAGGAGGGATGAAAGTCACGCTGCCAACTAACAAATTCAAAAACATGGGAGAAGCACTGCCTTATTTATTCAAACGACTTCCTTTGTATTCCGAGTTAGCCAACAACGCCGGATATAAGCGAATGTATCCTTTTACCGCCTCAAGTCTGAAAGAATTCGTCAGTTGGAACGTCGGGAAAAGACGGAGTTCGGAGGTTTTTTTTTCGTACTTGTTACATAAACAACGAATTTAGGTGTGATTTCAGTGGAGTCGAGCTAGAGCCGTTAAGAAGATTCTTTCCAATGAGAAAATCCAAGGAGTGGAAAATTGGAACACCAAAGCTATTTTAATGTACGGACGGTCACACGACTACACCCCGTTCACATCGTACGGCTTATTTAACCGACGCTCCGAAGAGAAAAATCTTTTGATGTTTTGTTACTCGGACTCCAACCATAGAAACAACGCCCGTAGAATCGTCGAAGACACCGAAGATGTCACCGTTAACGTCGATTCGGACTCGGGTAGCTACTACGTCGCTCGTGATCTTAGTCTCACTCTTGATTTCAGAAATGACTTCCCCGGAAAAACTCGAACCTGTAATAGACATCACGGATCCGCAATCAAGACTGGAATGTTCCTATATAAAACAAGCGGCGTTAAATAGCGGAGTTATTCTAAAACCGGAGGAAATTATCGAAGGGGTTAAAGTAAACGGAGCCGAGATGATGATCTTAGAAGCTGTAAAATGTCTAGCTGAGAATCTAATCAGGAGGGCGAAAAATCATAGAGTTTGTACCAGGAATCTGAAGTAGGTTTTGAAATCAGACGAATAGTTGGTAACACTGTTTTTTAGTTCCAACACGAGTGCGATTAATAGAGAGGACGTAGAAGTGGCTATCAGTGAACGACCAGAGATGTTGTGTTTCCGGTTTTATAAAGAAAAAGACGAATATTTCTAATGCCGACTGATGAAATGTCCATTATAATGTGATCAAATATATTTTTTTAAGGGAGGAACGGTGAGACTTTCTTAAGTTCCCAAATGGTACCAATAATCGATTGAAATTTCCGTACTTACAGACATGCGTGTTTCGTGGTGTGGTAGGATATAATTACTCGGCTCGCTGACGCTCGCCTCGGCCTATAGATTTTAAACAATAATAAATACAGTCGCGAGCGATAAATCTTGTCATAACTAATTACTGTCGCTGAAACCTCTTAACAATTTATTTTTGATTTGATGATCTGACAATTCTTTTTTAAATGGCGACCAAAATTGATTGCTCGCAATTGTATCTACGTGTGACGATTAATTAGATTAGAATTTCGATCTGATGGCGACTTAGCGGGCTTTGAAATTTAAATTTTATCGGTGGCCTTGCCTGGTTGTGAAAAGCTAACAAAGCTACCAACACACTTCAAATTCCAAAGCCTGCTTCGACGCCGTTTGAAGCGCAGTACTTATAAGATTTTGACGTGATTAAAAAAATATATTTAAGAATCCAAAAAGAAATACATCGTCGAAAAACATCGTGTAATTTTATGAGTAAATAATTACGTTCTTAGAAAATTGCTCTACTGACTGAAAAAGATTTATTAAAATACGTTAACCTACGAATATACAACTGCATCCTATTTACAGAATCTACAGAACTTAGTCATCAAAGTTCAACTCTGAACACAACTTTGAATAAATGTTCTGCAACTTCCTCGTTGCTGGTACCCCTGCCCCAGCTTCCTGCTTCACTTCTTTCTTTGCCATCACCGACTTATCCGGAGTGTCCAAACCGTGCTTTTGCACTTTATGTCTAAAAAGCGCTTGATAACTGAAAAAAGTCTGCGCACACTGTTCGCATTTGACCCGAAACGTCGATAATCGTGAATTCGATTTTTTCTCGGTACTCGGCGACTTCTTCGGGCTTCTCAAAGATCTTCTGTTTTGAGGCGACTTTACACAACTCTCTCTGATGTGTTTCTCAAACACTAACTGCGAGAGGAAAGTTTTCTTGCACGTTGCACAAGTAAACTCTTTGTGTGTCTTCAAATGCGTCGTCAGGTTTTGTTGGGATGAGCACAACTTGCCACAGACTTTACACTTGTTTAGCTTGGGGACTTTAAAAGTTGGCTGCACTGACTTGATCTTTTTCGGGGAAACTTGCACCACCGTGGTACTTTTCACCATTTGCTCCTTCGCATGTGTTCGTTTGTGGGCGTTCAAACTCGTTAAATCCGGGAATTTCTTCTTACAAACTGCACAGTTGAACAATTTCGAGCACATGTGTTTTTTCAACAAAATATTGTTAATAAAAGTCGACGCACAAATCTCACATTTGTACTTGTATTCAGGTAACGCTCTTTTAATCGAACTTTGCAGATTGTGATGCTGCAAGTGTGTTTTTAGGCTGTTGTGACTAGGGAACGTTTTGTCGCATTTGGGGCATGGTATTTCTGGTTTTGTAGGGACTTCCGGTTCGACTTTCTGTTTTTTAGTTATTGTTTCCACCGGTTTGTTCTTTGGTGGTCTTCCTCTTCTTCGTTTCGGTGGAGTTGTGTTATTATTGTTGGTGCTCTTGGGTTCCTCTTTCTCTTCGTCGTCGCTTTCGTCGAGATCGATGATGCTTTCGTGGGAATCGCTTTCGTCGCTTATTGTTATCTCGATTTTCTTTCGGCGGTGTTTCTTCTTTTTACGGTTTATTTTTTTGGGGTCGTAGTCGTCGTCAGAGTCTGTTAGTTCGACGTATTCGGTTACGGCTAAGTTTTCTTTGTTAACACCTAGGAAAATTGAGAAAATATTACCAAAATAGCGAACCTTTTTGCTACTCTACAAAAGGCTAGAGTTTGACAGAAGACTTACCTCCTCCAACGGCCTCTACGAACCCGTTCGACGATACCATCACCTCCTGCACCACAATCTCTTCATCCATCCTTTCCACCGGTTTTATCTTCTGTTTCCTCGGAAGGCGGTTCTTCCTCACCGGTGCTTGCGGTATTGTCGTCTTATTAATAAAATTATGAAAGAGCATCGCTTGCATTGCTTCTTTACACCTCGCGAATCTCTTCGTCATCCTATCATCTTGCGTCACATTCGTTTCAATTTCGTTCTTCGCTTGGAACATTGCGTGAGAGCTTTTGAGGATGCTCCTCGGATTGACCTTCGACCGACACAGATTCGACATTTCCATAGATAAAGAATCAACGTTCTCTTTTTCAGGATCTTGAACAACGTAAAGGTACAGTTTGTTGTCTTTCTTCACGAGTTTTGAAGAGTCTTTGTTTGATTTAAGAGCATGCTTCAAGATGTTGCTTTGTGGTTTTTCCACTTCTTCGGTTTCTTCGCTGTCTACATCACCGGTGATATGAAGACCTTCAACGATATGATAGTCGGTCTCATCAGAATCGTTGGCGTTGTCGTTGGTGATATCCTCCGTTTCTTCAGGGATCGCGGTCATATCAGGCCGAACTTCCACATGCTCGTAATCTTGGTCATCCACCACAGGCTGCTCAGGTGGCTCAGACACTGGTTCTTGATAGTCCATAGTATTTTCTTCAGATTGAGTTTGTTCTTGAAATTCCGCCAGTTCTTGGTTTTCATTGAACGTTTCTTGTTCTGTTAGTTGGTCGTAGTGAGGCTCTTGCTTTACATTCTGCAGCTGAAGAATACCTAAAAAAGAAGTTACAGAACCAGGATCACGCTAGCAAAGATGACCAACCAGGTTTGATATCCAAGGCTTCTTCTGATTCTTCGTTTTCGTAAGTTACCGTTGATTCGTCCTCCAATTCTTGGTTGTGAGGTTCTTGGATGTGGTTGTCAGGTAAAATGTGCTCGTTGGAATTATCTTCTTGGACGTAGATGTGCAAAGAATTATCTTGAGGTAGAGGATGATCAAACTCTTCAGGTTGCTCTAAAGGAACTGCCTCTGTGGGTTCTTCGTCCATTGGAAGTAAAGTGATTGTTTCAGGGATGGCTTCTAAGTGGCCTTGGTCGTTTTTTCTGTGGAAGATTTTGGGAGTGAGGAGGTTAACTAGCTACAGATATCTCAACAACAACATGTTGTTTAACCTCAAACTGTCATCAATACGCAGAGCTGCCAACACATTTCGAATTTCGTGGCCTTTAAACTTTTGTAAAGTAAAAACTATTCCAAAATTAAAACAAACTCAAAATTTCAAGGATTCCAAAATGGTTGGACTTACCTATGACAATTAGAAATTTTAAGCTAAAAACACAATGAGAAAAAAGCAAGTCAAAAATTACCACGACTGCTAACTGCTCAGAAATGCCAACCAATTTATTTCAATTCTGAATTTGGTAGAATTATTGAAATAATTAGGAGACTGACAAAATTGAGCAATTTTGCTTTGAAATTTAGGAGTTGATAACTCTGATTATCAATTTTACAATGTGTGGTTAGGCATGAAACATGAAATGACAGCTCTGACATGTCAAACGTGAAAAAAAATGGAACAGAACTACCAATAAAAAAAGAACATTTAAAACCCAAGCGTTTTTTCAAAAACAGTAGAAATTGAAAACCGAAATGAAAAAAAACAAAAACATTAAAAGTATGACAAAAAAATCAAAGAATACGAAATAAGCAGCAAAATTTTCGATATTCCCAACTTCAGGCAAAGAATAGAGAAACTGTAAAGAACCTAAAAGTAAACGACCGAAATTTAAACAAACGACAAAACTGAGGAATTCCACGGAAGTAAAAAAGAAAAATTGGAAAAATGGTGATCATCTTAATTTGAGTGAGGTTGGCTCTATTTCACTGCTTCATTAAAACATAATCCAATCTTAATCCACAATAAAACAAATGATTTAACTGCTGATTAAAACTTTTTCATTTCTCACCTAAACTGGAACTGGTATTTCTGTAAATTCCCCTCCTCATCCTGCACGACTTGAACTCCATATAGCTCATCTGACCCTTCCACGCTGAAAACCACAACTTGGTCATCAGCCTCTTCACTCTGCTCTTGTATCTCATTTCCATAATCCACGACATCCTCAACTTCCAATTTTGGATTCGTCAACGTAATATTCAAGTTTTCCAGCGACATATCGTTGGTAGTGTCCAAAACAGACAAGTATCTAGTTGGGGAATCTTCCTCTGCAGTTACATATCCTTCATTCATAGTATCCGCAAGAGCAGAATTGTCTATATTGTCTTGACTCCAGACAACACTTCCATCTACCAAATGTCTATCCACAGCAAAAGAATATCGTTCTGTCATCTTGTTAATGTAATTAAAGATTTATTTCCAAAAATGATGACATAACCTAGAAAAAACAATGGAGTGATTTTCATTAAACCTTACGGGTGATGACTAGATTTAGCTTTTTAATCACTTTCTATTGACAGTTCTTCAAGAACTTACATTAAAATCGCACTAATCTTCAAATCCGGAAATTTTTTAAAAACACAGGTTATGTTACGCTACTAACGAATTTTACTGCATTTAAAATCGCTTCTAGTACGGAAAATTCACATTTATGAATTCTTACATTTACAGTAATAATTTCACTAGTAAAATAGCCGATTCTTCAAAATTGCACTAAATATAATACATTTTCCCTTTAAAAAACCGTTTTTTGTTGACACTTGACAGGCTATTTTTGGATTGGGTTAAAAAAGTTAGAACTTGGCGTCCCTGAATAGAGAGAGAGATGGAAACTGTCACGATAAATTCGCGGTTTCCGTGTGAAACGAAGACGGTGAAGCTGACGTGTATATGGTGTTGCAACGAACGAACAAGAAAGAATTAAAGTGTTAACAAGAGCGAAAAGGTGATAAATCGTGGGAAGTGTAAAAGAAGAAGGTTGTTTTGGAGACTGCAAAAATTCCATGAGGGCAGGCGGTTCGCGATTTGGGTGATTTAGGGACTTTTAAGATTGTAGGTTGGAAATTTTGGTGATTTTGGGGCGCTTTTAGGAACTTTGGCGCTATAAAGTAACAGTCTAAGGACTTTTGATGCGTTTTGAAAATTTAATTTCGAAATTCAAATCGAAATCAATATAAACCAAGGCATTTTTTGAATTTCTACAATTTTCAGTCTGTACACCTCCCAAAAATTAGCAGAAATGTGGAGGGTTTTGGGAAGTTGTAGTAGACGCCTGACAGATCGTCCCACCGAGGTAAATCATTAAAAGGAACATTTTCTAAGAAAATTCTAAAATTATTTGGGAATCACAGTAAGATCAAGAGTGATAAAAACGCCAAAATTACTTATTGCGCATATATAATCAGTACTTCCCCGAAAAGTTATCAAGAAGATAAATATTGATTCATTTCCTACATGTAGAATAACCGCAATGATGCCACAAAAGGAGTTTGGTTAAGTAAAATTTTTGTACTTTTATTATTAAGGATAGCAAAATTCACGCAAATTTTGCTAAAAGGCGCTAAAACGAAGCATCACATTTCGAACTTGGCGCGCATTCCTCTCAGTGTCACCAACCTTCTTTCTTTCCAGTAATTTCCACACGCTCCGCTCGTTCCGTTTCTCGTTTCTTATGCAACAAACACAGAATACACCTTTATAAGTGCGATCATATTCCAAACAGATAAGAATTCGTTAATCTAAAGTAACCCGAATTTTTCTATCAACGCATGCGCATAGTTATCACAAAGGGGATTTTTTGACCGTACGTCTGTCCCCTCTGACACCCGAAAGTTCCCACTTGCTGTCATGGGGAATAACCTATTTCTGTGGCATTGACGCATTTACAAAAAGGTAAGTTCCATTTTGTTTAATTCAGTCGCAGTAAAGCTACAATATAGTCGAAATTAACGAAGTTAGGTTAGATTACAATGTTAACGGAAAACGTTGGTTATGTGCACCCAGTGCGCATCGGTGAGCTCTAAGTGCTCCTTTGTTTACGTTTCTTATTGTGAATTCTAGATATGACTTCGTATCCTAATATTCTGACGCCACCGTCGAGTAGTGAGGACTCTCCACAATCGGCGTTTTACAGTTCGCCCCCTCAATGTTTCGGTATGCAAGACTCGAGTTTAGTACTTCCACAGACGTCTCTAGCGTTTGATTTGGATGGGGTGACTCCAGCTACAGGTAAGTTTGTAAGTTTCCAGTCGTAAACCGAGACTAAGAGTTTGATTTTAGCCCCCTATTTAAAGATAGTTGAGCAGCCTATTGACAGGTTCCGCTTTCGATATAAATCAGAGATGACGGGGACCCACGGGAGTCTCTGTGGACAGAACTCCGACCGCAGCAGGAAGCAAACGTATCCCACAATAGAAGTAAAGAATTCACATTTTGACTTCTTTCTCTAATTATTTTTTCTGCAGCTCTGTAATTATAATAAGCGGGCTCTTGTTAGGTGCTCTATTTACCAGCAAGGGTATAGAGAAGACCACAAGCCCCACGCCCATAGACTCATTAAGAAGCAAGGGAAAGGAGAAGTTGACGATCCTCACGATGCTTATGTTTCCCAAGAAGATGGTTACGTTTACGTGTAAGTTTGAGTAAGAAACTTAAATTTGGGGCTATATGTTTTCTGTAGATTTCATAGCATGGGAGTTATACACACTGCTAAGAAAAATATTGTCCCTGAATTGATAAGAAAGAAAACACAATTGAAGAAGGAGGAGATCGCGAGGTTAGAGGGGAAACCGAGGGAGTTGACGATAAGAGAGGAGATGGAAGTGAGTTTAATAAATAAGACTGTGAGGGTTCTGCGCATGTCGTTGAGTAAAGAGAGAGAGAGAGAGCGATGTTGCAGGCAACCAACTGCTTGTATGATAAAAATTTCCTAAACAGAACAGGTTTAGATCTGCGCAAGGCAATAATTAAGACGTCAAAAATTGTTGGTAGCAATGTTGTCCACGACATATGACAATTTCGTATGAAATCATTCAATCTTAAACTGTCAAGACTATTGTGTCAGAACTACCAATACAATTTCTGGAATTTATATGTTGGTGTGATCGAGGGCCTCTGGAGCTCACAAGTGGTGCCATGGTTGAATAAAAACGCCGCTTAAACAGCCTTTGGCATTTGAAATGCGTTGGTAGGACTGTCAGTTATGATAGTCTTTGACAGTTTAATCAGACTGATGTTTTAAATTTTCTGACTTTTTTTTTTTGTATTCACAAATGACATTGTCAGAGATATTTGCATTTTTAGGAAACATTTGCGTAAGAACAACTGATAATAACTTTACATAATTAAAAATCAAAGTCGGCCGTATTTGACAACGATTGATTTTATATCAACATTAAGAATTTGACTGAATGTCCAAGTTTCTTCACCAAAATTGGACATTTGAATATTTATGAGTGAAAATGAGGCGCCTTTCTTTTGATTCTCATTTCTACCGATTTGATATTTGACATTTACATACTCAGATGTCATTTTTACAAATTTGATTTTTGTTATTGGACACAATAATGTTTGGCACAACTTCATTTTCAAAACTGACAGTGTAACCTAAAGACCATTTCACTATTATTTTGTTTCTACAAATGTCAAATTTGTAATAACTAGAAAAAAGATGTTAATTTTCTTGTTTATCATTAGAGTGATGTTTTTCTATCATTTTTTGACATTTTTAACAATTTATCACAAAATCTGAAGATCAGATTTGTATTTGACAAAGCAATGAGCGTTTTCCGTCAATTTTCAATAATATGTGAGTCAAAATCTGACATTTAACTCTTGAGAATCACAAACTAAGAGATTTTATTTTTATTATAAACAAATTGCTATAATTCATCGATTCATGTCATTCAAATGCACGTCAAAGCTTTAAATGTCAATTTGCCAATTTATCATTTTTAAAACTGCGCATTTTTCTTCCAACTTACAATTAGAATTGACAAAAATCTGGCATAGGGACATTTGACTTTTCTTTTGGACCCACAATTGACACATTTGACACATTGCATTTTTGTCCGTTATGTCACTCAGACAGTTTGAGGTTAACTTGAATTTTATCACCCAAGCAATTTAGATCTAATTACAATCATCAAATTACAAAAAAAGTACTTGAATTTAATACGAGTTAGCTTTGTTTGTCGAGTTTGAAAAGAACACCCTGAGATGAAACGTTAACATCCAGGGTGCGATAATTATCTGGTCTCTGAATATCACACTCGAAGCACATTGCTACCAACCTATTTTAAAATCCAAAGTTGTTTCTACGCCGATGATATACAATTTTTAACTACACAATAGCAAAAAAAACAGACACATTTCCAGGAACAACTAGATTTTTTAGGTCACATGTGTTTACGAAATTTTGTTATTGGATAACCAGTGTGATATTAGATATCACCGATGATAAAATGTAGGCGGAGCTTTAAGAAAACGCTGCTTTTGCAAATATTGAACATTGCATTTCTGCCAATTTTAGTCGGCGCACTTCCGTTGCAAAGTTTGTTGTGTTTTTCAATCACCAAAGTGCGTAAGTTAGAAAAATTGTCATAATTTACGCGAAAAACAAAGGTTAGAGTAGAAAAATGGGACATTCCACCTTTATCAATGTTGTGTAAACATGAATCATCAAGAAAAATCATTGACCTTGAATGTAACGTTATTTCTAAAAACACTATTGTCGCGTCTGTTAAAATTCTATAGAACGTGGAAATTAATTTTCGTATTTTGAAAATCCCGCTTCAGTTGTGGTCCAATTACAATGAGGTTCGGCCCTTAGTGACCAATCATGTTACACCACTTGGGTGTCAAAATAAAGAATGTGAAAAGACACGTGAGGCCTCGATGTGCGGTTTATTAGTGTTTCGATTAAAGTTCTAAAGGTTTGGATTAGTTTTCGCATATTTTCGGAGCTTCTTTTGTCGTATTTTATGGCTATTGCTTTATCAGAAGGAAATGAAACAATGCGCGTTGCAACACTTGATAACAGCGATTATTAATGTGAGAATTGTTACTGTTATGAGAAATCGTCTAAATTTACGATAAGAGTGGATCATGGAATCAATGTCATGTCTGTTCTTAGTTCATACGATGAGATTGTCAATGTTCGCAAGGGAGGCCGTGAAATTTGTACATGTTATCACGTGTTGCTAACTTTATTCAGGGTCTTCTAAAAGTAGACCTTTAGACAAATCTAACAAAAAATAATTAACTATATTTTCTCAGTTAAGGTAACAACTTCAATAATGGGTCACTGCCCAACTTCTGAAGGTACGTCCTGTTTTGTATTTTCCTCTCTCTTACGCTAAACATATGTGGATATCTTCATTTCCAAGAACCCTTACAGTGTCACGAAGCTATCTGTCATGTGTTTAATTTCATCTTTTATTTCAGATTAAGGGATTGGCTGATGGTGAAAGCAAATCCATTAATCTGAATGTCGTTTGTTTGCGATTCGATGCGTTTTATGAGACCAATGGTATTCTACTACCAATATGTCCTCCGGTATATTCGCATTCCATCAATAACTTGAGTAAGTAGATTGTGTGATTAGAGTTGTGAGTGGTTTTCTTTCGAGCGACGGTAGATGCTAACTGGGGACTTTATAGAGAGTGCTTTGACCGGCGAATTGAAGATCGTCAGAATGGATCACTGTACAAGTCCTGCGAAAGGCGGACGAGAAATTTTTATCTTAGTGGAGCGAGTCACTAAAAGTAGGTTTTATAAAGTAGTACCAAAAATCATTGATTCCTTTTAGAGAACATCAAGATTAGGTTTTATGAGGTGGACGATGAGGACAACCCCATCTGGGAAGACTACGGGAAATTCAGCGACCTTGATGTCCACCACCAGTATGCCATCGTCTTCAAGTAAAAAAGGTTCCTCTGACAAACAAAAAAAAATCAACGTCTTTTTGTAGGACTCCTCCATACAGAGACCCCAACATCAAGACTCCAGTTAAAGTCTTCATAGAACTGGAAAGACCGTCGGATCGGGCCAGGAGCGAACCCAAAGAGTTTACGTATACAGTTAGTTCAAACCTGTATAAACCAGGCCAAAAACGAGCAAGACCAAGTTATGAGAGTTCTAGTTATGATACTTCTTTGGCTAGTGATGAGCTTCCAGTACCAATCAATAACCTGTATATTGAAAATTCACCAGTGAGCTTGCTTGATAATGCCACGTTTGAAATTACAAGCGCGGAGTTACAACAAGCGATGACAAATATTAACTCTGATGAGTTTCAAAGGATTTTTAATGATTTTGGGACTGAGTATTCATTGGCCACTGATGCGCCGTCGCAGCATAATAAACGACCGTCGGTGATTAGGAGCAGGGTGGCTGTGACAACAAGAAGGTAATTAGTTGACCAGTATTACCAACACTTAAATAGGTGAATTCATTCATTCACTATCAAGTTGGTCATGAAAGTAACAACGTCTGTCGTCTTATTAATTGATTTTGTTACCACTTTGACACCTCTGCCTTTATGGTGTTATCACGCGACATACGTTTTTGCTTTCATAGCCCATGGCCACTTGTATGATTGGTAGCACTGCTCAACTGTTTTAAACTTAAAATTCTATTTGATTTATTTAGTATTTTAAAAAACAACATAACCTCATGCCTTGCCTTGCCTTGACATGAGAAATAACAGATTATGCCCCAAACTCCGTAAAGACAGATTTACACCGCTCAATTTTCAAATGTACACTAGGGAGCGAAATAATTTGAATTGTATGTTAATTATCGTTTTGTTAACAGAACTTCTAAAACTAAATCTTGCTTCCAACGCTCCGACAGCATTGAAGAGACAGCCAAGGCCAAACAAGCAGTTCTAGAACTACAGAACTTCATAAAAACGCACCCTACTGACCAGAAAGCCATTGACATGCTGCGTCACTACCTCATGACAGAAAACAAAACTAAGTTAGTATTACCAACACGCACAAAAATTCACAGCCTCCTCAACTACGATATCTCTTTTCAGCGCTTTACATACCTCCATTAAACAAAACGAACACTTAGATGTGATGTTCTTGTTAAAAATGGTGTACGTCTATAAACAGCACGATTTAGTGAACATACGTAATGATGCGTTGGAAACACCGCTGCACATTGCCATCTACATGAATCTGGAAGAAATTGTCGCAAATTTGGTTGTCTGTAAACCGGACATTTCCGTGGGAGACGCCGATATGGATACGCCACTTCACACGGCTGTGTTATACAATGCGTCGATTTCTATTTTTGAAAAACTGTTGTCATTGCAGGATGCCAAGCAGTACGTCGATTTAGAGAATAACGGTAAGAGAAACGAGTCAGAAAATTGGTTGGTAGCGCTGTTTCAAGACTACCAACATAGTTCTGAATTCCAAAGCCTGTTCGTTACATATTTTTTCTTACAGACGGTAACACGCCTCTCAACATCGCCATAGAAAACAATAACCTTAAGGCCATCAAGCTGTTGTGTTTAAAAGGCGCCGATATCAATAAGCAACACAAAAAGAGCGGGTTCACCCCACTAAGATTTGCCATTGAAAAACAGAGCGTGGAAATCGTGAGGTACATCTTACAGCACAAAGATTTGAACCCAATGATCGAAGACTTCCAAGATATCAACCCTCTTCAAGCTGCTCTGAAAAAGGATAACTCTGAACTGTTGGACGCAATCACGGAATTCATGGTAAATTTCTGTTTTTTTATGCAGAACAATCAACAATTATTCTTATCGTAGTCAGCTTTGAAACAGAGGACGTGTGTCTGTGATTACTTCATCCTTACTCTCATTTTAGTGTCAAAAATTAGTGTTGTGACATTTATGACACTAAAATGACTGTCATCAAAATTTGTTATTAAATTAATTGTTTTAAGTTCTACCGTGTGCACTCCTTTCATTATATTTAACGTGTAGTTTTAGAGTTATTGTTAAATGTCAAAACGATGGTAACTATTCAGTTTAGTCGGAAATTTTTGACACTCCTCGTCACAGGCTAGCGTCCACCGTTTCAAAACTGACTACTATAAAAATAATTGTTAATTGTTCTGCATAAAAAAATATTATTTACTCAGCGACTCAACAATTTCGTCGACGTGGAAGTCAAAAACGAAATCGAGGATCTCTCTGATGAAGAATTTGAAGAAAAGTTCTCCGTGAAGTTGGAGCAGATTTCACCAGATGAATTGCGGGAAATGTACGCCAACGTGAAGAATTTCACTCAGGAATGTCTGGATGATATTTCCCAAATCCTGGACCAGTCCGGAACCTGGCAAAACTTGGCGGATTTGTTGGATTTGGGGCATTTGTTGAGGTCTGGACTCTGTGATTCAAACAGTAGTCCGACGAAACTGTTACTTAAGTTAGCTATTGAGGTTTGTTTGTTTGTTTTTTGTGTCGTTTTTTTAACGTTCTTTTTTCAGACGAATGGAGATAGTATTTTGCAGATACGAGACTTCCTGGAGAATTTAGATGAGACGCAAGCCGTGGAGTTGATTGATAATATGGTTAAGTCGCAGTTTGTTTAGTTTAGATTTGTTATTGTGAAGATAATTTCAATAATGTTAAGAATACATATTTTTCAGAGATGCATTTATGTTGTATATAAATTAATTTTTACAAGTTAAATATCTGTTGTTTTTACTCCGCCATTTTGCCGGGCTTGCTACGTTTGCGCACTAGAACTTCAGTGCTGAAAACTGTGGTAACAAAATTTCCTAAAACTTATTTTTTTTACAAGAAGTCAAAGGTGAAAAAAATATCCTGGATCAACTTTATCTCTTAGTTCTTTTCCACATCGACAGGACCCAAAATGAGCTCCCAAGTCGCAATTAAGTACACCCAGGTAAAAATTTAAGTATACTTTTCTATCACTGAGTAACAACTTTTTAGCTATTTATAAATAACGAGTTTGTGGATAGTGTTAGCAAAAAAACATTCCCAACTCTGAACCCGGCAACTGGACAAAAAATAGCGGCGGTAGCTGAAGCTGGAAAAGTAAAATATCAAGAAAATATCACACTTGTTTTTTAAGGAAAATTGTTTTTAGGAAGATGTAGATAAGGCGGTACAGGCAGCGAAAGCTGCGTTTTCTCGAAATTCAGAATGGAGGAAGCTGGATGCCTCCTCTCGCGGGCAATTAATCAATAAGGTATCAGCGCGAGATTTGAAATATTTAAGGATTTTTTTTTAATTGAAAAAAAATTGCATTACTTTAAGGGTGACTCTTATTTTTCAAATTTTGAATTTTGTTTTTATGAGGTTGGTAGCAACTATTGCCAGCAAAATATCACCCCTATTTTGAAATTTGCTTTAATGAGGCGCTGTAACAATGAAATTTGTGGAGGTTGCTAAGTTTGACATATTTTTTGCGCAAAGTAACAAATTGTACAACAAAAAGCCTTTTTTTATAGCTTCCACTTTTAAGGACATTTTGTTCCAGATATTGTAGCGTTTGCATTTTTAAAACTATAATAATGAAAATGCTTATCATTTATATAAAATTACAGAATTTACAATAACGAAAAATTTTTATTTTTAGAACGAATAAAAATTGTGCAACATTTTCATTAAGACTTTGTATCTTTTGCATTAATGAAGCTATAAAGATGAAATTTAAGAATGTTGCTTCTTTTAACGTGCTTATTATTTGTGTAAAATTAGAAAATTATACTTTTTTTTTTTTGCTTTAAGATTCTATAGCTTCTGCATTTATGAGATTATTTGTATGAAATTACGGAGTCCACAACACAGGGGAAATATTTAACAAATTTGCATTTTTAGGACATATCAAAATTTTTCAACATTTTTTTAAAGATTCTGTAGTCGACCTGTACTAACCTGTTAGTAACTGAATCTAAAATTTGAAAAATTAAAGTTATTCAATACTAATGCAATTTTTTTTCTAAGTAAAATAGGCAGACCCAATAATTCACAACTTAAACTTCCAGTTGGCCGATTTATTGCAACGAGACATCAAAGAACTGGCGTTATTGGAAACTCTGAATAACGGAAAACCCGTGGGAGACTCCGAGTTTGACATTC
Source organism: Cynaeus angustus (assembly GCA_030157275.1). Classification (NCBI taxonomy): domain Eukaryota; kingdom Metazoa; phylum Arthropoda; class Insecta; order Coleoptera; family Tenebrionidae; genus Cynaeus; species Cynaeus angustus. The sequence goes on from CM058067.1 coordinate 12,374,936, forward strand.
AATGCAGTGTGGATACGTTCCGTTACTACGCTGGATATTGCGATAAAATTCATGGGAATACCATTCCAGCTGGTACGAAAACACTTTGATTTCAGCCAGTATTGTTCCCTGTTTCCAGATGGCGATTGCATTTCCATGACTCGTAAAGAACCAGTCGGTGTCGTCGGTCAAATTATCCCATGGAATTACCCAATTATGATGTTAACATGGAAGTGGGGCCCGGCTTTAGCTGCAGGCTGCACTTTAGTCTTGAAACCAGCAGAACAAACTCCTCTGACTGCTCTGGCAGTTGCTGCTCTTGCTAAAGAAGCGGGCTTTCCAAAAGGAGTGATCAATGTCATCCCTGGGTATGGTCCAACAACAGGAGCAGCGTTGGCACTACACAACGACGTTAACAAAATTTCGTTTACTGGTTCCACTGAAGTAATTCAATTAACTTAGTTGTCACGCCACTTAATTTCATAATTCTAGGTCGGTAAAAAAATCATGGAATACTCAGGTCAATCTAACTTGAAAAAAGTCAGCTTGGAGCTCGGTGGAAAAAGCCCTCTTGTTATTTTCAACGATGCAGATTGTAAGCAGCGTATTTTTTCTTACTAACTTTGAAATCTCCACTTTTAGTGGACGAAGCCGTTGAAATAGCCCACGGTGCTATCTTCAACAATCACGGCCAGAATTGTTGCGCCGGATCTAGAACGTTCGTTCAATCCGGAATCTACGAAGCTTTCGTGAAAAAAGCTGTGGAAAAAGCGAAAGCACGCAAGGTTGGGGATCCGTTCGCTGAAAACGTGCAGCAAGGCCCTCAGGTGCGTTCTTCCAACGCTTTTTCGTTACTTCAACTTTCCTTGTAGATCGATAAACCGTCTCTTGATAAAATCCTACGTTTAGTCGAGTCTGGAAAGAAAGAAGGGGCGACTTTAGAAATCGGGGGATCCCAAATCGGAACCGATGGTTATTTCGTACAACCAACGGTCTTTTCTAACGTCACTGACAACATGTCCATCGCCAAAGAAGAGGTAAAATTAAAAAGAGTTTTCTTGAAGTAACACTGTTTTTAGATTTTTGGACCGGTTCAGTGTATTTTGAAGTTTGACACTTTGGGAGAAGTCATAGAAAGAGCTAACAACACGACTTATGGTTTGGCCTCTGGTGTTATCACGAAAGATATAAATACGGCTTTGGTGTTCGCTCAAGCGGTTCAAGCCGGCTCTGTTTGGTAACTAAACATGATTAATTTAATTCAGCGAATTGTGGAGATGGTTTTAGGGTGAATTGTTATGATTATATTACGCCACAGACTCCTTTTGGTGGCTACAAAATGTCAGGAATAGGCAGAGAAATGTAGGTATTTTTTTCACTCATATTTTTTACTAATAAAGTTTCCAGGGGAGCCGAGTCTTTGGATGGGTATCTAGACACTAAAACCGTCACTATTAAAGTACCAGTGAAACTGTAATCTCTGAAAATAAAATAAAATTGAGATTTATAAAATTAAGTTTCTTCACCTTAAGCTATGCAACCAACAATACTTTGTCATTCAAACTGCTTCCTTAACCTCAAATTCTGATGACAGTTGACATCTGTCAAGTCCCCTAACCTCAAATTCTCTACAATTAGCTACCAAAATGTTACTTTCCCGAGGACTAAATGTTCTCAAAACTGCACGACTCCTTCGAAAGAGCGCTTCCGAGGGTGCCCCACAAATTCGGAATTCTTCCCATGCGTATGTAAAAATGTGTGGTTATGTAACTTTTATCCCTGAATTTTAGATGGAACTATCGCGTTGCGGGGGATCCACCATCGAAAAATATAGTGCTAGCCGCTGAAATAGTGCAAGGTATAGCATGGTGGTGGGTTTTATGGCACCTTTACACCGAACCGGGCCACGTTTTTGTAAGTCATGAAAATTAGTGTATTCTTGGTTGGATTTAGTGTTTTTAGGGCGAGTTTGAGTACCCTGATCCTCGCCAGTGGACGGACGCGGAATTGGGAATACCTGAAGAGTAGAAGCGGGGTTGTTGTGTAGTACTGTAAATAATAAAATTGTGAAAAGTTAAAATTTTTATTATCAACAATAAGGTTGGAAGTTGGAAGTGTATTGGTAGTTCTGCCGATCTGACAGTTTTGCTCTCTATTTGACAGTTTAAGTTTAGGGGTTGTCTTGACGTGTAAGTACAAATTAGCTTTATATATCTAGAAATTAGTTAGTTCCTGTTTCTCACAAACAGATCTAGTTTCCTGGTCACCAGCCTCATCAAACATCCTCAGAATCTCTCTGTAAATTTCATGTCGTTCCTTCCCCCACAAGAAGTCAGCATGATTGAAATTCCGCAGTTCTTTCTTCCCGAAATTGGCTTCCAAGCCAAGTCTTTCATACAACAGATCGATATTCTAAAATTTTTCGTAGTCTTTTTAGTCTAATAAATCACATACGTATTTACCTTCCCCGAAGACAAACTATCGTTCTGACCATAGAATGTGAACATAGGCACTTTGATATTCTCCAAGGGATATGGGGGTGGTTTTTCCGTGCCATAGATCCTTAGATTTCCTTCTTTTCTGTAGTCAAACATGTGGAAAGTCACATTTGGGCGCGTTTGTTGAAAACCATGGGCGTAGATTTTCATAGCGCTGCCTGAACCTAATGTATCAACAGACAGATTTATATAGTTCTTAAAAAAAAAACGGTTTTTCAAGAGAAAATAAGAGTGGAGGTGGTTACAGGATCAAATCCGTCTGGATTCCAGCCAACTACGTAGGAATACACCATAGAAATGAAGTATTTGAAGGGGAAAGTCTTGTTAAACGCTCGAATAGCTTTGAAGAGAAGAGAGTCATATTCAGGAAAACTGTAAATATTCAAGAGTCTATGGATATTGTGGTCCTAAAATTTTACAGTGAGCTTTAACTCCTGCATCTAGAGATAGTACCATTAGAAAATGAATAAACCCAGAGAACTGCTGTAGTGGTGTATTGACATCTTGAGAGTAACACACTGGTCCCAACAGTACCATTAACTTGACAGCGTCCTTCGCTTCCTCTAGTCTTAAACTCGAAAAAATCACCCCAGAAATAGCACCCAACGAATGCCCGACATAAAAAATTTTACCCACTTTTGTGGTTTCCCTTATATAATCAATGGTAGCATTCAAATCATAGTATCCGATTTCATGGTAAGAAAAATTCCAATACTTTTCTTCGTGGGCTTTAAATTTGATATGTCCTTTGGAATAATGTGTTCCACGGTTGTTTCCCAACCAGACGTCGTAACCGTTAAGCCAAAATAAAAGAGCTATGGATTCATTGTATTGGGAGAGCCACGCTCGGGAATCTTGAGCCAAACCATGTTGGAAAAGTATGACTCCTTTTGGAGATTTCTGCGGGATTCGGAAGAGAGTGAGGATGTAGCCGTCGAGGGTGGTAACTCGGTGGGTTTCTCCTGTTCCAGTATGATATCTGATAATTTCTGGCTAGATTTAAAAAACTTTAATAGTTGGGGTTTTTCGCAGCAAAACGGAAACTTACAGCTTCCTTGTCGTTGTCGGGAGTATAGTAACAGTTGCTGCTGAAATACATGTTAAAGTAACTGTTATAATTGTTGCAAGCATTATTAATTTGACACTGGACGGTTTGGAAAAACAGGAACAAAAACAACAGCATTGCTGCAGTTTACACGAAAAAAGTGAGTATATATTTTCAAGCGCTACCGTAAAAGTGATTGAAAAATCATGTCATTATTTCCTGACGTAAACAGCAATTAAAGTTTCAATTTTATCAATAAATTATTTCCACCTTGTGTATTTACTTGCAATGAATCAAATTTTACTTAGCCACTGGTCAAGGTACATTTTAATTACTACTATCATTTACGTTAAATAACATAAAAATTTTCTAATTACTATAAGTTCTTGATTGCAAATATATGTTCCAACTGCGACAATTTCTTGGTCACAATCAAAGACATGTGTAACGAAAGATTGCAATACGGGCAAAAATAAGTTGTATAAAATGTAAACAACATTATAATAAATGGTAAAAGTGGTTATGATAAGATGTAAGCAACACAAGTGAAGTTGCTGACAATTCCTCAAACACAAAATACAGCCCCAAAATGGGGCCACATGTCAGAGACGAAAAATACGAAAATTTCACTAACCTGATTAATTTCCATAAAATATGACGAGCGGAGTTCAAATTACATATTCACTATTACTACAGTTCGTAAAAATCACAAACTATTACACATTTTCACAAAATTCGCGAATGCACTTTTTGACTTTTAAAATGTAGCACACTTGATGGCGCAAAGGCGGTTTCTATTGGTTGATTAAAGTGGCGCGCGATCTGAATAATTGACCATCTACATTTAACATTTGTTTATAAATATGATAAAAAAGAAAATACAAACCTAAAATGGGGACCACCAGTTTAGACACGAAAAAGCAAAAATCGATAAAACTAAACTTACGAAGATTGAACTTGAATGGATCGGTTTATTGTAAGATTTTGAAGAATTTTTTGAATTCCATAAAATGAAAATTTTTTTCTCGTTGAAATCACGATCGGATCCGGGAACCTTGACGTTATTTGATAGACCAACTCGAGATCTATAAGTGTACAAATTCTTATCCCAATCGCTGCAATGGTTGAAAAGACATGGACCAATTTCCTAAAAACCAACAAATTTCTTTTGTAGAAATAAAATTTTATATCAAAAATCTACAACGAAATAACAACACCACAACTTTTAGACCTCCTTTTTACCAATAAAATTTTTATCAAATCTAATGAAATCTGCCACCAATCCTCAGGACACGTCAAGTTTAGAAATCGAACTACAACCGAAATCTACCAACATCTCAGAAATTTGCTCCCGTTTGCCGCTTTATGAAATCCGTTTCATTTTTAGAAATGATATCCAGGAAATCTTAGGTTTTTGTCGTCACCAAATAAAGCAAGGATTGAAATAGCGCGTGCTTTAAATCATTATTTACAAAAATCTGACAATGAAAGCATAAAAAAGAAACTTGGAAGAATGGTGGATGCGCCGGATAAAAAATGCCGCAATTTTTTACTAATTCTTTATTGACATAAATTTTAACAATAAATAGTAAAAAATGTAAATTGTTCCATCACTGTTTGGCATGCACGTTCATGTGTTTCTTCAAATACGACTTTTCCAAGAATCCTTTCCCACAAATCGGGCAAATATGGCATCTATCTCCAACGTGTATCCTTTCATGAACTTGTAAATTATACAAATTGTTAAAAGCCTTCGCACAAACGCTACAAACGTACGGTTTTAGTCCCGAATGCACCAACAAATGTTGTTTCAGCTGCGGTTTCGAAATGAACCTCTTTTCGCACTGGTTACACTGATAAGGCTTCTCTCCAGTGTGCCTCATCATATGATTGTAAATATTTGAAACGTATTTTCCGCAAACTGAACACAGAATTTTCCCACCTTTAAGTTTATGGATATTCCTCGTGTGATTATACAGCCCGCTTGAATGTTTAAAAACTTTCTTACAAGTTTTACAGGGAAATCTAGTACTAACTGTTTGTTCCACTGGAACACAATTATGAGTTTTAAGCTCATCTTTATCCTTGAAACTTTTGAGACAATGATGACACTTACAAACTCGGTACTTCACCGAATACGTCACATTCTCAGTGTGAATAATTTGGTGTCTGTTGAGATGCTCAGGATTTGAGAATCTTTTAAAGCAAAATCGACACTCGTGAGGTAACTCGTCGTTTGTGTGGGTGAGAATGTGACAGTCGTAATTTTTCTTGATAACAAAGCCTTTATCACACTGTTCACATTTATAGGGGAACTCTTTCAGGTGTTTTACGCGATGAGTGTTCAAATGGTTGAGCCTTTTGAACACTCGGTCGCACTTGTCACATTTATATTCACTTTGTTGCCGATGGATATCAATATGGACTCTGAATTCTTCAACTGGGAATTCTTGGTTACAATACGGGCACTTATGCAGCTTAACTGGCCTATTAAAAATCGTCTCTTGGGGGTCAGTTATGTGTCTCCGCGTCGAAAACTTCGTCGTGGGGGTCACTTTCTGTTCATTAGGAATGCTGAGATACTTCTTCAGAGCTTTATGAGTGTGAGCATGATCACGTAATTCGAGCGCGGTGAAGTCTTTCGTACAAATGGGGCAAGAATGAAGTCTACTTTTGGAAAAATCTGTTTCTTCTTCATCTTTCGCTTTTTTCTTCCGGGTTCGCTTTTTCGTTCGTCGCGAAGTTCGCGTCTCGTAATGAGGCTCCACATCCACTTTTTCGTCCTCGCTTTCCAACTCTTCTTTCTTCACGTAATTCGCGAGAAACTCTTGGAGGATCCTGTCAGCTTCATCATATTTCAATAGCAAAAGATAAGCAGTTTTCAAATCTCCGAGACAGTCGTTGCAGATCAGCTTCGGCTTGAACTGTTCCTCTGTGTCCTACGAAAAACTTGGTACAAAACCTAGCGAGAAAATTTAATTCTTACCGTCCGAGACGTTAATTTGGTGAGCATTTCAGTTATATTAATTAGAACGTTGATTTCGAATTCGATGTTTAATCTGCTGTCAAAAACGATCGGTTTTTCTTCCAGGCAAATTCTGCAGATTTTTGTGAGGTTTTCGTTGGTCACTGTTGCTTTGATTAAGTTCATTTTGCAAAAAAAGCGATTTTGTTGATGTTAAATGCTAACCTTAAAATTATGACATTTGACAGGTAAACAATTGCCAACATGGAAATTATAAAAAGTCTATTTAAAAGATAAGGAAGTGGCTCCAGTGCCCATACCGGCAACAACTAAGGTTTTAACAAACTTACCGGCACCAATTTTACCTTACATGCTAAAATTCTACTTAGAATTGTGTTCCTAACGTTAGTTTATTCACAGACCTTCGGTTTCAAGGATGATTCCTTATTTTAATCGTGCGATATATATTCCCATTTGAAATAAAGTTTGTTTCTACTACAATACATTTCAGTGATGGAAAATATTCATGTTTTACTTCATACTTTGCAGTAGATCGTTCTATTAGCATCTAGAAGCTAAAACTATACAAAGATTTGGTAACCAAGGATCGAATTTGATAATCTTGGCACCAAGGTGAGCCATTCGGACCAGATCGGTGTTTGCGCAGGCGTACTTTTCGGTGTGTTAAATTTGCTTGACCCGATTTTATTGTTATGAATGCCATTATTGAAACAGAGCTATCACAAAGAACATCACATAACTCGACAAAAACCAACAATATAAAAAATTAATTTTATTTGTCCATATACTGAAATTACATACATGATACAAAAATCATAACTATATCAAACAAACCTACGATGTAATATTGACAACTTAACTAATTTAGTTACGAAATAAAAAGTCTGACCGAAAATGACTTTGAAACTTTCGAAAGCAAAAAAAAACAATTGAAAAAAGGAAAATGCTCGATTAGGTCACACAGGAATGTTTCAACAATTTGTGTCAGCGTTATCGTCTGTACGGATGGTATGATTGAGAAGGTGTGTTATATCCAGATCCACGTTGAGGCCCTCCGGAATAAGAATCTCCTGATGCGTAATTACCTACGGTAGAATTATTCACAAGTGAACGTTTTGCCTTGACACCAGGGGACGCTCTATTAAGCAGGATAGTGGGACTTGTGTTAGGGATTTCATCTGAAAATTAAGGAGATTGGGTGCACGATCGAACACGTGGGGTGGAAGACAAAAGATTTTGATTTTTTCATTGTTATATTTTACTCATCATCGAATAATCAAAGGTATGATAGGTACAATTCTTTTGTAAGATTCTGTTAAAACTAATAGACATCTTAATTCAGGCTAAATATACTCAATTAACTACCCCGATACAAATGCACTACTATATATATTTATAATATACTCCTTAAACGACACTATTTAACCAGGTCTCGTTTGAAAGTTTGCTTTTTTATTACTTGTTTTTTAATAACAACTACTACTAGACCTCGACAACCTTTACAATACTTAACAGGCTTATTGATCATGAAGATTGCTTGCAACAGGTGAATTACATTCTACTTGTGAGGCGGATTTACAGTGGCAGAGGATAACATGAGGAAGTTAAGAGGGACAAGTTACGTCAACGGTTGCTTAACTATTAGTTAACACGTTTTTAAGAAATAACTAGCGACTTAAGAATTAGAAAACAATGTTACACTTACAGGTCACACTCATATATTAAATATACTTTTCCTCTTTGTCGGCTGACACGATTTTTCTCTATTATTACTTAACATAATACAAAATAATATCTTTTGAGCAACAAAGCCTAATTTAAAAATAGCTTACATAATGAACTAGACGGCTAGTTAAAAAACCACTGAGGAATTGCACTATAGTAAAGGCCCTAATTATATCTTCTTTCTTTTATTGTATAGTTTAAATTTAAAACTTATTCTGTATCTGTACATCAGTCAAATTGTCTAAATTTTACTCCTCTATTTAAATTTAATATTACACTAACAATTCAATTAACTAGAGCGAAATTGTAATATAAAATACAATTTATAAATAATTCTATATTACTTTGTAGATTTATTTTGTATTAATGTCTAAAACTATTTTAAACTATCGGCATAAATGTATATTAATATATTCGTGTGTACGATGATCTCTGGTGTGATACAGGGCGCCCCGAAAGACGTCCTGCACGAGCATCTACGCCCCAATTCTCGTCCCAAAATTTAACAGACCCGGCCTGTCCGCAGCCAAATTTCATTCAATTTTTTTCCCCCATTTCGATTTCAAATTTCCCGCGTTCGACCAATTGACAAATTGACGCGATTACGCCCCGCGAAATTTAAAATTCGAACTCATTATTGGCAAAAAAAAATTGAATGAAAATGGCCTCCGGTCCGACCAGGTTCGCCAAATCCTGGTCCGCTCGTAATAATAATTTAAATGTTTGTACTGACGCAAACTGTAACGTTTTGTTGGAAATAAGGCAAACATGTAAGTCGGTGTGGGTGATTCGGTTAGCTTTTAGAATGTGTCATGTGTATGTACAGTAACTCCCCCACCACAGAAGAAAGTGTTACTTAAGTTCCTACCTACTTTAAAAGAGCGCTTTATTATTTTGTTTCTTTTCTTAAAAAATTCTTGGTCTGCGTTAACCGAGGAATATTATACAATTAAAACTAGAAAACAATATCATTTATGTCTAGGTTGCTATCATCAAACATTGCTTAATGTAGATTGTCACACTCATAACTTTCAATAAAAAAAAAAGAGATAAAAAAGAATCAATTATCCGTTTGATTAACTAGACACATGAGGCCCAGACAGACAGAATCACTTCTACTAAATATAAATCACCGTGAATTCGTAAGTTACTATCTATTAGTTATCTTATCGTATCCAAATAACTTTCCCCCCTCCCTGACAACCCCTAATTCAAAGTATGCTTGAAAAAAATAATAAATTCTGTCAAATAGATCACAACCACTCGTCTTAATTTAAGATCATAGTCTTTTGAATTGCAACTAAAATTATGTCAATAAATAAGATAAAAAATGTACATCTGGATAAAATATACTACAAAACCGGATTCGAGTCGTTCGGTTAAGACCGATGTTGTTTCCGAAGAGGAAAGACAAAATACGATCTTATTTACAGACGAACGATTTTCGCGATAAAGCTAAGATAAAATAGTCTACAGATCTTAGTATAAATCCTAGTCTATATCTTTGTGGTTGTGTACTATTAAGTTGATTACTTAAAAATATTAGTGACCTTAACTTACAACAATTATTTAAAATTCCCTATTTTTCTTAAAGTGGATTAGATTGTCTGCTGGTCAATTTAAATTTAATAACTTAGATAAAATACATTTATTATAGTATAATATATACAATACGCCACCTACAATTTGATATTGATTCTTATAAACATGAGACTAGAGCACGTTCAACTTACAATAAGTAATCTGTTTCTCATACTATTCGTAGGAATACATCATAAATATATACGAAATATGTTTCATTTATCATTACCAACTATTGTAAATGCATTTAACTTAAGTTTAAGACGTTACACCTACTAACTAAGTATGAATCACATTCTTCGTTTTTCTTCTTTATAGGATTTATATAAGACGCAACCACGCAGACACTCTAACTTTGAAATAGAGATATGAGGTAAAATCGAATTTACACTATTTTTAATTATATTATTATTTAATAACAACTTGAGCAGTGCTTAAAATTAGTCAACACTTCTGTCTGTCTGTTATCGGGGACAAAATTAAAAAACGCCCTCTGTGTACGAGAGGGCGAAACGAAAAACCAAGATCGAGCTGCAAGAAGTTTTCTCATATGTCTGCCTAATCAGGATAATTGATTTTGGCGGGAGTGACCAGTCCGGCTGCTCTCTTCATGTTAATCAAGCCAACACGTTTCCAACTCATACCCAAATTATTATTGAATTTAAACGCGTCCTCCTCCTCCGCGTAAAAAGTGGCTTTTACGGCCGCGTTCACGTACAAACGTACGTTATTATTGTTGTTAGTAGTGGAGGAGGGGGGCGCGTTGGCAGCACCGTTATCGAAAGGTTGTCAAGAACTGGGCCACTCTTTAAAATCATTGAAATGTTTAGCACCTGCGTTTGGAGGCTGCGATGAGTATCCGCTCACTTGGCTGCTGCCGTCGCTGCCGTACGAACGGGGCGGGGCACCGTAACCGCCGGCGTCCGCCGCTGATGCGTACGATCCGTAACCGTAGTTGTAATCGGAACCAGGCTTTGAGTTGCCGCCGGATGAGGACATGTTTGGCGGGGCACTGGGGGTGGCCGGGCCACCGGGACCAGATTGACCGCGCGAATACATATCCCCTGCAATGTAACCTGTTAAAACAAAAGAGAAACGTTTTCATGGGCGGTTCGGGCGACGACATCAAATTTATTATCAGATTTTTGTTGTGTTGGAAGCGGCGTGAATCTACACCGTAAATGACAGAATCGACGCTTTTAAATGACTAATTTTCAATGATCAAAACGAATCGGTCATTTACGGCCACCACTTACCTGACGGACCTGTCGAGCCACTATTTTGAGCCATATTCCAGCTGTTCCAGCTTGTCCCACTACCAGCACTGGGACCTAAATTTCTAATTATCATCACCCATTCCAACACCAACAACTTTGATACTTACCATACGACCCGTAACCTTGTTGTTGGGGTGGTCCCCCGTAATTATTGCCCCATTGGGGCGGAGGTCCTTGTGGGGCCGGTGGTGCGCCCCATCCTTGATACGATCCCGGTCCTGAAGGTGTGCCGTAACCTGCGTAACTTTGCTGTTGTGGTGATGTACCCCATCCTTGATAACTCTGCATCATGTTGGGACCCATCGGGGCTCCCAGATTCATAGGTGGAGCGCCCATCTGACCGTTGGGGCCTTGCATCATGCCCATGGGGGCTTGAGGAGGACCCCAGGCCGAGGATGGGTCGGCACCACCCATCTTGTTGCCACCGGAGCCGTCACGGGGCTCCGCTTTCTTGATTTCCACCTGATAAAGAGGTTGGTTGGTGGGCCTACGAGTTTCAATAACTCACCTGTTTTCCATTTAAATTAACGAAGTGCTCTGAAACACATCTATCGACTGATTCCTCGTCCTCGAACGACAAAAATCCGAAACCTGGAAGCAATGTTACCAACCGTCTTTACTTAGTTAGTTTAGACAAACCTCGCGATTTCTTCTTCTCTTGATCATACATGATAACAACTTCCATCACTTTCCCGAACCGTGTAAAGAACGTCCTCAAGTCTGTTTCCGTCACGTTGGAAGGCAACCCTCCTAAAAATACCTTAGGATACCCCCCGCCCTTTTTGGGCTTTTGAAGAGTTCTCGGATTGCATGGTTTCGGATCGATAGTTCTAAAAAAAAAATCAAAAATATGAGAATGAAAGTCCATATCGCAACATCGCGTGTTTTTACCTTCCGTCTAGTGTATGTGGGCCATTTTGCAGTACAGAATTTACATTGGCTGGATCAGAAAACGTAACAAAACCAAATCCTCTAGATCGGCCTGACTCTGCATTTTTCATAACAACGCAATCGATGACTTCGCCATATCTAGAGAAAAAGCGTTGAAGATTATCTTGGGTTGTCTCCCAAGACAAGCCCCCTACAAAGAGTTTGCTGGAACAAAAAGAAATGTTAAAACGAGTTGTTTTGATAGAGCCGAGATGGACGATGACGAGGTCAAAGTTTGCTATTAATAACTCGCAAATCACTTTTTGGCTGCCAACCTCTTAGGAGCTCAATTCAGTATTCCACAACATACAAATCCGGCTTATTTTAAGTACGCTTTGTAATACAGGTGCTCTAGAATCTAAAATTGTAACGATTCTGTCGATACGTTCACCTACGCAAATTCCCAAGTTCTAATAAAAAAAAACGTTTCATACACTATTTTTATGTTCGTTATTTTAGAGCGTTGACTGCTATGAAACTGTAATAACTGGTTTAGGTTCCATCAAAAGAGGACACCCCAAATGAGCGCTCCCCTTATATTAAAATACGATTTTAACCGTCTCAGTTACCATGCAATTGACTTTTGGATGCATTTTTGTAACTGGCAATTGTATTCTACATCTTATCTTGTTCTAACCATTATATAATTAAAATCGAAAAAACACAAAAACTTCTATTCAAAAAGTTCCCATCACAGTCGATTGTGAAAATTTTGAGTTAAAAAACGTCACTTTTGTACTGTTTTTTTTTTGAGCGTTTTACATTTTTTATCTTCCGAGCATTAATTTTAGTCTCTAAGTCAAAATCTATAATCAACAAACCTTTAAAATTTGGAGAAATATACTAAAACTTCAAAAAAAAATATTTGCTCACTTCAGAAGTATTTGCCTTTTTGAAAACTAAAAAAATTTATACAAATTTCGAAGTATATGTTGGTAGCCTTGCATGTCACTTTTAATTTGACATTCTCATGTTAAGCAAAAATTACAATTGACATGACAAATTTAATCGCCACTAACATGTAAAAAAAAGCAGATCCGGTTGATTGGTTGTCCTGATACTTAAAATCGTTATAAAGTCTGAAATGACAAAAATTCTGGTTTCTATTTTTCCTGTTTAAATAAAGGTTTTGACGCACTTATTCTGAATGTATCAATAAACCATACCAATGCGAAATCTAAAAACTCATTTTGGTTCTGTAACACACAACGAATGAGATGTCAAGTGTCAGTGTGAATTTGAGGTTATAATTCCAGGCCACATACCGAAAATTAATAGCAAATAAAAAAATAGTACCAAAAACTCGTTTTATAAAGCTTAAGGGTACTCGTCATTTATAGGGATTCAGCAAAAATTCACATACTACACAGGTTACCTCGAACTTTATAACGCCTACATAAAAAGATATATATGAAAATTCTTGCTCCTCATTGGTGCACACTGTGATCAAATAAAAACGGCGCTCAAGTGGGCTTTGGAATTTGATATCTGTTGGTAGCCCTGCTTTAGGTCACATATAGCGTTCTATGTAGAGGATTTCTAAAGAGTCACGGCAGTGTTTTCTGAACAGATATTTTATCATTAATTTTTTCAATTAAAAAGCATTCACCTCGTTTGTAAAACGGCTGATGAAGCGTACACAAAAAAATTCTTAGAAATGTCCAAAATATAAAAATAAAATTTTATAACTTTAAATATAGATATCGTAACCAAGCAAGCTTTGAAATTCGAAGTGTATGTTGGTAGCCTTGAGTCTTAAGCTCAAATTATCCGTTCGACATTTTAAGCATTAATTAACTTAAAATGTCATTATCAACATAAAAGGTTTCTAAAAACTGCTACCAATGTGTAAAAAAAAGCAGAGTCTACCGGTTGTCCTAATACTAAAGATAGTTACAAAAGTAAGTAAAAAGTAGTTTTTCTTATTATTTTTAGTATATGAAAATTCTTGTTATTCAGTAGTATGCGCTTAAGCGGGATTTAGAATTTGACATATATTGGTAACTCTGCTTTAAACCGTGTAGTGTTCTATTTAGGCTAAGAGTAAGAGTTTTTGACAGCATTTCCAAAGCCACCCCAAAAATTATCAAATGCAAAACAAGATTTCTCACAGACGCACTTAAAAAAAAAAAAAATTAAGAACAAATAATATATAAAAATACTAGTTTTATGAAACTTATATTAAGACACTCGACTCCCGTGAATGTCTTAATATAAGAGTCTTATATTAAGAATATAAGAGAATGTCTTTTTTTTTAAATACCCTTGTTGATAAACATTTGCCTCTTTTGACAGCGGTTCTGTCAAAACAGCAATTAAAACAAAACAACTTTTAAACAAATAACGGAAAATTTCACAAACTACCTCCGCGATGGCATCCATATTTATGGCCTAGATAACAAAATAGTTTAAAATTCAGGTAGCCACGATAATTAGCGAGCGCTAGGTAAAAATTGCCGCTACGAATTTTTTAAGTTTGATTATAATTCTGTTAAAAAATGACTTTACAACCAAAAACTGTCGTTAATCTACCTCGCGACGTTATCTAACGAATTTTCTCTCCTAACCTCGCTTGATAATAAAACCACGCCACGAAGCCGATCAAGTCGGCTGTTTATACGCATAAAAAGTAATTGTCAAAATTTGTAGGTTATTGGTCAGCCATGGAACGCCGCCCCCACGGCATTGTGCCCTTTCGACCCACATCTGGGTCGTCCCGTTATGGGGGCATTGCCCTCGGGGGCGGAGCGTCCATTTACCCTTTCTCGTCTCCGTCCACCATTTCAGGCACCCTCAGCATTCTCATGGAGGCGGTTGCGGCGGCACACTTTCACAAACACTCAACACCACAATGGACAATGGCAGCTCCACGACTTCCGTCTTGTGGAAGAGTAAACGTGATTTAGGCGCCACCGCGGCCACGCCGCCACTCAAAACGTAGTAAGAAATTCGTGATACATACCCGTACTCGTATTCTTCCATTACAAACTTATGACTTCTTACACTAAACTTAAAATTAATTTAAATCTAACGTTAAGAACTATCCTAATTAACAACTACGATAGGAATACACAGACATGACATACCGTCAGGGTAGGGGAGTTAGAAACCATTTTGTGGAGGGGAGGTTTACGAGGAATGCGTCATTGGAGAGAACCAATAGGAAAGCGCGATGAGAGAAATCAGCGCCGTCATGACGGATACGGCAAAACGCGGGAGTTTTGAATCTACAGTGACTCCACAAATCTAAAGAATGCTTTTATTTAGAACAATTATCCTAGATACTTATATCTATAAAAATAGTTTAAGTTTTAAAACGCTAATTTACATAATTACAGTAAAAATGTGACCACGAGTCATGAAAATATACAATGAAAAAAATGTAAATCAAAGCAAAACGATATAAATAACACAGTCACAAACGTAATTTAAAGACAATAAACCCTCAATAATCATAATCACAAAATCTACATCTAAACAAAACAAACTTACAGCCAAAATAGTTTGTTGTACATGAATAAAAAAAAGTGGCTCAAAAGGTTACCTCTTGAACCTATTTTTAAAAGAACTTATGCTTTTTAACATAAGAGGTGCTTTTTTGGGTTTTGCGTGACCACTCGCTCTATCTACCGCTCGGGCTCCGGGATTAGGCACGGCGACTTTTCCGGCTTCACCGGAAGTTGCTAAAGAACTCAGTTTTGCTGAAGGAGTCACTGAGGGTTTTCTTATATCGAAAGCGGTACCGTTCTTTGCCTGTTTTCGTGCTGTAAAACATAAATTTGGTCTTTCTGAGCCGGATTTCATAGTAGAAACAAACCTATATTTCTAGGGGGTTTGGCGACAGCATCCACGTACGCCAACTTCGTCATTCTTACAGGAAGTGATTTATCTTGAGATTGTTTAATGTTGGCCGTCAGTGCTTTCAATTTCGCGTCTCTCTCGTCCAAGCAGCGAAGGTACATTTCTCTCCACGTCTCCATTTCTTCTCTGTGTTTATTACGGAACTCTTTTTGGCAATGGAGTTGCCACAGTTCGTCTGTGTCTTCAATGAGATAAGGGTTGTGATGTTCCATAATATATAATTGATTGGGGGTGGCTTTTTCTAAGATCGGTTTTAGGATAGTGTAAGGAACTCCTCCTGTGTATTCCAGGGCGTCGATGTTATCCTGGAGGATTCTCGTGCAAAGTTCGAACAATGAAGGGACTTTGCCGGTTCCCATTTTGTTGCCTGAGTAGACTTTAGTCCTGTGGGAACAATTATTAGAATGGAAAAAGCGCATGGTTGTTGGAGACTTACCTTTGGTTCTTTGACGAGATTATGCTAGACAGAGTTTCAGATTCTGAAAGGAATTTCTTGGGTTGGTTGTCTGGAGAAATGAGATTTCCCAGGGGACGGTAGTTGGGAGTTATTGTAGGTAGGAGGCTTGAGAGGTTGAGGTCCAGGGGCTCCACGGCGGATTCCTTAAGAAGTTTTGGTACCTTAAAAAATAATGTAGTTTCTTTAATGATGGCCGAAAGTTTTCAAGATCTTAAAGACACCTTAAACCGTCAAAATTTCAGTCTTTAGAATAATCAGAATCTTAATAATCTCGAGAATCTTTCGCCTTAAGTTGCGTATCAAAAATGTATTTTTTTCTGATACTCTCTAAATCTGTCAGAATTGCTAATTTTAATTTTCAGACTCTTTAGAATAGAACTCTTAAAATTTCGAGAATCTCCGGCGCCACAAATTGTTTCCAAAATATTTAAAATTCTAAAAATTGTAAAATTCGACACTTTTTTCGACATTTTTAGAATCATCAAAATCTAAAATTTGCATCCTAAATGTCTAAAATTTCAAAAATCATCCAAACTTTTTCGGAAACATGTCAGATTTGCCAAATTCATGTGGCTCCAATTTTGTCTATAATTAGAATTTTGAGTTATCGAAATTCTGAAAATTTGTAAGAATTATAAGAAATTATAGAACGTTAAGTGATCAAAACTTGCTCCTGAGAATTTAAACTTCTACAATTCGTACTCTCTAAAGTTCTTAGAAGCATAAGACCTCCAGAAGAGTATTTTAAGATTTTTTAAGGTTCAATGCAATTAAAATTTGACACTCTTGTTCTTATTACCGTTTCGTCTACTTTTGCCACCGACTTTTCCTTCTTCTCGGTTTTCTTTTTCACAACAGTCTTACTGGACGAAGAAGACGGCTCGCACATTCCCAAAGCTTCAGCAAAACTAGCTCCAGACCCAGAATCAATCCCATTATTAGACAGATTCCCGTTTAAAGATTTCTTTTTATTTTTCTTCTCATCTCTTTCCCTAGAACTATCTTTAGTCTTTTTCTTCTTGTCGCTATCTTTGGTTTTTGAGCTATGTTCGTGTCTTTTTAGATCTTCTTTTTTAACTTTATGTTTGTCTCTTTCCGTATGTTTTTCTTTTTTATGATCCTGAGAGGAATCCCGCGATTTCTTTTTAATCTCTGACTTGTGTTTGTCAGATTTGTGTTTCTTTTCTTTTCTCGTTTCTTCTTCTTCATCGGTGTCTACTCTTCTCTCCCTATGTCGTCTCTCTTTCTCTTCTTCACTGTCAATTCTTCTTTTCGCTTTATGTCTGTCTTCTTCTTCTCTTTTTATGCGCTTCCTGTGACTTTCCTCATCACTGTCCTCACTTTCTTCTTTTCTTTTGTGTGATTTATGTTTATGGCCGTTATGTTTGTGTCTATCTTTCTTGAAAGTGTGCGGCTCTGATCTTGAAGAACTTTCTTTACTCTTTCTATCTTCAGTTCTGTTATCACTTTTTCTATGACTAGAAGAAGTATCTTTAATTTTTTCTTGATCATCACTATCTGATTGTTCTTCTCCAGTTTGATAACCGTCTTCTTCATCATCATCGTCGTCGTCATCATCATCATCCTCCTCTTCTTCCTGTTCTCCAACAACCATTTCTTTCCACTTGGCGACTAAGCTTTTAGCAGAGTCTCCAACATCACCCCCCAACTTTCGC
Organism: Cynaeus angustus; assembly: GCA_030157275.1. Taxonomy (NCBI): domain Eukaryota; kingdom Metazoa; phylum Arthropoda; class Insecta; order Coleoptera; family Tenebrionidae; genus Cynaeus; species Cynaeus angustus. The sequence goes on from CM058067.1 coordinate 12,392,951, forward strand.
AAACCATTAACAGTACGACCAACACCTGTCTGCTCCAAATGAACTACTTTTATAGGAAGCTTATACAACTTTTGTAAATAATGAAGAAGCTAAAAACCAGAAATACAGTTGTTTTTAAGCGAGAAATGGGAACATCGTACCTTGCCATCATTTCGATTTTCGGTGTATTTATCCAAAGATTCTTGACAATGACGGACTACTTTTAACAAGCTTTCGTGGTTTTCACCCATTTTCACCGATTTTCACTAGGAAAATTCACGATTTTTTCATTTAAAGACGAAACAAACAGATGGTCACCTGTTGGCTTGAGTTTTGTTGTAATCACCATTTAATGCACGAGTTTTGATTAAAACGAGTCCGTAAATTTAAAATCGGGGATTTTCACGGTTTTAGGGGCCACATTTAGTGGGTTTGAGCATAAAGCTCGAAAAGAAACACTAATTTTGGTCAGCTGTCACCCAAATGTCATTGTATCACTTTGTCACGACGTTGGTGTGAAGTTAGCTGCTGGTCCTAGAGCACGGTGCTAAAACGAATAGTTTTTTATAAAGTACATACTCTGTTTTGAAGGTATATGAAAAAAAGCAAAAAAAAAATGATCTCGTTTTAAAACGTAAAAATATCCATGATGGTAATCATGCAGTTTAGCACCCTGAACATGACAGTTGAGATTTTAATAGTTTGAATTTGAAAACAACAGGCATACTGCATACACTTCATTTACACTTATAGAAAGGTGCAAATTTTAGTGGGATAGGGTGTATCAGTATATCTACATTTTTAGGGTTAAGGCAATACATGAGACTCCAACATCCGATAACTATTCGGGGGCCTTGAAACCTACCGTTATGGGAGGTTTACAAGTAGGGTGGAATTAGAAACGTCAAGAAACAAGCAATTTTGAGGTTATATCAAAACTAAAATCTTTATTTTTTCGAAATATTAATTTGAACGTACGTAGTTTGATGTTTCTACCGCCACTCGGTTCAGAATCAAGTATAACCTAAATACAGTTCAATCGCTTAATATTCAAAGTTTTCTATTTCTACTTGTATTATGACACCTTCACAAGTTGCGTGGAATTCCAAACGTCAAAAAACAGGCGATTTCTAGGTTATGTTAAAACTAAAATCTGCCAATCTTCTATAAAATATAACCGTTTTTAGCGCTTAAGAATATGTTTTACTCTTTATTTGCAACCCCCTCTTTAGGAGAAAACGAAATAAAGTGTATTCAGGCCAATTTTCAGACTTTTCGCTTCCCACTAACATTGTGACATGTCCAAGAATTGCGTGGAATTTGAAACGTCAAAAAACCGGCAAATATGAGGTTAAGTCAAGAATAAAATCTCTTTATTTTCTCTCAGATAACAGTTTTTAACCCTTAACCAGTACCGCTTCTGTATTCATCTACAACTCATCTTTGATCAAGACCAAATTCTGGTTCTCCAAGAACCCCAACGATCCCCAGAAACTCCTCGGCCCCAGCTCCTTCACACGTTCCATTTTGATATTTTCCAGTTCAGTGACACTCAGGAACTGTATCCCCGGAGGAGTTACGGGAGTCCACTCGGCATCACCCATCCTTGGGGTTCTACAACTCGTTTCTTCACCGGTTTCAGTCAACAAACAAATACTCACCCTGTCTTCACAAAAGCCATCAACATATCCATCAAAAGCTCCTTAACTTTTAGCTCGTTTTCCGTGGGCTTTCTGTTGTACATCGCGTAGAAAAAGTACTGACCGTCTTCACCGTGAGCCACCGCTGAAACCGATCGTTACTGTAACTGTCTCAGCACTTCTCGAACTTACTTTTGTTGGTGCTGTGATCGCTTGGGAACCCAAACTGGTAGTAAAAAACGGGACTTTTGTTGACTCGGGCTTGGAGTTTGAGAGCGGCGTCGACGTCAACCAAAAAGCGATCGCTGAACATTTGCACTAATTGGTAGAAGCTGTCTTCGTTGATGGTTCCACCGTTGAAGTACTTTTCTTTGATTGTTTTAGCAGTAGCGTTCCAGATGACGTCTGCGAGAGAATCGGCGTAGTCGAGGAGGTAAGGGGCTAGTTGTGGCCACTTCTTCTCGATGGTGTCCAGGTCCTGGTGGGCAACTAACTTAACTTAAGACGAGAGTAAAGTTCGGACTTACATATTCCGGGGAAGAGGCCTTCGTGAGAGACCGTAGACACCAACCATGGTAAATCGTGGACTTGACCGCTCGAAAGGAGGTAGAACGGGTTCTTCGAGATGAAAGAGTCGGAGCCTTGTTCTAACACGGGAGCGAAAGGAGCCACCGGGAAAAAATTATATTTAAACAGCGCTGACGTCTTCGTTAACAATTGTCTGACAGGTCTTTGTTTCAAGCATTTGACGATGGCCTTCGAAGAGGCGACGGGACAACCCACGGCTTTTGCCAACAACTTTGTTTTTTTCGCGGGTTCCTCTTGAAGGGCGATGGAGTTCAAAGCCACGCCGCTTTGAGAAAACGCGCGATGGAACAAACCTTTGGACATCTCCGATAAGAAATGGTAATGCACGCTAGAGGCTCCCGCCGATAATCCTGTCAAAGTAACTGACTCTGGGTTGCCCCCGAAACTAGCGATATTCTCCCGAATCCATCTCAAAGCCATAACTTGGTCCTTCAACCCGTTGTTCCCTGAAACGACGTCATCTCCGGTACTCAAAAACCCGAAAACTCCAAGTCTGTAATTGAAATTAACAAAAACGACATCTTCGTCCATGAAGTACTCTGGATGTGCGTACGAGTGACCGCTTCCGTACATAAACAACCCTCCGTGGATGTGCACCACCACGTCCAGTTTCTCCTCTGATGGTTGTTCTCGTGGGACGTAGACGTTCACGTAGAGGCAATCCTCTTCGCCTTGGGCCACGTTGGTTTTCAGAAGCTCGGTTTGGGGGCACTGAGTCACGGTGACGGCGTCCCACGTCCCATCCCAGGGCTCCACAGGTTGCGGCGGCTCGAAACGAAGTTGGTCGATGGGCGGCTTCGCGTACGGGATTCCTTCGAAAGCCGCAAAAACGTTTCCTTTTGCGGATTTCTTGTGGTAACCGCGGACTTTACCCAACGGGGTACTCACCAACGGGCGCTCGTTCTTCTCTTGCCCGACAGCAAACCAACAGAAGAGAAAGAAGAAAATCCAAAGGAGACACGTCCGCATGGTTACAAAATCTGATTCTCGAGTGTTTGTTAAAATCGATAAGATTTTTTCCTTATCTAGAATGCAAAAAACAAAAGAACGTTTCATCCAATCATGATCGAGTCCGGTCGGTGATGGCAACAGGAGAATTTCTATCATGAAAATATAAATAAAGTATTAATGTCTGTTTTGAATTCTTGCTTGTTGCAACAGAACGAGCGAGGCGTTCGATTCCTCGAATTCCCTTTGCTGGCGCTTCTTGGATTCTTTCTGTCTTTGTCGTTCGCGTACCGGTTCCAAACAAGCGAACATCGGAGGTGCACGTTTTAACGCATCTTCTCACAATTCTCAAGTGTTATCTCAAGTAGGTGAGTTGAATCGCTCTGCGTTTGTTAAAACAATTGAACAAAACGACACGTGCCTGCTGGGTTTGAATATTTTTGTTCAATATTGATAGTCGATCTAGGTAAAAAAACGTTTTTTGGCCCTGTCATTTTGCTCTTAGAACCAAGAGTTTTAAAAGATTTTTTTTGAGACAATTAGTATATTCACAGTTTTTTTTGTTTTTGTCATAATTTTTTTAAACGAAAATATGAAACCACGGTGTTCCGGTATTCTTTCTCTTTTTTTTTGACCATTCTGTATATGCATGAAACCGGGAGACACCCTTAAACCAATGAAACAAAAACCCGCCTAATTAATCTAGAAGGTGGGGGTTAACATAAAACGCATTTCTCTCCAGAAATTGATCATTTCCTCTTCGATCACTCTGCAACTTCCACCGTGACTCTCAAAGAAAAATCCGAAGTTTCCACAAAAATGTTACGTTCACAAAATTGCAGGTAAGAGACGCACTTTTTCTAATTGTTGTCGCTCACCTTTGGTGTTTCCGCTCAGGAATGAGGAAAAATACAAAAATTCGTTATTTATGATGTCATGAAATCAAACCGACCAATCAGAGCGGCCGCAAGGTCTCCTCATTGGTCGGTAGAATGTAACAGAGAGTGTGATTGGTCCACTAAGCGCGGTCTGCAGTCGCTAACATTTTTAGTTGAAATTCCCGGTTTAAAAATTCGATTTGTAGTTTTTGGGTCGTGTTTTTCACGATGGAACTCCTGAGGTCTTTTTACTGGGTTTGATGCTTTGATTTTTTTATTTATTTATTGTTTTTTGTTTAAGCGTGGCACATTTTGAGTGCCACTGCTTGTTATTTGTGGACATTATGTCAACTGGAAACTGACAGCAAAAATTGAGGTTATGTAAACTGAAACTTTGAAAAAACTCATCAAAAATCAACAAAATCACCGGCAAGTGGTCATAATTCACGCAAAATTTGTTTCTTCGCGTATTAATCGGTTTGTTAGTGCACAGTGACATCATGTCGTCGCGTATAAAAAAGAAGCACAGGTCCGAAGTCAGTAGGTCCGAAATTCAGAGTGTAATTTGTTGATTTTAGGATGTCTTGGCTGGAAAAGGTCGATATGGACGTCCTCGAAGCCACCTCGGAGACTTTCCGCATTGAGGTAGACAAAGCTTTCCAGACTTTCCTCTCAGACTCGAGCAAAGAGTATTCGTTTCCTTCCACTTTGAACAACTTCGAGCGCAAACACATCCATCAGAAAGCTGCGATGTACAATCTCGTGTCGAGATCGCACGGCAAAGACCCTCATCGTGTGCTCACGATCTACAAAAAGGGGCACAAATCGAACTTCGAGTCGTTTTATATCGACATAACCCCGGAATCGGCGCGGGAACTGGATAGAGTGATCCATTCGTGCACTTATGACAACAACAGGGTCCCCGTGCGCCTAAATTGTAACGATAAAGTGTTCGGGAAGCTGTCTTTGGGGCCTCCGCCCGAAGTCGGAGTCCCTAGACCGACGGCGCAGATTCTTCATTTCCAGCAGCAGCTCCCGATTTTTGAACTGAAGAAGGTGATCACGGACAAGGTGCGTAAAAACGACGTTTTGATCATCTCGTCGGAGACGGGGTCCGGGAAGACCACTCAGATCCCGCAGTACATCATGGATGAGGCGAGAGAAAGAGGAGAGAGGTGTAGGATTTTGTGCACGCAACCTCGGCGCATCTCAGCCGTGTCGGTGGCGGAAAGAGTGTCTCAGGAACGGGGGACGGCCGTGGGGGAGACTGTAGGCTACCACATCAGACTCGAATCTAAACTAGGAACGAATTGTAACTTAATTTATTGCACCAACGGAGTTTTGATCCGGAGTTTGATGTCCGGAGACCGCGTCTTGGCCTCGCTCACTCATATTATAATCGACGAGGTTCACGAGCGCGATAAACTCTCGGATTTCCTTCTGATCTGTCTTAGAGAAAGTCTCAGAAAAGGCGTGAAAATCAAACTGATTCTCATGTCGGCGACCATCAACGTGGACAAGTTTCAGAGCTATTTCAACGGCGCCGAGGTGTTGGCGATTCCGGGACGGCTCTTCACCATTAAGGAGTTCTTTTTAGACGATATCCTCGAATTGACAGGCTACGACGCTGTGGTCATGGAAAAAAGAAACATCTTCAACGAGAACTCCGTGTTTTTGACCGAAGAACAGACTTTTCAGTTTGACGAGGTCATCATGCAATGCGTCCACACCGTGGGAGTGGAAAACGACCAAGCTTGGTCACAGTTGCTCCAATACATGCTCACGGAGAACATGCCGGTGAATTACCAACATACCGACACCGGTTTCACCGCGCTGATGGCGGCGGTGTTCCAACACAGCATCGACATGGTCGAAAAATTGTGCAGTTTAGGTAATCCACTTTCTAGCTAATTACTCGCTTATCCCAACCGTTTTCTCAGGTGCCGACGCTCACATCCAGGCACGGAACGGCGTCACCGCTGTTGGCATCGCCGACGAGAAGAATCTGGAGGAGATTTTGCTGGTTTTGAACATGACGGCGCGGGCTCTCCCACGCGCCGATCTCCTCACGCATTATTACAAGACGTGTGCGGACGAAGACATCAACTACGAGCTGCTGATTCGGTTGATCTCGACGATCCATCGGGAGTATCATCCGGGGGCCGTCTTGGTTTTTCTTCCCGGTTATGACGATATCATGATTTGTAACGATAGGATTTTGGAGACGGATTTGGATAAAAGTAGCTATAGAGTGTTTTTTTTGCACGGATCGATGAACATCAAGGAGCAGCACGATGTCTTCAAGAATTTGGGGAGTGTGAGGAAGATTATTTTGTCGACGAATATCGCTGAGACGAGTTTGACGATCGATGATGTTGTTTACGTCATCGATAGTGGGAAGGCCAAAGTTCAGACTTACGATTCTGTAAGTTTTTTAGTAAGAATTCACATTTCAAAGTCGTGTCTTCAGTTTGACATAATTTAACCTCACATTTGCGGACGTGTGACGTTTACTCCTCTTCAAACTGTCATTTCTGTGATAATTTTGGTAATTTAGCGTTATAAAAAATTAGAGCGGGAAATTTAATCTGTAAATTAAGACAAATCGATGGGTCAAGTCAATTTTATTTCAAATCCCACAATTTAACCTCATGTTTGCTTCTGTGTGAGTTTTTTTTTTTTTCAAACTGTCATAGTGATAATTTTAGTAACTTTAATTTTATAACCTTAAAAATGGGGGGCGCGAGATTAAATGTGAATACTAACGATTTAATGAGTCAAGTTAATTTTATTTTAAAGATTACACAAATTATTAAAATTTAAAATTTTGCCCTTTCAGTTTGACAAACTTTAACCCCACATTTGCGTTGTTGTGGCGTTTACTTTTCTTCAAACTGTCATTTCAGTGATAATGTTGGTAACTTTAATTTTATCACTATAAAAATGGAGGGCGCAAAATTTAGACTGTGGTTTCCTGCCAACTGCCTTTTTATTTTGGGTGCGAATTTTGAAACCGGCACTCGTTTTCCAGTGCAGCGGCTTATCCTCCCTGACCACACAGTGGATCTCCAAAGCTTGCGTCAAGCAAAGAGCGGGCCGAGCCGGCCGCACCCGCTCCGGAGTCTGCTTCCACCTCTTCTCCAGAGCGCGCTTTGAGTCCTTCCTCGATGAACGCATCCCCGAGATTCTCCGCGTTCCTCTGGAGGAGTTGTGCCTCAACACGAAGACGCTCGCCGGAAACCTCACCTCTATTTACAACTTTCTCGTGATGGCACCGGACCCTCCGTCCTCCAACACCGTAAAGACGGCCATCGAAAATTTAGAGTGTTTGGGAGCTCTCGACAAAGACGAAAATCTGACTCCTTTAGGAGAGTACTTGAGCCAGCTCACCATCGAGCCGCATTTGGGGAAGATGCTCATTTATTCCGTCATCTTCAAGTGTTTAGATCCGATTTTGACGATCGTCGCGTCTTTAGCTCAGAAGGATCCGTTCCAGCTACCGCCGCAAGCCAACCTGAGGACGTGCGCGGCGGAGAAGAGGAAGACTTTGATGGCGAATACTTATAGTGATCACATGGTGTACCTGAAGGCTTTTATTAAGTGGCAAGATTCGGTGAAGTACAGAAGGGAGAGGGCTTTCTGTCGGGATTTCTTTATTAGTCCTTCGACCATGGAGACGATACTCAAGACGAGGGCGCAGTTGTTGGGGCAGCTGAGAGCGGCGAAGTTCGTGCCTGCGAACGGAACTTCCATCATGGCCTTGAACACGTATTCCGAGAACTGGCCGTTGGTGAAGGCCGTCATCAGTTCGGGGCTCTACCCGAAGATGGCGTTCAAAAAGAACGGCCATTTCTGCACGAGGTTGACGCTTTGTTGTTAATTTCCTTCCCATAGTGACCCGTTTTTGTTTCAGGACCGAAAAAAAGGTCATCATTCATAATTCGAGCCCCCTCAGCAAAGAATCTCTAAGTTTGTGGCTCGTCTACGACGAAATGGTCAAAGTCCGGAACGGCCATCAAGTCCGAGGCGTCACTCCGGTCACTCCCGTCACCGTAAGTCCCTTTCACATAACACCCCTCTTCATCTAAACCTGCGTGTGTCCGTAGATCTCTCTCATGTGTGGCATCAAAGTCACCTACCCCATGGAAAATTACCTCGAAATCGACGAATGGCTCGAATTCGAATTTCGATCCCCTCACATCATCCATCTCCGTAAATACATCGAAACCATCATCGAGAAAAAACTCTTAAGTCCGACCAACGCCCTCACGTCCACCGACGAAGCCGCTCTCAACGCCTTAGCTAAGATACTCATCCTAGAAGACCGCAACGCCAACCTCGCTCTTCCCGTGGGAATCAAACAAAAACCAAAGTTTTTCGAGCTCAACCGAGCCATGGAGGAAGCCCCCAGGCACCAAAGACAGTACCAGCAATCCACGAGCTACCACGATAACGGGAATTTTTACGGGTACAACGTGGGACCGCGATTCTACGATAATCCCTCCACGTCGGCGGCGGTGATGCCGCAGATCGCCCCCAATTTCGATAATTCCGTCTTTCTCCTGATCAAGGTCAAACAGGAGAACAGCGTGAAGATAGCGTACAGTTCGAACAAGTGGGTGTTTTCCCCGCAGACGGAGAAGGAGGTCATGTCCTTGGATAACGTAAGCCAATCAGATACCTCTTTTTCATAAACATATAGGGTGGTTTTTTTTCAGGGCGGCGTCACCGTGTACCTTCTCTACACTGTTCCAAAAATGAACAACTTTTACGGCATCGCCAGATACATCTCTTTTGATTGCTCGCAGGCCAAACTGTGCGCCACCATCGAGTGGATTTTTAAAACGTCAGTTCCGTACAAGAAAGTCAGGTTGGTGGACAGAAAAACTTGCAGGTTTACCAACTTGATTTGCGATTTTTCAGCCATTTACGTAACGCCCTCAACAATAACCGACTGATCTACGACGGCCTCGACGGTCAAATGGTGGAAATCGGCGCTGCCCTCAAACTCTGGGACCTATATTTAGAATTCGGACGTCCCATTTACGGCCAACATCCGTAACTTTTTTGTTATTGTTGCAAATCTCCAGATTTTAACTAACGATAGGATTTTAACTTAAGTATTATTTGTTTAGTTTTGAGTTGTGATAATATTTTAAAAAAGTAAGTTTACATGATTTTGGATGCTCTTGATTTGTCTTCTTTTAGAAAAAACGATTTCAAAAATGAATTATTTTGTATTGAAATTATTAATAAAAAACCATTACAGCAGAGTGTTTCTCGGCGATTGTAGCGGTGAAATTCCCATTGTGTTCGAAATTCTTGAGAACATCCGCAAATTATTACTTTTAACGATATTTATAACGACTTCCTCAAACATAATGAATGGGAATTAAACTCATCCAATTAGTCCACGAAGAAAGTACTATTGTGACCTAAAAATCGATTTCTTGCGAAGATCTAGTAGGCTCTGGATTCCAGGGACTTCCCCGTAAAAGCTCTATTCTGACTTAAAAACCGGTCCAGGGATCCGGGAAATTTCCACCCGTCATGTAAGTGTTCCACCGCAACCATACCTTTAACTTTTTCACTTACAGGTCTTCTGCATCGCTCCTCGCAAACCCCGTTCTTCGCAAAGGCCGCCGCTATCATATTTCGTTAGATTGCTTATAATTCGCTGTGACTTTTTCATCATTAGACCACGACGAAAGTATTATTCTGTCCTAAAAAACGATTTCTAGTTGCGACTAGTAGGCTTTGGATTCCAGAGCCCGAGCCCTGTTCTGACCTGAAAACTACTCCAGAGATCCGTGGACTTCTCACCTTCCACGTAAGTTCAACTTTTCCACTTACAGGTCTTCCGCCTCTTTGCTCGCAAACTCCGTCCTCGTCCCAAAGGTCGCCGCTATCATATTTCGTTCGATTGTTATAATTCGTCCGAGGAGGGAGCTGTGAACTTTTTCATCTTTCACAGTTTCCAAGCAATTGTTGGCCTTTGTTAGCAATGCGTGTGAGTGTTGTGAAAGGTCGGACGCTGATTAAGAAACGTTGGAGAGAGCGATTGTTTGGGTTCATCTCGACATCTTCAAGTCAAGCGAGCTTTGGTATCTTCAGTCTTCCGAGTGCCGTCGATGCGCTCTTGTCTTCGGGTCACGTGTCACGTTCTCACGCGGCGCCTACTGTGATTGTGCTGCTTGGGATAATTTTATTCGTGAACCAGGTTAGTTACTGCTTCCATTTTTGGGGTAAAATCTTTCGTCTGGTTGCATAATTGGCGATCGTATTGGCGTAGGGAATTAACACTTGGTAATTTTTAACGCGTTAATTGCGAAATGGAAATGTCACTTATAATGTGCTTAATGTTGTGAAATAACGTGATATTTGATGGGGATTATAGATTTCACGAGAGGCTATAAAATGAAGACAATTGTGTTAAATAAAAAAATGACGGTTGTCACATTCGAGCTCCTGCTTCGAACTAAAGAGTCAAAAATTGAAGGTATACCCGTTCATCTATTGAAAATTTTAATCTAGAGCGCTTCGATGCGATAGTCACGTCTTAAAAAACGTCATGAGATTGTTTTTTTTTTTTTGTAGTTTTGTAATTGATAAGTGGCTTCAATGTGATCACTGCGAAACATTAAAAGTAAAAGTCCCGTCTTCATCTCGCAAAATTCAAATAATAATCTCTAAATGTGACAGATAATCACAGGTTAGATCATAGCTCCAGGTGTGCTTTAATTTACGACGTGATTAGAGTTTTTCAGCGTATCCAAGAAAACGACATCGTGTGAAACGTACTCTCAACGACATTCTTTTAAAAATTCTTCCCTTCGATAAAACTGAGTCGACTTTGACCTGAAAGTTACCAAACGAGCGCCATTTTCGGAACAGTAGTTGAATTATGTTATTAAAATCAGAGCAGTCGTTGCGAAAACAAACTGATGCTACGCAAACTAGATTGAAAGGGAGGTCGTTGCAAATGTTAATTCGTCCTGTCAAAGAAAAAAAATCATTGTGAAACGAACCGACAAAAATGCATTCAAGATCTCCTCTTTAATCCGTATAATTAACATTTCGCATCAATTCCCCGGATTTAGGTTACCGTTGATGCATCACTACGATAGGTCAAAGCTACACTAACGTGACGCAACCGCAAACGTAACCGTAACGAGATTATATAAAAAATTGATTGAATTGTTTCGCGCATCTTGATAACTCTTCAGGAAATCCCATGCTAGTCAAAGAATTTTATTCAACGAAGGGGAAAGTTGAGCATCTGCTTTCATCGGCTACCGGTAAAAGACGCGACGCGATGATTCCCAGATGCCGATCGAAAGAAAAATAATAACATCGGAGAGATGCGATGCGAATTTGTTCTCGAAGTACGTTCACTGATGCGACCTTTTCAAGCGAAAGTCTCGTTACTAGAGAAAAAAATTAGTCAAGTATGTACTGGAAATGTCGATTAATAAATGAAAGTGCCGAATTTTAAGCGTTATATCATCTTTTATGACTTCGAAAAACGATTAAAAATGTCAGAAGGAATGTGCGCTTCCTTTCGCTTTCGGAGGTCGCTTTGGGGGCGCTTTTTGGCTTTTTTGCTCTGCCTTTTGTGCGATGAGAATCCGCTCTTCTGACCTTTGATTTAAAATATTTTAAATAGTTGTTGCGATAAAAAGTGTTTTTTCTGATTTTTACATACTAAATATGTTGTTTGAAGTTTTAGCAATTTTTGCGGTTTTTTTCTAATCTGAAATGTTCAGGATATTATATAATACGGAATTTTTGAGAATTTATTAAGATATCTAATTGTTTTTTTTTCTTTTAATTAAGTAACGCTAAAAATTTTCCGCATATTTTTTAGAATATTCAGAAATATTCTAGATATTATTGAATACATTTTAAGAATCATTAAATATTGTCTATTTTGTCTTTCAGTAAGTATTGAAGTATTACGAAATTTTAAGAAATTTAAATTAATGCCAGTTAAAAATATTCAAAAACATTTATTTTATTATTTTTTTATATACTAAAAACAGCTTAGGACGTTTTAGGATTTTTATAAATTTTTATGACTTCTTATAATTGCTCAAAATATTCTAAAATTATTCATACAGTTGTGGAATATTCTGCCATAGAATATTTAACAAATCACAAATGGTTATACTTAAATACTTAAAATATGGGGTGCTCCAAAATGCTTTATTGTTTGAGGTCATATTTTCTAAAAATGCTTAATATCAGGCTCGTGCGATTTTGGATATTCTAGAATTTCTAGGAGATGGGCTGATATTTAATTTGGGAATGTCTAAAATTTTCTAGAATGTTTTAAAATTATTTTCATTCTATTATAAATATTCGAAATTGAATCTTTAGATTAGAAAGTGGTAATTTTAATATTTTTGAATATTTTACCTTTAAATGCATGGGTTTTCCGAATACTATAAATATGCTGAAGTATATACTCAATTTTCTAATTTTTTTGAATTTTTTTTATCATAAATATTGTTCATTTTACCTTGCAATTTTGCTAAAATAACTTTATTTTTCAAATTTGCATTTTTTTTTAAAATACTCAAAACATTTTTGGGTTTTGTTGTCAGTATTCTATTGATCCTTTAAAATATTCTAAACTATTTTTCAAGTTAAAAGTTTCGTACACCATAAAAAAATTGAACTGGCTAAAATTTGCGTAAATATCCAAAAGTTGCAAAATATTGTTCTCAAAATTATTTACAACATTTTGAATATTTTAGAATGGTTCAGAAATTTCTTAAAATATTCTACAATGCTAAAAATATGCATAAATATGCAAAGTATAGCCAAATTTACGATTTTTCTTATTGATATCGTGGGATATTTTGGATATTCTAGAATATTTGACAAATTTTTAAAAATACGCTTTTTTTTCATTAATATAAATTTTTAAAATCTAGAAAAAAATTGTTAGTATTTTATTGATCTTTTAAAATATCCTGAACTATTGTTCAAGCTCAAAGTTTCTTTTATCATAAAAAATTGAATTGGCTAAAATTTGCATAAATTTTGAATATTCTAGAATAGTTCAGAAATGAGATTCTTATAATTTCTTAAATTATTCTACAATGGCAAAAATATGGATAAATATGCAAAGTATAACCAAATTAACGATTTTTCTTATTGATATCGTGGGATATTTTGGATATTCTAGAATATTTGACAAATTTTTAAAAATACGTTTTTTTTTCATTAATATAAATTTTTTAAATTCTAGAAAAAAAATGTTAGTATTTTATTGACCTTTTAAAATATTCTGAACTATTGTTCAAGCTCAAAGTTTCTTTTATCATAAAAAATTGAACTGGCTAAAATTTGTATAAATTTTGAATATTCTAGAAGAGTTCAGAAATGAGATTCTTATAATGTCTTAAATTATTCTACAATGGCAAAAATATGGATAAATATGCAAAGTATAACCAAATTAACGATTTTTCTTATTGATATCGTGGGATATTTTGGATATTCTAGAATATTTGACAAATTTTTAAAAATACGCTTTTTTTTCATTAATATAAATTTTTAAAATCTAGAAAAAAATTGTTAGTATTTTATTGATCTTTTAAAATATCCTGAACTATTGTTCAAGCTCAAAGTTTCTTTTATCATAAAAAATTGAACTGGCTAAAATTTGTATAAATTTTGAATATTCTAGAAGAGTTCAGAAATGAGATTCTTATAATGTCTTAAATTATTCTACAATGGCAAAAATATGGATAAATATGCAAAGTATAACCAAATTAACGATTTTTCTTATTGATATCGTGGGATATTTTGGATATTCTAGAATATTTGACAAATTTTTAAAAATACGTTTTTTTTTTCATTAATATAAATTTTTTAAATTCTAGAAAAAAAATGTTAGTATTTTATTGACCTTTTAAAATATTCTGAACTATTGTTCAAGCTCAAAGTTTCTTTTATCATAAAAAATTGAACTGGCTAAAATTTGTATAAATTTTGAATATTCTAGAAGAGTTCAGAAATGAGATTCTTATAATGTCTTAAATTATTCTACAATGGCAAAAATATGGATAAATATGCAAAGTATAACCAAATTAACGATTTTTCTTATTGATATCGTGGGATATTTTGGATATTCTAGAATATTTGACAAATTTTTAAAAATACGCTTTTTTTTCATTAATATAAATTTTTAAAATTCTAGAAAATAATTGTCAGTATTTTATTGATCTTTTAAAATATCTTGAACTATTGTTCAAGCTCAAAGTTTCTTTTATCATAAAAAATTGAACTGGCTAAAATTTGTATAAATTTTGAATATTCTAGAAGAGTTCAGAAATGAGATTCTTATAATGTCTTAAATTATTCTACAATGGCAAAAATATGGATAAATATGCAAAGTATAACCAAATTAACGATTTTTCTTATTGATATCGTGGGATATTTTGGATATTCTAGAATATTTGACAAATTTTTAAAAATACGCTTTTTTTTCATTAATATAAATTTTTAAAATCTAGAAAAAAATTGTTAGTATTTTATTGATCTTTTAAAATATCCTGAACTATTGTTCAAGCTCAAAGTTTCTTTTATCATAAAAAATTGAATTGGCTAAAATTTGCATAAATTTTGAATATTCTAGAATAATTCAGAAATGAGATTCTTATAATGTCTTAAATTATTCTACAATGGCAAAAATATGGATAAATATGCAAAGTATAACCAAATTAACGATTTTTCTTATTGATATCGTGGGATATTTTGGATATTCTAGAATATTTGACAAATTTTTAAAAATACGCTTTTTTTTCATTAATATAAATTTTTAAAATTCTAGAAAATAATTGTCAGTATTTTATTGATCTTTTAAAATATCTTGAACTATTGTTCAAGCTCAAAGTTTCTTTTATCATAAAAAATTGAACTGGCTAAAATTTGCATAAATTTTGAATATTCTAGAATAGTTCAGAAATGAGATTCTTATAATTTCTTAAATTATTCTACAATGGCAAAAACATGCAAAGTATAACCGAATTAACGATTTTTCTTATTGATGAATCGTAGAATGTTTTGGATATCTTAGAATATTTGACAAATTAAAAATACTGGCTCACATTTTCTTCATAAATACAAGTATAATTTTTTTTAAGTGTCTAAAATATTTCGGAGTTTATAAAAATATCCAAAATTTAGTCAAACATCTAATTTTTTTTGAGATTTTGGACATCGTAGAATCTCAAGGAAATGGGTTTATTTTTATAAAATTGGCTAAAATTTTCTAGAAAAATTGTTAGTATTTTAGTGAACTTTTAAAATATTCTAAACAAATTTTCAAGTTCAAAGTTTCTTCTGTTATAAACTGGCTAGAATTTGCATAAATATTCAAAAGTTGCAAAACGTTGTTCTTGAGATTGTTTTACAAGATTTTAAATATTCTAGAATATTTTCGCAAAATAATTTGTAGTGCCAAAAATATACATAAATATACAAAGTAGGTATATATAACCAAGTTTACGATTTTTCTTATTGATAATATCGTGGGATGATTTGAATACCTTTGAATATTTGACAAATGAAAAATTTTGGCTCATTTTTTCTCCTTTTATTTTTTAGATTTCTATCTTTTTAATTTTTTTGAGATTGTGGATATCGTTGAAGGTTTATTTTTATATAATTGCCTTAAATTTTCTATAAAGTTTGCATAAATATTTACAATTCAATTAAAATTACAATTTTATTTCAATGAGATATTTTGGATACTCTAGAACGTTTGATAAACCATTACTATTATCTATTTGTTTTTAAGTAATTGCTTAAAATATTCTGAAATTTGATAAAATATCTGATTCTTCTGATTTTTACATACTAAAAATGCCATTCAAAATTTTCTTAATTTTTGAGAATTTTTTTCTTACTCTGAAATATTCAGAATATTTTTAAAATGTAAATAATAGATATTGCTTGTTTCCGCATATTTTTGAGACCGTTCCGAAATATTCTAGATACACAATGCTCACAAATTTTGATGAAATATTTTGGATATCCTAGAATATTTGGCAAATTTAAAGTACAGGTGCAATGTTTTTTTCAGAAATACTTTTACTATTTAATTTTTTTTTGAATATTCTGGAATATTTGATATGGTCTGTTTGCCTTGCAATTACATAGAAAAATTTAAAATGTTATAAAACGCATTTTAATTTTGCACTGCTAAAATATGCGTGGATATTTTGAAAAAGATATACTTTTACTATTTATTTTTTTTTTTTTAATATTCTATAATATTTGATATGGTCTGTTTGCCTTGCAATTACATAGAAAAATTTAAAATGTTATAAAACGCATTTTAATTTTTCACTGCTAAAATATGCGTGGATATTTTGAAAAAGATATACTTTTACTATTTAATTTTTTTTTGAATATTCTAGAATATTTGATATGGTCTGTTTGCCTTGCAATTACATAGAAAAATTTAAAATGTTATAAAACGCATTTTAATTTTTCACTGCTAAAATATGCGTGGATATTTTGAAAAAGATATACTTTTACTATTTAATTTTTTTTTGAATATTCTAGAATATTTGATATGGTCTGTTTGCCTTGCAATTACATAGAAAAATTTAAAATGTTATAAAACGCATTTTAATTTTGCACTGCTAAAATATGCGTGGATATTTTGAAAAAGATATACTTTTACTATTTAATTTTTTTTTGAATATTCTAGAATATTTGATATTGTCTGTTTGCCTTGCAATTACATAGAAAAATTTAAAATGTTATAAAACGCATTTTAATTTTGCACTGCTAAAATATGCGTGGATATTTTGAAAAAGATATACTTTTACTATTTAATTTTTTTTTGAATATTCTAGAATATTTGATATGGTCTGTTTGCCTTGCAATTACATAGAAAAATTTAAAATGTTATAAAACGCATTTTAATTTTGCACTGCTAAAATATGCGTGGATATTTTGAAAAAGATATACTTTTACTATTTAATTTTTTTTTGAATATTCTAGAATATTTGATATTGTCTGTTTGCCTTGCAATTACATAGAAAAATTTAAAATGTTATAAAACGCATTTTAATTTTGCACTGCTAAAATATGCGTGGATATTTTGAAAAAGATATACTTTCACTATTTAATTTTTTTTTGAATATTCTAGAATATTTGATATGGTCTGTTTGCCTTGCAATTACATAGAAAAATTTAAAATGTTAAAAAACGCATTTTAATTTTGCACTGCTAAAATATGCGTAGATATTTTGAAAAAGATGACTTTTTTGCATTTTTTTTTATTCTGAAATATTTAAATATGAAATATTTACAATAGTTGTCACAATAAATATATTAAAATATGTCATATATCCAAAAAAATAAAATATAGTATAAAATAATGACCTAATTCCAAGTCTCTTTTCAAGTCTCTGTCAAATGTCAAATTAAATTCTTATTGCTATTATCTATGATCGAATTAACTTTATTTCACTTTATTGCCTACTTGACCGCACGAATCATTATTGAAAGCCCTGTAGAATTTTACACGCTTTTTTGAATCTCCGCGCTGCCCTTTATGACTCAGAACAATGTGAATCCGCTCTTTTGACCTTTCTAAATGAAAAATAAAATATTATAAATAATCATCGATTACGTAGCGATGGGAAAAAACGTTCGCACGACTTTTCTTTGACGGTCAAGTGATTGTGATGCTTCAGTTCTCATGTCTTCCTTGACCTGATCGGTGCGAACACAAGAGATGGCAATAAACATTTACGAAATTTCACGTAAAGAACGAATCATGAATGACATGATTCACAAGATTTTTTAATCGATCTTCCTGGATAAAAAACGCCGTTCTAATTTTTAACAAGGTCGTTCGAGGGATGACATTTAACGCGTTAAAGAGCAAGAATTATAAAAATTTGTGTCGATTTGTTTTTAATTCGAATTCAATGAAGGTTGTCGGTGATTGATGATCATGATCTGGGTGATATTTTTATAAATTGGATTTTTAAATTTTAGCGGTGATCATTGTCAATTACCGGATCATCGTGCAGATCTCAATCTTGCCGACATTTCCCGTCGAATCAATTTTCGATTCGTATGGTCACTCGTCAGAGAGCAAGACTTTCTTCGTTGAAATTGTTACGTTTGGTAACAAATGCGCGCCGTGAGAAGGTTTAGCAATTTTTTCTTGTACGAGTTAAATACCAACGCGCGTTGCATTGTGGGAAATTTGGAATTAATAACTTAATTACTCCATTATGACCGACGAAATTATGAAACGTTAAATATTCGCGCTTTGAATTCTATTGACGGTGATAAGGACGTGGTAAGGTCGCCATTACGACACTCTTTCGTATTGAAAGGCACGTGGCCTTTGAAAATACAGGGCTTTCAAAAATGATTCGTGCCTGAGAAAAAAAAACATCACTGTCACTGTACCTAACATAACTACTTAGATGCACGAATCATTTATGAAAGTCCTTTATAACACAATTGATCGGGGAAAGTCCCCGTTTATCATTTCCCAGATGATAAACGGGACACTAAGCACCCATCAGATTTATGCCGATGATCTTAAGGTCTTCAGACACGACGGAGAGTCACGACCAGATCCGTAATTAAATGATTAATCGGCCGTTTTTGTAGTTACTTCCTTCTTGAGATTTAGTGGTTTCATTGTGATCATAAATTGGGTGATTCCCAAGACGGGATCTTGTACTCGGTGAATTTGTATGACCGCGTGACTTTTGTTTTGGACGCCCGAGGACTTCCTGAATGATACTGGACACTTTCGAAGCTTTCAAATGATAAGTGAGCAATTAAGCTCTCAAATATTGACAAAATGAGTCATACTTCGATTCAGCTGAAAAAAATCATATATATGTTGTGAATTTCAGGCTTTCAAACGAGACCGAGAATTTAGGTTTATTATTTATGATTAAAATTCCAAATTTATTTGTAGGTATACAAAATATGTTTATTTTTGCGTAATTATCTAAAACCTTCTAGAAAGAATGTATAAATATTTAAAAATCAATTTTATTTCAATGAGATATTTTGGATATCTAATAAACTATATCGTCTACTTGTTTTTTAATATTTGCTTAAAATATTCTGAAATATAATAAAATACGATTTTTTGTATTTAAAAATTTTCTTAATTTTCAAGATTTTTTTTGTTACTCTGAAATATTCAGGATATTTGCATAAATATTCAAAATTTAATGAAAACGAATTAGGTTAGATAGAATACAGAAGAAAGAGATAAAGACAGACACAGAAACAGAGACAGAAACTGGAGACAAACGATGGGAGACAGAGATAGAGATAGAAATAAGATAAATAAAAACAAGAGACAGAAGAAAGAAGACAGAGACAGAAATAAAGACAGAACCAGAGACAGAGACAGAGACACGGAAAAACAGAAGACAGAAACTAGAGAAAAAGACAGAGAGAGAGAGAGACAGAGTACGGAGACAAAAGGCAGCAAACAGGAAGAGACAGAAGGCAAATTCAAGAAGAATTTTTTTTTTTTGGATAAATGTTTAAAATAGTTTGCATATTTTTGAAATTATTTCACAATAATCTAGATATTACAGAATACTTTTTAAGAAATAGTTTTAAAAATTCTTAAAAATGACAAAAATTTCAAATACTCTAATTTTCTGATTTTTTTGATTTTATAGGATAATTAAAAAATATTTTAAAATAATGCTTAATTTCATTTTTTTTATATTCAGGACAGTTAAAAATATTCTAGAAATTGCATAAATGTTTAAAATATACAAAATTTGGAAACATCTAAATTTTATTCTGGATATTTTAGAATGGCTGACATGAGCTTCTTCTTATAATTATTTGAAGTATTTTAAAATACTAACAACATTTAAAAATATGCATAAAATATACAAAATTCAAAATAATTTTCGATTTTTATTATTGTGGCACATTCTGGATATCGTAGAATATTTGACAAATCATAAATACTGGTGCATTTTCTTTTTTATAAATACTTAAAATATTTTATGAGAGACTAAAGAAATATTTATCTTTAAATTTTGGATATTTTCAAATCTCTGGTGGATGGGATTATATTTATTTTATAAATGGATAAAATATTTAAGAATGTTCTAAAAGACACAAAATTTCAAAATTTAATCAAATTTTCGATTTCTTTTAAATTTCAGTGGGATATTTTTGAACTGAATTGATATTGCTGAGAATGTTCTAAAATGTGATGCATACTAAATATGCAAAAATATTTTTTTGAGATCGTTTTGAAATATTTGTGCAATTATAAATATTCTTCATTTTCCTTTTCACATTTGCCTAAAATATTCTAGAATGTGGTAATTTGTGCCAACATTAGAAAATTAGTTGAATCATTCTAGAATTACTATAAATGTTAAAAATACAAAGAAACTTTTGAAATATTCATCCTGAGATCATCCCGCTATATTTGAGCAATGATGAATATTGTCCACAGCTACGTCAACTTGATTTCTGCGATGACCCTGACCCCTGCAAGAAAGTGCTGCATAAATATTTCCATAGATTTCACCAATACCAACAGTCGTGATCCGAAATCAAAATCTCATTGTAACTCATCATTAGAAAATTTCCGAGCGTACTGAGAGTCGTAATTAATGACTTGGGGTCAAAAATGTCACTTTTTATGATCACATTAAAACTACTTTATTTTTCAATTTTTTCAAGTGAGCTGGGTATGTCATAACATTTAACTCATCGCAGCCTTGACAACAGGATTCGGATCGAAACCGCAAGTGGCACGAATGTGAGCAGCGATCGATTAAGGTTCTCTTCGCACTTGACCTTCACCGGTAAATTAAGAACAATCGTAATTATTTCAACATTAACACTTCTGTTTCTTTCGAAAGTACGAAAAAAATGTTTACTGTGAGTGAAAGTTTAAAGGTGGCAGGTCAGCGATCACACGGAACGAGGATATCGGAGGGTTTCCACGATAGGTCGAAGAGGATGTCATCTCAAGGTTACCAATCCGAAGAAAAAGTCATTTCTGTTTGCGAATTAAGGGTAAAGCGACCTTGGATAATTAAGAGTTAATTGACGGCTCGAAGATGAACGGCAACATTGTTGAGGTTTCCTGGGGAAACTGTTATCAAGATGAAGAAAGTGGATGCTCATTTCGATGACGTCATCTGTTTACCATAAGTGAAGAAAGAATGATTTTTGTCGTTGGCACAAATAATTTCTCTTCCTTCACGAAATGACAAAAATGCAACAAATTTCCAGAAAAAACAAACTTTCTTCTTCAGCGCCACCATCGCCGTTGCACAATTTCGAGTTCATCTTCAGTTTCTGTTTAAGGTCAAGGCATTCGATGTTTTAACACTTGATATTTGCAATAATTTCTCAGTTTGCTCGATGTTTTCGCGCAAATAACACGAGGAAGTCTAACGGTAACCTCTTGTCATTTGAATTACGCCTCTCGCGATAATTTTTTCGGTAGCGCCAAGACACAAAGCGGTTTCATAACGCTTTCTCACGATGAATTGGGTCATTATACCCGACTTGTGAAGAATTTAACCAATTTTTGCGTAAAAAACGGAGAGATTTTGATGCGGGATCAAGCGACGAATCCGGAAAAAAAAGCGTTGTTTAAGGGGGTTAAAACAAATGAAGAGAGTATCTACCCTCGTTAGTGAGCTTGAAAAAAGTGACATTTTATGATGGCGTGATCAACTCATGGGAAATTCGCTTCAAAGTCGTTTTTTCGGGGAGACTTCAACGGGGCGATAAGCGACGAACCCTTCCAGATTTACCGGCTGTAGAGTTTCGCTTCTTGTACTCTCGTACGCGGCGTGTAACAATCTATTGTTTGAATATTCGGACTTTCAAAATTAGGCAACTTGT
The DNA here is from genome assembly GCA_030157275.1 of Cynaeus angustus. Lineage (NCBI taxonomy): Eukaryota > Metazoa > Arthropoda > Insecta > Coleoptera > Tenebrionidae > Cynaeus > Cynaeus angustus. The sequence continues at coordinate 12,414,891 of CM058067.1, forward strand.
GGGAAAACGTTCATATTTAATATTTGCATGAGGCGTTTTAGTAATCTAAAGACATAAGACAGTCGATTTGTGGTATTAATTGTGGTTTTTGTTGCAGCAGTGCGCCGACGATGGAGAGGTACCACATCTTCAAATTAGGTAAATTTTTACTCTCGATGACCTTAACCCAGAACCGTCTTTAAAAATTAACTGTCTTAATTTTATTGTCGTTTAACATGGAAATTAAAAGCACATTAGGTGTCGAAACCGGAATTTTGCAACAAATTTTCCCAAATTGTTTGCTAAACCAATTTTGACATTTTAACGTTGGAAAAACTTTGTTCCTTCTCTGGTAATTGAAAGCGGCTTTTTTGCTTTATGTTAATGTCTTTAAATGTTAAGATGCGCTTCGTCGTTTTAATTCCGAGGCGTCACTTCTCGTTTTATTCACTCGTTTCCACAAGTAATATAATAACCGTTTTATTGCCGGAACGCTTTGCGGAATATTGTAAATGCCGCATTAGCTGAAAAACTTTTTTCTTCGATGACACAATAAAGGAAGAATTTTGTAACAAGTATCAATGTTAATCGGCGGATGTCTTCAGATCGCATAAGTGGTTTGAAGAAATTCTTCGATTTTGTAACTTCCACGATCGAAGTGTTAACTGAAGCATTAAAGTAATTGGACGAGGATGAACAATGGCTCTTACATAAGCTCGTTAACGCATATGCTAATTTTTAAGTGATTTAAATACTGGAAGTGGAAGAGTACACTGAAATAGATATTTAAGAACGAACAGCAGCAACGCAATTCGGTGTCTTACAATGTAAACGTTCCATTAAATCGAACTCTTGCAACACTTTGACATCAATTCCATTGTTTCAAAACGGTACAAAGAACAAGAAACGTATTGCCTGTGTGGTGCTACTCATCAATTATTGGTGATTATTAAATTGCGAGAGAAACTGATGGAGAAACGAGTGATTTGAATGATAAACAACGAACGCACGAAGAAAAAGTAGCTTTTGGGGGGATCCCCTAGCGATAACTGTCACCAATTAGTCGATTATAATCCTCAATGTTTATTTCTAACGACATCTTGGAAAAATGTCGACGACTCTCGTTGATAACCTCGATTTACTCAGAGACTTCAACGTAAGCGACGAACCCAATTTTTTTTTCAAGTGAATTTATGACAGAAAAGTAGTTTTTGGGGGATTCTCCTTACGATAACTGTCACCAGTGATTTAATTTTAACCCTCGAAGAATGTTTTTACCGATATCTTTGAAAAAAGTCGGCAACTTTCGTTGGTAACCGCGATTTACTCAGAGACTTCAACGTAAGCGACGAACCTAATTTTTTGTGTGTGAACTTTTGGCGGAAAAGTAGTTTTTGGGGAGTTCTCCTTGCGATAACTGTCACCAGTCATTTAATTTTAACCGTCGAAGTATGTTTCTACCGATATTTTTGAAAAAAATCGGCAACTTTCGTTGGTAACCGCGATTTACTCAGAGACTTCAACGTAAGCGACGAACCCATATTTATTTTTTCAGGTGAACGTACGGCGGAAAAGTAGTTTTTTCTTACGATAACTGTCACCAATAACCCTCAAAATCTATTTCTAACGACGTCTTTGAAAAAAGTCGGCGACTTAACAGCGATTTACCCATAGATTTCAACGCAACCGACAAACACATTTTTTTTCTTTCAGGTTTGGCGATACTTTTCTACGCCGCCTATTGCGTGCGGCCTATGACAGTCAATGCCCAAAAGCTCGACGACGTTGCTACTGAAAACCAAACAAAATTGGACGAAAGCGACTTCTTTTTCTATCAAGGAGTCCAAGGAAAACCCGGAGTTGATTTTCCGGTCTATTCCCACATCCCGAGGACCACTTTTAGTTGTCGAGAGGTGGACTCTGGTTACTACGCGGATTTGGAAACGGACTGTCAAGTCAGTATTCATTGTCCATCGCTCTTAACACTACAATGTCTTCTAGGTTTTCCATATTTGTGAAGAAAACAAAAAGATCTCGTTTCTTTGTCCTAATGGAACCATTTTTCAACAATCGGAGCTCATCTGCGAGTGGTGGTTCAAAGTTAACTGTACCAACTCTCCAAGTTTATACGAAGAGAGTGCCGAACAATTGAGAGAAGAAAATGCGAGGAGAAAGTCTTCCCGGAGGGTGCAGAACCACGGCGCCGTCATGAGGATGGAAGAACGGTCTTCCGTGTCTGTTGTTAAGAACGAAAACAGAAGAATGTACACGAATCATGCGTCGGAGTACAGAGAGGTCGATAGCAACGACTTGTCGAGGTCTTCTTCTTCGGATTTTGTTAGGAATGGTGCGAACAGACCGACACCGTTCCAGAAGAACCAAGAAGAAGAAAAGAAGAACCAAAGGGGGAGAAAACCGGTACAGTTCCAGAAGGAGGCGTCGGTCGACAACGACGAACAAGAGAGAAAGAGGACGAGAACGACGCCCAGAAGAAAACCGGCGAAACAACAGAATCAGAATTCTGCCAGAAACAGAAACCAGCAACGACAAGGTCATAATCAGGAATTTGTCCCAACGACCGACAGAGGGCGTCCTTTCAATAATCAACCGAGAAACAGCAAACATCAAGAGTATTCAACACGATTCAACAGTCACAATAAAATCTTTGATGATCAAAATCAGAATTCGGTTTCGACGACCGAAAGAAACCGAGTCAATAATCAACCCGCACCTTTTAGTAATCGGTTTGATTCAACCACTGAAAGGAGTCAGTTTTCAACGCGATTTAACAATCACAATCAAGATTTTCATGATCAAAGTCAGAGCTACGTTTCAACTGAAAGAAGTCGTGCATTTTCAACACAATTCAATCGTGATCAAGATCAGAATCGGAATTTTGACTCAACCACGGAAAGGAGTCAATTTTCAACGAGATTCAGCAATCAGAATCAAAACTTTAATGATCAAAGTCAGAATCACGTTTCGACGACTGAAGCAACCCATGCGTTTTCATCACAGTTCAATCATGATCAAAATCAGAATCAGAATTTTGTCGCAACCACTGAAAGAAACCAGTTTTCAACACAGTTTAACAATCAGAATCAAAAATATAATGATCAAAGTCAGAAATACGGTTCAACAACTGAAAGAAGTCGCCCATTTTCAACGCAGTTCAATCATGATCATAATTCTGTCGATCAAAATCATAATAATAATTTTGTTAAAAGTACCGAAAGGAATCAATTTTCAACACAATTTAACAATCAAAATCAAAAATATAATGATCAAAGTCAGAGCTACGTGCCAACGACTGAAAGAAGTCGTGCATTTTCAACGCAATTCAATCATGATCATAATTCTGTTGATCAAAATCAGAATCATAATTTTGCTCAAACCACTGAAAAGAACCATTTTTCAACACAGTTTAACAATCAAAATCTAAATTATAATGATCAAAGTCAGAGTTACGTTTCAACGACTGAAAGAAGTCTTGCGTTTTCAAAACAATTCGATAATGCTCACAATTCTGCTGATCAAAATCAGAATCATAATTTTGTTCAAACTACTGAAAGGAACCAGTTTTCAACACAGTTCAACAATCAGAATCAGAACCATAATGATCAAAGTCAGAAATATGTTTCAACAACTGAAAAAAGTGCGTTTTCAACGCAATTTAATCGTGATCATAATTCAGCTGATCAAAATCAAAACCATAATTTTGTTCAAACTACTGAAGGGAATCAATTTTCAACACAATTCAACAATCAAAAGTATAATGATCAAAGTCAGAGCTACGTTTCAACGACTGAAAGAAGTCGTGCATTTTCAACACAGTTCGATCAAGGTCATAATTATGCTGATCAAAATCAGAATCATAATTTTGTTCAAACTACTGAAAGGACACAATTCCATAATCAAAATCAAAAGTATAATGATCAAAGTCAGACCCACGTTTCAACGACTGAAAGAAGTCGTCCGTTTTCAACACAATTCGATCAAGGTCATAATTCTGCTGATCAATATCAGAATCATAATTCTGCTCAAACTACTGAAAGGAATCAATTTTCAACACAATTCAATAATCAAAATCAAAACTTTGATGATCAAAATCAGGGTTCCAATTTTAAGAACCAAAATCAGAATCAGAACTTTGTGTCATCTACCGAAAGAAGTGCCTTTTCCAAACAAACTTCCAAGAGTGCTAACTTTGGAGGAGCTTCGTTTAAATTCAGCGAAGATTTTGGTACCAGCACTTCAAAAATTAACAACGTTCTTGGAACCCAACAACCGCTACCATTGAGTATTTCTGACGAGAAAAAAGTTACCACGGACACCAAAGATGGTAAACTCTCAACCAAGAGCGATGTTACCAGAAGCTTCGAACACAACGAGTCCGAAGAAACCCAAATCACGCAAGAAACAGCCTCTTTCTACAAGAACTCCTTCAACAGAATCGACCAAGAAAGAAAAGTTACCAATCCGTATCCGAACCATAGAACAACTTATAGTGACCTCAAGGAACCAAAGTACTACTCCACGAAGACTTATTCTACCATTTCTTCAGTGACTCCTCAGTATTTGACCACGCAACCTTTTAACAGTGGAAAGCCGTTCGTCGGAAGCCAAGTTGGGACGAGTCTAAGAGGTTTAACAACCACACTGTTACCACCGTTCAGTGGTACCAACCCCACGACCGAATTGTTTAATGTTGGCCGCACCGACAAGTCTTTGCCGGTGACCTTCCCGACAACGGTTACGACGCGAACTTTGGTCAATGTGACGGTACCGTCGGATGGTTCCTTCAACACCACTCCAAGAAGTGAAAGTACCACCGCAAAGGTGCTCGATCATGCGACCGTTTACGGTAAGTTTGTGAAGAGTGCGGCGACTACGCCATGGAATTCCGTGTCTTCCACGACCAAGCCTTCAACCAGGAAGATCATTCATTTGTCCAAGTCGCTCTTCGGAAGTAGTTCACCTCCGAGTAAAAAGAGCGAAACGGAAATTTTGAGCGTCGCTGACAGCTACAATCGAGGAGTTCCTCAAGTTCGCTTCTTCGGAAAAGTGCAAACCACGAAGGCTCCGTTTAGTCCTCGACCATTATCGCTCCTTCCGGAGACTACAACACCTTCTGGATTTTTGACAACGACAACGCAAGAAGTTACCACCGGGTTCTTTATCACGAAGAACACAACGACACCGACGGTTTCCAGCCGCATTGGTAAAATTATTCGTCCTCGGCCTTTCCAGCTTCCTCCAGAGCCCAGTTTGACCGTCAAACCCGTCTACACTTCTACCGTTCCTCCCACGGTACCGGCGTACAAGATTTCTTCGGCGAGTCCGTTCGTTGACCCTGAAACGCCGGAACCGACGCTTCCGACGCCGTTTACCACCGCGAAACCGACGTTACCATCGACTTTCGAAGACGTGGATAGCATGATTACTACGTTGGCCGAAATGGCCGGGAATTTCACCGAGCCGAGACCCGGACTGGTGATTCCTCCTTCTGCGGGACCACAGACCCTCCACACGCTTGCAGTGTATTTTGCAAATGCTTTGGATGGAATCGCAGGGGAGAAGGAAGAAGGGGACGGAGAGGAAGTTGAAGAGGAGAGTCCTAACAAGGTAAGTTAATTTTTTAATTTTAAATTGGAGATTTCAACAGGGTTGGATTAAGTGACGAACCCAACCGGAAAGCTGCTCCTACTCGAGTTATTATCGAAGTTAGCCGTGTGTTTCTTGGTTTATTATGAATCACCAATGAGAGCAGTTGAATGGCGTAAAAAATTTCACTGTTGATTGTGCGGATCAAAAGTTAGGGGGTGATTTCAACGAGGTCGGTAGGTTAGCCGACGAACCCAATCCCCAAGAAATCTTGCTGGGAGTCGGTATCCACGCACTGAATAGTCAATCAAAACCTGTTAAACACGCTTAGTTCACTGTCTTGCCAAAATTCGATGTAAAATCTAAGAATTACCAATAAAACGTTGATTTCTCAACAACAAAGCGGTGATTTCAACAAGCGACGAACCCTAACATTTTTTCATTTTAGGACGATCTCGAGAAAAAGAAGCTGACGGAACTGCTCACCCAGATGACTATGGACCGCTACAACGAACTCTTCTCCGAGGAAGAAACCACCCCCACCATCACCACAAAAATCAAGGAAGACCTTGAAGCCCAACACTCCAAAGGTCCCGCTCAAACCGAGCCAAAAGTCCGCCAACTCGCGAAAGTTTTCACTCAAGCTCTCTCTTCGTACCTTGACAACCCCGCTACTTTCCGCAAAGTTCTCCAAGAGATCCGTCCGACTGAGCCTCCAGAGAGTGACGATCTCGGTGATGACGAACTGTTAAACTTTTCCGACGCCGACTCCAAGTCGAGTTTCCCTCCGTTCTATCCGACGCTTCCATCGGTAAGACCGACATGGGGCTACCTCATCGCGTTGAACACTTCTAATTCCATTTCCGACTCGGAGAATCTCCAAGGAGCCGACAGCCAGTCGTTTATCTCCCAACTGAACAAGCTGAAGAACGAAGACACGACGAAGAGTTCAACGCAGCTGCCGGAAGATCACTGGACGACATCGCCTGATGTTAACCACCTCTGGAAGAAAGCGTTCTCTTTCGATCCCGCTTCCATAAATGAAAACTTCGGAACCACGGAACCCACGTTCGTCACGACGGAAACGGAAGCACCGGAAGCTATAAATGAGGAGCATGTGGAGATCCAGTACGAGTTGCGGGCGTTGCCACACATCGAGCTCAACTCGACTCAAGTCCACGGTATCTTGATCGATTTTATGAACACGACGAAGAACGACGACACTAACAGGTTGCAGAGAATTCTTAAGAAGCTTAACACTACGGAAGATGAGTTTTTGGCGAAAATGAAAGAAATTGAGAGTAACCCGTTGACTCGTCGCTTGATTCTTCTTCTCGTCAATGAATGTGGCGGTAATTCCACTCAGGCCGTTCCTGTACAGACGCTTTTGGCCCCGAAGATTGAAATTCTCGAAACGGCGAGCTCTGGAAGCTTCCGTCAAAGAGAGAAAGAAAATTCCGATTACGGAATCGTCGATCCGAAGTTGGCCGGGGATAATCAAGACTCTAGGGCGTTGCAATTGTTGAATTCTTTGTACACCATCGCGTCCAAGTTCGGTAAATGATGATTAATGCTCATTTTTTTATTGGTTGACTCTGTTTAGTAAAATTATATTAGAAGAAGGGCGAAAGAGAGAGAAAAAGAGAGAGAGAGAGAATGTGAGTTTTTAGTTAGATGTTGTACCTATTTTATTTTATTTAAGATTTTTGTATCAATATTGTTAATTCTTGACGTCTGTGACTTTTCTGAAAAGAAAATGGATGTAAATTTTGTAAATAAATCGTTATTTAATAGCATGAGCGCTTGCTTTTTAATGTTGTCAAGGAGGAATTCAGAAATAACCGGACGAAAACTTTTTTGTTTCGTCTTCTTAACTCTTTTAAGATAGGGAACAAACTGAAGAGAAGTTTTAACAAGGTTGGTTGATTTTTTTCATATTTTGTGGAGACTCCAACGAAACTGTTAAAGTCAGGCGACGAACCCAACCCTAAAAAATGTTTCTACTCGAGTTATTATTAAAATGAGCCGTGTCTTTCGTTGGAGATTATGAATCAGGGAAGAGATTAGTCGAGTAGCTTCAGAAATTTTACTGTAGAACGTATAGATCAAAAGTTACACAGTGACTTCAACGATGGATGAGACGACGAACCCAGTTCCAAAAAAAACCTTCTAAAAGAGCCATTAACGATTTCTACACACTGATTCGTGCACAATGCGCTTAGTTTTTAATACTCTTCAAAACAAAAAATAAAAAAAAACATTTATTAAAATATAAAATCGTACATTACAACCTTGCAACCTCATGTTAAATAAAAATGACTATACAAGTGTTATCTACAACTCCGTCGTCGTCTCGACCGGAGAATGATCATATGAATACCCTAAATGCGAAAAGTCTTTCTTTTCTTTGAACATGACGTTTTCGTTGCTCGGACTGGCATTCATTTCTTCGTCATCCGAAGATCTGTTGTACCTCAGCGAGTGTTCCGTTTTGACATGGCCATCACCGACGCTCGACGCTCGAACCGTCGTCGCCGACTCGCTGCTCACCGGACTCTGCTGCCCTGTAAAAACCGATTTTACCACTCCGCCGAAGAACCGAAGAACTCACCATATTTCTTCAGATTGTTGTCCTTACTTATATAACTAACATTATCTAAACTAAACGCGTGGTTTTTGTTGCTGAAGTCCAAATGGAGATCGTTGTAATCGTCTTGTTCGTCGACGGGGACGCACATCTGAAGAACTTGAGTCTCGTATTCCTTCAAGTTGGGCTCGACGTAGACGGTGTCGTAGCGCGCCGGACTCGCAGGAACGACGTACTGGCGTTGCATCTGCTCTTTGTACGACTTGTACCTGGACCAAGAGACGCAGATGTAGATGATGCCGACGATGCCGAGAACGAAGATGATGACGGCGATGACGATCAACGCGTAGGGGAAAACCTCACCGTTGAACGAAGAAATCGAGGCCGTTTTGACCTTGTGGAGAACAAGAGGCTCGTGGATGTTGAACGCGGTGTTCTTGATCTGGCCGGTGATATCGAAGGTGATGTTGTCCATCGCGGACTTGTCGAAAATGGCGCGTTTCACTAGCGAGTTGTTCCGAGGGAGAATCACGTCGGTTTCTGGGTCGATGACGTAGAACCAGACGTCGGTTCCGGCGGGGTCGCTTTCTAGGGTTCCGTTTCCGCCGATGAACTCTCGGGTTGTCAGTTTTTCCACGCCTACGACCAATCCGGACTGCTCTTGGATGATGGAAGTTATGAGAGGTAGTTTCTTTTGCACCACGTCTGGTTTCGCGTCGCCGATGACGAGCACCATTCGATTTTCTCTTGTTATCAAGTTGACTACTACGCTGGCTGTGACCTCGTGGAAGTCTTTGGTCCCGTTTGGATTGTCTCGGGTTTTCACGGTCAGTCTGAACGGAGGTTGCGCCTCTTCGAAGGTCTTCTTTGTCTTGATGATTCCCGTGATGGCGTCGATGGTGAAGAACTCATCGTCTTCGACGAGGCCGTACTTCAGTCTTCCGTATTTCCCGCTGTCTTTGTCGTCTGCTTTGATTTGGGTCACAGTTGTTGACAGCGGAGCGTTGGCGGCGATGGCCGCGTGGTACTTCCGCGTGGTTTCCGACGGGAAAATAAAGAATGGGATGTTGTCGTTGATGTCCACGATGTTGATTGTGACGTGGGTTGTGCTGAACTCTTTGTTGATGAATCCCTGCAGCGACATAATCTGGACGGAGATCTGGTAGGATTCTTCGGTTTCAAAGTCGACGGTGCCGTTGAGGTAGAGGGCGCAGTTGCGCTCTTCGGTTACGTTGACGATGAATTTGCCTGGAAACAAAAGAAGGCGTTGGAATTTTGTCACTTCGAGATCGGAGACGCACCTTCGTTGTTGCCGTCGGTGATTAGACACTTCAGGGGGATGTTTCCGCCATGTGACTTACTGTTAACGATCGTCAGCGTCTTGATTTTATACCCGGAAGTCGCATTTTCCGGTAACTGAACGTTATAAGAAGTGTCGGCGAATCTGAGCCCGACTTCCGGCGCCACCGTCGCCACGTGTTGTATATAAATATCTAAAGTGATGACGGAGGACAGCTGGGGTTCCCCCAAATCGTACGCTCGCACGTCAACCTGATATTCCGTGTCGATTTCCTTCTTCAAGTCATTCGTCACTCTCAAAATCCCCGAATCCGGATCGACCTGAAAGTACTTCCCGGCTTTCCCCCTCCCGATGATCTCATACCGGACTTTATTCCCCGGGGAAGTACCGTCTGAGTCCGTCGCAACGAGATTCGTCACCGGCGTCCCGATGCCCACGTCGTCTTCCAGAGTGATCGGATGTGGGATGATCGTGAACACCGGAGGAATATCGTTCCGGTCTTCGACGTTCACCACGACTTTCGTCGTGCTTCCGGGCTCGTTCGACATGTTCTCCAGAGTTCCGATGGTGAGGACGTGTTGGGCGTCTTTCTCGAAATCGAGGCCGCGGATGGTATATACTGAGCCGGTGTTCTCGTCGATCCTGAAGAGGTCCGTGGGACCTTGGTGGATGACGTAGGTGATTTTTTTGATGGTGTCGGGGTCTTCAGCCTGAAATTTAGCGTGAGGGGTGGTGGCGGCGGCGGGTTCGAACTTACCTTGACGTCGAGGACGAAGTAATCGGGGATGTTCTCGGGGACGGAGGCTTCGTACAGTGGTTTGGGGAAAGTGGGGAGTTCGTCTTCGACGTCGAGGACTTGGATGGAAACGGTGGCGGTAGCTATGCGTGGATCGGGGGCGCCGTCTTTGGCGGTCACCACGAATTGGTAGCTCTGAAAAGGAAGCAAATTTGAATTAAAAGGAGAGTACCTACTTCTTATGGAGCTTCAGAGTCTCTAAGTTAATAAAAAATATGTTTTTGTTTTTCTGTTAATGTTAACTTCTTGAGTGGACAAGAAAAATAAAAAAAGAAAAAAAATGGTGACCAGGGGGAACTACCTGTATTTCTGGGGTTTAAAAACTATGTCAATATAAAACATTTATTCTTATTCTCCTCAACATTATCCTCATGAGTAGACCAAAAAAAAAAGAAAAAAAGGCCACCAAGGGGAACTAGTCGTTCTTCTGGAGTTTAAGAACCTCCATATCAATATTAAACATATATTCTTCATTTTCTTAACATTATCTTCTTGCGTGTAAAAAATAAATAATTTTTTAAATTTAGACTAGAGACTTCAACTGAATTGGTAGATTAGACGACGAACCCAAGCCAAAAAAATGCATCTGATAGAGTTATTACCAATGTGATCCATGTGCTTCTTTGGAGATTATAAATCAGGAATAAGATTAGTCGAATGACTTTAGAAATTTTACTGTAGAATGTACAGATAAAAATTTACATGGTGACTTCAACGGTAGATAAGCGAGAAACCCAGTTCAAAAAAAACCTTTTTAAAGAGCTACTATTGTCGTTATCCGGTTATCAAAAAAAAATTGATTCTCACCTGCTGGTTCTCATAATCCAATGCTCTAGCCGTCGTAATCTCTCCCGTCTCGTTATCGATATCAAAAGGAAGCCCCGATGGAATCGAATACGAGATCATCGCGTTGATTCCGTCGTCCGCATCGGTCGCCTTAACGAAGCCCACAGAAGTCTTATTCAAGCCTTCTTTCACTTTGAAATCGTACGGATCTCCCACGAACTCCGGATTCTTATCGTTGATATCGGTGACCTTGATGTTGACGGTGGCCGTCGAGGACAACTTTCCGGCGTCTTCCGCTTTGATAATCTAAAAACCACCGTAACATTGCGGGTTAACCGAGCGGAAAACTCACCAATTTGTACCGAGTCAAATCCTCCCGGTCCAACTTTCTAATAACCGTGATAATTCCAGATCTCGAACCAATGGAAAACTGGCGGAGGTCGTTTCCTGAAACGATTGAGTAGGAAACGGGGTCGTTTTCGGGGTCACTCGCCTGGGAAAAACCGTGAAAAACCGTGAAAAACTTTGCTTATTTTTTGTTGATTTTTACCGTTATCGTGGCCACCGTGGAGTTGATGGTAGCCCCCTCGCTGATCTCGATGTCGTAAACGGACTGCTCAAAAATGGGGCTCTGGGTGTTAGGTCCCGGACTTATGGTGACTTCGACGATGGCTTGGGTGTAGAGTCCTCCTTTGTCTGTCGCTTGCACGGTCAGACTGTACTGATCCCCTGCGTTGAGTTTGCCCACGGTGGTCAACTCCCCCGTCCCGGGGTCGATAGTAAACTTATTATTTCCATTGTTTGAAACGTGATAAATCGAGTAGGCCACCACCGCGTTATCACCTTCATCGTTATCGGTCGCTTTAATCCTCGCGACCGTCCTTTTAATATCCCCGGCGGGCACCGCGATGGGCGGAATTATAGGCAAAACGGGCGCGTTATCGTTGACGTCGTTCAAATGGACGGTGACGGAGGTGGGGGCGCTCGCGGCGACGCTGGTTTTCTCCCGAGCTACGATTTGGAACTTGAAACGACCCGGATTGGGGGGATCCCGGTCCAGATTATTTTCGTTGACGAGAAGATAGCCGTTTTTATCGATGGTAAAGAAAGGAGTGGTCAGTTCGAAGGTGTAGGTGGGCTTAGGGTCGTCGGGGCCCTAAAATTAGCTTTAAAAAAATAGTTCTTTGACGGTGAAGAAGCTTACGAAGTCTTTGTCGATGACGGTGATGACGAGGGGACTGTTGTGAGCGTCGACGACTTTTTCGCCGATCGGGGAGTTCTCGTCGACGTAGCCCTCGAGGGAGGAGAGGTGGATCTCGGGGGGGTTGGCGTCGACCGGTTTCACGGTAATGAAGAGCTTGGCGGTGGTGGAACGTTTGGCTTCGGAGATCTCCTGGGCCTGAAAACGACGACGGAAAATAAAACACTCCCTGTGGTGATTAGCTAAAAAGAAAGACGATGTAAGATAGAACAGTTCAAGCGGTGATTAACTGAAGAGAACGACGATGGAAGCCAGAATAGTCCGTGCGGTGATTAGCTAAGAAGAACGAGAACGGAAGATAGAGCACTCCATGCGGTGATTGGTTAAAAAGAATGACGACGAAAGATAAAACACTCCGTGCCTTAATTGGCTGAAAAGATGACGACGGCGGAAAATAGAATATACTGTGCGATGATTGGTTAAAGAGAACGGAGACAAAAGATAGAACACTACGTGCGCTGATTGGTTTTAGAGAACGACGATGGAAGCTAGAACAGTCCGTGCGGTGATTAGCTAAGAAGAACGAGAACGGAAGATAGAGCACTCCGTGCCTTAATTGGCTGAAAAAATGACGAAAATAAAATATACTGCGCGATGATTGGTTAAAGAGAACGGAGACAAAAGATAGAACGCTACGTGCGATGATTGGTTAAAGAGAACGGAGACAAAAGATAGAACACTACGTGCGGTGATTAGCTAAGAAGAATGAGAACGGAAGATAGAGCACTCCATGCGGTGATTGGTTAAAAAGAATGACGACGAAAGATAGAACACTCCGTGCGGTGATTGGTTAAAGAAGATAGAACACTCCATGCTTTAATTGAGTAAAGAAGACGATGAAAAATAGAACACTCCGTGAGGTGGTTGTCTAAAAAAACAACGAACGAAAATGAAACATTCCGTGCGGTAATTGGCTAAAAACACCCCTTGTGACCCAGTTTCTCGCTAAAAACATTGTAATTGGTGGAAATTACACAATGTAAGTGGAGCGCGATATCGTGAATATAAAAACGCAAATATTGACCGCCTGAATAAATTAAAAAAGGCAATTAAGATCTATCTTTTCATTTATTTTCGTTCACGCAACGCTCACCTTGATGATAACACTAAACATTTTCGTCGTCGAAGTGTCCACGGCCTTGATCTGGCGCACGGTTCCGCTCTCGGAATCGATCTGGAAATATTCCGGGTACGTTTCCGGGCTTCCGCTCACGAAAGAATATTTGATCGGGGAATTGATCGTGTCCATGTCGACGGCTTGGATTTTCTCCGGAGATATGTTGAGGATCCCGTGTAAGACGCCGCTGGACACCTAGAAATCTCACTAAATTTGAAGTTTTTACGATGATCTACCTTACCGATGCCGAGTACTCGGGATTGATGCAGGTTCCGTCCAGAAGCATGCAGCCTTTGTAGATAAAAGACGGATTTTGGTCATCGTCGTCTTTTATGTTGACCACCAACGTGGTAGTCGACGACAAACGCTGACTCTCGTCGTGGGCCCGGTCCTGGAAACGGTCAAGGACACACTTCATGTATGAATATGAAATTTTTCAATGCACGAATCTGATTAATAACGAAAAAATTATAAAACCGGACACGGAATGAGGGCTGTAATTGTGATTTATGGCCCAGTAATTACGGGAGATTAAAATGAGAATTTTAATTCTCATATCGTAGTGGTCACATTCAAACCACTTCCCGTTTTTTTCCGTGATTTGATAGATGGCCGTGCATTATTTCATCATCTTCCACTAGACTTGGAACGACGAAATCGATTTGATAGATGGCCGTGCATAACTCAAGTTCATTTTCCACTAGTCTTGGAACAACAAAATCAAAAAGTGGTTGTAGAAACGAAGTTAGTTGTTTTAAAAAAGGGAACAGGTTAGCCAACGCAAATCCTCTCACTCACCGTAGCAACGACCGTGACGTAATATCTTTGCGTCTTCTCAAAATCAAGCGTCCTATTGACAGTCACTTGTCCTTGATGCGGTAAATTGATGGCAAAATACCCGAAGCCGTCCTCGCTGTGAATCCTGTCGTCATCGTTGTCAAAACTGTCATTCTTAATTATAGAATACTCGACTAGACCGTTAACGCCTGCATCTTTATCTTTGGCCAAAATATCCTACACAACAAAAACAAATAAAAGTGGCCTTGAAAACTATCAAGTTACCTGGAAGATGGTGGTCCCGATCGGTGTCAGCTACAAAAAAAAAAACAAATAAGCCCCTACGTGATTGATCTAAAAATCGCGTTACCTCAGAAATGCTCGTTTCATACGGCGTGTTTACAAACTCCGGAGCGTTATCGTTGATATCAGTCAGTCTTACGATTATCGGAATGGTTTTTTTTTTGTGCGTCGCTTTAATGGTGCATATCAGCTGAAACAAAAGCCAGACTTTCACTCCCGCGTAAAATTGCGTTTTTGCGCTCGAGATACAATATCTCAGTGAAATTAGAAAGTGCATACCTGGAAGACAATGTGAGAGAGACTGTTTTCATCTCTGTCCAACGGAGACAAAAGTTGTAGTTTTTTCCCGTTGAGAAAAAACAAAGAGGGACCTTTTGGAAATGCCAAGTCCAAGAAGATGTCGTCGTTGGGCTCGCCGATTATGGGCAACTCCGCCGGAAGTGTTTCCTGGTTGATGGCTAAAATTTCTCATTTCAATCGATGTAATTGAGTAATTACGGACTTACATTTTCCACGGCTCTCTTCGATGTCCAATATTATGTTTGATTGACCGGACTCGACTTCACAAAGACCTGAAACAACAAACGTTTGTCAAATGTTTACACTTAATTTGAAGTAATTGACAGAGCAGGCAGTGGAATATACACAGCGATTGCAACATGACGGTAGGTAATAAAAAAAATGATCGCATTGAAGCCACTGCTGATTTTTTCCAGCTCGCCTCGGTTTTCCGTCCCTTTTCCATCAGCTTCGCCTTCCTCGGCTTCGTCCCCTACAAACTCCCCGGCGTCATCCTCGTCATCACCAACGTCATTCTGACCATCCTCTACTTTAAAAGCGTCAACGAAGCCGTCATCCTCGACTTCGCTAAAGCCGACACCATTAAATTTCTCTCGGTGGTGCGCGATTTGGGCAGCACCTCCATCATGGTCTTCAGCTTGACCTATTTCTTCATCTCCTTGAAAAAGTTAACCGCCCAATTCACCAAGATGGCGGAAGTCGACGCCAAACTGGTAAAAACTCGCATCACCGAAATGAACCAAAAAGTGAAGAATCAAGCGTGCGTCGTTTTAGTCATCGAAAACGTGATTTTCAACACTTTAGGCGAGATCGCGTCGGCCATGGTCCGAGACAACGATCGTCTTTTGTATTTATTAGTCAACATGTACCCTCATCTCGTGATGGGTCTTTTCAATTGTGTTTTTTACACTACCTTGATGTTGGTTCGGACCCGTTTTGAGCTCATTAACGAACTCGTGCGGGAAAAAATGGAAAAAAGCGAACGCGTTGCAAAGTATCCAAACGAGTACGATTTTTGCGAATACGTTTCTAATTTAGTCACCCTTCACAAAATTCTGGTTAAAATTGTCAGGGAAATCAACTCGATTTTTTCTTTTCACGTCTTAATTTCCATCACTATCAACTTCGTGCTTTTGATTGGGGATTTACACACTTCGATGTACATCATTTTTTTCGATCTTTTTTACAAACATCACAGGATCGTACTCGATATGGTCAAAAACTGCATTACCTACATCTTCGAACTGTTCTATCTGGCTAAAAGAAGCAGCGATTTGTGCAACGAAGCGAACAAGACCAAAATTCTACTTCTGGGGATTAGAATCGACATCGACAAAGATAACGAAAGGAACACGGTGAGGGCTGTGGAAACAAAACAATAACGCTGTCATTTTCACACGGCTTTCTAGATCATCGCGGCGGTTTTGAAGCTGATGCAGAACAAGTTGGAGATTACGGCGTGCAAACTGTTCAATATTGACAACGCTCTGTTGTTTTCTGTGAGTACTTGATTTTTATGAGCAAATTTGACTTTTTTTTAGATTTGTGGCGCCGCGTCCTCATATTTGTTTATCATGCTGCAATTAGACATCGGAAACAAAGAGGGCGATGACGCTGCCATAACGAAAAATATAACAGTCTCCAATCAAACCGAAGAAAATTTTTAATTCCTTGATCACGAGCTGTGGATTGTTTCATTGTTCTAAAAACACAAGCACTCTTAAACCTGTTATAATATTATTGTATCGAGTGCAAGCATTTGAGTAAATTACAAGTAATCGTATTCATTTATTTATTATAAACAATATGAGCCCATTAACAAATTGGGAAAATTATCGATCAGTCATAGTCATAAACATGAAAACTGCCAAAAATGTGTTCTCTCCTTTCCTCATCGCTAACGAAATTTTAGTTTTGACTCCACACGATTACAGTCCTAAGTTCGCCTACTCTATTCGGAAAATTCTTCAAATGGCTGTGTACCAAATACTCTGCATCTATCACAACATTCTTTGGTTTCACGGTTACAAAAACAACGACACGGGCGTGTCAAAACTGGTAACTTTCATGGTTATTTTGCGATCGATTGGATGGTTAATTCCAGTGCTCACTCTTCAATTTATAACACTTTTTCGGATTAGACAAGTGTTGAATTTAGCAGACAGAGTTTGCAAAGTCGACTTGATTTTAGGTGGCCTGAATGGGAGTGAAGAGATTGATAAAATGAATAGGCAACATCGCAACTATGCTTCTTTTTTGTTAATTTTAAATCCTGTAATATTGGTAGCAGTGTCGGAAGTGCACAGTGCGTGGTTCCGAGGGGTCAGCAAATTCCAATATTTTATTGTCTTCGCCTATCCAAAAATGCTTTCCGTAACGCTCCTCATTTTTTTCGTTATTTTCATGACAATTCTTCAAGGTCGCTTCCGAATTATCAACAAAACATTAAAAAACACGTCCGACTGCCAAAAAATCACTTCTCTAGTTGGCTGTCACAAAATTTTGACAGAAACAATTCGCAATCTAAACACGATTTTCTCCTTCCAACTTTTACAGACGATCTTCGTTTTTTTCGTGATGACAATTTTAGACACTCACGCCTTCATGTACATTTTCATGTTTCAACCGAGTATCCGAAAAATTTGCATTTTAAGCGTGAAAAGCTGCTGCACCACCGCTTTCAACATTTGGTGTTTAGCGGTCACGTGTTCCGCCGTCTGTCACGAAGTAGTATATCACATTTTTATTGTACTAGTTCGTAAAAGAACAGTTCCAGGCGAATAAAACAAGGGAGGTCTGCGTAGGCGCTGAAATCGCCATCACCGACGTGGAAAAACGATATTGCGTGAGTTTTGACATCTGTCAGTGTTGTTTATTTTTCGTCAGATCGTAGCAAACACTTTGAAGTTGATGCGAACCGTGGAGATAACAGCTGGGAGGTTGTTTCCGATCAACAACACGTTGATATATACGGTGTGGTCCAAAAAAGAAAGGATTTTTAATAAGTTTGGGTTGCAGATGAGTGCCACCACTTTTTCGTATTTGTTTATCATGTTGCAGCTGCACTGGAATTCAAACGACGAATGAGTTTGGAACATCCTGTATATGTTTTTCTTATAAAGCCAAACATAAATCAGAGTACCTTGTTTTGTACGGATTGTTGTTTGAGTAGTTTTCACAAATCACAATGATTAAAAGTGAGCGTCACTCATTTGTTTCTTTAATTACATGTCTACAGTGTGTCCATACATAACATCAGTTTAAAACGAATTGAAACGAGGCAGGCGGCGATGCTTTTCTTTTTTGTTTGTTAGCAACTGTCAAAAACACAGCCAACTGGTCACACTATTTTCCTGTGAAACGCCTACCTTGATTGATCGGCACATTAATAAAATGAGATTATCGACCGCGCCAGTGACAGAATGAGCACCGTCAAAAACGTCTTTACGCCTTTGCTCGTCGCTGACGAAATTTTAGCGATAACTCCCCGCAATTACAGTCCGAAGCTCTCCTACTCGATCCGGAAGATTCTGCAGATGGCCGTGTATCAAACAATCTGCATCTACCACACCTACCGTCTGTTAGCCGGCTACAAAAACGTCGAGTCCGGTATCGCAAAACTCACAACTTTCATTGCGATTTTGCGTTCTATTGGATGGTTAATTCCAGTGCTCACTCTGCAATTTATAACACTTTTTCGGATTAAACGAGTGCTGAGTTTAGTAGACGGTCTTTGTAAAGTCGACTCGATTTTAAGCAGTCTGACTGGGAGGCAAGAGATTGATAGAATGAATAGGCAACATCGCAATTACGTCGTTTTTTTGATATTTTTCGACCCCGTGATGTTGGTAGCAGTGTCGGAAGTGTGCAGCGCGTGGATTCGCGGCGCCAGCAAATTCGAGTATTATATTATATACGCGTATCCAAAAATCGTGTGCTTAACTCTCGTCCATTTTTTCGTTGTTTTCATGGCGATCCTTCGAAGCCGCTTCCAGATCATCAACAAAATCCTAAAAATAAACGGGGACCCCCAAACCGTCACCGCCCTAATCCGCTGCCACGGGATCCTAACAAAAACAATCGAAGATCTCAACGCGCTTTTCTCCTTTCAATTGTTATACACGATCTTCATTTTTCTCATGTTGACAATTTTCGAGGTTCACACCACCATCTATATCCTCATGTTTATACCGAAAAACTGGCAGATGGGCTTTTTGGCCTCGAAAAGCTGCTGCACTTCCGCTTACAACGTTTGGCGTCTGGCGAGCGCGAGTTCCGCCGTCTGTCATCAGGTAAATCACTTTTTATCCTCCTAGTTCGTAAAAGAACTGTTCCAGGCCAATAAAACAAAGGAGGTCCTAGTAGGTGTTGAGTTCGGCGTCATCGACGTGGAAAACCGACATTTCGTGAGTTTTGACAGCTGTCAATGTTGTTTATTTTTCGTCAGATCGTAGCAAACACTTTGAAGTTGATGCGAACCGTGGAGATAACAGCTGGGAGGTTGTTTCCGATCAACAACACTTTGATATATACGGTGTGGTCCGAACAAGAGAAGATTTTTAACGAGTTTGGTTTTCAGATGAGCAGCACGGTGTTCTCATTTTTGTTTGTGATGCTGCAGCTGCACTGGGGAGGCAAGGATACACGTTGAGTAGCGATTTTTTTTAGTGGCTTCAATGTGATCAACGATTGTTTTTAAAACAAAAACACTTAAGGGATTACTCGGGTGATACAAACAATCGCCGATCAATACGCTTCGTGTCGACTAGATCGAATGATGGTTTTGAGCTCACGCGAGATCTTTTTCTCCGCCAACTTCCTGTCGAAAGTCTTGGGAATTTGGCAGTTTCGTCGCGTCCACGGACGACTAATTTTGTCAAAATTGCGCCTTTTCCAGACCACGGTCTCCATTTCTCTATGTGTGAGTTTGTCCGTTTATTTCTTTTTAAATTTGGGAGAAGCCCTCGAAGGCGAGTTCCGACAAGTCTCAACGATAAAGTTTCTCATGGTGTTGAGAGTCGTCGCCAACGTACTGACCATGGTTCTCTCGACCATAAATAATTACGTGAATTCCGCGAAGACGTCCAGGTTCATAGTTCGGCTCTACGAAAACGACGAGATGTTGGTGAAATTCACAGAAAAAGAGATCTTAGCTAGAGCGAATGTCTCCGTCCGTGAAAAAGGAATCCTCCTGGTAGTCTTCAACCTCTTCGTCAACACCGTCGCGGGAATTCTCCGGACCATGTCAAAGACGCGGCATTTCATGGTGTATTTTCTCATAACGACGTACCCGAGACTCGTCTTGTGTAATTTCAACACGTACTTCTTGATGTTGGCTTTCATGGGAATCCACCGGTTTAGAATCATAAACTCTACGCTCTGGAAGAGTCGAAAAGACTCGGAAAAGATTCCCAGATATCCCACCGACCCCAACTTCACTAAGAACCTGACCCAGCTCGTCTGGTGCCACAACAAGCTCACCGATGTTATGAAAAGCAATAACGAAATCTTTGCGCTGACAATCCTCCTCACCGTCACCACCGATTTCATTCTTCTCATCGGCGATCTCTACATCGTTTTGTATTACATTGTCTTCGGTGTGGTGCTCACACATCCGAAGACCATCGTCAGTCTGATATTCAACTGTTTGACTTACAGCGCCGAGTTGTTCTACTTCGCCAAAGTATCGAGAAATTTGTGCATAGAAGTGAGTTATTTGTGTGTCTACGGTTGAAAACGGTGTTTTTTAGGCGAGTCGCACTCAGGTTCTCTTGGCGGGCGTTCGCGTGGATATCGACAAAGAAGAGGAAAGGAACGCTGTGATTTCGTCGATTATGAAGCTGTTGCAAAACAAGCTCGAAATCACGGCTTTTAAGTTGTTTACCGTTGATAACACGCTGCTTTTTTCGGTAGGTTTTATTAGAGAAGAGTGAGAGTTTCGATTTGTTTTGCAGATTTGTGGGGCCGTTACGTCGTACTTGTTTGTTATGTTGCAATGGGATTTGGGGAATGTGAATGTGGAGCGTGGAAATGTTGAGAATTTGACAAATAGAACGCAGTGATCACATTGAAGCCACTTGCGCATTTTCGAAACCTCTGGGCCGATTTTAGTAGTTTTGATGGCATTATAAACCCAAAAACCTACACTATAACTGTTATTTCTTTTTAGGTTTCATTTGATGAGTGTATCGCATTGATCACATTAAAACCACTTGTACATTTTCTAAGCGGCTTGACCGATTTTAATCGTTTTAGTGTCATTTTAAAGCCACAGTTTGACACTATAAATATAGTTTTTTCCTATTTTTAAACCACTTTTATTTAAGTGTATCGCATCATCACATTTCAACCACTTTCGCATTTTCCAAATTATTGGGCCTATTATAGTTGTTTTGGTGCCATTTTAAAGGTAAAAATTTACACTATAACTATAATTGTTTTCAGATTAAAACCCATTTGTATTTTTTGTGCGTATCGCGCTGACCACATTCGAGCCAGGTGCGCATTTTCCAAACCACTGGACCGATTTTAACCGTTTTGGTGCCATTCTGAAGGTAAAATTTGACACTGTAATTATAACTTTTTTCAGATTTAAAACCACCAGTCAATTTGTCACAATTAATCAAGCACTCCATGAAATGAAAACCATCGATCGTCGTTTGTTTGCATGAAACCCTGTTAACTTCGTCGTACAATGGAAACCATCAAGATTCTAGCGCCCATCACAATTTTTTCCAAAATTCTGGGTATCCATCCTTTTACCATCAAAAGTAAAGTGAAATTCTCTCCAAAAAAATTCATCCAAACTTTGTTATTTCTCTCATTGTATCTCTATTACGCTTTCACTTATTTCAACAACTCTTTTAGTCTCAAGAAACGAAATTCATGGGTGGTTTATAAATGTCTTGGTCACGTGGTACTGACCATGGTAACTTTACTAACGACCCATCGGACCTTATACGCGATTTTAGAAGTGGACGCGAAGATCGCACTCATCGACTTCAGTCTCCGACGTTTCGGATGCGACAACGACATCATCAGAGCTGACAACAACCACAAGAGGTGGCTTCTTTTCCTGATCTGCGTCAACTTGACGTACCATCTCATTGGTGGGATTTTTGTTTTATCGACTGGAAGACACAGCGTACTGCAATTTATCACAATTTTCGTCTATCCCAATCTCGTCGTTAGCACGATGAATAATCGTTTCTACGTCTTGTCTATGGTCCTCCAGAGCCGCCTCGAAGTAATCAATCTCAGCGTTAAACAACTGCCAATCGTGAAAATGGTTGAAGAAATGAAAATTTTGGTTTCGGCCCATAAAACTCTCTATGACGTCACAGAGAAAGTTAACGCGAGTTTTTCTCTACATTTCCTCACGTGGCTGTCACAGTGTTTTTTATTTATGTTGGTGGACCTGCACGGGGCGATTTACACGCTGCTTTTCAAGTCGTACAATTTCCAAACTCTCTTCATCGCGACCAAAAACTGCATTTTTTACTGCTTCGATTTAGTCTATTTGGTAGTGAGATCTTCGCGGCTTTGTAACGAGGTAAAAGTCCCTAGAAAAGTAACCAAATAACTAAATTCCCTTAGGCCAATCGCACGAGGACGTTGCTTGTGGGTGTTAAAATGAACATCAACGATGAAGACGGGCGCAATAAAATTGTTTCGTCGACTTTGAGACTCATGGACAGAAACTTAAAAATTTCAGTGTTCGGAATCTTTTTTATCGATAAAGCGTTCCTTTTCACGGTGAGTTTTAGGGACTTTTGGTAGATCAAATTTTATTTTTAGGTTCTAGATATGCGGAGGGGTGTGCTCGTACATTTTCATCATGTTGCAGCTGGATTTGTTGTTTATGAATCAAGAGTAGACAATTGCTTCATACTGTAATATTGAACGCATTATATCAACTAATTACCAGCAAACATCACGTACAGTAATAAAAAATTGTTTTCATCGAAACTATATAGTAATTGGAATTATTGATCTCATTCTGTTACTGTTTCAAAGTTCATAACGCCTCGTAACCAATGAGAACCGACCAAGTTTTCGCTCCGGTCCTCACAACGTGTGCGCTTTTTGCCCTACTTCCCCTGCATTTCGAAAAAAACCGTATTTTTTCCAAAACCAAGCTCCTCTACACTTTGACGTACGTCACAGCATGCGCCACGTGTCTGTTCCTTTTTTTCAGCAAAATCACCCTAGCCATGAAACCCGAACTATCAACACTCCAAACAATTCGCTTCGTTATAATTCTCCATTGTTTCGGAAACTTCATTTTAATGATTTTCACCATGACCTTCGTTGTAATCAAGTGGGAGAAAGTCAAAAATGAGATTAATAACATCGATCGACTTGATTTTTATTGGAAACCGACGAGAATTGCGAACATTAATCGTAGGCTGCGGAGGGATGCCATTGTCACTTTGTTTCTCGCCCAGTTCGTTTTTAACATCTTAGGAGGCGCGTACAGCGCGCTAGGTCGTAACGACAAAAAATTGATTTATTTCGTTATAATCACGCTTCCTAGATGTGCGCTCACGAATCTCATCGTGATGTTTTTCGTGATCATGGAAGTGATCAATTCACGCTTTGGTTTGATCAACGAGATCGATGATCAAAATCTGAAAACGGTTTTGTTTTTACATCAAAATTTCGTGGAAATCACTCGAAGAGTGAACGCGATTTTCGGCAGCCAGTTGTTGGTATGGATCGGATGCGATTTTGTCTACCTAATGGCTAATCTCTACAGTATCTTGATGTTAACGTTCACGGGCTTGTTTTGGAAATATTTCGGTGTTTTTGGTATCATGAGCAAAAATTGCATCGTTTTCGGTCTCGAACTGTTTTATTTGATCCGAGTTTGTAGAAACGTCTCTCAAAAAGCTAATAAAACTAAAGTTCTCCTTCTAGGAATGAGAATTAAGACCGACGATGAAAAGCAAAAAAACGAGGTAATTTATAAAAATAATAAAAACGCAGCGATTGTTTTCTTAGATGATTTCAGCCGCCTTGACGCTGATGAACAGAGACGTCTATGTGACAGCGTTTCGGCTTTTCCGGATTGATAATTCTCTGCTTTTTTCCGTAAACATGAGTGTACGAAAATTCGTCGATAATTTTCGTTTTCAGATCTGCGGGGCCGCATTTTCGTACTTATTTATCATGTTGCAACTCAATATTGGATTGGACGAGGCGAGAAAGCTCAAGAATGCAACATTGCAATGAAAATGTGTATATAGTTGTAGGTTTTTTGGATTTTTTAAATAAAACTGAAAAAGTGGTTTCAATGTGATCATGAGAAAAAAATGAAAAAAAATAGCACAGGTAGTGGAAATCCGGCACTAAAATGATTAAATCGGATGACGTATTTTAAAAATATCGGGCCCGAAATGGAGAATTTTTATTTTTGAATTTGTTTTAGTGTGAAGATTTACACGAATAACTCAGTAGCCAGTTACTGGAGAAAATTGAGAAAAAAATCACACATAGTGCGAGTCCGGCCCTTGAAAATAAGATCAAAATGATGCAAATTAGATAGCGTGTGTTGGAGAGAACAGGCCCGAAATCCTAAGAATTTTTCCGGTTTTTCGAAAATGTGTTTGAATGTCATTTCATCATTTATATGATTAACTCAATAGCCGATTGGTTAAAAAATTTGAAAAAAATAGCACACGTAGTGCAAGCCTGGCTCTTTAAAATGGGACTAAAACGCCGAAAATCGCACGATACATTGAAGAAATATCGGTCCCGAAATGCTTTTTTTTTCTGTTTTTACGAAAGCATCAAAAATCGATTTGGAACCGTGCAAGCCAACTCGATTACAACAACAACCGCGGCCATCTTGCCTCAACCGAGAGCAATCAATTAAACAAATGACTAACGCTCCAATGTAAAAATGTCCGACTCGTCGTTCGCTCAAATTTTTCGTCCCCTCCAAATTTGCCTGCAGATCATCCCAGTTTCCCCGTTTTCCTCCCGAAACGGAAAAACTTACTCGAAAGTGAGAATTCTACAGATTTTCGTGTACCTTTCGACGTACGTGGCGTTCATCGTGTATTTTAGCCGTCAGAACACGACGAAACGTTCGAGCGAATTTTCGAGGATCAAAATTATTTCGTTCGTTGTCGCTTTTCGCACTTTTACCAACATCGCCGTCATGCTCGTCGTGTATTTCATGACTTTCGTCGGTTTCAGGAAGTTTGCATCGCAACTGAACCAAGCCCAGAGCGTCGATCGGCAGCTTCGCAAGCTAGATTTTTTGGGTTATTTATCAAAATCAAATCGGCGTGTGCACAACGTGGCGATTGTTTTAATAGTCGTGGTCCACGGTGTTTTTAATTTTGCAGGAACGACTTTGACCGTGTTTTTGAGAAATTACGAGTCCATAGTGACTTGTCTGGGAATTTTTGTCATCACAGTGTTTCCGCGGCTCGTCATCGCCAACATTAACTTAATTTTCTACGTCACGATGATGATCTTGAGCCACCGCTTCAAAGTCATCAACGACGACATCGCTAAAAGAATCGATGAGTCGAAAGCCGCCCGGAAATATCCCTCCAAAGCCGGTTTCTGTGCCGACGTGCGCTTCTTGGTGGACCTCCACAAAACCCTCGTGAAAATCGCAAAAGAAATCAACTCTATCTATGCCGTGCACCTGCTATTTTTCATCACAGTGACTTTCGTTCTTCTCGTTGGCGATTTATACGTCACCATGCATATTTTCATATTTCATTTCTCAGATACATCGATCCTCAACATCGTCTTAGTATTCAAAAACGTGTTCATGTACGCCTTCGATCTCTTCATTTTGGCGAAATTCTCTACAGATTTGTGCGACGAAGTGAGTAAATTTCGCATTTTCACGCTTTCAGGTCGATTTTCAGGCGAATTCCACGAAACGTTTGATCGTGAAAATGAAAATCGACATCGACAAAGAAGACGAGCGGAATTCGGTGAGAAAATCGAGGCGTCGTGGAAATCTTCATTTGTTACTTTCAGGTGATAGTGGGGGCGCTGAAATTGGGCCAGAACAATCTAGAGATCACGGCGTGCAGATTTTTCAACATAGACAACGCTCTTTTGTTTTCTGTAAGTAAAAAACAAAAAAAAAGTGACGAAATCGCAGTTGGCGCTTTTTTACAGATCTGCGGAGCCGCTTCGTCTTATCTGTTCATAATGATACAGTTAGACTTGGGAAATTGGAACGGTACTAACGCGAGTGTGACTGAGGTAACTTGATCCGGCACTCCATCGGTTGCTTACCATGCTTTTTCCAGCCTCCTCAGTATTACAACGTCACCACGATTTAAACTAATGTGCAGACTGGCGTTGAAACTTAGTCA
Organism: Cynaeus angustus; assembly: GCA_030157275.1. NCBI lineage: Eukaryota > Metazoa > Arthropoda > Insecta > Coleoptera > Tenebrionidae > Cynaeus > Cynaeus angustus. The sequence goes on from CM058067.1 coordinate 12,441,052, forward strand.
TTAGAAGAGTGCGTTAAACACAAAAACATACATAGTGTGACCTTGAAATCAATTTCAATCAATTCCGATGTAATTTTTTCGTGAATTATTAAACACCAAAATTGCTCGAATTAAAATAAGTGACGATCGTGACCAAAATCAGTTGTCGCGATGAAGCCCGCTTTGAGGCACGTCTTCGTTCCTGTCACTAAAATCACGACTTTTTTCGCCGTCACTACAAAAAACCGCCTTCTGCGATTTTTACTCAAGCTATTTTACACAGGCATCGCAATTTTAGGGTTGACCATGGGAATCCAAAAACAAGCGCAAGCAGTTAACAGCTTCAAGGGCTTAGGGTCTGAAAAAGTCTTCAGTATGTTTCACCACTTTGCTGCAATTTTCATCATGATATCCATTTTTCTGTCCTCGCAGAACATTGAAAAAGAAATGGAGAAAATCGAGCGTGTTGATGTCAAACTGTATCAAGATTTGACAGGTGTCAATAAGACAGTCCGTAAATGGTGCATTATTTTCATTTTTGCCACGTTTAGTGTTATTTATGGACCAAATTTTTATTTACTGTCACAAAGAAAAATGAATTACGAGACGTTCATTTGGTTGTTGCTTTATCTAATTCCAAAAAGTGTTATTGGTGCGAACAACACCCTCTTTTGTTCGTTGCTAATGGTGATAACAAGCCGGTTCAAAGTCATTAATGACGTCATCGAAAAAGAAAACTTAAGTTCGCTTAGAGTCAAAGTTTTAGTGGAGTGTCACATGAGTTTAGTGAAAATTAGTAGAAAAGTTAATTCCCTGTTTAATTTCCATTATTTAATTCTAATTACTGTCACTTTTATTTATATTATATTAGACTTTTATGTTGTCGTTTATTTCGTTTCTTTTGTCGCTGCTTCGCACAAAACTCTATATTTTTATTTGGTTGTAGCACGCCACTGTGTTGTGGTGATTTTTGATTTTATAGGTTTGTGTATCACGTGTACCAACCTGAGTTTAGAGGTGAGTACCAATCGTGAAAAAAAAAATACTAGAGGCGTGTTTCAGGCGAACAAAACGAAAAGTCTCATCGTGGGACCGGAATTAAATTCCACTAATCAAGAATTGGCGATCATGTCGGCCCTAAAACTCCTTCAGAACCCTCTAAAAATCACAGTTTACAGACTCTTCACCGTCAATAATTCGCTTCTTTTCTCAGTAAGCCAGTTTCAGCAACCACAGTCCGTAAAATGAATTTTTTCAGAGTGTCGGGGCGCTTTTCTCTTATTGGTTCGTTCTGATTCAGCTCGACGTTACTTCCGCACCAAGTCCGACAAACGCAACATTTAACGCCAGCTATTAATAAACGATGACGTAAAATCCACAGCTACGTTGATTACTTATTTCGAATTTCACGGCTATCTTTGACCTCAAAACCAACACGTTATTTTTAACATTATCAGCACAATTTTCTGATTACAACAACAAATTGGGTCGATAGTGGTGACCTCGTTTACGGAAATTTCAGATCAGAAAAGGGGCGGGACGTAAAAAGCGATGTTTTAATGTTTCATTACAGTGATCACTACGATGTAGTAATGATTAAGTCACGTGCTTACCTGCGAAGATTCGGTGGACGTTGAGGAGGAAGAGAGACGACAGGAGAACGCGTGAGGCCGCCATTCAGATGTTGGCACTGGAAACAAAAGAAGTGGTCAGTTGTGATTGGTTAAAATGGATTTTTTATGACACCTGTCGAATTTAACTTATTTCCTGGGTCAATTCCGAAAGTCTGAAATATCTTTCGCCAGCCATATGTTCCCATGAATATTAATATAATTAAAATTAGAATTAGAAAAGTGTCACAGCTCACTTGTTTGTGTTAAGCAATATTGCAATAAACAACCGAAGCAGAAATTGTGACCCACTACAACTTGATTTTTTCGGCCCATTGACCTTACGAAAAATGGACACTTAAGTGTCACGTGATGTAATCGTTGCAGAAATCCCAGCCAGCTGGAAAAACGACGACTTCCTTTGAGCGGCAGTAATTAGAAAACAAATGAAGAAGAAAAAAACTATTCGGTTCTGCGTCATTAAAAGAGGCTTAAATGTGAAGCATCTATGTTTTATAATTTAGTGATTATCCCTATTGGGTGCATCTGACGTCATAGTTGAATAATTAATAATAATTGAAATTACAGGACCGTATTAGAAAATACTTAATCCAAAAAGTACTCGTGCAAATGTTTAAATTTTCGAACTATAAAATATTTAAAATTGAAATTTAGAATATGGTCCTTTTGTTTTTCTGCAGATTCTGACGTCACGTAAAAAAATCAAAGGCATCTGTAGTAAAACTACAATTTCTTCTCAGTAATTTCTAGACTACATACTAAAAAAAAATAAAGAAAAAAATCTCAGAAAATTACAGACGCATTCGGAGACTTTAGGTTTAAATTGATGCAGCTATAATTAAAATTACAGGACCAGATTGGAAAATATTGACCTCAAAATGTAACTCGTGGAAAAATTTAAATTCCTAGGCTATAAAATTGTTGAGATTTTCATCTAAATATGTGCTTTTCTTTTTCTGAAACGGTCATGACATCAGATTAGAAAATCACAGCCGTCTATAGAAAAATTTGGAGTTTTTCTTTGCAGTTCTTGTTGGTTTTTCCCCGTAACTTTAAGAGATTACAATTCAAATTCAGATAAAGAAAAAAAATTGAAAAATAATCACAGACGTACTACAAAATTGTAGCCTAAAAATAAAAAACTTCCACTCAAATTGCAGGACCGGATTAAAAAAAATTGAGCTCGCAACATCGACGATTGTACGTTTTTTTAATTTTTTTATTCCCATCTAGTAATCAATTGTGAAGCTAAAATGACGTCATTCTAAACATCACAGCCGCCTTCAAAAATTGCCGTAAATATAAAACTATTGGTAGCAAAAATTCGAAAAAAATTCATGGATATATCATTGGAATTAAAACGCCCCAAGTTCCGTTAAAATTTCAGGGCCGGACTAGGCAATTTTTAATTTTGCAAGATAGTAAACAAAAGATGCTGGAATTTCAATGTTAGCATAGCTCTAGCCCTCTCTAAACATGAAATTCTTGTAATTTTATTTCTGAAGCTGTTCTGACGTCATAGTTGGAAGTCACGACCACCTATACAAAAATCGTATTTTTTTCAAAATAGACTTTGAACAGAAAAAGCTTTACTCCAAAATTTATAATAGTTTTATTAGGGCCGGGCCCCTGAAAATTCCTCACATTCATCGTCACCGTTGCATTTCCCAACCTCCGATTCATCCGAAAGAAGGACATCGAATGAGAGTGAAGTACCGTTAGGTGGCACAAGATGTCGTTAATTGGAACGTTGTCTCGAGTCTTTTTTGTAGCGGAAATGGTGAAGAAAGAGATTGAGTCATTGGGAAAAGGTTAATGGGCCCACGACGAGCGTGGGTGGCAAAAAACGGAAATCTAAATTTTATAAGTTTGTGGATGGGAAAACTCCGAAAAACAAAATAAAACAAATAAAAGAGTCTCACGTCTTCCGCGCTTTTTACAAAGACAACAGTTATTTCCGCTTCCCGTTTTATCGCATATTTATGAGTTCGACTCCTTCGGATTTGCATGACAATGAGAAATGACAGTCATCTTTGCGTTAATTGCAGCTTTTATTTTCGCAGTGAATAAGAGCAGATGGCTATGAATAGCGAAGAAGAAGGTAAAGAATTTCCTTCGAGTGTTGACCCTGAAGACTTTCATTCTTTCGCTAGTTTTTCCGACGATTTTGCTTAATTGTACCAAAGAATGCACTAACGACGTGAAAAGGAAATGTCTTTTAGTGAACGGTCGTGTTCGCAAGTGGTAAAATCAGCGTACAATTCACCATTTTTCGTCTTGTCCGGTTAAGATTACATAAATATACAACAGAGAAACTTTCTCGCTTCTTTCTTCACACTTCTCCCGAGGTCAGATGTCACTCAACCCGTAAATATCCCGGAAATAAAACTAACAAACACTTTTAATTTCCTCGCCCTTTTCCAACAAGGTTCCTACCTGTTACTTTCACAAAATTCTTGCATAATTCTCTCAAACTTGTGAACTTTAGACAATGCATGCAATTACGAGAAATATCGACTGCAACGAAGCGATCTGGGTCAATCGACTTTGGAGATATCAACGATGGATCAAGACACGACTACTCCGAATCTTTTCTTGACTAACCTTTGTTTCCGTTGGGTGTATATCCATAAATTGTGGAGTCACTTTTTGGTTTCGGGGTCACTGAAAGACATTTTCATCGAAACACAGTCACATAACACTCGCGAAATTCGAGAAATGGAACTGGAGAGACGGAAAAATTGCGGAGAATGCGACGCCGCACCTGTTGGTACTACCTACGACTACGACTACTTTGTATAGCGGTGCTTGCTGCCTGACCCAGGTGATGGTTCAGGTAAACATGGAAATAGGTTCGCGGAGTGGGAGGAGAGAAACCAGCAATGGTACCGGGGATTAAACTGGTTGCATATTTTCGTTTGTTTGAGCTGTAAATGTAATTTTTGAGATGTAACGGAAAATGGAAAACTCAGGTTTCGTGCCCGGTAGCTTGACTACTAATCGTTTTGTGTTAGTAGGTTCGGTCTCATTTTAAAGCCGGAGGTCAGTTCTATACGTCTTTAATTTTTTTAATTCATTATTATCATGATTCCTGAAATTAGAGGACTTGGAAAAAAAATGAAAATTTCAGGTGTTTACAATTTTGGTCATATTTTTTGAACCCTTCGTCCAATTTTCATAAAATTGCTTTCATTTTAAAGCTACAGTTTTATAGTACATATCTAAATTTGTTCCAGTTCATTGTGACATTATTTATGAAATTACAATACTTCGAAAAAAGGCATTCTCAAATTTGAACAGAAAAAAAAATAGTAAATTTTGGGACTACATTTTTGCTTATATTTTCAAAACCACTAGTCCAAATTTTATGAAATTGCTCTAATTTTAAAACCACTATTTTATAATAAATCTATGAATTTGTTTAAGTGTTTTTTGATTACGACTAATAAAATTACAATACTTTGAAAAAGTGCATCCACAAACCTGACTCAAAAAAAAAACACTAAACAAATCAATTACAGATTCTTGAAAACTAATCGCTCTATTGAACCGAGTTCGATTTCATTTGAAACCGGAATATCAGTTCTATAACTGTGATTTTTTTCAGACTTTTCGGTTTTTTAGTTCAGAAGTTATGACCATTAAACCGATGACATGAACAAAAGATTAGAAATTTCCGTTTCCCAACATTATGCTCAATATCTTAAAAACTATTAGTTCAATTTAAGAGCGCTCTATCTCATTATGCAGCTAAAAGTCCACTTTATAACCTAACTTTTTCTTGTTTTGTTCAGACTTTTAGTTATTAAGTTATGCGATGCGAAAGTACGACTAATTTCGAAAGCTAGATTAAGAGTGTTGTGAAAAACAATGAAAAACAGGTGACATTGTCGTTTTCACAGCACACTAAACAGCTTATCTGGATGTTAACACAAAGAAGTTGGCTACTGTCAACGCCCAAAAAGCATGATTTTAGAAGAAACAAGGTGATTTGATATAATATAGTGAAAAAAATAAATCAAAACAAGCTCACCAGCGCCACCTTGATTCCCATTCGTTAAACCATCTCAACCTCAACATCAAGTTGCGTGGAAGTGTGTCCCAAATCTCATTATCATTTGTTAGCTCGTCTCCTTTATCAAGTTGGCTGAAATCCGCTTTCTGCTTAACTGCTTGACCACCGCCAGTTAGATGCTTTTTCTTAGTAGAAATACCTATAACCTGCATCAAGTCACCTATGTCCACGCATCTTTCAAGCAATAACCTCACGTTCTTTCTCTCTTTTCAGCACTCTCAACGCTAAAAAACACACACAATCGCTCTTTTCCACCTCAAAACTTGTGAAAAATCTATTTTTCCAATTTTCTTCCAAAGTCATTTTCTTAGCGCGTTTATATGGTCGACATTCATCACGGAATTAGTCGAAGATCTCCGAACTGTGTTACGTCGCTACAAAATAAAGTTAAAACGCACTCTTAGCATCGAAATAATAGCTCAGTAAATATCACTTACTTCTCTTTTGACACAAACGAACACAAAATATTTTCTTTTTCGATTTTGCGTCGTTATTAGAGCCAGTAAAGCACTCGTTTGGGTTCGTTACTGAGAATTTGGATGCTTTACTACGACTGGTGTATTTTAGTTTTGTCGCGTTGGCGGCATGTCAACGTCAAATGTCAAAATGTGAATGTGAGCAATGTGTTTAATAACTTAATTGTAATTGTTATTAAATAAATAACATTAAATCATTGTACCCAACCTTGATAAAATTCCCTAGCTTTCAAAATTTTATTTCTTTTATATACTATTTCTTAAATCGAAAAAATTTTGCAATTTTAAAGCGACGCTTGCGCTCATAGGTCGTCACTGACGTCAAGAACGTCCAATCAGATCTTCGCATACCGCACGTGATGTCCGGTCAAGTCTAGTTTTCAGTAAAGTGCGCGTCCTGTTCGAATTTCGGTGGAGTTTGTTTGAAAAACAGTGAAAAGGGGGATTAAAGGTGTTAATTCAGCATTTCTTAGTGTGCTTGGTCGACGTGACGTCATGGGAAAACGGGATAACCAAGGTGAGTTTTATTTCACTTGTCTTTCTGTGGGTACCTTGTTTTTGAGCTTTTTTGCCTAATTTTGACTGTTTTTGACATTTGTTGAGGCGTTTCTATGATTTCTGATCATTTTTCGTTGTCTTAATGCCGTAATACAATTTTGTTGCGAAAATTTTTGGATATTTGATAGGGATAAGGGTTCTGCAAATAGCGGCGGTATCGTGATTGGTTGTTTGTGATGTCATTAGTGGGACACGGATTTCAGGGTAAAAAAAGTCGTCTTTGTATTTCAATTGTTTTATTTTCAATTTTTATGCTGAAACTAGATTACGATGTAGATAACCAGCAACACACAAGTGTATTTTGGGTTGTCTACCGTTAAAACACATGTTCCGATTTTCTCAAAATTGTTTCTAAATTAGGACAAAATAAAATATTTAGAATGTTTTAAAATGAAGTAACTACATACAAAGTGGTTGGTTTGGCTTCCTGCTTGCTGTAGTTTTCACGATTTTCTTCTTTTATTTAGGAAACATAGGGCCACTTGATTTATAGCTAAGGCGGTGTGTATGCTGTTCCTTTTGTTTTTAAATCATTGAATGTTGTTGGAGTACAATTAACGTTATTTTAGTAACTGTAAAGCATTTTTTTTATAGTTTTTATAGTTAAGCCTAAGCCACCTAAGTTTAAGATCCGTGTAATTTGATATAAGTAGACTTAAGTTAAGGTGATTTTTTTTTTCTTTTAATTTTCAAACTTTAATATTATATACATATTATTTTTATTATTATTATTATTTTGATCTAGGGAACTTTAAATCAGCTTTTTCAAGAATAAAAATGCTAACTTCAACAGAGGCTAATACACGTAAATTTTTTGAAGTCTGATTTAACTGTTTTTCTATTAATATCCTTTAACTATTTCTTTTGTTTATTAAAGAATATCAGTGTTTTAATTGAGAAACTATAGTGCTAGATTAATCAGAGTCCAAAATACATAATTTTTGAAAAATAGAAAATTCAAATGAGATTATATATATAGATATCTTTTCAAATTCATTTCAATTCAACTTTTTGTTATTTTTGGAATTTTATATTAGTTTTTTAAAAATAATGTGTTAGATTCACTAGAACTAAAATTTGGTGTACTTTTAAGGGGTTAGACGAATTTATTTTAGAGACTTTTTGAATTTGGGCAACTCTAGATCAGGTTTTCAATGATAAATGTGATACATCAACTATTTTCTTTTGTTTTTTTCTTTATATTAGTGTTTCTATTGTTTTCAATACAATACATGATTCACCAAAGCTTTAAATACGTAATCTTTCGAAAATAAGAAACTGTGATTAAATTATAAGTATATGTATATTTCTTATTTTACGCTCGTTCTCTTTTGTGGATGTCGGAATTTTAGTCCTTTAATTAATTTGTGCTAGAATCACTAGAGCTTTAAAGGTTTGAACTAAATAAGTAAGTTTTTTTAAAAAAATTCAGCTCTTTAATGATTTTTTTGAGATTTCTTGAAATTTGAAGAACTCAGGTACATTAGTCAAAAAATAAATATGCTGGTTTAGAAAAAGTTTAAAATATGTAAATTAAAAAAAAAAGAATAAATTGATTCTTCTAATGTAATATTGCGACTAAATTTTTTTGTATATTTGGAGTTTCATAACTAGAGTGCTAGATTCAATACAGCGCAAAATACGTAACGAAAAAGTGAAATTTTAGTAAGATGTCCTACATTTGAATTTTTCTTGTGCTCCAACAAAGTTTATAGAATTGAGATTAAAAGAAGGAAACGATTGTAAAAAACTCTTGTTCGAAAAAGTTTCACTTCACACACTTGTTACATAAATATCTTTTATCACTTAGGCTTGATTTTCTAACAAATTGTGCTGAATCTGACTAGAGCTTTACCGGAACATAAAATTTTCGTATGATCCAGAAAATGCTACGTCACCCGACCTCACACTGCGTAAATTGAAAAAAAAGCTACCTTTACAAAACGCGACCTACGTAAATTGTGTTCTGTTTAAACCACCTGTTTGTGCGCACTTTTGGTTGCAACAAGCCACTCTATATATGTAAAATGTCTCAATGCAGCTTGATAATTAAAAAGTGCCACCGTCCCGTCGAAAAAAGCGCCCAGGTGGACTTATTAAAGCAATTAAATCCCTTCGAATTCGTTTCGACCGTGTTATTAAAACACGAAGGAAGGCAAAAAAAGCAAAGTCCCCGAAGCCATCATTACGAAAATTTCTAGATCGAAGTATCGATACGGCTTTTAAGCGATTATATGAAAAAATCCGTTTTCTGTTACATATAATTCGATAATAGACGGTGTATAATTATGCGTCTTGTGAGTGACGCCACGCAATTTGTGTGGTTTTTCGGAAAGAATAGAAAAAAGCAGCCGTATATCGAGCGAGTCGCTCTCTTTGTGTGTTTGTAATCTGTAGGTAAATTGTCCCGCTTTTATCTGGCTCGTTTCCAGTTAAATTATAGGGGCACTTTGACGTGGCCGTGACAGCTAAATGAGATCCGACGCTGGCGTACTGCAACTATCTTTTCGTAAAAAGCCACGTTATAATTTTGTTTGTTCCACGAGGAAATTAGTCGGGAAACAATCATACGAAGACTATTTTCTCTAATTGGATCAATTTCGAAAATTGGACGGGGCGCCGCCAAAAAAATACGAATTTTGATTGGAGACCGACCACTTTCAAAGGTGTATTGATTCTATGAGGGAGTAATTAGCAACCATGCGCAGGCTTTAAAACATCTTTGTTGGCATTTCGGGCATGATTTTTTTGAATCCGGCTCTACATCATTTTAAAGCTAAAAAGTCAAAACAACCACGGGAATTTTTTCGGATTTTTATCTAGATTAATTTTTCAGTTATAGGGGCGCAAAAATTAGTTTCTCAAAAAACAGCACAAATAGTAGGCGGCTGAGGTTTTTTGTTGTGACGTCATCATCTTTTAACTGTTCCAGGGTTGCATTCAAGAGGTCAAAAATTCATAAATAGGATTTTTTTTAATGGAACATTTTATAACATTTTTTGTCCATTTTAATGAAAAATATTTCTGCTATGGAATTCTAGCTAAAAAAAATATTTCTCAACTTGGTTCATCAAAATTCGAATTTATTTACCTAGAAACGTTACGAATTAATTATTTTTAACTTTCAGGTTTTTTATTTTTCTCTTAATTATTTTTTAATCTGCTCTTGGAATCATAAAAAAGTTTAATTATTTAGAAGCTAGAAACTTTAGATTTCACAAGAATTTCGAAAAAAAAGTGGGCGACTGAATTTCTCCTTGTCATATTTTTTCAGCTGATTGAATTCAGGAGGTGAAAAAAATTTGATTATTTCAAATTTCAGACTTATTTTAAATGTGGTTTTTATTTTTTGAACTTGTTTGTCCATTTTAATTAAAATCATTTGCGTCATGCAATTTCAGTTGGAATCAATTTTTTAACTCAGTTTATTGAAATTGTAAATTATTTACCTAGAAATGTCGAGAATTTAAGATTTCATTTTTCAGGTCCTTTATTTCCGCTCCAATCATTTTTTAATACGGGCCTGCACATCTAAAAAAGTTTAATGATTTGAAGTTGAAGTCAGGAGTGCAAAAATAAGCTTCTCAAAAAGTTACGAAAAAAAAGTAGGCCGTTGTGTTTTTTGATGTGACGTCATAACCTCTCAGCTGTTCCAGAATTGGATTCAGGAGATCAAAAAAATTATTATCCCAAATTTCAACCGCACTTTAGAAATGGATTTTTTTTTTTATTGAAATATTTAGATTTTTTCTTTCTTTGTTGATTTGAATGACAATCACTCTTGTCTTAGAAAGGCAAAACAACTGATTTCGGAGATCAGTTCATTAAAATTCGAATTTATTTACCCAAAAATGTCGAGAATTTGATTTTTTACCATTCGAGCTATTTTTGACCCAAAATATTTTAATCCGGTCCTGTAATTATAAAAAAGTTTGATTGTTTTGAAGCCAGAAAGTCAGAGCAAACTTGGGATTTTTTTCGAATTTTTATTTCGACTAGTTTTTATTTACAGCAGTGACAAAATAAGTTTCTCAGAAACCAGCGAAAAAAAGAACGTAGGCGGCAGTACCGCAGGGTTGGATTTATAAGGTCTAAAAAAATGGTTGAAGCAATTTTTTGCCGTCTAAAAATCTTATTTTAAAAATGGTAGGTACTTTTTAAACTGAAAACTTTTGAAATTTTTTTCTTTGGGAATATCAATGAAAATCACCTCTGCCATGGAATTTTAGCTAAAAAATTAGTTTCTGAACTCGGATCATTAAAATTCGAATTTATGTACCGACAAACGTTGAAAATTTGACTTTTCACCTTCTGGGTCCTTAATTTCTGGCTCAAATATTTTTAAATCCGGGTCTGTACATTTAAAAAAAGTCGTATTACTTGGAAATTGGAAAGTCAGAGCAACCTTATGAATTCTTTCGGATTTTTATTTTTACGAGTTTTTTCGTTACAGAAGCGCAAAAATAAATTTCTCAAAAAAAGTAGGCGGCTGTGTGTTGTGTGTTGTGACGTCATAACCGTTTAGTTGTTCTAGGGTTACATTTAGGAATGTGGTTGTTTTAAATGTCTAAATCTCTCATTTTAAATTGAACGCAAAAATTAAATTAAATTAAATTAGTTTTTTTTGCGATTTTAATTATTATTTCCTTCAGGAAATTTTAATTTCTGATTTCATTAAAATTCGAATTCATTTACCTAGAAACGTCACAAATATTTTTCTTCCTTTCACCTTTTTTATTTCGGCCCATTTTTTATCCGGTATCACTTTATAGCTAGAAATTCAGAGCCGTCTTGTGATTTTTTTCGGATTTTTATCCGCACCAGTTTTTCACTTACAGGAGCGCAAAAATAAGTTTCTCAAAAAGTAGGCGGCTGTATTTTTATAACCACTCAACTGTTTTAATATTTAAAAACAGAAGGTGAAAAAAAGTGAAATTTCACCTTTCTTGCAGAAACAAAAACCAAAAATTTCTGCTTCTTCAACCGTCTTTCAGTGTCAAACAAAAACCCCTCAACATCCAATTTTTTGATAGCATCGAACCCATTCTTGCGTTTCGATCAAAAACTCATCCTTCCTCAGTCACCTCATGTCGATAGCTTATCTCCTCGTTGTCCGACAATGGATTTCGTCGGTTATTCTTCGATTAAGCGATAAAAATAGCTCGAAGACATCAATTAGCAGTTAAATTCGATGTCATATGCGTGTTTGAATGCAACAGTTTGCAGAAGAGGCGCATTCCTCCGTGCAACACGCAATAAGTCGTGCAGGATGTGCTAGGACCCATCACGGAACATTTGGGAACCAGCGCTTTTCTTGATGCTAGTGATGTGACCGTCGCTGGAGATGGTGTGTGCCTGTGTGGGTGTGAACAAGAAAAATTCTGATGATGGAGTTTCGAGCGCGAGTTTTTGTTTTCAAAAATGCACGATGTATCTAGATTGTGCGACGGTGGTGGAACGAATTAGTGACACTTTTTGTATTAGGCTTGGCATTTTTGAAGCCGGTTCTTCTATTTCAAAGAAAGTGGCACCGGTTTAAAGATAAGGTATCTGACTGAAGGTGGGAATTTTTCTACGTTTTTACGTTTATTGTTTTTTAACTTATGACGGATTGAATTCAATTTTCCTAAAATAATTAAAATTTCAATGAACAATTCGTTCCAGAATGAATATTTTTTAATCCGCCTCTGTGATTTTAACTAAAGTTGTGCCTTTCGAGGCCTGAAAATGTAGAGCACATCTGTGAATTGTTTAAATTAATTAAATGAACGAATTACTCGATTTTTTTTACCTGAAAATTTGTTAATCCGGTTCCGCAACTCAGATTTACGTCGCTTCAAAGCTTCTCAGAGCAGTCTCGAGATTTTGTTCAAATTTTTCTCTTCAATCGTTTTTAAACTATAACCGCTTGCTCATACTTTGGAAAATTATAAAGAAATGCAAAAAAATATATACCAGGGCCAATATTTTTGATGCCGGTGTTATGATTTTAAACAGACTGACGTCATCAAAAAGACAAAGTATCTAACTTTAAGTGAGAATTTTTGTTCTTTTTTACGTTTAGTGGTTTTCAAGTTATGACAGCTTGAATTCAAATTTCCCAAAAAATTAAAATTTATAGTAAACATTTCTTTCCAGAGTGATTATTTTTTAATCGGGCTGTGTAATTTTAAGAAGAGTTGGGCTGTTTCAACGTTAAAATTTAAAGCACGTTTATGAATTTTTACACAGTTTTCTGTCGTCCATTTTTGGAATTTAGAGCCAATTATTGAACATCTCGCATTTTTTTATACTAGACAATTTTAAACGCTTTAGGGCTCAATGTTTGGTAATCCGGTCCTGCAATTTTAATAACACTTACGTTGTTTTAAAGCTAAAGTCTCACAGCACTCTTGCGATTTTTTTTTTATTTTCTCTTCAATCGTTTTTAAACTATAACCGCTCCCTCATACTTTGGAAAATTATTAAAAATCACAAAAAGAATTGAATTTTTGAAGACGGTTTTCCAATTTTCAGAAAGTGACGTCATCAAAAAAAAAGCGATCTGAGTTCAGATGTGAATTTTGCCACGTTGTTACGTTCATTAGTTTTGAAGTTATGACAGCTTGAATTCAATTTTTCTAAAAAATTTCAACTGAACATTACATTTCAGAGGGAATATTTTCTTAATCCGCCTCTGTAATTTTAACTATAGTTGTGTTGGTTTAAAGCTGAAAATTTAGAGTTTAGTTTTCTGTTATCTATTTTTGGAATTTAAAGGTAATTACTCAGAATTTTTTCAACTTGTAAACTTTAAAAAATTTTAGGGCTTATCGTTTGTTAATCCGGTCCTGCAATTCCTTGGACACTTGGATTATTTTAAAGCCAAAAGAAAAAATGTTTTCCTTATCACAGGTTTCTCAGGTTTAATTATAATTATGAGATTCTAAATTAATTTTTACTAGTTACATTTTGGGCCCAAAATTTTCTAATCCGATGCTGCAATTTTAATAAAGTTTATATATTTTCAAAACCACAATTTCAGAGCATGCTTTTTTCCCTTTTATTTTTATTTGCTTTCTTCATTGGATACATTATAAATAATAATAATAATAATAATAATAATAATAGTAATAATAATAATAATAGCAGACGTATAGATATTTAGACGCAAACATTCTAAGTTTCAGAAATTAAAAAAAAATTACACGAGCTACATTTCGGCACCAAAAATTTTAAATCCAATTCTGCAATTTTAACTACGATGGGATTAACTCAAAACTTGATTTTTAGAGTTTGCATTTTTTTCAATTTTTTTCTTCATTTGTTTTGTCAAGAATTGCAAAGAAAACTCTAAAAATTGTCTATAGGGGGCTATGATATTTTCGGTGTAACATCGCACCCGCCCAATAGGATAATCAGAAAGTTCTAAAACGTAGATGTTTTAAATCCGAGCCTACTATAATCACGCAACTTGAAAATTTGACAATTTCAATTCGGGCCCAGAATTTCCCAAGCCTGGGCTGCAACTGTAAAAAAATGAACGTTTTGAAGCTAAATTGTTTCAGTTTTTTTCCATGGCTCATTTTCAGGTAAAATCGAATTTTCGAAAAAATCGAGTGATCTTGGATTTTACATAATTTTAAAAATCTCGCTTGAAATCGTACAAAATTTTCCCCCCGCGTTCGTTTCGGCCGTTTTTGATCACTCGTGAAAACCGCAGTAAAATTCTGCGGAAATCTCGTTGGAAAATCGCTTTAAAGTCGCCTCAAAATTTCTCCCCGTGGTAACTGCGATCCCGGATTTATAACGCAAAACCTGATACAATCGGTCATAAAGCAGGCTCATAAAACCCGGATTTCGCTAGATAACCCAATAAAATATATTATAGACATAAGAAAATTATCTGGAAACATAATTTATGCAAATGAGAATCTGCAGTTCGCGTGTTTACCCACTCGAGTTTTATCGACAAAATTCAGCAAAAAACGTTTAGTTTTATGAATTATTTTTCTGACTTTGTTTCCATTTTAATTACTCGAAATGTGTAGATGACTATCTGTACAATAAGTGCGTCGGCAGATGTCCGAAAATCTTGCATGATTTTGAGCCGTCCCGTTCGCTAGATCCCGTTTTCGTCCAAACACAATAAAGCAGGCTCTGAAATTAGCGACATCACAGAACGTCGTGGAAATAGAGCCAACTTAGATCACGAAAGGGTGTCTGTGACAATTTAATTAGTTTTTTCTTGCGTTTAATTAAGCAATTAATTTGGTTGTTGAATACGCGATATCACCTGCGACATTTCCTGTCCGAAAATAATATTATTAATTGGTACGGATTCATTTAAAAAACAGATAAATTAATAATTACGCGCAAAAAGTCGCAGCTGGTGTCTTTTCATTTTTCGATTGTTGTATCTTGATGAAACGAGAAGTTACGTCGCTGAAAGATGGAAAATTGTGTTTTACGACGATGGACATCGATAATTCAATGATGTTTGAAATATCGTGTTTCTTGGAGGAGGAGGTTGTTTGTCATACATCGGATATGCAATGAAGACGTGAATTATTTAACGGGTTCGGTTTCCAAACGGCTTGCAAGGAAATTTATTAGGAATCGGACGAAGTAGGCCGGGCAAAAAGTCGTTTAGTTTTATTTTGAGAGCTACTTTCACGGGCCAACTTCGATCTCAAAAAGTATTTTCAGAACCCGTAATGCGATTTTCGTGTTTTTTGTGTAATTTTGAACATAGCGCACGCTTGAATTTTTAAATTTATTTTGAGCGGTATTTACGGAATTACCACATATTCAAAAACGAAGTCTTTAAGCCTGAAAATTCAAGCCATATTTTTAGAACCGATTGTCCAATTTTCATGAAATTGCTTTTATTTTGAAGTCACAGTTTTATAGTATTTCTTTGGATTTTATCAATCAATAATTATCATTATTTATAAAATTACAATACTTGAAAAAATGTCATTCACAAACCCGAACAAAATAGTTTAGTGAATCTTAGGACTTTACATTTTTGGTCGTATTTTCAGAACCCGTTGTCCAAATTTTATGAATTTGTTTTCATTTTGAAGCTACAGCTTTATAGTACATCTCTGAATTTTTTTACCAAGTTACGATCATTGTTTATAAAATTACAATACTTCGAAAAATTTGACTCATAAACCTGAACGAAAAAAAAATAGTTAATTTTAGGTCTTTACTTTTTTAGTCGTATTTTCAGAACCCGTTGTCCAAATTTTATGAATTTGTTTTCATTTTGAAGCTACAGCTTTATAGTACATCTCTGAATTTTTTTACCAAGTTACGATCATTGTTTATAAAATTACAATACTTCGAAAAATTTGACTCATAAAGCTGAACGAAAAAAAAAAAGTTAATTTTAGGTTTTTACATTTTTAGTCGTATTTTCAGAACCCGTTGTCCAAATTTTATGATTTTGTTTTTATTTTGAAGCTACAGTTTTATAGTACATCTCTGAATTTTTTTACCAAGTTACGATCATTGTTTATAAAATTACAATACTTCGAAAAATTTGACTCATAAACCTGAACGAAAAAAAATTAGTTAATTTTAGGTCTTTACTTTTTTGGTCGTATTTTCAGAACCCGTTGTCCAAATTTTATGAATTTGTTTTCATTTTGAAGCGACAGTTTTATAGTACATTTCTGAATTATTTTTTAGTTTGTTTTGATTATTTTTACAAAATTACATTACTTTGCAAATTGCGTTTACAAATCTGAAAAGAATAAAGTCTCGGACTACGTTTTTTGTCATATTTTTAAAACCCGTCGTCCACTTTTTATGATTTTGTTTTTATTTTGAAGCCACAATTTTATAGTATATCTTTATATTTGTTTAAGTTTATTATGATTATAATTCATGAAATTACAACAAAATAATCTAATGAAATTTATCGCTTCACATTTTTGCTCATATTTTCCGAACCTATAGTTCAATTTTTATACTTTCTTAGTGAAAATACATTTTTTTAATACACTTTTAAATTTATTTTAGTTTATTTTGATTATTATTGATAAAATTACAATCATTTAAATAAATACTAAATTTCAAGATTTTACATTTTATTGTCATATTTTTAGAACCCGTCGTCCAATTTTTATGAAATTGTTCCTTTTTTGAAGTCCTGATTTCATAGTATATCTTTGATTTTTTTTTTACTTCTTATGGTTATTATTCAAAAAATTACAACACTTTCAAAAAGCACTTTACAAACCTGAACAAAAAAGGAGAATTTTAAGACTTTACACTATTGGTCATAATTGTAGAACCCGCCGTTCAAATGTTATGAGACTGATTTTATTTTAAAGCCAGAATTTTATAACATATCTTTAAGTTTTGTTTAAGTAATTATGATCGTTATTTATTAAATTACAGTACTTTGGAAAATGTCATTTACAGACCTGAACAAAAAGTACTATTGAATTTTAGGACTTCATATTCTTGGTCATATTATCAGAACCTGTTGTCCAATTTTCATTAATTTTTTTTTATTTTAAAACTACAATTTTATAGTACATTTCTAAATTTATTTCACTTTATTATCATCATTATTCCCGAAATTACAATACCATATAAAAAACCTGAATAAAATATTTTAGTTCCTCCAAATTTTATGAATTTGCTTTTATTTTAAAGTTACAATTTTATAGCACATCTCTGATTTTTTTTAGTAGATTATGATCATTGTTCATAAAATTCCAATGCTTTAAAAATGAGATTTACAGATTGAACAAAAAAAAATAATAAAACAGTGAATTTAGGACTTTTTTTATTATAATTTTAGAACCCATCCTCTAATTTTAGTGAAATTATTTTCATTGTAAAGCTAGAATTTTACCACGTATTTTAATTTTTGTTGGTAACTATAACTATTATTTATCAAATTGCAATGCTTTAAACATGACGTTCACAGACTTGAACAAAAATTTTTTTTCGGGCTTTTCAAAATTTATGAAATTGCTTTTATTTTAAAGCCAGAATTTTATAACATATATTTTAGATTTTTTTTTTAGGTAATTATGATCATTATTTATCAAATTACAGTGCTTTGGAAAATGTCACTTACAGACCTGAACAAAAAGTACTATTGAATTTTAGGACTTCATATTTTTGGTCATATTATCAGAACCTGTCGTCCAATTTTCGTTATTTTTTTTTTATTTAAAACTACAGTTTTATAGTACATTTCTAAATTTATTTCACTTTATTATCATCATTATTCCCGAAATTACAATACTTTGAAAAATGTTATTCACAGAGCTGAACGAAGTATTTAGTGAATCTTAGGACTTCACATTTTTGGCCATATTTCCAGAATCCGTTATCCAAATTTTATGAATTTGCTTTCATTTTGAACCTACAGTTGTATGGTACATGTCTGAATTTTTTTAGCAAGTTATAATTGTTGTTCATAAAATTACAATACTTTGAAAAATGAGATTCACAGACTTGAACAAAAAAAAACAAGGAATTTAGGACTTCACATTTTTGATCATATTTTTTGATTCCATCATCCAATATTAGTGAAGTTGCTTTCATTTTGAAGAGACAGCTTCATAGTACATCTGTGAATTTTTCTAGTAAATTTTATTAATTACTTCTTAAATAGCAACACTTTAAAAAAGAGGCATTTTAAACTTGTACAAAATTAATTAATTAATTTTTAACATTCGATATTTTTTTAACCAGTTATTTGATTTGAACCACTTTGGGTTCATTTTAAAACTAGAATTCTATTCCATATCCGTGATTTTTTTTAGATTTTTTCCACAAACAGGTTCAGAATTATGACTCAAAATGTGATAATACGCACGGCATATGACAACGCTCAGGAGTTACTATTCAGTTTTAAATTTTTCAATACGGCACTGTAAATTACACAAAAATACATAATTTCAAGACAAAGATTTTAGAGCACAATTTTTAAATTTTTAAGGTGTCTAATTTTCTAGTTATAGCAGCTGAAAAAGAATTTTTTAACAAATAATGATGAAATATACAGAGTGACTCTAAATTCTTATGAAATTTTTAGGGTTAATATGAGAATAAAAATGCGATTTTTTCTAACCGATTTCGGCCGTCGGCTGCTAAGTTGTGGCTTCAAATGTACTTAGCTATATATACTGTGCGAACCAAGTTTTTAAAATTTTGATATATCTGGTGGTCATTTATCGTTGAACGAAGTCAAAAATCAATCCGAGAACTTAAGTTAATAGTTTTAAAGTGATCACTGCGAATCATCGCGCTAATTGTTAATAAAGTCATTAATCAAATAAGCCGTTAAGCGTTTGTTTCGCCACATCACTCTTGATTTTCCATGACATTAATTGAGCATATTTTCCATTCTAGTTAGATCCAGCCAGCGTGACTTCGGCAAAAAAATCCGGAGTCAACAACACCCTGAAAAATGCATGAATCTAGTTACGACGGAAACAATTATACCAATAACGCAAAATACATTTCCCCTAAAAACTAAACAAAATTATCCCTAGATCGTAATCTGTCCGCATGAGTGCACTGCAAACATCAAATGAATTAATAATAAATAAAACAACGGAGGATCGTCAGAGGGTGATTTCCACCCTTCATATGAGGGTGTAGGATATATAGTGCAATGACGTCATGAAAGTGGGAGGTGCTGTTCTCCATTATATCCGAAGCCGCCAATCGTGAGAGAGTATAACATAATAATAGCTCTACCATATTTGAAAATTATTCTTATTATACTGAAAATTACACTGGAAGCCATTTTGAAGTAGCAGCAATTTTGTTGACTACCTTGAGTGGCCAATTAAATTTATTTTTGTTGGGAAAAAATTGTATCATTCGGTGCATCCGGTTGGGGAAAAAAAGGAAAAGATAGGAGGAAATTTGGCTTTCGTGGTAATTACTTCGGGGAAAAGTATTTGCAGAAAATTACGTAATTACACAACAAAATAGAAACGAAAAACGTTTTACATTCTAGATCTTCATGCTTTCAATAGCACTGATAAGTGTAGGCGGCCATGAAACAAAACACGTGGCGTCAGTCATGACTTGCTTTGCCTTAAGAAAATACTAATAGATTTAACGATCATAGTTTGCTGAGATATTGATTAGAATCTAAATATGCCTACTTTTGTTAATTTCAAAGCCTTCTATTTCAGGGACGATAGACATAACTGAACGAAAAACATTCTTTCTTGAGTAATTGTTTTTAAGAATCCGGCCCTGACTTTTTTCTACGCCTACTGAATGTCTAAATACTTCCTCAAAAACATTAGTTGTTATTTTAATTGAAGAGTAAAAATTTTCATGTCTTAACACCAGTGTATTTTTTTTACATTTTTTAGTTGCCGTTTTTTAATTGAAGTTCAAAGTCGGCTGAAACTAAATAAAAATATGCAAGAATTTTTAGAAGCCGTCCTTGGTATATTGTAGATTATTATTATTAAACAAAAATGCATAAGGAACTAAGGAATAATGATGAAAATGGGCTTATTTTACGCAAAATTATTGGACGAATCCAGTAGTGTCTGCAGTTTTTTTTTTCTGTGGGCTCTAATTGCTAAAATATCTCCAATGAACTTCTAAAAGAAAAAAAAATGTCAAGATCTTGTTCTTATTTAATTAATTTTTGAAACGCTTAGTCTTACACGAATGTTATAAACCAAAAAGTTTGTGTATTGTTGGAATGCCAAATTTCAAATTTTTAGAATCCACTCCTGTAATGTTCTGTTTTAACTTAAAATTAAACTACTTGCAAAAGAACTACGTCAGTTAGCTCTAATTTTTAAAATCGTAGTTTATTTTATTATTTCATTCAGAATTGTACCAAGGAATCCAGAGTTGTCTTCAGATTTTTTGTGCGAGCTCTGGTTGTTGAGATATCTTTGATTGAATTTTGGAATCATTTTTATTTGTCAATAATATCTTGTAAATTTTTAAAACCAATTTCCGTTTAAATAGCTCAATTCCAGACATTTCTGCCAAATTGATGATCTATATTGTTAGGTGCCAAATTTTCAGAATCCGCCTCTGATTTGAATTTTAAATTTTTGGGTTTTAAACAATTTTTAAGCAGTTACATGGAGACCTACTTTTAGCTCTAATTCCTAAAATCGTAGTTCAATTGTAGCAAAGTCGGACTTATTTTAAAGAATTGTCCAAGAAATCCAGTAGTGGTTTCAGTTTTTTTTTTCTACGGGCTTGAATTGCTAAGATATCTTCAAGTAAACTTGACAAAAGTTGAATTTATTTTGACAGTTTTTGAAGGAACACCAGAAAAAAAAAACGAGCCCAAAACTTCAAAGATCCGGCAGTGTCCCAGCTGTGAGGTAGGCGTTAAAAAAAAATCGTTTATATTTTTTTTCTTTAACATATACAGCGTGAGCTAAGATACCATTTGTGTATATGTGACATCACACATATATAGGGTAGTTTCTGAAAAAAAGCAAAAAATCTTTTCCACCAATCAAAATCGTCTTTTCTCTCGCGACCAATCATAAATCGAAGTACTTAACCTCTTTTCTCTCGAATTTATAGCATTCACTTCAATTGTTTATTAGTCTGCGACGCCGAAGGAATCTGGGAGCCTTAAGAGGTGATGTGCTCACAACCCCACACTGAGCCCCCCCCAGAACGCCGCCTCTGCAGGGGCTCACTGATCCGCCCGTCACTTCCATATTCTTTTATTAATTAATGCAGTCAAAGTCCGATACTCGGAATCGCATCGTTAAATTTTCTTTTTCGAAAAACAATCGCTGTAGCGGCGCCGCCAACTATTCTTCGGAATTGTTTAATAAATAAGTGCGTAAGTCGTCTGTTATTTTCTCGTCGCCGCCTTGTCATAAGTTGACACAGTTATTTAAGTGGTCATATGACTCGAGTCCAGTGTCTCACGGTTATTATGCAACGTGTGGGAGAAATTGCTCTATTTTTAGAAAGCTTTGTGCTCGTTCCGACACACATTTACCTAAATGCGGTTGGTAGCAGTGGGAAGTGAGGAAAGTGTTTTCCACTCACTTTTTGGCAATTTTGAATTTTTTCTCATTTTACGCCAAACGAGGTTTGTTAAATCAGCTTCTTTTCTTAGGTGTGTTTTAGTGAACATAAATACTAAAAAAGAGGGGAAGACCCAATTTTTCTATTTTACGAAAAAATTAATAATAGCGACCCGGAGTCTTGACATCGCAGGTCTGAAAAGTTCCCATTTCGTACCAGTTGGACCCGAAGTTTTCGAAAAAGCTACCCCTACAAATGAGTTTTTGCGTAAAAATGGTTTTTGTCGAACTCGTATATTTTGACAGCTCCTTTCCGCCGATGATGGATGTGCAATTAAGTACGCATTAATTAGCGCATAATTCGGGCCAATTCCCGCTAATCACAGTTCGTGGCACTTAATTAGAGCCTATTATACGCTCGTAAATAATCCGAGTGAGATGACAGATGAAATTCATGGATATCTCGATATTTTGTTTTTTTTTGGAAATGGTAGTCAAAATATCGATTGATAGTAAGATAATAACAAGTGAGAATATTCAAACTACTGTATAGTGACAGATTTTACTCAGATTTGTCCAAGTAACCAAGTGGTGTCTCCAGTTTTCTTTCTACGAGCTAGAATTGTTTGGGGCCACTTCTTTTGTTTTTTTTTTTTTTTCTAATTTAATTATTTTTTTAAAACGTTCAATCTCAGAAGGGTGTTGTAAAAGCAAGAAGTTGGTGTATTGCAGGCCCCACAATTTCTTGAATCCGGTTCTGAGATGTTAATTTTTTTAACATGAATTAAACTACTTTCGAAAGAATTACAAAAAATTATATTAAGACCTACTTTTAGCTCTAACTCGTAAAATCGTAGTTCGGTTGTGGTAAAATTAGGGTCATTGTACTCAGAATTGATCAAGGAGTCCAGTGGTGTCTTCAGATTTTTTCTGTGGACTCAAATTGCTAAGAAATCTTCAACAAAGTATTTTTTATTTGGCCATAAGAATGGTGTCTTCTTCTATTTAGATTTGTTTTTATATGGCTCTATCTCAGAAATATTCGACAAAATGTCAACGTTATTTATTCTTAGAGTCCACCTCTGTTAAATGAAAACCTACTTTTAGTTCTAATTCTTAAAATCGTAGTTCGAATGTGTTAGACCCATTTTACTCAGAATTATCCAAAGAATCAGTGATGTTTCAATTTTTTTCTGAAAGCTCAAATTGTTCAGATATCTTCGACTGAACTTTGAATAATTTTTTGACAAAGGGGAACATAAAATCCTACTTCTGACTTTTCTTCTTAAAACCGTAGTTTAGTTGTAATAAAAGTGGACTTACTTTGCCCAGAATTGTAGGTGTTATTTATAGTTTGATTTTTTGTCTTTTTTCATTTTACGCAAGACGATGTTTGTTGAAGCTAGTTTTTTATTTTCGGCCGAAATCTATGAAGAGGAAAAGAGTCTTGAGCTCCTTCATGTATGTTACGCCAAAACTCATTTCCATAATTTTGACTCTCTTTCTCTATTTCATTAAAATTAAAATTAAAGCTACCCTTACAAATGAGTTTTTGCGTTCTTTTTTCTCGAAATCGTGTATTTTGACAGCTTTCCCCGATGATGGGTGTGCAATCAAGTGCGCATTAATTAGCGTTCAATTCGCCTATTATATACTCGTAAATAATCCTTGTGAGTTGACAGATGAAATTCATGGATATCTCGATCGTTCGTTTTTTTTTCCGAAATGGTAGTCAAGACAACAACGATACTTAGTAAGATAAACACAAGTAAGAACATTCACACTACTGGATAGTGACGTTTGTTTATGGAGGCAGTGAACAAATTATTGTGGCTGTGTGAGGATCATAGATGGACCACATGCTGTAGTGATTTACATTGGATAGCCGAGACGAAGCCGGTTTCACA
This sequence comes from Cynaeus angustus, assembly GCA_030157275.1. Classification (NCBI taxonomy): domain Eukaryota; kingdom Metazoa; phylum Arthropoda; class Insecta; order Coleoptera; family Tenebrionidae; genus Cynaeus; species Cynaeus angustus. Next base: position 12,464,677 of record CM058067.1, read on the forward strand.
TCGCACACGGGCCGTTTCACTGTAAAAAACGGACAGGAAATGTGCTTTGGTGCTTTGTAAATGTGGCTCTCCCCGTGTTCTCACATTTATAATTGAGAAACGACTACAAGTTGTAAAGTTTATTGTAAGGCTTCCGCCGACCGCAGATTGTTTTTGGTTGTGCTTTTCATCAATATTCAAAGATTTATCGAACATGGTCGCTACGTCATCTCGCGATTTATAACCTCAAAATTAATATATTAATTCGTAACCGGTTATTCTCATTAATTCGCTAATTAAAAATCAGAATGAGAGAAGAATGCGCGCTTCGAGTATTTATTAGCGGTCGAGAGTAAAAGACACCAGAAAACGATCCGAGTAGGCTTTTATACTACATCAAAATGTGTATGGTAATGTGGAAGATATACATGAGCGCCACCATGTTGCCACCACCACACACAAAGTGTTACTACAAGAACATAACTTGCTCTTTTGACCACAACTTATGACTAACATTAGCGGGAATTATTGCCGATATCTTGTTGCAGAAGATTTCGATGACCTCAAGGACAAAAACAGACAAGTTTGGGAATAGAGTTTTGAAAAATTTAATGGAAAAAAAAACAAGAAAAAATAAACATTTATTAAATTAACGTTTTTGGAAAAAAATGTATATACAAAAATTACGCAAAAACTCGTTGGTAGGGGTAGCTTTCTAAAATAAGTTTCAATTTTTACAAAATTGGAGTATTTTTCGTGTCTTAAGTTTGACGATTCAGTTCTGTTTTAATCTTCTTATCGAAAAAAACATAAATATGAGCACATTCTGTCGGAAAAACTTTTTTCTTCCAAGTGATTTCTTGGCTAAAATGTATCGAAGAATTCAAAAATGAGTTTGTTTTTCTTCCAGTATCGACATTCCTAAAATTAACCTCAAAAAATTATAGCGTTGTATAAAAGAATGTTTATAATGAAATTATGCAAAAACTCCTTTGTAGAAGCAGCTTTTTGGAATACTTTGTGTTCATTTGGTATGAAACGAGCACTTTTGGGGCCTCTGATTTCAAGAGCCTGGGTCGCTTTTATTTTATTTTTTGTGAAATATAAAAAGGAGGTCAAAATCATGAAAAAAGTTACCATTCTTAAGTTTAAGGTGTTTTTTTTACGTAAAATGCACGGAAGAACTCGAAACTATATTCCTCTCCGTTTTAGAACTCATCTTAACTAAAATAAACATCAAAATTTCATACATTTTGACTTAAAATAAATAAGGCTACTTCAACAAACATCGTATTGCGTAAAATGAAAAATAAAAATAGCCGGAAAAATCCAACTGGGATCGGAGAAAAAAACACTTTTAGAGCGCCAACAATCCTAAACAAAGTAAGTCCAGTTTTGTTAAAACTGAACTACCGTTTTCAAAATTAGAGCTAAAAGTAGGTCATACTGTTTTGTAAAGAAAAGTTTGAAGAAATAAGATTTATTAAAAGTTAAGAAACTTGTCCTGACAATCTATAATTATAATATAACCATAATTGTAGCGAAAGTGAAGGATTTTTAGACCCAAATATTAAGTTTTTTGTTTTAATCTATTTTTCAGAAAAAAAGCGCAAAATCTTTAGATTTTTTTTTATTGTTTCAATGTTTGTCTTTTCTTAGTTAAAATGTGTCAAGAAATCTTGAGGTTTCTTTTGGTTTAAAATTGACGCTTACAAAAAGTAACTTCATAAAATCATAGCGTTTTATAAAAAAATCCTACTTTGCTACTTTCACAGGCGTTGTTTTACGTAACATTTTTGAAATAAATCAGAAATGTCATTTTTTGGTCTGAAAAAATTAAGCGGACTGTTGTCAATTAAAAAAACTTTTTATTTTTCGTTTCATTATTAATAGTTTCTAGCTGGCTTTGCGAAACAAAAAGTGGTGTGGTGTAACACAGTTTCATAAATTTGTCGAAAGAAAACGAAGTAGGAGGAAAAAAATGGCTTTAATAAACGTTGAGAACCCGGTCCTGGCATAGTTTATAAGGTGGGCGTTGTTTATAAAACAGTAATTACGTAAAAACTCATTTGTAGATGTAGCTTTTTCAAAGATAGCCCAATTGCTACAAAACTTAAATATGTTCTTAGTCTAAATTTAACCTGTTTTCTGAAAAAAAACAAATGAACGCAAAATTAAAAAAAAAGATTTTATTTCAAACTTTGTCTTTTCTTAGTTACAATGCATTAGGAAAATCAAAACATTTACCAAAATTAACTTCAAAAGTTTATAGTTTTAAAAATGGCAGAGGAAAGTAGCCAAATATGGAATAGTCTCTCGAGTATGGAATATTAGCATTTCCCTAGAATAAAAAGATAAAGACGTAATACAAGACCATCTTCTATCTTATTCACTCACTTTTTGTCAGTCCCACAAACGCTGTGACTGTAAAATAAGTGTTCTGTTTTGCCGGCCATAGAATATTTCTAAGTTGGATATTTTTCGTAAATTAATTGGAAATAATAATATTATTATATGTTTAGCATGTTCTATTCATTTTTGTTTTACTATTTTCGGGCCTGTTGTCTCTTGTAATATACAAAAACAAACTTGAACAGTCACTGGATGTTTAATTATGGAATATTCCATAATTTGGTTTTTATACTAATTCTAATAATTGGGATTTGAATACTTCTTTTTAGCAGTAAAAATGTTTTTATCTTATCGAAGTGGTCTCATATATCTAAGAAAAATAAAAAAATGTTGTCATAATAGGACAAGAAGCTCTTGAGTCTGTGGATGCAGAGTATATGTTTTTTCAACGCCTTTTTCTGAAGATATCCAAGAAGAAATTTGGGTCAAATGTTTAATGTGTGGAATTTAGACACATGACTGCTATGGTCCAAAGTTTGACATTTGAATTTTTGATTTTTGCAAAAATTAAGTTATTTGTTATTTTTGACATCAAGAGTTCTTTGATTTCTTAAAAGATAAAAACTATTTTTCTAATTTTTTGAATATTAACCTTGTGTTTTATTCTAGTGTGACTGATTACGAGAACCATTAAAAGCCTAATTTATATATATTTTTTCAATTTTAGTCAAAAAAACAAAATGGTATTCCATATTTGGTAACTTTCCTCTACTGTTTTACCAAACATAGTCTTACGTAAAATACATAAAAATCGTAAAAACTTTTTTTGTTTTGAGAAAATTGTCGAAAACACGTCAGAGGAAGAATGTTTTTATTTTTCGTTTTCAACAGTTTCCAACTGGTTATGCAAAAACTGGAATGGTGGTATTGTACAGTTTTATATATCGAAAGAAAACGAACTAAAATACTATAAAACGCATTTAATAAATGCTAAGAATCCGGTTCTAGGATAATCTATTATGGGTAATAATCTAGACAAAAAAATGCTTATACGTAAAAACTCGTTTGTAGATGTAGCTTTCTACATAGAGTCCAATTGTTGCAAAACTAAAGCATTTTTTAGATCCAAGAATTTGGCTTTGTTGTAATCTATTTTGCAGAGCAAAATTGGAGCAAAATCTGTAGAAAAAAAATTTAAGCTCTAAAGTTTATTATGCTTTCTTAACTAAAATGGATTAAGAAATTCAAAACTGTTTTTTTTTTGTTGTAGTATCGGCATTTAGAGACTAGAATTAACTTTACAAAATTATTGATTTTTTTTTTAAATACTACGTTAACAGCCATCGTCTTACGTAAAATTCATAAAGAACAAATTTTCTTTCTTTATGTTTAATTTTTTCCGGGAAATTCTTCACCTTTCCTTCTTAAGACTTGTTAGCTTGCTGTGCAAAAAAAGATTATTTTTTTGTGCAAAAGCACTTTTGTGTACAGTGTGATTACAAAAACAACTTCAATACTTCATTGCTTTACAAAAGTACGTGTCAGTCAAATGGAATGATGGTTAAGTTTAAAAATCAGTAACTAAACATAGGCAACTAAGATGTCTCTAATTTATTCAGTATATCTATACACAGAGGCTAAATATTTTTGAAGTAACTACATATAAGTGACTTCTAGTTTACAGGACCACAAACAAGAATACTCCCTGGAAAGAAAATGTAGGCTTTGGAATGTATTTGTTTCGTATGAGAGTAAAGTACCTACAACTCATTATTAATACTAAATAAGTTTTCTACAGACTGATAAAAAGAAAACAAATCGAGAGTGCTTTGGAGAAATTTGTTTTATCAAAACGTATGGGTATTAATGTTGCATCTAGGTGCAATTGTTTCATTTCACACACAGATGTTTTATTATCGTCAATACATAATTTTGAAAAAGGCTTCCCCGTCACATAATTCTGTTTTTTGAGGTTAGCGTCATATCACAGTTTCGTGACAGTGGTGTCACACTTGGACATAAAGTTGGATTAAATCCCCTCCTGATAATGTCAAACAATAATGATAATGATCCAAATAGCTATAATTTCAATATTCGAAATTCATGCAATATAATTCCTTCTTCGATTGTGATTGAGACCACGAGTTGTCGGCGCCTATGAATTTTAAGCATTTGTTCAAAGAAATTTCACTACGACGTGACCGAAAATTTACGACGCCTGCTTCGATTTCGATCTTTTTGATTATTCGGTAGAATCTCACTGTACATTATTATTTGACTAATTCGAAAGTTTACATGGTGTTTAATTCCAAAATAATTGAAAGTCGGCCAACTATATTAAATTTTACTTGTTTTTATTTATTTCTAACGAATAATGCATTTGTTTTTCAAATATCATTTTATTTTCTCACATCTTTAAACAACAATATATTTTATTATCTAGTCCAATTTTTCAAATTTTTCATTTTTTTTTTGACAGTTTGTAATTTTCATCCAAATTCAATGAATCTAATCTGCCACATTCATGACATACGCATTTCCAACCGACTCGATCCAAATACTCACGAAAGTTTCGATAATTTGCTCCTTGTTAAAATTTCCCCTCGTCTTTTTTTCCTTTTCCAAGCTCACCCCGATTGTCACCCCTCGTTCAAAAGGGTTGTTTATTCGTCACCCAATCGAAATAATTCATGCCCTCGACGTAGCCAAACAGCAATCGATCGTCGTGTGATTGAACATTATTGACAGTGACGGAAAGAGGCGTGTCTGAAATGCGTCCACTCACCAATAGACATAAGAGGCGTGGCTGCAAACAATCGCACACGCCCACGCAACGCCACAAATGCAATTGCATTTTATTTTACCGTATCGTCCAATCATATCATCTAATTTCGTTATCTCCCTCGACATATACATTAAAAAGTCGCTTTGTGTGAATTTATGCATGTTTTGTTTTTTCATACGTATAACTATGGCTACTAGATGTATACAGACATGGAAATGTACGAAGGAAGTTGATTTTTTAGATAAAAAAAGAAACAAACAAAAGCCAACGCATACTGAAAACCGTGCATGAAACGAAGGGAAAAAATGACGATCGACATGGGATGAGAAAGTGAAAGGTGGCGACGCCGCGCTGATCGTTTAATTAAAAATAATCGATTCGTAGTTGTTTCGGACGTACGTAATGAATATAATTGCCCCCAGTCCGTAATGACAGCCCTAGAGACGTAAAACGAAATTTGTGTCAGGTATTAGATTTTTTTGACGCCTTGTCACTAAATTTCACAGCCTTCTTTCTGATAGCATCTCCCCAAAATTCGTTAGCAATGTTCACACTAATAACACCTCTTAACAAGCCCTCTAGATGTCCAAATAAGTCAAAGAATTAAAAATGCAACATGAATATACACAGTGGCTGATGTTATCATTCTCTGTACACATAAAATGTAAAACATGTCTCTCATATGCATAATATCGACTATAGATATATACGATGAATATTAATGCGCCGATCGGAGATAACTACCATCGAAATTGACGAGTAAAGGGGCAGAAATGTCGCATTTTATGAAATACGAGTGCGGAATTTTTTTTCACGGAACTGGCAAAAAAATCTTGGCGTGTTCGCTGCATTATCGACGGAGCAGGGCGGAAAAATGTGCACGCAGAGGACGGGATGAAAGAGATAAAGTGGCGTAGAAAAATGCGCAGCAAGCTATGGAAAGAAAAAATCTAAATCAACTTCGATTGTTGCAATTTTTAAACGACATTTAAAAAAATCAGTCTATTTGCCTACATCTAGTAGGCGAATAGACTGAAGTACCTAAAAAATACAAACTGGTCTGCATCTCTGACAGATTTTTTTCATACACCACAAAAACACATTTGATACATTCTGAAATTATTAAAGTTTTTTTTTACAACATTCTCGATGTACGTAAATTTTGACAGTTATTTAAATCATCCTGTATATAGGCCTAAACGAACATTAACTGACGAATATGTTTCTATCAAGTGCACGAAGGACTCAGTACTAACAACAATAACAATTGAAATATTTTTTATTCATCAGAGGTTATAATTTGTGGAGTTTTAGTTCCAAAGCACACTAGATAACGTCATGTTTTTATTTTCGAAATTGATTTTATGCAAAATGCGACGTGTGGTACCATAACAAATTCAAAAAAAATGGAACAGGCCCGGTTTCGAAAATATACTGTGACCTAAAAATATTTTAATATCGATGGAAAAACTTTTAATGTTTGAACATTTTTTGTCGTTATCTACAGCATTCTCGATCTAGTCACGTAGGTTTAGAAAAATAACAAAATTGCAATATTTTTTTATAATTCACTCGGTATATACTTTTGAGATATTTGCTTTAAAGAGTTTGTAGTAAAATCAAGTGCTCAGAAGACACAATAAAACAATTGAATTATTTTTAATGTCTGAGCTTTTGTTTTGTCGAGTTCAATTTCAAAGCACACTAGATAATGACGTTTTATTAATTTTTGCGATATGTTTGGATCGAAATGTATCTTAATAGATTTAAAATAGTAAAATGGAGTAAGCCGAGTTGAAAACTACAGTGCGAGTAAACAAAAATTTCGAATAAGAATAATAAGGTTTGGTTTTTCTTTTATAATTCACTCTGTATATATTTTTGAGACATTTGCTTTGAAGAGTTTGTACTAAAATTAAGTGCCCAAAAGACGCAATAAAACAATTGAATTATTTTTTTAATGTCTTTGAGCTTTTGTTTTGTCGATTTTAGTTTCAAAGCACACCAGACAATGACGTTTTATTAATTTTTGAAATATATTTTGAGCGATATGGACCTTAGTAGATTCATAAAATAAAATCGAAAAAACCTGGTTTGAAAACTACAGTGTGAGTAAAAATAATTGGGAGTAACAATAATAAAGTTCCCTTTTTCTTTTATAATTCACTCTGTACATAGTTTTGAGACAAAACTTTCTCTCAATAGTTTGTAGCAAAATCAGGTGCTCAGAAGACGCAATAAAACAATTGAATTGTTTTTCTTATTTGTCTCTAAGTTTTTGATTTATTTAATTTTACTTTTCAAAACACGCTAGATAAAGACATTTTATTAATTTTCGACCTAAATTTATGGCGAAATGAGACGTCAGAGACATCTATGAATTCAGAAAACAAAAGTGAAATAACCTAAATTTTGAAAATACAATGTGACCTGAAAAATAATTTCGTCACGCAAGTCACTGTTTTTTTTTAATTCACACTGAAGAGTTTATACCGTGCGTCCAAAAGTCTTTCTATCAAGAGGGCCATGCAAGTACAAACGTATGTCGTTTTTTTGGACTGTTATTCATTTATGATGATAAAAAATAGAAAGATAAAAGATACGACATATCTTTTTACTTTCATGACCTTCTTGATAGAAAAACTTTTGGATCGCTCGGTACTAAAGTGAAGTGCCCAGAACACGCAATAAAAGAAGTTTTTTTTGTTATCTCTTTGATTTCTGGAGTTTTAGTTTTCAAAGAATACTAGATAATAAAACTACTTATATTAATTTTTGACGTGAATGTTGAACAAAATGGGACGACTTAAAAAAATTACCAAGGTATATAAAATAATTTTACGGCTTTTTCTTCTACTTTTTTTCCTTTAAAATCTGACCAGAAATGGTGAATTTCTTACAAATTCTGTTTTCGATGAGACACTCTGTATGTTCTTTTTTTTAAATGAAGTAAATTAAATTTCATCCTATAAAAAAAAAGGAGTAGGTTTTTTAAGTGTCAACTTTATCTGCAAAAACTTTTTTTTCTAAGATATTCAAAGTATTCCAACAATCTCAACAATCTGGATGTATATATTATAACAATATTATTGATATTATAGGTACAAATTTAGGTTTTACATATGTACATATTTATGTATTGATAAAGGCTACAAATTATTTCCACATTAGGTAAACCGAATTAAATGAGCTCATTTTGATACCCTGTATATATTTTTTATAAATATTTTTTACACGGTAAGAAATGAAATTAAATTAATAATTTTATCTAGATTTTAGATATCAAAAAACATATGAAAAGTTTTTTACATATTAGAATTTCTAGTGTGCTGTGCGCACGAGCTAATAAAACTATTTTTTTTTAAATGTAATTTTCAATGAGGTTATCAGAATTTTTAAATTATTTTTTTTTAACATTTGAAATTGACTAATACACAAAAACTAAAAAATTGTTCTATATATATTTTAACTATACACTCTGTATATGTGACGAAATATTCACGCAGACGAGTATCAAGTGTACTGTGAACGATAAAAAAATTGAACTATTCTGAAGTAGTTGAGAAGTTTTTAATTGAGAAAGAAATCAAATTCTCTTGTTTTTCACAGCACACTTGACAGCAACCTATGATGGGTGTAATTAAATAGGTATATTTTTCTGTCTTCGAAGCGTGTAATTATTATTTTTTTATATATTTCTTGGAAATTAAGTGTGTCCGAAAAAACTAAAATGAATTTAAATTAGAGTTTGCACTGGAAATTTAGTAATCGTTTGATAATATACCATAGATGGCTTTGAAAGCGTTCGAGTTCTGTTTTTAATGATTTTTTTCTGTGCTGTTTTTAATTTAGTCTAAATAAAGGCCAAGTTGGCGCTGTTCAAACAATGGTAATTTGACTTGCGTCAGTTTTAATAAGTTTCGATTCAGTATCAATTAATTCTGACTTAATTACATTAATTAATTAATTTAGCTATGTAAAAAGTTGTTGACATTCTTTCCTGTATTTTTTCGACCTCCCAGCCTGTTATAACTAATAGAGAAAATCTTCCCCTCGCTCTTATGTAAATTTGTTTCCCCTAAACTAGCATATTTCACTAATATACACTTAGATCCATCAAAAAGATAAAATTTTCGAGAATTCCATCAGCAATTACTTTATTACTCCCCCTCGTAAAAACCTCCTCTTTCATAATCTTCCCAATAAAGATCTTATCAAATTTTGTCACATCGTCGATCTAAATGAATTTTCTAATTGAATCCCCCTCTCCACCCCCGCCGTCGCAAAAGAGACCGCCAACTAGAAAGAAAAGCAAAATCACCCCACTTTCTCATTTCGGCCATGTTGTGACGTCATCGTTCCAATTGTCCAATCAGAAAATTCGTGTAGAGGGGCGCGTATCCATCGGGTGGGAAACGGCAGTCACCTCGTGTACTTTGTGTGTAAAGGTTGGTGCGGCGGTAAAATTCCCAAAAATTTTGCGTCGAGTGAATTTGTGAATTTTGTTCGCCAACGTGGAATTCATCGGCCAATGTGCGGGGCCTACGTCGGTTGGAGGCGGCTTCGGAGGTGATTCGGCGGAAGTGCTGGCGCCCGCACCTGTGAGCGTCGCGGCGCCGCCGCCGCCAGCCATGAACCAACTGGGGACGGTTTATGCCACCAAGCGACGACGGAGGAATGGCAAAAGGTACCGACGGAAAAAGTGCAGTGGTTGCTTCAGATCTAGTGACCGTTGGTTGAGGCGCTCTGGATCCGGATTTAAACGAAATTCGAAAACAAAGTGCTTTGATTAACACATTCTAGATTGCGGGTTTAGTGGAAAAAATTACGATTTTGTGGCGAGGGGCTGAAATTTTGTTTTGGAGGAATATCGCAGTTGGCGGAATCCGACGTTAAAAGTAGTACGATCATAAACGAAATTTTTTAGGGTTTTTCCTAATTGAAACAAAGTTTCATCAATCAAATTCACATCAAATTTACAGGGTGATTTTGTAACATAATATACGGACTTGATTTCAAAAATTGTTTCTCTTGTTCTATCTACTTTTCTTTTTTGATTTTTTCTTTATTTTTCTCAAAAATTGATACATTTCAGTCTAAGTCATTTTTTATAGCCACAACTTCAATAATTTTTTATTAATTTTAATAGATAAATTTGATATGCAAATGCAACTAAATTACTAAATTTATGTAAGATTTGCGTAATTTCAAGACAAAATGACAGAAAATAGAATAATAACAAAATTACTTTATCAAATTACTCAACAACATAATTGATTATTTTTCTGTGTATACAGTTTTAGAAAACATTCTGTACACTCTTTTAAATATATTTTAATTAATTTTAGCAGAAAAAATCAAGTCAGCTCTAGTGCTTCTATTTTGTTTTAGAAATTTGTAAACACGGGCAACTATACTTAACTTTGTCATATTTTCAGAGCCTTCTTAAAAAAAATTATATTTAGTTATTCATGTAGTTATTTGCGCAAGTCAAAAATATTAGAAAGTAGGCTTTGAATATCGTTGGTTATAATTTACTTAATTTGTTAATTAATTAGTTGGGTTAATATACGGAATGACAAAATATTTTTTAATTTTGAAATAGGTAAATATACAGGGCGGCCCAATTTTTTTTTTTAATTTTTCTGCTCCCGAACTAAATCAATCCTGTCGATTCTAATTTGTTCTAAACTAATTGAAAGTCAATCACCGTGATCAATTGTTATGACAAAAACGAATCGAGAAATGTACAGGGTGTACCCCAAACACTTATATACAGAGTGTCTTAAAACCTCTTTTGAAACTTCGCTTTCTTAACCCAATTTAGCGCCTTTGTTGTCAAAATCCATACCGTGCTTCGTCCATAATTGGTGCATATCTTGACCGAGTGTGGAATGAGTGCACATAATTGAGAGTTAATTGGCACAAACACCTCGCATCTCAGAAGCATGTGAGCACGGCATAAATGTTGTTAAATTGTAATGCGATAGAAATTGCGTGATGGTGATGCGTGCCTGTTATACCATGCCTACTACCTGTAGAAGTAAAGAGCTATATCTATTTACCTTTACGTGTTGTGACGTAGACGTTTAGGCACACGGCAATTTGTAAACGGGCGTGTGTTGATGCCATTACGACCATTGTGCAATCGCAGGACCTTCGTGTCCTTGTCGACGCCTGATAACGGCTCCGATATATGCACTATCCCGCATTTCAAACTATTAAGATATATAATCACTCTGTATATTTTTACTTGAATCGCACAATTATTTGTAGCAGACCGTGGAATCGTTTTGTTATTTTCTTAAATTCACTAATTTGTCTAACGTATTTACATAACAAATTTATTCAAACTAAAATAAATCTTTTATGTGCATTAAATTTGCATATTTATTCAGAGACGAAAAGAATTGTTTATTTATCAACATCTGGTTCGACAACATTTGCACAAAAATGTCACAGTTTGTGTATAAATTTGAATAAGTTTCGAAAGCGAAATTTTGATTTGCTTAGTTTCAAAACGGTCATAAAAAAATACGCAAGATGATATCGGTTAAAGCAGCTTAAAGTAAATTTTACGCAAATCGCTGCCTGGTAGAGCGTGTTTGCCACGCTTTTCATATTTAAAGTTATTTTCAGCCCGTACAACAATTTTTACCACCATTACGGCCTTCTTTGACACTGCACTTGGGTATATCGTCAATTGTTTCCGTGATTCCAGTGATATAAAAAAAATACGAATCGAAAAATAATGTAACTTACAAAAATCTCCGTCTTCTACGCATGGCCTATGCGATTTGATGTTTTGTAATTTACGTAAGACACAGTTTGTTAAAGTAACGTTGGTCCAAGAAAAACTTGTTCGCAAAACCTCAAAATTTTAAAGAGAGTTTCAATACCGCCATGGCTGTCTATGATGCCACATTTAAAAGTTCCTATCTTCTTTTGTTTCAGTGTTACAAGAAAATTTTGTTAGAGAAAGTAGTTGAGAATCAAAAAATGACAAATCTTGTAAAAATCACGAGTTTCGTTCGTTTGGTTTTATCCATGCCCTACTATGATTTTATGTTGAACATGATTATTTCTATCCATTTTGATGTAACAACGAAATTTGATTAATAAAAGTTTAGGCTTAAGTATTTTTTCACAGAATAAGTGTAAAATCTACAACTCTGCGAAATTCTTATGAAACCGTATTTTTTTTAACAAAAGTCCATGGAAATCAAAATGTCCAGGATTCTATTTAAATCGCAATTTTTTTCACGCAAAACTGATGTTTGAAGTTTATTTCAATTAATTTTGCATTTTACGTAACACAGAGTTTGTTAAATAGCGTTTTTTCAAAAAAAAAAAAATCGGAATACTGACCAAAAGAATATTATTATTTAAGTTGTTTTCAGTTGTTATAAAATGTCAAAAGAAATAAACTATAGTTATTATTACCGCCACGGCCGTCTTTGAGACTGCATTCAAAAGTGCATACCCTCACGTGATTCAAGAAACAGTTTTGTTTTCCTCGATTCCGCGTAATGCGTGCTGTTAAAGTAGTCCCTCATGTGTTTTACGTAAAACGCTCTCTGTTGAGGTGGTATTTTTTAATAAAAATCAACAAAAGTAAAAAATCTGAGATTCCAATCAAAAGCTGATATATGTCATTTTTAGTTTAAGCTTTCTAAGATCCTTGTGTAATACCTTCACCGCCTTCTTTGATTCTGTATTCCAAAGTACCTACATATCATTTGCTTCAGTCATACAAGAAAAAAAATCATAAAACATGTTGCTTAGAATAGAAAAATGATGGAGAGTGCAAAAAATCTCCGTGATTTTCGTTTGTTGAATTATGCATGGTCTACTGTGATTTCGATTTTGAATGGGTACAAATATCTGGATTCCTATTGTTGTTACGCCAATATTTTCTTAATTTGTTCAGAATTACAAAATCAAGTAATAGCTCTTTTTCAACAAAATTCGTATTTTACGTAAGCTCATGTTTGTTGAAGTCGCTTTAAAGTCAAATATATGAGAATTGTAATTATTCATTATTTTCTACTTGGCGCAGGCGGCAACGGAACAATTTCTCTCAAATCCCCATCACCGCTTTCTTGATCGTATTTAAAAAAAAAAAAAACTGATATCTTCATTTGTTTCAATGATACAAAAAAACTTTATTAAAGAAAGTTGCTTAGCTTTGAAAAATGAAGGAAAATAGAAAAAATTTCTGTGATAAGCGCTTGTTTGGTTACATCCATTGCTTACTGTGATTTTACTCTAACACGAATGTCTCGATTCTTATTGGTGGTACAGCAATATTTTCTTAACAAAAATTGTTCAGAATTATAAAATATAAAATATGATACCTAAAAAAGTTCGTATATTACGTGAGACAATGGTCGTTGAGGTAGCATTTTTTTAAACAAAAACAGTAAGCTAAATTATCTTAGGTGGCTACGAAACAACGGAATATTTTCATTTATTTTCCGGGCTCGGCGTTTGTTTGGTTTCATTCATAACCCACTGTTTTTTTTTTTTTCGTATATTTCGCTTTCTATTGGTGCTACCTCAAAATTTCCGTCTAAAAAATTATTCCGAAATTAAAAAATGAAGAGCTTTGTGTAAAATCTCGGTCATAATGCGCGATTTTGTTGTGTTCACGGCCTACTAGATGTATAATCCATCATTTTTCTCGCAATGCAAGCAGCCGTTATAATTAATGAAATAAAAAAGTTTCATTACCAACCGCACAGGTCGAGGCAATAAAAGTTTTTGTTGGAAATGACGGCGTACCAACATTATTTCGACATTCGAAATCGCTTTTACCCCCGTCATTACTCCGGTTCTCTTCCGGAGCTTTTACGAAAGTTGTAACCGGAACAAAAGCCGCAATCAATTGCCTGAAACTGTATCAGATTCAGAAGAAGAAAACATCGCTCATTACCGAGCGCAAGAAACCTCTAATGGATTTTGTATGAGGTCCACTTTTTCTTTCGGCCGTTTTTTTGGATAATGAGCACGTCTCTTATGATTTATTGCGAGATTTTCGCGCCACCTTGTTCGCATTTTAATGAGAGTATCGGTGACAATTAAAAAAAAAAGTGCACGCTTTTATCGATTGAGAACGAAATTGCGATGCACACGATAAAGCCTAAATATAGATTTGTCGATTACAAGCGTCAGCTGCCCTTGTCGTTATTTTCGCGACTTCGACACCTGTCGTCAACGACGCCAATTAATATTTTCAATAATTACGACGGCAGATGAACTGAGGCGGCTGTGTTGGCTGGATTCATGGCTATCTATTTTGACGGATCGCGTTCTAACTGTTTACATAACCTTGACATTTCATGTAGAACGGCCTTATTCCAAACACCGTACTTATCGGAAAAATGCTTATTATCCACGGCTGTTAAGAAAATAATTATGCGTTTTTAAGTATGGGCTCCAGACCAGAAAATTGCCACAGTTGGGCTTTCGGGATTTCGCCATTTCGAAAAATACGAGACGAGGAACATAATAAGCAAAAATCCAACGGCAATTACGTAATTACATGCAATTTCAACGTGAATGACAAAAATTTTCTTAATGACGAACGGATCGCAACGACAATTATCTATGAAATGAGCCAACAATGGAATTATGTGGTAGTGAGAAGAAAAATTCCTATTCTCAGAAATATTGTGTCATTCAACATATGAAAATGAAGTGTAATTGCCTTTGATATGGTAATGGCGACGTGTAATGTAGGAAACATGACAATGCTTGTCGGAGCTCGCCTTGTTAACATTTTTTATGCACACACTTCTTCATCCCACAATTTTAAACAACTTTTATAATAACAAATTTTTCATTGCGCCAACAGGAATCGAGATATTTGTGTTGTACGCAAAAACACAGTGGGCCATGGATGGAACCAAACGAGCGACGATCACAGAGATTTTTTGTACTCTCCTTCATTTGTAGATTCTAAGCAACTTTCATTAATGAAGTTTTTGTGTATCACTGAAACAAATGAAGATATTCGGTTTTGAATGTATTATCAAGGAGGCGATTTGAATGATTTGAGTGAACTTGTTTCGTAGCCGCCTCAGATATTTTAACTTTGGCTGCTTTTGTTTAAAAAAATCTTACTTCAACGAATATTGTCTTACGTCAAATATCAACTTTGCTGGAAGCAATCACCTTAACATTCTTGCTTTTTTGGGTACCATGTTTTACATAGCTCTTTATTTTATAATTTTGAAAATTTCTGTAAAGAAAATATTGTCGTATAACCACTAGGAATTAAGATATTCGTGTGCAACCTGAAATCACAGTAGGCCATGGATAGAACTAAACGAGCGAAAATTAAGGAGATTTTTTGCAGACTGCTTTATTTTTCGAGACTAAGCAACTTTCTTTAATGAAGTTTTTTTGTATCATTAAAACAAATGAAGATATTCGTTTTTGAATGTACGATCAAGAACGCGGTCACGGTGATTTTAATGCATTTGTTCCGTAGTCGCCAATGTAAAGTAGTAAATAATAAATAGGTAATCACAATACAAATATATTTTAACTTTAAAGCTACTTCAACAAACACGGTCACACGTAAAATACGAATTTTATTGAAAAAGAGCTATTATTTCACCATTCTCGCAATATTAGGTATTATGTTTTACAAAGATATTGATTTTATAGTTCTGAACAATTTTTGTTAAGAAAATATTGCCGTATCACTAATACGAATCAAGATATTCGTGTTCAAAGTAAAATCACAGTACGCCATGGATAGAACTAAACAAGCGCCGACCACGATTTTTTTTGTAAACTGTTTTATTTTTCGATTCTAAGCAGCTTTCTTTAATTTTTTTTTGTACGACTGAAACAAATGAAAATAGACTCTTTTGAATGTAAAATCAAAGAAGGCGGTGATGGTGATTTGAGTGAAACTGTTCCGTAGCCACCTGTGCAAACTAGTAAATAATAAATAATCACAATTCTCAAATATTTGACTTTAAAGCGACTTCAACAAACACGATCTTACGTAAAATACGAATTTTGTTGAAAAATAACTATTACTTTAGCATTCTCGCCGTATTAGGTACTATGTTTTACAAAGAACTTAATTTTGTAATTCTGAACAAATTAAGAAAATATTGGCGTACCAATAATAGGAATCCAGATATTTGTACCTATTCAAAATCGAAGTCACAGTAGACCATGCATAATTAAACAAACGAAAATCACAGAGCATTCTAAGCAACATGTTTTATGATCTTTTTTTCTTGTATGACTGAAGCAAATGATATGTAGGTACTTTGGAATACAGAATCAAAGAAGGCGGTGAATGTATTACACAAGGATCTTAGAAAGCTTAAACTAAAAATGACATATATCAGTTTTTGTTTGGAATCTCGGATTTTTTACTTTTGTTGATTTTTATTAAAAAATACCACCTCAACAGAGAACGTTTTACGTAAAACACATGAGAGACTACTTTAACAGCACGCATTACGCGGAATCGAGGAAAACAAAACCGTTTCTTGAATCACGTGACGGTATGTACTTTTGAATGCAGTCTCAAAGACGGCCTTGATGGTAATAATAACTATCGTTTATTTCTTTTGAAATTTTATAACAACTGAAAACAACTTAAATAATAATATTCTTTCGGTCAGATTTCCGATTTTTTTTTTTTTTTTTGAAAAAACGCTATTTAACAAACTCTGTCTAACGTAAAATGCAAAATTAATTGAAATAAACTTCAAACATCAGTTTTGCGTGAAAAAAATTGTGATTTAAATAGACTCCTGGACTTTACATGATATTTTTTAAAAATGCTACTATTTCAACAAATATAGTTTTACGTAAAATAAGTAAAGTATTGAAGTAAAACTGAAATTTTCTTATATCACTGAAACAAATGAAGTTAGGCACTCTTAAATACGGTATCAGAGATAGCCATGACGGTAAAGAAACGATCGTTGATATCTTAATTTTTTTAGGACTGAAAACGAGCTAAAATGGTAAATGATTTTTTTTATTAAATTTATTGGGCAGGTATACATTTTTGAAAAAAAAACTACTATACCAAGCCCCGTTTAGCGTAAAATTTGTCTTTTGCTGCGTTAACAGATATCACCATGCGGATTTTTTTTTTTAATAACCAAAAGTTCGTTTTGCAGTCGTTGTGGTCGTTTTTTCGTTTTTTGTTTCGCCCTGTTAACGAGCCCCTATCAAAATACGTCCACTTTGGCCACGTATATGTTAATTATTCATGGTCTGGTGGTTAAGTAGAAGCCGGCGGTGTCGGAGGTTATTCTCACGGTTGTTGCAAATCTGCCATTTAACATTCCATCAATATCCAACCAATAATTCCTCTTATATTCCAATCGACTTCTGTGTTATTAGCATCGCTCCAAGAGCCTCCGTACGCTTCATTTAGCATAATTCTACCGTAATCTCCCTGTTAATGTATGCTAAAAGTTGAAAAATGCAAATTTAGTCGAGTTTTTTCACAATTTCGTCGAACGTTACCGGCCACATTTACGCATATTCATTAATAATTACATTTCCCCTAAAAAAGTCTTATCAGATAAAAGTGCTGCGCCCACGAGAGTCGGGGAAATTATTCGTTAGAGGGTCGCTTGATATATAACAGCCATTTCACAAAAATAAAATATTTTTATGACACTCGTTTATGGAAATTCGACGAAACATGCAAAATGGTCTCTTGGAGGTTTTATTGGGGGTTGGATCGAGGAATGAACTGATAAAAATGAAATTATGGAGCTAGTAATCGAGAGGTTATTTTCGTCGAGGGTATAAATCAGCGAGGAGATTAAAACGAAAATAATTAGATAATAAGAAAATCTAGATAAAGTCACTCACTCATAATGCATATTTCTACACAATTGCTCACACTTATTTCCATTTTTATCTGAAATACGGAGGTCTTTAAACCTTCACGGAGTACAGTAAAGTTCATTTTTATCCATATTTATGACGGCTTCCTTCTTATTCTTATTTAATTACACTTTTCGTTCGGAGATTTCCATTACTGTTTACAAAAGTAACAGGAACGCGCTTAGACAATTATACGCAAGTCGCTTTCGACGAACGTAGCATTTTATTGAAAAATTTCAAACTTTAACAAAATCGAGTAGGCTTCGTTTTTAGCCGACCAATATTGTCCCCTCGTCTTGAAATACGTGTGCTGGTACTTCCATATTCTTCGGCGCTGGTCCTTTCCGTATCCGTCCGGCTCCGTCGTAATGCGAGCCATGACAAGGACAATACGAGCCTCCCGGCCAATCTCCTGCGTCAGGCGTCGGGACGCACCCCAAATGTGTGCAAACTCCAATTACCACCAACCATTCCGGTTTCACCACTCTGTCTTCATCAGCCTCTGGATCTCGCAACGTCGAAATGTCAACATTTCTTTCCCTTTCGATTTCGACGGCAGTGCGATGTTTCACGAAGAGCGGTTTTCCACGCCACTTGTAAATCTTGGTGCGTCCTTCGGGAATATCGGCCAACTTGATTTCGATTTTCGCCAAAGCTAGCACTTCTGCGGAGGGTGCCATGGTCATCGCGTAACGTATCAATTCCGCTTTGACGGCGTAAGCCGAGATGGTGAGTCCGGTGCCGGCGACGATGTACGGAACGATATCGCGTTCGGAGGCGGGGTGGGAGCGACGGTAAGGGGTCCAGTCAGGGACGGTGATGTCCGTATGGGCATGGCGGATGGCGGGGACGGCGATGCGACGGACGAGATTCTGTAAGAGTGACATTTTGGATGTTTGACATGAGCCCACTATGTTTTTCCAGGCGATCGTTAGGGACGCGACATCGCCCTCTTGCATTGGCAGAAACGGACACACCCCCGCGCTAGCGCCCCCTTCACGACGACGCATCGAACCAACGAATGATTCATGCGCCCTTGCTTCTTGATTTTATTGCCGTTTTTAATAACTTTTGATAGCGGCCATTAAAGTTGACGTTCATTGTTTTTGAAACAAAGTTGCGGAAAGACCCGCTCGATTTCGTTACAGTGCGACTTCGTCGCCGCTGATTTTCGTTTTATGAATGAAGTTGGCGTTGTAAACAGACGAAAAGCGTCGCGTTGTAAAGTCGAGTTAGGCAAAGAGTTTGAAGGGAAGTCGTAGGAGGCTGGTGCGTAAAGTGATTGTGCGCGGCACGCGAAACAATCAAACACGAAAGAGGGATAGGTCATGGATGCCTACTAGATTACATACACATCACACAAAACATGACACCGAAGATAACGTGATCGCTATGACCGACGATCACGTGAGCTGACCACCTGTGAAACGCGCCCGACGGATGACAGATGACGATCAATCAGCCTTCTTCGACTTCCTGAAAAATTCGATTTCGCGCTCTTGACTCATAAACTAATGCTAAAAAGCTACTTCAACCGAGTCAATTTTGCGTAAAGTACACTTCAACCAAGCGCGTTTTGCATAAAATTCAAGTCGTGAATTTTTCGTTGTTTCGTGGTCGTTTTTCGAATGTGGGTTATCCCATCGTTAAAAAATTCCGCCCACGGGCCTGTCGGTGAAAAAACTCGTTTTCTGTCGGTCCTAATCCTCCGTTTCTAAGCCACGAACCATTACCGAAAATCGTCGTTTTTTCGCTCGTTTCTTCCATTCCCATCGTAATGAGCGGTTCGGATTTCTCAACAGTTATAATTAAAGGGAATGACAAGCTAAGTGTATGTTTTATTGCGACTTTTTCCCATTCACGAGCTGAAATGAAGCTGGCGTGTAATTATGATCGTTGCAAAGTACGCAATGATGATGACTCTCTTTTTTCTTTTCTAATGTGTCGACCGATCGATAAAAAGTCGTCATGTGGAGGCCCAAAAAATCAATTAACATAACTGATCGGTAATAAATTGGAATTAATTCACAGATAATGAGATTGAGAGAAAATTCCGGCTATTTTACATTTTTAGTGGCGATAACGACTTAATCATCGATGAGACCGAGATTAAACTAAACGTCCGTGTCGAGTCATCAATTTTCTTGTCTAAATAACATTGAGAAGCACTTAGATGTGAGAATTTCGTTTTATTTTTAAAAAAAATCAAGTGTGGAACGAAACAAAGGAATGGTTTTTTCGGGTCGTAAATCGAGGCGGCTGTGATGGCATTCGGATATGCAAAAGTAGCAGTGTTCGGTACACGTCCTACACGACATCATCAGAAGAGGCATTCGATGTCCGAGATAGCGCTACTGAACCGGTAGCGACGATGAAGACATCACCAAGAGCCCATTAAAGACCGGGACCGAGACAGTCGCTATGCTAATAGTGCCACTAACACACCATACATCAACTGTGCTGAGATAATAAACAAACGTGGAAGGCAGCGCTGAGACACTTGATGAAGAGAGCCTAATTTCGGGATCTAGTTGGCGGAACGGTTTCAGAAACTATGCGATTTTATGGAAGCAGTTTCTGCAAGCCTTACTCGGCTTTGAGTTACCATAACTGGGGAGCTAGGAATCTTGTCTTCAAAATGGAGCAAGTTCTCTGAAAATCGTTTGAAATAGTTTAAATTGTTCTGAAGATGTGGCACCAAAAATATGTTTCTTCATTTTTCGGGTGTTGACTTTTTTTGGTTTCTGCTTTAAATCCTCCTGCATCAAAAGTAACCGACTCTAAAAATTCCAGAAAAATTTGAAAAGTAGCCTGAGATATTTTTTTCAAAATGAAGCAAACTTGATCAAAATAGCTTGAGTTATTTTGAAAATGTGGCACAAAAGAGATATCTTCACTTTTTAGTTTAATTTTTTTCTCATGCTAATTTGAATCCTCCTCAATCAAATTTAAATAAATCGAAAAAGTTCAAAAAAATCTAGAGAATAGGCTAATATTTTCTCTTCAAAATGAAGAAAACTTGATCAAAATCGCTTGAGTTGTTTTGAAGATATGGCACTAAAAGATATCTTCACTTTTTAGCTTTTCCGGGTTCTATTTTAAATCATCCTTAATCCAAAGTAGACAATTTTTAGAAAAATATAAAACATAACCTGGAATCACGTCTTCAAAGTGAAGCCAACTTGAACAAAATCGAAAGTTTTTTTAAAGATATGGCACTAAAATGTTGTTCTCACTTTTTAGTTGTTGTCCTTTTGGAGGTTCAACTTTAGAGCCTCCTTATTCGAAACTAAATAACCTCAAAAGTTTCAAAAAAAACAGCCAAGATTCTTCCCCTCGAAGCAAAGCAAATTCGATCAAAATCTCTCGAGCAATTTTGAAGATAGAACACCCAAAAAACTTCCGATTTTTGAGACATTGTTGCTTGACGCAAACAAATGAACGTGAATCTGCAAAAATCACAGATGGAATCAAGAGTGCCTGCCAATCGAACGCGCAGAGTCAGCTCGTCGTCGTCGTTTTTGCACCAAGAGTGAAAAGTCGCCCGTTTCCTGAAAGCGAAAGTGTCCTTCAGTTCGTGTCTTTTCTTCTTCGTGGCAAGTGTTAAATTTGAATTTCTCGGTTCGTGTCGGAGGGCGGCGCATATGGAATGTAGCGTGCTATGCTCGTCTCAATGAAATCTTCACACACTATAAAGTGTGCTGTGCATGTCTTGTTGCATTCACGCAGACACGTGCATTTGTTTACACAGTCTTCACCTACTTTCACGTTTTGGCCTTTGTCATAAAAAACAAGAAATTTTGTTTCATAAATAAACATATATATAGGTGAGTTAAATCGGAAGGTCTGTGAAAATCCGATTGATTTACGACGTGCCACAAATATAGTCATCTATGAAAAGATTTTTTTCGAAGGTGTCTTGACCGTGAAAATCAATCAGTTGAGGTTAATAATAGTCATTATCGATCGTGGTCGTTAAACGCCGTGTTGGTAATAAATCGTGGTACCATGTTACCATTCATCAGCTACTGGTGGTACCACAGATACGTACCATAGATAATATGACAGATTAGAAATCCTGATTTCACTTAAAAAGCCATTACGAGAGCGAGCCCCAACATTCTTTTCGGATATACGCTGTATTATCTACAGTCTGGGCTATAAATCGAGCCCACGGTCACTCGATGGGTGATAGTGCGACCCACAACCCGCCAACTGGATCGTTCAATAAAAAAAGCCGTCACTTTTTTCATTTTGGTGATTGGTTGGAAACGTGCCAATCACAATGACGCTTTATGTGTGGGCCGTCAAATCAACCCACCTGTGCATAAATTACCGAATTTAATTATAAGCTGTCTACGATTAATTACGTAATTCGAATTTTCACCAGAAACCCCGTTACCATGGTAAATTACCCCCCGACCCGCCGGGGGTCATGGTCCGGTCGTTACCCAAAAAAACAAAAAAAACACATTAGATTCCGGAATCCATCAAGTCGCCTCAGACTTTGTTTGTTCGGACCCTCATGAATATTTATGGATATAATTACACGTTGCGTTTATCAATTATATAGAAATTAGCGCAGACATGGAAAAAATCGGATTTTGCGACGAAAAATGTGTAATTTTCTTGAAAGTCCGTTTAAGAATTCACATTTACATAGGTCATATAATCAAGCGAGCCGTGGCTGGGAGCTAATAGCAGTGCGTACAGCCTGTCATTACAAAAGAGTTAGGAGGAACTTTTTAAAATGTCTGAACAAGGCCCCAAATTTCTTTATAATTTGTTCTCGTAATTTCAGATCGGTTTCTTAATGATGGATTATTTTTTTAATGGCGGACGCTAAGATTTTGCATATTTTTCAAAGTCTAATCTTCAAATAATCACAAGTTGAGATAATGCGTTGCTTGGCGAAGACGTTATCTCAGCAGGCCGTGAAATGTCACTTGACAGTTTGAGGTTACCGAAGTCTAAACCATTGTTTCCCAGGCGCCTTGATTTGTAATTAAAACTTGACCATCTTGTGATTAATCGCGCCCACTAAGAATGCACTTTTCGATTTATAGTCATAATTTATCGTTGATTTATGCTAACCATTTGTCAACGCTAATTTTACATCCGTTTGGTAAAAATTAATGGTGAGTTATTTATGTATCAAATTAGAATAAATAAATTTGAAGAATTTCCTCCTCGATGAAATCAAATTCTGAAATGATTTCATGTTTAGTGATTTGTTGTTGTTCATCTTAAAACTAACATTCCGAGGCAGAGCGAACTTGATAACCGTGCCATCTACGATTCGAATTTTCAGCGGCCATTGATATAAGCTACTTTACCACACAGCGTTTTACGTAAAATTCTTCGATAGCTATTGTAACAGACCGCGTTTAACGTAAAATTTGTTTTTATTTTATGTTATGATTAAAATCGGATTACCAGGTTTGAAACTCCCCGACCTTGGAATTATCACTCGAGGCACAGAAGACGGTATTAACAGTGAAATGTTGAGTCAATACCCACAAAATTGATGGCCCGAAAGTAAACATCATTTGTCATTTTCCTTAACTTTGTCTTTGAAATTCACCATTTTTCTTTGAACGACCCATTTTCTCCCTCGCTTCTTAATAACAGTCATCAAGTTGGCTCTATCCATCGCTGGCACTAATTACAGTTCTCTTTTCTCTCTCTTCCTTTATATACAATGAGCAATTGTCGTCCACATGTCGTTCCAAGAACTCGATACATTTTAACATTTTTTCTTTTTTTGTTACAGTTTGAAGCCGACGCCCAAAGATGGTGTTACGAAGAGTAATCCAAGCAAACGTCATCGAGAGAGATTGAACGCCGAATTGGACACTCTCGCTAGTCTTTTACCGTTTGAACAAAATATTCTTTCGAAATTGGACAGACTTTCCATTTTGAGACTTTCAGTGAGCTATCTACGCACCAAGAGCTACTTTCAAGGTAAAGTGATGGTCCGTTGCTATGGTAATTTTAAAAAAAGAGTGTCAACTTTTCCCTGACCACTGCGATTTTTGTGAAAATCGCGTTTTCATGTATCGATTTGTAGCGATCGCGTGTTTCGGAGCCATATCCTCAACAGCCTTCTGGATTAGTACGTTTTAGAGCTGCAGAGGACAATTTTGTGTGCACCTCGCGATGCTTATCCTCCCGCAGACAAAGCGTCCCCCTTTAACGACTTTTTCTTCATTTTATGTAGTCTTAATTGTGCTACAACACTCTATATATACTTTGTAATGATTTAACGACGCTCACTATAAACCAACGAATTTTATTACTCGTGAGCTAGATTATAATTGAGACGTAGGTATAGTACTCGGGGAATTCAAATGAATTATTAGTGTTGTAGACCATAAATAACAATTAGTTCGTAAAACACTAAATTGGATCCAGTTCTCAGACGATCTCTTCATTAAAATCGACTTTTTCTTTTTTTATAAATTTATTAATCATCCTTCAAACAAGCAACAAATCCGAATTGAAACAAAGTACGGCTCTGCTCACTTTTTTATCGATTCAAATATCTTAATACGGTCGTTTGTATTTTATGAGTGATTAGCAGGTGGGCATAAATTCAGTCGCGGTAGGCGCGTGGATTTAAAGACAAAAGCATCTGCTCGGGAATCGCTGAAATGTTGGTGGAGGAACGACACGGACCTCACCTTGCGGGTATTGATCGAGGGAAGGAGGAAAGACGTTTCGGAATTTAACATCATCAATATCTAATGCGGAAGGGAGTTCAAACAATCGATCGGGTTTTTAGGAGGTTTTATCAAGGAAGCTGTGGAGACAAGATAAAAAAATGTGAGTTATAAGAGGCGGGGTGAATCAGAGCCCACTTTGGGATAGCAAAAAAAAAACATTTCTACGCAAATATTTTGACAAGTTGGGTGTTGAGTTCGGTGATATGACGTCATATTAAAGCTGAATGATAAAAGAACAGCTATCAATTTTTCGAGATTTTTCTGATGGTTATTGCTCCAGTTACGCCAACTATTTACCAAAAGAAATTTCTAAAATCAATATTTTCAAAACTATTCTTTCGAATTCAATAATTGTGACGTCATTTTGAAGTTGCTAAACTGTTTTTCAACTGTGATTTTTTTTAGATTTTTCTTACGGTTACTGTTCCAGTTGTGATAATTAACTAAATCTCATTTTTGGTAGACATATATGAAATTTGGAGGTCAATATTTTCAATATTATTTTTTAGATTCTACTGCCACGTTCATCATATGTCATTTTGATGTGAAAAAAGTTTTCTCCAACTATACTTTTTTGCAGATTTTTTGGCAGTCAGTGTTCCAATTATGACTACCTAATAATGCCCTAATTTCCCTGCGAAAATCACAGGAATGTGACGTCATTTTTAAGTCAAAAAATTTTTCTTAAAATGTGATTTTTTTTAGTTCAGTGCGCCATCATTTTGAAGTGAATGAATTTCTCTTTAAGTGTGAATTTTTTCAGATTTTTCTGTCGGTTACTGTTGCAGTTGTGCCAACTAACTAATTCACAATTCTTTAGGCAAAATTTTAGTAAAGATGAAATTTCAAAGAACAATATTATCCAAACTATACTTTTGATTTTAATAAGGGTGACGTCATTTTAAAGCCAAGAAATTTCTTTTTAAGTGTGAATTTTTTCAGATTTTGCTATAAGTTACTGTTGCAGTTGTGCCAATTTATTAAATTGTAGTTCCCTTCGATAAATTTTAGTAAACAATAAATTTTAGAGGACAATATTATCCAAACTATTCTTTCGATTTAAATGCGAGTGACGTCATTTTGAATCCAATACATTTCTCTTTAAGTGTGAATTTTTTCAGGTTTTTCTATCGGTTACTGTTTCACTTGTGGTGCCGACTTACTAAATTCCAGTTACCTTATCAAAATATTAATAAAGAAAAATTTTTAGAAGACAATATTTTTAAAACTATTTCTTCGATTTTAATAAGTGTGACGTCATTCTGAAGCCAAAAAATGTGTCTATAACTGTGATTTTTTTCCGATTTTCCGACGATTTCCCCAAATTCTAATCGCAGTTACCCTTGAAATAAGCTCGTAAAAATGGATATATTAAGATAAACCATTTTTTGTTAAAGTATAACTAAAAACATCTTTTCCAATTTCAAAGTTCGATAAAACCCTTCAACATTCTTCGTCCTTCGCCGCCTCCCGCCGCCGCTCCCCAGACTCCGTTCCGCCATTACGGGCGTCGCGACGAAAGGAGGGGCCGACGCTGGTCGCCTTGGTAACCGCGAATTAGCCGTCGTTGCCTGGCTTAAATTTAAAACGTCTCCCTTTTGATAAAATCGGTCCTTTCCGTTTCGCCTCCTTCGATATCGATCGCGTTTTCGTCTTGGATGCTAAAAATCAGCTGATGATGGCGTAACAGCTTGACAAAAGAACACATAAATACTCATACAAAGTCCACGCAATAGCGTGAGCACAACACTCTACGATCTCGGCTGCAACGAAACACGCAAACGGTGCAATCTAGTTGGCGCTAATCCATGACTACTAGATTTTGGACCAATTCGGTATATATAGGTGGTCGAAAAAAGCCTAACGAGACTCTCGCGTGTTTTACTGAGGTTGCAGTTGCAACGTATTTGACACTTTTTTTTCTCGAAATGTGACGTCGATGTTTATAAATTGATAATTCCAATAAACGGACACGCAAGCTCTAAATGCCGATTATTTTTTCTATTGTTGGTAACACTGCAACGAAAATACAAATTAATTAAAACCGCGCCCTGGCTAATTACCGTAATGGAAAATATTACAATAAAATTTAGCTCTTGTTTTTTTCACAGCTCACTTTTTGTGTGAAACCCAATATTACACGCGACTCGCTTGTTTTTTTCCTGAAACTTGATACATAATTCTTGCGAGATGCTGAGCTCCGATACGAAAAGGCGAGGCTACTGAATTAATCCAGTTGCACCAGGAAAAAAAAAAAACGAGCGATAAAATTTGTCAAAGTAGGCGACCGCCGACCGGCGCTATCTTGATTTTTTCAATTTTTCCCCTAATCTAGATATCAGTAATCGATGATCGCGTCGGTGGTAATTTGTCCGAGTTGGCCTAGGGAAAATAATTAGGGTTGTCTGGAGAGATAAATGAACGCAACCCCAATCTTTGGACGGACAGCTGCTCTGACAGTCAGTTGGCCACTTTCGTGACGTAAATGATATACGTGTAATTAGCTAATTACGGTTGGCAGTATGCATGGGCGACATGAAAAAATTCGGACGTGTGTAATTAGACTGTTATCTAATAATTCGGTTGGAACGACACTGGACGAGTGTTAACATAAATCAAAAAGAAACGGGAAATTTATGTGGATGAGGAGAATACATAATTAATTTCCAAAGGGCGACTTTAATTAAATGGAGAAGAGGGCTGGCTGCTCGAAAAAACAGAGTAGGCTGAGTTTTTAACAAAATCGAGTTGGCTTGGAGAGAAACAAATGACAGATGTGGTTATTAAGAAACGCTTTGTAGGTAGAAAATAGACGTGAGGGCTTCGGAGGTGACTTGATAGTTGTGATTAAATTCTACTTATACGAATAGAAGAGGGGCACATTTTTGAGGTTAATATTTTTACCACTGCTGTTTCGATATCAAAAGGTGTGACGTCTTTAAATGGAAGTTTTCTTACAATTTTCCGACAGTTGGTTTTGCAAAAGCTATTTTCTTTCTAGATTCTAGATTTTCTTAGATTTTTAAATAAGGACCTCAAACACAATATTTTCAAAACTAAATTAACAATTTCAATAAATAATTATGTTGTCATTTTGGAAATAAGACTACGGTTCCATTGTGATTTTTTTTAAGTTTTGACGTTATAGCCAACTAAGTGATTCAGTTTTTCTAACCAAAAAAATTGTGAAAAAAACATTTAAAGATCAATATTTCTAAATTAGATGACTAATTTTAATAAATGTGACGTCATTTTAAACAAAAATTAGGTAATCAAGTGTGAATTTTTTCAGATTTTTTTTCACTGTTAAGTTTAGCAACAATGGCCAACTACCTAAATCACTGTTGTCCCCCACTAAATTTGAAGGCTCATATTTTAACAACCAGCCCATCGATTTCACATCAAATGTGAATTTTTTCAATTTTTTTTTACCGTTAGTTTGGCAGTCATGGCCAACTACGTAAATCACTATTGTACTCCACCGAAATTAGGACGGAAAACATTTGAAGGCTCATGTTTTCAAAATCAGTACATCGATTTCCACGATTGTGACGTCATTTTAAAGACGAAAATTTAATCATGAATTTTCTCAAATTTTTCTTCCAGTCATTTTTTTGGTTATAGCCGCCTGAGAAAACTTTAAGAAAGACAATTTTTGCAAAAAAAATAATTTCCGAGCACGATATTTCCAGAACAATAATTAGATTTTTTTCATTGTTAGTTTGTTAATTAGGCCTAACTAAGTCGCTCTCACAAAAGTTAAAAAGAAAAACATTTGAAGGTGGATATTTTCAAAACTAGTGCTGCGATTTTGAGGATTGTGACGTCATTTTAAAGGTAAAAACTTACTCATGAATTTTCTCAGTTTTTCTTCCGGTGACTTTTCTAGTTATCTCTCTCTGAATAAATGCCAATTCCCCAACAAAAAGTCAAAATTTTCAAAAAAAAAACTTGGAATTGTAGGTATAACAGTGACGTCATCGAAGAGAGAACAGAAGGAGTATTGATTATTTCGACAGTTATGTTTATCCCAGCCAATTATAAGGAGTCCCGTAGTTGTCACGGCAACGCTTTTAATTATCTTCCTGATTAGTCTAATCGTTTTTTTTTGTGACACACTTTGCGCCAATCACAAACGAAAACGTCATACGAGTACCGTCATTGGTTTTCCTTCTTGAAAATCTATTTCTTATAATATTTTCCAAGAATCCAATGCACCTGCTTGTTGTCTTTCCACCCCTTGAAATATTCATAGGTTTCGCTTACGCAACCCTATTAATAGTCCGTGCATTAATAAAATATTAGTCGGCCATGAATGAAGTTGGGGATGTTTGCGACATGGATTAATGACGAACTAATGTAGTGATATACGGATCTCCTGCGAATGTAAACATGGGGTGTCCACAAAGCATATGAACACAATCGGCACGCGTCGGGGTCAATGCGGTGCCCCAGGATCCTATTATGTCGTAATTGAAAGACTTTGTGGCGTATTAACGTCTCATTGCACTTGCCATTTACTAGAAAAATTATGAATTTCGGAACGGTCCGTAATTTATTGCACGATTGCTATCGAGATCGCGTGTTTCGTCGGCGATTCGAAGAAATACAACAATCCGAGATGATAACACCTAAAGACGGAGTTGGCCAAGGTGACTCAACTCCATTTCCGGTCGACTGTCGCGATAGTGAACGCCCTCTGTCGATGTCGAAGTTTCCGCTTTTACCCTCTGTGCACCAACGGTTTCTACCCTATCTGCGATCTCGAACAACGGAAAAGGGACGAAAGTGAGAAAAACTGCCGAAAAAAAAAACCGCAAATAGTAGGTCGTAAAAATCATAAGCACGTCTAGTAGGCCATCTTTCATTTTCCAAAGTCTGCTTAGTTGTAAAATCTACACGAAAAAGAAATAAACGCGTCTAGTAGGCCGGGCGAGTACGGTCATCTTTCATATTCCAAAGCCTGCTTAGATCTAGAAATACACGCGAAGTTAAGACCGTTGAATCCTTTTTCCGATAACACGTGCTGGGATTTAAGGGGCCCCATAATTGGAAACGGTTCCCTTTCACTTAATTGTGAGAATGTGAGTGTAGAAACCCGAAAAAATCCTCCGATGATGATGATGACGCTTTTTTGACTAACGGGATTCGACGCATTAACAACAAAAACTAAAATTAGTCGGCCTTGATTGTAACTAAGACAACGTTTATACTTTTGATTGGTTCCCGTACCGATACGAAATAAATGACAGTCTGCTGATGCATAGGGTGCTTTGTTTCGGCTCGTTGATTTCATTATTTTCACCTGGAACTGTCCAGCTGTTGTATCCCATCACGCCCTTCCATATTCTCCATTTCAGTGTCCATATATCTCCGAATGTTCTCATCGAGTTGGCCACGTTTTTTCCAGAGCTGTCTAGATTTAGCTAATTACGAAATGGCTACAATAAAAAATTACAGGCTGCGTCTCTTCGGACGTAAATTAAACGCCACCCCTGATACGATCAGCCGCCTCTGATTCACAATACGTTGTACAACTTCCGGTCCGATATTAATGCGCATATAGAAAATTTACGACGAGATCATATGTTCGTAAATCCCCTAACTCTGCTAGTTATTAAGTTAATTATTGGAAAACACGGCAGATTTTAGAGAGATTATGGAAAAACGGCGGGGGCGCAGCAGGCGGCGACACTTTTATTTTATCATAGTTGGCGGGGTCGTTTTATTATTCAATGCCGACTTTGCTCAATTATTCAGAGGAACAGAAGTTCTTTGTTTATTAATAGGCTTCGACGATCACTTGATTCCTCGAATTTACAGTTTCAGAGAAATTACACAGCCGCCTAGAGAAAAATCTAGAATTTTTGTTACGTAACTTTAAACGGTTGTAACTAGAAACCTAATAAAGTAAAAAATCTGGAAAAAATGACAGATGTGTTCTGAAGCTTAAGCTTTAAATCGATACACTGAAAGGATTAAAAAAATATCTGTTGATCCCGAAAAGTAACAATAAAAGCTGAAACTACAGGAATTTTTAGATTTGAGTTTGTTAATTTCATTGTTAATGACACCACACCAAAGAACTCACAACTCTCCTGGAGAAAAGAGAGATTTTTTCTTAGTCTTTCTTATTTTTTCCAACTGTGAATTTGAGCCCATGTAAAAAAAAATGTGTGACGAAAATTCCAAAAAAAATGCAACGGTAACTTTAACTTTTGGCTTTAAAGCCAAAGCAATCTAAGTGTTGGAAGAATGGAGGTGTCTAAATCTTTTGCTTTTAAATGACACTAGTTTCGTTAAAATTGGAGGGTCGGATTAGAACATATTGGTTCTAAAACTTGACTGATGGAAACTACATTTCCAAGAATCTAAATTCTAAATCTAGACATCTGAGAAAACTAAAATTTCGTTTATTTTGTTTTTGGATTATAGCATCTTATTTGATTTCTGACGTTACATTAAAAGTTCACAGCCATCTATAGAATTTTTTCTTAATTTTTCTGTGTTGTGACTTTAACACAGTGTAACTAGAAAACCAATAAAGAAAAAAATTGGAAATAAATGTTGGTGATATTCAAAATCTGTGGTTTCAAAGTGACACTAGTTTCGTTAAAATTGCAGGGGCGGATTAGAACATTTTAGGTCTAAAACGTGAGTGATGGAAACTGCAATTTTAAAAATATAAATTAAATCTAGACATCTGAGATCTATAACTCAAAGAAAGTTGTTTTCTTAATTTAGCATAGTTAATTTGATTTCTGACGTCACATCAAAAATTCACCGCCATCTACAGAATTTTTTTTATTCAGGTATTGTGATTTTGAATCGGTATAACTAGACTAAATCAATAAAAAAAATCGTTCTCTTTAAGATGGTCTAACTTCATTAAAATTGCAGGGCCAGATTAGAAATTATTGGGTCTAGAACGTGACTAATGGAAACCCCAAAACTGTTTGATAAATTTAATCTAGACACCCGGAAGATATTTACAATACAACTTCGGATCTTGTTAGATTTCAGCACCCTAATTTAATTTCTAATTTCATCCTAATTTTTCGATATTTTTGATAATTTTCGGCGTTGTGACTTGGAATCGGTATACCTACGAATCCCTTAAAGAAAAATTGGGAAAATATGGTTGTAATAATCTAAATTTTTGGCTTTGAAACTATAAAAAATACAGGGCCGGATTAGAAAACATTAGGTCTAGAACGTGACTTATGGAAACTGCTACTCCAAAAATTTTCAGTAAATTTTATCTAGACATCCGAGAATGTTTCAATTTCGTTTTTTTTTTATTATTTCAGCAACCTTATTGATTTCTGGCGTCACATTAAAATTCACCGCCATCTATAAAAATTTTTCGTTATTTTTATTAGTTTCTCTGAGTTGACTTTGAATCGGTATAATTAGAAATCGAATGAAAAAAAAAATGAAAAAAAAGACGGCAGTGTTACGTTGAATCTTTAGCTTTCAAGTAATACAAGTTTTGTTAAAATTGCAGGGCTGGATTAGGACATATTAAGCCTAGAACGTGACTAATGAAACATGCAATTTCAAAAATTTTCAGTAAATTGAATCTGAAAGCTGAAATTTCGAGAATTTTTAATAACTTTATTTCTAAATCCGAACTTTGGTCTAGTTAAATTGCAGGATCGGACTGGTAAATATCAGGCCCGAAACTTGATTTTTGTCAAGTTTTTTGTTTCAATTTTGCACATTTCTATAACGAGGACTTCTTTTGTTTTGCACGGTCTGCTGGCACTCGGTGAATTCGACCCAGCCTGCCTCGTTTTAGTTGTCTTCAACTAAGAAAAGGTAAAATTCTTGTGAAATACTTCCGTAAATCAATCTTTCGTTGTCGGTGCAGTCCGAAATTGGTCCGTCGGTCGAGCGTCGGCGAGGGAGTCCGGAACAATGGCACGTGGCCCTGCCACAATCAGAATTCGACGAATGAACGCACCATCGCGTGCCGGTCTCGAAGACGAAATATGCACAGGTCACGCAAAACTCAAATGTAGTTAGTTTATACGTATACATACTCCCGAAGACAATGCTAAATGACAATTCGCTTGCAGGGATCCACTTTTATTGCTTTTAAGTAGATTGATCCGGGCCGAGTCCTGTCCTGCTTCATTCAGTAGCGAAAGGTGTTAAAAGCGTGGGTTGTCTTCGGAATTATGTTTGTTCTTGCAGCTAATGTATCTCTTTGAAAATCTCACATTTAATGAACCGAGGCAAATTTATGTGCTGCTTTCGATATCGGATCTCTTCGGGCACTGTCCCATCCTCTCGGCCGAGGGTGATAAGCTGAAATAATTACCAAGAGAGTGCGGGGGCGGCGGAGGGGGGCACAAACATCGTAAATAACCAACCTCTTCTGGGTTAATGAGCTCGCGCCGCTCACAACCCTTTTATTTATTGTTCTACACTTTTTTACGGCGACGCGACGAGACTACCTTGTTCGTTGGCTGAGGAACAAGAAGTCTTGCTGATGTTCATGACGAGAATTTGGTGCGTCTTCTGGATTCGGGCTGTGATATTTTACAGTTCGGGTCTGGGATCTTTAAGAAACTCGGACCATTTGGTAGCCGAAGGTTCAGAGGATCATTGTGATTTTTTTTCAGAATTTTCTCTTCCCTGGTTCTAGAGTTATACCTCGAGGCTGTTTGGGAGCTCAATATTTTTTAATCCGGTCCTGCAATCATAAGTACAGTTAAATCATTTTAAAGGTGTAGTTTTCGAGCACGTTTACGTTTTTTTTTTTCAGATTTTTTCATTCAATAGTTTGCGAGTAAAAGTCGTTCAAAAGTACGTTTTTAGCGACAGGGGGCTCTGATTTTTTATTATGACGTAAGAAATGAATCTGGAACTAAAATTTTAGCGAAATATGTAAATACGCAAATAGTATGAATTTTCGTCCCTTTGAATGTGTTTAAGTTTGGAAAGTTCTTAAAATTTCAACGTCCAATATTTTCTAATCCGGTCCTGCAATTTTAACGAGACTTAGATTGCCTTTAAGCCAAAGATTTGGAGTATCTATTCAATTTTTTTTCGAATTTTTGCCCTAAAACCTTTCTATTTACAGCGGCTTAAAGTCACACTCATAAAAAACTAAAAAAAAACATTTTTCCAAGACGGCTGTGATTTTTAATAAGACGCCATTACAGCATCGCGGATAAAATTAGGAAACTAAAATCTCAAAAATAGCTGAGATTTTTGTTTTCTCCTATGTTCAGATGGCAATAAAGATATTATTGTAAATTTTCAAAAAGGTAGATTTCGTCGGCTACTTATGAGCTCAAAATTTTTTAATCCGGTCCTCCAATTTCATCTATAGTTGCATCATTTTAAACCTAAAATTTCCGAGTACAGCTATGATTTTTTTTAGATTCTCTCTTTTAATAAGAATCGCTCAAAATAATACTTTGGGAAAGCTTTGAACAATTGAAAAATATTGTGAATTTTTTCATGAGCGGCTGCGATTTTTAACTATGACGTCAGGAAACAACTAAAAACTTGTAGGAAACTGTTGTAAATAAGTATTGGGAATTTCAGCCCCTTTGAATGTTTTTCAGCTGGGAAAATTTAAAATTTAACGTGGGCCACTTCCTGGTTCATAATTCTTTAATCCTGACCTGCAATATCAACCAATTTTAGATCACATTAAAGATTCGGAGTACCAATACAATTTTTTGTTCGAATTTTTGTCTTCAAAACTTTTCTATTTACAGCATTAGTTAATCAGTCATAAAAATCTCCCATTTTTCCAAGACGGCTGTGATTTTAGTATGACGTCATTACAGCATACGAATAAAATTAGGAATCTAAAATGTAAATATAGCCGAAATTTCAGCTTTCTGTCTAGATGCCAATAACTATTTTGTTGAAAATTTCCTGATTGTGCGGCTAATCATAGGCTTGATGTTTTAGAATCCGGTCCTGCAAAATGTATGGGAATTGTATAACTTAGAGCTAAAGTTTCACAATATGTCTATGATTTTTTTCATATTTTTTTCTTTTGACAGTTATAGCCGCTCAAAATCACATTTAAGAAAAACAAGAAAAATTTCAAAATGTTCTACAAGCGGCCATGATTAGAAATATGGCGTCGAATTTAAAAACTCCTTTCGATGTTGTTCACTTTGAAAATTTCCTTCCAAATTTCAGTTTCTTATCTAACAGGCCATGGATTTTTAAAAACGACACCGGCACGTGTAATTCTACAATTTCAATTGTTTTTTTTTTAAATACGAAAATTTAACGTAGGAGCCGACTTTTCTTTTACTATTGATTATAGCCAATCGTAGCACAGACTCCCATTTTGAAAGCGTCGACCTTGAGATTTTCTTTTCCCCATCGCCGCCGCCTCCTGGATCAATTTACATTACCTCTAAAAGCTAGAATTAAATTTTCTTGTGAGTGGATTGAAAGCAGCTCGTCCTAATTCGTAGCGGTCGATGTTCCACGTAGCTATTAAACTAATTACAATAATTATTTTATCTTTAACTCGAATTATTCATCGTTCGAAATAACCCTTAACCTCAAACATCATAGGCCGATTTTTTCATCGTCTCGCAATTAACAAACCAGGAAAATGTGGAATCAACACCGTTCCGTGTCGTTTTTTTTCCTCGCCCGCAGCCTGTTAGATTGAAAACGGTGATTATTTCGCAGTTCGAATTTCGCTAAAAATTTAATTGAATTAAAATCGTCGGAGGAGTAATTACATGCATAGATACAAAAGCTATTACGTTTCGATTTATGTTAACGTCTGTCCGAGTACGAGTTAAATGATTTAATGACTGTTATGAGAGAGGTTCGGGGCAGCGCTCGAGGTATCGAGCCGTCGCTTCTTCATTTCCTCGGTTTTACGTAAGACACTGTGCGGTGAAGGTAGCCGGCCGTGTTTTTTCCGCAAGTCGCTGTTCGTAGCCGCAGGATTTTCGCGAAAAACGGGCCTCGTCGCGATTAGAAATATTAATTAGTATTTAAATAGTCTTGGCACGTTCCGTGACTCGGTAAAATTAAAGGTCCGATAAACGTGCGAGCTTCGAACCGTTCATGCGCGTATGACAGCCCATTCATAATACCGACTTCATTATTTGAAGATTATGCTAAATATCCTGCGTTTGGGGAATTATAGATAAGAATTTGCATTTTTCCGATAAGAAATGACCATTAGGCTTCGGCTGGGCCAACAGCACGCCCTCTTTCTTAATCGATCATTTTATGAGGTCACTTAATGACCTTTATTATATGTCAAAGAGTTGACGTTTTACGAAGCCCGCGTCGAAATCAAATTAATAAGCTGTTTTAATATTTAACGACTAATGCAAGTTTCATGTCGAGCCGAAGATGGAATATGCGTGTTGATGATGTGTTAATTGGAGGGAAATGCGCACTTTTTACTCTCTTTCAATAAAATACTGATTTTCTGGGATTATTGATGGAACTATTAACGTGAACGGGTATGATTGTCCCATCTACATAATTAATTCGTTTTATAACGTGATCAATGATGGCTCGAAGGGATTTAGTGCATTTATAACGAGTTTAGAACATGCAGGGATTTTTAAATTCGGGAAAAATAACTGTTCGATTCTGTTCTAATAATCGGGAAAAAACACGAATTTATCGCACTAAAACTGTAGGTCTCAAGTTTGGACCCTTTTCTTAAAAATGAGACCGACTTCACCAAAATTGGACCACTCATCCAAGATTTGGGCACTGCTTGCAGTTCGCTCAGATTTTTCTTCCAGGATCAAAGTTTTACATTTTGATTGGTTGGGAACTATGACATCTGTTGAATTGAAAAAAAATACGTTGAGAATTTGGACCTTTGGCTTTAAAATTTTTAAATCGGTCTTCAATTTTGGGACCAAAAAAATGCACTCCGGTCCTGTACTGTTTGCTAGTTTTTGTGAAAACCTAAGTCGGCAAACTGAATGTGGGAAAAAAATTGAAAAAGTGTCCTGGAACTTTAAGTTAATAGGATCTGATTGAAATTGCAGGACCGAATTAGGAAAAATTAACTCAAGGTGTAGTTCGTTTAAATTTTCCAAGCTCCTAAACGTTTCAGAGGTTAAAAAAATCGTAGATGCACTTCGAAACTTAAGGTCTAAAATAGTAAAATTGTTATGTTATTAATTACAGGTCCGGACTGAAAAATATTGAGCTCTGAAGTTGCGAAATTTGCGCTTTTTATTGCTATCTAGACATCACAGAAAGCTGAAATTTCGAATATTTTTGGATTTCAGTGTCTTAATGTGATGTGAGGTTGTAATGACGTCATATTTAAAAATAACAGCCGCCTATAAAAAATCTAGAAAAATTTTGCAATTTTTGTAAGTTTGTCCAAAATGTAACTTTGAGCGACTCTTTCTATAAAACTACTAAAAAAATGAAAAAAATCACGGACACACTCGCAAACTTTGGCTTTAAATTCATACAACTGCAATTGCCATTGCAGGACCGGAGTAAAAAATATTGAGCTCACAAGTAACCAACAAAGTTTGCGCTTCGGAAAATTTACAATAATTTTTTTATTGACATCTAAACACAACTAAAATTTTTACTGTTATTTTAGATTTTAGTTTTCTTATTTCATTAGTGAAGCTGTAATGACGTCATTTTAAAAATCACAGCCGTCTTGGAAAAATGGATTTTTTTTATGTTTTGTATGACTGTGACTCTAGCTACTGTAAATAGAAAAGTTTTAAGGCAAAAATTCGAAAAAAATTGGAATAGATACTCCAAATTTTTGCCTTTAAGGCGATCAAAAATTCGATGGAATTGCAGGCTAGGATTAAAAAATATTGAACCCGGAAATTGGCTCAAGTAAAATTTTAAATTTTTCTAGATGAAAAACATTCAATATTAAAAAATATATATAAAAAAAATCGCAGATGTACTCCAAACTTTAACTTTAATATAATGCAGCTGCTATATTCACTGCAGGACCGGATTAAAAAAATATTGAGCTCACAAGTAGCCGATGGAATCTGCGCTTCTGAAAATTTATAATTTTTTTGCTGTTTAGACATCCGAGGAGGCTACAATTTTGATTGTATTTTAAGTTTCCTAATTTTATTTTTGAAACTATTACGTCATACTAAAAATCACAGCCGTCCTGGAAAATGGGAATTTTTCATAGTTTTTTTATGTCTAAGTCTATGTGACTCAAAGTCGCTAGAAATAGAAAATTATTAAAGAAAAATTACGACTATATATTCCAAATCTTTTCTTTTGAGGTGCAGGCCCTGATTAGAAAACATTGGACTTAAAATTTTAAAAACTGTCCAACTAGAATACATTCAAACGGGCTTATATTCTAAATATTTGCATATTTACAGATTTCGCAAAGATTTTAGTCCTTCCAGCTTCATTTCTGACGTCATAATCAAAAATCACGGCCGCCTATAGCAAAATCTGGAATTTTCATAATAATTGTAAGTTTTCCGAAAAATGACAAATGTGCTCTGAAACTCTCCTCTTATTATTGATAAAACTAACATTGGAATTGCAGAAACGGGTTAGTAAATTTTCAGGGCGCACCGTAACTCAAAAAACTTTTCGTCTTTTCCACAACCGGCTCGCCATTTTTTTTTTCCGAGAAGTGTCATTTTTTGTCAAGATTTCCCCGTCCATCGATGAGTCACGTTCCTCGTATCGGTCGGTGGAAATGAAAAGTCTAAAAGGTAGTAGAATAACAGGCAGGTTATTCGTAAAGCATATTTATTTGATCAATACTCGGGGCCTCCTGCAGAGCAGCGCCAGACTTGCGGTCTGCCCTCGCCTAATCAATATACAAAAACACTATATAATTTAGTGTTTTACGTCGGCCCAATCTTAGCCCAAGACCGGCTCACCATGAATCTATAACTATTCACTATATTTATTACGAATTATTTGTTTTATTTCCACCACTAATAAATATGTCTGCATTATAAATACCCGTTCTAATAAATATCTCATAATTGTAATCGTAAACTAACACGTCAAATATAAAAATTTATTGACTTATGAGAATACGCGGCGTTTCAACGCCAAGCTGCGTCTTATTTATTCTCTCGAAGCTCGTTTTAATTTATTTTATACGCATTCTCTCAACGGACGGACCACAAAACGAACAAGAAACACAAATTGGAACCCGACACTCTTTCAACCCGTCGCGGGAGGCGTTGGCAACGATTTTCCACGGAATTTTTTCAAAAACATCGCTTCAGTTGTCGTTAATATCTAACAAAATATGAAAAAATCAGAGCCGGCTCGGGAAATATCAAGCCTCGAGTGAAACTGGCGCGGTAGGAGTTGACGTCACGACAATTTTCCCGTGAATTTTTTTACAACCATCATTATCGCGCGTTATCGGCGCCTCCATCGCCGCGAATTTAACAAACAAATTGGAATTTAACTGCAAATTAATTACACTTCTTGAAATTCAGTGGTCGCCTTTCAAACCGATGCCTATGTAAATATACTCCGTTATCTTATCGAAACATCGTGACAGACTGATTGCAACTGTCAGACTCCGCCCTATTTATGTAGGCACCAGATATGCATCAGACGAGGGGATGAACGCTCGAAAGCCAAAAATCGATCCGAAAAAAAATAGTGTACTAATTATTTCATTAGTTTGTGATCTAGTTGGCATAGTTGTAATCCGACGTCACCTACGTTCGTTTCACGGTCGAATGGAGTCGTTAGCGCAATTAATAAGGGCGTAATGTGGTCATAACGACCCGCTTTTTGTCAAAGTCACGATGATGCTGCAACTTGTCAAATTTAACCTGTCTATTGAATCAACGGCTTAATGTGCATCGTGATTGGAGCGTGGCAGGCCGTAAGTTAGACTTTTATTGACGGACGCCGGCGTCGTGACGTTAAAAATCCACCTTTGTTTGAAGAAATCCGATTTTCACGCTTCCCGGCTTGTGTTCCGCGAGGCGGTGTAAGATAACGCTAATTAGATGTAATTACATATTGTTCCGCTCATTTTCATGCCTATTCTTGGTTAATTCTGATAAATCTGCGATGTTCAATAATCAGAGTAGCAATAATTAAGAAATAATTGTTTTTCTTGCAGTTGTTATGCACAAAGATAAGGACGATGGAGGCCTACATAGACCGAGAGATCTCACCGCTTTCGATCACACACCGCTCGACGGGGAAATGTTCTTGCAGGCCTTGAACGGCTTCCTCATGATCCTGACCTGCGAAGGAGAGGTTTTCTTCGCCACGCACAGCATCGAGGGCTACTTGGGGTTCCATCAGGTAAAAAAAGATCCGGTGGTATATTGTTGGTTGCTTAAATTGTGTGTATTGTTGGTTGTCTGACTCAGCTTTTTTTGTAGTCTGATATCGTCCATCAATCCGTCTACGAGCTGGTGCACTCCGAAGATCGCGAAGAACTCCAACGCCAACTCATGTGGAACTCCTTTCTTCCTCCGGAGTCGGCCAACATGGGCCTCCAAGACGTCCTCCAGCCCGAAAACTGTCACTTGTTAGAGAGGAGCTTCACCGTGCGCTTCCGCTGTCTCTTAGACAATACTTCCGGTTTTTTGGTGAGTGTGAGGGTTCTACTTCCGGGAGATAAAGGTGTGTTTGCAGCGTTTAGATATCCGAGGCCGCGTCAAAGTTCTCCACGGCCAGAATCGGAAGTCCGACGAGGCGCCGCTGGCCCTCTTCGCAATTTGCACGCCTTTCGGTCCGCCGTCGCTGCTGGAAATCCCCCAGAAAGAAGTCATGTTCAAGAGCAAGCACAAGCTGGATCTGGCACTCGTCTCTATGGACCAGCGAGGGAAGATGCTGTTGGGGTACTCGGACTCGGAGCTGGCCACCATGGGCGGGTACGACCTGGTGCATTACGACGATCTGGCGTACGTGTCCAGCGCCCACCACGAACGTAAGTTAGAAAATCGAGTTGGCCGAGTTGGTTTCAAGGTTGCTGTCTTGAAACCTCCGGCTTGAGGTTCTCCAGCGATCTGAGTGTGGTGGTTTTCAGTGATAAAAACCGGCGCGTCGGGGATGATCGCCTACAGGTTTCAAACAAAAGACGGGCAATGGCAGTGGCTGCAGACAAGTTCGCGTCTCGTTTACAAAAACTCGAAGCCTGATTTCGTCATCAGCACGCACCGCCCTCTGATGTGAGTTTCCCGTATTAGGTTAGGTTCCACAGCCGACTTGAATTACGTTTTTTTTTCCAGGGAGGAAGAAGGGCGCGACCTCCTCGGCAAACGCACCATGGACTTCAAAGTGAGTTATCTCGACGCGGGTCTTCCAAACAGCTACTTTTCCGAATCGGACCAACTCACCACCTCCGTCGCTCAACACACGAACATTCCCGTGACGCCATCTCGCGTCAACCGCCGATACAAGACCCAACTCCGCGATTTCTTATCAACTTGTCGCACCAAACGCAAATTGTCGTCGTCTTCGGGTCAAGTGACGCCGCCCGCCACCGCAACGGTGACGGCGGCGGTGGTGAGTCCGATGCCGGCGGTGGATTACATCGCCCCCGACGCTTATAACATGTACAGCACGACGTATCCTCCGGCCGCCCCCGACCACATGTCCTACATGAGTCATTCGAATTTCCAGCATGTGTACGCCGCCCCCGGCGGCCTCGACAACCGGTACTTGACGACGACAGAGAATCTGTTTCATCAGTACAGACCGCTCAGTTCTTATTATCCGGAGTATCATTCGAGCACCGCGGGGGCGTACGTGGGGAACGGTTTTCCGACGTACGATCCGAGCCCCGCCTCCGCCACTCACCACGCCTCCTACCCCTGTCAACAAGTGGTGGACACTCCCACGAAATACCCGGCGTACGTGGATTCCTCCAGGAGCTACAACAAGTGTCTGGACGTCGGCTGGCCGTATTCGGTGAGTCCGTCGTCAGGGATAATCCAACCCATACAAGTCATGGAACTCAGCAAGCCGTGCAAAATCACTAAACACGCCTCCATTGATGGTTTGAGCAACCATTCGTCTCCTCCCGTCGCCGGTCTCCTCACTCCCAAGATGGAGGAGATCAAAACCGACGCGATCGAGCCGCTGGTGCAAGAGCGCCAAACCGTGCTCATGTGGGGTTCGAACCCCGCCCCACGGCCCCCGAGTCAAGAATACGCCGCCTCCGCCTCCGATGAGCTAAAAAACTTAGAAATCAACAATCCGGATTTGTGCAAGTGGAGCGAAGAGAACAAGAGTGAGGTCGTGCAGAGCGGCGAGTCGGACAGTCCACACCATCACCAAAACCATCACAACCATCACAATTCGAGGGTTGTGATGGTTCTGTGATGATGGGCCATGTACATATTATTACATAATCCGCACACACTATAATATTCCACCAAGAAACATATCTTCCTGTGTTTTTGGCAGGGCTCCAGCTCCGGAAAAGCCCAGTTTTTTTTTCGTGTTTTACGCGAAACGCGGTGTGGTGAAGTAGCAAACTTTTATAAAACGCGCAAGCACCTCTGTTTCCAAACATTTCGACAAAATGACAAGCGCAAGGGTTGCAAACTGACCGGAAGTACACACCCGCGAAAGGCGGGATTTTTCCGGTTTGATTTTGAGCCACTGTCAATGGAAATTTGCTGCTTCAATTAACACCACTTTGCGTAAATTTTGGGGATTTTGTACGGGCCCAGATTTGGACGCTACGCCCCTGATTTTTGTTGTCGATGTCTTCGATTAGATCGTTAATACTCTTAGTACGTCGAGTGAGTTTCCGTTTGTACCTTTGTTATTTATTTTTATATTTTGTGAAAACATGCTAGTCATTCTCAACTGGTTATTTGTATATGTTGTATATTATTATTTATGAACGTAGTAATATAATTCTTAGGACATAGTTTATTGTTCAGCAAATTATTGTTTTCTATGAATATTTACAAAACGACGTTATTTACAAATTATGAGCA
This sequence comes from Cynaeus angustus, assembly GCA_030157275.1. NCBI lineage: Eukaryota > Metazoa > Arthropoda > Insecta > Coleoptera > Tenebrionidae > Cynaeus > Cynaeus angustus. Next base: position 12,507,333 of record CM058067.1, read on the forward strand.
AACGACTATATACTTAATGATAAATGATCTTTTTAGGGACGATCATGTGCGTCTACATTCCATTGAAAAATATACAAAAAAAAAATCTGAATTGTACATTAACGTTTAAGAATCTTGTATTACTTGTAACGTGTATGAAAATTATATGATAAAAATAAAATACATTATATTACAACATTAACGAAGGTGCGATTTTGTCAAAGATTGAGTCACGTCAATCAAAAAATTACTATATTTATATTCCTTCGTTCCTCTTTCTTTTCCGTCTCGTTTTCTTGATCAACGTAGAAATCATTATCAACTATGAACCTTTCGGTCGCAGGCGGACTGACGACTAGACACTCAGAAATCCGTGTCATCAAATCCACCAATCACGTCGCAGCAAAACTCATAAAATACGCCTACTTTTTAAAACTTGCATGAAAATTATATGATCAAACTAAAATATACATACAGGAAGGTGTGGTTTTGTCAAAAACTGTGTCACGTCAATCAAAAAAACGACTTTATTTTACTACAAAGCAACTCTCTCTCCTTCTTCTTCTTTCTCTTCAATCTCTTTTTCTTGACCAATATAGAGGTTATGATCAACTTTGAATCTTTCAGTCGACGGCGGGCTGAGTAGTAAACACCTAAAAAAAAAACACGTGATCAAATCCACCAATCACATTGCTACAAACCTCGTTATAAACTCCCCCTCCCTTCTCGGTCTCATTTTATCCACATCTCTGACTAAAGCCCCGAAATTCTCTTCTAATTGCCAACTTTCCATATCCAAAGTCCCTATGATAGTCTCCACGAGTCCAAAATCCTTCTCGTATTCATCCTTTTTGGCACTGTAACTAACTCCATTGATAAACCTCTTGGTTACAGCCTCTAAATCCACGTCTAGAGTTCCCAACCGTGGACTCGGAAACTTCCTCTTCATGAGCCCCCTTAAAGGAACCAAATCCGGCAAAATATCCGGATGTGCGACTATAAACTGAAAGTTCTTCAACCCGACAGCCCCACTTTGGATCTGTTTGACTAATTCGACACCCCCGGCGAGTTGCGCTCCGGCTTCTAAAGCCCCCTTTCGAGCCTCTTCACTCTTACTAAAAGCAATAATTGCTCGTTCTTCTCCATGCTCGAATTTATGCGGAATCGGAGCTATGCTAGTGAAATCGTCAACGAAACGGGTAGATTTCTCCGCTTGCATGTTTAATTCGATACGAACTCTGAGATTAGCATGGGGCTCATTGTACATATCAGGATGATGGGTCTCTCGGTGGCCCCGAACAGCCTCTTCAAACGAATAAACTTTCCATTTGTAGTATTTCATTTCATAGACGTCATCTTGAGGAAGAGGGCGCTTGGAATCGTCAAATTTGAGCGAGGGGCGCGAAGCTAGGAGCCTAAAATGAGATTTATTCGGTGTGAGCATAACCTCAAAACTACTTACAATTCTTTGTTTCTGAGATTGTGGGGGATGAATTTAGGCTTGACTTCGACTTCTTTCTTTACTTTTTTCTTCTGTTTTCGTTCTCGGGTGCCTTTGCGGGCGGCGTACGCTCGAACGGGGGAGTAAGACAAGGCGATGAGGGTTTGGGGCAGCGAGAAAAACTTGTTGGAAGGGAACTCTGAAAAGTGCTATTAGAAAAGCTCTGAGGTTTTGGTTACTTACTAGAGACTAATCCGAACATGTTTGTAGTTTGTACACATAACCTCAGAATTGGTATTTTGTTTTGTAACAACTAGATGGCGTACCAAAACAGTGAAGTTAGCCACACTACAATTTTACTTTTTATTTAAACATGCTACCAACCGAACAAAACTAAATATATTTAAATATAACATCTTTTTTATCCGCGACAGTCTGTAATTCCAGCTTCACAGGACACTGCAGCCAAAAACTCAACAACTCTTCCGTGTATCCTATCAGAAAATACATTTTCCGTGCTCCTATGCTCCTCCGAATGATCCCCGCAATTCTTACTATATTATGTTGTCGTTTGATAATAATTTCACTAACAAACAAGGCGTGCCACGTCCCCGTCATGAATTTCCTGATAAACATGTCTTCGATGGCTGTCTCGGATGACCGGAGACCCCCTTCCAAGTTGGCTAAAACAACCAGAGATAGTTTGTTTAAGCAAAGGGGCTACACTTACAGGTATTCCACGAGTTCCAGGTTTTTCTGTGGGCTATCTGATGAGGGGGGTTCGCCATTTCGTACGTGAGAGGGAAGTCTTTTTTGGGGGTTATTCGATAGCGACCGGAGCGGTTTTTTTGAACAACTGTGGTGGTGTGAAGGAGGCGGAGAACTGCATTTTGGGGCTTCAGAGACGCCAGGGCCTATAAAAAGAGTCAGTTTATGGGGAACAAGTGAGAGAAACGTACGTTCTGTATTTGAGGAAGCGACATTTTCAGCAACATAACCTTTAATTATAATTGGGGAGTTTGATTTTTGGAGTTGGTACTACGAGGTTGGTTGCATCTGATTTCTCTAGTGTGTCTAGTGTTCAATTGTTTTGATCTGTGAAATTTCCTGCAAAATCGTAATTTTGGACTGTTTTTCATTCTTTAAAAAGATTTATGTTTGGCTTCTTTATATTTTCTTGTTTGTAAGTATTTTTTTCTGATTTTTGAAGTGATTTATCAACACCGGCTTTAAGGTTATGTTTTCCATCTGAGAGTCTAATTAGACATGTTTTACAAGGGATGTTGTGAAAATGGGGGTCTTTGGGGAGTGTGGTGGCCCCGTTGAAGCAGTTTTCAGGGGATTTGAAGACGTGGATTTTGTTATGGTAATGATGATAGTTTAGTAAAGTTTTTTTCTAGAGATTTTGGTAGATTTGCTTAATTTACTCTCGATTACTTTGATATAGTTCTTATTGGTTGTTAGGAGCAACAAATTGTCAAATAACCTGTATGGAAATATGTGCAATTTTTGTTTGTCTCTGCTGGTAGCACTAAAGCTATTAAAAATTGTAAATTATGCTAAGATCCCACAGTTAACAGTACCAACGTGACGGTATTGTGTTGCCAGCAAATGTTCTAAAAATCATTCACTTGTGGCTAGATTTTTAGCTTGATAGATTATATTTGGAAATTGGATCTTTGTGATATTGTCACTTTTTTATGAGATCTTACTTGCAAAAGTGTTTTCTGATAAAACAGTGGAAGTAATGTGAAGTATTTTTTTTTCAGATCCCTTGTGAAAACGAGGTGTTGTCTCCTTTGTTCTCTGGACATTTAAATGTAGAAGTAAGTATTTTTTTTATTTTTTTCTCAAAATTTTTAACATCTTTAATAGTCACTTAAGTTCCTAAACTACTTTTTTTTGGTAACAGATCAGCTGATGTACGAGATTTTCAAGACAAAATGAAAGTCAAGTGACCAATAGAGAAGTTGCAGACTTTCGCTGAGCTGAGTCGACTTTCTGACGACAAAAGGCACAAGGGCATGAAATGCAACTTTTTTTTGAGCTAACTGAAGAATTGATTGTTAACAATTTTTGTGTTACGTGTTACGTGGTACAGTAAGTTTATAAATCCTTACGAATAAGGGGGCGCTCGATGTCGGATATCGATGGGGGAATCAAGATCGAGTCTAGAGTCAAGGTTAGATATTTTTTTCTAAAATATTTTGTGTAAAATCGGACAAAAATTGAAAAGATAGCGAACTTATGGCGGCCTAGCAAGCGAGTCGAAAATTTAGCTAAAAATCAGTAATTTATCGGTGTATAAATAAGCGAGGAACTGGCATTTTTTTTTTTTAAATAGAACGAATAAAAGGAAGAGAAACGGGTTCATGCTGCGTCGATATCGGTCTACAAATAAAGGAGTTAAGAATTAAAAACGTTTCAAGGTCGCCGTTTCCATATCTATGCGACGAGAAAATTTTGAATATTTTTTGGTTTTAAATACGATAAGACTTTGTTGCCACACTGAAAAAAAAACGGATTTTAATCGATGTTCTAAACTAGTGCAGGTATCGGAATGAGATTTTACAAGCTTATAGATCTCACTCTGGGCGCCAAGATTCCCAGATTCTATCCCGATATCATCGAGAGAAAAATTGACAAAATATTAGTCTTAAAAAAGTCGTGAAAATATAACAACTGCGATAAATATTCGCTTTATAGTCATAAATTTGGTCCTATCTCGCGTAGAATTCAAAAGTTTTCCCGGAATCGACGTACCAGTCCGGATTCCGGAGTTGTCTGCATTCGAATTTTTGAGAAGTGGAAGGCGTTTCTACGCTTCTACGTGAAACAGAAGGAAGCTGGTTCATAATTTCATAACATCTTCGAGTGGAATTGGCAAACTGATTGGTAATTCCATGTTTTTGTTTTGATAAGACGCAGTTAGTTTAATAATTTTTCATTGGAAAATTAATAATAGTTAATAAATTAAGTTAATGTTATTATTATTATTATTAGGTTTCTGTAAATTGATTCCACCGTCAAAGTCTTATCATAATAACTTCATTTAGGAAATAAATTCATAGTCAATATAAGTTAAACTATGAATGATTTGCTAATAATCGACGTGTCCTTTAGTTATATGTAATACAATCATTGTGTGTACTAGATTTGTTGTTTGATATAATTCCACTACATTTGTTCCTAGATTCTAATTCTAATAGCTAATATCTACGGACAGTTAAATTTAAAAAAATATTCCCAGTCTTTGATTCCTCCTCATGTGTACAACAAAAAGCAAACACTTTTTTTTTGGTATTCGAAGTAAAAAACAAAAGATTTTAAACTCAAACTAAGAGTCGTCCTCCAAAAAAATGACCAAAGCAGCTAAAAGTGTCAGCTTTTGACGTTGAACCACCCACCGCTACGGAATAAACAGATATGGGATCCAGGGACGATTTCCGGTCGGAAGTAGAGACAATAAAAAATGCAATAAATTACAATGATAATTTTCCCTATTCCACCACTTCCAAACGGAATTCGAGCGATTTCGTTGGTTTTGCCTCGTTGTTTCTAGTGATTCCAGTGATCCGTTCTTTTAAAATACAAAAAGTGATATGAATTCGACGAAAACGATATTCAGAGGAAGGAATTAGTCGAGCAGCGACATAGTAATGAAACAATGACAAAATAATGCAATTTAGTGGTTGAATGTGATCAATTTTAATAAAAATACAAGAAAATTTGCATCCATTGAAAAAACACTTCCCAGTTGATCCCGAATGTGATTGTAGTAATGTCACATAGGAAAGAAGTCATTCTAACAAATTAAAAAAAAAAAACAGTAGTTTAAATGTGATGAATAATTTTTCAGGCCGAAGACACCGCTGTCTCCTCTTGATTCGCAAACAACAAATCCAGCTGCACCACGACGACGGCTCTGTACACGAGCCTCAAATGCGAGGAAATAATTTTGTTGCGGTTGATTTCATCGTCGACTTTTATTTTGATAACAGCTAGATGCAGCTAACAGCAGCAACGTCTTCGTATGATTTGCCTGAAGGAATTTAGGTACTTGGTTACTTTTGTAGGGACTTTTATCTCGTCATAAAGACGCGAAGATCTCACCGCTAAATCGTCCGAATCGAAGAAATTTTTCAAAGAGTGCAAAGAGCCAGGTGCAAGTCTACCAACATAAATAAATAAAAAACACTGTGACAGACACGCGAGGAAATGAAATTTCGACTTAACCTCAACCTTATTTTGTAGACAGTTGACAGACATTTGACAAAAATGTTTTAGCAGGCGGCAAAAGGTTATTTACTAATTTATTCCCATCAAATGAGACGTAAATTGATTTTTGACAAGCAGAAATTGAGTATTTGTTACTGATTTGGATATTGTGCTAATGTAAACAAATCAATTTTGACGAGGTTCCTTACTCTTTAAATTTACTACCAACATTCGCTAATATTCGTAAAAATGTAGACATTTTGACAGTTTGAGCATAACAGATCGGTAAATTGATTTCTGTAATTTTCAAGTTTTTCTAGATTCTCCCATTTTGCACCTACATAAAATGCCAGTAAAAATAAAAACAAAACAAAAAGATATTAACACAACTGCCGTTTAGATTTTGTAAAAAAAAACTACAAGAAAGCAACTCACCTTTTTTGACAAACCGGAAACTTGAGCGTCAATCGATAATCAATAGATCGGAACTAGATCTATAAATGGGCAAAATCGCATTCCGAAGAAATGTGTTTATTGTATTGTTGGTTGCATAACACCAATTTAATTAAAAAACTAATATATTCCACTCGACTTGTAAATAGAGATCAGGTCAAAACAAGCGCGAAATTTGAATATTATTTTTACATTTTTACAGGGATTGTCGTTTGAATCAAAACAGAGAAACTTATATACACCATCATTTATTTAAACGATCACAGAGAAATAAATTTATAACAAACGACACAAGAATAAATGATCTTATTAAAAATAACTGGAACTTTTTGTCTAACAGTAAATTATTTGTATTACATACACGTTACAGATTTTTTTATATATTTCCGTGTGTACTAATAAACATTGTCCAAATAAAAATTTGCAACGACATTTTTATTCCGACACACAGAAAGATGTAACTAAAATAACAAACCATCTAATTATTCGATCGCTATTGGTTCTCGATTCATATTTATCCAATTTGACCACGATCCTTGAACGTCCCCGAACGAATTATCCTGTTTGGAGTCCTCGTAGTTATTCGACTGGATTCTCACAAACGAGGGTACCTAGAATTTTAACGGTTAATCCACGACGTACATATTTTACAAACATTTTTGGGGGAAACTAAAACGACGAAAAATAAGATGAACGTATATTTAGGGGAATAAGAACTAAATCAATGGCGATTTACTGTAAACTTAGAAAGAATAAAAGACTTGATAAAGTGGGAGGAACCGGGAACTTGCCGAAATCGGTTTTAGAGCGAAATCGACTCGTTGGGCGGCTGAATGGGGCCGATTGTTTACTGTGACCAGCCGAGAATGGGGCAAATAACCGTCTTTGTACGCTGTAATTTTGTACTGGCCGGGGGTAAGGAGGCGGAAGTAGTCCCCATCGTGCACTGAAATCAAAAATAAATAAATAAATTTAGGCAGTTTCTATTTATATATTCCAATTTATATAAAAACGGAAATATAACGAGATTTGTAAAATCGTTAGCCAAAATTTCAAAAACTTAAATTTCCATATTTGGCTTACATTTTGCCTTTTTTGTCTTTTTTTTCGAAAAACCAAATTCTTCAAGACAAATTTACCTCACCCATGAACATGTGCTTAGCGCTTCAAACGAAAATCAAAGTTGGGAATTTAAAAATAAACAAAATGAATACCAAGAGATTATTTATCAGAAATGTTTTTTTTTTAATTGCAAAGAAACTGCAAAAAATTGGTGAAGTGATAAAAAGTTAAGTTCCGGGTAAAGTCCGGGGTCTCATATCTCCGGAACTGGATCATATATTAATCAACAGGACCGAATTATTAAGATTTTAGTTAGTCACGCTACGATTTTTAGATCGATTTTGAAAACTTTTGCTTAATCGTCTAATCCAAAGAAAAAAAAATCAATTCGCCAAAATGTCCCCATTTCTTCAAAAATTATTCCTCCGATTAGAATAAAATTTTGCACACTTACATGTTTGAAGGTGCTTTTTCGATCTGTAATCGATTTCACTTTAATCACTTTTTCAATTGCAATGGTAAAAAAATTGCTGAAATTAGTTAGGAGGCTAATTAGTAGTCAAATTTTTAAAATTACAAAATCATAAAAAAATCTTCTGATTAAGATAAAATTTGAACGTTTGATGGAATCCATTAATAAGTCTTTTTTTTGTAGTACGTCGCATTGCATAAATATACAGAAGGTCCTAAAATCACACCTACCCGAAGTAATGTCGTGTTGTATGTCCTGAAACCTGCCATTGGTCACATTTTTAACATGAATCACCGCATTGGCCATCCCTCGTTTGGAAACGCTGTCGTAGACGATTCCTTTGATACCAATATGACTCTAAAATCCAATCAGAAGCCAATTTTTACAGTCTGGTTTATTATCATCTCCCCTACTTGCCATATGTAATTAATCAATGCTTCTTTATTTCTTTCCCACTCAGTTTGAAGGTTTTTAGCAGGCGGATACTTCTCACAGCCTAATTCCAGAGTGATCTCGAAGTCGTTACTGGATAAATAATTAAAATCTTGCATTCCTCCGGTGAGACTGTACCATTTCGCACCATTCGTAATTCCACTCTGTTTCCCGAACCGGTTGCTATCAACATCTCCGCATCCTCTCCTCTTGGGGCTCGCCATATCCGCGTGTTTCGTGGAGTAAGCTAGAGCCAAACTCCTAAAAACGACAAGATGGCGGAATTCACAAAATGGCGCTACTTTTACTTTAACCAACCTGAAAGTCTCATCGTCCGGCGTCTCCGAATACTCATCTTTGTGATTCCCCATCTTGCTCTCATCGTAAGGATAATTCGCCACTAAGTCGCCTCCGTGGAGGTTCGCAGACAACACGAATGGAATCTGCATGATCAGTCGGATCACGGCTTTGGTTTCTGGTTGCAACTAGAAAAAAAATCTCACACTTTTTTTCTGACACTTTTGTTAAAAATTACAGGTTCCTTCAACCGAGTTAACTGCCCCAAAAGATGATTGTTATGATCGATATGATCCTCCTCGTTGCTGAACATAATTCGGTCCAAATTCGGAAAGTTCCTGTTCAGATCGATGGAATTATTATTTGTGCGTCCAATCAAATAATCTTTGCCTCCCTGAAAAAAAATTGTTGGAAATACGAACTGATAACAATCGATCTCACCGTGTCGGTCGCAAGTTGCCAACCGTCAGGATTCATTGTCGGCATCAGATGAATTCGAGTTTTTTCGATCAGAGATTGGATGTTGGCATTACCTGACATGTATTCTTCACATAAGAAGTCGGCCAGTTTGAGAAGGAGTTCTCTGCCGAGGACTTCGTTGCCGTGCATGTTCGCTATGTACTTAAACTCCGGTTTCACTGAAAAAAAAAAATCGCGCCTTTTTCAGCTACTTGAAGCGGAAAATTAAAAAAGGTTTAAATTCGATACTTTGATTTTTTAGAATCTGTTAAAATATTGATGCAAAATCTTGAGCTAATTATGTTTTTGGGGGAAGATTTCCGGAGCAAAAAATGGCTAAAAATCGATTTTGATTAGATTGCTACGAATTTGCTCTCATCGTACGGAAAATTTTGTAGGGAATCCATTGTTTTTCTAGGATTCTAGGATCTAGGATTGCTGTGATATTTGTGATAAAAATGCAAAAAAATGGTCAGATGAAAAAAAAATGATTTCGGGGTAAAGTTTCGGGTTTCATCTCTTCAAAAGTGAAACAGGTATCAAAAAACGGTAAACAGGGCCGGATTTTTAAAATTAATAAGAAGGCGCTTTTTAACTCGATTTTTTTTAATATTATTAAAATTTCTAGCTCAAAAAAGTAAAAGTGTCCGTTAAAACTTTTAGAAAGTTTCATTTTCTAACAAGATTACAAAAATCGAAATTTCCGGGCAAATTCCGGGGTCTCATACCTCCGGAAGTGAAACAGATATCAAAAATCGGTAAACAGAACCGGATTTCAAAAATTTTACTTCGTTTTTTGCAAATTTCTGCCCAAATCGTTGAACTCTAAAAATTCAAATATATATTTTTCCCAAAATGTTAAAAATTTTGCTCCACTATTTTTAAAACTTTGCACATGTTCGAGGATGCTGTTTTGATCTGTGATTGTTTTTATTAAATTTCGCCATAAAAAATGTCTTGCAAAAATAAAAAAAATAATTTAATTGTAAAAATTAAAAAAATGTTGGAATTAGTTAGGCTGTAAATCGCGTCATTTCGCTCCAATTTCAATAAATTTAGTGTCATCTTACGAAGAATTTTCTACAGATTTCGTTGATGTGTTGTATTTTTTTCTGAAACCGCGCTTTGTTGAGATATTACTTGGAAAAGTTTCATTTTTTAACGAGATTACAAAAACAAAATGTTCGGGCAAATTCAAAAGTCTCATATCTCCGAAAATGAAACAGGTATCAAAAAACGATAAACAGGACCGGATTACTTAAGTTTTAGATAGTTAGGTGTGATTTTTGAAAATTTCTGTCTGATTTGTCAAATTCTAAAAATTCAAATATATAGTTTTTCCAAAATGTCTCTATTTCCTAAAATTTTGCACATTCACTTTTTTGAGGATGCTTTTTTGATCTGTGGTTGATTTTACTAAAATTTATGACGTTTTTACTGTGAAAAAAAGTCTTCAATTACAAAATAAATGTTATAATGAATTGGGTCTCAAGTTACAAAAAATTTTCTAGAGAATTCGTTGATGTATTCTGCTTTTTTTTCTGAAACCACGTTGGTGAGATATTCGTGCCAAAATTCAAGAAAATTGCATTTTTCAACGAGATCGCAAAAAGCGTAATTTCCGGTAAAGCCTCACTCACATCTTCGAAATTAAAACAGATATTAAAATTCTTTCTTTAAATATTCTGAGTTTGGTATTACCTTACAGAGAATTTTATTCAGAATCTACAAGGCTTGGATTTTTTGGAATAAAATGTTTGGGAAAAAAATTGCAATAAATTACTGAAATGACAAAAAATTGATTTCCGGGTAAAGTCCGGGGCCTCATATCTCCGGAAGTGGTACAGATATCAAAAACCGATCAACATTCTTCTTAAATCTTCAACCAAAAAAAAAAAAAAAACGGTTGAAGTTAGTGAGATGGAAATTTGTTCTTAACTTTCAGAGAATTTTCCGAAAAATCTATTGATAAGCTTCGATTTTTTCTAATACGTGAAGTATTCCGATAAACAGAAAGAAATTTGTATGATTTTAGAATGTTGAAATTCTAATTTTTATTCGCAATAAATCGCCAGAAAACGATTTTTTTTTGTTTACGCATTGCGTTCCAATCTCCGCAAAAGCCACAAAATTTTATTGATTCATTAACCGAATAATAAAAGAAAGAATTTATCTGATAAAAGTGTTAATTACAATAACGTGGGCGAACCTATGACGTCAAACGGAGCAGGAAAATCGTTTGTTTTTTTTCTCAAAAAAATTTTTTGGGACTTACTAATCTCGTGGTGCCCCGGTTTCGTGGAAAACTCGATGACATATAAAGGAATCCCCAAAACAGATGTTTCCGTCAAAGTGTATATCCTAGTGATATTTGGACATCTGTCATTGACATCTTGCAGCACGTGGAACAATTCTTCGTTATTGTGATGTTTGAATTGGAATTGGAGCGTCCCCGCGACCAAAAGGGGCACAAGCAACAAAGCTGCGAACACCATGGCACTTACAGCTGATGCGAAAAGATGACTACAGTTGGAGAGCGTCAAAAATAAGCGTCAATACGCCGGCGCTTGACGTTACCGACAATATGGATTTTCTCTGGAATTGCTATTCAATTATATTTACGAAACACTGAAGGTAAATGAAAAATTGTTCGCTTTTGATAGTTATTTGTACCAATACGGTGACGAATTACTAAACAATCAGAATACTTTTTGATAAGGCGACGCTCACATTCTATTCATTTCTTACATTTGTGTTAAAACGTTTTAGAATACATATACAGGTGACCCAAAATGCTGTCGTCATTTTTGGATTGTAAAGCTCCAGAAGTCTCAAAACTGTTCGAATTATAAGCGTGCAAAAAAAATCCATTTAGCACATTTGGAATGATTTTTTTTTAATTTAGTTTTAGGATATTAAAATTTATAGAAATTTGTGAATTTATATTTTATCTTAATCCGAAATATTCTACACATTTTTTGAAATTTTAGATTTTCATATATTAGACATTTTATATCGAATCCTCTGATTTTTTTTTCAGATTTTGGTACTTTTTTACTTCGTATTTTGTACAGTTTTCATTTCCAAATTTGAGAAAATTGTTAACTTTAAAATGTTTATTATTTGTGTACAAAAACAGAATTTTGCAAGAAATTTTTATTTTTAGGACCAATCAAAATTTTCTCATTTTTTTAAATTTTGTATCTTTTGCATTTTTAAAGATATTACAATAAAAGTGTTTATTTTGACATGCTTTGACATCCTTTGTGTGAAATTACAAAATTCAATAAAATTTATTTTCAAAAATTTTCATTTTTAAACGAATCAAAATGTTCCATTTTTTATAACATTCTGTAATTTTTGCATTTATGAGGCTATAACAATGAAATTTAGGTAAAAGGATATCTGTGCATCTTTTGTTTGAAATTACAGAATTGTTTTACAAAATGATAAATTTCTAGAAATTTTCATTTTGAGGGCGAATCAAAATTTTGATTTTCTTATTTTTTTTTAACTTTTGCATTTATGGCACCATATCAATGAAATTTGAGAAAATTGTTACTTTGACATGCTTATCATTTGTCAAAGTAACATAGTTGCACCACAAAAAGGAAATTTTAATTAAAGATTTGTAGGTGTTAAGATTTTAAAAGAATCTTTGCTAAAATTTGATTTTTTTGAAGGGATTAATAATTTTCAAAGAGTTAAAAAATTTCAGGACTTTGTACAATGGTAGCTTAGGGATTAGGAGGGTATATAATTTTAAATTTTAAATAAAAAAAATAAAAATGAAAATATTTTTTTAAGATCAAGTTTTTCTTGAAATTTTTTTATTATTATTATTATTTATTTATTTCTTTAATTTTGATTTTTTGCCATGAAAGCCACCTTCTGCGCTTTCTGTACAACATCAGAGCACTCAACTTTTTTTAGAAGCTTGCAATTTTCAAAGTAGCCTTCACACCTGGGAAATCCGTTGGTACAATCGCTAAAAGTTAATAACCCTAGAAACTTTCTCCATAAAGTGTTACCAACAGAAGCAAATTTACCTAGTCCCCACAATTGTCCCCCTCGGAATTGTCCTTCATATCTCATCCCATCAGTCCTCCAAAAAATTCCGTGTCCTTGGTACCACCCTTCCAGAAATTCTCCTTCGTATCTGTAATCAACACCAAGAAGTGTCTTTTTTTTTAATTGAGGAAAAAAACATACTTAGCACCGTCGGAAAAAATTAAAACTCCAAGGCCATGGAAAAGACCATTTTCGAAAAACCCGTCGTATCTAGAACCATCTGGGAGAAGTAGATGGCCGTATCCGTGACGGAGGCCTGAGTTGTTCCACGTGCCTACGTACATCATCCCGTTTTGGTAGCGGTGGCCGCCATATTGGACTATAGTCCAGAAAAAAATTATTTCGGGGCGAGGATATGTTTGTATTTTTTTTAATAGCTGATCAATAAAAATTAATAAAGCCGCAGATAACGCGTAAGGTGTTCATTATTTATATCAATATAGTTATCAATAAGAGGACGTCAAAGTCAGAATAATATCAATATTTGTGTATTGAAGAGAGTGAAATAAAAAAAGGAAGCAGGAAGTAACGTGGATTTTTTCCAAGTTGGTAACTTTAAATAGACCTTAAAGTGTTAAAAAGCAATTTGGGTAAAGACAGTGCTACCAACAATTTTTTAAATTTCACAGTATCCTAAATGCACTCTTACCTGCGCCTTCCATTATACAATTTCTAGAAATTTTCATTTTGAGGGCGAATCAAAATTTTGATTTTCTTATTTTTTTTTTTTAACTTTTGCATTTATGACATCATATCAATGAAATTTGAGAAAATTGCTTACTTTGACATGCTTATCATTTGTCAAAGTAACATAGTTGCACCACAAAAAGGAGAATTTTTAGAAAATTTTATTTAAACGACAAATCAAAAATTTGACTTTTTTTTATTTTGTAACTTTTGCTTTTACAAAGGCATTACAACAACCGTTTGAAATGTTGTTAATTTTGAAATTTTGACATTTATATGAAAATACAAAATTCTACAAGAAATTTTTTTTTTTAGAAATTTTTGTTTTAGGGACGAATGAAAATTTTTTGTAACTTTTCCAATTATGGGGTTAAAACAAAATTTAAGAAATTGGATAAGTTTAACATACTTTTATTTGTGCGTAATTACGTGATTTTAAGCCTATAAAATTAAATGAAATTACAAAATGAAAAATTTTTAGAAATTTTCATTTTGTCAACGAAGCAAAATTTTGTCTCATTTTCTTAAAATTTTTGTAAGTGTTGCATTTGTGAGGTTATAACAATGAAATTTGCAATTTCGACAAGCTAAAGTAACATAGTTGTACCACCAAAGTAAAAACTTTTATAAAATTTTATTTTGACGAATCAAAATTTTCTCATTTTTTTTTATTTTGTTACTTTTGTTTTTATAAAGGTATTACAATAAAAGTTTGAAATGAGCTATATTTAGACATGTTTACTATTTGTGTGAAATTAGAGAATTCTACAACAAAAAGGAATTTTTTTTCAGACATTTTTATTTTTAGGACGAATGAAAATTTTGTACCAATATTTTGTAACTTTTGCAATTATAAGCTTAAAACAAAATTTACGAAATTGTGTAATTTTGACATAATTCTAATTTGTATGCAATTACAGAATTTAACAATCCGAAATTTTTTAAGACAAATCAAAATTTTGCAACATTTTCTTAAACATTCTATAACTTTTGGATTTGTGAGGTTATAACAATGAAATTTGAGGAAATTGCTTATTTTGACAAACTTATTATTTGTGCAAAGTAACATAGTTGAACCACATAAAAGAAAAGTTTTAGAAAATTTGATTTTAACGACGAATCAAAATTTTCTCATTTTTTTAAAATTTTGTATCTTTTTCATTTTTAAAGATATTATGATAAAAGTTTGTAAAAGTGTATATTTTGACATGCTTTGACATCCATTGTGTGAAATTACAGAATTCTACAGCAAATAGGAGATTTTTGAAAAATGTTTCTTTTCAAGAGGAATGCAAATTTTGTAGCATTTTATAACATTTTGTGACTTTTGTATTTATGAGGTTAAAACTAAAATTAAGAAATTTGCTAGCTTTAATATACTTCTTATTTGTGTGCAATTAGGTACAGGATTTTTCAACAATAAAATTTATTTTTTAAAACTTTTATTTAAGACGAATAAAAATTTTACAGCATTTTTTATTACACGCTATTACTTTGCATTTATGACGCTATAACAATAGAATTTATGCATAATGGTAACTGTGGCATGCTTATCATTTATTTGAAATTACAGAATTCCTTTACAAAATGAAAAGTTTTTAGAAATTTTCATTCTGAGGACGAATTAAATGTTTATCTTATTTTTTTAAAATTTTTGTAACTTTTGCATCTGTGAAGCTATAACTGTGAAAGTTAATTAGTTGCTAACTTTGACATGCGTCTCATTTGTGTAAAATTAAAAAAAATACAATTTAAAAAAGACATTTTAAAAATTTTCATTTTTAGGACAAATTTATAATTCTAATTTTTATGATAAATTCTATGAAAATTTCAAAATTATTACCACAATTCTCTATGTATACCAAAGGTTCGAACGTATTGATTTATTTATTTTAGGATCTAATTAAATTAGCGAAGAGAACGCCATTCTTAATTCGATTTAATGCAAATCGCAGTGAAATTCCGCAGTGAATTTTGTGTATAATGGAAGGCGCAGGTAAGAGTGCATTTTTACTCCACATTCGTCTCAGGATACTGTGAAATTTAAAAAATTGTTGGTACCACTGTCTTTACTCAAATTACTTTTTAACACTTTAAGGTCTATTTAAAGTTACCAACTTGGAAAAAATGCACGTTACTTCCTGCTTCCTTTTTTTATTTCACTCTCTTCAATACACAAATATTGATATTATTCTGACTTTGACGTCCTCTTATTGATAACTATATTGATATAAATAATGAACACCTTACGCGTTATCTGCGGTTTTATTAATTTTTATTGATCAGTTGTTAAAAAAAATGCAAACATATCCTTCCCCGAAATAATTTTTTTCTGGACTATAGTCCAATATGGCGGCCACCGCTACCAAAACGGGATGATGTACGTAGGCACGTGGAACAACTCAGGCCTCCGTCACGGATACGGCCATCTACTTCTCCCAGATGGTTCTAGATACGACGGGTTTTTCGAAAATGGTCTTTTCCATGGCCTTGGAGTTTTAATTTTTTCCGACGGTGCTAAGTATGTTTTTTTCCTCAATTAAAAAAAGACACTTCTTGGTGTTGATTACAGATACGAAGGAGAATTTCTGGAAGGGTGGTACCAAGGACACGGGATTTTTTGGAGGACTGATGGGATGAGATATGAAGGTCAATTCCGAGGGGGACAATTGTGGGGACTAGGTAAATTTGCTTCTGTTGGTAACACTTTATGGTGAAAGTTTCTAGGGTTATTAACGTTTAGCGATGGTACCAACGGATTTCCCAGATGTGAAGGCTACTTTGAAAATTGCAAGCTTCTAAAAAAAGTTGAGTGCTCTGATGTTGTACAGAAAGCGCAGAAGGTGGCTTTCATGGCAAAAAATCAAAATTAAAGAAATAAATAAATAATAATAATAATAATAAAATTTCAAGAAAAACTTGATCTTAAAAAAATATTTTCATTTTTATTTTTTTTATTTAAAATTTAAAATTATATACCCTCCTAATCCCTAAGTTACCATTGTACAAAGTTCTGAAATTTTTTAACTCTTATAATAAAATTATAAGAGGTTGCTAACTTTGACGGTCTTATAATTTGTATAAAGTTACATAACTATACAACAAAAAAGAAAAATTTTAGAAATTTTTATTTTTAAGAAGAATCTATTTTTTTACATTCTGTAACTTTCGCATTTATGATACTATGACAGTGAAATTTGAGTAGGTGGCTAACTATGCCATGTTTATCATTTGTTTAGAATTACAGCATTGTTTGACAAAAAAGAAAATTTTCAGAAATTTTATTTTGAGGCCAATTAAAAATTTTGTAACGTTTTTTTAATAATTTTATAACCTTTTTCATTTTTGAAGTTATTACAATGAAAGTTAAATAGGGTACTTACTTTAAGATGGTTATCATTTTTGTCAAGTTACAGAAATTTACAATACAATTTTTTTTTTGAAATTTTTATTCCGACTACGAATCAAAATTTTGCAACGTTTTCTACAATATTCTGTAACTTTTGCATTTAAGAGTCTATTGTAATAAAATTCAAGGACATTGTTAAATCTGACATTCTTATCATTATGATAGGTATATAGAACTGTACTTTCGTTTAAGTATTTAGGCACTTTCTCAGGACGAATAAAAATTTTGTCATATTTTCTTAATTTTTTTGTAATTTTGCATTTATGAAGCTATTGCAAAAAAGTACTTATTTTGACATAATATCATTAATGAAAAATTGCAGAATTTTACAAAAATAAAAAAAATTTCTTAAAGATTTTGTCACTTTTGCATTTGTTTTTAAATTTTTTCTTTTGAAGACAAAACAAAATTTCGAAACATTTTGTTTAAGATTCTGTAATTTTTCTTTTTATGAAGATTTAATATTGAAATTTGAGACAGTTGCTTTAACATGCTTATCATTTTTGTGAAATTCCACAATTTCACAAGATAAAGGAAAATTTTTGGAAATTTTTGTTTTGAATTTTGCAACGTTTTATTTAAGATATTGTAACTTTTGAACTTATGAGGCTATATCAATAAAATTGCAGGACATGATTATTATTTGTGTAAAGTTACATAACTGTAGAAAAAAAATTAAAATTTTTTATTTTATTTTATTTTTATTTTGAGGGCGAACCAAAATTTTGCAACGTTTATTTGAAAATTCTGTAACTTTTGTATTTAAGAGGTTGTTGCGATGTAGTTTGAGGAAACTGTTGAATTCGACCTGCTTATCATTTGTGTAAAGTTACATAAATGTACAACAAAAAATTAGAAATTTTTGTTTCGTAAATGCTTATAATTTTTATGAAGGTACAGAAATCTACGACAAAATAAAATATTCGAGAACGAATCAAAATTTTACAACGTTTATTTTAATATTCTGTAACTTTTGCTTAAAAGGCTATTGCAATAAACTTTGAGTATATTCGAGAATTTTACAAGAAAAAAGAAAATTTCTACAAATTTTTGTTTGAAGATGAATTAAAATTTAGCAACATTTTATTTTAGATATTCAAACTTTTGCATTTGTGAAGCTATGACAATTAAATTGGACGAGGTTACTTAATTTGACATGCTTATTATTTGTGTAAAGTTACATAATTGTACAACAAAAGGATTTTTTTTAGAAATTCTATTACATTTTTTAGAAATTTTTATTTAAGTACGAATAAAAATTTTGCAACGATTTCTTCAATATTCTCTAAGTCTGGCATTTAAGAGGATATTTTGTTAAAATTTGAGGAGACTGTTAAATTTCACATGCTTATTATTTGTGTGAAAGTACAGAATTGTTTGACTAAAAGGAAAATTTTTAGACACTTCATTCTTAGGATGAATAAAAATGTTGTCACATTTTCTAAAAAAAAATTGTAACCTTTGGATTTATGAAGCTATTGTAAAAAAGTTCAAAAGGTTTATTTTGACATGATTATTATTTGTGTAAAATTATAGAATTTTACAAAAAAAATTAAAATTTTATTTTTTTATTATATTATTTTTTTTTTTAAATTTGGCAACATTTTCTTAAAGATTTTGTTACTTTTGCATTTGTGAGGCTACAACAATAAAATTTGAGGAAATCGCTTAATTCGAGATGTTTATTATTCGTGTAAAGTTAAATAATTGTACAAGAAAAAGGATTTTTTAGAAATTTTGCAAAATTTTTTTAATCATTTTATAATTTTTGTATTTTTGAAGTTATTACAATGAAAATTAAATAGAGTGCTTTTTTAAATTTGTTTTTAGTTTTTGCGAATTTCTAGAATTTTACAAAAAAAAGGAAAATTTTTAGAACGACTTTTTAGGACGAAATCAAAATTTTGCAACGCTACTTTAATATTATGTACCTAATTGGATGAGATTGTTAAATTTAAGACGCTAATTATTTGTGTTAAAAGGAAAAAAGATACGCACTGTATTCTTAGGACCAATCAAAATTTTGTCATATTTTCTAAAAATTCTTTAATTTTGCATTTAAAGAGTTTTGCATAAAAGATTTATTTATTTATTTCGGCATAATTATCATTTGTGTGAAATTTCGAAGTTTTTTAGAAAATTTTATTTTCAAGACAAAGGAAAATTTCGTGAGGTTGTAATAATAAAATTTAAGAAAATTGCTTACTTTTACTTGCTGCAATTTTTCCGTTCTGTGCAACTCCAAAATTCTACAACAAAAAAGAATTTTTTTTAGAATTTATTATTTTTTAGGCAACATTCTGTTTAAAAGTTTGCAACTTTTGCATTTATAACAACAATGAAATTTGAAGAGGCTGCAACGAAAAAATTAGTAAATTAAGGCGATTAAAAATAAAGTTTATTGATAGCCCAATATCAAAAATGTTATTTACAATATTTTTGCCAACTTGTATTTTAACCAAATGACAAAAAAAAAGTTTATTTTTAAGTATTATAAAGCGAGTTATTCAACCAAAAATACAAGAGAAAAATCAAATCAAAATAAATTTCCAATACTGTGAAAAATTTCTTTTTAGTGTCACCTCTGCACGTCGTGCTGTCTTCGGAGAAGTTAAAATGCCATCTTAGGCCTCCGTTTCCATCGCCTTTATTGAAGATAACACTTTGACAACGACAGAAATCAGAAAAACAATATAAGCGTAATGGAGCCAAATCTAAAGAAACCCAAAATTTTAACGACGTTTATTTACAAAACAACACAATCAGTTTTTAGTTTCTATGCTATTGATCGTTCTCACAATAATATCCGTCGACTCTTTCAACTGGTCCTTCGTCATTACAAGAGGCGGCGCGAATCTGATGATATTTTCATGCGTGTGTTTGGCAATTAATCCGTTTTCTTTAAGTTTGAGGCAGATGTCCCAAGCTTCAATGTAATCTGTAAAAAAAAAGATTGTGGGCCATTGTTTATTTTCCACTTGTGAAGGGTCAGATAAAAGATTGCTTTATTTTCGCAACCTGTGTTTATAGAACCGGAATAAATCAATTTAATCACGAGATATTGAAGTAAAAATAGCTCGAGTTATCAGACCATCCAAAGAGAAATCGCGCCTTACTTTTATTAATGACGATCGCATTGAGCAACCCTTTCCCGCGTACTTCTATCACTATATCCTTGTTGAGTTTTTTCCTTAGTTCTCCCCGGAAAAGGTCCCCCAATTCCGCGGCGTTCTGGGCCAGATTCTCTTCTTCCAAGACTTCGAGAGCTGCGATCGCTACTTTGGATCCTAGAGGGTTCCCTCCGAAAGTGGAGCCGTGAGTTCCAGGCTCTATCACTAACATGATGTCGTCGTTGGCGAGACAGGCAGAAACTGGGTAGACTCCTCCACCTAGAGCTTTTCCCAGGACTAAAATATCAGGTTTGACGTCTTCATGGTCGACGGCTAGTCTTCGTCCGGTTCTTCCGAGCCCGGTCTGGATCTCGTCCGCGCTCCAGAGAACGTTGTACTTGGTGCATAGAGCTCGGACGCCTTTCAAGTAGCCTTCGTTGGGGACCACCACGCCGGCTTCTCCCTGGATGGGCTCGACCATGAACCCGCAGACGAGGGGATCTTGGAGGGCTTTCTAAAACGACAACGCTAGGAGAAGCGAGACACTTTTCTTCTTACTTCGAGAGCCTGGAGATCGTTGTATGGAACACAGCTGAAGCCAGGCATGAACGGGCCGTAGTTTTCGAACGACTGTGGATCGGTCGATGCAGAAACGGCAGCCAGAGAACGCCCCCAGAAGTTATCGACGGCGAAGATCATCTTCGCCTCGTTCTTAGGAATACCCTTCACTTTGTAGCCCCATTTTCTCGAGAGCTTACACGCCGTGTCGTCAGCTTCCACGCCTACAACCCCAAACTTAGAAAAGGAAACTAAAAAACGGACAGACCTGTATTCATGGGCAGGACTTTGTCGTAACCGAAGAGTTTCGTGACGAAGCCCGCGTATTCGCCGAAGACGTCCGAGAAGAAGGCGCGGGAGACGTGGTGGAGGACCTGGGACTGTTTTTGGAGAGTTTCCACGATTTTTGGGTGGCAGTGGCCGAAGTTGTTCGCGGAGTAGCCGCTGAGGTAATCGTAATAGCGTTTTCCTTCCACGTCCCAGACGAACACACCTGGGAAAAATAAGGTTTGAGAAGGCCTTGGAATGGCTCGCTTTACCTTGGCCTTTACATAAGGCTACAGGCAAAGGGTGGTAATTGTGAGCGGCGTATTTATGTTCTCGGTCGATCATTTCGTTGGTACTGAGGAGTTCCGTTCGAGTTGTGCCGGAAAGGGCTTGGAGGCTGGTTCTGAGTAGAGACGTTGCACGGATTTTGGACAGCATTTTGAGTTAGCTGGAACAGAAGGAAGAACGTGGGATAAACAACGAGTACAAAAAAAATGGAAGAGTGCCCCAAGGGTCAGTTTTGGGGCCAATTATAAAGAAAAAGTCACTTTGAGAAGCTCTGAATTTAAGGTTACATTTGAGGATCTGAAAATCTGAAAAAAATATGGAAATCTACACATCTAATTTTGGATTTGAAAGATCTCAGAAAAACTAAAAAATCAAAAGAAGTAAAGGAAAATTGAAAAGTTAGAGTCCATCAAAAATTTCTGAAATGTGTGAAATCTAAGAAATGAATTTGATCTAGAAAATTGAAGATTGCTAAAATTCTAGAGGATTTAAGCCATTCAAGACAATTAATATAAAAAGTCAGGCGGTTTAAAAAAAAGTAAGGTCTAAAGAATCTAAAAAATTTAAACAAAATGTTGGGAATTTAAAGAATTCAAAGATTTTATAAGGAATTTAGAAAGTCTAAATTGTCTAAAAAACTTAAGAAGCAATGAGAATTCAAAGATATAGAATAAAAAAAGTCTAAAAATTTTATAAAATTTAAGAAAATTCTAAAAAGTTTAAGAAATTTGAAAAAAAAAGAAAATTTTTAGATTTAAAATTTAAAAATGTTCAGAATCTATCTACCTCTTGTTAAGCTAAAGCATCCAGAATTTGAAAATTTTGATCATTCTAGAGAATGGAACGAATCTAAGAATTCTAAGAAATATAGGAATTTTAATTTTAAATAAATGTGCAAAAAAAATTAAAAATTATCTAAAAGGAAATATAACAAAATTTAAGGATTTTAAGAAATCTATAAAATAGATATATTCAAAAAAATTTCAAAATTTTTAAGTCACTAGAATCTTCATCTTAATTAATTTAAGTCTTAAATTACAAAAATTTAATGTTTTGAATTTTAAAGTAGCTTAAAAAAATGGAAATAGAAATCGGATGGAAATGGAATAATGGAAAACAAATATTCCATTATTTGAAAAAAGGAAAAAAAAATAATCGATCTTAGTAGAAATTTGATTTTTTTGAAATTTTTGAAAAAGTTTAGAAATCTAAAAAAGCTCAAAAAAAGTGAAAAAAGAAGACAAAGATCATAGTTAGACTCCAAAATATCTATATAAAAAATATATAGAGCTTTAGAAGTCTGTACAGCCGTAGAAATCAAAATTTTTTGAAAATCTAAGAAATCTTAAACGTGAGAATTGTCTAAAATGTGTGAAATCTAAAAAACGAATTTATCCTAGAAAATTCTTAGGATTCTTAGATATTTAAAAATTCAAGAATTCTAGAGAATATAGAGAATTTAAGTCATCTAAGAATTGTAGGATAATTAGCCTTAAAACTCAGGAAATGTAAAACGATAAGAAATTTTTAAAAATATGAAAATTTAAAAAAAAAATTGAGAATTTAGAAAATTACAGGTTTCTTCTTAATCTAGAAAAAAATTGTATAAAAAGTTTAATACGCCTAGAGAAATGAAAGATTGCAAATTAAAAATCTAGAAATTCTAAAAATTTAAAAAAATTCTAAAAAAAGTGTTTGAAAGAAATAAAAAAATTGAAAAAATTTTTGAATTTAAAAATATGCATAATCTACCTCACTTTGTAAAACTGAAAGATCTAAAAATTCTAGAATTTAAAAATCTTGATGATTCTAAGGAATATAAATAATATAAATTTTAACGAACTTCGAACTTTTAACGAAAATTCTAAAAAATTTTAAAATTTTAGAAATCTGAAGAAGAAAATGTAACAATTTTAAAAATTAAAAAAAAAACTATCAAATAAAGATGTGAATTCTAAAAATTTTCAAAAGTTTGAGAAGTCACTAGAAAATTTTGAAAATCTAAGAAAACAAAAAAAATCTACAATATCTGAAAATGTTGACGATTCTAAAAATTCTATGAAATCAAGAAAATTTCAGGGATCTAAGAAATTTCAAAATATCTAAGAAATCTAGGAATTTGTCTTATTTAAAAAATGTTAAATTTTAAGATGTTCCTAGAATCTTAATCTTAATAGATTTTAATCTAAAATGTAAGACAAAGTAAAAAAGTAAGAAATCTAAAAAATCGAACAAATAAAAAAAAACGAGAATTTAGAACAATACAGGACTTTTTTAAGGAATCTAGACAAATTAAAAAGTCTAAAAATTTAATAAACTCAGAGAATTTAAAGATAGCTAATAAGTCTAGAAATTCTAAGAAAGCTAAGGAAATTCAAAAAAAAAAATTAAATTAAAAAATGTGCAAAACCTACTTAACTTATAGTAAAGCTAAGGGATCTAAGGGATTTCAAGGAATCTAAAAAATATAGAAATTTTAACGAATTTTCAAAATTTTTAAAATCTAAATATTCTAAAATTTTTCAAAAATTTAGAAATTTAGATGAGTAATATAAAATTCAAATAAGCGCAAAAAAAATAATCTAACAATCTTAAGAATTTTAAAAAAACAATATCAAATAAAGATAAGAATTATAAAAAATTTCAAAATTTCGAAGTCACTAGAGAATTTTGAAAATCTACGAAATCTAAGAAACCAAATAAAAAATAAAAGATCTACATTATCTGAAAATGTTGATGATTCTAAAAATTCTATTTAATCAAGAATTTATCTAAGAATTATAGCGAATTCAAGAAATTACGAAATTTTAAGAAATCTAGAAAACGGAATTTAAAAGATCTTAGAAATATCGTGAATTCTAGGATTCTAGAAAAATGAAACAGAATTTATAGAATCTTGGCAATCTAAAAAAATCTAGAAATCAAAAACACAAAAGAGTAAGCAAACGCAATGAATTTAAGAATATAAAGAATTCGATTGATTCTAACAAATTCTTAGAAATCTAGGCAATCTAGATTTAGAAACATATCTTAAAAATGTAGAAAATTTGAGTTTTGTTAATTTTAGTAAATTACCTAATTTTGAGAGCCGAAGAAAGAAAACGATTTTCAATAAAAAACTTCACGGCTAAAGACATTTCGGTTTAAAAAACTATTATAAACTAAAAACACAGAATTAAGTTCAAATTTCACGCCCAAAACGAATCGTCCAATAAAATGTTCAATTTGTTTTTAGAAACAACAGCTAAAACCAGAATCAAAGGTCAAGTAAATTTTTTCGAACAAACATTTTTTAATCTAAGATTAAACCAAGAAATTTTAACTAGTTTGAGTGTGGTTCAATCGACGCTATCCAAATTGACCCATGACCTATTCTAATGTGTTTTTTCACCTTTCTGTACGATAAAAACCGACGTACTTTGAACTTATCAACATAAAAAATGAAAAAAACAAACATGACAAAAATAATTGATAAACAAACGAGACGTGGAGGATGACTTATGAATAATTCAAAATGTTATTTTGTTATTTACCTTGAAGAAAAGCAAATCGCGGCAACGAAAGAAAATTCTGAAAATCAAACTCCCATTGTCGCCGTTACCTTCACTAGAAGGCAATAAATGACCAACATTGATGTGAAAACTGAACTTTGGATTAATTTTTTTCTACTCATCGCTATCATCAAGTAAACATCATTAGAAACGTGAGACGAATTTATTTTACTTAAAATCATTTTAACTAAAAACATACCTTCAAATCGTCAACATGACCAAAAACAAAACAAACTCAGACGTTTTCACCGAGCTACTGCGACCTTTCCTTTAACAACATTCCATTCAATGCAAACTTGCTCGTTTACTGACGTCCATTCCTCAAATCCAAGCAATTTCTGACCAATTTACCGACAGAGCAACCTCACAAATGCGAACACTTTAACAAACGTCAACTTCTCATTCTTCCAGTTTTGACCTTCAAGTATTTATCGAGTATGTAAATGAATTTGCGTTTTAGCTTGGGGGAATTGTTTACTTTTTAACCTGGTCTAAAAATAACCGTGGATTAAAAAAAAAAGTTCAGAGGAAATGATTCTAAATGGGTCATCCGATTCATCGCGATATATACAGAGTGTTTCTTATTAAAGATCGTGGTAACCATGGCAACGCTGCAATTCAGGTCAGCGACATCAATGACTAGTTTGGGCGTGACGGTGTTTTTTCCAAATTTTGAAATTCGAACAACTTTCCAAATTTCTTAACACTTAAAATTTTGAAATTTAGTGTCAAAATGCGCACAAAACAAATAGAAAATCTTCAAATTAGTCTAATCGGCTTACCTGAATTTCCAACAAATACTAAGACTGTTTTTCAAAATTTCTAAGGTTCCGTAAAATGCCTTGAAATTTTTTAAAATGCTCGGAGTTGGTCAATTTTTTCTATTTGTTAGAGTTATCAACTTCTGTGTTATGAATTTTGAAAATCAATTTTTGAAATCGACGAAACTTTCTCTATAAAAATGTATGAAACGCCTTCATTCTTTTTTTTTTGTTAAATGCTGAACAGCTTTAAATTTTCTGAATTTTTATAAGTTACTCAATCTTTTAATTTGGAATTTAGAAATCCATCATTGTGGAAAAAACTGAAATATTTCAAAACAGAAGCTTATAAGTCGCTGAATTAGAATGCCTTTCTAAAATCTGCGATCTTTGCAAAATGCCTTCAATACTTTAAAAATGCCCACAATTTGCTGATTGCTGAACAGTTTCAAATTTCTCAGATCCTTAAAATTTACTCGAAACTTTTTAAAAACTTCTGCCTAAAATCTGCGAATATTCTTTAAAAATTGCTAAAAATCAAATCTACAGTATTTGATAAATGCTTTAAGAACTTTAAAAATGCCTAAATTCCTCAGATTTTTAAAAGTTATTTAGTTTTTTAATTTAGAATTTAGAAATTATGAAAAAACTGAAATATTTCAAAGCAGAAGCTTATAAGTCGCTGAATTAGAATGCCTTTCTAAAATCTGCGATCTTTTCAAAATGCCTTCAATACTTTAAAAATGCCCACAATCTGCTGATTGCTGAACAGTTTCAAATTTCTCAGATCCTTAAAATTTACTCGAAACTTTTTAAAAACTTCTGCCTAAAATCTGCGAATATTCTTTAAAAATTGCTAAGAACCTGATCTACAGTATTTGTTAAATGCTTTAAGAACTTTAAAAATGCCTAAATTCCTCCGATTTTTAAAAGTTACTCAATCTTTTAATTTAGAATTTAGAAATTATGAAAAAAGACTGAAATATTTCAAAGCAGAAGCTTATAAGTCGCTGAATTAAAATGCTTTTCTAAAATCTGCGATCTTTTCAAAATGCCTTCAATACTTTAAAAATGCCCACAATCTGCTGATTGCTGAACAGTTTCAAATTTCTCAGATCCTTAAAATTCACTCAAAACTGTCTAAAAATTTCTGGCCAAAATCTGCGAATTTTCTTTAAAAATTGCTAAAAACCAAATCTACAGTATTTGATAAATGCTTTAAGAACTTTAAAAATGCCTAAATTTCTCCGATTTTTAAAAGTTACTCAATCTTTTAATTTGGAATTTAAAAATCCATCATTGTGAAAAAAACTGAAATATTTTAAAGCAGAAGCTTGTAAGTCGCTGAATTAAAATGCCTTTCAAAAATCTGCGATATTTTCAAAATGCCTTCAATACTTTAAAAATGCCCACAATCTGCTGATTGCTGAACAGTTTCAAATTTCTCAGATCCTTAAAATTTACTCGAAACTTTTTAAAAGCTTCTGCCTAAAATCTGCGAATATTCTTTAAAAATTGCTAAAAATCAAATCTGCAGTATTTGATAAATGCTTTAAGAACTTTAAAAATGCCTAAATTCCTCCGATTTTTAAAAGTTATTTAGTTTTTTAATTTAGAATTTAGAAATTATGAAAAAAACTGAAATATCTCAAAGCAGAAGCTTATAAGTCGCTGAATTAAAATGCCTTTCTAGAATCTGCGATCTTTTCAAAATGCCTTCAATACTTTAAAAATGCCCACAATTTGCTGATTGCTAAACAGTTTCAAATTTCTCAAATTCTTAAAATTTGCTCAAAAAGTGCCTAAAAACTCTAGCTAAAAATTGTTAAAAATCTTGAAAATTCTTTTGCGTAAAATGTGCGAAAATTCTTTAAAAATCGTTAAAAACTAAATCTACAGTTAAACTGCTAAACGCTTTAAGAACTCTAAAACTGCACACCACACGTTACATTTTTTAGAATTTTTATTTAAAAAAAAAAAATGAAATGATTTAAATCGCTAAAAAATGGCTTTCATAAATCAGTATCTCCGATATTGATCTACAGCTTTCGGAAATTTTGAAAATGCTTTGAGCATTCTCTACACATTCTAAAAATTCTAAATTCTATGAAAATAAATCAAAGATAAATTAGATTTATACCATACATTTTCTGAAATGTTAGAATCTTTAAAATCTTAAAAATCAATATCAAAATAAGTGCAAAGTACAAAATACTAAAATAGATAGAAATTCCAGAACTTTGAAAATTAAAATAAAAACCTTTTTCCACCTTGTATGTAACCATATTTTCCGAAATTTTGCAACATTTCACCGACTGTTAATAATTTATGACAGTTTTAATCACCGATTGTGAAATTAATTGATACAGATTTATTTCCATAACCAGCATCATGTAATAAATCAAACTTTAAAAAATGTCCTTGGTGTTGCAATATCTACGTACGTTTTTTCACTAAAAATATGACACTAAACACAGATTCTAATTATACCGATAGAATCCACCAAAAGCGTAAAACTGATTGAATATTGGTAAACATGGATTTATAGTGTCTTATCATTTCTTATCACTATCTGACATTATCAGTGTTGTGTTGTTCTCTTCTAAATATAACACACTGGATAAAAAGTAAGTTCTACGAATGTTAAGTACGTTCTTAAAAAATAATAAAGTAATATAATACAAAGATTAAAATCTTGCAAGAAGATTTTTTTTTAATTCGAATGACAGTAAAAACGCAAAATGACAAGGATCTCAGTCTTAATTAAAATAAAAGTAAAAGTAAAATATTAATTCAAAATTATTAATTAATAACACTCTAAAAGTTTTGAAACTTAAAATATAAAAATATAATTTCTTTTCACTTTTAGTAACTTCTTTGTCAATGAGCCATTAATAAAATTGATTTTTAATCGGTTTTATTAACAAATTTATTTGTTAAATAACTACAAAATCGCAGCGTCCCAAATTTCATCGTTATAGCCTTATAAATGCAAAAGTTACAAAGTCTTAAAAAAAATGTCGAAAAATTTTGATTCATCAAAATAAAAATTTCTAAAAAATTTCCTTTTTCTTGTAGAATTCTGTAATTTTACACAAATGATAAGCATCTCGAAGTAAGCAGCGTTGTAAACTTTTACTATAATAGCATGACAAATACAAAAGTTACAAAAATTATTAAAAAATGTGTCAAAATTTCTATTGTCCTAAAAATGAAAATTTCCAAAAATTTCCTTCTTGTTGTAAAATTCTGTAATTTTACACAAATGAAAAACATGTTAAAATAAGCACCATTTTAATTTTTTTTTACAATAGCTTCATAAATGCAAAAATTACAAAATCTTAAGGAAATGTCGCAAAATTTTGATTTGTCCGAAAACTAAAAATTTCTAAAATGTTTTCTCTTTATTGTAGAATGTTTAATTTCACCCAAATGAAAAAACGTGTCAAAGTTAGCAACTTCATTTAATTTTATTGTTACAACCTCATAAATGCGAAAGTTACAAAATGCTAAAGAAAATGTTACAAAATTTTCATTCGTACTAAAAATAAAAATTTCCAAAAATTTCCTTCTCATTGTAAAATTCTGTAATTTTACACAAATGAAAAGTATGCCAAAATAAGCACCACTTAAAATTTTCTTTGCAATAGCCTTATAAATGCAAAAGTTACAACATTTTTAATAAATATGACACAACTTTAATGAAATGAAAAAAATATCCAAAAATTTTCCTTGTCGTCAAACAATTCTGTACTTTAACAAAAACGACAAGCATGTCCAAATTAACAGTCTTGTAAAATTTCATTGCCAAAGACTCTTAAACGCAAAAGTTGCAGAATATTAAAAAAAGTGGCAAAATTTTGATTCGTCCCCAAAATAGAAATTTCTAAAAAAAAAATTATTGTAGAATTTTGTAATTTCACACAAATGATAAGCATGTCGAAGTAGGTACCGTTTTAAACTTTTACTATAATAGCTTCATAAGTACGGAAATCACAAAAATTCTTAAAAATTTTGAAAAAAATTTTGATTTTTCTAAAAACAGACAATTTCTAAAAAATTCCTTTTTATTGTAAAATTTTGTAATTTTACACAAACGAAAAATATGGCAAAATAAGCACAATTTTCAACTTTCTTTGCAATAGCTTCATAAATGCAAAAGTTACAAAATTTTTAGGAAAATATGACACAGTTTTAATAAAATGAAAGAAACATCCAAAAAAATTTCTTGTTTTCAAACATTTCTGGACTTTAACACAAAAAACAATCAAGTCAGAATTAACAGTCTTGTCGAATTTCATTGCAACAGACTTTTAAATGCAAAAGTTGCAAAATATAAATAAGGTTGCAAAATTTTGATTCCTCAAAAAAAAAATCTAAAAAACTTCCTCTTTTTTGTAGAATTCTGTAATTTCACACAAATGAAAAACATGTTAAAATAAGCACCATTTTAATTTTTTTTTACAATAGCTACATAAATGCAAAAATTACAAAATCTTAAGGAAATGTCGCAAAATTTTGATTTGTCCGAAAACTAAAAATTTCTAAAATGTTTTCTTTTTATTGTAGAATGTTTAATTTCACCCAAATGTGAAAACATGTCGAAGTTAGCAACTTCATTTAATTTTATTGTTACAACCTCATAAATGCGAAAGTTACAAAATGCTGAAGAAAATGTCACAAAATTTTCATTCGTACTAAAAATAAAAATTTCCAAAAATTTCTTTCTTATTGTAAAATTCTGTAATTTTACATAAATGAAAAGTATGCCGAAATAAGCACCACTTAAAATTTTCTTTGCAATAGCAAGAATAATGCAAAGTTATAAAAATTTTAATAATATGACACAACTTTGATGAAATGAAAAAAATATCCAAAAATTTTCGTTGTCGTCAAACAATTCTGTACTTTAACAAAAACGACAAGCATGTCCAAATTAACAGTCTTGTCAAATTTCATTGCCGTAGACTATTAAACGCAAAAGTTGCAGAATATTAAAAAAGTGGCAAAATTTTGATTCGTCCCCAAAATAGAAATTTCTAAAAAAAAACAAATTTATTGTAGAATTTTGTAAATTCACACAAATGATAAGCATGTCGAAGTAGGTACCGTTTTAAACTTTTACTATAATAGCTTCATAAGTACAAAAATCCCAAAAATTCTTAAAAAATTTTTTCAAAATTTTGATTTTTCTAAAAACAGACGATTTCTAAAAAATTCTTTTTTATTGTAAAATTTTGTAATTCTACACAAACGAAAAATATGGCAAAATAAGCACAATTTTCAACTTTCTTTGCAATAGCTTCATAAATGCAAAAGTTACAAAATTTTTAGGAAAATATGACACAATTTTAATAAAATGGAAGAAACATCCAAAAATTTTCCTTGTTGTCAAACAATTCTCTACTTTAACAAAAACGACAAGCATATCCGAATTAACAGTCTTGTCAAATTTCATTGCCGTAGACTATTAAACGCAAAAGTTGCAGAATATTAAATAAAAAAAGTGGCAAAATTTTGATTCGTCCTCAAAATAAAAATTTCTAAAAAAAAAATTTTTATTGTAGAATTTTGTAATTTCACACAAATGATAAGCATGTCGAAGTAGGTACCGTTTTAAACTTTTACAATTATAGCTTCATAAATACAAAAGTTACAAAAATTATTTTAAAATGTGTCCAAACTTTCTCTGTCTTAAAAATAAAAATTTCCAAAAATTTCCTAGTTATTGTAAAGTTCTGTAATTTTGCGCAAACAAAAAGTAGGTCCAAATAAGCACCATTTAAATTTTTCTTTGCAATGGTTTCATAAACGCAAAAGTTACCAAATTTTTAAGAAAACATTACAATATTTGACAATACATCAATTTTGATGAAATGAAAAAAATATCCAAAAAAATTCCTTATTATCAAACAGTTCTGTACTTTTACACAGAAAATAAGCATGTCAGAATTAACAGTCTTGCCAAATTTCATTGCAATAGACTTTAAAATTCAAGAGTTAGCAAAAGAATATTAAAAAAAGTTGCAAAATTTTGATTCGTCCTCAAAATAAAAATTACTAAAAACTTCCACATTTTTGTATAATTTCAAACAAATGATAAGCATGTCATAATTAGTAATCTATTAAAATTTCATTGTTATAGCCTCATAAACGCAAAAGTTACAAAATGTTAATGTTAACGAACGTCGCAATTTTTTTTAAATGAAAATCCTAAAAAAAAAATATTGTGCAATTATGTAACCCATTACAAATGATAAGCATGTCAAAATTAGCAACGTCTGTAAATATCATTGTTATGGCCTAATAAATGCAAAAGTTACAATTAAAAAAAAAACGTTGAAAATGTATTCTAAAAATGAGAATTTTTAAAATATTTTTTAATTTTTTTATCGTATAATTATGTAATTTCCCACCAATAATAAGCATGTCAAACGCAGTAGCCTCCCTAAATTTTTGTTATAATAGCATTTAAAATGCAAAAATTACAGAATGTTAATGCTAACGAACGTCGCAATTTTTTTTTTAATTTTTTTTTTTTGTTGCACAATTATGTAACTCATTACAAATGATAAGCATGTCAAAATTAGAAATAACCTTAAATATCATTTTTACAGTCTAATAAATGCAAAAGTTACAGTTTATGTTGAAAATTTATGATCATTAAAAATGAGATTTTTTTTAATTTTTGTTATGAAATCATTTTAAATACAAAAATTTCAGAATGTTATAAATATTTCTTACTTTGAACCATGTTGAATTAATTAAAAATCATGCAAAATTGAAGATACAAGCATTCATTTTTTATTGTCAATCTATCTATTATCTACAGGGTGAAGAAAAAAACAATTTTTGGCTCATTATGTGTATTCTTTCGCGATATATTTAGCAACGGTATTCAGCTGCATATTGAAAGTCCCCTCGTATATGCTCCCAATCTTCACGTCCCTGTAAAACTTCTCCTGAATGAAATCTTTGCTGAAGCCAACTCCCCCCATCCAGTCTATACATTTAATGCACGTCTGCTGAGCCACTTCCGCCGAATACCACTTGGCCATTGCAGCTTTCGGCGTAAACTCCTCTCCGTTCTCCACCAGCCTTGCCGCATTATAAACCAAAAGTCTTGCACTTTCGATCTGCGTCGCAACTTGGGCAATTTGGTGTTGCATCCCCTGAAAATTGAACACCGCAGTTCCGAACTGTTTCCTCTCGAAAAGATACGGCATGGTTGCATCAAAACACCCTTGAGCTAACCCCACCATTTGTGCCCCTATCCCGATTCTTCCTTCGTTTAAAAATCCGGCTGCTATTTTGTATCCCTGTCCAAGATGGCCTAAGATGGCGCTTTTTGGGACTCTGACGTCGTCGAAGGTGAGCATGCAAGTGCCGGAAGCACACAGACCTAGTTTTTTTTCTGATGGTGCTATGGTAAGACCGGGAGAGTCTCGCTCGACTAGAAAACACGTGATGCCTTTGTAGCCCTGAAACGGAAAGTTAGATCTAGAAGAGTTGCTTCTGTGGTTTACTTGAGAGGGGTTCGCGTTGGCCATTACGAGAAAGAGGCCGGCTAAGTCTGAGTTGGAAATCCACATTTTTGAGCCGTTGAGGATGAAGTCGGGGCCGTCTGCTTTGGCGGTTGTTTTTAAGGAAAAGGCGTCGGAGCCGGAGGAGGGCTCGGTCAAGGCGAAACTGCTGCTCTAGGGAAAAAAATCATTCAATGTTTGAAATTTCAAAGTGAAGAGAAAAAGTAAATTAATTTAAGAAGAATTTTCAATTTCCGTACAAAATGTAGAATTTAAAAAAAAACTCAAAAAATTGTAAAAAAAGAAATCAGATCGAAAGAATCCAATTTAAGAGATCCAGAAATTGTGTGAAATCTAAAGAATTGAGAATTTCTAAAAAATATACGAAATGTTTAGATTAAAGTTATAAGGAATTTTAGTGACTTGTAGAACCGTAAAAATCAAAATTTAAATAATAAAAAAATATGTTGAAAATCTAAGACATCTTAAATCTGGAGAAGCTGAGAAACGTGAAAGATTTCTGAAATATGAGAAATCCAAGAAATGAATTTAATCTAGAAATTTGAAATGTGCTTAGATTTTTAAAAATTTTGGAGAATTTAAGAATTCTAGAGAATGTAGAGAAGAATTGTAGCATAATTAATCTCAAAGTAAGGCAATGTAAAAAAGTAAGAAATCTAAAAAATCCAAGATTTTTAAAAAATCGAGAATTTAGATAATTACAGAATTTTTTAAGGAATTTTAAGCAATTTAAAGACAGCAAATAAGAAATCTAGAAATTCTAAGGAACTTAAGAACATTCTAAAAAGTTTAGAAATTTTGAAAAAAATTGAAAAATTTTGAGATTTTAAAATTAAAAAGGTGTAAAATCTATCCAGTTCCGACTAAATCTAAGGAAACTGGGAAATTTAGAATTTAAGAATTTTGACGATTCTAGAGAATCTAAGAAATATATAAAATTTTGTCGGATTTAACAAAAAAATATAAATCTTAAGTATATAGAAAAATTTATAAAAACGATCAAATACAGATTTAAATTATAAATATTTTTAAAAGTTCGAAAAGTCAGAAAAATTTGAAAATCTAAGAAATCTGAGAAAATAAAATAGAAATAAAAAAATTTATAATATCTGAAAATGCTGATGACTTGAAAAAACTTAAAATTAAAAAAAATCTAAGAAATTTAAGAATTTTTTAAAATAAAAAAAATCCAATAAAATCGAGACAAATTAAAATGTCTAGGAAACACATGGAATCTAAAAGTTTAAGAAATCCAAAGAATCTAAGAATTTTTAGAAATTTCGAGTCTCTAAAGATTAAAGAAAATGTAAGAAATCTAAGCAATAAGAAATGTATAAAAATTTCCGTTTTGAAAATTCTAAAAATCCAAGAATTATACCAAATTTAAGAAATTATGAAAATTTAAAAAGTCTAGAAAGCTAAATTTAAGATCATCGTTTTTTTATTATTTATTATCTCTCATTTGGAGAAATGTGTGAAATCTGTAAAATCTGAGCATCGTAAAAAATCTAGAAATACCCTCGGAATTCTGTGAAATCTAAAGAATTGAAAGAATCCAAAAAAAATATACATCTCTAGCTTAAATTTTGGAAGTCTGTAGAATCTTAGAAATATAAGTTGAAGCAATCAAAGAAAAATTGTCTTAAAAATCTAAGAAATTTAAAATCTAGAGAAACTAGAAAAACAAAAAATTTCTGACATAATGCAGGGTGAAAAAAGTAAGAGATCAAAAAAATCTAGAAGATATAAAACAAAAATTTTGAGAATTTAGAGAATTAAAGAATTTTATAAGGAATCTAGAAAGTCTAAATTATCTAGGAAATTTAAGAAACACAGAGAATTCAATGATAGCAAATAAAAAATCTAGAAATTCAACAGAATTTAAGAAAATTTTAGAAAAACAAATCAATAAATTTGAAAAAATACGAAAATTTTGATTTTTAAAATGTTCAAAACCTGCCTAATCCTTAGTAAAGCTGAGATATCTAGAAAGTCTAGAATTTAATTTTTTCTCGGGAATCAAACAAAGAAGTACAGGAATTTTAACGAACTGAGAGAATTATAAAAATTTAAAATATTTAGAAAATTCCGATTCAAAAAAAAAATTAAAATCTAGGTAATGAATTAATTAAATTCAACTAAATGTGCAAATTATTAATCTAAAAGAAAATATAACAAATTTAGAGATTTAAAAAAAATAAAGATATAGATTTCAAAATTTTCAAAATAAGTCACTAAAATTTAAAGAATTTTGAAAATCTAAGCAATCTAAGAAAACAAATTAAAAAGTAGAAAACCATCAATTCTTTAAAATGCTGATTCTAAAAATTTTATGAAATCAAAAAGTTTTCAAGGATTTACGAAATTTCAGAAAATCTAAGAATTTTTTAACATTTAAAGAACAGAAATTAACGCATCTAAGAATTAAAAATTCTTATAATTTTTTGAATATCTATCTACCTAGATTAAAAAACTACATCTAAAAAATGTAGAAAATTCAAGAAATTTGAGAATTTTAAATTTAAAATCTAAATAAATAAAAGGAAAAATTTTAGAAATTTTGTAACATTAGTAACTTTTGCATTTGTAAGACTATAACAATGATATTTGGGGAAGTTTTGATATATTAGTCATTTGTCAAGAGTTATATAATTCTACAATTTTTTTTTCAAATTTCTATTTTGAGAACAAATCAAAATTTTGTGACGTTTGCACTTTTGAGGATCTTAATTTTATTTTTGCGCCAAATGATTAAAAATTTTGTAACTTTTACACTTATATAGCTATTATATAAGTTCAAGATGATACTTATTTTGACATGCTTATCATTTATGTTGAATTACAGAGATCTATAATAAAAAGAATTTTTTTTAGAAATGTTCATTTTTAGTACAATTTTTTTTTAACATTTTGTAACTTTCGCATTTATGGGGTTATAACAATAAAATTTAAGAAACTTGCTAACTTTGACATGTTTGTCATTTGTGTGAAATTACAAAATTTTACAGTTAAAGAAAACATTTTATAATTTTTTTAATTTTTAGTGAGTGATAATTTTGAAGCATTTTCTTTAACATTTGGTAACTATTGCATTTATGAGGGTGTAACAATAAAATTCCAAAACAATCCTAACTTTGACATGCTTATCATTTGTGTGAATTTCCAAAATTGTAGAACGAAAAGGAAAATTTTAAGAAATATTCTTATAAAAAATCAAAGGACCAACCATGCAAGTCGCCAGCTGCGGCAAGTACCTCCCCTTCTGCTCGTCTGTCCCTAACTTCATAATCACATTATTAACAAGAGTGTTTTGAATATCCACCAGCACTGCCACCGCAGGATCAATTTTCGAAATTTCTTCTATACACAGTATCGTTGTCATAAAATTGCACCCTGCTCCTCCGAACTCCGTGTCAATTTCAACACCCATCAACTTAAAACAAACAGTTCAGAAAAAAAAGAGAAAGTAGCGTCTACAGTACTCCGTTATCAAACAACACATCTAAAACCGACTGTTTGAATTTTCCCTCTCTTTCCATATCTCTGACGTGTGGAGCGATTTGTTCCCGAGCTACACGTGTTACTACAAAACAAAACTAAAATTCATAGTTATCTTTTGCACGCACCTGTTTCTTTCATTGTCAATTCATCGTCGGAAAATGTAGTCAAAGGTAAATGCCCCGTGTGTTTTAATTTCTTTACGGCGTGTTCAAAGATTGGTTTCGTGGTGACCTTGGAGAGGTAATTGTTAATATAAAAGTGAGAAAATGATTGAACGTACCTTTCGTAAAACTTTGACTAGATTGTTCATTTTTGGGCTGATTTGAAAAGACACTAACAAATACAAGTCAGGCAGGAAAACTCATTGTTAAGGTCATGCTTCTGTCATTAATTCAGTGATAAAGCGTGACGTGTGTAACAAAGTACGTTTTTATGTTTAAATTTCGCGCTCTTTTTTATAGCGGCTCCAGAGTGTTGGCTATGACACATGACAGTTTTAACATGAACACTCGGAAATGAGGTTAGGTTTTTTTTTAATAAAAACTGTTTATAATCTGCAATTTTGCGACTATAGAATTCAATTTTGGCACACCCTTAGTAAGCAAAGTTAGGGCACTCAGATTACATCAAAGGAAAACACTTTCAAGGTATAAACTTGAATTTTGGCACACCTAATTGCTAGTAGCTTTGCCAAGTTTTATAATTGTGAACCCAGCTGGCACTCAGATGCAGATGGAGATTTTTCTCTTGTAGAAACAATGCTTCACAACTTTAGTAATTCTTGAGCTATACACTTGAATTTTGACACATGTAATAAGCATGTTAAGGTTGGTAAATTTGCCAAATTTTATAGTTGTAGATCGAGCTATACTAGAATTATAGCACTTCGAATAAGATAATGATTTTTTTTCCGAACCACAAACAAAGCATTGCAAAATATGTAATTTTAAAGTGACACTTTTAATTTTTGACACATTTTATAAGCATGTCAGTATTAGTAGATATGCTAAATTTTATACATTTTGACCGAGCTGTATCAAAGTTTTAACACTCAGATTAAGATCATGGATTTTATTTCTCTAATCTACAGAGAATGTTATACAAAATTTTTTACTTCGGGGCTATCAACTTGAGATTTGGCACATTTATTAAGCATGTTGTAATCGGCAAAATTGTCACATTTTATAGTTGTAGACGTAGCTACACAGGAGATATGGCTCTCAGTTTAAAGTAACAAATCTTTCCACCATTCGATTAACAATGCTTCGTAAAATCTGTTATTTTAGAGCTGCGCACTTGATATTTAAGACACTTTTTAAGCATGTCAAAATTGAGAAGTGTGCCAAATTTAATAGTTATAGACGTAGCTATACAGAAGTTGCGGCTCTTAGTTTGAAATAATAGAAATTTTTCTGCCATTTGATAAACAATGCTTCACAACTTTAGTAATTCTTAAGCTATACACTTGAATTTTGACATACGTAATAAGCATGTACAGATTGGTAAGTACGCCAAATTTTATAGTTGTAGACCCATTTATAGAAGAGTTACGGCTTTCAGTTTAAAATAATAGAAAATTTTCTACCATTCGATAAACAATGCTTCAAAAAAACTGTAATTTCTCTGTAACCGACTTGAATTTTGGTAGACTTAATAAGTATGTTAATGCTAGTATTATTGCCAAGTTTGGTAGTTTTGAACCCAACTATACCAGAGTTCTAGCACTCAGACGCGATAATAGAAATGTTTTCCGCGTTGTAAAAGTAATGCTTCACAATTTCTGCAATTTTGGGCTAAAAACTTGAAATTTAACACACTTAATAAGCATGTCAAGGTTGGTAAATTTGGCAAATTTTATAGTTGTAGATCGAGCTATACTAGAATTATAGCACTTCGAATAAGATAATGAATTTTTTTTCGAACCATAAACAAAGCATTGCAAGATATGTAATTTTAAAGTGACATTTTTAATTTTTGACACATTTTATAAGCATGTCAGAATTAGTAGGTATGCTAAATTTTATCCTTTTTGACCGAGCTGTATCAAAGTTTTAACACTCAGATTAAGATCATGGATTTTATTTCTCTAATCTACAAAGAATGTTATACAATTTTTTTTACTTCGGGGCTATCAACTTGAGATTCGGCACATTTATTAAGCATGTTGTAATCGGCAAAACTGTCACATTTTATAGTTGTAGACGTAGCTGCACAGGAGATATGGCTCTCAGTTTAAAGTAACAAATCTTTCCACCATTCGATTAACAATGCTTCGTAAAATCTGTTATTTTAGAGCTGCGCACTTGATATTTAAGACACTTTTTAAGCATGTCAAAATTGAGAAGTGTGCCAAATTTAATAGTTATAGACGTAGCTATACAGAAGTTGCGGCTCTTAGTTTGAAATAATAGAAATTTTTCTGCCATTTGATAAACAATGCTTCACAACTTTAGTAATTCTTAAGCTATACACTTGAATTTTGACATACGTAATAAGCATGTACAGATTGGTAAGTACGCCAAATTTTATAGTTGTAGACCCATTTATAGAAGAGTTACGGCTTTCAGTTTAAAATAATAGAAAATTTTCTACCATTCGATAAACAATGCTTCAAAAAAACTGTAATTTCTCTGTAACCGACTTGAATTTTGGTAGACTTAATAAGTATGTTAATGCTAGTATTATTGCCAAGTTTGGTAGTTTTGAACCCAACTATACCAGAGTTCTAGCACTCAGACGCGATAATAGAAATGTTTTCCGCGTTGTAAAAGCAATGCTTCACAATTTCTGCAATTTTGGGCTAAAAACTTGAAATTTAACACACTTAATAAGCATGTCAAGGTTGGTAAATTTGGCAAATTTTATAGTTGTAGATCGAGCTATACTAGAATTATAGCACTTCGAATAAGATAATGAATTTTTTTTCGAACCATAAATAAAGCATTGCAAGATATGTAATTTTAAAGTGACATTTTTAATTTTTGACACATTTTATAAGCATGTCAGAATTAGTAGGTATGCTAAATTTTATCCTTTTTGACCGAGCTGTATCAAAGTTTTAACACTCAGATTAAGATCATGGATTTTATTTCTCTAATCTACAGAGAATGTTACACAAAATTTTTTACTTCGGGGCTATCAACTTGAGATTCGGCACATTTATTAAGCATGTTGTAATCGGCAAAACTGTCAAATTTTATAGTTGTAGATCGAGCTATACTAGAATTATAGCACTTCGAATAAGATAATGAATTTTTTTTCGAACTACAAACAAAGCATTGCAAAATATGTAATTTTAAAGTGACACTTTTAATTTTTGACACATTTTATAAGCATGTCAGTATTAGTAGATATGCTAAATTTTATACTTTTTGACCGAGCTGTATCAAGGTTTTAACACTCAGATTAAGATAATGGATTTTATTTCTCTAATCTACAAAGAATGTTATACAAATTTTTTTACTTCGCGGCTATCAACTTGAGATTTGGCACATTTATTAAGCATGTTCTAATTGGCAAAACTGTCAAATTTTATAGTTGTAGACGTAGCTACACAGGAGATACGGCTCGCAGTTTAAAGTAACAAATCTTTTCACCATTCGAATAACAATGCTTCGTAAAATCTGTCATTTTAGAGCTACCCATTTGATATGTAAGACACTTTTTAAGCATGTCAAAATTGATAAGTGTGCCAAATTTAATAGTTATAGACGTAGCTACACAGAAGTTACGGCTCTTAGTTTGAAATAATAGAATTTTTTCTGCCATTTGATAAACAATGCTTCCCAAAATCTGCTATTTTGGAGCTCTCGATTTGATCTTTGAGGCACTTTAAAAGCATGTCAGAATTTTTAGGTATGCTAAATTTTATGGTTGTAGATCTAGTTACAAAAGAGTTACGGCTCTCAATTTAAAATAACAAATTTTTCTAACAATCCTTCAAAAAATTTGGAACTTTATTATCTTGTGAACCCATTTATACCAGAGTTCTGCGACAAATAATGGAAATTTTTCTCTTTTTATAAAAAGAATGCTTCACAAAATCTCTAATTTTCGGACAATAAACTTGAAATTTGACAATTTGACAATTTAGCATGACATTTCTAGTGACATTGCTAAGTTTTAGCAATGCTAGGACACTCGGATTACGAAAATGGAAATTTTTCCCTTGTTCTAAAACAATGCTTCTTAAAATATATATAAGTCGTGAGTTATGAACTTAAATTTTAGCACACTTTATAAGCATATTATTGCAAGTAATATTGCTGAGTTTTATAGGTGTAGGAGAATTAGGGCACGCCGACTAAGGTAATAAAAATTTTTCTCGCGTTCTACAAACAATGCTTTATACTATAGAAAACCTGCGAACTAAAACAAAAAACACTAAACTATCGCATTTTCTTTTATTTAATACGAAATTATAAAAAAATCTCCATATTTCACCTTTCACGCCTTGAACTCCTTCTCGATCTGCTTCGCAATTGTACTCAGTTGAATATTATAAGTCCCTTCGTAAATGCTGCCAATTTTAACATCCCTATAAAACTTCTCTTGAATGAAATCTTTGCTGAAACCAACTCCTCCCATCCAATCAATACACTTAATGCACGCTTTCTGTGCCACTTCGGCCGCAAACCATTTCGCCATAGCTCCTTCTTTCAAAAACGGTTGTCCACTGTCAACCAGTCTCGCAGCATTATAAACCAAAAGTCTGGCAGCTTCGATCTCCGTCGCGACTTGCGCGATCTGATGCTGCATCCCCTGGAAATTAAAAACCGGTTTTCCAAACTGCGTCCTCTCCATCGTATAAGGAATGGTAGCATCGAAGCATCCTTGAGCTAAACCGATCATTTGAGCTCCTATTCCGATGCGACCTTCGTTTAAAAACTCGATAGCGTATCTGTAGCCTTTTCCAAATTCGCCCAAGATTGCAGATTCTGGCACGCGGACATTTTCGAACGTCAGCATGCAGGTTCCGGAGGCGGCAATGCCGAGTTTTTTCTCGGGTTTGTTGACGGTGAAGCCGGGAGTGTCTCTTTCGACGATGAAACATGTGATGCCTTTGTAGCCCTAGAAATATTGAACGATTATTGAGAATGGTTGGAGGCGTTGAGGAACGTACGGCCGAAGGATCTGCATTTGCCATGACCAAGAAGATTCCGGCCAGATCGGAGTTGGAGATCCACATTTTTGAACCGTTGATGATGTAGTCGGATCCATCCTTTTTTGCGGTGGTTTTTAGGCCGAAAGCGTCGGAACCTGCTGATGGTTCGGTGAGGGCAAAGCTGCTGACCTAGAAAAAACAAAAATTGGACCACCTGTATATAAACATTTGATAACAACGCAGCGTTATCGGCTTTAATAGGATTTAACGAAAATAAAATGTTGACAACAATAGATATAAATCATGTTTGTAATACAAAGCACGATTGGTTAAAAAAGTGGAAATTTTCGAACATTTGTAGATGTCTGTTTTGTTTACTTTCAACTGGTTCGTTATCGCGAAGTATAAAAATACATTCATAATGCAACATAAATAGCTTTAAATGTAATAAAATTATAAAGATCGTATTAGTGATAACAGGGACAGTATTACGATGGAAATTATGAACTTGACCAGAAACTTGAAAAAATATATAGCCTGAGATTTTGTCTGTACGCAATCTGTTAAAAAACTAAGTTTTTCACGCTAAGAATCTAAACAACAAAATTTCATTTTAAATCTGAGAAATTTAAAATTATGATTCGCAAACA
Source organism: Cynaeus angustus (assembly GCA_030157275.1). Lineage (NCBI taxonomy): Eukaryota > Metazoa > Arthropoda > Insecta > Coleoptera > Tenebrionidae > Cynaeus > Cynaeus angustus. The sequence goes on from CM058067.1 coordinate 12,549,647, forward strand.
TTGTGTTAAAAAAATCTAAGAGTTTTAACAAAGCCTAAAAATCTAGAATTTAAAATCTAATTTTAGAAAATTTTAGATTTTGACCACAAAGTTGTAGAAAACTCTAAAAAATCTAAGAGTCCAAAGTCAGAAACCTCTCTCGAAAAAGCTAAAATTTTGACTACAAAATTATGAAAATCTGTGATATCTAAGAGTTCCAGTAAGTCTGCGATTTTGACTACACGGTTATATAAACCTGTTTCGGGAAGCCTAAGAGGTTGACTAGAGAAGCTAAGAATCTTAATGATAAAATTGCATCTCAGATCTAAGATATTTAAAATTATGATTCACAAGCATAGGGATTTTTTCCATAGAATTTTAGAAACGTGTTTAAAAAATCTAAAATCTAAAAATCTGGAAGTTGAAATCTAATTTTAGAAAATTTTTAGATTTAGACTACAAAATTGTAGAAAGCTGTAAAAAATCTAAGAGTTCTAGCAAGTCTGGGAATTTGACTCCAAAGTTATAGAAATTTCTTTCGAAAAAACTAAGATTTTGTCTACAAAATTATGGAAACCTGGGAAAACATCTAAAATCTAAAAATCTGGAATGTGAAATCTAATTTTGGAAAATTTTAGATTTTGACTCCAAAGTTATAGAAACTTATTTCGAAAAAACTAAGATTTTGTCTACAAAATTATAGAAACCTGGGAAAATATCTAAAACCTAAAAATCTGGAATGTAAAATCTAATTTTGGAAAATTTTAGATTTTGACTCCAAAGTTATAGAAACTTATTTCGAAAAAACTAAGATTTTGTCTACAAAATTATAGAAACCTGGGAAAATATCTAAAACCTAAAAATCTGGAATGTGAAATCTAATTCTGGAAAATTTTAGATTTTAACTACAAAGTTATAGAAACTTATTTCGAAAAAACTAAGTTTTTGTCTAGAAAATTATGGAAACCTAGCAAAAGATCTAAACTCTAAAAATCTGGAATGTGAAATCTAAATTTAGAAAATTTTAGATTTTGACTCCAAAGTTATAGAAAAACTAAGATTTTGTCTAGAAAATCATGGAAACCTAGCAAAAGATCTAAACTCTAAAAATCTGGAATGTGAAATCTAATTCTGGAAAATTTTAGATTTTAACTCCAAAGTTATAGAAACTTATTTCGAAAAAACTAAGATTTTGTCTAGAAAATTATGGAAACCTAGCAAAAGATCTAAACTCTAAAAATCTGGAATGTGAAATCTAATTTTAGAAAATTTTAGATTTTGACTACAAAGTTGTAGAAATCTGTAAAAAATCTAAGAGTTCTGGCAAGTCTGTGATTTTGACTCCAAAGTCATAGAAACTATCTCGAAAAAGCTAAGATTTGAACTACAAAATTATGGAAACCTAGGAAAAGATCTAAACTCTAAAAATCTGGAATGTGAAATCTAATTTTGGAAAATTTTAGATTTTGACTACAAAGTTGTAGAAATTTGTAAAAAATCTAAGAGTTCTGGCAAGTCTGTGATTTTGACTCCAAAGTCATAGAAACCTATCTCGAAAAGGCTAAGATTTGGACTACAAAATTATGGAACCCTTTAAAAAAATCTAAAATCAAAAAATCTGGAATTTGAAATCTAATTTTGGAAAATGTTAGGTTTTGACTACAAAATTGTAGAAACTTGTAAAAAATCTAAGAGTTCTAGCAAGTCTGATATTTTGACTCCAAACATATCTAGGAAAAGCTAAGATTTTGACTACAAAATTATGGAAACCTGGGATATCTAAGAGTTCTCGCAAGTCTGCGATTTTGACTACACCTTTATAGAATCCTGTTTCGAAAAGTCTAAGAGGCTGAATAAACGAATTTAAGAATCTAAACAATAAATTTCATTTCAGATCTTTAAAAAAAACTAAAAGCTATGGAAAGCCTTGTAAAAAACTGCAAAAATTTAATTTTAATTCTGGAGTTTGAAATCTAATTTTGGAAAAGTTTAGAGTTTGACGTGTGAAAAAAATTTAGTTAGTTTGTACAAACACGGAAAAAATTATAACCTTGAAAATTTATGACATCTGAGAAATTTAAAATTGTGACTCGAAAAGCCGAGATTTTGACTACAGTTATAAAAATCTGTTTTAGAAGACCCAGAATTTTTACTACAGAACCCAAAGATCTAAACAATAAAATTTCGTTTCAGATGGAACTGAAACTTGCAAAAACGTGTAAAAAAATCTTGGAAATCTGAAACTTTGCCAGAGAGTATAAAAACCTGTAAAAAAATGTTCTAAATTTTCCAGACTTGAATAAAATATTAAATTCTTGAGAAAAGTCAAAAACATTTTTACAAATCCGCCCAGTAACAGATCCAATCATTCATTAATTCATCAAATTACTAACAAAACGACCTTCAGCATATTGTAATAATATAAATACCACAACATGAACAAAAAAACAATCTTTGAGTAACATGTTTTGCAACAACTAGAATCGACACGAAAAAACATTTTCTTTTTCTCTTCCACTCACCGTATTCGACGCTAACATAGGCAGATACTTCCTCTTCTGTTCCTCCGTACCCAATTTGATGACGACATTATTGATAAGCGTATTTTGGAGGTCAACCAAGATACCAAGCGAAGGGTCAACTTTCGAAATCTCTTCAACTGTTAAGACAGTCGTCATAAAATTGCATCCAGCGCCCCCATAATCCGTATCAATCTGAACTCCCATCAGCTAAAAGAGCACAGTCAAACGAGCACACGCCAGTGATTATAATTACCCCGTTGCTGAAAAGAAGATCAACGATGGACTTCTTGAACTTTCCTTCGTTATCCATCTCCCGAACATGCGGAGCGATTTGTTCTTGGGCCAACCTGGCGACTTTTTTTCACTTATTTTGGTCACTTTAGGTGGTTAATACGTACCTGTTTCTTTCATGGCTTGTTCATCTTCACTGAGGGTGGTTACGGGGAGATGTAAGGGTCTCGTGTCCCCATTCGGGTCGACGTTGGTTTGTGCTTCTTGGAGTTTTTTGGATCCACTAAACAGGTGTCTGATTAAAATGCCATTGTTGGCGATCTAGAAAAAAATTTGAGGAGAGAAAGACGACCGCGAGCGTACCTTTCTCGTCGCCTTAAGTAACCCGTTCATCTTGTTGTCTCACCGACAGACGACTACCTTTAACGAGCGTCAGATCTAACTGATCAAATACGCGTGCAGCCTTGGGTTGGTAAAAGTGATAACAATTTACTAATACTTTTATCAGTGTTTGGTGGGCTTGGAATTGGAGTCTGACGTGGTTTTAATTTGAAAACAATTATCTTCATTAGTATTAACTTAAGCATGGTGCTTAAGTCAGTTGGAATTAGCACTGATTCAAGGTCATGTCAATTGATGAGAGATCGAATTATTTGATCTCTGTTATTGGACGGTTCTAAAGTAACATCAACAGTTTTGTTACCATAGGAAAACAGGCAAAAAAGGCACTGAGCACTGTAGCTACGACGTATGTTCTCGTTCTTAATACTTACGCAGCTATTGCATTTTTGTTGAATTATGAAATAATTGACGTTTCAAATACCAACCATAAATTATAATTATCTCTATGCAAAGACATTAATTAACAATAACATGCTGATAAATGCAATCAGGACCTATTCAAGATAATTAAAAAAAAATGTAATTTATTTTAAAAAACGTATTACAAAATCTTCTATTTTATCTATATTTCGGCAGCGGTGTTAATCTCGGCGAACGACGTCGGAGATTAATCTGTTTCGTTTGCTCCGAAACCGGTTAATCTAAGCTCATTTGGTGCAGAATTTCACGACAAATTTAGACATATTTCCAAATTCGATGTACAGGACTTCCAACATTAACAACATTAATAGCCAGCCCCAAAAAAGCATTTATTTTTAGAGACCGAAATCTGAAAATGTGTACACACTTATTTTTACTTATTTTTTGATATACATATTTTATATACAGGGGGCGCCAACACTTATGTCCCGGCCGATAAATTGATTTAATTATCGAGTTATAAAAACAATTCGCAAATCTGGTTGGACCAGTTGTACTTCTATATGTATAAAAAAATAGTATTTAGCAAAAAAAATTTTCATTTTTGTTCCATTGACCATATTCCCTAAAATACTGCACCGATTAGGAAAAAACTTAGCAAACTTGTGTATTTTAACGCGCTCTTCCGATTGATACTTGCTTCGATCTGATTAAGCAAAATCTTGACGTGTTCGGACTCATTTTACCACAAATTCAGACATGTGCGCAAATTCCATCTACAACCATGGACAACAAATTTATTCGCATTTGAATGTTTGACCATCAAAATTAGAATTTCAAATTTCCCGCCTAAGATTTATGGGGATAAAATTAAAGTTACCAACACATATGACACATGACAATTCGCGTTAGATTTAACATCAAACTAAGGTTAAGACATGATAATTCCGGGCGCAAAATTTGAATTTACAAAGTTGTTTAATAGTCAAAGAAAATCAAAACTTTAGTAAGTACCTCCTGAGAAGTTCCTCACAAAACTGTAAGACTTTGAAGTTGAAGACTGATAAACTTTCCACATGGTCAGTCCTAAAGTTACTGGTTTAGTACAAATTCATGTTGGAACAAAATTACTTACTGCTGGCTGGCTTTTTGGCTTGTAGCAATTTTATCATTTCCTGCAGTTGCTTCGATTTCTTTGTTTAAAGCGAGAATTGATTTTAACATCAGATTCAGTAGAATTCATCTCGGCGGAGGACCTCTAGAATCGGTTTGAAATAACGACCATAGAAAAATCCTCACTACGTAGAATGTCATCTGCCGTATTTTTGTGTGGAACCGCTACAGTAGCCCTATCTAGCGGTTTGGAAGAACTTTAGGCGCATAGTAGTAGGCAACCACCAAAACAATTAGTATAATTAATTCTGGTGTACTATTTGTGTTTAGGGTAGCTTCTAAAGAATAACGCAAATTTAATATAACATTTTATTAACTTTTAAACTTTTTCTTTTTAAAAATAAATCTTTAGCGTTTTTATACAACGAAGCAACATTCTGTGGCAAAGGTCTTTGATCTCTTCCGCTCAAGACATTTGTCACTCCCTTGAAATAATTAAAAATAATTAATTTTACAAAACTTTCTAAAACCTTTTTCTGAACCTCTTTTGAATGTTCGCACTCTATAAAATTAAATTGAACTCTATCATTTAAAAGTAATTGTACTTTCTTAAATAAATTTTTGGTATGTGAAGTTCGGTCCAAAAAAAATCTAGTTATGTTATAGATTTTGAGTAAAGTTTGAACAAATTCAAAATTGCAGTATTTTAAACGTTTTACGTTCTGACCACCAAATTCTTTTTCTTTAATTAAAATATTAAACCCATCATCATCTTCATCTTCTCTGAGAAGAACATTGTGCCGACAGGCTAAGCATGAGACATCAATATGTCCACGAACCTTTATGATGTACCCTGCTACATACCCTAAAGCAGTCTTCTCTAAAGGTTTTAGAACGGTATAGTTATCTGGCACGTTAACTAATGTGTCCGTATGTAAAGTTTGGCCGGCTGAATTAAGGTCCAAGTCTTCCGACAAACCCTAAAATTAAAATATTTCTATATGCAAAATTGATATAGTAATAAATTAATTACTTGTGTCATAAAATGCTGAAGAGTAAGCAACACTGATGCATCGTCATTTTCACAATTGGATCCCAAAGAATGTTTAGATACTAAGCCATTGAGCAACAAAGATTTATAATATTGTTCAAATGCGCTACATGTGGGATTATTAAATCTTTGTCCTCTTTGGCGAATTTTTCCAAAAAAGTTCTCCAGAGGGTCTTGATTAAAATATCGACATTTCAGTAAAGACACTCCATTGTGGTTTAAAGTAGCCTTTAACTTTTTAAACCCTTCTAAAGTGCGTTGCCAATTTTTAAAACATGGTAAAACTTTATGTTGCCCATTATCTTTCAATATGTGCATGCTTTTTAAAACTGGCAATGCGCTCTCCCAAAACTTTTCTTGTTCACTTTTATTGGATTTTGTGGTCTGAATTGCAGTGCGTAAGAATTTTCCGTTCCAGGCGTTAGAAGATGTTCCATTTACAGAATCAAATAAGTCATCAAAAAATTTGACGACTGCGGTGGTACCTTTAGCATCTTCGTTTAATTGCTTTCCTTCCACTGATCCTACAAAATTATTAAAATCATAAAAATCTATGTGTGAACAACTCACCGTTGTTAATTAATAAATTCATGGTGGCGGCGACTGTATGACTAAAAACCTGGGCACAATAAGAAACCTTCATTTTTTTAATTTTTTTTGGGTTAATGTGCTGTTCTGTTAATTTGGGCATAGCTCTTAAAAAACCACTAAATGAATCTATTGTGTAAGCAAGCGCAATATGATTCCAACTTGCAAAATATTTATGTCCGTTTTGTTCAAAATGCAAGTCTTTAGTCAACAAATTATTGCGTACTGATTTCAAAAGATGTGGTGGATCAAATATAGGCACAATGAAATCTCCATCAATTTCCATGACATATTCTTTCGTTCGGTGCTTATTTTGTGTTTGCCTTACAATTTCATTTATAGCACTCACATTATTTGAACCTTGGTCGCATACAGTGGCAATTATTTTAAAACCAGCTTGTTTGGTTAAACGGAAAATAGTTTTAATCATTTTTTTAATGCTGGGTGCCTTGGTACCACCATGTACAAACGTATAGGCGATTGGTTGTTTCCAGTTGCACGCTGCACCACGTAACATATACACCTACAACAATTCAAATTATATTGTTTTAAAAAACACAAAAGGAAAAATACCTGAGCATGATTAGCAATTTTTTTTGTTCTATCAATTCCGTCGTCTTCCAATCCATAAACATAGTCAACATGTTGATTATATTCTAGGTGGGGCAAAAGAGACATTTCGTCAAACAAGAGGACACAAAGTTTATTTTTTGCAGACATTTTTTTCCCCATTCCATGTAAAGTATTAAATATTGCTTCATTTATTCCTGGTTTAATGGGAATTCTAGCTATGAATTTTTGTATAGTTACACGAGACGGAAGAGCGAACATTGCAGATAATAATCTATAAGCCGCTGGACTTTTTTTGTATAAAGCGACAGCCAAAACTTTGTCTTCTACGGTGAAGCGTCTACCTTTTGCTTTTTTTTCAGCGCATTCTAATTGTCTTTTAAAAAAATTAAACTGCAAACTTGATAAATTTCTTGCTAAGAAAGCAAAAGATTGCTCCTTGCTGAATTTTTCAGCTTGTCGCAAACGTTCTTTAAAAGATATGACTTTTTTATTAGCTCTATTTATCTTTTTTTTCAAAAAGTAGGCTTGTTTATATAGACTCTTTGCTTTTGGACTTAATTCGCTGACGCTTTTAACACCGACGCTTCTGAGTAAACCTGGACCTGAAACTTTTCTTTTATAAACTCTACTATATAAACTAAATAAACAAACGTACTTGACGAAATCAAATTTTCACTAAGAGTGGTAGGTATCACTGAAGGCATTGGTTTCTTGTTCTCACTGTCCAGTTCAAGCACAGATGACAGTCTAGCTTGACTTGTACTTGCGTCAAAATTGATTGTGTTTGAGGGTACTGCTAAAGACGTCAGTGAGGTCTGCGTATCTATAAAACGTTGAAAACAATTATGATGTAAATAAACGTTACTCTTTTTTGATAAATTACTTACCTTTTGGTAAAAATAAATGCGGCACAGCATTTTTTTTCAAAGAAGCATTTGTTGAAAAATCCTCTGCTCCAAAATGCTTACTGCATACACGATAATTGTTGTAAATTTCGTCCTCAGTTAATTTTGTTAGGTGGATATTTTTAATTGCGTGCATCCAAACAACAAATAATTCCGGCCATTTTTTAGGATTAGGAAAACGGTGTCTTCCATCTTTTTTAGACGGTTCACACTTAAAAACGCTGCATCCGTGTTTTCCCATTTTTTAATTTCACTATTTGCACAACCACAATTCTACAATTAAAACAACATTTAACTGCGAATCAGTTCGAAACTGTTTGAAATTACCGGTTTGTGCTTTTGCTTATTTGGCAGTACTCTTATCTATTATTCGCTTGGTTCTGAAATAAGTGTCCGATTCAACAATTTATTTAATTCGATAATAAATGACTAAGTTAAAAAAATATATTTATGTCACAATTACTTTTAAAAACATGATCAAATACATATTAAATAAATATTCAACTTTTTAGAAAATCTATATTTATTCCTCTCATTTTTTTTTAATTTCTTGTATTTGATTATTATTACATGGCACATTATTTAATTCATCACTGTTGCTCACATAGGAAATGATACTGGCAATTTTTTTTCTAATGCGTGTAGGCAGATTGGGTTTTTTTTTGGTCATATTAACAAAATTTTTGTTATTATTTTCCATATTTTCTTAAATAGATATTGTAAACTTAAATTCAAAATAACTTTTTTAATAAAGATACTAAAGGGTTCCAAAAAATTCCTTAAATTATACTTACTGCCAAATTTACTAAGTAAACAATTAATTGCTTTTTCTTAAACCTTGTTTGCAAGAAAAAGGATTTAAAGAAATATCAAAATCGTACTTACTTACAAACGGAGGAGTACTTACTTTTTAAAATCTTTATTATTCGTTAATTTGTCAATATTTTTATCCGAATGACACACACACACAAATTTGACATTACAACAAATTTGATATTAAAATGTTAAAAAACAATTGCGTTGTTTAAATTTTATTTGTACAAACAATATAAACATAAAATTTTTAAATTCGAAATAATTATAGTTGGTGGCGACATCTATCGCTTTGGAAGACAACTTCTTGTACCGGCTGTACACGTTTCCACCTCTGTAATGAAAGATATCATTCTATGTAGTAGGGTTTTCTATGATAACGACGTTTGTTATTCGACAGATGACAGACGATAGCCAACATTGACGAGGTTAAGTCACTAAATTTGACGTTGTTCGGAGTATTTCCACTAACGCGTTGGTGACACTGGCTGTCAGTCACACATGTTTTCTGTCTTGTAGGTTAAATCTCATTTGAAATTGTTGTGATTTACGATGGTAATGTTAATTTCGTTAAGTCTTTTGGTTTGAACGAATTTTTCAGGATGTGTTGAGTCGTCCGGCTGAGGAATTCGAGAATGACCAGTCGCTGGAAGCAATGTGGGCAATGAAGGCTTTCGAGCACGCCGAAATCTACTTTAATGTAAGTTACCCTCATGGAATTCACCAAGTGAGCGTGTCCTTTCAGATACTCTGTTCAGTGGACCCCAAACACCTAAAAATGACGCCTTTAGACGACGAAATTTACAGATCTTTTAGAGAAGAATTCCCAGACTTGAAGGTAGATCTGATTTATGAAGAGGAGTTAAAAAGTGTCGCGAGTAAAGCAAAGTGGAGACCTTTCTGTGAAAGATTTAAGACCAGTGTTGAAGATTACAGTTTTGGGACATTATTAAGAAGCGATGCGTCAAAAGATTATAGTGAAGAAAATTCAATTTTAGTTACAAGGATACAGTTCTATGCTCTTGAACTTGCTAGAAATAGAGAAGGTGTTAATGATAAATTAAGGAAAATGTTTACTCCTGAAAAATAAACACAACGAATTAATTTTTTTATTTTAATATAAAATACACAAACTTAAGATGTCTCAACTGCGGTGGCCGCGGCCGATTCTTCGGTGTATTTTCCTTTGTCTTTACCCAACGCAGCCAATCTACCCTTGGCTCTACGGTCAATGATCTTCTTCCTGTCTCTATCCATTTTGAGCTTGACGATTACAACCTAAAAACGACAATTAGTGGGGGAAGATCTTCACAATGAGTAAAAGTTGGTATCACTGAACAATCAGTGCCAACGTCTAACCACGGCATAAGACAACAAAACAGAGTTCCCAACTGATAAGAGAACCTCACCAGCGGTCACAATGAAATGTTGTTTCTTATGGTCTACGAATGGTTTAAATCATCATTTTTACCAACTTTACTCTAAGTTAATAGCAATGCCTACCTTGGAAGGATGGATTCCAACATAAACGGTAGCCCCATTAGCTTTCTCTCTCTGAATCCTTTCAATGTAGATAACAAACTTCTTTCTATAAACTTGGACAACTTTGCCCACTTGCTGTCCTCTATAGTGCCCCCTAACAACCTGAAACTCACTTTTACAACAAACTCTGTACAAACTCACTTAGACTTACTTGGACTTCGTCGTCTTTACGAATAGGCATCGTACGAACATTGTACTTCTGTCTAAGTTCCTTGGATAAGGGGGCTGACATGAGTCGCCTCCTTACATGCGAGGGGGCGGTGAAATGTCTCTTCCTGTTTTTACTTCTTGAAGCAGTCACAAGTTTGTTAAACTTCATCTTGAATGCTGCTTAGTTCTAGAAAAAAGCTAGTTTTACTGTTGGTGTCGGAATGAGGTTATGTTTATGAAAATACGTGGAAATAAGTGAAAAGCTTAAATATATGACGAAATTCCTGGAGTTTTAAAGATGGGGTAGCGTTTTATGTACATTGGGGCGAAAAAAATAGGACGATTGAATAGATGATTGGAAAAATAAGATAAATTAAAAACTCACCAACTACAGCAACACCTACTAGATCGAAAAGGAACACTGAGCGTGCGCAAGCGTCTGCATAATGGCGCAAAAAAATTAAATTTTTTAAATTTAACAATAATAATTAATAATTTCAGAATGTGATTTTATAAAGTTAAAAATTTAAGAAAATTGTAGCATAACTAAATGTCTGCTTATTCAACAATTTTAGTAATTTTTTATTAAAAAAAAATATGTGTAGTCTAGGCAACTAACAATACACACAACAGATAAATCAAATTTTTCGTTTCGCTGTTTGGATAAGGAATTAAAGTTATCTAAACAGAGCAGTACATATCTAGTAATATTCTGCTTTATTTATTAAAATGAAGCGTTTTAAAGTCAGAAATACTCATTTTTTTACATTTCAAGACAGGCTAGGCTTTAAACACAAATACTTCAGCAACGCAAGCCCATAAACGAATTTTAAGCCCACTATTGAATTCTCATTGATTTTTTTTATTGTTTATATCTCTTTAAAATTCTTTTATACACCTTTGTCTGCGTTTCAAGCTTTTAAGTTGAGCTTTCATTTATATAGAAATTTTTTTAAAAATAATTTTATTAACAATTTGTTTGTTAAATAAAATTTGTTTTTGGAAAAATCTGAGTTAGAAAAAGGGCTTAAAAATAAGGGTAAAAAAGTCAAATTCAACGTTGTTTTTGATGTTTTGATCGAAGGACCGGTTTTGTTGAAAAATTGCATAGAAAATAGAAAAACGACCAAGAAAACTAGGCATAATAATAATCTGAGTTAAAAAATTACACATATTAGACTATTTATTTACAGTCACACTCTTTAACTTAAAATGAACAAAACACATTTAATCAAACTGACTCTTTTTCAAGAAATAATACCAACGCCCCCTCTCGTCTAGGCTTGAACTGTAGTTCGCGCACTATAATTTTTCCGATAATCCCACGAAGACACGTTCGAAACTGGTGGAGCTGTAGGTGCAATTTTATAATTTCCATTTTTCGTCACTTTTTGTTGCCTGTTAAGACTACGTCTTCTTCTGATTTCAAGAATAGTCAATGACGTCATTCCGACGACACCCAAAACGCAAATTAAAACTATCAAAATCACCTGCTGGGTTCTCCCAGTAACGAAAAATCTGACACATAGTCCGATAATAACCATTGAAATTATAAAGACTAATGTTGCTGATAAGAGGGCTAAACTGCATGACCTGCCTGTAATAAAAGAAATAAAAATGGTTTCTTTTTGTTACAACATACCGGTTCTCTTAGGGGATGTAGTCATTTTTTGGGGATAAATGTTGAAAGAAAACTTCGTTACAAGGACGTATGACGAGTTATTTGAATTATTTGCAACTGGCTGATACGATAAGTAAACATTAGTGATAACAGACTTGATAAACGAAATAAGTAATGTTTACAATGAAATCAGAACGTTATTTCATCCCGTCTATTTTTTTTAGAATCATACTGATTGTTGAAGCTTTAATAAGGATGGAGTTTGCAAATTGAGGTAATCTCAGCTTTGTCCAAGCCTTTTTTTGATTTTTTATCAGCGCAAACTAGTCAGCATTCATCCTATGAATATGTAAAAAAAAATTATTATTAGTTGCATAACCAACTTACCACAGGCATGCGCATTTTCCCGTATTGTTGGTTGCATACCTAACTTACTAATACGCACGCGCCTATCACAATGTTCAATAAAAAATGACATATGACATTCAAAATGGCCGCTAAAATGTTTATATTTACCTTTAACAGTTTTAAATAGACTGGTAAGTTTGTAAATTTTTTCATTTCTTTATATTTCGTTTCCGTTATCACTTTTTGCCCCCACTTTCAGTGATAAAATGCACCGAACTAGCAGCAGATGGAAAAGTGAACCTCAATGAAACATGACTCTAATTCTCACAAAAATACTCTTAATCACCGTCATTCTTGCCAATGCTGACGAGCATTCATGCCCCCATAAATGTACTTGCCGAAAAATCAACCAACGAGACGAAATCAAGCTGAGATGTGGAGACAGCAACTTCAAAATTACTACTTTGGAAGAGATCGAACTTATGAACGTTGCAAACGAAGTGGTGCAGTTGTAAGTATTTGGAATGACTTTAAAACTTGAGTTTCAGCACGTTTGAGTTTCAGCAATTTATCAAATAACCAGTTGGAGAGCTTTGTTCTAAAGGTGCAGTTTATAGCTTTACAGAAACTGTAAGTGGGCTTCTTTTTTTGGGATTGAGGGTCATAAAATTTGTTTTAGTGACTTGAGTGGGAACAAGTTAGGGGAACTTTATAACAACCAGTTTTCTGAAATTCCAAATCTGAGGAGGTTGGATGTATCTAACAACAATATTAAAGTTATAGCTCCTTTGGCTTTTGAAAGGTTGGAGAATTTAGAGAAGCTGAAGTTGAATCAGAATCTTATCAGTACTATTGGATTGGGGACTTTTAATTCATTGGTTAGTCTGAAGCAACTGTAAGTTTCATTTAAATGTTTTGTTGGCTTGGCAATGGACAAAATTTCTAGTTAAAATTACCACCCATACTGTCAAGTAAAACACCCTAGAATATTCTGCGTTTTAATCTTGATACTTTGTAATTTCTTAATTTAGTAACTTCTACATATTTTGCACGTTTTGGGGTACTTTAAATTGTAAAATTCTGTCCATTGTTATAAGTCCTTTTGACTCTGTTTTGCTTACTTCATTTTTATTTCCAGAGACATATCAAGCAATCCTTTGACCTGCGATTGTAGCTTACTGTGGCTTTTAGGATGGAGTCAAAAAGAATCCGTCAAACTAGTATCCAACCCCACTTGCAACACTCCCCCGTCCTTCAAAGGCCTCCTCCTCCGCAAACTAAAAATCGGAGTCGATATCCACTGTAAATCCCCCGCTCTCGACAAAGGCTTCCCCATGATCGCCATGAAACCGGACGCAAACCAAGTAGTTTTTGAAGGAGACACTCTCCTCCTCCAATGTTCGGCCCCCAGCATCTCCGACTCGTATGACTCTCCTTTGAGCTCCAAACTAGAATGGACGTGGCTTGACTCAGACCCCAAATTATTTTTCCCAGATGTTACTATAGAGAATCATTTTTTTCAAAGCACCGGTTCCGTGACTAGCATTCTTCGAGTCCCTAAACTAACCAGGAACCATACAGGAATCTGGAATTGTCTGCTCGTATCGATGCAAGGAAACCACTCAAAAGGGATAACGATCGTCGTCATTTCCGAGGACACCGAATACTGTCCGATTACCATCACCGCCGATAATAAAGGAACCTACACGTGGCCACGAACTGTAGTCAATTACACCGCCTCCATCCCCTGCGAACATATAAATTTGAATTACGACCTTTCGCAGCAGAAGGCGTCTTATTTTTGCTCGGAGAACGGGCAGTGGGAAAATCTCAACACATCTTTGTGTTCATATACTTCAGAAACAACGAAAATATTTGAGCAGTTTTCTAAAGTTAACTCAAGTATTGTTGAAAGTGCCAAACCTTTTATGAATTATACGTCCACGCCGAAGCATTTTAAAGATGTCATGGACGTAGTTTTCGCCGTGGAGACGATGGAAAACTTTTTGAAATATCTTAGTGTGAGTCAGATCGGGGGGGTGTTGATGGAGGTCATTAATAATCTTATGATGTTGCCAAAAGCATATCTTAGAGAAGCCGAATATCAGTTTGGAACTTGCCAGAAGTTGGTGAATATTACTGAACGTGTGGCGGGGATTAGTTCGACGGCGCTTTTGCACAAGGTAAGCTTGAGTTAGAGCGCATTCACCATTTTTGCATTTTTTAATTCTAGGATTATTCTAAAAACTGTCGGGAAATTTTTAGTAACAAGAAAATCAAATTTAAAATTTCCAGATGCTTGAGGATGAATTTTTGTTTTTTATTTTTAATTGGCTCAATTTTAGCTTGATTACTACAAATTCGATTTCATCTTTTTAGTTTTACAAGATTTTTTACTACAAATTTTGTCACAATTTTGTTTTATTTTGTGAAATTTCTATCGCAACGAAGTTAACTAAGCCGCTTCTTTTTATCTTTCTTTTTGGGGTAAAAATTTCTCAATTTTCCAGGTTAGATTTTTACTTACACATCCACTTGTGACTGAATTTTTTAATGTAATCCAAAGTGTGGTTTCGCGGCTACAACATAGATGTAGAGAAATTGGAAGTGGAAGTAGAATATTTTGAAATATCAATATCCCTTACTTTTGACGGTCAGTTTATTTCAGGTTTCGCAGGTTTTGAAATTGAAGGTTCTGAAATTTCAGTAGAAATTCAGCGATCTGCTCAAATTTGAAATATGCTTATGGATAGTTGAAATATTTATTAATTTGTATTAATAATATTAATAATCAATATTAATATTTATTAATTTTACTACAAAATTGCTCATTGTTTCAGTCCAACGTGGCCGTCGAAGTTTTCCCCGTTAAAAGACACGGTTTTTCCAATCTCAAATGTACCTGGTACGTAGACACCGACAAAACGACAGATCATCTATTTTACTGCGTAGCGAATAGTAGAAACGAACTAACAGAATTCCCCGGAAAAACGATCCTAGCTTCGATCACAATTCCGGAAACCTTATTCGAACAACTGGAGGACCAAGAATACGAGCTACCTGATAACATTTATAATATTCTCATCGCGATGTACTCTAACAACAAATTCTTTCCGATGGACGTCTTGCGAGAGGGAAAAGATGTCGTCTCGGCGGTCGCCGGCGTGAAATTAGGTAAATAGGAAAAAGGCGTTGATAGAGTTGTCAACAATGTTTTTTTTTTAGTGGAATACAGTGTTACCAACTTGAGCGATCCGATTTTCATCATGTTGAAGTCTCCAAGTGCGCTATCGGACACCATAGTCCCGGTTTGGTGGGACCCCCATTTGGATAACGGTACGTGGACATCAGAAGGATGTCAGTTCAGTCACGAATCTCAGGATCACATTGCGTTTTTCTGTTATAATTTCGGTTACTACGGGCTGTTGCAAGATATCACTGTTCAAACTGCCCCCATTGGGGCCAAATTCAAGCTGTCCCATCCCGCGATTTACGTAGGAAGTTTCATACTTTTCACCTCCTTGTTGGTAGTGATATCGACGTACTTGCTTTGCTACCACTCCATCCAGATGCCGAAGAAAGCGAAGCATTGCTTGGTGAATCTGTGGATAGCTATCTGTTTTCTGTGTTTCTTATACGTCTTCGGTATCTACCAAACCGAAGACTTGAAGATCTGCGAGGTCGTCGGGATGCTCCTTCATTACTTCACTCTTTCTTCGTTGCTGTGGATGTGCGTCGGCGTCAACTGCATGTACAAACGCTTGAGTAAGCATGACGTGTTGGAGCTGCAAGACGACGAGTTACCGTCGGAGCAACCGGTGAAGAAACCCATCTTGGGACTCTATTTCGTCGGCTGGGGAATAGCAATCATCGTCTGTGGGATCTCCGCCGCGATCAACATCAAAGAGTACGCCTCCCCTAGTTATTGTTTCCTACGAGTAGGTCCACCTCTTAGCGCCCTTTACATTCCATCCGCCATCTTGTTGGTCTTCCTTGGCGTCTTCTTCCTTCTGATCCGATGCGCGATTTATAGTCTCGACCCGAACGGCCATCTCAGCGAAGGAACTCAAGCCACAGAAAACGTCGATCTTGATTTGTTAGAACCGAACTTCCCCGAGACCAGGAGTGTGACGACCTCGTCGAAGACGGCGTCCAGCGAAGTCGAAGACCAGGAGCACTCCCCGTCGGCTCAGTTAAAAGCCTACGTCATCTTCCTTTGTCTTTATCTATTCGCTTGGTTAAGCTGCGCTCTGGCTACGGTGGAGCCCTACGGTTTCGTCTCCTTCGAGAGCGACTTGTTTAGTATCGCCTACGCCGTCTTTGCCACCGTCCTCAGCGCGTTCACTCTTTTTTTCTACTGCGTGGCTCGTAGCGACGTCCGCGGGCAATGGATCGAGTTGAGCCGTCGGCAGTGGGTTCGGACACGAAACGTCTCAGACACGACTCAAAACGTACAAATCCAGCCTGTGCCTCCCATCATCGCCGACTTGCAAGTCACCTCAAGATCGAGCAGTAGGTCTAGTCACACCAAGTCCTCCAACATCTTAAAATCAGCTGCGGATCTCAACACGTACAGCGAGCCTCAAGGAGGTAAAATCAACAACGTTAATTTGATCGTCCTCCACCGTCAACAATATCGAGGCAGCGTTATCCCGAACATCATCGAGAATCCGACGAACGCAGCCGAGGTCTTCTACAACCCGCATCAGAGCATCGTCGCACGGAAGTTTTTCAAGAGACAGAAGCGCCACATGATGAAACGGAACAATTTGGTACCAGTTCTCTCGGAATTGAAGAAGGAAAATTCGAGTATCGATCAGAGCATCTTCGGGACCAGTTCCAAAGTCAATAATACGAATATTCACGTCGAACGAGCCTACAGGAAACAGAAGAACCCGAATATTTTTTCAGATAGCGGCGACGAGTACGAATCGAGGAATATCGTCGTGACGCCGGAAAAGTTGCGGAAAAAGAAGAAAAGCAACAAAGCGCCATCTATAGAAAATATGAGGTCGGTTTCGCAGCAGTGCACGCTCGAATACACTTCGGAAAACTCCGATAAGACGAGTCTGGACAAAGTTTCTTTAAACGAGGAGGCGAAGGGGAACGAGACCAACGAAAGAGTTCCTAAGATTTACGTGAACCCCTCGCACGATCTCCACGGGAAAGGAGTACAAAGTAGTGTTTCAGTAAGTGATTTAGATGACTTATATCAGCAGATACGAAGAGGTCCAAAAGATACGACACATCGTTCGTTTGTAAATAGCTTTACGAGGAATAGTCCGTGCTTGTCGGATTCCGATATTCATTCGTACGGCGCGGAGAGACAGACGCATTTGAGTCAGAGTAATCTAAGCGATAATGTTGAAACGACCGTTTGAGTATGAGATACGTAATTTTTTAATGGTAACAATATTCATGACCAAGGAGGTTTAAAAATTTTCAAGTGTGTTGGTAAACCTGGCTGGCTGGAAGTGTTGTCGATGTGTCGTATGTCGATAGTGTTACCAACACTTTGGTGGACCGGGGAATTTTTTTTCCAGATCTAGAGGAAAATTGGTCTTTCATTTTCAAATTTGGCGCTCTTAATACAAAAGTGAAAAGGAGCAGTGTCTCCAAATTTCATAATTATCGACCAAGAAATAACAAAATTGTGACACTCAGAATGACAGCCGCTATTTGCAACTGACAAATTAAAAAATTTGGTGTATTTATTCGAGTATCATTTTCAAATTTGGCGCTGTTAAAAAACAAGCGAAAACGAGCAATGTTACCGAATTTTATAAATATCGACCAAGAAGTAACAAAATTATGGCACTCAAAGCGACGTTACAAATTGACTGTCATCTAGATCTAGGATTAAAAAGTCTTACTATACAGGTGGTCCAATTCAAAATCATCAATGTTACTACAAATAGCCATCGAACATGCTCAATTTTCGCCCTAATTTACGTTGCATTGTGCTTTTTTTTAAGTATACAGTGTGTTTAGCTAGTAGACTATTTTAATGCAATATATATTTTTTGTATGCGATTTATAAATTATAAACATCGAAACGTGCATTACTAGTACAATTAAGATATGTAATTTATTTGTTTAAAATGTAGCAAATTTAAGAGTTGACGTGTGCACTACGACAATTTTAGAATAGAACTGATTTATGTTTATCAGAAACCTGTAAGAAAGTACTACGATAATATTAAGTTTCGTGTCTTGTTTAAGTACAAGGCGTACCCTGTGATATAATATTGATAAAGAAATAGAATTTGAGTTTATTGGAACCATTAAATCAGTTTTATTTCTAGACCAAATATACAGTGAAGCTTACTAAGCTTGTGTAATGTAAGTACTTGCCAGATTAAGTCATTTTTGTTCGCATGCATTGATGTTGACGCAAATGCAGTAAGTATTAAAATGAAGAGAGTACAATTTTGTACAATATTTTAAAGACTGTTAGGTATTAAAATAATATTGCTGAAAGTAAATACTATTTGTTAAATATATTACTTGATTGTGGAAATGAATCTGTATTCGATAATTAAAAGAATAAATGCATTTACTGAATGTTTTTAACCTTTGGAACATCCTATATATATATAAATATAAGAGGCATTGCCCTAACTGACACACCAACGTCTAACTTAAACCGTGGAATTTCAGAAAGGGATAGATGTAAATAAAGAAAGAAAGAAGTAAAAATTACAAGAAGAAAGAAAGAAAAGAAGAGGGGGAATTCGAAATAGAAAAAAGATTAAGGACAAAGGAAGAGAAGAAAAATAGTTGGCGCAAATAAATACAGAAGAAAACAAATAAAAAATGATGAAAAACGAATTAAAAAATAAAAAGGAAGGAAGCAACGAGACAAATAAGAGTTAGGAAGAATAAAAAAAAAGAAGCGAAAAAAAGGGAGTGAAGGATTACAGAAGTAATACAGGTCAAAATAAAGAGGCGGCAGTTGGGAGAAATATAGAAGGAATTACTAATACCAGACTAAATACTGATAAAATTAAGGAGAAAAGAAGTAAAAAACGGCCAGGGACAAAGGAAGAGAAGAAAAACAAATGTTACAAATACCGAAGAAAACATAAATAAAAATAGACGAAGAACGAAATGAAAAAAGGGAGGTGGAGAATTACAGAAGAAAAATAGGTCAAAATAAAGAGAAAAAAGTAATAATATAAAAATGAGGCCTGAACGGATGTCAGAATGAAATAAAAAGAAAAAAGGGATACGAAGAAATGAAAACAAGCACAGCGATGGTTCGAAACGTAGAAAATCAGAATGAAATATCAAGCAGGATTCCAAAAGAAATAAAGATAAAAAAGAGAGAAGGAAAACACTTTGCAAGGAAAAAGAAGAAAGGGAATTGGGAGAAACACAGAAGGAAACATAAAAGAAAGTATATAAAGAACGTAACAGATATAGATGAAAGTGGAAAAACAAAGAAGTAAAAAGAACCAGACACTGACACATTTTACAAGAATAAGAGGAAATCTAGAAGAAAATAAATTGTAAATTTTAGAGGAGATGAAGTGGAACAAAAGGAAGCAGGAAGAAACAATAAAACAAGAAAACAGATTAACTACAATTTATTACAATTCTATTTTACAATTCAGTCGATCACTTCGGATCATGAGGCAACTTAAACCCTACCAAATTCGCCGTTTCTCTCACGCTTCTTTCCCCTTTCCCGTGAAACTCATTATGTATTTCCTGCTGCAACCGTGAACTTTTTAAATAACACAAGTAAGTATTCGCCATGAACTCCATCTCCTCCCTTGCTTTACACAACTGCTCGCTTGTCGTTTTAAACTTTCGATACGAATTAACAATATACTGTATAGCCAAGTTTTTGTTCAAAGAACCTGGAGGGAGTGCACGACGCAACTCCGAGATTATTTGTCTCAAGGTGTTTACATTAGAAGCCATTTTATTCCAAAATCTGCAGAAGTAAGGCACAAATCATGGATCTAGCAGTACAAATTTATTCGTAATAAATTCAACATCGTCTGAATAGTCTGGCTCATCGTGGTGTGACCAGAAATCGTCCGAGAGTAATTGAATGTTACTATAGGGAAAAATGTGAATTGCGGTATCGTTAAAAATTTCATAAAATCGGAAAGAATTGATCATCGCCAATTCTAGCACGTGAGGAACGATTTTTAGGATGTATTCAGCGGAGGTATTCAATTCGCGTTTGGGCGACTTTTCCACTATTGTGTTGAAACTGTTGGCTATTATGACGCAGTAGTTCAAGTCTAACCCCCAGTTGGCCCATAACAGGTTGTTGGTCAACTGTTTGGGGCAATGAGGCAGGTAGAAAATTCTCGTACTTTTATCACAAATTTGAAACTTTCCTTCACAATTTTCCCTTAAAACGATACAATCGAACTGTTCTAACAACCAACAGTCCAACTCTGCGAATACTGGATCGTACACTTTCACATCAACGTTATAAAATTCCTTCAAACACAAGAGAAACGCGAACTGATATCTAGAGATCATACACTCACCGATTCTACCTAAACCAAAACAAACAATTTCTTTGATTTTAGGTCGTGATAAGCCAACTGTACCTTCACGTAGTGATGCTAAAGCTGACGTCAATAAATCAGAAGATTTGACTTCGGTTTTGGCTTCAAGGACTCGCCTGAAACTTTGATCAGAATCATGTGGTAAATGACAGTTAACCTAACCTCAAAGTTGTGTCCTTGTCACCTTGGTCGTTCAGAGGAGAGTCCGTTTTTGGGCATTTTGAAATTTTCTTGCCCTTTTTGCGTGTTACCAATTTGAATTCACTGTTTACGTCGCTAGACATTTTTATCGAATTATGAGGTTTGACAGTTAAGGAATAAATGATAAATACAGATTCTCGAACGGAATTGGACGAAAGCAAATGCGTTATTGGCGCGATTTTTAAGAAAATTATTTAATTTACATATATAGATTACTACTTTTGTATCAGACCACTCGATAAACAGTAAGGTTGGCATTGCTGTATCCCCAGTACTTTCTCCCTTGTAAATTGGCAGCTCTGTTCAGCTGTTTAACCTTAAAATTTTATTTGACATTTATTTTTGTAGTCACAATCTTACGCAATGTCTTTATGTAACAGATGATTAATTCCTAAGCTCTGCAAAGGCAAAGTTCCAAAGTTACACCAATTAATTTTGATAACGCTAGGGAGTGGACGGAGAGACATGAATTTTTGGTTAATTAATTAATTGATTAATTAGACTTGCGTTCTAAAAACGTTCCTCACAGCAAATTTTTCGTCAGATACAGAGGGAAAAAGTGTCCCATTCAGTCTGCAAAAGTCAGTACATTATATATAGTTTCGAAAATGACTGCCAATTTAGCTGCTCTGCAGCTACGATGTTGGCAAACACGCATGCTGCCGTTAAACAAATTTTATTTTTAAATTAACAAAAAACGCAGAACAAGTTAAATTTAATAAATTTTAAAAAATGTTTCGCCATTGCTTTACTGGCAACGGAAAATGTGGTGGAGCGCCATTCATCTGTAACCACATGTCCCACTTCACAGCCAAAGGAAGATCATCCAATAAATGGTTTTCCAAATCATTTTGAAGAAAATTTAACACCTTCCAAACGATTGCGATCCAATGAGGTTATTTACCAGCCCTAATGTTAATACTGTCTCAAAGTTGATGGCCGGTACGCATCGTGAGCTAGCGGTGAACAAACGATCACCAAGCAGTGTGCCGTCAAAAAAATTCCTGTTTTTTAAGCGTAGCTAGTTTCTTACATTGGAAAAAAAAATAACGGACTAGTAAATTAATTTTAGGTAGGTAAAGAATTAGTTATTTTATGGGTTTTTTATTTGTTTCTAAAACCACAATTAATTTTCTTCTTAGAAAATGATTGAATTCCTTAAAACATAAAATCGCTCTTGGATTTTAGTGTCTCTTATACCAAAAATGATAAAGAATTTAAAGAATTCAAACAGAAGGCTTGTTTTGTGTTGCTATTTTGTCTGTTTTTTTTTTTTGTTTCTTTTATCACTATTTTTTCCTTTCAGTTTTTCATTTTTTTTCTGCCCCTATTATTTCTGTCATTTTTTGTTCGTTTCCTCTTTTTCTTTGCACATTTCTTTTTGCTTTCCTCTTCTAACTAAGATCTGTGGTTAGAAACTACATTTAAAGCATTTGGAGGATATCAAGGATCTAGAGAGAGAACTCAAATAAAAAAATTAAAGAATTCAAAGAACACCCAAGAAACCATGGCACAAAAAAAGAAGCAATCGAACGATGAAAAAACAAGTCAAAACCCAAGAGACGCAACTTTGCTTTTAACAAATGGAGGAAAAAACGTAGAAAATTAATTGTAGAGTGAAAAAACTCATAAAACCGACCATAAATTAATTAACTGTTTTCTTTAGTATATAAATATTGCCCTCTGTTTCATTCAGTGCTAAAAATGAGTTCAGTCAGCTCTCTTCTGAAATATTTTTTAACTATTTTGTGCCTATTTATTTTCGCAAAATTCCTTTGGAAACGACGATGGGTTTATTACCGTTCGTGGGTTTTACCAGGACCTTTGTCATTGCCGTTTGTTGGCAGTCTTTCTCTCGTGTTAGCAGGATTGGAGGGTAAGAATTTCGTAGTGTAGAACTAAATAGACAATTTTTTGTAGGAATAGTCTCCATTGGGCCTAAATTCGTCGAACTTTATGGTTCAGTCTTCAGAGTTTGGTTGGGCATTCAAATGTTCGTTGTGACGTGTAGAGTTAACGATGTTGAATATATTCTAGCCAATTGTCTGCATAAAGAAAATATTTTAACTTATACATATGTGGATGGTATTTTCGCTTCCATATTTACAGCGAAAGGTGAGTAGAACTTAAATTTTAAGTGATTTTTTTACAACAAAATCAAATTTGTGACAGTTGGTGAAACCTTTTTTTCAAAGTTGACATTTTAAACATGAATCAAGTTCCTGTATCTGTCTTGAAACTGTAACTTTAACCTCACACTAACATTTGACATTTTGATCAACTTGTGTTACCAACCGAAAAAAGTTCCTAGATTTTGGGGTTTGGTAATGGCTTATTAAAACATTCAACAAGCACTGTTCCACTTGGAAAGACGCTTGCTTCTGAGGTTTCTGGGATTTTCTTGCCCTTTATGTGTGATACTAACTGAATCGATGACGTCGTTTTGTTGAAATGTGAAATTTGATAGATGTAGGATAAATAGTAAAGACGGATTTTTGAGCAGGACTGAACGAACAAAAGCAGACGCGTTCGTTATTGGCGCATTTTTTTAAAAATGACATAATTTAGATTTTTATTCACTATACCTACTTTTTTCATACAAGACCGCCGTAGATACGAGTGTTTGTAAAGGACGAGTGTTATAAAGCTATTTTTTAATTTGCTTATTAAATACTTTTTTTTTAATTAAAAGCAAATTTGTTGATTTAGGGAATTTGGTGACAGTTGGCAAAATTTTAATTTCTAAATTGACATTTTAAACTTGAATCAAGTTCCTATATCTGGTTTTAAACTGTAACCTTAACCTCACATTGACATTTGACGTTTTGTTTAACCTGTGTTACCAACAGAAAAAAAGTTCCTAGATTTTGAGTTTACCAATGGCTTATTTGTTTGTTTTTTGTTAAATAACTCTAATTTAGTATTATTTCTGCTCCAGTGAATAAATGGCACAAACGCAGAAAAAACATAAACCACAGTTTTAAAGAAAAAAACATAAATTCGTTCTTCGATGTCCAAAATAAGTTCGCAAATGAACTACTGAAGGAATTGGAACTACACTGTGGAAAATCTCACGATTTGTTACCTACTCTCTGGAGCACAACACTGAACACGGCTTTCGGTAATAATGTCCAACATTTTTATTCCCAAATAAATCTTTTTTAGAAACAATTGGAGGTGTTGACAACAAGACACTGCCAGAAGAGAACTCAAAGTTTGTTCCAATGCTTACCGAGTAAGTTTTACAGTAGACTTCACATTTGTTGGTAATACTTGAAGCAAAACAGGATTACCAACACTATTTTTGTTGTAGATACGAAAAACTTATTGCCGAGCGGACCCTCAGCCCCTTAAACTTTATTGACTGGATTTGGGAAATGAGTTCAAACTACCAAAAGTGCACAGAATTGAAAAATCATTTCATGCAACAGATCAGAGAAGTATGTGAGTTAAATGAAGAATAATCGATCACGTTCTTCTTTCAGACTATTGCTCGGCAGAATAAAACAGAAAAGGCTGAGATTCAAAAAGAAAACTCTTTTATCAGGCGTGTTCTTAACGGAGAGTATGATTCAACAAAAGAGTTGGAAGAAGAAGTCGCTTTCATGTTACTCGCGGCGAGTGAAACAACAGCTCTTGTTGTTGCGACAGTTCTTCTGGCAATGAGCATCGATCCAGAAGTCCAAGTAAGAGTCATCGTTTGTGTTTGTCGTCATTCTTTCTTTCTCTTCCAGACAAAGTTGTACGACGAAGTCCACACTCTTTCCGAGCTCACTCTTGCAGACCTTAACAATTTAGACTACTTAGAACGTGTTATAAAAGAAGCCATGAGACTTCTACCTCCATTTACAATGATCGCACGGTACATAGACAAATCAGTAGAACTAAGTAAAATCGTTAAATATTCCCACCAGACAGATAAAATCGTTATCGTTTTAGACGGTCAACTCTATCCAGAAGGAAGCGCCGTTTTGATCCCAATCAAATTAATTCACAGAGATCCCGAATTCTGGCCGGATCCTTTGAAGTTTGATCCAGACAGGTTTTTATCTGAAGAAGTTAAAAAGAGACCGCGGTGTGCCTATTTGCCTTTTAGTTTTGGACCTAGAAACTGTATAGGTAGGTTTTAAATCTTGCAAAAAAAATACTGAGTTTCGGTCGCAGGTTTCAAGTATGGAATGACGAGCGTTAAAATCTTGTTGGTAAAAATAATAAGGGATTTTGAGATTCTTCCTGGACATTACAAATCGTTAGATGAAGTAGAGACGGTTTTTCATGGCCTTCAGAAACCAAAAAATGGGTGTCCGATTGTGTTGAGAAAAAGATGAAAAATTTTTTTACTTTCTAGATTTCCAACATTCTATAATTTCTTTGTTCTTCTATGATTTCCTACTTGTCGTACAATTTAGTGTTTCCTAGTCTTCATCGATTCTTAAAATTTCTTAAATTCTCTAAATTCGTTAAATGCTCTAAAGATGTTCTGAATTTTTTAAATTTCTAAATTTTTTAGATGCGTCAGTTATTATATTTCCTATACTTATCAGTCTCGCTAATAGTCAAACATTATTTCTTAAAGTTAAACTGCCAAAATTTTCCGAATTTTCTTAGACTCCCGAAACTTCTAAACTTTTTATATTTTTGTAATTTTTTTATGGTTTCTGGGTTTCCCCATTTCTTAAATTTGATAGATGGCCTTAATTTCTTAAATTCCGTACATCGTTCTTACAAAGTTTTTTCTTAGATTTCTAGGTATTGAAATCAGCACAACTTTCCATAATTTCTTTGATTTAATCGATTTTCCATAATTTTCTAGTATTTTTATATTTCCTACATTTCAGCTACCCTCCACATTATCGTGAATTCATATATTTTCTACAATTTCTAATTTTATCAATCTGGTCCCGGGAAAACATTTCGATTTTTTTGGTTGGTAACCAGTCGATTTTCGCTTCAAGTATGCAATAAACTTATAAAACTTGCTAATGTCCAAATTCTGCTTCAATAAAAAAAATTGACATTTTTCGCAAGTTACAACGCGATAGTCTTTTACACCATCTTTGATGAAGAGTTCATCTATCTTTACTTGGTTCCCTAGAATGTGTATAATCCACAATCTGTTCAAACTTTGTAATCGGAAGCTTCGTTTACTCGCAGTTATTATCTATTGCACAACATTACACTTTGAGACGCGTCGCATTTTACCAACAGCAATTTAGAGCAATACAATGAGATGCAATGTCGATCCCCGAAAAACGAAGTCGTCGGCATCAGTTGATTAGGTAATTTTAAGTTTAAGATCGTTTATTGATCTATTGATTCTGTTCGAAAGTTAGGTTAGCAATATAAAGCGTGAATAATATCGAGCGATAAAGATAATTTGTAATCGAGTAACCCCTGGAAAGAAAAGCTTGTTTTTTTTGACATTTATTAATTAATTTAGACATGCGTTTTCGATTTCGTGGATTACAGATTATTTTGATCGCTCGATATTTCTCGATATATCCAACAAACACGGGTGTTCAACAACAACCTCCAATTGTCAATCAGTGACAGTCAGTGTTGCCAATTCGTTTCACCCTTCACAGCTTCTTTGTTTTGACCCAACCTTCTATGTCCCAGCATGGACCCGGACGTCCTCGATGACGACGATTACGGCTACATTTCCCAGACGTTCCACGCCTTCATCGAAAACTTTCCGTCTTTGACAGTCATAACAGATCACAGATTCCGAGCTGTGACGACTTCAACATCAACCACGTCGACAGACACGGCCGAAGTATCTCCAAGTGCCGAAAATTGTCTTGCAATTCCGCCACCACGGTGCTACCCTCCATCTACCCGCCAACACCGGCTCCTCCTTCTTCCATTCCGAAAAAAGTCAGCACTATGAAGACCGTCCGCCTCCTTCTGGAAAAGGGGGCCGACGTGAACGGCCAGGATAATCGTGGGATAACGCCGGTGTACATCGCGGCTCTGGAAGACAACATCGATTTAGTTTATTTCTTGCTGTATTACGGAGCTAATCCGAATATCGCTTCGAAGCAAGGGCTGTTGCCTGTGAACATGGTGGCTTCTGGAACACCCACGAAGAACCTTCTGGTGGAAATTCTTTGTTTGTATTCTTTCGATGACCATTGTACGATTTCGTTGTCGGTAGTGGCGGCGGCGATGTGGAAGGAGAATTCTCCTCTATTTTCCGTCATCGTGGAGCGCTTGCCGAAGATAGTTTGTGATGACGACGGAATTGACTGTTTCTGTGAGTATTTCCGCGATGTCAAAGCGAAACATTTCAAAGTGTTCGTGGACAAGTTCGGGGACGCTCTGCAATTAGTGATAACCAAGGTGGATCTCCTCCACGTCGTTGTCGACGCTTTTAAGGGATCACATCCAGAAGAAGCGAACGAAATCTTCAACTATTT
The DNA here is from genome assembly GCA_030157275.1 of Cynaeus angustus. Classification (NCBI taxonomy): domain Eukaryota; kingdom Metazoa; phylum Arthropoda; class Insecta; order Coleoptera; family Tenebrionidae; genus Cynaeus; species Cynaeus angustus. Next base: position 12,576,999 of record CM058067.1, read on the forward strand.
CTTAGAAAGCCACTACGTGGAGCAGTTGGTGCAAAACTCCGACTTGGGGCACTCCATAATTGCGGATTACATCCAGAATTTTGCTCTAGCACACCAAGAAAAAGAACAAGTCCACAAGAGAATTTTCCTCATGCTGTCGTTGGGACTCAACGTCACACTTCAGGATCTAGATGTCGTTTTCCGCTCTTACGGTCTCTGTGATTTGTACAAGACGATGCTGCATTTGGATGTCGTTCCCACTCCTGAAAGTGATATTTCTTCAATGGTTCGCTTGCATTATCATCCAGATCTAGACGTCGAGGAATGTTATGGCAGCCGTGATTTCGTTCAGTTGTTGGATTATTTCAACTCGCCGGAATTAAAATGTAAGGCTTCTGAAAGAAGTCGAGAGATGCCGGTTTTGAGGTCTCTTGTTGAAGTTAGCAGAAATGCAGCAAAGAAATTTATTTTAAAGAGATTCAATGTTAGAAGTGCTAAACAATTTCTTTGGGTTTTGAATGGACTTCCGATTGATAGGGTGACGAGGAGTATACTTGCTTTGCAGCAGAAAATATACTGAGTGTTTCAATGATAATAAAAAATCTTTTTGGCTTCTATGGTTTCAAAATATTCCTAGATTTTCCTAGAATTTCCTAGCATTTCTCACCACATTGCACAAAATAATCATTTCTGAAATATTTTAGATTTTTTAAAAATGTAGGGCTACCAGATATCCCATTCAATTTTTGAATTTTCAAAATTATAAAATTGATAATAATAATAGTTTTTTTTTCATTTTCAGGAAACTTCGAACTCTATAAAGATTTTATCTGTTCTCGGAAAATTGTATAAACAAATATAAGCGGAAGCTACACGACACATCTTTTTATTCATTCTATACAGAATGCTACGGCGCCAACTCGGTCGAAAAACGCATCTTCGCACTCTTGCTGCACAAACATCTGCCACCGTGTTGTTTTTTCCAAGAAAGCGCATTTTTTGCACTTTTTTGAGAACGAATGAAACGAAATTTCCAACCGTCGCAATAAAACTCAACCGAGCAAAGAAAAAGTTACACATATTCAGTATAATTACCGATGAACCGAGCCCGAAAAGTGGAACTCCACACCAAACATGGTGGGGAGATCATGAATCAACTTTCTTCAGAATCAGAGAACAAGATTTCTTTCTTTTACGGCATGTACAAAGTTATTCATATAGGAACGGCAATGGTGGGAGTGGATGGAATGGAATAGAGGGACTTGAGAGCACAACTGTTTGTGATGTGATGGAAGTATGGAAGTGGATTTTTAGGGCGTCAAGTGTTGAGTGCAGACGTGTTGTGTCGGTCGAAAATTCAAGGATTTTTGAATGACGACTTGAAATTTGGATTATTTTTGTTAGTGGTAAGTTTGAATTGATAAATTTGTTTGGTTAGAGTTGGGAGTTCTTGACCTACCGTACGGCACCGCACGTGCTTTGTTCGGTTTTAATTAATTAATTAGTAGGAAAAAAAAGACCTATTTCTTGTTATCACCGTCGTGTTTGTAGTCAACAAGAGCTGTGATAACATTTCTATTATTTACCTTTTAATCTATAAACGTATTATCTATCGGTTCTTACATTCCGTGCATTCAACACAAAAAATCGCTATTTATGGAACAAGGGGATAAAGAGGGTTTTTATCCCCGAATTCGTTTTCACTCCCATCGTATCAAAGATCAAAGTTTCTGCAATTCTTACATGCAATTACGCATCGTATTAGGAAATTTCTGATTCACTCTTGTTAACACTAACTTATATAATGTCACGTTTATAGTTATCTCTGTGATGAAAGAAAGCGTTGAAAACTACATGCAATTATTGTTTTCCGCTATTGCTTTTTGCTCGCGTGCTAGACATTGCAAAAATGTGGAAAGTGTCAAATAATGATAATAATAAAGTGAGATAGTAGAAATTCGTGTGTTCATTGCAAAATGCGGAAATCTTATCAGAGCAAATAATTTTAATTCAACGTTAGAGTAGGTCAAGCGTTTGTTGGTTTATTCATTCATTAAAACTGAGTATTTTTCCCTGAGTCAATTTTTTTATTAGTATGGAAAAATATATCTTTTCATCGTATATACGCAAATAAACGTTTTGTTGTAGACTTGAAAACGATATAATATTTTGCTCATATTCGATTTGGCGTGACAGATGTAGTGGTCTTGAATGTAAAAACGTAAAAGTGTTGTTTTTTATTTATTCATCATTTGTACCAGCTACAAATGTACTATTAATTACAGTACAGTAATGCCAACCGCAACATGTATGTATTTCAAGTACGTGATTGCAATAATATTGACTTAATACGGTACAGGCGGTATATAACAGCATAACAAAAGAGGCATAACTAATACAATATACAACATAACAAGTAAAATGGTGATCAGAGTTATTGCCAGAGCCAGTCAACTGTAAATACCTACATATTCACGCCCGCAAGGTCATTGGACTCTGTTCTATCGGAGATAAGTACTTCTTATTTTTGTCTATGGCTAGTCTAGGGAATTTGATCGCTTATACGGACCGTGCTGAAATTGGCGTCTTGGGTACCAATCAGAACCAAGATCGTTTTTTAAAGCCGCATTTTGATAGTCACTGGTCTTTTGAGTATCCAATCACAGCCGGGGTTGGTAAGTTTGGGTTTTAGTCCAAAAATGCGAAAATGGTACCATTGGACGAAATAACGGTCAAAGCTTTTAAATTTTGGTTATTTTACTCGTATTGACGAGAAAAAGAGTTTGGTAGTGGTAGTACTGGTCTCATCGTGTTAATCAATTTTAGGTTAATTTTGTTGTTTTGACTCGTTTCGAAAGCGTTTTCGGCTATTTTGTAACAAATGTATCAGCTAGAATTTAAGATTATAACCTCACAAAGGTGATGATTTACATATTTAGGGATAAAAGTTATTTGACGTTGGCACCACTAATCAAATCACGGTTAATCAGTGCGCAAGTCAACAAGAAATAGTAAAAAAATGCTCGTTTTTTGTGTTATTTTCACAACAAAGACGAAAATTGGGGCGATTTGTGCCGAGGAAAAGAACGAACGACGTTGGATGGAGATACTCTAATTTAAGGTTAGCTTTGGTAATCCCGAAATTTTGAGTATTTTATCTACTTTTCGCCAGTTTGAGGGTTTTTGGTCGTTGTGCAACAAAAAGAGCGACCAGAATTTAGTTATAGGACCTGAAAAAGTTGGTCGGTTTCGAATTTTTATTCATGTTTAGTGACAAAACTTATTTGATGTTGGCACAACTGATCATATCGCGGTTAAGTAGTGTGCAAGTGCAGACGTAATAGTGAAACAATGCTCGTTTTTTAAGTTATTTACATGACAAAGATGAATTTGTACCAAGGAGAAGATGAGCGACGTTAGATGGAGCCACTCTAATTTGAGGTTAGTTTTTATTAATCTCGTAATTTTTACTATTTTTGGTACTTCACGGCCGTTTGAAATCATTTTGGACTTTCTGCAACAAGAATATTGGCCAGAATTCAAAAATAGTACGTTAAAAAGTTGGTCTATTTCCAATTTTCATTCAATTGTTCATGTTTAAAGATATTCAACGTTGGCACCACTGATTACATCACGGTTAATCAGTGCGCAAGTCAACGCGTAATAGTGAAAAAAATGCTCATTTTTTGTGTTGTTTACACGACAAAGACGAAAATTGGGGCAATTTGTGCCAATGAAAAGAACAAGCGACAATAGATGGAGCAACTCTAATTTGAGGTTAGTTTTGGTTAATCTCATAATTTTTACTATTTTTTTTGCTGTTTTCCGGCCGTTTGAAGTCTTTCTGAACGTTCTGCAAACCAAAATTCAATTATAGAACCACAGAAAGTTAGTCATTTTCGAATTTTTATTCACGTTCAGGGATGAAAGTTATTTAACGTTGGCACCACTGCTTACATCACGGTTAATCAGTGCGCAAGTCAACGCGTTATAGTGAAAAAAATCCTCGTTTGTTGTGTTATTTACGCGTCAAAGACGAACATTTGGGAAATTTGTGCCGAGAAAAGAACGAACGACATCAGATGGAGCTACTCTCGTCGCATCTAATTTTGAGGTTAGTTTTTACCGGAAATTGCTTCTATTACAAAATAGCTACCAGCATTTAGGTTAAACCTGTAATTTGTGCATCTGTACATTTGTACAAGGAGTCGAAGGAGAAGGAGCGACGTCGGATGGAGAAAACTTGTTTTCAACTTTTGAGGTTAATTTTCCTATCTGCCACACTACCATAGAGCCCAACAAGGTCTTTTCTCTATTAGGAAAGATGTTAATTATCATAATATTCATGTATATAATTGAAATAATCACTGGGAATTATGAAATGTTAGCCGCAGAGTAGGTAAAGGCGAGATTATCCACACAGATAATGAAATATTAAAATACATTATTACGTATATAATAATGAAATCTAAGTGAAGTCGGCTTTGAAATTTTAAAGTATATTGGTGACTTTCTCTGTCAGTTTGACATTTGGAGGTTAAGCTCTGTCACCAAATTTTGGAAAACCTACAGCCCACTGCTGATTATCTTTATAGTTTTTTTTTTGTGAAACTAAGACGATAAAATCAGAAACCGTTTTCATCTAGTAATTTACGACTAAACGAAGATCTCTCTTTAAAGAATTTAAAGACAAGTAATATTTTAGCAAGAAACGAGATTGGCATTTGATTTATAGTTGTGATGTAACTATTCTCGAACATTTACCATAATTAAATGTTTGTTAGCTTTAGTTTGACTCATTACAAAATTTATGTAATAGATTCTTGTTTAAACAAAAAAGGCATCAACGACCACCCACGGCCGAGAAAATTAATGTTTTGTGTTGGCTGCATTGTTGGAACGAGATGACTCCACTAAAATTGGTATTTTAATTACAACCGCCATGTGATAATTATGCTTGTTATGATTATTATATACAAGCACATTACAGCTGCTTTGGTCTATTTGAGCCGGATATTTAAAAAAAAGTACTATCTGGGCGGAATATAAATTACAAAACTTTTTTAAAAACCATATTTTACCTTGCGAAATGACCGGTGAAAATCTGTAATATCCGCAGCCAACTCGTGATTTCCTCTTTCGTCCCAGTGAGCATTTATTTCATGGTTAAGTTTCTTTTCCTTTTGCAAAAGGATAAAAATTGACTTTTAGACAATTGAAACGTCAAACACGACAGATGACGGTGCTACCAACACAGCCCACTATAGTACCGCTTCTTTCTAAAACTGCGATTTCAGCAGAAATTCAAAAAATAAAAGAGTGCGTTATTTTTGTCACAGGGCGCAGACTTTGAGTATTTTAAGACGAGTATAAATAACGGGAGGGTGTGCCATAGACTTTCGTCTCATTAAATTGTTGTCTGAAATTAAAGAGTTCACTTTATTGGTTTATAAATGGACACACGGCTCAGTAACTCTGATAATTTGGACAAAAAGAAGGCTTCGAGATATTGAGGCGTGTTGGTAGCTCCGATTTAAATACCAGCCGCGTCGCTGTACATGTTTTTATTACTCGCTAAAAATTCCGTGCATCGTGACAAAGAGTGAAAACGCAAGTAATTTATTTAAATTGAGTTATGAGACGATGTGCAGCTCACGTTTTGCATGAAAAAGAAGTTTCTAATCATCGAATTAAATTACACCGAGTTTTTATATTTAAATCACTTTCATAATGGACCTTCTCTTGTACTGGAAAATTAATTAGTCACTTTCTTCTGAAATGTGAGAATATCGATTGCGTGAGTTGAATGAGCTATTAAATTTAAAACTGTTCCAAAAGGGGTCATCTTTAAACTTTATAACGTTTAATTACTAATTAGCGTCGACAAAACGATCGTTTTATGTTGGTAGTATGTGTTCTAATAACCAAAATTGTTTAGAAAGTATGCACATGTTATTTGGACATTGCTAGCAAAAACAAACTTTTCTTTTCACCGTCAATTGACTCAGAAAAAATAGGAAAAGTTGTAAATGTGATGACAGATTGTTTCTAAACAGGTTGTGTGAAATTTATTAATTTTCATTCGCTTTATTATGTGGGACATTCATATTCGTACCAACTAGAGTAGAAAAAATGTGCTAATTGATGATCGAAAAAGTGGCGTCTAGTAGGCTTTGAAGTTTTTGCATGTTGGTACCTCTGTTTGTTATCTATCAAGTTTGACAGTTTACACTAACCTTAAATGGACAGAGACTTTGACAGCTGTCAAATCCCAAAGCTCAGTGAATTTCGATAAAATAAGTTCATTATTGACCATGAATTCGTAACAATTCCGTTATCAACTTTTCCAGCCTGGAGCAAGTTGGTAGGTAGTATTCAGAAGTTCAAGGCTACGATAGGTGGAACCGACAACTTTCCTTATGATTATGAACCGCACTAAACGTATTTTATGTCTTCCGGATTTGGCTTTTGATATTTTAATAGCACTTTGTCTTTAATTAATTATGCGTAAATTTGCATAAGGAATAAAAGTGACGAAAAAAGAACTTAGTAGACTTCGTTTTTTTTTTTGCAACGTTGATAGCTTTGTGTAGATTCATCACCATGAGCAACATAACCTCAAAATGTCAAACTAAGATGATATCTTTAAATTTCAGAGCTTTCTTAGACTATGCAAGATTCTAAAAACAGTTGAAAGTTTGATTAAGCTACTTGCGATGTAGGTTTAAAAAAATTTAGATGTTTACAAATTTCTAATGATTTGAAATCGCTATAAAATGTTCTACCTAGTTGGCTTTGATTTTTTTTTCTATGTTGGTACTTCAGAACTGTCGTGAGCAACATAACCTCAAAGTGTCAAACTACAGCTACCACCACATTTTTACATTTCCGAGCTCCTCCGACTTCTAACCCCAAGGTTTTAGTGATTTCATTTTTATAACAACAAATAAAAGTTTACGAGTTTACGTTAAACTTCACGATTTACGATTTGGCAATTTTTAGAGGTTAACATGAATTGTTCGTTTTTTTTTGCCGTTTAGAACACGGAAAGGAAAATGAAAACCTTCATTATTAGTTACGTTTCATTACGGTTACGTTTCTGGAGAGTGAAAATTACTGTTTCCCCACTAAGACTTCTCTAGCTAGCGTGAAGGCCGGAATTTTGCATTCACCTACTGAGTAATTGGTTGGAATTAAACCGGCAGCATTCTCAACAATCTTTTCATGACTTATTGTAAACGCAAATGTCAAAAGTTTTGTAAGAGTTGGTACAAGAAGCTTGTATGGTACGCAATTTTAATTTTTTTAATTTAATTTGTATTAATTTTTTATAGTCTCGTTAAAATACCATACGATTTTGACAAAAGAAGGCTGTACTCTTTTGTTTATGTTGGTAGCACTGTCTTTTTTGAGTTTGACATCAGAGAACTGTCAAACAAGCTGTTCGAAAAGTTGACCGAGTTTCAAGAAATTAGAGAACACTTGTATATAGACACACCTGTTAAAGTATCTTGTGTCAGACTACATACGGTATCTCCTCAAATGGAATTTAATTCCGTTACGTCCAATCAGATTATGTTCTACGAATAGCAATTTTTTATCGCGTCAACTCGTGACCTTGTCTTACCTTCTGTACTAAATTTAATAAAAAGGCTGAGTAGGCTTCGGAAGAGAAATCTGTTGGTAGCTCTGCTTGTCACTTTTGATAGTTTGTGGTTACATAAAAGTATCGTTGTTGACTTTAACTCAACACGGAAGTCATTTATGCATCAAGGAGAACAAGAATTGTAAACTTTTATGAAGTGCCAAGTGTTTTTTTTAACGTCACCCACACTTTGACATTAACAAATGAAAAATTTTCTTTCGTAACAGAAATCGCTAATTGAACCTTCGAGAGTAGCTGTGGTTATTGACCACTGGTTTATTACAACAGAGAGCACGGTTACTGACTTCTGGAGGTCAAAAGGCTAAAACACAATTTTTATGAATTGTTTATTCTCTGGGAAGTGGTTTTAGCTTCATATGAGGCCCGGAAATAATTTTAATGAAAGTTTTTTGTTTCAGATATTTATTGGAGATTTTCTTCAAATGGATTAATGTAAGTATGGCCATTTTATAACCTAGTTAGAAGGAGCCTTTAGGATTTGAAATGAGTTGGTAGCCTTGTTGGATGCCGAATTTGATATGGGGATAAGTCAATATAGTGGTAATTGCGGGTTAACTGTCAAAGAGGCGTTATAGCTACACGCAGGGCTACCAACAGATGTCAAAGTCTAGACAACTTGGAAACTGTTTTTGAAAATCATAGACGATTCAATAGACAAACCGCAAATTTTGAAATTTATCGATCAGAACAAATCTCTGTGAGGGCGATAACTTTATTATTTCTCAGTCGATAATAGTAAGACTTGATGTCATTATTCCTTTTTCATTGTTTATTAAGAGCGCCAAATTTAAAAATAATATACTAATAAATAGACTCTCTAGTCGCTCTAGTTCTATAACACTGTTAGTTCTCGGTCGATAATTGTGAAATTTGGTGCCATTACTCCTTTTTGCTTGATTACTAAGACCGCCAAATTTAAAGATAATAGACTAATAAATAAACAAACGCCAAATTTTGAAATTTATAAATCAGTAAAAATCTCAATTGTGCCATTCAAAGTTCCACAACGTTTTTATTTCTCGGTCGATAATTGTGAAATTTGGCACCATTACTTCTTTTTGCTTGTTTACTAAGAGCGCCAAATTTGAAAATAATATTCAAATAAATAGACAAACCTCAATTTTTTTAATTTATCATCCAGCAAAAATTTCGTCTGTGTCGCTCTAGTTCTATAACACTGTTAGTTCTCGGTCGATAATTGTGAAATTTGGTGCCATTACTCCTTTTTGCTGGTTTACTAAGACCGCCAAATTTAAAGATAATAGACTAATAAATAAACAAACGCCAAATTTTGAAATTTATAAATCAGTAAAAATCTCAACTGTGCCATTCAAAGTTCCACAACGTTTTTATTTCTCGGTCGATAATTGTGAAATTTGGTGACATTGCTCCTTATTGCCTGTTTATTAAGAGCGCCAAATTTGAAAATAATAGACTAATAACTATACAAACTAGATTTTTTTTTTAATTTGTTAGTCATCTAAAATCTCTTCTGTGTCGATCTGAGGATCATAACTTTGTTAGTTCTCGGTCGATAATTATAAAATTTGGCACCATTACTTCTTTTTGCTTGTTTACTAAGAGCGCCAAATTTGAAAATAATATTCAAATAAATAGACAAACCTCAATTTTTTTAATTTATCATCCAGCAAAAATTTCGTCTGTGTCGCTCTAGTTCTATAACACTGTTAGTTCTCGGTCGATAATTGTGAAATTTGGTGCCATTACTCCTTTTTGCTGGTTTACTAAGACCGCCAAATTTAAAGATAATAGACTAATAAATAAACAAACGCCAAATTTTGAAATTTATAAATCAGTAAAAATCTCAACTGTGCCATTCAAAGTTCCACAACGTTTTTATTTCTCGGTCGATAATTGTGAAATTTGGTGACATTGCTCCTTATTGCCTGTTTATTAAGAGCGCCAAATTTGAAAATAATAGACTAATAACTATACAAACTAGATTTTTTTTTTAATTTGTTAGTCATCTAAAATCTCTTCTGTGTCGATCTGAGGATCATAACTTTGTTAGTTCTCGGTCGATAATTATAAAATTTGGCACCATTACTTCTTTTTGCTTGTTTACTAAGAGCGCCAAATTTGAAAATAATATTCAAATAAATAGACAAACCTCAATTTTTTTAATTTATCATCCAGCAAAAATTTCGTCTGTGTCGCTCTAGTTCTATAACACTGTTAGTTCTCGGTCGATAATTGTGAAATTTGGTGCCATTACTCCTTTTTGCTGGTTTACTAAGACCGCCAAATTTAAAGATAATAGACTAATAAATAAACAAACGCCAAATTTTGAAATTTATAAATCAGTAAAAATCTCAACTGTGCCATTCAAAGTTCCACAACGTTTTTATTTCTCGGTCGATAATTGTGAAATTTGGTGACATTGCTCCTTATTGCCTGTTTATTAAGAGCGCCAAATTTGAAAATAATAGACTAATAACTATACAAACTAGATTTTTTTTTTAATTTGTTAGTCATCTAAAATCTCTTCTGTGTCGATCTGAGGATCATAACTTTGTTAGTTCTCGGTCGATAATTATAAAATTTGGCACCATTACTTCTTTTTGCTTGTTTACTAAGAGCGCCAAATTTGAAAATAATATTCAAATAAATAGACAAACCTCAATTTTTTTAATTTATCATCCAGCAAAAATTTCGTCTGTGTCGCTCTAGTTCTATAACACTGTTAGTTCTCGGTCGATAATTGTGAAATTTGGTGCCATTACTCCTTTTTGCTGGTTTACTAAGACCGCCAAATTTAAAGATAATAGACTAATAAATAAACAAACGCCAAATTTTGAAATTTATAAATCAGTAAAAATCTCAACTGTGCCATTCAAAGTTCCACAACGTTTTTATTTCTCGGTCGATAATTGTGAAATTTGGTGACATTGCTCCTTATTGCCTGTTTATTAAGAGCGCCAAATTTGAAAATAATAGACTAATAACTATACAAACTAGATTTTTTTTTTAATTTGTTAGTCATCTAAAATCTCTTCTGTGTCGATCTGAGGATCATAACTTTGTTAGTTCTCGGTCGATAATTATAAAATTTGGCACCATTACTTCTTTTTGCTTGTTTACTAAGAGCGCCAAATTTGAAAATAATATTCAAATAAATAGACAAACCTCAATTTTTTTAATTTATCATCCAGCAAAAATTTCGTCTGTGTCGCTCTAGTTCTATAACACTGTTAGTTCTCGGTCGATAATTGTGAAATTTGGTGCCATTACTCCTTTTTGCTGGTTTACTAAGACCGCCAAATTTAAAGATAATAGACTAATAAATAAACAAACGCCAAATTTTGAAATTTATAAATCAGTAAAAATCTCAACTGTGCCATTCAAAGTTCCACAACGTTTTTATTTCTCGGTCGATAATTGTGAAATTTGGTGACATTGCTCCTTATTGCCTGTTTATTAAGAGCGCCAAATTTGAAAATAATAGACTAATAACTATACAAACTAGATTTTTTTTTTAATTTGTTAGTCATCTAAAATCTCTTCTGTGTCGATCTGAGGATCATAACTTTGTTAGTTCTCGGTCGATAATTATAAAATTTGGCACCATTACTTCTTTTTGCTTGTTTACTAAGAGCGCCAAATTTGAAAATAATATTCAAATAAATAGACAAACCTCAATTTTTTAAATTTATCAGCCAGCAAAAAATTCGTCTGTGTCGCTCTAGTTCCATAACATTGTTATTTTTCGGTCGATAATTGTAAAATTTGGTGAGATTACTCCTTTTTACTTGTTTATTAAGAGCACTAAGTTTGATAGTAATAGACTAATAGATAGACAAACTACAAATTTTTAGATATATCAATCAGAAAAATCTGTACTGTGTCACTCCGAGGGCCATAATTTTGTTATTTCTCGGTCGATAATTATGAAATTGGGCGTCATTGTTCCGTTTTGATTGTTTATTAAAAGCGCCAAATTTAAAAATTATAGACAAAGAAATACACAATCTGCAAATTTTTAAATATCTTAATCAGCAAAAATCTGTGTAAAATTTAGCGGGTTTATTCTTTTTTGCTTGTTTATTAAAGTGCCCAATTTAAGACCATTCTTTTATTTATTAAAGCGTCTAAATTAAATTCTATTACTCATCCTCCGGTTTATCTTTATTCCCAGTGCTCGCAGTGCGTTCCGTGTCTGCATAATTACTCTCTTTATCACTCAAAAGCGTCTCTAAAACATCATTCTGCATATCCTCCGCCTCGATTCTATCCGCCATCGAAATAACAGTTTTATTAACACGTTTCAATCTCGGAAGCAAAACCAGCAACGGAATGACAGCAGGATCTCTTATTTTCCCACCTTCACCAGCGAACCCTTCTCCAACTTGTGGCTCTTCGCTTCCAAATAAAGCGTTACCGGTCACAATCAAAACTTCCAATTTTGGTAAACACTGCAACTTTTGGAACTCTTTAAACGACCCGATTTTATTATTACGCAAGTTTAAGTATGTCAAACTCGACAGATTCTTTGAGAAACCATCCAACCGCTGCAACTGGTTGTCTCTCAGATGCAGGATCTGCAAATGCGCCAGATTCGCGAATTCCTGCGAATTAATACTAGAAATTTTGTTCGCGGCTAAGTAAAGTTTCTCGATTTTAGCAGGAAACACTCCGCTTATCTCAAACAGTAGGTTGCTTCTCAGTTCTAACTGTCTGAGGTTGTCCAAATTCGAAGTCTCGAAACGTGGCGTGTAAATATCGTTGAAATTCAACTCCAAACATTCTAAAAGAGGTTGATTTATATTATCGGCGTTCTTGATTTGGTTCTGGTTCAGATCGAGGACTTGGAGGTAGGGCATGGTGTTCAACGCCGCGGATTCCACGCGGTTTCTTTCAGCTTTTAGCAGAACCAGAAACGGCATAGTCGTGAGAACTTGGAGAGCCTCCGTGGTGAGGTAGTTTCCACTCAGATCCAAGAAGAGAACGTGCTTGAAATTGAGAATGATCGAGACATCCGTCAGCTTCTTATTCACCGCGGTTATCTTCAGATACGCGTAACGACTGCCGGTTTCGTCTTTGCCCAAAGTGTTGAGACACCTGGAGGCTTCTTCGAATGTCAGGATTTTTTCTTTGACGATTTCAGGAGTGGACGACGGGATGCCGACGGTGTCGAAGATGCGTTGGCCTTCGCCGACGAGGGGCGGGGCGCTTTCGCCGAAATCTTCACCCATTTTGACGTTGTCACAGAGCCACTTTGTTTTTGATGAAAAGTTTTCGGTGCTGTGATACTTCGTTTGGTCGTACCGGTTTGCTAACCTGAATATTCCACCAAAGTTAATAAGAAATAAAAATATAAGCTTGACCTGAGACCGCGGGCCTTTAAAAGTATTACGAATGCTGTTGAGATGAGCTGCTGGAAATTGGAAAGTAACTACGGTACAGATGGCTACTAGTCAATAAAACTCGACGTTTTATACGGAGAAGACGTGCCCCAGTCGGGTTATATCTGGTACCGATCGAAAGTTGACGTTGCAGTCTATGAATATGCGAAATTTGAACCCGATCGGTGCGGTGGTTTGGAAGTTGGAAGATTTAAAAAAAAGTCGGTTCCTAAAATTTTTAAAACCTTCAAACGCGTATATGTCAGTAGGCCGTGGAGCTAGATCAAATTTGAGCACAATGCTGAATTCCTTATGAAGTTCTGCGTAAAATATTATTTTTAATAAAATATTATTTATAGCGATCGAGCTGAAATTATGTAATTTGTGACCATTTTGCTTGTAAGTTTTGGGATCCCATGTTGAAATTTAACGTTTTTCACAGTGAAAACGGTGCCCAATTCGACTAAGTCTGGTATCAATCGAAAGATGGCGCTAAAGCGTTCCAAAATTTTTTGACTAGCCTAAATTTCAAACGCGAAAGTAGATAAAATGCTGGGTGTGATGTGTTAAAAGACCTAAGTTCAAATAACCTGTAGCCATTTATAAGCTTGAATTCAAATTTTTGGACCTCAGAAGAAAACTTGTTTTTTTACAGTGAAAACTCAGTCGAAACCGGTTAAATGATGTACCAATCGAAAGAACACCCGAAAACCTACAAATTTGAACGTAATCGGCGCAATATTTGTAACAATAGGAATTTTTGAATTTGTTGCGAAAAAAATTCACTCTTTTCTAAGGTTAGGATTCCTGCGAATTGTCACGTCTCGGAAATAATATTTTCAAATCTTTTCCAGATACGTCCTTCAAACCATGTCTTCTGCCATCTGCCAGAACTTCGTTCAGAACGCTTGGAAGAAAGAACTCTGTTCCAACTGTTTCAAATCGAAGGACGAGCACGCAGGACGCCCAAAACCCAAACCAATCACTTTAATCTCAAACGACAACGTCGAAGGAATCATCAAGAACTCCTCCAAGCTGAAACCAAAACGCTCAGTTTGTTTTACAAAAGAACTAACAGAGATTATTGGCTTCGGAGGAGAAGACTGGGAATCAGAAGGTGAACCCGACGACGATGATTCGAGTGAAGAAGATTTTGTCGCGGAGAGCGAAGAAGAAGAATCGGAAGCAGAACTCAAAAGGATAACGAAAGAGAACACTGATTTTAACACGACAAACTTAAAGTTTGAAGTCGGAGTGAAGAAAAGCACGCAGCTTCTGTTGGGGAAACCCATCGTGGATGCGAGCGGGAGAAAACAGACGTTGATGGTGTCGGTGACACCTTTTGGTGAGGATGCGCCGAAGAAGTTTAAGAGTGTCTCACATATTCCGATTTCGAAGAGCAGTAATAAAGAGAGTGTCCCCGAGACCAAGCAAACGAACGTGGTGTTGACATCGTACACGAAGAATGAAGAAGGAGGTGAAGAGAAGTCGCTTCTCGATGAAATCACCGAGACTCTAGAAAACAGTAAGAATCCCATTCAGATCATGACACGGAAGAAGATCCAGAAGGAGATCGTCTTGGCCGTTCCCGACGATAATAAAGAAAACGTGGATAAAGTCAAAGGGAAAGGTCTCTCGCGGACGCCAGCTCTGAAAAGAGACCAAGAGAAGCCGGTGGTGTCCACCGCTAAGATCGAACTTAGCAAAGTGAAGAAGGTGGAGGAGGAAAAGCCCGCGGTCCCTCCGAAGTCTTCAATGTTCGTCCAGACGCGCGAACAAGCAGGAGAGCCCGACGGCCGTGCGGACCCCGACACCGTCACAGAACCTCCGGCTCTTCCTTTGACTCCTCCTCCAATCTTAGAAACACAGAACTCCTTCCTCCACTCCCCCATCTATGAGAAGCCCAAAGTTCCTTCAAAACCGGTCGCTGTTTTCATACGGAAGCCCTTGATAGCCACCCAAGACTTACCAGAGGAACCCGTGAAAACCATCTTGTGTAAACAAGACTCCAACGGCTCGACTAACAAAAGACGCGCTCCCAGACCTCCGGAAGACCAAATCTACACGCGGAACTCCTTGACGGTGAAAAGCGACTCTCCTGTTATCCGCGAGAAGGAGAAGAGAGACCGCGCGACGTCGGAAGAGGCCCCCGAGCCCGCACCTAGAAAGACGCTGTCTCTTTCCACGGATAGTCTCGCCAAAAGTAAAGAGAAGAAAGGAAGATTTTCCTTGAAGAAGTTCCTCCGGATGGGAGGAACCAAAGACGGGAAGATGGAAGTGGTCAAGTATGAGGAAATAGGACCGTTACCGAAACCCCGACTTGTCATAGTGCACCCGTCGGAGTTCAACGGAGCCAGAGTGGAAAACGGGGGGAAACCCCAAGAAGACTACGTCACCGTGGAGCGGTACTCTGATTTTCACGACTACGAGAATTATACTAAACAGAAGCCACCGCCTCCGCCACGGAACAACGACATCAAGCCGAATTTACCACCTCCGAAGTCCGTCGAGATCTTGAAGAAACAGAAACAGTATAATGGGAGTACCGATCGGAAGGAACCGGAGACCGTCTACGCGAACATCGGCGAAGTTAGATCGGCTATAGTTCCCAATAAGCCGCAGAGGACGGCGAGCATGAGGGAGCACGACGCCCAGCAGAAACAAGAAGCTAAAATTAACAACTACGAACCGATTAATATAGAGAATGGAGAGAACGTCTACGACTACATCAACGGAAGATCTAGCTCTCCAGAGTCCGATTCTAGTCCTAACAAACTTAGTCCTACGACGAAGACTGCGAGGTTGAAGAAGAGATCCGAGAGCAGCATCGATGTCTCTGGAGACTACTTTAAATACAGCAACATTCCGAGATCTGTGTCGCTTACGTACTGTGGCAGTGAGACTGAATCGGAGATATACTCCCCGTACAGCTTCTACGGGAGCGAATCCGAAGTACGTACCTCCCTAACCAAGTCCCCTCTAAAGAAAGTTTTCCAGGTGACTGAAGACGACCACGACTGGATCCAGAACGGCCGGACTCACAAGCTCCGTTCCAGGAAAGGGCGAAGCATCGTGCATAAAAACCTCGAGGACAACTACGGAGCCGTCATCGTAGCCAACCACGAGGCGCTCGCCCAAGTCTTGGAAAACGTAAGTCGTACTCTAAACCCCCAAAGGTTAACCCTCTTCTTCGTAGATCCAACAAACCAACCACGTCCAGCCCGCTCTTCGCGGCTTAAAGTCTCTTCCTCAGCTGCGATGGACCGATTTCACCATCAAAAACTCCCCGGCTTTCACCGTCGGGTCTAGGACGTTCCAACACGCGATGTGGAACACTCATCACGTCACACTCGTCATCAACACGGGGGCCGTCCCGCCGAGTACTCTAGCTCTAGGAACTTATAATCTTTCCCCTGTGACGGAGTTCAGCGATCTTATTCCGGCAAAGTTTTCCAGTCCGGATAAAGACGATGAATATATTCAAGGTAGGATTTAAGGCGAGAGGTGTGAGTTTTCAAGGTTGGTTTCTAGCGACTGTGGCGGTGTTGCCGTGGCTTCAAGTCAACACCATTCAGTCTTACAGTGATGCTCTGAAACTCAAGGGGTCTCAGACTCAAGACGAAACGTGGAAGGATGCTTGTTTCATTATGCTCCAGCTAGTCAACGCCTTAAAAGTCCTCCAAGCGCAAGGAATCGAAGAGTTATCTTTGTCGTTGAACACTTTCATTCTGTGTAAAGAAATGGATAAAGAAGGCCATCACCGGCTGTGCATTCTCCAAGGGTAAGTCTTCAAATTTCAAGTCCTCCAGTTAGTGTTTTTTCTGTTTCAGTCTCGGAGAAGACGTCCACCTCAAGACCGAATGTTCGGAATACGGCACTCTTTGCATGTGCGCCTCCAAAGCGCTCTCTCTCCTCCAGCCGACGGCCCGGATCACTCCCCTTATCCAATCTCTTCTAAACAACGAACGTGCCGTCACTCTCACCCAAGTCAAGTCGATCCTAGAATTTTGTTTGTGGGGCCCCTCGGATGTCGCTTTGGGTAGTACGATCCGGGAACGTGAACTAGCTCTTCAACGATGGCTCGACTTACAAAGAGCTACAGTTCTGCACGGTTTGGTGTGTACAAGAGTCCAATTGACGGTGTACGAGGAATGCCATCTGTTTTTCCTAGTGCGAAGTAACGCGAAAATGATGTGCGATGCGTCTTTGTTGCTCGAGTCTAGTAACTTTAAACGTAAATAAAATGAGGTGTGTTATTTCAAACGTTTATTTTATCGATGTGCAGGCAATGTTAATACTAAAATGTTTTATTGTATATTGTTATCTGTACATATTGTTATTTCCTGTCTGACTGCCAGTGGAGTTTTATCGAGATTTCTAAAAACCGTGTTATTGCAATATTGTCTCTTCTTTTTACAGTGTTTCATACTTTTGTAAAGAAAACGAATTCAACAATAAAAATAATAAACTTATTGCTTAACTATTACCTTGACAATATAAATAAGGAGTATTGCCGTCGCAACAAAAACAATCACATTTTTAGTCTTAAAATAAAACGTGGCCTGACTATTTTTTTTTCCTATAGTACGTATACTTTACTTGAAAGCTATACCTGATATCTAAACGCACGACTATTATTACCATCTTACTTTCTTATTGTCTTCGTTCGTTACTTAGAGACCTTTGTTGAAGTAGAGTAACGTCGGAATGTTTGCGCCACATTTATCTTTTAATTTCTTGTACTCATCAGGTTCTAACCATTCGAGCGTGGTTGCTTTAATGGAGCTACAAAGAATTTGTTTAGAGCTGAACAATGTTCGGATGGATTAGAACTTACCAGCGTTGGGGGAACAGAGCACAGGCCGTTGGTACCATAAACGATAAGCTAGAAGAAAAAAATTAAAGGTTACTACATTGATGTGTACCACGTGCTAGTGATAGGTTAGAGCTAAACTGGACTGTGAACTAAATAAGACTCCTGGACTAGGAAATAACCACGGACACGTTGTGGGGCCAATTTGGGCGAAATTGGATTAGACTGGATTTGTCGGACTGAAGCCGAACGCTGAAGCGAAAACTAAAACTTACTAAAGTAAATGGAGTTAAGCTGGATGGATAATATTGGACCTCGTGGAATTAAATCAGATCTAAACGATGTTCGTTTAGCAAAACTAAGACGGACTAAATTGGGACAAAATCGAAGGTACCATGTACTAGTACAACGTCAAAGTAGAGGACTAAATTGGGCTAATTAGATTAGACTGACTAAATCAAACTACGTGAAAATCATTTGGATTAGGTCAAAGCAATTGTGGATTCAATTGGACTAAGAGGACTAAATCACAATCCTGATCTAAGAAGGGAATAACAGTTTACGTTGTAGGGCGTATAAAATAGGACTAATTTAGCTAAATTTACTAAATGAGCACTAAAAAACTAAATTAGTTCGGATGTACCGAATCCGACTTCGAAGTCGTAGACTAAAGTCGATTAAATTGAACTACATTAGTCAAAATGGACTAGATTCGAATTCAAGGGCGACTAAAACCGACTAAATGCACTAAATCAGACCAAGTCACACTAGGTTGATTAAATTAGAAAAATACTAAATTGGGACAAAATTTACTATGTACTAGAACAAGGTCAGAGTAGAGGAGCAAATTGGACTAATTAGATTAGACTGACTAAATCAGACTAGGTGAAAATAATTTGGACTAGCTCAAAGCAAGTATCGATTAAATGGAACTAGGTGCACTAAATCACACTCCTGGACTAAGAAGGGAACCACAGTTTAGGTTGTAAGGCATATAAATTAAGACTAATTTTGCTAAATTTACTAAATGAGAACTAAAAAACCTAATGAGTTCGGATGTAATGAATCTGACTTCGAAATCGTACACAAAACTGACTAAATTGAACTAAATCAGTTAAAATGGACTAAACTCGATTTCAAGGTCGTTGACTAAAACAGCTAGATTGACTAAATCGAACTACGTGGAACTAATTTTGACCAGTCAGATTAAGAGTGTGAATTGAAATGAACGAACAAAATTAGACTAAAATTTGAGTTGACTAAATCTGAAGTCACCGAGACTAAAAAATTAAGCTACTAACCAAGTCGAACTAAACCAAAATTTGCCTCAAATACTCACAAGCACCCCACAGCGAGAACTTGCAAAGGCCCGTGCAAGACAGTAATCTTCTGCATCCACCTGTACTTCTCCAATCTCTCCATAATAACCGGTAAAATTAACATCCCAGGAGCACACATGGTAATCCTTGAAACAATAACTTGCGTTATCCCTTTAGCTGCTGCAAATTTCGACTGAGCAACCACATTGCCATTTTCATCCGAACAATCAATTCCATAGACTAATTCATTCTGGCGCATCAACGGAATATTCACACAATTAGCTGCAGCCACAGCCGCAAACGGGACGTATCTCTACAACAAAAACGAAGATAAATTCAACTGTCTTTCTTGTTTAGTTAAGTACTTGGACGAAAGGACTCGCTCGTTTAGTCCAGTAGTACTTGCAGCCCAAAGCCGTGACCATAGCAGAGCCCGTAGCCGACACGTAAGCCACTATAAGCTGAGTCGTTGTGGTCGGAGACTTCGCATTGCGGTTCGTGTAGTTAACCAACGCATTGAACGACTGGTTTACCCACTGCCAGAAGACCACAGCCGTCGCAGTGCTACAAACCGAGCGTTGAAGAATCTACCTCTTTGTTGTTCTATGTCAACTTACCGGTACCACTGCAGCATCGCCCCGGTGATCGCCATCCCCCCCGGGACCTGAAAAGACATCCTCCCAAAAACATTCTGCTTCTCTCCACTGTCGGGATGGAACGCACTCTCGTACAACTTTTTCGCGTAAATTACTTGTTCCACCGTCGTCCCTGGGGGCTCGTTTCCTTTTCGATACTGTTCCACGAGAATCTTCGCGTTGTCGAGAGTCTCCTCGCTTACCACACACGTCCTGGGGTCAGTCACCCAAAGGAAGTGCTTGAAGCGTCCCACGAACGTGCTTTGATCCCACAGGGGCTCGTCGATTTTCAGTCTCTCCGGCATTTCTTAGCCTGGAAAAATTAAGGGGTTAAGTCCGATAGTCGGATACCAGAGAGGAATAAAAGTACACGGTTAAATAAATGCAACGAGTATCCGGTAAAGTTTCCACACCACCACACGCCGCTACGAAATTTTGACACAATAATCGACCGGCTGTGAAACTTTGCCAGACAACTATTTTTTGACTTGACAACTATTAAAAAATCCGCACGAGTCTGTTTAATTTTAAGTTATCATAATTAGATAATTATATAAGCTGACCTCTATTTTTTTCAATTAGTGGACCAAAGAGTGGAAAGTACAAACTTCACTTTGAGGTTAGAAAAATGAATGGTGCAAATGCACACAACGCAGATTCTGGCTGTGGTTCTTGGGATTCTCGCTGTGGGATGAGGGTGCTATAAAGTTTATTTTTAACGGGATTTTACCTTCAGATCCTAAAATTATCCCGGAGTTACATTTGCGGGCACAATTTCCTTCAACTGTAACATTTGAATTAAGGTCATCGTTGATACCTAAAAAATTAGTATTTTTAAAGCAAGTTAAGGAAAGGATGAGGGCTCCTTTATCACCGTCAGCGGAGTTTTCCAGTTTTTGAACGTTGGCATAAAAGTGAGTGTTTGGGGCCAAGGTGAATATTTCACTTCTCTTTGAGGTTATCATGTTTTCTTTTCTTTCTTCAATAGCAACCAATTTAGCAACTTTTCAATTGCTTCGATAATTTTTAATTCTGAAAAATAAACATTTTAAATTGAAAATTGAATTTGACAGCAAGTGCTACCAATCATTTCGAACTGAATCCACCAATAATTGTCTGAAATTGTCTGGAATTAAAAAAGAACTGTTAATGAGCTAGTTTTTAGACCTCTTTTCCGTTTATTTGTAACCTTTTAAATTAGTTATTTAAATTGAGGTCTTTGTGTTTAAATAAAACTACTACCAACTTAACCAAACGTCAGATTGAAGTCTCTAGAAACTGGTCGTAATTGTCTGAAATATGGTAAAAAAAAAATGTGTCAACTTGGTTCAATCCAGAGTCCTATTTGTTTTGTAATTATTTAATTCCTTTCAAAATTAAACCCCACATTTTTAATTCAAAAATAGCGCTACCAACCCCCAGGGGTGGAATTCCCCAGAAACCGATCGAAACTGTCTCAAATTCGGCAGTTTAAAAAGTGGTCTTTCATAAACGAGCCTCTATCTATTTTTATCTGTTTCTAGAGCCGTTTAAACCATGTAAGGAGCCTTTATTTTGAGATCGAATCCTTTTAAATGTGGAGTCCATTTCAATGTCGGTTTTCCAAACATGGCGGACCAAGAAAGTTCTAAGGACATCCAATTATTAAAAAGCACAAGAATTTCCGTTTTTGTCGACGAAGCTTTACCAGACATTTTAGTTGTAACGTACGAATTTGGTGTAAAAATATTTAAAGGAGTTCTCTTGGATTCCACCAAAAGGTGAGCTCAAACTTCACTGTCTTTCAGTGTTGGAATGTTCGCGATTTTTACGTGGGGCCCCGTGAGGGGCGCCTCGTAGTAGTGATAACAAGTAGCATGAGGTTTCGTTAAAGGGGTTCCGTCGTTTTAAACGCGTAGCTTTGCGCGGGGCTCCGTCAGGAGTATCTAAACTGAAACTTTGTTCTCTTCCCCAGAAACCTGCCATGTGGGGTCCAGACTTTGAACCCAGCCTTTAAAAAACTCAAACCAGAAGATGACACTTTGTATTCAGTGAACCAAAGATTCGCCTATACAGACCCCAGCACCGCGAAGAAAAAAAATGTACAAATTCCAAGTAAATACAAGAACAGTAAAATGACAGTGAGGCTGCGTCCTCGCCAGGTTCTCTGTTCTAAATGTAAAGGCATTTGTAACGAAAACTCCGAAAATGTATCCCGTAAGCGCAAAACTAGCGAAATAGTTCCTCCTAACCCGCCCGTCAAACGGGGGCTGAACGCCCCCATCACGCGTTCGGTCTCCATCCACACCGAACTAACCAAGAAAAAGCTCGGAGAGGCGACTCTCGTTCCTAGACTCACTCGGTTAACGCCACAGGAAGAAATGAACGCTTTAAGCGGAGGAAGCGTGACGAAGATCTTCAACAGTAGCGAGAAGATCTTTAAGAAACCACTCTCAACCGTGTCGGTCAACAAAGAAAACGCACAAGAAGACAAGAAACATTCCTCCGATCATTCCGAAGATAGTTCCAACTCCGACGATGTCCAAAACGAAGTGTTATCGTGTAATGTTAGACCGAAGAGCGCGAAAAGGATCTTGAGGAAGAAACGAAGCGTTGGCTCCATGGAGGATCTCTGGGATGAAAGCGTCTTCGAAGAAAACGCTAACAAAAACAACAATCTCAACGCTCAACTCAACGCGAACGAAGACCAAGCGCTCAATTCTAATCCAACTCTTAACACGAAGACAATAAAAATCTCCTATGGTCCCCAAGGCGAAGGAACTGTACTTAAAATACCCGCACAAATTGAAAATCTCACTCTCAAGAAAGACTCGGAAGAAAACGTGAACGTTGCTGAAGAAAACGGGAAAAATCTAGACAACAAAGCAGCGAGAAAAGCCCTAAAAAAAGCGAAGAAAGAAGCCAGACGGAAAGTCTTTCTGACCGGAACTTCCCCGTGTTATTTGGGGAATGGGTCTCCTAGGTGTGCTCTCGGGGGGTCGTCCCCGAGATACACCGTGGGGAGTGCCTCCCCGCGACATGGCCTTGGCAACATTTCCCCTCGGTATATGTGTACTTCTTACGATCTAACTCTCCCGAGACGCCGCAAACACAAAATGAAGCACAAAAAGAAACACAAAGAGGACAAAGACCGCAAACATAAAGAAGGCGAGGTGAGATCGAAAAAAAAATTAAATTTCGCGCCCTCGCATCTGGAATTGTGGCGCGAAATTTGAATTTTTTAAAATCTAAACCGAATTTGTAATAGCTCATTATTTTCCTGCTTCAGGTCAGTTCAACTCAGGAAGACCCAAAAGAGCAGTGCATAACCCAAAAATTGTCAATTAACTTGAAACGACTTAACAACACGTACACATCTTATCCCGCCTCCTCCGAAAAATCAGAAGAAAATACGTCCAGTTCCGACGAACACAGCGAACAAGTTCCAGACTTTCCCCCGCCGACGCCTCCCATCATGTTGCGTATAAACTCCCAGACATTACCCAGTGCACCGACAGCCGACGGTGAGTTTTAACTAAGAATGAAAAAAAAAAAAAACGAGTTCGAATTTCAGGGGGGCGAATGCTCGTGGGTGATGTGGTCTGGGGGAAAATCCACGGTTTTCCGTGGTGGCCGGGTAAAGTCTTGACGATAACGAATTGTGGGGGGCAAGGTCCCCAAGCCCACGTCGCATGGTATGGTTCCTCCACGTCGTCTCTGATGCAATGTGATCAATTAAGTCCATATTTAGAAAATTTTAAGGTACGCATGGAGCCCCAAGTTCTTTAATAAACATTTTTTGTAGATACGTTATAATAAAAAGAAACGAGGACCGTATAAAGAGGCTATCAAACAAGCGACTTTGGAAGCTAAGGAAAACGCACAGGTAAAAATGCGTCAGCCATTAGGTAATTCCCCGTCACACAACATAATCCCACAAGTGGTACCACCCGCTTTAGCTTCACCTAGAGAAATCGATGTGGTATCATAATATACTGACTTTAAGTGTGTTATAGCTAAAGTCATTTTGTCTACTGCGCATCGGTGTATTTTCTGTAAGATACTTTATATTTCTATCAGAATGTTTGTATGCAGGCGTAACACATCTTTTTTTTATCGATAAAAATGTTTCCTTGTAAAGAATTATTTGTGATAACTTTCGATGATTGTTTCATATTGAAGTGTTTTATTCAATATTTTTATAGAGTAAGTCATAGCTACTACTATTTGTTATACAATAATCAATATATCTGTGATTTTATTCCATTAGATACCTATGTAAGTAGTAAAATTAAATTAATAAAGTCATTTGGTACTATTACAGTGATTTTCTATGTAAAAACGTTCGTTTTCTTAAAAATTCGCAGTTACTTTTCCTTAATCTAGGGATTTTCAATAAGTCAAGTTTGAGACACACCTGCATCTGTCATTTTCATTTCTCCTAACCTCAAAACTTTCTAATTTGTATTCTGAATAGTTTAACCAATTTTTGCGTGAAAACGATGCCGCAGCACGAAAATTTGTGTGATGTCGTTAAACTCATCAGCGACATAAAGCACGGGTTTGTACATTATCAAAAATCAATAAAAAATCCTACAATATTGTTCCAGGAAGGTGTTCAGTTCCTACGAGATTGCCCTGAAAACGGAGACTCTTCTAGAAAAGTTGATTTCAGACGGACGCTGGGAGACCGCAAAGTAAATATGAACATTCTCATCCCTCTCATAATCGTGATTTCCCAGGGAACTGATGCAACAAATTAAGGAAAAGATCCAGAAAGTAAACCAAGCCCTTCCTCTGGAGGCCACGGCAACAAACATCATGAGACACATTCTGAAAGTGATCAGAGAGGAATACGACTCGGTTTCAGAAGTATTTTGAAATAGCAAAGTGGGTTTAGAGTGTCTTTTAAATTCCAGAAAAAAGGGGAAGAACAGTCTTTGCATCATCTGGTGACGGCGTCTCAGAGCGAAGAGTTGGACTATTCAGACTCTCACAGCGATTTGAGGACACGGCTGTTGGATCATCTCACTGAGTATAAAGTAGAACTTGAAACAAGCATTGAGAATATCGCAGCTCAAGCTCTGGAGCACATTCATACAAAAGAGATTATTTTGACGGTGGGGAAATCTAACACTGTGGAAAAGTTCCTCAAACACGCCGCCAAACAGAGAAGTTTCCAAGTCATAATAGTGGAAGCTGGACCTTTATACCACGTAAGCGACCACGTCATGTTGAAAAAAACTAAGTCTTTTTCCCCCCAGGGGCATAAAATGGCTGCTAGTTTAGCCGCCAGCCGCATCCAAACCACCGTCATTCCAGACTCCGCGGTCTTCGCGATGATGTCTAGAGTCAACAAAGTTATCATTGGGACACACAGTGTGATGGCTGATGGGGGTCTGAGAGCAGCTAGCGGGATCCACGGGGTTGCTTTAGCAGCTAAGCACTTCTCAGTCCCTGTAAGGGAAAAAGCAGTCTTTGTTCCTGTTAACTTGGGGAGTTTCAGGTCATGGTGTTGGCACACATGTACAAGTTGACCCCCAGCTACGTCTGCTCGCATGAAAAAGCCACTTTTGGGATGTGTGCGTGTCCCGGGAACGTCATCCCGTACTCCCTGGGCCCCCTTTTGAATAAAATTAGCGTTTTTAACCCCATTTTCGATTACGTGCCGCCTGAACTGGTCACGCTTTTCATCTCCCATCAGTAAGTTTGAACTTTCCCTTAGGAAATGCTAATCGTGGGGTTTCAGGGGAGGAAACGCGCCCTCTTACGTCTACCGATTACTCTCTGAGCTCTACCATCCCGATGACTACGAATTATAGATACAAATATACGAAAAATTTATTTAGAAACTTGCTTTTACATTTCCCTTATATTGGTTTGATCTTAAAGTGCAATCCAATTAGAGAAAAAACGAGACATTTCAAATCCTGGACCAGATAATAGAAGCAGCGAAGTCCCTCGGGATCCTTGGACTGGCTCACATCCACCAAAGACCCCGTTTTGGATGTAGTGAACGAAATGTGCTCGTCGTTGATCACAATCTCTAGTTCTTGGCGACCGATTCTATCAGGTGGGGGCCACAACGAGTCGTCTTCTTGCATGATCTCGGAATCGACGATAATCCTCTTCAGCTCTTCCATGACGCACTGGTGCACGTAGACTTCTTTTCGGATCATGGTGTCATTCTTGTAATTCGAATTGTTGGCGTAACGCAGTTTTCCGTCGGGTCTAAACTCGAACTCGAGAAACTCGTGGCCGAATTTACCTTTATGGCCCACGTAGTAACGAATGTAGAAGTCAGCGGACATTTTAACTAACGGTTCACAACAAGCCGACTTTTGAGGTTATGCTGAAGTTTGACGGTTAGGGAATTTTGTTGCGCTTTTGGTGACTTTCTACCCCGGTTTGTTTTTAAAAAGGAAAATTAAGGATGATTCGTGGTTTACTTAGACACTTTTCGGCTTAGTCGCTTAGTTATGACGTTATAAGCTATAACACAAACGAAGTTTGATGGGGTTAGTACCTCAGTCGCTATCTAGGGAATTTCCGCCTACAATGTTGGTGTCTATAATGCGCGCCATTCAAAAACTTTCAAATTAAATAATTTATTAAACAACGTGCTCCAACACTCCCTGTCTTATTAGTTCCTCGCACTCAGTCCTCGGTAGATAATGTCTACTGTTCCGTTTCAACAACAAAATCGATCCATCGTTTAATTCCAGCTGTCCATAATCAACCACACACCGGACTTCAATGTACAAAGATTTAGGGGGTTTCAAATCCACGGCTAAATTAATACCCCCATCTTCTCCTATAGACCTCATGTAATGCATCAACGAACTCGAATATTTAGAAAACCACTCAATTTCAGACTGGCTCAAATTCACTTTCACATCAGGTGGTAAGATACTGCCAAATTGCCAGCGCATGGTCTTCAAATGTTTCAGTCTGTTGTAATGATACGCAAGAAGACATCTCAAGTTTCGTTTAATCGCAGCATGACGTATCTTCATCGTGGGAATGAAGGAGGCACTGTCAACAATACGGCTTTCTTCAGACGCATTCCTAGAAACCCCCGTTGATTAAAAAAGTAAAAAAATGACTTACTTACGCGTCTTCTTGGTTTTCAGCAACTAGTTGCTTTATTTCGTTGTTAATTTCATTGATTAAGTCTGTCTGAAAAGAAAGTGAAAATGTTGGAAGAGGAGGTGGCGACTTACATTGTATGGGGGCAACGAGTCTCTGTTTCGGTCCAGTTCTTTGATTAAAAGATAGGCTTTTTCACCGAACATTGTTAAATGACAGTAGAATAACCTTAAAAGTGGATTAATTTCCCGCCAATTTGTTGTTTTCTGACAGCTGTCAAATATTGAGACGCGCTAAAATTAAATGCACAAATCTGTGTGAGTTGAAGCTTCTCTTAGGATTTGAGGGTTTGCTACATCAAACATAAAAGTACACGAATTTGTTATTACTTTTAATTTTCATCAATATAAAACAGAATTTGATAAAAACGATTAGAAGTCACAGACCCACATTAACAACGAAATACCTTTGCAAAGAAATTAAGTTACAATAATAACAGATGTATCAAGAGCAAGAAAATAGAATGAATTTTTGGCCACGACAGTTTCACGTTTTGCGCCTTAACCTTGGGGTAACATTAAAAACACCAGGAAAGTCACCAAAATTGACAGTTTTGATCTGACATAACGTCACATTGTTTCAAAAGTAAGGTTAGCTCAATTGAATTGTAATCCACGGCTCAGTTGTCTTCATTTTATTTTCTATTTTTTGTACATTTTACCACCAAAATTTCTGAACTCGATCGGAAAAAAGCTGCCGCATCAAAAGGACTTTTTAATTAATTTTATCAGAGTCCAGAAACTTTGCCCCACAACTTTAACAATGTCACCTTTTTTTACCATGATCCATTTATTGTACGTATGAAGGTATATATATATAAATTTTAACCAAAATATTGACAATCACAAAAATATCACGTTATCGGTAACACTAAGATTTACTTGGACTTGAGTTTTTTCCTCTTTTTCACCTTTTCGACTTTCACGGTGTCGACGGAGTTTTTCGTCAACCTTCTCAGTGGGTGCTTCTTAAACTTACATTTAGTGAAGCTGGAATTCTTCCCGAAGTTGTGGACCAGATATGTAGGTTTGCTTGAGCTTGCTTCTGCGTCTTGTGTCTTCTTCGTCTCCTCTTTCACGTCGCTTTTGTAAGCAAGTTTGCTCTCGCTTTTGATTATACATATCTCTCGAAGTTTAAGTCTTTCTTGGTCTTCTTTCGTAGCAGTTTGCTTCTTCTGCAGTTTACTGGCGCTCTTCATCTTACCTCTGATGAGTTTCTTCTCGCTGCTGATGCTCCGTTTGAACTTATGAGACAGATCTTTCTTGATTTTTGGTTTCTTATTAAGACGAAAGGCAGTTTTGGGACGATCTGTATTCGTGTACGAACAACTCGGCTGACTAGAAGTCACGACCATGTTCTCTTTGCGTTCAATAGGAACCGTGTTGGGTCTAGAGCGCATAGCTAAACGTTTCGGAACCGATACTGGTCTCGTCTTCATGATTAATCCGTGAGCTGTTTTACCCTGCAGCAATAAAACTCTTACCAGAGTTAATTTTTTTATATTTAAAACACAGAAAACCACATCATACAATGTCACGTGTCTGAGTCATTATGTTGGCCTACCTGATTCTGGAGGCCCGCTAAACTTCGCAGTTTTACTTTGTCTCCTATTCCGGCTTCGCCCAGTTCTTTGGCACAGTTAACACGCAACCAGTCTTTTAATCCAGAAATCGAATGAAATTCGGAATTGGGAATTCGAGTGCAGGGATTTTGACCCGTCAGATCTAAGATCGAGGCACCTAGAGATCTTCCAACCTGAAATTTACATCATGAAGTACACGAACAAGCGTGACAAAGAGAAAGGACCTCTTCGAAAATTTGAGGAGTGTATTTTGGAGGCACTAAAATTGCGTGGACCTTATTGTGGGTTTCTTTAATCGTCGGAGGGAGAATGTTGACGAGTCTGCCGGTGTTGTAATTGCACTCGAGGGTGTAGCTTTTGGTCAAACCGGTCAGCTTGAGCACGGCGACGCGGCCCGAGCCTTCCCTGCTCATACCGTCTCTTCTGTCTCTAAAATAAAAGTGAAGTGTGGTGTAGCCTCATCATGGTGAAAATAACGTTCAACGTACCTGAGATACATATTCCGTTCCGTGAAGTTACAGGCGGTGAAATGAAAGTTGTGGTTGTTGATGCTCATCAACTTCGGCAGCAACATGCACTCGACGTTTTTCTCCAAGTCTTCGAAATGATTCCCGTACATAAAAATCCCTTTCTTAGACGCGTGCCCGTGCAGATCCATATACAAGAACAGTCCGGAATCGTTCGAATTAACGTCACTTTCTTCAGAGACTTGAATCTCTTCTTCATTTTCTCTGGTTTTATCGGCGCTGCGACACTTTCTACACAAGTTGCCTGAACAAAACGTTTTATCAACATTGGGAGTTATACTCGAAAGCCCTGAGATCGCATCGTCCAACTTTATGGTAAAACTCTTACATTTCATGCACCATACGCTTTTGTTTTCTTCCAGACTCATGTGGGAGACTTTCGTGCTTATATTAGTATCCCCTTGCGTCGTCGACGCGTCTGTAAAGTCCTCTTTTTCGTACCCGTAGTGGTAGTACCTGATTAGCGCCCTCGCGGCGTAAACCGGAGAATGCTGAGACAAGAGCGGGTTCAAATACATCCTGTTCAAATTCACGCCCCGGGTGTCCGTGCGGTAGTGCCCCATGGACACCCCGTCCGGATTCAAAAAAGGAATCATCTTAAACACGTAGAGTCTTCTCAGCATGATGGCGACGGGGTCGTCCCGGGTTAGCAATAAGTTCAAGAGACCGTTGAAGACAAACGTCGAAGGGGTTTCCCCCGGGTGCACCCTCGCAGAGACGAAAATCACCTTCTTCCCCACGAACTTGAACGGTCTCCGAGTGTTTTTCTCCGGAAAGAGGTTCTTCAGTCGGACTTCCAATTCCGGCGTGATCCCGTGATAGGAGGAAATCGTTAGAAGGTTGACCTCACGGCCACCGAGAGATCGACATACTACTTCTTTGGTGTAGTAGATGTCGTCTTCGAACGTCGCGATGTAGTTGTCGAATTTCAGATCTATGTTTGTTAACATCTTTTGTAAGTCGGTATATGAAAAAGGGTATGTAAAAGCAAAGTAGGTTATACTGTGAACATTTTCCGGTGTCTTAAATTTAAAACTAAGCGTAAAAATGTCGTCGATTGTCTGAAAAAAAGGAAGGTGAGTTTGAGTTGGAAATGGGGGAGAGGTAGTTACGTTATAGACGGGTTTGTCACGGATCCGCTCCCATTGGAGTTTCCCCGGGACGATACGAAAGACGGGAGCCATTCCTTGGCTGTACATTTTTCCCTGGCGGTTGAGGTCCACGATGTTCAGGCGGACCAGAAGGCATGGTGAGTGGGCTGGAATAAGAGAGGAAAGTTAGAGACGAAGCGAGCCAAGCAGTTGTTTAGAAGTAGAGGTTCCGAGGCGAGCATTAGCGAGCCGAGTAGTTGCCTAAAAACCAGTGCAAGAATGAACGTCCGAGGCGAGCGTCAGCGAGCCGAGTAGTTATTTAGAAACTAGGAAAAATGAACGTTAGTTGGTCGAATAGTTTTAAAAAAACTAGATCAAGAAAAAGAAACACCGCGGCTAGTTTCAACACGATAAGGCCAGTGCACATGCATTGTACGACAATCTTTTGTAACCTCAAATTTCCATATTCTAAACTAGACCAAGAAAAAGGAATACTGCGGCTATTTTCAACACGATAAGGCTAATGCACATAGATTGCACTAGTACTTTTTAACTTCAATTTTCATATTAAAAACTACACCAAGAAAGAACAACACCGCGGCTATTTTCAACACGATAAGGCTATTGCACAGTCTTTTGTGACCTCAAACTTCCACATTTACCTTTCACTCCAAAATAAAACCATGTCCTATTCCCATTCTCGAATTCCGTCCCGCAGCAATCTGGTTTCGTCCAAATATTAAATTCAACATCTGGGACTTCTGGTGGTGTCTTAGAAGAATTATTCACAACACTGATAACAGATTCATTTGGAGGTACATATACAACTTTAGCGAGGTTCGCGGAATCGAATTCATTGTAAAACGTGAACCCCGAGCATTCAATTCCTTCCATTACTTCACTCGAGTCCGTGATATCCATAAGCAGCCATCATAAACTTGTTTTTAGTCGGTATACAGAAACTTTGACCTGGAATAAAAACGTTAATTTAATACACCTGAAAGTCTCCAAGTTTGTAAATAAAAAATGACATTTAAGAGCAATCAGCTGGTTTATTTTTACACGGAGGTTAGAAATGGGCAGAGTGTGGGTGTGGGTGGACAAGTAGGTCATGCAAGGTTTCTTACCTGAAAAGTATGGAATTGATTAAAATTGATTTTATTATTAGAATTCACGGAGTATTTTTGTCATTGTAATTTGCTGCTGATCAATTTGTTGTTTTTGTTACGGAAATGACAGACCAAGTGACGTTTGGATGACAGCAGGACTCTAAAAAATTGACAGATGGAAGCGGGAACATCCTAAACTTTAAAAATGTTGAGATTTACATCAGCAGATGTCGAAAAATACGTTTTGAATAGTAGAGTTAAACAGAAATATGCTAACTGAAGCAAAATAGTATACTTTTTTAATAAATTTCCAAATTATAATGCTTAAATTTTAGCATTCATTCGTTTTAAAATGTTTTCTAGGTACGCCATCTTACGTTTATAGAGATTATTATATCTAACGCGCGCTCTACTATACCGACGCCATAATTCAAGCAAAATTTTTTCAAGAATTCAGTGGTGCATTCAAATTTTAGCAATGTCCACGAATTGCCAAGATATTCGCGTTTGAACGTGTCGAGTAGTTCGAGACCCACAGAAAACGCCTCAGAATTTTTAATAATTATACTGATTGGGTTCAAATTTATAGACTCATTTGTAGCAATTAATGCACTTTTTTATTGATTGACCATATATAAGAGATTTTAATATATAAATAAATATAAATATAAATAATAATAAATAAAAATATCCTTGAGACTTCCAAACTGCTATAGCGACTGGGCTTAAATTTTGTACACTTATAGATTTTGATGCGTTATAATCTCATTAAAATCAGCTTTTTCCAGTTACCATTTGAAAAATGTATTTTTACTTATGAATTTAATGAACCTTACACATGCCCGCATACACTTCATCTAAAAGTATATCATCATTTCTACCAACCTCGTAATAAAATTACGGTCTCACAATGAAATTACCATCTTCCTTTGTTCCATTTCTGCTAAAAATCCTCTTCAAAGCAACCCAATTATCCTATCACAACGAACGGATGGAAAAAATGCCAAGACGAAACAAACCGTCGATTCCGGGAACTCCGGGCAGTGTTGTGACTGAAATGTTGCCCGGACTACTCCAGAACTACGCACCACACTTTCCAACGGTGTAGAGCACTCATTGTGTAGCCTAAGCTCTCGATGACTGCCCACACTTTCGTTGTTCATTGACCACCACCACCACCTGTTCTCTATCACAACAGAGCGTCCTGTTTTCATTGAAGAAGGTGTGGTTTTACACGTTTCATGACGAATTTTCAAGTTTAATGTGACGATAAACTAAAAGTGTGGACAAAATGTTTGTTTTTTTAGTGGTTCTGTGCATGGTTTTCCAAAGTTGTAAGTACTCGTTTTTTTTCTCGCATCTTATCAAGGGAGTTTGTACTTTGATTTGTGTTGTTATTGTTTATGTAAACAAACGACGAAGTGAACTTAAGTTTGTTAATTAATGCCTTAAATGACTAAGAATGAGCCAGAAGTGACTCAGCGATTCCAATTTGCGTTTGTTCGTAATTAATTCCAATTTTATTCAAGTGGGTTAGTGACTGGAAAAGAAACGCACTGTATTTTTGCGAGCTTCTCTTCGTTCACGTAGATTCAAATCCAAAATGCCAAATACTGCAGTTGTTATTAGGCTTAATGATTTTTTAACGTGTGCAATTAAAGTTTTCCCGGTATTATTGCTCTAGAACCCGTGGAAGCCAAAGAAGTTTAAGCACGCCACTGAATTTCTAATAGAATTCTGCTTAAAATAAAGTTTAATTTATACTGATCGAGGTAAAATTACGTCCTCTGTGGCCATTTAATGGTTTCTGTCAGAATTTTTGAATCTAGCGTTATAATTTTGTTGATCACAACAAAATTTGGGTCTAAACAAGTTGAATGTGATATCAATGGAAAGACTGGAGCAAAATCTATAAACGACCAAAATTTGAACACAGTCGGTATAGTAGTTTGAAAGTTCGAAAGACATTTTCAAAAAACTTGTGTTCAAAAATTTTTGACCACAATTCAAAGACAAAGATCTCAGCAATCTGGGGCTGTACATAAAATATGAATACAGCACTGAATTGCTTATGAATTTCTGCGTAAGAAAAGTTATAGTGGTCAAGGTAAAATTATGTAATCTGTGGCCACTTAGAGTTTTTTGTCAAAATTTTGGCACCTAAGATTAAAATCTTGTATTTTTTACAGTAGAAACTTGGTCCAAAACGATTAAATGTGGTATCATTAAAAAAAATGCATTAAAATATATGAATGAGCGAAATTTCAACTCAATCAGTGCAGTAGTTCAGAAGTTCTAAGAAGATTTTATAAAAAGTCGGGTCCAAAATTTTTTGAGTAGCCGTAGTAGTTTAGTAGTTTAGTAGACTTCCAAAAATTTTGTCAATCCTTAAACGCGAGTCTCTCAGCAACCCGTGGACGTAGATAAAATTTTAATGCACCGTTGAATTCATGAAATTCTGGGTATGATAGCTTTCATTTTTAGTAATAGAGCTAAAATTGCCCAATCTGTGACCACATAAGTTTTAATCTAAATTTTGAGACCTCACATTAAATTTTCGCACTTTTCTTGGATTTACTGCGACTTATTCAACCTGATCAATATTTTAGGCGGTTTGCATATACCGAGGTTTTTCACAATGATGATTTCATGTAATCCGGTAAGATGTGGTGCCAATCGAAAGAACACACCTAAATTTACATGTTTGCAAAATTTGGAGTCAATGGGGGCCATGGTTCGCTAACGCTCGAGCTAAAATAATCCGGTTCTATCGAAAAAAGATCCCATTGTTGCCCCACAAAAGAAGGATTTTATCTTTATATTGTGAATTAGGTGCGCAAAACCTCTTTATCCCTTTTGTTGCTTTGACCTAGGCCGGACGAGAACTTGTAAATGTAGATTTTGAGCGTCAGAGAGGTTCGTGCAAACAGGTGGCTTAAATAATTCATTAGCGTCCCACTAAAAGGAATAGAGGGAGGAATTTAAGTAGTTTGAATGCATTCTAATGGATTTCCAACTTTGATAAAATTGCTCAAAAGCTCGTCTTTTTTATCTGCGAAAAACTGTGAATGCACACGTCCGTATCTTTCCAGTTCAGTGAACGGAAGAGAAGCTCCGATAAAAACATATACAGAGTGGCGTACATAATTCAATTTATTCAAATTCGCCTATGATTCTAGCTGTAGCGTTAAATTGCTACCAATGTTCGGGAAGTGATCCCAACAAACCATTTCAATGCAACGAGTGGCTTACTAGCGACATCGACATAAAAGCCGACCCTTGCGACAACGTGTACGATGCCAAATACTGTATCAAACACACGGGCAGATTCGAAGGTATTTTCAACGAACTGGAACTGGTTTCATGGGCTCGCCAACTAACTAAAAACTAATTAAAACTAATTTACAATCATCGTCTTCTTTCTAACTTGTGACTAACACTAATGCTTCTTTTCATTGCTGCTTGGGATAACAAGCTTCATCTATTTCATGCTATCGATGTGCCGCTTATGAATCTATAGAGTGCTCGGATGGAATGATACATTTGGGGGGTATTGAGCCCCAGAACTGTGACGACGTTTTTGAAGCTCAGTATTGTGTCAAGTCGACGAGTTTGGATGGTAATTTGAGTTGTTTTGGTTGGTAGTGTTGCAAGAGCCTGTGTATTTTTGACGTTGGCAGCTCTGGTTAACTGTCACTTTCAGCTTTTTTTAATGCACCTAGTTGTTAGCAGGCTGTGCATTTTTAACGTTGGTAGCTCTGGTTGACAAGTTGTAACATCATCGCAGGTTTTTTTTTAAATGCACTTAGTTGTTAGGAGGCTGTGTAAAAAATTACAGTTAACCCGCACACCAAAAAGTCTGTTTATTAGCTGACGCGCGTTTCGGTAGCAAAACCACCATCATCAGAGCGACGATACAAACTCAAAACTGACTTTTGGTGTGCGAGTTAACTATAATTTTTAATTTTTTAGAAACACCAAGTTTTGGTTCTGAGAAATTTTCAAGGAGGCTGTGTGTTTTTACGTTAGTAGTTTTGGTTGACTGTCATTTTCACGTTTAAACTCGAAATGGTACACATGTAGAGCTACCAACACTAGATCTATCATAGAAGTTTTGAATAGATCTAGATGCAAAGAGGTAGAATACTAGCGCAATTAGAATTTAAAAAAAGTACTTTTGCTTAAAATTTGATCTCCACAACACTGATCTTCCATCCATATCTACTTCCAGAAGTTAGTTCTAGAATAGTGCAAATCTAGACTAATGTGAGCTTCAGAGAGAAACTAAAAAGGTAATGAGAGATTTTAGTACTTTTCGTACAATAATCTCCTTCTATATCTGCATCTGTTGAACTAGAACTAGAAGAAACTCCAACTTTTCCATCTCTCCCAAATATAATCCTCGAAATTTTCCAGGAGGAATCGGTGCCAAAAGATTCTGCTCTTCCTTGGATCTAGGAAACTACTGCAACTACGTAAAGCAACCAGGCGACATCCTCTCCTACCGAACGTGCGTCTTCACGTGCACCGGAGACGGCTGCAATTCCGCCACATTCATCAAACCTTCCAGTATTCCCTTTTTCGTTCCCATGCTAGTTTTAGTCTGTCTCAAATTTGTAATGTTAAGGTAAATAAACAGTCTGTATGAAATTTATATTCATTTCAGCACAATGTAAAGATACAAAAAGCTCAAGACTTTCTCTTAAAAGCTAAATATTTGAAGCACACTTATTCAGCTTTCGGAAATGTAAGGAAAAAAACACGATGGATTGTACTACGATAAAGGCTACGTTATGTGATTCTGTAATACTGCTTGTGCTTTCTGCAGATTTTATATATAAAAAGCTACGATACTATGAAAGTAGTAAAATACTGGTTTGGCCAACGATAACGAAGAAAGCCCTATACCAAGTGTAGTGATGTCACTACGTCAACAATGTGATCGACGTCACCGAAATTAAATAAAAACACTAACTAAACGTATCACAAAAATCGTAAAAATAGCTTAAATGGTAACAGTACTAACATAAAACAATAATTTATAGATAAAAGAAGAGAGTTTACTTGTTTTGTAATTTCTTAATGATGTCCTCCAGTTCTTTCACTCTTCGTTCGCTGTTGGATAATTGCTTCTTCACTTTCCGCAGTTCTTCAGATTGTTGCTTGTACGCCTGCCTCAACTGAAACTAAAAAATGAATACTAAAAATTAGCAATTTCTGACTTACGTCATGTTCGGTGCTGATATTATCACCGATCGTGTTAATCTCTTTCATCAGCGGAATATCAGCGTTCTCCACGTGTCCCCCAAATCTCTGCTGCAGCTGTTGAAACTTGGTCGTTTGATTTGTCGTCGTCTTTTTTATCTTCTCTTCGATTAAATCTTTGGGCCTGTAATCCGGAATCGTTTCCGTGGACAGAAAAGCAAACTTCATTTTGTTATTCTGAGACGCCACGGCAGGTACAGTAGTAGTTTTGTGTACTCTCGGTTTGTACGTCGTGATGTTGCCACCCGTCTTCATCGACATTAACAAGGGATTAGCGTTGAGACCTTTGATCCATTCTTGCGCTGACAGAGCCGGCTTAGGGGCGGCGGTATCGGGATAAAGGTCTTCGTGGAATTGGTCGCTTTTTCTAGGGACGATCATGCTTATCGGTTCACAGAGACCTTTAATCGCGTGGAGTTTGTAGAAGCGGAAGATCTCGCAGTTGTGGATCGCCAAGCCGCGTTTCGGCATGAAACCGAGCCCTCTCTGAAAACGCAAATTTGTATCAAGCAGGCATGGTTCAAAACGCAACTTTGTGTCTAGTAGAGATAACTTAAAACGCAACTTTCTATTAAGTAAGCGTGACTCAAAACGCAACTTTCTGTCAAGTAGGGAAAACTTAAAATGTAACTTTGTATTAACTAGACATGACTCAAAACGCAACGTTCTATTAAGTAGACATGACATAAAATGCAACTTTGTATCAAGTAGACATGACTCAAAACGCAACTTTGCATCGTAGGTATGACTCAAAACGCAACACCGTATCAACTAGGCATGATAACTTTGTATCAAGTAGGGAAGAATCAAAATGCAACTCTGTATCAAGTAGCCATGACTCAAAACGCAACTTTGCATCAAGTAGCGAAGAATCAAAATGCAACTTTGTATCAAGTAGGCATGATAAAAATGCAACTTTGTATCAAGTAGGGAAGAATCAAAATGCAACTCTGTATCAAGTAGGCATGACTCAAAACGCAACTTTGCATCAAGTAGCGAAGAATCAAAATGCAACTTTGTATCAAGTAGGCAAAAATCAAAACGCAACTTTCTATCAAGTAAGGAAGAATCAAAACGCAACTTTCTATCAAGTAGCTATGACTCAAAACGCAACTTTGTATTATGTAGGCATGACTCAAATCGCAACTTTCTATCAAGTAAGGAAAACTGAAAATGTAACTTTGTATTAAGTAGACATGACTCAAAACGCAACTTTGCATCGTAGGTATGACTCAAAACGCAACACTGTATCAACTAGGCATGATAAAAACGCAACTTTGTATCAAGTAGGGAAGAATCAAAATGCAACTCTGTATCAAGTAGGCATGACTCAAAACGCAACTTTGCATCAAGTAGCGAAGAATCAAAATGCAACTTTGTATCAAGTAGGCAAAAATCAAAACGCAACTTTCTATCAAGTAAGGAAGAATCAAAACGCAACTTTCTATCAAGTAGCTATGACTCAAAACGCAACTTTGTATTATGTAGAACTTACCTGAGGATTACCGCTAAGGAACTGGCTGAGAAAGTGAATGTAAGGCGCCTCGGTCGTGATCTCGTAGTACCTAATATTGCCGTCGCCTTTCCCCGCAAGGTAGACAATGTTAGTATCGCAGTCAAAGAACGGGAAGACCACCCCAGAAGAACTGTCAATCGTGTCAGTAGCAAGAGGTTGACTTAAGTCGTTTTGGTCCCAAATCGAGTACTGTCGATCCGAATGTCTGGAGAATCCAGTGCTCAGAATCCTCCCACTCGCGCCTAAAAACGTCGCTTTACTCGCTTTAGATCCCGAGTGACATACACCTTCCTACAAAAATCGTGTCAGTAATTAAACATGAGTGTTGTCGTTTTGAAGAGTTACACTCTTAACGATGCCGCTCCTCGGTTCGATTACTCGTAACTTCTTATCTTTGCATGTGGTGGCTAGGAGACTTCCATCGCGATTCAACGACATGGAGTAGATCACATCAGGATGGCAATCTATCACGTTGACGGTTTCTCCTTTTTCTATGTCCCAAATAATCACCTGGAAAATTGATGGGTTAGAAAGTCGACAAAAGAACACTTTCTCGGACTCACTAGATGATCGAAACCGGCACTAAAAAGGATGTTTTCCGCACTTGGATGCCATTCGATGTAAGCTACTCGACGTTTGTGACCTTGGAGTTCGACCAACCAATCGGTGAGGTGCATGGACAAGCCACCGTCAGGGATGTGCCACAGCTTTATCTAAAGACAAATTTATTTGGATATGTTCACTTTCTAATGAAATTTTTTAATTGGTTATGTACTTGTCTGTTTGTTTCAAATTTGGCGCTCTTAATAAACAAGCAAAAAGAAGCAATGTCACCAAATTTTACAATTATCGACCGAAAAATAACAAAGTTAAAGACACTCAGAGCAACATAGTCGACATTTTTTTGATTTGTAAAATGTGAAAAAATTGAGGGGAAAAAAACAATTTCCCCAAATTCACACTTATCGATTAAGAAATTTTTGCAAAACAACAGACTTACCGTGCAATCATCGGAACACGACGCGATGATATTGTCATTAAAAGGATTCCACTTGATGTCCAGAACCGGTCCTGTATGTCCAGTCACCCGACTCGCGTTGAAATCCAATCTTCCGGTCTTGACAAGAAAACAGTTACTTTGAGTTGAGCCTAGACGAATTTACTTACACTTTCTATCGGAATGACTATGAAAGCGCCCCCGCCGGCCACTTCCGTCACTAAAGCGACGAATTTCGGGTTGACCGCACAAAACTGCGAGTCGTGAGCGTTTTTCGTTATGTTTATGTTGTCGTAACATTTCTCTCTTTTGGCGGGATCTCCGTAGACGTGGCGGAATTTAGAACTACGCACGCCGCGAAACCACACCTAGAAAAAAACATCTAATCAGAAATGGAGACTGAGTAGACACTCTTTAGTGAACGGAACGAACATTTATATTTTGTTGGACCACGCTGTACAAATAACGTTCTCATCGCTGTCTACGGAATGTTAATTTTAGAGCCCACGTGGTACAGCATGTGTGAAGGGTCAACTTACATAAACATGTGGAATAATTGTGACTTAAGTAATGGGAATTAGAGAGGTTCGTTAACCAAAGAGAAAACGACTAACTAATAAACTTAACTAAGCATAATACCTTAGCCATGATCACTTCCGGGTTTGATTAAAAATAAATCGCCTCACAATCAATCAAACACACAAGTCACAGTCCTATTGTTTTCTTTTATAACTCAATATCAATAATTTAGCTCATTGTCAACACAAATGTTATCATTGTTATCAAGCTCGAGATAAAACTGGTGGTGCATATATAAACAGATGTCGTACTTTGCTTGGTTGTTAACACTGATAAATGTTTTACTATGACTCAGTACTTTTATTAAACATGTTAATTATTACGTTTTATCTAGTTAGCGAGCGCATCTAGAGAAAACATGTTATGAGAGGAATATCAGAAGAAAAAATCTAAGCATTTTCTTCGTTTCTCTAGCCCCTCTTTCCATTTATTTGTTTCTTTTTGTCTTAATCTAATTGACCCAAAATTCTTTTTTTATATTCTCTTCCATCTCTTTTCTCCTTTTCGTCTTCTACTTCCTAAATTCTCTTTGTTCCCTTCATTTTTTCTCTTTCAATCTCAATTGTTTCTTCTGATTTACCTTCTAAAAAGTGCTCCAACTTTCCGTGATCAATTTTTAAGTAGTTTTGTGTTCAAGTACTTGGGTTGACTGTCAGATGGCGCAGAATCTTTATTTTTATTGTAAGTTTCTTTTAGGATAAAAATATTATCCTTCTCTTTCAGCTTTCTTCGATCTTCCATTATGTTCAAAGTTCTCAGTTTTTGTTTTTTCTTTTCTTCCAAAGTCGTTTTTCTCTCTTTTCCTTGTAACACGTGGTTAGACATCTTTGGAAATCTTATATCTTCTTTATTTTTATACTATTTCTCTTCTGATATGATTTATTCATCTTTCCTTTTTGATTCTTGCTTTACTGCTTTTTGTTGTGTCTTTTCTTCTTGAATTCGAAGATTCCTGACTTTACATTAAGGTCTCTTTTTTTCTTTTCTTTCACATTTGTACGTCACTCGTTTACGTTCGCTGAACAACAGTATTCAGCTTTTTTACTTTTCTTCTGTTTTCCACGTTCGCCCCGCTGCCTTTTTTTATTCTTAAATTTGCAGCTCTTTATTTTCTTTTCAATGTATTTTCCACTGATCATTAGTCTTAGTCCAATTAGTTTCTGTTATATAATGCGTCTCCTTTTCCTTCAGATTTTTTTGGGCTTTCTTCTATTTTCTCTGTACTTCTCGTTTTTTATTGGTTCTCAGTTTTGAAAACTGTTTCTATATTTTCATTCTATTTTATTGGTTTGTTCTGTTTCGTCCTTCAGTTTTTCAATAATTTATTTCAACATTCTTTTTCTCCCTTTTTCCTGTTCCATTCGTTTCCACGAAGTTCTTCTTACGCGAATTCTTCATTTTGTGTTTCTCTTTTCGCCTGCATGCATTGTTTCTATTTTTTTTGCGTTTTCTTTGTCATTTCCTTTTCATTCATCCTGGTTTCTTATTCCTTGTCTTTCAAGCCTTATCGCTAACAAGCAGTTTTTGGTTTCGATTTTGACGGTATTTTCCTTCGTCTTTCTTTTTATAGTTATTTTTCTTTTTTTTTGTACTTTTCCTTTCTTTTTACAATTACATTGTTCTTTTTTCACTATCTTCTTTTTCGTCCCTTTGCTTTTTAATCTTTTAACTTATGACTCTTTCTGTTTTAATATTTTCTTAATTGATTCATTCCATTGTTTTCAGCAATTCTTCCTTCTCTTATTCGCGTCTGCTGTTATATTCCTCCATTTCTCCACTGGGTTGTTAATTTTACCTTTCTTTTCAATACTCGCGTTTTTCTTTCCCTTTCTCTTCCGTTTTCTTTATTCCTTAACTTTTTTGCTTATCTCTTTAGTATCTTCTACATATCTTCTATATATTAATGTGTAACAGATGGCGTTTTCTCTTCTACAAAAGGATATTACTATTATTATTAAATATGCGTTTTCTTTGTCCTTTGTTTTTTCCTTTCTTGTCCATTCTTTCTTTTCCCTTATCTTCCGAGTAGCTTTTGAGATTTGATTTGGCCGTCTTTCCCTTTTGACTATTTGTCTTATTTTTCTACTTTTCCATTTTTACTCGGATTCAGTTTTCTCTTCTTTTTCTTGTCCCTTTGTCTTTCAGTTTTTCCTACATACACTGTTTCTAATTTCTCCACTTCTTCTAGTTTTTTTTTTTGTTTTGCTTTTCCTTTCTCTTCATTTGTCGTTTTCGTTTTCTCTGTTTTAAACACTGATTACATGATATCAGAATAAGTGGACTTATATAGATATAGAAACTTTACCGCCATCCTTGGTGCCGTGTTGTGAAATTGAGAATGTCTTTTGAAAAGTGGCACAAGAATTTTATTACCTTCAATATTTAGAAATAGATATCTTAGACTGTGAGAACATTCTCATTAATTAAATTCCATTCAGCAATTTAGAGCAATGAGTTGCATTCAGGCGACAATGTCATCAAAAAATGACTTAACCTCGAATTTGTGACCCTTCTCCCGATTGGTTCGTTTCCGCAACGCGCTCATTTCATTGGATAAAACAGTAAAAATGACAGCAACTTACCTGCGAATTAGTCATCGTTAAAAAATCGTTCTGCTGTCGGAGGTCCGTCCAACATAGACTTCATGCAAGACACCACCACAATAAATACTGGAAAACATACAAGATAAAAGAACGAAAGCCAAAACAAAAATAAACAAAATCAAAAGCACTGACAGAAACAGATATAAACAATCGATCACGAAAGCTGTCTACGAAGCGAGTGCAGTGCGACGAGACTAAGTTTCACAGAGCAGGTGCTTTACAACGAGTGAACTAATTAATCTTCTACGACTAGTTCGTAATTGGCAGCACATCCCTTTCTCCGAGCAAATTTACTTGCACTTACTTTCGAATAGAAAATTCTCTGGACTTGGATAGAAACACTGCTTGTCAATTGAATGCATAATGATGTAGGCTTGTACGTATATAATGTGCAAACAAATAAATAAAACTGTTATATAACTGTGATTATATCAAAATTTACATACAAATAAAATTTAGAGATACATTTTTACGTAAAATGGAAAGTAAAGATTATTAAACAAAAGGAAACGCTACGATGGCAAATGAATTTTAAGTGTGTAACAGTATATAACTACCAGAACCGATGAAATCAAGTTGGCATGACGATTTAAATTAAAAAATTACCAAATACGCGGCTCGGCTGGTTTCTATGCAAAACATCTAATAAAACTAATAAACTTGATATATACAGGTGATTTTTAAAAAATGCGATATTTTTGCAAAATGCAACTCTTTATTTAGAAAGAGAAGCGCCATCTGTTGGGTTAAAACTAGCCTGTCAGCCAAGGTTAAATAAATATATTGAAGATATGAACGAAGAAAACGAGAAGGAACAGCAGAGAAAGAAGGGAGCAAAATAAAGTTAAGGAATGAAGAATCGGAGGGAAAATGAAGATGCGAATGAGAGAAAGAATAATGGCTGAAACCTATCAGGAAAAAATTGGAATGGGGGGAGAGGGAGGTTGAAAAACTGGGAGGGCAAAACACGAGAAAGAGAAATGAAAAGAAAACGGATTCTAAGTAAAAATAAATAAGGAAAAGACGATGAAAATATAATATAAAATATACAGGATGATTTCACTTTTATAAGAGAAAACGCAACTTGGCGGACATTAATATATAGAAGATATGAAGGAGATACTTCAACAAATCAACAGTGAAGAAACGCAAAAAACAGGAAGGAATATAACACCAAATGCGAATAAGAGGAGGAAGTATTGTTGAACCCAATTGAATGAATCAATAGAGAAAAGAGTAAAACAGAAAAAACAAAAATTGCTTAGTGATAAGTGATAAAGTGATAAGGCTTGGAAGACAAGGAATGAGAAACAATGAAATCGCAAAAAAATGAACAAACGAAGCAATGCAGGCCAAAAGAGGAAAACAAAATCTAGAATTCGCGTAAGAAGAACTTCCTTGAAACAAATGGAACAAGAAGATGGGAGATAAATAATGTTGAAATAAAAAGTTGAAAAACGAAGGGATGAAATAAATTAAAAAAAAAAACGAATGAAAGCATAGAAAAGGAGAGAACTGTGTGATACAGAACTGAAAAGTTTTGCTTTACGTGTGAAAACAGAGAAAGATACGTAAAAAAAGCCAAACTAGACGAGTTTTTATTCAATAAAAAAGAAAAAGAGAACTAGAGAACTAACACAAACTAATTGGAAAAAAATCATCAAAAAAAAATAAAGAATGAGAAAAATTACTAGAAAACTGGAGAGAAAAGAAGGGAGATAAGTGAATATAAGAAAAAGAGATTTGAAAAAGACGAGTTTTTATCTAAAAACAAACTTGCAATGAAAACACGAGGAGTAAAGCGAAAACAGTAAGAGAAGAATAAAGAATAAAAGAAGAAGTGGAAAAACGAGGGATAAATATTGTAGGAAATCCGAATTGGAAAACTACGGAACAAACTAAAGATTAAATAAAAATCTGCCAGCAAACGCTTCCTGGGGAAACACATTGATAATTTAAAAACCATCTGTGTTACATCACTATGAGGAAATACCTTGTTACAACTAAAATTTGGCCCACTCTGTATCACGACTCTTCCTACATTAGCACAAGCCAACAAAAACGGAAACTAAAACGATTCTGCTTTCATCTACAGTGTGTTTACTTAAATGATGCCTCTAGCAGATCAAAAAAGTTATCTACTGTAATCTCAAACTCATTTTTCACTAAGAAAAGATCCCCAGCTTATAAGAGAATGCAACTTACCCTCGTCGCAGGTTTACTACAGGACCTGTTGTCAATAAAATTAATTAACTTGTCTCCACTTGCCGGGAATACAGTATTTCCGTTTACAGACACGTCGGTTTCACCGGTCATAATAAACCTATTGATTAAAATTATGAATAAATTATTTAGATCTCAAGTGTACGACTTACTGATACAGTGCGTCTGATAAACTGAATAATTTACAAACTCTCCACCACAAACATTATAGGTTGACAGATATTTGACAGATGTTAGAAAAATGACAGCTGAGTTGAGTGAAGTTAGCTGATTTTAGTCGTATTGTTGGTTGCCTAAATCGACCAACTGTAACTCTGATAGCTTTATTTGTCACTCACAGAAATTTGAATGTTCTCTAAACTACTCGATCGATCAGAATGAGATTTTGGAAGCTTATTATAG
Source organism: Cynaeus angustus (assembly GCA_030157275.1). Lineage (NCBI taxonomy): Eukaryota > Metazoa > Arthropoda > Insecta > Coleoptera > Tenebrionidae > Cynaeus > Cynaeus angustus. The sequence goes on from CM058067.1 coordinate 12,621,796, forward strand.
GTCTCGCACAGATGACCATAATTCTATTTCCTACCGGAAGTCGCCCCTAAACCCTTTATCTGATTGTCCCGTATCTGCGTCATAACCTACTCACACTTTTAGTTTCTTTGGTCACTCTTTTGGTGGAAGATTCTTAGTTTTGAGTCTAAAATCTTTTGTCCTTCTGTGCGAATACGAAATCAAAACGCAAATAAAAAATGTGTTTCAGAGGAGGAATCAAAGACCAGAAATGTTGTTTTTAATTTAATTGTTCATAGATATTACTATTGGAAACTAGGAACAAATCTAGTGGAATCAAATTAAAAAACAAATCTAATACGAGTACACACTATGACTGTTATTACGCATAAATAAAGGAAAAGTTTTCTTGTATTATTTGAATTATTAACGTTTTAATTAAAGAACACGTCGATTATTAGCGTGGTACAGGTCTTATCAAAACAAACACAAGGAATTACCAGTCAATTTGCCATATCCATTAATTAGGAATCAGCTTCCTTTTCTTCCACGTAGAAACGCCAGTCTTTTCCACTTCCCGAAATTCGAACGCGGATAACTCGGGAAACCGGGCTCGTACGTCGATTCCGGGAACACTTTTGAATTGTTCATGACATTCTACGTAAGATAGGATCAAATTTATGACGATAAACGCTTTTGCTTCACGCAACGGTGACAAAATCATCCACTTCTTTCTGAAAATTAATAATTACTTGCTAAGTGTAGGCAACCAATAATACAATTTATCTTCAATAGATAGTTGGATAGCCAGCCAGCAATAGGGGAAAAGAAGAAAAACTCTAATTCAATAGCAATACCAAGTGTTGTCTAAAATTTTACCTTCTAGTTGGATCAAACAACCCATTATAGAAAAACAAAAATGTAAGATTCAAGTACAAAACTTCACAAACAATAATTACCCTAAAAGCAAGGATCGAAAAAAACAGTTCTTTTTTCCGTTCACTGATACAGTGCGTCTGATAAACTGACTAATTTACAAACTTTTCACCACAAACATTAGAGGTTGACAGATGTTTGTGACAAATGACAGTTGAGTTGAGTGAAGTTAGCTGATTTTATTCGTATTGTTGGTTGTCTAAATCGACCAATTGTCTCGGAAATTTGAAATTTGTATGTTCTCTAAACTACTCGACCGATCAGAATGAGATTTTGGAAGCTTATAGGTCCCGCTCCGGACTATCGATCGACGTTAAGGTTCTCGGATTTAATCGTATCTTTATCGATTACTTAAGTTTCATCGGTCATAATAAACTTCATTATTTAGGTCCTAAGTGGCACAAAGGGTTCGCTAAACTGAATAATTTACAAGTTCTTCTCTACAAAAATTAGATAGGTTGACAGAAGTTACAAAAAGTGACAGCTAAGCGGAGTGAAGTTAGTTGGTCTTGATTGTATTGTTGGTTGCCTATACAACACAGAAATAATCTCTTCAATTTCGCCGAGAATTTCGAAATTTGTTTATTTTCTAAATACTCGATCGATCAGAATGACATTTCCAAAATGGTCTTTTACAGACATCTACAAAAAAACAAGAATACAAATTTTTACATTTTTTCTTTTGATTTAAAGATAAATACATTTTAAAGTTTTATCAAAGTAGTAGCCCAAAAAACTAAAATTTACGTTTAAAGTGCAGTGACATTAAGCGCACCTCAAAAATGTCACAAGCAGCAAATGTCAAATGTTAGAAGGGGAATAAAAAGAGAAAGAAAGCAAACACAAACATGTGCGAGCGGTATTGATTAAAAGAAGAAGCGCTGTTGTCAGATACTGTCAGTTTCACAGTGTCAAGGACAATTTTATAACCACCACTGTAGCTTAAACGCAAATTTGGCGAAGCCGGACCTGTACTAATTTCGAAGGAAAAAAGTGTCCATTTTCAAAATTTCAGATTTCTGTTTTGTGTTGATGGTATTTTGTGTTTTCTTTGCACGCGACAACGCCGCCTCTCGCGCATGAACCGCCACAATAATGGCGCCCCGAGTCTTCTGTTTTCTTCAAATTTCTTTCACTAGCTTAGTCTCCAGGTCGTTTTCTCATCATTAAAACGAAATGTCCGATTTGTCAATTCCGTTCAGTTACGTAAACTCGATCGTGATGTCATTCAGTGTTTTAAAATTAATGTCATAACTTTCACCGGTGCTTTTAAACAAATCGTTTGACAAATGATTAAATGAGGCGACGGTGAGTAGTCGAAGGTGTGTCAAGAAAATGCGAAAAATTTATGCTAATTTACAATGAATGTCACGATGATTAGAATAGCTGTCGATTTGAATCCGATTGGATTCTTGCAGATTTTTATCTGGAGTTTGAATTATCGACTGGTTGTAGCCTAAAGGTCTGTTTTCGCTAATGTTGTGACCTTTGGATGAGGGACTGTGATTTTTTAGATTAGGTCTGTCGCAACATGTGGTGATTTTATGTGCTGCGCCAGACCATTACACTCGCTGGATTTTATGGCAGTTTGTAGTTTATGGAGGCTTTGTTCGTTCTAATTTGATGAAACTTGATAAAAATGGAGGCCGGTTGCTTGACATTTTTATCGGGTTTTTGCTGACAGATATTGAAACTTTTGTTAGATAATAACACTTAGAAAAATCATATTGTTACATCTAGAGGTATTTGAAAAAGGCACCCTTGAATGTTAATTTAATGATGCTCATAGTATGAAAACTTTTAAATATTTTAATTTTTAATAACTAATAAATAAATATCTATGAAAAATCTTTATATTTATAACAAATCGAATTAATTTATCACTAAGTGATTATGAAGGTTAAAATTTAGCTTATAATATAAGGAATTTGTTTAGAGAATTCAAAAAATATAAAGTTAGCGAAAAATCCTAAATAAATAAATAAACTCGATAAAATTATTTTAAAAGAAAGAAATTCTAATTGAAAAAATCTATAAAATTAAAAAAAAAATCATCCTTAATCCAGGTCAGTAATAAGATGCAAAGTATTCAAAGAAAATAAATTGATAGATTCGATAATACAGATATTCTAAAGAAAATTTCAAAAATCTCAAGAAGCCCAAAAATTAAGAATCTAGGAAATTTAAAATATCTGAAGAATTTACAGAATATAACTAATTCGGGAAAAAACGTAATGAAGAATTTAAAAAGTTCTCTGAAGTATATACGTGTAGTAGAATTTTAAGAATAAAAAAAAAATTGAAAAAAGAACAAAAAAACGCACTAGAGTTCAAATAATCTAACGACGTTAAAAAATTTATAGATCTCGTAGAAAATATAAATTTTTGATGAATTTATACAATTTGAAGCATCAGATATCTAAAAAATGAAAAAGGGAAAGGGAAATTAAAAAAAAATCCATAAATCCAAGAACTCAAACAATGGGAAAACGAAACGAAACGAAAAAGATAAAAATTAAAGAAAAGGTAAAGAATACCTATAAAGAATAGATCCGGAGTCAAGAGTCCAAATAATACTAATAATCCAAAATTATTAACACAAGCTAAAATGATTAAAAAAAAAAATATATCTGAGAATAATTTGAAAAATTTAAAAAACCATACAGCCTCAAAAATCTGTAGAACTCTGTAAAAACTCCAAGGGATTCTAAGTTTAAAGCTTCAAAAATATACAGAAAAGTAGCTTCAATGTGAACAATACGAAATAAATGTTTAATTTGGATTTAACCAAAAATATTTCTCGAAAACAACGTTAAATTTTGTAAAAACATCGAGTCAATGTTATTTATAGCATCCGCCTAGATCGAACGTAAAAATTAAAACAATTCAAACAAAATCAAAGCAGAATTTCACAGTCGAAAAAGAGTAAAAATTTGAAGAAATAAAAAATTTAAAATAGTGTAAGGCATGTAAAGGGATAGTTTAATATAAAGACTCTAAAAAGAATTCAAATAAAAGTTTGAAGAATGTACTCCATCTGGAAATTCTATGACTGCTCTACAAAATTAACAGAAAAATGGCCTCAATGTGAACAGTGCGGAACAAATGATTAATTTGTACTCAACCAAAAATATCTTTTGAAAACAAAGCTGAATTTTGTGAAAATATCAATGTTATTTATAGTTTTTGTCTAGCTCGAACGTAAAAATTAAAACGAATCCAAAAAAAATCGAATTTTAAGTCCAAAATCGGTAGAACAGTCAAGACTTGAGGAAATTAAAAAATGAAAAAAATGTAAGACATGTATAGAAAGAGATTAAAATAAAAACTTTAAAAAGAATTTGAATAACAGTTTGAAGAATCCACTCCCTCTGAAATTTCGAAGGGCGCTCAGTAATTCTAAGATTGAAGAATCTAAATAATTCAAAAATGTTTAAAGAATTTAGCGGTTTTATTGCACATTTCTGTATTTTTTAAACTCCTTGCATATTTTACATGGATTTGATGCACTATATGTTTAAAAATGATCATATTTTTTGCAAATTTTGATGTAAAATTCTACTTTTTTTATATACTTTAAGAAATAGCGATGACAGTACCGTTCTAAAAATAGTAAAAATTCCAATTAAAATAACTGGTTATTTTTATGGTTAAAAACGATCTAAATATTTAACCTTTAAAGAAATTAAAACTTGGTGATTTTGTGGAATTTTTTAAAGTTTTAAAAATCCTAAATAAATTTTAGAGCTGCAATAATTTTTACAATTAAAAAAAAATGAAAAAAGGAGTGAATTTAATATTAAAATGAAAACTTTTAATAAAGACCTAGAGGATTTAGAGTAAGAAGTTTTTTGTTAAAAAGTTGAAATAATTTAGAAAAACTGATAATTTAAAAAAATCAAAAAAAAATTAAAATTATCCCATAAAAATAAGTAAATATCGAAGGATCCAAAAAAAATATGAGAATTCTCTAAAAATTGTGAAAAAAAATCCATAGAATCTACCACACAGAGAAAATATTTTGGAAATCATCAAAATTTAAAAATTTTAAATTAATATACAAACAAAAAAATGAAAAATTGAAAATTTTAAAAATGTAAAAATCTGAAAAAGCCAAAAATCCAAAACATCATAGAATTTTAAAAATATCTGAATAATCCAACAAACTTAAAATAATCTAACAAATCAATTCTACAGTTTTACATGTTTTTGCTGTTTGATTCAATATTTTTAAAGTGTTAGATTTTTGTTGTAAAATTTCGGGTTCTAAGCCGCAGGTGCTTCAGTTTGTTGCTTATCCGTGAAGACGAAGTTTGAATAATCTAAAATTTAAGTAATAATGAGAAATTAAACAACAATAAAAAACGAATTCACGTCCGTAGTTTTAACGGATTTGCGTAGGTACAGAAAAGCTGAAACATGATGTCGGAGATGAAAGACGGTTATCTGATGCTAGAAAGCTAAAAAACAATTTGCAATTTAAATTAATGTTAATTAAACGGACAGCCCATAAAACACAAGTTTAAGTTAGCAGCATTTTAATGAGAAAAGGGTGTGAACTAAACGCTCATTTTATTTTGTCGAAATAAAGTGAAACAATAGGTAATTTTAAAAGAACATAAAACGACACCTGTTACCAATGCAACGATTTAGTTCGTTCTCTCAGTATTTATTACTTATTTAACAACAACCGACTGCGGTTCAAATTTCCGGTTCCAGGAACTTAGTTTAATTACATTTAACTGTTTGGTAAAATAGAATAACACTAACAATGCGAATCAAAAGCGTTAGTGTGTCAGCGCAAATTTCACAAAACGTGATAAATATCTTCAAACGTCGATATTGTTATTCCATCACGAAATTCATGACAGTGTTACTAATCGTGACAACTTACGTTAAGCAATTTTAATTGTTAAAACTTTGTACAAAGAAAACACCGAGCATTCCTGCTAACGGATTTTGGCGAGCTCGGACTTGCATGCGGAATTATTGATCGGGATCTGCTTCGGCATTTTATTTTGTAGCTGAAATTGAAATACGTGCATTTAATACAACGGCAAATTGCGATTTATGGGAAAATAGAAACAGGTTTTTTTTGGTAAAGATCGTCGATTTTGGTGGATGCGCCGGTCAAAAAGTCTTCAACGGAATTAAAAATGATCTTGCTTACAACAAAAGGCCGGTAAAAGGTATTTATTGCGATAAGCAGCAGGTGATAAAACGATTAGAGTCAAAGTTGGCATGCCAGCTCATAAATTGTTAAATAATTATAGTTCTGATGTAAAGTTGGAAGAGTATGCACACAACAACCGCAACAATATTTATATTTATTTTCCTCGAAATATTTATACAGTGTTAGCTCATCATCGTTTTCCATTTTCCGCGCTGCTTCTCATCTTTTAATTAGAATATATAAAATCGATTTTACCACAGACTTCGCTACCTGTAATTAAGTTATGAATGAAAATGTGCCGATTTCAAGGCCGGTGTTTAATGCTATCCAGATTGCAATCATTGTATTAATTGCTGTAATTTCGCAGCAGCGAGTTGAAATTAACCCAGCGCATGTGATTTTTATGGGAAATCTTCAAGCACTTAATTGCTGTTATGGGGAAACAGATTAAGTGATTATTGCTGCTTTGGTCTAAGTTTCCTGACTTGAAATTAATGGATTTACAATGAGAGTGTTTTGGTACAAGTAATAACTCTTTGTGAGTTATTAGAGACCGGAGCGGCTGCACTTAATGAGATTTTTTGAGTTATGGTTTCGTTAAAATCACAGTGTGAATTTGAACAAGTTTCAGATTTCTTATGGAAAAATAACAGCTTTATGTCTTGTTTCAACAGGAATTTAAAAGTTGTGTTTACATTCATAAGTTATGAAACGCTGGATCTAAATTTAAACCGTGGTATGGAGCTTCCTCTTCAGCTAGTACTCGTACAATTATCTGATTAATAACACTCGAGGCTAATTTTGTTTGGACGTCTTGAAACCAGTTAACCTTAGCATCGTTTCAAAGCACAAATCGCCATTTTTACATTTGGGATAAGAGAATGCTATTATTAACATTGACCCGTTTTTTTCTCAAATTTAGAGAGATATTTTTGGATAAATCCAAATTAAATATTTATTTCTCATTGTTCACATTCGAGCCATTTTTTGATACAATTTGGTCACGGACAGGCTGCACTGCAAATAATTTGCTCCAGGGATCCCCAGGGATTGTTTTCATATTTTTTCGTATCATTATCGGTCATTCCTATAAATATCGAATTTGGAGAACTTTTTTTAGTGTTTTTTTCCCAAAAATTTTCAATTTAATATTCAATAATCACTCCTCGTTTCATTTTTTTTTATTGTAAAAACTGTTACAGCTCTAAAATTTATTTAGTAGAGGTCTTAGTTTCCATTTTTACTTTTTAATTTTTTTTTTTTTTTGGTAAGATTTACCTATAAATACAGAATTTGGAGAACTTTATTTTATGGGTTCTTTAGATTTTTTGTTTCCTTTCTATTTTGTGAATTCTGCTGATTTTCCCATATTCTAATTATTTGAATGTGATACGTTCTGTATTTCTTCAGATTTTTGAAATTCTGTGTATTCTTTAAATGTTTTTGATTCCCATTAGATTCTATTAATGTTGTGTGTTTTTTACACTATCTAGAATTTCTATATTCTCTATATTCTCTATACTCTTTGTCACCCATTTCTTTATTTTGCTTTTGATGATTTTTTTATATTTGGTTTATTTTTCTATAGAATTTTTTTGAATTTTTCAGATTTTCTAAAGTGTCAACATTATGTAGATTTATTATTATCTATTTTTTTTGGGTTGATATAAATCTATTATTTCTAAATTCTTTATCTTTATTTAAGTCTACATATTTCTTAATATCTACTAGATTTTCTTCACTTTTTTTATTCTTTTAAAAATTTAATTGTTTTTGGATTTGTCGGTTCTTCTTAATAGGCCAAATAAACCAAACAATTTCTTGTTTGTTAAATTCTCTAGTTTTGGGAATTTTTGTTTTGGACTTAAATTTTCCAGATTCTTTGAATTTGATATTTGAATTTATTGGGTTTTCTACATTTCTCCAAAATTTACAAAATTATTAACACAAGCTAAAATGATTAAAAAAAAATATCTGAGAATAATTTGAAAGATTTAAAAAGACCATACAGCCTCAAAAATCTGTAGAACTCTATAAAAACTCCAAGGGATTCAAAGTTTAAAGCTTCAAAAATATACACAAAAGTAGCTTCAATGTGAACAATACGAAATAAATGTTTAATTTGGATTTAGCCAAAAATCTCTCGAAAACAACGTTAAATTTTGTAAAAACATCGAGTCAATGTTATTTATAGCATCCGCCTAGATCGAACGTAAAAATTAAAACAATTCAAAAAAAAATCTAATTTAAAACAAAATCAAAGCAGAATTTCACAGTCGAAAAAGAGTAAAAATTTGAGGAAATTAAAAAGTTAAAATAGTGTAAGGCATATAAAGGGATAGTTTAATATAGTTTTTATCGGGTTTTTGCTGACAGATATTGAACTTTTATTAGATGATAACACTTAGAACAATCATATTGTTACATCTAGAGGTATTTGAAAATTGAAAAATTTTAAATTTCAGTTTCAAAAATTACATTCCTCGAAGGCACCCTTGAATGTTAATTTAATGATGCTCAAAGAATATTTTAAAAAAAATATTTTAATTTTTAGTAACTAATAAATAAATATTACCTTATTAAATTGATCTATGAAAAATCTTTATATTTATATCAAATCGAATTAATTTATCACTAAGTGATTATGAAGGTTTAAATTCAGCTTATAAATTATAATATAAGGAATTTGTTTAGAGAATTCAAAAAATATAAAGGTAGCGAAAAATCCTAAATAAATAAATAAACTCGATAAAATTATTTTAAAAGAAAGAAATTCTAACTGAAAAAATCTATAAAATTAAAAAAAAAAATCATCCTTAATCCAGGTCAGTAATAAGATGCAAAGTATTCAAAGAAAATAAATTGATAGATTCAATAATACAGATATTCTATAGAAAATTTCAAAAATCTCAAGAAGCCCAAAAATTAAGAATCTAGGAAATTTAAAAGATCTGAAGAATTTACAGAATATAACCAATTCGGGGAAAAACTTAATGAAGAATTTAAAAAGTTCTCTGAAGTATATACATGTAGTAGAATTTTAAGAATAAAAAAAAATTGAAAAAAGAACAAAAAAACGCACTAGAGTTCAAATAATCTAATGACGTTAAAAAATTTATAGATCTCGTACAAAATATAAATTTTTGATGAATTTATATAATTTGAAGCATCAGATATCTAAAAAATGAAAAAGGGAAAGGGAAATTAAAAAAAAAGATCCATAAATCCAAGAATTCAAACAATGGGAAAACTAAACGAAACGAAAAAGATAAAAATTTGTAAGATGTAGAAAATCTTGAAGAATTTAAAGAACACCTATAAAGAATAGATTCGGAGTCAAGAGTCCGAATAATACTAATAATCCAAAATTATTAACACAAGCTAAAATGATTAAAAAAAATATCTGAAAATAATTTGAAAAATTTAAAAAACCATACAGCCTCGAAAATCTGTAGAACTCTGTAAAAACTCCAAGGGATTCTAAATTTAAAGCTTCAAAAATATACAGAAAAGTAGCTTCAATGTGAACAATACGAAATAAATGTTTAATTTGGATTTAGCCAAAAATATCTCTCGAAAACAACGTTAAATTTTGTAAAAACATCGAGTCAATGTTATTTATAGCATCCGCCTAGATCGAACGTAAAAATTAAAATAATTCAAAAAAAATCTAATTTAAAACAAAATCAAAGCAGAATTTCACAGTCGAAAGAGAGTAAATAAAAAATAAATAAATAAAATAAAAAATAAAAAATAAATAAATAAATAAAAAAATTAAAATAGTGTAAGGCATGTAAAGGGATATTTTAATATAAAGACTCTAAAAAGAATTCAAATAAAAGTTTGAAGAATGTACTCCATCTGGAAATTCTATGATTACTCTACAAAATTAACAGAAAAATGGCCTCAATGTGAACAGTGCGGAACAAATGATTAATTTGTACTGAACCAAAAATATCTTTTGAAAACAAAACTGAATTTTGTAAAACGAATCCAAAAAAATTCGAATTTTAAGTCCAAAATCGGTAGAACAGTCAAGACTTGAGGAACTTAAAAAATGAAAAAAATGTAAGAAATGTAAAGAAAGAGATTAAAATAAAAACTTTAAAAAGAATTTGAATAAATGTTTGAAGAATCCACTCCCTCTGAAATTTGCAAGGGCGCTCAGTAATTCTAAGATTGAAGAATCTAAATAATTCAAAAATGTTTAAAGAATTTAGCGGTTTTAGTTTAGCATCGTTTTAAATTAAATTATTTGATTTGAATCTCTTTGACTCCTTTGGATCCAGATCTAGATTTTTTCTGGTTTTATTATTAGAATTTTATAAATATTTTATTTTCTTTGAATTGTTCTATTCTGTATATAGTCGGTTTAGGTTTTTAAACTTTTCCAGCATTTCTTCGATTTGCAGGGTGTTTAGATTCTTCAGATTAAAAAAAATGTTCCTCCCTGAATTTTCCCAACTTTGTAGATGCTCTAGCGGACTTGAACTCAAAATTTTTAAAATTTTCTACATCAATAAATTTTCTCGAATTCCCTACATACACTAAACTCAGAAAGTAGTAAAATATTTTTCAACTTTCAGCAGACATAACATTGTTTTTGAATCAATTTCACGTTGCCAACATAAAACCCCCAACACTTATTTTTAAATCCTTGGCACTCAAAGCAATTCCACCACTTATCGGAAAATTCCGATTAATCCACCCAGCAGCCATCAACCTCCACGTTTACTTTCAAGTAATTCCATAAGCAAAACGTGTCACCCACTATAAATTATCGTTGCGAAAGCACAGAATCTCGTCTAACATTATTTTTCTGTCTGTATGCTTCTAAACCAACCATGAATTTATGCACACCTTGAACTGGGTTTATGGACAAATTTGGAGGTAAAATTACCTGTTCAACGCGGTTATAGTGTGTCACAGAGCTAGAATTTTGGATTAGAAACAGCGCGGTAATTCTGAAAGACTTCAAGTGCATCGGCTGTTATGATTGTGAAAATTCCAAGTCTGAGCGCGCAAGTCGATCGCGTGTCTCTAGTTCTACTTCAGTTCCTCTAGTGACCAACAAACGACGCGTAGGAGTAGAACTATGCTCCAAACGGTGTTAAATTTGCGCCTCTTTTGAAAAATAGTGACTTTTAAACTGTTAGTGTAGTGACAGAAAAGAGACAGTTTCTGGGTAGGTTATTTTAAGAAATTGGTCCAAATTGCCATCATACATTTTTATAGCAACCACGACGAAATTATGACAACTATCTAAATACGTAATTTGCAAGCTATTATTTCAACAAACTTGCTAGACACGAATTCTAAATGTTTCGCTTTCTTTTCTATTTTGTGTGCATCAAGTTTAAATGACACAGATACCCTGAAAATCTCTAGACCAAACTAATGCCAAATATTTGTCTAGTCTACATAATTTGTCAGCCAGAATATGTTTGTATTTACAAAATGTTTACAACAAACAAAGATTCTTCACAGTTTGACACAACTGAAGCTAAATTTAATAAAATAAATGCTGAGTTATCTACGCTGTTTTGCTGCTGGGTCTTTGAAAGCTCGAATTCAAAAAGATCCCCACTCAAGCTTTTACATAACAAAGGAACAACATTGAATGATAACAGAATTATTAAAAGGATCTTATGTGCTGAGCTTAATGTGTTGAAATTCGAGATATTTTCTAATGAATATATTGATTTGTTCCAAGATTTGAATTTTTAAGTAGGTGATTTTGCTTTTTGATAGGTGCGCCTTGGGCAACAAATTTTTTTTTTTTAATATTAAGTTCGAAATGAAATGCGGTAGCATTTTTCAAATAAAGAATTATTAAAATTAAACATTATTTATTAAGTTTGTATTTTCTAAAACAAATTTTGGCTATTTAAAAAATCTAGAATCGTTATCCACAGTTTCGTGAGAAATTATAAAGTGCTAATAAAGAGCTGAAAAATCGAAATAAAAAGGAAAATAAAGGTTGTTTTAATTGATTAAATATATACAATAATTAGATTATAATCCAAACCGAAATGCAAAGTTCGACAATTCTATTTTTTGAAAGAAGAATAAAAATCAAATCTACAATGTAAAGAAAGATTAAAAAAATTCTAAAATGATTTAAAGGATCTTGAGAACACACATCCTGAATAGTCTAAGGAACTACAGGCAGTTTTGAAAATTAAAGCAACTAAGAGATCTACGCGAGTTAAAGAATTAAACAATCTCAAAGGATTCGAAATTTTAAAAAGCAAATATAAACATCTTGAGAATATACATAACATATAGAAATTTTGGATAAACTAGAGAATTTAACAATCTAAAAAAATCCCAAAATGTAGAAAATTGAGTAAATTAATGGAAATCAAAATTTTCAACCAAAGATTCAAATAAATCCAAGGATCCAAAAAACCAAAGGTCGAAATTATTTTAAATACAAAGCGAATTTACGTGAATTATTAAAAATTCTAAATATTCAAAGAATTTAGAAATTTTGAAGAAAATAAAAAAATCTTAAATGCAGATAAAAGTTCTTGGCATTATGTCAAAACTGATTAATCTAAGAATTTCAAAAATCGGGATCAATGAAATGGTAGAAAACGGTTAAAGAAATTAATCGATCAACAAAAGAAAGATCTAAATTATTTGAACTTTACTAGGAATACAAACAATTTAAAGTTAGTTTTAAAATTTAAAAATTCTAAAAAACAGTTAAAAAATCAAATCTCGAAAAAACAATTTGTAGAAAATTTGGACAACTAAAAAATTTAAGAATCTAAAGAATCTAAAGAATCTAAAGAATCTAAAGAATCTAAAGAATCTAAAGAATCTAAAGAATCTAAAGAATCTAAAGAATCTAAAGAATCTAAAGAATCTAAAGAATCTAAAGAATCTAAAGAACCTAAAGAATCTAAAGAATCTAAAGGGGGTCTAGAGGGTCTAGAGGGTCTAGAGGGTCTAGATGGGCTAGAGGGTCTAGAGGGTCTAAAGAAAGGAACTAGAAAATTGAATCATAGATCTCGAGAATATACAAAATATAGAAAATTTGAATAAAGTAAAGAATTAAAGAATCTAAAAATTCTGAGAATATATATATAAAAAAACAAGATCAAAACTATCAGAAGATTGCAAGAGAAGCAAAGATTCTGGTTTCTAGTTTCTATTTCTAGTTTTCTCTAGTTGTTAAATTTAAAGACTAGACACTTTAGGTGAACTAAAAATTCCAAAAATCTAGAGCATTTAATGAGTACAGAAAATCAAAAAAATTAAGGAGTATATAATTTTTTTTAATAATCAATAAGTAATTAAAATATAATTAAAGATATAATTAAAGATCTAGGTATACATTATCAGAAGTTTGCAAAGAATACAAACATTGTAGAGGCGGTTTTAAAATTTAACGAAACTAGAAATCTAAAAAATATTAAACTGGTGGCATTGAAAAGGTCCAAAACATTTAAATAAATTAAAGATTAATAAAAATTGATAGATTACAGGAAATATAAACGTTACTAAAAAATTCGAAAAATTTTAAAATTTTGAAAGGAACCATAAATACTAAAAAGCAAATAAAATATACTGAAAATAATTGAACAACATTGAAATGGTGCAAAAAAAAAGAAATGAGAGATGCAAAAAACAAAGAACGAAATTATCAACAGAAAACATTTTAATTCTGTTTAAAAATTTAAAACGCATTTTAAAGAATTCTAAATTATCGAAAGTTTAGAAATTTTAAAAAGCAAATAAAATCTAGATAGTGTAGAAATTCAAACCATTGGAGTGTGCGAAAAATCTGAAGAAATTGGTAGATCAAAGGAAAACAAAATCAATGAAAGTTACTAAATCAGAATTTTCGTTTAAAATTTCCAAACAGACATTGCAGCAATCGAGAACAAGTGACAGTTCAACAATATAAAAAAATCATTTTGCTGCAAGCCATGTTTCATTCAAAGACAGCGATAATTTAATCAATCACTGCCATTTCAACCACCTCTCCATCATTCTCTTTTCACACTTCACTAATAAAACTCGAAAATTTCATTAACCCTTAAAAACTTTTCTCTGTATGAAGACCCTCGTCAGCATCAATTTTCCACCGGCCTATGATGATGAACTTTGAAAAGCTGTTCCAACCAAACAATATTATTCAGAGCAAATAAAACCCCCACATCGATACACGACAGGTCATTAAACATCATTCGAGCCCACAATTTAGCTAAACATAAAAATCCCTAGAAACAGATGTAAAGACATGTTTCTCATGACCATTTAGCGGAGTTTTTTATTTTCCAGCTGTCATCAATTAAATTCAATTACCGCCGTTCCGAAAAGCAGTGGCGTGCACCTCCATGCGTCCGTCTATTTTGATCGATGATCGTATTTCGTCGCATCATCGTGGATTGTACGAGTGATCGCGTTGGCTTCGGCCCAACTGGCGTCTCGACGCCGCCGATGTCCACGAAGCCATGACAACTCGAGAAGTTGTCTTGGACGGAGGTTCTCCGTGGGGGTTTCGGTTGCACGGAGGCGCCGATGTCCATCAACCACTGCGAATTTCGAGGGTAAGTCTTCCCTCGTGATGTTAGCCAACTCTTGCTTTATTTTAAGAACTGTTTACTGACACGTGACAATTAATGCGTGGATTGTTTATGTCTGAAGCTACGCGGAATTGATGGGAACAGTTCGGAGTTTTGAGGAAGTTTGTTGTTTTGAAAGAAAAATGCGTTCGTGCAATTGTCGGTGTGAGCTAAACTTAGAATGGTTGGCTTTGTGGAATTTCTTTTTTTAGGTTGGTATTAGTGATGTGAGAGTAAAAAAATGACGATGTAATAGAATGCTATAAATAAAACTTTAACAAAAATCAAAATTTATATCCAACTTCTGAGATTTTTCAGCTTTGGCCTTTCAAAATTCATTTACGATTTTAGATAAAAACGATTAAACTTTTTTTGAGCCTAAAAATGAATTTTCACTGGAAAACAATGTCAAACGTCCATCCAAATTAAATTTTCCGTTATTTTTGTAAAAATTCTAATTTCTTAATAATTTAGTCATAAATACAGAGCGAGACAAATCCAATAAAATTCACGAAAATGTGCTTATAATGTGTGCTTAAAAAATATGCAAAGATAGTTAACAATTTCATTAAAATTTTGAGTCCTTCCACTTTCTTACGTTTCTTTAACTTTTACGATTTTTGGTATAATTTAAATGCTTGGGAGGTATTCTGTACATTTTTTACGTTCTTGAATTAATGTTCTATATCAAATCTTATATATTTTGGAGATCCATTTTTCCGATTTTTTCCAGTTAAATTGTTACAGAATTTCCTACATATTTTGCGTACTTTAAATTTTTTGTTAGCTTTAAATTTAGATTGTTTATATTTATTTAATCCTTAAATTTTTTGTACTCGACATTTTTTTAGCTTTTTCAAATTCTTTTTAGAATTTTTAGATTTTCCAAACTTTTTCTTGTATTGTTTATAATTTACTTTATTTTTTATTTCTTCTTAAATTTTCTTAAATTATTTAGATTTTCTAGTTTTTTTAGTGGCAAAATTCTATTTATCCTTTATATTTATTTTTCTATTTTTTTCTAGAACTCTATTCCTTGAGCACTTAAATACTTTAAATTCTTTCTTTCGGTTTATTTAGAATCTATGGATCCTTCAAATTTTTCATATTCCTAGATTTTTTAAATATTGCAATTTTTTTTAGAATAATTAAATTGTTTGGATAATTGAATTCGTTATTTTTTTTTATTCTATATATTTGTTTCATTTTAGAAAGTTTTAAACCCTGTGAATTGGTGATTTCTAAAATTTTAGATGACACTGGAAATTTTCATCTAAACGTAGTTTTAGACCAATTTTTAATTAATTATGGATTGTCTTTTTTATATTAATTTTTCTAAAAAAAACATTAAATGAATATTTAGAATTCCCAAGACTAGAAAATCTAGAAAAATTACAATAAGTTCTTTGTGCTATTTTTGAATCTTTTATGATAGTTAAAGAGCGAAAAGTATGCAAAAATACGCAAAATATGCAGTAGAAACGTCAGATTGTTAGATCTGTTTTTTATTTATTTTTTCAAATTATCTAAATATCCTGAGACCCTTTGAATTACTTAGTTTCTTTTGAACTTTTGAGTCTTTTATACAGTCCGGATGTTTTTTTTTTTCAATCTTCTAGGTCTAAATAAACAACATTGTCATTTCAACGAATCGACAATTTGAGATATTTTTTATATTTTCTAATTTTTTGAAATTTTGCTGAACTGAGTAGAATTTTTTCTCTAATTTGTACATCTTCGAGATTTCTTAGATGGCCTGATTTTGTAGAAAGTTTATATTTTTTAGATCGTAAAGATTTTTTGAATGCTATTTGTATTGTTTGAACTTTTGTTCTTAAGATTTCCATTATCATTTGTTTTATTTCCAGTTTTTTTAGAATTCTGAAATTCTGTGGAATCTTTTGGGTTCTCTTGGGATATTTAGATTCAGTTTTTTTAAAATTTCTTGAATTCTATTTTTTTTTCAAAAGATTTAGATTCGCAAAAATTTGCAAATTTTTATCTTTGCTAACAGTTTTTCTAGAGTTTCTCTGAGGTCTTGATGTTTCATGATTCTTTGAACTCTTTATACTTTTTAAATTCTTATCTTTTGCAATTTGGAAACTGACGAATTTTTTTTTGACCATTTTAAGGCTTTAGCCCATTTTGCATTTTTAGCAAGGATCTGTTTAAAATTTCCAAAATATTTCCTTTTTGTTTTCTAAATCTGCATTTTAAGTACTTCAAAAACAATAACTAGTGCTAGAATTTTTAACATTCCTTTTGAAATTCAATCTCAGAATTATTGTGGGCTCATTTCTTATAAACCGTTGTGTTTCGGAATGCGGATAAATCGAGAAACATAGGATACACCCTTAATTAAATAATTCACCAAAACAACCCCCAAAGCACCCTCGACACAACATTATTATTCTCCAGACAATATGACATTTGCGTTAAAGTAACAACCAACACGATTGCAATAGTGCCTTAAAATTTAGGGAATTATTTTCCTCGAAGTTGTTGAACTTGAACATCGCGCCAAAATTAACGCCATAACCTTTTCCGTCAATTCCAAACATTTACACTTCAGAATTTACGAGCCAGAATGCTGTTACCCTCTGTAAATATTGAATTTTGTTTGCGAAAAATTAAGAGGCAAATATTTATCAGTTGAGCTACCATGAATTCGTTTTGTTAATTTTGATAGTTAGTAAGTGATAATTATAGTAAATAGGTAAAGATTGCTCATCTTAATTTAGCGATGTTCATACAGTTTGGACGCCAACAGTAAAAACCGTGGATTTCTTGGCACACATGTCACCATTCATTTGGCGAAAGTGCGACTTTCCTCTAAACCTTTTTTTCAATTTTTCTATAGTTAATGAAACCGACCAAATCACTGTGATAAATCCTGTCAACATTTTCATTTCCCCCGGTTTCCACAAACGTCATCAATCAAAGGCTAATTTCGCTGAAATACGACATCTGGACGTATTAATCCTGCAGGATAACGTCAAACGTTGTTTCACGTCTAAACATATCCGTTGCTTTGGAATTTTTCTTTAATTAATCTCGGAGTAAAATTCTCTTTGTGTTATTTAAACGTCTTTCTTGTTTCGCTGCCAGGTGCTTTGTGCGAGGATTAAGCCACATTGTTGCTGGAAACGAACGACAGAACTCTCATGTTTCATTCAGAAACCCCACAAAAAAGTTGCCCAAGAGTTGTTTGTTCAAAATACGAATTAAAATTTATGAGGAAAGTGTAACGACTAATAAAATTACGCTTTATAGAGTAGTAAATATATTGACTTAACTGTGGAACTCGAGATAAAATTCTCGAGTGGTTTTCGACAAAGTGTAATTAATTGACCAATATAACTCGTGCATTGTTAAACACTACTCTAAATTTTTCGTTCGGCTATTAATTTTTTCAATAAACTCGGCTATTAATTACAAGCCGCTATGAACCGTTCTGAACTAAATTCATTATTATAAATGTTTTTTTTTCCCGGGGTCAAATTCTGCTAATTACAGCTTGCACGTTCACGTGATTAAACTCGACGCTAATATCTTATGAAAATCTGGAATTCATTACATTTGCCTTTAGTACAGCTATTTTGCATAGAAATCGCATCCTGGCGGGTCAAATTTTAAATGAAGTGTAATAAAGTTGAGTGAAATGCTAATGGTTGCAATGAATGCTCTGTTTTATTCGTGTTCATGCGGTGTCACTTTTCGATAATTAAAAAAAATGGTATGTTAATTGGTTTAGAATGTTGGCGAACTGGGACGGGGAATTTTTTGGTCATTTTTTTATGTTGCTATCGTAGTAGTCTTTCCTCATCAGAACGAGATTAGGTAACACATCAGTTTCACATTTTTTTAAACCATAATTTTGATGTACGTCTTACGATATGAAATATCGAAAATCAGAAATCAGAAGTTCACTTTTTAGGTCAATTTTCGTCCTTTAATTGAGGTGGTTTCAATAGTTATTTACGTAACAAGTTCGGAAACTTAATTTTCCCACATGAGCACTAAGGAGTGCTGCATTTAATGCGAATGCGGGAAAATTCTTTCGGAAAGAGTTAGGTACAATATTTTTTGTAACGAATATTGAAATAAAAAGACTTAGTTCTTTTTTAATGGTGGGTTGGTAACATGACCTATCTATCTACTGTAACTACCTACTAGATTTTAATTTAAATCATCTGTCATATTTTTTTTTTATTATTAACAAAAATTGATAAAATGAGTGACAGCGAAGAATGTATGTGTACCCGAAGTACAACAATGTGCCAAAGAGGCCGTTTCGCGTCTGCTGCCCGAGAAAAATCGCAAGCGGTATCAACGGACGTATCAAATGATTGTCAAAAAGTCGCAATACCAACTGTATAACACAAATATCCCTTGCCGCCAACAAAAACATCGGAGTGCGGGAAAACCGTTTTTCCGTACATCGACATAAAGCGGAAAAATTCTGTTTCCATACAATGCGTACAAATAGTTATTTACCTAACAAGTTCGGAAACTTAATTTTCCCACATGAGCACTTCTTTTCATTTAGTGCGAAATTAAATAAAAAATTACACCGAGGCCTAAAATGTTTTTTTCCAAAGTGATTCAATTTTTAATAGCTAAGCTAGCTTTGATTAAAATTTTTCAGATTATGGAAAAATGGTCTAAATTATTTAGTGACCGGTGAAATTTCAGAACTAAATTTGACAAAAAAATTGATTTGGAAAACTGGGCCTGGTATAATCCAAATTTCTTTTTTTTATTTAAACCAATTTCCTGAGAAGAAAATTTTATAGTCTTTATTATAAATTCTATATAAATATTCCAATAATAAAAAGTACGTTGAAACCAAAATTGTGACTGTTTATGCACAAAATTTAAAAGATCAAATTAAGTCTTTTCAAATAAGTGACTCTAATATAATAATTATGAACAAAAAACTGAGTCAAACTTTTTTTAATCTGTTTTTTCGAAAAATTGTTCCACTGCAAGTAACCACAGTAAAATTGTTTTTTAGAACAAATCAACTTAAATTTGCTATAAAGTTTCAATAAAACGCGAAATTGCTTGAATAAAACCAAAACCTTACACGGTAAATCTAAATCTCCCACATACACTTATTCATGTTTATGGAGTGTAAAGCGTGTCCGGTAAATAACAGTGCACGTAGGAAAAGGGGGAAATAATTTGAGTATAATGTGAAGCTAGAATTATTCACTTAAATAAAATTCAAAGATTGTTCCTAATGACCCTTTGGCTGCATACGAGAGGAAGCGAAACACATCATATAAAATTTTAAATGAAAATTTATTCCGTGTTACCAACAGCGCCTAATTTCCCATTACTTGAAGTAACCTCACGTTTTGACCTTCTCAACTTCCATAAAGAAAAAAATGATCGTTATAAACAGTCACCATTCATCGTCGGGTTTATCAGATTCAATGGGATTTATTCATACAAATTACACTCTCAGAGAAGTAAACAACTTTCATTCATGTTGATCAATGATGTAATGTGTGATTAATGTGGAATTGATTATCTGGACGATGGTAATAATTAAAGATGGGAGTGATGGGTTTGTGAAAATCATTTTGGTTAATTAGACACGTAAAATGTCGGGGACGATTTCAATCGGGGTGACATCATTCGAATATTTTTTTTATTGTTCTTTATGGTAATTGGAGGTAATTAACACAGACTCTCAGAAAAACTACGGAAATTCAATTATCCACAAGCTCCAACTAAACTCACCTTTGAAGATGTTGTGTTTGGGTTAACATAACAGTGCAACAACAGCATTCAAATTAGTTAGAAATGTCACGAACATTTTGAAGGTTACACTGCAAGCTTTTTAAAGTGTGTGATATTTAGGTATTTTAAAATAATTTTCTGACTTGCCTTTTGTTTCAGTTTCAATCTTTGTTCCGTGTCGTCGCGTTATACAATTGAATTGAGAGCTTGAACTTAATCCGACGAAAATAAAGCTGAAATTAAATATCTCGGTTTGTAATAATAGCTCTCGGTAGTTGGAACAAATTGTTTTGAATTGAGGTTAATTTTAAAAGGCAGGTACTAAAATTATAAGGTGGCTTTTGGCTCGTAAAGCGTTTTTGATTTAACGCGCTTATGTCACGAAATGAAGGCAAAGCAATTTGTCCAAATTGTCACACTGGAACGATTTAACACTGCTTTGTAAACTTATTTTACAAATTTTTTCAAAACTGTAGAAATTACAGGAAACATGCAAAGAAGTCTAAAGAAGATCTAGAGGTTATGCAATACTCACAATTCCAAAGCATCCTGAAGATCCCCAAGATTCAGGGGACACGACAGAAATCTGTACAAGGAAATTAAAGAAATTAAAAAGAATAATTGCAGATCAAAAGAAATTTGAAAAAAACTGAAGGCCTCAGGAGAAGGTACCTAGAATCCGAAGGAATTTACAAATATCTACAAAGAATTTTAAGATCTTAAAATATGAAATTCTGAGTAATTCAGACAAAGAGATAACAAACACTACAAAGCACCAAGAGATCCGTAGAAAGAGAATCTAGAAAACATGAAAAATTCCACGAGTATAAAGAGTACAAATAATCTAAGTCATCGAAGGAAAAAGGTTGGAAAATTGGAATTCTGTGTCCAAGAAAGTGCAAAGCAATCAAAGATTCTTTTTAGTAATTCTAGGAATAATTTTTAAGATCTAAAGAAACCAGATGATATTGAAGTAAAGGGAACATGAAGGGCACAAAAGAAAGGTAAGGAAAGGAAAAAAAATGATTTAAACAAAACACAGAATAGAAAGTATTCAAGGTACCCAAAAAATCTAAACACACGAAAATCCAAAAATTCTGAATGAATCTACACATTTTAGAATAAATATCAAAAAGAATCTGAGAATCTATTTAGAAAAAAAAACTACTAAAGAATCTCAAGCATTCAAGAGGTTTTGAGAAATTTGACAATCAATGCAAATGAAAAAACTGAGGGAATTTATAAAGAGTCTATACAAATACCACAAAAATGTACAAGCTTTGAGCCATAAAAACCATCAAAAAATTTATCGAAAAAAATCTCAAAAATTACAGAATCACATGATTCCAAAAAATGAATAAAATCTGAAGGACCGAAGAGGATATAAAGGATATAAAGAATATAAAGAGTATAAAGAAGTCAAAGCAACCACAAGTAAAAAAAATGGATACAATTCTAAAAATTTTAACAGAAATTAGAAAAATCTAGAAAATTTCAAAAATCTCAGGAACACAACGAACATAAAGAATAAACTTATTCAAGATAAATAGATATGTAGATAAATATATTCAAGGAAAAGTAAAAAATTTAAAGAGTTCGACATTTCTAAAAAAATTTTGGAAAATTTAGAACGTATACAGAATTTCCAAAATTTGAAGGATCTAGAGAAGCTAGAAAAGATGAGAAATTCAAAAAATTAAAGAATATGAAGAATTCAAAAGCAGATAAAGAATAATTAGAATACAAAAATTTTGCAAGGAATTTAGAAATAAAGAAAACTGGAAATCTTTGCAATTTAAAAAATTGCAATTTAGAAATACTTTGAAAAATGTAGAAAATATTAAGAATGTCCAAAATTTGAAGTATCTAGGGAACCTAGAAGATCTAAAATTTAAAAAAATTATAAAGAATATGAAGGATTCAAAGACAGAAAATGTAAAAATTCTGAAAGAAATTTGGAAATAAAGAGAACCTAGAAATTCTCGAAAATCTATAGAATTCACGCACCAGATACAAAAGCCTTCCAAAGAAAAAAACAGAAAAAGTGAGGCTAGAAATACTTTGGAAAATGTAAAATCCAACGAATTTTCCAAATTTGAATAATCTCAAGAAGCTAAAGAACATGAGAAATTTAGGAAATATAAAGAATGTACAGGATCCAATAATTATAAAATAAAAAAAACAACACAACTTAGAGAATCTAATTATTCTAGTAATAATTTAAAAAATGCAAAAATTCCCGTTTTGGAAAATCTAGAAATATTAAAAATTTAAAGAACATTTCTAAAAATATTTTGAAAAAGATAGAAAATATAAAAAAATTAAAAAATATGATACTATGAAGAATCCAAAGACAGAAAAATAAATAGAATCTAAAAATTCTGAAAAGAACTTGAAAATGAAGAGAACTTAGAAAATCTTGGAAATCTAAAGAGTTCAACGACCCAGTTACAAACACCAAAGAAAAAGTAAAAAAAGTACAAAATCCAAATTTTTCTAATAATCCTAGAAATATTTTGAAAGAAGTCAACATCCAATGAAATCCTCAAATTGGAATAATTTCGTGAAGCTAGAGAACATGAAAATTTTAGGAAATATAGAGAATGTACAGGATGTAATAAATAATTTAGAAAATCTCAAAAAACGTCAAAAAAAGCTACAAATAATATAAACCACACCCAAAAATATATGCAAGAAATAATTTAAAATTAATAATTCTAGAATGTTATATTAAATTGGAAAAACCAGAAAATGTAATTATCCTAGTTATAATTTTGAAAATTCAAAAATTCGAATTTCGGAAAATCTAGAATTATAAAAAAATTAAAGCACACGAAGAATTAAAGAACCCAAAGAAAGCAATTTGAAAAATTGGCAAACATACTAAAGAATCTAATCAATCCAAGAATTTGGAAAAACTTAAGAAGTATCTAAATTCAAGAAGTTCTAGGGAAATCTGAAAAATTCAAAGATTCTAAAGATAATTCTAGATAATCTACAGAAACTAAAGAATTCAAAAAACCTAAATAATTCGAGAAAGTATTACTTAAGGTTAATTGATACTTATTTCGACAGTGATAAAGCTCAGAGTTAATTAATTATACCAAATAACTAATAATTACTTCTAATCGTAAACATAATCAGTTGTGAAATACTAACAGCTAGCGATGATTGATTGGAAAAAAACACTTCGGCATTCGATAAATGAATGATTGACTACATCATAATCATAAATGACGCAAAGAATGGACAAAAAATATTGAAAAAACTGTCTACAAATAGTAAAGAATGTCACTCCAAGTCGAGATTTAGAAATTAAAAAATCAAACGTAACTTGGCACTTTATAATCTGCAAACTTAAGTGTTCGATTCTTAAAACTGATTAATTAATTTTATTGACTGTTGTGACTATAAACAATGGCACTGTTTTCATATTCTTGGTAACTTTTGAACAAAAATTGATTAGTGATTTTTTTACATTCAGCTAAAATTGGAACAATAGGTATTGAATGATGACGTAACAGCAATTAATTCTGTAGCAAAGTTATTCAAGTAAACTACAAGTTTTTTACACAAAAATGAATCAATAAGAATGAACTGGAAAATGTTCGATACGGTTTGAAATAATTTATTTAATAAAAGAACAAACCCAATTTCCAATCAATAAATCAACTTTTCGAGCGATACAATTACAAATTTCGAAGCGGTTACTAAAACGACAATAACAATAAATCCTTGTATTATAAGTACCGAACAATGAAAACTACATTTAACGTCTAGTTCAAGTGGTTAAACGACGTAAAAAGTGCCCTTATCACCACAAATCGCTGTAATTCCTTTCCTCCTCTCGTTTCGTTCCCAGTTATCTGTGACACAGTGCAGCCCCTAGAAAACCAGACCATGAGGGCGTAAGACTATCAAGTATCACCATAAAAATGAATGTTTGAGTTGACGTGATAATTCAACATTGTGTTTGTCTAAGAGACCGAGTGCATACTAATGTTGAGTTAATATTAACATTCTTAAGCACCCTCTGTGATAGCAGACAGAGGGATATGAATGTTAATGAACCGTGGGCAGTGGTAGAAGCGGCAGTTTTTTCTAGAAACAACAACGAACGGTTGTGATCGATATTTATGGTGATTGCGAGAAATCGGAAGTGATGTTGAAGTTCTGTTCGCCTCAGAGACAGAAGGAGTTTAGGGTTGAAGTAAATTTACTTTATTTTAGATAAGGAAATGAGAGGGTGTGGAGGATGTGGTTTGCTTGCAAAAAATCGGTGCGCACTAATATTAGATACGGTTCTAGATAGGCAACTTGCTACTCTGTCGTGTTTTGATATAGGTAAACCCAGGCAGCAAAGCGGCGCTTCGAGGTATCAGAGAAGGAGATTTCATCACATCGATTAACAACCAGTCTACAAAAGACATCTCTAACGCGGAAGCTCACGCTTTATTGAGGAATTCTGGAGATACCCTCAAGCTCGGATTAAATGAGTAAGTAGAAGTGTGGTCGACGAGCCAATTTTAGACGCCTTTATAAATTACTGGACATTTTCAGAAGCTCAGTGGACGGCGCAATTTGAAAATTGAGCCAAATTGCATGGTGATTCACTTTGATTAACCATTGTTCATCATCAAAATCATATCTTTGCAGCTAAAATTACCAAACAATGAGCTACAGATAATGTCCATGACATCACGAATTTTTTTAAACTTAAGACACGGGCGTCGAATTACAGCCTTTATTCTTCATGTCTTTCCGTCACAAAAATAAAAAAAAATGTTCCATTTCTAACCCTTTTCGTTTCTCGAGAACGACGTAAAAATAAATAAGGTGGCATCGTAATGTGCCCACATGATATTGCCTCGCCTTGTCCGTCACTCCCGATGACCCTAAAACTTTCCAAGCAGAAATCCTCTGCTCTGACTGAAATGACAATGTCCGACAGAGTAACAGAACGAAATAACAATTACGATTGATAGGGTATCGATTACATAACGACTTTTACAGGGACGGTGGATCGCCAAAGAGGAGGCAGTATAGGACGATTCATCAGGAGACGCATTCGGAAACTGTCAGAAGTGAGTAAGAAATACAAAAATATAATATAGATATGACAGAAAATATTGTAGGAACAGTTTTTTTTTTCATTTACAGTCCCGTTTGTCACTTTTTTGCTTCAAAATTGGATATAAAGCTACCAACTGGTATAAAAAAAATTGATGACACTGAAACTAACAGAACTACGCTAAATTTAGATGAAAAACAAAGAGTTTATATTTTTAACATTTCCAACTCTGCTTAATTGATTTTTAACTATTTTAGTTTCAGCGTGAAGCTACAGTTGTCATTAGCATTTCAAATTTTATATAATAATATTGTGACAAACCCACACAGTCGCAGGTACAGATAAATTTTTGTTTTGCCGCACAAATTTTCCATAATTTAAGTTTTTCCAGTCATTTTTCCAAATTATTTAAAAACCCTTATATATTATTTAACTCTTAAAATAAGACATTAAAAATAGAACGAAAAAAATTGATTGGAACCGCTTGCCCCTTTTTGTTAGGTTATGAAAAAATAAACAGCTAAATGCCTGTAGCTTAATAATTGAATTGAATTTATTTTATTTAACAAAATGTTTTAAAAATATTGATTTTAAAATGTGCTTCAAAAATTTTACCTTTGATATTTTGACCGCAATATCGATTTTACATATTTTTAACTCATTTTAGAGCTAAAAGTACTCTATCAATTTAAATCGTTTTTTGCAATTAGTTGCGAAGTTACAATTGCTACAAACATGCGGTCCAA
Organism: Cynaeus angustus; assembly: GCA_030157275.1. NCBI lineage: Eukaryota > Metazoa > Arthropoda > Insecta > Coleoptera > Tenebrionidae > Cynaeus > Cynaeus angustus. The sequence continues at coordinate 12,648,010 of CM058067.1, forward strand.
AAATTGGGAAAATGATCAATTTTTGAATTTTTAAGGCGTATAGTTCTGACGCATGGAAAAGCTAAGATTTGATATAAATGTTTTTTTAGACTATCTTGGAAGTTAGTTATAGAGACACTACGGCTTGAAACAACAACAAAAATGGAAAAAAAGCTGATCACATTGAAACCACTTGCCCATTTTTTGTTCAATTATTAAAAAATAAACAGCTAAAATGTATGTAGTTTTAAAATTGAACTAAAATAGTTTTAAAATTGAACTAAAATGGTTTTAATTTTGACAGGAACTTTTGCGAGTAATAATTATATTGAAATGTATCTAAAAAAAAAGGTTTTTATTTTTGACCTTTTGAGCGTAATATTGTGACGACCGTCAAATCGATTTTAGTTATAATTTTTGACTCATTTTGAAGCTAAAAGTTACACCGACATTTTCAATTTTTATCAATTTTTTGCAAAAACAAAAAATTATCACATTAAATCCACTTGGTCATTTTTTGTTAAATTATTAAAAATTAAACAGCTAAAATGTATGTAGCTTTAAAATTGAACTAAATTTGCTTTAATTTTGGCAAGAACATTTGACAGTAATAATTATCTTGAAGTGTATCTCAAAACGAGTTATTATTTTTGACCTTTTGATCGAATATTTTGAAGACTGTTAAATCGATTTTAGTTATTATTTTTGACCCATTTTGAAGCTAAAATTTACGCTAACATTATCAATTTATGTCGATTTTCTATTGCAATTTGATATGAATTTAAAATCGATTCAAAGATAATCCAAAAATTGCGGACATTATCATTGTCAGTTTTTCAGTTTTTGAAATTAAATTCTAGAGACGTTAAAGCTTAAAACAGAACATCAAAAATAGAACAAAAATATTCACATTGAAACCACTTGCCCAGTTTTGTTAGTGATGAAAATTGTATGTATACTACAACTCATTTCTATCCGTCCACTCCCTAGTGTAATTTATTTTAACAGTGTAAGTTTGTCCTCACGAAGTTTGGAAAGAGTCATTTGTCACCTTAAGACACACCGTAAGGTTGTTTTTTTTATGTTTTTTTGATTACTCAATTAACAACGAAGAAAGTCCTAGGATATAGCAGTTACCAACTTTACTTTTTATCGACTGGACCAATACAAATACACTCATCTATAGCTTCAAAATTAAACTAAATGTATTTAAATTTGAGTTATGAGTATTGGACCAAAAATGTGTCACAAAAATTGGATTTTTTGTTTCCTTTGTTACTCGATTTTTAACAAATTTATACACAATTTTAGTTTTGAAAAAAATCTATTCACAAATGTCTATTGTGAAATTACCTTTTACACACCTCCATAAAACTTCTCGGCACAATACCAACCATTATCAACAGTTCACCACGTCATGCATTTCAGAAAAATCGCGCTTCAATCAAAAGAAATTCCTTCGCACTCCAGAGAAAAATGTCTTCACGGTTCAGTAACCTTCATTCTTAACACCGTTCGTTCAAAAATCCTCTCTTAAGAAGATTCCGCAAAGAACTTCGCTTTGTATATTTCTAAGTGTGACAAAAAAATGATCAGAAATTCGTTCCGACTAGGAAACTTTACAATTTTATTTTTTACAGAATCGAGCACTACCTCTTATACGACAGTAACTTCGTCGAAGACTACTGAGACGTCCAACGATCAAACATCGATAAACGGAAAGACGAAGAAGCTGAACGGTGAGTTTAGAAAAATAAAGTTGAAAGATTGCGAATGTTGAAAAAAACAAACTCCAATTAGACGAGTAAACAGAATGATCAGTGCGTGGTTTAAATTAATCAACGTCTGTAATACCAACCGAAAAATATATTTCAAAGCTCCCCATTCTGACGGTTTTAATTAATTTTCCATTACACTGTGTGCTTTATGTAGGGCGAGTAATTTAAAGCAAATATGGGCACCTTCCGTTTATCGTCTCTATTATAAATCGAGCACATTTTCTACAGTGAAAATCAGAATATTGTAGTTTTCTAAAGCTTCACCAACGTCTCTATAAATCCAATCAAACGAGTGAAAAACAATAAAACGAAGGTGTGTCAGACACATTAGTTCCACCAACTTCACTAAGTTATTAGAAAACGATCCGGGCATAGTTCACGATCTGGAAAAATCCATACTAGTGCTTGATCCGTTTCTTAGTGCAATGAAATTCCCGTGGTCCTGTTTTGATAAAGTGACAAAGAAAAGTTGGAGGAAACGCGAAAAGAGACGTAAGTAACAAAAGGTTAGCGTTACATCCTGAGTTATGGATTTGAACAAAACTCTTTTGATTTTATAATTTAGCATGTTTCCACGTTTCAAGGTTCAAATTGAGCACTTTTCGTTCAGTTTGATCATTTCCGATGAATTTTTCAGGGGATCCATTATGCATGAGTTAATCGATAGATTTTGAAAGAGGTGGAAAAACTCTCATTATTAATAAAGTTCAAAGACGAACGAAATTATCGATTCACACTTTCTTGGATAAAAACCGAAGGAAAATTGTTTCTAGCTTTGAAATCCTCGAGTTTTATTGAACCTAATTACGTGGGATCACCCGTCACCCACGCAGTTCCGATTACTACAAAATATCCTTTGCGTAACCCGTTACTTCCCTTTATTGTTGCTACCTGAACAATCAATCGGATTACGCAGATTGTGTAACATTAGGGGGTTATTATGCAAAACACGTTGTTATTGTCGAATTTTAAGGAGCGTACTCCGGACACGCTCCGGTGCTCGGCGCTCCCTCTCCGGAGCCGGAAGAGTAGTGGGACATATCCTATGATCTGTTTTGATCGACGACCAGATAGTTTACCACATCCATCGACGGCATGGGTTGTTAATTACCGTGGTCGTGGTACTAAAGTGTTGACAAAGGATATTAGAAACTTATTCCGTAAGTTGAGCATTTTTATATTTAAGGGAAAAAATATTATCGCGAAAGCTATAAATCCACCTCCTATTGTGCGCGTTTGCAAAAATTGGCGGTGATGCATCTATTGTTGCGAATTTTTCGCTTTTGACCTCGTGTTGCAACGTTCTGATAGCGGTGGCACGCAATTGAGGAAATTATAAACGTAGTACCTAATTACTAAAACTGCTAGTTCGAGTTAATGAAACAATTTTTTAACACCGCTAGATAAATTTTACAGCCGGACTTACAAATATTTGTTCTCACTTGATAACTATTCTCATTGTTAAATTATATTTAATTAGTGCATCGAACGATATGGAAAACTGTAAGTAGCCAGTGATTTTTCATAGATCCTGGATACTCTGCTTTCATTGTCAGAATTCCAGGGACGTAAATAACTGTTTTCGACATGAAATGTTTGGGTCCTGAAATTAACACATTCCTTGTTATGTTAGTAGGTATTTGAAATATTTCGCTAATTTCTTTGTACGTTGATTTGGATGTGTACTCTAAATACCAACATTGAGAAATGTGCTATTAACAAAGAACTTTGTGTCTTTCTCCGTTTCGAAAAGTGTTTATACATGTGTTGTCTTTATTAGAGAACAATTATTGTTCACGTTGAACAAAGAGCGTAAATTGTAGTCAAAATATTTACAAAACCTTCGAGTTGAATTTAGTAAAAATTAATACGTATGAACACTCACCGGAGTCCCGGAAATTAATTTCCCTTTGGTAAGAGCCGTTAAAAGCTTTTTTATTATACCAGCATCAGAATCCTGGATTAAAACACGCAAAAGCAGGAAAATCGACTTTGCATTAAAGTTGGCTAGGTAATATGAAATTTTCTTAACACATTTGAACGACAACAATAAAAATAGTACGACAACAAATAACTGCTATGTAAACTTATCGAAATTTGAACGTTACCTACTAAAAAGTGTAAATTTTATTAATTTTGTTCTAATTTTCACATTTTAGTGCAAGTATAATAAAAAATAGCGTATGATAGGTGTCCATAAGAGCTTTTGACGCCCTGACACACGGCGTGCTCTTAAAATATAAATAAACTGTTAATTCAATAGATCCCATGTTCTGAAACTCATCGGAAAACTGTCAGAATTTTTTCAAAACTCAGCCCTCCAGGGTCCGTAAAATCTCTTGTTTTTGAATTTTTACATTCTCCGCAATCAGTCATTTAGATCTTCCCAAATATTGTAAACCAAGAATACTATTCAAAATCAGTAAAAAATAAAATTTTTAAAAATGTAGTCGTAGATTTGCAAAAAAAACATCTTTTGAATTTTTAGATACCTAGAAGTTTTGGCGTTTAACCAAAAGTCTTTCTATCAAGTGGGCCATCAAAGGAAAAACGTATGACGTAAACGTACGTCGTCTTATACAACCATATACTTAACAAGGTTAAAGTGTCAAAATATTGCCAGGAATATATAAAGCGACATACGTTTTTACTTCCATGACCCACTTGATAGAAAGACCTTTGGAGCTCTCGGTAATTTTATTATTGTTTTGAGTCCCAAATTTTCAGTGAATATTTCAGATTTTTCAAAATTTTAGGAAAAGAGGAAGAGTTACAGTAAACGTAAGATAATTTCAGGACGTTTTCAAAAATCTCTTAACTTTTAGATCTTCAAGAATGTCTACAATTCCATTCTTTTATAATTTTGAAAGTTTTCGTTTTTTTATTAGATTTTTTTTTAATTTCTAGAAACTCTGTTTTTTATAATCTCTATAATATTTTTTAAGAAATATCCTTCAAAATTTTGATACACTAGGACGATATGAAATCTTTAAAGTTCAGACTTTTGCGTTTTAAAATCTTTTAGAGTCTTGAAACTACTTTAAGTTTGTCAAAATCCTCCAAAATTACGTTTTGTTTTTAATTCCTACAATCCTCACAGGTTTTCAAAAACAGGAAGACTTAAAATCAATAAAAATATGAGAATTTTTGAAAATATGAAAATGTTTTCAATATCTCTTACCTCTTAAATTTTTGGATCGTCCAAAATATATAAAAGTTCACAATTTCATAATTTCTAGATTAGCTTAAACTTCGTCAAATCCTGTAAATGTCGAGAAATTTTTAGAAGTTCTTTTTTTTATGATCTTCAAATTATATTAAACGTGCAAAAATCCTCCAAATAACCAAATCAGAATTTTTTGAGAATCGTTTTTTTTTTTTTAAATTGTGAACTCTTTAAAGTTCATGCAAACTCTAAGATCTCTTTTTTGTTTTGAGTTTTGTAATCTCTAAGAATCCAGAAATTATTTAAGGCTGCCAGAAGTTTCTGGACATACACGTTTTAAAATTGTCAAAATTGCAAAAAGGCTTATTTAAAGTTACTTTTTTTAAAATTCAAGCCTCAGGAAGCTTTGGTAATTAAAAACAAGTCATCGGAATTTCCCGTGATTTTATATTTTCTCACTTAAAGTTTAAATTGTCTCTATTTTTTTTTTTCTTATCTTTCCAAAAACTTCAAATGACATTTTTAATTTTGATAGGTAATTAGAGAATTAATTTAAACTGAGATAAAAAATAAAAATCAGATGTAAAATATATCAAAAATTAAAAAACTTGGAACTAAAAGTTACGAAGAATACTTCTATTTGTACATCAAAAGCTCCATTCAACAATAGCTCCCAAGCTTTCAGTTTTCACTTCCATTTATCTACAGAATTTGTTAGAAAACTAGTCCAAAGTAAGTGCATATGAATCAAAATATTTACAGAACCTTCAACTTCAATTAATTAATTATCATTTATTACCGAACTAAAACAACAATTACTTGGTAACATAATTGGAATCGTTAGTTTTTTATTCTCAATTTAGATGATTTAATTTACATTGGCATTAAGCGCTACCGTGAGCTCAACCGACAAAGCCTTGATTATATTTGTTTGCAAAGATAATTGCAGCTAAAATTAAACTAGCAAAGAAATGTGACATTGTTGGTAGTTAACACTCTACATCTTTTTTAAACCTGCCAGCTGAAGGTGAATTTGCGCTCATTTTATATTCATTTAAACGAATCTGTGCAGCTTCCTTGTTAAAACTAAAAAAGGAGATTTAATTTTGAAATTCTTTCGTATATCATGTGGAGCTCTCCTGTTTTATTAAATTCCTGGGTTATTGGAATTCGGTTTTAATTTAATTTTAGCCTGATTAAAACATACAATAATTGCAGTTTTTCCATGACCCTCGCAAATTTCTAACAATGACGCTAAATCCCCGTTCACACTGTACACCTTGACAATTCTACGGAAACAAGATAATTATTTACAATAATGACGATAAGCATTATTCAATCGCTGCACTTGACAACCGTTATAATCGTGTATTTTAGTGAAATGAAACGTTGCCAAATTAACAAAAAACAATAACATTCGACCTCGTTAAGCTGGGAATTTATGTTTCAGTGGCATTTACATAAGTAAACTATGTGAAAATTCACGATTATGTAACGTCGCCATTGACAAAACAAATTTCTAGGTGAGCCCCCCAACACCCCAACAGTCCCCCAAAGGTCTCCATTATCATTGTCGTCCAGCTCATCAACATCGACATACACATCGTTGACGTCACCATCAGGTAAGTCGCAATATCGCTACATTAACCGTAATTAATGCCATGCGAGTTCAAGTGGACTCAGCTCGGTCGTAATCAGTGGTGTATAATACTCCATCCGATTGTTACGACTTATTAAAATTTCCTTATTGTTAACGCAGTGTTCTCACACTTCATTGCTAAAATTCCCGCTTGCAATCCTCAGTGTTGTGTTCGTGTAAGTGTAAAGTAGACTAACGTGTTACGTGGGTGGTTTCTAACACGTCTACTCCTGTCCTGTAATGTCTCCGTCCGTCTCATTTAGGAACTGACATGGCTGATAACGCAAGGTCGCGCAGAAAAAGAGGTCGCAATAGAAGAAAAGCGAAAGTAAATGCTGCAGAAGTCATCGTTGAAGAAATCGAGCATGCTGAATCTCCCGACTACCGTGTGGAGTCACCACAACGAGTCAAATCTCCAGAAGTCAAAAAACCGGTTAAAAGCAGAAGTCTGGATGATGACGACGCCGTTAAAATTCAAGAACTGTCAGAAGTGAGCGAAAGCGAAGATAAATCTGAGTGTAAAGCTATAGTGTCGGAAGCAGAATCAGACCTAGAATGGGAAGTCACAACCACCATGGAGGATCCCCTTGTCCAAACCAGTACACTAAATACCCTCTCCTTGAACTTAGAACAGTGCACCACAGAAGAAGTCTCTTTACTTTCACCAGAAGAAGAACTTACTCTTCGCAACTTCTTAGAAAGTTTAAACTTAGTGAACTCTCCAGAAGACGCCTTCAAACAAACCCACGAAATAAGTACCATGGAAAGCGTAAAAAAACGACGTGCCCGGAAACGAGCCGTCATAGAACAGTACTTTTCTCCGATGGCCCAAAATCCGCGATTCCTCGATGTCATCAACGAAGAAACTAGCGATTTAAGTGACCGCGAGCAGTCGTTCACCCACCATTTAAAACAAGGTACTCCAGAACCGGACGTACCACAACCGCGACCAAAAACAAGACGTGTTGTTGTCCCAAATCCAACCATTCTAGTTGGGACAAAAATCATCGACATCCCAGCAGTTACCCATGAAATATCTACAAGTAATGTGCCACAATCTACAGCTGAGGTCGTATTTTTAGATGATAGCTCTAACAGTACTACGCCGGATCCAAAATCAGAAGATGAAGAGAAAATCACCACTGATGAAGTCTTATCAAGTGCACATTCAAGTTTTGCAGATGTACGCGAGTCGGAAACTGTTGAAGAAAAGAAACAAGTGACATTCGTAGTAAAGAAGAATGATGTTTTGGTCACAAAGGGTCAGAGTGTAGAAGAAGAAAAGAATTGGAACGAAGAAAAAGGGATTGGATGCGAACTTACGCCTCCTCCAACTCCTGATAATGTTTCACCGAAGAACGAAATATGTCAGGATGATGCTCAAACTAAGACTGTTGTAGATCCTAGTTCAAGCGACGAAAAGAAACCCCAAGAAAGAAAAGTGAATATCACAGTAGAGAAAAAAGATGTGCAAGATAAAGTTCTAAGTAGTGAGAAAAACTTTAGCTTTGAAGAGATGCTCTCTATAGATTCTCCTCCCAGATCAACTGAAACTGAGACCACAATTGTTCAGTCTGACGACGAACATGGATTTGCTCTAAGACAAATTGAACCAAGTTGCTTCGAAGAAACAAAAATGTCAGAAGCGATCAAAAGAGAAGTTGGTGGAGAAGTATATAAACCGTTTAACTTTTCTGCAGAGTCTTCTTACAAGGGTCTAAGGAGTGAGACTGAAAAAATAATACCAATTACTATCGAAAATGGACATAAATTTGCTGAGGACACTATAAATCCATTAGAATCAGAAAAAATCGAAGAAAAAACAGACAAACAATGTTTATCTAGCGTCTCTAGAACTGAAGAAATTTTACCAGTTACAATACAAAAAGAAGAAACAGCTAGTCAAAATAAAGCTCAAGTTGTTATTTCACAGAAAATAGAAGAAAGAGTAGACCAAGAAGTTAAGAAGCATTCTTCAACGTCTGAAACATCAAGCATTTTTCAAACTCCAAAGGACTGTTCGGGATCAAAGACTGAAAGAATAATACCAATCACGGTAGAAAAAGAACAAAAATCTGCTCAATATGATAGAAAAGTTGTTGGTACACAGAAAGTAGAAGAAAGTGAAACCAAAGAAGTAGGGAAGCAATTTCTATCTTCAAAAACTGAAACTATAATACCAGTCACAATAGAAAATAAAGCAAAAACTACAGATGTTTTAAAGGAATTAGAAGAAATTAAAGCAAATATGGATCAAAATTTTGTATTTTCAACATCTGAACCACCAATAATTTGCCCGCAATCTAACACTGAATGGGTAATACCAATCAAAACGGAAAAAGAAGAGAAAACTACCCGAAATGAAGAAAATCAAGCTGTTATTTCAAAGAAACTAGAAGAAACAAGAGAAAAGTTAGATCGGAATGTTGAGAAGCAATTTTTATCTTCAAGACTTAACACTGAAAGAATAATACCAGTCACAATAGAAAAAGAAGCGAAAACTACTGATGTTTCAAAGGAATCAGAAGAAATTCAAGAAAGGAAAGACCAAAAATTTGTATCTCCATTATCGGAATCGTCAATAATTTGTCCAAGATCTAACACTGAAAGGATAATACCAATCAGGACAGAAAGAGAAGAGAAAACTACTCAAAACGAAAGTCAAGCTGCCATTGCAAACAAACTAGAAGAAACTAGAGAAAAGATGGATCAGAAGATTGAGAAGCAATTGTTATCTTCAAGACTTAACACGGAAAGAATAATACCAATCAAAACGGAAAGAGACGAGGAAACTACCAAAAACAATGACCAAATTGTTATTTCAAAAAAATTAGAAGAAACTACGGAAAAGAGAGATCAGAAAGTTGAGAAGCAATTGTCATCTTCCACATTTGCAACCCCAACTGTTGAAAGAATAATACCCGTCACAATAGAAAAAGAAGCAAAAACTATTGAAAATCATGCTGTTATTTTAAAGGAACCAAAAGAAACCAAAGAAAGGAAAGACGAAAACAGTTTATTTTTGACATCTCAGACACCAGTAACTTTCCCAAGATCTACCAATGAAAGGATAATCCCAATCAGACAGGAAATAGAAGAAAAAACTAGTCAAAACGAAGGTCAAACTATTATTACCAAGAATCTAGAAGAAATTAGAGAAAAGATAGATAAAAAAGTTGAGAAGCAATTTTCATCTTCTACAACACCAACTGCTGAAAGAATAATTCCCGTCACACTAGAGAGTGAAAACAAAGTTGAATTTACAACTTCAAACAAAGTAGACGAAACCAAAGAAAAAATACATAAAACAGTTGAGAACCAATCGTCTTCATTTTCCAAAACTATATCTAATTCTTCGGAATCCATTGTTACAAAGGAAAACGACTTTGCTCAAAACAAATTAAATGAAACCAAAGAACGAATAATAGATATAAAAATTGAAAAAGAATATAAAACAAAGGAAGATGACATTCAATTAAAAGACTTAAAAAGTGACTTTGCTCAAAGTAAGGCTGAAAAAATGGAAGAAATCAAAGAAAAATTGATCACTGTAAAAGTTGATAAAGATTGGAAACCAAAGGTTGATACCAAAGAAAATTTTAGCAAGTTTGCACCTATTAGGATAGAAGAAAAAAGCTCCACGAATACAACTCTTTTTAAATCGCAAGAATCATGTGGTAAATCAGAACATAGCTCGTTTTCCCAAGATTGCAACGCTAGTAAAATTCCCAAAGAAAAAATAATAAATGTTGACATTGAACCTGGAAACGAAAAAGCCACTTCAGAAACATTACAAGGAAAAAATGTACCTCCTGTGAGAATAAAAACCACCAGAGAAATTAGATTACCAGTCGAAATAAAGTCTAAAATTTTTAAAACCGAAGACACCAAGCCATCTGAATCTAGAAAAGAAAGAGTAATCGATGTAAAATTAGAAGGCGAAGCTCCAAAACCAGAGACTAATACCCAAAAATTCAAACATACTTTCAAGAATGTAGAAATTGTTAAAACTCAAGATGTGAAAGCATCCCCGGAAATTGTTAAGCTTGATGATATGAAGCCACCAGTTGTTGTAACACCTACAAGTGCAAATCCGTTTTCTGAATTGTTGAATTTAGAACCAGAATGGAGACCGTTCAATTCTAGCCAATGTAACGCAACGAAAAATGTGAAAATTGAAATTGCTGGAAGTGAGAATGATTTAAAACAATGTTATGATAAGAAGGAAGAAAGCGGTTCTATAAACATAGAGCATGAGCCTACACTTAAGCGTTTTTTAGATGAGGATGTGATTGAAGAGGAAAAACATGTTGAAGGCTTGCAAGTTTCTACATCTTCTGATCAGAAGATGGAAGAAACTAAGGTTTTTGAAGAAAGGTCGGTTTCTGAACCGAAAGAATCTCCATCCAAAGAAGTCGAATCTCTTTGCAACCTCCGTCGTCCAAAAAGTCTCTTCTACTCCAACGTTCTAAGCCCCCCAGCTCCTTCGCCGTCGCCATCTCACAGTAGTGGAAGTTCTTCTCGCGCCACCTCACTCTGCACTGTTAAAAACAGCTCCACTGCTGATTTGACTTCCATGGATGAAGAAGTCATAAGAAAGGAACCTTTGTTTCTGCGCGAAATATGTGTCAACTTCCTAGCGACTTTGCCTTTTGGAACGGACATCTTACAGGAACTAGCTGACGTCTCTTCGAGTATCGAAAATTTGACGCGAAACCTTATAACCCCAACCCCTAATCTGCCAGCTTTTATGAAAAAAACGAATGATAGTGTTGAAATTCCAGCAATGTCTAAAGATTGGGTTGGTCTTCCCGTTGAAGAAGATCCACGGCTTCTGGTATGTCTCTCGCCCACGCAAAAGCTTCAATTGGATAACAGCAGGAAAATGAGCGACGAAGCGGCCAAATTGCTTGATTTGCACGAGAAGTTTATTTATAGGACGACTTATCACGACGCGGCTGAAAGACAAGTTAAAAATGAAGTCGAAATTACCGCGATTAAGCCCGATGTGAGTAACAGATTGTTGGCAATCATCCGAGATGCACAAGAACCGAAAATTGGGAAGTTCAGTACGCTACCACGCAACATGGACAGTGCGCGATTGAAAGCAAAAGATCTGTCCGAGTGGTTAAAACTCGCCAGAAGTAAAAGCACCGACGACGAAAATAACCAAAACGTTGGAAATGCGCAGAGGCGGAACTCTTTACCACAGGAATTGTTCAAACAACAGATGGAATACTTGCAAGAGAAAGAGAGGGAGATCCAGAGGGAATTGGAGGTTTTGGAGGAGGAAAAACGAAAGCTAGACATGTCACGGAAATTTCGACCAGAAGATTACCACATCTCCAAAAAGGGCGACTTTGCGACGAGAAAAACACGACCGGTGTCTATGCCAGTAGCCACGGAATTTTTTCGACAACAAATGTATGAGGAGTACATGGACAAGATTGCAGCAAGAGAAGAACGAAAACAACACAAAGTCATCAAAGTGTCCATGGTTGAAACGACTCCGGTTACGAAAGCTCCCACCGGAATCGAAGACGAATTCATGAACAAAGTGAAGCAGAAGCAGAAGTTAGGGAAATTGAACCGAGACGACAACACTGACGATGAGTCAGACGCCAAAGTCCCCAAACACTTGCAGGAATTCATGGACATTGCGAAAATAGATGCCGATGGTGAGTGATGTGTTGTCACCCCATTGCTGCTTGGCTTTTGTGTTCATATGTGTTGTGGTGACGTCACCGATTTATTTAGCCGCAGAGATTAAAGTCTAAATTTAAACGGTGGGAATTAGGTTGCGCGTAGGGGAGCGCGGGGAATTTAAGTTACAAATGTCCCCACATTCCCTTACTACCTACCCCCTTATTACCCTTCTTTATATCGCATGACCTTTAGGTGCGCCGCCTTGCGTTTGTCGCAGGAAGTGTTGTAAGGATGCAAGAAGAATTAACAAAGTTCTCAGCAAAAACCGACCGCACAAAAACACCAGTTTACTTCACGAAATTGATTCGGAACTTGTTTTAGCGAAAGGGTTTTTGCTTTGTGGAGGTTGGTGATGCATTTAACTCGAATTAAGGCTGTAATTACGCCTGCAACTAACAACCGCTGTGTCTTACAAAGGAATGCTAAATTTTGTTTTAACGATGTGGGCATGAACGAACATACCACTGGTAATAATCAAATAACACATGACTAATGACACGTTTTGTTGATTTTATTCAAGCATATGTTTGGTGTACACATCGTTTCATCCATTATTACATTTCACTTTAAATCCGAAAGGCGATTTTAGCGTGCATGAGCTGTGAATTACAGTCTGGCACGTTGTTTGTTTGTTGATTTTAAAAATTCGGAAGTTTATAGAAGGGAGTTGGCAGCTACGTCGGTGATTTTGAATCAAAACGTGGATTTTTCCACCTGAGGCTTATTGGAAGCGTACAAAGTTGCAAACAAAATTTAACAGCTTCCATCTAATATTTGAGGAGAAATTAACACCTGTCACTAAAATTGCGTTTGAAGAGATCAGAAGAAAAAGTTGGAGAAATTGGGTGGTTTTCTGTAAATGTACGCGTAACGTTACCAGAAATTGTCGTCTATTTCAAACGTAAAAATCACAAGTGAAAAATTGAAGCAAAAAAATCAAACTAACCAAAATTATTGAAAAAAAAAAAGAGGAGGAGTGGTAAAACATAAGGAATAGCAAAGTAAAAACTATCAATACATTTAACTCCAACAGCGGAACTTGATTGCTAATGAACACAATTATTCTGTAAAAATACAAAAATGTACAACAAAAAAAAAATTGGAAAATTTTATTTCGATGAATTCTTTTGTACCATTTTCTTTAAGAGCCCTTTTCCATTTATGAGGGCATAACGAGGAAATTGGGGGGAGTTGCTAACTTTGACATACTGATCATTTGTGTGAATTAACAGAAATGTACGACAAAAAGGATTATTTTTTTTGAGATGACTAAATTTTTCAACATTTTTTAAGGTGTACAATTGTTGCATTTATTACAATCTTTGCAAGGTTGCTAACTCTGACACGATTTTGATTGGAGTAAAAATATATAATTGTACTTACAAAAAAAAATTGGAACAATTAAAATTTTGCAAGATTATTTTAAGATTTTGTAACTTTTGCATTATAAGGTATGAAAATGAAATTTGAAGAAATTGCTAATTTTGATATGCTTTTCATTTATGTGAAATTACAGAATTGTACAATAAAATTCTTTTCATTTTTAGTAAGAACCAAATTTTTCATATTTTTTTTTATATAGATTTTGTAACTTTTGTGTTTATGGAGCAAACTGCAAGGATCATTTTCTATAATTCTAATTTTTGAATTAGACGACAAGAATCGTGACAAAAAACAATGCATAAACCAAAATTAGCAATTAACCAAGCAAACCGAATGAACATGTTGCTTCGCAATTTTAATCCCTTCAATTTTGAATATTATTAGCGCTTTCAATTAGTTCCAGGAAGTTTAAATGGTTGCCTACAATCGCACTTCCTTCAACTAAATCCACTAACCTTGAAATAAACTCGGTTAATTTTAGCTAAGAGAACGATGTTTCATGTTCGTATCACTTACCCAGATCAGTCTGATTACCTGTAAGGTCAATGAAACATTAAAAATATTAATTCCAACATTCAATCAACAAACTCTGGTCTTGTAGCACAAACGAGCTTTTATGCTCTTTGATCAAAAGAACCCCATAAATCTATGATGCTCTTCTTACTCGCCCATTCGAATTTTTTTTTAGCATCAATTAGCATAAACATATCCGTTAATTAATCGCAACACGTCCATCAAAACGTCAAATAAACAGTCCTAAATCGATTCGTCAAATTTAGTCGGTCAGTCGGTAGAAACGACGACTTGGCGAGATCTAAATCCGTAGCGTCCCGACGCTACTGGTGGTTGTCGGCGTCTGTGCCAAGACGCCGTGCAGTTAGCCACAGACTCTGTGCCGTAGCACGTGTGTCGTACAGTGATGTAGTGAAAAGTTTTGGAAAATGATAGCACCAGCACCTACTTTCAAGGCCACGGCGTCGACACCAAGTAGGTGCTAAAAGGGATTTTTTCGATTTTTCGGACTCTTCACCCGCAATCAATTAGTTGAGACGGTACAAGCCCTCGGTCGCTTTTAAGGCAACGTTCTAATGAAATCTTCTGTGATAAATTTCTCCCTTTTCTTGATTATTATTTCATGAGTTCACGGTTTGATTGAATATTACGCTGTTGTAGGAGGAGTCGTGTTTGGCAAATTTTGTTGATTGCTTAAAAATAAGTCGGAAAGTCAAGGTTTTAAAGCTGATCTAAGTTACTTTAAATAAGTCGAGTGGTCGCTCAATTAAATTTTATTTTAGGTTTTGTATTATGGGTGTTACGTGGAGTTTGTTATTGTTACGATTAAATGACTAAGAATCTATTTTTTCTTCACTCTCAAAATCAGCTGATGTGATTGAGATTTTGATAAATAATTTGTCAACAGCCAATAATCAAAATTCAACTTATTTTGAGAGTGGTGTTAATAACCGATGCTGTCACACAAAATTTACATCTGGTTTCGTAAATTCGAATCCAACGAAATATTTTTGGGCCCATTCTAAATATAATTAATCGGAGCTAATTTATGGAAAGTTGAAGCAAAACTACAACAAATATTTATGACCCAAAGGAATTTTCTGTAGGTTGAAATGGCCACAAAATGTGGTAAACTGGATATGTTGTTTGAGCCCTTTATTGAACCGCGATTAACTATAATTGCCCGATTAACAGTTGATACTGAATTTAGTGTTAATCAGTGTTCAAATTTCCCACCCGTGAATTGTGATCAATTTTAAATACAAGATTAATCACGAATTAATCATAATTCCGCTTTTGTAACTTTTGACCCTGTATAAAAGTACCTGCATATTTTTAATTGTAACTATAAAAGTGTCAGAAATTACAACCAAATTCAATTAAATTTAATTGCACTATTAACGAAAGGGTCCCAATTACAATGTTTAGTTTTTCTCAGATTTTTTAAATTGTTGATTGAATCCTTTATTGAACTGTAATTAACTTTAATTGCCCGTTTAACTGTTGTTATTTTGAGTGTGATACTTGAATATAGTGCAGCTTTATTAAATTGAATTAAAATAATCACGGAATAAAATTTAATTAACATTGCAGGTATATATCTCGTCGCTTATTAACTTTTCTTAGTAGTTATTTATTAGGTAATTTTAGTGAATAAAATTTTGGAACTTGATTAAAGTTGTGATTGAACGGCAGCATTACTCACGGACTCACTAAAAATAGTTACACTTTATAGCTTTATTTGTTTGATTTAGCTGACAGCTATTTTAACTATCAATCATAACGATTGAGTATTAAAATGTTTAGAAATTTCGGTTTTTAGTAGAATTTAGGTGAATTTTAATGACAACACAAAACAGCAAAATAATCAGACTAAAAATAATTTTTGCAGATTTGGTTCCGAAAATGATTTATGTTTGCTTTCATCTTGTAATTAAAGGAAATTATCTGATTTTTCGGGCGATATCAAATTTCGTAATTTTCCTGGCCACAAATGTCTCGAAGTGCTGTTGACGCCTGTCGTTTCGTAATTTCGCTAATTTTAAAATTAATTAGTTCATTTCTCAGGTAAAAGGCAGTAAGTTATCAAACTGCGCTGTTCTTTGATCTTCAATTTCCCAGTCGATAAATCTTGCAATTTAAAGTTTGCTATTTAATATTTAAAACTGGAGTTTCTTAATTTCCACCGACTTGGCAAGCAACAGAAGCGCACAGTTATTTCGGGTTAAATTAAAAATGGACTTGCACAACACCGGAAGTGACAGTATGATATAAGCGGAACAACGTTATTTTGCAAACAACGTCACAAAAGTTTTGTTAAAATCTAAAATAAGTTTGATGGTTCCGTTTCGACATTTTTACAACAGGAAGACAACAGATTTGTCCACATGGTGTTTATAACGAATTAGTACAAGTTTCTATTTTTACCTGTCCCTCTTCAGTGAGTCATCGTTGTAGGAGTATCCAAATTAAAAGTGGAACTAAAACATAGAATTAAAAACACGCCCTACAACCTCCACCCACGGGGTCCATTACTCGAATCATTCAAATCGCATTAATAGACCATCAAGGTCTCATCAATGAATTTCACGTCAATAAAATGTCCCAGATCTCACTCTAAAATTATCCGCAGGTGTGTGGTCGCCTGGCCAAAAACAAGAAGCTAGAACCGAAGAACCACAGTCTCAATTGCGAGAAAATAATGAACCCATTTCGCCTGTTTGGACTCCCAAAAGTGCCACTTCAAGTCCCACAGTGGAACGAAAGGAGTTTCGACCGGTTAAATTTGAGTCTCCGGTTTTGAGCAGGAAAGCTTTAAACAACGAGGTGAAGAAGCTTAACAATGTTTGCGGGGATGATGTTGTTTTTTGCAGGAAAGTGACTCCTCCAAAGAACCCCCGTGGAAAGTTCCAGATACTAGTAGTGACGCTGGAATTGTTCTGTCATCCACCCTTGAGAAACGTCTTCCAACTAGTCATTCGTCGCCTGCTTCTGGGTTTAGTGATTTTTCAACGACAAGATTGCCGAGAGTGCAGAATCCGACGATAACTCTTCTACAAAAAGCTAGAGGTATAATAAGTTTATTATTTCGTTACGGTTTATGGGGGCTAAAAATATGCGCCCGAATTTTTCGCGTGTTTGACTTTAGAAGTGATGAAGGAACAAGTTTAGTACATTTCATAGAAATGTTATTTTCAGTAGTTCTAATAGCCGTATGACGAACTTACCGTGGTAGATTAAAAGGCATAGTTGGAATGTGTCAGTTTATGACACACATTTGAATTTGGCGTGCAAAAAGTTTATGAAGATTACCTGTCCGGATATTACAGAAGAGGCACGTTACAGCATATCTGCGTTATAAAATTTTCACGATTATTGCAGCTGTGTTGGCTTTTAATTTACATTTTCGGTCTTACGCTTGTACTTCTGGCTATAACCAAATTCATTGTATTGATCGAATAAATACAGCGTCCAAGCGGTTTGGAATTGGAAATTTGTTGGTAGCTCTGTTACAATTAAAGGTTAGACATTAACTCTTAGAAAAATGTTCATCAGAACAGGGCTACCAAAGTGTTTAAATAAAATAAAAAACATCTTTTCTGACTTCGAAGAAACAAATTATATTTATAATAAACAAAAAAAATGTCTAAATAATTAAAAACAGAAGACCTCCGACAGATACATAAAAGCATAGCACACACATAAATAAAAAAATAAACACATAAACGAGAAATAACCTGAGGCCACACTCAACTATAGTAAAAGTTACTGTATTTTAGATAAAACTCAGATAAAACTGTCCTTCAAACTCGTGATGTATTACCGATCGTGTTATATAGATTTGGTCATATTAAGATATTTTATCTACTGATAAGTGAAAACATCCTCACAGATGCTACAAAAATCACGCTAGAATTCCGTAAATATAAATATGTTGCAGAAGGGCAGCTCCCGAAAGGAGCATTGTACATAGAACAGGACCAAAACATAAAAAGGACACACCATGAAAAACCTAGTTTCGTAGGACCTGGAGAAATACGTATGTTTCTTTTTGTACAACTATTTTTTTTACATTTTCCCTATTTTAGTGTACAAAATTAAAAACGAATACACCAGCGAATCCGATAGCGAAAAGCCGCGAAAAATGGCCGACCTTGGGCCACGAAAATTCGAGGGAATTGGACCTACAACTCGAGACGGCATGCCATTGATTTTGAGATCGGTAAGTGTGAAATTCTATCGAAGTGATAAACTTGACGATTTTTTTCGACAGGAAGTGAAAGACGCGAACCAATCAAAATGGTACAAGAAGATGTACGATACCATTCACAAACAAAGACCCCATCGAGGTAAAAACCGATCGTGGTTTCTACCTTTAACACTGTAATGTTTATTTTTTTCAGACGAGTTCGTTACCGTGAGATACAAGCAAAAGAGAGGTAATTTCTCATCTGTGTGCTTTTCCGTTCGTTACAGTTAAAAATAACTCGTTTACTCCGACTTTATCACCAAGTAAAATTTTAATGTGCTGGTAGCCTTCGGTTGCCCCTTCCACTGATAAGATAACACTTAGCAGTTGACTTGTGTTTGTTTAACACCCTGTCAAATCCGTGTTCCAGGACAATATCCCTACACTTCCGGCTATTTGTCAGAACCGGAACCCGGAGCTTACGACAGCGACTTCACTGATTACAAATACGCAACTTTAGATAGAAGACGGATTAGAGACGGCGACATGTCTTCCACGATGCCTAGAAGTGCACCAGATAAGTAAGTGGATCGTTTGTTGATAAACAAAATTTGATTGGGGTTTCCAGGGTCGGATCCAGTGTGATCAAGCACGGCCACGACCCTTATAAGAATCAGCCAGGTCGGATCGAAAACTACATTCCTGGCCATTCTTCGATTTCTGAGAAAGAAGCTAAAGAGGTAACTAGAATTTTCAGTTTTCGTGTAGGGAAGCTGAGCTTGCATCAGTGGTTAAAAATATGTAACGCATGATCACAAACCAGTTACCAGATTTTGCTTGTAGACGCTGTCTTACTAAAATGTTTTCCATTTTTAGTGGTGGGACGAAGTCATGGACATATTCGACGGGGTAGGATATTTTTTTGATTACAATTTTTGGGTAGATTTCACTATGTTAACTTCAAAGCATCTCGTCGTGGTAAGACGCGACGAGGTGTTTTTTTCATTGGTGTTGGGTTTGTGACTAACATTGTTTTTTAACAAAAGTGGTTGGACGACAATTCGGCACTACCAAGCTATGACTATATGTTCTCCAGAGCTCTAGCCAGATCTGTAAGGACTATAATCTTTCTTTTACACAACACCGAGCATGATGCATGAGCATGGTAAACACTTTCAAAACACGTGGATTAATTTTGTTTTCTTCTAGCACTTGGAGCAACAAAAGAGAGTCCCGCAGACAAAGAGCTTCATCAATCAGTGAGTATATTTTTTTTTTCTTCAGCCGTAACGATTTTTCTTCAGGGCTCTCAAAGAATCCGGTTATGAAAGTGACTCCACTCTTGTTTTCCGACGAAGGGACGACACCGCTCAACTTCTCAGTCCTTCTGAGCAAAAAGAAGCGTACAAGACAATCCAAAAAGGAGGAGACATCCCTCTGTACGGACTCCGGAAGCCGGCACCTGAACGTCCTAAAGGTCAGTACTTTTACAGCCCAACTGAAGTCTTCTAAAACAAACTAATAGAGGTAATTGTGATGCATGCACTACTCATTAACACGGTGTTGGAAAAGGTTTGTTTCATTGTCACCAAAAGTGTTTGAACTATCTCTTCTCCACACGACACACTTCGTTTCTGGAGCGCACGTTACACTTCTTCTTGAAGATGCTAATGATGAAGAATTTCCAGAGGAACCAGAAATGGAGTTCTTTCCCATATCGCCGACCCTGACACGTATACGAGTACACAAAAACGTGAAACCACAAAAAGAAATTCTCTGTTATCCCGTCACAGTCCACCCACACCCCTCTACAGTTTTTGCCCATTATAAAAGAACGGCACCTTCTGCTGTTACTCCCAAGCCCCCATCACCTCCAAGGAGACGATCATCGCGCAATAACTCAACATTACGATTGATTTCGACCATGAAAGTCAAAAGCGAAAAGTCACCGATTTGTAGACGACACGAAACGTGTTTCACCACAACTTCCAACGTTGACAACACCAAAGTGAAGTACTTGAGGGACAAAATAACATGTAAACTATCACCGGCGCGCGGCAAAGACACCAAACCAAAAATTAAAGTATCCAAAGTGGTCACAGCATCTCCGGAGTTACGATCTAGAATCGTGTCAACTCTAACGACTAGCAAAGATCAAAAGACTAGAATTCAAAGCCGTACTAACATCAAAAACATATGTTGTCGCTCCGGAGCCAAAAAATGCAAGAAATGTGCGAGTAAAACAGAAACCAAAATCGTACCTCCACAGACAAAGACTTTCGGTACCGAAAAACGAAAAGTTGAACTCACTCTTCCAAAAATCCGAAGGACTACGATTGTGAGTTCTCCCGACTTACTATCGCCAACTGAAGTAAAGAAAGCCGTGGAAACTCAAAACCGGACTCTACCTTCCGGTACTGTCTTCAAAAAGACAACGGCGGTGTTAACGAACTCGAAGGATTCTGTTTTACCAATCAAAGTCGGGATAAGCGACAAAGGGAAAAGTCTCCTCAGAAGTACCATCCATAAACCACCAAGTCCCGCACCGAAACTACGCGCAAAATCTCTATCACCAGTTCTGAGTGAGAAACAGCAACACAAAATTTCCCTAGAGTCTCTACGATCCCCAGTCAGTACGAAAAGAACTATCTCGACCACCGGGAAAACCCCCCTCACCAAAACGTCGAAAGTGACCAAGCCTAAGACAGTATCAAGCTCGGATTTAAAAAAAGTCAAGTCTACGAAAGAACAAATCAACGGAGAGATTAAGAAAAGTACTAAAACCAAAGACACGAAGTGCGCGGGTCGTGCTGCAGGCACGGAAATTGCGAAAAAGCTCCGTGAAATGAAAGACGAGTTTGGTTCCACGGATCTCACGGAGATCCAAAAGCAGAAAGAAGCCATTCAGACGGACTACTTCTTTCAGCATCTTTTTTTGCGTGATTTACCATCACCATCGCCTTCATTGGCCAGCCGCAACTCTTGGTTGCTAGAAAGAACGTACCAACTTCAGAAACGGAGATCTTCAACTGAACCATCGATAAGCGCTATGAAAGTGTACTTAAGTCACACCAGACCGGTTACTGATTCCAAGTTTCGTAGTCTCGACATGGCGTTATCACGCTCAAGATCCGCAAGTCCACGGAGCGTAACTTGGGAGGTTCCTCCGGTTCACCACGTGGAAAAAAGAAGTTCAAGTCTTCCTCCGAAGTTAGTCTTCTCGCAAACAAGTCGACCAGTATCCCCGAAAGTCGAAAGAAGATTCAAATCACCAACGCCACCATCATCACCGCGTTTAATTCGGTCTCCATCATCCCGGAGAATAATGCAGATGAAAAGTCAAATTGACAGAATAAGCGAAGGGAGTGAGAGTCCAAAGAATGAACTTTCGATTTATACGTGTCCGAGTATTTGCCACAGTACTAGTTCTATTGATTCGTACGATAAAAAAGAGTACCAGAACTACGTCAAAGAATTGTTGAGATCAACCACTAGAAGCAGCAGGTTCAAGGATTTGAACGACTTTTATTCAGCGATTGAAAAGTTCGGTCGCTTGGAACAAACGGCGTCTTCTTACAGTCTAAAACCAAGAGGACGTTTCGAGGATGAAATTATAGACTATGAGAGATGGCGGGAGGTTCGTACAAGAGAACGCGCGGAGAAAGAGCTCAAGACTTTGGCAACTCAGCTCAGGAAAGATGCTAAGGAAAAAGGCTTTTTGTTTAGTCCAAAAGAAATTGATTCGTACCGATGGAAAAAAGAGTACGACCGAGGGTTAAGAATCAAAGAAAAATCTGTAGACAACATCAAGGAAGAGTTTGAAAGGTTACAAGAAGAAGAATCTGAACGTGAAAATGCAAAGAGACGTGAACTAGCGAGTCTAAAGGACACTTACAAGCCTCTATGGAGAGGAGACTCTGTTCTTAGTTTAGCCAACAAGATGGTGGAACGTCGATCACAATCAGAAGGCCGCGTTTCTTCAGCTCGTCAAAAATTAATCGACTCTGAAAGAATGTTAACGCATGGAATTGGGAGCAGACTTTGGAGCAGCTTATCTAGCGAACAAGTCAACATCCTTAAGAATCAATTAACGGAGATCTACGGGCAAAACTTACCAAAAAACGAATCTGTGGACTACTCTATCCAAGTCCCGGAAGAGAGTGTCTATAGGTCTCCTCTTACAGTACGACGCAACTCCGACTCTTCCCCTAAGAGCTTATCTGAAAATGAGAAGAAAATTTTATCGCACTCTATAAGCAAAGAAGTGTTAGACCACGTCACCAAACGACGACCTCTCGTCCTCCCTAAAGAAACGAGAGGTGCCGTTGCAGCTGCTATGACAAAATCTTGTCCTCCTGAGCTAAACGAAGAACCCTGTAAAGCGCTAGTGAAAATAGACGCAACAACCCCAAAACTCCCTTCAGCTAGCGAAACAGAAAGTGGAAGCACCGATGAGTCCACAAGAACGGTCATCCAAGTCAAAGACGAGATCAAGAAGAAAGTGGAGTACTTCGAGACGGTAGCCGAGCAAGAAAAGTTTTTACCTACCGTTTACAAACCCGCTGAAGACTTTGATGATGGCTGCTCAATTCAGTCGAGAAGTCCTACTTTCAAACGTCACTCCAGCACCTCCCAGAGCTACCAAAATCTAAAGGAGTTTTTCGGCGAACAAGAGTTGATGAAGTTTGCTACAGTGCCGTTGTCAGCAACTAGGAAAGAAATGTACGTTTCGCCCCAGCGTCCCCAAGCACTGGGTTCTCCGGTTTCAGAAGCTACCATCAATGGTAGCATCTCCAGAAGTCGGAGTCTCTCACCAGAACCTTTGACTGTAGTCAAAAGCGGTGAAGTTCGGAGATTGAAGACTAAGTTTGAGTCTCCGGAGCGCCCCTATCCTCCGCGGATCACGCTTTTGAAACCTAGAAGGTGTCGTAGCGACCCTACTTTGTATAAGTACGCTCAGATTTGTATCCCCGGTCAGAGTCATGGTGATGTAGAATTGTTGAGGAGTAAGTATGAGTATCCCGCGCATGCCGGAAGGGGACGCAGTCGTTACAGACGTGGGGGAGTAGTCTCGCCTACATTTCTTCGCGCAGAAGATAGATTCATGCCCCATATCAATATAATAAGCAAAATCGCGAATTTGTACGCAAAGAAACATACTCCTGAAGAAAAAACTCAGAGCATGGAAGAGTTGGCTAGCATCCTCGGTTGTCCTGTTGGTGAAGTTGAAAAACTTCGCCACAAGTTCGACGCCTACGGTCGCAATATTTCTCTCCTCGGTCACATGTTCACGTCTTCTCCCAACATTAAAGAACTACGAGACATAGCACCGTATCTTGCAGCTTCCTGGATTGCCCATCGCTTTCCGAAATCTGAAGACAACACGCGCTCTTTGTCGTCTCCAGAAAGTTCCTTAGCCTCTCGTGACACGAGTTTAGTCAGTCGTCAAAGACCCAAATCCTCTTCTCCTTCACCGAAAAAGACGATCCTTAAAGACGAGAAGTTTGATGCGAAGAACCAACCCATAAATCGGTACCAGCCTGAACCACTAAGGTACAAATCGTGGTGGACTTCCACACATACCAGACCCTCAGTTTCATTTAAAGGTGTTGTATTATGTTAAGGAAGACACATCATAGTGTTAACGGGCACACATTTTGACATTTTGAATAGTTCAAATGCTTTTTCATTGCATGCAGCTTCATTTTTTTTTTTAACAATGTTCTTGGGAGTGTCTCAAAACATTGAATCTTATTTTAATGTCATGCTCATGTTTGCGATGTTACGTGTAGAACCAGAGCCGCCACTGCCGCCTCCAAAGGGACACCACGACGTAAGACATCTTCAGCAAGGTAGAGTTTTAGAGTTTAGCGTGTTTTTGCAAAGAATATGAATGAGCTATCGTTGGGTGTTTAAGGCTGATTTCTATGCTGAATTATCACAAAACCAACAAACCGCCTCTTATTTATATTTGCATAATCTCTTATCGCATTTCTCACATCGATTATCGATTCTCTAGGTGGGGTATTGTCTAACGACACTACTTAAAATCCCGCAGTGAATTCTTGTCACATTTTGCGGTTCTTTCCGTGCTACATTCCAAAAGCCATCGACGCATGACCTAACTGTCACCGCAAATCACAAATATATCAATCAATATAGTGATAACGTCATGGTAATCACCATCAGTTACGGTTTTTTTGTGTACAAGTGCGTTTGTGAATCATGAGCACTGCAGTGAATCTCCGCAGGAAAACACCGGAGCAGGTTGCACGACGGCAGGAAACGGCCTTGTACCGGCATACCATAGCTAATCTTCCGATGGTTTACGGGCCAATACCGTACAGTTAGTACCATAAAAAATTTTTGCTTTCACATTGATTATTTATGCATCAATGGATATTTAATTTGAATGTGGGAAAAGCTCTTTCACTAGGACCTGGGGCTAAATTCCAACTTGTTCTGTCGAGGTTTCACTTTAAATTGTTTCGATTTAGGAATCTGGATTAACATTTATTATCAGCGGCTTTAGTGCCATTTTGATAAGACGACATTAATGTGACATTAATCATTTTCTGGGGAAAGTTCCTTAATTAGAAATTGTTTTTTGTACTTGAGGAAGTTGGCAGCTATAATTATCGATTCAGTTTTTTGATATCGGAAACAGGTGGCTGATATGTTGCCGCCGATCCGTAGATACTTTCTATTCAGATATACCCACTGATATTTTAATTACCAAATTAATATCAAGTCTTAATACACAATAAATATGCACATTATGTATACAAAAAAAAAAAAGTGACAATTTGTCTTGTTTTTCTCCTCAAAATTTAAAATTCGCTTTCAGACCGGGAATGTCTAAATCTCAGACGTTTACATTTTAATCCTTTTATGTCTTTCCTTGAATGACTCGCCATAACATTGTCAATACGAATAATTCCGCCCATGACATTGTAAAACACAACACCGTAATTGCACAGAATGCGTCGACCTTTATATATACCATATGGGCATCAGAGTTTCACCTGCTGTTCCGACCATCTCCTATATGTCTTCCCTACTATGGTCAGTGGGGACTCCTAAAGACTGTCAGAGTCAACAAACGCGCTCAGTTGATAAAACGAAAATGGTGCGAGTGCGCGGAACGGAAACGAGAAATCAAAAATAAAAAAAAGTTTACAGTTAAGAAAGTGAGATCAGTTTTTCCGCAGCGTTAAGGAAAAAATTTATTTTCAATTTGATGGACTTTAAATCTGACGTAGGTGAGTGGGAGAGAAGATTTTTGTAAAGTAAAGGTCACTTTTCCGGTAGGCTTCGTGACATTTCCGCTTCGTGTTGGGGCTGTGACCACGTTCTGATTCTTTTAGAATTTTTGCGATTTTATGGCTCGTTTCAGGTGTTTATTGTCACCAGCACGAAGCAGGTTAGTGTGTTCTAAACGGTTTGTCATTTGGTGTTTTGAATTTTTAGTAGTTTCTACGTGGTCTGTGAAAAAATTGGTCTTAAAATACACCAACAAGCTCAAACAGTCCGAACCATGTTACCCGTGTAACATAAACAAACCATAGAATTCCTCCATAACTGTTATTGACATTAACTCCTAAATCCACTCTTGTTTACTCATCTCCAGATCTCTTTTATAGCCTCTAAAATCAGATTTCCCACTTCCAGAATCGCCAAGAAAATATGTGGAAAACGAAGTGACAATTCACTACAAAACACCCGTTCGCCAAGAAATCAAAGAGTACCTGAGCGAAGACGAACTCGCATATCGACAAGCCGAAGCAATGAAGAAAATTTATCAAGAAGAACGACGACGAAAATACCTTCAGGTTAGCAAGTCGTTACAAGTAAGTAGACTTTAGAATATACAGAGTGGCGCTGGAAAAGTAACGCTTGTACTAATAGCGGTACGTATTTAACAGTTTAACTGTGCAAATTAAAAAACAAACGAAATTGTTATTCAACCTTGTAGAAATTATGATGGATATTACCTACACGACCTTGGATAATTTTATCTCCGATTGGTCATAAAATTTATAACTACGTAATGAAAAAATCTATTTACTAAGCAGTAATTTCTGTGCTGCTCCTATATTTTTTGCGATGTTGTCATTACAGTAATTTGCATATCAAGATTTGCATATATTTCCTTATTCTACTGTAAGTGGTTTCAATGTGATCATTATGAATAGCAATATTAAAAAAAAGGTTCAACGTCTCTTACCACATTTTTATACATATCACGGTTTAATTTGCATATTTTCGTACTGTTTCCGAAACGAACGATAAGTGGTTTCATTGTGATAATTGCGTATCTTGTAGAATATTCATGAATTTTTGAATTCATTATAGGGAAAGTGTTAGTCAGCTTCTTCGCTATTTCATTCATAGAACAATAAATATTTGACTTAGTGAATACTAACATCTGACACTGTAATATTTTGGAAAGTTGTGAAAAATTAACAAAACATTGCGCACATTTTTTTCCCCATTTTTTGCACGGTGTTTGCTTGTTTAGGAGCTCCAAGATATGAACAATCGTCGCCATACCGACAACTTCATCCCTTCGCAAAAATCCCCGATTCCCCTGAACCGTTACGACGACTTCGACGATCTCGCACCCCCAGTGAAACCCCGCCCCAAGTCCCCCGAACCTCGTCTAATGGCAAGAGCTCTCTACAATTTCGTCGGTCAAACAGCTCGCGAACTGACCTTCCGCAAAGGAGATCTCATCTACGTCAGAAGACAGGTGGACAAGAACTGGTATGAAGGAGAGTTGAATGCCATGGTCGGACTTTTCCCTGTCAACTATGTCGAGGTTAGTAGGTTAAGCGAGAAAGTTTTCAATGAGTTCATTTTTATAGTTGCATCACTCTAAAAGTGTTATATGATTCCAGATCATCACGTACGACACTGCCAAACCCACCCCTCGAAAATCTCACGAAGGCCAAGCCAGAGCCAAATACAATTTCGTAGCGCAAACTCATCTAGAATTGTCTCTTGCGAAAGGAGAACTGGTCATCATAACCCGTCGCGTTGATGACAATTGGTTCGAAGGGAAAATCGGAGGTCGCAAAGGAATTTTCCCGGTTTCGTATGTAGAAATTTTGATAGACCCTAGTGATCCACCATCCCCTAGTGGTAAACCAGTTGCGGCACCGGCGGCGCACTCCTTGTTGTTGAATGGTTCAGCGGGAGGCAAAGAGTCGATGGGCAGTCACAGCTACACACCAAATCTCTCATCAAATCAACTCACCTCAAGTTACCATGCCAAACCTGTACAAATTAGCGGAAGTTATGGGTCGCTGAATAGGGGGCTGAAAAATCCTGTTAATCAGACGCTGCATATAGAGACGCAAGCGGAACCAATACCGTAAGTACAAGAAGAAAAGTAAACCGCCAGATGATGGAAAGTGGCTATTATCTTTTTTTCATTTTTTTTGATGATTGATGACCTACAATAATTTAAGGCCTCTTCCAATCATTAGTTATTATAATAATCATTACGATCATCGTCATTTAGTTACTTTGCAAAAAATCCCAAGATTTATAACAGTATTTACTAATTGAAGCCACTACATCCGGTGATGCACAATCCAATCAAAAAACTCTTATCGCATAAACATAAACTTACATGTTTACCAATTCTGCAAGTCATCTCTGAATCTGACGCAATTCTTTTCCAGATACCGAGCATTGTACAAGTATCTCCCTCAAAACGACGATGAACTTGAGCTCCTTGAAGGAGATACCGTGTATGTCTTAGAAAAATGCGACGATGGTTGGTACGTGGGTTCCAGCGAAAGAACTGGAGCTTTTGGAACGTTCCCCGGCAACTACGTTGAGAAAATTTAGCGATTTGTGGCTCGACTAACTCTCATTTTTCTTGTACAATCCGGTTAGATATTAGTGTGAATCGGAGACGCACAGATGATATTGAATCCGTCAGAAAATTGCAACAGAAATAGAACACAACTGAGCTAACTATGAAATACATTGCCATACCAAGAAAAAATTCTCTATTGCTAAGATTTCTGATTACGTATCTACATTGCAGTTGCAATTTTCGATTCTAGTAGCGCTTCTAGATTGTAAAAACGATAGGTTAGTATAAGCATCTAGTCATTAGCCAAATAATCTACTTTAGGGTCATACGATTGCACCATCAATATCATCATCATTGTTCTTCCAAAATCTAAAATTTTAACTTCCTTCTCGTCACGAATTGTAGACCTAACGTATTTCTGCGTAACCCCTCTATTATAAGACTTGAATATAGGAGTGCCTTTGAATACAATACCTTAACCTGTTATTATTTACTGCATCAATAGTTATATTTACACTTAGACCAAGTGATATTGCTTTGTCAGAGCGCGTATATTGATGTTCACTTAAGTTTATTTATAACATTGTTTTACAATAAATGTCACGTTACAAAAACTTTTTTCTTACGAAATACCATGCATCTTTTCGCAACTGATACCCGAAACTGACGTAATAAATGCAAATTCTCGCCCTCTTCTAGAGAGGAATTTAAAACTAAAATTTAAAAGAGATGACTCGGAGGTTATCTATGATCCGGTAGTTATCGCTGAATATGCAAGCGTGCTGGGAAACTCGATATTAAAAACAACTTTTTGATGTATTATCGCACTATGTAGTCATAAATGGGCTTTTAGTTCAAAAACAGAAATTTTAAAGATAAAATTGAAATTTGGACAAAAAAAATATATAAAAACGGACACGCAACGACATTCTTCATATTATTTCATCGTAAATTTCGTATTTCAAATCCCTAAATTTTTGCCTGAACATTCGAACTAATGAAAGTACTTTCGTACTAACAGGAGAAAAACTTGCAGCGAATTTAAAGTTAGCATTACAACTTTTTATTACGTTCGTTGGATGCTCCAAAAGTCAACTTCTCAATGCAAAACCCTAAAAAAAAAAAAACAAAATTCTACAAAAAAAAAAAAACGATAAAATGAAATGACAATTTCATTCATCTTTAAAGTTGTTGATTCTGGAAAAAATAATTAGGCTACAGAATCCCTCGCCTTTTAGTAAGTAAAAAGATAAAATGTAATAAAAGAAGGAGAAATTAATTCATAGTTTTTACGCATTAGATGATGGGGGTTTTGGTGATGTTAGTGGTTTAGGTTGGGGAACTAAACTTGCACCGAATTCAAAATGAATATTGTAACTTTCAAATACGTACCTAGAATGCCCCAAAAGTCAACTTCTCGTTGCAAAACTCTAAAAATGAACAGGATTCTACAATAAAAATTAAATTCCGAACCTCCAAAACCTCGAAAATTTTTCTCGAAAAAGTCGCACGCTCCCAAGCGAATTATACATAAAATTAAAGCTTACCGGCTCCAGATTGCGAATGCGGTCGTTTCCAGGGCTAATTTTTTACTATTTAAGCACAAACTCACATTTTAACTTTCACAAAAATGACGCCACTAGCAATAAAATGACATTTACTAACAGTGATCACAGCCTCCTTCACCTTTGGGGTTGTTGGTTCTGGAAAAAATAATTAGACTACAGAAACTCTTGACTTTTTGTAAGTAAAAAGATGAAATGTAATAAGAGTATAAAAAATTAATTATATCGTTTTCACGCACAATTTCAAATTTGTGTACTAGGGGATGTTAGGAACTTTGGTGACGTCGGTGATTTAGGTTGGTTAACCTTGTGTTACTAAAAATTTAAAAAAGTCAAAAAAACGTAATAAACACGAGAAATTGAGCGTTTTTTTAAATTACATTTTTGTCAAAATGTGAACTAGGAGCTTGAATTGATACGATGTGAATGAGAGTCAGTGATTTCAGGTTTTTTTATGTACCGGCGAAAGTAAGGTTATGTTGACTTTTTGACGTTTGAATTATTTTTTTGAAATTTCGCATGAAATCAGACAATTCGGACTTTTCTACGCTCAGAGTCATAAAGTGAGAGTAAGTAGACATTATTTGGACTATTTGTACCCATTATAAGTGTGTTTTGAGCGCGGCCAATGAAATGTGTCTGCAAAGCCTCAAGGGACTTCTCTAGATGACATAGCGACGGATTGCTTCATAGAAAACATGAGACCCTCTTGTTTCGTACTTGGAAAACTGAAGTTTAGCTTCTTCCTTGTAAGACCCACACGTTTTTAGTCCTAGGGGGCTACTATTAAAATCCATGAGAAAAGCGAAAGAACTTTTTAATTTTAGACTAATTCACATCTGGAGCCAACATTAATTATAAATAACTGTACAAAATGTCCGTATGTCTAGTTAATAATGTTATAAATAACCATTATCACCATTGCTACAACAGAACTGAAATTTTACCATTGACCTTGGCAAAAAGTGTGTTGACCACTTGGTGCCAACTGAATCAGCTAAGTGAGATGTAAAAAACAAATTTTATGTAAATTGAGAATCACAAAGTCAAAATACTCGAAGTCCGCAAAAGTTTCACCCGCTGGATCGTCTGATTTATGATATTTTTTTCACAGATTGTTACTACACAAACGTAATCAAAAATAATCTGCTGTTTTGGAGAACATTGCACAATTAATCTAGCAATTTCGATGGATCGGGAATCTACCAATTGATATCCTCAATAAAGGTCAGTAAAAACCGATTTGCTCTTAAAACACAAAACAAAAATTGTGAAATACAGAGCCAATGCATGGATGAAGTAACCAAAAAGAAAAACAAAATTATGAAATAGCAACAATTTAGCATAAAATTGTCTCTGAAATAATTTTAGGGCCGTTTACGGGCAATTGTTATGATTAGTTTTGTTAATCGATTTGGAGGACAACTAAACACGAATTCTCCAAACGGCCAGTTTTAAAAGTGCATAAATACATATGAAAAAACTCGGACAATAGGAGTAAGGTACATACACGCATTGTTCCTAATTTTAACCATTTTTGTAATTACAATATGTTTATTTTTACAGCTTTGCAGCAACAATCAGTTAAGCACAACAAAACCAAGTCTTTCATCATCTCTAGATGAAATATAAAAAGCCGTGATAAGCTCACCCTTTGCGCCATTCCAACAGAAGTGCTCGCTCATGCTCTACGCTCAAACGTTCAAATTAGTGTCCAGTGATTCGTCGAACGAGTGATAATCAAATCTGCGATTTGCTGCATCAACATTGAGTAAGAGAAAATTTATTTCATCTCCAAAAAACAAAACCCCCAAAACTAAATCACGATTTTTTAACACTGGGAGATTCAATTTTCACAGTTCTAAAACGAACTGCACAAAAAAACACGTGGTTTTCAATTAATGCCGGAATGAAGAAGGCAACCTTAAAAAATCGCGAATTTTGGCTCAGAATTAAACCTCCAGGGTTTTCCTATTTCACTTTTTCCAGGTCTCTAAATTAATTGCTTCTAAATAAAAATATTAAAGTATAGCTCAAAAATAGCTCAAAATCCGGCTTCTACCAGTTCTATCAGTTCGAAGGCCGTAACCCCAAACTGACTAAATTTTTTGGAGCAGATAACCCCAAAGGTTATGCCAAGATTTTTTTTAAAAAATAATTTATTTTGAAAATATTAATGACTGCTCGATTAATAAAAATACGAAGTGTGATGTAATTTAAACTCGTACCATACAGCTCGATTGATAACGGATTGGTGAAGAAACCAAAGTTTGATAAACGGAAGTACGATAGCCTTTTGAACATAAGTTGCAATCATGAATGTACGTAAATGTGTCGTTTGAAAAAAAAATTAAATAGGAATTAAGGTTTTGTTGATTTGAGAACAAATCTGGGAAAACTGCTTAGTCATTTGTTGATTGAAATGACGGTTTTAGGAAATATGTCAGAAGAGATAACAGTTTCTACTATTAATTTCTACAATTCAGATAAAATGAGGCTTTGAATTTTTTTACATTGACACATTCTAATTTCTTAATAAAAGTGAAAGAAGTGGTGTTTTTTTTTTGCTTTACTTTTTGAGTTATCGAAGTTTTACTTTGTAATTTTAGTTGCTTTACTGTTACATTTCCATTTTTTATTAAATTTTCAGCATCCAACTCCAAATTCCGAAGGAATATTCTAAATTTAAATAAGAAATTCTTATTTTGAAAATCATCAGGGTACATATTGTTTTTAAAATGTTTAAATGTTCGTAACTCACAAATTATAAATTTTATTGTAAATCAAGAACTATATATTTCCAATATTCACTTTCCTAACGAAGAAAAATTTAATTTTTCCAATGTTCCAGTTTCCAATTTCCATTTGTTATAAATTTGTGGTTTCTAAATTTCCAACATTCAAGTCATGAATTCAAAATTTTAAAGAATTCAGGTTCTTACAAACTTCATTTTTTTTTTTTTGTAAATTAACCAGTTTCTAAATTCGCAGCTTGAATTTCAAAGAATTAACTTTCCCAATTCTTAACACAGAAATGATAAATTTTCGTAATCTTCAAGTTTCTAATTTTCATTTTTTATAAATTTCTGGTTTCTAAATTCCTAAAATTCATGTGATAAATTCAACATTTAAAAAAATTCAGAATCACTTTGTAAAAAAGTAATAAACAGATAAACCTTTGGAATTTAAAATTTGTTGGCGACACTGCCCGCCTCTTTGACCCTTTGAAATTAAACATTATTTGATAGGCAAACATGACAACTCCTAAAAATGTCAAATTTGATAGGGGTGCCAACCCTTTTAAAATTTCAAAAGCTGCTTAGGTACCGTTTTTATACGATATGTGGTGCCACAACCAGGAAAAGATTTTTAAAAGTTTAGCTCATATGAATTACGCTTATCAAACGTAAACATAGATATTAGGAATTTTTCTTCGCAGCAATAAATATAAATGAAACTGTGAATTTAGCAGTAGTACCGTTTTTGTTTTGTTTGGTATTAAACAGTTGCCATTGTTGTTTTTTCTTAAAGTCATCGCATTTTTTTCAGTCTGCAAGTTGAGCAAAATTCTTCCACAGGAAGGATTTTTTTGTATCGCCTAAAAAGCGAGTTTAAGACACGAAAAAATTGTATAATAAAAGGTCAATTAACTCCCATTTCCTTCAACCCAAACAAACCATCCGCGCATCCCTCTCACGCACATTATCGATCCACCCTCCGCCCCTAAATTCCCGTCCAAACAAACCGTGTATCAACATCTACACACCGAACTAAATTAGTCAAATTTCAGATTTCCCGCTTCTTCCAACCAATCGCATCGTTCGCTGTGACCACGTGAAGACGCACGAGTTATAAAAGTACCCAACTCCTTCCACCGCGTTCTCTTTTCCACAAAAGTTGTAGTAGGTTGTGTCAGTGTTGGACCAAGGTTCAGTTTAGTTCAAGAAATGCCGGAAACGTCGTTGACCAACGGTTATACCAACGGCCATAACAACATGTACGAATTGGAAGATGGATCGAATTTCCTTTTCACATCAGAATCTGTGGGCGAAGGCCATCCAGGTTGGTGTATTTTTGTTTTGAAAGAACATGGCTACCGGCATGCACGCTGTGCGCAGCGGCTGTTTGAGCCTTTTTTCGTTAGATTTGCATCATGAGAAGGGCAGAAACGATTGAAGACAATGGGGCGACCTATTGCGGGGACCACGCACAAAAACGGCGAAAATTCCGAGAAACTTATTACACTTAGTTATTACAAATAGTTGCGAAATACCGCGTGGGGTTGCATCCATGGCGGCATTTTCACCACGTGGAAACGTAAAAACCCATGGAACGCTTTTGGCAACTACGCAATAATGCAATTTACGTCAGAAATCAAAAGTGAGGTTACCTTCTTTTAGGGGTGTTTTTTTGGAACTTTGGGGAGATGTTACCCCCGGAGAAAGGTGTGGTTTATCATATTCTCAGAAAAGCCAAGTTTTTTTCACCAATAGTTATAGAAATTCCGTTTTTTCTCATTTTATTCATATTTAGGAAACATGCGGTCGTCTCATGTTTCTACAGTTTCTGCAATTTCTTGACGCTTGTGTATTTTGGGTTGCATACCGGAACAGGTGCGGGTTCGAACAAGCACAAGATTTCGTCGTCAGAAATCGGTAAAAACTAAATTTTTGAATTCTTGACGGATTGTGAACCTGTTTTAGCGCCTTATTGACAGTCTCTAAAACCACCGTTTATCTAATGGTTGAATGCATGGGGTGCACGCTAAATTAATGTAGCAAGAAATCCTGGCTTTAACATCTTCGCATTCGCACCGGTTTTGTACTAGTTAGAAAAAATGTTTTCCGTTTTAACACGAATTAGTAAAACATATTCATAAAGTGCATTCAAAAACTACGTTTATGCGTCGTTGATACTGATCCTTAAAAAAAACTATGTGTCGGTTAAAATTTTCAATTCCCTACGAATTTTGAACTTGTTTTGACAGGTTCGGTGTACGGCAATGAGTCGTTTTTCGTAGTATTCAGTAAAACAGGCTCGAAAACTGCGTAAATGCATCGTTTTTTCTGATCAGATGAAAACGAATGCCGGGTGTCGGTTAAACTTTTGAACCGGTTTTGACAAGTCTGGTGAACGGAAATGAGTCGTTTTTTATACTGGTCAGTAAAACAGGTTCAAAAACTGCGTTAAAAAAGCCATAAATGCATCGTTTTTTACTGATCATGTAAAAACGAATGTCGGCGGTCAAAATTTTCAATTCCCAACGAATTTTAAACCGGTTTTGACAAGTCTGGTGTACGGAAATGAGTCGTTTTCGTACAAGTCAGTAAAACAGGTTCAAAAACTGCGTTAAAAGTGCTATAAATGCGTCGTTTGTTACTGATCAAGTAAAAACGAATGCCGGGTGTCGGTGGTCAAAATTTTAAATTCCCAGGGGATTTTGAACCGGTTTGGACAAGTTCGGTGTAGTAAAACAGGTACAAAAACTGTTGGAAGAGTTCGTTAAAGCGTCGTTTTTCTAATGATCATTAAAAAAAAGAACACGCGAATAGCGTGTGTCGGCAAAAATTTTTAATTCCCAACGAATTTTGAACCGGTTTTGACAGGTTTGATGAGTCGGTTTTCGTATTGATTAGGAAATACGGTTACAAAAAGCAAACCGGGTGCCGTCTAAAAATCGATGTTTCTTTGGACGTTGGATTTAATTATGGCTTAAGATATTTTACTTTTTCTACTAATTTGTGTAATTTCAAGAGGTGAAAAATTTTTTGCAACTAAAAATTGCTTAAAATTCGAAATAACGTTTGCAAGTTTTGGAAAATTCTGGAAGGTTTTGGCAATGTGTATGACATATTCTAACATCATACAGCCATTCTATGTATTTTATATGTAAAGGAATTTTATACTGACCTAGCGTGAAATTACAATATTTTTTCCACGGCTTTTAAATAATGGACAAATTGTCAAAAAATAAAAACATTTCTGAAGAAATTATATTTTCACTCAGTGCCAAAAGTTAGTAAAGTGCAACCTTGAATATAGAATATAGAATTGCTTTAAATTCTAGTATTATTTAGTAGGAATAACGTTTTTGTGATATCACCGAAATACACACCACATTCAAAAAACCATATTGTTACGCAGTTGTGCTAATCAGATTTGAATAATCCGACTTTAATAAAAATTGCCAAATCCACTCAAAAAAAATGGAAGCAAATAGTTCTTAAATTAGGAATACAAATGCGTTATCAGCTCATTTTCGTATTATCAGTAACTGCGTAGTACATGAAAATGAATCATCATTACAGGTATTAAATTAAATATATTGCGAAAACTTTCGCGATAACCACAGTAAATAATGACTTTTTAGTCAAAACATTGCATTCACAATCTAAGGAGACATTGATATTGATGTCACTGTGAATTATTTATAGCGCCTCGATGTGTCTTCAACTTGAAATTGCCTTAATTGCAGGACCGGATCACACCGGTTATTAATATTAAAATATTTATGAGATAATGCATTTATCGTGTTATTTATTAGTCTTTGATAGTGATTGTATCCGCATAATTCCTGATAATAGGGGAAGTTTTTTTGAGCTTACCTGCAGAGCACCAATATCCTTGGAAATATTTTTACTGTGATACTAACCTGTAATAATTGCCAAGAGTGTCAGAGGCACTTTGCCAATAGTTTGCATCCAGCGTTATTTCGGTAATGGATGTCGGTCAATTTTGAATTCAACCCATTCACACCGACGTCGAAAAGCTTGCATGTTTGGATATGTTGGTCGCACTGCTAAAGATGATGTTTACTTTCTTTTACAGACAAAATGTGTGACCAAATCAGTGACGCCATCTTGGATGCCCATTTGCAGCAAGATCCTGATGCTAAAGTAGCCTGCGGTGAGGCTCTACCGCCCAAAGTACCATCAATTTACATTTTTTTTTTCACAGAAACTGTCACAAAAACCGGTATGATCCTCCTCTGTGGAGAAATCACCTCCAAAGCGGTGGTCGACTACCAAAAAGTCGTCCGAGATACCGTAGAACACATCGGTTACGATGACTCTTCTAAGGGTAAGTAACCTTCCGAGTCTCTCCTGTCTGTTCTTGATTGCCTCTTCCCTCTTTGAATAACTCTTTTTAAACGCTAACTTGGAGAGATTGCATGCCCAAAATTTTCGAGAAGATGTGATTAGTTTCAAATTGATTAGGCTTGGACTGGCGAACACTCAATGTTCTGGTGGCACTAGAGCAGCAGTCTCCAAACATAGCAAAAGGTGTTTTCGAAAACAGAGAAGAACTAGATCTCGGTGCGGGTGACCAGGTATAGAAACTCAAAATTTGGAAATTGGGGGAAATCATGACTGCTTCTCATGCATGTTTGGCTTTCTCTCGCTTCTCTCCGTGTAATTTTCTATGTTAATATTAACAATTAGTTTCCGACTGCAAAGACAAAATACGGTTTGTAACATCCGCTAGTGTCATTAATGCATGCCCGGTTTTACGCAGGTTTTGATTACAAGACGTGCAATGTGTTGTTGGCCCTGCAGCAGCAGTCCCCAAATATAGCAGCAGGCGTACATGAAAATCGCAAAGAAGAAGAAGTCGGCGCTGGCGACCAGGTGAATTTCCCCACTTTACAGTAGTTGAGCGGCCCACTGCAGTCGTGTAGTTTTAGACTAATAACAGCATGTTCGGAATTATACACAATAAAGTCGTTGTTGTGTCACACAACGATCTTATTGGAGGCTTGATGTGGAAATATAGTCGCCAGAATTGACCCTGGCGGTTTTAGCTGTAAGAACATCCTAAAAACTGCAATTGCTACATTCGAAACTTGGTTTATACGTCGCTTTCACGTTCTGCTGGTCTTTTTTTTATCAAGGGAACTCGCCAGTTTTATTATCCCGAGCTAATTATATATAAATTATACGTATAGGTAACGTGACTGAATAAAATGCTTCAACTAAGATTCAAATTGATAAAAAAAAAGACCAGCATTCAAGCTTATCTCTCATGCGATTGTCGGCTCGGCATAGGTTATCATTTTGCACATACCAATGTCCACATTCTTGTGCTATTAATGC
Organism: Cynaeus angustus; assembly: GCA_030157275.1. NCBI lineage: Eukaryota > Metazoa > Arthropoda > Insecta > Coleoptera > Tenebrionidae > Cynaeus > Cynaeus angustus. Next base: position 12,685,850 of record CM058067.1, read on the forward strand.
GCAAGAATGTTCCATAAGTGTGCAAAATAGAATCGGTGGCACAGGCGTTCCTATCTAAACAATCATTTTAGACAAGGGCATTGCTCATCGGACAACATTACCAACCAGAAAATTATTATTTAACTAACAATATTTCACACTAGGGTTTGATGTTCGGTTACGCTACAGACGAAACAGAAGAATGCATGCCCTTGACGGTCGTTTTAGCGCACAGACTTAACCACAAAATCGCCGATTTACGAAGAAACGGCCAGTTTTGGTGGGCTCGTCCGGATTCCAAGACACAAGTATGGAAAATTGGAGCGTTTTTGTGGTTGTCTAACTTCCATTTTTTAGGTTACTTGCGAGTATTCCTTTGACCACGGTGCTTGCATTCCTCAACGAGTTCACACGGTTGTAGTTTCAGTACAACACAGCGAAAAGATCTCTCTCAACGAACTCCGCGAAGAAATCTTAAACAAAGTCATCAAAGCAGTCATTCCGGAACAATATTTGGACAACCAGACCGTTGTGCATATCAATCCATGCGGCGTTTTCATCATCGGAGGACCACAGGTAACGACCAGACACCTCCAACATTTTATTCTTCTTGCACATGATGTTCTTAGTATTTGCTACTCTTGAGTGCCATGATGTAAAACAACAGCTGATGCATCGGGTCAACACAAATTTTGCCATCCTCCGAGTTCGGTTTCTAATAATTTTCTTGTTTTTAGAGTGACGCCGGCCTCACCGGTCGTAAGATCATCGTCGACACCTACGGTGGGTGGGGTGCCCACGGTGGTGGCGCTTTCTCCGGGAAAGACTTCACCAAAGTTGATAGATCTGCAGCGTATGCAGCTCGCTGGGTCGCCAAATCTCTCGTCAAAGCTGGACTTTGCAGAAGATGTCTAGTTCAAGTCGCTTACGCCATCGGAGTCGCTGAACCTTTGTCGATCACTGTCTTCGATTACGGAACTTCGAAACTATCTCAGAAACAATTGCTTGCCGTCGTTAAGAACAATTTCGATCTGCGGCCCGGAAAAATAGTCAAGTAAGTAGTCGGTACCGTATTTAGTCACGTTGAAGTCACCCATGATGCTTTTTATTTGCTACTTTTGATTGCCCGTGATGTTAACACACCACCCTGAGGCTCCTCGACGTCTCGTTTGTTGTTGTGTTAGGATGTGATTGAAAAGAGTTTTTTTCCCTTTCAGGGAGTTGAACCTTCGGCAGCCGATCTACCAGAAGACCAGCACATATGGTCACTTCGGCCGCGACGACTTTACATGGGAAAAGCCCAAGGTTCTGCGCCTCGATTGACGGCCATCCACCTAACCTTCCTCCCTTAACCGTTCTTTCTCTTTTGTAGCTCTCCTTAATTTTGTAGTTCCTCCAGTCTAGAGCCTGTTACGGGTGCTATTGGAAGTGGCACTTGTTTGAGGATACGGCGGTGACGGTCAGCCTGTACAGATCACAGTAGTGACCTCTTGTTGGTACAGTTGGTACTACTGCAATATTGTGTAGAGTGAAAGGTTCTGTTCCCGCTAGACTTGTTTTCACTCGACACCTTGTGTTGTGTTTACGAAAAAGAATCTATTTGGAAAAGAGCATTTGCGAAAACACTCCGATCTGTGCACGGTCTGACCTAGGGTGCGATTGGTTTATGTTTTCTAAATTAAAAAACATAGTACATGACTTAGGCATTTATCAAGCTGCCACTGAACTTTCTTCTTTTATAGTGTTCTAATTGTTAATGACTTATTATTGATCATAGATGTAGATCTGTAGATTAGGTTATTGTATAGACTAAAGTGAATATTTAAATTATTTATAAAATGTAATGAAATGAAATAGCGTAATTATGAAGTCATTTTTATGGTGTCTTTGTTTCTACAGGTTCCATTTATTATGTTAATTGCCATTTCATGAAGCTTTTGTCATTATTTTAAACAGTAAATCGTAAAAAAATATCTGAGTTTTACGTCGACCTGTTTTATTCCTAATCCTATTGACGTCAGAACAAGTCAATGATCTTGTGAATACCAAGAAGTTGCGTCAGCATCAAGATTTCTATGATGAACAATTCCCTGAAGTTGTAGAAACTGGGAAATTTTGAGGATCAAGAAAATAATGCAGATAGTTATAATATCATCATCGGAATTCAAAAAACCTGAAGAATCCAAGATTTATAACAAGGGAATAATTTGAAAAGCTAAGAGGATTTAGGAGGTATCCAAATTTAAAGATTTCAAAATCAGATCGATTGCAAAACTTTGAAGAACGTTAAGAATACAAGAAATTCAAAGCCAATGTGAAAAAACACAAAAATCCAAAGATGGATTCTAAGAACTTTGCAGCGTATGGGAATCAAAAAAATTAAAATTAACCAAAAACTGTTAATCTCTTAAGCTATTGACGGCTCCAATAAAAAGAAATTGTCAAAAATCTCTGGAAAGTATCAAAATCTGAAGGGTTCAAAGCCAAGAAGGAATAAAAAATCAAAGCAATTGAATACGTTGAATTTAATAGATTTAGATTTGAAACTTTGAAGAGTCTAGAACACAACAAAATTCTTTTAAGATTGGAAAGAATAAGAATCGGAAAAAAATTAATGAAGCCTGAAATTATAAAAAATAAATGTAAACTAAAATTTATAAAATACAAAAAATCCACAGGATATAAAAAATATAAAACCCAAGGGATTGAAAGGATTCCAAAGATCTAAAAATTATTGGAAAATCTCAAAGAATCTAGAGAACGAAACGAATTAAAAATTTGGAGAATCCAAAAAAATTTGAGAATCTAGACAATCCAAAAGCTGCAAAGCTTTAGTGCACTCTAAGATTTCAAAAGATCTAGACGCTCCGAGAGAAGAAAACCCAAAAATCGTGTGTATCAAGATCTGTCCAAAATTTGGTGAGTTTCATAAAATTTACAATTACAAAAAATTGAGGAAACCGAAAGAATGTAGATGATTTAAAGAATCTAAAAATATGAAAGCCTCCAAGGCATTTGGAGGTTTCAAAGAATGTAAACAATCTATCAAAAAATTTAGAAATCGACGCAATTTTAGAAATCAGAGAACCTTAAAAATTCTAGAACATTTGCAGCACGGCAAGACACAATTTGAAAAACTTAGAAGCTCTAGGAAGTATTAAAATTTGTGGAATTCAAAACAAATAAATTATCTAAAATCAAGATTAAACGATCGGATTGACTGAGTTAGAGGTACAAGGATTCTAAAGATTATTGGGAAAATTCGAAGAATCTAGAAAATGGAAAGAATTTAAAGAATCTAAATGATTCGTAGAAACTAAAAACAAATAAAAAAATTGCAGAGGATCCAGAGATTTCTGAAAACCAGACAATCCAAAGCTTCAATGCATTTTAATATTCGAAGAGAAAATAATCTAAAATCCAAAAATATTGTATCAAAATATGAAAAATTCAATAAAACATTGATAAAATGGAGAAAAAATTAAAAAGCAATGAAAAGATATTAACGAAAATTTGGTGAATTTGAAAAATTCTAAAAACCTAAAATATTTATAGAATTTACAATGAATGCAAAAAATTGAAGAAATCGGGAGAATACAAGTAAAAAAACTAAAAATAACATAATGTACACGCTTAAAAAACTGGGAAGCTTTAAATCCATGAAAGATCTAATTAATCTAAAAAAAATCTAAAAATTCTAGAATAGAAAAACATAATTTCTAAAGTCATAACAATAATCCTGAATACTGAACGATTGTCACCAGTTTTCCACGCAAACATTATAACTTTCCTTTTCCGGAATTACTGGATGGAAAGTGCAATAAAATCTCAGTAATAATACGGGTACAATTTGTGCAACAAAATGCATTATTATGCCGGTTCCGAGAAGAAAAAAGTAATCTGTAACTATAGACCTCACCGACTCTCTTAAAATGATTAATTTTTAACAAGACATTGACAACCGTGCTCTTTGAACTGTCGAATTTCTCCATTTTCCGCTCACTCGAAAGTCTCCTTCACCCATTGTCAAACTCCATAAAAATAACAATTTTAATATTCCTCTTACAAAAAGCTCATCCGCAGCCGTTCACTCATCATCATCGCATAATAAGCAATATCGAACGATAAATCTGAAGTTGCCTAGAAACGGAGGGAAAGTAAAAAAAAGAAAAATGTTAGCATCTCACGTGTTATGAAATTGTAGAAAGCGAAGCGGGCGATATCAGGTTTAATATCACATTTTTCCATTGTTGTAACGTTTTTTTACGATGATAATATTCGCAGATTTTGCAGGGATTGTTTTACTGGTTGCCTACTCGGAGAAATGTAATTGCGGATTTTTCCTGCTCATTGTCTACATCGAAAAATTCCTAACCCAAATACTTAGGATTTACTTACGCAAGTTGCAACACCTGTCCAAAAAGTACCATTCCACTTCAAGTAAAAATTTCTCCCCGTAGTCCCACAATTATAGACATTGCTTAACTATTCAAGTAACTAATCATCTCGTGGTAATTAATTCCACTTTTTTGGCTCCTAATGAGGCAATATCTCAATTTGCACTGCGATTGACCCAATTCAGGATAAAAGTGACTTTTGTTGATTTTTCCAATACGAAACGAGTTCGTATGGATCTGTTTTTTTCTACAGGTGTATGTTTAGAATTTAAATCGAGCTTAACAATCGCGAACCTACGCGTTGATTGGGTAATAATGTTCGATACGACTCGACTCCTCGTGCCCCAGTTGTTGTGTCTCGTTGGCACTTTTTCAGACACACCCACAAGAACGGTTTTGTAATGGAACGAATTAGGGCGGTAATTACGGTGGTACCAAAAAGGAGGGCAAAGTTGATGGTTACTAGTTTTACCATCAGGAAGGACCCGTCTTTTCCGTCTTTTACTTGGGAAATTGTAACTTAATCTTGTAAGACAAATTGTTCCCACTGAGTTCGTTCTTTGTTGCAACGTGTGGGATATTCATTACATTTCTTATGCAAGGATAATTAGAAGTTCGTTCTTATATCGAGATTCTTAATTTCCACTTTCACTGTTTTATGTGCGGGTCGTGCAATTACCAAATCAAACGTGTGAAATCGGTGAAGTAGATCTTGAAGATTTTGTTAAAGTTGCGCGAGAAGTTTTACAATATTCGCATGTTTTTTTCATGTGCATGATTCCCATCTTCCACAGATTCTAAAATCAATATAGAAAATTTAGACATTATAAAGAATGCGAGGTTCTAATGGAAGTCTTTGGGTCTGAAAAATATACAGGAACTTGAAATGCATCTAAAATATTAAGTCATTAAAAAAAATTAAAATATCAAGAATCGAAAATTCTAACACCAGTTTTAGAAATCTGAAGTAACTAGAGAATATTAAAGATCTAGATAATCGAGAGTACAATAGATAATTTTTTTAGAATTTAAAGAATTTGACATTCAAAACAATAACAGGGTGCATATAACTCCAAGAAATCCAAGAATTAAATTCCGAAAGGTTTAACTGAAGAATATTTAAAAATATTTTTGATTTTTTGCAGTCAGTGATTTATTCGTAAAATAGAATAAAATTTTGTTCTAATTTGAGATTTCCCTTTTTTATAGATTATGTTACCGTTTCATTCGTTTTCTCAAAAGGCATTTAATTATGTAAATATGGAATTTTTGAATTTTAGTTTAATGCCGAATTGTTCAATTTTGTAAATTTTTTATTTTACGTTCTGCAGTTTTACATTATCAGAGCAAAGGTTAAACTGATAACTTCTTCATCGCTGCCGAAATAAGCATTACAAGTAAATTTTTTTGAAAATTTGGAAAATTTTGAGTTTTGTTCATTTATTCAGCGTTTATTTTTAGAAATTTTGTCACTTTTTTTTTATCATTTTTTTATCATGTTTTTGTTCAGAGATTTATTATTTTATAATTTGTAAATCTAATTAATTGTGTAATTTGTAAAAAAATCGATGCAATGAGTTTTCAGATTTTTTGTTTAAATTAAAATTATAATTTGTAATTTTTAATGGTTGTAATTTCCAACTCAGATTTTGGTATTGTTATTAATTTATGGAATTTTCGTAAAGCACATAAAAGCAGCAATTTTATTTTAAAATCAGTGAATTTTTATAATGACAAGTCAATTAGTTATATTTATAAATTTTTGTAAGCATTTGGATGCCACTTTTAGAATTATTTCTATATTAAATATGATTTATTTTTAAAAATTTATAACATTCAATTCTCGATTTTTGGTTTATTATAAATTTGGAATTATTCTTCGATTCTGTCTCTATGAGCTTGGAATTCTGAAAGTTTTTCTAATTCAGACTATGAAATTTTTATTATCTGAATTTAAATGAATTTAAATGATTTTAATTTTAAATTCATTTAAATTAAAAAAAAAATTAATGTAGCACTTTATTTTTTTAAATTTAGCCTGTTACGTTCACATTATTTAACTTTATCTAAAGTATACCTAAAGATAATTCATAGAAATTTAATAATTTAAACAATCTAAAGAACATTTTACTAAAAATTAAAAAATGTAGACAACTACTGAATTTAATCGATTTTGAGACAATAGAGAGCATGTAGAATGTTTAGAAAAGTTTAAGAATTTATGAATCTAAAGATTACAAAAAGTGCACACTTCTAATCATGCAACGGGTCCAAAAAATTTGTGCAATTTAAAAATAAGTTTAAAATCTAAAATTTTTTGTAGATTTACACTCCAAAAAGAATTCGAAGGAGAAAAAGATCTAGCGAACTAAAGCAATTAAAAAATAAAAAAAATGCAGAAAATTCAAAATATCCTCAGAATCAGAAGTAACCTTAAAATGCAAAAAGATCCAAAAATTTTAAAGATTGAAAAAAGTTAAATTTAAGGCATCTAGAAAGTATAGCAGAAAATTATTTAAAAAAATTTGAAGCATAATAAAGTTCTAAAAATACAAGAAAATCGAAAAAATGAAAATTTTTAAAAAGTTTTAAATGTGAAGAGTAAAATCTGCACGATTCAAAATTTCTAGAAAATTTTCTGGATTAGATCTAGAGAAGCTGAAGACAATGAAAGGAGCCAATAGGCTTTAAGATAAAATCTAAGATAATTCAAACAATTTAATAATTTTAGAGATTTAGTATTTAAAAAAATCTTTGAATTTAAAAAAAATGGAGCTTTAAAATAATTCAAGAAATTATATTGTCAATAAAATCTAAATACAATTTACATAATTTGAAGACTTTTTAGAATTTTAAAAATTAAAAAAAGGGCCCTAGAATTTAAAGAGTTTAAGAAATCCTGAGCTTCTGAAATAAATAAACCTCTAATAATAAATAAATCCTAAAATAAATAAAATTCAAGAACGAAATTTAGAGATTCTGAAGCAAATACAAATGTAAAACATTGAAAGGCTCTAAAATATTTTAAAAATTTAAATAATTTAAAGTTTAATAAAATTACAAATCTGAGACATTTTGATTATATTCAAGAGGAGGAAGAAGAATTCAAAGAATAATACAACAAACAGGTACGAAGGAGACAAAAAGAATTTACAGAATTTAAATAATTTAACCAGCCTACAGAATTTTTTGTTCAGTTTAAAGAGTTTAAAACTTTAAAAATTGAGAGCATTTAGAATGAAAATTCTACAGCATTTAAAAAAAAAATTTGAAAATTTTAAGAAATCTTTTAAAGAATGCGGAATGTGAAACATTTATAAAATCTAAAAAGGATTCTAGTAATTAAATAGTCCACGGAGTCTAAAAAATAAAAATTTAGTGGATCTAAAGAAACTGAAAATAGGTCAGAAACCAAAACCACTGAAAGGTTTAAATCCAGATACAAAAAAATCAAAAGTTTAAAAAAATCCAAACAATATATTTTTTTAAATTAATAAAAACTCTAGAAAGTATTAAAAATTTGCTGAATACAAAATACAAAGTATCTAGAAAAAAAATTTGTGTTTTCGTAGATTTTGTTGCACATTTTTGGTCCCGTGTGAAATAAACGAGTTTTGAAAATTGAGGGCTAAAATTCATTCATATCAACTTAAACATTTTTCCAAGATTTTCAGTTTTCAGCTATCTTGTAAGGATTTGAAATTTTTATTGTACTTGTTGCCATAGAGTAGATATATTTCTCCAATTTCGTAAATGTGAAATTCAAAGATGAGAGAGTGACCGGAAACGGTTAATTTATAAACCATATGTTTCAGATCTGATGTAATTTCTAGCGATTGCGCCAAAGCCTCTTATAGCGCTTTTTATAGTAATTAGAAGTGATTTTTTCTAAGAGGAATCAACTTACGTAATTAGTATAATTGTGGGATCAGTGTTATTGGAGAAGGTGACGATTTTAACTACGAATTAGTCAGCTGTTGGTCAATTTTTCCAAAAAGTAGACTAAACATTTGAATTATATAAGAATTTACCCTCCGGAATCCGCCTCGACCAAATCTGGCGCAATTGAGTCGAGTCTCATTGTTTTACATTAAGAAATCCAGCAGCACACACCGTTTGCTAGTTTCACATCCTTAAGGCTCAAAACGCTCATTTTGTGACATAATCCTAGGGCGTATCACAGTTGCCTTCTCAGAAGTCCGGTTGTCGAGGCCATTCAACGTAACACCGGATTTTTACGTCGACGGTATGATTTATTCATAAAAAACAACATTTCGTGGACTTCTCAACGTTCTGCATTTTAAAGGTTATAAGGTGCATTTTGTAATCGTTATGCAACATGTGTAAGATTCGATGGACCGAAGATAATAATTTATTGGATAAGTCCGTGAAATTATCATGCTATTATATCAGATAAGGTTTTTCTGTTGTTGGAGTTTTAGTTGTCATTTATATGGCTCATCACGAACCTACTTGCGTTAGAACTCCTTTCACTGGATCCGTCATGTGATTCACAAACGGTGCACGTTGCACCATTTATTGACTTCGAGCCATTCCGGTTAAAGTTTTACAAGAATGTTGCAAAATTATTATGTTATTTTGATAAGGATCGAGATGATTTGTCAGGAATCGCATTGTGCGGGATCAATTTGGGACAAATTTAGATCAATTATCATAAATTTTTCATTTTAGTGCTTTGACTCAGTTTTCTAGATTTACAGAATTTTAATTTTTAATTAGTGGAGAGATAAAATATAATTAATTATTAATCAAGACTAGTTTTAAAAAAAAATAAATCGAGATATTGCGTTTGCATTTATTACGTATAAGACAATTATAAAATATTATTATTCATATTTTGCAATGTTTATTTATTGCATTTTTTTAGCTAAATGTCAATATCTGAAAATGCTCCCATTTTTTTCTTTGTCAAAATTTCATTTTTTTTTGATTTTTTCAATCTATTGTCAATTTGTTCTAATTTCGATTTTTTTTAATGAATTATATACTCGGCTTTGTCGAAACTGAATTTTTGAACTTTTGCTATATTAAATTTTGTATACGAAGATTACAGTGATAATAATTTTGCCTCAGTTTTAATTCTTGTTTTAATTTCTATTTTGGTATCACGTATATGGCAAGAATTTTCCTTTAAGATCAGTAACTTTTTACAAGTAAATTGTAAATTTTAGGATAGAATTTTCGAGATTGTTAAAAGATTGTTAGAGATTGTTAGAAAATCTGAAGAATCTGAGGAATTCGAGAAATCCGAGAAATCCGACAAATCTGAGGAATCTGAAGAATCTAAGTTATTGAAGCAATCCAAACAATCTAAAAAATCAAATAAATCCAAAAAACAAAAAATTAAAAAAAAATCAAAGAATCTAAAGAATCCAAGGAATCCAAAAAACCAAAGAATCCAAATAATCCAAATAATTCAAAAAATCTAAAGAATCCAAATATTCTAAATAATCCAACTAATCCAAATAACCCAAATAATCCAAATAATCCAAATAATCCAAATAATCCAAATAATTCAAACAATCCAAATAATTCAAATAATCCAAAAAATTCAAAGAATCGAAAAAATCCAAAGAATCCAAAAACACAAAGAATCCAAAAACACAAAGAATCCAACGAATCCAAAGAATCCAAAGAATCCAAATAATCCAAATAATTCAAAAAATCTAAAGAATCCAAATATTCTAAATAATCCAACTAATCCAAATAACCCAAATAATCCAAATAATCCAAATAATACAAATAATTCAAACAATCCAAATAATTCAAATAATCCAAAAAATTCAAAGAATCGAAAAAATCCAAAGAATCCAAAAACACAAAGAATCTAACGAATCCAAAGAATCCAAAGAATCCAAAAAATCTGAAGTATCCACAGAATTCAAGGAATCAAAAAATTCCAAAGAATCCAAAAAACCCAAAAAATCCAAATAATTCAAATAATTCAAATAAATAATTCAAAGAATCCAAATAATCCAAATAATCCAAAAAATGCAAAAACTCCAAATAATCCGAAGAATCCAGAGAATTCAAAGAATCCAAATAATTAAAATAATCCAAATAATTCAAATAATCCAAATAATTCAAATAATCCAAATAATCCCAATAATCCAAATAATCCAAAAGGTCTGAAGTTACCACAGAATTCAAAGAACCTCAAAGAATCCAAAGAATGCCAAAAATCTAAAGAATCTAAAAGAATCCAAAGAATGCAAAGAATTCAAAGAATCCAAAGAATCCAAAGAATCTAAAGAATCTAAATAATCCAAATAATTTAAAACATTTGAAGTACATATATGCAGAATTTAAAATACCAAACAATTCTAAAGCAGCCAAAGAATCCCCAAAATCCAAAGATTCTAAAGAATCCAAAGAATATAAAAAATTAAAAAATCCAAGCAATCCAAAAAATTCAAAAAATTTAAAGAATCCAAAGAATCCAAAGAATCCAAAGAATCCAAATCATCCAAAAATTTCAAAGAATCCAAAAGATCCAATTAATGTAAATAATCCAAATAATTCAAAAAATTTGAAGAATCTACAGAATACGAAAAACCAAAAAATTCGAAAGAATTCAAAGAATCCAAAAAAGCCAAGGAATCCAAAAAGTCTAAAATATCAAAAAAAATCATTGAATCCTTGCCATTATATCAGATGAAGTTTTTCTGTTGTTGGACTTTTAGTTGTAATTTATATGGCTCATCTCCAACCTTACTTGCGTTAGTACTCTTTTCACTGGATCTGTCATGTGATTCACAAACGATGCACGTTGCATCATTTATTGTGTTCGAGCCATTTCGGATAGAATTTTACAAGAATGTTGCAAAATTATTATGTTATTGCTGAAATAAATCGCTAAAATTTTGATAAGGATCGAGATGATTTATCAGGAATCGCATTGTGCGGGATCAAATTTGGGACAAATTTAGATCAATTATTTACAGAATTTTAATTTTTAATTAGTGGAGAGATAAAATATAATTAATTATTAATCAAGACTAGTTTTTAGAAAAATTAAATCGAGATATTGCGTTTGCATTTATTACGTATAGGACAATTATTAAATATTATTATTCATATTTTGCAATGTTTATTTATTGCAATTTTTTAGCTAAATGTCAATATCTGAAAATGTTACCAATTTTTTTTGTCACAATTTATTTTTTTTCTAATCGAAAACATTCATATTTTTTTGACATTTTCAATCTGTGATTTATTTGTAAAATAAATTAAAATTTTGTTCTAATTTCAATTTTTTTTATTCAACGTTGATTTAGGAATTTTGCTTCATTTTTAATTCTTGTTTTAATTTCTATTTTGGTATCACATATATGGCAAGAATTTTCCTTTGAGATCAGTAACTTTTTACAAGTAAATTGTAAATTTTAGGATAGAATTTTCGAGATTGTTAAAAGATTGTTCGAGATTGTTAGAAAATCTGAAGAATCTGAAGAATTCGAGAAATTCGAGAAATCCAAAGAATCCGAGAAATCCGAGAAATCTGAGGAATCTGAAGAATCTAAGTTATTGAAGCAATCCAAACAATCTAAAAAATCAAAAAAATCTAAAAAACAAAAAATTAAAAAAAAATCCAAAGAATCTAAAGAATCCAAATAATTGAAAAAATCCAAAGAATCCAAATATTCTAAATAATCCAACTAATCCAAATATCCCAAATAATCCAAATAATCCAAATAATCCAAATAATCCAAATAATCCAAATAATCCAATTAATCCAAAAAATTCAAAAAATCGAAAAAATCCAAAGAATCCCAAAACCCATAGAATCTAACGAATTCAAAGAATCCAAAGGATCCAAAGAATCTAAAGAACCTAATTAATTGAAAAAATCCAAAGAATCCAAATATTCTAAATAATCCAACTAATCCAAATAATCCAAAGAATCCAAAGAATCCAAATAATCCAAATAATCCAAAGGATCCAAAAGGTCTGAAGTATCCACAGAATTCAAAGAACCTCAAAGAATCCAAAGAATGCAAAAAATCTAAAGAATCTAAAAGAATTCAAAAAATGAAAAGAATTCAAAGAATCCAAATCATCCAAAAAATACAAAAAATCTAAAGAATTCAAACAATCCAAAGAATTTAAAAAATGTAAAGAATCCAAAGAATCTAAAGAATCCAAAGAATCCAAAAAAATTCAAAAAATCCAAATAATTAAAAAAATCTGAAATTTCCACAGAAATCAAAAAACCAAAAGAATCCAAAGAATCCAGAGAATCTAAAAAAGCCAAGGAATCCAAAAAGTCTAAAAAATCAAAAAAAATCATTGAATCCTTGCCATTATATCAGATGAAGTTTTTCTGTTGTTGGACTTTTAGTTGTCATTTATTTGGCTCATCACGAACCTACTTGCGTTAGTACTCCTTTCACTGGATCTGTCATGTGATTCACAAACGGTGCACGTTGCACCATTTATTGTGTTCGAGCCATTTCGGATAGAATTTTACAAGAATGTTGCAAAATTATTATGTTATTGCTGAAATAAATCGCTAAAATTTTGATAAGGATCGGGACGATTTGTCAGGAATCGCATTGTGCCGGATCAAATTTAGGACAAATTTAGATCAATTATCATAAATTTTTCATTTTAGTGCTTTGACTCAGTTTTCTAGATTTACAGAGTTTTAATTTTTAATTAGTGGAGAGATAAAATATAATTAATTATTATTAATCAAGACTAGTTTTTAGAGAAATTAAATCGAGATATTGCGTTTACATTTATTACGTATAAAGTATCAATAAGACAATTATAAAATATGATTATTCATATTTTGCAATGTTTATTTATTGCATTTTTTAGCTAAATGTCAATATCTTTCATACTTTTTTTGTTTTTTTTTTCAGTCTGTGATTTATTCGTAAAATACATTAATATTTTGTTCTAATTTCGATATTTTTTTATGGATTATAGACTCGACTTTGTCCAAACTGAATTTTTAAACTTTTGATATATTATCTATTGTATACGAAGATTACATTGATAATTTAGCCGCAGCTGTCAAAATAGACATTAGAAATATAAAAAAATTTTTTTTTGAAAATTTCGAGTTTCATCTTTTGGATTTTTTCAGCGCTGATTTAAGAATTTTGCTTCATTTTTAATTCTACGTATATGGCAAAAATTTTTCTTTTAGATCAGTAATTTTTAAAAGTGAATTGTAAATTTGTGGACGGATTTTTCGAAATTGTTCGAGATTGTTAGAAAATCTGAAGAATCTGAGGAATTCAAGAAATTCGAGAAATCCGAGAAATTTGAGGAGTCTGAAGAATCTAAGTTACTGAAGGAATTCAAACAATCCAAACAATCTAAAAAATACAAAAAATTAAAAATCCAAAGAATCCAAAAATCCAGAAGTTTCCAAATAATTCAAATAATCCAAATAATCTAAATAATCCAAATAATCCAAAAACTTCAATGAATCCCAAAAACCCAAAGAATCCAAAGAATTCAAAAAAACCAAAGAATCCAAAGAATCCAAAGAATCCAAAAAAATCCTAGAAATTGAAGAATCCAAAGAATCCAAAAAATCCAGATAATCCAAAGAATCCAAGCAATCTAAAAAATACAAAAAATGCAAAAAAAAACAAAAAAAAATTAAAAATCCAAAGAATCTAAAGTTTCCAATTAATCCAGAAACTTCAATGAATCCCAAAAACCCAAAGAATCCAAAGAATTCAAAAAAACCAAAGAATCCAAAGAATCCAAAGAATCTAAAAAATCCGAAGTATCCACAGAATTCAAAAAATCTTAGAAATTGAAAGAATCCAAAGAATCTAAAGTATCCAAAAAATTCAAAGAATCCAAAGAATCCAAGAATCATAAAAAATCCAATAAATCCAAAAAATCCAATGAATACAAAGAAACGAAATAATCCAAAAAATCTGAAGAATCCACAGAATTCAAAGAACCAAAAAAGTCCAGAGTCCGAACAATTCAAAAAATCTAAATAATCCACATATTTTGTTTTCAATTTTTCTAAAGTCTGATTTTTTAAATTGCATTTTTATAAAATTTGCAAAAAATAATTCTCATTTTTTTGTTTTTCTTAAAGAATGCAAAAATCCAAAGAATTGAAGTATCCACAGAATTCGAAGAACCGAAAGATTCCAAAGAATCCAAAAAATCCTAGAAATTGAAGAATCCAAAGAATCCAAAAAATTCAGATAATCCAAACAATCTAAAAAATACAAAAAATGCAAAAAACAAAAAAATTAAATAATCGAATAATGAGTGTCGATACACTCAACTGTCAACTGTTCGAACTGTCAAACTTTCAGAATCAAGAATTTAGTCTCGTTGCTTCGCGTAAGCTCGAGCTTTGAACTCCTTCATTGTTTTTTTGAAAAAATTCAAAACTTTTTGTTTTATTTTGCGTCGTAATTTGAAGCAATAATAGTTAATTTTTACTAATATTTTTTATAACCCAGTTAAAAAATCCTCGACGAAATACCTAGAAACTCGCTTAATTAATCTCATTTCATTAATATCAACAACATTAATTTCAGTAGTGATGATTGCTTTTAATTACCACTCGTTACAAAACTCGAGTAGAATCGATAAATATAAACTAATTGAGAAGTGAAAAGTTGTTACCTCCAACTTTTGGCACATTTTTTCAGATCGTGTGATTTACGGCCGGTATCGATTTCCTGGATTGTAATTGTAGTTGTAATCTGTGTTTTGATGTAATTAATGACAGGATTCCCCAAAACAGGCTAACAACATTTCAAAGATTGCGAGATCGAATCTCGTCGCATGTAATGAAAGCAATAACTTCTATGTGTGTTATAATAAATAAATATTTGTTGCAAAAGAAATTGCGTATTTTTCATACGCTTGCGTAATCGTATCATTTAAATATAAATGGTGCAATGAATTTGGCAGTATATGATCCATATCGGGAGATCATTATAAAATTTGTGATTATTTAGTTTTTATGGTGGATTATGTAATTGGGGACACGTGCTCGACTGGGCGATAATTACATTTTTTCTAATAACGTTAGCTTGTAATAATAAAATTAACCTCCGAAAGTGGCGTCTGTTTGCAAGTGCAAAGAACATTCACTCAAAGTTGCACGGAAACGGAACTGATGAAAACAAACGCTCTTATATTTTCGAACGAAAAAATCCCAGGAAGCGCGATTCTTTCACTGATTTTTAATTTGACGTTAATGATTTTGTAATTTATGATAATTCCTCACGATTAGATCAGGGCGAAATTTGAGCTAACATTGACACACATGAATAAACAACTTCATTTATTCCGAATTTCTGCAATAAAAAATTTGCATAAATGGTGCCGGAAGGACATACTCCGTTAAAATCGCTTTTCGTGGAACTTTACAGATAAAGGGAGTTCACCTTGTTGCATTCATCATTGTTATTAATTTTTTGTCTGGAATCCAATGATTGATGGTAATGAAGGTCGTCGAGAGCAAAAATTATAGTGCTTTATTTCTCAATAGACCTATTTTTGTCGCAAGAATGTCAATACCGGTCTCAATTAGAAAGCCTGAAATAAATCAAATTCGAAAAAACCGGTAAAAACGAAATGCATTTTAAAATATAGGTCGACTTTGCTGACGTTCCACGTCTTTGTCTGCACTTTCAAAGCGATTTTTGCTCATCTTTTCTAGGATTTTTCAACTTTCTATACAATCTTGTTCAATTAAATCACGAGCTGTGGAACAAAGAATGGACCTCGTCCATCTCGGAGAAAGCGAGATGCTCTAAAACTATTTTTACTAAACGCACGAACCGCGCTGAATATGAAATATTTATGTTAAATCGAAGTAATTGGGAATTTCGTAAGTTATGTAGGGTATAAATTTATTTAACCGCTTTATTTAATGGGCTTGAGATAAATCTAAATGTTAGAATGGTTATTGCACAGATGTGATTTTACGGTCTTTACGTAAGCTAGTATCCACGAGGGGAAATAAAGTTATTAATTTTTTGCGTGTTATATTTAAATTTTAATTGTTTCAAATGATTTATTAGCATAATTTGTTCAAATATACATGGAGTCATCAAGGCGCTTAGAC
Organism: Cynaeus angustus; assembly: GCA_030157275.1. Classification (NCBI taxonomy): domain Eukaryota; kingdom Metazoa; phylum Arthropoda; class Insecta; order Coleoptera; family Tenebrionidae; genus Cynaeus; species Cynaeus angustus. The sequence continues at coordinate 12,702,317 of CM058067.1, forward strand.
CCGTGGGCGCAACTTTTATTTAATTATGCAAAATCTGATTACTACAGCAAAAAAACAAAATCGCTGAGGAAAGATACAGTGTGATTTGGTTTTTTAAATGAGTTAATAACAGACTAGAACATAACGGTGTATAAATTGAGTTGTGAGAAGCTCAGTGTGGGAATTTTTAAAAATTTTATTGATCACATTGAAGCCACTTTCTTTAGAAGTGGGAAACTCGTCACTTCTTTTAATTTTAATATTCGAGTTTTTGTTTTCTCTAGTTTGTGTTTGTGAAATGTTTGAGTTTTTTTTTGAATTTTTCTAAATTTTCAAATTACAATTACAAATACTATACAAGGTTTCAACTTCCAAAATTTGTAAATTTTTCCGCATTTTTCTAGATTTGGAAATGAGTAGATCACTTTAAGAGTTTTAAAATGATACACGTAAAAGTACAAAACTAAATTTCAAATTCCAGAGAAATCAAAATATATTCATATATTAAAAAAAAAGATTTTGGATTCGTTAAATTTCCTGAGCTTCAATAGTTTTAAATTTTTAATTAAAATTATTTAAAGAAATTTGGGTTCTTAAACTAATTCACAAAATTAGCAAAGTGAAGAAAATCTAAAGTTAAAAAATTCAAAAAAATTTGAAAAATTTGAAAAAAAAAATTAATATTAATAAAATTTTTACAATAAATAATTCTTAATATTAATTTAAATTTGATTTTTTGCAAATTTAGAGCTTTTTATGTTTACGCAATTTGTACTTTAGAAGTTTAGAAAGATATAGTAATGATCACATTGAAGCCATTAACATTAGAAAATTAGTAGAAAATTAGTACTAAATTGTTTTATACCACAAAAGTTCAAAAAATAAAGAATTAAAAAAAAAACAGAAGTTTAGAAAATTTAAAAAAATTAAATAATGTCAAAAATCCAAACACTTAAAGAATAAAATTATTCTAAAACATCTAAAGACACATAAAATCGAAAATTGTAAAAAAGGTCCTGGCGAAACCAAGGATCTAAAAGAATGTAAAATATTGTTAGCTTAAAAAAATCTAAGAATTTAAGGAATGTAGAGATATCAAAATATTTCAAAAATCAGGGACGTTTGGAAAATGGTGAAAGCAAAGATTTTCAGAGAAAAATCACAAAATGCCGAATATTTTCTTAATTCACTTAATCCAAAAAATTTAAAACACTTAGTGATTAAACTCTAGAAAAATTACAAGAATTAAAAAATAAAGAAAGATGAAAAATTTCAATAATATAAAAATTTTGAAAAATTTGGAGAATCCGGGAGAGCAAAACCTTGAGAATTCTAAGAATATGAAAGATCTAAAAAATTACTAAAATTCAAAGAATTGAAAAAGTATAAAAAAACAATAACTTCATCTTTAACGGATTTTTAAAATTTGAAATTTTTGAATTTTCTGAAATAGTAATGTAAAATAAAATCTTTGCAAATTCTTTGCTGTTTTTTGTTATATTTTGTACTTTAGAATTTTTTATGTTTTTAGAAGTAATCCAGTTTGACGGTTTAGAAAATTGTAGTAATGATCACATTGAAGCCATTAATATTAGCGATAGAAAATTGTTTAAAAAATGGCTGTCTTTACACTATAAATATTGGTAGTAAATTGTTTTATATCATATAGGTTCAAAATTTGAAGAATTTTAAAAAATTCAAAAATTTGGACCGTTCAGAAAATCTAAAAAAAAAAAATATCAAAAATTAAAACGCGTAAAGAATAAAATTATTCTAAAACACCTAAAGATTCAGAAGATCCGAAATTGTGAAAAAATAGATCAATATTCACAAAATTTAGAAAATATAGAGAATCGAAATGCCGAAACCAAAAATCCCGAGAAAAATTCAAAAGATTTTCTTAATTCACAGATTCCAAAAAATTACAAAAACTTAATAAATTTTGAAAACACAATAAAAGCAAAGCGATTTCAAAATTCAAAGTGATTAAACAATCTAGAAAAATTACAAAAAAAGTAAAAAAAGAAAAAATTACAATAATATAAAAATAAGAAAACTAACCATAAGAAAAAGAAAATTTAGAATTCTAAGAATTTAAAAAATCTAAAGAATTGCTAGAATCCAAAAAATTCTAAAATGCAGTGTCTAAAACACAAAAAATTCAAAGCAGTTTAAAATTTCTATGCTTTTCAAAACTTTCAAAGATTCTGAACTTTTTTTTAATGATTTGATGCAAAGAGCTCTGATTCACTCTTCCTAATTAATTTTACAAGTTGTTGGGTTTTTAATTTTTGCCTGAATTTATTTTTTATTAAAATCAGTTTTGATTATAGTTTTATTATATTTTGTTAGCGTTTGAGATTATTTTTGCTCAAATCTGTTTTTTTATGATTAGAATTGGAATAGAAAAAAACTATTCGAAATTTGATATTTATAATCTCTGAATTTTTACTAATTTAAAAATTTTTAATCAAATTTTTCACTTTTTTTGTACCAGCTAGTTGAAATGGGTAATTTTCTGGATTATATTGTAGTTTTAAAGTCAATAATTCAGATTCGAAAAAAATTGTTGCGATCGGAAATTCGTCATATCCAAATTCTGTAAGTTTCTAAATTTTTCTAATTTGAGGGCTCTACGTTTTTTTATTTAATTAAAAAATTAACAAAATTTATAAATCGTGAATTTTTAAAATTTGAAAATTTCAACAGACTCGAAAAGTACGAACAACTGAGAGAATACGAAGGATCCTAAAATTCCAAGAAATGCGAAGTATCTCAAGGATTAAAAAAGAGAAAAAAAATAAAAACATCCAAATTTTTAAAAGAATCTAAGAAAATGAAAAAAATTAAAAAAACGTTAAATGTACAAATTTAATTTAATTTAAGAAATCTGTCAAATCTAAGGATTGAAAAATAAATCCATAAAAAATCTTGAAGAATCCGAAGAATTTTAAAAATTCAAACAATTCAATGGATCTAATAAATTAAAACAATCGAGAACAATTTAAAAACAGAAAAAATCACTGCATCAACAAAATAAAAAAAAAATCGCAATGTAAAATAACTGTTATCTAAAAAAAAATTCAAGAATTAAAAAAATCTAGAAATTTGAAGAGTTTAGAAAATCTGAAATATACAAAATAAAAAAATTGTAACATCTAAACCCTTAAAAAAATCTAAGAAAATTAAAAAGATTCAAAGAATTGTAAAATGTACAAAATTTAGAAAATATAGATCCCTAAGAAATTTGTCAAATCCAAAGACCTAAAAAAGATCTAACAAAATTTGAGCTTAAAGAAATTTAAGAAATGAAATAAAACTTTAGAAATTAGAATTTTTTTTTGGAAAATCTCGAATTCAAAGAATTTTAAGAAAAATTTACAAAATGAAAAAAATCTCAATTCAGAAAACCCAGACAACTCAATAAACTAAGTAAACATAAAAAAATTGAAAAATCTAAATGAGAAGAATTTAACGAACACAAAAATTCAAAGAAACCATTTAAAAAAAAATCATTTCTATATATTTTGAATTTTTGATTTTTTTCCTCAAAATTTGGAGCTATCTTTTCATTGAGATCTTATTTGCTCAAATTTTGTACTTTTTTATTCACCTCTTGGTGTTTTCGTTTTAAAAAGTTTGGAACAGAAAAAAACTCTCCTGAATTTTGTTTTTTTTCTTTTTACAATCTTAAAAATTTCGAAACAAATTTTTCATATTTATTTGTAGCAGCTGGTTTAAGTGGGCAATTATCTGAATTATATTCTAATTTTAAAGTCAATAATTCAGATTCGAAAAAAATTGTTGCGATCGGAAATTCGTCATATCCAAATTCTGTAAGTTTCTAAATTTTTCTAATTTGAGGGCTCTACGTTTTTTTATTTAATTAAAAAATTAACAAAATTTATAAATCGTGAATTTTTAAAATTTGAAAATTTCAACAGACTCGAAAAGTACGAACAACTGAGAGAATACGAAGGATCCTAAAATTCCAAGAAATGCGAAGTATCTCAAGGATTAAAAAAGAGAAAAAAAATAAAAACATCCAAATTTTTAAAAGAATCTAAGAAAATGAAAAAAATTAAAAAAACGTTAAATGTACAAATTTAATTTAATTTAAGAAATCTGTCAAATCTAAGGATTGAAAAATAAATCCATAAAAAATCTTGAAGAATCCGAAGAATTTTAAAAATCCAAACAATTCAATGGATCTAAAAAATAAAAACAATCGAGAACAATTTAAAAAACAGAGAAAATTACTGCATCAACAGAATAAAAAAATAGCAATGTAAAATAACTGTTATTTAAAAAAAATTTCAAGAATTAAAAAAATCTAAAAATTTGAAGAGTTTAGAAAATCTGAAATATACAAATAAAAAAAATTATGAGATCTACACCCTTAAAAGAATCTAAGAGAATTAAAAAGATTCAAGGAATTGTAAAATGTACAAAATTTAGAAAATATAGATCTCCAAGAAATCTGTCAAATCCAAAGACCTTAAAAGAATCAAACAAAATTTGAGCTTAAAGAAATTTAAGAAATGAAAAAAAACTAAAAAAAATCATTCCTATATATTTTGAATTTTTGATTTTTTTCCTCAAAATTTGGAGCTATCTTTTCTTTGAGATCTTAGTTGCTCAAATTTTGTACTTTTTTATTCACCTCTTGGTGTTTTCGTTTTAAAAAGTTTGGAACAGAAAAAAACTCTTCTGAATTTTGTTTTTTTTTTTCACAATCTTAAAAATTTCGAAACAAATTTTTCATATTTATTTGTAGCAGCTGGTTTAAGTGGGCAATTATCTGAATTATATTCTAATTTTAAAGTCAATATTTCAGATTCGTAGAAAACTGTTCTGATCGGAAATTACTCATTTAAAATCTTTGAGTTTTTAAAATTTCTTGATTTTTTTGTTTTTATTGTAATTTTGTCATTTTTGTTACATTAAAAATTTAAAATGTTTCTTTGAAACTCTCAGACTGAGTTCAAGTTCCGCTTAAATTGGCTTTACATCCGCAATTTCAAGTACTAATAAAAATGCAAATGATCCCATTTTTACATAAAGCTCCCTTCACACGAGGTGTGTCTGCATCCTGCAATTCAGTTCTCCACAAACGGAAATAATTGACAGCTTCTCCAAAGAACCTCTCATTAAAATTTCGAAAGCAAGGACAATCCTTAACAAAACAAATTTTTTTCTTAAAATCCTTGCATTTCCCGGAATTCTTGACAATGGCAGGGCGCTAATTGACCAATTTAGAGCACGATTAAATAACAGTTAATTACAAGAACTTTGGTATTTGAGACAAGTGGTCTGAAAAGCGCCTACGTTGGAAGAATTTCACAATTTCAAACAAAGACTTTGATAGTGTAATAGCTCATTAAATCCTTCAGGTTCGTGTCTTTGCAAAGAACAATGTCAGTAATAAATGTCAACTGCTTTTTATAAATTTTAGTAAAATATTTTGAAATTGATCGAAATCGGTGTGGGTTACATCAAGAGAAATTGGATGATTCAGCAAAAATCGAATGGCTTTTTATGCAACACGATCATTGTTCGTTGACACTATTTACGTGTCGACGTTTCATCACGTCTTAATTGGCTTCGATAAACCACGCATTTTGTGGAATTTCATCAAATTCCCCCTCCCCCAAATTCCGATCTATTAAAAACATTACATCACAAATCAATGATGATTTCCTCATTCTCTCCGAAGATTTCGCATTCACACGTGAAATGTATCCAAATCCGAAAACTTTACTTTCCAATTACCTTGATTAGTACCGCTCTCAAGGTAGTACTCTACGTAATTGTAATAACACGTGACAACGTAACCTATTTAAATGTCATCCGAAATCAGCTCAAAATTCAAAACGAACAAAATCTCATCTGGTTAGTAGTTAAAATCATGAGCAATTAGCGGAGAATTTCGTCTGTGGTGCAACCTTGTCTGGTTAGAAATTTCGCCTGGAGAAACGTTAGACAATAGGAGCTTGAAAAATTGATTTAAAGTGGTACTTGCGATTTTAATAAATCTGAACAAAAAGAAACGACGGAGAAACGTGTGCGTGTTATGTAGAGATTTTGAGTGTGATCATTATGAATTTTTAGTGCCTTGAGGTGTAGAGATTGAGTTGTTGGTTTTTAGCTATAAATCGGTTATGACTGTGGGAAACAGAAGTTGAAGATGGAAATGCGTGAAAGCATGTGCGAAGTCACAATGATCACATTGAAGCCACTGAGCTCATAAAAATTATTGAAAACGATCTGCTGTCTCAACACTTTTTCTCCCGGATTCCTCCAGTTCTTAATGTTAAGGTCGTCAGGGATTCTCGCAAAAGTCCCACACATGCAAATCTCAGTTTTTAAACTTGACCTTTAAAAAGAAAGAAGACTCGCTGAAGAAAGTGGTTTATTTTTCACGATCAAACATGGCATTGTTGGTCGTTAAATAAATTTTAACGTTTCTCTTCGAATATGATGCGACACATTTTACCTTAAACTTTGCATTCGACACGGTAACCTTGCGAGTTTTTTTTTTATTAAATTGTGCAACGAAAGTTCAAACTTTAGATTTATGTGCGCACATTAAGGAATTAGGGCACTATTGTTCTTGATAATATCTGTCTTCATAAATTTGATGTGTATAGAATTTCACACCCATTTTTTAGTTGTTTTCCAGTGGAAAATGGAGCAAGGTTTTGTTTTATTAAGGAGTTGTTAAATTTGTTTAATTCTTGTTGCGGGATTGTGAAAAATTGATTTTATCGGTTAAATGGTTTATGTGAGTGATTTGGTTGGAGTTAAATGGGCTATTTTTTAACCCTAATTAACCTGGCGTTTGATCGTTGTGTAGATAAATGAGGGCTACACGTTTTAAGATTATTGCTGGTTTTAATTTGCGGTTTTTGTATTAACAGTTTGGGTGTTGCCGTAGAGTAAATATGATCTTTATTAGATGTTTATGCAACAAATCGTTGGCTCACTTTCAGAATTAGTCATGTTTAATGAGCAAATAATGCAAGGAGATTGTGTACAAACAAATTTTTGAAGATGTGGAAAAAGGAGCATTTTTTTACATTTTTTTTTGATATTTTTTATTTTCCTATTTTCCAATTTTTTTATCTGAAACTTTCTACTTTTTAAATTTTGTAAGTATTCAGTTTTTCACTTTTTCATTGTCTTTTTTAGCATTTTTAAATTTTGTATTTTTCGAACTTTTTTAAGGTCTTGAATTTCTACTTTCCTAATTTTTTTATTAGTAGTATTTTTTATTTATATTTTTTGGACTACTTTGTTTTAGATTTTTTTTTAAATTGTTTTCAACTTTCCATTTATTTTGTACGTTTTCATTTAAGGTGCTTTCAATTTTTATTTTGGTTTGTTTTAGATTAAAAATTTCTCATATTTTGTTAAAAAAATTTATTTAGTCTGTGCATGCCTTGAATATTTTGAATCTACATTTTTTTTAGTACTTTTGGTCCTTTTGCAAAATTTAGATTAATTAAACAATGAACATTTTTAGAATGTACCTTATTTTACTTCTTAGACTTTCTGGTCACGCTAAACTTTCTGAAATTGTGCTTAGAGTTTAGGAATTTTTGGATCCTTTTGCATTGTTTGACTTGTTTATATTTAGTGAAATATTTGGATTTTCTGGACTTGTTTGTGGTTTTGATATACTTAATTGTTTTTCGGGTTCTTCAGGTTCTTCAGGTTTTTCAGGTTCTTCGGGTTCTTCAGGTTCCAGGTTCTTCAGGTTCTTCAGGTTCTTCACGTTTATCAAATGTTTCAGGTTCTACGAGTTATTTAAGTTTTTAATATTTTTCAGGTTCTTCAAATTGTTCAGGTTCTTTAAGTTTTTCAGATTCTCCAGATTCTTCAGATTCTTCAGATTCTTCAGATTCTTCAGATTCTTCAGATTCTTCAGATTCTTTAGATTCTTCAGATTCTTCAGATTCTTCAGATTCTTCAGATTCTTCAGATTCTTCAGATTCTTCAGATTCTTCAGATTCTTCAGATTCTTCAGATTCTTCAGATTTTTCAGATTCTTCAGATTCTTCAGATTCTTCAGATTCTTCAGATTCTTCAGATTCTTCAGATTCTTCGGATTCTTCAGATTCTTCGGATTCTTCAGATTCTTCGGATTCTTCGGATTCTTCGGATTCTTCGGATTCTTCGGATTCTTCGGATTCTTCGGATTCTTCGGATTCTTCGGATTCTTCGGATTCTTCGGATTCTTCGGATTCTTCGGATTTTTCGGATTCTTCGGATTCTTCGGATTCTTCGGATTTTTCGGATTCTTCAGATTTTTCGGATTCTTCAGATTTTTCGGATTCTTCGGATTCTTCGGATTCTTCAGATTTTTCGGATTCTTCAAATTCTTCAGATTTTTCAGATTCTTCAGATTCTTCGGATTCTTCGGATTCTTCGGATTCTTCGGATTCTTCAGATTCTTCGAATTTTTCAGATTTTTCGGATTCTTCGGATTCTTCGGATTCTTCAGATTTTTCGGATTCTTCAGATCCTTCTTTCTTTAGATTCTTCAGATTCTTCAGATTCTTCAGATTCTTCAGATTCTTCAGATTCTTCAGATTCTTCAGATTCTTCAGATTCTTCAGATTCTTCAGATTCTTCAGATTCTTCAGATTCTTCAGATTCTTCAGATTCTTCAGATTCTTCAGATTCTTCAGATTCTTCAGATTCTTCAGATTCTTCAGATTCTTCAGATTCTTCAGATTCTTCAGATTCTTCAGATTCTTCAGATTCTTCAGATTCTTCAGATTCTTCAGATTCTTCAGATTCTTCAGATTCTTCAGATTCTTCAGATTCTTCAGATTCTTCAGATTCTTCAGATTCTTCAGATTCTTCAGATTCTTCAGATTCTTCAGATTCTTCAGATTCTTCAGATTCTTCAGATTTTTCAGATTCTTCAGATTTTTCAGATTTTTCAGATTCTTTAGAGTCTTAGGTTCTTTGGTTGTTCAGGTTTTTTAGTTTCTTCAGGTTTTTCACATTTTCGAGATTTTTTAGGATTTTCAGATCCTTTACGCCCTTCAGGTTTTTCAGGTTCTTCAAGTTCTTTAGGTTTTTCAAGTTTTTCAGATTTTCCAGGTTTTTTAGATTTTTCAGGTTTTTTAGATTTTTCAGATTTTTCAAATCTTTTAAATTCTTTTAATTATTAAAATTTTTAAGATTTCTTTTGAATTTTTTTAAAGGCTTTCATTGTTTGCGATTTTTGAATTTCTGAAATTTAGAATTTTTTAGTTATTCATGGCAATTTTGAAATATTTAAATTTTTGAATTCTTTAGATATTTTAAACCATTAACATTTTTGGATTATTAAAAGTCTTTGGATTTCCAGGATTCTCTAGATTTTTACTTTTCTTTAATAAAATTTTTGGATTTTGTCGATTCTGTCAATATTTTTAGATTTCTTTGGATGCTTTTGGTAGTCCATTTTTTTGGACTTTTTTGGAGTTTAAAATTGATTGATTTGTTACATATTTTGTTTGTAATTTTAATTGCATTCCTTGTATTTAATATATTTTTGGTGTTATTTTTACTCTTTTAAAATTTTCATTTTTTTTTCTGATTTTTGGATTATTTATAGTTTAAATTTTCTCATTTTTTTCAATTTATTGGATTGTTTAGATTTTTTATATATTTTGAATTCTTTGCATTCTATGTGTTTTTTTAATCTTTTGTGCTCTTAGTAATCTTTATATTTTGTGTATTTTTTAAATTCTTCAAAATTTTTGAAATTTTTGCGTATTATATTTTTGTAGTTTTTGCATTCTTTGTTTTCTATCCGTTTGTGTATTTTTGAAATTTATTGGATTAGTTGAGTTCTTTGTATTTTTGTATTCTTTGTATCTTTCGTATCTGTGTTTTTTTTTGAATTTTCTATAATCTTTAGATTTTTTGAGATTTTTGCATTATTTGCATTCTTTTGATTTTTTGTATTTTTTGTATTTTTGGTATTCTATCCATTTTTTTGCTTTGTTTTATTTACACTTTTCAGATATTTTTAATTTTTTGTTTTTATTGATTTTAAATGTTTTAGACCATCAGAAAAATTTGACTGTTCTGAAACTTTTCTATTTATTTTGTTTTTTCTATTTTTGTATATGCAGTACATTTTTTACATTTTTTAAATTTTTTCAAATTATTTTCATACTATTTGAATAGTATAAACAAATATATTTTTTATATTAGTTGTATTTTTTGTGTTTTTGTATGCTTGTACCTTTTGTATTCTTAATATTTTTTACTTAGTTCTTTTTCTTTTTGTCTTTTTAAGTTTTTTTTTTAAATTTTTTTCATTCTTTGTTTTCTATTTTTGTAATTTTTGTAACGTTTTTAGTTTTATTCACACTTTAAAAAAAATAAACAAAAACAAAACAAATTCTTTTGTGAGACGAAAATTGATAAAATTTTGCATGCAACACGCAGAAAATTTAAACTTTTTCTTGTGCGTAAAACACTCACAGGATTATTCTACGTTTGCAACTTGTTACATAAATAGCTACTATAATTTCTTAAAATAAAAAAAAAATAGGTCTTTTAACTTTTGTTTTTGTTTTTAAAAAATTTATTGATAGTTTTAACTTAATCATCTTTACATGAAGTCATCTTTGTTTGTGTTTTCCCACAAATTGCGAATAATTATCGTAAACTCTATCACATGACTGAGAGAAAGTGCATTCTAGTGATGATTTGAACAGCAAATAAAAACCCATTTTGATTAACAATTGTGGTAATCTAACCGAAAACGAAAGTCTTTTAAAGAGCAAATAACACCAAAGAATTAATGATTAAATATTTGCATAAAACAATGTTACTAAAACTCGCTAATTTATGGCCGTGTTTAACAAGACGAAATTACCAACTTGTGAAAGATGAGAAATGGCCAATTAAAAAATTACTTTTGGTCATTATACAAGTCAGGAGGTGTCAAATCGTCCTTGACAAAACAAGAATTAAACATAATTTAGTGATTGTCGCAACAATGTTCGCAGACATAAAAGTGAAGTCTGAGATTAATCAAAGAACTGGTTAGAAATTACTCAATTCCCATTTCCGCTCGAGATCCATACGAAAATCTTCCTCAGAAAAGCAAGCTAATGAGAATAGCTTACAAATGACTTTCACTGATACAATAAAAGTGGAAAAATTAAACATGCTAAGTGACGACAGATGTTACGACTACCAACTGCGTACAATTAGGGGAATTTGCAATTTCAACATTAGCGTTGCGCACCGGTTTGCACCATCAATTCCTGCTAGCCTCCAGGCAGGAATTCGTATCTTAAATGAATCTCTGTTAACCGCCGTTTTTCAATCGACGCGTGGGCGGATAACACGAAATTTAACCCTAATTGATAAAAATCTAATAAAAGATAAGTTTATGTTATATAATGGTCTGCCGCAACAGTTGTTTTACTGCTTTTCATGAAATAAACGATCTGAATGTGGAACGTGGCCAAATTTATTGTTATGTCAGCTCGTGGGCACTAATGATTCAAATTTTTATAGAAAAAATGACACCCCCACTTTCACCTGTGGTTTTAGTACCACCAAATCGTTCCGATTAGCCCAATTTCGCAAGATGATCTATACATTTTGATGTAGGCCCTGACCGAACTGTACAAAAGGAGGGGTGCTTCTTTCTCTTCACAAACTTCTGATAGTCTCTAGTGGAATAAGTGACAGTGTAAGCGACTGACCCTACCACATCCGACCTGGTTGGTCTGTCGCGAAAGAAGTACCTACTGAGCGCGGGTGTTGTGTTGTGTTGTGATTTACTATTTATTCAAAGTGTGTGTGCCATATTAGCGTTTGGTTATGGGCTGTCAAAGGTAAGGGTGGATTATTTTTTTTATATATTTTTACACCTCAAACTCAATTTTTTTATTGACTTTTTTGACGTAATTGCACTCCAAATGGAATTTATGAGCGTGTAGTACCAACATTTTGAATCTTTCAAATTTATTAGGAGTACTTGTTTTGCGCAAAATTTGATACTCTTGTACGACTTCAATTACAATTAAATATAAAAATTCGAAGAATGGTCTAAAATTTACATTTGGAGGAGCTTTTGTCAGAAACGTAAAAAAATTGATTTCTGCTTTGCTTCCTGTATTTTCTCCTCTTTCGTAGCGCTTTTCTTTCGTGTTTTTTTTCCTATATTTTGAACTAAATTTGTTTACAAACAAAAAACAGCAGCAAAAAATGTTTTAACAGAATTTTTGGGGCTTAAATTTTTAATTGTCGGATATAGTTATTTATTTATAAATTAATTTCCCTATTTATTATTTTCTCTGACTCTTAAAACAATTGTCATAAAAAATAGTGTAGAAATAGCAATTTTTTTTGAAAATCACGTTTTTGTCTTTTGTATAAAGTTGTTTTAATCTAAAAATATTTTTAAAAAAATTACTAAATTTGCCCCAAAAAATTAAAAACTTGAAATTTGAATCAAACTTATTGATTTATTTATTTCTTTTGATTTCGGTTTTTTCTTTCATAGTTATGTTTTCTTGTTCTGTTTCTTTTTTCTTTTATATTTATTTTATTGTATCATTTTTTATAATATCATGTAATATAATTCTGGTAAAGAAGTGATCCTTCATTTTTTTGTAAATTTATTGATAACAACACAATTTGTTTTCGATCTTGAATTTTATAAATTATTTCAAAAACCTATCAGGAAAATTTTTGGTATAGTATACACAAAAACTAATGTAAACATAAAATTTCATTTTATTTTGTAGCGATTTCCGGAATTTTTGAAATAATGGGAATATAAGTGGCTCTCTTTTTGAATTTTTATAATTTTTGGAATTTTATATTTTACAACTTTTCGGAATTGTATACATTTTTTTCTAGTTCTGTTTCTAGTTTAATTTTTAGATAAAAAATTTCTTTGCTTCAAGATTGTTTCTGATTTTCAAGATTTTTATGTCCTTGGGAGATTATATGATTGTTAAAAAAAAGATTCTTCAATTTTTTGAATTAATTGGTAACAACACAATTTATTTTCCATTTTGAAATTTTGTAATTATTTCAAAAACCTATCAGGAGTATTTTTTGTATATTATGTACAAAAACTAATGTAAACATAAAATTTCACTGTATTACGATTTCTGGAATTTTTGGAGTAATGGGAATTTAAGTCGCTTTTTTTTTGATTTTTAGAATTTTTGGAATTTTATATTTTACAAACTTTTCGGAATTGTATACAGATTTTTCGTCTTAAAATGTTTCTAGTTTAATTTTTAGGCGAAACAATTCTTTGCTTCAAAATTGTTTATAATTTGCAAGATTTTTATATCTTTCGAAGTTGATTTAGAATTTTTATGGTTGTTAGGATTTTTTTTTTGGAGGAAATCCAAAGTTTTTCGAATTTTTGTTGCATTAAGAATTTATATGTCTGAGAATACATTTTGTTTTTTATTTTTTAGTCCAAGAACTTTTAGTCCGAGAACTATCGGCTAATTCAGATGTTTTAGAATTTTGAAATTTTAGAATTTTTTCTTAATGTTTTCTGAATTTTGTTGAATCTACCGTTTTAGAATTTTCTGAATTTTAGAAATTATATCAAATAAATTTATACTCCTAGCTTTAGAATAATTCAAAAGCTCTTCAAAATTGTAACATCTGAAATGTTTTCGGCAATTTACACAACGTTTTGCTGTTTTTAGAAAAAAATTGTCTTCGATTTTGGTGTAATTTTGAAATTTTTGCGTCTTTTAGGTTGTTAGAAAGTGTTAGTGTGTTAAATTTTTAAGTTTTCTAATTCATTTTAAATTTAAAAGTTTTTCATACTGTTTAGAATTTTTATGAATCTGAAGTTTTTATAGTTTTTGATTTTAGTGTTAGAATTTTTATATTTTTCCCCAGAATATTTGAAGGTAATAATTATATTGTTTCATTTTTTCCATAAAAGTTATAAAAAAAAAATTTCCAGGACCTTTGTAATTATTAGGATCTTTTGAACTTCAAAAGCGCCTGCTAACCTATACACCAAAAATTTGTAAGAAAACTGCTGACGCGCGTTTCGACCGCAAAGCTACCATCATCAGAGCAATCAGTTTATTCATCATATCAGATTAATCAAATTCAATCAATTCCAATCAGTTTAATTTAATCTACCGGCAAAGCTACCATCATTAGAACGATGAATAAACTGATCAGTTTAATCATTGCTCTGATGATGATAGTTTTGCTGCCGAAACGCGCATCATCAATTTTGTGAGAAATTTTTGGTGTGTAAATTAGCAAGTGTAGTAAGGTATTGTAAACAGCAAATTAGAATTTTTGTCTTTCGAATTTCTATCAATTTCAAGTTTTTTTCTACTTTCAGCACGTGGATGTCGGAAACAACAAAGTTTCGTGTAATATATTCGAAAGAAAGGTAATTGCATCAGCTGCATTTCTGTTTGGCGATTTCAATAAAATTGAACGTAGACGCAATTACCGTTGAAGTAATTTATAAAATTAAATTGTTATAAATAAATTAAACAGAGAAACAGTGAATGACACTTTTTCCAATATACTCTTTTACTTTTCTAAAATTCGCGGAAGTCGGTGTAGTGTAATTATTATAAATGATATTATTAGCACTAATAATTTATTATAAGAAAATTATCAACTATCGACACATTTACCGCCGTTATCAACAAAATAAATTACTTGTGCATACATCCATATCAATTGTGGCTTTTAGAACCAATAGTCGTTCACACTAATTAAAATTGTGAGCTAATTGTGCTTTCGCTTTAGTTACATAAAGCAGAAAAATCCAAAGTGACCTTAACCATCGAGTTTTTTTGTACAAACTGGTAGCACTTATGTCATCGTAAAAACGCCTCACTTTGCGTAAATCTAACGTAATTAACCGAAAGGTTACTAGAACACCAAAACAACCGGTTCAAGTTCCTTTCTTCTTCAAATTGTACCATTCTATCCAACTTTCGCCACATAAAAAGAAGAAAATTTGTATTAATAATAATCGAAAGGAACAGTGAACGTCATACAGTGGATGAGCAGGGAAGATCCCTGATAAATTGTTCGTGATTACAGAACGTGAAGTCTTTTTTTTTCACATGAAAACTTTGACTTTCAGAGCGTAAAAAAAAAACGACAAAGATGTCAGGCGAACTTCATGATTAGGCAAAAATTAGTTGAAATGATTAAATCAGTGTCGAGGTTTTCGATCTTGGCTTCATTAAACTAAGCTTCCAGGTGAAATGGAAGAAAATAATCACTTCGTGATGGCTCAATTCCTTGTGAGAATTCGAGATGGTGTACCGAAAAATACGATCGTTGACAAGATATGAATCGCACTGGAGGCAGTGTTAATTTAGATTTTATCGCAATTTTGTAGTCATGTCACATAAAAAAATGAAGAATTTGTTGCTACACGGATTTTTAAGATGTCAAGGAAAGTGGATGTGAGTTATTTTTACGTGCTAAAAAAAGCGGAACTAAACGGTATCTGGCGTTATCTGAGCTGGTTTAAAAAGGAGAAGAACAGGAAAACACAGAAAATAGAACAGAACGACGGTGAAATGGAAGAGAAGTGAAAGAGAATAATAAGTTGGAAAACGGCATCTCGTTCGTTATTGAATTTGGGTAACTAATCGTTAAATTTTTCGTTTATTTCATTTTTTTTATAATTTTGTAATTATATGTCAACCATTGATAGAATATAACAAAATGTAACAAATTAGGAAACTGAAAAATACAATCGAACAGCACAAAAAACAAAACAGTTTAACTTTATAGTATTAAATTTTTGCGTTTTTTGATATCTTTTTTCTTTCTTCCATTTTTTCTGTTTTATATTAATTTGTAATGTGTGTTTTCTAATTTTGTTATTTTTTTATATTTTGTATTTTATAATTTTCACTCCTGTTTTTTGCTCGTTCAAGTTGCAATTCTTTCAGTTTTTTTTAATGTGTGTCTCCTGCTTTCTTTCTTTTTTTTTGTTCTGTTCTACGCTTTATTTTATGTATCAGATTTCTGCGTTTTACACTATAAAAATTTTCCCCATCTTCTAGTTTCTGTTGTTTAACTTTAGTAAGATTCTCACTCTTTGCTGTTTTTTCTTAACTCATTTTCCTTGTTTTTTAATTCATTTAAATATTTTTGCATGTTTTTCTTTGCTTTTAATTTTTATTATGTTTATTAATCAAATTTTTACTGTTACTACTGTTCTTTGTTCTATTTCTGTTATTTCTTTTTTTAAGTTTTTTTTTTGTTTCTGTTTAAATTTTTAAACTGTTTCCTTATTTCGTTTTTTTATATTTTTCTCACTTTTATCTTGTCTTTTTAGTATTGTTTGATATTAATTTACTATTTTGTAGTTTTTTTTAATCTATTTTTGTTTTTATTTTTTATTTTCGCAACTTTTGTTTTTATTCTATATTGTCAGTTTTCTCATTTTTATTTTTATTACCTCAATTCATTTCTTTATTCTTACTTGTTGTGTTTGTTTCTTAATTAACTTTTTTTTCAAATTCTCACGTTTTTATCTCCGTTTCGTCTTTTCTTTCCTTTTTACTTTATGTTTCGTATTTTTTTTATTATTGTTATTTTTTTATATTTTGTATTTTTTAATTTTCACTCCTGTTTTTTGCTCGTTCAAGTTGCAATTCTTTCAGTGTTTTTTAATGTGTCTCCTGCTTTCTTTCTTTTTTTTTGTTCTGTTCTACGCTCTATTACATGTATAAGATTTCTGCGTTTTACACTATAAAAATTTTTCTCATCTTCTGGTTTCTGTTGTTTAACTTTAGTAAGATTCTCACTCTTTGCTGTTTTTTTCTTAACTCATTTTCCTTGTTTTTTAATTAATTTAAATTTTTTTGCATGTTTTTCTTTGCTTTTAATTTTTATTATGTTTATTAATCTAATTTTTGCTTATTTTTAATTTTTCTAATTTTATTTTTACTTGTTACTACTGTTCTTTGTTCTATTTCTGTTATTTTTTTTTTTAAGTTTCTTTTTGTTTCTGTTTAAATTTTTAAACTGTTTCCTTATTTCGTTTTTTTTTATATTTTTCTCACTTTTATCTTGTCTTTTTAGTATTGTTTGATATTAATTTACTATTTTGTAGTTTCTTTTAATCTATTTTTGTTTTTTATTTTTTATTTTCACAACTTTTGTTTTTATTCTATATTGTCAGTTTTCTCATTTTTATTTTTATTACCTTAATTCATTTCTTTATTCTTACTTGTTGTGTTTGTTTCTTAATTAACTTTTTTTTAAATTCTCACGTTTTTATCTCCGTTTCGTCTTTTCTTTCCTTTTTACTTTGTTTCATATTTTTTTTATTTTTGTTTTTTTTTTATTACCTGCATTATGCTTTTTATACATTTATTCTTTATAATTTTCTATACTTTTTGTGCCGTTTCTATCTTTGTTATATTTTAATAAATGTATCTTCTTTTATGCTTCTATAAAAACTTAATTACTTTTTTTTCTCCATTTTTGGCAATTTTTCTAAAAAATGATGTAAATTCTTTGTTTTTTATTCTAATTTCGCTTTTTTTTATTCACAGTTCTATATTTGTGTTAGCTGTTGTGTTTTCGTAGTCTTTTTGCTTCTGTTAATTATTTAATATTGCTTATAATTTTTTTGCTTTTTTTCTGCTTTTTACATTTTTTGATATTTTTTTTTTATTCGTACATTGCACAATTTTAACAGTTTTTGTTCTCTTTAGAATTTCCAGTTGTAAATTATAAAAAAAAGGCAAAACAAGATTTGTTTGTACTTTCCAGAATTTTTAGAGTTTCCAGAATTTCTATAGGCCAAAAAATCTATAATTTCAAAAATACCAATTTCGTGCTCCAAAATTTGATTGATCCCTTTCAGAATATTGATAAATCTACAGTTTCTTAGTTTTTAAAATTTGTATAATTTTTAGAACTTGTCAGATTCTCTAAAAAGTTCTAAAATTCTGTACTTACGAGTAATTTTCACAGTTTCTGAAAACCAAAAATAGTGTAAAAATAGCAAAAACGTATTTTTGTTATTTTTTACCTTTCAACACGTGGATGTCGAAAACAACAAAATTTATAATATATTGAAAATATGTAGGATCAGCTGCATTTCTATTTTTAGAAATTAGATTTTTTTAGACCTGCTTTTTACATTTTTATATTTTTGAGCTTCTTTTCGTTTTCAGATCCTTTTGATTTCTGTTTTGTTTGCCTTTTGTTTATTGCCTCTCTGTTATCTTTATTCTCTGTTATTTTCAATACTTTTCATGCTGTTTGTTCTCTCAATTTCTTTAGTCGCTGTTTATTTCCCGTTTATTTCTTGATTTCAATTTCATTTTTATTGTTGTTTATACATGTTCTCTTTTGTTTCTATAACTCTTTCTTTTTCTCTATTTTTCACAGTTTTGCGTCTCCATCTCCTAAAATCCTCTTTTTTTGTTTTTCTTCTTCTATTATTTATTTAATTCTGTGTTCCCACTTTTCGACCACATTTATTTTTGTTTTTCTTATTGTTTCTTGTTCTGAGATCTTTGATAGTTTGTAACAGATGTGACCAAGAAATGTTATCTGGCTCAATTTAGCACAGTGAGAAGAAAAATTACACAACATTTGAGTCAATAAATCAAACTCTTGGTTGTCACTTCAAACAAAGACTTGCCTTATTTACTTTTGCCTAGCTGAACATTCCAAACAATACCTCAATTAATCAATCATTCTGGAAACCTAACAACACACAAAAGAATACGAACCAAATAAAAGTTGATTTCCTACAGGAAGCTCCGTCTGACATTTTTAATTAATTAATAACTGTATCAAGAATTTACTGTGACATTCATACCTAATTTGCACAGATCCATTTTTTCTTCTTTAACCTTCAATCCATCATCATGTTTCCTGCATGCACATTCCATGGTGGATAAGGTTACGGTAATCTGTTGGTATATGCTGGTAGTGACCATTTCCGTGGATTACTATAAATATTTATTAGAGTTGGGGTGATTGGTTAACATTATGAAGAGCGAAAGGAAAACTTTCACTCCATGACCGCATCTCTAGTCTGTGTTTCTTTGACCTCATAAGCAGATGACCATGTCATGGGGTTAAAGTAGGCGTGTGAAAAACAAGGTACAATAATAGGTACTCAAATTTTCGGGCCAAAGGAAAGTTTAGAGTGAAAATTGGAAAAATCCGGTTTGCTTGTATTAAAATATGATAATAGTTATATTTATTACTAGCGGTAAATTCACGTCAATTTTAATTCCTCTGATGCAATTTATGTAATATTTACTTCTTTTGGAAAAGGCCATAAGGCGCTCTCAATCGAACACGACGCGTGAAAGTATTTTTGCTGTTCAATATAAGAAAAATGTGAAAGCAAATTAATAGTTTGTTTTCGAATTTTAAATTAAAATGGTACATTGAATACTTATTAGTATTGTGCTGTATTAGTGACCTCCATGTCTTAGAATGACCACGTGCACCGTTAGAAATGTGCTACAAATTTGGCACAAGAATTAGTCGGATTATTGAAAGGTCGAAATTTACGTAAGCGAACGAAACGAAAATTAGAAAATTAGTTGACATCTTTATGTTAATTGTTAATTAAAATAAACGGTGCCTGATGTACTCTACGTGATATTTTCACTTCCTAGGAAGTGTTTAGCGGAGTTCTTTCAGTTTTTTTAGATGCAGCCTTTTGTTCTATTTTTTTTTCTTTCTATTATTTCTCCGTTTTTGTTCTTTTATTCCCTTTTGTTGTTAATTTTGTAATTATTTTACCATCTTTGTATTTCTATAATTTTTTTACCATCTTTCTATTTTTATGATTTTTTATTGTTTCAGGTTTTTCATCTTCAATTTGATTTTCTCTGTTTCATCTTTTGCGTTATCTCTCTTTGGATTTTCGTATGATCTTTAATATGTACTTTTTTGTAATTTTTGTGTTTCTATTTCTGTTGGATTGACATTCATTTTTTTATTGTCTATTTTTGTTATATTTTCTTTTGTGGTATCTTTTTCGTTTTTTTTTTTTATTGATATAATTCATATTTATTGCTTTTTATTTTCTCCTTTCTCTTCTTTATTTAACATATATTTCTTTAGATATATTTTTTTCTTCCATCCGTACTTTTTCTTGCCTTTTTTTTCAGTCTTGCTTTAAGAGTTTTTTTTTTAATTTTTGTTTTAAATATTCCGTGTTTTTATAATTATTATTTTCACTTTTTTACTCTTTCGTTATCTTTTATTTTTGATATTAATAACTTATTCTCTTTTCGCCCCTTTCTTTTTTATTTAATTTTATTTTATAGTCTTACTTTATTTTTTTTTATGCCATATTTTGTTTTCTTCGATTCTATTTCTTTTATTATTATTTCATTGGCTTTTTAATTGTCTAAAACTTACTTAATCTATTTGAATGTGATCGATAAATTTCTTCTTATTTTTCCCCTTTATTGTTTTTCTGTCTTTATCTTTTATTTTTGATATTAATTATTTTATCTCTTTTTGCCTCTTCCTTTTCTATTTAATTTTATTTCGTAGTCCTACTTTATTGATTTTTAATTATGCCATATATGTTTTATTGCTTCAATTCAATTTTTTTTATTTTTACTTCTTTTTTTTCACTGTTTTATTTATACTCTTTTCTGTTCATTTCATTGGCCTTTTTTTGCTCTAATGTTTATTTACTTAATTTATTTGAATGTGATCGATAAATTTCTTTCTATTTTTCCCTTTTATTTCTTTTCTGTCTTTATCTTTTATTTTTGATATTAATTATTTTATCTCTTTTTGCCTCTTCCTTTTCTATTTAATTTTATTTCGTAGTCCTACTTTATTGATTTTTATTCATGCCATTTTTGTTTTATTGCTTCAATTCTATTTTTTTTATTTTTACTTCTTTTTTTTCACTGTTTTATTTGTACTCTTTTCTGTTCATTTCATTGGCTTTTTTTTGCTCTAATGTTTACTTACTTAATTTATTTGAATGTGATCGATAAATTTTTTCCTAATTTTCCCTTTTATTTCTTTTCTGTCTTTATCTTTTATTTTTGATATTAATTATTTTATCTCTTTTTGCCTCTTCCTTTTCTATTTAATTTTATTTCGTAGTCCTACTTTATTGATTTTTATTTATGCCATTTTTGTTTTATTGCTTCAATTCTATTTTTTTATTTTTACTTCTTTTTTTTTACTGTTTTATTTGTACTGTTTTCTGTTCATTTCTTTGGCTTTTTTTTGCTCTAATGTTTACTTACTTAACCTATTGGAATGTGATCGATAAATTTCTTCCTATTTTTCCCTTTTATTTCTTTTCTGTTTTTATCTTTTATTTTTGATATTAATTATTTTATCTCTTTTTGTCTCTTTCTTTTCTATTTAATTTTATTTCGTAGTCCTACTTTATTGATTTTTATTTATGCCATTTTTGTTTTATTGCTTCAATTCTTTTTTTTTATTTTTACTTTTTTTTTTCACTGTTTTATTTGTACTGTTTTCTGTTCATTTCATTGGCTTTTTTTTGCTCAAATGTTTACTTACTTAATTTATTTGAATGTGATCGATAAATTTCTTCCTAATTTTCCCTTTTATTTCTTTTCTGTCTCTATCTTTTATTTTTGATATTAATTATTTTATCTCTTTTTGCCTCTTCCTTTTCTATTTAATTTTATTTCATAGTCCTACTTTATTGATTTTTATTTATGCCATTTTTGTTTTATTGCTTCAATTCTATTTTTTTTTTATTTTTACTTTTTTTTCACTGTTTTATTTATACTGTTTTCTGTTCATTTCATTGGCTTTTTTTTGCTCTAATGTTTACTTACTTAATTTATTTAAATGTGATCGATAAATTTCTTCCTAATTTTCCCTTTTATTTCTTTTCTGTCTTTATCTTTTATTTTTGATATTAATTATTTTATCTCTTTTTGCCTCCTCCTTTTCTATTTAATTTTATTTCGTAGTCCTACTTTATTGATTTTTATTTATGCCATTTTTGTTTTATTGCTTCAATTCTATTTTTTTTATTTTTACTTCTTTTTTTTCACTGTTTTATGTGTACTGTTTTCTATTCATTTCTTTGGCTTTTTTTTGCTCTAATGTTTACTTACTTAATCTATTTGAATGTGATCAATAAATTTCTTTCTATTTTTCCCCTTTATTTTTTTCTAACTTTATTCTGTTTTCCTCTGTCTTTATTCTCTGTTGCTTCCCCATCTTTTGTTATGCTTTACTTTTTTACATTTTCTGTAGTTTTTTTTAATTCTTCATTTTTATTTTAAGTTCTTTTTAATTTCTATTTAAATCTTTTTGGTTATTTAGTCAAATTTTTAGTTTTCTCACAGATAAACAACGTACAAATTGGAATTTGGAAAAATAATAAAATCAATTTAAAAAAAAATTTTTGAAAATAAATTTTATTGTTTTTTGTTAATTAAACATAAATTGTTACTGTTTGTTGTTGTTTATATTATTTTTCTTATTTTTTGTTTTTTTACTTTTGATTTTCTATTATTTTTTTACTTTACTTTCTGATATAATTTGCATTTTTTTTGTCAATGTTAAGTCATTTTTTAAATTGAACAGTTTAAAAAAATGTGTTAACAATAAAAAAAAAAACAAAAAATATATTGACGGGAGAAATACGAATTAGATTATTTTGGTGAATTTTGATAGTTAAATGCCAAATGTGATCAATATTTTATTTTAGTTTTATATTTGATCGTCTTTGATTTTCTAACTTTTTGCTTTCTGTTGCTTTTTCTTAATTTTCTGTACGTAAATTTTAATTGTTTTTTACTTTTTGTTTACATTTCAACTCCCACTTTTTTTCGTTTTGTCTTTTTTCTTATTTTTTTATTCTATTTATCTTCTGTTTCCTAATTTAATTTCTATTTATTATAATTAATCTTATATCTAATCTTTTTCGTCTTTCACTTTTTTTTTTGTTTTATTACAATTTTCTCTATTTTTTCTCACACTGTAGTTTTTTTTTGTTTTTTACTTACATGGATCTATTTCGGTCATTTATCTAATATTTTCACGACTTTTTTCTCTATTGTCAATTTTTCTATTTACTTTTTTATTATTTAAATCTTGTTTTACTTTCTTATTTTTATTTTTCCTGTCTGTTTTTTAACGTATCTCTTTTCGTATTTACTTTGTTCTTTGATTTCTGTTTAGTATTTTTTTTTCTATACTTTTTGTGTTGTTTCTTTTTTTGCTATATTTTACTATATTAGATTCACTGCTTAATTTTTTTACTTGCAGCAATTTTTTTTCTTTTATGCTTCTAGAATTACTCTTCTTTTTTATTCTCTACATTTTGCTGATTGCTTAATATTTTTTCTAAAGCTTCCTGATCCTTAATTTTCAAATTATAGAAACACATAAAGCTGCGCTTTTTTGTCTTTCTTAATGCTGAATTCACATTTTCTGAGATTTGGAACTTTTACAATCTTAAAGAAAAATAATAACAAATCAGGCAATAAAAAATATTAAAATTTGTTTTGACATTTATGTCGGTTCGTTTTCTTATCAAAACTGTCATAAAAATGCGTTGAATAAAAATGTCCACTCTTAAAATTTATCGATTTTATTAATAACGCTTCGTAGAAAGTTTCCCAATGGCTAATGGTTGTCCTATTCTAAAATTTGCTTATCGATTCAAAATCGATAAATCAGCAGTAACGTTAAGTAAATTATGTTGAGCAGGTAGCAATTATGTTGTTTTCTGAAGAAGTGCACCGCTTTCTAATCTTTTTGTCAACAAGTGTGTATATTATTTCTAAAAAACCAGTTCTCAGTTTCCATTTCATCTAGACAGAAATTTATATTCTTCGTATTGCACAGCATTTGCTCAAGCGTAAACAAACATGGTACAGTTACCCAGATACGTCAATGAATTCTAGATAGAAACGATAACCTAAGTGGTCGTACATGGTAGAAAACCACGTGAAAATTAATTCGTAACCCACGTAGATGCCCATGTCTGGGACTACCGTTCTAGTGCTATTTCCGACACGACCTTGGCACTCCTGCACTAACGGGAAAATGATTTTTTAGCTGTCACTTTTCCTAATACGAATCAAGGCCGAAGAACTGAAAACTGTGATGTAACAGGACTTGAGTTTGTTTTGGGCGGAAGTGATAGGTTTTACTTCAGGAATTATGTAACTGAACACTTAGACTATTGTATAACTGAAAGAAGCTTCTATGAGAAGATTATCTGCAACTTTTACTTTCGTAATATGCTAATAAGAGGTACTAAAGTTGAGACAATATTTAGAATGGCATTCCACGCAAGAATCTGAAACGAGATCTGAAAAAATTTGCACAAAAAGTCAAGAACGCGGGCTTTGTTGCAACATCTTTTTACCGCTTCCGTGTTAAAATCTTGGTGATCAAAAAGAGATAATCGATTTCTTTAGGAGCTGCTTAGCACAATAAGTTTATTATGGCTTCATGGCGGTGAAAGTTGATGTTTATGGTGATTTTATTTACTCATAATATTTAGTAAGAATTTGATTGGTGCTGACAAAAATGCAAATTGAAGGTTAGAAAACTTTTCAGCCTTGGAATATTTTGTGCAATTTAAAAATACTTTTTTCATTTTATTAAAATTCATTTTAATTTTTTTCAGTTGTATCCTTGCTATTAGTAGTTATTTGTTCATTTGTTTTAATATTTGTTTCTACTTTTTATTTTTGCTCAATTTCCGATTTATTTCTAACATTTACTACGTCTTTGAATCTTATTTCTGTAATTTGAAAATTTTGGTTGCTTTCTTCCATTTTTTAATTCTTTCTTCTAATTCCATTTGATTTTTTTATTAATTCTTCTTCAACATATTTTCGAAAATTGTGAATTTTCTCGCTCCTTGAGAACTTTGAATTAAAATGTTTTCGTTTTAATTATAATCGAGCATTAGAAAACGTAGAAAATTTAGATTTTTTACTCTTTCGCCTTCAATTCAAAATTTTTTCATATATATTTCCCATTTTCTTTTTAGTAATTTTTTGTGTCTATGGTATTAGTAACCTATTTATTATTCTGCTTATATTTTTTATTTTTTTTGTTTACATAATTTCCAATTTTTTAATATACGCAAATATCAATTTATTAATAACAGAACATAATAAAACAAAAAATTTGAAAAGTGGTTTTAATGTGATCATTGCCTTTGTATTTTGAAACCTATTTTTCCATTTTCGTCTAAACTTCAAAGTTTCGTTTCATTAAAAAAGAAAAAATTGGCATTTAATTTTAATGTGATCATTGCTTTTGAATTTTTTAAACTTTTGTTTTCCACAAAAATTTAACTAAAAATTTTTGGTTATAAAAAGTGGAAACCTGGACAGCGTGTACAGTTTAAAATATTTAAAACAAAATTTTTAACACTTTTATGTCTTTAGTTTCTTAGTTTAGATTTTAATCTTTGAATTTCTTTTAATTTTGACGTTAAATTTTATTTGCTATTTTGTCTACCATTTCTTCAACCTTTTTGTTTTTCAATCTTTTGTTGCTTCGCGTTATTGTTTTTTACTATTTTCTATTATATTATTTTTAAATATTTAAATATTTAAATTTGCTTTGAATTTTTTGTGTAAAAAAAATCGAAGACTAAAATGTGGCTAAAGTTTGAAATATTTAAGCAAAAATTTAACAACTCTTGCACTCTTTTGTTTTTTTCTTTATTTTTGTTTTTCATTGTTTACATAATTTATAATTTTAAAATGTGTGCAAATTTCAATTTATTATTAACGAAATATAACAAAAAAATTGAAAAGTGGTTCCAATGTGATCATTGCTGTCGAATTTTTAAGACTTCTAGATTTCTTCTAAAATTTATTTCTTTTGTTTAGATAAAAATCAAAGAATAGAAAGCGGGTAAAGTTTGAAATATTTAAAGCAAAAATTTTTACAATTTTTTGTCTTCAGTTTCTTTGTTTATTTTTTTCTTTGAATTTTCTTTTACTTTTATATTAAATTTTATTTGCTTTTTTGTACCCGTTTGTTTTTTTACTTTGTGTTTCAAGCCCTTGTTGTTTTTTTTATTTATTTTTTTAATTTATAAATATTCATATTTTTTACAAAATTTTATGAAATCTGACTATTCCGACTTCTTTGTTTTTTTTTCTATTTATTATTTATTATTATTACATTTAATTCTATTATTCTTTTTTTGTGTGTGTGTTATGTAAATTTTGGATTAAAAGATTTTCGTTGTAATAAAATCAACAATTAGAAAATGTGGAAAATTTAGATTATTCACTTTTCCGCCTTAAGTTCAGTATTTTTTTTTTTTGTATTTTTGCGATTTCTGTGTATTTTTCACTCTTTTTGCATTTTTTTGTGTCTACCCTATTAATAATTTTAAAATATACCCGGATATTAATTTATTATTAACAGAATATAACAAAACAGAAAAAAATGTGGAGATTGGTTTCAATGTGATCATTGCGTTTTAGTTTTCAAGAATTTTCTTCTAAAATTTGACTAAAACTAAAGCTAGAAAGCGTGTAAAATTTGAAATATTTAAGCAAATATTTTAACAATTTCATGTTTTTAGTTTTTTTTTACTTTACTTTATTTAAAAAAAATTGTCCTATTTGTTATTTTGTACCTATTTGTTATCGCACTTTGTTTTACAGTTTTTTATTGCTTTTACTTATTTTTTTTTGTAAGTCTCCTTATTATATTCAAACATTTTTCTTGTTATTTTTTAAAACTGTCATTAAATTACAAAATTAAACCAAACTAAAAGATAAAATTAGAAAAGTGGGCGCTCACAATTTTTTTCCTTCAGTTTTTCTTTTAAATTCTTGTCTATTTTTTTCTAAATATAACTTTCATCTTTCCTCCTTAAAAAACAAAAAAAATGATAATTTTACATTTTAGGATTAATAATCTGAAGCTGTTGACTTAGTAATTTAATTTTTTCTGTTCCTAGCAATTCCGTTTTTATTAATCGAATACTTAGTTCTTTTTTTCTATTTTTTTGTTTTTGTTTCGATTTAACGAAACAAGATTTTTTTCTTTATCTATTGTTTTTTTTTTACGTTATAGTTTTATTTTTTTTATCATTACAAAAATCGTTTTTTTTTTAATTCAGTAAATGGCTTCAATGTGATCACTGATGCTGTAATTTTTTTTTTTAAATCAAAATGAAAATTTTTTATAGGCTTTTTATAAAAAGATAAATTTGCAACAGTTTATTTATTTTATTATATATAGGAACTAATCGAAACATTATATCGAAATTAATTTCCTCTAACGTAACGTACCATAAAAATATTAGCAATCTCAATCTATAACTCGTAATTTTCCAATTATTTCATTAATTTTTAATTAAAATTATAATTAGAAACTAGTTTCTCTCCATCATGGGTTTATTGACACATTTTCATATAATCCGCGATTTAAATAGTTTTCTCATTATCATTAATACATTTTAAATTCGTTCGGTGTTTAAAGGTTAACCACTATTGTTATCTTCATTGATGAAAAACTTCATTGAAGCTTATTTTACTACAGTTTTACTACGATTATTTAAATTTTATTGTAGCTATAAACCGACTCATTCATAAACCCTTCTTCTCACGTCAGTCTAATTTCGAACCGTGAAATCGACTAAGTAGTGCTTTGAAGCGAAATCTAATTAAATTATTCGAGCTGTCAATTGGTTATTATTGTTACGAGTTATTGGATCATTGTGATTGGTAAAAAGTTAAGTTGCAAGTGAAATTAAAAAATATTGTTATATAACAATGTAACAGTAGCCAACGAAACTGTCTCAATCTTGCATAATTTTCGAAATTGGCGGTTTTTTTATAACAATTGTAAATTAAACGGGAAATAACTAAACGACTAGTTTATCGTTCACCAGACCATGAAGGACGAATAAAAATGGAGAAATGGAGCACGATTTTCGCATTCCAAATAATTTCTTTAAAATTGCGTCATTTTTTGAATTATAGCTATTAGTTGTTTAGTTTCTATTTATTTTTTTTCACTTTTTTTCGTTTTTTTTTTTTTCATTCTATGTATTTCTTTTACTGAGTCTGATTACTATTTAGAAACATATTTTTGAAAATTGTGAGCGAATTTCAAAATTCAGAACTAAATTTTTAGTCATTATTAATTTTTTGTTGTAAACTTTCTATTTTTTTAAATTAAAATCAAAAATTAGAAAACTAGGAATATTTAGATTATTCACTTTTCCGACAAGTCAAAAAAAATTTTTGTATTTTTTTTTTGCTTTCTTTTTAGCGAGAATTGTTTGCTAACGCTGTTTGTTTTTTATTGCTACATAATTAATAATTTTAATGTGTGCAGATATCGATTTATTGTCAACAAAAGTTTTTCCTTCGGTTTTTTTTTCTAAAATTTTATGCCAATTTTTTTATTTTAATGACAAACGAGGTCTGGAAAGCGCGTAAAATTTAGATTTTTTTTACAATTTTATGTATTAAATTTCTTTGTTTAGTTTTTTTGTATTTTATTTTTATGTTAAATTTTATTTCCTCCTTGTACCCAGTTGGTCTTCCACTTTGTTTTTTAATCTTTCGTTCTTTTAATCTTTTACTATATTTTTTATTATCTTTAATCATTTTTCTTCTTTGGAAATTGAATTTGTGCTTTTTCAAACTTCTGATTTCTTTAAACTAGAAAACGTCTAAGTTTGGAGTATTTAAGCAAAAAATTTAACAATTTTGTGCTTTTGGTGTCACTGTTTAGTCTGTTTTTCTCTTCTTATTCAATTTTATAAAAAAATATATATTTGTTGGTTATTTTAGTTTTATTTGTTTTTGTACTAATTTTCTTATAATATTCAAACACTTTTTTAAATATTTTCAAAAACTAACTAAACTACAAAATTTTCAGTCTTAAATATACAAACTGAAAAGTGGCTTTATTGTGATCATTGCTTTTTACTTCAGTTTTTTATTTTTGTTTTTTTTTTAATTTACAAATTTATCTAAAATAATAATAAAAATAGTCTAAAAAATTTAAAGACGAATTAAAAAACGTCTAAAAATTTTCCATTTTAACTTCAACAATCTGAAGAACAAAAAAAAATAGAAATTGGTTTCAATGTGATCATTGCTTTTTATTTTTAGGACTTCTATTTTCTTAATTTAACTTTCAATTTTTGGTTGTAAAAAAATTGAGGACTCGAAACGGTGTAAAGTTTGGAATTTATTAAGAGCACGAAATTTGGGAACTGGCTGTAATGTGATCACTGCTTTTGAATTTTTAGACTTTTTGGTTTTCTTCTAAAATTTAGTTTTAATTTTTTTGTTTAAAAAAAATCGAGAACTAGAAAGCGTGTGAAGTTTAGAATACTCAAACAAAAAATGTAACAATTGCATGCCTTCAGTTTTATTGTTTTGTTTTTCTTCGACTTATATTATTATTTTTTTTTTAATAAAAATATTAAAATTAAATTCAGTAACTAAATTTTTTTTTGTATTTTTTCGGTTCTATTTATTTCTCTTTATGCGATTTTTTTGTGTTTACGCTATTATATATTATTTGCTTTTCGTTTTATTTTTTTATTGTTAACATGGTTAATAACTTCAAAATACAAGTAAATAATAATTTATTATTAACAGAACGTAACAAAGTAGAAAAAAAAATTGAAATTGGTTTCAAGGTGATCATTGCTTTTTACTTCAGTTTTTTATTTTTGTTTTTTTTTAAATTTACAAATTTATCTAAAATAATAATAAAAATAGTCTAAAAAATTTAAAGACGAATTAAGAAACGTCTAAAAATTTTCCATTTTAACTTCAACAATCTGAAGAACAAAAAAAAAATAGAAATTGGTTTCAATGTGATCATTGCTTTTTATTTTTAGGACTTCTATTTTCTTAATTTAACTTTCAATTTTTGGTTGTAAAAAAATTGAGGACTCGAAACGGTGTAAAGTTTGGAATTTATTAAGAGCACGAAATTTGGGAACTGGCTGTAATGTGATCACTGCTTTTGAATTTTTAGACTTTTTGGTTTTCTTCTAAAATTTAGTTTTAATTTTTTTGTTTAAAAAAAAATCGAGAATTAGGAAGCGTGTGAAGTTTAGAATACTCAAACAAAAAATGTAACAATTGCATGCCTTCAGTTTTATTGTTTTGTTTTTCTTCGACTTATATTATTATTATTTTTTTAATAAAAATATTAAAATTAAATTCAGTAACTAAATTTTTTTTTGTATTTTTTCGGTTCTATTTATTTCTCTTTATGCGATTTTTTTTGTGTTTACGCTATTATATATTATTTGCTTTTCGTTTAATTTTTTTATTGTTAACATGGTTAGTAACTTCAAAATATAAGTAAATAATAATTTATTATTAACAGAACGTAACAAAGTAGAAAAAAAATTGAAATTGGTTTCAATGTGATCATTGCTTTAACTTTAAATTCTTTGAGTTGAAAGCGTATAAAATTTTAAATATTTAAGCAAAAATTTTAACAATTTCATGTCTTTTTTTAACCATTTAGTCTTGTTTTTCATATTTTACTTTATTAAAAAAAAACATGTGACATTTTGTACCTATTTGTTATTCCACTTTGATTTTCAGTTTTTTATTACTTTTCTATATTTCTTTTCTTTGTTTTTTTATTGTAACTTTTCTTATTATATTCAAACATTTTTCTTAATATTTCGGATAACTGTAACAAAATTACAAAATTAAACCAAACTAAAATATAAAATTAAAAAAGTGGCTTCAATGTGATCATTGTTTTTTTTTTGTCAAAAATGAAAAAGTTTATGATATGAAAGATGTTGAGTTTGTAATTTATATTTTTCTGTTTTCTGGCAATTGCTTTTACATTATGAATAAAATATTTAGTTCTCCTTTTTTTTTTAATTTAGAAAGATTTTTCATTGTGATGTAATTTTTTTACACCTCTGAGAAAAATTCAGTTTTTTTTAAAGTCCGATTTTCGTACTCCAATGACTTTCTTGAAAATTTTCGTCTATAAGATTGCGTCATTGCTCGCCGATGAGGAATTTTGTTCTTGATCTCAGTGGTAATTAACATTTTCTTGGTCGATTCCGTTACCGAGTAAAAGGAGTGTCTACGGCATTGCCCTATTTATTGCATATGTACGAGTATTGTGCAATCCCCGCAGCTTTGTACCTCGCGATGAAATGCAGAAACTGCAGTTGTTATGGTTGTTCTCCAACTTGTCGATTCTTGCTCAAGTCATTTTGACACAAATCTCGAAGTGACCATCAACATCGTTTTCCATTTGTTGCGTTATTAATTGTGTAAAATTGCTAATTGAGTTTCCTTGTTTGTTGGTTTATGGGTTTGGAAAGGATTAGGTGTCATGGTTGCGATCCTAAATTGATTCGTTCAAAAAAAAAAAAAATTACCACAACGCAACAATACTAATTGCATTTCTCCCGTGTGATTAATACCTTCGTGACTGATCACTCTTAATTGTTCGGCAAATCCATCGAAAGTGAACGTAGAATTCTTCAACAGACGTCAGCTGCCAAGTGAAAACTTGGGATTCTTCCGGATCCGCTCACAATTTTCCCCATGGACGGAAATTATGGTTCATGGTCGCCAAACCTTGACACTTTCAAATCGGGGCTAATCCATCAATTAAAATAGTGCTAAAAGATATGATTGCGTAAACAGCTCTAAATCGATTATCTTTTCTAGGTGATCGCTGATTATTGTACTTTCGCAAGCCAATGTCAGATTTTAGACAGATAATTATGAAATTTAAAGTGAATTTTGTTGAGTCGAACATAAATAACATCCTGTCAAGAGATAGACAATTGTTTACATTCACCCGATTATCGGTTTATTGGTGCACGATTTTATGGTATTAATGGCGCTGGGTAAATCTGTTTGATTTGTATCGGAGTGAAGTTGGAACATGAGATGTTATGAAATGCAGAAGGTGCAGTTCTGCTTGGAAGAACACGAGCGTTCTTAGCGGAAATCAAACAAACATTTGATTTTTATCGATAATTTATTGCCTTCTGTTTCTCTCACTTTTGTTGTTTTGTATTTAAAAATGTTAACTACTCTAAACGTAATTGTGGTAGCGTCAAAATTGCCAGATTTTTTTCAGAAATTTCTGGCTTCCCTTAAATAATTTAAAAAAAAATATTCTTTCGTTTTATAATTGTGCAATTTTTCAAAATTAACACACATGTCAAAATTTCTCTAAATTTTATTGCTGTAGCGTCAAAATTATCAGAAAAAAATGAGGTTTTCGGTTTGTTTTATATATGAAAATAAAAAAAAAATTACTCAGTTGTTCTATCACTATGTTATTTCTCACAATTAATAAATATGTCGTAAATAATAATCTCTCCAAATTTTAATAATGAAGTAGTAAAAGTGAAGTGTAATTTGGCACAATTAATAACCTCACCAAAAATTTTATTTTTCTTAAATTTAGTAGCTGTAGCGTCAAAACTAAAAAAGTTACAAATTTAAAAAAAATAAAAATTTTGAAAAAATTCGAAGTTTTAATTTTAGAATTATACAATTTGGAACAATTAATGAATATTACAAAAGTAATAATCGCCTCACATTTTATTGGTAAAATATTAAAACTATCAAGTTTCAAGTTGAAAAAAAATTGGAAAATTTTATTTCCACCAAAAATTGAAATTACTAGAATTTGAAATTCTAGTTCCACAATGTTGTAATTTAGCACAATTCATAAAGACGCCAAAAGTATTATTTTTTTCCATGTTTAATTGTGGCAACAGAATTATAAGAATACTAGCTTTTTGAAAAAATTTTGAAAACTTTTTAATGGGTTTAAATACGAAAACCTTAAAAAATTATTAATCATTAAAAATCATTATTCAATCTGACATAATTAATAAATATGATGAAAACTTTAACTTGTTCAATGTTAATGCTGTAGCGTCAAATTTAAAAGAATAACAAGTTTTGGAAATTTTTTAGAGATTAAAGTAACAAATTAAAAAAAAAAAATAGGCTCGCCTTAAATACATAAAATGTTTACTTTTATAATTAATTATGTAATTTAAGACAATTAATGAATATGTCGAACATAATAACTTCCTCAAATTTTTATTGATGAAATCTTAAAAGTACCAAGGTTTCAAATTTAAAAAAAAAGTTAGAAAAAAAAAGTTACTAGAATTTGTCATTTCGGCTCTAAAATTTTGTAAATTGGCACAATTATCAATAATTATGTCGAAAATAATAATTTTTCCAAATTTCATTCATAAAGTATTAAATGTATTAAAATTTGAAGTAAAAAAAAGTTGTTTCTTCTAAAAATAAAAATGATAAAAATTTGTCGCTTTTGCTCTACAATTTTGTAATTTAGCACAATTAAAATTGTTTTCTCAAATTTAATTGTTATAGCAGCAAAATTGTAAGATTTTTAGAAAAACTTTGAATTTAGCACAATTAATAAGCATGTCAAAAATATAATTTTTTTCTAAATTTAATTGTAGTAATAAAATTATTAAAATATCAGTTTTCTTTATATGAAAACTTCAAAATTTTTGTTATTTTGGTCTATAATTATGCAATTTGGCATAATTAATAAGCATATCTAGAAGATTGACTTTCTTAAATTTAATTGCTGTAAGGTCAAAATTCCCAGATAACAAAATTGGATTTTTTTTTTAAATTTTCGGTTCGCCTTCTAAAGTTTATAACTTCTGTTTTATAATTTTGTAATTTAGTATAACTAATAAGCATGCTAAAATTATTATCTTTCCCAAATTGAATTGCATTTTTTTTAATTAAAAATTTTGTCTTCATCCTTAATAAAAAAAAAAAATTACTTCTATAATTATACAATTTAAGACAATTAATGAACATGTCAAAAGTTTTTGAGGCTTAAAAACTGAAAACCTCAGAAAAATTGTTTTTGTTCCATAATTACGCAATTTGGCATTACTAATACGCATAGTAAAAATGTTAACTTCCTTCAGTTTAAATCCTGCAGGATCAAAGTTCTCAAAGTAACAGTTAAAAAAAAAATGCAAATTTTGGGCTTTCCTTAAATACAAAATTTTACAAAATTCGAAACTAAATTATGAAATTTAGAGCAATTAATGAAAGTGTTGAAAATATAAAATTTTCCAAATTTTATTGATTCAGGATGAAAAAATGTCGTAAATTTTATACTTCCGAAAATCAAAATTATTAAAATTTGTCACTTTTGCTCCACAGTTTTGTAATTTGGCACAAACAATAAGCACGCCAAAAAAATAGTTTTTTCTAAATTTAATCGTTGCAGGAATTATTAGAATAACAGCAATTTAAGAAAATTTTTTGAAAACTTTTGAATGACCTAAATATGAAAATTTTAAAAAACTTTTTTTTGATCTATGATCTATAATTATTTAATTTGGTATAATTAATAAGCAAGTCTAAAATAATATTTTTTCTGAATTTTATCACTGTACCATCAAAATTATTACCAGAGTAACAGATTTTGAGAAAATTGTTAGAGAATTTTGTCTGGCCTTAAATATTAAAATTAAAAAATTTTTTTTTTGCATTACAATTACGCAATTTGGCACAATTAATAAATATATCTAAATTAATAACCTTCTCAAATTTTATTGATGAAATCTTAAAACTAACAAAGTTTCGAATTAAAAAAAAAATGTTGGAAAGTCTCGTTTCTTCCAAAAATACAAATTACTGGAATTTGTAGCTTCTGCTCTAAAATTTTGTAACTTGGCACAAGTAATGAACCTAACGAAAATATTGACTTCCATAAATTTAAGTGCTGTAGCGTTCGAATTACCAGAGTATAACAGATTTTGAAAAAAAATTGTAGATTACAGAAACGTTTTAAATACGAAAATTGAAAAAAAATGATATTTTATTTTATAACGATAAATGAAGTATTAAAACTTCCAAAGTTTGAAATGTTAATTTTTTTTAGAATATTATATTTGCCCTAAAAAAATACTAACAGTTTATTGCTCTAGATTAAAAATTATTAGAATTACAAATCTTGAAAATTTTTAGTCCGACTTAAATACCTAAAAAAAATATCAAAAATTATAGTCTTCTCAAATTTCATTAATAAGGAATTTTAATCACCAGTTTCAAACTTAAAACGTTAAAAAAAAATGTTCCAAATTTGAAAATTAACAAAATTTATCAATTCCACTTTAAAGTTTTGTAATTTGGCACAATTAATGAGCGTCTTAAAAATATTAGCTGTTTCAAATTTAAGAATTATGTATTCAAAATTAACATAATTACAGGTTTTGGGATTTTTTAGCTTGTCTTAAATACTTACGAAATTTTTAATAGATGATAGCAACAATTTTAAGTGAATATTCCAAATGTCGTCTAAAAGCATTGATTATTATAAACAAATTCAAAAGTTGGTAACTTTAAACGTTTTCAAATTCGTGTCTAATTTCTTAATTTAATTAGCTTAATTTGTAAGAAAAAATTCAACAAAGATAAATAACTGAAAAATTTGAAAACTGTATAAACCTCAAAATTTTTATTTAGTTTGAAACAGGAGTTTAGTGCCGTTTTAATGATATTCAAAATTCCAAACAAAATTTTAAGATCAATTTAAATTTAATTAAATTAATTAAAAACTAAAGAGTTTACAGCAACTCGTAATTAAATTTTTACCCACCGAAAATTGTTATTAAGAAAACAAGGTGCCCCCATCGTTACGTAAAACGATCTCATCTCAAGACCCAAATTACCGAATAAAATCGTTTTGAAAACCTATTTCCCAACAACCTACGTAACCACCACGTCAACAATATTTAATTATATCCTAACATTAATCAAATGCGTCTTTCTCATGATCAAATCTGGTTTCGATGTTGCGTCGTTAAAAAAATCTGTGAGAGCCTGACGAAATTCTACTTTTGTACGGAAACAGCCCAAAGTTCTAACAATCCTAATTTTCCGCTAATTAAAGAAAGTCAGCTGATAATTCTCCAAGAAATCACCAACATCAAAATTTCTATGCTCATCATATTGCAACTTTCTAACGACCTTCGAGCGTTCGGTATTGTCCAAAAGTGAACGTTGTCTCTAGACTTCAACGCGAGATTAGACGTGAAAACTTGAAAATTTAAAGCGCGTGACTGAAGATCAATTAAAATAAAACCGAGAGATTAGCTCACTGAAGGTCGTCATGTTGGATTAGTTAGTTAGTTAATAATTACATAAAGGAGCGATCAATAATAATTATTTGAATTTATTTTAAGAATGTGGTGGCGCGTTTCGACATACAAGTACTTACGTATTATCTGAATTGGGGCGACAATTACGCAAAGTGGAGCAAAAGTGAGTTAATGAGATTCCGCAGATTGTTTCGCGAGAAAAAAATTTGCATTTTCCGTGGATGTGTATTGGTGGATTTTGCAACGCAGAGCTCGTTCTCAAAGGTTATGTCAACAACAGGTGAATAATTTAGAAGGGAGTTGTCGGCTCGATTTTCAGACTTATAATTCTTGCTCTCTTTTGCACAATTTTCGGACAGGAAACGCTTTTCTATTCATTTACATTTGATTGTGGCAACATTCTCCTTAACAACATATCAAATGAAGAAATACGAGTTGTTAAAGTTAAGAGGTTAATTAACAAGTTCGTGAATTAACTTAGACAAATTAGGTGAAATATCCACTCGTTAAAATTGAATTGGTTGAGGACTTTGACTGGTTGACCTCACAGTTACATTTACGGTGAAGGATTATTTGCAACAATCAAGAACCATCAAATGTGAATGCCTATTTTTATTTTTCATGCTCTGTGTAGCGTAATCTTCGAGGTATGGTAACAACTGGTTGCAAGTGCTGTTTTAATAACAGAAAATTTGAGAAGAAAAATGTGACAAGCGTTACGTTTTTCTCGTCCGGAACAATCTAAGAAATTATTAAAGAAAAAAAA
Organism: Cynaeus angustus; assembly: GCA_030157275.1. NCBI lineage: Eukaryota > Metazoa > Arthropoda > Insecta > Coleoptera > Tenebrionidae > Cynaeus > Cynaeus angustus. Next base: position 12,739,210 of record CM058067.1, read on the forward strand.
TTGGTACAATTATTGGTCAAAAATTGTTACTCCCACGTCATTTCAAGAGTTACAAAATTGACAAGACATTTTGGTCTGTTCTAAAAATAAAAATTAAAAAAAAAAGTTGAAATAAGAAGATAAATTTCACATAGTGAAAGAACACAAAAATTAAATTTGAGTCGAGCGAGATATAATTCGAAGAAAACAAAATTTTGGAGTAAGAGGTCTAAAAAAATTAAAAATGTAGGAGAAATATTTTATATTTTTTGATATATTTTGAAAATTGAAATTATTGATTACCTAATTAATTAATTTTATTATCAATTATTATCAGTTAGAATTATAAGAGTTTTTAAATTTAATTTATAAAATTTTAAAGCAAAAGAGAAAATTTTGGAGATTTTAGTTTGTCTTAAATACAAAAATTTATTTTTTTCTCTAATTGTGCAATTTGGCTAAATTATTAAGCATCTCGAGATATTAACTCTTCAAATTTAGTTACTGTGCTGCCAAAATTAGCAAAGCAACATATTTTTTAAAAAAATTTGGAGATTTTTGGTTTGTCTTAAAAATGATAATTCAGAAAAAAATTACTCATTCGATAATTATGCAATTTGGCATAATTAATAAGCATGGCCAAAGTAGGAACTTTTCTGAATTCATTTGCTGTGGGGTCAAAATTATCTGAATAACAAATTTTGAAAAAAAAATTTTAGAATTTTTTTTTTCTGGCCTCAAATACAAAAATAAAAAAATCGTTTGTTTTATAATTATGCTATAATTATGCAAAACTTGTCAAAAAAAACTTTTTTAAATTCTTAAATACTTCAGTAACAAATTTTTGAAAAAAAAAATAGTGATTTTTGGTTTGCCCCAATATGAAAATTAAAAAATTAATAAATATGTCGAAAATAATATTTTTCTCAAATTTCATTGATAAAAACCAAACTTTCGAGTTTAAAAAAAAATGGTGGAAAATATTTTTTGTCTCAAAAATTAAAGTTATTAGAATTTGTCACCTTTGCTCTAAAATTTTGTAATTTGACACAATTAATAAGCATAGTAAAAATACTGATTTTTTCAAATTTCCAGAATTGGAGAGTTTTTACGCTCTTTTAGAAAACAAAAATTTACAAAAAAATGGCTTTGGTGTTTTAGAACTACGTAAGTTGGACGATTAAGAAATATGTCAAAAATAACATTTTCCTCAAATTTCATAGTCAAGTATGAAAACTATTAAAATTAAAAATTAAAAAATAATGATAAAATATTTTATTTGGCCGCAAATCAAATACCAAAATTCGTCACTTTTGTCCTACAAATTTGTAATTTGAAACAATTAATAAGTATGCCAAGAATATGATCTGCCTTAAATTTAATTTAATTAATTAATTTTATTAAATTAAATTATTTATAATTATTTAAATTATATTATTAAATTATTAAATTTTATTTAATTAATTAACAATTAATTAATTTAAATTCTTAATTTAATTGTGTCAAAATTACCAGAATATCAGATTTTGAAGAAATTTTTAGAAATTTTTCGCTCTCATGATTCAAAAATTAAAAAAAAAATTCTTTTATTTTTTAATTATGTAGTGAAATAACAAGCATGTCAAAAATATTAACCTCTCTAAATTTAATTACTGTAGTGTCAAAATTTGTAAAATGAGATCGATTTTTGGCTTTTCTTATAAATAATAATTTAAAAAAAAAATTTTTTGTTCTATAATTATGAAATTTAGCATAATTAATAGACTTGTCCAAAATGTGAACTTTTTTATTTATTTACTGAAGTAAAAATTTATAAAATAACAAATTTTGATTTTTTTTGAAATATTTAGCGTCTTAAATAAAATAAAATAATAATAATAAAAAAATAGGTCACTTGTTCTATAATCATGCAATTTTGCAAATTATATTGCTGTAGGGGCATCAAAATTTCTTGGGTAACAAATGATGAAAACATTTTTGGTAATTTTTGGCTTATTTCTAACATGAAAATTAAAAAAAAAAATGTTCTACAATTATGTAATTTGGCACAATCAATAAATATTTCGAAAATAATAATGTCGCTAAATTTTATTAATGAAGTTTAAAATTACCGAAATTTAAAATAAAAAAAATGCGAAATTTTATTTATCCGAAAATGGGAATTAATTTTTTTCTACAATTTTGTAATTTGACAATTATAAGCAAGCCAAAAATATTAGCTTTTCTATTCTGTTCTGTATTCATGTGATTTTTCACAAATATCTCGAAAATAATAATCTCCCTGAATTTTATTGACGAATTATTAAAACAAATGTTTCAAGTTCAAAAAAAAATATCTAAATTTAAAATTACTACAATTTGTTACTTTTGCTTCATAATTTTATATTATATTACTTAAATTATTAGAATAACAATTTTTTTATAAAAAAATAGGACTTTTTAGCTGGCATTAAATATGAAAACTTAAAAAAAATATCTTTTTGTTCTATAACCACGTACTTCGGCACAATTAATAAATATGTTGAAAAAAATATCTTTCTAAAATTTCATTGCTCAAGCATTAAAACAAGCGAGCTTCGAGTTTTAATAAACTGTTAAATAAAATATTGGAAATTTTTAGTTTTCTTTAAAAGTAGAAAATTTTAAACTCTCCTGTTTTATGGTTTTAGTATATTTTTTTTAACATAAAATTTGAAGACATTTAATATCTTATTAACCAATAATTGCTTTTTCAGGTTTTAATAATTTGATTATCGTAAAGTTTTGAAACGAATTCTAGTCTTTTTTAAACAATAAAATTGAAGAAAAAAATATCATTATAGACAGTCCAAAAATGAAAATTTTTATTATCTGACACAATTTCTAATTTCTAATTTCTAATCTAAAGTTAACCGACAATATAAACTTAATGAGAAAGGAGTACCAGACATAAAAATATGAAAAATTAATCTTAGAAGTTGGAAAGTGACTTAAAAGAACTTAGGAAATCTGAAGTTTCTAGGAGCCTCAAAAAAAGAAAAAAATATAAAGCAATAAAATTTGGAAAAGCCAAAAAAATTCGAGAATTTAGAGAGAATGAAACGTCTAAATGTTCTAAATCTAAATAGTAAAAAAATGAAAAAAAATGGCAAAAAAAGCTTCAAAAAGTTCCAGAACTTGATAAACCTCAAGAACTTAGGAGATCTGAAATTTCTTGGAGCCTGAAATGTAAAAAATTTAAGCAATAAAATTTGGAAAAACCAAAAAAATTCGAGGATTTAGAGAGTATGAAACGTCTAAATGTTCTAAATCTAAATAGTAAAAAAATGAAAAAAAATAGCAAAAAAACAAGCTTCACAAAAGTCCCAGAACTTGATAAACTTCAAGGACTTAGAAAATCTGAAATTTCTTGGAGCCTGAAATGTAAAAAATATAAAGCAATAAAATTTGGAAAAAACAAAAAAAATTGAGGATTTAGAGAGTATGAAACGTCTAATGTTCTAAATCTAAATAGTAAAAAAATGAAAAAAAAATGGCAAAAAAAGCTTCAAAAAGTTCCAGAACTTGATAAACCTCAAGAACTTAGGAGATCTGAAATTTCTTGGAGCCTGAAATGTAAAAAATTTAAGCAATAAAATTTGGAAAAACCAAAAAATTCGAGGATTTAGAGAGTATGAAACGTCTAAATGTTCTAAATCTGAATAGTAAAAAAACGAAAAAAATGGCAAAAAAAAACTTCAAAAAGTCTCAGAACTTGATAAACTTCAAGGACTTAGGAAATCTGAAGTTTCTTAGAGCCTGAAATGCAAAAAATATAAAGCAATAAAATTTGGAAAAACCAAAAAAATTCGAGGATTTAGAGAGTATGAAACGTCTAAATGTTTCAATAAATAGTAAAAAAAATGAAAGAAAATAACCAAAAAAAAAATAACCAAAAAGTTCCAGTACTTGAAAAACTTCATAAACTTGGGAATTCAATTAAATCGATCAATAAGTCTAAAGTCAAAATGTAAAAAGTTTAAACAATTTCGATAATCTGAAGTAATTAAAAAATTTAAAAGCCATGAAGAATCTAGTAGTCTGATTACAACGAACTAAAGGAATCTAAAAATTTCGTAGTCAGCCTGATAGCCTTCGAGCTTGATAAACAAAGAAGCGGAAATTCGAATCCAATAATCTAAAAAAATGATTTTTAGAACATAAAATTTTAAACAAAAAATTTAAGAATCTGAGAGTCTCAGCTTGTGAACCGAAAGAATGTAAAAAAAATAAAAATTTTAGAAATCGGACAATAGCAAAGAAACGAAATCTAGAAATTTGAAAACTACAAGCTAATTGTTTATTTTAACTTCGAGTTGATCCAATTTATTATTATTGAATGTAATTAAAATTGATCGTGCACGCTTACTTGTCGTTGCCCCATAAAACTAAAAATTGCAACACAATTTTACATAAAATTAAAATCGTAATAAAATTTAATGGCGTTGTTATCTGATTTACCACGTCGTTTATCTACAAATCCATTCTTAAACCTCGTTCCAACTTCCCATAATCGTTATCAACATTTTGCAACTTTAGAAGGCGTTGTTTTTCCACGAAGCCATATGTTGCGGCTTTCTTTACTTTCAGCGAGTTTTTCGCCGCTCGCTAAAAACTAGCCAAGTCAGAGGAAAGTCATCATAATTTACCCTAGAGAAAACCGAACCAGATTTTATAGAGGTCACTCGCTGCGTCTCGAACGAAAGGAAAAAGGTGTGTCGTTATTCCCGCGGAAAATTCAGGAGAAAGTGCAGAATGCAACCCGTGATTAGTTTTAACTAAGAGTTTTTTTGCCACACAAATAACCCATAAAAAGAAAAGTTTTCTGTTGTTCCAGAGCCATAGTCTCTTTGTTTTGGTGGCTGGCGGCGACGTTCTTGCACCAGATCGACCTGAATTGCGCTATCCAGTACACGCCGGTGGATCTTGCGGACCAGGGACAAGGACAATGTGCGCTGCTACTGAACGGACCTGCGAAAAGTAGCCAGTTTGATTACACTTTGAACTTGCTGAGAGGAACTTCATTGTGAGTTTTCCATCGTGGTAAAACAGAAGTGAATTATTTTTTTTAGGGACTACAATGGGGGTCAGACTTGCATCACTTACGACGCCGTTAACGCTGCTTACCTGGACGCTCGCAAAAGAATCCGTGAGTTTTTATTATAGCAGATTTTAGGGTATTCGGCACAAAATTAGCATCCGAGTTTACCAACATCGTTGCCGCAGAGCGGCGCAAGCAAATAGCAATTTCCTAACTAAGTGTCAACTCCTTGCAGATATCGCCCAGCCCCACGGAGATTGGAAACCTGAACACGTGGCCACCGTTGGAGAACTCCTCTTGGACATTTCTATAAACTTAGCGAGAACGTAAACACCACGAAAGTCTAATTTCTAACCGACTGACTTTTTCGTTCTTTTAGCTACGGTTTGAGCTACGAAGACATAGAAAAGGGCTTGCCCTTAATAGACACGAGCAAAACTCTAATCCGCGAAGTGTGCCCTCCTTACTTAGCAAACGTAGAATGTAGAGCAGGAAAATATAGGAGATTTGACGGTCTTTGCACCAATTTGGAGCACCCGACCTGGGGGGCTATCAATACTCCGTTCACAAGGTAAATTATTAAGTCACGTTGAAAAATCGATCAAGCGATTTATTACCATTAGAAATGTAGGAATTTTAGCGGCGTTTTAAGGTGTCTGTTAGAATAATGGGATTGTGCTTGTCCTTGGAAAACACCACGTTTGTTATTTGTGTAATTAGTATGTCACGTTCGATCTCGAGTAAATTAAATATTGCCGCTCGATTGACTTAACTTGTGCTAGATTTTGTGGGAAAATTAATTGAAAATTATTTATCTTTCGATTTTCGTGGATCTGGATAAGGTGTCGATGGGGCAAGACAGTGGGAATAAATATTAAATGGAATAAAAAATCTTTATATTTATAACATTTAAATGTTTTAAATCTGATAAGTAATTCAGATAAGAAAATATCTGAACCGAAATTCTTCTAAACTTGAAAAATGTATAATAAAATAAATAATTCAAGAATGCAAATCATTCAAACCAAAGAAAAAAAAAATCAAAAATCTAAGTAGCCTCAAAAATATCTAAAATAATTTAAAAATATCTAAAAAATAAAACATTCAAATAATAAAAAAAAACATCAAATAAAAAATTTACTACTTCAAAAAGTCAAAAAAATCATTTCCCAAAAGTATTTTTTCGAAGAATTTAAAGAGTAGAAACAAAGAATTCAAAAAATTCAAAGAATTCAAAGAATCTCAAAATTACAAAAATATATAATTATATAATTGTAAATTTAATCAATATATATATATATATATATATATATATATTTAATCAATTGTTCGTTATTGTTAAATTTTTAAAAATTTCTAAAATCTTTTATATATAAAAAATATAAATCATAAACCTTTTGCAAATGCAAAAATTTTAAAAAATCACCAACTTAATATAAAGTTTTCTTTAAAAGATTTTTCCCAATTTTCAAAATTATTAAATTCTTCGGTGGCTTGAAAAGTAAAAAAAAATCGAGATTTAATTTTAGCAGTTCTCATAAGCTTAAGTAAATTTTGGAACTCTATTGTTAATAGATTTTCTATATGTACAGAAGTCAAAGCATAAAATTTAGAAAATTTAACATATTTTAAAAATTTGAAAAATGTAAGTATTCAAAAATCTAAACTATTTTGAAAGAGTTCAAAATTTTTGAAAATTCCAGGATGTTTTGAAACCTAAATGTTCAATAAAATGTTATAAATCTGAAGAATAATTAATATTTAAAGAATTGACAACACGAAACATAAAAATATGGCAAAAAAATTATAAATTCAAAGAATTCAAAGGTTGTAAAAAGAAATTTTTTAAATAGAACTAGAAAGATTAAAAAAAAGAATTTAAAAAATTATTAGTTAATATTAGAAAAATAAGTGTAAGAGATCTAAAGATATAAACTAACAAAAATATGAAAAATTTTGAAAGTTCAGAATTCGTAGAGCGCAAAGAGTTTAAAAATTAAAAATAAAACTGAAGAAATTAAATAAAGCAAACGAATTTTAAGAAATTAAAAGACTAAAAAAATCTAAAGCATCTAAATAATACGAAAAATTCAAAAAGTTTGGAGAATAAAGGTATTTAGAAAATACAAGCAAGTTAAGAAATGAATATAAAATCAAAATATTTAGAAAGTCTTACGAACGCAAAAACCCAATTTTATGAAAATTTAGGAATACAAATAATATACAGATATTTAAAAAAATTAAAAAAAACTGAAGAATTAGAAAAATATAATTAATCAAAGAAAAATCAAAAATTTCAAAAACCACAATATGAAGAATTTAAAAAGAAATTTTTAAAATTCTGCAGCATGCAGAAACATTTAATCCAAGTGGAATCTAAAGCTCTGAAGACGATTTTTAGAATCTGAAATATCTAGAACACCTATTAATTTTCCTCGTTTTTTTTTGCAGACTGATTGGTCCTCTGTTCGCCGACGGGATGACCGCTCCGCGAATTAGTGTGACCGGAAGACCTCTACCTCTGTCACGCGTGGTTTCCCGCACCATGCACCCTGACGAAGGTTACCATGACCACGCCGGTACCGTCATGGTCATCGCCTGGGGACAATTTATGGACCATGATTACACGCTCACCGGCACCCCATTAGGTACCATCATCTCAATTTTTTCACCATCTAACGTTTTTTCTTCCAGATCCTATCAATAGGAACGACCCCGAAGAATGTTGTCACAGACCACCCCATCTCAAACATCCCTACTGTAACGAAATCGTTATCCCCGAAGACGATTACTTCTACAGGCTCTGGAATGTTAGATGTCTTGATTTCGTACGTGCTTTTCCTGCAGCGAGACCTGGATGCAGATTGGGGTCCAGAGTACCTTTTAACACTCTAACTGGAGTTTTGGACGGAAACACCGTCTATGGCACCAACGAGAAATTCAACAGGAAGTTGAGGGACGGCTTTGGGGGATTGTTGAGGATGAATCCGGCGTTTGAACAGTATGGGCTTAAGGATTTGTTGCCTTTGAAGCTGGATGTTCCTGATGAAGGATGCACGAGACCGAACAGTTCCATGTATTGTTTTGAAGCTGGAGAAATTAGAGTGAACGAGCAGTTGGTGCTTACTTGTATGCACACTTTGATGGCTCGTGAACATAACAGAATTGCGCGAGGCCTTGCTCAAGTTAATCCTCATTGGGACGACGAAACTCTTTTCCAAGAAGCCAGACGAATCAACATTGCAGAAATCCAACACATAACCTACAACGAGTTTCTTCCGATTCTTTTGGGAAAAGACGTGATGGAAAAGTTCGGACTCCTTCTTCAGAAGGACGGCTACTGGGACGGTTATGATCCAAACGTCAACCCTAACGTGATTGACGCTTTTGCGTCCGCAGCCTTCCGATTCGGACACTCTTTGCTTCCGACGGCGGTGGAGCGGTGGAGCAAAGCGCACAAATTCATTGGTAATGCTCCCAAAAACTTCGTCTTCTGTCAAAACTAAAATAACTCATTCTTCTAGCTTCGAAACGTCTCTCCGATTTGATCCGCCGCCCCTACGATCTATACCGCGCCGGTGTCTTCGACGAGTACCTCATGGGTCTCATGAACCAAGTAGCCCAAGCCATGGACGACTCCATCACGCAAGAAGTCACGAACCACCTGTTTAAAAAAGCCGGCGCCCGTTTCGGCATGGACTTGGTCAGTCTGAACATGCAAAGAGGTCGTGAATTCGGAATCCCCGGCTACATGGAATTCCGAAAATTCTGTGGTCTTCCTGGAGCCAACAGCTTCGAAGAACTCTTCGGAGCCATGCCCAACGATACCGTTCGCAAATACACCACAATTTTTGAGTGAGTTCTTTCTTTTATAATGACGAAATTTAACACTTTTTGGTAGACATCCTAGCGACGTCGATCTTTGGTCTGGAGGCGTCTCCGAGCGTCCTCTTCCTGGAAGCATGTTGGGCCCCACTTTCGCATGCATTATTGCTACTCAGTTTAGTTATTCACGGCGAGGTGACCGTTTCTGGTATGAGCTTCCTAACCAGCCATCGTCGTTCACTCCAGAACAGCTACATGAAGTGAGGAAAGCGAGGTTGGCTCGGGTGATTTGTGACAACACGGATTTGATTGATACGATCCAGTTGTATCCGATGGTTTTGCCGGATCACGAAATGTAAGGGAAAAAATGTTAAGATTTTTTTTCTAAAAGGTATTTTTAGCAATCCGAGAGTTCCTTGTCGCAGTGGAGTCATTCCAGGAATGGATTTCAGCAAATGGGCGGAATTTCCCGATCCTAGAAGCAACAGTTTTTTTCACAACGCTTACGATCCTTTAGTGGGGAAAAAATAATTTAAGTGTACTTATAGATGCCATTGTATTTATTAATGCCAACAGGACGACATCAGTTGTGTAAATATGTTTAAGTCATTTTCCATTCATTTACTGTTTTGTATATTTCTATTTTTTGTATTACTAACTGCATGAGTACTCTTCTACCTCTAAAAAATAAAAATCAATATCACTTTTTAACTTAGGTTTTGTTTATCTTTTAGAGGAATGAAATTTTCATTTTGTATATATTTTTGTTGACATAATTTATTGAAAACTCATGTATACCTTTCTTCATTATATATTTTGAAATAAATGCCGCCTTATTTTTAAACAGAATTCCGACAGGTTATTCAAATTTTCCTAGATTTAGTAGATTTGAGTCTTAGCTTTTCTGGTTTTCGAATTTTCAGATTTACACATTTTTGAATTTTAAGGTTTTTAACTACAAACTTTCTAATAATTTTATTGTCAGTCTCAAAGTCTTGTGTAATCCTGGTCACGGCACCACCTGTAAGACGCAGAAAAATCTAGACAGTGGTCGGAGACCTGTCTGAGACCCAGGTAAAATCCGACCTTGGAGAAAGGCGCGGTGGCACAGCCACACGACTTACTTAGTCAGCCAGTTGTTGGATTTTGACTATGAGCCTGGTTAAATAATCAAATTGGCTTAGCCACTTTTTTGATAAAGAAAATGATTAATTTTAATGATTACTTCAAATTCTAATTTCTATTCAAACGGCCTCCGCTTTTTTCAACCAGTAGGACACGTTTACAGCAATTTGATATGACAACGTATAGCTGTTGTTATGCGTGCGTGACTTAATGCAATTTTTTTTAAGAAATTTGATTTTGTTTAAAACTCAGTCATCCTCTGAATCCTCTGAATCATTTTCTGATTACATCTGAATGCAATTATCTTTCTTCAGAACGCTTGGAGGACTACTACACACACTATTAATGTGTATGTTTAGTATATATGTAAAATTTAGAAAATCTACACAATATTGAAAATCGAAAATATATTTCAAAAAACAATTTGTTAAGATAAGAAATTTCCGAAAATTTATTTAAAAAAATTGTTAGACGAAAAATGTGAAGTGAATTTGAAAACTTCAAAGAAGGAACAATTTAGTGTTTAAAATATTGTGATGGTTCCCAGGCCCCAATTTTTACGGTCAGTCCGAAATATTTGGTTTTTATTTTTTACATCGGAGAAGACCCAAACGGATGGTTTATGGCGGAAGCGGTCCTTTAAGAGAAAGCGTCCGATAGATTTGTCCCAGCGGGTACTTCAAAGCGAATTGCTTCCAGATGTCGTCCCTCCGAGAATGGTCAAATTCCAGAGTTTGGGCAGGGTCAGATTTCTTAGAAAACTTGCATTTTGTCACGTACGCACAAACCCTTGTCTCAAATTGATAATTTTGTGATATCAAACCGATCGAACGTACTCTACGGTTTGAGCAAAACGCGGACACATCGGAAGCATCGTTTGAATCGGACTTAGATTAAGTTAGAGTAAGATTAGGGAAGAACCGAGTTATACCTGTTCCTATCACTCGGGGAAGATGCTTAATTAAGTTAGTATCATTTGTCTTTGTAATTTGGGTACCGGCCGTTCCTTAATTAGCTTTGCAATTTGGCAAATTAGCAGAATCCACCGAGTAGGGGTAAGACGACTTACGGGGGTAGTTGTAGACCAATAGGATGAGCGCTTCGGATAAGCTTGTCGAAGAAAGCGAAAGACGTTAGAGGGGGAGTACCACCCCAAGAGAGTTGATAAAAGTTCGCGACAGATAGCAGTAGGGATCTTTTTACGATTATCTTTCCGATGATCTTTTTCCGATAATCTTTTCGAGAGTTCGTTTAGATCTTTTTCGATAACTTTGCGAGAGTCTTTTTCGAGTTAAACCGTCTTTGCGAGACGATCAATTAATCTTTGGGAAGTCAAATCGCGATCAGTAAAAGTGTTTTGTGTCTAACAACCAGGAAAAAGCGTAAGTCTTTTAATTTCTTATTACTTATTTGAGTAAAACTAAAATTTCGACACAATTCGGGCACAAAAGGTTGGAGTTATTGTGTGTTAACCGTGTAATATTCGGAATTCTAAATTGATTTTAATTTAATTATCTTACTAAATTCCACGTGCAGTCGCAACGTTCATTCTACGCAATTTTGACTTGATTATCCAATCAAGTACCACCGACGACGACGAGTTTAATCGTCTCACACCGTTTCATTATTTTCTAACTTTTCCTCACTTTGAGACGATCATTAATGTCACTGAGATCATTTTTATTTTGATTATTAATTTCTCATCTATCTAGCACCATTGTATTTCTTTGAACGCTAGTACGACAATTATGCGTTTGGTGCATAAAGAGTTATCCAGATTTTATTAAAATCCATCAACTACAATAGAGGATTAGAGATGAACACTACGATCAAAACCTGCCACCTAAATTACGAGCGAGTAACTCCAGCAAAATTTTGTTATGTTGATAATGTCATCAACACCATTTATTACTACAAATTTACGTCAGGTACTGGCCACCGCAATTAGAACACCACTGCCGAAAATGGCCATCTTTAACAGTATGACAAATTTAAATTAATTATTTGGTCCGACAAAGAAGTGGCAATGCATATTGGGTCCTTTAACCAAACATTCCACCTATGCCTCCTAACGTGCCCATCTTTCCGTGTGGTTTGAGCTTGGCATATTTTGCACCAGTCCTCCCCCACGGCGGTAGTAAACCGAGTCTCAGACTGGCGATCAGCCCACCGAACAATACATTTTTCTCGTGTCGCCGTCGCGAGGGTCTATCGTACCAAAAATCAAAACCTTAGGGTTATCAGTGAAAGGGGTAACTCCTATGCGAACCGCCAAATATGCAACCCTTCTGGCTGCTCTATTGTAGAATACCATTCCACAAAGAAAATTTATCGTAAACAGATTTTATAGTTTCTGTCATTGAAATTTTCTTAGAAAGAAAAATTAGAACATTTTCTTCTCGACTGCACAAACACCAAATATCTGAAATATTTCCAAACAATTCGAAAGTTTCGCGATTATTCGTTTGATCCGCGCTTAGTCTAGATTTTCCTTTCTTCGTCCGGACCAAACACAAATCGTGAATTCACGTGGGACATCAACCAACACCAGACTCCGGTAACGTTAGCCATTGACGAAATTTGAGTCACGAATTTCTTCCAAAGTGACAATTCGCCACAAAGTGAGTCGTTGACAGTCATAATCTTGCAACAATCAAATTCTTTCCGACTCATAATTAATTTCTGTGAAAACAACACTCAGCAAATCTCGTACGAATAGAACACCGGAAATCACACAATGCTCTGACAAAATGCCAACTAATCAACAACTTAGAAGCAAAAGCTTTGATCAAAATCTTATAAATCACAAAATTTAAGGGGATAAATTTTGAATCTTATTAGAGAACAAGGAACGCATTTTAAATTAATCAAAATCAGTTAGGGACTTTGACGGTCGTACCCATAATCAATGATTGAAAATTTGTTAATAAAGTATAAGTGAAGTGTGCTCATCTGTTTCATTACACATTCCTTTCACAAGACGGCCTCACTAGAATTTGTATACTACGATAAGTTTTTTTCTTTAACACAACAAAACACAACGTAAAAATTTGGGTCCATAATCTTTTATAAAATTCTTCATCTTTCAGATGAAGTTAAGTTAAGAAAGTTTCAGTGCCATAAGGTCGCTGCTAAGTTACACCGAATATTAATTAGCGATATTTCGCATGTGTTACAACAGGGTTAGTAAATTTTGGTGGTGGCGCCAATAGTAAGGATTAAACGCCAACCCCAAACGAACGCCGTCTCCAAAGGACCAAAGGATTCCTTTCTTCGACCAGGATTTCCAAACCTATCACATCTGGTGCCGTGACCAGGATAACCAGGATCAAACATCCAAACTATTACAATATTCACTAAATATAAAAGTAAAAAGCAATAAAAAACTGAAAATTCTAAAAAAGTTTAATTACAAGATTCAATTTTATAGAATCTAAAGACACTGAAGATAATATAAATGTATAATCACATAAATTCAAATAATACGAAAAGTCTGAAAATTTTTGGTACTGAAAATCTAAAAACCGTTAAGACTCAAGTTAAAGTATGTACAGATTAAAAACTGAATCAAACACTACACATTTGCTTAGACAACCAAAAAAAAAAAAAAATTATACAAAATTTCATCCGAAACTTTACGCTAAGTAAACATGTTTTCACTTAAATATAGTTTAAGTCTCGTGATTTAAAAGTTGGGGTGAAGCAAGCTTTACGTTTCTGTTCCAATACACATCAAAGATCAAATATCGTATTCATAAATACACAAATACAAAGAATTCAATCTCTATTAGGAAATCAGAGATGTGAGCTTCGAACATAACAAGATTTTCTCCATAAATTGCGATTTCAAATTCAAGTTTGCATATATTTTAGATTAGAGACGATAAATTGGTTTATGGTTTGAATGGTGCTAGTTATAAATGAATAGGCATTTATTATTATTATTCTTTTAAAATATTTTTTATAGTATAATAATAAACAAAAAGAAAAAAATAGCGTTCAAATTATCAGACTAACAGATTTTGAAAAAAATTTAGAGAATTTTGGCTGGCTGTAAATATTAAAATTAAAAAAATATTTTTTTTGCTCTACAATTACGCAATTTGGCACAATTAATAAATATATCTAAATTAATAACCTTCTCAAATTTTATTGATAAAATCTTAAAACTAAGAAAGCTTTAAATTTAAAAAAAAAAGTGTTGGAAAGTCTCGTTTCTTCCAAAAATACAAATTACTGGAATTTGTAGCTTCTGCTCTAAAATTTTGTAACTTGGCACAAGTAATGAACCTAACGAAAATATTGACTTCCATAAATTTAAGTGCTGTAGCGTTCGAATTACCAGAGTATAACAAATTTTGAAAAAAAATTGTAGATTACAGAAACGTTTTAAATACGAAAATTAAAAAAAAATGATATTTTATTTTATAACAATAAATGAAGTATTAAAACTTCCAAAGTTTCAAGTGTTAAATTTTTTTAGAATATTATATTTGCCCTAAAAAAATACTAACAGTTTATTGCTCTAGATTAACAATTATTTGAATTACAAATCTTGAAAATTTTTAGTCCGACTTAAATACCTAAAAAAAAATATCAACCATTATAGTCTTCTCAAATTTCATTAATAAGGTATTAAAATCACCAGTTTCAAACTTAAAAAATTAAAAAAAAAATGTTCCAAATTTGAAAATTAACAAAATTTATCAATTCCGCTTTACAGTTTTGTAATTTGGCACAATTAATGAGCGTCTCAAAAATATTAGCTGTTTCAAATTTAAGAATTATATATTCAAAATTAACAGAATTACCTTAATTCAAAGATTATTTTAAACAATTTTTTAGAACATATCAAACATTAATCGTCATAAAATTCACGCAGACTCACCTTTCATAAATCGAAAAATAACGACATTAAACTTGGTGCATGTGCACAGGTTTCAAATGCAGCCGCTCTTCATTTCCGGTTAGTTTTGCGTCTCGTGACCATCAAGAGTTGACCGGCACGGAGTTTCAAATTTTGTAAAATAATTTATATAATTATAACGTAACAGTGGTTGTAAAATAGTAAAAAAATCGCCCGGCGCATCCGCCATTCTTACTAAATTATTTTATTAATTTTTTACGAACACTTACGCGAAATTTTAATAGGCATTGTCCTACTAGCCATCGTCTTCTGTTTTTTCCTCTGCTTGTACTTTTGTCAAAATGGTCGGGGTTCTAAAAAATCTGGTAAGACTACTTAAAACTGTCTAAAAATTTTGCTGCTTTTTTTCAAGGTCTTGAGCCACCGGAAATTTTGATTGAGTACAGCGAGGACAGTATGAAAAGCTTCACGAATTTGAGATTAGAACATGAAAAATGTGGAGAGAATGAACGTTTTGAGGTAATTTATAAAAAACTAGAATTTTTTTTAAAAAAAATTTTTAGACTGCTTTGTTATCAGTACCGGAAAAGTAGATGTGAAACTTCATTGCACCTTTATGCTGTATACGTAAATAATAAAACTGTGAAAAACTTGAAATAGTGGTTTCAATGTGATCCAATTATTGCAAATATTTTATTCCTTAACCAACAAACAGTAATGAATAAATTAAAATTATGAGTATTGAAAACGAACTGGATGCATTTACTGGAGTTACATAATTAAAGCAATAAAATACTGATATTTCCATATAATAGATTTTCTACATCAGTGCATCTCTGTGGTTTGTGTCTGTCAGTATCTGCCGTTGAAGACTGCTTTTATTATGAATGAGGAAAAGTGGCTCCTGTGAAGACATAGAAATACTGTAATAAAAGCATATCGCATCGTTCCAGATTTTAATATTTATTTTAGATTCCAAACCTTTTCTTTATTATGTATTTTTTTTAAGATATCAAATTTTCACTTTTTAGATTATCAAATATTCTGAAATTTTCAGATATTTCTAGGTTTCTGTGATTCAATCTGTTTATTCTAAAATTTTACACTGTAGATGTTGGTACTTTTAATTTTAGATTGTTACTTTCTAAAATAATAATTTTACAAAATATTAAAGAGGCGAATAAAAATCACTATATAACATCCTAGACCATTAAGAGTTACAATTTAAAAAAAAAAAAATAATAATATTACAATTGGTATTTTTACAAATTTTCAGCGATTCAAGATGAAAAACACCACCCCCACTTGCAAAACTTAAAGTTTCTGGATTTGTGAGTTGTGCTATTCTGACAATGAGTTTGAAAGTGTTGTTTAGTAATTTTCATTCTTTTAGAGGCGGAGTTCTCCATGTAGAACTGGATGAATTCCAACCTTCAAGTTCTTTCACTGACAATAGGTCACCACCACGCTCCACAAGCATGGTGGCTGACGACTTCCGAATCGAATGGCACGTGTAAAGTTCTGGATTTTCTAATTTTAAGAATGTAGCAACTTTTTTGGAACTGTACTAAAATACTTATCGAACTAATATGTTGATGACATTTTTGAGGACAGATGTTGACAGTTTGTTGTTCCAATTAAAAAGTTAATATAAACATGGTGTGAAGTAACCATTAAAACATAAGTAAATAAGACGAGCCAAACGAGTTAAAACGTGCTTAAACCTTCTAAAATGCTTGAATCTAGTTGATCCCAGTAAAATAATAGAAGCTGCTGCTAACGACACTAAAAGCTTTTGTCTGAGAAATCAAAAGATTTGAAAAAAAAGAAAATTTCGATGTCAAGGGTAAGCAGTTCGCACCAGCAACGCTATGGTCTATTTATTCAATGTTGAAATCAACACTCGTTGCAAAACATAATGTTGACATAAGTAAATATCTAAGACTCATAGCATGACTCAAACAAAAGAGCAGTGCACATAGACCAAAAAAAAATCAAAATTTTTTCCCTACAGAACAATGCTCCAGTAACTAAAGTAAAATATTTAAGTTTTTAATATTATTACCATCATGTAATGTAATACATGCAACTGCGGGGGCCAAATACGGATCATTTTTTTTGTTATAAAGTTAATAGATGCACCGTCCAGCCGATTGGTAAAAACAATTTTGGAAAATTATCTCAGGAATTGCGAGATTTTTAGAACTGCGTAATCCACAGGTCATACTGGTCACTGTTTCAGGTGTGCCTAAAAATGACTGTAAGTTCAATAACAATAATTATTTTATCTTATCCCAGGAGTTCGTCAGCGACATTATTAATTGATGCTGATGCTAGTACAAATGTCTGCAGAGACCTGAAGGGAGGAAGAGTGCCCTGGTAGTCGAAAAATATTTTGAAGTTCAGTTCCAAACAAAATAGAAATCGCAGAAAAAAATTTGAGTGTTGTAGATTCGATACACATAATGTGGATAAATTTATTATTGTTATTATTATTATTATTTACTATTTCTTGGGATAGAATGTGCCACTTTAGTCCCGATTTTTAGGAACTAAAGTAGGAGCGTTACTCTCGGAAGTACATTTTTTTACAATTTAGATTCGAAAATTCTAGAGATGTCAGAAATTATTTTTTAATTTTTAGATTTTTGCGTTATTTGATATTCTAAGCTTTTATTGATTACGAAGACTATGTTAATTTTAAATGATTTTTTATTGCCGAAGAGGTTGAAATAAAGTAACTGATATTTTGTTTCTTTTTTACATCGATCATTTTTCAATAATTAACACTAAATTTAAAAATTCCAGACAGATAAGAACCTACACTGAAAATTTTTAAAATTATCAGCTAACAAAAAATAGATTACATGGTTTTAAGTGGCATAATTTCGATATTTCCTTGTAATTGTGAAATTTAATGAAGTTGTTTCATACTGTAAAATTGATAAATTTGAAATTTGTAGTCAATTAGATGCCACTTTTTTTAGAAATGATTAGTTTCTAAAATTCCGGGTAATACCATTCTGAGCTCCATAATTGTGAAATTTGGTAAGATTGCATTTTTTTCATATAATAAGAATTTTTAGTTTAAGAACTGTTGGTAAATAAATAGCCGAATGGCAACCTTTATAACTTGCCTGTTACCAAAAATTTCGATTATGCCACAATTTTTATATACCACAATAATAATTGTAAAATTATATCAAATGGGTTACTCTTACTTGTTTTTAGTCGTGCTAAATTAAAAAAAAAATAGTAATAAATAGACACTCAAACAGCAAACTTTGGAATTTATCGCTTGTCAATATGAATTATATAAGTAAGAATGATATCAATCTGAGTGCCATAACTTCGGTATTCTTTAATCTATGATTGTGAAATTTAGCAAGATTACTTTTGTGTATCCTTTCATTTAGAGTGCCACTTTAAAAATTATCTGCAAATAAATATCAAAACTATAAATTTTAAATTTTTACTATAACCAAAAATTTTAAGTGTTTGTTTATTAGGAGCGCCAATTTTAAAAATATCTGGAAAATAAATACTGAAACAAAATTTTGAAAATTTTGTACAAATAAATACCAGAACTGTAAATTTTAAAAATTATTAATTACCAATTTTTTTTTTTTTAAGTTCTATATTTTCGGTATTTGGTGGTCGTTTGTAATATTTAATAAGATTGCTTTCTTATATCTCCTAATTAAGAGTGCCAAATTTGAAAATTTTAGACAAATAAATAGTAAAACTGTAATTTTTGAAAATTATATTGTGCTATAATTTTGGTAATTGTAAAATTAACTAAGATTGCTTTTTTGTGTTTTCTCATAAAAAGCGTCAAATTTAAAAATTATATACGAATAAAAACCAAAACTGTAAATTTTCAAATTTATCTGTGACCGAAAATCATATTTAATCTTTTTGAGTGGTAAAATTTCTATTTTTTTTTTTTGGTCGATAATTGTGGCATTTAGTGATTTGGTTTGTTTGTGTTCTGATTAAGAACGCCAAATTTAAAATTATAAACAAATAAATACCGAAACTAAAAATTTTGAAAATTATTAATTACCAAAAATCTCGACTATCTTTGAGCGCCATAATTTCAACATTTTTTGGTAAATAACTGTGAAATTTAGTAAGATTGCTTCTTTATGTCCCCTGATTAAGACTACCAAATTTGAAAATTATCGACAAATAAATACTAGAACTGTAAATTTTCAAATTTATCAGTTATCAAAAATTTCGTTTATATCATTCTGAGTGGCATAATTTCGGTATGTTTTGGTCGATAATTCTAAAATTTAGTAAGATTGCTTCTTTGTGTCTCCTAATTAAGAACGTCAAATTTGAAAATTATAAACAAATAAATACTAAAACTGAAAATTTTGAAAATTATTAATTACCAAAAATCTCGACTATTTTTGTGAGCGCTATAATTTTAATAGTTTTTGGTAGATAATTGTGAAATTTCGTGAGATTGCTTCTTTATATTCCCTAATTAAGACTGCCAAATTTGAAAATTATAGACAAATAAATACTAGAACTGTAAATTTTCAAATTTATCAGTTATCAAAAATTTCGTTTATATCATTTTGAGTGGTATAATTTCGGTATTTTTTGGTTGATAATTCTAAAATTTAGTAAGATTGCTTTTGTGTGTCTCCTAATTAAGAACGTCAAATTTGAAAATTATAAACAAATAAATACTAAAACTGAAAATTTTGAAAATTATTAATTACCAAGAATCTCGACTATTTTTTTGAGCGCCATAATTTCTATATTTTTTGGTAGATAATTGTGAAATTTAGTGAGATTGCTTCTTTATGTCCCCTGATTAAGACTGCCAAGTTTGAAAATGATAAGACAAGTAAATACTAGAACTGTGAATTTTCAAATTTATCAGTTACCAAAAATTTCGTTTATATCATTCTGAGTGGTATAATTTCGCTATTTTTTGGTCGATCATTTTAAAATTTAGTGAGATTGCTTCCTTGTGTCTCCTAATTAAGAATGTCAAAATTGAAAGTAATAAACAAATAAATACTAAAACTGAAAACTTTGAAAATTATTGATTACCAAAAGTCTCGATTATTTTTTTTGGGTGCTATAATTTCTATATTTTTTGGTAGATAATTGTGAAATTTAGTGCGATTGCTTCCTTATATCTCCTGATTAAGACTGCCAAATTTGAAAATTATAGACGAATAAATACCAGAACTGTAAATTTTCAAATTTATCAGTTACCAAAAATTTCAGTTATATTATTCTGAGTGGTATAATTTCGCTATTTTTTGGTCGAAAATTCTAAAATTTAGTGAGATTGCTTCTTTGTGTCTCCTAATTAAGAACGTCAAATTTGAAAATTCTAAACAAATAAATACCAAAACTGCAAATTTTGAAAATTATTAATTACCAAAAATCTCGACTATATTTTGAGCGCCATAATTTCTATATTTTTTGGTAGATAATTGTGAAATTTAGTGAGATTGCTTCTTTGTGTCCCCTGACTAAGACCACCAAATTTGAAAATTATAGACAAATAAATACTAGAGCTGTAAATTTTCAAATTTATCAGTTATCAAAAATTTCGTTTATATCATTCTGAGTGGTATAATTTCGCTATTTTTTGGTCGATAATTCTAAAATTTAGTGAGATTACTTCTTTGTGTCTCCTAATTAAGAACGTCAAATTTGAAAATTATAAACAAATAAATACCGAAACTGAAAATCTTAAAATTTATTAGTTACCAATAATCTCGATTATTTTTCAGTGCTATAATTTCAATATTTTTTGGTAGATAATTGTGAAATTTAGTGAGATTGCTTCTTTGTGTCCCGTGATTAAGGCTGCTAAGTTTGATAATAATAAGACAAGTAAATACTAGAACTGTAAATTTTCAATTTTATCAGTTATCAAAAATTTCGTTCATATCATTTTGAGTGGTATAATTTCGGTATTTTTTGGTAGATAATTGTGAAATTTCGTGAGATTGCTCCTTTGTATCTCCTGATTAAGACTGCCAAATTTAAAAATTATAGACAAATTAATACTAGAACTGTAAATTTTCAAATTTATCAGTTACCAAAAATTTCGTGTATAACATTCTGAGTGGTATAATTTCGCTATTTTTTGGTCGATCATTCTAAAATTTGGTGAGATTGCTTCTTTGTGTCTCCTAATTAAGAACGTCAAATTTGAAAATTATAAACAAATAAATACCAAAACTGAAAATTTTGAAAATTATTAATTACCAAAAATCTCGACTATTTTTTTGAGTACCATAATTTCTATATTTTTTGGTAGATAATTGTGAAATTTAGTAAGATTACTTCTTTATGTCCCCTGATTAGGGCTACCAAGTTTGAAAATTATGAACAAATAAATACTAGAACTGTAAATTTTGAAAATTATCAGTTATCAAAAATTTCGGTTATAGAGAAATAAATGCCGGAATTGTAAATTTTGAAAATTATTAATTATCAAAAATTTTGTGTCATAACTTTATGCTAAAAAAAGTACAACACTCGTACTACAATATCATTAATTAATTAGTAATTTTCGCTACCTAAATTTTATTTCATCATATTAGAGCTTTTGCTGGATGTATTGAGGGCTGCCTAACTAAGTCATACTTTTTTACAATCCAATCACAAACTTCACCAAACCAATATATCCGATATCATTCAAGATTTTACTTTCATAGTCTTAATTTGCTGTAATTATATCTCTAAAATCTATGCGCTGTAATATACAAACTTAAAAACCTCTCAGTATAAAGTCTTACAAAACATATTCCCAGAATTCATAATCCTTCACTTTAACGAAATAAATGACGAAATTTCAACGCCTAAAACCGCAATTCCTTCCTCTTTCGTTTCCCCCAACTGCTTATCTACTACAAAATTTCGAGCAGAAACAGCAACACCGGTTCTTCGTAAAGTAGTAGGGTCCCCAAACGTGCAGTGATGCCGGTTATTGCACCAACTGTCAGAATCCACAATCTACAACCGCGCATTTAACGTACAGAAGCGGTCGCGTAGACCTCATACCCTCATTGGTAAATACACGTGTTTCGAAAAATATTCGTGCACAAAAAACGTGACTGACATTCAGTGTAAAAGTGCTAAAGTAAAGAAATATGATCAGTTGGAGTGTTTACTTATAACTTAAAATGTGAGTGCGTAATTATTTGCAAGTTTTTCTGTCGTATGTGGCGATTTTACAGCTTACTTTTTCTTTGTGATTCTCAAAATGTTGGCTGTAGAAACCACGTTGTCATGGTAACGGTTTGAGGTATTATCGGTGCAGAGCACATGTGCTTTGTCGTCTTACTCGTAATTTGTGTTTTTTACGGAAATATCTGAAATTAGATGTAACGAATTTGTCTACCTGCTGGCGGATATTTCAGTGGAAGGTTAAGATTATTCTCACAGATTTATTTAAAAAAAAATTATGCGACCTGTAAATTCGTGTGAATATATTTGGATGTGGGTAAAACACCGAATCTTATCTTCGAGGCTATCTGCATTTTCCTTATTTTCGGTAGCTTTTGCAAATAAAATAATCATTGTCGATTTATTGATCGGAAAACCGTTTTAAAGTAAATGTGTTGCAAATTTCTCATTACTCAGTTTAAAAAATAATAAAATAAAGATGCAAATTAAACTTTCAAAAACTTGAGGACTTAAACCTCGGAAGACAATTTTTAACAATTTTTGAAACTTCTAAATTTTGCTGGAATTTAGAAAAGTGAAAAGGTTAACCATTTTGGATCTGGTCTATAAATTTTCAACCACAGATCTCAATTCTTTATAAAGCTTTCTCACTCAAAAATTATTTTATTGTAAATTTTTTAATATTCCAATAATATATTCTATGTTTGAATATCCCAATAATTTTTTTTACTTTTAATTACTTCCACAAATTGTGGGGTTTTACCTTTAATGATTTTACAACATAAAGATTCGGATTTTTGAAATCTTAGGGGAATTTTCAATATTCCTAATAACTCGTAATTCCGATTTTGAGTTTTCTAAATTTGCATCGATGAACAATCTCCCACGTTTGTCAAAAGTTTACAAAAAGTTTTTTAAAAAAGGCTTTAAATTTCTTCATATTTTGTAAAAATGTCCAAAATTTGCTGGAACGAAATCTTACAAACTTTTAAACCGTGAACCGATAAATCTGAAATTTCCGGTATTCCACAAAATGATGAAATATGCATGTAAAAATTTCGATCTCCGACGTTATATTTCTAAAAAAAAATAGGTTCGTATTATAACTACTTTTTTTTTATTGGATGTTGAAAATTATAAAAGAAAATGATTCCGATAAATTTGTCAAGATTTTAAAATGAAAAGTTTTGTAAATAAAGGGGAAGTTTATATGTACTTACAATTTTTTTTAATGTCATTTCCAAAACCTCAGAATTTTCACAACACTGCGGAAAAAAGTTTTTCCCCTCTAAAATTTTTGCAGTAAAACGTTATTATACAGTCACGCACAATCAATTTATGATTTTTTGTAACACCTCTGTGCTTTTCTGCTCTTTATTGTTTGAGTTTTAATTTTGAATTAACATTGACATTATTCACGTGTTGATAAAAAATAAAAATATTCGACCCGTGATCAATTATAACCAAAAATATTTAATATTTTGACTAGATAAGACCTTGATAATGATCATACCTTAAAAACAAGAATGTATCATCAAGTGGCCTATATAAATCACGTTTTGCTGTTTAAAGATAACCTCTGATGTGGTTGTCAATTAAACTTAAAAACAGAACTACTAAAATTTCCGCACCAAGTTCAGCAAACGCAAAATTTAATCAAATTAACCTTCGATATTTGTGAGAGAAAGTCATAATCGTAAAGTTGTGGTTAATTAGAATGGAAACGTTTTGCTTAAATAAAACAGGTTTACTGGATAAATCCATTCTGGAATCCGTTTTAAATTGGATTGAATTTTTCCATTCTTGGCGTTTTACTAAAAAATTGTTTTCGAACAGATAAGATTTTTCCACTTCCCGGGCGGTATGCACAAAGTCCACTATTGTTATTTACGAAATAATTAAGTAGCTGTCACTATTTTTTAAAGAAATTACGATGATTAATCAAAATAAAAATCGATCACTTCGTCACTAATGCACGGTTCTTTCATTATCCGAAACTTCCTGGAATTTTGTTTAGTCATTGCTTCTTCAAACATCTATTCTTAGAACACATTGTTTTTTTTTTCTGCACACCTAGAATGCAAGGTGGGATTACTAAAAATAACACAAATTTCAAATATTCGCACCGTCTTTTATTTTTATCCTGATAAGACCTAGTCTTCTTTAGAGATTTTCGGATAAATGAGTTTAATCCGGTTTCTGATAATGTCTGATTTTTTGGCTTTGAAGGGTTTTATTGTAAAATCGATGACAGTCAGTGGTGACAGTTCGGCTGAAGCTAGAATTGTGTGTTTCAACAGATGTGAGTACAAACAATTCTTGGATTTCTCTACTTAGGATTTTTTTGGTTTGAGTTCATTCTAAGCTGTTTGCAGTGTTAGAATATTGAGGAGTGTTAAAAAATACTGCATTTTGTATGACACAGTACTTTTTAGAATTCTTGCATTCACATGCAGTAATAAACTAGTCAAAATCTGTCACATAATTCAAGCCGGAATCGTGCAGGTTATATCAGGTTTCACTGTTTCATAATCAAACTCTCAGATTATTTCAAGGTCGGAAATTTGCTTCTTCTGTTTTTTTCAAGGTTTTTAAACAATTTAAAAGTCTTGATTTTTAAGGATTACTTGAACAATTTTTTTTCAGGCTATAAGTTTTTTTTTGGTTCTACAGAAGTTTATAGTCAAAATATTTCAAGTTTCCCAGCGCTCAGAAATTTGACTACAATTTTTTTATTTTTCAGAGGTTTACACACGTTTATACCAAAATTCGAGATTGTTTTCAATTTCCCAGACCTCGGAAATTCTTCTACAAGGTTCTTAGATTTTTTTTCAGATTTTCCACCCTGTAGTCAAAATCAACTAACTTGACAAGTCAAAATTTAAAACTTCTCAGAAAACACAAATGGTGTTAAACTTGTCTTAAGTTTTCAATAATTTGTAGTCAAAATCTGAGATTATTTAAAGTTTCCTAAAACTCAGAAATTTGGCTACAAGTTTCTCACCTTCTTTTTCGGGTCTCTATAAGCTCATATTCAAAATTTTAGATTATTCCAAATTTCTCAGGTCTTAGAAATATCTCTAAAGTTCTTAGATTAACTCTATAGGGAAAATCCCAATTTATTAAGTCATAATTTTAAGTTTCTCAGACAACACAAACAATGTAAGATTTTTTTTAAGTTTTCAGTAGTCTATAGTCAAAATCTCAGATTATTTTAAGATTCCCGGGCTCAGAAATTTGACTACAAGATTTTTTTTAAATTTTCCCAGACCTTAGAATTTGTTCTATAAGTTTCTCATATTTTTTTGTCAGTTTTTTAATGGTGTAGTCAAAATCACAAACTTTGCAAATCAGAATTAAAAGTTTCTCAGAAAATACAAATAGTGTAAGATTTTTCGTAAGTTCGCAATAGTCTGTAGTCAAAATCTCATATTACTTAAAGTTTCACAGAACTCAGAAATTTGACTACAAGTTTCTTACCTTCTCTCTCAGGTGTCTGTAAATTTATAGTCGAAATTCTAGATTATTCCAAATGTTTCAAATCTCCGAAATTCCATTCCAAATTTCTTAGATTTTTTCTCGAACTTTTAAAACTATAGTGAAAATCACAAATTTATCAAGTCATAATTACAAGTTTCTCAGAAAACACAAACAGTGTAAAAATTTTCTTAAGTTTTTACTAGCCTATAGTCAAAATCTCAGATTATTTTAAGTTTCCCGAGCTCAGAAATTTGACTACAAGTTTTTTTTCCTTGGGTTTCCACACGTTTATAATTATATTGCTATTTTTTTTAAACTTTTGCAAACTTTAGAAATTGTTCTATAAGGTTTTCATATTTTTTGTAAGATTTTTAAGTTTGTAGTCAAAATCACAAACTTTGCAAGTCAAAATTAAAAGTTTCTCAGAAAATATAAATAATGTAAGATTTTTCGTAAGTTCGTAATAGTCTGTAGTCAAAATCCTATATTACTTAAAGTTTCACAGAACTCAGAAATTTGACTACAAGTTTCTTACCTTCTCTCTCAGGTGTCTGTAAATTTATAGTCGAAATTCTAGATTATTCCAAATGTTTCAAATCTCCGAAATTCCATTCCAAATTTCTTAGATTTTTTCTCGAACTTTTAAAACTATAGTGAAAATCACAAATTTATCAAGTCATAATTTCAAGTTTCTCAGAAAACACAAACAGTGTAAAAAATTTCTTAAGTTTTTACTAGCCTATAGTCAAAATCTCAGGTTATTTTAAGTTTCCCGAGCTCAGAAATTTGACTACAAGTTTCTTTTTTTCTTGGGTTTCTACACGTTTATAATTATGTATATTGCTATTTTTTTTAAACTTTCGCAAACTTTAGAAATTGTTCTATAAGGTTTTCATATTTTTTGTAAGATTTTTAAGTTTGTAGTCAAAATCACAAACTTTGCAAGTCAAAATTAAAAGTTTCTCAGAAAATACAAATAATGTAAGATTTTTCGTAAGTTCGTAATAGTCTGTAGTCAAAATCCTATATTACTTAAAGTTTCACAGAACTCAGAAATTTGACTACAAGTTTCTTACCTTCTCTCTCAGGTGTCTGTAAATTTATAGTCGAAATTCTAGATTATTCCAAATGTTTCAAGTCTCCGAAATTCTATTCCAAATTTCTTAGATTTTTTTCTCGCACTTTTAAAATTATAGTGAAAATCACAAATTTATCAAGTCATAATTTCAAGTTTCTCAGAAAACACAAACAGTGTAAAAATTTTCTTAAGTGTTTACTAGCCTGTAGTCAAAATCTCAGGTTATTTTAAGTTTCCTGAGCTCAGAAATTTGACTACAAGTTTTTTTTTCTTGGGTTTCCACACGTTTATAATTATATTGTTATTTTTTTTAAACTTTCGCAAACTTTAGAAATTGTTCTCTAAGGTTTTCATATTTTTTGTAAGATTTTTAAGTGTGTAGTCAAAATCACAAACTTTGCAAGTCAAAATTAAAAGTTTCTCAGAAAATACAAATAATGTAAGTTTTTTCTTAAGTTTTCAGTAGCCTATAGTCAAAATCTCAGATTATTTTAAGTTTCCCGAGCTCAGAAATTTGACTACAAGATTTTATTCTTGGATTTCCACACGTTTATGATTATAATTGTATTTTTTTTAATTTCCCAGACCTTAAAAATTGTTCTATAAGTTTCTCATATTTTTTTTGTCAGATTTTTAATTGTGTAGTCAAAATCACAAACTTTGCAAGTCAAAATTAAAAGTTTCTTAGAAAATACAAATAGTGTAAGATTTTTCGTAAGTTCGCAATAGTCTGTAGTCAAAATCTCATGTTACTTAGAGTTTCACAAAACTCAGAAATTTAACTACAAGTTTCTTACCTTCTCTCTCAGGTGTCTGTAAATTTATAATCGAAATTCTAGATTATTCCATATGTTTCAAGTCTCCGAAATTCCATTTCAAATTTCTTAGATTTTTGTCGAACTTTTAAAACTATAGTGAAAATCACAAATTTATCAAGTCATAATTTCAAGTTTCTCAGAAAACACAAAAAGTGTAAAAATTTTCTTAAGTTTTTACTAGCCTATAGTCAAAATCTCAGGATATTTTAAGTTTCCCGAGCTCAGAAATTTGACTACAAGTTTCTTTTTTTCTTGGATTTCCACACGTTTATAATCAAAACTCCAAATTTTAAATTTCCCAGATCTTAGAAATTCTTTTATAAAATTCTTAGATTTTCAAATCTGCTGTCAAAATTACTTACTTGGCAAGTCATAATTTTAAGTTTTTCAGAAAATACAGTAAGATTTTTCTTGAGTCTTCAATAATCTGTAGTCAAAATCTCAGATTATTTAAAATTTCTCAGAACTCAGAAATTTGACTACAAGTTTCTTACTTTCTTTCTCGGGTCTCTATAAGTTTATAGTCGAAATTCTAGATTATTCCAAATTTCCCAAGTCTCCGAAATTCCTTTCAAAGTTCTTAGATTTTTCGTCGAACTTTTAAATACAGTGAAAATCACCAATTTATCAAGTCATAATTTTAAGTTTCTTAGAAAACACAAACGGTGTAAGATTTTTCTTAAGTTTTCAGAAGTCTATAATCAAAATCTCAGGCTACTTTAAGTTCCCCAGAGCTCAGAAATTTGACTACAAGTTTTTTTTTTCTTGGGTTTTTACACGTTTATTATCAAAAATGAAAATTTTTAATTTATTAGATCTTAGAAATTCTTCTATAAGGTTTTTAGATTTTTCTCAGATTTTCAACTCTATAGTCAAAATCACGAACTTGGCAAGTCATAATTTTAAGTTTCTCGGAAAATAAGAAAAGTTTGTAGAAGTTTATAATCAAAATTTGAGATTATTTAAATTTTTCCAAACACTTAGAAATTTGGCTACACTACAGTTCTACAACTTGAACGTAGCGCTCAAAATCCCAAATTTTTTGTTACTTTTCACGGTCATATTTCGGCAATAATAACCAAACATGTTTCTCTCGATTTCTAGTTTTCACCATGTCCGACCGCAACGGAGGTTCCACCGTCCCAAGACAAGACGACGATGACGTCGTCGAACTTAGACATTTAACAGGAGACGACAAAAGAACCCGCTTCCAAGTCAACAGAGTCAGGAGCGAAAGCCAGAACGCTGATGGCAAAAGTGGTCATTCCGAAGATGACCACACCGACGACGATGATTTGCATTCGGTCACCGACAGGACAAGACTCAATTCTGAGTATGTTAAAAGTTTCAGGTAAGAACAAAAAAAGGTTGCTGACTTTGCGAAGATAACCGTTGGGGAAGTAATGAGGATAACTGTAGAACGGGTTCGCTAATTAGTTTGGATAATTCTATTATTAGATTTCGAGGATTAATCGTGACGTAATCGCGTTGGAAAGTCGAGTTTGGTTAATTAATGAAACCTTGATCTTGACTTTGACAACTGTGTTCCAAAAGGGGGAACAGAAAGGGGCCAAGTATGGAACTCTGCGGTACACCTCGTGGATTTTTTTAATATCTTTATACATTGTTACCAAGCGGATGTAAAACAAAGTAGAAATCAATGTTAGGATATTTCCCAATCCCATTGTTTAGAACAAGCTAAAAATAAGCAGAATTATGTTTCCTGATAAGATATTACGTAACGTAGGTGCATCGTCCAATTTTTTATTTGATGATGTCAGAACAATTCCAAGAAAAATCATAACAGAAATACCCCAACACTATTTTATTTTTTCAGACACTTGACCCGTGAAGCTCTTCCACGGTTGGACAATTACAGAAATATCATGTCACTACAAGCCGCAAATAGACCAACTTTGGACGATTTACATAATGCCACTCTTCCCAGCAAGGTAGGAAAAATAAATTAAAAAAAAAAGAATTTTAATCAGCTTTCACCTTTAATTGTACAAGCTTGAGTTGTCTGATCACGTCACTAATTTCCTAACCGCCCATTGTTAGAAAATTGCCAATTCTGAATCAATGATGTGGTTTCAAAACAATGGTGATCTGCATACAAAAATTAATTTGGGCGTATCTTTGGAAAGTGAAGCTAAATTCAGATACAAGGTCAAAAATACTATTTAAAATAGCATCCTTTGTTGGTGGTTCTGGTGTACAGTGGTGCCAACATATTTCAAATTTAAAGCCTACGCCAACACTTCGTTTTGATATTGTGTAAAGTCACTGTTTACACTTGTAATATCGCTGGACTGCTAAGTAAATATTTATCTCTATGCGGAATTCTTTGATGTATTCTTTTACTATGTTTATTTGGCGGCTTAAATCGCACTTTTGTTCAAGTTCCACACCGAAATTTTGAACTGAAAATTCCTAATTATTTTTTCATAAACGCCCGTATCAATTAATTTGAACAATAAATCACTAATCTAGCCAAACACTCACTCTCATTGCTATAAATGACAGCAATTTGACCTTTCACATTAAATTTAAAGTCATAATTGCAATAATTGCCCAGTATAGTTTATTATTGTCGACATTGTTTATAGCTGTGGATGCGTAGTCTGTTCATGTACGAATTGCGTACAAAATTTTATGTTTAATTGCTCTTGAGAGTATTTTTACGTCCGTGATAATAGCTACTAATTGTAAACGAGAGCAAAAATGGACACTTAGTTAAAAAGACACGGAGATACGAAAGAGAAGGCAAAGAATGAACACTTTTCATAAAAAAGATTTGAAAAACTGAAGAAAAAAAACAATGCATAACGGAAAATGACGATGTTAAAGCTACGAACAATAAGATGCTAAGATTTGTGTCCAAAACAATGAAGATGCTGAAAAAATATCAAACAAGCTATAAAAGCAAAGATGAAGAAGAAAAGAACACGAGAAACACATCGCCACTGCCATCACCAACGTGACAAAGAACAAAAAACTGACAGAAGAAAGAACAAAGAGCGATATTAAAAATGGTTTTTGGGCTTTTGCTCAGATTTTAACTGCACAAATAAAATCACCAAATATCCAGTTATAGCTTAAAATTTTTCAGAAGACAAAAACATTGGGAGATTTTTCAAGTTTTCCGTCAACTTAGTTCAACTCTCCTAGAGCTCAGAAATTTGACTACAAGTCAAATTTTAGCTCGGGTCCCCAAAATTTCATGTTTGACTATTAGTGGAGATTATCTCGAATTTTCAAAATCTCAAAAGTTTGTCCACAAGTTTTTTGGATTTTTTCTTAGGCTCTGCACTCAAAATCGCCAATTTATCAAGTCATAATTTTAAATTTTTCAGAAAACACAAATAGTGTTCGATTTTTTTTTCAGTTTTTGATACTCTATAGTCAAAATCTGAGAGGATTTTGGTTTTCCCAGAATTCAAAAAAACAAATCTTTTAGAAATTTGACTATAAAGTTCCCAGTGTCTCAAATTTTGAAAATGACGATATTACAGAAAGTTACGAGCGACAAGATCTTGGACGCGTCGTCACTGCGGTCACCAACGTGTTTAAAGACAAAGAACAAAAAACTGACAGAAGAAAGAACAAAGAGCGATATTAAAAATGGTTTTTGGGCTTTTGCTCAGATTTTAACTGCACAAATAAAATCACCAATTATCCAGTTATAGCTTAAAATTTTTCAGAAGACAAAAACATTGGGAGATTTTTCAAGTTTTCCGTCAACTTAGTTCAACTCTCCTAGAGCTCAGAAATTTGACTACAAGTCAAATTTTAGCTCGGGTCCCCAAAATTTCATGTTTGACTATTAGTGGAGATTATCTCGAATTTTCAAAATCTCAAAAGTTTGTCCACAATTTTTTTGGATTTTTTCTTAGGCTCTGCACTCAAAATCGCCAATTTATGAAGTCATAATTTTAAATTTTTCAGAAAACACAAATAGTGCTCGATTTTTTTTTTTCAGTTTTTGATACTCTGTAGTCAAAATCTGAGAGGATTTTGGTTTTCCCAGAATTCAAAAAAACAAATCTTTTAGAAATTTGACTATAAAGTTCCCAGTGTCTCAAATTTTGAAAATGATGATATTAGAGAAAGTTACGAGCAACAAGATCTTAGACGCATCGTCACTGCCATCACCAACGTGTTTAAAGACGAAGCATAAAAAGCTGATCAGAAGAGAAAGAAAAAAACGGAAGGTGGATTGAAACAAAAAAAAATCAACTTTTTTTATGAATTAAAGAAAGAAAAGAAGATTATAAAGGGGCAACAAAAAGCCTGAGGTTCATACAAAATTTTAAAATAAAAAAGATCAGTAGAAGTCTGACAAAATGAAAGTTGTAAATTAGGAAAAAAGAACAGTAAAAATATGGTACTAAAAAAATTGCCATTTTCCACACAGATTTATAGCAACAATGGTTATTCATGTAACAAGTGAGAAAAATATAAGATTTTCTTATGCGTGTATGAGCACAAAATTGGGAAATCTCATCTATCTAATGTCTCGTGTTAGAAACAAGATTTTATTAAAAAATTGTGATCAGTTTTCGGTAATTTTTTACTGAAACAAATATCAATTTCTAATAGAAATTAATGAGAAAAGTCGACTTTCTCACAAGAATAAATAAAAATTAATTAAACGACTACTTAAAAATTACTTTGTTCGAAACCTTGAGGATTTAGGCTTCCCTTAGGAATGTAAAAGTAAAAGTTCTGAATTTATAGTCATAAATTTTTGGAACTTGGCACCACTGAATTATTTTGTAAGAGCCACAGGAAAGAAATTATTATTATTCTATTTATAAGCTCGTCTTATTAAATTTTAACGTTGTGGCAAATCTCGCTGTCCTACTTCACACCTTATAATTTACCAATCCCGCTACAAATTATCCTTGTCCTAAAACTTTCAATACATAAATTAACGACAGTTAATAAAATGTGAGCGACCGGAGTAATGCGAACAAGTAAAGTAGTAATACTTAAGTAGTAACCATGATATATAGCACAATTTACCAATTGTGTCTCATTATTACTATTAGATAAGTTTTGGCAGAGTTCATTTGAATTTAGCTAGACTTACATGATTGATTTTTTTTTTAATTGTTGCTCCATTCACAGGTTCTAAATTTAGAAACGTCACTGAGTGTAATAGCATTATCTTCAAGTGTGAAGGAGCTTAAAATACGTACAATGTTTCTAAAAATAGCTCGCGTCGAAGATTGATGAATTGAAGGGGGATCAAAATCAAATCGATTGATAAAATTAAGTACCTTTATCAAGACGAAAAACTCCAAGTTTTCCTTTTTTACCGCCAACTTCAAGCTGATTAGCGTCAGAATTAAACGTGCAAGCGATTTTCTTACCTATTAATTAAAACCGTACCTAATTTCGGTCCCTTTTTACGTGATAATTACGACATTAATAGTTGTTAACCTCGACAACGCCACTAATTGACCTGAGTTAGTCATCGGTTAAAAATTTTGTCAATAATTTGATAAAAAAAATAAAGGGCAATTAAAGGAACGTTCTGGATGCAAAGTTCGTCGGTGCTATTAAAATTATTTATTGTTCAGAGTGCAGAAACGATAAATACAAATTAGATAATTTAAATGCAACGATGCAAAACGTGTAATTGAGAGGAAAGTTTCGTGTTGCCGGGAGATTTGAAAAGTTTTGCATTAAGTTCAGTCACGATTAATATTGATTAATATTGGAAATGACCTTCGACTCGGTCGGTAACTTTCTGGTTGAAAGTTTAAGGATCACTGGTTCGATTGCTGAACGTGTTTTCATCATTGGTCGCAGTATATCGTTAAATCTTATAATAAGAATGAGGCGAAATTTTAGGTGATTTTAAGGGCTCGGGGGACACTCTTAGTGAGCGCCAAGTCAATTTGACTACAAGTCACTCATTAGTTTCATAAAACGAGTTTTGCCTGCTATTTTTTTTTTCCAATTTGCGTATTATACATTTTTTACAAATAAAATCAAATTTGATAATTTAGGGAATTTTTATCAGTTGGTACTGACATGTTGATACTTGATTTTTTCTGCACTCCGCTAGAAAACGGTTAATTTGTTGTCGATGAAAATTTCTGTATCTGGCTTAAAATTGTAACCTTAAACTCAAACTGACAGTTGACATTTCGTCCAATCTGTGTTACCGACCGATAAAATGTTCCTAAATTTTGGGTTTAATAATGGTTTATTAACGCACTCATTTTGAAGGCACAACAAATGAACAAAAATTAACAGACGCGATTGATTTTAACTAATTACAAACTGCAATCTTGTTTCGCAACGTTACTTCTAATTTCAGACGTCTGCTTCCGCTCAAAACCTTAACGGCAAACCCGAAGAACTAGAAGGTCAGTTGAAATTCGGTTGGATTCAGGGAGTCCTAGTGCGATGTCTTCTCAACATTTGGGGGGTCATGCTCTTCCTCCGGCTATCATGGGTCGTGGCCCAAACCGGCGTCGGTAAGTTTCCACCCTTCCGGTCATCATCAACTCACATTTGCCTCTTCAGGAGAAGCGATATTGTTAATTTTAACAACAACCGTCGTAACATCCATCACATCTCTTTCCATGTCTGCTATCAGCACCAATGGAGTCATCAAAGGAGGTAAAATCGTCATCTTCCTCTTCCTTTTTTAGCGAACTGTTTTAGGTGGGACTTACTACATGATCTCGAGAAGTCTTGGTCCGGAGTTTGGAGGCTCCATTGGTCTAATTTTCGCCTTAGCTAATGCGGTGGCTTGTGCTATGTACGTAGTCGGTTTTTGTGAGTCTTTGAACTCGCTCTTAGCCACCAACGGACTTAGTATTATCGATGGGGGCGTCCAAGATGTTCGCATTGTGGGTGCTATTACTATTGTGGTTTTAACAGTGATAGTAGTCGTGGGCATGGAGTGGGAAGCTAAGGTGAAAATCCAACAATAGTGGGCTCAAAAATTAAGTCTTTTTTCAGGCTCAAGTGGGGCTCTTGGTTATTCTGCTCGTGGCAATCGCAGATTTCTTCATTGGAAGCTTCATCGGTCCTAATGAAGAGAAAAAAGCCAAAGGATTTGTGGGCTATAACTGTAAATGTGGTAACACAGGAGACGAACACGAGTCACTGTTGTTTTCTTTTAGTGACTGTTTTGAAAGAAAACTTCTATCCGGATTACAGGCAGTCGCTGGGCGTGGAACACGGCTTTTTTACAGTCTTCTCGGTGTTTTTCCCCGCAGCTACTGGAATTCTAGCTGGGGCGAACATATCCGGGGATCTTAAAGTGAGTCTTTGGATGAGTAGACAGAATTGAGATTTTTCTGATTGTAGGACCCCCAAAAAGCGATCCCTAAAGGGACTCTTCTGGCGATTTTGATCACCTCGGCTTCTTACATTTTGATGGCGTTTGTTTGTGGATTTACCGTTCTCAGAGACGCCACAGGTGTTATTCCCAACACCACTCAGCTTAACTTGACTGACTTCAACATTACTTTGGAATCTGCTAATATCAGTGTTGCCAACAACACCAAAATAACCTACCATTATGGTCTTCACAACGACTTCCAAGTCGTTGAGTTGGTATCCTGGGTAGGACCTTTGATCTATGCAGGGTGCTTCGCTGCAACTTTGTCTTCAGCTTTGGCGTCTTTGGTTTCAGCACCCAAAGTCTTCCAAGCCTTGTGCAAAGATAAATTGTACCCCGGAATTGAATGGTTCGCTAAAGGATATGGTAAAAATAACGAACCTTTGAGAGGGTACATCCTCACTTTTGTGATAGCAGTCGCTTTTATTCTCATCGGTAAGAAATCGCCACGTTTCTATTTTTACTAGATTTAAAAAACCTATTTTTTGAAAATTTTATTAAAACGAGGGCTCTCAAGTTTTATAAAACGAGTTTTTCATGCTATTTTTTCTAACTTACGTATTAAATACATTTTTTTTACAATAAAAATCAATTTTAATAATTTAAGGACAATTGGTGAAACTTTTATTTCAAAATTGACTAAGCATAATTATCATTTTTCTCAAGTAAAAATGCAAAATTACTGTTCTAAGATGTATTAAGAAATTTCCTGCACTTCGCAAGCAAATTGCAGAAAATGCCACGGTTAATTGACTGTCGATCAAAATTTTCTGTATCCGGCTTGAAACTGTAACCTTAAACTTATACTGACATTTGACATTTAATCCAACGTATGTTACCAACCGAAAACAAAGTTTCTACATTTTGGGTCTGTTAATGGTCTATTATCGCATTCAAAACGGTGCGTTAACAGCTTTGTTACAACAAACTTTTTTTGTAGGACAACTCAACGTGATTGCTCCTTTGATCTCCAACTTCTTTCTAGCCGCCTACACTCTCATCAATTTCTCGACTTTCCACGCTTCTTTGGCGAAGCCCGTGGGTTGGAGACCAACATTCAAGGTACCAACTTTCCATGCTCTTCAAAGACTCTTACCTTTCTTCTAGTACTACAACATGTGGTTGAGTCTCCTCGGTGCCATCATGTGCGTCCTCGTCATGTTCTTGATTTCTTGGTGGACTGCTCTGGTGACGTTCGCCGCCGTCCTCGCTCTCTACGTCATAGTTTCCGTCCGAAAACCAGATGTGAATTGGGGGTCCACCACTCAGGCTCAAATCTACAAGAACGCTCTACAGGCGGTCCACCAGCTCAACAACGTAGAAGAACACGTAAAGAATTATAGACCTCAGATCTTGGTACTTTCGGGGATGCCGAGTGCACGACCGGCTCTGGTTGACTTCGCGCATTTGATCACGAAGAATCAATCGATGTTAGTGTGTGGCCACATTAACACAGTGAGTAGACATCAAGAGAGTTTTCGTCGGTAAGAAGAGTTTTTAGAGTCGTCTCCATCAAAGAGTACGCAACGTTCTTAGCTACAAAGCGAACAGTTGGTTGCGTGCTTACAAACTCAGAGCTTTCTACATGCAAGTTGATGGTTTGAACTTTGAAGATGGCTGCACGGCGTTACTTAAAGCTTGCGGGATCGGGAAACTACGTCCTAATATTCTACTTCTCGGGTACAAATCTGACTGGCAAAAATGTTCCAAAGATGATCTCGACGAGTACTTCGGAGTACTACAGTACGTCTTTGCTTTTTATTCTTTGATAATTCTAACACGTGTTTGTAGCAAAGCGTTCGACTTACATCTAAGTGTTGGAATACTAAGGCTACAAGAAGGATTGGACTTTAGTCAGCAATACGCCGACGATGTTGCTTCCAAAATCAAGAACAGTACCGAGTCGCTACCACGGAACCAATCATACAGTCAGATGTCGCAAGGTAACTTCTTCGTTCTCTTGCTGACAAAACTAAACTAAGAGTTTTAGCTAGTAGTGCCAGTGACATCTCAGTGCCCAACACTCCGATCACAAGAAATCGAGAAGTCGTCAACGTTTGTCCGAACGCCGAAGACAGCACCAAGAAACCGAAGTCTGTAGGAGGCTCCATCAGCGAAATCGGAATGGATGAATCTTTCGATGCGCCCAAAAACAGAATGAGTCAGATGTTTTTGTTCCAGAAGAAGCAGAAGCGCGGAGTTATCGATGTGTGGTGGCTGTACGACGACGGAGGTGATAAAAACTCAAATTTCAAACTTTTTCTTTAAATTCTTCCTCCAGGTCTAACTCTTCTTCTTCCCTATATCATAAGCCACAGACGCAACTGGAACAACTGCAAATTGCGAGTTTTTGCCCTCGCTAACAAACGAGACGAGTTAGAGTTGGAACAGAGAAATATGGCAAGTCTTCTGGCCAAATTTCGAATCGACTACTCCGATCTTCAGGTAGTTACCGACTTTACCAACAAACCGAGTGATACCAGCTTGCGGTTTTTCGAGGATTTGATAGCCGAGTTCCGGAAACCGGAGGATGATGACGACCCCGATTCCGGTAAGGACAAAACCAAGAAAAGAACTTTTTAGTATTTCTTTCGTTTAGTGCAAGTCACCGACTCGGAACTTCTCGCAGTGAAAGATAAAACCCACCGTCATTTACGTCTTCGAGAGCTTCTCTACGAACACTCTTTGGAAGCAAACATGATCGTAATGACGTTGCCCATTCCGAGGAAAAGTATCGTTTCTGCTCCGCTCTACTTCGCTTGGTTGGAAATTCTTACAAGAGATATGCCGCCCATGTTGCTTGTGCGAGGAAATCAAACTTCCGTCCTTACTTTTTATTCTTAATTTTTGGGCGATTGAGACAATACTCGGGTGCGAAGGCATCGAACAAATTGTGTTTTTTTTTTTCAGCAAGCTTCACATTTTGTATATCGTGCAAATTGCTGGTAATTGTATACATTTGAGATTCAAGTATTATTATGTCTTAACTTTGAACTAAGAAACTGTAGTTACTAAGTTTTATTTAATCTGTATTTGTCAATAAAATGTCCATGTTTTTTAATTCAGCGTTTTTCAAGAAGGTGGCCACATGGCACCACTTTTTAAAAATGTACTTCATTTTGCCAAGAATTTTTATTTTCTTTTAAATCGGAAAGCTCAGAAATTGACACTGAAAAAATAAAATTTTGAAATTTAGGGAATTTTATCAAGGTTGGGTACAGTGATTTAATACTACTATTATTTATTTCATGACAATTGAGGTTAAGTTATTAAACACATTGCTCACATTTACATTTTGACGTTTTACGACCATGCCGCCAACGCGACAAAACTAAAATACACCAGCCGTAGTAAAGCATCCAAATTCTCAGTAACGAACCCAAACGGGTGCTTTACTGGCTCTAATAACGACGCAAAATAGAAAAAGGTTATTTACAAATTTATTTCCACCAAATAAAGTCAAGAATAGCATAAAAAAATTATACAAATCGATACAACTGACAACGATTTAGCCCGAATGGTTCACATTGTTGCCAAAGTGTTTGAACATCAAAATATACCTTGGCTATATGTATACTTTGTTTATTTTGAACATGAGGTCCAGATGTCAAAACTCGACCAAATTTTGACATTGTACACAAGATTTGACTAAACTTACGTGTCAGGATTTACCGCCTAGGGATATTATTAACTTATGAGTTGCATCTATTGTTTTGTAGACAGTTAACAGCCATTTGAGACGATATTTTAACAATTCGTGGAAGCATTGTACCAGAACTAGTTTCATTTTTATGGCTTCGGTGTGTGGCATTTCCTTACAAGTTTGTGTTAGTTTTAATTGACTATATTTAGATTTACGTGAAAGTGGAGGAAAATTTCGCCTCGAATTAAATTTGTTAATTGATTATGTTTTTATTAGGCTTTATTTTTCATCACATTTGAACCACTGATCAAAATTATTTTGCATTTAAATAATTTTAGCAAACTGTATAAATTCTTAT
Source organism: Cynaeus angustus (assembly GCA_030157275.1). NCBI lineage: Eukaryota > Metazoa > Arthropoda > Insecta > Coleoptera > Tenebrionidae > Cynaeus > Cynaeus angustus. The sequence goes on from CM058067.1 coordinate 12,777,984, forward strand.
TCACAAACACTATAACAGTAAATAGGTATTACAAATTTTTGAAAGTTAAAAAAAAAATACGTTTAATTTAAAGAACTAACTAAAAATTTTTCCAGAAATATTAAATTACTAAAATTCTAAATAGAATACCAAAAATTTGATCTTTGTTTAAATTTTTTAAACTTTATTCAAATATAAATTTTTAGAGTTCTAAATCGGTATCTAAATATTACAACATCTTAAAATAGTAAATTAAAATACAGGAGGAACAAACAAGTGCTGGAACAGCTTTCTGAACGCGTGTTTTATACTATTTTTTTTATATTGCACCACTTAATTTTTTTGTATAAAAGAAACAAAATTTTGAAATTTAGGGAATTTTATCAAGGTTGGGTACAATGATTTAATATTATTTATTTCATAACAATTGAGGTTAAGTTATTTAACACATTACTCACATTCACATTTTGACATTTGACGTTGACGTTTTACGACCATGCCGCCAACGCCACAAAACTAAAATACACCAGCCGTAGTAAAGCATCCAAATTCTCAGTAACGAACCTAAACGGGTGCTTTACTGGCTCTAGTAACGACGCAAAATGGAAAAAGGCTATTTACAAATTTATTTCCACCAAATAGACTCAAGAGTGCCCTAAAAAAATATACAAATAGATACAACTGACAACGATTTAGCCCGAGTGGTTCACATTGTTGCCAAAGTGTTTGAACATCAAATTTCACCTTGGTCATATGTATACCTTGTTTATTTTGAACACGAGGTCCAGATGTCAAAACTCGACCAAATTTTGACATTGTACACAAGATTTGACAAAACTTACGTGTCAGGATTTACCGACTAGGGATATTATTAACTTATGAGTTGCATGCATTGTTTTGTAGACAGTTAACAGCCATTTGGCAAAATATTTAAGCACGCAGTAAAAATTTATTTACTAATTTATTTGCATCAAATGAGGCGTAAACTGTTTCTAATAACCAAAAATCTGAATAATATTTGTTTCTGATTTGGATATTGTGCTAAGCTATTTTTACAGGTCAAACTCTTTACTCTCTAAATTTACTACCAACATTCGCTAAAAACCCTAAAAATGTACATACACTGAACTTTCATACACTCTATGGCGCTAAAAATGGCACCTTTTATAGGTTTTAAATAGAATGTACTGTTGTTTCGAATTCAAACTATTTGACAACAGTGTGAAAATGTCAACTGTCATTTTCAGAGTACTAAACTGCAACATTACGTTTTTTTCAGTTTTTGTCTTTTTTTTCATTATCTATTCAAAATCCCGTTGACGAAGTACTATTATAGTACAAACATAGTACTCATGGAGCCAATTTTTAGCACAAAAACTAATTTAGCATAAAAAACAAACAATTGAGAAACTGTCAATCATCAGTCCAACATCGCAATGCCAAACAGAAAGAAATACAGGTAAAATAAATAAAAACAATCTAGATCAAAACCAAAACAACCAAGTGAAAATCTTTATTACCTAAGAACTTCGATTCATCAACAACAATAATTGACTACAATTTACTCCTTCTTAACTTGTTTTTTCCTGGATTTCTTCAGCGTGACGGGCCCGATTTTCTGTTTCCTTGCTTTCGACATGTGTGACATCATCAAATACAGACAAGGGATAATACCAAACAACAAATAAAGTCTCAAAACCCAAGAAAATTTCAACGTGACCTCAAACGGCCCGCTCACAGAAACCGTCCACGAATTGTCCTGTTCCATAAAAACCATGTTCCTGAATATGATAACCCCTTCACAAATAAAGCCGATGGGATAACAAAATATCCATATGGTGTACCGCATCCATGTTAATAATCCATTTTCTTTTTTCAGCAGCTGCGACATGTAGTACGGATATCTGGAAATAACATGAGAAAAAGAACTTCGGGGATCACCCTCTACCTGATTATTTCCACAGCTGCCCACGTCATGAATAGGTAGAAGACTACAGGCATCGCTTGGAGCCGGGGCTCGAACTCTAGCATCATTATCAAGACGAAGAGGCGCCCCCCGACTTGAATTAACGGATAGATGTATCTTCCTTTTACGTAGCCGAAGATTGGGTGCATGACTTCCAGCAGTTGGATCAGTTGGAGGAAACACATTGCGGAGCCCACGGCCGCGTACGTCCCGGGGAAAGAATCCGCGCCGTCTCGCAAGTAACGGATGCAGAGGACGCAAACTATGTACATGAAGCCGACGTACATAAACAAGTTGTAAAGCGATAAGTAGACTTTTTTGAAGTCCTCTGTAAAGAGAGAGTCAGTGTGTGTTTGTTTCTACGATTCCCAACCTTTTCGGTATCCGAACTCCTCTTTCTGGAGTTTATCGTAGAGATTGGGATAGTCTTGCATCACGTCGGCGACTTCATCGTCCATGTCTTCAGACTGGAATCTGTCATGGTCTATCTTGAGCCAGAACGGTTTCTGCGGTTGCACCAAGAGTCGTGGCCACCATCCTCGCTCAGTTTTCGTGATATTGAAATCAACTCGATTATCGGTGAGTTTGAACACACTATTCTACAATTCCTCGGTATTACAACAAAGGAAAATTCATAGAGAAGTGGTCACCTTTACGTCGATATCAGAGTGAAAATCGATTTCAAACGCGTAGTCGTTTAAGCCTCTAGCACCGACTCCTAGTGACTGGAACTGCAATTTTCGCTGCTCGAGGTGTATTTTAGGCTCCTATACGAAAAGTCATGAGACATTATACAATCGAATTCGCACTCACCTTAACATCCTTCAAATCCACTTTTAAAAAGATGTTTTTCTCGTTTTGGGCCCAAAATACGAACGGACTCAAAAGCGACATTATTAATTATTGCATACGTTTGCACCTAATGTTATCACAACTGGACACTTTTCTTATCATTTGTGTTAATTAAGTCGAGAAATGGCGAAAAAACATGATATTCTTGAAAACAAGGAAAACAAGTTTGAGGTTATGTGGAGTTTGTCACTGACGTTTGTTGATATTGACTGGGTGGGTGGCGGGAAATTTAATAAAAATTTGCATTACATAAAGACTGCATTTTAAAATGTGCAGTGGTGGGTGCGCCGGGTTAAGCTTAGAGAATTTGAATTCTTTAAATTATTCTTTTTTGTTGTTGCAAGGTTTCAAGTCGTCCATAGCCTTTTTTCTTCGATTCTTATGTTCTCAGTTTTGGCGATTTGAACGAAAACTATTCTCTTTCTAAACATCGCTTTAGGAATTTTGATATTCATAGTTTTTTACTATTGTTGCGAATTCAAGAATTGGAGATTTTTTAAGATTGAAGTTTATTTTAAGTTAAATGTAATAATTTCGTTCATTGGTAATTTTTAAGTAATTTAAATAATTTTTTATATTTTGCGTCGTATGTACATTTTTAGGGTTTTTAGCGAATGTTGGTAGTAAATTTAGAGAGTAGTGACCTGTAAAAACAGCTTAGCACAATATCCAAATCAGTAACAAATATTATTCAGATTTTTGGTTATTAGAAACAGTTTACGCCTCATTTGATGCAAATAAGTTAGTAAATAAATTTTTACTGTGTGCTTAAATATTTTGCCAAATGGCTGTTAACTGTCTACAAAACAATGCATGCAACTCATAAGTTAATAATATCCCTAGCCGGTAAATCCTGACACGTAAGTTTCGTCAAATCTTGTGTACAATGTCAAAATTTGGTCGAGTTTTGACATCTGGACCTCATGTTCAAAATAAACAAGGTATACATATGACCAAGGAGAAATTTGATGTTCAAACACTTTGGCAACAATGTGAACCACTCGGGCTAAATCGTTGTCAGTTGTATCGATTTGTATATTTTTTTTAGGGCACTCTTGAGTCTATTTGGTGGAAATAGCCTTTTTCCATTTTGCGTCGTTATTAGAGCCAGTAAAGCACCCGTTTGGGTTTGTTACTGAGAATTTGGATGCTTTACTACGGTTGGTGTATTTCAGTTTTGTCGCTTTGGCGACATGGTCGTAAAACGTTAACGTCAAATGTCAAAATGTGAATGTGAGTAATGTGTTTAATAACTTAACCTCAATTGTTATGAAATAAATAATATTAAATCATTGTACCCAACCTTGATAAAATTCCCTAAATTTCAAAATTTTGTTTCTTTTATACAAAAAAATTAAGTGGTGCAATATAAAAAAAATAGTATAAAACACGCGTTCAGAAAGCTGTTCCAGCACTTGTTTGTTCCTCCTGTATTTTAATTTACTATTTTAAGATGTTGTAATATTTAGATACCGATTTAGAACTCTAAAAATTTATATTTGAATAAAGTTTAAAAATTTAAACAAAGATCAAATTTTTGGTATTCTATTTAGAATTTTAGTAATTTAATATTTTTGGAAAAATTTTTAGTTAGTTCTTTAAATTAAACGTAATTTTTTTTTAATTTTCAAAAATTTGTAATACCTATTTACTTTTATAGTGTTTGTGAATAAGAATTTATACAGTTTGCTAAAATTATTTAAATGCAAAATAATTTTGATCAGTGGTTCAAATGTGATGAAAAATAAAGCCTAATAAAATCATAATCAATTAACAAATTTAATTTTCAAATTAAATTCGAGGCGAAATTTTCCTCCACTTTCACGTAAATCTAAATATAGTCAATTAAAACTAACACAAACTTGTAAGGAAATGCCACACACCGAAGCCATAAAAATGAAACTAGTTCTGGTACAATGCTTCCACGAATTGTTAAAATATCGTCTCGAATTTTCCCCAAACCGAGTAAAATCAAATTCTAAATTTTTCAAACATTCTGGACGCTTCCATTTCCCCCATCGTGCACCAAGTGGGGTGCACTTTACCAATTGTTAAACGAAGAGAGAAAGTTAGCGGGACTCAACCTCAAAACGTGGTAATGTGCAGTCAACACAATATTCTTGAACTTGCCCGAAGCGCGCGTTAGTACCAGTGATAGAACGAAAAAATGAAAAAAATTATAATTCTCCTCCTTCTCACGTACACCACCAAAATAAAAACAGACACGACCCTCAAAGAAATGGAATACAAAGAGGGTACAAAAGTGGATGCGAAATATTCGTTACCACGAGTGAATCTTAGTGTGAGTGATGGAAATCATACGGTTGTGCCCGCAAGTTTAGCAAGAGTGTTAAATTTTTACAACACGGAAATTTTGGCGGCAAATTGGGAGAGGACTAGAGAATTGGTCTCGCTGAGTTGCAGAAAAGACGTGGAGTTGTATTTGGAGGGACTCAGGAAGACGGAAAATTGGGCTTTGAAAAGTAAGTAAGGAAGTAGAAAAGTCCTCTGACTGATTGACTTTCTCGGAAGAAATGAACGCACGCCGATAATCAGTTTAGTCGTTTTTTGTATTTTATAAGCGTTCTCTAATGAATTTATTCTTATTAAAATTTATGGAGTCATTATCTTAAAAAATAAGAGTCAAACTCCAGGATCAAGAAGAAATAGGAAAATTGAAAAGTATTGTCTGTGATACTGTTACTTTATGCAAAATAGAGCAAAATTACTCAGCGAACGAAAGGCGCGACATTGAGTTTGAGGGTTTTAATACACATTCTAAGACATTTGCGCAATTATCGTGGGAGTGGCTGATCTTGAAAGGGCAAAAAATTCAACTTTAAACTGCATTTTTATGCACTTATTTAAGCTTCTAAATCACATAATTTAAACTTTTTCACTTAGTGAGTAATATTGCTCGCTCCGCCCTAATCCGAATCCAATTAATTAAAATACTGATCAAGAAATAGAACAAGAGCTTGAAGGAATTAATTAATTAGTAATCATAGTTACGCCAGTGCACCTCTGGTTTTCAAGCTCAAAAAGTGTAGACTAAACGATTGATAGTTACGTCAAATCGCAATTAGAATTAATTAAGAATCAAGCTTAATTAATTAGTCGCTAATCAAGAAGCTCATGCTTATACAATACTACAACCTTTTTTGTATTTTACGTAGTTTAATAATCCTATTTTTATTACGTAGTTAACTAGGAATATTCATTGGGAAAGATTAAAATTAGACAATAGTACCTGGTATTCATAGACGGGTGGTTTGACTGTTCAACCGCCGAGCCCTTTTTTTGTCATATTAATTTTTCGGATTCTATAACTCTGAAATTGCAGCAATTTATGAATTAAAACTAATTACTAGTTTGAAGTCTCCTACTACAGTTCTAAAAATAGTTTAATATGTAAAATCCAAAAAATACAAACATTATCAAGTATATAAAAAATCCAAAATTCCAAAATATTAGACACTAAAAAATATTTTTTTATATAAAATTTTTAGAGAATAGAAAAAATGTAAAAATTTTGAAAATCTCAAAAACATTAAAAATACAAAAATTATGTAAAAAAAAATCCAAATGGTTCTAAAATTAAAAAATTGAAAATTCAGACTTTCCAGAATTAAAACATCCAACTAGATGAAAAGAAACACAAATTAAATGTCCGATTTTATCTGGAACATTTGTGACATTTTTTTCAAATTTGTGGCACATTTTGCTTCTCTTATAAACATAATTTCATAAATTTTGCTTTGTATTTTTTTATTTATCAAATACGCAACTTATAAAATACTTTTTTGAGAAATTGTAATATTTAGATGCCTATTTGAAACTTTAAAAATTTCTATTTAAAAAAAGATTAAAAAATTTAAATAAAACAATCAAACTTTTGGTATTCTTGAATATGTAAAATTTTTGGTATTCTATTTAAAATATTAGAAACTTGATATTTTTGAAAATATTTTTGCAGTTTAGTTTTTGTATTACTTATTTACTTTTATAGTGTCTGTGAATGAGAATTGATACAGTTTGCTAAAACTTTCTAAATACAAAATAATTTTAAATAGTGGTTTAAATGTGACCATAAATAAAGCTTAAATTTTTAGTCAGTTTTATATTTGTGAAGTGTATTAATATTTAATCATATTAAAACATAATTAATTAACAATTGCTTTAAAATATTGATCAACAAAGAAATAAAATAGGAGCTTCAAGCAATTAATTAGTTAGTAATCATAGTTACGCCAGCGCAGCTCTTGTTTTCAAACTCGAAAAGTGTAAACCAAATGACTGCTAGTTAAGTCAAAGTGCAATTAGAATTAATTAAGGATCAAGCCTGGTCAATCAAGAAGAAAAAAACTCATGCTTAAAAAAAAGATTTGAATTAGACAACGCTACCTGGTATTTACAGAAGGGTCGGTTGACTGTTCACCCACCGACCACTTTTTGTCATATCTTAAAATTTTTGGATTCCGTAACTTTAAAATCTCAGTTTTCCATTTTAACAATTTGAATGAAATCATTTCTCCCCCAGCAACGTCACTAGTTTCCGGTTTCCTTCGCTTTTTACGCAATTAGCCATGACCTAGGCTCAAGTTCGAAATGATCTACTTTTTAGCACGTCTTCGCTTGTGAAAACGAATTTCTTTCTCGTGTTAAATTAATAATTTAATTTTTTTTTTCATTTGACTTGCACGCGTCGATTTTCGCTTTTTCATTGTCTAATTTCGTAATCCGTGAAATTCGAGAGTGAAGAAAATGCTTTCTTAAAATTTATGTTGTAACTCGGTAAATGACATTGCAAAATTGATAATAAGTGGACAAAATTTTATTTTTATATAATCCGGTAATGTCGGTACAGAAATGGTTAATTTTCTGTTACGATTAACGACTTTCTTTGGCGGATAATTATTGTTGTGGAGTTCTAAGAGTTCAGTTCCGGTCTTCTGTTGATATTACTTAATATTTTACAATTGTTTTATCAATAGGTTTAATTACACTTTCACTTGAAGGATGGGAAAAATGAAACCGGCGAAGCATTACTTTCTTCAGTTATTAATATTGACGGAAATAGAATCTCGTCATTAACACTTTAAATGTTTTGTTTGCTGATGACAGGTTTGGAACTCTCGTCTGAGGTCGGTAGAACTTGCAGAAGAAGCTGACATTATCATTATTTATTTATATTTTTTGTTCATCTATTCCAGGTCCAAAATTAGGTTCTATTAAAAAAAAGACTTCATTCGTTTTTCCAAATCATACAATCAAAATTTGATTTTTTTTACTTTTTTTTTTTTGATTTTTAGGTTAGACTGATTTCAGGAAACCACTGAAAATGTTAATAAAAAAAAGTATAGATACATTTTCAGAGAAGAAAATTTCAATTTCGTTCAATTTGTTATATGTTCCCTAGCAAAATTTTTGAGAAGTTGTAGTTGGAGGATCAAATTAACAGAAAAAAATTCTAATTTAAATTTTTTACTTTTAAAATTTTTACCTTTCAAATGCGTTCAATTTTAGCAGTTTTTTTATTGTTTTGTTACATTAAATATCGTTTTCTGTTTGTTCGATTTTATTTGTTTTTTTGAGATATCTTTGATATTTTTATGATTTTGCAAATTTTGCAAACTCAGTTTGAAAAACCAGAAAAAATAAATATTAAATAAAAACTTCTAAAATTTGAAAATTTACTGAGCTTAAAATGTTCTAAAAGGCAATAAAAACTTTTAAACGTTTAGAAATTTGTGCAAACCGTTCACGGACAAAAAAAATAGTTCTTAAAGCCAGGTCCGCGTATTCAATTAAAAAAAAAACATTTCAAATCGTAGAAATTCCAAATTTTCGAAAATTGCTAAAATTCCAAAATACGCAAAAACTTTCTAAAAATTCGCACAAATATTTTAAAAAAATTGTTGTATTTGAACTAATAAACGTAGACTAACAAAAAAATTTATATTCTTAAGAAAGCTAAATAAACTTATTAATTAATTAATTAATAAGTTTATTAATAATTAATATATTAATTAATTAATAAACTTTTTTCAATTTTGTCAAATAATTTTTTTACATTTGTAGAATTTATATTTTCGAATAGATTTTTTTCGATTTTCACATTAATTCTAAAAATAGTTTAAAATGTAACATCCTAAAACTTCAAATATTATAATGTATATGGAAAATATAAAATTGCAAAAAATTAGACACTTAAAAAGTTTTAAAGAAATAAAAGAGTTAGAGAGAATAAAAAATGTAAATGTGTAAATTTAACTTTTTTATTTTAAGATATTTGAAAATTTTGCATAAAAACGTTTTTAGTTTCTTGTTTTTTTTTTTTTTGGTTTCTTCAAATGTAAATCTCTTGTATATTTGGGAAAAAAATTTTGAACATATTTCAAAAATCTGAAGAACTCAAAAAATCCAAGAAAATCCAAAAATATTGATTGGAAAAGATTTAAACTAGACAAATATACCTGGTATTCATAGACGGGTGGTTTGACTGTTCAACCGCCGAGCACTTTTTTGTTTTTATATTTTCGGATTCTAGTCTCAGTCTCTCATTTTATGAATTAAATTGAAATTATTTCTTCCATAGCAACGTTACTAGTTTCACGTTTCCTTTTAGAATTCTAAAAATAGTTTAGTATGAAAATCCCAAAAAAATTTGACCTCTCCTTCTAAATTAATATATAAAATCTAAAAAGAACAAACATTGAAAACTATATAAAAAATCCAAAATTTTAGAAAAGAAGACGCTTAAAAAAAGGTTTAAAAAATAAAAAAGTTAGAAGATATTAAAAATGTACAAATTCTAAAAATCTCGAAAAACATTAAAAAACAAGAAAAAAAGCACGCAAAAAATGTAAATAGTTCTAAAAATATACGAAAGAATTCAACAATTTTGAACGGTTTTTTATAAACCTACTTTTATGAATTTTGGTTTATATTTTTCTCTTTTCATTCATAAAATATGCAACTTATAAAATAATTCTTTTTTTAGAATGCAAAGTTTAGATACATTTTTAGAACTTTAAAAATTTGTATTTGAAAAATTAGAAAGTTTTGGGTATTCTTGAATTTGTAAGAACTTTGGTATTCTATTTAGAACTTTAGAAATTTGATAGTTTTGGAAAGATCTTTTGAGTTTTAGTTTGTCAAATAAAACGCAATTTCTAATTTTTTAACTCTCAATAATTTGCAATACTTATTTACTTTTATAGTGTTCGTGAATAAAAATTTATACAGTTTGCTAAAACTTTCCAAACAAAATAATTCTAAATAGTGGTTTAAATGTGATCATAAATAAAACTGATTTTTTAAGCATTTTTGTGACGTGTAATTAATACTTAAACAAAATTTAAATTTCTTATAATTAACATGATTTAACCTTTAATTACTTACCATCTAAGTATGACCCAGTTTAGATCTCAGAAACATATTTCATATAGATCAAGTTAGCCTTCCCATGGGAAATTTGTAAAAGTGCGGAGCTACCAACACGTAACTAGAATGCTGAGCCTACTGAATTTAATTTTTAATAGTAAAAAGAACACAGGAGGCAGTAACAATTTGCATGTTGTATCAAAAGCAAGAGAGCGTCAAAATTTAGTGTTTAGCATGCACACACACATTACTTTCTTTTTAATTATGATTATTAAAACTAAAAAGTGGAAAAATTACCACTAATTACCAATTGGCAGTAATTTTATGACCTTCGTTTAAATCAAGAGATTGTGTCTACTTAAAAAAGTATCCCAAATAAATGTCATTTCAAACGGTTACAGTGTTACCACACGTACCTACAAATTCGCTGCTCCATTTTTAAAGGAGGTTAGTTGCTACTTTGCGTGATTCATATTAAAAATGTGCGTTATTATTACCAATTATTCCTTACATAATCGAATTGGTAAAATCGCACATTTTTCTTCCGTTCTTTTTCTCGTCTTTGATGATGTCTTTGCGTAATTGTTAAGTACGTAGTTTAATTACATAAAGAAGACACCGATGATCACTTCCGGGAGATTTTGCAATTTCTGCTTGATTAAAATTAATAACTGTAATAAAATAAACTATGCAGAGAAAATTATGTCTTTTGTGGCGTGATGTGTTGTAAATGGGAGTGTTTCACTTTCATTATAACAAGTACCGTTAACTCGGTTACGAGCGGTTATGATGATATAACGGATCGTACTTTCCTTTTCGAGAGTAACGTGCTATATGTACATTTCTATTGGTAAAAAGTGGAGAAAAGTGTGATGAAATGCACGGAGGTGCGAAGTTCATTCAGTTTATTTCTAACAATTTACTTACAAAATTTAAGCAGCAAATATTATTATTATTATTATTATTATTATTATTATTATTATTATTATTATTATTATTATTATTATTATTATTATTATTATTATTATCATTATTATTATTATTATTATTAATAATGATTTATACATTACCTAAAAGTTTTTAGGTATACGTTTGAAATTAATTGTAATGTGTGAAACTTTATGTTCATGTTTATGTGTAGACGGCCATAACTTTGGAACTGAATATAAAATTTAACTATAATTAAATTAATTTATGACTTTGACTTGTAGCTACAAAATTTCTTAAATTTATTAAAATTGCTTTACTGGTTTCAATACTAGAAAGCACTAAAAGTGGTTATTTAAATTCGACCAAGTCTTGTAGCGTCAAATTTTAATAATCTTTACTCTGTAATTAACTATTCAAATTAGCTAAAATTATGCAAACTTAAAGTACAGACTTTTACGTGTAAGATAAACAAAGTTAACTAAAACTGGCTGATCGATTTAGAAATTATTATCCATTATAAATTTTGGGTCCATTTTTATGACATCTTGATTACTATAACTGCAGTAGAATACCACATTTAACTATAAATAAACTTAGTTATAACGTACAATTATAGCTATAAATTGATTAAAATGCGAGGCACTAAAATCAGTTTTCAGATTTAAGATTTTTCAGTTCAAAATTGTCAAGTTTAAATATTTTTAACTTTGTAAATAGCAAATAAATTAACTAAGATTACGTAGAATTCAAGTAGGTACTTCTAGTTATAAAATAATTAAAATTGGAAAAAAATGATTGATTGGTTTTGGAATTATTATCCACAGAATGTAATCCACAACACTTTATGAATTTGCGTCCACTTTTATGACATTTTGATTATTATAACTCTGCAGGAGAATACTAAATTTAACTATAAATAAACTTAGTTATAACGTGGACTTATAGCTATAAAATCATTAAAAATTTTTGAGTTTATCTGTTTGTTATGTTCACCGACATAACTCTTTAACCAACTGTTACATTTAACTATAAATAAATGTAGTTAAAATGTGAACTTATAGCTATACATTTTCATAAATTAATTAAAATTATTTTGCCGGCGTTGAAATTACAAAGTACTGATATTTTTTCAGATTTAAGATTTTTCACCGAGTTCAACACTGTTGAACTTAAATATTTTTAACTTTGTAAATAATAAATAAATTAAATTAAATTTATTTAGAATCAAAACAAATACTTTTAGTTACAGGATAACTTAAATTGATTAAAATTGGTTGATAGATTTTAAAATTACAAAGGTATAAATTATGGCGCTTTAAATTCAACATTCGTACCCCGACTCAGAAATGTTCACGATGATTATTAATAACTCTATAACTAGTAATTTAAATTATCTAAAATTAAGTGTAATTAATTAAGTGTTATTAATTAGTGTATAATTAATTAAAATTGTTGGATCGGTTTCGGAATTATCAACCACAGCACACAATCCGCGAAATTTCATAATTTAACAGTTTATAAAGTTTAACTATAAATAAATGTGGTTACTTCTAGTCTGTAGCTAGAGTTTATGTCGCCATAAAAATTTATGCCACATAAAAAATGTACATTTTGGAATTTTTTTTTTGTTATTTTCAGTTTTTAAATTTTTGAATAAATACTTTTAAAAATTAAAACATTGCTAGGAGTTGGATTCAGAACTGTAAAGATCAATGTGATGGTCCTGAATCTTGACAATTTAAAAAAAGGTTTTTTTCGTCAACATTTTTTTTGTAAAAAAGTAATAAAATTACAAAAAATAAGCAAATTTTGAATAAAAAATATTTTTCAAATATGTGCATTTAATTGAATGTTCATTCAAAGTCCTCAATTTTTTTGTCGAGATTTAAACTTCTTACGAATCAAACTGAAACTTTTTTTCGTCGTCCCTTTGTTATTTTTATCACTTTTTCTTCGATTCCTCTTCGTCCTTTATTCTTAATTTATATTGTAAACACTCACTCTCGTATTTTCCGCCTTCAATAAACTAATTATTGACAGACTTTAACATCAACAACAGTCAATTTCTTAATTGTGCTAATTGCAAAATTAATGTTTAATAAACCAACGCTGCCTTTACGTAACACATTTTTCGGAAAAATTTCCTGTGTGGAATTAGCGTTTACAAACAATTTCTATGATTTTTACCAGAAGTTCATCGATTTTAGTACCCATTGAAATGATTTTTCGTAACAGTAGCATTGATGTCGAGGTCATAAAATCGCATTTGCATCTTGTAACACGTTCACAACATGAAACGCATTTCCATTTTTTATTCTGTTTCCTAAGTGCGTTTTTACGATTGATTTTGAAATAAAGCTGACTCGTCCTTTGTCACATGGAAAAATTTCCCGTCGAAGTACCGCAATCAAATATGCGGTATAATAATAGAAGGCATTATGACGTAATTTTAAATACCAATAATTGTAAACGTAGTGTGTAATAAATGAAAAACGGAACCGACATGGATTCTTGGAAACGTGCTGGTTGTAAGTACACCGTGACTAAGAGCAGTGAAAGTAATTTTTTCGGACGATGGTAATGTTGGGTACCATTGAAGAAAGTTGGAGGTTGACAGTCGGAAGTACCGACAATGAGTTTTTGATGAAAACATAAAAATGGGAACATAAGTTTTGATTACAAAAGTATCGAAAAGTTTACATAACAATAAATTCACAGTTTACGTACTGTTTAGCACCTTTTTTATCTGACGGCGGAGAATAATGAAGAGTAAACAAAACGCCAAAAAAATGAAATGAAAGTGACAATAGCAGCAGTGGTTACTTAATTGCTGCTAAATAATGAAAGTACAAAAATTTCAGTTTTCTTCGTTTAAAAATCAAAGCTTTCTCGGCCCTTGGAACCAATTCTTGGTTAATGACGCTGAAATTATAGGAGTTTCTTAACACAAATACCTGAAAAGAAAAAAAATTCTTGCAAAATCAAAATTTTAATCAATTATAGTTCCCACCATAACACGTCAATAAAAATGCATCGATCGATAAATGACGAGACAATAACAAATGTGAAATTTCAAGGCTAATGGCACGCCACCGAGTAATATGTAATATGTGCCATATTTTATGTAAATCACGGCTAAAATATTCTGCCCACGCCAAATCAAACGAAAAAGTGTGTCAAATCCAAATTGATAACAGTCAACAAACGACTCACCTTCTGACTTTTTATTTAACATTTCTTTCTCTTTTACCGGTACGTGCCAAGTCACTCTCGGTTTGTTTATTTATCACACAAAAAGCCCACAAATGTGATCTAAATAACAACAAATTCGTTTCGATGTCGCAAAATTTCGTTCCGCTGACCTAAAACTCTCCGTTTTATGGAACGAAACCGTTTTCTAATAAAAACACTTGCGATAAAATGAGTTTGCAAGTTGATAGTTTTCATGCATCACAGTTTTCCAACGCAACACGTCGCACATTTAAATGGACACTTCAAATGTTCAATTTTGTAATTTTAATTTTTATTGTTAATTATTACATAAAGGAATTTTGCAATGAAAACGTTTGTTTTTTTTTTAGTGGATGATGCCAGCGGCCGCTATTCTACAGGGTGGTTTTGGGGCAATCACTATTGGACGGGATCACAAAGTCTTTGTGAAAATATTGTTCCGAGGACTAAATCCATCGTCGTGAATCCTGAGGTAACACTAATGGGAATATCATTGCTATTTCACAAAAGTAAATAATGTGTAAGTGCTACTTTCGGTGGTCGTAATGTCGCTGACCGGAAATTTTGTTTGCTTATTTTGATTCAATATTAATAAGACGGGAAATTTTTGCGAAATAATAAAGTACTTCTGTAAATTCAACCGTAGTGCTTTGAATTTCTAATGGGAATTTAGTGTTATGTAATGTTTGCTAAAACGGAGGAAATTGCATTTTGGAAGAAAATACTCATTGCGACTCGCAAATATTTCAGCGTCGCGTGACCTTTCTGCAAAGGATGTTTATATTTGCAAATTTTTAAAACTAGGTTTGGCTAAATTACTTATTTACAGGCGACAAAAGCGTGAAATTTATTCTTCGGTTCGAACATGCAAACATGCTTCCAGCTAACATTTCACAAGAATCCAATACATAACTGTCCGAATTAACTTATCAATTTAGAATGAAGGTAAAAAGCTTTGTCAGTTTGTTTTTATTTGTGTCTTTCTGCACCTGTAACTACAAAACTCATCATCAAATTTAACTATAAATCAATCCAGTTCTAACTTGGACTATAACTATAACTATAAAATTCCATTTCTCAATATCAGTTAATTTATTTCAAAAATATTAAACGCAAAATTATTTTTCACCCACTTTTAAAACGTGAAATCGGTTTATTTTTAAGTCTACAACTTATTATCTAAATTAGTTAAAACGTGGAATTTAAGCTATAAGTTGACTTAAATTCGCTCAGGTTGGTTCAATAGTTTTGCAAACGATAAATCATTTTGATTTTTTATTTATTGTCATGTCATTGTGATGACCATAACTCTCCAATCGACTATCAAATTTAGCTATAAATCTAAGCACTTCTAACTTGGACTTCTTGCTACAAAATTCTATAAAAAAATCGATTCATCGGTTTCAATAATATGAAATACTATCATTTTTTATATAAACTGAGAACGTCAAATTTTGACTATTTTTAACTATATAACTAATAACCCAAATTAACTAAAATTACATAGAATCAAAGTAGGGACTTTTAACTATCAAGTTACTTAAACTTATTAAGATTGGATCATTGCCGTTTTTGAAACTTTTTTATGTTTTAACTCCATCTTAGTTTGTTTGTTGACCATAACTAATTAACTAATTAAGCTACAAATTATCAAAATTATAATTTTATTCTTTAATTCTAACTATCAAACTCTAAACATTTGTGAAAATCGGTTAATCGGTTTTGAAAATGTAAAGCTCTTTATTTAAACAGTTTATAGCTACTTAAAATATGTCATTTTTTTTAACTTATTATCCAACTCTGTGCAATTGAAGAAAAGACCGTTAACTATAATTCGACTTAAACTCGTTAAGATTGGTTCTCCCTTTGTAAAAGTTTTGACTACAGAATCTCATTGCCAAGTCAATTTAACAATTTTAGCTCTCTAACCGATTTTAAAATTTAACTCTTAGTAAGAACACTTCTAACTTGAGCCTTTAGCTATCAAATTCTATAAATTCATTAAAAATTAGTTTAACGATTTCAAAAATATAACGCACCAAGCAGAATTTGTCGTTTTGAATCCAATCGAGAATGTTAAATTTTGTTTTTTTTTTTTCTATAACTAGTAGTGTGCATTAACTAATTATATCAAATTAAAGTAGTGACTTTTAGCTATCAAGTAATTTAAGCTTATTCAGATTAGTTTGTTGGTTTGGAAATTATTACCCCATACAATGCCGTTTTTGAAACTTTTTTATTGATCCATATCTCTTCAGTTTGTCGACCATAACATTGTCACAAATCACCTAATTTAACTATAAATTATTACAATTTTGAATTCTAGCTAAATTGGATACATTTGTGAAAATTGGTTAATCGGATTCGAGAATCGATAGCTCTTTATTTAAACATATTTTACCCCCTTCAAAAATGTCAGATTTTGTCATTCTTTTTAACTTATTATCCAGACTAACTAAAAGTTGGTGCAATTGAAGAAAAAAACCGTTAACTATAATTGGACTTAAATTCGTTAAGATTGGTTCTTCGTTTGTGAAAGTCGAAATTTATTTTTTTTCTCGATGTCAAGTGAATTTGACGATCATAACTCTCTAATCAATCGTCAAATTTATTTCTAAATCTAAAGCACGTATAACTAGAGTCTCGTACTATAAAAGTCTATAAATTCATCAAACTTGGTTTAGCGGTTTTAAAGATATAAAGAACTAAATTCAATTTGTCATTTTTGAGCCAATCGCCATTGTCATGATTGATTATTTTTGACTCTATAACTAATAACCCAAATTAACTAAAATTACATAAACTCAAAGTAAGGACTTTTAACTATCAAGTAACTTAAACTTATTAATTTTGGATTATTGGTTTTGGGAATTTCATTCATATCCATCTTTTAGTTGGTTGATGGTAACTTCGTAACGAATTAACTAATTAAGCTACAAATTACAAACTCTAACTAAAAATCTGTGCAATTGAAGAAAAGGCAGTTAACTATAATTGGACCTAAGCTTGTTAAAACTGGTTTTCGTTTGTAAGAGTTTTAAATACAGAATCTCATTGGCAAGTCAATTTGACAATCATAACTCTCTAACCGATTTTTAAATTTAACTCTAAGTTAGACCACTAATAACTTAAGCCTCTAGCCATTAAACTCTATAAATTCATTAAGCGGTGTCAAAAATATAAAGCGCTAAATAAAATTTGCTTTTTAATCAAACCCACTTAAGTTTTAACTTTTTTAACCCACTTAAAATTGTCAAATTTTGTATTTTTAACTTATGATCCAAACTAATAAAAGAGAAGACCATTAACTATAAGTGAATTTAAATTCGTTAAAACTAGTTCTTCGTTTATAAGATTTTTAACTGCAAGAACATTTTTTTTTCTCATAGAGAAGTCAATTTGACAATGATAATTGTCAAATGTAAGTCTAATTTAGAACACGTCTAACTTGAACGTCTAGCTATCAAATTTTATAAATTCATCGAAATTGGTTGGCGGTTTCAAAAATAAAAAGCACTAAATACAATTTGTTATTTTTAACCCAAACAAAAATGTCAAACTTTGATTATTTTTAACTCTATGATTAATAGTCTAAAATAACTAAAATTACTTAAGTTGAAATAATGACTTTTAGCTATAAGGTAACTTAGCATTCATCATCATTGGTTTTGGAATTATTAACCACAAAAAAAAATCTCTCAGCTTGTTGACCATGAATTTGTAACTAATTTAACTATAAATTAATGGAATTATAATTTTGATTTCTAACTATAAAATTCTGTATAATCGGTCTCGAACAGAAAATGATTTTTGATCAGTGATTTTTACCAGACTTAGTAAAAATGTGTGAAATTTAAGAAAAGACCTTGAACTTTAAATGGACTTGACACTGTTAAAACGAGTTCTTCGTTACTTGCGTTTTAACAATAAAATCGAATTCACTTTTTTGTATTTGTTTCTTATTGTCAAGTCATTTTGACGGCCATAACTCTCTAACCAATCGTCAAAATTAACTCTAGAGTCTTTTTAACTTGAGTACTTAGCTGTCAAATTATATAAATTATTATAGTTTATCGATTTCAAAAATAATAAACGGTAAAAAAAATTAATCCAATCGAGAGTGTCAAATTTGGTTTTTGACAACTCTATAACTAATAATCCAAATTAAGTAAAATTACATAGAAATAAAGTATGAAGTTTTAGCTATTAGGAAAATAATTTGCCAGTTTTATTTTTCGTCCATATCTCAGTTTATCGACGATAACTTTGTAAGGGATCAACTAATTTAACTATAATTTAATAGAATTATAAGTTTGAATCCTAACCATAAAATTTAATGTATTTTTCGAAATCGGTTTATTGGTTTCAAAAATTAAAGCACCAACAATTGTTACCCACTTCAAAAATGTCAAATTTTCAACAATTCTAGAACCGTACTCGCACCTCCAGAGAAGCCGAAGTCCCCCGGAAGCCCTCAAGTCCCAGCCAATCCGTGGGCTACATGATGGGACCCATCAAGTACACCTCCTTACCACCATTTCCGGTCTCTTTCTTCATGATGCGAATCGACTTAAACTCAAGTTTCACCACAGAAGTAAGCCTGAAGATTGTATCTTCATTATTTGACCATCCTTTCCAGGAAAAAATCCTCCACATTGGCTTATGCATGCCTTACGTCTGCACAGACTCTGACGTGAAAACCATAATGGAAGAAACATCCAAAGCTTCTAGTAAAGTGTCGATAAAAGTGGAAGCTGTTAGGTCGCAGCACAACAGATTTAACATTTGGCAAGATCGGACATTCATCATTCTATGGTAAGAAAAAAATGACTGAGATGACTTAATTTGAATTAAATCAGTGGGGTCACTTCTGTGGTTGTCGTCTTCTTGATCATTGGAACTTCCTATGATTTCTACTTGGAGCACGAAGAGAAGAAGAGGAAGTTACAGTCGATCAAGTTGGATATGAGCATGCCGGATACCAAGACCAAAAACACTGTCTATATTGTCAATAATAATCATAAAGATGAAACCGAATCTGGCTTCAAGGACAAGCCAAGGACGACAAAATCTATTTTGAGTAAGTACCGGAATCGGTGGTACCATCACTACTTTTTTTTTCCAAGGACTCATAATAAAAGAAAGTGTGCTCGCTTTTTCACTGAGGGCTAACATGAAGACAATTTGTGACCAGTCTGTAAGCAGTGACACGATTCCGGTGATCCACGGTCTGAAATCTATAAGCATGGCGTGGGTGATTTTAGGGCACACCTGTATAGTCGCATTCAAATACTCAGGTTGGTAGAAAAAGTAGACTTTTTCGTACTAAGCTAAGTTTTTAGATAACATGGAATACAGAAAAGTAGTCCAGAGAGAATTCTTCTTCCAAACTATCACAAACGGTGCTTTCAGCGTCGACACTTTTTTTTTCACGAGTGGTCTTTTAGTATCATTTTTGTACTTCCGGACCAACGCGAAAGGGAAATTAGATCCGATCACGATCCATCAGAACAATTTCGTTTCAGGAGTTCTCCACTTCTTCGGACTCATTTTTTATCGTTTTGCCCGGTAAGTGGTGCCAAACGAAACTCAAATTTTTACTGTCGTTTAGTTTGACAGCTCCTTACTTATTCACCTTGGGAGTAGTAGAAGTCATCATGAAATGGTTCAATTACAACTCGATTTTTGAGCCTCCGACTTTGGACCACGTAAACTGTCCCAACTATTGGTGGCGAAACGTTTTATATATTAACACTCTTTTCCCTGTGGAAGAAATGGTAACTATTTTAAGGAAAACACTACGTAGACTCATTTGAATCATTTTTGCCCATTTTAAAAACGTAAAAAGTTTTATTTTTTATTTTACAACTGATAAGCCAAATTATTTAACAACACATGGAATTTGTGACGGTCATAATTCTCTAACCGATCATCAGATTTAGCTATAAATCGAAGCATGTGTAACATGGACTTCTTACTATCAAATTCTATAAATTCGTCAAAATCAGTTAATCAGTTTCACAAATATAAAGCACTACATAAAATTTGTCAACACAGTTTAACTATAATTTAATAGAATTATAACTTTGAATCCTAACTATAAAATTTAGTGCATTGCACTTTTATTTTTCATTCATATCCATCTTGGTTTGACTACCATAACTTCATAACAAATTAACTAATTACAGTGTAAATTATCAAAAGTGTAGTTTTAAATTCTAGCTATAAAATTCTACACATTTATGAACATCGGTTGAGCGGCTTTGAAAATATAAAGCACTAAATAGAATTTAATATTTTTAACCCAATCGAAAATGTCAAATTTTGATTATTTTTAACTCTATAACTAGTAGTCCAAAATAACTAAAACTACATAAAGTTAAAATAAAAACTTTTAGCTGTGAGGTAACTTAACACTCATTATCATTAGTTTATTGGTTTTGGAATTATTATCACAATGCCTTCTTTGGAACATTTTTAATGATTTATATAAATCTCAGTTTTTTGACTATAACTTTGTAACCGATTAACTAATTTAACTATAAATTAATGTAATTATAATTTTGAGTTCTAGCTATAAAATTCTAAAAATTTGTCAAAATCGGTTAATCGGTTTCGAAAATATACAGCAATAAACAATGGCGTTTTTTAATCAGTTATTTCTTAGCCGCTACAAAAACGTTAAATTCTTTTTTTTAACTCTTTGATTTATGATCCAAAGTAATTAAAAATTTGTGGAATTTAAGAAAAGATCTCTAACTATAGGTAGACTTAAATTCGTAGGACTAGTTCTTCGTTTGTAAGAGTTTTAATTACAGAATCTAATTCAAGAAAATTTTATTTTTTCTTCATTGCCAATTCATTTTACGATTATAACTCTATAACTGATGGTCAAACATAACTCTAAATTGAAGCACTTCTATCTTAAGTCTCTAGCTAGCAACTTCCATAATTTCATCAAAATTGGTTTAGCGGTTTCGAAAATTTAAAGTACCTACTAAAGTGAATTTGTTATTTTTAACCCAACCGAAAATGTCAAATTTTGATTATTTTTAACTCTATAACTAATAACCCCAAATAACTAAAACTATATGAAATTAAAGGAAGCACTTTTAGCTATTAGGTAACGTAATACTCAATGTCATTGGTTCAATGGTTTTGGAATTATTAATCACTCAATGCCGTCCTTGAAACTTTTTTATTGGTTCACATGCATCTCAATTTGTCGACTAGAACTTTGTAACGGATTAACTAATTTAACTATAAATTAATGGAATTATAATTTTGAATTCTAACTATAAAATTTTAAATATTTATCAGAATCGGTTAATCGGTTTCTAAAATATAAACCACTAAATGGAGCTTTTTAATCAGACATTTGTTACCTGCTTCAAAAATGTTAAATTTTGTTTTTCTAGCTCTTTAATTTATGATCCAAATTAGTTAAAAATTTGTGAAATTAAAGAAAATACCTTTAACTATAAACAGACTTAAATTCGTTAAAACTGGTTCTTCGTTTGTTAAGTTCCATACATAGATTTTTTTTTTTTTAATATTCTCTCATTGTTCATTTTGACAGCCATAACTCTGTAACCATTCGTCAAATTTAAAGAAGCAAAGGCTATAGACTCTTTTTTAGTGCATGCTGTGGAGTTGGTACCTCTCCGATGACACCCAGTTCTACATCGTGGGCGCAATCATGTTAATTCTAGCAGCGAGGTACGCCAATGGACCCAAAATCTTCTGGTAATAATAAATTAATAAAATTCCAGCCACTTCAAGAGCGGTGCTTGCCTCCTTCTAATCTTCATGGTCAGCTCGTGGATTACTACAGGCTACATCGCGTACAGTAACAGTCATATGCCTGGATCTGACGACCCTCTCGCTCTCTTCGACAAAATCTATGACAAACCATGGACTCGATTGGGCCCGTATTTGGTAGGAATGTGCGTCGGTTGGTTCCTCTTCAAGAAAAACTGTCAACTCAACATGTCTAAAGTAAGTCAAATCTGTGAGTTACAGTTGGACAATTTTTTTTTATAGTTGACGGTCATTTCCGGCTGGGCGGCCTCTATCGCCTGTTTGTTGGCTCTGGTCTACGGCCTGTATGACGTGAACCTCTCACCTATTGCTGGAGCAGCCTATAGCGCGTTGAGTCACTCAGCTTGGGCTGTAGGCTTGGCCTGGATCGTCATCGCCTGTTCTACAGGCTACGGAGGTACTTATAATCTGTGAAGCTTCAAATTTTTAAACTCAAAGTTACAGGTTTTGCCAACACGATCCTCTCATCAACAGTATTGTATCCGTTCAGTCGCATCACCTACTGCGCCTATTTGTTGCATCCTGTAGTCATCAGAGTTATGACGATGAGCATGGATAGTCCGCTTCATCTAGGGAGTTTAGTTATGATTATTATATTTTTAGGGCAAGTTGTAGCGTCATATGTACTCTCATTTTTTGTATCATTAGCTTTTGAGGCGCCTGTGGTTTCCATGCTTCGAATAATGACGAAGGTTGTAGCGACGAAGAAGTCGTAGTTTTAGAAACTGACTGTGAATTTGATATTAAGGCTTTAATGTTAAATTATTTTAGATGTAAATATGACAGTTTTTTGTGTATATGGAAATTTGTATTGTCTACAGGTTTGCATCAATGCATTTATGATGTCAATGTGTTTTTGTTAGACAATCTTGCCTTAGTTGCACGATTACTTTTTTGAATACATTTTTTTTAAATTGTTTGTTAATTTTTTCTACTAATATTTTTTTTATTTGTGAGTTAGTGTCATACTCTAGATAAAAAAATTGGAAACAAAATTACCGAAAGCTGAGTCAAAAATTATTGATTTACATAGAAATATTGTAAAAATCTCGAGAATTTTGAATGGGGAATGAAATGGGGGTTCCTTGTGCATCTCAACTGGAGCGGTGTAGCTAAAACTGTGAAACTTTTATTTAAAAACTCTCAGGGCAATGTTGGCGATCATCTCAGTTACTTGTGTGACATTTAAATAACTATTGGTTAGTTGCTAGTTTCATTTATTTAATGTTGGTAGCACTGATTGTTTGATACGGTTTTTAGACTAGCCAAGTGTTACGTCACAATTGAGCTCGTGCGCATGACGTCACCACTCATCAGTCGACCCTGACCCTTGTGTTCGTCACATTTCGTTCGGAGGTTGTTGGAAAGAATTTAACGGAACTTGGTCGTTTTCATTACGTTCCAGTGCTAGAATATAGTAATTATTGCAAGCAGTTAGAAGAACCGCATAAAGCGCGATATACTTGGGAAATTTAGGGCTGTCTGTACTTGGGTCAAAAAGTTAGGTTATGGTAGTATAAATGTAAGAATAACACTGAACGGTCGGATTATTTGTTTTAATTTCAGGTCATGCATTTTCGACGCCTGAACGAAAAACTCTCGTCGCCACGGATAATAACCAAAAAAGAAGGGGAAATAATTACATGTTGGAGCTGACATTTTTACTGTTTACGAAGCAGAGTCTGTGCTTCGGTGAAAAAGTTAGGTTATGGTAGTAAAGATATATGATTGAAATTCAACGATCGGATTGTTTGTTTTGATTTCAGGTCATGCATTTTCGACGCCTGAACGAAAAACTCTTGTCGCCACGGATAATAACCAAAAAAGAAGGGGAAATAATTACATGTTGGAGCTGACATTTTTACTGTTTACGAAGCAGAGTCTGTGCTTCGGTGAAAAAGTTAGGTTATGGTAGTATAAATGTAATATCAAAACAGAACGGTGGGATTGTTTGTTTTGATTTTAGGTCATGCATTTTCGACGCCTGAACGAAAAACTCTCGTCGCCACGGATAATAACCAAAAAAGAAGGGGAAATAATTACATGTTGGAGCTGACATTTTTACTGTTTACGAAGCAGAGTCTGTGCTTCGGTGAAAAAGTTAGGTTATGGTAGTATAAATGTAATATCAAAACAGAACGGTGGGATTGTTTGTTTTGATTTTAGGTCATGCATTTTCGACGCCTGAACGAAAAACTCTCGTCGCCACGGATAGTAACCAAAAAAGAAGGGGAAATAATTACATGTTGGAGCTGACATTTTTACTGTTTACGAAGCAGAGTCTGCTTCGGTGAAAAAGTTAGGTTATGGTAGTATAAATGTAAGATCAAAACAGAACGGTCGGATTATTTGTTTCAATTTCAGATCATGCATTTTCGACGCCTGAACGAAAAACTCTCGTCGCCACGGATAATAACCAAAAAAGAAGGGGAAATAATTACATGTTGGAGCTGACATTTTTACTGTTTATGAAGCAGAGTCTGTGCTTCGGTGAAAAAGTTAGGTTATGGTAGTATAAATGTAATATCAAAACAGAACGGTGGGATTGTTTGTTTTGATTTTAGGTCATGCATTTTCGACGCCTGAACGAAAAACTCTCGTCGCCACGGATAATAACCAAAAAAGAAGGGGAAATAATTACATGTTGGAGCTGACATTTTTACTGTTTACGAAGCAGAGTCTGTGCTTCGGTGAAAAAGTTAGGTTATGGTAGTATAAATGTAATATCAAAACAGAACGGTGGGATTGTTTGTTTTGATTTTAGGTCATGCATTTTCGACGCCTGAACGAAAAACTCTCGTCGCCACGGATAGTAACCAAAAAAGAAGGGGAAATAATTACATGTTGGAGCTGACATTTTTACTGTTTACGAAGCAGAGTCTGCTTCGGTGAAAAAGTTAGGTTATGGTAGTATAAATGTAAGATCAAAACAGAACGGTCGGATTATTTGTTTCAATTTCAGATCATGCATTTTCGACGCCTGAACGAAAAACTCTCGTCGCCACGGATAATAACCAAAAAAGAAGGGGAAATAATTACATGTTGGAGCTGACATTTTTACTGTTTATGAAGCAGAGTCTGTGCTTCGGTGAAAAAGTTAGGTTATGGTAGTATAAATGTAATATCAAAACAGAACGGTGGGATTGTTTGTTTTGATTTTAGGTCATGCATTTTCGACGCCTGAACGAAAAACTCTCGTCGCCACGGATAATAACCAAAAAAGAAGGGGAAATAATTACATGTTGAAGCTGACATTTTTACTGTTTACGAAGCAGAGTCTGTGCTTCGGTGAAAAAGTTAGGTTATGGTAGTATAAATGTAATATCAAAACAGAACGGTGGGATTGTTTGTTTTGATTTTAGGTCATGCATTTTCGACGCCTGAACGAAAAACTCTCGTCGCCACGGATAATAACCAAAAAAGAAGGGGAAATAATTAGATGTTGAAGCTGACATTTTTACTGTTTATGAAGCAGAGTCTGTGCTTCAGTGAAAAAGTTAGGTTATGGTAGTATAAATGTAAGATCAAAACAGAACGGTCGGATTATTTGTTTCAATTTCAGGTCATGCATTTTCGACGCCTGAACGAAAAACTCTCGTCGCCACGGATAGTAACCAAAAAAGAAGGGGAAATAATTACATGTTGGAGCTGACATTTTTACTGTTTACGAAGCAGAGTCTGTGCTTCGGTGAAAAAGTTAGGTTATGGTAGTATAAATGTAATATCAAAACAGAACGGTGGGATTGTTTGTTTTGATTTTAGGTCATGCATTTTCGACGCCTGAACGAAAAACTCTCGTCGCCACGGATAATAACCAAAAAAGAAGGGGAAATAATTACATGTTGAAGCTGACATTTTTACTGTTTACGAAGCAGAGTCTGTGCTTCGGTGAAAAAGTTAGGTTATGGTAGTATAAATGTAATATCAAAACAGAACGGTGGGATTGTTTGTTTTGATTTTAGGTCATGCATTTTCGACGCCTGAACGAAAAACTCTCGTCGCCACGGATAATAACCAAAAAAGAAGGGGAAATAATTACATGTTGAAGCTGACATTTTTACTGTTTACGAAGCAGAGTGTGTGCTTCGGTGAAAAAGTTAGGTTATGGTAGTAAAGATATATGATTGACATTCAACGATCGGATTGTTTGTTTTGATTTTAGGTCATGCATTTTCGACGCCTGAACGAAAAACTCTCGTCGCTAAGAATAATAACCAAAAAAGAAGGGGAAATAATGACATGTTGTAGTTGACATTTTTACTGTTTACGAAGCAGAGTCTGTGCTTCGGTGAAAAAGTTAGGTTATGGTAGTACAAATGTAAGATTAAAATTGAACGATCGGAATATTTGTTTTAATGTTAGGTCATGCATTTTCGACGCCTGAACGAAAAACCAAAGATAACTACCAAAAAAGAAGGGGAAATAATTACATGTTGGAGCTGACATTTTTACTACATTATATATGTTGAAAAGAAGATGATGGAGACATTTTCAATATCGGCAGGAAGATGTAAATAAAAAACAAGTTTGCATTTCGTGTTTTATTGTTATTTTCAATCAATCATTCGCATATGTGTTTAATCTGGTAATCGGAAATATATCTTGAAGAATTTCATATTTATTTTTTACTAACCCAATTACTCTTTTTATATGGATGCTAACGTGACTTGGTTTTTGAGTTTTTTTCTACATCCTCAGCCCTCAATTCCTTTTGCATATGTGGCACTTTTATAGAAAAATTAAGATAACAATTATGTATTATTGTCACTATATTTTCTATGTAATATATCCTAGGGATATTTAATACCATTTAATTTAATAAATGCACTGAAATTCCGCAATGTCACTAGAAAGGTGCACCAACCGTAGTTTCTAAAATCCCTAGTATTTGAAAAAGCCATTTAATGCTTTCTTATGGAAGGTTTTTCATGCTGCTATCCACTTATCTCTTCTAGTTCTGAACAATTCACAAATGTTTCGTCCAGCGTAAAAAACAGACGGCACTCTTAACGTCGTTTGATTTGAACTCAAAATATGTGGTTGGTTAGTGTGGTCTTGTGCAGCATTAGGTACTGCCATAGTTAACCACCATACAAAATGACGGCTTTATTATTTTGCAATTACCCAATTTTTATTACGTTCCAGCTGCATACGTCGATATAGAAATGAGGTGGTATTTCCTCCAGGGTACTTCAACGGTCACGTGATGCACTCGCCTAACATCGTGACAGTGGCGTTGCACTTGGGTACAAAATTAAAGAGCTATAATTTTAACATTAGAAATTCACGCATTATAATTTCCTACTTGATAACGTTTGAGACCACAAGTTGTCGGCGCCTATGAACTTGAAGCCTTTGTTCAACAAAATTTCACCACGATGTGCCCAAAAATTTTCAACGCCTGCTTCGATTTGGATTCCTTCTGATCAATCTGTATGAGAGATAACTTCAAAACTTCAAGACTTCCCATACTTCAATGAGAGCAAATATGCACCAGTAAAACCAAGTTTATTGCAAAAACTACCAAGTTCAGTGACAGGAGTGTCACCGGAAAATTTGAAAAAAAAAAAAATACATGGCGCTTACTAAAAAATTTCGAACTTAGTTTATATTTAACAATAATTAATTAATTAATGTAGAAATCTTTTAAACCTCAGTGAGAACAAAACAAAATTAAGAATATTAAATTGTGCTTTACGCATTCAATTATTACATGTCAAACTGTTCCTGACGACCCAAGTTATTTGAAAATTTTAAGACTTGTGTACTTGTAAGTTGGGAGGCCGCACATATTTAACATTGGGATAAATACAATTTAGTTTCTTATCAGTGCGATGAAGAAAAAGCAATTTTTTTGCTCTGCCAACAAAAACTCTTAATTCGTCACGTAATCATTTGTTTGCTTGCTTAGTCTCTTTGTGACATCAAAGGTGTTCGGTGCCATTTATTACAACTGTGTGGGTGTTCAGAATTTAAAAGTAATTTTTAATAATTAATACTCTGTGAGCTACTCACACCGTTTAATTGTTTTGCTGTTATTACAGGCCCGTACTAGTGAAATTCTATTCTGGCTAGTTATTTTTTCAAGTTTTGAACAACATGAGTTTTGGATTTATAATTTAGAGACGTAGTTATCTGTTTTTGGTTAATTTTCCCAAAACTATGTCATTGTTTTGTACGTTAATGTGATCTATCATTGTACGCTTCTTTTTAATTATTGATGGGCCGGTTCGAAGTGGTGATAAGTGACCATGAGGTGTTTTTTTTTGTGCACGTTCTTTTTCTGTGCTTATCAAACGTGTTTTTAAAAATAAATTTTATTAGAGTCGTATTTAATTGAATAGTGGTTGACCGCTAAGTGAAAAAGGAGGAGGAGTCGCAGACTTGTGCTGAGATAATTTTCTGATTATAACCTACAAGTGCTACATTTAAATGGTAGGTTTTCTTTAACGAAAAATGAAGGATTGATTATTAACATTTTTGTTTTATTTTGTTTCAGTAAGTCTACAATAAATCTAAGATATTATTGGAGGTGCGCCACAAATAGAAGCGTCCTCGTACCGTTTCAAGGTTAAAGTTGATATCGATAGAAAAGAAGAGGTCGAATTGAGAATCAAGGTCAGATGTATTGTTTCTGAATTATTTCATGCAAAAACTGTAAAAATCTCAAGAAATAACGTAGTTACGGCGGGTTAGCAAGAGAGTCAAAAATTGAACCAAAAAATAAGAAATTCATCCAATTTTTGCTCGTGATAATCGGTCAATAAATAAGCGAGAAATTGAGAAAAATTTCTGAGTGGAAAACGAAAAAGGGAAAGGGTAATTTTTTTTGGGCAAACGGTGGCGGGAGAACCGATGCATGTTGGGTTATAAATGCTATAAAATCGGTGGTTAAATAAGAAAGTTACGGACAAAAAACGTTTCAAGGTCGTCGTTTCCATATGACCTTGATCGGGTAATCTTGAATATTTTTTCATTACAATTAAGATAAGACCCTGTTGCTGCACTTAAAAAAAAAAAAAAATTGGTGATTTGGACGATTTTTCAACTTTTTTATTTGAAGAGATTTCTTGGATATCTCTTCATTTTCGTGTTCCTGGGGTCCGAAATGCTAAGAATCCGGTGCTAACTCGACCTCGAAAATGGTAAAATTTTTCGAAAAAATTTCTGACTCAATCGATGAAAATTTGTTGATTTTTAGAAAATCTCTCATAACTTTTGAACCGCTCGATAGATCGGGATGAGTTTTTGCACGTTTGAAGAACTCCACGGGAGCTACTTGGTGACGCAAAAAGTTCCAGGATTCTATCGTGTTATCATCAAAAAAAAGGGGGCCAAAATATGGGTCCAAAAATTCTCTTGAAAAGGTAAGGACCCCTATAACTTTTTTATTATTGGATTTTTCGTGGTTAATTTGGTCCTATCTTACGCAGAATTTCACGAGGAATCCAACGGTGCCACGGGAATTCACGTACGACCTGTAGTTCCGGAGTTATCGGCATCCAAAGTTTTGGAAAGTTGCATTTTGCATCGAAAGGGCAAAAAATTGGTGATTTGGACGATTTTTCAACTTTTTTATTTGAAGAGATTTCTTGGATATCTCTTCATTTTCGTGTTCCTGGGGTCCGAAATGCTAAGAATCCGGTGCTAACTCGACCTCGAAAATGGTAAAATTTTTCGAAAAAATTTCTGACTCAATCGATGAAAATTTGTTGATTTTTAGAAAATCTCTCATAACTTTTGAACCGCTCGATAGATCGGGATGAGTTTTTGCACGTTTGAAGAACTCCACGGGAGCTACTTGGTGACGCAAAAAGTTCCAGGATTCTATCGTGTTATCATCAAAAAAAAGGGGGCCAAAATATGGGTCCAAAAATTCTCTTGAAAAGGTAAGGACCCCTATAACTTTTTTATTATTGGATTTTTCGTGGTTAATTTGGTCCTATCTTACGCAGAATTTCACGAGGAATCCAACGGTGCCACGGGAATTCACGTACGACCTGTAGTTCCGGAGTTATCGGCATCCAAAGTTTTGGAAAGTTGCATTTTGCATCGAAAGGGCAAAAAATTGGTGATTTGGACGATTTTTCAACTTTTTTATTTGAAGAGATTTCTTGGATATCTCTTCATTTTCGTGTTCCTGGGGTCCGAAATGCTAAGAATCCGGTGCTAACTCGACCTCGAAAATGGTAAAATTTTTCGAAAAAATTTCTGACTCAATCGATGAAAATTTGTTGATTTTTAGAAAATCTCTCATAACTTTTGAACCGCTCGATAGATCGGGATGAGTTTTTGCACGTTTGAAGAACTCCACGGGAGCTACTTGGTGACGCAAAAAGTTCCAGGATTCTATCGTGTTATCATCAAAAAAAAGGGGGCCAAAATATGGGTCCAAAAATTCTCTTGAAAAGGTAAGGACCCCTATAACTTTTTTATTATTGGATTTTTCGTGGTTAATTTGGTCCTATCTTACGCAGAATTTCACGAGGAATCCAACGGTGCCACGGGAATTCACGTACGACCTGTAGTTCCGGAGTTATCGGCATCCAAAGTTTTGGAAAGTTGCATTTTGCATCGAAAGGGCAAAAAATTGGTGATTTGGACGATTTTTCAACTTTTTTATTTGAAGAGATTTCTTGGATATCTCTTCATTTTCGTGTTCCTGGGGTCCGAAATGCTAAGAATCCGGTGCTAACTCGACCTCGAAAATGGTAAAATTTTTCGAAAAAATTTCTGACTCAATCGATGAAAATTTGTTGATTTTTAGAAAATCTCTCATAACTTTTGAACCGCTCGATAGATCGGGATGAGTTTTTGCACGTTTGAAGAACTCCACGGGAGCTACTTGGTGACGCAAAAAGTTCCAGGATTCTATCGTGTTATCATCAAAAAAAAGGGGGCCAAAATATGGGTCCAAAAATTCTCTTGAAAAGGTAAGGACCCCTATAACTTTTTTATTATTGGATTTTTCGTGGTTAATTTGGTCCTATCTTACGCAGAATTTCACGAGGAATCCAACGGTGCCACGGGAATTCACGTACGACCTGTAGTTCCGGAGTTATCGGCATCCAAAGTTTTGGAAAGTTGCATTTTGCATCGAAAGGGCAAAAAATTGGTGATTTGGACGATTTTTCAACTTTTTTATTTGAAGAGATTTCTTGGATATCTCTTCATTTTCGTGTTCCTGGGGTCCGAAATGCTAAGAATCCGGTGCTAACTCGACCTCGAAAATGGTAAAATTTTTCGAAAAAATTTCTGACTCAATCGATGAAAATTTGTTGATTTTTAGAAAATCTCTCATAACTTTTGAACCGCTCGATAGATCGGGATGAGTTTTTGCACGTTTGAAGAACTCCACGGGAGCTACTTGGTGACGCAAAAAGTTCCAGGATTCTATCGTGTTATCATCAAAAAAAAGGGGGCCAAAATATGGGTCCAAAAATTCTCTTGAAAAGGTAAGGACCCCTATAACTTTTTTATTATTGGATTTTTCGTGGTTAATTTGGTCCTATCTTACGCAGAATTTCACGAGGAATCCAACGGTGCCACGGGAATTCACGTACGACCTGTAGTTCCGGAGTTATCGGCATCCAAAGTTTTGGAAAGTTGCATTTTGCATCGAAAGGGCAAAAAATTGGTGATTTGGACGATTTTTCAACTTTTTTATTTGAAGAGATTTCTTGGATATCTCTTCATTTTCGTGTTCCTGGGGTCCGAAATGCTAAGAATCCGGTGCTAACTCGACCTCGAAAATGGTAAAATTTTTCGAAAAAATTTCTGACTCAATCGATGAAAATTTGTTGATTTTTAGAAAATCTCTCATAACTTTTGAACCGCTCGATAGATCGGGATGAGTTTTTGCACGTTTGAAGAACTCCACGGGAGCTACTTGGTGACGCAAAAAGTTCCAGGATTCTATCGTGTTATCATCAAAAAAAAGGGGGCCAAAATATGGGTCCAAAAATTCTCTTGAAAAGGTAAGGACCCCTATAACTTTTTTATTATTGGATTTTTCGTGGTTAATTTGGTCCTATCTTACGCAGAATTTCACGAGGAATCCAACGGTGCCACGGGAATTCACGTACGACCTGTAGTTCCGGAGTTATCGGCATCCAAAGTTTTGGAAAGTTGCATTTTGCATCGAAAGGGCAAAAAATTGGTGATTTGGACGATTTTTCAACTTTTTTATTTGAAGAGATTTCTTGGATATCTCTTCATTTTCGTGTTCCTGGGGTCCGAAATGCTAAGAATCCGGTGCTAACTCGACCTCGAAAATGGTAAAATTTTTCGAAAAAATTTCTGACTCAATCGATGAAAATTTGTTGATTTTTAGAAAATCTCTCATAACTTTTGAACCGCTCGATAGATCGGGATGAGTTTTTGCACGTTTGAAGAACTCCACGGGAGCTACTTGGTGACGCAAAAAGTTCCAGGATTCTATCGTGTTATCATCAAAAAAAAGGGGGCCAAAATATGGGTCCAAAAATTCTCTTGAAAAGGTAAGGACCCCTATAACTTTTTTATTATTGGATTTTTCGTGGTTAATTTGGTCCTATCTTACGCAGAATTTCACGAGGAATCCAACGGTGCCACGGGAATTCACGTACGACCTGTAGTTCCGGAGTTATCGGCATCCAAAGTTTTGGAAAGTTGCATTTTGCATCGAAAGGGCAAAAAATTGGTGATTTGGACGATTTTTCAACTTTTTTATTTGAAGAGATTTCTTGGATATCTCTTCATTTTCGTGTTCCTGGGGTCCGAAATGCTAAGAATCCGGTGCTAACTCGACCTCGAAAATGGTAAAATTTTTCGAAAAAATTTCTGACTCAATCGATGAAAATTTGTTGATTTTTAGAAAATCTCTCATAACTTTTGAACCGCTCGATAGATCGGGATGAGTTTTTGCACGTTTGAAGAACTCCACGGGAGCTACTTGGTGACGCAAAAAGTTCCAGGATTCTATCGTGTTATCATCAAAAAAAAGGGGGCCAAAATATGGGTCCAAAAATTCTCTTGAAAAGGTAAGGACCCCTATAACTTTTTTATTATTGGATTTTTCGTGGTTAATTTGGTCCTATCTTACGCAGAATTTCACGAGGAATCCAACGGTGCCACGGGAATTCACGTACGACCTGTAGTTCCGGAGTTATCGGCATCCAAAGTTTTGGAAAGTTGCATTTTGCATCGAAAGGGCAAAAAATTGGTGATTTGGACGATTTTTCAACTTTTTTATTTGAAGAGATTTCTTGGATATCTCTTCATTTTCGTGTTCCTGGGGTCCGAAATGCTAAGAATCCGGTGCTAACTCGACCTCGAAAATGGTAAAATTTTTCGAAAAAATTTCTGACTCAATCGATGAAAATTTGTTGATTTTTAGAAAATCTCTCATAACTTTTGAACCGCTCGATAGATCGGGATGAGTTTTTGCACGTTTGAAGAACTCCACGGGAGCTACTTGGTGACGCAAAAAGTTCCAGGATTCTATCGTGTTATCATCAAAAAAAAGGGGGCCAAAATATGGGTCCAAAAATTCTCTTGAAAAGGTAAGGACCCCTATAACTTTTTTATTATTGGATTTTTCGTGGTTAATTTGGTCCTATCTTACGCAGAATTTCACGAGGAATCCAACGGTGCCACGGGAATTCACGTACGACCTGTAGTTCCGGAGTTATCGGCATCCAAAGTTTTGGAAAGTTGCATTTTGCATCGAAAGGGCAAAAAATTGGTGATTTGGACGATTTTTCAACTTTTTTATTTGAAGAGATTTCTTGGATATCTCTTCATTTTCGTGTTCCTGGGGTCCGAAATGCTAAGAATCCGGTGCTAACTCGACCTCGAAAATGGTAAAATTTTTCGAAAAAATTTCTGACTCAATCGATGAAAATTTGTTGATTTTTAGAAAATCTCTCATAACTTTTGAACCGCTCGATAGATCGGGATGAGTTTTTGCACGTTTGAAGAACTCCACGGGAGCTACTTGGTGACGCAAAAAGTTCCAGGATTCTATCGTGTTATCATCAAAAAAAAGGGGGCCAAAATATGGGTCCAAAAATTCTCTTGAAAAGGTAAGGACCCCTATAACTTTTTTATTATTGGATTTTTCGTGGTTAATTTGGTCCTATCTTACGCAGAATTTCACGAGGAATCCAACGGTGCCACGGGAATTCACGTACGACCTGTAGTTCCGGAGTTATCGGCATCCAAAGTTTTGGAAAGTTGCATTTTGCATCGAAAGGGCAAAAAATTGGTGATTTGGACGATTTTTCAACTTTTTTATTTGAAGAGATTTCTTGGATATCTCTTCATTTTCGTGTTCCTGGGGTCCGAAATGCTAAGAATCCGGTGCTAACTCGACCTCGAAAATGGTAAAATTTTTCGAAAAAATTTCTGACTCAATCGATGAAAATTTGTTGATTTTTAGAAAATCTCTCATAACTTTTGAACCGCTCGATAGATCGGGATGAGTTTTTGCACGTTTGAAGAACTCCACGGGAGCTACTTGGTGACGCAAAAAGTTCCAGGATTCTATCGTGTTATCATCAAAAAAAAGGGGGCCAAAATATGGGTCCAAAAATTCTCTTGAAAAGGTAAGGACCCCTATAACTTTTTTATTATTGGATTTTTCGTGGTTAATTTGGTCCTATCTTACGCAGAATTTCACGAGGAATCCAACGGTGCCACGGGAATTCACGTACGACCTGTAGTTCCGGAGTTATCGGCATCCAAAGTTTTGGAAAGTTGCATTTTGCATCGAAAGGGCAAAAAATTGGTGATTTGGACGATTTTTCAACTTTTTTATTTGAAGAGATTTCTTGGATATCTCTTCATTTTCGTGTTCCTGGGGTCCGAAATGCTAAGAATCCGGTGCTAACTCGACCTCGAAAATGGTAAAATTTTTCGAAAAAATTTCTGACTCAATCGATGAAAATTTGTTGATTTTTAGAAAATCTCTCATAACTTTTGAACCGCTCGATAGATCGGGATGAGTTTTTGCACGTTTGAAGAACTCCACGGGAGCTACTTGGTGACGCAAAAAGTTCCAGGATTCTATCGTGTTATCATCAAAAAAAAGGGGGCCAAAATATGGGTCCAAAAATTCTCTTGAAAAGGTAAGGACCCCTATAACTTTTTTATTATTGGATTTTTCGTGGTTAATTTGGTCCTATCTTACGCAGAATTTCACGAGGAATCCAACGGTGCCACGGGAATTCACGTACGACCTGTAGTTCCGGAGTTATCGGCATCCAAAGTTTTGGAAAGTTGCATTTTGCATCGAAAGGGCAAAAAATTGGTGATTTGGACGATTTTTCAACTTTTTTATTTGAAGAGATTTCTTGGATATCTCTTCATTTTCGTGTTCCTGGGGTCCGAAATGCTAAGAATCCGGTGCTAACTCGACCTCGAAAATGGTAAAATTTTTCGAAAAAATTTCTGACTCAATCGATGAAAATTTGTTGATTTTTAGAAAATCTCTCATAACTTTTGAACCGCTCGATAGATCGGGATGAGTTTTTGCACGTTTGAAGAACTCCACGGGAGCTACTTGGTGACGCAAAAAGTTCCAGGATTCTATCGTGTTATCATCAAAAAAAAGGGGGCCAAAATATGGGTCCAAAAATTCTCTTGAAAAGGTAAGGACCCCTATAACTTTTTTATTATTGGATTTTTCGTGGTTAATTTGGTCCTATCTTACGCAGAATTTCACGAGGAATCCAACGGTGCCACGGGAATTCACGTACGACCTGTAGTTCCGGAGTTATCGGCATCCAAAGTTTTGGAAAGTTGCATTTTGCATCGAAAGGGCAAAAAATTGGTGATTTGGACGATTTTTCAACTTTTTTATTTGAAGAGATTTCTTGGATATCTCTTCATTTTCGTGTTCCTGGGGTCCGAAATGCTAAGAATCCGGTGCTAACTCGACCTCGAAAATGGTAAAATTTTTCGAAAAAATTTCTGACTCAATCGATGAAAATTTGTTGATTTTTAGAAAATCTCTCATAACTTTTGAACCGCTCGATAGATCGGGATGAGTTTTTGCACGTTTGAAGAACTCCACGGGAGCTACTTGGTGACGCAAAAAGTTCCAGGATTCTATCGTGTTATCATCAAAAAAAAGGGGGCCAAAATATGGGTCCAAAAATTCTCTTGAAAAGGTAAGGACCCCTATAACTTTTTTATTATTGGATTTTTCGTGGTTAATTTGGTCCTATCTTACGCAGAATTTCACGAGGAATCCAACGGTGCCACGGGAATTCACGTACGACCTGTAGTTCCGGAGTTATCGGCATCCAAAGTTTTGGAAAGTTGCATTTTGCATCGAAAGGGCAAAAAATTGGTGATTTGGACGATTTTTCAACTTTTTTATTTGAAGAGATTTCTTGGATATCTCTTCATTTTCGTGTTCCTGGGGTCCGAAATGCTAAGAATCCGGTGCTAACTCGACCTCGAAAATGGTAAAATTTTTCGAAAAAATTTCTGACTCAATCGATGAAAATTTGTTGATTTTTAGAAAATCTCTCATAACTTTTGAACCGCTCGATAGATCGGGATGAGTTTTTGCACGTTTGAAGAACTCCACGGGAGCTACTTGGTGACGCAAAAAGTTCCAGGATTCTATCGTGTTATCATCAAAAAAAAGGGGGCCAAAATATGGGTCCAAAAATTCTCTTGAAAAGGTAAGGACCCCTATAACTTTTTTATTATTGGATTTTTCGTGGTTAATTTGGTCCTATCTTACGCAGAATTTCACGAGGAATCCAACGGTGCCACGGGAATTCACGTACGACCTGTAGTTCCGGAGTTATCGGCATCCAAAGTTTTGGAAAGTTGCATTTTGCATCGAAAGGGCAAAAAATTGGTGATTTGGACGATTTTTCAACTTTTTTATTTGAAGAGATTTCTTGGATATCTCTTCATTTTCGTGTTCCTGGGGTCCGAAATGCTAAGAATCCGGTGCTAACTCGACCTCGAAAATGGTAAAATTTTTCGAAAAAATTTCTGACTCAATCGATGAAAATTTGTTGATTTTTAGAAAATCTCTCATAACTTTTGAACCGCTCGATAGATCGGGATGAGTTTTTGCACGTTTGAAGAACTCCACGGGAGCTACTTGGTGACGCAAAAAGTTCCAGGATTCTATCGTGTTATCATCAAAAAAAAGGGGGCCAAAATATGGGTCCAAAAATTCTCTTGAAAAGGTAAGGACCCCTATAACTTTTTTATTATTGGATTTTTCGTGGTTAATTTGGTCCTATCTTACGCAGAATTTCACGAGGAATCCAACGGTGCCACGGGAATTCACGTACGACCTGTAGTTCCGGAGTTATCGGCATCCAAAGTTTTGGAAAGTTGCATTTTGCATCGAAAGGGCAAAAAATTGGTGATTTGGACGATTTTTCAACTTTTTTATTTGAAGAGATTTCTTGGATATCTCTTCATTTTCGTGTTCCTGGGGTCCGAAATGCTAAGAATCCGGTGCTAACTCGACCTCGAAAATGGTAAAATTTTTCGAAAAAATTTCTGACTCAATCGATGAAAATTTGTTGATTTTTAGAAAATCTCTCATAACTTTTGAACCGCTCGATAGATCGGGATGAGTTTTTGCACGTTTGAAGAACTCCACGGGAGCTACTTGGTGACGCAAAAAGTTCCAGGATTCTATCGTGTTATCATCAAAAAAAAGGGGGCCAAAATATGGGTCCAAAAATTCTCTTGAAAAGGTAAGGACCCCTATAACTTTTTTATTATTGGATTTTTCGTGGTTAATTTGGTCCTATCTTACGCAGAATTTCACGAGGAATCCAACGGTGCCACGGGAATTCACGTACGACCTGTAGTTCCGGAGTTATCGGCATCCAAAGTTTTGGAAAGTTGCATTTTGCATCGAAAGGGCAAAAAATTGGTGATTTGGACGATTTTTCAACTTTTTTATTTGAAGAGATTTCTTGGATATCTCTTCATTTTCGTGTTCCTGGGGTCCGAAATGCTAAGAATCCGGTGCTAACTCGACCTCGAAAATGGTAAAATTTTTCGAAAAAATTTCTGACTCAATCGATGAAAATTTGTTGATTTTTAGAAAATCTCTCATAACTTTTGAACCGCTCGATAGATCGGGATGAGTTTTTGCACGTTTGAAGAACTCCACGGGAGCTACTTGGTGACGCAAAAAGTTCCAGGATTCTATCGTGTTATCATCAAAAAAAAGGGGGCCAAAATATGGGTCCAAAAATTCTCTTGAAAAGGTAAGGACCCCTATAACTTTTTTATTATTGGATTTTTCGTGGTTAATTTGGTCCTATCTTACGCAGAATTTCACGAGGAATCCAACGGTGCCACGGGAATTCACGTACGACCTGTAGTTCCGGAGTTATCGGCATCCAAAGTTTTGGAAAGTTGCATTTTGCATCGAAAGGGCAAAAAATTGGTGATTTGGACGATTTTTCAACTTTTTTATTTGAAGAGATTTCTTGGATATCTCTTCATTTTCGTGTTCCTGGGGTCCGAAATGCTAAGAATCCGGTGCTAACTCGACCTCGAAAATGGTAAAATTTTTCGAAAAAATTTCTGACTCAATCGATGAAAATTTGTTGATTTTTAGAAAATCTCTCATAACTTTTGAACCGCTCGATAGATCGGGATGAGTTTTTGCACGTTTGAAGAACTCCACGGGAGCTACTTGGTGACGCAAAAAGTTCCAGGATTCTATCGTGTTATCATCAAAAAAAAGGGGGCCAAAATATGGGTCCAAAAATTCTCTTGAAAAGGTAAGGACCCCTATAACTTTTTTATTATTGGATTTTTCGTGGTTAATTTGGTCCTATCTTACGCAGAATTTCACGAGGAATCCAACGGTGCCACGGGAATTCACGTACGACCTGTAGTTCCGGAGTTATCGGCATCCAAAGTTTTGGAAAGTTGCATTTTGCATCGAAAGGGCAAAAAATTGGTGATTTGGACGATTTTTCAACTTTTTTATTTGAAGAGATTTCTTGGATATCTCTTCATTTTCGTGTTCCTGGGGTCCGAAATGCTAAGAATCCGGTGCTAACTCGACCTCGAAAATGGTAAAATTTTTCGAAAAAATTTCTGACTCAATCGATGAAAATTTGTTGATTTTTAGAAAATCTCTCATAACTTTTGAACCGCTCGATAGATCGGGATGAGTTTTTGCACGTTTGAAGAACTCCACGGGAGCTACTTGGTGACGCAAAAAGTTCCAGGATTCTATCGTGTTATCATCAAAAAAAAGGGGGCCAAAATATGGGTCCAAAAATTCTCTTGAAAAGGTAAGGACCCCTATAACTTTTTTATTATTGGATTTTTCGTGGTTAATTTGGTCCTATCTTACGCAGAATTTCACGAGGAATCCAACGGTGCCACGGGAATTCACGTACGACCTGTAGTTCCGGAGTTATCGGCATCCAAAGTTTTGGAAAGTTGCATTTTGCATCGAAAGGGCAAAAAATTGGTGATTTGGACGATTTTTCAACTTTTTTATTTGAAGAGATTTCTTGGATATCTCTTCATTTTCGTGTTCCTGGGGTCCGAAATGCTAAGAATCCGGTGCTAACTCGACCTCGAAAATGGTAAAATTTTTCGAAAAAATTTCTGACTCAATCGATGAAAATTTGTTGATTTTTAGAAAATCTCTCATAACTTTTGAACCGCTCGATAGATCGGGATGAGTTTTTGCACGTTTGAAGAACTCCACGGGAGCTACTTGGTGACGCAAAAAGTTCCAGGATTCTATCGTGTTATCATCAAAAAAAAGGGGGCCAAAATATGGGTCCAAAAATTCTCTTGAAAAGGTAAGGACCCCTATAACTTTTTTATTATTGGATTTTTCGTGGTTAATTTGGTCCTATCTTACGCAGAATTTCACGAGGAATCCAACGGTGCCACGGGAATTCACGTACGACCTGTAGTTCCGGAGTTATCGGCATCCAAAGTTTTGGAAAGTTGCATTTTGCATCGAAAGGGCAAAAAATTGGTGATTTGGACGATTTTTCAACTTTTTTATTTGAAGAGATTTCTTGGATATCTCTTCATTTTCGTGTTCCTGGGGTCCGAAATGCTAAGAATCCGGTGCTAACTCGACCTCGAAAATGGTAAAATTTTTCGAAAAAATTTCTGACTCAATCGATGAAAATTTGTTGATTTTTAGAAAATCTCTCATAACTTTTGAACCGCTCGATAGATCGGGATGAGTTTTTGCACGTTTGAAGAACTCCACGGGAGCTACTTGGTGACGCAAAAAGTTCCAGGATTCTATCGTGTTATCATCAAAAAAAAGGGGGCCAAAATATGGGTCCAAAAATTCTCTTGAAAAGGTAAGGACCCCTATAACTTTTTTATTATTGGATTTTTCGTGGTTAATTTGGTCCTATCTTACGCAGAATTTCACGAGGAATCCAACGGTGCCACGGGAATTCACGTACGACCTGTAGTTCCGGAGTTATCGGCATCCAAAGTTTTGGAAAGTTGCATTTTGCATCGAAAGGGCAAAAAATTGGTGATTTGGACGATTTTTCAACTTTTTTATTTGAAGAGATTTCTTGGATATCTCTTCATTTTCGTGTTCCTGGGGTCCGAAATGCTAAGAATCCGGTGCTAACTCGACCTCGAAAATGGTAAAATTTTTCGAAAAAATTTCTGACTCAATCGATGAAAATTTGTTGATTTTTAGAAAATCTCTCATAACTTTTGAACCGCTCGATAGATCGGGATGAGTTTT
The DNA here is from genome assembly GCA_030157275.1 of Cynaeus angustus. Classification (NCBI taxonomy): domain Eukaryota; kingdom Metazoa; phylum Arthropoda; class Insecta; order Coleoptera; family Tenebrionidae; genus Cynaeus; species Cynaeus angustus. Next base: position 12,818,882 of record CM058067.1, read on the forward strand.
TGCACGTTTGAAGAACTCCACGGGAGCTACTTGGTGACGCAAAAAGTTCCAGGATTCTATCGTGTTATCATCAAAAAAAAGGGGGCCAAAATATGGGTCCAAAAATTCTCTTGAAAAGGTAAGGACCCCTATAACTTTTTTATTATTGGATTTTTCGTGGTTAATTTGGTCCTATCTTACGCAGAATTTCACGAGGAATCCAACGGTGCCACGGGAATTCACGTACGACCTGTAGTTCCGGAGTTATCGGCATCCAAAGTTTTGGAAAGTTGCATTTTGCATCGAAAGGGCAAAAAATTGGTGATTTGGACGATTTTTCAACTTTTTTATTTGAAGAGATTTCTTGGATATCTCTTCATTTTCGTGTTCCTGGGGTCCGAAATGCTAAGAATCCGGTGCTAACTCGACCTCGAAAATGGTAAAATTTTTCGAAAAAATTTCTGACTCAATCGATGAAAATTTGTTGATTTTTAGAAAATCTCTCATAACTTTTGAACCGCTCGATAGATCGGGATGAGTTTTTGCACGTTTGAAGAACTCCACGGGAGCTACTTGGTGACGCAAAAAGTTCCAGGATTCTATCGTGTTATCATCAAAAAAAAAGGGGGCCAAAATATGGGTCCAAAAATTCTCTTGAAAAGGTAAGGACCCCTATAACTTTTTTATTATTGGATTTTTCGTGGTTAATTTGGTCCTATCTTACGCAGAATTTCACGAGGAATCCAACGGTGCCACGGGAATTCACGTACGACCTGTAGTTCCGGAGTTATCGGCATCCAAAGTTTTGGAAAGTTGCATTTTGCATCGAAAGGGCAAAAAATTGGTGATTTGGACGATTTTTCAACTTTTTTATTTGAAGAGATTTCTTGGATATCTCTTCATTTTCGTGTTCCTGGGGTCCGAAATGCTAAGAATCCGGTGCTAACTCGACCTCGAAAATGGTAAAATTTTTCGAAAAAATTTCTGACTCAATCGATGAAAATTTGTTGATTTTTTAGAAAATCTCTCATAACTTTTGAACCGCTCGATAGATCGGGATGAGTTTTTTGCACGTTTGAAGAACTCCACGGGAGCTACTTGGTGACGCAAAAAGTTCCAGGATTCTATCGTGTTATCATCAAAAAAAGGGGGCCAAAATATGGGTCCAAAAATTCTCTTGAAAAGGTAAGGACCCCTATAACTTTTTTATTATTGGATTTTTCGTGGTTAATTTGGTCCTATCTTACGCAGAATTTCACGAGGAATCCAACGGTGCCACGGGAATTCACGTACGACCTGTAGTTCCGGAGTTATCGGCATCCAAAGTTTTGGAAAGTTGCATTTTGCATCGAAAGGGCAAAAAATTGGTGATTTGGACGATTTTTCAACTTTTTTATTTGAAGAGATTTCTTGGATATCTCTTCATTTTCGTGTTCCTGGGGTCCGAAATGCTAAGAATCCGGTGCTAACCTCGACCTCGAAAATGGTAAAATTTTTCGAAAAAATTTCTGACTCAATCGATGAAAATTTGTTGATTTTTAGAAAATCTCTCATAACTTTTGAACCGCTCGATAGATCGGGATGAGTTTTTGCACGTTTGAAGAACTCCACGGGAGCTACTTGGTGACGCAAAAAGTTCCAGGATTCTATCGTGTTATCATCAAAAAAAAGGGGGCCAAAATTGGGTCCAAAAATTCTCTTGAAAAGGTAAGGACCCCTAAACTTTTTATTATTGGATTTTTCGTGGTTAATTTGGTCCTATCTTACGCAGAATTTCACGAGGAATCCAACGGTGCCACGGGAATTCACGTACGACCTGTAGTTCCGGAGTTATCGGCATCCAAAGTTTTGGAAAGTTGCATTTTGCATCGAAAGGGCAAAAAATTGGTGATTTGGACGATTTTTCAACTTTTTTATTTGAAGAGATTTCTTGGATATCTCTTCATTTTCGTGTTCCTGGGGTCCCGAAATGCTAAA